>JBANSL010000009.1:58765474-63565474 GCA_037127255.1 Persicaria tinctoria
AGAAACCCCTATTGTACCATGTCGTGAACAAAATGACAATCGATTCGTAAGTGCTTTGTGCATTCATGAAAAATAGGATTAACAACTAAATGATGTGTGCTCATGTTATCACAACACAACAGATCAATAGGAACAGGACTCCCGAATCATGAAGCAACCCTTCCAACCAAACCAACTCACCGGTCGTGGTGGACATGCTTGATGTTGTTGAGCACCAAGAGGTTTGGTGAATGGATCTGCGAGCTAAAGGGCAGACGGAACATAAAGTGTATAAAGAAACCCCTATTGTACCATGCCCTGAACAAAATGGCAATCGATTCGTAAGTGTTTTGTACATTCATGAAAAATAGGATTAACAACTAAATGATATGTGCTCACGTTATCACAACACAACAGATCAATAGGAACATGACTCCCGAATACTGAAGCAACCCTTCCAACCAAACCAACTCACCGGCCGTGGTGGACATACTTCTGTGTCACTCTCAAAAGAAGATTTTGACACCGTCTTCTGTTTCTTCTTCTTCCATGACAGAGGCATTTCCCAAGAAGACACAATACCCCATGACTGATCAGCAAGAAAACACACAACTTCCCCAATCTGCATCACATTACGCTTTAATTCAATTGCAGATTGGAGGAGTGAGGGTAAAACAAACACCAAGTGACACTACCCTTCAAGGAACAGAGAAAATAAAAAGCAACTTGTATATGGGGCTTACGAGGAGAGGCTAGAAATTGACTCAGATTCTGAGCACTATAAGATATATTAGGGAGAGAAACTGTCAAATGTAACAATTTTTCAATCAAGCGTATGTATGTCTTCGGATCATCAAACATCTCCCTTTCATTAATACTGAAGTGTAAACCTCTCTACATAGGAGAAGAAGCTTCCTTGCACTCGATCATATGCACACAGTGGCGGCCGCATGAATTGCTGGAGCGGCGGGCAAAAATTTTGGTCGGGATTTTTTTTTTCTCGACATATATAATAAAGAAATTTTTAAAAAATATATTGAAATAAAACCCTAAATTGTGGTATAATTATTTTATTACAAAAATTTATATATATACATATATACATACATATCTGTGTGTTGGGGGGGCATGATTAAGATTTTTTAAAAAAAATATTGAAAGAAAATTATAATTTTTTTAAAGAATTTGTCATTGATAAATGAAAAAAATATGATAGGATTAAAAAATATGACAAAAAAACTCATAAATTGTGGTTTAAATAAGACATTGATGGTAAAAAAAATTCAAAGAAGTAAAAATTAGAAGATTTTTTAAAAATATATGTGTAACATAATGAATAATCTTATGAAAATATTAAAAGAAAAATATAACCAAAAAACTCATAAATTGTGGTTTACATATGACATTGATAGTAAAAAAATTTCACAAAAGTAAAAGTTAGAAGAATATTTAAAATATATGTAACATAATGAATGATCTTATGAAAATATTAAAAGAAAAATATAAAATTTGAATTAAATATGAAATTTATAATAAGGAAAATTTGGTAGCAATAAAAAGTAGTGCAAAAAGGTAAAAATAGAGATTTGAACCCATGACCTCTTGCTTCCCTTATAATTCCTTCCCTTATAATTCCTTCCCTCCTTTTACCAACACATTTTCTTCTTTTTTTAGCTTAATTTTTTAAAAAATACTACATAACTCCGTCACCAGATGGGGGCGCCCCCCTGTGGGTTGTAACGGCCCGGGATTATGATTTTCTGGTTACGATTCGAGGGATGAAACCCCTCGTTAGGATCTTGCGCCCCGAGTATAGGTTGAATGTTTGAAATTCTAAACTAATGTTTTCAAAGGGGGATTTCATACCCAAGTTCGAAGGGATCGTTGGAATCCCCGGGGAAGTCCCATTTACCTTCCCTATGGCCTAATTCGTAAAGTCCATTTACCATACAACTAGTAAGGTTCCAAAATCATACATAAGGTTGCCACAGTGGAGCCGGGTCAAAACAGGATCCAAATAGGTAAGTCCAAACCGTAATTAAATTGGGGAAGTCGAAGTCTCAACTCTCTCTTTTCGCCATGTTAGACCCCGTGGTCATGGAGCCAAATCAGCATAAATAATAGTAAGCATACGGATACCTAAAAAATTGATAGTGGGCGGGATCAAATTGATGCCCATTTTGGCTCTGCATCCCGGTCCCTAAGCACACATATACGCTATACGTAATAAAGATGCTTCTAGATGCAAGGCGGAACATTAACACACTAACATGCTCCTAAGATCAAGTGCATAATAATAATAATAAGGCCTTAGCACTGAATACCAATTGATATATATATCCCTTTCCTACCTCCACCCCCTTCCGATAGGGCGGAGACTGGCCAGGGCGTGAATGCATTCCATTATAATCGGGCGGCCCGCAAGCCTAACCCGCAACCACAATAAAAAATAAAAAAACCCGCAGGCAGATTTCGCAATCATGCTCATAATATATGTAAAGGAAGTTCCATATGACTCGATGACTTAGGACGAGACCCGATGAGACTGAGTCATCCTATGACCCTATCAAATACTCTAGATACTTCACAGATAATGGTCGTTCTGTTTACATACGCATAATGAAGTAGAATGCTCAACGGTCAATGCAACTTAGCATGGTACTACATGACATGCTGATCATGAATGCAAGCACCTAGTATATCATACACCTAAAACATTGCACTCTCTTATGAGAGAATGTTAAACCTCCTCCGGGAGTCCTAAATCTCCTTCGGGAGCCCCAATCCGCTCCCTTTGGGAGTTCGTACGTCCTTTCCTCTACCCATCCGCCTCCTACTCGTCCGGGTTTGCTCCGACAATGGAATATCGCCCACCCTTAAGGGTGTCCAACTCTCCTCTGTGAGTCCAATCCTCCCTGTCCGGATGCTCTAATTTCATGGGGCTTTGGTTGATCCATGGTTAAGAATCTCTTATCTTCCTTTTTTCTCAACCAATTCGAACATCAACATCTTGATTTGCAGTTTTTGAGTTCGGTTTTCCGGGCTTCTGTAAACCCAGTCTCCTACTTCATCCTCATCGTAATTCGGCTTGGTATCGGTTCACCTCCTTCGGTGTTTCGTTCTGGTACCATCCCCTCTCACATCCCTGCTTTGTCTCTCCTCAGTCACCGCTTCCTTGCCTGGCCGCCCTTGCCTGGTTCACCGATTGGCCTCCTTGTTTCCCCTTCGGTTTTTTGTCCGGCACTTCTGGCCTTCTCCTCTGGGGGCTTGGTACCTTGGTTCCCTGGCCTAACCCTTTCTCCCCCAATCCATTTCCCGGCGTTTCGGCATCCTCGTCGCCGCCTCTATCTCGCCCTGCCACCTCGCGCCAGTTGGAGGTTATGGCCCTCTTCGTATTTCTAGGCTCAAACACCATCACTAAAGATTTGATAATATTAAAATCCCTGTCAGAGGTTTGAAGAATCCACCGCTGGCGTGAGATTTCCTTTCTGTCATGTGTTTAGATTGAGGAGAATTTTTTGATGGGGGAAAAAAATTAGTATCCTTGCCGTGCAAGGATGAGACTTGTCAATGTGTCACAATCTCTACCGTATTGCCTTGTTGATCAAGGACCGAAAAATTAAAAAATTTATATCATCAATTTTTATATTTTGAAAGAGTTCGGTTTAAGTGTTGTTTATTGCAACCTTTGCCTTGGGCTGGGCTTTTTCTTTGGGCCTAGGTTTTAGCTTAGGCCCAAATTGCCCTTGGATGGAAAAAGTACAAATAAATTATATATATCTTTGTTTCCTTTATAAATAAATAAATTATTCTCGGTGGGGTTTGCATAAATCCCTTTTGGGTTTCTGGTGCGTTTCGGTTCAGGTGTCGGGTGGCTCTTTGTTTGGTGTGGCTGGACCCTCTTTTTCGTTTGATGGGGTTCTGGCAGTCGGAGTCGGGATAGGCTGGGGTCGTGGTAGTGTGTATCGAGGCGTCTTCTTTTTTCGGAAGAATGGTTCCTTGAAGGTTCGTCTTCACTGCCCACGGGTGACTCCTGATGTGCCGCCGACCTACGATGCTGCTCCAGGGTAGTGCTTGGCTTCGTTCTTCGTCTACGTTCTCGTCTTGTTTGAGATTGTTGTGTTTTGTTTCGCTTTGTAGAGTGCTTTTGCCTGTATGTTGCACCTTCTTTATATTTTTGGTTTGTTTTTGACGATTTTCCGTCTGCCGACTTGTCGGCCATCGAGTTCCAGGTTTGTCTGATCTCGAATTTTTACCTAATAAAAAAAAATATCATGCACCTAAAGCAGGGAATATCTCTATTTCAATCCGAGTAAGCTTTGAAGAGACTTACATGATACCGCATAACAGCAAAAGGCAATCAACCATGCAATATGCAATCCAATACGTCACATATGGTCACCTAACAAGTATAAGTGCATGAATGAGTCCATCTCTAAGGTACACAAAGCATAGAATTGTCGCACACACAACTTCACAACTTAACACAATAACCATCACATCATCATTTTCATCGTCTCAACTTTATCTCGTAATCCATCATCTCAACATCTCATACCATATTCAATGTAAGTTATCAACTCATCAACTTAAGAAAATTCTAATTCATACTTAGCCAATTTGCATGCTATCATCTCATATTCTTACTTAACATAAAAATATATATCTTCATCATAATTATCTAACATTTAACCTCGTATAATAATCACCACAATCATGCCATTAGTCATACATATCATAACATCATGCTAGTCATTCATCGAGAAAATCGGATTCCCAAGTTGGTTTCCAAACCATTTCAAATCTAAATCGACTAGTTAGAATTTCCGCCCTTTTGAAAATGCTCGACAAATTCCCTTTTTCGATTTAAATCCAACAATATCCTTTTAAAATTCCAAGTCTCATAATATTTTATTTATCTTAGATCACTATGATATTATATCTTTAAATCCGAACAATAATATTTTATATTTTAAATCTCACACAATATAATCTAATATTTCAAATACCATTTTCTTTAAAACACCTTCATAAAATATTTTCTAATCCCTTAAAATCCCAATCATTTTTATTTAATCAAATCATCCTTTTTAAATTACCAATTCCTCCCTTATTTTGTAAAAATTCCCCAAACCGGCCCTTTTTTCTCGAATTCTCAAAATAACAATTTATGCCCAATTCTCTCTTATATTCGGACCTATAAACCCCAACCCATCAGATTTTTTTGAAGTTGGAAAGAAAATAGGCCCAAACGCATATATTCTTCCATTTAAGAAACCGGAGCTGAAGATTAAAAAGAAAGAGGGCCCAGGGGTGATGTGTCGGCTGAGGTGGCGAGGGCCCCACAACCTCTCTTCTTCTACCCCTATCTGCTCGAAAGAAAGAAGGAACAAATGGACCCTTTTTGTTCGGCAAAACGACGAAGGAAGAGGGAAAAGGGGAGGCCGGCGGTGGCGCTCCCAGACTCCGGCCACCCATTTTGGCCACTCTGACACACACACATACAAGACAAGAAGGAATGGGAGAAGGAGGAAGGGATAAGGCTCACCGAGGGCGTTGACTCGCCAGAAAATCTCGTCGGTGCGCGATTGAGCTCGCCAAAAGGCAAAGACCAAATAGGAGCATGAATAATAGGTGCTGAAGTCAACTGATTCCTCAACTCATGAAAAGCATTCTTACAATTGCCATCAAACACAAAGGAAACATCTTTCTTAAGCAATTCACATAATGGGGAGGTTATCTTGGAAAAATCCTTAATAAACCTCCGATAAAATCCTGCATGACCTAAGAAAGAACAGATCTCACGCACATTAGTAGGATAAGGTAAAGACTGAATAAGATCTATCTTTGCTTTATCTACCTCAATGCCCTTCTTGGACACAATGTGACCAAGAACAATCCCTTGTTCAACCATAAAATTACACTTTTCAGAGTTGAAGACCAAATTGGTTTCAACACATCTCTTAAGCACTAGTGACAAATGATGCAAGCAAGAATCAAAATCATCTCCATGCACAGTGAAATCATCCATAAACACCTCAATAAAATGCTCAACAAACTCAGAAAATATACTCATCATGCATCTTTCAAATGTACCAGGCGCATTACATAATCCAAAAGGCATTCTACTATAAGCAAAAGTACCAAAAGGACACGTGAAAGTAGTTTTCTCCTGGTCCTCAGGTGCAATAGGAATTTGAAAATATCCAGAATAACCATCCAAAAAGCAATAATAGGACCGGCTGGCAAGGCGCTCAAGCATTTGATCAATGAAAGGTAAAGGAAAGTGATCCTACGTGTCGCATCATTGAGTTTGCGATAGTCAATGCAAACTCTCCAACCAGTTTGTACCCTCGATCATAGATACCATCACACCTTCTTGGTTATCAGAGACCGTGATACCTCCCTTCTTAGGGACCACTTGTGTCGGACTTACCCATTGACTGTCAGAAATAGGATAGATCATACCTCCCCGAAAAAGCTTCAAGACTTCCTTTTTGACGACCTCCACCATGGGTGGATTCAACCATCGTTGAGGTTGTCTTGTAGGCTTCACATCATCCTCCATGAGTATGCAATGCATACACAATGTCAGACTAATTCCCTTGATATCAGCAATGGTCCATCCCAAGGTAGTGCGATGTTCCCTAAGGACATCAACCAACCTTTGTTCCTGGTCAAAAGTAAGTTTATTAGAAATAATCACAGGAAGTGTATCACCCTCTCCCAAAAATGCATACTTTAAATGATCAAGGAGGGATTTTAATTCAACTTTAGGCGTCTGAATGATAGACGGAAGAAGTTTCTCACGAGGAAGATCTAAGAGTTCAGTTCTATAAAAAATCAGACCAACCATCTAAATTAGCATTCAGTGCCATAGACAAATCTTGCAGGTTATTAGGCAAAGCATAATCATAAAATAATTCACACAAAGGGATTCCAAAACAACTTGTAATTGGTCAGAACGATCAATGTGCATGATATCCTTAGTGAAAATGTCTACAACATCAACTAGATTCAGAGAATATGCAGCAGATTTCCCATCAGGGATCAAATATTCAGCTTTTTTCCCATCAACTTCCACAGTTAAAGACCTAGAAAAATAATCAATTTTCGCTTTAGCAGTTCGCAAGAAGGGTCTACCTAATATGATAGGTGTCTCGGGTATACCGAGTCCCATATCAGTCACATAAAAATCAGTAGGGAAAATTAGATCATCAACCATAATCAAGACATCATCAACCACTCCCTTAGGGTGAAGTTGAGAGCGATCAACAAGCTGTATAACAACCCTAGTTTCATTCAGAGGCCCCAGTCCCAACTCATCATATAATTTGTATGATATCACATTGATAGATTCACCAAGATCAACCATAGCAGTTTTGAATTTAACTTCACCAATCGTACAAGGAAAAGTAAACATACCCGGGTCTCCGCATTTTTCAGGCAATCGTTTTTGAAAAACTAATGACAAATTTTCTTGTAATTCCTTACCATATTTTTCCTTCGTCTGTTGTGATCTTTTGGTTGTGCAAACTTCCCGAAGAAATTTTTCATAGCGAGGAATGGATTCAACTAGATTAAGTAGAGGAATATTTACCTGGCGTTTGGTGAAAGTGTCGAATAAATCTTTGTGATTTTCCCACTTACGGTCAAGATTCAAGGCATGAGGAAGGGGTGGTACAGGTCTTGAAACCTCAGAAGACCACTCCTCCGATGATTTTCTCGGGAGTTCCAAATCGTCAAAAACTGGATCCTCACTGGAGGGGGCGGCAGGCGCGCGCCGTGGTGAGGGGCGGCGGGCTCCGTCATTACAGTGTGGTCTCGTCTCGTTATTTTCTTCTTTTCCCACATCAATCATCTCCTTAGGCCTCTCTTCGAAACTTTTATTGGAAAAATTCAGATCGTTATCTCCAAGAACCGTAGCCATAGGGTCTCCTCCAGACAAATCATTTCTCTAATTCCTCAACTTGAGTCTGTGTAGCTCTCGGGCCATTTGTCGCATGAGTTCTCTCCTTGATTCTTTACCATCACCATCAAATCTTTCAAAACACCTCCCTTGAGAGTTTCAGAACTTGTGTGACATGATTCTTGAACTTATTGCCTCCTTTGAGCATTCGATATCGCCATTTGAGTAGCCATTTTCATTACAACCTCCGTCAATTTCGCAACTTTCTCCTCGCAGCCCTTCACTGGATCATTCAATGCAAATAGATCTCCAAATCAACCAAACTTCTTGTATTGCTGAGCTGAGTCGAATTTGCTAAACCATCAAAGATTTGCATAGCCTCTTCTGGCGATTTATCCAGAATATCACCTCCACTAGTAGCGTTGATGACAGTGCGCCTAAGATCAAGCAACCCCTCATAAAGATAGAGAATCAAGTCCTCTTCAGGGAATCCATGTTGTGGGCAACTTGCCTTGAGTCGCCTAAATCTCTCTAGGTAGACATAGAGCCTCTCCCCAGGGAGTTGTTCTATGCTAGTCAATTACTTCTTTACTTTGCTCAGATGGGTAACAGGAAAATATTTCAGCAGAAAAACTTTCTTCAATTCCAACCAAGTAGTAATGCTTCCTATAGGCAGACAATGTAGCCAATCAATCGCTGCGTTTTTCAAGGTGAACGGAAACAACCTCAATATGAGTTGATCATCAGTAAATCCTTGAGGTCTGAGTCGGTCACAGACACTAACGAATTCAGTAAGATGCTTATTAGGCTCATCTCCAATCGTCCCATGGAAAACTGGAAGAATCAATAACCAATCAGCTTTGTATCCCAATTTGGAGCCTTCAGGGAGTTCAGGTAATGTAATCGCAAGGTGTTGCGAATTCAGATCAGGTTCCCTTAAGTCTCTCAATGTCCTCTTGAGAGGGGATTCATCATTTTCAGACATCTTTGCTTAACCTTCGAAAAGAGTCAACAAAGATTGATTAGTAACCAAAAGGTAATCCACAAAGGGTGAATCACCAAAAATAGCAAATAAGAATAAACAAAAGAAATAAAGTAATCTCCCCGGCGACGGCGCCAAAATTTGGTGTGGGGATAAACGTCGCTAGATTTCACCTCGCCAAAGAAATAACCCAAACAAATAAACTAACTAGCAACCTAGTATAGTGGATAAGTAAGGGGTCGAACCCAAAGAGAAACAAGTAATTCAATGCAATATGTGTTTATCAATTATGCAAATACGAATGAAGATATGAATGTAAATAAGCTAAGATAAGGATATGGATGGAAACAAAAAGAAGAAAAAAGATAAGAATGTGGTTTGCCTACAATTCGCAACATTGGTTGATTTACTTAATCCTTGAGTTGATTGCAATATTATTCCTAAGCCTATGTCGACTTGACTAAAGTTGAAGGATCCGCAGGGATACAGTCATATTATTCAATATCACTAAAGAATAGTATTAAGAACTCAAGTACTTAGACCACCTTGCATATCGATTCAATGCAATTAAGACACAATCGAAACAACCCTAAATCGGCCCTAACAACATCTAGCGGTATAGATCAATCAAAATCGTCCACTACAAAGACAAGAAAATATCACTACTTCAATACCTTTGTTTGCTATCAAGAACACAACAATGGATTCATAGCATAGATACCAATTCTAACTAGATGTGCGGTAATAGAAAGAATCACAAATATAAACAATGAAGATCAATATGATAAATAAACTCATGAATAATATAGAAATTAAGTCTCACAATCAACCAACCAAGTCTGGAATCATAGCAAAACCAAAAGAATTCTAGGCAAGCATGTACCTTGAATCCCTAAACTTAAATCCTCTCATCTCTCTTAGAATTAATGAATTATTGGAATGTTAGTTGATTGAATGAATGCTGGAAATATGACTGATATAGGGCTCAAAGGCATCGGCCAAAACCCTAGGAACGATAGATAAGAGTTTCCATAAAGATAGGCTTAGGCCGCGTATCGCAAATCCGGATCTGACGAGGACGGCGGGCGTCGTGGCAAAGGCGGTGGGCGCCGCTCTTATAGTGCTGATAGCTTCAGCCGACTGAACTTGTAACACACTTTCTGGACTCATCATTTGTCTGATTGATGCATATGAATATGCGTTGAAAAGCTCTTTCCAAGCACTACGATTCTCATGAAGATCTCAGAAGCTAATTCCAACTTCTCAGAACCTTAAAGATGGTATTTCTCCATGTTTTCCATTTCCGCTCTTGCTCCTTTGCTCTTCTTTGTCCATTTGTTCCATTTTTTCTCCACCTTTCGAGGTCGGGTCTTATAACCTACAAATAAACACTAGAAATCGTAGATCATGCACTTCAAATACCAAATGACTAAGAATATGAATAAGCTTATTAAACATGCAATACAAATAGTTAATGCACCTAAGACCTACCTATAATGCTTATATAAAATATGCATAATCACTTGATTACTTAATGAGCATGATGATATGATATGATATGATATGATATGATATGATATGATATGATATGATATGATATGATGATGATAATGATGACATGATGATATTGTGCACACATATGATGAAATGGGTACCGTGCTGGCCAGGCTCCGCTTATATGAAAGGGGGTGGAGGTAGGAGGGAGATATGACACTTGACATTCTTTTGGAGCCTTTACTGTCTGTCTGCATTTATATTTATATCCTGATAAGCATGTCTTGCGTGTTTAATTTCCGTACTGCATTAGAGCATTTTTATTATAGGATTAGCGTATGTGTATGCCTACTTGTGGGACCCAGAGTGCGTTGGGGGGAAGGGGGGGCTCGGTCTGACCCCACCCGGACATATTTGTTTTTAGGTCTGTGTTGTAGTATGTTTGGTCTATGCTTCTATGGCGTGGTAAATTATAACGGCCCAGAATTATGATTTCCGGGTTACGTTTCAAGGGATAAAACCCCTTGTTCGGATCTTGCAATCCAGGTACGGGTCGAGGTTTCAAACTCATTTTAAGATTAGTAGAAAGAGGGATTTCAAACCCTAAAAACATCGAAGGGCCGTTGGGTACCCTTGACCTGTCCTAAGACTATGTCGCGGAATCCATTTCAGATGGAAGTAAGGCGAAAGCAAAGTAAAGATACAAGTGTCACGGAAGAACCGGTCAAAACCAAAACATGAGTGTTTAATTACCATTTTACTAAATTAGGATATTAGCCAGATTCTTCGATTCGCCAACAGGGAACCCCGTCATATAGACATCGAGCACTCAAATCTGTAGAGAATACCTTTAAAAGAAGAACGGGGAAAGGAGTCAGATCGAGCCACTCATGCGGGACCGGCAGTCATCGCTGAGGCCACATAGTATGTGCTATACCTAATAAAGATGCTCTAATGCAGTACGAAAGTCAAACACACTAGCATGCCCCTAAGTATAATAATGTGCAGAAATATTGTAAAGGGCCCAAGACAATGCCAAGTGGCATATCCCTCTCCTACCTCCACCCTCTTCCGATAGGGCGGAGACTGGCCAGCTCGTGAATACATTCCATCATAATCGGGGGGCACGCATGCCTAACCCGCTCCACAATAAAGCCCGCAGGCATATCATAATACAAGGAAGTTCATGACTCGATTGACTCAGGGTACCCGATGAGGCTGGGCTACCCTATGACCCTAGCAAAGACTCTAGGACTATCACAGATAACGATCGTTCTGTTTCAAACGCATAAAGTAAACAGATGCTCAATCAATTAGTGCAACCTAAACATGATACTACATGGCATGCTTTTATGCATATGCAACACCTAACATAAAATGCAACAACAGGCATGAATGTCCAACCTGAGTAAGCCCCCAAGGGAACTTACCTGAAGATGCAGAACAGCAGGATAATACAAGCAAGGGCCCAAATGCAAGTCCAAAGCAATCCAAAAGCAATCCAAACGCAATACACACCTATTATCAAGCCACTTCTGTAAGCTACCAGACTAACATTCACACACACGAAACCCAAGTTCTCAACATCCTTAAAACCAATCGACGGTAAAATCATTTTTCCAAAACCTTTCCGATATGATCGACATCAACCAAAACCATTTAATCAAAATCATTGATAAATCTCACCAACAGTATTTCTCAACTCTTAAATCCCAAATTAAGTCAACTCATATTCAAAATAATTTCCCAACTCTTACTTGGCCAAATTCCGACATTTATCATTTAAATCCTCAACAAATTCTCAAAATCATATTATTAACACAATACCGGCATGTTTATTTTCAAAATCATTACATAAATAAATTCTGACACTTAGTCACAAAATAATTCTATTTTCACAACTATATTTATAAATTACAACTCATAATTCATTTCAAATTCTCTAAAATAACATATTTAAATCATCACTTAAAACATATTCCAATAGTGTCTCTTTGAAACTATTTTATAATATATAATAATTATTTCATAAATATATTTCCTCAAAACAGAATATTATAGTAATAATAATAATAATAATCATAACAATAATTATAATCATATAACATCACCTTAATATAACTCAATAGTATAAAATAACCAATGCTCTCAAAAGTCCAAACTCACAGCCCAAGATGTAACCCGGAATAACAAGCCCAAACCCGGATCCAGAATAAAATTATGCCCAACCCGAAAAATTAGGCCCAAAACCCGCCAATGAAAACAGAAGAGAAGGAAAGGCCCAAATAGGGCATGCCTCCCTCAAGCTCAGGCAGAGCTCTCTGAACGCCGAACATAAAGCGAAGGGAAAGAAGAATAGGACCTGCCGGCGGCCTTCCGGCCTGAAAACCATCCCATCCCCGCCGTCAGACATTTCCGACAACAACCCAAGCAAAGAGACTCAACCGCGAGGGAAGGAGAGAGAGAAAGAGAGAGATTACCGAGATCGGAGAACTTCGTCGGGAGAGCTTCGTCGGAGGAGCGATTGGGCTCGTCGGAGGCGGAATTCAAGCTGGTTCAGCCTAGGCCGAAGGTAGAGGGTCAAAAGGCGCGTTTTTATGGCGATTTAGAGAGAAAGGAAGAGGAGGAACTCACCGGAATCGGATCAAGACAGAATAGGGAAGAGGAGGGACGAGCGGCGCTGGATTTCTGGGCAGCACAGCTCCTCTTCGTCAGTCCTCGGAGGTGGCTCGGAAGGGGCTCAGCGAGGCTCGGTTTCGCCCAGAGATGCGATCTGGAAAACAAGGGACAGGGAGGGCGCCAGTGTTGCTGCCGTCGGATCCCAGGGAAGGAGAACAGAGAACGTGGACGGCGCTACAACGACTTCAGCGCCTGGAGGTCCTCGGGCGTCTTCCTCTTCTGTTGCAGACGTCGGAGGAGGGAGGAGCTGGTGGCTGACGTCTGGAGGCCGAGAGAAGGTGGTGGTTGGACCGGATGAAAGCCGAGGAAAAGGCTTGGAAGAGGTAGAGAGATGGGATTGCAGGTCTCTCCTTCTTTCTTTTCTTTGAATCAATCGAAGAGGTAAGGGAGAGTGGTTGTGGGTGTGAAACCAAATGAAGTGGGGGAGCTCTTACAGAAATCTGTAATCAAGAGGAGGGAGGTGCACTGCAGAGCTTTGGCGTGGTTGTGTTGCCCGAATTGGAGGAGGCAAGGCCTGGGAAAAGAAGAAGGGGGATGGAGTGTTGAGCCACAAAGAGGAATGAAGGGAAGATGTTGCAGCTGTCGACAGAAGAGGGAGGGGGAGGTGTTGACTGGGATTGTTCACACAAAAGAGGAAGAAGACAAAGTAATACATGTTTTCAAAAATCACAATTCAAAATACCCGGAAATAAACCTTAAAATCCACGTTCTCTCTCGACCTTATCCCGACTCGATCGACTTTGATTTGTAAATCATTATCGGAATTAAATTAATCTATCCAGACTCGCAAGTCGAAAGCGAAACACAATTTCATATGAAAATCTGTTTTAGAATAATGCCGGAATTGTTTCGAAAGATTTTAATTTCGATTTAGTAATTTAAAGACGAGTTTTCCTTAAAATATCCGAATTTATATATATATATATATATATATATATATATATTTTTTTTTTTTTCTCGACTTAAATCCATTTTATATTATTTTGTTGGAATCTATTATTTAAAAATCCGGGCCTTTACATCATCCGCCTCTAAAAACAAGTCTCGTCCCTGAGACTAAAACCAAAATAAAGTAGGGGAGAAGTTTGAAATTAATGAGTCCTAGGACCATGTCCAAGAATCTTGTAATCATCTCGGTTGCGTCTTCCGGGATTCTCACAACCTTCTAGTCACGGTCGTGACATCTCCAATTGGCCTTGACAAGTATGCGATAAGCGCCCCTATCACATCCCCGCTTCGACTTTTCGGAAGTACCACAACTCGATCTCTACAATAGCATCACTAGGTCTTAGCAAGCACCCTATAGGCGCCCCCATAAAATGCATGTATCCACTTCGTGAAGTATCATAGAGTTGCCCGGGTTTGAAAAGTTTCTAAAGAGATTCCGCAATTGAAAATAAATATTAGCCTCAAAATCGTTGAAATTCTCGGTATCGTTCATTCTTCTACAATCCAAGTTAGTCCTTTTTCAAAACCGTTCAAAATCTTCCACTCCAACGTCTAATCAAGCAACCTTGCACCAAAACAAGTCAAATCTTTTCAAATCAAGATTTTGGCAAAATCTTCCAACCACTAGATCAATTTCTCGCATACCAAACAATCAAATTCAGAAGCTGAGAGGTGGAATCATCCACCTCTAAGGGCTAATCCCATATTCTCTTCCTAGTTTCCAGAATCAAATCAATCAATCAATCTCCATTCAAGCAAGATTCATAAGCCATAACAAATGCATAACAGCTTAAACCAATCAATCTCCAACCAACACATCATACGACAAGTCTCAACCATGTACCCACACAGTGCCACAAGGTCACATCAAGCATCTCCAAATCACACTAAAGGTTATAATGTGCATCTCAACAACATATCAAAATCATAACAACGTCTCGACATCACACCATAAATCATAAAAGGTATCTCACTATCGCATATCAACACCGCAATCATAGTAGGGCCAGGCACAATAAGGGATCTCATTTAACGCATAAATTCACATAGTCATCCTATCCAATTTCTATCCAGCATTATCATAACAGATTTATCACATCAAACATTTGTATTTGCAAGGTTAGCCACAACAGAATTTCATCATAAGTCAATGAAACAAAACTAATTATAACCACATCAATACAAACAAGGTCATGCTATTAAAATTCAACAAAAGGGGAGATCAAGCAGTATATCAACATCAAAATGTCAACATGCTCTCCAGATATCATCTCAACTCGTCACAACACCATATAACGATCATTTAGTCATTAGGCAGATATGCACTATTACCTCATATATATACAAGTCGTATTCATGTTGTAAGTCATATTCATCATTTAATATATCAATAATCATGCTTGCCAACCATATAATAACACGGTATTATCTCATGTATCATATCACAATACATCCTATCATGCTTCTAAAACAACATAGCAGAGCAGCATTATATCATGATAACATTTGTCACTACCAACTAGATTTCAATATTGCATGACAACATGTAATATCATTCTGGATCAGATTCATCATAGTCGCTATCTAACATCATGCCAGCAAATATAATTAAATCACATAATCAAGAAAATTCTCACGTCATACCAGTCAAAATAAAATACAACCCCCACTCACCCATCTCTACTGTCAAGCCAAGACTAATCCTCTTCTAGACTCGCCAACGTCAACTCGGACAAAATTTCCCCCAAAGAAATCTCAATTTATTTCGATACTCCAATCTCACCCCTCATTCCATCAAGCACTACCACACATCATCCACCTCTAAGAACCCAACTCCTATCTCCAACTTCACACATGAGCACCCTCTCATACTATGTCCTCAATACTCTCAAAAGCCATTCCCCACACTTCTCATACTACTCAAGACATCACAAGCATCATACCCTGCCAACATCTCTCTCTCGTGATTTGCCTAATAAACCATCGGTCACCCTAATCGCTCAAATTCTTTCACCACTCTCCGACCACACTACCAAATGATCTCACCCACAGGTTTAAAGGAGAAACAATCATGAAATCATCACACATAAGATCTACATCAGGTCAACCAGCATTTATAAACATAGAATCATGGGTTCATAATCAATTATTGTAACTATGTCAACAAGTTTCAATTTACCATCATGCTCAATCATTATTACAAATCATCATATATGCACATAATCAAGTCAAGATAGCAAGTTGCATCATAACCTTAGAAGATAAACAATTCAGATTTTTAGCATTGCAGTTCATACTTTCATAGGTACAGGAATTTAGATAATGCTTAGCAACTCAAGCATCAATGCATCAAGACATCATGTACATTAGAACTGTAAGGCACCGAATCATATCATCATAAACAACAGACAATCAGACAACAATTATTACCAAGTCAGCACATCAACACATAAACGTCACCATCAAAGCATTGCAATATGGTTATCAACATATTTAGAAAAGTTAGCAATTCAACGGAGGACACTCCCGCCTGCAAGTCATATCATACTCGATAGCCGCAATCCTCAGGACATACTTGTCCCACCAACACCGTCGATCATGAGGCTTGTGGGTTATGGGCCCACGCTTCCGCCACACAGCTCTATCGTTATGCAACTTCCTTTCTCTTTCATGTGCGGTCGCTCGTTCAATGTATCGCGTAGGAGTTCAAGTTAGTGGAGATAGGGGAGTGACAAGATAAGACAACCCAAATTCCTTTTGGGGACAAACACGTACCACAACTAAAGACGACAATACTAGAGGCAAGACTCTAACCCGAGAATAGCAACAACGCCCTTATGGAGGTCCATTAGGTTGCAATTGTGACAAACATACACAAATTCATAATGGGGCATATCAATCATATTAATCCACACTAACATGTACCTATCTCAAGAAGCACGACATACGTATTCATTCCTAAAAGACATATTTGAGTGCTACACGGGTGCACGCGAGACAAGATAGTAGTCTATTATCCCATGAAGGCAAATATGCCTAGCAACTTAAGCAAGATATGCAGGATTAAATAGGCATCACAATTATCACATATATGAACAATGCACGAGCGTAGTGTATGCATCATAAAAGGACATGTAAGAGCAACATAGTAACTATCTTATCTGACACAATGATCGTATAATAGGTCAAGCATGGCACGTAATCATATGACGAGATACATTTAGAAAGCATGGGTCCTACATGGTACTAGTGATACATTATGTGATACAAGCATAGTCAAGAGTCATCAAGAGGAGTTCAGCATAATATTTACGAAACATGAGACATCGTCAAAAGTAACAAGAAATACACCATGGGCGATACATTATAATCATACTAAGAACGAACCATCATAGAGCACATTCACGATAAAATAATCATCACATCATAGAACAAGTACAACACGTGATCATTTGGCGAGTCATATTGGAAATCATAAGCCCTACATGACACTACTGGCACATATCGAACATGCACACAATCAAGATAACTCGACTAGATTCATTCTAACATTCAGGTGTCATGCGTATGCGGAATCATGGTATAGCGTGGTGTGTGATCATGCGAGGTGTCAAGTCATACATTTATGCAAGCACGAGAGGATGTCATAGAACAATAGGGTAACACTACCGAGCGATAACATGTAAGCATGCTAGGATTACCCAATTACGGAGAGCAAGTCAATCATCGAACTCAACATTAATCTAATCAGGGTGAGTAAAACAATCTAAGATGATAGGAAAAGAGAAGGATCACACTATCAGGGACCTAGCTCAGAGAAAATCAAAAGTAATGTAGGCAAGATGTAAATTCGCACAAGTTATAATCAAGGGTCCTACATGACACTAATGCCTCAACACAACATTTGATACATACATGCGCTTGATTGACTAACACAACGATACAAACTAGACCACATTAACATAGTCCAGCGATACAAGGCGTGGGAGGAATGTAGCAGTGCATAATATAAGCCTACGTAACATGGCAATATAAGTAGAATACAGGGGCATGTGTTCCAGTTTAATAATACTAAATGAGACACGCATATATCAAGATATTACTTCGATAACATTGTCATAGATGGAACTACTAATTTAATCAAGCAAGGCCAAGGGCAACACTAACTAAAATGCCGAGGAGATCATCTTACGGGGCATTCGTACAAAAAAGAGCTTACCACACTATCATGGACCTAATTCAGGAAAAGCTACATCCATATAGACTCATATCATGCCATTCATGTTTCTAACCAATCAGTAGTACGATCATTACAATAGGTCAATTGGACACGCGAGACCAAACATAATCATGACAGAAAGTGAGATGCAACACGAGACCTCTAAACAATGTGACTAGCATGGATACGGAATGTTATACAATCACGAATTTACATTAAGGATCATCACAATAACATGTATGGGAAATTACATATCATATAAGGCAAGTTGACATCAAGTTGTAGCACGTATCAAATAAGGAACTTGCTTCTTCAGGGTGTCAAAATTTAACGATCACACTAGCATGAACCTAATCCAGGAGAAAATAACGATCATCATACCATATGGTTCATGTTTCCAATCCATCATACGATTAATAGGCCAAGTAAACATGCTATAACAACATATAATCATGATAGAAGGCAAGACACAACACGAGACTTGAGAAATGTAACTAACCACATTATGAGCTTAACAATAAAATCATGACAGAAAGCAAGGCATAACAGGAGCAGCTTTTACTAATGATCATTTGCAAGCTACATGTGGAAGATTACAAGATTATGTCATGCAATTCAGAGAGAGTCACCATAACAACCGGACAGAAATTCCTAAGGGCATCCACTGACTTTTCCCAACCGACTTATCACCCTTCCTTCTCGTGGGACTCTGGTACGACTCTTCGTGGTAAGAAAACACTGGTTGATTATCATAAGAATCGAGAAAGACAGCCCCATGACACCTTACTTTTGACTCAAAATGCCATCAAGAACCACCTTCCAATACTCACGCAGACAACCTTCATACCCATAAATGACTCCGACATAATTTGTTTACCAACCCGATTCCCCGTGGAAGACACTGACGTACGGGAAAAAGACTCGATAGAACCGTCAAAGGGTTAACAAAAATAGTGAAAGAGGCTATTTCACACAAGATGGGTTTGACCACACAAAACAAGGGTACTCCCACTATCCCGTTTACATAGATCAGTCAATACACATTTAATTGTTAGGCATACCAATCAGACTTTAGCATATTAAGCACTCAGCATAGAATCAGTCAATAACACTCATAATGATCTCCTTAGAGTCTCCCAACCCATCTGTAAAGAACAAGCTAGTATTTTGCCTGCCGTTCCCACTACACCCAATAGGGGTGGTCTAGCGCTTTCACTACCCACTCGCGTCTCCATTTGGTCGGTCTTCCTCTTTTATTACAAGTCAAGTCCATTACTTAGTCCAATTTCAATTAGTCATCTTAAGTTCATTTTGCCCTTCTTAATTAAAATCCCTTGAAATCCTTTGAAATTCATGGGCGGTTTTCCAAAACATACACTCGACCCTTGCGTACCCGAATTGCACAACCTCAGCTCTGATACCATCTTTGTAACGACCCAGAATTATGATTTTCGGGTTACGTTTCAAGGGATAAAACCCCTTGTTCGGATCTTGCAATCCAGGTACGGGTCGAGGTTTCAAACTCATTTTAAGATTAGTAGAAAGAGGGATTTCAAACCCTAAAAACATCGAAGGGCCGTTGGGTACCCTTGACCTGTCCTAAGACTATGTCGCGGAATCCATTTCAGATGGAAGTAAGGCGAAAGCAAAGTAAAGATACAAGTGTCACGGAAGAACCGGTCAAAACCAAAACATGAGTGTTTAATTACCATTTTACTAAATTAGGATATTAGCCAGATTCTTCGATTCGCCAACAGGGAACCCCGTCATATAGACATCGAGCACTCAAATCTGCAGAGAATACCTTTAAAAGAAGAACGGGGAAAGGAGTCAGATCGAGCAACTCATGCGGGACCGGCAGTCCTCGCTGAGGCCACATAGTATGTGCTATACCTAATAAAGATGCTCTAATGCAGTACGAAAGTCAAACACACTAGCATGCCCCTAAGTATAATAATGTGCAGAAATATTGTAAAGGGCCCAAGACAATGCCAAGTGGCATATCCCTCTCCTACCTCCACCCCCTTCCGATAGGGCGGAGACTAGCCAGCTCGTGAATGCATTCCATCATAATCGGGGGGCACGCATGCCTAACCCGCTCCACAATAAAGCCCGCAGGCATATCATAATACAAGGAAGTTCATGACTCGATTGACTCAGGGTACCCGATGAGGCTGGGCTACCCTATGACCCTAGCAAAGACTCTAGGACTATCACAGATAACGGCCGTTCTGTTTCAAACGCATAAAGTAAACAGATGCTCAATCAATTAGTGCAACCTAAACATGATACTACATGGCATGCTTTTATGCATATGCAACACCTAACATAAAATGCAACAACAGGCATGAATGTCCAACCTGAGTAAGCCCCCTAGGGAACATACCTGAAGATGCAGAACAGCAGGATAATACAAGCAAGGGCCCAAATGCAAGTCCAAAGCAATCCAAAAGCAATCCAAACGCAATACACACCTATTATCAAGCCACTTCCGTAAGCTACCAGACTAACATTCACACACACGAAACCCAAGTTCTCAACATCCTTAAAACCAATCGACGGTACAATCATTTTTCCAAAACCTTTCCGATATAATCGACATCAACCAAAACCATTTAATCAAAATCATTGATAAATCTCACCAACAGTATTTCTCAACTCTTAAATCCCAAATTAAGTCAACTCATATTCAAAATAATTTCCCAACTCTTACTTGGCCAAATTCCGACATTTATCATTTAAATCCTCAACAAATTCTCAAAATCATATTATTAACACAATACCGGCATGTTTATTTTCAAAATCATTACATAAATAAATTCTGACACTTAGTCACAAAATAATTCTATTTTCACAACTATATTTAGGGGTGGGCGCGGGACGGGACCGGGACGGGACGGAGGTCGTCCCGCGTAATTTTTGAGGGACAGGACCGGGACCGGGACGGGACCGGGACGGGACGGGCCTTGTCCCTCAAATAAAAAAAATTATAAAAAAACTCAAAATTTTCATATATATATTGAGATTCTCAAAGGCGTAATAAATATATATATATATGTATAATTTTTTATATTTTGCGGGTTCTCATATATGTGTACACATATATACGTATGTACATGTATATAAACACCAATGCAGTGTGTATATATATGGCCTTACATAAACCTGGGCAAACGCGGGCGCATGCCGAGCTTGGACAGGGCTTTGCCAGAGATTTTGTCCCGTTGTTGCGGGCACGGGCCGAGCTAAGCACGCTTAACGGGTTGGAAGTCATGTCCAAACCCGTCCGCGAATGCGGGTGCGGGTAGCCCTTGGGTACCCGCAAACTACACACTGTTTTTATTAAAATTATACACCTATACATACATACTGTTTTTATATATATAGCTATAAATATATACATATAATCAATTTTAATATATATATATATATATATATATATATATATATATATATATATATATATAATATGAATACATATATAGTTACTGTTTTAATTTTTTTAAATGAACAATTTATATTACATGTATAGCTACTGGTTTTTAAAATGAATAATTAATACTATAGTATATATTAAAATGAATAAATACATATGTATTACCTATATAGTAATTGTTTTTTTAAATGAATAATTATTATTATATATTACAGTGTACGTATGTAATTATATACACACTGCTACTATATATATAGATATACTATATAGTATTATACTCTATATCCTAATATTATATATATAGTATTATTATTATTATTATTATAATTATTATTATTATTATTATTATTATTATATGTGTGTGCGGGACGGGATTTGTGGGATCCCACCGGGTTGTCCCGCGTCCCGTCCCGCATACTTTTTGCGGGACGGGCCCGGGACGGGTCCGGGATTTGCGGGATTTGTGCTCACCCCTAACTATATTTATAAATTACAACTCATAATTCATTTCAAATTCTCTAAAATAACATATTTAAATCATCACTTAAAACATATTCCAATAGTGTCTCTTTGAAACTATTTTATAATATATAATAATTATTTCATAAATATATTTCCTCAAAACAGAATATTATAGTAATAATAATAATAATCATAACAATAATTATAATCATATAACATCACCTTAATATAACTCAATAGTATAAAATAACCAATGCTCTCAAAAGTCCAAACTCACAGCCCAAGATGTAACCCGGAATAACAAGCCCAAACCCGGATCCAGAATAAAATTAGGCCCAACCCGAAAAATTAGGCCCAAAACCCGCCAATGAAAACTGAAGAGAAGGAAAGGCCCAAATAGGGCATGCCTCCCTCAAGCTCAGGCAGAGCTCTCTGAACGCCGAACATAAAGCGAAGGGAAAGAAGAATAGGACCTGCCGGCGGCCTTCCGGCCTGAAAACCATCCCATCCCCGCCGTCAGACATTTCCGACAACAACCCAAGCAAAGAGACTCAACCGCGAGGGAAGGAGAGAGAGAGAAAGAGAGAGATTACCGAGATCGGAGAACTTCATCGGGAGAGCTTCGTCGGAGGAGCGATTGGGCTCGTCGGAGGCGGAATTCAAGCTGGTTCAGCCTAGGCCAAAGGTAGAGGGTCAAAAGGCGCGTTTTTATGGCGATTTAGAGAGAAAGGAAGAGGAGGAACTCACCGGAATCGGATCAAGACAGAACAGGGAAGAGGAGGGACGAGCGACGCTGGATTTCTGGGCGGCACAGCTCCGCTTCGTCAGTCCTCGGAGGTGGCTTGGAAGGGGCTCAGCGAGGCTCGGTTTCGCCCAGAGATGCGCTCTGGAAAACAAGGGACAGGGAGGGTGCCAGTGTTGCTGCCGTCGGAACCCAGGGAAGGAGAACAGAGAACGCGGACGACGCTACAACGACTTCAGCGCCTGGAGGTCCTCGGGCGTCTTCCTCTTCTGTTGCAGACGTCGGAGGAGGGAGGAGCTGGTGGCTGACGTCTGGAGGCCGAGAGAAGGTGGTGGTTGGACCTGATGAAAGCCGAGGAAAAGGCTTGGAAGAGGTAGAGAGATGAGATTGCAGGTCTCTCCTTCTTTCTTTTCTTTGAATCAATCGAAGAGGTAAGGGAGAGTGGATGTGGGTGTGAAACCAAATGAAGTGGGGGAGCTCTTACAGAAATCTGTAATCAAGAGGAGGGAGGTGCACTGCAGAGCTTTGGCGTGGTTGTGTTGCCCGAATTGAAGGAGGCAAGGCCTGGGAAAAGAAGAAGGGGGATGGAGTGTTGAGCCACAAAGAGGAATGAAGGGAAGATGTTGCAGCTGTCGACAGAAGAGGGAGGGGGAGGTGTTGACTGGGATTGTTTACACAAAAGAGGAAGAAGACAAAGTAATACATGTTTTCAAAAATCACAATTCAAAATACCCGGAAATAAACCTTAAAATCCACGTTCTCTCTCGACCTTATCCCGACTCGATCGACTTTGATTTGTAAATCATTATCGGAATTAAATTAATCTATCCAGACTCGCAACTCGAAAGCGAAACACAATTTCATATGAAAATCTGTTTTAGAATAATGCCGGAATTGTTTCGAAAGATTTTAATTTCGATTTAGTAATTTAAAGACGAGATTTCCTTAAAATATCCGAATTTATATATATATATATATATATATATATATATATATATATATATATATATATATATATATATATATTTTCTCGACTTAAATCCATTTTATATTATTTGTTGAAATTTATTATTTAAAAATCCGGGCCTTTACATAAATCCTCCTGGGCGAATGCAAATAACCTGTCTAACTCCGCTAATTCAGCTAAAGGACTTCTTGATCTTATATATCGACTTGATTTTGACCCAACCTCGTCGTGGCAAGTTGTACTTTAATTCCCCTTTCGCAGTTTCTTCCAAATAAATTCTCACGACTTAGTATTAGGACGGGTTAAGGGTACCCAATGGCCCTTCGATTGTTCTGGGGTTCGAAATCCCCACTTTAAAATACTGATCTTTTGGAGTTTGAAATTTCGACCCATACCTGAATTGCAAGATCCGAACGAAGGTATCCAACCTTTGAAACTTAACTCGGATATTTATATCCGGGCCGTTACAACAACAAATTCTGCAAGTACATGAAGATAAACACTTGACAGAAAAAAATTAACGACACTCGTGATGGCTGCAAGAAGCTCACTGGCAATGCCGTCACTTATATTATTATTATTAATATTATTATTATTATTATTATTATTATTATATCGATGTCTTATAAGCTCCCAACTCCGTATATAAATCAGAACGCACACCAAAAGAGAACTCTACTACTTTCCTAATCCTAGCTATGCAAGGTTCACATGTGTGCAATATAAGGTAAGTTTTGAAGACTTGCATTGTCATATGCATGAAAAGTGGTATTGTCCACATATGCCCTTTTCTAAGATCATCAACAAACAAATGTTTTCTTGCCAAAAAAAATTATAAAAATTAAGGTGTGATTACTTATTTATTTTGGGTTTGAATCTAAATTGGACTGGTTTGAATGTGGTACCACTCTACACTTATTTCATCATCCTACCACCCCAATTTCTTATGATTACCAACTTGTGATCGGTATCTAGCTATATAGGTTCCACGATACATACTTGAAAGCAACCCATCCCCATTTCACTGTTTAATTGCTTTAACTTTCCTATCACCGCCATAACCTTGATGTTATTGAATTGCTTCACATAGGATGGGCACAAATCATGCAAATTCCGGACTCATTTCAGTCCCGTTCCGAACCCGTCTTAATCCCGGTAGGATTTGATTAAAAAAAATTACATCTTGATTCTGTCCAGCAAAATTAATTACGCGAGATGGGACGCGAGATGACCCCATCCCGTCCCATCCCGCGCCCACCCCTAGCTTCACATATTCATTTTTTTTAAGAACCTAGGCAATGTATACCGATATCAATCCGGTTTGTAATGAATAAAGATGAAGGTTCGATAATATAAAACAATGTAATAGAAATACTCTAGAAGGGGGGTTGAATAGAGTATGCCCGTTTTTCGCAGAAAGTCTCAAGACTTTTGGAGCTCGTATAAAACCCTTTGAGATTAAACCTGAATCACAAAGTTAGACAATCGAACCAAGTGCGGAAATAAGGAAAAGCAATAAGTAAAGGACGCAACAAATTGTTAACGAGGTTCGGCACGAACTTGGCCTACGTCCCCGCCTAGGGTTCTTCCACAACCCTAGGATTCAACATGCTTTATTGATTCACAAAGCTTAGGATCCTAATAGCTCACCGAGAAGCCTCTCTCCTATACAATTGCAATCTAGTCAACTCACGTTCCCTTGGAGTCTTAGACCAATCTAGAAGAGCCCCGCCTCTCTCAGCTATCTAGTACAATCCTCTTACTCTCGAGAATCAATAGCCTAGTGCCCACTTCCTGAGTTATAAACTCTCGAGTATAACACTTTCTCTGAATATATCCTATAAGCTCACTGTGTATCTCTCAAATGCTTTGAAACAAAATATAAGACTCTTAAGAACAAGCAGAGAGAACACGCTGAAGAGAGAACGTAAACTTGAGGGCTGATTGTGCAATGATATTCTTGAATGTGCGTCCCCCCTCTCTCTCTTCTTCATCTCCTTTATATAGTGAAGATCATCGGCGCCACTTGAGGAAGGAATCTTCTCCAACGGCTAAGAGAGGATCATGGCTTGAGCGCAATCTTCTATCTTTGGAAACTTCGGAAGCCATGATCTCGATTTGATCTTTCTCAGCTTTGAACGCTTAAGAAAGGAGATATAATTCAAATAGCTTCCTGAAAGGTTAGTGAATATATAATAATAATATGGAAGCATATAATAACATAATATAATATTCGGACATAATATAATAAAGTACAGGTTTTGTGTTTCATCAACACAGCTGTTAGCTTCAAGACCTTTGACACAAACTGTCTATCAAAGCCTTTGAAACTAATTCCGATTTTCATCAAAGGGAGTGGAGTTATCAATCTCCCCCTTGATGAAAGACAAAACATGTGCATCCCTGCAACTTAGTCAAACAGATATATCATAAGCACAATCGGACTAAGTACCTGCATGGGTTAGACAAATGTTGGATCATAAGTTTTCAAAGCCAAAGAGAAGCATCCAACAAAAACAAAACAAGGTCTTCCAAGACCCTTGGTTCACAACAGTTTTAAAGTCTAAACCATCATCAAATCTTCTCCCCCTTTTTGTCTTTCAACAAAGGGAGGAGCGAAAATAATCACCAAAATCAGACTTACCAAAACAATTCAAAATTCAAAAAGATCCTTTCAAAGCATAAAGACAAGAGAAGATTTATCCGATATTAAAATAATTTCCACAAATAAAATGTACTCGGATAAAAAGATTTTTCGGAAAATAAAATAGGTAACATAAAAAGGAGGTTAAAAAATCATTAAAACTATATTTGATCAAATATCTAAAAAGATATTAACCAAATATATGATCCGTTATATGTGCTCTACTATGCAGTTCACAACCTTTGAAATGAGGTTCAAGGATCTTGACACCGAGTAGAATTTATCTTTCGTAAAGGGAAAGCTCCCCTACGAAAGTGCATCCTTGTTAAGCATTCCGATCTCATGTCTAATGAAGGTGAACCTGTCCTATGCCAAAGTCTTAGTAAAAATGCCAGTCCATTGATAATCAGTTGAAATAAATGATATGGACACATCACCTTTTTCGACATGGTCTCTAATGAAATGATGCATTACATCAATATGTTTGGTCCTTGAATGCTTCCTCTTGACTGTAGCCTTGAGCAACATGCTTTGCTTTGTTCCTCATGATCTTACCATTCTCATCTAGCTTGTTCCGAAATACCCATCGTGTGCCAATGACTGATTGATGCTTTGACCTAGGCTTCAAGGTCCAGACTTTGTTCCTTTCAAATTCGTTAAGCTCACTTTGCATGGCAATGATCCAGTCTGGCTCCTGAAGTGCCTCATCTACCTTCTTAGGCTCAATAAGAGAAACAAACGCGTGAAAAGCACAAAGATCTTTAAGTTTAGAACGAGTTTGAACACTAGAAGTAGGGTCAGAAATGATATCCTTTAATGAGTGTGATGAGGAGTATTTGAATTTCCTTTTGCTAGTCTCAGCTCCTTGATTCGTCACACCCTCAGGATTGATTTGTGGTACATTTGACTCCGTGGTCCTGTTAGGTTCAGTTACAACAGTTTCTGACGTCTCAACACTGTTGGATTGGACACCAAGGGCTTTGGATGAATCTTCAACACCTTGGGCCAATTCTTCAGTGTTAAGAATCGGTTCCTGCATGTTCCTTTTCTCTGTGTTCATGGTAGCAGCATCATCACCTTCCTCGTTCTCTTCATGGATATTAAGATCTATATCTGCAACACTTTCACTCAAAGCACCGTCATTGCATTCATCAAAAATAACATGTATACTTTCTTCAACAACCTGGGTCCTTTTATTGAAGATTCTATAAGCTTTGCTACTCGTGGAATAGCCAAGAAATATACCTTCATCACTACGTGCATCAAATTTCCCAAGGTTATCTTTTCCATTGTTATGAACAAAACAAGTACAGCCAAAGGGTTTAAAATAAGATATAAGTGGTTTGCGGCCTTTGAAAAGTTCATAAAGAGTTTTCTTTAAGATGGAACGAATAAGACAACGATTTAAAATGTAGTTAGCTGTGTTAACAGCTTCAGCCCAATAGGTTTTAGGTAATGCATTTTCTAAAAGCATAGTCCTGGCCATATCCTCTAAGGTGCGGTTCTTGCGTTCCACAACCCCGTTTTGTTGAGGTGTCCTAGGAGCAGAAAAGTTATGGGAGATGCCATATTTAGCACAAAACAAATCGAATTGAAGTTGATCAAACTCCCTACCATGATCACTCCGAATAGACACTATGGGCTCATTTCTTAAAGTTTGCAACTCCTTACAAAGTTTTGAAAACTCAAATTTGAAAACTCAAATAAGGCCTCTGATTTTTCTTTCAAAAATGCAACCCAAGTATATCTTGAAAAATCATCGACAACAACTAGCATGTACTTTTTACCATTGGGAGATTTGACTCGCATAGGCCCACATAAATCCATATGTAAAAGTTCAAGGGGTCTAGAAGAACTTACAACCTTTTTGGGTTTGAAGGAGCTACGTGTTTGTTTACCTCGTGTACAAGCATTGCACATGACAATACCTTTGAAGTCCATCTCAGGTAGCCCTCTTACAAGCTCTTTGGACACAAGCTTCTGTAGTGTATGTGGACTCACATGACCGAGTCTCCTATGCCAGAGCTTTGGATCGTCTGTCAAAGCCTTTAGACAGGATAAGCTTCCTTGTGCCACTTGCTCAGCATTCACGACATAGATGTTGTTATAACGATAGACAATTAGAACTATTTCACCTGTATCTTCTCTGCGCACTAAACATCTTTTCTTGTTAAATCCAACATCATTACCATAATCACATAGTTGAGAAATACTAAGCAAATTATACTTCAAACAATTAACAAGATAAACATTTTTAATACAGTGGTTAGGATCACTCCCAACACTACCAATACCAACGATGTCGCACTTTCCTTTGTCACCAAGAGTGATTGTTCCCGTGGATTGCTCCTTTAGATCATGAAAGAGAGAACTCTTCCCACTCATATGCCTCGAGCATCCACTATCAATAATCCATTTTTTCTCCTTCACCTTGGTGATCTCTTGCAAAACAAACATCAACCTTTGTGGCTAGACCAGTGAGCAAATTTAGATCCTTTATTGGGATAAACCATATTTGGTAAAATAGTGCCTTTGGGGACCCAAACTTGCGTTATCCGTTCTTTTCTCAAGTGAATAGGAAATGTATTGCGAATAATATGAGGATCCTTTCTTCTATAGGGGCAGATCTCTCTTACATGTCCCTTTCTCGCACAGTGGTGACATATAGGAGAGGTTCTGCTACCTTTTGCCTTTACAAAAGTGGTAATGTGTTGCTTTTTTAAAAACTTTGGATTGTAACCAATACCACTTTTGTTTAGAGAGCTTTGTTGCTCACCCAACATCTTATCGAGAGTGCCTTTGGATTTGGTAAAACTTATGAGGGTTATCTGTTGGTCTAGAATCTTATTATTCAGGGAGATCTTCTCGTTCTCTATGTCATGATGCTCATTTCTTAGAGAGGAGAGATCTTGCTTGAGTTCAGATTTCTCCGAGTCAAGCGTCTTGACTTTAATGTCAAGACCTGAATAAGAAGCTTCAAGACCTTTGACCCTCATAGACAGATCCTCAATAGTTCTTTCCTGGTCCACAGTTCTCTTAATAAGAATGTTAGTTTGGGCAATAAGCTTCTCTTCATTGGCAATCATATTTGAAAGGAATTCCGATAATACCTCTTTTGGACTTTCCATAAGTTCTCTTACAGTAGCTTCAAACTTTTCATCGTGGGATCCACCTTCTGAGGCCATAAGACAGATGTTGGCCTTCTCATCATCTGAGTCTGAGTCACCTTTCTTGAATTGACTTTTCTTCTTTTGAGGGCAATCTTGCACTAGATGATCTGTTTTACCACATTCAAAACAAGACAAAGGTTTAGTCTTCTTGTCATATTTGTTGTATTGAGACTTACCTCGAAATTTAGAAGACTCTGATCCATCTTTGATGTTGAATTGCTTCTTCATCTTGAGGATTCGAGAAAGACCCCTTGTAATGAGGTCAAAGGGATCATCCTCATCATCGTCCTCATCATCAGAATCAGACACATCTTTGGGCTCATCCTTCTTAGACTTGAGCGCCAAGTTCTTAGTGCTTGTTGGGAGTTCTCCATCGTCTTCATTGAGAATCATCTCATGTGTGATCAGCTTCCCAAGCAAGTCATCAAGGGGCAGAGTGGTGAGATCTTGGGCTTCCTCTATGGTTGTCACTTTCGGGCCCCATTTGTCTTTTGGGAGGCACCTCAATATCTTCCTCACTTTCTCAACATTCTCAAAGGTCTTGCCGAGAGAGTCAAGGTTGTTCGTGATTTCCGTGAACCGTGTGAACATGGCCTTAATGGACTCATCAGGCTTCATTTTGAAAAGCTCATACTTTCGAAGGAAGATACTGATCTTTGTGTCCTTCACTTGGCTGGTTCCTTCATAGGTGACGACCAGCTTGTCCCAAATCTCTTTAGCTGACCTACAAGATGAAATACGGTTAAACTCATCAGTGCTAAGACCACAATAAAGTAATTTAATGGCCCTGTAGTTTTTGGAGACGAGTTCAAGATCCGCTTGGATGTATTCAGACTCCTTCTTTGCAATTTTGGTTCCATTTGGTCCGTCTTTCTTTGGAACCTTCGGACCATTCTCTATAATGTTCCAAAGTTCCAGATCTTGATCTATAATGAACATCTTCATCAATGATCTCCAATGGACAAAGTTGTTTCCTACAAAGAGTGGTGGTCTAATGGTAGACCTTCCCTGTGCAAATCCTCCGCTTGCTTCACCAGACATGATCGAAAACTCACAAGATTGTTAGATCAAAAAACAGTGAGTAAAGCTCTGTTACCAATTGAAGGTTCGATAATATAAAACAATGTAATAGAAATACTCTAGAAGTGGGGTTGAATAGAGTATGCCCGTTTTTCGCAGAAAGTCTCAAGACCTTTGGAGCTCGTATAAAACCCTTTGAGATTAAACCTGAATCACAAAGTTAGACAATCGAACCAAGTGTGGAAATAAGGTAAAGCAATAAGTAAAGGACGCAACGAATTGTTAACGAGGTTCGACACGAACTTGGCCTACGTCCCCGCCTAGGGTTCTTCCACAACCCTAGGATTCAACAGGCTTTATTGATTCACAAAGCTTAGGATCCTAATAGCTCACCGAGAAGCCTCTCTCTTATACAATTGCAATCTAGTCAACTCACGTTCCCTTGGAGTCCTAGACCAATCTAGAAGAGCCCCACCTCTCTCAGCTATCTAGTACAATCCTCTTACTCTCGAGAATCAATAGCCTAGTGCCCACTTCCTGAGTTATAAACTCTCGAGTATAACACTTTCTCTGAATATATCCTATAAGCTCACTGTGTATCTCTCAAATGCTTTGAAACAAAATATAAGACTCTTAAGAACAAGCAGAGAGAACACGCTGAAGAGAGAACGTAAACTTGAGGGCTGATTGTGCAATGATATTCTTGAATGTGCGTCCCCCCCTCTCTCTCTTCTTCATCTCCTTTATATAGTGAAGATCATCGGTGCCAATTGAGGAAGGAATCTTCTCCAACGGCTAAGAGATGATCATGGCTTGAGCGCAATCTTCTATCTTTAGAAACTTCGGAAGCCATGATCTCGATTTGATCTTTCTCAGCTTTGAACGCTTAAGGAATGAGATATAATTCAAATAGCTTCCTGAAAGGTTAGTGAATATATAATAATAATAATATGGAAGCATATAATAACATAATATAATATTCGGACATAATATAATAAAGTACAGGTTTTGTGTTTCATCAACATAGCTGTTAGCTTCAAGACCTTTGACACAAACTGCCTATCAAAGCCTTTGAAACTAATTCCGATTTTCATCAAAGGGAGTGGAGTTATCAAAAGACATGGTATGTAGTACTTTATCCATCAATATGTCTTTAAAAGGGCATGTTTGGCGGTGGATTATTTTTTTAGGGATAAAAATGATTATTGAGATGGAGAATATTTTTGTGCATTATGAGGGGCGAGGAGATGGAGATTATTTTGTAAAAATAATCCCGTTGTAGTTTAGTAATATGGGGATTATTGTTGGGTAGGTAAGGAAAAAAAGACAATAATCCCACATCATAATCCCGTTTAATCCCTCACTGACAATCCCCTTAATCCCACGCCAAACACCAATACATACAATTCGAATATCCTTTTTCGGATTTCGATCAAAAACCAAAATTGATATGGGGCTTTAGTTGATTTGAGTTTCCTGCCTCAGTTTCTGCAACCTATAGGTCCGATTTCGTGCAACTCTATCCCTTTCTCAAAACAATGGTTCGATTGTTCGAGTGGTTCTCGATCAGTTCAGTTTAATCCCACCGGCTTGCTCATGCTGCCTTCCCTTCGGTGGTGTTGGAGTGGTGCTTGCCTCATCTCTTCTCACAATCGATGGTGCCGCCGCTCGGTTGATCTGCTCTGGTCCATGTTAGCCATCCGTCATCGCTTGTCTTCTCAGAAGGTCGTGGTGCTTCACGGAGGGAGGAATTCTTCCCTTCGATTGGGTTGCCCGGTATCACTGTCGGCGTTTGCTATCGGTCTCTCCGGCTGCTCTCGGTGGCGCTACCCCTCTAGTGATCCTCCTTGGTTGGGACGCCTAACTGGTGTCCTTGGCGTGCAAAATGCCCTTCCGTGGCCTTGCACGCCAAGCTTCAGAGGTTATATTAAATATATTTATAAATGTCTCACAAATCACGTGAGGATTTGAAATCTCATTATAAGGGCTTAAACTAAATTCCAAAAGGGATGGATTTAACAAGTCCACAAATTCGGTAAGGACATAAAATCCCACTCGTTAGAGCTTGTATTAAATCTTGATAAGGCTGGACCAGTCCTTTCGACCGGTCCTTCGTGATGCATTTTGCTCGAGCTGTGTTTGGCTTCACTTGATGTGACTTGCTGGTTTATTGATTTGTAGGGGTTCTTTCATTCGGAGTAGGGATTGGCTAAAATCGTGGTAGTGTGTACGGGGTTACTCCATGTATGGAACGATTCCTTGGAGGTTTGACTTTACTACCCACAGGGATTGGTCAATTGTGCTATTTCACGATGTTGTTTGGCTTTGTCCGTAATCTATATCCCCAATCTGCTAGTTTTATGTATGTCGTATTTCATCTTTTTTGTTTGTTTCTATTATCAGGTCTTTTGCACCTTTCTTTATTTATATTGTATGTTTACTTAATTAAAAAAATAAAAGGTTTTCAACTTTTCATAACTTCATTATTTGTGAGATGTGTTTTTGGGATTTGTTGTGGCAGTAGCTTGGCTAGTTTTTTGGTATGCGGTTGGTGTACTGTGTTTTTCTTGCTGTGATACAGGTTTCACGCTTATTTTATAACTCAAGAGGCGATAACAACTCGCTAATCTAACCTAAAACACTCTCTTTGTGAGAGCGGCTTTTCCACCGCCGCTGCCATCATCACCATGGCTTCAGGCCTTTCACTGCCTTGGCTTGGTCCGGCCATCGTTACGCCTCCCTCAGATCCGCCCTCCTTATTGTCCGTAGGGGTTTGCTTTGTCACCCCTGCCTACTGACTCCATCTACTCCAATAGACGCTACGACTCACCACTCGATTACCGGCTACGCTCCAGACCCACCTCCACGCTCGGTTCACCACCGCCTTACAAATGAGCCACCATCATGACTTGTTGGCCGTCGCCGCACGGATCCCGGTTGCCATCGCCGCCTCCAACAATAGTCGCCCTGTTTTTGGGCTACCTGCTCCGTCTTCAGCATCTTTGTTGTTTGCTCCCATGGCCTCCGGCCATCCTCAACGCCCACTTTTCGGTGTTCAAGATTGTCCTTAGGGGAAAAAAGCTTTCGTTTTTTCTATATGTCCTCTATCTATCCTTTTGGTTTCTTCATTCCAGTTTCTAATTGTTTAGTGGTTGTGTCTCAAATCTTATCCAAACCTGGGTTTCGTTTTGTTTCTTACGCCACTTACCTTGGGAAACAACCACCCATGTTTGCCTAATCTCGGCCTTTGACTTACGCTTCTTTCATTTTTTGGGGAAAAAATTGGCCTACTAACCTTATGGTTGGTTTTCTAACCGCTTTTTTGTCTCTTAGCCTGTTTGTTGTTGTCGTTTATTTATTCCAGTTCCATCGTATATATTTCCTCTATTTTGGTTTACCCTTGTGGTAGCCTCCTACGATCTTGTTATCGTCCTTGAGGGTGTGAGATGTGTTTTTGGGATTTGTTGTGGCAGTAGCTTGGCTAGTTTTTTGGTATGCGGTTGGTGTACTGTGTTTTTCTTGCTGTGATACAGGTTTCATGTGAACTGTGGCTGGTTTGTCAATCTTGCAGATGTCGTGGAAATACGATCGATACCTATTGATTCTGTTTAGATTCCATGTTGTGGTATCCGCTAGTGATCCCCAGAGTTATCTGTGTGCGTCTTCCGTTTGTCTGGTCAGTTCGATTGTTCTGCTAGCTTGTAATACCGTGTAGGATGACTTGTACTTTATTTCTGCATTTTGCTTTCCGTCATTTATTTCTTGTTGTTTCAATTCAGTCATTTGCTTTTGTTATTTGGTTCTGATTGTACATGATGGTTAGTCCATCTCCCGACTTATTCGGGCTCTCGGTTTCTCTAGACTTGTCTACATAATCGAATTTCTTTCCTTATATATATAAAAAAAACTTCATTATTTGGCTTTGTACAATATTTTTCTACACTGTGTTTATATACGGGTGAGATCACCTGCCCGACTGTCCCTTAAGGGACCGACCCCCCCCCCCAGAATTTCCCTCCCATCCCACCAAAAAAAATTAAAATTTTAAAAAAGAAAAGAAAAATAGTAAAAGGTGGGAGATTTCTGAGAGAGCACAGGGAGACAGGGAAGAAACTGGGACAACAGATCCCCTCTGGTGTATATATAGAGATTGAAATATGTAGCCTTATCATCTATAAATTGTCAAGTTAAATACAAAATCTTTTTTAATTATAAATAATATAATTAAAAAATTCAATCGAACCAACCAAAATAGTATGAAATGGAATGTTGTATGTACTCTTTAATTTGTTATACTAGGCAAGTCATGCACGTACTACACACGGGACATATAAAGTTTGGTTTTTGTATAAGTTACCTAAGACTTTCTTTATATATAAATATCATATTGTATATTAAGGTTAGTTTGCTTTACCCCTGTTGTTCATCTAAACTGTACTGATTCCTTATTTTTTAGGTATTGTCATAGTTTATTTTATTTTCTTTGTTAGGATTAGGATAGAAACTTTTCATCCCAACTTTTCAAATAGCTACAAATTTTATTTTCATTTTTTTTAGGTATTGTCATAGTTGATTTTATTTTCCTTGTTAGGATTAGGATAGAAATTGTAAAGGCTCGAATTTTTAAATCCTAATTTCTCGGAAAAAAAAAGAAAATCAAAATGAATTTTAAAGCGGAATTTAGCGGAAAAACTCCCTAGCTCGGACTTTGACCTCGTAAAGCGGATTTCCGGCCTAACTAAAATTTCGAAAACTAACATGGCAACCTCGACTCTTGGTTTTTAAAATCTAATTTTATAAATACCGAATATATTTTATATATTATATTATTATTATTATTTTAATTAAATATATGATTATCTTATTCAATTTGTAAAAATGGGAGAAAAACTTGTCCTCGAGCACAAGTTCGATTTTAAAATCCTTCCGGCATCGTCTTAGAATTTGGGATTTTGACAGATTCTATTTCCGCTTTGGAGATCCGAGTCTGGATATATTATTTTATTTTCAATAATGATTTAAAAATTCAATTTAAATTCTTAGTGTCGGGTTTCGTTTTAGTGAGCGGGATTGGGAGCGAGCGTATTCCCCTTGCCTTGTCCCATTGTTATTCACAACTCACCATTGCCCTCTCTCTGAATTGGTCCCCTTCACCATTTCCTTTTCCCTATTTGAACCCAACAAGCCCTCAGCAAGAAACCCACTCCCTTCTCCTCATGTTGTCTGGCCAGAAGAGCACCCTCCCTCCTCCTTTGTTTCTCTGCAAACCAACCAATGCATTCTCTCCTTTCTCTTGCCGAAACAAAACCTACAAAAGAAACCCCTTTGCCTCACTGTTTTTCCGATCATCACCACCACAACACCACCTCACACCTCCTTGCTCCCTCCCTTCCGCCTCCCTCAGTTTTGATTCCGAGAATACCACCGAACCACCACCTTCATCTCTGTCCGAAGAAGTCTCCCTTCCACCGCCTGCCGTCGTCGCCGAGGGGAAGCTCTCCCCTGTTTCGTCGGTTGGAGAAACGAGCTCCCTATCGCCTTCCTCGAACAATAGTTGCAATCCGAACAAACAAAGAGCACCCAGAGGCCTCATTCCTCGTCTTCGGAGCCGGAGCCAACCACCCTTGAACTCCCAAAGGCCCGATGTCCTTTGTTCGCGAGTAAGGTTGGTGTCTCTCTCTTTCATTTCCGTTTTCAACTTGAAATCGATGTCAAACCGCACCTTTGAGCCTCCTTAGACATGGCCACGGGTCACGGGTCGGGCGGGTCGACCCGCCGGGTCCATGACCCGTGAGGTCAGGGTCCACGGGTCCAAGGGTCAGCTCGGGTTGAGGGTCAGGGTTAGGGTCGGGAAAAAGATAACCCGTGACCCGGCGGGTCGACCCGGCGGGTCCGACCCGGTTCGACCCGCCGGGTCAACCCGCCATTTAAAATTATTTTTTTTTGAAAAAATTTATTTTTAATAAAATAAATTTATAATTATTATGTAAATTATATAAATTATTATTAGAATAATTCATAATATTACATAATGTAATATACAATGGCAATGTGAGACTTAACACCCCATGCTTCTCCTTTTATAGACTTAGCACCCCCCTTTTCCTCTAGTTTTCAATGTGGGACAAGAACAAGGGTAAAAACTAGAAACTACACCATGTCTTCAATCTCTACCATTCGGTTTTTAATGTCAATCCATACTTATAAATCATTCTATATCATTCTATATGATACTAAGTTAGGAGTCTTTATGATATAATTTCAAATAATACAAATCTTGTTATTGATAAAGCCGTTACACTTGTATAGTATCCTTAATGTCGAGTTTTCGTTTATTTTCAAAATGATATAGAACTTCGGATTTTCAAACACAAGAATGAAATATAATATTGACAATACTTTTTCAATGTGTCTTTTCAAGTACATCATAACAAGCAACCCAAGTATGTAATTCTAATAACATCATCATTAAGTGTATACACAACATGTGGCTAATTCAACTTTAAACGAGAAAGTTTAACATATCTATATGAAGAAGATCCTATATTTGAAATCATTGATCAAGAAATTAACATAATAATGCAAGTAAAATAAAATACTTATGATTGATTAATGGATCAACACAACTATCAATTAAGTTAAATAGAAAGATTAATCCAACATAACTTGATATATTGTATCATGATGTTTCATCACCATGTGTTATTCATTTCATTAAATCTTAAGAGGTAAACACTTTAATTATATTATTATAAGTTACATCATATAATCCAAATACTTAAATTACATTATATTCCACCATATAATCCAAAGACTTTAATTACATTACATTTTACATCATATACTTAAATATCAATTTTCTCACATTTTCTTTCATATCTCATATTTCTGTCCCACATCGAAAGTGGGCTAATTACCTCTATTTTCTCTATATATAGATCCTCATACCCTACTTGTCATTCCCACAATCCAACATTTTCTTTCCCACATCTAAAGTATGATGAAATAATGGGAGTGGAATGAAGATATCTATATATATCTTCCCACACACTATGTTTTGTCAACCTTAAATCTTTCCATTTCGAAAGTGTGATGAAAGACTAGTTGAGTTTTATTTTGGGTTTAAAACATTTTTTTTTTTAAAAAAAATGGTTGACCCGACGGGTCGACCCGCAAAACTCGTTGGGTACCCGATTTGGTGCCACGTGGCCGACCCGGCAGTCCGACCCGCCGACCCGTCGACCCGCCGGGTCAATCAACCCGCCGACCCGTCCCAATCCCGGGTCAGGGTTAGGGTCGACCACCCCGGGTTGTTGACCCGGCGGGTCGGACCCGTGGCCGTGTCTAAGCCTCCTATCTCCTTCCTAGGCCAACACAACTGGGATTCGACACTGGAGAAGTCTAATCGAGCCGAATTGAACCATCGTTCCTTATTCCGGTGAACCTCAGTGAGCCTCTGCTAATCCTTCTTTTCTTGTCGCGTTTGTGTTCTTCTATACGGGTCTTGGTCATAATCTGGCTTCGGTTTGTTTGGGGTCGGTATTGGGTTGAAAAGCCGCCGGAGGTCTGGTCTTTGTCTTCCTTCTTTTCTTCCATTTTCTTCGGTCAAATGTGCAGAGCCACTGTTCTGGGTTTGGGGAAGACAAGTGAGGGATTGGGCCTTTCTTTTTTTTCTTTTCTTTGGGCTGGGTATGATCTTTGGTACCGGGTTATATCATTTCTTTATGGTTCGGCATAGACCGAGCGCCCTACCTCGGAGTGGGTACGGGAATATATCTGACTATCTGTTACGATTCGGCTGAGACCGAGCGTCCTACCTCGGAGTGGGTACGGGAAATACGAAGATATAGGGATATGCCACTTGACATTCTTTCGGTGCCTTTACTATATTTCTGCACTTATATTATATATTGATAAAGCATGTCTTACGTGTTTAAATTTCGTACTACATTAGAGCATCCTTTATTCTAGGTATAGGCATATTATATGTCATCAGCGAGGTCTTTAGGGTCCGCATGCGTCTCTGGGCCTGACTTCATGGATAGATTTAGATATCTGCCCTTTTACTCCTCTGTGCTTCTATGGCGAGGGATCCTCCTGGACAAAAGCGAAGAACTGGATTGACCCGCTAATTTGGCTTAAGTATTATTTGATTATGATTTCAGTTTTGAACCTGCTCTGGCGTGGTAAGTTGTATTTTACTTTCGCTTTTCGTCCCGTTTTCCTTAAAGGAATTTCTGCGACTTAGACCTTAGGACAGGTTAAGGGTACCCAATGGCCCTACACTTGTTTTGGGGTTTGAAATCCCCGCTTTGAATACTGATGTTTAAGAGGTTTGAAACCTCGACCTGTACCTGGTGTAAAGGCTCGGATTTTTAAAATATTAATTTTTGGAAAAAGAAAATCAAAATGAATTTAAAATAAATTCCGACCCAAATTCTCCGACTTAAAAATCGATTCCGTCTTTCATTCGGATTTTGAACGATCAATCAGCGGAAATTTAAATCCCCGACCCGAGCTCTCAATTCCGTCATATTCCGAATCCTTATCCTAATCCAACTCATCACCTCCTAATTATAGTAAAATCTTATCCTCACCTCCCCTCCCTCTCTTTTTGCTTTCCCTTATCCTAATCCAACTCATCACCTCCTAATTATAGTAAAATCTTATCCTCACCTCCCATCCCTCTCTTTTTGCTTTCCCTTATCCTAATCCAACTCATCACCTCCTAATTATAGTAAAATCTTATCCTCTCCTTTCCTTCCCCCACTCTTTGACCCCCTTATTTTGGCAAACAAACAATACCTCACTCTTCACAAAAAAATGGACCTTTTATGTGCAATTTGACCATTGAAAATCAGATTTGTGTTGTTCTACCTCCCTCTCTCTCCCCCTCTCTCGGCATTTCACTGTCAAAAACACAAAAGAAACACACCCACAAACTTGGCTCCCTCCTTTGAGTCTCCTTCGCACCACCACCACCACCACAGCTCCACCACCGCCGCACCTCACCACCTCCACCCTCACGCCTTCGCCTCCGCCTCCCCGGAGCTCCGCCGTCGCCGCCAGCAACCATCGCCGCCGCCGAGCACCTCCTCCTCTCCCCTGTTTCGGTTTCGAAAGGTAAGGGCTGATTCTCCCTTCTTTCTCTTCCCTTCCACCTCCAAACTTAAAAAAGGGGGAGCTTTAACCCTTAAACACCCTCCCTAGGCAATCTCCGGCAAAGGATCGGCTCCGACGAGGCCGAATCGAGCTCCGACGAACTCCGACGAGACCTCGAAACCCCACCTCGGTGAGCTTCCTTCTTCCCCTCCTTCCTTCCCTTCTCGTTTCCATGGGTGTGGGCGACGGAGTGGCCGCTCCTGGTGGCCGGAGCTCGGCTCCGCCGCCGCCGGAGGCCTCCCCTCCCCCCCTCCTTTTCTTCCCTTCCGCCGTCCTGGGCACAAAGGCCTGTTCGTTTCTTCTGTCCGGCAATTGGAAGGAGGAAGAGGGTGAGCTGTGGGCTCCCTCTTGCCACATCAGCGTCCACATCCCCTGGGCCCCATCTTTTTTTTAAAACTCAGCTTTGTGTTTTGGAAGATGAGGTGAGTTGTTGTTGGGCCTGTTTGTATGGGCCGGGTTTAGGGTCTGTTTTTTTAAAAACAAGGCTTTGGGCCTATTTTTCTGGGGTCCGGCTTTGGGTGGGTTTGTTTAAAACAAAATAGGGCCGGTTTTGGCTCTTATATAAAATAAGTGGGTGGTTCTTGGTAATTTTAATAAAGTGAGGTTGGTTTGGTAAATTAAAAATGAATGGTTTGATTAAATGAATATTGTTGGGATTTTATAAATATTTTATAAAGATGTTAAAATAAAGTGATGTTAGAAGTAGTATGTAAATTATTGGGATTAAAATATAAAATGTTGTTTTGAGATTTAATATATGATATTGTGGTGATCTATTATTGTGGTTAAATGTTAGATGATTATGATGAAGATGTGCAATTATATGCTAAGTAAGATTTTGAAATGATGGCATGCAAATTGGTTAAGTATGAAATGGGGATTATCCTAAGTTGGTGAATTGGAGAATTATATTGAGTATGCTTGTGAGATGTTGAGATGATAGATTACGAGATAAAGTTGATATTATGGAAATGATGATGAGATGGTTATTATGTTAAGTTTGTGAAGTTGTGTGTGTGACTATTCTATGCTTTTTGTACCTTAGAAATAGACTCATTCATGTACTTATACTTGTTAGGTGATCATCTGTGACGTGTTGGATTTCATATTGCCTGGTTGATTGCCTTTTTGCTGTTCTGCGATACCAGGTAAGTCTCTTCGGAGCTTACTCAGATTGAATAGAGTGATTCCCTGCTATAGGTGCATGATATACTAGGTGTTGCATTCATGATCAGCATGCCATGTAGTACCATGCTAGGCTGCATCTACGTTGAGCATCCTATTTCTTTATGCGTATGTAAACAGAACGGCCGTTATCTGTGAAGTAACTAGAGTCTTTGCTAGGGTCATAGGGTAGCCCAGCCTCATCGGGTACCCTGAGTCAATCGAGTCATGCACTTCCTTTTATTATGATATGCTTGCGGGCTTTATTGTGGAGCGGGTTAGGCATGCGTGCCGCCCAATTATGAATGAATGCATTCACGAGCTGGCCAGTCTCCACCTATCGGAAGGGGTGGAGGTAGGAGAGGGATATACCACTTGGTATTCTGTGCTAAGGCCTTATTATTATTATGCAATTGATCTTAGGAGCATGTTAGTGTGTTAATATTCCGCCATGCATCTAGAAGCATCTTTATTAGGATTAGCGTATATGTGTGCTTATGGTTGGGATGCAGAGAAGTGGGCATCGATCTGATCCCGCCCCATATCAATTTTTTTAGGTATTATCTATGTTCATCATATCGGTGCTGTTTGCCTATTTGCGCGGGTCATTTTGTCGGCGGAGAGTGAGCGTTGGAGTATAGACTTCACTAGACTCTGATTATATTTTAGATTTATACTTGACTCCGTTTTGACCCGGCTCTGCCGTGGCACCCTCTTGTATTACGCTTATTTCCGCTAGTTGCACTATTTCCGATTTCCACGCTTAGATTTACGACAGGTACAGGGGACTTCCCCGGGGATTCCAACGATCCCTTCGATTTTGGGTATGAAATCCCCCTTTGAAAACGTTAAAGTAAGTTTTGAAACCTTCAACCTGTACTCGGGGCGCAAGGTCCTAACGAGGGGTTTAATCCCTCGAAACGTAACTCGGGAATCATAATCCCGGGCCGTTACAAAGGTGGGCGGATCGAGACTCCGGCGAGCCCATTGAGATCCCGACGAACTCCGACGAAGCTTCGAAGCCCTCTCGGTGAGCTCTCTTCCTTCCTCCTCGTTCCTTCCTTCCTCCCTGTGTGCGTGGGCCCCCCTTCCTCTTTTAAACCTCCAGCTCGGTTTGAATTGAAAGAAAGAAACAAATGGGAAGGCTTCTGTGGGCCTAATTTTTGATGGGCCGGTTTTGGCTTTTTAAAGGGAATGGTTGGGCCTATTTTTTTTTTGTTGTTAGAAACTTGACATTAGGTCTTGGAAACATAAAGGGCCCGATTTTGGGTTTGGGTTCCATTTAACAATAAGGCCGGTTTGACCTAGTAGAAATATAGGGCCTGTTTGATTTCTTTATAAAATAAAAGGGTGGTTTTGGTAATTTAAGCTAAAGTAAGGTTGGTTAGTGATTTAAAAAGGGATGTTTGGATTTAATAAATATTGTTGGGTTTTTATAAATGTTTTATAAGATGTTAACATAAAAGAGGTTAGAAGTGGTATGTAAAATTATTGGGATTAAAATATAAGATGATGTTTGAGATTTAATATGTGATATTGTGGTGAATTATTATTTGTGGTTAAGTGTTATATGATTATGATGAAGATGTGCAATTATATGCTAAGTAAGATTTTGAAATGATGGCATGCAAATTGGTTAAGTATGAATTGGAATTATCTTAAGTTGGTGAATTGGAGAATTATATTGAGCATGGTTGTGAGAAGTTGAGATGATAGATTATGAGATAAGGTTGATAATATGGAAATGATGATGTGACGGTTGTTATGTTAAGTTGTGAAGTTATATGTGTGATAATTCTATGCCTTGTGTGCCTTAGAGATAGACTCATTCATGTACTTATACTTGCTAGGTGATCATCTGTGACGTGTCGGATTTCATATTGCCTGGTTGATTGCCTTTTGCTGTTCTGCGATACCAAGTAAGTCTCTTCGGAGCTTACTCAGATTGAATAGAGTGATTCCCTGCTATAGGTGCATGATATACTAGGTGTTGCATTCATGATCAGCATGCCATGTAGTACCATGCTAGGTTGCATTGATCGTTGAGCATCCTATTTCTTTATGCGTATGTAAACAGAACGGCCGTTATCTGTGAAGTAACTAGAGTCATTGCTAGGGTCATAGGGTAGCCCAGCTTCATCGGGTACCCTGAGTCAATCGAGTCATGCACTTCCTTTTATTATATGCCTGCGGGCTTTATTGTGGAGCGGGTTAGGCATGCGTGCCGCCCAATTATGAATGAATGCATTCACGAGCTGGCCAGTCTCCACCTATCGGAAGGGGTGGAGGTAGGAGAGGGATATACCACTTGGTATTCTATGCTAAGGCCTTATTATTATTATGCACTTGATCTTAGGAGCATGTTAGTGTGTTACTATTCCGCCATGCATCTAGAAGCATCTTTATTAGGAATAGCGTATATGTGTGCTTATGGTTGGGATGCAGAGAAGTGGGCATCGATCTGATCCCGCCCCATATCAATTTTTTTAGGTATTATCTATGTTCATCCTATCGGTGCTGTTTGCCTATTTGCGCGGGTCATTTTGTCGGCGGAGAGTGAGCGTTGGAGTATAGACTTCACTAGACTCTGATTATATTTTGGATTTATACTTGACTCCGTTTTGACCCGGCTCTGCCGTGGCACCCTCTTGTATTACGCTTATTTCCGCTAGTTGCACTATTTCCGATTTCCACGCTTAGAATTACGACAGGTACAGGGGACTTCCCCGGGGATTCCAACGATCCCTTCGATTTTGGGTATGAAATCCCCCCTTGTAAACATTAAAGTAAGTTTTGAAACCTTCAACCTGTACTCGGGGCGCAAGGTCCTAACGGGGGGGTTTTATCCCTCGAAACGTAACCTGGGAATCATAATCCCGGGCCGTGACAAAGGTGGATTGCAAGATCTGAACGAAGGTATCCGACCTTCGAAACGTAACCCGGGTATTTAAATCCGTGTCGTTACAAATTTCACGAAAGAGAGAGCGGGAATTGGGAAGCTAACGTCGTGAACTAATTTCGGGACGCCCCTCGGGATTCAAGCTTGCAACGCCGGAACCAAGACCTTTACTCCTATTCTCCTAACCCTAGCCGAGATGCCCCATGCCCAAACCCTAACCCCAAGTGATCACATGTGGTGGAAATTGAATTGGTCAAGATGCTTGCCCTATTTGGAGGAGACACCCACAAACACATTTTCCTTCCCTTATTTCTTGTACGTACGCCCTTCTTTTGGAAAGAGACAACCCATCTCTTATCTTCCATTCTGATCCTCAAAGCTCAAACACCCTAGTCAAGAGGATAGACACATGACATCACTCCCATTTGAAATCTCACCACAAGACAAACAACTCCTCTCACATCTTATCTAAAAAGTGAAGAGAGCTTTGGAAGCCTCATTTTCCCACAAACACAAACCCTAAACACTCCATCTTCTCTCATCTCTCCCCCTTGTGCCACCCCAAACCACCACCACCGTTCACCAACTCAGCCACCCTCTCTTCTCCTATGCCACCACATCAAGCACCAAGGAGAGCCCTCTCTCCTCCTTTCTCTCCCTCTCGGCGCCACCACCAAACACCATTTCTCCACCTCTTTTCTTCTCCACCTCAAGATCTAAGGAGCCCAAGGAGTCTAGCAGCCACCTCACTCTTCCAAGGAGGTACGTTGGAGCCACAAAACAACCCGTAAGTCAATGATCGAAGCCCTGGAGTCCATTTGTCCGGTTTTGAGTCTAGAAAGGGTAAGTTGGCACCTTTTCTCTTCCTTTCACTTCCAAACCCTCCAAGTTCTCTCTTTTATTCTCAGAATAACTCCTCTCACTCACCCAACAAGCGGATCTAGGAGATTCGGCCTCAAATCGCCTCATGAGCCACCTGAGAGAAGAGAAAGTGAAGCAAGGAAGTGTTGGGTGAGAAATCTCTTCAAATCCTCATGTTTTTCAAGCTATTTTTGTACTAACATATGCTTGGGTGTCATGGGAAAAATTGGGGAAAAGAGAGAGCTTCAAACAACTTCAAAATAGGCCACAACCGGCCCTTCAATCAAGGATTCAAGGCCGTATTCGCCGCCATGGGAAGAAGCTCACGACCATGAGGAAGAACAACATGCCTAGAGTTCTTGCTGGCGGTTGCGACACGGGTGACTCGTGGCGGCGAGATGGATTTCTGAGTTGCCCTAGGAGGGGATCCTAGACTCGCAGCCGCAACCCAGGCCTTGTGGGCGCGAAATGCTCATGGCCGTAAAAGGGTCTATGAGACGTCGAGTCTCGCAAGTGCGAGAGCCCATCTCGCGGCCGCGACTGGCTCCTTGTTCGAGCATTTTGACTCCATTTCTCGATATTTTCGACGATCGTTTTTGCAACTCATTTTCAACGCTTTGGGGGATTTCAAGGAATAACTTAAGGGTCTGATTTGGAAGTTATGGGAAGCGAACTTCATGAGGTTTTAAGGTCGAACGTTTTAATCGGTTACTTGGTTTTCGAATCGGTTTTCGGGACTAACTCGGAAATTATGTGATCGGTGACTAACTAGCATGATTGATGTGAATGATTCCCTAATTTCATGATTGGTGTGGACTAATAGCATGATTGGTTGACTAATAGCATGATGAAATGTTAGACTTATGTATCGTTATCTTATGCTTTTGGAGATATGATGAATATGATGAACTTGAGCTATCTGATATGATGATCACTATGTGATATGAGGATCACAATAATTCTTATCGTAAGATAACTTTGTAAAATCATTCATTTAGACTATCATAATAATTCTTCGTTTTGAAAATGTTTCTCTCCTTACTAACTTCCGGAAGAAAAGAAAACTTTTTTCTTGATTGGTGGTCACCCTTTAAATTTTGACCTAATTTTTTTTGTTTGATATTTTATTTTATTTTAAGATAACATGCAAGTTTTAGAAAAAATACATCCTTAATTAAAATACATTAGCCAAAATTTAAATTAAATTTCTAGGGTCGTTTATTTTTAATATAGTATCTTTTCCAATTTAGGACTTTATCCTATGCTTTAAGGGCATATGATAGAAAGATGGTTGATTTTATGGGAATTTTTTTGATAAGGTAATAATTCGAATGTCTGATAGACCTGGCTCATCGAGAGGCCGACAAAGTCGGCAAACGGCGAACCGTAAAACATACAATCATAAAATAAAACGGTGCATTACAAAGGTAGAAACAAACAGCCCCTAGAAGAACAGGCAACCCTAATCCAATAAAAGTTGAGGACAACAAAGCAGAACGGAGCCAAGCCCCATTAGGAGATAACACCGCCGGCTAGCGGTACATCAGGAGTCCCTGTGGGCGACGAAGACGAAACTCCAAGGAAATTTCAGGAACACGGAGTCACCTCGATGCACATCGCCACGTCCCCAGCCAGACTCTAGAGCCCCAACTCAGATCATGGTCGCCAAGAATAACCGGAAACACTACCGAGAACCACCCTCGCAAAAAGCGCACCTGCAAGCCCTTTCGGGAGTTTATCAAGACCCTTTCGGGATTTAGTCTACCCTTTCGGGTGGGTTTAAAAAGTTATTGGATACGGAGTAATAAATATATTTATTGATACACAAAAAACACTGTCAACATCCTTGGGCCCAAATACAATAAGTTTGGGCCCGAAGGACCAAACCTTGGGCCCGAAGGAGATTGGATGACCGGGGGAAGCACAACCGAGGGCGAAGCTCCAAGCGGCGGCGAAGGAGACATCCGAGGAAGACGCCGAACCACCACAAGCAACCACCCAACTAGACCGTGAAGTTCAAGCGAATTTGACACTTACAAAGGGGGTTCGAAACAAACAAATCAGATCGAACGAAAAGAAGAGACACAAAGGGGAAAAATATTGGTATTGTTAGCTTACGGGGATATTTTTCAACAATAAATGAATCTAAAATAGACCGGATCTATATTTACTAGTCAAACTAGTATTCGGTACCCGCCCGATGTGCGGTTTTTTAATAAATTTATTATATAAAATATATTTGAATTAATATAAATTCCTACTTCATATAAAGTAAATATATAATTTTCAGTTGTGTTATGTTTTTGAGAATGTAAACATTTTTTAATCTACATTAATCATATTTATTTGGCCTGAAATGGGCTTTGGTACAATTAGTATACGTGACATTTTCTAGATTAAAATGGTGTTATTTTTTATACGTGTCATATTCTGAATTAAAATAGTATTGTCTTTTTTAGTCACATCAATTAATAAACCAATATAGTTAGGTAAAAACTTATCTTTTTAGATCAAATAATCTATCCAATATAACCTTATATCTTAATTAGTTTTTTTAAATAAATATTCAACCTTATATCTTAATTAGATAGAAAACTTATCATTTTAGATAAATTTTAATTAGATATCAAAGTAGAGTTTTTAGCATGCCTAATCCATAGTAAATTTTCAAACAATTCATCTGCTTATTCAATCAACTTTCCCTGGATCGATTTAGATATAATATTTTGCATATCAACTCCTTCTACCTTCATTATTATCTAAACTGAATGACAACAATCTATTCCTAAAAGGCGGTGGGAGTAAAACGCTCCCAAGCCGAAAACCCTAAACATGGCAGCCGCCATGTTATCCCGCCGCCGCCCCCAAATCAGCTAGGAAGAGACCCAGCCCCGCCGAGCCGCCCCATCCCGGACCACCGATCTAGGCTCAGCCGTCGCCGCGCCCATGGTCCGCTACCGTCGACCCATCCTCGACTGGCCCCGCCTCATCAGCAGCGCCATGCCCAAGTCTCCGATGTTGCCGCCGGCAACGACCCTCCGCCCCTGCAGCCAACAAGCCCGCCTACTGTGTGCCCTCCGTCCGCGACTTCGGCCTCCGGTGGCTCAGACAGCCGGAACCTCCCCACACAGGTTATCCCTCCCCTTGCTCCCTTTTGCTCCGACCTGATCTACTTTGCGACCTAAGTCTCGCCTTCAACCTCTCTATGGGATCTTCTCCCTAACCCTAGCCAAAAAAAAAAAAAAACTCCTACTTCGGGGAAACCCCAGATCCAAACCCGTCGCCAACACATGTCCGGCTCCTAGCCAAACCAAAAACTTCAACCGATATAGTACCGAAAACCCAAAACATAACCCAATTGAAGAGCTCATGCTCCCAAATCGAAAGCCCCAAATCTGATAAACCCACTAAAAATTGGAAAACCCACAAATCAAATAAACCAAATATAGCCAGGCGCTTTGATCTACGACCTTGGGTCTAGATCCGACACCATCACCACCTAAAGTAAGCTCAACAGCAGTCCAGTTTTCAAGAATCAAGACAAGATATCAAGACATTAGGGTTGTAATTTTCTAGTTGGTTTAGCGTTTATTTTTGTTGTTGTTTTTTTTTTTCTTTTTTCTTTTCGTTTGTTTGCCGACCCTCTGTGTAGGGTCTAACAAGTCATCTTCGGATGGCTTCAGGATCGCTTGTCGATCCACTTCTTGGCCACGGTAAAAAAAAAACCTCCTTCCACCTTTGTCGATGAATTTAATTTCAACTTTGATATAATATTTTTCTAATAAATTTATATTATAAGGTATAAATCGGTAGCATCATCTTAATCATCTAATTAAAACGTAAACCCAAGGTATTTTTAAAAAATTTGATATTATTCTCAATTGGATGTATTTACTTTATATGGAGTAGTAATTTATATTAATTCAAAGTTGTTTTATACAATAAAATTTATTAAAAAAAATCGCACAACGGATTAGTAATAAATTTATTTTATTTTTATATTTACTTTATATGGAGTAGTAATTTATATAAATTCAAAGTTGTTTCATATAATAAAATTTATTAAAAAAATTGCACAACACTAAAACAAAAGCCTTAAAACGGTCTCTGATGCGATCCGCATACGTAACATTTCCTCGATTAAATGGTGTTGTTTTTGCATACATGTCATATTCATTTAGATTGAGCAACATTATATGATTAAGAAGTAAGATTTTTTTAATTAGAGTCATCAAATTAAACTTAAGAATTTAAAAAAAAAAATTGGTGTAGAGATTTTTTAAAATATACTCCCTCCGTTAAGAACAACATGTCGTTTTAGGAGTAAAATCATGTTAAGAAAAACATGTCATTTTATGTATTTTGGTGTTTACTTTCCAAAATTACCCTTATCATGATTAAATACTCCGTATTTGTTAGTTGTAGTTTTCAATAAAGTGAAAAAGTAAAATAATAATTAGGAGTATAAGTGTATTTTTGTTTGTTTTTATTTGCTTTCCTAAAAAAAAATGTGCAAATGTCTAAAACGACATGTTTTAATTAACGGAGGGAGTACTTAAAAAAATCGAGCAGTTTTATTTTAAAAAAACGTACTAAATTAAGTGGTAATATAATTTGTGGCAAATATCCTTATATATAATAGAGGGAATTTGTTGAAATGGATCTTTTACCATATTTGATTAAGTAGTTAGCCCCCTTAATTTGTTTATTAGTCACAACCACCCCTCTAATTATTTTTTTTGGCCGTAACAGTGATTCCTTCCTTCCTCCCATCTTCTTCCTCGGAGCTCACCGGATCTGGAGCCGACGAAGTCGGAGCCACCCGCTGTGCACCATCTCCTACCTCCCGCCTCCCTGCTCGCCGGTTCCTCGCACCACCACCACCCTCCGTTATTTCGTCCGTTATTCACGCTTATTTCCTTCTCCATCGCTTCTCCATCCAGCGCCTCGTCCTCTCTGGAAAGCAGCACTCCGGTGACATCCCATCGGAATTTGGTCGATCAACTTACCAATCTCGCCCGTCTATAACCCTCCGGTTCAATTCCGGTTGACCTCGGTGGATTGCAGTCGCTAGCGGCCAAAAACGTAGATCTGAGAAATTAGGGGTTAGAAATTAAAGGTTAGAAACCTAGATCTGAGAAATTAGGGGTTAGAAATTCAGATCTACTAAAAACGTCTCGCTCGTTGTTTTCTAACCTAGATCTGAGAAATTAGGGGTTAGAAACCCAAGAATTGAGTTTGGAGCTCGAATTTGAGCTTGAATTGGAAAGAGGATGCGGCGTAACTCGCCACTGGAGCAGATGATTCCACCATTGCTGGGCACCTCGTGCTCGAACTTGAGCTTGCGTGGAATGGCTCCCTGCAATCCATTTCCATTCAAGATGGAAATGTTATTCACTGTATTACGAAAATATACGAGTATAATATAATTATAAATAGGGAAATTCCGTTTGGTACCCCTGTGTTTAGTGCAATTCCGGATGGTGTCTCAAAGGTTTTTTTTTTCTGTTTGGTACCCCGAGCTTTTGTAAAATTCCGTCCCGTGCCCTAAATCAAATTGAATTGTAACTCCGTTAAATATGAAACCCCACCTTCTTCATCTTTGTAATGCATACACTCCGGTCGAATTGGATCCATCGGCGCCGTTTGGGGTGTTGTTGGAACAGTGGAGAAAGAGGGCATGGAATCCCGAATTGGAAGAGGAAGAAGGAGGAGGGGTTGGTCGGAAGGAGAGCTTCAACAGGGCCAGAATCGGATTCATCGGTTGGTGGGAAGGAGCGCTTCAACAACCCCCCACACTATGGGCTTCGATTGGGGCTTCTCCTCATCTGCAAATGCCATCTTTAATTGTGGGTTGTGCAATTGGTGGATGAACACAAGGAATTTAAAGGTGGGTAGTCGTGATTTGGGTCAGTGGAGGAAGGGGGTGGTTCTCGCTTTCAGAAGAAAAAAATCAAAGATTGAAATCAAACCTTGATAGGTCCGGATTCAATCGGCACATAAGAGCGAGCCTGACCTAACCAGGAGGTTGAAGGTGGTGGAGCAGGAGAAATTGGGATGAACCGACTTGAGAATTGATCCTTTCAGAAATCGGGAGGTTGAAGGTGGTGCGCTCGCTCTCTGGATGCAGACGGATGAGACGCCTCCAGCAACGACGCGCGCCGACGACAAGGTTAGGCCCTCCGACCACCCCTTCGAAGAAGGCTAAAGCCCCTTTGACAGTGGCGGCGATGCCGAGTTCCCTCCTCCCACCCATGGGAGTGATGCCGAGTTCCCTCCTCCCAGCCATGACAGTGACGCCGAGTTCCCTCCTCCCAGCCAAGCAGCCATGGCAGTGGCGGATTTCTAGGCGAGATCTTGTTGAAGTGTAATCACAAACGTGTCATCAGTGAATGAAAGTTTAATCGATGAAAATAAATCGATATACAATTGATTAAATTAAAAACATGTGGCATCAATCGAAATGGCATCAAATAATTACATTATAAAAATGACATCAAATACCATTTTGAAAAATTTGTATCACATTAAAGAAAAAAAATGTCATCAAAATACTACTTTGAAAAAATATCATCAAAAATATGGCATCACGGTAAAAAAAATATCATCAAAAAATTGACATAAAAAAAAGTGGCATCTGTCGTTAACAGTAAAAAAAAATGGCATCAATGATCAACGTGACATTACTGTAAACAAAAAATGTCATCAATGTTTAAAAAAAGTGACATTAAAAAAGTGTCATCCAATCATTTCATTAGAAAAGTGGCATCAAAGTGAAAATAAAATATAGTAAAATTTTGGCATCAAAACGGTAAAATATGGCATCACTGAAAAAAAAAAAAGTTGGCATCAAACCGGTTAACAGTAAAAAAAAATGGCATCAATGTTTAAAAAAAGTGACATTAAAAAAGTGTCATCCAATCATTTCATTAGAAAAGTGGCATCAAAGTGAAAATAAAATATAGTAAAATTTTGGCATCAAAATGGTAAAATATGGCATCACTAAAAAAAAAGTTGGCATCAAAATGGGTTGGTCAACGTTGACCGGTCAACGGTTGACCATTGACCAACCCACTCTATTGGGAATGGGTCTAGGGCAAAACTAATTAAATTGATTTAGGACCTAAGTGCCCAATTGAATATTCAAAAAAGGCCAAGTACCAAAATCACCCTATATAATATGACCCATCAAAATAAAAAGAGAAATATGCAATTATTATTTAATAAGTTTTTTTAGCAAAGGTAGATTTGATAAGATTGTTTATATAATACGTACTAAAACATATTATTATTAACAATTTCATTATAAAATTAAAATATATAATATTAGATAGATTTATCTAATTAAGATATAATGTTATATTGGACACGTGCACTATTTGTAAATAGTATTCTATAACGATGTTGAGTGACTTTATAATCATCGTCGTTTTCTTCGTTAGTGAAATTTGAAAGTCTATAAATTGAATATTCCTTCAAAATCGGAGAACATTTATTTGAGATAAAAATGAAACCATAGCTTATATCATGGAAACCTGCATGTACAATTCAAATAAGAAAAAATTAATACTTTAATCAAAACTGCATCAATTACCTTAAATTAAAATAATGCGTAATTAATATAAGGGCTTACCTCTTCATCTAAGAGAACCATTCCTATATCTTATTTCTCCGTTTTCTTCTTCTTCACAGTCCACAACCGTATCACACGAACTTTAATGGACCACTTCTGTCTGGGTTAATTTCATTAACTTTATTGTATACATTCGCCATTAATTGTAACAACTGGAAAAAAAAAAATGATAAATATATTAATATAAAGCTATTTTAGGGATATATGTATACACACACGTAGTAGGATTTATATATGATGAATAAATTGTCAAAACTACTATACCTCGATTGCAAATGCAACTTTGCTAATGATGATCGATATTGAGTTGCGGCAAATATTTATAACCACGAATGAAGAGGATAATAATGATAATTGAGGTTTGATGTTTGGGGATACCTCATAGATAACCTATATATATATATAGGGTTGGGTTCGGGTGCAAATGTCACCAAAAGTGAGAAGGAAAGAAGCAATCTCATTGGTCCACGTGTGCAAAAGTAAATTAAAAAAAGAGACACGCGTATTCTCAAAATTAATTAGTGAAACTCATCCAAATTAATTAGTAACACCCCCACTCTCACTGTACACGCGCCACACTAATTAATTGCACGCGCTAATTAGAAAAGTTACGAAGACATGTCAAATTGTTTACATGAACTTTTAAAAATCATTTTTTGGCATTTTCACTTGTTAAAAAATTATAAAAAAATATATATTTGGGTGTAATTTAATTTTATCTACACATAGACACCCACTTTGTATATGTTTTGTTGAAAAACAAATTGACAAGCAGTGGTTCAGCAATTTTATTCACAGTGGTTCAGCAATTATTTTCACAGTGGTTCAGCAATTTAATTCACAGTGGTTCAACAATTTTATTCACAGTGGTTTAACAATTTTTTTCACATTGGTTCAACGATTTTATTCACAGTGGTTCAGCAATTTTATTCACAGTGGTTCAGCGATTTTATTCACAGTGGTTCAGCAATTTTATTCACAATGGTTCAGTGATTTTTTTCACAGTGGTTCAGCAATTTTCTTCACAGTGGTTCAGCAACTTTTTTCACAATGGTTCAACCATTTTATTTGTAGTGATTTACATGGTTTACAAGTTATAAAGAAGTGGTTCATGAAGCTATGAAGAAGTGGTTCATGAAGCTATGAAATTTCACATTTTTATAATTTAGTTTTTTTTAAAATGATATTAAATATATTAAAATAAAATGTGTCATGAAGCACTACTCTTTATTTGATGAACCATTAGAATTTATTTCATGAACCACTACTATTTAATAATTATAAAATTTTCATTCTTCTTTTACTTTCTTTTAATGTTTATATTTAATTAAATAATTAATTTTCTTTTAAAATAAAATGGTTCACTGAACCTCTCTCTATTTAGTCACTGAACCTCTATCTATTTAGTCAATGAACCACTGAACCAATCTCTATTTAATCAGTGAACCAACCTCTATTTAGTCACTGAACCAACTTCTATTTAGCCACTGAACCAACCTCTATTTACCTACTGAACCAACCTCATTTAGTCACTGAACCAACCTCTATTTAGTCGCTGAACCAACATCTATTTAGTCACTGAACCAACCTCTATTTAGACACTGAACCAACCTATTTAGACACTAAAACAACATCTATTTAGCCACTGAACCAACCTCTATATAGTTACTGCACCAACCTCTATTTAGTCATTGAACCAACCCTTATTTAGTCACCGAACCAACTTCTATTTAGTCACCGAACCAACCTCTATTTAGTCACCGAACCAACCTCTATTTAGACACTGAACCAACCTATTTAGTCCCTAAAACAACCTCTATTTAGTCACTGAACCAACCTCGATTTAGTCACTGCACCAATCTCTATTTAGTTACTGAATCAACCTCAATTTACAGAAGGTATCGATAACATTAGATCCGATGCCGCCTAATTAATCCTCATTTGATTAGCCTAATTAATCCTCATTTGCAAAGGTTTTATTTATATCCATATTCCAAAATCAAAATAACATTAGATCACAAGACAATTTGATGTGCCTGCACCAAATGATCGATGGAGCACAAATCCGATGCCGTCTCCGCCTCTCAAGCTTTGATTTGCCTCTCCTCTAAACTAATGCTGATCGAAGAGGGAGCCACCCAGAGCCACACCATTGCCGACCGGAGATGAGGAGATGTCGAGTATGCGATGCCGAGAACCAGTCGATGCCGCCTTCCTCTCTCCTCCATTTCTCTCCTCTGCATTTGATGGAGAAATCGTGGGGATGAAACCGGTCTCCTACCATCACCAGTATCATTCGAAGCCCGAGACGCAGCGGTCGAGCCTACTGGTGACGATGACTTCCCTTACCGTCGGACTTGGATCTCCATCCGACGTGCGTAGGGCTGCATCGACAGTGGCGATGAACAGTTGGTGGGGAACGCAGCTCCGAACTGACGCCTGGAAGAGAAGGATTCGTCGAGCGGCAGGAGCACCGGGAGGAGGCGGTCAAAGGGGAGGCCGTCGACGAGAGATTGCTAATTGCCGTCAATGGATCTGTAGGCGCGCCTCTTGCCTCAGCCCTTGCCTAGTCCTTGTCGGCCATCTGAGCACCGTCGCCAACCTCATCTCCTCCCCTGATCTCGAGCTCCAGAAGAACGGCGTCACCGAAATTCGGTCGGGGATCGGGAACCCTTTCTCGGCGATGTTGAGCGCGGCGGATCCCATGGCGGATGAAGCACGGCGGATCTCCTGAGATGTGTCAGTGATTCCATCGATTCGAATGGATATTTGATTGAGGGTTGAGTATTTGACGCCGGTGGAGGAGTCGACGACGTCGTCGGGGGCAAGTGGGCAACAGGCGCGTGAGGGTTGTTTTACCCGTATAAAAAAAAACCCTAATTCCACCAATCAGAGTCCTTCTTTCCTTCTCACCGGACGGATAGCTTCTCACTTGAACCCTACCCTATATATATATATATATATATATATATATATATATATATATAGGAACTACAATATTCTATCTTAAACACTTAATTAATTATCTATTCAACATAAAATCTTATGGGATATATATCCATACATATATTTTATATACCATCATAGATAGGTTTTCTACCTAATTTAGATATAAGGTTGAATGTTAACAATGAACCAGATATTAGATAGATTATTTATTTTAAAAAGATAAGTTTTCTAACTAATTAAGATTTAAGTTGAATATTTATACAAATATATTCAATCCCATCTAAAAATGATAAAATATAAGTTATAACTAATCCCAACCACTTTAGGGTTATGTTGAATAGATAAACTATTTTTAGTACGGTTAAGGTTATATTGAATAGATAAACTACGTATTTTACCTTCACAATGATTATAACAATTATAATAGATAAACTACGTATTTAAGAGTAAAAATGTATTACCATTGCTTTACCCGGTGAATATGGTGATCATCTAAAACTATTGGTTTACCGTATATATTTGCTAGGTAGAGGTTACAGTTGAATTATTTAGATTTATTAATAATGCATAGTTCAGAATTTGTAAATATTCTGGATTATTTGTAAAATAATCCACAATTTAACCGCGTGGGTTTTAACTTATGTACCCTAGGTAAATATCTTAATCACATACTCTAATTAAAATACAAGTTATAAGGTTATATTGGATAGATTATGTAAAAAGATAGGTTTTTAGCTAACTATATTTGTTTATTAATTGATGTGGGTCAGAAATATAATACCACTTTAATCCAGAAAATTCCACGCAAGCGAAAATAATCCCGCTTTAATCCAGAAAATTCCGTGGATGCGAGGTCGCGCCAATGGCATCTGTTTTAATAAAACCTTTCAACCAATTATAAAATATATAATAAACTAAAAAAAAGTCATCCATAACTTTATATGCCGTGCAAGAGATTTTGTGAGGTAAAATTCTTATTTTATTAATTAAATTTTCATTGTTAAATGATAAATCTCTATTATATGGCATGATATATATATTTTATATAGATATATTATATAAGACTATATTTTATATAGTAAAATAACATAATGGCATGGTATGGTGCATACATATTATATTTTAACATGTTAAAGATAGTTTACAAAAAAAAAATTTATTTTGTAATTACATATGAATTTATTTACAAAAAAATAACAGGTTAACGGCACGATGCAGGTTAAAGTAATATGTTATGGTATGGTACATATATATATATATATATTTTATACTATAGGATTATACATAGAGTTCTTTTCTAAAATTTTATTTGAAAAAAAAACTAATTAAAATATAAGGTTACCTTAATTGACCTATATATCACTATAAATTCCTTCAACAGATCTTTGCCGATTGAGCCATAGTAGTAGATTTCATAATTGTCGATAGATTAGTTCATTATGTGACAAAATATTTGACCAAATATTATATTCAATTTCATCGTAGAATATTTGACAAAATATTGGATAGATAATTTGATCTAAAAAGATAAGTTTTTTACCTAACTATATTGACTTATTAATTGATGTGATCCAAAAATATAATACCACTTTAATCCAGAAAATGTCACGCAGGCAAAAATAAACCCGCTTTAATTCAGAAAATTCCGTGGCAGCGAGGTCGCGCCAGTGGCCTCTGTTTTAGTATTTTACTAGTATTTGGTACCCGCCCGTTGTGCGGTTTTTTAATAAACAAAAAAATATTTAATTTTAAAAAAAAATTAAGGTTATAACAATTTGGTTGATATCTTTGAATCTCTTAATAACCATAAACTAAATTAAGAAGAGTATGTTTAGTTCAGATCAATATACAGATTATGAGACGAAATTTATCTTATTGAATATAAAATGATTATTAATTAAACAATTTATTTAAGTTATTGTCGATGCAATTAGGGTGAACGCATACATGTGATTTTGGTAAATAAAATTTTGTATCTTCAAAAAATTATTGCTCAAATAAAGTTATTATTTTATTTATTACAATATTTATCTTTTAATTATGCAAATAAAATATTTATTAAATCAAGTATAATATTTATCTTTTATGAAACATTTTATTCAAGGGGAAAATCTTCCAAAACTTTACGACTCAAATTTTGTAGCTTGTTCGAAATCATATTAGAAAATATATATGATGAAATTTATTAGATTAGCTACAATATTAAATTAATAATTAAATATAATTGATCATTTGTTAAAATTGAAAGAAGTCAGGAATCATAAAATTTAGAGTATGTGCTGTACCTGAATATTTATTCATCAAGATAATAAAATGTAACAAACTCATAACAAACTATAGTTAATATATGATGTTAATACTTTTATGAAAGATGAATAATATAATATATATATATATATATATATATATATATATATATATATATATATTTATTGATGATAAGATTTTATTGTTTAAACCATTGAATTGGCTTATTAATTTGTCGGCATTGAAGCACACCAAAAAAAAAATTGCCACTCCATATTTTAATAGTACACTTGCGATCTATACATTTGCCAAAAAAAATCTAATTGATGGAGCATACATATATATTTGATAGATTTTCTTCTTCTAAAACATATAATTAAGATATGAGGTTATATCAAATTATTAATTGATGTAACCCAAAAATATATAATACCACTCTAATTTAGAAAATGACACATAAGCAAAAAAAATTCTGTTTTAATTCAGAAAATTACATGGACGCGAGATCGCACCAAAGGTCGTTACCCACGCGGTTGCGCGTTTTATAAATAAATTATATTTTATTATATTATTAATTATAGTAAAATATTATCTTAGATCATTAATTGACGTGTCTCACAAAAATAAAATCATATATAAATATATTATATTCAATTTGATCTAAAGGTAGAATAATTGACTAAATATTATATAATTTTAGCATTTTTTATGATTTATGTAATTTGATCTTATACTAACCACTTAACATATACATACGTACACACGTGTGTGTGGATAGATAGTATTTGAAGGATTTTGAATTTTGTTAAATTGGTGTAAACTTTAAATATAAACTCTTTTTACTTCATTAATTGGATAAATTTTTAGTTGGTTATTTAATGTATTGGATAAAATCTTGTTTTAACTATTGAGATAAAAGAATGTGATTTACTAATTATTGGATAATTTTTTTATTTAAAGTGGAGGCAAGTGCGGATTTTTTATATATAAATATATTAAACATTAAAAAGACCGATAAAAAATATATGTTTTTATCTAACTATATTGACTTATTAATTGACGTGGTTCAGAAATATACTATCATTTTAATTCAGAAAATGACACGTAAGAAAAAAATCATGTTTTAATCCAGAAAATTCCGTGGACACGAGATCGCGGCCTCTGCTTTAGTAAATAGATATAGATATAGATATAGATATAGATTATATAGATAGAAGATATAGATAGATTTAGATAGATATAGATATATAGATTTATTTTTAAAATTTTACAATATTTTTGGGTATATTTTTATAATTTAACATAATATTTATCTAATCTGAAATATATTAACTTAAGTTTTAAAAAATTCATCTATGCGGTGGGATATTACGATCCTACTATTCGATTTTACAATCCGATCTGTATACCTTTTTTTATCGATCCGATTCAGAATCCTGATTTTAACAACATTAATTGCTTGTATGGAATATGCTAATGACACAATTCATAAGAATATGACACGTATGCGAATTGCACAAAAAATCGTTTCAGGCATCTGATAGATGAATATAAAATATAGATAGATATTGATAATAATACAATAGATAGATTACGCTTCTTAAGATGTTGTACTATTGAGTTTGGGTTCGTTATGAATTCTCAAACCTAAAACCTAAACATATCCCACGTACAATTATAAAAATTCATATTAGATAATTTTATTGGCATGAATAAAATTTTCTGGAGTATGACTCTTGAAAGATAATAGCGCTATAAATTTGTCGGCATTAAGCACGCCAAAAAAATAAAATTTACTGGCATGAATAATACACAATATAGATAATTTTATCAGATATAAGGTTATATTGGATAGATTATTTGATCTAGAAAGATATGTTTTTTCACTTAACTATATTGACTTATTAATTGATGTGGCACAAAAATATAATACCACTTTAATCCAGAATATGACACATAAGCAAAAATAATCCCGCTTTAATCCAGAAAATTCCGTGGACGCGAGGTCGCGCCAGTGGCCTTTGTTTGATAGATATAGATAGATAAAGCTATTTTAGGGATATGTGTATGTGTGTGTGTGTAGTATGATTTATATATGATTAATAAATTGTCAAAACTACTATACCTTGATTGCAAATTGCAACTTTGCTAATCGATATTTAAAGTTGCTTGCGGCAAATACTCCACGAATGAAGAGGCTACGTAGTAGGATAATGGGGGTTTGGTGTTTGGGGATACCTCGTAGATAACCTCTATATATATAGGAACTATAATATTTTATCTTACACACTTAATTTAATTATATATCTATTCAGCATAAAATTTTATGAGATATATATCCATACACGCATATATATTTCATATACAATCATAGATAGGTTTTCTACCGATTTAGATATAAGGTTGAATGTTAATAATGAATCAGATATTAGATAGATTATTTATTTTAAAAAGATAAATATATTCAATTTCATCTAAAAATGATAAAACATAAGTTTTAACTAATCCCAACCACTTTAGGATTATATTGAATAGATTAAATTGGATATAATTTTATACATATTAAACTTATATTTTAATTAGGTAGAAAACTTCTCTTTATAGATACAATAATCTATCTAATAATCCGTATTAAATTAACAAAAGTAGAAAACTTCTCTTTGTAGATACAATAATCTATCTAATAATCCGTATTAAGTTAACAAAATTTTTTTGGCAGAAATTAGTTTACGTTTAATCCAATTTTTTTTTTCTATAATATTACACCAGAGCTCGTTAACAATATTACATGGATAAGAAACAATTGGCTAATAATTGATATGCTACGATGATAATATTACGGAGTGTGACTCTACAACTAATGACCGTACATGCTTGTGATTTATATATTCAACCTACAAATATTAATTTTACCTTTGTAAATATTACAGAGCATGAGTCATTCTATCTTTTAATTTGCAACATTCATGATATGCATGTATTTGTTAAAAATATTTTACTAAAATATTTATACAAATATATTCAATTTCATCTAAAAAGATAAAATATAATCTCAACCGGCCACTATAGGTAAAATATAATTTTTAGATAAGTTTTTAGTACGTATGGTTGAGGTTATATGTAAATTATGGAATAGATAAAATATACATGACTGATATATTCAATATTTAATACATAAATACGTACTCCTTAGTAATTATTTTAGGAATTCCTTGAGTTAGAAGGTTATATTGAATATATTATGTAAAAAGATAAGTTTTTAGCCAACTATATTCGTTTATTAATTGATGTGGCCCAGAAATATAATACCGCTTTAATCCAGAAAATGCCATGCAGGAAGAAATAATCTCGTTTAATCCAGAAAATTCCGCGGCAGCGAGGTCGCACCAGCGGCCTCTGTTTTAGTATTTTACTAGTATTCGGTACCCGCGCGTTTGCGCGTTTTGTTAATAAATTATATTTTATTATGTTAATTTTTTTGAAATGTTTTTTTATTACACTTTATGCTTGAAATATTTTAATAACACTCAATCAATTGTAAAATAAATTAAAGTAAAATCTTGTTAGATGAAATTGAATATACAAATAAGAGGGTAATTTCACTTATGTGTCGCTTACTCGTGTAGTGTAAACCCTTTTAACCATATCAATTAATAATTTTATACTCTCTCCGTTAAGAAAAATAATTTTACACTCCCTCTGTTAAAAAAAAACATGGCATTTTAGAAGTAAAATCTTGTTAAGAAAAAATATGTCGTTTTAGAAGTAAAATCTTGTAAAGTAATAATTAGATTTATAGATGTATTTTTGTTTGCTTTTATTTGCTTTCTTAAAAAATTATATCATTTTATCTTAATAAAATGACATAAAGTTACTATTAATTTAGATTATTAATTATATTAAATTTTTTAGTAACTACTTATTTAAACCAAAAACTTATGTAGTAAAAATAAAACTATTTTATCTTACGTATTTTGTGTAATATTTTTATTCCCACCGAATTATAATTTGGGTAAAACAAAATAAAACGGCCTCACTCTCAAATTTGACTTTGCTAATGGAGATATTGAAGGTTGCGACAAATCTAAATTCATATATATATTTTCTATAAAAATAATTTATATATAACAATCAAAATGCCACTTAAGTACATGGTTTATATTGAATAGATTATGTATCTAAAAAGATAAGTTTTTTTTATATTTTGACTGATTAATTGATGTGGCTAAAAAATATAATACAACTTTAATTCAGAAAATGTCACTTAATTAAGCAAAAATAATCTCGTTTTAATCTAAAAAATTTCATGGACGTGAGATCGCACCAGAGGCATTTTCAGACCTCTGCTTTAGTATTTTACATAGATTATTATTATTTAATTAAGATCCTGTACGTGTAGGTTCAATCAACTAAAAATTAAGGTCGTGTAATTTTTATATATAGCATATGATCAATCAAAAAAATATAATGAAGGTCTATCTATATAATATTTTGTTTGTTAAACGATACCTAACTATAAACGATACTTTATTTAATTAAGGTCATGTAAATAAATATGGCATGTAAATATAGATGTTTCGAAATTCTTTTTTTTGTTATAAATATTGATACATTATCTTTTTATAAATATTTGATCAAAAACGATTTCATAAAATTAAATATTGGCTTTGTTATTTTGATATACATTTCATAATTGGCGTAAGAATGTAGTGTTTGAATTAAATAAATATTTGCCGATATGAATAACATTAGATAGATTTACCTAAACTGATAAGTTTTCTACCGGATTAAGATATAAGATCGAATATTTATAAAAAAAACTTAATTAAGATATAAGGCTATATTGAATAGATTATTTGATCTAAAAAGATAAGTTTTTTACCTAACTATTTTGACTTATTAATTGATGTGACCCAAAAATATAATACCATTTAATCCAGAATATGACACGTAAGCAAAAATAATCCCGTTTAATTCATAAAATTTCGTGACCGCGAGGTCGCGCGAGTGGCCTCTGTATTAGATAGGGTAATGGTTTAAAAATTATGTTTATATTAAAAAATTATTTAAAAATTTTAATATTTTATATACTCTCCGTTCAGAAATAAATGTCGTTTAACTTTACGACACGTTTTTTAAGGAGCTAAAACCTTTATAAAATAATAAATTTTGAATTACTTTCAAAAATAATTTTACACTTTTAATAAGTATTAAATTACATAAAAAATAATTAAAAAGATAATATTTTATATAGTTTTTATCTCTTTAAAAACATGTCAAAAGGTCATACGATACTTATTTAATAATTATATATATTTAATTGGGTAGCAAAAATCGAAGACATATTACGAATCAATAAAATGTAACTATTGAACGTAGCAGTGATTTAGAAGGAAAGATTAATTTTAATATGTGATAAAATTATGTGAGATATATGTGATAAGATTAGTTTTGATTAATTGTGATAATTAATGAAGGTGGCCGGCCGGTTAGATGATAGGTAAGAAAATGTTATCAAAATTAACCAATCATCAAGATATGTAAAAAGATAAGTTTTTTTACCCAACTATATTGACTTATTAATTGATGTGATCTAAAATATAATATTACTACCTCCGATCCAAAATATAAGTCGTTTGATTTTTCAACACGTATTTTAAGGAGCTAAAAACTATATGATATATTAACTTTATTATTATTTTTTTTTTACAATTTAATACTTATTACCAACAAATATTAAGTTGTAAAAAAATAATTAAAAAAAAGTTGATATTTTATATAGTTTTTAGCTCCTTAAAATACGTGTTGAAAATTCAAACGACTTATATTTTGGATCGGAGGGAGTATCATATTAATCCAGAATATAGTTTTTACCTAACTATATTGGTTTATTAAAATATAAGTTATAAGGTTATATTGAATAAATTATGTAAAAAGATAAGTTTTGAGCTAACTATATTCGCTTATTAATTGGTGTGACCCATAAATTTAATACCGGTTTAATCTAGAAAATGTCACGTAGGCAAAAATAATCCCGTTTAATCCAGATAATTCCGTGCCAGCGAGGTCGCTCCAGCAGCCTCTGTTTTAGTATTTTATATATATAGATATATAGATATAGATATAGATAGATATAAATATAGATATAAATATAGATATAGATACGTATAGATAGATAGATAGATAGATAGATAGATAGATAGATAGATCATAGATAGATATAGATATATAATCGTATAGATATAGATATTAGGTCGAAGAAAATATTGGAAATCTGGGCCGGTCCGTACTAGGCGCGGTCCGTTTGAGGTGTCCAGAATAATCCACGAACAAAACAAATCTACGGTTCAGAAAGCGCCAACAAATAACGCGATCGGACGGCCAGGGAGAACCGCTGGATGGCCAAATTAGGGCTTTATCTCCTTCTCTCTAATCAAACCCGCCAAAATTTGCTCGCCCTCTGCGAAAAATCTCACATTAGGGTTGTCAATTGTCATCCTGCTTGTTGGAATTCGACGGTATGAGTTTTATGAGAAATCGGATTGCCCTCTTTCCTTATCCCTTTTCTTGGTCGGTTCAAGTTTCATGGTTGATCTACGGTTTTTGTGATTATAGGTGCTCGAAGTCGGAAAGGATGAGACCTGTTTTCGTCGGGAACTTCGAATATGATACCCGCCAAGGGGAATTGGAGCGCTTGTTCTTAAAATACGGAAGAGTTGAACGAATCGACATGAAACTTGGTATCGTTTTCTCTAACCGTTTCTTTTCTTTCTCGTTTTGTTTCTATTTTCTTGTCTATTGCAGTGCTTTGTGATGGATGATTTAGTCTATCTTTTGCAATCTGAAGAGTGGCAAGCTTTTATAAAAAGTTTATTTTTTCCAAGAATTTTTGCGCGGCCTTTAGTCATTCCGGATAACAGATAAATGAATGGGATTTCAAGAGGCAAGAAAGAAAACAAGGGTAAGGAATTGGGGGTGAGAACTTATATTCCTCCCTTCTCCTTTGATCATTAATCTATAGTAGTTGTTGAGTAACGGAGAATAATTGATGTCAGATTCAACAATAATCACTTGTGTTCCTGCAACATTTAGAGCCAAAATTGTTTTAATGTTAGGTTTATGGTTTGTGAATTATCAGTTAGTTAAGGGGAAGATGCCAGCTCCCGTATCCTGAAAAACGCATAGAGTCATGGCATTTGAAATGGAAACTTGATTCTCTTGGTTATGAGAATATTCAGTTGGGTTCTGAGTTCTGACCAATTTTTTTTTTTTTTTTTGAATGGGTTAGGAAGTTTTTGTTACAGGTAAATAGTGATTTACTGTCTCAATAGGCTGATACACTCATGACCTGATAATGATTTATGGGTAACTTCTGGGATGCTATGGGTAACTTCTGGGATGCTAATTTAGGTGGAAAATGAGAGCATAAAGTATACTGCTGTCCAGAATTCTTGGGTGTTGTGCTGGAAGAATTAAGCTAGGAACTAAGTTTGAGCATTAGCAAGGGATGCACTTTTTCTCTGCACTCTCTATATGATGTCTAAGTGATGTACAACAATGCACTTGTGTTCTTTATATATATATATATATATATTTTGTGTGTGTGTCAGATTTGTAAACTAAAATCATAGCAGCAGCGGAAACAACAAAACTGAAAACGTGAAAGAAGAGAGGACTTTCAACTACAAAAGCGAAATATGAGGAAGGCTCTTCAATGTGATAAAACTTGATAATTATTACAATGGTAGAGCTAGGAATAAATAGTGAGGAATATGGCAGCTAGTAGCTTACAAGAGTATTAAGACGAGACAACAAAAGCTAAGCAACTTTATAATAAAGTCAGCCTAAAATCTAACCCTAGAATCTATAGCATATCCTAAGCCATACCATGATAATAAAGCCTAAAAACTACTTAAGACAACTTAACACAAAATACATTTATTACAACATAGATAATCCAACATTTTGGTTAGAGCCAAACTGAATATGCGCATTGTGTTGCATCTGGAGGGATGTGTTTGAAGTGTCTCTACTCTCTTTCTCTTCTTTTCTTTTTAGTTAAGTGTTGGTTGCATGTGACGTCTCTGTCCTCCCTCGCTGTTCATATTGCCCATAATTGTTGTATTTTAGAACAAATGCATCACTTTCCTCCTCTTGTCCTCGTTGCTAATAAGGGTCAACATTGTACTAATGATGAGATAGTGATATTGAAATCAATGTCTGAATTATGAGGGACTTGCGTATTATGTTTTTGTAGATTTGGACAAAAGATGTACTTATTCAGTAAAATATTCTGGACTTCATGTTTGAACTGAACTTGGAAAAAGAGAAAAAGCGTAGATCATACGGTTAATATGATTTCATGTTTGAATTGAACTTGGAAAAGGAGAAAAAGCGTAGATAATATGTTAATATGGAGAAATATGTTAAGTGTTTCTTTTGACGCAGGATCTTCTAAGGATGGAAGATGAGCTTCCATCTGGATTCTACCTCTTCTGTTGCAATTAGCACTTCTAGTGCAAAAGGAGTGCCTGCCCACACTCCATTCAGATGGAATAGCACTCCATTTTCTACAACTGTTCATCCTTTTCCTACCATCACAATGCTTAGAGTTCTCATTTTAGAAGATTGGTAATGCTTGGTCATCAAATCATCATGCCATGCACTGAACCATTCATCACTCCCAAGAACTATGTAATTCGTCTGCCACACGAGTATTCCTGAAATCGTGCTGTGTGAACGCTGAAGCATGCATTACATTGACAGATGCCATTAATTGGATTTAGAATTTAGTATGCTACCTTGATTTAGTTCTTCCTGCCACGCCCCTTCATCATTATGTACTTCAGCTCTTATATTCAGGTTTTGAGACTTTTTTCAAGTTCTTGTTTGAACAAAAAAGCAAGTAATTTGTTTGATACTTAAGTTTTTTCTTAAGGTAGTGAAAAACTACAGTAATTTTGCATGCTCCTTATACAGTTTCTTTTGCAGGATATGCTTTTGTTTACTTTGAGGATGACCGTGATGCAGCTGATGCGATTCAGAAACTTGACAATATTCCGTTTGGTCACGATAGGCGCTGTTTATCTGTGGAGTGGGCTAGGGTATTACATAGTTTTATTGCACCTTTATTTTTCTTCCTTTGGTTTGTGAATTTACTGATATGATAGGGAGATATACACACTGTTTCACTGTGCATATGCTACCTACTTGCTCTATATGAGAGTTTGGCTACACGCCAATGTGTTGAGTGAACATCTATGCACTCTGTTGCATCTCTTGCAGATCTATAAAACTGGAAAAAAAGGGGGGGGGGGGGGGGGGGGGAATGGGATGTCATCTGGAGCACAAAATCCAGATAAAATTTGTGTGGTTTTAACTTGTGTTTTTTTTTTTTTTTCATGCAGGGTGAAAAGGGTAGAGATGGAACTAAAGGGGGAAACCAGAGGCCTACTAAGACCTTGTTCATCATCAATTTTGACCCAATTCAAACTAGAACACAAGATCTTGAAAGACATTTTGAACCATATGGTAAGATAGTCAGTGTTCGGATTAGGAGGAACTTTGGATTTGTGCAGTTTGAGATGCAGGAGGAAGCCACTAAGGCTCTTGAAAGCACACACATGAGGTTAGTCTTAAACATGCTGTAACATCCTCTCATTGATAAATTTGAATCTCTAACTGTGTGATCTTATTCTACTCTACAGCAAGCTACTAGACAGGGTTATCTCGGTGGAATATTCTCTTCGTGATGAGGATGACAGGAATGAAAAGTTTTCTGGTTCTAGGAGGGGAGGATTTGGAAGGCGCAGGTATAGTCCTAACGGAAGATCACCAAGTCCTTACAGAAGGAGATCACCATTGCCAGCTTATAGAAGGAGATCACCAAGTCCAATCTATAGGAGTCGTCCAAGCCCTGACTATGGTCGAAGGCGTAGCCCTTCTTATGACAGATTTAACGGTGATCATGCTTACAACAGGAGTTACAGCCCTGAAAATGTCCGATATCGCAGGCGCTAGGAGAGGAAGAAGTTATGGTATGATAGGACGCGAGGGTCTTTACTCTTGCTGCCTTTAGGGTTCGTAGCTCCTGCGTTAAGTCTCTAGCATAACTCGCTTTAATGGTCTGTAATTAGGGGCAAAAACTGTTCTCGATGCAGGTTTCAACTTCATAGACTCACTTTCTCAATGGCTTTGTTTTACTTTTTCCTTCCAACTGATGTTTGTTTGAAACTCAAGGCTCAGAAATGGGTAATCTTGCTTGCATCTTTCTGTCTTGATCTTGTCGGAATGCCGATTTCTAGGGAAGTTGTTTACACATCAAATTTAGCTGCAGCATATTTCATCCAAACCAAGCTGGTGTTTGGAGTCCATATTTGGATAGCTATGCATTATGACTTGTAATGCACAAATCTATTATTCAAACTAACCGGTCTTGGAGCTTTTCTTCATCGTTTGTTTTTATAGTATAAAAACACAAGAGGAGATTGTAGAAATGGAGGAGAAAGGAATGGCGTATAATCTCAACTACTAGTATAGCAAAGCTTTGGATTCCCACAACATGGACACACCTGACGACGTCGTTTCAATCCTTGCTTGAGCTGCACTTAACGAATCTCCACTCTTTATGATGATGATTACACCATGAGAGACCAAAAAGTTATAACAAGGCCCCCACAACTCAAATCTCATGGCCATGAACCCACTCGACTCAAATTATCGGTTGAATTACCATCCTTATTAAACATCTAACACTGTATCGTCATCATTATAATCAATTCAATCCCACCTTTGTTTAGAATTAAAACCCTAATTTGCAATTTTTTGGGGGTAATTTGTAGGAGGAGTTGTTGTGTTGACCACCGAGTATTAACAAACACTCCCCCCACCCCCCGGGTTGGCGATGATGATGGTAGGTGTATAGAATAGAAGCATCGACTGTAGATTGACTTGAGAAAAGACGACGAAGGGCGGAACGTTGCAGGGATTTTTGCAGGGGTGGAGAATGGGTCTACTGAGCCACAGAGCGGAGAGGAGTGAGATTAAGGCTGGGGATCACATCTACACTTGGAGAGCCGTTTTCACTTACTCTCATCATGGTATCCTTTCTCTGATTCTCTCTCCCTCTTTTTTCTTTCTGAATTTCTGGATTATGCGCCCTCGATTGCTTTTGAGTTTCATCATTGTTGGTTCCTTTGTGTCTCGCTTTCGAAATTGATTCTTTGTTTCTCGGATCTGGATTTGATATCAGATAATCTGGCATTGCGGATTAATAATTGGGGTTAAGGGCTGCAATTGCTTGTTGATGGTCTATCTTCCTCGCAATTGAAAAGGGGATGGCCTGTTCATGCTTCAATTTAAGCATCTATCCGCTTACTGTGGCTGCTTATTTGCTTGTGCGATTCAATTTTAGTTGTTGTGTTTTAGTGACTTAATTTAAGGGTTTTCTGGGATTTGTTCCTCATATTCTAGAGATGATTTGGACTTCATTTCCATTTGTTAAACTGGAACTGCTCTTCGCATTGAATATAAAGAGGAAGGTGTAAATTTGAAGCTAAATTGGAATCTATTTTGTGCTTCACCCGCAGTTTGCATTGCATCATACATCAGGACTGTGTACAATTTGATCTCTTTCAAATCCGTTGGTTTGTTTATGCTTATATGTACATAATATGACTGTCTTGTTCAGTTGATCATGTAAGTTGAACACTGAAGGACATCATGTACTGAATGTGACACTGAATCTTGATTTCAGAGAGGCTAATTGTGGATTCATGTCACCTTTTGAGTTTAATTTGACTAATGTTTCCTCAAAATTGGATGTCTTGATTGGTTTCAGCTTATTTCAATTATCCTGTGCTGTTGTTATTGCAGGCATATTCGTGGGTGGGGGCAAAGTTGTCCACTTCACTCCTGACCGCAATCGCAACTTCAGCGCTGCAGTCACTGCTGATTCCGATCTCAAAACATCAGATGAATTATCATCATCCTGCCCCACCTACCCGGACTGTGGATTCAGGCTACCAAGAAGCGGCGTCGTCCTCACCTGCATAGACTGCTTTCTCAGGACAGGCTCCCTGTACTTGTTTGAATACGGGGTCTCCCCGTCTGTCTTCCTCGCCAAAGTAAGGGGCGGGACGTGTACCACTGCACAATCCGATCCACCAGAGGAGGTCATCCACCGAGCAATGCACCTCCTCCAAAATGGGTTTGGCAACTACGATGTGTTCCAGAACAACTGCGAGGACTTTGCCTTGTACTGTAAGACGGGTCTCCTTGTGCTCGACAGGTCAGGCGTCGGAAGCAGTGGCCAAGCCTCATCCGTCGTTGGTGCACCTCTAGCTGCCCTACTTTCCTCCCCACTGAAGCTGCTGATGCCGAGTCCTGTAGGCGTGGCTACTGTAACAGCCGGAATGTACTATATGAGCCGGTATGCGACTGATATCGGAGTGAGGACTGATGTGATCAAGGTGGCAGTTGAAGACCTAGCGGCTAACCTTGGCTGGGTGGAAGTGTCCGATGAGAAGGAAGCATCCGAGGGAGAAACATCGACCGAGCTGGTAACCATCTGACTGTCATCGTCTTTACACACAGAAACGAAGTACATATCTATTGGATAAGCAATAAGACTATAAGAGAACTGAAGCTATGTGCCTCTGTGGAACGAACCACTGGCTCCTTTGTTGATCTGATGATGAATGTGGTTTCATGTTGCATCCATTTCCGCTGCTTTTTCTTTGTTAGCAAACAGTTGAAGTGCATGAAATCGACTTTCGATTGCAAAATTTTCCTTTGATCTTGCATCTGGAATTCTATGGTGAGCTCATATCATGAGCTCGGGATGGCAATAGATTTTCACCCACTTGTTGGATTTAGTGAAACGGATATCTATAGGATACGGGTGAAAATACCATCCCTGATCTCATGGGCTAATTTTTGGGGTCAAATACTCAATTCTCAAAGGTTCAGGGTAATCCATTATCATGATGATGAGATAATGGAGAGTTAACTCCACTTGGTTTGGAACAGTTTATTCCAACAGGTTTTAGATTTTGAACCAGACCGGTTCAATGCGATTTATTGTTCTGTCTATCATGTGCATTGTTCTAAATATTGGGTATATTGGTTGATATATCGGCGATCTTTGGAATCCGATATGATAAGAGTTTAACGGTTAAAACTTTAGGGTGATATGGTGTCCAATTTTAAGGAGAAATGGGTGGGCTGTGAGGCTGCCGACTAGAGGATGTGAGGGAGGGTGTGTGAGCTTGGCATTTTGCCTAAAGGGGAGTCTACAACTTTTGAGGGAAAGGGAATAAGTTTTGCCACAATTGTATAGGAGGAAGGAGGAGGGAAAGTGAGGTGTGGTGGGTGTGTTGTTGCATCCGAATACAAGGAGGGAGCAAGGGGAATTGTGCTGAAATTTAGTGAAGAAAAGGGGAAGAAGACAAGGCTCACATGTGTCCCCAAAGAAATGGATTTCAAATTACCTCGAAAATAAACCCTGAAACCCGCTCTCTCGATTTTATCGCTATGAACTAAAGAATCCAGTTTAGATCTCGCAAAACACAGAGGAAATGTGATGAGGTTGATTGGGATTCAAGAAGCAATTGAGAGCTTTAGTTGAGAGTTTAACCAATCTGTTACAACAACAATGAGATGGGCCTTTATATAGGCGCCATTCTCAACTGCCAAGTCAATCTACACCTTACGCGTGTTCTGTTACAAGTTGAGCTGGTGAGCTCCTTAGTACAGCAACCTACACATGGTCCATACCCCCCCCCCCCCCCCCCTCAATTCAAGTTGGACTTGGTGGTGCATCCACCAAACCCAACTTGAAAGATAATGTCCAATGCTGAACCTCACCCAAAGGCTTAGTGAGCAAATCAGCGAGTTGGAGGCTTGAAGAGACATGTGCTGTCTGGAGAATGCCTTCATCTATGCGTTCTCGGATGTAGTGACAGTCGATGTTAAGGTGTTTGGTGCGCTCATGATAGACTGGGTGAGTTGCAATGTGCTGGGCAACCTTATTGTCACAAAAGAGAGTGACTGGTAAGGGAACTTTGATAGCCAGATCATGAAGCAACCCTGAAATCCACACAACTTCACCAGCAGCTGAAGACATACATCTATATTCGGATTCAACACTGGATTTGGACACAGTCTTTTGTTTTTTAGTCTTCCATGAGATAAGTGAAGCTCCTAAGAACACACAATAGCCTGACAAGGATCTAGCTGAGAACTGGCAGGCACCCCAGTCTGCATCACTATAGGCATCTAGAGACAAGGAACTGACCTTTGGGTAAAACAATCCCCAATTGAGTGAGTACTTTAAGTACCTGACAACATGCAAGGCAACCTGCATATGAGGGCTTCTAGGAGAGCTGAGAAATTGGCTTAGGTGTTGAATGGAGTAAGACAAATCAGGCCTGGTCAAATTCAAGTATAGCAGTCTCCCAATTAGTCGTCTACAAGACTCTGGGTCTGGCAAGAGATCCCCATCATCTGTAGATAGCTTCAAACCCCTGGGTAGAGGAAAGATTGCAGGTTTGCAATCAATCATGTGTGTATCTGTTACAATGTCTGCTATGTACTTCCTCTGATTCAATAACATTCCTCTTTCTGATCTAGCTACTTCAATGCCCAAGAAATATCTAACCAGGCCCATATCCTTTATAGTAAATGCCTTGTGCAACAAAGCTTTGCATTGTTGAAGGGCCACATCTGATCCAGTAAGCAACAAATCATCAACATATACTACAACTATAGCTTGCTTCCCTGACTGATTCCTAATGAACATAGAATAGTCATGTTTTGATTGAACAAATCCCAGTGAACATAAGAATTTGGACAACTCTAAATTCCACTGACGAGAGGCCTGCTTTAACCCATACAAGGATCTTTGCAATTTACAGACTTGGCCTTGTTGTCCAGCACCAAAACCCTCAGGTAATTTCATGTATACATCTTCATCAAGAAAACCATGTAAGAATGCATTATTAATGTCCAACCGGTGGACATTCCAATCCATAGAAGTGGCTAAGGCCAACACCAAGATGTGATCTTTTGGCGCAGGAGTGCTGTCTTGGCAGGAGGAAAGAACTTGTTCAGAAATTCCTGCTTCATTTGAGCCCATGTGGTGAGAGAACGTGGTTTCAGCCCTTCCAACCATTTCAATGCAGAACCAGCCAGAGACCAACAGAAAGCTTTCATCAGGATGTACTCCAAGGTGGTACCTTCAGAAAGAGTACGACACATGTCAGTAAAGTTGGTAATATGGCGCAGAGGGAATTCATTAAATCTACCATGAAAAGCATGATTTTTAATTTCAATAAGGAATTGAGTGCGAATTTCATAGTTGTTTTCAGGGAGTAGAATGGCCGATTCAGGCACGATGAGAGTCGGGTGCATGTAATCCTCTGCAGTGGTTGGGTATAGGGCAAGCTCAGCTTCTGCTTGTTCCCTTCCTGCTTTCTCAGTGGTGATAGCAGCATCTTTAGCAGCCAGTTCCCTTGTAAGCCTCGCAATCAGTTGTTCATGTGTTTCCGCGGCAGCCATGGCTCTTTGCAGTTTAGCTCGGATGTGTCGGAGGCGTTCCGGTTCGTCTAAGCCGTCAAACTCAGGTGGTTGACCAGAACGGCGCATACACCTGTAAAGTAACTCAAAGAAAAAGTGAGATCTGACTACCTAAGGCGTGAATGATAGCCTCCCCGACAACGGCGCCAATTTGTTGTGAGGAGGAAATCAAGTATGAAATATAATAAAATAGATCAAACCAGATTTAGGCCCACACAAATAATTACAAGACTCCCTCCAATGTAGTAGTGGGAAAGTCAGGATCGAATCCATGAGGAAGCGTGTCAGCGGATCCTAGGCAGCTGTAAATCTCACAGAAAAGCAAGCAGAAAAGACAGAAACAAAGAAACAAAGAAAGAAAGACAGAAATAACAAACGAAGACAAGAAATAAAAGCAAGACAGAAACTAACTCGATCTCGACAACAGCAACTCGAGATCGACAAAACTCAGTAAAAACAGAAACTTTAAAATCGACGACAGAAGCAGAAACTCAACTCGATCTAGACCAGACCCAACTCGAGATCGACAAAGGCTTACTCGATCTCGACCAACTCCTCCTCTAGATCGACCAAAACACAGAAAACTGTAAACTTGCAACTCGAACACAGAACTCAGAATTTCGACAGAAATAAATCAATATACTAAGAACTTCCAAAGCCAGGGTATCAACGCCACAACGATAACCATGCAAAGTAACACATAAAGGCATAAAAGATCATGCTTTCCATCAAAATAACTTTCGTTATTAACAAATATGCATATAGAGGCTTTCGCATAAACCCTAATTGTTACTAACCCTTTTCACATAATTAACCCAAGTTGCATTAAGATCACTTTCGTTTCAATAACACAAACAAGGATCACCTTTAACTCTCGCAAAAGAATCATGCTCATAGGGATAGAAGAAGAATCGCATAACAAGATTGTACCTTTACCGCATCACCTCACATGACCACCGTCGGGCTAACCCCAGCCCAAGAAGTGGGTGGACTACTCGCTCTTCATTATCAAGAAAGACATTAAATAACAAAGAAACTAACTTGCATTGAATTAAATAAAGAAAGCTTACAACCAACAAGACAAATCCGCTTTCGTCTCTCCACCTTGCTTGCCACAAACTCTCTCTCTCTACTCCTACTTACTTGAATGGAATTGAATTGGAATAAGATGCCTAATGCTCAACCGCTAAGGCTTTATTTATAGTCTTCTATTCTTTGCTATTCAAGGATAGAATATATCTATCTATATCTAAAAAGCTTAAAAGATAAATAAATGCAATTTAGGAATTAAATCTATAAAGGGGAAATTAAATCTCAAATAGGTAAGTCTCTTTATGTTGATAGATCTTCTCTTCCATGGATAGTTGTTGATAGATGTAGGATAGATCTCGGCCATCTCGGACTCCTTCGGCTCCAAGGACTCCTTCGGCTCCAAGGACTCCCAAAGCGCGTTGGATAGCAAAACCGTGTAACGCGGCTTCGGACACGACGTTCCTCGATCTCGACCAAGACTCCTCGAGATCGAGTAGAAATTGTCGTCGACTTTGGTGGCTCGACGTCTCGGGTAGCAGCTGCTCGATCAAGCTCGGATCTTGGCTCCTCGCTCCTCGAGATCGACTAAACAACTCGAGATCGAGTTGGGTGTGCATCGAGGATGTGTTGCTGGTGATGTCGAGTAGCTCCTCCTCGGCATGGACTTGGACTGGCGCTGTTGGGTCCTCGATCTCGACAAGCTTCCTCGAGATCGAGTAATGGTGGTGCTCGGCTTCTCCGTCTTCGGCTTCTCGACTTGGCACAACTCGTCGACTCCGGACATGGTGTCAAGGGGTTGTCGATCTCGACAAGGTGTACTCGAGATCGAGTTTTCGGGAGTCGGGTTGTCTTTGACTCAGCTTCTCGATCAGTGCTTAGTCGACATGGCCTGTGCTCGGACACTTTCGTCGAGATCGAGTAGGTTTACTCTAGATCGAGTAAAGTTGGGCTCCTAGCTTGATTCGACTGGTTCCGCTGCTTCTTGACCTTGGACTTCTGTAGTTAATTTCCGAGCTTTTCCAACCTTTCTCAGAACTGCTGTAATTTGCCTCGAATTCTGCGAAATTAAACAGAAACTGGTGTAGATTCCATAATTTGGCAAATAAACATAAACTACATAGATTCTGTACTATCTTAGCCCAAATGCATGAAATGTATGCAGAAAACGATATAAAAGTTACTGTAAAACATGGCAGATTCAGCTCACAACAGTCGGCTACCCCGCCCTTTCGTTCGACCCCACCATGGTCCAGTTGCTATTCCTCGACTTGTCGTCGCTTCTGACCCTCCCGGCTTCAGCCTCCTTCCTCCCTTGTCACCGCCGACGATCGGTCTAGGTTTGATGTGCTTGGCTCGCTATCCTCCTATGACACCTCTGTCGGGTGTCGTTCCTGCATCTCGCTGCCACGACTCGCCTCTGTCGTGCCTCATCCTTCTCTGTCGGCTCCTTCCACCGGTCCGACGGCCACCTCTACCTGGTTCCGCCACCACCCAATTCCTTCATCTCCCTCTTCGGGTTGCCTACCCTCTTCGGATTCTTGTCTTCTCACGGAGGTTTCGATCGATTCTCAACCTCCGATCTCTTTGTTGGTGGTTTCAATTGCTTGTGGGTGTCAGGGTTGTGTCGATGGGGGTTCAATCCATCCTTTCTTTTGCCTCCTCTAGGGTTTGCCCATTTATTTCCGAGTCCACCTATTACTTCTCGACCTCCCGCCGTTTTTGATTTGCTTGGATCCTCCTCCGTTCGCCCTGATCGCCGCCGACGCTCGGTCCGGGTGGCTGATTTGGGTTGCGTGCTTGGTTGGTTCATCAGGTCACTGCAGGTCTAGTACTTAGTCGTTGTCGGCTTGTACTCGCCACCTGGTGTTTGGCTGAGCGTTGCTCATTCAATTGAGATCCTAGTGTAAAGGTAAAAACTTACACTACCAATAAAATAAAACAAGTGGCAATAGATTTCTATCCAATTAAAAAAATCACACAATTAAAAAAAAAAAGAAAAGCAAATCTGCCTACCCCATGTCAACTTTTCCTCCTTCCTAATTGCAGACCCTCTATTACAATAAGTGTACTTGGAGCTCTGACCTCTCTCTAGTTTTCTAGAGAGAGGGAGAAGAACCACCCCCCCCCCCCAAAAAAAAAGAGAGAGAAATCCAGAATCTTGTTTTTCAATATTCTTCCTCTACAGCACAATCAACTGGGTTGGGGTTTGTTTCCATTTAATTTTTGAAGAATAAAACTATGGAGTTTAAGGATGAGTGGGTGAGTGTTAGTGTAAAAACAGTTTTGTGATAGCAGAGCCTTCGTTGCTTCCGGTCTCTTCAAACTATCGAACTCCTCCTCCGGGAGGCCCCAAATCTCCTTCGGGAGCCACCAACTCGCCTCTCGGCGTGAATAATCTCGGCTTCGGCCACCGCTTTCACCGTGCACCTCCGCCTTTGCTCCTTGCTGGTTGCGCCGCTGGACTTCGGTTGTGGTGTTGTCGGTTTGACCACCGCCGGCGTGAGCATCCCCTGCTTCGTCGCCTACCACTCTACCTTTTATCTCAATCGGGTCCTCTAGAGTCAACTCTAGCGTATGCTTCTTCCATCCCCCATCCCTAATCACGTTCCTCTTGCTTAGGGGCGGTGGTTTTGCCCTAGATTGGCGTGCCGAACCCCGCTATTTCAATCGATTTGGGGCTTTTTTATTTCTTGCCCTAATTTGACTCTACTTCTGCAAATCGGTTTCTCTGCACTCAATTGGCCTTTGGTTGGCTGGGTTTGGGGTGCCGATCTCCGATCTCGGTGTCCCGGTCCCCTATTGGGTTCTGGTGTCCTCGAAGCCTTATACTTGCTTTCCACGTTGCCTTACCGTAGCTCTCCGCCGTTTGGTGGTGGCGACGCATCTCCTTCCGGCGTGGCTTCATCCCGTTGCCGGCGATGTTGGTCCCCTCCTGCCGTCTCCTGCTCGGCTTCCTCTACGCTCTCTCTGCATCTTCGGGTGTGGTGGGTCCGTTGTTTGCATGTGTTGGAGGTGTCTGGCCCATTTTGTTGTTCCTTTGGGCTCAAGGCCATGCCTTGGGCCCAAAGCTGACCCGAAACATGAAAAAGGAATTAAAAAAAAAAAAATCTCGTGTCTTTCTATTTATAAATATATAAATTAAATATATATACATGGTGTCAATTAAATCCGGATTCTTCCCGCGCTCTTCGTTCTCCTTGCGGCTGTGCTTCATTTGCTCGTGTGGTTTGGTGTCCGTATTTGGTTCGTGGTTAGTTTCGGTCGAGGAGCAGTTTTCCGGCCCTGGTTGATCGACTTGATCGTGTTGGTGGTGTTTGTGGTCTCCGAAGATCCCTCATCCAGGTGGGGGGAACGTCGTGTGATCCACACTTCCCCAGGTGTCGCCTTAGCCTTACGGGGATTTCTGCTTTCCGTCTTTCCGGCGGCGAGACATCGTGCCAGCTAGTTCTGTACCATGCGCTCGCTATCCACTTCTCTGCGACGACTTCCTTCCTCTCGACGTTGTGCCCGCTAGTTTGCTTAGGTCTTGGGTTTTTTCCGGGTTTTTTGGGTGCTCTTTTGATGTATTTTATGTTATATTTTCTATTTCGTTGTTGTATGTTTAGACGGCTTGCCGTCGAATTATTTCCTTATAAAAAAAAATAAAATTTGCAGACCCTCTACATGAAATGCATTCTTAGACACTTTAAGTATGTCTTCTTTTTTCATATTTACCGCAGTGGTAATAGAGTGGCTGATAAGGTCGCACACCTTAGTCACTCCCGCTCTAGTATGGGAGCCTGTATAACTGAACCCGGTCTTATGAACCTCTTCCGAAAGGATGCTTTCGATTAAGCCCACTTATTTGTGGGCAATCGAATCATTACCTAATAAAAAAAAAAAATTGCAGACCCTCTACAAACTCTTCCACTTACTCCCTCTCCCTCCCATTTCTAACCTGCGATCTTCTTTAACGATTCTTCCAACACAAAAAATTCACAATTCTTCCAACACAAAAACTATTCCGTTTAACCTCTGCTTCTTCTTCTTGTTCCATCTGTTTCTTATTCTTCCTTCACTGGTTGTAGTCATTGATGGGTGCGCCTGGTTTCATCGAACTTCTTCCTCTACCACAGATCTACTTCGAATTACTCATAATTCGAACAACCCCCAAATTCAATAAACCCTAAATTTAGCAATTCGTGGGAGAAGACAAATAGTCTCTCCTTGTTTTTTTTTTGATAGGGTAAGAATTCGACTGGCAAAGCCTAGCCGATAGCATCCTTTCGGATGAGATCAGAGAGATCTGGGTGAGAGTCTAGAACAGTACGTGCCGGGGAACGAGAGGCTAAGGTGTGCAACCTTATCGGCCACCTCGTTACCTTCTCGGGGCACATGGGAAAAGGTTGTACTTTGGAATGATGTGGATATCCATTTGATATCGCCATAATAAGTTCTCTCCTTGTTGCTTTGCCTTGTCTTCCTCTCATATATCTTTGATTTCGATCTTTGTTAGCCTTCTTCCATTTTCTTTGGTTTTCTTTTTTGCTTTTGTTCGTGTTTGCAGATCTATGCCAGAGTAGGCTTTTGTAGTTTTTTTTTTTTGAATTTGGGGGTTTTTATCACTTGGTTTGAGGCAACTCTTGTTGTAATTTTGTGGATTGGTTGAGTAGATTCAAAGGTGGTGGCATGTTTTGATCTATCGTTCTTCCGGAGAGGGAATAATAGTCTCCATCTTCTCCTTCTCATCACTGCAGAATTTTCTTTTTAATTTTAGTGTTTTTACCCATCTTGATTTTACCCACTCATCTCATTTAAATTTACTTTTTATATTTTAGAATATTTTTCCTTGAAAATCTTGCAATTTGATTGTGGAAACATCCTCCCAACTTTGTCTGAAAAAGAGTGCGTACGATGAGATTCCATAGACCCTGCATTTGACGGGATATACGGGATTGTGGTTGTTGTTGTTATTGTTTTTCCTTTAAATAATGCCCCTCGATTGGCAGAATTTACCATTCCTAAGAGCATCTCCCACCATAGGGTAAAAAATGGGTTTTAGCCTTTTTTTTCTCCCACCATAGGTCAAAATGGGTTTTGACCAAAATTTTTTTGGCCTATTTCTAAAATGAAGGTCAAATTTGGCTTGGCATTTTAGAAGGCCAAATGGGAATTCCATCATTTTTTATATTTATTTTTAATTGTTCATTATTAATATAAATTTATAAATCACACAATTAATTGTATATAAACTATATAATTATAATTTTTATCAAAACTAAAAGTTATAGTTTGTAAATATATTGATGAGTTCTTTGATATGACTATAATATTTAATATGTTTGGATTATATTTGCATAAATAATTAATATCTTTAGAAAAACATATTCATTTTATATTATTACATCTTCATCGAAATCATATCTCATAAATAAATATCGAGTTGCATAAATTACTATATTTGAAAATAATAATAAAAAATCTCAAAACACATCAAAACCATAATATGAAGTAAATTTATAAATAATACAATTATAAATCTATATATTATATAGTTATGATTTCCAATTAAAAATAAAATTTGTAGTATTGTTACGATATTCAAGAGTTCTTCGATATGACAATAATATTTGACATATTTGAATTATTATTGCATAAATAATATTTTTAGAAAATGACATTAATATTCTTTTATTATAGATTCATCAAAATTATAAAACAAATAAATATTAAGTTGCTTAAACTACTAAAGAAGAAAAATCAAATATAAATTACATGAGTTTTTATAGAAAATTTACTTCTCAAATTTGGCCTACGATGGGAACACCAAAAACATTTAATAGGCCAAAAGAGAATATTCTATAGAATATTCTAGCCTACGGGGGGAAATCAAATATAAATTACATGAGTTTTTATAGAATATTCTAGCCAAAAGATTTGGTAGGCTATTTCCCTTGGCTATTCCAGCCTACGGGAAATGCTCTAATTGTCGGCCGTATTGCATTGCATCCACACCCCAAAATCCTAAAATTTTCGTCCATCAAACCACCAACAGCACTGCAATTGCAATACAACACGACAACGCATCCCCCGAATCTCCATAGTGAGAGAAATTCGCTTTTCCTGAACCTCATCCCTGATATTGCTTCCGCATCGGAGGGGCTAATCTATCGTTTTCCATAAATCATCGGAGGTTCTTCCATGGCTAATCTCTACGTTAAGGCGGTGCCCACGGCGGATCTGAATCGCAACACCGAGTGGTTCATGTACCCCGGCGTTTGGACCACTTACATCTCCATCCTCTTTTTCTCCTGGCTTGTTGTTCTCTCCGTCTTTGGTTGTTCCCCTGGCATGGCTTGGACCATCGTCAATCTCGGCCACTTCGCTGTATGCTCCTCCTCTCTTCCCCCCTTCAATTTCTGCTTCCGATGATGGCGATCATGATGTTTAAACCTTGATCGGATGTTCTTTCTGTTTTTTAGGGAACCGCATTTCAGTTTCAGTTTCAATTTCAATTTCAATTTGTTGGTTGATTTTTTTTTTGAGCTTAGCTTTTTCAGATTGAAGTGCTTTCCTTCATGTTTTGATGCGTTTGATAACCTATCCGATTTTGGATATCGCTTTGTGTAATAGTGTGTTAGGGATCTGCATTTCATCCGATCTAATTGTTTAGTACGCTACAGATAGAGTTGTGGATTGATATTTGTTTATGTACACAATTATGAGCTATACTCACTTTGATGTTCACCTAATTTTGAGTTTGTTTTGGCCTTGTCAATTCTAGGTGCTTTTGGTCTCTATGATTTAGAAGTAGATACTTAGATTGGAATTATCCTGGGACCTTGTCAGATAGAACTTGGGGTGAATTTAAAAGCTAGTTTCATGGTTTTGTTACTAAAATCTAACAAGTAACGACATTCATATTAATGCACTCTTATTGGTTAGGGAAAGTCGGGGTTTGAAACAACTTAACTACACTTTGCAAAATGTGGAATTATCAAATACTTGACTAACCTGGTAAAGCGACCTTCTCTGTGATTTACTCATTTGTAAAGAATAAATGTATATTGGATTTGTGGATGGGTCATCTGCTAGTATTTTCTTACACGGAAACCTAGATGGCCTGTTAATGAACGGAAGAATGAGTTCATAACTCCTTTTTATCTACTGAGAAATGTCAGTTCCACCTCTGTCGTGTTAATCAACAAAAGGAGTATTAGCATATATTTGTTTTGCACATCCATTTTGCCTGCAGAAATAACTCTCTTAGGAACTAAGATGCATTTGAAATGTAAATGCTGAAGTTGCCTAATGAGGTTGATGAAGTGAGGAGCACAAATTAGAGTTAAAGCTCACAAAAAACCCCAACCACACCACTTAATGATAAATCCAAGCCAGTCTTAACGCATAAGCGGATTACAAGTCGATGATAGATGATCCTGCTCTTTCATTTCTACTCTTATTTATTTAACCACATCCTAATATGGTTTGCTCATGTGTAAATCTAATCCCTCTCCTTTACTTACACTCACACACACAACACCTAACCACATTGGTTCTTGATAACTCTCTTTTCCCTTTCCAGTTCCCAATGAAGAAAAATATGCCTAGCACTGTAAAATTGCTGCTTGTTTTTCCTTCTGCCTAATGAAACTGTGTAATCGAGTTTTGCTATCATTATCCCCTGTATTACTCAACTTAAACACATGTCTTCATGAATTGAGATCCAGTCAGCTGTTATAACTGGGGAATATCCAGGGACATTTACAAGTTAGTTTCATGGTTTAGTTTCTAAAATCTAACAAGCAACAGTATTCATATTAATGAAGCACTCTTATTGATTAGGGAAAGTTGAAGTTTGAAACAGCTTTACTAAACTCAGAAAAATGTGGAAATATCAAATACTTAACTAACCTGATAAATGGAGCTATCTAAAGCTAGATGTTAACCAAGAAAAGGGGTAATTACATAAATTTGTTTCATTTCCATTTTGCCAGCAAGCATAAATAACTCTCTGTTAGGAATTAAGATGCATTTGAAATGTAAATGCCAAACTCGGCCAATGAGGTTGATGGTGTGACGAGCAAGAATCAGAATTAAAGTGCACTAGGAACCCCATAGATACCACTAAAGGAAAAATCAGAGCCATAGGATCTGGAATTTACTCTCCAAATTACCTGCGGGAAATCACCCTGGCTGGTCTTAAGGCATCAGCTTTTTTCAAGCTGATGATTGATGATCTTCTCTTTCATTTCTACTCTTATTTATAACCGCAGCCTAATGTCTCACTCATATGCAACTCTAGTCCCTCTCCCTTACTTTCACTCACGCGACACCCTAACCAAATTGATTTTAGATAATTCATTTTTTCTCACTCATCTGATCCTCACAGACGATATGGCATAGGATCAGGCCCTTTGGAGTGGTAGCATCTGAGTGGAGGGCAGACCTAGGTTGGGTCAGTTTTAGTGAGTCTTTTGGGGACCTACAATTTAGGGTTCTAAACTAGTGGCGGTAGAGTATAGGATGGGCCTTTGGAGGGGTAGCATCCCCGTATTTTTTTTAAATTTATTTACACTAACCATGGTCTGCTGAAAACATTTTCCCGGCTTGGCCAGGGAATGGACTCGTGCACTCTGATTCCCTAGACCCCGCCCCAAGTGGGAAATACTTGGCCACTGTTGTTGTTGTTGTAATCCCATTGAAGAACTATATACTAACAATATAACAGTGGTGCTTGCTTTTCCTCCTGCCTAAGGAAAGTGCTTGTAATTGATCTTCACTATCATTAACCCCTGTACTACTCATCTTAAACACGTCTCTTCACGAATTGAGATTCAGTCAGCTGATCAGTTATACATAGTGAGACAAATGTAATTTGTGTTGGTATCCTGAGAATCTAGAGCTGCTCAGTTTAATACTATTCCACATTGGTGTTCTGCTGTGTAAGGAATAGGATGTCTCATGTTTGGTGGAACTTGTTATTCATCTCTTCAATATTTCTAGTTTATCTATCTTCTCAACTTATTTAAAATAGAAGGTTCAGTTTGAGCTAGCTCAATCCTTTTCTTGAAAGTGTATTAATGAACTTTCTATGGGTTTGTTCACTATTGATGCGTTTGTGTGGTAAACATACATTCTTTTATACGCAGGTCACTTATCACTGCTTCCATTGGGAAAAGGGAACTCCATTTTCTGAAGATCAAGGAATATACAATCGCCTAACTTGGTGGGAGCAGATGGACAACGGGAAGCAGCTCACACGCAACAGAAAATTCTTAACTGTTGTTCCTATTGTGCTGTAAGTTAACATTTACATAATTAAAACTCATCTTTTTTTATTTTGTAATTCTAAGCACAGGATAAGCGTTAGGACTTAGGAGTATCACTTGATTCTTAAGTGCCCATTTGGGATAAGTAATTTCTAGCTGTAAAAGTTTCCAAAAAATTTCTAATATGTCTCTTTCTAGCATAGCATTCCCTCTTGTAAACCCAACAAAATGCCGAGTCAAGTTGACTCCAATCCTTTTGTGTCTACTTTGAACCTCTTATCTGTATAATTTTTTGGATGAATTGATGTAGGAAAACCTTTTATAAGTTCAACATCCACTCATCTATATGACATACATAAATATTTAAATATTTAACTACATCCTTCGAGGATCATCCTCTTCATCGGGCTGTAGGATACAAATATTGGAAATGGAGAATTCATCATCCTCGCATTTTCTGCTCGATTTTATAAATAACTAAGCGAGTGTCCATATGTAAGCACTTGTAAAAAAACAATTGATGTTTGCCTCTGTTATTTATGAATGTCCTGTCCATGAGTCCATATGCAAATGTATGGATAATATTGTTTATCAAAAAACTTTATCTCAAGGGTTTGTTTGGCATATCATGCTGACTGTTACATTTTTTTTTGTTGGTAAGGCATCACAAAAGTCACTGATAAGTGATACGGTAAAACATGCTCTTACAGTTGCCAAAATGCCACATACCATACTTTATATTAATCCCTATTCTTGATAGGACGGACAATTTTTATAATCCACACTTTGAATTATTCTTGATTACTTGATAAATACTTTCTTGTTGTATTCATTTCTTGTGCCATTGTGTACTTGTCTTCCCAAAATCAGTATCTCAACTGAATTTTCAGTCATTTCTTCCCTTTCATCTCTGCTTTACTGATGCTTATATTTTCCTTCATAAATTTGGAGCTTGTCTCCATCTCAGTTAGCGTTTTCCAGCTAGAGGTTGATACTATTTAGGTGTGTTTGGAGTTTGGACTTTGGCTTGAAAATTTGAGATAATTTAACTGTAGCTGAAAATATGTTGGTGTGTTTTGTCCTTGTATGGCAGGATTATGATTTCTTTCTAGTCTATATAAAGTGCCATATTCTATAATTAAGACCATCTCGTTAGGAAAATAGGTTGGTTTTAGCCTATAAGCTATGCTATAGATGTTCAAGTTGCTGTGGAATATTTTTTAACTATTCTCATAAAGACCAGTTTCTCATCAGCATTCACTGTTTTCTCAGCTCTTGTTTGGTTGTCCTTATACTTTTATCTTAGCATTATGATGATGGGTTCGTTTGATGCGATGTGTCGAATCCTTTTAGCTCATAAGGAAGTAAGGAACTTATTCTATAATTTCACTTATGAGGTCCTGGTAAGGATCTTATAATCTCTTCGCGCCTAACAAACCTAATATCTATCCCGTCTTTTATTTGATCAACCTTGTGATTTTCAAGCAGTGACTTGTCAAGTCTTTTGTATGTATTGAATAAATTGTTCTGAGAAGATGCACCATTTCCAAATCATTCAAATGACCCTTTCTGCATAGCACTGAGGTTCGGATTGGTCTTGTGATAATGCTTGGTTATCTAACTTGATAATGACATTCTCTAGTCATGTATGTGATTGAATAGTAATTAGTTCGGATAATTTCGAACTCACCAATTCAACTACTGCCATTTACCCACATTTTTGTCCGTCCTTGACAGGTACTTGATAGCCTTACACACAACTGACTATCAGCATCCGATGTTATTCCTAAACACACTTGCGGTGTTCATCCTAGTTGTGGCTAAATTCCCGCATATGCACAAAGTTAGGATCTTTGGCATCAATGGAGATCAGTAATGTGCTCGTGTTTCAAGGATTTAAGCGTGATGATGCCTATCTTACCGTGGAAAGTTCATAACTGTACAGAAACCAAAACTCAAAGAGGAATGCCGTAGTTGTGTACTTGTGTTGTAATGCTTTTTTACTTTATATTCTCTGGATCCGGAAGTTGTCCTTCAAAAGACAACGACCAAATAATTGGTAAAATGTGAGAGTTATGTTTGTACAGTAGAATCATATTTTCCGGGATTTTTTGGTGGATATACTACAGAGGAGGAGCCGGGGGGCATGGGGAGCATGTGCTCCTCCCCTCATCAAACAAATTACTTAGGTGTATTCTCTTTGTCGCTAGTTTCGTTTTGATATATAATACTCCCTAATTTGACTTCGACATCTGAGTAAAAAGATATGTTTGAAAATTATTGGTGTATTAATCAATTTAATTTTATTTCAATAGACTATAATACTTTTATGTTTTACTTAAATTGGCATTCACATATTATAAATCATCTCGTGAGCTTCGAAATCATAGGTTATATTACTTATTTTGATAATTTGGTAAGAAGTTACGTAAATTTAAATTTTTTATAACCGAACTAAACACAAATCAAACCGGTAAATAACCAAACCGAACCTAATACTTTCGGTTCGGCTTTCGGTTTGGAATTTTGAGATTTTCGGTTCGGTTCGGTTCGGTTTGGCCCGATTCGGTTCGGTTTTGGGCCGATGCACAACCCTATATCTCTGAAAGGAGAAATAAAAAGAGGCTTGAGTTGTTGCCTAGCCATGTACACCAAGGGAGCCAGGAGGGTTATTTGGTTTTTCCTTGTTTTGGTGCAGTCGAGGACAGAGAGAAGAGGGGTGTATCTTTGAATTTGATTGGAGGAGGAATGAGATAAATGAGAGGGGTATTTTCAAATTCAGATGCGAAATGACGAAATTGGTCTTTAAAAGTTCAAAATGGGGCCAAAATTCGCTACAAGAGTTTCGAGTTCAATTTATTAAATTGAGTACGAGTTTTCCTTGAAATATCCGATTTAAATTTATTTTTAATTTTCTTTTTCCAAACATTAGGATTTGAAAATTCGAGCCTTTACATGAACAAGCACATGCGACGTCGAAAAGCTGCAATTACAAACTACCGGACGAAAACCTCCTTGGTGACCTCTAGTGGTGTCGATCTCTCACTAACGAAGCTCGATCTCTCCGTTTCATAATCAATCGAATGGGAAACCTCCTCTGTGACCTTTGACATGCTTCGAAACCTCCTAGGCATGACTACACATGACATCGACCATGGCAGATCTATGGAGGTCACGTCTGAGCGATTTGATCTTCGTTGTTGCTGTCCTCGGCCATGTCATTCTCACCTTGTCGATCTACCTCCAATAAAATAAAACAAGGGTAGTTTGAGATTTATAAAAATATTATGGACATTTACTTAATTGACAAAACTAAATGGACATTTACCTAATTAGATATCCTAAATAGATATTTGGTAACCAATTATTGCGGTATTGGGATGGACATTTTGTAAATTTGTCCAAAGGATAGGGCATTCCACCAATTAGGCTTTGGAATATAGACATTTTACAAAATGCAGCTTTGTTTATTGACACCTTAATTAGGACATGTAAAGTCCATAGCGTTGCCTTTTTTTTTTGAAGCAAGATAAGGGTTAGGAAATCCGCCCCCGAGCAGGCTTCTTTCCTAGAGCGTCCGAGCGGATGAGAACACGAAGTTCTGGATCAGTAGCCAAGCTATCATCGGCAGGGATTGAGTAAGCCAAACACGCAATTCTGTCAGCAACCGCATTAGAATCCCTGAAAACATGACGAATAGCAACATTAGCGATAAATTTAATATTTATAGTCGTATCAGCCATCAGCAACTCGATATTCCAAGGGCACGACCAGTCGCCCAGGAGAGCTTTTACAACGACCAAACAGTCTCCCTCTGTTAAGAGATTTTGAATCCCCAGAAACTTAGCTCTAGCAACCCCCATATGAAGGCCTAAGGCTTCAGCGTACACCGCTGATGTATTATTACAAATACCCGATCCGAGCGAACATAATTGCCCTAGGTGGTCGCGAATGACAAAGTTGTACGAACCCTCCCCGGACTGGCAGTGAGAGCCGTCAAAGTTCAGCTTGTGATGACCTGCTGGAGGTTTTTCCCATGCTTGAGAGTGGTTCCTTGACAACCCGGAGAGAGTAGAGCCGATGTTAATGCCCCTTGAGGGTACGTTAGATATCCTATTGTGAGTGTCATCTATTTTATCCAAGCGATCCGCCCAAGTCCTTTGGCTAGAGTTACAGAAAAGCGCAATTGCCTGACAAGAAGTTGACGTGGTGTGTTGAAATACCAGTTCGTTTCTAAAGAATCAGAGACTCCACCAAGCAAAAGCCAGTTTGTTAGTAGCTTTCTTACCAACCGAATTATAAATTTGATTAAGGATTGTGTTAGGTTTAGTGTTGATATCTAAGCCATGGGGACTTGGGAAAGCAATGTGAAGATTCGCAAGAAGTGCAATGGTCATGGGGCATTGCAGCAGGTAGACTCCATTGAATCGCCACAGAAGCAGCAACCCGACGGAACCGCCACATGAGAACGTTGTAGGCGATCTGACGTAGGCAGACCATCACGAGCAATTTTCCAAAGGAAGTGTTTGATCTTATGAGGAATGTCCAGTTTCCAGAGCCAATGACAATCGAAACAAGGGTCCCCATCGTGTAGCGGGATGATAGATGTGGCCGAGCTAGTCGAGAAACAGCCATCCCTACTAGGCCCCCAATAGAGCCTGTCCGGAAATAGCGTTGCCTTATTAATTGCATTCCTGTCCAACCTTTTCATTTTTACAAGGGTAATATATTACCACATGTTTTTAAAAGTAATATATCCTCAACTTTTAAAAGTAATAAAAATATCCCGACCTTTGATAGTAGTGGTAATATATTACCACATGTTTTTTCACATATCAAAAATGCTGACAAGACATCCTACGTTGATTTTTTACAAGGGTTTCTTGAACGATTTCCTTAGGAAAAAAAAAATAAAGAGTTGGACCGGGTTCATACGCAACGTCTTTTCCTCCCTCCTATCTTCTTTCATGATCGCCCCTTGAACTGTCTTCTGGTCTTCTAGGCAGCTCATAGTTCCTCTACAATGATAGTCTTCCTCCCTCGTGGTCGCCTATCTTGAGCTATCTCTCTCTCACATTTTCTTTCTCTTTGATTCGTTCACGAACTTAGCTGAATAAGTCTTTTTTTTTTCCTCTTTGTTGTTGCTGTTGTTTTTGGTTTAGTTTTGTTGTCGGTTTGGTGTTAGGAATATTCGTGTTGTGTTAATTTGAGGCAATTTTGACCGGATTAGTTGCTTGGTTGAATCAATTTCATTTTTTTCGGGTTTAATTTTGTTGTCGGTGCATTTTTTTCCTAAGGAAATCGTTTAAGAAAACCCGATTTTAGTGCTAATTTGTAAAAATGCTTCCACGTAAGTTGTCTTGTCAAAAACAAAATCCACGTAGGCTGCCTTGTCAGCATTTTTGACCCATGAGAAAACCCGTGGTAATATATTACCACTACCCTCAAAGGTCGGGATATTTTTATTACATTTAAAAGTTGAGGATATATTTTTACCATACCCCCAAATGTGAGGGTATTTTAATGAGGGATTTTGGTGATTTGAACCCTTTTGCATATTTGATTAGGTAGTTAGCCTCTTTAATTATTTTTTTAGCCGGCGAAACCCTCATTAAATTTTTACTGGGCGTTCTAGACCCTTTCTCCTTCACCCACTCTCCTTCCCCGACAGTACTCCAATTTGTCGTCCAATGTCTTCTCCCTCCCTCCCGCCGCTCGTTTGCGTCCACCAATCACCGCCGTCGGTCACCTCCTCCGGCTGTAGCTTGTCGCCGGCGCCACCCCAACCCCAACCGAACCCCCTCCCCGAGCCCGCTCCCTACCCTCGCATCCTCACCCCCCGCAGAACCCCCCTCGCAACCTCTCCCCTCGATTTCAGACTTCAACAGCCCGAGCCCATCCTCAACCACCACCCAGCCCCTCCCCTTGGTCGTCGGCGTCGTGGCCTGGTCCTCCCTCAGCCTAATACACCAGATCTGGAATTTTATTTTGACCCGCCGTCGCCATCTCTGCAAATTTCCAACGGGGAAGAAGGGTTTGTGTTGTAATTTCTAATAAAACACGAAACCGGCTCGAAATTTTTTAAAATTACAAATTGGCCCTATATTTTATATAATTACAGAAAGCGGCCTAAAACTTCCAGGGATGCATATTTTGTCCTTGTGAAGTATTCACATATCCTGAAGATGATATGTAACCCCCGAAGTGGTTGGCCCTATATTTTATTGATTCCGCATTATATTACTTACATTGATGCATTTTTTTTAGTTGATGACATGTTATAATAGATGCTTTTACGTATACAACCAATATTAATGTCGTAGTTTCAAAGACTTTGTATTTTTATATGTGCAATAAGGTGACAATATTTTGATTCCACGTTTTAATCTCTTATGTCATCAATTATATAAAATTGTCACCATAAATAATTGTGATTGATGAAGCGTAATAACAAATGTCATCCATGAATAAAAATTTAATGAATATGTCACCACAAGTGATTGCATCAATGAAGTGTAATCACAAATGTGTAATCAGTGAATGAAAGTATAATCGATGAAAATAAATCGATATACAATTGATTAAATTAAAAACATGTGGCATCAATCGATTTGATTAAAAAAAAATGGCATCAAATAATTACATTATAAAAATGACATCAAAATACCATTTTGAAAAATTTGTATCACACTAAAGAAAAAAATGTCATCAAAAATACTATGAAAAAATATCATAAAAAATATGGCATCACGGTAAAAAAAATATCATCAAAAAATTGACATAAAAAAAGTGGCATCTGTCGTTAACAGTAAAAAAAAATGGCATCAATGATCAACGTGGCATTACTGTAAACAAAAAATGTCATCAAGGTTTAAAAAAAGTGACATTAAAAAAGTGTCATCCAATCATTTCAGTAGAAAAGTGGTATTAAAGTGAAAATAAAATATAGTAAAATTTTGGCATCAAAACGGTAAAATATGGCATTACTAAAAAAAAAAAGGCATCAAAATGGATTGGTCAACGTTGACCGATCAACGGTCAACGTTGACCGGTCAATGGTCAATCGTTGACCGGTCAATGGTCAAACGGTTGACCATTGACCAACCCACTCTATTGGGAAGGGGTCTACATCAAACTAATTAAGTTGATTTGGGGCCTAAATGCTCAATTGAATATTAAAAAAAGGCCATCTACCAAAATCACCCTATTTTAATTAGTTTTCCCTTCTAATAAAGGTTTCCAATTTAATTAGGACTACTTACATTAGTCAATTTATAAATTAACTAGTGTAATACCCGTGCCTTGAAGGCACGGGAGTTTGATCCATTTTAATTTGAACATCATTTTATATATCTATATCTATAATAGTACTATATTAATATATACTTGTTTATAACAAAAATATGTACGTATAAAGTTTTTTTTTTGTAATTTATAAATTAGTTGGAAAGAGATACAATACAAAATTTTAAAATGATTTAATAAGGTAAAGTAGTAATAATACTCAAACACACCACCTAATATAATTGAAATAAATACTCCGTATATAATTATTTTCATAAGCACATGATTGTGCGAATACTTTTGAAGTTATGTAGATATAGATAACTTATTCATTATTTTCATTAGAAAGATGGCTAGAAAGAGAGGGAAATTAATAGTGAAAATAAAGGTAAGATGGTAAAAATAAAAAAAATTCCTAAAAGGTAGAAAAGTGATCTAAGAATCCTCATCTAAGATGTAAAATAATCATTAGTAATGCTTGTAAGTCTTAAAATATTATTTATTTTTCGATAGTCATTTAAGATGTCTAAAATAAGTAAATTGTAAGAAAAAAACTTTTCAAAAATAAGTAAAATAAGTAAATTGTAAGAAAAAAAACATCCCTTATTAATATCGATTAATAAGAAAAGAAACTTATGATTAGTATAAAAATAGGAAAAAAAATATGTTCAAAATATGAAACGTGTATTTTAAAATTTCAGCACTAATATTGACCAATAAGAAAATACCATTTGAATAAAAAAACTAAGTTTAATTGTGGGCGTGACATGTCAGCAAAATGCTAGCAGAATTAGTATTATTATTATTATTATTATTATTAATTAATAGATTTTTATTTTGACATTTGAATTAATTGTCTAGATATTTTTAATACGATTATGATGAATATAATATAGGAAACAAATATTTAAACTTCCCTTAATAACATCGATTAATAAGAAATGAAACTTTTGATTAAAAAATTCAACTTTAATTTACAGAGCGACACGTCAGCAAAATGCTAGCAGAATTAGTAATATTAATAGATAGATAGTTAGATAGATAGATAGATAGATAGATAGATAGATAGATAGATAGATAGATAGATATATTGCAATCGGAAAAAAAAATGAAAACATGTCTCAATATTTACGACAATATAACCGAAAATAAAAAAAAGGAACGGATTCAAATCATATTTAAAATAGGAAACAAATATTTTAAAGTTTCCATAATAATATTGACCAATAAGAAAAGCTCATTTGAATAAAAAATTCAACTTTAATTGTGAGCGTGACACGTCAGCAAAATGCTATCAGAATTAGTAATATTAATAGATTATTATTAATTAATAGATTTTTATTTTGACATTTGAATTAATTGTCTAGATATTTTTAATACGATTGTGATGAATATAATATAGGAAACAAATATTTAAACTTCCCTTAATAACATCGATTAATAAGAAATGAAACTTTTGATTAAAAAATTCAACTTTAATTTACAGAGCGACACGTCACCAAAATGCTAGCAGAATTAGTAATATTAATAGATAGATAGATATTATTATTAATTAATAGATTTTTATTTTGACATTTCAATTAATGGTCTAGATATTTTTAATACGATTGTGATGAATATAATATAGGAAACAAATATTTAAACTTCCCTTAATAACATCGATTAATAAGAAATGAAACTTTTGATTAAAAAATTCAACTTTAATTTATAGAGTGACACGTCACCAAAATGTTAGCAGAATTAGTAATATTAATAGATTAATAGATTATTATTATTATTAATTAATAGATTTTTATTTTTGACATTTGAATTAATTGTCTAGATATTTTTAATACGATTGTGATGAATATAATATAGGAAACAAGTATTTAAACTTCCCTTAATAACATCGATTAATAAGAAATGAAACTTTTGATTAAAAAAATCAACTTTAATTTACAGAGCGACACGTCACCAAAATGCTATCAGAATTAGTAATATTAATAATAGATATTGCAATCAGAAAAAAAAATGGAAACATGTCTCAATATTTACGACAATATAACCGAAAATAAAAAAAAGGAACGGATTCAAATCATTTTTAAAATAGGAAAAAAATATTTTAAAGTTTCCATAATAATATTGACCAATAAGAAAATCTCATTTGAATAAAAAATTCAACTTTAATTGTGAGCGTGACACGTCAGCAAAATGCTAGCAGAATTAGTAATATTAATAGATAGATATTAGATATGTGCATGTAATTAACGTACCCATCACCTTAATTAGTTTATCTTTAGGTGTTGTTTAAATATTACTCTATAAGATCGGTTTGTCTAATCTATACCTTAATGGTATAGGTTAAATATTTTTTTTTATTGGGACAGAAAACTCTAAAAGAAAATAAATAAAATCTAAAGAATTTTCACCTTTTTTTAATTAGGCTAAATCAACGAATTTAATAAAATATTTACAAAATAAAAAAGTTTAATATATGTATACTTTAAAGTACTGGTTAGAAAATCTAATACAATATACGCGTATTAAGTATCAAAATATCTTCATATATATTTTGTTTGAAATGACTTGTATTAATTGAGATTGAATTGATACTTAGTCAAATATCCAACATGGTAAAGGAATCAAATACCAGCGGGTTTGAAGAGTGTTATCAGGGATCAGCAAAGGTCACCGAGTATTTCACAACACTCAAAGGACTGGCAGCAGTTAGCAGGGATTGAGTTGCCCATCAGATGCACATGCGGCAAATGCGAGTGTGATATTTCTGCTAGATTGGACAAAGCTGAGCAATAAAGCAAGCTGATGAAGTTCTTGATGGGGTTAAATGAGAATTATGCACCAGCAAGACGACAAATTATAATTACCAACTGCTAGCCAGTCTCATTCTCTCATTGTGCAAGATGAATTATGCAGTAAGCCATGCATCTACAAAGTCTCAACCTGATATCAAGACTGATAGCACTGCTCTTCTGGGAAAAGAGTCACAAGACAAGCCTAAGAGAGAAAAGTGTGTGCATTGTCATGGAAATCACAAAACTAACAGGTGTTGGGAAGTCTATGGTTATCCAAGTTGGCACAGCAAGAGCAAAGAGAAGCCCCAAATGTCGTCACCCCCTGACGGTAAAAGCAAGATACCATTGTACAAGGTGAACATGGCTGGAGGAAGCTCTTCTGAGCAGATGTTTCAGAATTTATCTCTGGATAATCAGAAGCTTATGAGCTCGTTGATGTAGATGATGAGTCAAATGACAAAGGCAACTGATAAAGCTCAGATAAGTTTTGCAGGTACGTCTGTGTTGTAAAGCTTATTAAATAGCTAGAAATAGTTGGATCTTGGACTCTGGTGCAACAGACCATATGACTTGTGATCTAACCTTACTTGATCAACCCAAACCTGTCCCTTATGCCATAAAAATTCATCTACCCGATGGGAGAACAAATCTCATTAAATGTTCTGGCACTGTGAATATTCTGAAAACCTTACAGCTCTCCAATTGCTATTTCATCCCTGATTTTCATTTTAACCTCATTTCCTTAAGCAAACTTGTTCATGACTATAGCTATACAATTCACATCATTGGTGATAACCAGTTTGTCCAGGACCCAGTCAAGAGGAAAGTGATGGCAATTGGTTAAGAGTTTGAAGGGCTGTACTTGTACTACCTAGTTCCTGAATCCAAAATGGAGGATATCGTAGCTAAAACACCTTTTTGTAACATGTCTACTATACCTTTTTCTTTAACCCCCATGTTCTTACGTACCAAAACCTTGTAATGCAGACATGAATATTCTTTGGCATTTACGTCTTGGTCATGCTCTTCATGACAAGCTAAAGCATGTACCTTCTGTTTCTCATGACATGAATAAAGTTGACAATTTCATTTGTACTATTTGTCCTCTTGCTAAACAAACTAGAAATATTTTCATAGCAGTACATCTCATGCTATGACTGTTTTTGAACCGATTCATTGTGACCTTTGGGGACCTTATGAAACTCCTACATATAATGGCCAAAAATATTTCTTAACAATTGTTGATGATCATATATAGTAGAAGTGTGTGGGCATATCTGTTAAAATCTAAGTCAGACACATGTTCAACCTTACAAACCTTCATCAACTTGGTTCACACCCAATTCAATACAAAAGTCAGGGTGATTAGGAGTGATCAAGGCACTTAATTTTTTTAATTCAGACACCAAGACACTGATGGGAAACCTTGGCATTATTCATGAGAGCTCTTGTACTGCTTATCCACAACAAAATGGGAGGGTGGAGAGAAAACACAGATACATACTTGAGATGGCTCGTGCCCTCAGGTTTCAAGCTTCTCTTCCAATTTATTTTTGGGGAGATTGCATTCTCACAACCACCTACCTTATCAACAGACTACCAAATCCTATTCAACACCAAAATCACCCTATGAGATATTTTTTCATGCACCTCCTACTTACACTAACTTGAGAGTGTTTGGGTGCTTGAGGTTTGTGTCTACTGCCACAACCAACCGAAAGAAATTTGAACCAAGATATGATCCCTGTGTATTTTTGGGTTACCCATGTGGCTTCAAAGGTTACAAAATGTATAACCTTAAAACTCAAAAACTTTCATTAACAGAGATGTCTTGTTTCATGAGCACATTTTTCCTTACAAATGGCCATCATCATCTGCTCAACTACCTTCAACCACTCATGGGACTGATGATATGTTCTCTTCACAGCTCCCCGAGTTTCATCCATTGCCTCTCACAAATAACTCTACATATCCTTCTTTAAACCCAACTGTTCCTTATGACAATGTGGCAGATTACTCTCCTTCACCTGTGCCTCCCACTTTTGATGACATTCCTATGTCTATTCCTAACTCTCAAATTGAATCTCAGCCACTTGTCACCAGACATTCAACCAGAACCCACAAATCTCCTACTTAGATGAAGGACTTTGTATGTAATGTTTCATCTCTTTCTCATGTTGCCACACTTACCTATTGCAAAACCTCACCTTACCCCATGTCGTCTTTTCTCTCTTATACCAATTGTTCTCCCGAGTATCACAAGTTCATATGCAATGATGCATCAATGTCTGAGCCTTATACTATAGCCGAAGCTCTTCAGCAAAGTGTTTGGTGTGAAGCCATGCTCACTCAGTTGGCAGCTTTGAAAAGAAACAACACCTGGACAATTCTGCCTATATCTTTGGATAAGTCTATTGCTAGTTGCAAATGGCTATTCAAGACAAAGTACAAGGCTAATGGCTCTCTAGATAGGCACAAAGCTCAGTTAGTTGCTAGGGGTTTCTCTCAGTTAGAAGGAGTGGATTACAGTGAAACATTTGCACCAGTGGCAAAAATGATCACTGTAGGGATCTTGCTCTCAGTTGTTGCATCTAGGGACTAGGAGGTTTCTCAGATGGATGTAACGAATGCTTTCTTACATGGAGACCTTGAGGAAGAGGTTTTCATGGAGTTACCACCAGCTTATTTTCAGCTTAAGCATCATCAAGCCAGTGCTCGGAGGATACGAGTACAGAAAGTGAGCACAAATTGATGAACACTGAAAAGTTGGTGTGCAAGTTAGAAAAATCAATGTATGGGTTGAATGAAGCCCCAAGACAATGGTTTGCAAAGTTCTCTGAAGTTGTTAAGAAAGCTGAATATGAGCAATCAATGGCAGATTACTCTCTATTTGTGAAAAGGACTGACAAATCCTTCACAACTCTACTTGTCTATGTAGATGACATGCTGATCACAGGGAGCTGCTCCAAGGAAATAAAGGATCTAAAGATACATCTACACAAATCTTTTCAAATGAAAGATCTGGGAAATATCAGGTACTTTCTTGGAATTGAAGTAGAAAGAAGGGAAGAAGGTATATACTTACATCATAGGAAGTATACCTTATAGTTGCTTACCGAAGATGGAATGCAAGATGCAAAGCAAGTAGCAACTCCATTGGATCCCAATACTAAGCTAACTAATCAAGGACTGAAAGAGTTTGTAAATGCTGAGGCTTAAAGGAGAATGATAGGAAGATTGATTTACTTGACTATCACTCGACCTGATATATGCTATGCAGTGCAAGTGTTGAGCCAGTTCATGCACAATCCCACTGATTATCATTGGTCATCTGCCAAACATGTGCTTAGATACTTGAAGCAAGCACCCGGACAAGGAATGCTCTTGAAGAAATAAACTGACATGAGAGTACGTGCCTTCTGTGATGCTGATTGGCAAAGTTGCCCGATGACCAAGAAGTCTTTGACTGGATTTTGTATTATGATGGGCAGCTCTCTGGTGTCTTGGAGAACAAAGAAACAGAGCTATGTAGCCACATCATCTGCTGAATCAGAGTATCGTGCAATGGCTACCACATGTTGTGAGATAACATGGATATTAAAATTGTTGAAGAATTTGGGAATTCAGCAAGATGAGCCAGTTAGATTGTATTGTGACAATCAATCTGTAATGCATATTGCAAGAAATCCCGTGTTTCACGAAAGAACGAAAAACGTTGAAGGGGATTGTCATCTTGTGAGAGATAAGGTCATCAAGAAGGAAGTTCAACTTGGATATATTCCAACAAAAGATCAACTTGCTGGTGTACATATTCGCAAAAGCCATAGCTTATGATCAGTATATGAGAAATCTCAGCAAGTTATGAGTGGTAGCTAGATCAATTCTCCACTGCCAAACTTGAGGAGGAGTGTTAAGGGTACTTTGTAATAGTTAGATAGTTTGGGCTACTTTGTGTAAATAAGGAGAAGTATGAACGATATAACCCCTTGCAATCTCCCTAACTGGCTGAATAACATATTTACAATTTCTCCATTTATGGTTCTCTCTAATCTCTCTTCCTCTCTCTTTCTCTGAGCTAAGATCTGCAAGATCATCGGTTAGTATCACTATGACCTTCATCGACATATTCCTCGTATCCAGCAGAGTTTTTTTTAATTAGGTAAAATTCCGGGTGCGGTAGAAAAACGCTACCCGAGTGCATCTTTTCGAATGAGGTCTAGCAGATCTTGATTGTCTATTTTGTCTTAAGACATTACTTATTTTATAAATAAAGATGTAAATGTCACTTTTTTGCTTTAGGGGGACATCTTCATATGTTTTCAAATGACAAATCATGGATGTTCATCAACAAGTGAATATGTCATAACCAAAATTTAGGGGTTCTAATTGACAAAAGACATCTGCTTAAAACCGATGTGAAAGTTTGGATCTTTTACTACACGCACAAAGAGATCGGATTTTTTTTTGAAAGACATCTGTTGTCAACAGATGTCTAATTGAAGTTTTCTAGTAGTGAGCTTATCGGCTACGCAATTACCATTGCGAAGTATGTGGGAAAAAGATACTTTATTAAACCCCCGAAGCAGAGAATTGATGTCAGTCATGACAATTTCAATTTCTCAGGGACATTGAACACTAGCTTTTAGATAGTTGATGATAATGAGATAATCTTCTTCAATGATCAGATTTTCTATATTCAATTCCCGAGCCTCGAGTACACCTAATCGAAGGGCAAAAGCTTCAGCTACCAACGGGGTATAACGTCCAATAATTTTAGCTCCTAGACTGACTGGGAAGCCCTTCCAGTCACGTATAATAAAATCGGCCAAACTATCATGGTAAGATGAGAATGAGCCATTGAAGTTTAACTTAAAAAAAAAAAAACCCTCTTAGTAGTTTCCTCCATTTTTGGTTTTTTTGAGAGTGCTTATTTCTACATTGTTTCGTATATGAGTTATTCGTAAGTGGCTTCCTCTTCAAGGAAGTATTTGCCAACTTTGATCTAATTAATCATATGATGCTTCACAATGCTTTTAAAACTGTCTATAGACGGGAGTTTTTCATGTTTGAACACAAATTGGTTACGTGTTAGCCAAGTAATCCACCAACTAAAAGCCATTTCCTGTTTGTCTTTAGCTGATAGATTGTTGGAGAGTATTGACATAATTGGCTTCATGCCCCGTGATTTGCTAATTGATTCATCAATCAGGGCCTTAATTTGCCTATCCAAATTTTTATAAAATACACTGAAATTGCATTAAAAAAGGAGATGGACTGCGTCTTCTTCATGATTGTTGCATATTGAGCAGTAAGGAGGAATCGCAACACTTCGCTTGGCTAGTCGAGCTGCCGTGGGGAGACCGTTTTAACTAATCTTCCATATAATTTTTTTTTTTGGCGAGATGTCCATTTTCCAAATCCATTTATTTTCATCATTCGCAACCTGGTGGTGTTTATGACAAGTTTATAAGCACTAGAAGTAGTAAACCAACTCTTTTTGTCATGCCGCCGGTAAAGTCTATCCTCAATTGTAGTAGTAGTAAGAGTAGTAGTGGCAATATTTATAGCTAGATCTGTAGGAAGAATATTAGTTAGTGTATATATTACCCAAGCACCGTTACTTATATAGCTATCCATAGTTTCATTAAAGTTAATAGTCTTTGATTGAGTAAAATACTGTTTTAGGTTTGGTGTGTTTGTCTATTTGTCCTGCCAAAACTTAATAGATTTCTCATTTTCTACCGATCACACCAATCTGTTTTTGAACGTTGGAATTAATTTTATTAATTGTGTCCATTGCCACAATGTATTCCTTTTTCTATCATAACTCAGAATGTGGGTTGTTTTTAGATATTTGTACTTAATAATTCTTACCCATGTATTAAATGGTTCTTCAAGTATTTTCCATAATAGTTTTAGTTGAAGGGCTTCGTTCATGTTTTTCGCTTTCCTCAGACCTACCCCACCCGCCAGTTTATCCTTACAGACTCTATCCCAGCTAATGAGCGGCTTATATTGCAGATCTTTGTTCCAAAAGAAAGATCTGTTAATTTGATCTATGTTTTGGAGGAAGCATGAAAGCTCTGCATAGCGTAGAGTGGTTTAGACGCAAGATTTGAATTAATTAAGCGGCTTATATTGCAGATCTTTGTTCCAAAAGAAAGATCTGTTAATTTGATCTATGTTTTGGAGGAAGCATGAAAGCTCTGCATAGCGTAGAGTGGTTTAGACGCAAGATTTGAATTAATTAATGTAGACCTCCCTTGTTGAGATAATGAGTCGGTTCTCCATTTCGATAGTTGATTCATAGTGTTGGAGACTATTTCCTCAAAGGTATTTTTATCGACTTTACCACTAACTATTGGACATCAAAGATATTTATCTAGTTTGACTTGTTTTGAGATGTTTAGACATCCCTCGATATCTGAAATACGAGATCTAGGGATCCTATATATGTAAGACCCGAGGTCTTAAGAGGCGCCACAACCCATGTCACGTAGTCCTCTTAGGTCCGTTGTCTTCACTTGAAGCCTGGAAATGAAGAGCTCTTGTAGCATGGGTAGAGCTTGAATCACTTATAAATCACTCCAACATCCTTATGATATCCGATGTGGGACGGGGGTGTTACACGCTCTGAATCAGATTGGAGAAGAAGGAGAAGGACCAGGAATTTGGCGGATCTTCGATCGGTGAGACGGGAAGGAGATCTGATCAGATTGAGCGAGTGAGGAGATCGAGGAAGGTTGAGCGAGAGAGGAGATGAGGAAAGAGATATGATCGGATTTAGGGTTTGCTTCTTTTAAAAAACAAAGATGGACATTTTCTCCTATTTGTCCAAAAACATGGACACTCCTCTAATTAATATAATGCGGCTCAAATTTTCTCATAAACAAACCCCACATTTTTTAATCGATCTTTTTCAACTCTTTGGTTATATTGACCACTTCTTCCACCTATTTCCACCCTGAACAGAAACCCCTCCAATAGGTAGCTACCAAAAATGCTAAGAAAAAAAAGGATGACAGGATGTGCAGAAACAAACCCCCAAAAAATGCCATTCTATGTATCCCAAAAAGTTAGTTAGAACAACTCCAAATTAAACAAGTAACCATCTCAATTTGACAAATTAAGAAAAATTAAAAAAAAAAAGATTGATCATAAACACACCCTTAATTAAATTGGAAAAAAAAAAATATGTATCTTTTAGTTTGTGATTTAACATAAATATTCTTCTACTTCTCTCACCATGTTCCACCTAGCATGCCATTCCAATACCCAGTTGCTCCATGATGATGGTGATGATCTTGTGTGGATCCCTTGATGCTTTGACGATCATCAACTTGATCATTCCTTGTTGTATTCGTTGCTGCATTTTGATGACTTGAGAACTTGTTAACGTCACCAAATGGAAACAAAAGCTTTACATTTTGATGGCTGTTCTCTTGGAGGCTGCCAACACTAAAGCTTGGGCCGAGTTCGAGCCCGTGGGCCGGGTTCGGGAATCCCAAGAAACCGGGCTTCATCTCTTGCAAATTGGGGAAACCTGATGATGTATACAGTGGATTTGAATCAGGAATTGCAAATTGGGAGCTCAAGCTACTACTTGAAGACATCCCTGTCCTTAGAAGCTCTAGGGCTGAAAATGGAGTGGAGCAAGAACTATTGGGCAACTCCACTTTGTTTGCCTCCATGGATTGATTCATCATAGTTGAAGTGGGGAATGCGAGGTTGAGATCTTGCCCATGGTGATGATGGGCATGAGGGTGTGGATGGATCTTGTTACTAGGGTTTTCATGGAGGGGAGTGATAAAGTGTGAGAAAGTGTTTAGAGGGTTAAGATCAGGAATCATGTTAGGGATTGTGTTTGGTGATGATGAGGGTGCAATTGATGATGATGATGATGATAATGGAGGTGTGGATCTTTTGTTCTTCCTTGAGCCTCCCCCAACAGGAACATTTCTCAAGGAGCCACCTTGGGTCCAATACCTCCTACAAGCCTTGCAGAAGTACCTGGGCTGGGTGAGGCTGTAGTTGTTGTAGTAGCAAAACTTGGTGTTGGTAGAGTTGCACCTTGGGCAGTTCAAGCTCTGATCCTTTTGTGGCCTACTAAGCCTCCTTTGGTTGTTGTTACTATCCAACCCACCCCCACCCCCACCCCCACCCCCACCTTGCTGTGGTGGAGGTGGGTTGTTATTTGTTGGGATTATCTCTTCCATGGACCTTGCCAATCTCACCTGCTATACATATAAAAAAAAATTTAAAAGAAAAAAAATGCGCAAGTTCATTAACTTGAAATATTTGCTACCAAGAGCGAAGCCATTGGAAGAACGTCGCACATAATGCGAAATACAGTCATAAAAATATGCAAAGGAAGCTGTAGAGAAGCACAAAACAAAGAAATCAAGAAGAGTGAAATAGAAGTTAATTTAGTGCTACATGTACTGTGCAAGGGAGTATATATATGATAACATAAGCATTGAGCAATATATGGACAAACAAACCAAGATTTTAGCCCTTTTTTTCCATCCTCAATCAACTTTAACAGATTGAATAGGAAAGAGGGTTGAAAGGAAAGAACAATAATAATTACAAATTCCATCATTTTTTTTTCATCCTTCTTTACAAAGCTCCTTTTTATTTTTCCTCCTGCCATCAAATGGGGAAAAAGGAAGCAAAAGCATGGACTGGACTGCACTACCTTTAATTCATGTTTGAACAGATGTACTTTTCAAAAATAAGAAGCTTCAAAAATCCCTCATTTACAAAACCCAAAATTTATGAGTTTAGTATATATATATATACAAATTAATTACTGAGCTTGGAACCTAGCTTCATGTAAGCCACTTTGTTGAAGAGGGGAAAAAAAAAGAATCCCAGAACAAAAAATTACAGAGACAGAATAAAAAGGGTTTCTTAGTCTGGTCATATATAGGGTACTAAAAGTGAAAAACTGAAAGCATATAGATCTTCATCTTTTAGTTAGCATAAACACCAGAAAAGCCAAAATAAAAATAAAGCTGATGAGGATGGAGAAAAAAGTGATGAGTTAAGGAAGATAGAGACAACATACCTGTGGCCATTGAGTTGCATCCATATCAAAATTTCAAAGGGTGAGGTGAAAAAGAGTTTTGATCAACAAAAGCAAAGATATTATGTCTCTTTTATGAAAGAGAAAGAAAGGAAGGAAGAGTTTTAAGCTTAGCTTGTAAATACTGTATGCCCTAATTTGCAAAAGAAAGAATGTTTTTCTTTTGACAGAAACTGTTGGGAGGGTTTGTGGCTTTATGTGTACAGAATTTAATTAGCCTCTCCAATGATGTAAGAGAGAAAGAAACAGAGATGTGGGTTTGTCTTCACATGGTGTATATATAAACAATTGATTAGCTGTAGTTACAGTAGTACATAGTTTATTACATCAAATCTATATAGTATTCCACTATGCTTGATTTGATCATTATAAAAATTAATCAACATGATAAAGGAAAACAGGAAATTAAATGATTAATTAGAAAGGGGATAAGAATGAATGGAGGGAGAAAAATGAATCAGAGGTAGGAAGAGAGTGATGTGAGTGCATACCCTACATTATGTATTTAATACTATATTCTTTGTGGAATTATGATCTGTGTTGTGCAGTGGGTGGGTTTCTCTTTTTTGACCTATACATCCATATGTTCAAATTAAAATGCTTTTTTTGTTCTTTCTTCTCCTCTTCTACCTATATAGTATATATACCCTTCTCTTCTTCTTCTTCTTCCACTTTATATAATTATATTTTACTAATTCATTTTTTTAAAAGAAAATATTTTAAAATTCCCATTAATTTAGAGTAACATACGTCAAGAAAGAATGAAATCTTAGTGATATTCCATCTGGCAACATGATTTAAGATTCGTTTGGTCCAACCATATGCACGCTTTATATTACTGTATAAATTTATTATCAAAAAAATTAACCCTTTGTAACAAAGAGTCACATTAGTACATATTCCTTCCACGTCAGTTTTTTTTACTAATTTTGCAGTTTTTTACTTTTTTTTTCCTTTCACAATAGAGAGTTATACGACACTTTTTTTTATTTATTAGGATAAATGCTGATTTATTTTAATTCAAAATTTTCGTTAATGATATTATTTATATTAATATTAATACATATAATTAAAATAAAAAAGGTACACAATTACATTTAGAAATAATTTATTAAATTGATAAACTAGAAAAACATGGAAACAAAAAAAGTACATAACTTAAACTTCCAAACAACATATTAAATTTCAAACAACACACTCGTACAATAAAATTAAACTTCATCTCCGCGAGTTCCAAATTTTTGCCATATATGCTCAATCAAATCGGCCTTGAGTGTACTCGTGTCTCGGTGGGCAACCTTATTTTGTATGAATTGGCTCATGTCAACGGGGTAGATTTGGGATGATAGGTTCAACTACAACAACTTGATCGAAGTCGGATAGATCATAGTAGTGTTGATATATACCACGCTCATCTTCAATGATCATATTATGCAAAATAATGCATGCCCTCATTATTTTCCCCATCAAATTAATGTCCTAGGCAAGTGACAGATGATGTATAATAGTAAACCGAGCTTGTAAGACACCGAATGCTTGCTCCACATCTTTACGAATTGACTCTTGACAATTGGAAAATAATGTATCATTTGCACCAAAAGGGTGTCGAATGGATAAACTGAATGAAACCCATGCAACCATTTATGACATCCATGAGGTAATATGTCATGTCGTAATGGTTACTATTTACAACAAAATTTGCCTTATGAGATCAACCATGCAACACATAATCAAATACAGGAGAACGATTAAGAACGTTAATATATATCATTACACGTACTTGGAGTTCCAATAAATGTGTGCCAAATCTATAAGTCATGGGATGCAACTGCTTTTAACAAAATGGTCGGCTCTTTATCACCCCTTGCATATTAAACTTACCATGTAGTAGGACAATTTTTCCATTCCCAATGCATGCAATCAATACTTTCGATCTTTCCGGGCCACTAGATGAACAATAGGCGTTGCATGTCCGTTGCATTTGGCCTCCGCAAGTACTCGTCATCAAATAGGGTGATGATGGCATCAACAAAGTGCAACGTACAAGCAAGACCTTGATGTTGAGCCACCAACACAAACCAATTGCATCAGTGCCAACCCCATACGCTAGCATATGTATGTCTGCCGTACATTTCTGCAACGGGGCCTAGGCGACCAGTTGCATCCGGACGTTGGCGAAAGAACTCAAAAGAACTTGTCAAAGCGTCCACCACGTATGAATACGTGTAGCCTCATTTGAAATCTTCGTCGAAATTATTATATATACATGGCAGACAATAAATCCGAAATGTAATTTTCTTGATTGAAAACACAATTAGTTTTAGAGTTTTGCACACTTTGTAAGAAAAAAAAAACAAAAATACACTTATATCCTTAATTATTACTCTAATTTTTTTTTACTTTTTTTGAAAACTACAACTAACATCTATATAATCATTACAAGAGCAATTTCGTAAAGTGGATGAAAAAATACCTAAAATGACACATGTTTTTTTCTTAACAAGATTTACTTCATAAAACGACATGTTTTAATTAAGGACATTTTAGCTAAGTGTCCATTTTTAACAAAGTATTTTGCTAAATGCTCACTTTTATATTCCCCTTTGCAAAATGTCCTAATATGACACTTTTTCCCATTGATGTCCATGTTTTGTGCCATGTTTTTATGCTTATTTCAGCTCCTTATTCTATCATCATATGTATTATGGGTTGGGAGTAAAGCAAATTTGTGTAGTTTATGTTTACTTGCAAGAAATAGAGGTCTACATAAATATTGCAGAATTTGGAGCTAAATCAGAGCAAAACCAAGAAGGACTGGAAATGCACTCGATGTCTACTGAAGGAGCTCGAAAATCAACGGAAGAGCACCTGACATCAAGCAAAGCTGAGCACAGAACAAGAACTGAAGAGTGGTAGATATCGACTAAGCCAACTCGATATCGACCAGATGTTGGTCGAAAATCTCCAGATCGACTCGAAATGACCACCAGACAACTCGATATCGACCAGTTTTGGTCGATATCGACCAACAAGCAACTCAACATTCTTCCAGGAGCCGAGATCGAGTGAGCTGAAGAGAAACCGAGGAGATAGCTCGATATCGACCAGCTTTGGTCGATATCGACCAACTACCAGAGACGAACACGGGTCGATTCCGAGTTCTATCCAGATTCCGAGTGGAGGATTCCTTGCACATGAAGACTTGAGAGATATTTTATCCTTTTTCATCTTTTTATTTATCCTAAGGGTGAAATATTTAATTACCCTATAGGATTTATCTTGTTTTACTAATTTAGATTATTTTCTTCCCAAGTAGAAATTATATCCTTAGATAGAAGATAGAGTTTTCTTACCTTTGTTAGCAAGGATTAAGGCCTATAAATAAAGCCCATGGGGCTAGTTTTTATTTATTCCAAGCTAGAGAGAACAGAAGTAGAAAGAGAGAGAGAGAGTGGAGGCCGAGAGAAGTAGAGTAGCGAGAGCAAATTGGCTTCGATCGGTTGTAAGCTCTATTTTAGTTTATTAATGCAATTTATTTCCCTTTTATTATTGATGAGTTTTCCTACAATGAAGAGCGAGTAGTCCACCCATTTCTAGGGTCGGGGTGAGCCGGACGATAGCCAAGCGTGCTTGAGGTAAAGATTCGACTTTTATTGTGCTTTGATCATCCACTACCCTTTATGTGTTTATTACCTATTTAATAGAGATTCGGGCTAACCACTTGGATTATAAACATAAAATTGGTAGATACAATTAGAGTTTCTTGAAAGAGTTGTCTAATTGTTGGAAAAGGCGAAAGCTTGATCTTTTGATGAGATTGCATGATTGTTCCTCTTTATCTTGCCTAATGCATGTTTGGTTATCGTTGTTGCAAACCCCGATCTTGGAAGTTTTCTTTTACATAGTTTATTCCGAAATCTACGAACTTTTGCTTTTATTTACGTACTGCATCCCACTCGATTTCGACCAACACTGGTCGATATGGACTTCTAATACTCGATCCAAAAAGATCGCTGCTCGTTTGTGTTTCTGCAGGTACATGTCGAAATCGAGCTAACTGGTCGATATAGAGCAAATAGGTCGATATCGAGAGGACTGATCGAAATTGACTACCTTCTGCAGAACCAGAAAATCGACTGGATTTGGTCGATATCGACTAACACAGGTCGATATCGAGTAGATTCCCTGAGGTCGAAATCCGAGGTGAGACATCCGCTACCTAGGATCTGCTGACCAGCTTCCTCGAGGATCGAACCTGACTTCCTTTTGCTGCATCGGGAGGGAGTCTTGTAATTATTTGCGTGGGCAGAGTCTGGTTTGATTTATATTCTTATATTTTGAACTCGATTTCCTCCTACAACCCTATCCTTTCCATTTTTAATTGATTCCCTTCCTTCCTTTCCATTTTTATTTTGACAATTGACCGGTCAAAATCAATGAATTTGGTGACACAACTTTGATGACACAAAAAAAAAAAATTGGCGACAGTTTTTTTTTACTTTTACGAGATTAGTGTCACCACTTTTATAAGTGGTGACACTGGTCAATGACTTTGATTACACAACTTTGGTGACACATGTATGATGATAAACAAATTTTTTGGTGACGATTTTTTTTACGAGATTAGTGTCACCACCCTATCGCTGTCACCACCACCCATATCGCTGTCACCACCCTTATTGCGGTCACCACCTCTATCGCTGTCACCGCCCTATCGCTGTCACCACTCCTATCGTTGTCACCACCACTCCTATCGCTGTCACCACCACCCCTATCACTGTCGCCACCACCCATATCGCTGTCACCACCCATATTGCTTTCACCACCTCTATCGCTATCACCGCCCTATCGTTGTCACAACCCTTATCACTGTCACCACCACTCCTATCATTGTCACCACCACCCCTATCGTTGTCACCACCCTTATCGCTGTCACCACCTCTATCGTTGTCACCACTCTATCGCTGTCACCACGAACCCTATCACTTTCACCACCACCCTTATCGCTGTCACCACCTCTATCGCTGTCACTACCACCCTTATCGTTGTCACCACCCCTATCACTGTCACCACCACACTTATCGTTGTCAACACCTCTATCGCTGTCATCACCACCCTTATCGCTGTCACCACCCTTATCGCTGTCACCACCCTATCGTTGTCACCATCCCTATCGTTGTTACCAACTCTATCACTGTCACCACCTCTATCGCTGTCATCACCCTATCGTTGTTACCATCTTATCGCTGTTTTAAAGTTTTTTTTTTACAGGATCACTGTCACCACTTTATAAGGGGTGACACTGTCAATGACACATGTGTTGACAATTTTTTTGGGTAACACCTGTGTTTTTATAATTTTTTTACGAGATCATTGTGGTGATGTTGTCGGGTGACATTCTAAAAATTCGGTCGATACTCCCTTAACAAACTAATTTTAGAGTGTAAAATGGGGTGTCACCAAGAAAAATTCAAAAAAGCGAGTGTCACCAAACATCTCTTATGCGGTGCAACACCCGAGTCACTTTGTTGGTGCTCCTTGTCTACCTCACCTTCATGCTGCTACACATGTGGTTCGTTATTTGAAAGCCACCATTAATTGGGGCTTGTTCTTTCCTGCATCTGATGAACTTTCTGTGCTGTTGGGAAAAAATGCGTGAATAATTAATGTACAACACATTTTATTTGATTTTTAAATATTTGAGTTCGACCCCTTTTGTTTATCCTCTTGATTCGAAGTCGTATCGATACCAAGATTTGAGTGGTTTTGGTGATTTGGGTTGCACCCGAATTTTAGCGGGTTGCGTATGTATCTCTTGGAAGAGAATCAAGCCTTATGTAGTTCAGAGTATTTTGGATTTTGATTTTGTTTTGGTTGTTTTGTTTTGGTTGTTTTGTTTAGTTTGGTTTCGTTTCCTTGTATGCATCAGATGATGAAATTCAAACCCACCTTCTATGAAGGGTAGCTCGAACAACACTCCACCCGAGTAGCCTGAGCCAACATTCTCGGCAGGGTAACTCAAGTAACCCGCCTATCATTTGCATAGAAAATGAATTTGATTTTGATGTTTGATTTGACTAGCTTAGAGGTTTGACTTAGAGGTCAATTTGGGGATCATGATTGAACTCGTTTGTGAGTTTCCTAAGTACCCTTTTAGAAGGGATCAAATCTCACGTAGTTCTTGAATGACAAATTTGAATTTGATATTTTGGTTTTTGAAGTTTTGGTCATGATCGAACTCGATGAGCGGAAGCTTTGTATCGAGTCGGAGGAGACACTTTAGATTTGATGAAAATTTGATTTTTGGGATGACTTATAATCGATAAATAAATTTGAGGAGATTTGATTGAAAGTTTAGGTGTGAATGGACTCGATGAGAATTTGATTTACACCGAGTTTCCTACATATCAACTTGTTTGATGGAATCAAGTAACCGTAGTTCGGAACAAGAATAAATTTTGTATTTGGGTGTGATCATGAGATCATTTGAGAGCGGTGATTGAACTCAACGAGCTTGTAGCTTTATGTCGAGTGTCATACGTACCCTTTTGAGAGGGATCAAATCACCCGTACGTAGTTCAAGAGATGAAATAATTTAAGTTTGGTGGGATTTAACCTCATATTCATTTGAGAGTGAATTTAGAGGTCGACGATTGTACCCGATATATTTTTAGGATTTAATATCGGGTTACCTACGTAGCCGATATGAGGCGTCAAGTCTTTACATAGTTCTAAATGAACCGATTTGATTTTTCGGATTGGCGATTGTACCCGACGAGCTTTAGCTTTATGTCGAGCTACCTACGTACCCGTTTGGATGGGATCAAATCATCCATAGTTCTTATAAAAGGCAAATTTGATTTAATTTGAGACGGACGACTGGATCCGATATATATTAAATTTGATACCGGATTTCCTACGTAACTCATAAAAGAGTATCAAGTCTTTACGTAGTTCTTTTTGAAGAAGCAAATTTAGCTTGATTGACTTAACATCATTTGGAACGGAAGAAAGCCTTTTTGGAAATTGTGATTGAACTCGACGGGCTTTGGCTTGACATCGAGTTTCCTACATATCCGGCGAAGCAGAATCAAATCTTATGTAGTTATGATAGAACCATTTGAATTTGGGAATTCTGGTTTTAGATTTTGACTCTATTTTTGTTTAAGAGCCGATTTAAAACTTTTTGGTTTGGCGATTGAACCCAAAGAGCTTTCAGCTTTATGTCGAGCTACCTACGTACCCGTTTGAACGGGATCAAATCTTGCATAGTTCTTAACAGACCAAGTTTATATTTAGTGAAACTTGATTTGAGGTTTTGATTCCGTTTTTATTGAAGTCGATTTGATATTGATCCACTAGAATTAATTGACAAATAATATTTAACGAGTTTAATTTTATATTTTGATCAAACTCGAATTCTTAATTTGCGAGCTAAGCCCGCTTAACGGGTTGAAAGTTGTTTCCAAGTTCGTCCGCAAATGCGGTTGCGGGTAGCCCGCGGGTACCCGTAAACCTAATCAATGTTTCTTATTAAAGTTATACTAAGTCTATTGTAATCAATTTTATAACATATAATCTATATACATGTACTAAAACCTATGCATAAAATCCTATGTGGCGCGTTATGATTGATTCTAGGGACAAAAATCCTATGTGGCGCGTTGTAGTTGATTCTAGGAAAAAAAATTAATAAAATAATATGTCATTATAGTTTATAGAAAGTTATATAAGCCATAATCTATCTATATACGTTTATATTTTAGTTAATTGACATAAATGTAAATAAAAAAATATTTCATAGTCATACATACTTACCAAAAAATTAATAGATAAATATATAGTATTTGATAGGTGCTATTTTATTTATATGTAGATTATTTTTTGGTGGAAAATATTATTTATATCCAAATTAATTATTTAATCATTGTAATTTTTTTATATCTATATTATGTTTTGAGACAAAATAATTTATCAAAATATTATCTAGCCACAATTCATCTGTGGATAGATATTTTAGTAAACTAAAGTAATAAATATATACTATATATTTAATAAAAGACAATATTAAAATATTTTTTAAAAATGGTTATCTATTAAATTACATGATATTCAATTAATGGTAGATTAGAAAAAAATTTAAATGTGAATATTATTAATATTTTGAGAGAATATAAATAAAAGATATTTATATTTTTATAATCCGTTGAACTAATTTTATTTATATCTATATTATTTTTTAGTGGAAAAATGATTTATATTTGAATTATTATTATTATTTTTATTTATTGAAATCATGTATTAATGTATTCTCCGTACACGGGACGAGACCTGTACTATTATATATTATATATATGTATACACATACTTACTGTTTTTTATTTTGATATAGTTACTGTATATGTATACATTACAGTACGCTAAATATATATATATAATGGGTAACTTGTGCACACCCCTTAGGGTGTACCTTGTGCACAGATCTGGATCCTTAATTTATATGAAACGGAGGGACGAGATGGTGCCATGTGTCATGGGCAATTTTTTTTTAAAAAATAAAAACTAATCCCATTTTCACTAGTGGAGCGTGTGGAATCTGGGAAATAAATCCCTTCATTCCTCCTCTTCTTCATCGTGTAGACTCACCAAGGCGAAGGTCTCGGGATCCGACGAAGGGCGATAGGGCGAGGAATTGAAGATGGCCACTGCGGTTGTTGATGTCCGGTGGCTGCAACTGGCTTCCCGCAACGACGAGTCCGGGGAGAGCGCTGTTGTGAGCATCCCAACTGCATCCGGCGGTGGCGGCAATTGCGAGGCTATAGGGACATCGACGGCGAAGAGGAAGGCGGCTTCGCTGGGAAGACCGACGACGGCAGCGAGATCCGATCCAGGCGAACCGGCAGCGGCGATTTTGAGAGGCTATCGACGTCAGGCGGCGATTTTGAGAGGCTATCGGCGGGAGGCAGCAGCGGCGTGATGCCTCCGATGGACGGATCGACTTCAAGCTCGGTGACTCCCCGGACTCTTCGTTGCCGGAAGCCAACTGATGATTTGGTGAGATTTGTTAAGATTTGTTGGATTACGTATTTTAATCAATTGCACTCGTTAATTATTCGATCAACCGTCTAAAATAATCAATTGGGTGAGATTTGTTCATGGTGTTCTTGGCTCGTTAATTTCATATTGTATATCAATTGGGTGAAATTTGTTCATGGTGTTCTTGGCTCGTTAATTTCATATTGTATATCATGGGTGAGATTTGTTCATGGTGTTCTTGGCTCGGACCGACACATGTGTTGATTTTTAGTCGAATTTAGTGTTTGGTTTTTGAAATACATAATTTGATTAATTATTTGTCAATTGTTCAGACGAATTTGTCGAATTTTGGTGACGGGTGTTAATGAGTTGGTCAATTATTCGGTGAAATACGATTAATTATTCGTTGGTATATAGAGTTTGGCATTGTGTTAGGATATCAGTCAAATCAGTGTTAGCATTATATTATTTATACATGTACAATTACCATTGTACCCTCGGGTTTTCACCCATTCATATATATACAGGAGTAGGCCTATGAGATCCGTTAAGGACTCAGTTTTCCAAACACTTACATGGTATCAAGCTTTTGTGTGAAACCCTAATTTTTGTTTCACACCTAACGATCCACTAAGCCGCCGCAGCCCCAAGCCGCCGCCGCCACGCCCTAGCCGCCGCCAGCCCAGTCGCCGCCGCCGCCCCCTGCCGCCGCCTCCCCCTCTTGCCGCCGCCGCCGCTCCCTACAACCGCCGCCGCCGCCCCCTGTTCCTCCTTTCTCCCTTCCGCCGCAATCTCCCACCCCTTCTCGATGTCTACCGACGAGATTATCAACCCAATCAACCCTAACCCCATTCCACCCAACCCTAACCCTCCACCACCACCACAAAACCCCATTCACTCCGCTCAATCCGTCACCAACATCAAAAATCAAATTCCCCTAACCCTATATCTTAAAAAGGTCCAATACCACACATGAGCGGAGCTCTTCCAAACCGCCTGTAAGGCTCACGACGTCATCACCCACATCGACGACTCTGATCGTCCGACTAATGTCCCTGAGCCCCTCTGGAACGGCCTTGACTCCATCGTTCTTGGAGGGATCTATGCCACCATCTCTGAGGATGTCCTGATTACCGTCCTCCAACCAAACTCTACCGCCCGTGATGTCTGGCTCCGCATAAAGGGCCTCTTCCATGACATGATGACAATCAATCCGCTAGGGCAGCGGATCTTGAGGGCAAGTTCATCAACACCCGTCAGGAAAGCTTCTCCACCGTCTCTGACTACTGCCTCGCCATCAAAGCCATCGCTGATCAACTAGGCGATGTTGGGCACAAAGTTAGCGAAGAACGCCTTGTTCTTCAACTTATCAACGGCCTTTCCATCAAATTTGATGTCGTCGGTGGCATGATCAGTAACACATCGCCACTTCCGACCTTCATGGTGGCTCGCAGCATGCTCTCCAGGGAGGAGAGCCGTCAGGGACGCCCCCAGGGCCCTTCCCATGTCCTTGTTTCTGTAAAGGCTCGGATTTTTAAATCCAAATTTTCGGAAAAATGAATTTAAATCGGATATTTGAAGAAAAACTCGTTCTCAAATTAATAAATCTAACTCGAAACTCTTAAAGCGCATTCCGGCCAAATTTTGGAAATTATATAAAAAAAAAAGATTTTTCTTCCCGCTTTCATATGCCGATAACGATTTACAAATTCAAGTTAAATTTCAATAAGATCGAGAGGACTAGTGTCGATAAATGTTTTCGGGTAAATTTTGAATTGTGTTTTGGGAGTTGGGACCACACCTTTTGTTTTCTTTCCCCACTAATTCCGAAATTTAGACCAAGAGGAAGCCCTTATGCCATTTTTGGTTAAACACCCCAAATCTCCCCTTGCTTTATTTGATTTTTTTTTACCAGGAAACCCTGCTCTATCTGATTTTTAGCTAGTGAGATTCCCACGCCAAATGCCTAATTCTGTCCTCCTCCTGAATTCATTTGTTTTCTTTTCAGAATTTTGATTCCCATCCATCTCTACTTAATTTCACTTTCAAATGTCAAAACCCCAAAACAATACCCCCTTATCTCCATCCAAATTCCACACATACAGACCCCTTACCTTCTTTCCCCATCTCCTTTCGTTGTTCTCTGCTTTCACTGGCCACAACACCTCTGAAGTACCACCGTCGCACCTCCACCTCCGGTTCTCCTCTTCCGAGCCCCAAAGCGCCTAACACCACCTCATCCTCTGACGTCCGTCTGGGCCAGTGGAAGCTACGAGCCGCGCCGACGCCGTCGAGCCGAGCGCGCCAACCAGGAGCCGACAGCAGCTCCTCCGCCGAGCCACTTCCCCCTCCTCTCCCCCGTTTCGTTTCAGAAACTTCGGTAAGGCTTGTCCTCCTTCCTTTCTCTCCTTTACGCCTCCAAATAACTTAAAAGAGGAGCTTTGATCCCCTCCCACTCTCCCTAGGCCCTATCCGGCGAGAATCTATCTCCGGCGAAGCGAATCGAGGCGAGTTCGAGTGTTTCCAGGCGTGAGAGACATCTTGGTGAGCACATCCTTCTTCTTCCCCTTTTACTGTTCGATTCCTTTCATCTTGAGTCGGGAAGGGTGGTCGGAGCGAGGCCACCGGCGGCAGCGCCTTCCTCCTCTGTCGAATCCAATGGGTGAAAGGGATGATAAACAGTGGTTCCGGGTTGGGTTTTGTTTTTCTTTTATTTGGGTCCGGTTCAACCTATTTATTTTAATGTCCGGTTCGGTTTGGCTTTTAAGAAAATCAGATTTTGTTGGGCCTGATTTCTTCTTGGATTGGGAAAGGTTGGATCCGGGTCTTCTTATTCGGGTTGGGCCATTTCTTTCCGGGCTTTTCTTTTGTTCTTTTAAAGTGTTTCCGGGTTGGGCTTAGTCCATCCGACATTTGGGCCTCTGGGTATTGGGTTGTATTGTTTTATTTAAAGGGTGCTGTTTTATGTGTTATGTTAAATGTGTTATACCTTATGTTGTATAAAGTTATTATATATGTTTATTTGAATGGATTATTATTATTATATCTGAGATTTTGTGTTGAATATAAATTATGAAAATATTATTATATTATAAGATTATTTAAAAGTGATATTGTTGGGAATATGTATTTATTTAATATGTTTTATAAATGGGGATTATAAAGATGGAGTTATTTTAATGTTTATTTTAGATAAATATTGTTGCTAAATTATTTAGAAAAGGTTTTAAGTCGTCCGAAAATGATTCTTAAAGGATTTGATGTGTTGAAACCAAAATGCCGGAATATTTTGATAAAACAAGATTTGGGGTTGACTTAGAGAATTGATACTTCCTCTTGATTTGGACAAGTATGATTTGAAATTATCTAGAATATGAGTTGACTTAACTTGGGATTTAAGAGTTTGGAAAAAAAATATGGTTGGTACAATTTTATCAACGGGGTTTGATTTGAAGAATGATTTTGGGTTGATGTTGATCATATCGGAAAGGTTTTGGAAAACGGTTTCACTATCGGTTGGTTTTGAGTATGTTGTGAGAACTTGGGTACGTGTGTATGAATGTTGGTCTGGTAGCTTATGGAAATGGCTTGATGATAGGTGTATTGCTTTTGGATTGCTTTGGACTTGCATTGGGCCCTTGCTTGTGTTATCTTGCTGTTCTGCATCTTCAGGTAAGTTCCCTAGGGGGCTTACTCAGGTTGGACATTCATGCATGTTGTTGCATTTTATGTTAGGTGTTGCATATGCATAAAAGCATGTCATGTAGTATCCTGTTTAGGTTGCACTAATTGAATGAGCATCTGCTTACTTATTGCGTTTGAAATAGAACGGCCGTTATCTGTGATAGTCCTAGAGTCTTTGCTAGGGTCATAGGTTAGCCCCGTCTCATCGGGTACCCTGAGTCAATCGAGTCATGAACTTCCTTATACTATGCCTGCGGGCTTTATTGTGGAGCGGGTTAGGCATGCGTGCCGCCCGATTATGATGGAATGCATTCACGAGCTGGCCAATCTCCGCCCTATCGGAAGGGGGTGGAGGTAGGAGAGGGATATGCCACTTGGCATTGTCTTGGGCCCTTTACATTATTTTTACATATTATTGTGACCATGAGCATGCTAGTGTGTTTGACTTTCGTACTGCATTAGAGCATCTTTATTACGTATAGCACATACTATGTGGCCTCAGCGAGGACTGCCGGTCCCGTATGAGTGGCTCGATCTGACTCCTTTCCCCGTTCTTTTTTTTAAGGGTATTTTCTGCAGATTCTGAGTGCTCGATGTCTATATGACGGGGTTTCCTTTTGGCGAATTGAAGAACATGGCTAATTCTCTAACTTGGTATAAATGGTAACCATACGCTTACGTTTTGGTTTTGACGTGGCTCTGCCGTGACATTTTGTATCTTAACTTTGCTTCCGCTTTACTTTCGTTTGAATTGGATTTCACGACATAGTCTTAGGACAGGTTAAGGGTACCCAACAACCCTTCAAGGTTTTAGGGTTTGAAATCCCTCTTTCTACTAATCTTAAGATGAGTTTGAAACCTCGACCCGTACCTGGATTGCAAGATCCGAACAAGGGGTTTTATCCCTTGAAATGTAACCCGGAAATCATAATTCTGGGCCGTTACAAAGATGGTATCAGAGCTGAGGTTGTGCAATTCGGGTACACAAGGGTCGAGTGTATGTTTTGGAAAACCGCCCATAAATTTCAAAGGATTTAAAAGTGTTTTAAAGGGGCAAAATGAACTTAAGATGCCTAATCCAAATTGGACTAAGTAATGAACTCGACTTGTAATAAAAGAGGAAAACCGACCAAACGGGGACACGAGTGGGTAGTAAAGGCGCTAGACCGCCCTTATTGCTGCGGCCGCCGCCTGGGCAGTGGTACCCGCAGGAGCAATGGTCCCCCGCTCCGCCGCCCTGCCCTTATCCGACGTGGGCGGGATAACCCCCGCTAGAGTTGGTCTACACGCAGCGTCCGCCACAACAGCGTGCCCCATCCCCGACGATGTACGCTTCACAGCAGCCTCGAGCGCCCCCCATGCACACCAACCTCTCCGCCGCTTTCTCCACCATGGTACTCCAGCAGCCGGACGACAACTGGTACATGGATACTGGGGCCTACTCTCACATGACGAACGCACTAGGTAACCTACAAACTGTTTTTAATTCGATCACTTTACCGTCTGTTTATTCGGAAACGGCGAGTCTCTTAAAATTGTCGGTTCGGGTCACACAACCCTTCCCAATGCCCCACCCCTACGCCTCAACAAAGTCCTGCTTGCCCCTGACCTTTTTAAAAACCTCATTTCTGTTCATCAATTTACCGTCGATAATCACGTGGCTGTCCAATTTGACCCGTTTGGTTTTCTTGTGAAGGATCTTCGTACGGGGACCCCAATCATGCGCTGCAATAGTTCTGGCGACCTCTACCCCATCACCAAAGCTCGCCCACAGTCTCCCACCGCCCCCACCGCCTTCGTCGCCCATCGTTCTGACTTGTGGCACGCTCGTCTTGGCCATCCCGGCGACCACGTGCTCCAATGTCTCCGCACTAGTCATTTAATTTCTTGTAATAAAGCCTCTGGCGTTTGCATTTCCTGTGAAATCGCCAAGAGCAAGCGTCTCCGTTTTAGCATTTCTCATTCCAGTACATTTGCACCTTTTGATCTTTTGCATTGTGATTTGTGGACATCTCCTATTTCAAGTGCTAGTGGTTTTCGATACTATTTGGTTGTCCTTGATGATTTCACCAAATTTGTTTGGGTTTTTCCCCTACATCACAAATCGGAAACACAAAGTCACATTGTCAATTTTCACACATTTGTCCGCACTCAATTCACTTTGCCCATCAAGGCTATTCAGTGCGACATGGGAGGAGTGTTTGACAACAATTTTGTTTGCTCCTTTTGTCAACAAAATGGGATATCACTCCGCTTCTCATGCCCCCAAACCTCTCCAAAAAATGGCAAAGCGGAACGTATTCTCCACACCCTCAATGACAAAACTAGAACCCTCCTACATCACGCCTCTCTCCCCCTCCCCTTTTGGGTTGAGGCGCTTCACATGGCCACCTATCTCCACAATATACTTCCATCCAAAGCCATTGGCAACTCCATCCCAACCTTGGCACTCTACAAGCGCTACCCCTCTTACGATCACATTAGAGTGTTTGGATGTCTCTGTTTTCCCAACATGAGTGCCACCGCCCCTCACAAGCTATCCCCACGATCCACTAAATGTGTCTTCTTGGTGAGCACATCCTTCTTCTTCCCCTTTTACTGTTCGATTCCTTTCATCTTGAGTCGGGAAGGGTGGTCGGAGCGAGGCCACCGGCGGCAGCGCCTTCCTCCTCTATCGAATCCAATGGGTGAAAGGGATGATAAACAGTGGTTCCGGGTTGGGTTTTGTTTTTCTTTTATTTGGGTCCGGTTCAACCTATTTATTTTAATGTCCGGTTCGGTTTGGCTTTTAAGAAAATCAGATTTTGTTGGGCCTGATTTCTTCTTGGATTGGGAAAGGTTGGATCCGGGTCTTCTTATTCGGGTTGGGCCATTTCTTTCCGGGCTTTTCTTTTGTTCTTTTAAAGTGTTTCCGGGTTGGGCTTAGTCCATCCGACATTTGGGCCTCTGGGTATTGGGTTGTATTGTTTTATTTAAAGGGTGTTGTTTTATGTGTTATGTTAAATGTGTTATACCTTATGTTGTATATAGTTATTATATATGTTTATTTGAATGGATTATTATTATTATATCTGAGATTTTGTGTTGAATATAAATTCTGAAATTATTATTATATTATAAGATTATTTAAAAGTGATATTGTTGGGAATATGTATTTATTTAATATGTTTTATAAATGGGGATTATAAAGATGGAGTTATTTTAATGTTTATTTTAGATAAATATTGTTGCTAAATTATTTAGAAAAGGTTTTAAGTCGTCCGAAAATGATTCTTAAAGGATTTGATGTGTTGAAACCAAAATGCCCACTACAAAAAAAGACATATTAGCAACGGCAGAGAACCGTGGCAAAAAGTGGATTTGCTGTGCCCAAAGGGGGCTAGCAACGGCTGTAGCCACGGCAAGTCAGGCGTAACCAAACCCGCGGTGGCAAAAAGATTAAAGCTACGGCGGCAGCCGTGGCTAGCATCCTAGCCACGGCTAAGCGACGGCAGAGCGATTCCATGCTAGAGTAAACAACTAAGCGACGGAGCTTGCCGTGGCTATGAAATTTAGGGCGCCAAAGAGCCAAACGTTTCCCACCCAATTTTTGGCGCTTTTTTTTCATAATTTGCGACGGGACCTGCCATGGCTAGAGAAGTGGTGGTTTTGATGAGATGTCCCCGCCAAAAATTTGGCTCCTTTTTCTATAATTGGCCACGGCAATCTGCCGTTGCTATGAGTTTGGCCTTCTTTTCCGTAGTTTGCTATAGCAAGCTACCATTGCCAATTCCTAATCATATTTTTACCTATTCACGTTGATGTCCCTGTTTAATTTGCAAACCAAACATCAAGTGTTCAAACATAAAAAGGTATTTCTTCCACAACACACTTTCATCTTAAGCAAACCCTTACATAACATAAGCTAGATATCTCGCCAATTCAAGTCTACAGTTTTAAGTTTTCCGAAAAAACATGAAACTGAAAAAAAAAAACATAGTTATCTGAAGTTTTACACAAAGCTTACTAGCTTGTACAAAATCCTCCCCATCTCGTTGAGTAGTTTTGTTCAACATTGTCTTCAGCAAATAGAAGATCATACCTAGACACCATGACTTGTCTCATTGAGGAGATCACGAGGGTTGCTTCATTACCTAGACACCATATAAGATAAGAATATATGAGGTGCAAGTACTCAAAAGAGAAGATGATATCCTAAAGATTAGCATACGATGGAGCAAATAGAGAAGATCATACCCCTTCTGTTATAATTTAATGAAAAAGAGTATTGTTATATTAGGTACATAAACTCAAAACTAAAAGATAGCATAGAAAATAATACACCGGCAAAGAAAAACATGTACTAATAAGTAAAAAACTTATCTAAATCTAGCTAGGAATTCAAAACAGACGTTAACTTGTATATATCTAACCACAATATAATCTTCCATGAGAAACAAATAGATGAAAGAGCTATCTTGTGCATTTCTCTTCATATCATATACTATATACTTATAATGTGATTATACTAATAAGTAAAAAATGAACTAAATCCAGCCCAGAATTGAAACAACATCCGGAACCAGTAATGATCAATAAAAAAAAGGGTTGCTTTCCATAAATTTTATTATTTATATGAACAAAATCTATTTCTGACCAATGAGTGCATTTTCTTGGATCCTTAATTGGCTTATATTTTAATTGATTTATGTAGAGTATGCTTTCCCAGTGGATGCACAACAACACTTACCCCCTCCTAGATAAGAGTGACATTCATGTGAAAGCTCAACTGGCCAAGCATTTTGGAATTTTTACCCACAAAAATAAGAGTTCAGAGATATCATTAATAGCTCAAACACTGCAAAGGGTAGAGTGAATAAAATCTAAAGGGAGAAATTATCAACATATATAGCCCTGTGCAATCTTGAGAAACCTTAGAATCATATAAATATCTTGTTGTCCATTTCAAGATAACCTTAGAATCATATTCGCTACATATCTGATCTTGTAGCAGTTTTGCCATGCAAAGATGCATGAATATCAGATGGATACAGAAAGACAGCGGTTCTAATAGCACCAAGTCTATATTCACCTATGGCAATTTAGAAGAGTAACTTGTAAATCAATTTCTTTGCCTTTTAAATATATTTTTTACCTAGTTGGTTGATAGTTCATAGCAAAAGTCTATATTCACACGGCAGTCCTGAATAACTATATATAAGGTTATCTATGTCACTCGTCTATATTCACATGATTGGAAGAACACATGTTTATGACAAGAGGCAGGAAACATGATGATATTTAGAGAATAGTTAAAGCATTAGATGTATAAAGATATCTATCATTCACCTCAAGCATAAGCTGACAGAAACCATCGGCATCGAGCAACCTGAGGTCCTTGTCTTGGTTTTCGTCGAACAGGCTAAGTAAAGTATCAACTAGGCCTTTCACAGGTATACCAAGGGTCTTGTCTAACAGGGGTTTAGCACAAGAAAAGACCTGGATAGGAAAATCAACAAGCGTTAGAAATCTCCCATCCATATGCCATAACCACCAGGGAAGATTAAGAGAAATAATTAGGATGAAATTAAGTTCAAACCACTGATGCATATAACTAGCCAAGAATGGTCTGTAATCCTTCTTTAGGATGTTCTCATACACAGAAATATTAAACTGAAAAAGATATGCTTTGTTATAATTGTTTCATTTACTAGATATGCATATCACAAGATACCTGCAAAGAAAAGGAGGATAAACTGAAAGGATCAAGGATATGTGCAATTATTTCCCAAATTAAGTATGCATACAATCTCTAAGCAAGACAAGGGACGGAAATGCCCAAAACAATTTTCTAACCAAACTAAAGAGGAAAATATAAGAAAGTGAATCTACTAAAAAAGCGGAAAGGGTAGGACGATAAAGAACATGCAACTATACTTCATCAAATTAAGTAGAAATTTTCAGATTATGCTGCTTAAAAATAATATAGGGTTCGTTGTCCGCAAGGAGCTCCTTATCAAAGGCGTGCTTGGTATCAAAGGGATAAAACGAAATTAATAAAATAGAAAGCAAGAGGATTTACAAATATCATAAGCCAAGTAGTGTGCTAAAAAGAGGTAGGCTTCTCTTCAGATATATACTACATCTTAAAACATGATATCATCAAGCAAACATAAGGCATTAAAGTTGTAGATCTAAAGAGACTTTAATAATACTACTTTTATTGCTAATGCAGTAATATTCATTCAAATTCCAAAGATTAAAAGAAATAAACACCAAAAAAATGAAAGATATACCATCATGATCACCTCTCACCCAAGCAGGAGAAGCCAACCACTTCTATTTTGTGTCCTACCAACAGTAACATCCAACCACTTCTATTTTGTGTCCTACCAACAGCAGCAACAAACCACTTATAATCTGAGAAAGTCAACAACTCCATAAAAACCAAAAACATAAAAAAGTGAATGTTCAATCACAATGGTAAGAAAAGACAAGAATGATTCCTGATTTACTACCTCCTAGACAATAAAAGGGAGTAGTGAGATAAGCACCAAATTAAAAAAAAGTAATAAAAATAAAAACTAACGGAGTAATCGAAGAACACCCTAAAGATGTACTCAAACTTGTTAACACCCCCAATTGGTGGATAAGAGTAAAAATCCCCATGAAACCCAGCCATCCTAGAAGAAGCAACGACTTCTAACTGATCCTCAAAGCTAAGAAACTGGCCAATTTGGTTAGAAGGTTTATTGTAATCTTCTGCAATCTCAAGCAGATGTTGTAATTTGAGAAGATTATGATCAGAAGAGTAAACCGCCAAATAGAAGAGTGATACTTGATCCAATCAGTAAGACATATTTAAACAAGACAAACTTAAACAAAGCATAAAAATGAATTGGAAGTAAATATGTATGTAATGCCATGTAAGTAAACATGTATGTTAATTTTAAGTAAATCAATTTTTTTTATCACTAAATACTCTTAACTATGTAAAATCACATATTTAAACATGAATTGGAAGTTGGAAGGCACCTGCATAGCTCTCCCCGGTGAGGAAGAGAGGTTGCGAGTGGAGCTCTGGGAATTTCTTGTACTATGTAAGCATAAAAATGTGTATATCATCTGTTGTCACAAGGAATCCAATGCATTTTAGTAACATGATAACAAGTGTTGCAGAATAAAAATCAGTTTGGAAGTTTTGAAGGAATTGGGCCTACCAATTTTAGCATCCCTGGCGTTATAGTTAGAAGAGGTGTTAGAGTAAGACCATCCAACTTCTATAGGAGATTCAATAAAGAGAAAATTAGAGGTTGTTTCAGATTCATACCATAGTATGAATACTACATCTAATTAATAAAGCACAACTCAGATCCAATGTATGATAAGTAACAAGAAAAATACCCTGATAAATTCTACACTAGGAAAAAAAAGGAATAAACATGTTTCATGGCATCGGGAAGATATCAACTTCCTCTTCATAACTCTTCAAATATCAAATAACCTTTCATCAAATAAACACAAGAGGTGAAGGACCATTAAAAAAAAAAGTAGAAAGACCAGATTCAAAACACAACTAAGAGTGAAAGTAGAGCTTAGAGCAAGAAAACCTGTTTGGTAATGATGTCGTCTTTGCTTTGAAATTATTGAGGATTAAGACTTCATCCAATTATAGTATAAACAGGTAAGAGGATCATGTTTCCATACACAATAATATGTTACCATGCCAATTTGCTTTAGACCTAGCAGCTTGGAGCATTTCAACAATCAATGTCTACACGTCCCTTAAAATGAAACAAGAGAAAATATGCCATATCAATTTGTGTTTAAAGAGATTCATGCTGGCAAGTATGAAATCAATGGGATTTTGTTAACTACTGCTAAGAAATTAGATATCTACAATCTAATTTGATTTCGTTCAGCAAGTTTAGATTCAAAAACGAGTGAAACTAGGGCGTAGATCAGGAAACAAGCAAGCACGAACAACACTACTAATTCGTAGCCTAACAACCAGTCCAAAACCCTAATTCGTAGCGTCAATCCCCAAATCGAAACCCTAATTCTTCAAGATACATATTAAACTCGACTAAGTCGACACCAGTGGAGGTTCAGGACAACATACATGTGGGATGAAGAGGAGCCGAATGCGAAAAGGAGTTCTGATTGTTGGTCCGTCGTCGACCTCAATTGTTCTGGGGAGAGAAGCCCTACCACCGACCATCACCTTTGCCAGAAGAAGAGCCGCTTGTCATCGTCTTCTTTGCCCTTGTACGAATTCTCCAACCGGGAACGAGGGAGTCAAGGTGAGCTCCCAACCGGTGCTTGGCTCCGACAAGCTTGAATTTGGCACCGACGAGTTTGACGGAGCCTGGACGGAGAAGATGGGAGTAGGCGGAACTCCGCGGAAGTGAAAATGAAATTAGGGTTGGAAATATTTCAAACTTATAATTTTATTTCATTTTTTTGAAGTTGTGTTTTGATTGTAAAAAATAAACAAGGGTTTGCTTTAGCTACGACACCGTGGCAAATTTAGCTTCTCCAATTCATTTTTTGCCACGGTGAGGGTTCTGCCGTCGCAAATATTATGATGGCATCGCCAGTTGTATTGGAGTTAGCAACGGGGTAACCATTTCCGTGGCAAATTTTAGCCACGGTACATGATCCGTTGCTATGCTATAGCAAAAATCTACCCAACAGCCACGGCAAACACTTGCCGTTGCTACCATGGGTGGCAAATATGTTTTTTTTTGTAGTGGCCGGAATGTTTTGATAAAACAAGATTTGGGGTTGACTTAGAGAATTGATACTTCCTCTTGATTTGGACAAGTATGATTTGAAATTATCTAGAATATGAGTTGACTTAACTTGGGATTTAAGAGTTTGGAAAAAAATATGGTTGGTACAATTTTATCAACGGGGTTTGATTTGAAGAATGATTTTGGGTTGATGTTGATCATATCGGAAAGGTTTTGGAAAACGGTTTCACTATCGGTTGGTTTTGAGTACGTTGAGAACTTGGGTACGTGTGTATGAATGTTGGTCCGATAGCTTATGGAAATGGCTTGATGATAGGTGTATTGCTTTTGGATTGCTTTGCACTTGCATTGGGCCCTTGCTTGTGTTATCTTGCTGTTCTGCATCTTCAGGTAAGTTCCCTAGGGGGCTTACTCAGGTTGGACATTCACGCCTGTTGTTGCATTTTATGTTAGGTGTTGCATATGCATAAAAGCATGTCATGTAGTATCCTGTTTAGGTTACACTAATTGAATGAGCATCTGCTTACTTATTGCGTTTGAAATAAAACGGCCGTTATCTGTGATAGTCCTAGAGTCTTTGCTAGGGTCATAGGGTAGCCCCGTCTCATCGGGTACCCTGAATCAATCGAGTCATGAACTTCCTTATACTATGCCTGCGGGCTTTATTGTGGAGCTGGTTAGGCATGCGTGCCGCCCGATTATGATGGAATGCATTCACGAGCTCGCCAGTCTCCGCCCTATCGTAAGGGGGTGGAGGTAGGAGAGGGATATGCCACTTGGCATTGTCTTGGGCCCTTTTACAGTATTTTTACACATTATTGTGACCAGGAGCATGCTAGTGTGTTTGACTTTCGTACTGCATTAGAGCATCTTTATTAGGTATAACACATACTATGTGGCCTCAGCGAGGACTGCCGGTCCCGTATGAGTGGCTCGATCTGACTCCTTTCCCCGTTCTTTTTTTAAGGGTATTTTCTGCAGATTCTGAGTGCTCGATGTCTATATGACGGGGTTTCCTTTTGGCGAATTGAAGAACATCGCTAATTCTCTAACTTGGTATAAATGGTAACCATACGCTTACGTTTTGGTTTTGACGTGGCTCTGCCGTGACATTTTGTATCTTAACTTTGCTTCCGCTTTACTTTCGTTTGAATTGGATTTCGCGACATAGTCTTAGGACAGGTTAAGGGTACCCAACAACCCTTCGAGGTTTTAGGGTTTGAAATCCCTCTTTCTACTAATCTTAAGATTAGTTTGAAACCTCGACCCGTACGTGGATTGTAAGATCCGAACAAGGGGTTTTATCCCTTGAAACGTAACCCGGAAATCATAATTCTGGGCCGTTACAAAGATGGTATCAGAGCTGAGGTTGTGCAATTCGGGTACACAAGAGTCGAGTTTATGTTTTCGAAAACCGCCCATGAATTTCAAAGGATTTGAAAGTGTTTTAAAGGGGCAAAATGAACTTAAGATGCCTAATCCAAATTGGACTAAGTAATGAACTCGACTTGTAATAAAAGAGGAAAACCGACTAAACGGGGACACGAGTGGGTAGTAAAGGCGCTAGACCGCCCTTATTGGGTGTAGTTGGGAACAATAGGCAAAATATGAGCTTGTCCTTTACAGATGGGTTGGGAGACTCCAAGGAGATCATTATGATTATCATTGACTGATTCTATGCTGAGTGCTTGATATACTAAAGTCTGATTTGTATGCCTAATAATGAAATGTGTATTGATTGATCTATGCGAATGGGATAGTGGGAGTACCCTTGTTTCTGTCTGGTCATACCCAGCTTGTGTGGGACGACCCCTTCCGCTATGTTAGCCACTTTTTCGGTTCCATCAAATCTTTTCCCAGATGTCATTATCTTTCATGGGAAATCGGGTTGATAAACAAATTGTGTCAGGGATCATGGTTGGATGTTAAGTTTGTTTGAGTGGGTGTTGGAAGTTCTTGATGTCACTTTGAGTCAAAAGTAGGGTGTTTCTGGGGTTGTCTTTCCTTATTCTTATGATGATCAACCAGTGTCTTCTTACAAAAAAGAGTCGTACCAAAGTCCCACGGGAAAGAGGGGTGATGAGTCGGTTGGAAAAGTCAATGGTTGCCCTTAAGGATCTCTGTCTGGTTGTAATTGTGACTCTCTCTGAATTGCATGACATGATTTTGTAGTCTCTGACACATGCCTTATGAATAACCATTGGTACCAAGTTGTTGTGTTATTACATGTGTGACTAGTTACATTGTTTGAGTCTCGTGTTATGTATTGCCTTCCATCATGATTGTATGTTGTTTATAGTATGCCTACTTGACATATTGTATTAATTGCACTAATGATCAATTGGAAGCGTGGACCACATGATATGAACCTATATGCTTGTTGTTTTACCTGGGTTAGGTCCATGATAGTGTGATAAACTCTTCTATGTACAAATACATGTAAATGATCTCCTTAGCATGCTAGATGATGACACGTCGATGCTCTTTATTCCTTTTGTGACAAGAATCTATCGCAGGCCCATCCATTTTGTATTCGTCAAATTGAATAGTGTTGATGATTTTGCAAGTTAATATTGTTGTGTGTTACTTGCGTGGAATGGAGAATATGAGGTTTAATTGAGTCTTGGGGAATGCATGTTTTATCCTAGTATGTGTTGATTTGAGCTCATGTCCCCGTATTCTAGCCATATTGCCCAATGCTTGGAGTCGTATTATACATCGTTGAACCTTCCTCACGCTTCTATATCATTGTAATGTAATGTAATTGAATCTTACATATCATTATGATTAAATCATGCATCGCATGTTGTGTTGCCTACACTATTGTTGAACCCCTCTGGAGCTAGGGTCTTGATAGTGTGGTCTCTCCCCTTTTCTATCACCTTAACATGTCTCACTCATGCAAATTAGATTGATGTTGAACTCGATGATCAATTTGCTTTCTGTGATGGTTTATCCTAGCATGCTTACATGTTATCGCTTGGTAGTGTTTCTCCATTACTCTATGATACCCTCTTGTACTTGCATACATGTATGACTTGGCACCTCACATGATCACACATCACACTATATCATGATTTTGCATACGCATGATGGATGAATGCTAGAATGAATTTAGTCGAGTTACCTTGATTGTGTTCATGTTCGATATGTGCTTGTAGTGTCTTGTAGGGCTTATGATTTCCAATGTAACTCGCTAAATGATTACATGTCATACTTGTTCTACAATGTGATAGCTATTGGACCATTTATGTGCTCTATGATGGTTCATTCTTAGCATATTTATAATATATCGCCCATGATGTCCTCCTTGTTACTTTTGATGATGCCTCATATTTCGTGAATATTATGTTGAACTCCTTTAAATAACTTTTGGCTATGCCCCTGCCCTATCATGAATCGCTAGTATTGTTCATGACCTATGCCTTCTTAATGTATCTCGTCGTATGGTTACATGTCGTTCTTTACCTACTATATGATCATTGATGTCAGATGTGATAGATACAATGCTGCTTTTATGTGTTCTCGTATGATGCTTCGGCTGATTGTCATGATATACCTCGTTATGCTATGTTGAACTCAATTGTTGATGAGTATACCATGTTCGTCCATCGTTCATATACATGATACCCGTTACATCCTCATTAAACCCCGCATGACCATTACTAGCTCCGCATAATTTGCTTGAAATTACTTGGCATATCTGCTTTCATGGAGTAATAAACTGCTAGCTCGTCTCACATGTATCAGTGTAGGACTTGATTGTGTCTTTTGGAATGAATACGCATGTTGTTCTCCCTTAGATAGGTACATGTTAGTGTGGGTTAATGTGACGGATGTGTTCCATGGTGAATTCGTGTTTGCTTGTCGCGATTATAACCTAATAGACTCCCGTAGGGGCATCGTTACTATTCTCGAGTCGGAGTTTCATCTCTAGTTGTACGTCATCTTTAGTTGTGGTCCGTGTTTGTCCCCGAAAGGAATTTAAGTTGTCTTCTCTTGTCACTCCCCTATCTCTGCTAACTTAGACTCCTCCGAGATACTTGGACGAGAGACCGCATGGGAAAGAGAACGAAAAGTTAGATAGCAATAGAGCAGTGCAGCAGAAGCGTGGGCCCATAACCCACGACCCCAGGATCAATGATGTCGACGGAACGAGCACACATCGAGGATTGCGGATACTAAGTACGATATGACTTGGAAGCGGGAGTGTTCTCCGTTCGAATTGCTAACCCTTTTGAATTTATTGACGATGATATTGCACTGCCCTAGTGATGAGATTTACGTGTTGATGTGTTGACTTGATGATGACTGTTGCCTGATTGCCTGTTGCCTATGATGATATGATTTGATGACTTGTAGATCTCGTGTACCATGGTTTCTTGACGTGTTGCTACTCTAAGTTGCTAAGCGTGATTTGAATTCCTTTGCTTGTAAAATGTGAACTGCATATGCTAAGAAGCCTGAATTGTATCTGATAAGGTTAATGCAACATGTTAGCTTGACTTGATTATGTTCATATATGATGTTGCGATGGTTATTGAGCATGATGGTAGACTGAGACTTGTTGAACCCATGATATTATGTTTATGAATGCTAGTTGTATGATGTAGGTCTTATGTGTGATTATTTCATGATTGCTTCTTCTTTGAATGTGGGGGTGAGATTATTTTGTGGACTGGTCGGAGAATGGTGGGGGAATTTGAGCAGTTAGGATGATCGATAGTATTACGAGGTAGGTCGCAAGAGAGGGAGGTTAGTTGAAGTAAAACCAAGTGAGCTATGGGAGTTAGAAGCGGCAATGCTGGTGGTTCTCGGTGAGCTTCTAGGTGAATCTTGGGTAAGAGGATGGTTAACCATAGGTTGACTTGGCGGTGATCAAGGAAATTTCTAGAAGAGGTGTGGCTAGCAGGGCAGAATGTTGTGATGTCTTGGGTAATACGGGGAGCGTAAGGAGTGACCTTTGTGAGTATTGGGAACATAGAGTGAAAGAGTACCCGGGTGCAAGGTTAGAGATAGGAGTTGGATTCTTAGAGGTGGATGGTGTGTGGGAGTGCTTGATGGAACGAGGGGTGAGATTGGAGTATCGAAATGAATTGGGATTTCTTTAGGGGATTTTTTTTTTCGGAGTTAGTGTTGTTGAGTCTAGAAGAGGATTAATCTTGGCTTGAGAGTGGAGATGGGTGAGTGGGGATTGTGTTTTATTTTGACTGGTATGATGTGAGGAATTTTCTCGATTTTGTGATTTAATTATATCTGCTGGCATGATGTTAGATGACGATCATGATGAACCCTGATATGGAATTACATGTTTATATGCCATATTAAAATCTAGTTGGTAGTGACAAGTGTTACCATGGTATATTAATAATTTAATACTTTGATATCCGGTTATATCGGTTTAGAAACATGTTAGGACGCGCTGTGATATGATATATGAAGTAATGATGAGCATGAACTATGGGATAATGACGTGTTACTATATAGAAGCATGTTGTTTGTTATGTGGTAGTAAGCATGGTGTTGTAGCATGATTATTGATTATGTAAATGATGAATATGACATGAAGTATGGGGATGACTTGTATATATGAGATAATGATGCATGATTTCTAAACGGTTGTTATATGGTTTTGTAACGAGTTAAGGTGATGTATTTTAGGGCATATTGACTTTTGATGATTTAGATACTGCTTGATCTTCCTTTTTCTGAATCTTAATAGCATGACCTTGTTGTGTTGAGATGTTAACGTGATGAATCTGCTCTACATGTGTTGCGATATTGATATGCGGTTGTGAGATTTGATGTGTGCTGACGTACTAACCCCATAACACCTAACCCGTTGATTTCTGGACATGTGTGCTTACATGATGAGTGAGGAACATTCGATTATGCAATTGTGATGCCTTCAGTATGATATAGATATACCTTATGATTCTTAGTATGTCGAGGCTTGTCGTTTCTTTGGTACTTGTTGAGTTGTGAATGATGTTGCATGATCTGGAAACTAGGAAGAGAATATGGGATTAGCCCTTACAGGTGGATGATTCCACCTCCGAGCTTCTGAATTTGATTGATTGTTATGCGGGAAACTGATTGGGTTGTTGGAAGATTTTGACGAAATCTTGATTTGAAAGGATTTCACTGGTTTCGGTGTAAAGTTACTTGATTAAACGTTGGATTTGATGGGTTGAACGGTTTTGAAAAAGATTAGCTTTGATTTGTAAGGAATAAACGTTACCAATAGTTTCAACGATTTTGAGGCCAATCTTTTTCAATTGAGAAATCCCCTTTGAAACTTTTCAAACCCGAGCAACTCTATGATACTTCACGAAGTGGATACAAGCATTTTATGAGGGCGCTTGTAGGATGCTTGCTAAGACCTAGTGACGACATTGTAGAACTTTTAGAGTTGTGGTACTTCCGAAAAGTCGAAGCGAGGATGTGATAGGGGCGCTTATTGCATACTTGTCAAGGCCAATTGGAGATGTCACGACCGTGACTAGGATGTTGTGAGAATCTTGGAAGACGCAACCGAGATGATTACAAGATCCTTGGACATGGCCCTTGGACTCATTAATTTCAAACTTCATTCCCTACTTTGTTTGGTTCTAGTCTCGGGGACGAGACTTGTTTTTAGAGGTGGATGATGTAAAGGCTCGGATTTTTAAATCCAAGTTTTCGGAAAAATGAATTTAAATTGGATATTTGAAGAAAAACTCGTTCTCAAATTAATAAATCTAACTCGAAACTCTTAAAGCGGATTCCGGCCAAATTTTGGAAATTATAAAAAAAAAAAAAGATTTTTCTTCCCGCTTTCATATGCCGATAACGATTTACAAATTCAAGTTAAATTTCAATAAGATCGAGAGGACTAGTGTCGATAAATGTTTTCGGGTAAATTTTGAATTGTGTTTTGGGAGTTGGGACCACACCTTTTGTTTTCTTTCCCCACTAATTCCGAAATTTAGACCAAGAGGAAGCCCTTATGCCATTTTTGGTTAAACACCCCAAATCTCCCCTTGCTTTATTTGATTTTTTTTTACCAGGAAACCTTGCTCTATCTGATTTTTAGCTAGTGAGATTTCCACGCCAAATGCCTAATTCTGTCCTCCTCCTGAATTCATTTGTTTTCTTTTCAGAATTTTGATTCCCATCCATCTCTACTTAATTTCACTTTCAAATGTCAAAACCCCAAAACAATACCCCCTTATCTCCATCCAAATTCCACACATACAGACCCCTTACCTTCTTTCCCCATCTCCTTTCCTTCTTCTCTGCTTTCACTGGCCACAACACCTCCGAAGTACCACCGTCGCACCTCCACCTCCGGTTCTCCTCTTCCGAGCCCTAAAGCACCTAACACCACCTCATCCTCTGACGTCCGTCTGAGCCAGTGGAAGCTCCGAGCCGCGCCGACGCCGTCGAGCCGAGCGCGCCAACCAGGAGCCGACAGCTAGGGCTGTGCATAACCGGGTATCCGACACGACACGACACGACACGACAAAAAACACGACACGATAAGAGGGAAAGTGCCGATCCGAACATGACACGATAACTACCGGGTATCCGACACGATAACACGACACGGTTTCGTGTCGGATACCCGTATAACACGACACGACATGATTAGTACAAAAACCACCAGTTTTTTTTTTTTCCTGAAAATGCCATATGTAGAAGTAAACCAATTTACATCCTCTGACAGATTAGGGTTGTGCATACAAGTGATACAACTCTCAACATTTTTCTAATTTACAATGGGACAAATTAAGAAGCAGGAGCATAGTAAAGTAAATCAATCCTGTGAAATATGAGCAATTATCAAACAAGTAACCCCCGTCGAAGTGTCGAACCATTGAACGAAACCAAATCCGAGCAGCTACAAGTACAACTTACCGGATTTGAACTCTGAACAAGGGAGTGAGGAGGACCGAGGAGAGCCGGCGAGGCGACTGACGGGCTGTGGGACTGGCGCCGGTGGAGAGGCGAGACTAAGGAGAGGAGAGGCGAGCTGTGAATTGGATCTGAACCGAGGCTCGAGCGGGCGAGCGAGAGACGACTTGAGAAGAGAGTGAGGTGTGAGGATAGTCGGAGGGGAGGGCGAGGGACAAAGGGCTCCTGGCCAGAGAGGAGGGCTCCTATCAGCAACTCGAGACGAGCCGGAGAAGAGGGTGAGTGAGAGAGCTCCTGGCGGCGGGGGAGGGAGAGAGAGAGAGGGCTCCTGGCCGGAGAGGAGGGCGAGCGAGAGAGGGCTCTGGCCGGAGAGGAGGGCAAGCGAGAGAGATAGCTACTCGAGACGAGTCGAAGAAGAAGGTGAGCGAGAGAGCTCCTGGCGCCCTGGCGGCGGGTCTGAGAGATTGAGATAGAATGGGAGGGGAAAAGGGTAAAGTGAAATAAGAAGACCTAGACAGTGAAAAAAAAGGCTGAGGAAAAAAAAATAAAAAGTGGAGATTCTGGATTCGAACTCAAGACCACAAGGGTTTTCCACACGCGAGCAATAACTCCTCACCAACTGGGCAAACTTTGTTTTATGATACATAGAGACATTTATTGTATATCAACTATTATTACAGAACACTAATATTAAAAAAAAAATATTATCGTGTCGTGTCGGATACCCGATAAGGAAAATATGCCGATCCGAACACGACACGATTATTGTCGTGTTTTACCGTTTCGTGTCATAATCGTGTCGTATCTTTATCGTTTCGTGTTTTTTCGTATCGTTTTTTTGCGGTTTCGTGTCGTGTCAACCGTGTCGTATTTTTCTGCACACCCCTACCGACAGCAGCTCCTCCGCCGAGCCACTTCCCCCTCCTCTCCCCCGTTTCGTTTCAGAAACTTCGGTAAGGCTTGTCCTCCTTCCTTTCTCTCCTTTACGCCTCCAAATAACTTAAAAGAGGAGCTTTGATCCCCTCCCACTCTCCCTAGGCCCTATCCGGCGAGAATCTATCTCCGGCGAAGCGAATCGAGGCGAGTTCGAGTGTTTCCAGGCGTGAGAGACATCTTGGTGAGCACATCCTTCTTCTTCCCCTTTTACTGTTCGATTCCTTTCTTCTTGAGTCGGGAAGGGTGGTTGGAGCGAGGCCACCGGCGGAAGCCCCTTCCTCCTCTGTCGAATCCAGTGGGTGAAAGGGATGACGAACAGTGGTTCCGGGTTGGGTTTTGTTTTTCTTTTATTTGGGTCCGGTTCAACCTATTTATTTTAATGTCCGGTTCGGTTTGGCTTTTAAGAAAATCAGATTTTGTTGGGCCTGATTTCTTCTTGGATTGGGAAAGGTTGGATCCGGGTCTTTTTATTCGGGTTGGGCCATTTCTTTCCGGGCTTTTCTTTTGTTCTTTTAAAGTGTTTCCGGGTTGGGCTTAGTCCATCCGACATTTGGGCCTCTGGGTATTGGGTTGTATTGTTTTATTTAAAGGGTGCTGTTTTATGTGTTATGTTAAATGTGTTATACCTTATGTTGTATAAAGTTATTATATATGTTTATTTGAATGGATTATTATTATTATATCTGAGATTTTGTGTTAAATATAAATTATGAAATTATTATTATATTATAAGATTATTTAAAAGTGATATTGTTGGGAATATGTATTTATTTAATATGTTTTATAAATGGGGATTATAAAGATGGAGTTATTTTAATGTTTATTTTAGATAAATATTGTTGCTAAATTATTTAGAAAAGGTTTTAAGTCGTCCGAAAATGATTCTTAAAGGATTTGATGTGTTGAAACCAAAATGCCGGAATATTTTGATAAAACAAGATTTGGGGTTGACTTAGAGAATTGATACTTCCTCTTGATTTGGACAAGTATGATTTGAAATTATCTAGAATATGAGTTGACTTAACTTGGGATTTAAGAGTTTGGAAAAAAAATATGGTTGGTACAATTTTATCAACGGGGTTTGATTTGAAGAATGATTTTGGGTTGATGTTGATCATATCGGAAAGGTTTTGGAAAATGGTTTCACTATCGGTTGGTTTTGAGTATGTTGTGAGAACTTGGGTACGTGTGTATGAATGTTGGTCTGGTAGCTTATGGAAATGGCTTGATGATAGGTGTATTGCTTTTGGATTGCTTTGGACTTGCATTGGGCCCTTGCTTGTGTTATCTTGCTGTTCTGCATCTTCAGGTAAGTTCCCTAGGGGGCTTACTCGGGTTGGACATTCATGCATGTTGTTGCATTTTATGTTAGGTGTTGCATATGCATAAAAGCATGTCATGTAGTATCCTGTTTAGGTTGCACTAATTGAATGAGCATCTGCTTACTTATTGCGTTTGAAATAGAACGACCGTTATCTGTGATAGTCCTAGAGTCTTTGCTAGGGTCATAGGGTAGCCCCGTCTCATCGGGTACCCTGAGTCAATCGAGTCATGAACTTCCTTATACTATGCCTGCGGGCTTTATTGTGGAGCGGGTTAGGCATGCGTGCCGCCCGATTATGATGGAATGCATTCACGAGCTGGCCAGTCTCCGCCCTATCGGAAGGGGGTGGAGGTAGGAGAGGGATATGCCACTTGGCATTGTCTTGGGCCCTTTACATTATTTTTACATATTATTGTGACCAGGAGCATGCTAGTGTGTTTGACTTTCGTACTGCATTAGAGCATCTTTATTACGTATAGCACATACTATGTGGCCTCAGCGAGGACTGCCGGTCCCGTATGAGTGGCTCGATCTGACTCCTTTCCCCGTTCTTTTTTTTAAGGGTATTTTCTGCAGATTCTGAGTGCTCGATGTCTATATGACGGGGTTTCCTTTTGGCGAATTGAAGAACATGGCTAATTCTCTAACTTGGTATAAATGGTAACCATACGCTTACGTTTTGGTTTTGACGTGGCTCTGCCGTGACATTTTGTATCTTAACTTTGCTTCCGCTTTACTTTCGTTTGAATTGGATTTCACGACATAGTCTTAGGACAGGTTAAGGGTACCCAACAACCCTTCAAGGTTTTAGGGTTTGAAATCCCTCTTTCTACTAATCTTAAGATGAGTTTGAAACCTCGACCCGTACCTGGATTGCAAGATCCGAACAAGGGGTTTTATCCCTTGAAATGTAACCCGGAAATCATAATTCTGGGCCGTTACAAAGATGGTATCAGAGCTGAGGTTGTGCAATTCGGGTACACAAGGGTCGAGTGTATGTTTTGGAAAACCGCCCATAAATTTCAAAGGATTTAAAAGTGTTTTAAAGGGGCAAAATGAACTTAAGATGCCTAATCCAAATTGGACTAAGTAATGAACTCGACTTGTAATAAAAGAGGAAAACCGACCAAACGGGGACACGAGTGGGTAGTAAAGGCGCTAGACCGCCCTTATTGCTGCGGCCGCCGCCTGGGCAGTGGTACCCGCAGGAGAAATGGTCCCCCGCTCCGCCGCCCTGCCCTTATCCGACGTGGGCGGGATAACCCCCGCTAGAGTTGGTCTACACGCAGCGTCCGCCACAGCAGCGTGCCCCATCCCCGGCGATGTACGCTTCACTGCAGCCTCCAGCGCCCCCCATGCTCTCCAACCTCCCCGCCGCTTTCTCCACCATGGTACTCCAGCAGCCGGACGACAACTGGTACATGGATACCGGGGCCTACTCTCACATGACGAACGCACTAGGTAACCTACAAACTGTTTTTAATTCGAGCACTTTACCGTCTGTTTATTCGGAAACGGCGAGTCTCTTAAAATTGTCGGTTCGGGTCACACAACCCTTCCCAATGCCCCACCCCTACGCCTCAACAAAGTCCTGCTTGCCCCTGACCTTTTTAAAAACCTCATTTATGTTCGTCAATTTACCGTCGATAATCACGTGGCTGTGCAATTTGACCCGTTTGGTTTTCTTGTGAAGGATCTTCGTACGGGGACCCCAATCATGCGCTGCAATAGTTCTGGCGACCTCTACCCCATCACCAAAGCTCGCCCACAGTCTTCCACCGCCCCCACCGCCTTCGTCGCCCATCGTTCTGACTTGTGGCACGCTCGTCTTGGCCATCCCGGCGACCACGTGCTCCAATGTCTCCGCACTAGTCATTTAATTTCTTGTAATAAAGCCTCTGGCGTTTGCATTTCCTGTGAAATCGCCAAGAGCAAGCGTCTCCGTTTTAGCATTTCTCATTCCAGTACATTTGCACCTTTTGATCTTTTGCATTGTGATTTGTGGACATCTCCTATTTCAAGTGCTAGTGGTTTTCGATACTATTTGGTTGTCCTTGATGATTTCACCAAATTTGTTTGGGTTTTTCCCCTACATCACAAATCGGAAACACAAAGTCACATTGTCAATTTTCACACATTTGTCCGCACTCAATTCACTTTGCCCATCAAGGCTATTCAGTGCGACATGGGAGGAGTGTTTGACAACAATTTTGTTTGCTCCTTTTGTCAACAAAATGGGATATCACTCCGCTTCTCATGCCCCCAGACCTCTCCACAAAATGGCAAAGCGGAACGTATTCTCCACACCCTCAATGACAAAACTAGAACCCTCCTACATCACGCCTCTCTCCCCCTCCCCTTTTGGGTTGAGGCGCTTCACATGGCCACCTATCTCCACAATATACTTCCATCCAAAGCCATTGGCAACTCCATCCCAACCTTGGCACTCTACAAGCGCTACCCCTCTTACGATCACATTAGAGTGTTTGGATGTCTCTGTTTTCCCAACATGAGTGCCACCGCCCTTCACAAGCTATCCCCACGATCCACTAAATGTGTCTTCTTGGGCATCTCCCCACACCATCGAGGCTACCGTTGTCTTCGCTTGGATACAAATCGGGTTGTCACTTCGCGCCATGTGATTTTCGACGAACAGACCTTCCCCTTCGCCACACCACCCACCCCTGCTGTCCCCAACCCACCCACACCACCCAATTTCGACGAATTCCCACCCCTCCAACGCCACCTATTCCAACAAGCATCATCTGGAACCAACTCGCCGCCCAAAACCCCCACCCAAATCGATTGGCGGTGGGCGCCGCAACCCATGCGGCGGGCACACCCCCCCTGGCAGCGGCCGCCGCATCCCCCCCGCCCCCCTCTTTCCCCCTCAGCAGGCAACCCCTCTTACCCACCAACCTCCGATTGCACCCCCCGCGCATTCCATGAAGACCCGATCGCAGTCCGGCATCATCAAATCTAACCCCAAATACAACCTTCTCACTCCGTCTCTCGACATATCTCCTCTCCCCAAATCGCCCCACAAGGCCTTACAGGACCCGAACTGGCAAGCTGCCATGATGGATGAGTTTAGTGCTCTTATTAAAAATGGCACGTGGGACCTCGTTCCAAGGCCTCGGGACACTAATATCATTAATTGCATGTGGTTGTTCAAGCATAAGTACAGGTCAGACGGAACTCTAGAGCGACACAAGGCTCGGCTAGTGGTCAACGGCAAGTCACAGGAGGTTGGGGTTGACTGTGATGAGACTTTCAGCCCGGTCGTCAAACCAGCTACCATCTGCACAGTTCTGAGCATCGGAAAGGATGTTCCAAAGGCTTTGATAGGATATTTGTGTCAAAGGCCTTGGAGCGTTAACACTTGATGAAATACAAAACCTATCTTATTATTCGTATATTATTTTATCTTATTATATACTTCCATTATATTATATATATATGAATGACTAACCATTTCAGGAAGTATAAATCAGATTACATCCTTCCTTTTACTTGTTAAGAAGATCGGTTCAAAAATAGATCATGGCTTCGAAGTATCCTTAAATAGAAGATCCAAGATCAACCTGATTGGAAAGAGCCGTTGGAGATCTGGTGATGAAGATCCTCACGCTCCAGGCTATCTTCATGCTATTATATAAAGGAAAGGAAGGAGAAGACAGAAGTACAAGTGCTACACACGAGCTTCAATTCATTCAAGCGATCTGTCTTCCAAGTGTCTCTCTGCAAAGCGCTCAAATAGTTTGTTGTTTATTTCAAAGCCTTTGAGAGTCACTGTGAGCTTATAGGATATATTCATTACAAGTGTTACTCGAGAGTTTATAACTCGGGAAGTGGCACTAGGCTATTGATTTGCGAGAGTTAGAGGATTGTACTAGATAGCTGAGAGAGGTGGGGCTCTTCTAGATTGGTCTAGGACTCCAAGGGAACGTGAGTTGACTAGATTGCAATTGTATAGGAGAGAGGCTTCTCGGTGAGCTATTAGGATCCTAAGCTAAGCTATCAATAAAGCCTTTGAATCCTAGGGTTGTGGAAGAACCCTAGGCGGGGACGTAGGCCAGTTGTGCTGAACCTCGTAAACAATTACTCGTGTCCTTTATTTATTTGCTTTACCTTATTTCCGCACTTGGTTCGTATTGTTTAACTTTGTGATTCAGGTTTTCTCAAAGGATTTGGCACGAGCTTCAAAAGCCTTGAGAATATTTGCGAAAAACGGGCATACTCTATTCAACCCCCCTTCTAGAGTATTTCTATATTACATTGTTTTATATTATCGAACCTTCAATTGGTATCAGAGCTTTACTCACTGTTTTTGATCTAACAATCTTGTGAGTTTTCGATCATGTCTGGTGAAGCAAGCGGAGGATTTGCACAGGGAAGGTCCACAAGCAGACCTCCACTCTTTGTAGGAAACAACTTTGTCCACTGGAGATCTTTGATGAAGATGTTCATCATTGACCAAGATCTAGAGCTTTGGAATATTATAGAGAATGGTCCGAAGATTCCAGAGAAGGAAGGACCAAACGATACCAAAGTGGCAAAGAAGGAGTCTGATTACAACCAAGCAGATCTTGAAACCATCTCCAAAAACTACAGGGCTATCAACTTACTTTATTGTGGTCTTAGCACTGATGAGTTTAACCGTATTTCCTCTTGTAGGTCAGCTAAAGAGATTTGGGACAAGTTGGTCGTCACCTATGAAGGAACGAGCCAAGTGAAAGACACCAAGATCAGCATCTTCCTTCGAAAGTATGACCTCTTCAAGATGAAGTCTGATGAGTCAATCAAAGCCATGTTTACACGATTCACAGAAATCACCAACAACCTTGACTCTCTCGGCAAGAGCTTTACCAACGTTGAGAAAGTGAGGAAGATACTGAGGTGCCTTCCAAAGGAGAAATGGGGTCCAAAAGTAACAGCTATAGAGGAAGCCCAGGACCTCACCACTCTACCCCTTGACGACCTCCTTGGAAAGCTGATCACGCATGAGATGATCCTTAATGAAGACGATGGAGAACTTCCAGCTAGCACCAAGAACTTGGCACTCAAGTCTAAGAAGGATGAGTCCAAGGATGGATCTGATTCTGAAGATGAGGATGACGATGAGGATGATCCTTTTGCTCTTATCACAAGAGGCCTTGCTAGAATTCTCAAGATGAAGAAGCAATTCAACAACAAGGATGAATCAGAGTCTTCAAAATTTCGAGGTAAGCCTCAATACAACAAGTATGAAAAGAAGACTAAACCGTTATCTTGTTTTGAATGTGGTGAAACAGATCATCTTGTAAAGGACTGTCCTCAAAAGACAAAGAGCCAGCCCAAGAAAGGTGACAAATGGAAGAAGAAAGCTATGGTGGCTACTTGGAGTGATTCTGACTCTGACTCCGACGATGAGAAGGCCAATATTTGTCTTATGGCCTCAGAAGATGAATCCCACGATGAAAAGCTTGAAGCTACTGTAAGAGAACTTATGGAAAGTCCAAAAGAGGTATTATCGGAATTCCTTTCAAATATGATTGCCAATGAAGAAAAGCTTATTGCCCAAACTAACATTCTTATTAAGAGAACTGTGGACCAGGAAAGAACTATTGAGGATCTGTCTATGAGGGTCAAAGGTCTTGAAGCTTCTTATTCAGGTCTTGACATTAAAGTCAAGACGCTTGACTCGGAGAAATCTGAACTCAAGCAAGATCTCTCCTCTCTAAGAAATGTGCATCATGACTTAGAGAACGAGAAGATCTCCCTGAATAATAAGATTCTAGACCAACAGACAGCCCTCATAAGTTTTACCAAGTCCAAAGGCACTCTCGATAAGATGTTGGGTGAGCAACAAAGCTCTCTAAACAAGAGTGGTATTGGTTACAATCCAAAGTTTTTAAAGAAGCAACACATTACCACTTTTGTAAAGGCTAAAGGAAGCAGAACCTCTCCTATATGTCACAACTGTGCTAGAAAGGGACATGTAAAAGAGACCTGCCCTTATAGAAGAAAGGATCCTTATATTATTCGCAATACATTTCCTGTTCATTTGAGAAAAGAACGGATAACACAAGTTTGGGTCCCAAAAGGCACTATTTTACCTAATATGGTTTATCCCGACAATGGATCCAAATTTGCTTATTGGTCTAGCCACAAAGGTTGATGTCTGTTTTGTAGGAGATCACCAAGGTGAAAGAACACAAATGGATTATTGATAGTGGTTGCTCGAGGCATATGAGTGGGAAGAGTTCTCTCTTTCATGATCTAAAGGAGCAATCCACGGGAACAATCACTCTTGGTGACAAAAGGAAATGCGACATTGTTGGTATTGGTAGTGTTGGAAGTGATTCCAGCCATAGTATTAAAAATGTCTATCTTGTTAATGGTTTAAAGTATAATTTGCTTAGCGTTTCTCAATTATGTGATAGTGGTAACAATGTCAGATTTAACAAGAAAAGATGTATAGTGTGCAGAGATGATACAGGGGAAGTTATTCTGACTGCATACCGTTACAACAACATATACGCTGTAAATGCTGATCAAGTGGCACAAGGAAGCTTAACCTGTTTAAAGGCCTTGACGGACGATCCAAAGCTTTGGCACAGGAGACTCGGTCATGTGAGTCCACATACACTACAGAAGCTTGTGTCCAAAGGACTTGTAAGAGGGCTACCTGAGATGGACTTCAAAGGTATTGACATGTGCAATGCTTGCACACGAGGTAAACAAACACGTAGCTCCTTCAAACCCAAAAAGGTTGTAAGTTCTTCTAGACCCCTTGAACTTTTACATATGGATTTATGTGGTCCTATGCGAGTCAAATCTCCCAATGGTAAAAAGTACATGCTAGTTGTTGTCGATGATTTTTCAAGATATATACTTGGGTTGCATTTTTGAAAGAAAAATCAGAGGCCTTATTTGAGTTTTCAAAACTTTGTAAGGAGTTGCAAACTTTAAGAAATGAGCCCATAGTGTCTATTCGGAGTGATCATGGTAGGGAGTTTGATCAACTTCAATTTGATTTGTTTTGTGCTAAATATGGCATCTCCCATAACTTTTCTACTCCTAGGACACCTCAACAAAACGGGGTTGTGGAACGCAAGAACCGCACCTTAGAGGATATGGCCAGGATTATGATTTTAGAAAATGCATGACCTAAAACCTATTGGGCTGAAGCTGTTAACACAGCTAACTACATTTTAAATCGTTGTCTTATACGTTCTATCTTAAAGAAAACTCCTTATGAACTTTTGAAAGGCCGCAAACCACTTATATCTTATTTTAAACCCTTTGGCTGTACTTGTTTTGTTCATAACAATGGAAAAGATAACCTTGGGAAATTTGATGCGCGTAGTGATGAAGGTATATTTCTTAGCTATTCCACGAGTAGCAAAGCTTATAGAATCTTCAATAAAAGGACCCAGGTAGTTGAAGAAAGTATACATGTTATTTTTTATGAATGCAATGATGGTGCTTTGAGTGAAAGTGTTGCAGATATAGATCTTAATATCCATGAAGAGAACGAGGAAGGTGATGTTACTGCCACCAAGAACACAGAGAAGAAGAACATGCAGGAACCGATTCTTAACACTGAAGAATTGGCCCAAGGTGTTGAAGATGCGTCCAAAGCCCTTGGTGTCCAATCCAACAGTGTTGAGACGTCTGAAACTGCTGTATCTGAACCTAACAGGACAACGGAGTCAGATGTACCACAAATCGATCCTGATGGTGTGACGAATCAAGGAGCTGAGACTACCAAAAGAAAATTCAAATACTCCTCATCACACTCATTAAAGGATATCATTTCTGACCCTACTTCTAGTGTTCAAACTCGTTCTAAACTTAAAGATCTTTGTGCTTTTAACGCGTTTGTTTCTCTTATTGAGCCAAAGAAGGTAAATGAGGCACTTCAGGAGCCAGACTGGATCATAGCTATGCAAAGTGAACTCAATGAATTCGAGAGGAACAAAGTCTGGACTTTGAAGCCTAGACCAAAGCATCAATCAGTCATTGGCACTCGATGGGTGTTTCGAAACAAGCTAGATGAGAATGGCAAGATTGTGAGGAACAAGGCACGGTTTGTTGCTCAAGGCTACAATCAAGAGGAAGGTATTGACTACGAGAAGGCTTTTGCTCCCGTAGCCAGGCTTGAAGCCATTCGCATTTTATTAGCATTTGCATCTTTCATGAGCATAAAGTTATATCAAATGGATGTCAAGTGTGCTTTTCTTAATGGTTTTTTAGAAGAAGAAGTTTATGTTGCTCAACCCCCAGGTTTTGAAAGCTCAGAATTTCCCAATCATGTTTACAAACTTGACAAGGCGCTTTATGGTTTGAAACAAGCCCCAAGAGCTTGGTACGAGCGCTTGTTAAAATATCTTTTAGAAAATGATTTTAAAAGGGGGTTGATCGACAAGACTCTTTTTATCAAGACCAAAGGAAAGGACATTTTGGTTATTCAAATTTATGTTGATGATATATTATTTGGTGCTACTAACACATCTTTGTGCAAGGAATTTTCTGACATTATGTGCAGTGAATTTGAGATGAGCTTAATGGGTGAACTAAACTTCTTTTTGGGGTTACAAGTTCATCAATCCAAGAAAGGAATCTTCGTCAACCAAAGCAAGTACACTAAGGATCTCTTGAAGAAGTTCAAGATGGATCAATCCAAAGCAGCCAAGACTCCCATGAGCTCAACATTGTCTCTAGATCAAGACAAGACTGGAACAAGTGTCAATCAAAAGGAGTATCGAGGAATGATTGGATCTTTATTATATCTCACGGCTAGTAGACCTGACATTATGTTTAGTTTTTGCATGTGTGCTAGGTTTCAAGCTGATCCCAAAGAATCTCACCTCGTGGCTGTGAAGAGGATCTTTCGATATCTCAATGGCACTAAGGAACTTGGACTATGGTACCCAAAGCAAAAGGATTTCACTTTAATTGGATATTCTGATGCAGATTTTGCAGGCTACAAGGTGGATAGAAAGAGCACATCAGGATGTTGCCAATTCTTAGGAGCATCCTTGATCAGCTGGCACTCAAAGAAGCAAAATTCAGTCGCTCTATCCACTGCAGAAGCCGAATACATTGCAGCTGGAGCTTGTTGCTCCCAAATCCTTTGGATAGCTCAACAAATGCGAGATCTTGGCATCAACCTCAAGGGTATCCCAATTAAGTATGACAATACAAGTGCCATATCCATCACTAAGAATCCTGTTCAACATTCAAGGACCAAGCATATTGATGTAAGACATCATTTCATTCGAGATCATGTTGAAAAAGGTGATGTGTCCATATCTTTTATTTCTACTGATTATCAATGGGTTGACATTTTTACTAAGCATTTGGCAGAGGACAGGTTCACCTTCATTAGACGAGAGATTGGGATGCTTGACAAGGATGCACTTTCGTAGGGGGAGCTTTCCCTTTACGAAAGATAAACTCCACTCAGTGTCAAGACCTTTGAGAGTTATGTCAAGGTCTGCCAACTGATCAGTGGAGTACATATATCGGATCATATATTTTTGGTTAATATCTTTTTATATATTTAATCAATTATATTTGTTTTAATCGGATTTCAAAAATTGCCTATTTTCATGTTTTCCTTAACCGTTAAGATATTTTTATTTTTGGAACTAAATTGGTTTGTGTTTTGTCCGATTTTTATGGTAATTTGAATTCAAATTTGAATTTGAAAATCCTTCAACTTGGCAAGGTAATGATTTCTTTCCTTGGAACCCTAAACCCATCCCATCAATCCGTCACCCTCTCTCTCTACTTAAACCCATTCAGTACCCAACTACACTCACACTCAGATTTTTCCCAAAACCTTTCCACTCCTTCATCTTCAACCTCTCAAAGAAACCCTAAACGATTACCTCAATGGCACCCAAAACCAAGAAAGCCGTCACTCCCAAAAGACTTGGCGCCACCCCCAAGGGACGCCAGGCCACTACTACTTCTCCCACACCAGAACCGACTACTCAAGCCATCATCCCAACCGTTGTCTAGAGCACCATTGCTGAGAGCTCGGCCATTGTTCCCAAAGGCTCTCAAAAGCGCTCTGCGAAGAAGCCGATCAGTGCTAAACAGAAAGGGAAGAGAAAGATCTTGGCTGAGGAACCTGACGAGGAAGAGGAGGAAGACGACCTTGATGCCGCCCTGGAAAGAGACGCTGCCAGAGAAGCCGAGGAGGAAGCTCTAAGGAAGAAAAAAGTCGATGAAGAGGCCGAGCTTGCTAAGAAACTGGCCGAGGAAGAGGCTGAGCGGATTCGGAAGGAAGCCGAAGCCGAGGAGGCTCAGTCCGAGGAGGATCCTGAGGAAGAAGAAGAAGAGGAAGATCAAGAGGATTCTGAAGGGGATGAGGAACCAGAAGGTGACGAAGCGGGGTCCGGTGAGGACTCGGGGTCTGAGGAAGAGGAGGAAGAAACTCCCTCTCCTTCTCCTCCTCCTCCCCAGTCTCCGAAGAAGCGGAAAGCCCCTTCTCCTGTCAAGCCTCCCTCCCCTAAGCGTACCAGGAAGGGCCCCGTCAAGAGTCTTGTAGCGCCTGCCAAGAAAGCTGCTCCAACTGTTGCACGCAGGAAGAACGCTGAACCCCCGGCCTATATCCAGGTAAATCAATCCTTGCCCTCCTCTTGGTTTTTAGATGCTGAGACTGCTAGTAAGTGGGTAGACGAGTTTCGTACTCGTAAGCTTAGCTGTTCAGATTTTTTTGATTTCAATTTCTTTGAAGCTTTGAAGATGCCCTGCATTGAGCTCCTCAAAAATTCCCCAGCCTGGACTCTTCTTAACCGAGAAACTGTGTACTACCCTGAGCTTACCCGACTCTTCTACATTAACCTCAAAGCCAAGAACGACACTGATGGTTGGTCTTTGGAGACTGTTGTCAAAGGGGTTAGAATCTCTCTCAACCCCAATGATTTTGCAGATCTCCTAGGCTTACCTACCCCTGTTCCACCATCTGAAATCCACCCCTCAAAAGAAAACTGCATCATCCTAGCCCGAGCCAAATATCTCCTACCCAAAGCGGCCAACAGCACCTCAAAGCAACTCACCCACTCATCCCTCACCCTTGAGGCAAAAATAATCTTTAACATCATTGTTAGATGCCTCCTACCCCGTCTCAACTCTGGCTCACTCCTAACCGACAATGCCATGGTCCTACTTTACCGCATTCTCAATGGCCTTGATCCTGATCTGGCCAACACCATCCTTGGAACCATGGCCCATGCCAGAAAAGCTCGAAAAGGCTCTCCCCTCCCCTTTGCTACCCTTTTGACCCCTATCTTCAAAGCTTTTGGAATTGATCTCAAAAATGAAGAACAGCTGCGTCATACGGGTATGTTCGACTCTAAAGGCCTTGAAAAGATTGGCATCACTCGGTCTCCCCAAGGGACCTTGAGTCTTGCCACTCCTTCAAAAGCCTTTCCCAATGCTCCAGTTTTCGATGAACGCATGGACAACCTAGAGTTGGGCTTGGAGGAAGTTCGCCTGGATATTAAGGAGCTGCAGACGGAGGTGATGACGAAGATGAGCGGGATTTCAACGCTGCTGGAAGGACTGTGGACGAGGCTCACTGATGATGCTCTGGATTGACCAAGCCTAAACCTTAACCCACCCTATCCCACCCTGAAACTTGTTACTTTGCTGGTTTCTGGAAACATTTTCAAAACATTTGGTAACTTTTTGGTGACTGTTTTACCTCCGCCCTTTGTTGAAAGACAAAAAAAGGGAGATTATCGTTAGACTTTGAAAACCTCTGATTAAAGGTCTTGGAAGACCTTGCCCTTTTGATTTCTGGTTTTCGGTTGGATGTTTTCTTACTTTAAAATATTTTGATCCAACATTTGTCTAACCCCTTGCAGGTACTTAGTCTGTCCTTGATTATGATATATTTGTTTGACTAAGTTGCAGGGACGCACATGTTTTGTCTTTCATCAAGGGGGAGATTGATAACTCACTCCCTTGATGAAAATCGGAAAAGATGTTCCAAAGGCTTTGACAGGATATTTGTGTCAAAGGCCTTGGAGCGTTAACAGTTGATGAAATACAAAACCTATCTTATTATTCTTATATTATTTTATCTTATTATATACTTCCATTATATTATATATATATGAATGACTAACCATTTCAGGAAGTATAAATCAGATTACATCCTTCCTTTTACTTGTTAAGAAGATCGGTTCAAAAATAGATCATGGCTTCGAAGTATCCTTAAATAGAAGATCCAAGATCAACCTGATTGGAAAGAGTCGTTGGAGATCTGGTGATGAAGATCCTCACGCTCCAGGCTATCTTCATGCTATTATATAAAGGAAAGGAAGGAGAAGACAGAAGTACAAGTGCTACACACGAGCTTCAATTCATTCAAGCGATCTGTCTTCCAAGTGTCTCTCTGCAAAGCGCTCAAATAGTTTGTTGTTTATTTCAAAGCCTTTGAGAGTCACTGTGAGCTTATAGGATATATTCATTACAAGTGTTACTTGAGAGTTTATAACTCGGGAAGTTGCACTAGGCTATTGATTTGCGAGAGTTAGAGGATTGTACTAGATAGCTGAGAGAGGTGGGGCTCTTCTAGATTGGTCTAGGACTCCAAGGGAACGTGAGTTGACTAGATTGCAATTGTATAGGAGAGAGGCTTCTCGGTGAGCTATTAGGATCCTAAGCTAAGCTATCAATAAAGCCTTTGAATCCTAGGGTTGTGGAAGAACCCTAGGCGGGGACGTAGGCCAGTTGTGCTGAACCTCGTAAACAATTACTCGTGTCCTTTATTTATTTGCTTTACCTTATTTCCGCACTTGGTTCGTATTGTTTAACTTTGTGATTCAGGTTTTCTCAAAGGATTTGGCACGAGCTTCAAAAGCCTTGAGAATATTTGCGAAAAACGGGCATACTCTATTCAACCCCCCTTCTAGAGTATTTCTATATTACATTGTTTTATATTATCGAACCTTCACTCACCTCTAACTGCGACTGAGGGAGGATGTTAGCATTATATTATTTATACATGTACATTTACCATTGTACCCTCGGGTTTTCACCCATTGATATATATACAGGAGTAGGCCTCTGAGATCCGTTAAGGACTCAGTTCTCCAAACACTTACAATCAGGTTAGGGTTGAAATTTTTTGCTTAATTAACATGTGATTTCGTCATTATTCGGAAAAAATGAAGAATTATTCAGACGCATGTATCGAATTTAGTGTAGGGTTTTTTAAAAGTATAATTTGAATGATTATTTGTCAATTATTCAGACAAATGTGTCAAATTTCAAGTAACAGTGGTAATGAGTTGGTTAATTATTCGGTGAAATTTGATTCATTATTCATTAGTAATGGAGTCTTCGGTTTGACAAACAATATAAAAAAACCTTCATTATTCGTTGAAATGTGAAACATTATTCGGTGAAATATGAAGTATTGTTTAGAGATTTGGGGTATTTTTATCTGACATTGATGAAAATAACATAAAAAAAAATATTATTCGGTAACATGTGACAAATTATTCAGTAAAATTGGTAAATTTTTATTTCTCAAAATTATTCGATAGCATTTGAAATATTATTCGGTGGAATTTCCAAAATTTAAAATAAATAAAATTAATTTTGTCCCAGTCCCCACTAACCGAAAAAAATACTACTAGAAAAAAATACTACTGGAAAGTTATAATATGCCAAAAAAAATACTACGGAAAAAAAAATGGTGGTGGGGTCCACCCAAAAAACCGAAAGAAAGAATGGGAATGGTGGTGGTAGGTTCACGCGCATAAAAGTGGAGAGGAATAATTTTGGTTCTCGGGACCCACGTGAATTTCAATAACAATTTAAAAAAAATCATTTTAATCACAGCCTTCCATTCCTTTTAATCAACGATTAGAATTCGTGCATAAGGTGTGCACTCTGGAACCACTCCATATATATATATATATTAGTTACTGTTTTTATTATTTTTTAAATGAATAACTAATACTTATTTATCACTCACTCACACACACAAACACACACACTAATATTATTTAACACACACACACTAATTAATTTAAATTAAAAAAAAAGATGGGAATGGGTTGATTGGTATGTTCGGTCTAAGCCATTGAAACTTGAAAGGGAAAGACCACAGAAATTAAGGCTCATGAGATTCAACAAGAGTTGGAAGGCTTTCGTTCAAGGTCTCTCTGATTGGGTAAGCACGTTGAACCTCCTCAAATTTTCCTTTGGGGTACTTAATTTCGACTGGAATCCCGATTTGTGCTTGGCAGGCAAACAAAAGTAAGGGAACCATCAACTAGGGCTTCATGGAATTCGAAACGAGCCAGGGAGGTTCCAACTCAGAGGGTCTCCCACTGGGTATGTTCGAATTTATTTCCTTTGATAATTTCTTCCCCCACTCCTTCCAATTGGCTGATTTTCCCTTGCAATTTGCAACTTTAGGGCTTCCGATTTGTGTAGTCGGCATCCCAGGCTCAGGAAGTTTGCCAAGGCCACAACTCGTCCGACTTTGAGCATCTGCGAGGAGGAGAAGTGCAGCGCTGTAGTGTCGGAGACGACCCCTACCTCGACTCCTCAGCATAGGTATGTTTGCTTTCCCTCTCTTCTCCCATGAAATCTGAATTTTTGTTTGCATTTATTTTATTTTAATGCTTTCTACGGAGTCTGGTTTAGTATTGTGTTAATTGGTGACTGCAGACAACCAACAAAGTATGTTTAATTCATTTTGTTTTGGATTGATGATCTGTGGAATTCGGCAATTTGCTCATGAATTCCGGGCTGACTTTTGTCTCGACCCTCTGTCTTTGACATGGCCTGAGTCACTGGTAAAGGGCAGAGTGAATTTGAATATGCTTTGGAGAAATTTTGGCACCACTTCGTCTTGCTAAGTTGATCCACACCGGGATCGGGATGTAGTGGCAAGAGTAGAAACTCTCGAGCCGACTACGAGCTATTCTCAACCTACTATGAGGCGACCCCTAGGCGAAAGTGAAAACCTTCTGCCTACTATGAGGTCATCCCCTAAGTGAGAGCGTGGGTTTGGGTTGGCCTCCTCAATTTCTCCACTTTTTTAAACCTGCAAACAAAGAAAATAACTGCTCTTTTTGTTAGACATCTTCTTCTTTGCTATTGGATGCCGCCTTCTCTTCTTTGCTGATTGTTTTTTGTGTGGTTTGTGTGTGACTACACGTGCACCGAGGAGGAAGAAGGGAACTTGGGTTTGTTGCTTCCTTATGTTTTGCAGAGAAGAAAGTATGAGAGAAAGGACAACTGCCTTCCTTTTGCAGTTGAATTAAGGAGGAAGAAGCCCGAAGAAAACCAGCCGGGAGAGGGAGCCAGGAGAATAAAAAAAAAGCCCCTCCTGAATTTACTTTGTAGCCTTTTGTAGGAGAGATGGGGGAGTTAATTAAGAACCCCAGTTTTCATCCCACGTACTGACATTTTCCTTTTGCTTTGTTAACTTCAATGTAAAGCAGTTACAACTGCTAGTTGATGGGCTAATTGGGCCCTTTTACATGTTTTAAGCATGTAACCCAATTTGCGAAATTCATTTCTGACTTTTATTAAATTTAGTAAAATCATCACTGTTCTCGATATATAAAAAATGTGACAACTTTGCTTATTAAATCATGAATTCATTTAATTCGCAAAGATTTACCCTCCAACATGTGCCAGCTTTCAATGATGCTCTTGTAGATTTTCAACTTGTTCATTATCCGGGTATTGTGTCTTCTTAGAGGGTCCTTGATTTCTTGGAAAACGAAGGAACAAAAGACAGTTTCCAAATCGTCAGCTGAATTTGAGTATCGATGTATGTCAACAACTACAAGTGAAGTTGTCTGGGTTCATGGTGTTCTTCATGATTTTTCTATCTCGGTTCAGCTTCCAATCACACTTCATTGTGATAACAAGGCAGCCCAACACATTGCAACTCACCCTGTATTTCATGAGCGCACCAAGCACCTGCATATTGACTGCCATTACATTCGCGAGCGCATTGAGGAAGGGTTGATCAAAACCGCTCATGTTCAGTCTTCTCTTTAGTTAGTTGATGTCCTTACCAAGCCCCTTGTTGAGGTACAACACAAGGCTTTATCCTTCAAGTTGGGACTCGTAGATGTTACTCCTAGTCCAACTTTTTTTTAGGGAGAGGGGGGGGGGTGGAGGTATGTGCTATATGAGGGAACACGGTGAGGGTGTAGGTAGGTGTGCTGGTGCGGGACGAATGTCGTTGGCACTTTCACCCTTTTCTTAGTAGTAATAATTATCCTTACTGAAAGCTCAAATCCAATAGATCAGTATACCAATGAACTGATAAACCAAACAACTACTAGTATAACGATGGAGTCGAACCCACATAGAGAAGCGGATTACTATGCAATATCTCTAACAATGACTCTTATGACAAAAGCAATGACTTGTGACAAATTGATAACAAAATAAAGAGAAATAATGATTGCAAAGTGATTGATAATATGATAGAAGAAATATTTCACCTTTAATTTTCTGACAATGGTTGAGATTCATGATCCTAGAGTTGACTCATAAATTGTTCATAAGCATATGTCTACTTGACTAAAGTTAAAGGATCCGTAGGGATACAATCATCGTATTCAATATCACTAAAGAATAGCATTAAACACTCAAGCTCTTAGGCCAATTGGCATAATTGGTTTGAGTTGAGAGTTGTATCTTAAAGCCTAAACACATGAGTGAAACACATATTTCTGTGAGGTTGGATAATGTCTACTTCTAAGCTTTGATCACTAAAATACATGCTATGACGTTTGTTTTCCTGGTTTATGTGTTCACCTGCTATAATGTTGCTTTTTGGTAAGGATTGAAATTTGAAGGGATTTCCTGTGGGATACATTGATTCATGTTCAATCTATCATTGCTTGAGGACAAGCAAATGTTAACTGTGAGGGAATTTGATAATGCATATCTTAGATAGGCATTATAGGCATTTTTAGCTTAGATAGGTTGCTTTCTTTCATTCTTCGTTACTAAATTGCATCTTATTATTATTCTAGAAGAGTTCGGATTATGTGCAAATTTGTGGTTATCTTGCAGATCGAATCGGAACACATGTGGGAGATGCAATATCTTGAAGAGGAGTATAAAAGACATTGGAGAGAAGAAAGGAATGGAAAATAGCAAATCATCTCAAGCTACTCTCGGAGAGAAGACAAGAAGAACCGCATACAGGAATGCGGCGGGCGCCGCATGGTGTGCAGTGGCCGCCGCCAGGGACGACGCAAAAGGAATTCTGATGCTGCGGCCGCAGCATACATGCGGCGGCCGCCGCATCTGCCGCCAGCGCGGATACGCGTCGTTTTGATTAAATAAACCCTAGATGCTTTTTGGTTTTTGTTTATGGCCGACTTTGGGATCCTTGATAAGGCCACTTTTTAGTTATTTTTGGACTACTTCTATTCTATTCTATTCATTAGACGCTTTAGAGATTTTGAGCGATGTCTTCCATGAGGAACTAAACTCATCTATTCTGCCTGCAATTTGAAGCTTTATTCGGATTGATTGTGAGTTTCTAATTCTCGTTCCTTGTTTCTTATATTTGAATGTTTCAACTTCTTTGTGCTTGATTGTTTATTGTTTTGTTCTATCATGTCTGGCTAACTTGTTAGATCAATTCAATCGCTAAGGTTTTGTAGATTCCTGGTTGTGAACCTTAACCTAAGTGGCAAACTTGTTCCTTTAGGGCTGGTTGAACTAATTGAATGAGTAGGAAGTTGAATGTGTTGTTAAATCCTTTTTTAGGGACTGCAAATACATTGGCTAATCTCTGAACATAAAGCTATCAATTGGGTTAAATCCTTCTTTAAAGATTGTTCGATTGATAAGGATTGATAGGACTGGTTGGACTAGTAACTATATTAGGTCGGGACAAGGGCATTCATAGGAAACATAATAGGACGAGAAGAAGTTACAAGGATCGCTTCAATCCAATAAAGTGGAAAATTGTAGGTAGAATTGCTTCTCCCAATTGTCTAAAACCAAATTCATTTACTTTGCTTTCTTTACTTCGCTTTGATAAAAGGCGAAACTTTCACACTCAAACCCCCCTCTTTGGTTACTTTGATTGACACTTAAGTCATACTTGAGTTATAATTTTCCCTGTGGATCGACCTCTTGCTTATCGCTACACTTGCTATAGGTTTGAGTTTTCTTTGGCGGTATTCAACGATAGGTTTTACCTCCGTCACACTACAAAGACAAAGAAATATCACTACTTCAATACCTTCGTTTGCTATCAAGAAATCAACGACGAATTCTTGATTGAGGTTGCTATCTCATGCTTAATTTTTTTAAATTAATGTACTGAATTGAAATTTCTGTTTTGTCAATGTAAATTCAAAGAATAATTAATTACAAGCTAAAATCTAAGCATACTCTAAAATTGTTCAACAAAATTTATGTAAGTTGTTGAAATAACACCGAAGGCATCTCTACGTCCACTAAACATGGACAACTGAAATTTATTTTGTATTGAAAGAAGTTTGAAGTTAGGTTGACAATTTTTATAGTTTTAAGATAGAAATTTGAGACATGTTCTATGGCTACTGGGGTGTCTAGATTGCTTCTGTTTGCTATTTTTATGTCCGTGTTTCCTTGTTTCATTGAATACTTTCATAGTTCCATTCCTTAGCTACTTCTGAAAGCCCTATGGGTTAAGCTAGGTACTAAATTTTTGTTTTCTACTTCTAGTCACTCCGGCCTAGACAGATGGCCAAACAATGGCAGTTAATAGAACTCTCGGTGTTTTATTGTGTACCGTGTTTTCTACTAACTTGCACAAGTAGATGGATTTTTCATCCTATGTCAAGTTTGCTTACAATTATTGGGCGATGCATTCGGCCAGCAATATGTCTTCTTTCGAGGTGGTTTATGGATGGAACCCTCACACTCCATTAGACCTCCGTTGCCCCTCTATATTCCCGAGGATCTTGTTTGTAAGTCTTGGGATGGGCTGATGAGGTCATTGCATGAGAGAATTCGGCTACAACCAGAGTGTTGAACTGAGAAATATGTGAATCAGGCTAACAAGCATTGCAAGGAGTTATCGTTGGAGGTTGGGGACGTAATTAGTTTAGGTTCGTCTTTGGAAGGATCGATTTCATGCTACTGTATAGCTAGAGAGGATCAACGACAACGCCTACCGAATCGATCACCCAAGTACGTATGTCGTTCATAAAGTGTTCAACATTTCTGATTTGTCTTCGTTTCTTGCAAGGGAATGGCTACTTGACTAGTTGATGAATTTGGGCCCAAATCTTTTTTTTTTGGAGGGAGGGAGGGGGGAGGGGGATCATGCCCGGCCCTGGGCAAGGGCAAAGTGGGCACTTGCCCAGGGCCTCCAATTTGTTTGGGCTTCATTTGAAGCGGCCCATTATACTTAGTATTACTATTAAAAAAAAAATCTGACCTACACTCCTACCGCCAGTTCTTCTTCCTCGCTCGACTGTTGGCTTTCACATACACAGATACACGCCATTAATAGGGACTCCAACTTTCCATCTCCTTTCCACTTCCCAAGTTATCGAATCTCAAATATCAAAGATGAAATTGCTTTTCGTCTCCTCACCTCTTCCCAATTCTCAATTTATATGGGTCAATTGTTCTTTTGTTCGACCTTCAAATTCGAAAATTGAGTTCAAGGAAGTAGCTTCAGCATTCCTATCCGGCTTCGGCTTTGATTCAACCATTCAAATCAGTCTTCTAATGCCTTACAGCCTTTACTCAGTTACTCCTATCAGTGTCTTCGTTTTTGTCATCTATGGCTTCGACTTCAGGCTTTGGTTCCACTCTGACTTCAGCCTTCCTCTTTGGTAATCATATCCATAATCAATCTTTGAATTTCTACTCTATCTTCTACTATTAAGTTGTTCATTCTGTTGGCTAATTGTTGATTTTGGCTTCTGTTTTCGGCTGCTTCGATTGCAGATTTGGGATGGTTTACCGTTTAAGCTGTTCATTCTGCTGGCTATCCATTCATTCTGTTAGCTGCGTGAGTGCGTGCAAACTGCGCTTTCGACTGTTTAACTTCGGCCTTCTGTTGGGTAATCATCTACTCTATCTTCTACAAATTTTTTTAATCTGTTGGGTAATCTTCTTCTATAATTTCATGAATTTGATTCAAACTCCATATTCTTGATGTTGTAATTGTTCCAGAGTTGTTGTTCAACTAGACTTGGTGTCATAATTGGGGCAATTGGGCAAGTGATTGAAATCAAGAACTATACTCGGTTGTTGTGTAATTCCTCTTTTTAACTCTGTTTTCAGTGTTTTGTGTTGTGATAATTGTTCAATTGGTGTGCTACTTGTAAGTTGTGTTGTGTTCAATTTTTTGTTTTGTGTTAGTATTCGATTGTGTTATGTTTGCAGTTGCAAGAGGTTGTGTTATTTTCTTATGTCAATATAATTATAAGGTAAATTTCATCTAAAATTTTTGGCAGACACCATCTTGTTCAAAGTTTTGCCCAGGGCCTCCGAAACCCATTGGCCGGCCCTGAGGGGGATGCGACACTCGATAGAGCTAGCTTGTCTAACAATTGAGTTAGAGATCGAGGTGCTATGAACGGAGTTGTAACGGGTGTTGTTGAAGATGTTGATGAGGAGGGGATTAAAGAAAAACAACATTTATCTCGAGTTACACCACCTTTGACGGGATTGAGTCGGTCGATCTTGAATCCAATCTTTTTTTTATAATTATTCGGGTGTAGGATGAGTTCGGGTCGGATCAATCGGATCAGTTTTATCGGTTCGGGTCGGGTCGGGTCGGGTATTGTCAGCTCTACGTGCATGTGAGGAGCAAGACTTCAGCCGTGTAACATTGGGGTAACTTGGGTAGTGGAGTGTGACGTGTGGTGATGTAACTTGTGGTGAGGTCTCATGTGGGTAGTAAGTCGTGGTTGGAACATTTGAGGGTTGTAGCGAGTGGGCCTGTCTTTGTGGGTGTAGGGGTCCGATTGTTTAACGATCCCACAATGCTTCTTCACCCCACATCGGCAAGCAAATTAAAATGTTGGGCTGAATGTTTACGCTTGCCGTAGTGTGGAATGGGGTGTGGGCGTGTTGTGCTTTCGGTTAACTGATCCTCCTGTACCTCTCTGGCGGGTTGTGTGTGGTAACATTGCGGTAGTTTTATGTATTAGTAGGACTTTTGTGGGATGTATTACCCTTTTACGTGAGACTTTTGGTATGGTCTTACTTCTTGTTACTCATTGGCTTTATGCCACTATCTATATATTTACCGTTTTAAGACTTCAACCTCCTGAGGCTGGTCCACATTAGCCCAAGCAAGGCTAGATAAGCTTGATATTTTCCATTTTTTTAATTTTGTTTTGCATTTTCATTTTGGCGCCTATATATTGTAACGATCATCTCACTTTGAGGGGATGTTGATTTTGAGATTAAAAAAAAAGTGTGTCTTTTAGCTTTCAGTGATTCAAGTTAAGAATCTTGTTCTTAGAGAGGTTGTGAACAAAACCTTCGGTGAGAGGCCGAAGGAGGTAGCTTAGTGAGAAGTGACGGTACTGAAGGATTGATGGGTCTAGAGTTAGATTATGAGGGTTCTTATAAATCTAGTCAAATGTATTCAAAGGTTAGAGAGTTTGGTTTTACATATTCTGCAACCCGTTCGGGTTCTTCATCCTGCAAAGAACATCGAAGGACCTTTCACCACTACCTTCGACCCCTTCCACCAACCCTAATCCACCCCGGAAAAAGATCGGACGCCACGTCGACGATCTCGAAACGCATCAGGGTCAAATTTGGTCAATTTCAGGTTTGTCAATTTTTATTTTATTTAAATAAAAAATTATATTTTGATAACATTGCGATAACTGGAAAATGTTAAAGTTTAAGATGTCATTGTTAAAATGTTCTTTTTGGGCCCTATACTTATTAGAAGATGTCATCCTAACTTAAAGCGCGTAATCTATCTATATACATATACTAAAACCGATGCATTGTTGCCTGCGTGGCGGCTTGTGAATGAATCTGCTTACGTGGCGGCACGTGAGTGCATCTCACAAAACCTTCTCCCGTCAAAAAGAAAATCTAATAAAAATAATAAGACAGTTCTAATCTATATAATTAAAAATAATTGTTTTATTTTATCATTAACTCATATAATTGAATAGATGGAATATCTTATAAAAGAGTATATATTATATAAGGAAATAACTATATATATCAATATAATTAAAGGCAATAATAGTAATAAATTTGGCATATACCGATATACAAATTGTCATATAAGTGTATCTCCATCTGGATTATAAATAATCTATCCAATGGACGGTTTATATCTAAATTACACCATATGGACGTGACCTAAAGACATTAGGTTCACCCAATTTCCATATAGACGAATTTTATGGCGGGTCTTTGGGGTCTAGGCGGGTCTTGGTGACCTTGAAGGCCTTGGTGGAGGGATGAGGTAAGGGGTTTAGGCGGGAGTCTAAGCGGGACTTGAAGGGTTTTTTTAGAACAGTGATCATAATTACCAAAAATATTAATAGATACATAGTAGTAATTATTTGATAGGTGTTATCGATTATTTTTGGTGGAAAGAATTAATTATTTCATAGTTATTTTATTTATATATATATTATTTTTCAAGAGAATGAGTTATTTAGATCTAGATTAATTTTAATCTTATATTTTCAGTTATTAGTTTAAATATCATAATGTAATTCATATTTATTTATTTATTTTCATATTTATAATAAGATTTTTTATAAATAATTAATGTAATTTTATAATATTGTGTTAAAATATTCTCGTGCACGGGACGGGGCATACACTAGTTATGTACTACATCCGATCTAAAATATTTGATTTTTACTATTACTCATTATATTTTAATAAAATTTGAAACTCTATAAAATATCAAAGTTTTAATTAATTTTTTTGAAATTATTTCATAAGTAATGAGTATAAAATTGTTTTGAAATTTTAATATTTTATACATTTTTTTTAAATCATGTTGAAATAAAAAAAATCATATATTATCAATCGGATGAAGTAATTTACAATACAAATACAAATAAATATAAAAGCTTATTTGAAAAAGAAAGATAGACTGCTTGTAATTATAAAACATAATAAATTAGAATATTCATGAATAATTTTAATAATATATAATTATAAATAAAAATAATTTTAATAATATATTAATTACTGAACTTACCCTATTTATGACTTTGGATTTTTTTTACTTTTAATTATTCAAAATTTTGTTTTAACGAACCGGGATAGCCGGGTCACAGGATTGAAACCCAATTGACCCAGAAAAATAACGGTTTTTCAAGTTTGAGTCAAAATTTCTGAGTCTTGACCCACAACACAATTTTCCGGGATTGGGTCAGGTCGGTCGAGTCCAGTTGGATTTCACAGCTGATCTTTGGCGAATATGACCATGATGTTAATTCATATTTATTCATAAAGAAATTTACAAACCAGAATCAGCTATCTTATTCTGCATCTCAACTGTACATATATATATAGTTGATGTTATTGATGGTTCAGTCTCAGCTTGTATAATGCATGTAGCTTCAGCTCCGAAATGAAATTCACTTAAATACATATCAGGAAATCTCAATTAATACCTTCTATAAACTCCACAATTCAGTGAGTCGTCCACTGTCGAAGAGCTGACTGTGGATTTGATTCCGCGTTGAATCCTTCCGCTGGCTGAATGATAAACTCCACATTGAGCAAGATAGAATGAATCAGGATAACTTAAAACAAATTAAATTAATTGGGTCCAAGCTAGGAAGAGCTAGCTAGTTCAACATACATACCTTTCTTTCAATGCAAATTCAACGAGATTAATTTTGTTTGATCGAAATAGATAGAGCACTTCCATGAAAAATCCTCTTGCCCAAATGAGTATTTCAGTTGTGCATATATCCCAACATCAATCAAGTGGTGGCCGGAGGGAGGAGAGTGTCGTCTCTTGACTCTTCTCATATATACAGTGCCGTGGAATACTCATTTGAGCAAGAGCCTTTTCCAAGGAAGGAAAGCTTCCTTTCGCTTGCGATCATGACTATACAAAATTACATCTATATATGCATATATTTCTCAACTACCAACACATACGACAGTCACATATATATTAGGTTGCAACTGATCGAGGAGGTTGTTGGGTATATATACTAGTACTATTTATAATATATATGTTTCTTAACTAAACCTAGCTCCTTTTGGCTGTTAGTTGTCGATGACTCCATATATAATAATTAAGTCCCGCGAATGATTTTTTTTCTGAGTAATTTGATTATTATTTAGGTACGTTTAAGTTGAACTAGCTAGTGAAGAAAGGTTGATGGAGCAAATGAGATAATAAGATGAATGCTAGTTCAACTCACTTTCAGCTTGCTAGCTAGCTGTTCCTTTGTACCTCAATATGACCCTTTTTTTTTAATTTAGTTACCAACCATTCAAAGTTCTGTCGTTCTCTCTAACTAGGTTTCTCTTTTACTACCACCTGTTGATGAAGCTTTTGTAGTTTTCCTTGTTGGATTTTGGTTCATTTCTGCACCCATTGCTTTTTTTTAAAAAAATTTAACAGCGATTGACAAGGAAAACGGTCGAGGAAGAGCTTGATGAAGCTGGGCAAAGTTCGTCCTCAAATATGAGGGAGAGGAGGAAGTTGTCAGCAGTGAAATGGACGACTGAGATCTTGGTGTAAACAATGGGCAGGATGAAGGTCCATCATCAATTAATACTGGTGTCGAGGGGCAAAGGATGACCTTTTCCGGAAGGTGGAGAAACACATTCCTCATTCCAAGCTGACACCGTACCCAAATTTATATCAACCGCAACCTTTTTCTTTCTGTTACCAAATCTTCAAACAGTTAATAAGAGAAATGTGTAATAAAAACATGTTGAGACTAGCCTACTTGAGAGCTCACTCGACGCTTTCCAATTGCTCGAACTCGAGTACAGCGTCCGAGTGTGTTATGTTTTATTTTTTTGTTGGAAGCACGTGATCTATTCTATATAAAATCCCAATTTCGTTGTAACAGAACTTCAACTTCTTCACTTCAATTCAATCAAAGTTCTTCGGTTGTGGTTTTAATGGCTTCCTCTTGCTTTCTCTAAGTTCTGAAATCTTCGATTCTCAAATTGTGAAATGGTATCAGAGCGACTATAGTTCTCATTTTTGTTTCTGGTGTTTTTCGATTGCGCTAATCTGTAAGGCAATCAATCTAATCTTCTTCCATTCAAATTCTGTCTCTGAAATTCAATTCTTCATCGAAGAATGGATCTAAACGAAGTTAATCCTAATGATGTCTTGTATCTGCATCATTCCGATCACCCGAGCTACAATCTCTCCACACAGCTATTGAGCGAGACCAACTACAATCATTGGCGTCATTTGGTGGAGGTGTCGCTTGTGGCAAAGAACAAGATGAGTCTTGTTGATGGCAGTTTCGCGATTCCAGATCTTGGTTCTCCTCAGTATCCGCAATGGAAGAGATGCAATGGCATGGTGATTGCCTGGATTCTACATTCAGTTGAGAAGGAGATAGCTGAAACTCTGCTGTATTTTCGTACAACGCATGAGATGTGGGAGGAATTGAAATTGAGGTTTGGATCTCCCAATTGCACTCGCCTTTATCAGGTACAAAAAGAGCTATTCAATACTCCCTCCATCCCGAAAAGGATGTCTTTTTAACCCTCTAATTTTTTCCCATAATATTTGCCTTTCTACATCAAACTTTCTAAAAATACACTACTCAATATAGATAGGATTATAGTGAATGATTAGATGACTAGTGTAATAATTAATCCTATTCTACATTAGCTTTTTAGTTGAGTGCACTACTCCTTCCCCCCTGCAACTATTCAACTTCCTCTCCTGTCCTAGCTTCTTCCCCTGCCTATCCATCTCATCCCATCAAACCAAGTAGTGTAATTAATTTAATTAGTGTGCTTTTCTTGTAGCTAGTGAACCCAATCATTGTTATTTTACCCCCAAAATTTCTATCTTTAGCTTCCTTAGTAGCCGTGAAAAATCCTACAAAGACATCCTTTTCGGGACGGATGGAGTATTTCTTTGAATGGATCTTCAATTTCATCTTATTTCACTAAGTTCAAGAAGTTGTGGGATGAATATCTGGATTTGGTGGATATGCCGACTTGTACTGCTTGTGGTTCAGTAAATACAGTTTCTAAATTGCTTGCTAACCAACAAGTAATCCAATTTCTTGTGGGATTACCTGATTCATACAATGGGGTGCGTACGAATATATTGTGTATGAAGCCTACTCCTCCAATGGGAGATGTTTACAGGATGCTTCTTGATGAAGAAAGCCAAAGGGGATTGAACAATGCTAGTTCAATCAATGAGAATGCAACTGCATTCAATGCTTTTCAAAGAAATAATCAGAATAACATTCAGAATGGTGGTCGGTATGGTTGATTCAATGGACAGAAAGGGGCTTCTCAATCAGGAAACCAAGGATCTCAGTCTTATGGTTCTTCTGGAAATCAGTCAGGCAACCAGAATGGTCAAAAGGGTAAAGGAAATTATTTTTGTGATCACTATAAGGTGGCTGGCCATTCCATCAGTAGGTGCTTCAAGATCCATGGTTATCCACCAAATTTCAAAGGAGATAAGTCAAAAAGATTTGCTGCTAATGTGTCAGTTGATGATGTTGATGGTTCTACTATTGCTCCAACTTTGACAAAAGGACAATATGATCAAATTTTGGCTTTCTTAAGCAAGTAAAGTGGTGGTGAGGATACTAACATGCTGGCAGGTAACAGTTTTTGTTTCAATGTTCAGGGTAGTGTATATAATTGGGTAATAGACAGTGGATCAATACACCATATATGTCCTAATCTTTCCATGTTTAATTCTTATAAGGTGTTTGATATGCCCAGTTACATCACTATTCCAAATGGTCAACAGTCTAAGATTTGTCATGTTGGTTCTATTTGCTTACAAAATAAAATTGTGCTTCATCATGTGTTGCATGTTCCTGAGTTTGCCTACAATCTGTTATCAGTAAGGAAGTTTGTTCATGATTTGAATGCCTATATGTTGTTTACACCTTCCTATTTTCTGGTCCAGGACCCTTCAATGAGCAAGCCACAGGTACTCGGTGAGGTGTCCAAAGGATTATATCTGACAATTGTGGGTTCCAGTCATGATCTGGTTGATAAAACTGCTTCTAGGATTTTGTCTTCTGCTATACATGATGATCTGGCTAGCAATGTAATGTGTAATCATGCTTTAAGTGTGTTGTTGCAGGAGTAAATCGAGTATTGAAATAAATATGAAATATAGTTCAGATTGACTTCCCTGTCTCAGCAAATAAATACAAGACTTCCTCCCGTTGTAGTAAGAGAAAATCAGGATCGAATCCACGAGGAAGCACGTCAGCAGTTCTTAGGTAGCTTATCAGATTCTCACAACAGCAGCTGAAAGACAGAATCGCAGAAACAGAAAGAAAGAAACAAATAACCCGGCAAGGGCAATAAAAACAAAAGCAAAGAACAAAGTAAAGCAAAGGAAATAAAAGCAAAGCAAAACAGAAGCAAAGCAGAAACTAAATCAAGGACACAGAAGCTACTCGATCTCGAGTAGCTGTCCTCTAGATCGACAAAGGTAGTCGACAACAGTAACTCAAAATTGAAAACAAAGCAACTCGACAAGCAAAGTTCTCCTCGACCTCGACAAGAGGTACTCGATCTCGACAAAGAAAGTAAAGACAGAAACTTTAAAATCGACAAAAACAGAAGAATCACAACTCGACTAAGACAACCCCTCCTCGACCTCGACTAAACACTCCTCGAGGTCGACAAAGCTTCGTCTAGATCGACAAGAAACAGAAAAAAACACAACTTTGCAGATTTTCGACAGAATTCAGAAATTTGATAGAAATAAACTCAATATGCTAAAAGACCTCCAAGGCCAGGGTTTCAACACCACAACGATAACCATGCAAAACAATACATAAAGGCATAAAAGATCATGCTTTCCATCAAATAACTTTCGTTATTAACAAATAGGCATATAGAGGCTCTCGCATAAACCCTAATTGTTACTAACCCTTTTCACATAATTAATCCAAGTTGCATTAAGATCACTTTCGCTTCAATAACACAAACAAGGATCACCTTCAACTCTCGCAAAAGAATCATGCTCATAGGGATAGAAGATGAATTGCACAAAAAGATCTGACCTTTATCGCATCGCCTCACATGGCCACCGTCGGGCTCACCCTAGCCCTAGAAGTGGATGGACTACTCACGCCTCATCGCAATAACAGACATTGATTGATGAAAAAGAACTAACTTGCATAAAACTATATTCAAAAGCCTTTACAATCCTGGCAATCAACTTTCGCAGAAAGCCAAAACCCTAAAAACCTTAGAACCCCTAAACTTCTCTGTGGAACTAACTAATTGTCTCTGAAATTGAATGAATAAAACTGAGCCCCCTAGGGCCTTATTTATAGCCTTCATTCCCTAGCTATTCTAGGAAAGAAGATATCTATCTATATCTAAAATTATATCTAAAAGCATAAAAGATAAATAAATTGTTTAAAGGAATTAAATCAACTAGGAAAAGATAAAACTAATTAAGGTAGGTCTTCATGATGTTGATAGATCTTGTCTCCTTGGATAGAACTTGATGTAGTTGGATAGATCTTCGATGGATTTGGATAGAATCTTCCGCCTTCGCGCCCAAGGAAAGCCAATTCTTCTCGGACAGGGCTCGTCGAGAAGCTGCTGGACACGGCTCTAGTCGACCTCGAGTTGGGCTTGTCGACCTCGACAAGGATGGCTCGTCGACCGGGCTTCCTCGGGTTGGTCTTCTCGGCAAGGCTCGGACAAGGGATTAGGCGCTCGTCGATCTCGACCACCTCTTGTCGAGATCGAGTAGGGTGCTTCCGCGAGTTGGCTCTTCCGCTGGCAGCGAGTTGCTTCTTCCGCGGCAGCGAGTGATCCGCTGCAGCGAGTCGAGTCTTCCGCTGGCAGCGGGTGCTCCTGGTCGTCCTTAGCTTCGTCCTCGGCTTATCGGGCAACTTCTCCTCGTCGACTCCGGGTGGTGGCGCTGGGCTTCGTTGACCTCGACCAGTTCTTGTCGAGATCGAGTAGGGTCCGGACCTCGGGTGTCTGGCTCTCTCGATCCGGCTCTGTCGACAAGGTTGCTCGGACATGGCTTGTCGAGGTCGAGTAGGCTTGGCTCGTAGACTTGTTCCGCTGCTTTGACCTTGGACTTCTGTAGTGGTTTTCCGAGCTTTTCCGACCTTCTGTAGAATTGCTGTAAAACGCCTCTATTTCTGCGAATTACACAGAAACTGGTGTACATTCCATAATTTGGCAAATAAACATAAACTATATAGATTCTGCACTATCTTAGCCCAAATGCATGTAATGTATACAGAAATCGATATAAAAGTTACTGTAAAACATGGCAGATTCAGCTCACAACAAAGTGCTATATCTTTGGAATTATGACATTACATATTGAGACATGTACCTTTCGATCAGATGTTTCATTTTGAGTTTCTTAGCTAGGGATCTTACTAGACATTCTAAACCTCATGTTTGTCCTCGTGCAAGACAACACATGAACTCTTTTCCTATTAGTTCAATAAAAATCTTTGAATTGTTTTGAGTTGTTACATGTTGATATATGGGGACCTTATAAAGTTCCAACTCATAATGGTTTTAAGTATTTTCTAACCATTGTGGATGATTTCTCAAGAGCAACTTGGACTCACCTTGTTACTGATAAGAGCAATGTCTTTTCTGTGTTGAAAGCTTTTATTCAATTTGCTGCTACTCAATTCAACACCAAAGTAAAGGTGATAAGAATAGACAATGGGGGTGAGTTTTGCAGTTCTGAAGCTCAAAAATTCTATTCAGAAAAATGTATTCTCCATCAAACAACATGTGTGTACTCTCCTCAACAGAATGGGGTAGTTGAACGCAAGCACAAGCATCTTTTGGAGACTGCTAGAGCTTTATTATTTCAGTCCAAGCTTCCAATCAAATATTGGGGAGAATGTCTTCTTACTGCTACTCATCTCATTAACAGGTTCCCCTTGGCATCTATTCAATTCAGAACTCCATATGAGATTCTTTTTCATAAATCTCCTGATTATTCTATGTTAAGACTTTGGGGTGTTTATGCTTTGTGAGCACTATGAAGGTTGATAGATCAAAATTTGACCTAAGAAGCATGCCTTGTGTGTTTATTGGATACCCACATGGTCAGAAGGGATATAAGGTTTTGGATTTAACATCTTATAGAATTTTTGTCTCTAGAGATGTTAAATTCCATGAAAATCAATTTCCCTTGCACAAGATCAATTTTGATACTCAATTACCACTTCCTAACATAAAAAATGAACTGCCTGAGCACATATTTTTTCCTAATGCTGAGATTACTGGAGAGAGGATATTTTAGCACATGATCCTTCAGTTCAAGATCAATTGATTGATCACCCTCCAGTTGCACAGAATCAACCTGTTCCAGAGATTCCACGTGTTTTAAGAAGGTCTACAAGGACAGTAAGGACTCCTACACATTTACAAAATTATATATGCAACTTTGGCTCTCACCAGGAACAATTTCCATTATTGTCTAGCTTCACTGATTCTTTTATGTGTCTCTCAGCAACTTTGCCAAGCACTGATTCTTTGGTTGAACCTAAATAATTCACCAAAGCTTCTAAAGATCCCAAGTGGATTGAGGCAATGGATAAGGAAATTGATGCTCTTCAGACTAACAAAACTTGGGTTTTAGTTGATCTTCCTGCAGGCAAGCAACCAATTGGATGCAAATGGGTGTACAAAATAAAGCTAAAGGCAGATGGATCTATAGAAAGATACAAAGCATGCCTGGTAGCCAAGGGTTACACTCAACAGTATGGGATTGACTATGATGAAACATTTTCACCAATGGTAAAGCTATCTACTGTAAGAGTTATACTTTCTATTGCTTTAAATAAAGGTTGGGATCTATTTCAATTAGATGTCAACAATGCATTTCTTCATGGGGATCACCATGAAGAAGTGTATATGACCATACCTCAAGGTGTTTCAAACCCATCTAATAAAGTATGTTTGTTGTAAAAATCTTTATATGGGTTGAAACAAGCTGCAAGGCAATGGTTCAGCAAGCTACACATTACCTTATTAGATTTTGGTTTTATACAGTCAAAACATGATCCATCTTTATTTCTTTCTCACAAAAATGGTCATTTAACCATAGCTGCTGTCTATGTAGATGATATTTTTCTCACAGGTTCTGATGTTAGTCAAGTTACTGCTCTAAAGAGTCATCTTCCTGAACTCTTCAAGATCAAAGACTTAGGGAAGCTCAATTACTTTCTCTGGGCATTCAGGTCACACATAGTGACAAATGTCTTGTTCTAAGTCAAAGGAAATTTTGTTCAGAAATCATCAAAGAGGCAAATCTGGAGGACAACAAGACCTGTGTCACACCTTTGCCTATAAATTTCAAGTTGCACTCTTGTGATCGTAATATTTTAATTTCTGATCCTACTAGTTATAGAAGTTTGGTTGGAAAGCTGAGTTACTTGACAAATACACGCCCAGATATCTCTTTCTCTGTACAGGTTCTAAGCCAGTTCTTACAAGCTCCGGACAAAAATCATCTAGAGGCTCTTCATCATCTAATCAGATATGTGAAGGGGACTATCAACTATGGAATCAAGTTACAAAAAGGGTCTTCAATAAAGCTACAAGCTTTCTCGGACAGCGACTGGGTATCTTGTCCCATTTCAAGGAGGTCTGTAACTGGTTATGTGGTGTTGTATGGTAGTAATCCCATCTGCTGGAAGTCAAAGAAACAACCAATAGTCTCAAGGAGCTCGTCTGAAGCTGAGTACAGGGCTATGAGCCAAGCTGCAGCTGAGGTCTCTTGGTTAGTCAATTTGTTGGTCGAATTAGGGGAGTCTGATTTAAGGCCAGTCACTCTCCACTGTGACAACAAATCAGCTCTTCAAATTGCCCGGAATCTTATTTTCCACGAGCGAACTAAACACATAGAAATCAACTGCCACTTCACTCAAGAGAAGGTCTTGGAAGGATTGCTTCAACTGAGTTACTTGCCAACCGAGAATCAGCTTGCGGATGTCTTAACTAAGATTGCCCCTGTAGCGCATCACAAAGAGTTACTATCCAAACTGGGCATGAATCTCGATGATCATCCTCCAGTTTGAGGGGGGATGTTGAGACTAGCCCACTCGAGAGCTCACTCAACGCTTTCCAATTGCTCGAACTCGAGTACAACGTCCGAGTGTGCTATGTTTTATTTTATGTTGGAAGCACGTGACTAGCACGTGATCTATTCTATATAAAATCCCAATTTCGTTGTAACAGAACTTCAACTTCTTCACTTTATTTCAATCAAAGTTCTTCGGTTGTGGTTTTAATGGCTTCCTTTTTCTTTCTCTAAGTTCTGAAATCTTCGATTCTCAAATTGTGAAAAAACAACCTAAGACTAACTCCAATGGTATGGTTCAAATGCTTAAATATGCACATTTTTATACAAATTGTGCTCCAATGTTTACTTTTGAGTGTGCAAAATATGCACATTTGCACACAAAATCCTCAAATATAAGCATATCACCTCCCCCATTTGCAAAAACTTTATCACTTTTCAATAAAGTAGAGATCATTTCTATTGGTTGTTTTTAAGTTTTTCTTTTACCTTTTTAATTTAATCATATATATGTAGAGATGGATGTGTATAAAATACACATCTAACCAATGGAGTAAAATATCAAAAAGTGATGTGTATTTTTAACACCTTGTGCAAATATGTACATTTACACACTTAACCATTGGAGTTAGTCTAACTGCTGTCATTGCCAATGAGTGAATTCATACCCTTTCTCATCCAGCACAAAAATCATCAACAAAATGAATCCAACTGAATTGATTGTTTTGATATTTTGTGTAAGGCAATCCAAGCTGCCCTTTTCATAATGGCGGACAAAGGGAGAGTAAACCATACATAATACATTGATCAGTTCAAGGTTAAGATGTAAGAAACTTTCTTCCATCTTAAGAAAGTAAGAGCTAATCAACGATAGCTGCAAAATTGTGTCTTCTTTCTAGGAAGGATCAATCAGCACCAAGAAGTCAAGAACGGCATCTGAAGTCGCACATGAACAAATCTGCGCAGGGTCTCATAAACATGAAAGGTCTCGGCCTCTGCTACCTAAATGCACCTCCGTCCTTTGCAACATGTCCAACCGATGAATAAGAACTCTAGCAAATACTCTGCCAAGCACTTGTATAAGATTTATATAACTGATCAACTAAACACTTTCTGATAAGGACATTGTTGATTTTTATTTCCCCATTTCAGCCATCGTTGATTTTTAGTGTCCTGAGTTGTTGTCGGTGTCTATTTTATCTATGCATCTATGCTTCTTTTCATGCTCTTAATTTTCTTATTGTTCTACATGTTATCATTTTGTTCATTTGTTCGGTTATTTTTTGGTCTATCGGAAACATTATCTCAACTAGTTCGGGGAAAGAGTGCGTATCCTGAGCCCTAGACCCATCACATGATATACTAGGTTATTGTTTAGCCACTAGTTACTAATGAGCCACCACACTAGATTGATGTTTGGCCAAACTACCAAATTTGGTAGTTCCGGATTGTGTCCCACGGTTTTTTATTTTTCGGAGGATGCCCCTAAAGTTTTGCAAAAGTTCGTGTGGTGCCCAAAATCAATGTTTTCACTTTTATAAACAAAAAATAACATTTTTTCAATATTGTACAAAATCACCCTTTACTTTTAAATTGCACATAATTATCTATTTTTTCCCCAAAAACGCAACACAAACCACACTCATTTTTAAAATTCGACAAAATCACCCATTATTTTAAAAAAATTAAGCATAAAACGCCCCATGTTTTTAAAACCGCATAACATATCAATTACTTGACAAAATTTCTACATAACCATCAGTGCCATATTAGTATTTAAAAAACCATCGGTGGTCGTACATGTGTTTTTTTTGCATGAAGTTTGGTTCTCATGTTTTTTCGAAAATTAAGATTTGAAAATTCGGGCCTTTATAATTGGTTGATGGTACAACAAGTGTTGACACCAACCGAACTCTTGTCTTGTATTAAAAAAAAAATAACAGCACAATACACATAAGAATTTGTGATGCAATATTTTACTCCTCATTCGCTAAAACATGTCATTTTAGCTTTGTACACAACTTTTAAGAAAATCGACAAATATACTATTTTATCCTCATTTATTATACTACCTTTTTACGTTATAAAAAACTACAATTATGTTGAGAGAATGAAAGATGTGAAGAGACCAAAAGAGTCACACATGGAAAATGTGAAAGATAAAACCTTAGCATATAAACCAGTGGGCTACTCCTCCTATTGTCAATTGGTTTTAGGATGGAACCCCGCTCGGCGTATGTGCTAGGCTATTAGCGCAAGGGTGCACGTGTGCACATGACCCCTGATCCCGAGTCCCAACGGACTTTAGTAAATTAACAATCAATTAATCATTACAAAATCATTTTCGTAAAGTAAATTAAAAAATTTCTATGGTGACTTGTTTATATGAACAAAATTAATACTATAAAGTGACATGTTTTCACGAACGGAGTGATTAATATATTAGGGACTTAAATGAAAAGAATAAAAAGATAAGGACTAACACGGAAAACACATACTCCCTCTGTTTCCTTTTAAGTGACATTTTCAAGTCAACTACGTAGTTTTAGAACGGTAAAAACTATATTAATTATTATTCCCTCCGTTTTAAATTAATTGTCGTTTTAATGTTATGCACATGTACTAAGAAACTCCACTTTTCAAGGGAGTAGTACGATACAGATTGCAAAGGCCTAGGCAACCCCCTTAATTAAGACCTCTACAACTCCCCGTAATTAATTAAACTTACACCCAAACATCCCAATTTTAAAATTCATTAGACAAATTAATTATACATTGTACACTGCAAAAAGGGAAAAGTGGTGGGTGGACAGAGTGAACGTCAATTAAATTCACAAACACAACAATCCACCAAAACGACAATTAATTTAAAACAGAGGGAGTAATATTTTAATAATTTTTTTTAAATAATATTATACTCATCACCAATAAGTATGAGATTATTGAAAAAGGAGGGACACGATCTCAGAAAAACAAACCCTAGGGCATAAAAGTGCGATCTCCGGCGTACTACCCCCTGGTGGTCGACGACAAGCTTCTTCTCTCTCCGGTGTAGGGTTGTGGGAGCTAGGGTTTCTCGTCGGCACAAAGCGACGTTCACCGAGTCTGGAGGGCTCGGCTGCGGGATTGATAGGTTATGGAATACTCAAGTCGGAAGGATGATGGAGGGGAGGAAAAATGTGCATCTGACGGAGGAGAAGAGGGGCGAAGTGGTAGGGCTGGATGGAGTAGAGGGTCTGGTAAACGATGCGGTGTCGGTAACACTTGTGGGTTTGCTGCTTACGACTAGGCCTTTCAATGTACCAGCCCTTCAAGGAGTGATGAAGAACGCGTGGAGGGTGAAGAGGGGCTTCACATTCAGGGAACTGGCAACAAACTATTTTGTGTTCAAATTTGCAGATCGAGCGGACAAAGGAAAGGTAATCTGAAGATGTCCATGGTCGTTTGATCGTTCATTGTTAGTACTCAAAGAACCGGGTTGCGAGCAACCCTCAAAAATAAAATTCGAAAGGAGTCCTTTCTGGGTTAGGCTATACGATCTCCCGTTGTGTTTGAGATCGATTGAAATGGTAACCAAGGTAGCAAAGACAATAGGGACGTTGGTGGAGGTGGATGAGGAAAGTCTGAGAGTGATTGGGAGGCATATTAGGGTGAGGGTTGAAATTGATCTCCAAAAACCACTAAGACGTGGGGTGATGATATCTGTAACAGGGAAGAAAATGTGGATAGAATTGAAATATGAACGGCTTCCCAATTTCTGTTATGGGTGTGGTAGGTTAGGGCACTCTGAGATTGACTGTGAAGAGGAAGAGGCTAAACACTATTCAAATGAGTACGGGGACTGGCTAAGGGCGTCCCCTCTCAAGGTGCCAAGAGGGTTGAGCGAGAGAGAAGGAGATAAGAAGGGAAGGGGGAGTCAGACAGGCAAAAGCGGAGAGCGGGAGGTGGGGCAAGAGGATGCGACTGGGAGGAAAGGGAGGAGGTCTCTACTGGAGGAGCCGGAGGAGGCTGAAAGGATTGATGAAGATAGGGAGTGAATGGACATTCCTCTAGGGGATGTAGGAGAGGAGGTAATAAGGACCATTGCAAAAGTGGGATTGATGGAAGGGGGAGAGAGCGATGCAAAAGAGAGGGAGTTGGAGGTGAGGACTGATGGGAAGAGTGGTTTTATAGGGAGTGGGGATAATAAGACAAAACAGGTGATAGATGGAAAGGCAACAGGTAAGGAGGGGGCAATAAATATTATAGAAGGTGGAAATGGGAATTTAAAAAAGAGCTGGAAGAGGATAGCTAGAGAAAAGGGGACAGTAGTAGAGGGAGTAAGGAGTTCCGAGGCAAGGAAAAAAAGGAGGGAGGATATTATGGAGGATGTGGAGATGAGCGAAGCAAGAGTGCTAAGTAAGAAGCAAAAAGGGGATTCCAACAACATGATTGAGATATCGACGGGGGAGACCGGAGGGTCCCCTTGCCGGTCACAATGAATATCCTAAGTTTCAACTGTCGGGGGTTGGGGAAGGACCCGACAGTTGACTATCTCACCGAAGTGGTGAGAAGGAGGACCCCAGGAATAGTCTTCTTAATGGAGACTAAAAGCAACAAAAATAAAATGGAAGGGATTAGAAGGAAAATCGGTATGAAATATGGATTCACGGTGGATTCTATTGGAAAGTCGGGTGGGTTGAGTTTAATGTGGGAGAAAGGTATCGATTTGAGCATCCAGTCTTACACTCAACATCATATTGATGCTCAGGTGAAGGGGAAGGATGGGGAAGTGTGGAGGCTTACTGGAATTTATGGGTGGCCGGATGGGAAAGATAGGTGGCACACTTTAGGCTACTCAAAAGATTAAATGAGGATGTGCATGACAAATGGGCATGTTTGGGAGATTTTAATTATGTGAGTAGCTCAGCCGATAAGCAAGAAGGGAGGATGGCGAATTTCGGGAGAATGGTGGAATTCAGGGGAATGTGGGTTGAGGGAGATTCCATTCACGGGAGGGAGGTTCACCTGGGACAACGGGAGAGAGGGAGATGAATTCATCCAAGAAAGGTTGGACATGGGCTTCGCCAATGAAGCTTTGTTGGGGACATATCCTTGGATGAAAGTAGTTCACTTGGCTCGAGCTGGGTCGGACCACGTGTCGCTGCTGCTTGAGTTTGAGGAAGGAGAGCATGGTAGAGAGAAGAGGGGTCATAGGCCTTTTAGATTCGAGGCCATGTGGATGGAAAAAGAGGAGTGTGAGGATGTGGTGAGAAATGCACGGCAGAATCCAGGGACGACGGGAGCTAAACAAGGAGTGATGGGAAAGATAAATCGGTGCGCCCAAGACCTGCGGGAATGGGATAATCTGTGCTTCGGCAATGTTAATAAGGAGCTGGGGCGGGTGAGAATGGAGCTTGCAGAGATGCAAGAGAAGGGCATGATAGGGAGGGATGTAGGGAGGAGGAGGGAGTTGGAAGCAAATGAAAGAGAGCTTATGAAAAGAGAGGAGATTATGTGGTACCAAAGGGCTAAGGCTAATGAGCTTAAATGGGGAGACAGAAACACTACTTTCTTCCATAGGAAGGCGAGTGGTAGACGGAGGCGAAATAGGCTCTCAAAATTGGTAGATGATGATGGTGTGGAGTGGAGGAGTAGGGAAGGGATGACTAAGGTGACAACTGAGTATTTCCAAAACCTATTTGAGACCGATGTGAAGGCCCCTCCAGATTCGGCTTCTCAAGGAATCGAGCAACTAGTGTTGACGGATGACAACTCCGAGCTGCTACGTCCCTATACCGGAGAAGAGGTATGAATTTGTAAAGACTCGGAATTTTAAACCCTAATTTTTGAAAAAAAAGGAAATTCAAAATGAATTTAAAAGTGGAAATTAACAACAACAACAACCAAAAAAAAAACTCCATAAATCGGATTTTAAAACTCATGGAACGAATTTCTCCGACGGATTTCAATTCCGCTACTTTGAGTTGAGGTTTTGGAATATGAGCGAGATTTTATCAGATTAATTAATTCAGTTTTGGAAATTCGATGTGAAAATTTGAGTCGAGATAAGATCGAGAAAGCGGGTTTTGGAATTTATTTAGCGGGTATTTTGAGAATTGATTTTTGTAACCACACATGTTTTCCCTCTATTTGTCTTCTTCTCCCACCTCTATCCGATTTCAGCATAACCAAATCTCTCCCAGCCTGTTTCCTACCAAAATTGGTTAAATACTTTCCTCACACCCACCTCCCTCATCCTGTAGATTACCCACTCTATAACAAACATTCAAAAGAAAGGAACCCAGCCCCAGCTAGGCCTGCAGGCTGCAACCTACACCTGTAGAAGTTGACCCCTTTTGTGTTTGATCCAAATTGAAAACAAAAATCTCCTTCTCACTGCACTCCAATATGTACCCCCACATCTTCATTTTCCCATCTCCCCCTTTTTTTTTTACTTCTGTCCAAACACAACTCTCACCTTGCTTTCCCTTAGTTGGCCGAGAGGAGAAGCCCCAAGCACCTCCTTTGCTCAGCTCCTCATCACCATTCCTGCTTGCAACCACCGCATCCCCTTTCCTCCCATGTCTTGCCGCCAGAGAAAAAAAACCGAGCACCTCGAGCCTGTTTGTCGGGGAGCCACCAGTCGAGCATCACCCCGCTTCTGGTGTCCGAGCAGGAGCACCTCCCTCCTTCTCCTTCGAGCAGTTGCCAGGAGCCCAAGCTCCTCCACTCTCCGACGACGCCGAGCCAAGCACGAGCGAGCCCAGGAACCGCCGACGCCACATCCCTTCTCCTTTTTCCCTGTTTTCTGTCCAAAACCTTCGGTGAGTCCTCTTCCCCTCCTCTCGCTCTAAATCTGACATAAAAGATTTGCCTTTGACCTCCCATTTCTGAACCAGGCGAGCTCGATCGATTCCGACACCGACGACGCCCAATCGAGACTCCGACGAAGCTCCGGCAAGCATGACCCATCCCCTCGGTGAGCACTCCTTCCTTTCCTTTTCTTTTCGATTGTGGTCCATGGGTGTCGGTTGTGCGGTCGAAGCAGGAGCCAGGCCGCCGGCGAGAGCTTCCGGCGAGGCCCTCTTCTTCTTCTCTGTGTCGGGTTTCAGGTTTGGGGATGATGAACAGTGTTCTAATTTGGGTCCGGTTTCTGTTTTAAATAAATGGGTTCGGTTCGGGTATTTTTAAAGCAAAGCGGTTCAGGGTTTCTTTTTAAAAGAGAACTGGGCTGGGTTGGTTGGTTTGGATCCGAAAATAAAGGGGATTTGGGCCTTATAATCCGATTGGGCCTATTTCTTTGGGGCCTGATTTTGATTAAAATGTGTTAAGATGTAATAAAATGAATATCATGATTTAAGACTTATATATATATATATATATATATATATATATATATATATATATATATATATTAAATGGGATAATATGCTATATTATATTATTATTGAGATTTAAAAATATAATATTAAAAAGAATTTGATGAACATTCTCCAATGTCGGAATTTCTAACTAGTTAATTCGGATTTTGAAATGGTTTCGGGACTAACTCGGGAATTATGTGATCGGTGACTAACTAGCATAATTGATGTGGATGGTTGACTAATATCATGATTGGTGTGTACTAATGGCATGATTGATTGACTAATGGCATGGTGAAGTGTTAGACTTGTGTAGCGTTAGTTTATGCTTTCGAGATATGATGAATATGATGAACTTGATATATGTGATATGCGGATTATTTTGCGGATATATTATGGTCTTGTGGAATGTGGCAATATGATGAATGGTTGAAATTGATGGAACGATGATTGCGATATGGTTGTTATTCTCGTTGAATGATATGCTTGAGTGCTTGGATGATTAGACGTAGACTTATATATGTGTTCTAATATGTATCTAAGTGATCTTTAATCTATTATAATGCTTGCCTTGCTGTTCTGCACCGCCAGGTAAGTCTCTTCGGAGCTTACTCAGATTGAATAGAGCTATTCCCTGCTTTAGGTGCATGATATACTAGGTGCTTGCATTCATGATCAGCATGTCATGTAGTACCATGCTAGGTTGCATCGATCGTTGAGCATTCTATTTCTTTATGTGTATGTAAACAGAACGGCTGTTATCTGTGAAGTAACTAGAGTCATTGCTAGGGTTATAGGACGACCTAGTCTCATCGGGTCCCGTCCTGAGTCAATCGAGTCATGAACTTCCTTATATTATGAGATGCCTGCGGGCTTTATTGCGGAGCGGGTTAGGCATGCGTGCCGCCCGATTATGATGGAATGCATTCACGAGCTGGCCAGTCTCCGCCCTATCGGAAGGGGGTGGAGGTAGGAGAGGGATATACCACTTGGTATTCTGTGCTAAGGCCTTATTATTTATGCACTTGATCTTAGGAGCATGTTGGTGTGTTAATATCCCGCCATGCATCTAGAAGCATCTTTATTAGGTATAGCGTATATGTGTGCTTAGGGTTGGGATGCAGAGCTAAAGTGGGCATCGATCTGATCCCGCCCCAAATCAATTTTTTTTAGGTATCCGTTAAGCCTACTACTATTGATGCTGATTTGAGTCCATAACCGCTGGGTCTAACATGGCGGAAAGAGAGAGTTAAGATTCCAACTTCACCAAGTTAATTACGGCTCAAATTTGAATGGTTGATCATATTTTGACCCGGCTTTGTCGTGGCACCCCTTTGTATTATGCTTTACTTCCGTTATTTGTGTGACCTTTGGTTTTCCACGCTTAGACTTATGACAGGCACAGGGGACTTCCCCGGGGATTCCAACGATCCCTTCGAATTTTGGGTATGAAATCCCCCTTTAAAATGTTAGGATAGAATTTCAAACCTTCAACCTGTACTCGGGGCGCAAGATCCTAACGAGGGGTTTTATCCCTCGAAACGTAACCCGGGAATCAGAATCCCGGGCCGTTACAAAGATGGTATTAGAGGTGAGGTTGTGCAAACCGAGTATGATAGGTTGAAGTGGTTTTGAAAATAGCGCAGGGTTTTCAAATGGCTTTTCAAAATGTTTTAGAAAGGGCAAAATGAATTTAATATGGCTAACTCAAATGGGCTAAACATGAACTCGACTCAATAAATTCGGTAATCAAACAAAGGGAAACGATTGGGTAGTAAAGGCGATAGACCATCCCTATTGGATGTAGTTGGGAACGGGTAGGCAAAATATAGCTTGTTCTTTTACAGGTGGACTTGAAGAATCCAAGGAACCCGAAGGTTGGAGTGACATGGGTTAGGACGTCGTGAGGTATTTGCCCCTCCAGTCAGCCGTCCCTCGAAGGACGGCATAGATCGTCTCTGTGATTATAGGCACTATATCCAATTGGGCCCGAGGGCGATCCTCCTCGAAGAGGATCATATTAATCCCGTTGATTGCTTCCATGCTGAGTGCTATTGTGCTTAGGATAGAGAACTAATCATTATGCCTTGACTTGAATCATGTATTGAATAACTGTGCAAACGGGATAGCGGGAGAATACCTTGTTCTTATGTCATTGGAACTCCTGTCTTGTTGGAATAGCTCTTTCATAATTCAAACCCCTGATGATTCTGATTCCGTCAACCGTCCCACCAACACATTTAGGCATGTTAGCAAGGGTCGAAGAGCATCCGCTCTCCCCGTTTCGAGTCCTGTTTTGTATCCCACCACCAATGCTTCTATCGAGTCTCGTACCTTAGGTTGGTGTCTTCCACGGGAAAATTTGGGTCGGTCAACTAGCTACTTTCGGGGGTGTGTCGGATATGGGAAATTCATGAGTGTTTTAGGGAGGGTGATCAATGAAACAATTTCGAGTTAGAAGTGATTTGTCTTATAGAGTTATCCTTCTCGATTCTTATACTGGTCGACTGTCTTCCTACCACGAGAGTCTAAACACAAATTATACCCTCTCATCTCGAAAACAGTGTGAATGTCCTTGTGTCATACCGAGCGAGTCATACTAGCGTCCCACGGGGAAACAGGGTGATGAGTCGGTGATTGTATGACATGGTGTTTTGGTATATTTCAGCATGACTTGTCTGATAACTTGCTTGATTGCACTTATGAACGAATATATATATGTGTCGAATCTATGAATTCCCATCATTGTTACTCTCCTTTCAATTAGGTCCATGATAGTGTGGTCAACCCTCTTTGTATGAGTGCCATGAGAAATGAATTTCTGAGCATGTTAGGCTAATCAAATCGAACCTCATTGACTATGTATTTTCTTAATGAGTGTTGGTAGTATCATGTAGGATATACATCTCCTAATTATTGACCACCATGCATCTATGTGCCATACTTATCATACTACATGTATATGGTTGTATTGGACGTGATAGTTATTATGCCCAAATGACTGAACCATACCCCTTGACACGATTATTAGAGTGCATCTTAACATGCTTACCTGGAACCCACATTGTTTTGACCTACTTATGTGTACACTAAGTGAGTAATGAATCATACATGTGATATCCTATAATGCTCGCTATGTCATATATAACTTATGTTGCATATGTCTATTGCCGGTTGGTGCATACATCATATTAATATGCCAAGCATGATTAGTGCATGAGATGATAAGTTTTAGCCTGTCATGTGTGCATGTAAAGTTGATTATGTGAAATATTATGGATGCATAGGACGCTATTCCTTTAATAGGTACATGATATTGTGGAATGATATGATTGAAATATTTTGTGATTGCCATGTGCACTTGTAACCTTATAGAATACCCTAAGGGGATTGTTGTAACTCTCGGGTCTATGTCTTATCTTGAGTCTCGTCATCTCTAGTCCTGGTTTGTGTCTGAATTCTTAAGAAAGTCCTTTTGTCCTTCCTTGCCCTCTCCTATCTCCGTGACTTCTAACCCCTCGCGATCCCCTTGATGGACGCCGACATAGAAGAGAAAACGAGCGATCAAATGGCACCAGAGTGGCGCAACGAAAGTGTGGTGGGCCCATGGCCCATGGACCCTAGGATCGATGTCACCAAAGGAAGGACGTCTTTCGAAGATAGCGGTTGCAGACGTAATCCTCCTAGATGACTCAAGGAATGACGTTCTTCATCCGAATTGTGATCTCTCCTATGCAATCTGGAATCGGTGTCGTGTGATAGGCTTGGAACTAACTAAATTGATGTGTGATGACTGATAAGCTGAGTTGGTAGTGAATGATTGCCTGACTAACTTGTGTCTGTGATGATGTGCCTATATGCTCACGTGTACTGACCTGCTAGTAAATCGGTTATGGTTATATATGTGGTGGTGTATTCTTCTTGGGAATGAGTCGAGTGTTTTCTTCGGTGAGACGGGTCGGAAGTGACAGGTAGATTGAGGTATTCGAGTTGGGTCATTGGTTGTGAGAGATGGGGTACATGAAAGATGCGTTAGCATTAGTCGGGCCGAGTGAGTCAGGACTTGTCGAAGATAGTAGTCGGCGAGTATAGTTGAGGAGTAAAGTTAGTATGGCGAGATTTTGAGGGAGAGGTCTTCGTTAGAGTTAGTGTCGGTCGATAGTGTGTGGGTAGTGTAGTCCTAGAGGTGGATGTGTGAGCTAGGAGTAGATAGGGGGATTCTTGAAGAGGAGTGTTGTTAGACGGATTGGTGCGCGAAGGAAGGTGTCTAGATAGTTCAGGAAGCAGACCGTGGGTGGTTTTGAGAATGATCGGCTAAGGAATGCCTAAGAAATCGTAGAATTTGGAACTAAGCTGTATGTGCGGTGATTTGGGAGCGATCTTGGTAAAGGCTGAGGTTGAGGAATCACTAAGGAAGAGTAGTATAAGGTTGCTTGGGAAATTATCGATCTTGGGTATTAGGTAGTTCATATCAGGGTTGTGCGTGTGATGAGTATTTGGGGATTATTTAGATAGAATTGGTAGTGCTTAGAGAATTCGTGAGTGAAAGATTTCTAGTTACGTTGTTGGAGGATTTTAGCGTAGGGAATGAATCGGGATTAATGAGTAGAAGGTTATTGTGGATATTGAGTAATTTGAGGATGTGGGATGAGTCTTCGAGGAAGGGTTGGTAACTGGCCAAGGATGTCGTTGAGATTTCTAGTAAGACTGTGGGCTTGAGGTTGAGACAAGGAGATTCTAATCTTGGAATTTGGAACTAGGCAGAGCGGAATGTATTGAGAACGTTAGAGGATGAAGGATTTTAGAAGGTTGGCGAAATGACAGTACTTGGAGAACTCGGATGAGGACGATTTAGGGATTCTGCGGAAATGATGATCGGTAAAAGGAAGCTTTGGACGGGAAGGTGTCATGGGTAAGAAGTAGGAGCTTGAGGCAATTTAGGAATATGAAGAGATGAGGAACTAGAGTGGGACGACTTGAGGATTTCGAATGGTTATGGTTTAGTAAGATTGGGAATGAGGAAATTTGGAAATATGCCGAGACGAGGATCTAGAATAGGTCGGTAAAGGAGTCGTGGAAGTTCAGATTTTGCGAGATTCGGGATGGGACAAGTAAGTAGATTTTGTGATTGGTCATTGAGAACCTAGGAAGAGTAAGCGATATTGTTAAGGAACACCGAGGTCGATCGAGGGTGCAATTCGGTTGAGGATTTGAGACTTCTCTTAAGAGGTGAAATGGGACTGGTAGGTAACCCCTAGGATGAGAGTGTGCTTTATAGGGAGCCTTAGTAATAGATCGAGTTGTTAAGTTTGTCGGAATAAGGGAATTGTGCAATCGGGAACTCCGAGATATGGTTTTAGGTGGTCGAGTGGGATTTGAGGTCGGGATGCCGATATAGGCTGGTTCTTAGATGGCTTGATGGCATATGACTTGGGATGCTTAGTAGTTTGTTTGGGTAATTGGCCTTGATTGCGGATAGTTGTGAGGCTAGAAAGTCTGTATATGAGCGGGATGCAATGGTGTTTATAATTAGTATTCAATTGAGTTGGTAGAGCTAGGTAAGAATGACCTTGATGCGAAGGATAAGGAGCAGTGGTCGTGTCTTGTTATGGTTGGTAATTGTATGCAGATTCTCTTGATGATGTAACCTGGTGAATGCTTTATTTGGGGTAGTATTGTGCGAATTCTATGCTTTAGACGGTGATGATTCCTTGATGTATTGTCATAGGTGATAGTGAGTTGTTAGTACTAACAATAATTATCCCCTGAACTTGACGAAATGCTAGTGTACGGAAGTACTGGTTTGCCTCAAATGTGATGATGCTTGATAGTTAGCATAAGTATGATGTGCTTATCTGCCTGATATGATGTGCAACTTCTGTGGTATGATATGATGAATTCTAATATGTGCGATGCTATGCTAGATCTGTTATGGCACGTGACTACCCTGACATGAGTATGATCTGTTTACGAATGCGTGATGCGATTGTTATGTTATACGATTGTTATATGTTATATGATGTCGTGAAATGGACTTGCTAGGATGCTGAACTGAATTGATGAAATGTGATTCTAACTTGGAACGTAGGAAGGAGATATGGGATTAGCCCTTAGAGGTGGATGATTCCACCTCCTAAGATTGAAACTTGCTTAATTGACATCGGGTTAAGGGATTTTGAATAATGTTTAAAAATGACTAACTTAGATTTTGAGAAATTGAACGTGATCGAGTACTTCAATGATTTTGGGACCAAACCTTTTCGAATTGAGGAAACCTTTTGAAACTCTTCGACCCGAGCTTGCATTATGACGCCCCACGAAGTGGATACAGGCATTTTATAGGGGGCCTTATAGACTGCTTGCTAAGACCTAGTGGAGATGCTATAATGCCTTTTGAGTATGATGTAACTGAGAAGTCGGGGTAAGGATGTGGTAAGGGCCCATATCACATTCTCGCTACGACCAATCGGGGATATTATGATCATGACGACGATACTGTGAGAATCTCGTAGGGGCGCTTATGAGGAACTTACGGGATCAATGGAATGGTCCTTTGGCTCACATACTTCCAACTTCATCCACTACCTTGTTTTGGTTTTAGTCTCGGGGACGAGACTTGTTTTTTAGAGTTGGATGATGTAAAGACTCGGAATTTTAAACCCTAATTTTTTTAAAAAAAAAGGAAATTCAAAATGAATTTAAAAGTGGAAATTAACAACAACAACAACCAAAAAAAAAAAAAAACTCCCTAAATCGGATTTTAAAACTCATGGAACGAATTTCTCCGACGGATTTCAATTCCGCTACTTTGACTTGAGGTTTTGGAATATGAGCGAGATTTTATCGGATTAATTAATTCAGTTTTGGAAATTCGATGTGAAAATTTGAGTCGAGATAAGATCGAGAAAGCGGGTTTCGGAATTTATTTAGCGGGTATTTTGAGAATTGATTTTTGTAACCACACATGTTTTCCCTCTATTTGTCTTCTTCTCCCACCTCTATTCGATTTCAGCATAACCAAATCTCTCCCAGCCTGTTTCCTACCAAAATTGGTTAAATACTTTCCTCACACCCACCTCCCTCATCCTGTAGATTACCCACTCTATAACAAACATTCAAAAGAAAGGAACCCAGCCCCAGCTAGGCCTGCAGGCTGCAACCTACACCTGTAGAAGTTGACCCCTTTTGTGTTTGATCCAAATTGAAAACAAAAATCTCCTTCTCACTGCACTCCAATATGTACCCCCACATCTTCATTTTCCCATCTCCCCCTTTTTTTTTACTTCTGTCCAAACACAACTGTCACCTTGCTTTCCCTTAGTTGGCCGAGAGGAGAAGCCCCAAACACCTCCTTTGCTCAGCTCCTCATCACCATTCCTGCTTGCAACCACCGCATCCCCTTTCCTCCCATGTCTTGCCGCCAGAGAAAAAAAATCGAGCACCTCGAGCCTGTTTGCCGGGGAGCCACCAGTCGAGTATCACCCCGCTTCTGGTGTCCGAGCAGGAGCACCTCCCTCCTTCTCCTTCGAGCAGTTGCCAGGAGCTCAAGCTCCTCCACTCTCCGACGACGCCGAGCCAAGCACGAGCGAGCCCAGGAACCGCCGACGCCACATCCCTTCTCCTTCTTCCCTGTTTTCTATCCAAAACCTTCGGTGAGTCCTCTTCCCCTCCTCTCGCTCTAAATCTGACATAAAAGATTTGCCTTTGACCTCCCATTTCTGAACCAGGCGAGCTCGATCGATTCCGACACCGACGACGCCCAATCGAGACTCCGACGAAGCTCCGGCGAGCATGACCCATCCCCTCTGTGAGCACTCCTTCCTTTCCTTTTCTTGTCGATTGTGGTCCATGGGTGTCGGTTGTGCGGTCGAAGCAGGAGCCAGGCCGCCGGCGAGAGCTTCCGGCAAGGCCCTCCTCTTCTTCTCTGGGTTTCAGGTTTGGGGATGATGAACAGTGTTCTAATTTGGGTCCGGTTTCTGTTTTAAATAAATGGGTTCGGTTCGGGTTTTTTTAAAGCAAACCGGTTCAGGGTTTCTTTTTAAAAGAGAACTGGGCTGGGTTGGTTGGTTTGGATCCGAAAATAAAGGGGATTTGGGCCTTATAATCCGATTGGACCTATTTCTTTGGGGCCTGATTTTGATTAAAATGTGTTAAGATGTAATAAAATTAATATCATTATTTAAGACTTATATATATATATATATATATATATATATATATATATATATATATATATATATATATATATTAAATGGGATAATATGCTATATTATATTATTATTGAGATTTAAAAATATAATATTAAAAAGAATTTGATGAACATTCTCCAATGTCGGAATTTCTAACTAGTTAATTCGGATTTTGAAATGGTTTCGGGACTAACTCGGGAATTATGTGATCGGTGACTAACTAGCATGATTGATGTGGATGGTTGACTAATATCATGATTGGTGTGTACTAATGGCATGATTGATTGACTAATGGCATGGTGAAGTGTTAGACTTGTGTAGCGTTAATTTATGCTTTCGAGATATGATGAATATGATGAACTTGATATATGTGATATGCGGATTATTTTGCGGATATATTATGGTCTTGTGGAATGTGGCAATATGATGAATGGTTGAAATTGATGGAACGATGATTGCGATATGGTTGCTATTCTCGTTGAATGATATGCTTGAGTGCTTGGATGATTAGACGTAGACTTATATATGTGTTCTAATATGTATCTAGGTGATCTTTAATCTATTATAATGCTTGCCTTGCTGTTCTGCACCGCCAGGTAAGTCTCTTCGGAGCTTACTCAGATTGAATAGAGCTATTCCCTGCTTTAGGTGCATGATATACTAGGTGCTTGCATTCATGATCAGCATGCCATGTAGTACCATGCTAGGTTGCATCGATCGTTGAGCATTCTATTTCTTTATGTGTATGTAAACAGAACGGCTGTTATCTGTGAAGTAACTAGAGTCATTGCTAGGGTTATAGGACGACCTAGTCTCATCGGGTCCCGTCCTGAGTCAATCGAGTCATGAACTTCCTTATATTATGAGATGCCTGCGGGCTTTATTGCGGAGCGGGTTAGGCATGTGTGCCGCCCGATTATGATGGAATGCATTCACGAGCTGGCCAGTCTCCGCCCTATCGGAAGGGGGTGGAGGTAGGAGAGGGATATACCACTTGGGATTCTGTGCTAAGGCCTTATTATTTATGCACTTGATCTTAGGAGCATGTTGGTGTGTTAATATCCCGCCATGCATCTAGAAGCATCTTTATTAGGTATAGCGTATATGTGTGCTTAGGGTTGGGATGCAGAGCTAAAGTGGGCATCGATCTGATCCCGCCCCAAATCAATTTTTTTTAGGTATCCGTTAAGCCTACTACTATTGATGTTGATTTGAGTCCATAACCGCTGGGTCTAACATGGCGGAAAGAGAGAGTTAAGATTCCAACTTAACCAAGTTAATTACGGCTCAAATTTGAATGGTTGATCATATTTTGACCCGGCTTTGCCGTGGCACCCCTTTGTATTATGCTTTACTTCCGCTATTTGTGTGACCTTTGGTTTTCCACGCTTAGACTTATGACATGTACAGGGGACTTCCCCGGGGATTCCAACGATCCCTTCGAATTTTGGGTATGAAATCCCACTTTAAAATGTTAGGATAGAATTTCAAACCTTCAACCTGTACTCGGGGCGCAAGATCCTAACGAGGGGTTTTATCCCTCGAAACGTAACTCGGGAATCATAATCCCTGACCGTTACAGAATTGCCCTTTTTTCCATGCATCCCACAAAATCACCGGGGTTTGATGGTATGTCGGCACTTTTTTACCAAATGTTCTGGCATATTGTTGGACCTGATGTCATTAAGTTTGTATTAGATATCTTGAATGGGGGTGAAATGCCATCGGAGTTAAATTACACTTTTATATCGCTTATTCCGAAGGTCACTAACCCTTGTAGAATGAAAGATCTAAGGCCAATTAGTTTGTGTAATGTGATGTATAAGATAATATCAAAGGTGTTGGCGAACAGATTGAAGAAGTGTTTGGGCAAAGTTGTGTCACAGAGTCAGAGCGCCTTTGTACCAGGGAGGTTAATTACGGATAATGTCTTAGCATAGTTTGAGGTCTTCCATTATATGAAGAACAAAAGAGATGGGAAGGAAGGGTATATGGCATTAAAGCTTGACATGACCAAGGCATATGATAGGGTAGAGTGGGTTTTTTTAGAGCATTGCATGCGAAAGATGGGTTTCGATGGAAGGTGGGTGACCATGATAATGCGATGTGTTGCTTCGGTCTTTTTCTCGGTTCTCCTGGAGGGACGACCGATTGAACGTTTTGTCCCACGGCGAGGATTGAGACAAGGACCCCATTATCCCCATATTTATTCTTGTTGTGTGCTGAAGGATTATCGGGCTTGATCAGAGCAAGCGAGAGGGCAGGCAGGTTGACAGGAGTGGCCATAGCAAGGAATGCGCCGAGGATTTCCCACTTGTTCTTCGCGGATGACAGTGTGATGTTTGCAAGAGCTACCTGTGAACAGAGCTCCAAAATTGTGAAGATCCTCCAGGTTTATGGAGAAGCGTTAGGACAACAGGTGAACTTTGCAAAGTCAGAATTGTCTTTCAGCAGGAATGTGGAGGGAACCCGGAGAATGGAGATACAGAATATTTTGGGGTGAAAGAGGTAGAACAACATGACAAGTACTTAGGATTGCCAACGATGATCGGTCGATCAAAGAAGGCAATTTTTCATATTGTCAAAGAGAGGGTTTGGAAGAAATTAAATGGGTGGAAGGAGAAAACGTTGTCTAGTGCGGGGAAGGAGGTGTTGCTAAAGTCGGTGGCACAAGCAATACCAATGTACACAATGTCATGTTTTATGCTCCCGGCTGAGTTATGCAGGGAAATAGAGCAGATCATGTGTAACTTTTGGTGGGGGGACGGAGAGGATAGGAGGCGAGTCCATTGGCTCAGTTGGAAGAGGATGTGTGCACCGAAGAATAAGGGAGGAATGGGATTTAGGGATCTTGATGTTTTTAATCAGGCCATATTGGCGAGGCAGGGCTGGAGGTTGGTGCAAGAACCCGATTCCTTACTAGCAAAATTGCTTAAAGCAAAATATTTTCCGAGAACAAGTTTATTGGAGGCAAAGGTAGGTTTCAATCCTAGCTACACGTGGAGAAGCCTTTTGGCAGGAAGGGAGCTGCTGGAAGGAGGGATGAGATGGAGTGTCGGGAACGGAAGTGACATCGGCATTTGGAAGGATAGGTGGATCCCAAGAGAGAAGGAATTCCGGGTACTTAACCGGCCACCGCAAGGGATGGAAGAGTTAAAAGTGAGTGAGCTGATTGATTGGGAAAGGAGAGAGTGGGACATGGTTCTGCTACGTCAGTTGCTATGGGAGCCAGACATCGAGCTCATCGCGCGCATGAGGTTGGTAAAACCGGACAATATGGATGAGCGAGTGTGGCATTATTCAAAAAATGGGAAATTTAATGTCAGGTCAGCTTATAGAATGGCCATGGAGAGAAAGGGTGCGGGGAATGGGGTCGGAAAATCGGATGAGACGAGGATGGCCACGACTTGGAAGACGGTTTGGGGGCTGCAAATTCCCCCGTGAACAAGGATGTTTGTCTGGAGAGCCTGCAAGGAAATTCTTCCTTGTAAGGTGAACTTGGCCAAACGACATGTGATGAAGGAGGAGGATTGTTGCTTCTGTGGTCAACAGGAGACGGGGATTCACGCACTATACGGGTGCAAAAAAGCCAAGTTGTATTGGAAGCAAGTCCTGGAAGTAGGGAGATGGGGAAAAGGGTGCAACAACATGCTGGATTTTATGGAAAGGGTTCAGGGGAGTAAGAGGGAGGGGGCGCTGCAAATCTGGGCGATGGTGCTGGATGCGGTGTGGAGATCTAGAAATAAAAGCATTTTTGATGGAGGGGAAAGGGATCCACAAAGGGCTGTGAGTGAGGTGCTAACGCTGGTGGAGGAGTTGAGGGAGGAGTACGGAAAGGAGGGAGGTCGGGCAGGAGGGAGTAGGGAAACGGAAGAGGACGGATGGAGCAGGCCAGAAGAGGGGATGATCCGGGTCAACTGTGATGGAGCGGTGAGTGATACAAATGGTTGCGGGGTGGGCTTTATTGTAAGGGACCACAATGGTATAGTACTGATGTTTGGGGCTAAAGGAGTGCAACATTCGACAGAGGTGGAGCTGGTGGAAGCCGAGTCGATGTTGTGGGCGCTACAGACTGTCCAGCCGAGAGATTTCTGGCAGATCGAGATCGAATCTGATTGTTTATCTTTGATCCTTAAGTTGAGGAAGAAGGAGGATATGCGAGGCACAATGGGGATGCTGGTGCGGAAAATTTTAGACCTTGCTCGGAGCTATAATTACTGTGGGTGGAGGCATGTTTGGCGGACGGAAAATAAGGCAGCACACTGCTTAGCAAATTTAAGGCCTAGGAGGCTGTTCATTTCAAATTCTAGTGCTTCTTTTTCAAACGATTTGGAATATATTTTGGCTTCTGAAAAGTATTAATATATGATTCAATTTGATCTAAAAATAAAAGATTATTGAAAGAAATTATTTAAAAAATTATTATTTTATATGATTTTTCACATTTTAAAAAACATAAATAAATAATAAAAAGTCAATTAAAAAAAGCGAGGAGTAAAATATTAGGGATTGTTAACATAATTTACCCCGTAGTAAGTATGATTGCTTTATTACGTGTCCGGCGGGAGCGGTGGAACCCCAACACCTGTTTCCAAACAATCGGAACCAGACCGGCCCCACTACTCCCGCAAAACGACACCGTCTAATACGTTGCTTGATTGGCTTCACCACCTCAAACGCCGTCGTTTCAACCTTTATCTTGAAACTGGGGACTGGATATTCATTTAACTGCGTGGAATTGATTTTTTCTTTTCTCTCCCTTCCAAGTTTCAACACTGTTTTTTCTTTGTTTCGTGCAGAGTGGATGATAACTGCATCAGCAAAGGATTTTTCAGGGCGACACAGCAAGATTCGCCAGCTTCTGTTTCCGCTCGTCTTTCACTCTCCTTAGGCGTTTGCCGATCTGGTTCAGAGTCTCAGATCTCTTCCTCTTTTGCGAATCCAGTTCTGCAGTTCAGTTCAATTTGGTATTGTTATACACTGTTATGTTTTTTTTACCTGCTTTCTGATCAGTTAGGTATAGCTGTTCATCCTGATTGTGCTATCTAGATTTGAGATTTTCGGTTGAAGTTTGATCTGGTAACTTTCTGTTTTTGCTCTTTGTTGTTGGACTTTTTGGTTGCTTAGGTAGTTAGGTTATTCTGGAAGTTTATGCTCACTCGGTCAAATCCTTTTGAATTTCGCTTAATTGATTGCTCTGGTCTGATTTTTTTCTAATTATCAAGCTGATCTGCTGTTTTTCGGTTCGGAGTTTGTTCAGACGCTGCTGAATTTTTGGCTTAATCTGCTATTTAATACAGATACTGCATATTTGTGGATGCACTTTAATTCGACGAAAAGCATCCTCGTATTGATGAAAATCTAATTAATATAGAAATGCTGTTCCTTATTTGGCTTGGAAGTGCTGCAGATCTTGCTCTTTTGTTGATTTATATTCGTTATGCAGTAAAATGTGTGATGGCGGCAGCAGAAGCTAGAACCGCCTGGCAACGAACAGTCAACCGTTGTTTTGTTCAAGAGGATGCTAAAAGAGCACCAAAGTTAGCATGTAATCAGTCATGCACTTCAAAGTTCAGACAATCTGACGCAGGTCCAGCAAGTGCAGTTGATGGATCAGACGGCCCTGGTTTAGGTTTCATGCCTTTTAACAGGAATCCTTCATATTTTAATTTGCCCCCTGAAGCGAGATGGTGGCTTCAACTGGATCCCAACTTTGAGCATCAAAAGGGTTTCAGCTATGGCCAATTGAAGGCATTTGAAGTTGATGCTCGGACTAGTGGAGCTGGTGATGCTCCCAACGTTGATGGTTTTAAGACATTGGATGAGAACGAGATTTCTCATGATGTGAATAGCTTTAGGTCAAGCGGAATGAAAATGGAAGAGCTAGGTGGAAATTGTAAGATTGGCCATGATTTCGTTGATGTTAAGGAGTTGACAGAATACTACGAGCTTATGGAAATGGAATTAATTGGAGGATCAGTTTCCAAACAATCTAGTGACCATTCTTATGATAGGGATACTTGTGAGAAAATACCATGGTGGAGAAAAACAGACAAGGACGATCTAGCCTCATTTGTGGAACAAAAATCTTTCCACCTCGTAGAAAATTGTGATCTACCCCTTACACTAAAGACACATGTTAGGGGAGGATTAAGTGAACAGTCTTCTTCAAGTGTTGATTATGATGAAATGTTTGTTTCATTACAAGATTGGGATGAAAGTGATGCTACCTCTGATCTACATCTGAGAGCGGTTCATGCAGGCAGCAACAGAGGGAGTGAATTGGCATCGATTGATGAGGGCTTATTGGAAAGTGCCACTAATGAACAACTGAGGTACACCTTGCTATTTCATATCATGGGGAGAAGATCACTTGTGTTTAATACTTCAATATAATTATACGTTATGCAACTATAGATTAGTATATCTGACATAAGGGCATGCTAATCACTGTGATAGACAATGAAAGCGATGATAGGGGAATGTAATATTTTTCAACCCCTAAAATGTTCGCCCTCAGTTTTTGTAGTTGTGTTAGATAAAAACTCCTCCAAGACAACTGAGTTTCAAACTGCTATATTTGGTCTAGATAAGGTCATAAAGCTGTAACTAAAAATTCATTCTAAACCTGCTTTTTCACAAGATTAAATTTATAGCAGTTGCTTTAGTGGAATTTGATTATGATGACAATACCTTAGGATTATTCTGATCTTAAACACACAACTTTCCATATAGGCAAGTATCTTGTTCTTTACATGTTCTCGCTTGCTTATCTTGCAATTTGCATTCTTGGATTCTGCAGTGTTAACTACAGTGAGATGATCGATAAACCTAGATACTATGGTGGGGATTCTGCCAAGGATAAGATTCTAGAAGCACTGTGCCATTCTCAGACTCGTGCCCGGGAAGCAGAGAATGCAGCAAAGCAAGCCTATATTGAAAAAGAACATATTGTCAAGCTTTTCTTCAAACAAGCATCCCAATTGTTTGCATACAAACAGTGGTTCAGACTACTTCAGCTTGAGTCCTCCCTTTTGCAGGCCAAAAACAACTCTAACCACCCTCAAAATGGATCCACACTCCCTCCTGATGATTTCACGCCATGGAGCCCTTGCAAGCCCCCATCAAGCCGTTATAAAATTTGGAGGAAGATTCTCAAAAGTAAGAGACACAAGCGGAAGTTACCAGGATGTGACTTCTGCAAGTATGCCATTGCCTTTGCTCTCGGGCTGAGCCTTGTTGGGGCAGGCTTGCTTTTGGGATGGACTGTTGGCTGCCTTTTCCCTGCACTCTAGAGCGTAAACTGGTTAAAGTGTTCATTGACAATAGTGGGCTTTGAGGAGAAAGGGATGTAGTCTTAGGTGGAACTTCATCCGGTATGATTTTTCAACTGTCGTTCAACTTAGTTAACTAGAAATACTGGGCTTTGTTGTCTGAAGAATTGTTTCGAGATCATGAAATGTAACTTGGTCTGTACAAAATATGCAAGAATGTAAGAAATGTAAATATTTGGTTAAACTGTGTGAAGTGAAGTTATGCAAGCTCTATATATTTATCTGCTTGATCCCCCAAACCTTTCTATCCTCATTTTCCGCTGGTTCGGTTGCCACAGCCTCATGTCTCATCCCAGGATTTGTTATCCCTTAAACCTCTCACCTCATTTTCCTTTCTGAAACCTTAAGATTTACGGAGTAGGAATTTGTAACAAGGCTGAAACCTTAAACAACAATAACATCCTAGTATATCCCGCAATTAAGAATGGTCTAGGGGGTCAGAATGTAAGCACTTTTTCCCCGAAAAAGTAAAAACAGGATCACAAATTAGGAAAAGGAGCCAATAAAGAGCAAAGGAAGATCAAAGCGAAAGTAAAGGCAAGCAGACACAACACCACACCCCCAACTCTAAACGTCTGCAGCCCGAATGCATCTCCTCCAGTGATTTCCATCCAAAGTCATATCCTCATAAAGGTGCAACAAATTGAGGTCCTGACGGATAACCCTCATACAACTCTTCTTCGGTTTGCCTCTCCCCTTACGCAAAGCTCCAAGATCCAATATCTCACACCTTCAAACCGGGGCCGATCCAAGTCTTTTTTGAACGTGCCCAAACCAACGCAATCTGAACCAACGCAATCTTAAGGCTGAAACCTTAATATTTAGGAATTTGTAAGAAGGCTCCAAATCCCCCATCGTATAGTTTGTCCCCTCTTATTTCCAACCCCCCTTCACAAACTTCAATTAAAAAGAAAAACAGAAAATAGATTAGAAATTAATTTTTTGTAAGAGGGCCAGAAGAATGGAACATAACCGGGGACATGAGATTCAGACCAACTTCAGCGAATGCCATGGATGGAATCACTTTACTTGTGAAGCCTTCTGTATATTTGTTGCTTCACAAAGTGTTCTGGTGATTCGACAATGGACTACTCTACTGCATCACCGACAGTAGCTTATGATTTCCACAATATTCGCCTTCATGGCATCAACCAATTTCGGGCCTACAAGAGTATTATATTATCTTACAGTTTCATTCCTTCATATCAGTACAGTGCAGTACTTTATTGCATGTCTGAAGTCGTTTTCGGCAAGGGAAAATTTTATTTGGCATTCATGATCACAGCCCTTTGCAATGAACTACTACAGAAGCTTGCAGTAAAATTGAAGCTTCAATCAAGGCTAAATGTGACATAGTTTTAGCTTCTTTGAATTGTTTGAGACTTGTTTCGCTTTCGGATCTTCAATAGCCTAGTCCCTGCAGAAGCCTGCAAGAGTATATATCATTTGCATTAACATCATTTATTGAATTTACTTCACTGGCAAGAATCTCAACCGAGGATTCAGGGCCACCGAAAAGGCTAACTGTCTCACTTTGTGGCTCTGTTAAGGCTACAGTTTCTGTTACATTTGTTCATCTGAGTATTACTACGTACAAGGCTATGACTGCCCGGCCTCCTAAATGTACATGCATGCCATGTTTAAATTGGTATACCAACTCTAGGCACCATTTATTGGTGTGGTGGGCTTTCCCTTTCCATGGGATCAGTTAGTTACTGACCTCTCTTTTATGAGGGCTGTGTCCTTATTTAACGTTAGGCACAATTGAGTTTTCCTTGTTCATCCAACCGTTTTAGAGAACATAGCACCTACGGGCACCACGTTAAAAAAAGATTAGTTAAAAAAGTATTCACATTCCTAAAATACCAAATCTGTGAGAGTTCTCAGTTACTTTGTATCTCCCTCGAATTATTTTGCAATTTGCACCAAATCCTTAAAAAAATCTGTGAGAGTTCTCAGTTACTTTCATCCATTAATCGATACTCCTCACCTTTGAATGAAAAAAACAATCTCAGTCAAACCTCACCTACGTATGTGTTTCTTTACATGAGAGTTCGAGAATACCAAATATGCTTATTGAATTTTGGGTGATTGCTGTTGGATAATCAATCCCTAATTATTGTAAAATTGTTGATTCAAATCGAAATCCCCAAAGTTAACCAACAAAACCTAATTGACAAAGCAAAAATCAATTGAATTCAAATACTAACCTCCAATTACGCAACTGCTCCACCCGATTGCCGCCTTCAGCCTTCACCGACTACGTCACCACCCTCCAGCCGCTCACCAATTGCGCACTGCCTCTGCAACAACAACCCCAATCAATTATGAGCTAGAAGATAATTATGAGGAAGAACATGGAACAAAAATTCAATTTCGACTTGTAATTGCGAGGAAGCAGTTGAAGAAGAAAAGTGATTTTAACTTGGAATTGGTATTGGGAGCACATGGGCGGGAGAGGCTGAAAATTTTATTGTATCAACTATCAATGGAAGATGGCGAAAGTCAAGCATCAAAGGTTAATTCTATGGTTAGTTGTTATGGGTTGTGGAATTGTTTTTTTGTTCCGGAATGGCTCACTGGAAATGACTTGTGGATAATAGTCATAGGTCCCCGGTTCGAACCCCGGAATGGCTGCTCTTTATTTACCAATTCAAGGTAAAAGTCCGTCATTAATTAGTAAGCTAGTGTATCGGTTTGTAGTCTTAGGTATTTCTTTAATGAGATTAGATAAGTAGCCATATTCGAAATCCTCAAGGGATGTGGTGATTTTTATCCCGCATTATATGCTTATCGGTTAAGGGTTTTTGCGTTTAAATTATCACTTGTCATTTTATGTGTTTTTATATCTAATTTACTTTAGTTCATAAAACTTATAACATACCTCTATGAAGGTATGTGTGAATGGTAAATCATAAATGACACATTTTTCCAAATGGAGAGTACAATTTTTAGGTTTGGAATCTTGCAATCCCATGAGCTTTAAAAAATCCGAAAGCCCAAAAATTAATAGTACGTATACATACGTAAAAAGGCTCAAGAGAGCGGCTAACTTAAACTCGAAATAAGGAAGTCAGTTATTGAAGGGGGTAAATAGTGGTCATCAACAGACTCGTTGAGAAATTGAGATGGTCAACAAGGTCGAAGCCCATGATCCTCTACACACACACACCCCGGAAACTGGACTTAGGGGAACCATCAAGCCAAGCTTGAGACACGTCGAGTGATGATGAGCGGCTCCAAGAGCCTTTGTGAAGACATCTGCCAATTGAAGGTCAGTGGGCACAAACGAAGGAAGGATGAATCCTTCGGCAATGAGCTCTCGGATGAAATGCACATCAATCCGAATATGCTTAGTCCGCTCGTGGAACACGGGATTGATGGATAGTTGAATAGTTGCTATGTTGTCACAGAACAAAGCAATTGGGAGCTGAATCGGAACCTGGAGATCAGTAAGAAGTCCATGAAGCCAAACAACTTCACTAGATGTAGCCGACATGCTACGGTATTCACTCTCAGCAGTGGATTTGGAGACTGTGTGCTGCTTCTTTGTCTTCTAGGACACAATGGAATCACCAAGAAAAACACAGTAGCATGTGAGGGAACGAGCAGAGAAGGCACAACTACCCCAATCGGCGTCACTGTAAGCGCCTAGTTGCAGAGAAGAAGATGATGGATAGAATAAAGTGTAGTTGAATGAACCCTTAAGATACTTCAATAGATGAATGACAGCTTGAAGATGGGGCACTCGAGGGTCTGACACAAATTGACTCAGTTGCTGAACAAAGTAAGTGATGTCCGGGCGTGTAAGACTCAAATACAGAAGACGACCCACTAGACGTCTGTACAGCTCGGGATCAGTCAAGAGATCACCCTCAGAGGGAGTGAGTTGAAGCCGATGTTGCATAGGAAACAAAGCGGGCTTGCAATCCATCAATCCAGCATTTGAAATGATATCAAGTATAAATTTTCGTTGGTCGATGAACAAACCCCTATCAGTTCGAGAGATCTCCATCCCTAAGAAGTACCTGGCATGCCCAAGATCCTTAATTGTGAAGGCCTGATGGAGATCATTTTTCAGTGCCACAATATCATCAAGGGAATCACCAGTCAGTAGCATGTCATCAACATAAACAAGTGCTACGGTTTGACAACCCAGAGAGCCTTTAGTGAAGAGGGAATGATCAAACTGAGATTGAGCAAAGCCTTTGCTGGTCAAAAACTTCTTGAGAGTCAGGTTCCATTGTCTACTTGCTTGTTTCAAGCCATAAAGAGAGCGTGTGAGCTTGCAAACTTGACCAGAAGCCGCTTCAGAATATCCATCCGGGGGAATCATATACACCTCTTCATCATGGGATCCATGGAGAAACGCGTTGTTCACATCCAATTGATGAAGAGGCCAGTTCTTAGCAGCTGCAAGTGCAAGAAAAACACGTACTGTTGGCAACTTAGCAACCGGGGAGAAGGTGTGCTTATAGTCATTGTCCTTCACTTGGTTGAAACCCTTGGCAACAAGACGAGCCTTGTGTCTCTCCACAGTCCCATCAGCTCGATATTTAACCTTAAAGACCCATTTGGAACCAATGACCTTTTTTCTTGGAGGCAAAGAAGTCAATTGCCAAGTCTGATTATCCTTCAGAGCTTGTAACTCCTTAACCATAGCTTCTTCCCACTCAGGATGTCCCTTAGCCTGAGCATAGTTGTGTGGTTCATAAGTGTTGAGCATACAGGCAAGAGAGGAAATGTACTCTGTGGGAAGATGAGAAAGATACTGTATGGGTGAACATAGCAAAGGACTGAGAGCTAGAGCTCTCAGGTGACATCAAAGGTCGAGAGGGAAGAGATGAGCAGACAAAGTCATGAAGCTTTGCTGGCATGGAAATAGGACGAGAAGAACGTCTAGGCATGATGATGGTTGGTTCAGGATGTATATATAGGATCTGAACCAGTCATGTCATTTCTTGGGAATACATCTTGAGTAGTAGCAGTATCAATCAACTGATCCACTGCAACATCATTGCTAAAGGCCGGTGTCCTCAACTCTAGAAGAACCTTGATTATGACCATGATGAATACTGCTTGATTAGACCTGTCAAAACACAACCCGACCCGGTGACCCGACCCGACCGACCGAAATTTTTTGGGTCAAGACCCGGAAATTTTGACCCGGGAATTTTTTTCGACCCGAACCAGAAAACCCGGAAATTTTCCGGGTAATCTGGGTTTGGACCCGGTGACCCGATTGACCCGGTAATTTTGACCCGATTTATCCGATTGACCCGGTGACCCGGTTGACCCGGTTGATTTATAATTAAATATAATTAAATATTTTTATATTTAATTAAAATTTATCGCAAAATTATCAAATTATGATTTTTTTAATTTAAAAAAGAAAAAATTGACAAACCCGAAATCGACCCGAACCCGCCTAAAACCCGATCAAACCCGGGTTCTAGTCAACCCGAAAAACCCGAAACCAATTTACCCGGGACCTGTTTTACCCGAGACCCGGAGTGACCCGACCCGAACCCGACCGAAATGACCCGTTTGACAGGTCTATGCTTGATCCAAGCCTATCAGATAGAGAAATCCTAGATCTCTCAACATCATCTGTGATGGATTCAAAACCCACTATAGGCAAGCTATCAGAATGAAGGATAGGTTGACCAGTTTCTAAGTCCTTGAAGGGGAATCTATCTTCCTTAAACAAAATATGCCTGGTTGTGAAAATAGAATGGGTTTGAAGATCATAAATTATGTAACCCTTTTGCCCCTGAGCATACCCCATTAGAACTCCTTTAATAGGAGAAGGGGCAAATTTATCCTTGCAAACTTTGCTCTTACTACCAATAACGAGCCTTGAGCCCGGTTCTTGTACTAATAACAAATAAAAGGGTTTGTGGTTTGTTAGAGGTAGTTAACCGGGTTGTTAGAAAATACTTAGCACCCGACAAAGAAGCCACTTTGTAAGGACCCCAAAGATCCATGTGAACCAAATCAAAAGGATGACTAGCTCTAGACACGCTTTTATGAAATGGCAGTTTATGATGCTTGCATAATGCACATACTTCACAAAAGAAATCTTCTAAATCATGTGACTTGCAGAAAACCAAATGTCTCATCTTAGAAACCGATGAGTGACCAAGTCTAGCATGTAAAACATGTAATGGAGTTTCATCAAGACAAGTCTTACAGGAATTGACAACTCTTTTATTCAAACCATAAGTACCACTTCTGAGAAAAGACTCTCTAGCTAGTAGCTTGTATAATCCTCCTTTTGTTCTTCCTTTAGCCACATTAGTTTTAGTTGTAAGGTCCTGAATAACACAACCAACATCATTAATACGAAGTTCCAAGTTGTTGCCAAGAAGCAAACGAGATACAAATAGCAAGTTATGATTGAACCATGGCACATATAAGACCTTGTGAAGAACAAAGCCTTCATCAACAACTACAGTGTCAGTATGCCTCACTGTCTTGATTGTGCCATCTGGAAGCCCAAGTAAGACCAGCTTCTTTAATGCATGAATCTCCACAAAAATCGATGCATCAAAGGCTATATGGTCTGTGGCCCCAGTGTCAATGATCCAGACATTGTTTCTACCTTGTTGATTCAAAATATCAATAGGAGTATGAATATTACCTGCAAAGTTTACCATAGCCTAATTAGCATCACTGGCATTCTGATCTGCTATGCATTTCCCTTTCATCATCCGGAGTATCTCATGATACACTGCATCCACAACATCCTGATTCCCTTTCTGAGCATTCTCATGGAGAGGACTCTCTCCAACTGGAATTTCCTCTAGCCGAGCAGCAAATTTCCTGGTATGTGGCTTAGTAGTAGATCTGGATGTAGAAGCATCATCATCACGTGGTCCAGTGTACCACTCAGGATAGCCTATGAGCTTAAAACATCCTTCCTTAATGTGTCCTTGAGCACCACAGTAAGAACACATCCTCTCATACTTGATGCGTTTTTGCTCTCTTTTCATCAACTCATACCGAGAGACGTCACCCTGCCTTTGTCCTTGAAATTTCCTGCCAACAGCAAGTACATTAGACTCAACACCAGCATTCATTCCTGAGACAGTTTCCTTCTGTCTTTCTATCTGAACTGCCATGTGAAACACCTTGTTCACACTCGGCAATGGATCCATGGACAGAATTGTGTTCCTCACATTCTCAAAACTATCAGTCAATCCCATCAGAAACTGCATAAGTTTTGCTTTAGCCTCTCTCTCAATCATTCTCCTAATTACAAAACAGCGACACTAAGAAATTGCTCCACATTCACAATTGATTGCTCCTTCTAAAGCAGCTAATTTGTCCCACACCTTTTTAAGCTTTCCGAAATACGCAGCAACACTAGAGTTTTCTTGCCTAATGTTGATCAGTTCTCTATGAAGCTGATATATCAATGGAGCATTAGACTCCGAAAACCTTTCACATATCTCATCCCAGAGTTCCTTTGCAGATCCAACATACATAAAATTCTCAGCTAATTCAGGTGTCATTGTGTTGATGATCCATCACATGACCATATAGTCTGCTCAAGTCCATTTTTCCAGTTCATCCGCATTATCTAAAGGCTTAATGCACGCACCTTTGATAAATCCGAGATTCACTTTAGCTCCCAGCGCCATCCGGATCCCTCTACTCTAGCTGGAGAAGTTAGATCCATTGAATTTCGTTGCTATCAGCTGCATTCCGGGATGATCTGATCCCGAATGGAAGTATGGATTGTACGCAGTCACCACCACTTGATTCTCAGCTACAACTCCTGGATTCTCGCCATTTCCCTCGTTCCTGTTATCCATTATTCCAGAAAAACAAAGATCAATCTATCTCAGTGCTTGATTACCGATTCAAACACACCAGATCTGTAAACAGATCTCACAATTCGAGCAAAAACTCGTCGAAATCGGTTACGAGCTCCTTCGCTCTGATACCATGAAGAACTTTGGTTTTGGGAATTTTCTGATTGTATTACTTAACTCGTCGAGAATGAAGATACAAAGTTATATATATACAAGGATTAAGCTCTAGCTACCACTAATCAACTCTAACAACCCGGTTAACTACCTCTAACAAACCACAAACCCTTTTATTTGTTATTAGTACAAGAACCAGGCTCAAGGCCCTTTATTGCCAAGTGAGCTGGAAGCCCATGATCCTTTACAATAATTCAATATACAACGCGTGATTTATAATGTTGACAAGAGGTGGATCATGATGAGACTTGTATAACACGTGCATGGTTCATGAAGTTAACAAGAAGTGGTTCATAACTTGTATAACATCACAACTCAACCATTGACATCACCACCTTGAAGGTCCATGACACCAATTTCTTGGTCGCACAACAACACCTCCGTGTGGTCTTCGTCTAACACCTACTTTAGCCCTACCGCCTCTACCGCCTCCTCTGCCACTACCTCCTCATCAAGTGTCCAACCCTGCCGCTTCGTCGGCCTCACTCTCCCTCAACAGCTGGCTTCTCTTCATAGCTATGGATACGAACAAGGTTGGAATCAAGTATGGTGAGTCAACCCTAATTTGAATAATTTCTACATCCGTTGTGGCTTAGGGAGAGGTGGTGGCTGGCGAAGTGGGGTCAAAGATTGCAACAGTAGGTCGAGGACCTCCATGTAAGTGTTTGGAGAACTGAGTCCTTAGTGGATCTCAGAGGCCTACTCCTGTATATATATCAATGGGTGACAACCCTGAGGGTACAATCGTAACTGTACATGATATGGACATATATAAATAATATAATGCTAACATCCTCCCTCAGTCGCAGCTAGAGGTGAGCGAATAGCAGGACTGGAACGAAAAGAAGTAAAAAGAGGAGTAGGTAAGCCTTTTGTGAAAATGTCCGCATATTGATGTGCGGAAGGGACATGAAGAACTCGGACCTGGATTGTTCGTCATGTGAGAAGAGGCCCCGGTATCTATATACCAATTGCCGTCCGGCTGCTGAAGACCCAAAGGGGCCGTGGGTTGCGACAACGACGCCGCTGGTTGTGTTGTAGACAACGCCTGTGGTGGAGGGTGGGGAACCGGGTAGCAGTAGGGTTGTTGCAGGTAGGGTAGCGGGTAGACGGCCCAGGGCTGAGGCCAGTACGGCGAAGGGCTAGGTCGGGTGTCCTCCCTGAGTAGCATGTTGGGAGCGACGAGGAAAGGCGACATCGGGGAATTGACTGTGTCGGTCATTGCGAGGGGTTGGGGCAAGAGAGAGGCGGCGGCGGCGAAAAGCGGCGGCGGCAAGGGTGCAAGGGGCAGCGGCGGCGGCTAGGGGTAGCGGCGGCGGCTGCGACGGCTAGGGCGGCGGCGGCAGGAAGGGGTGGCGACGGCGGCTTAGGAGCGGCGGCGGCGGATCGTAGGTGTGAAACGAAAAATTAGGGTTTCACACAAGGCTGTGATACCATGTAAGTGTTTGGAGAACTGAGTCCTTAGTGGATCTCAGAGGCCTACTCCTGTATATATATCAATGGGTGACAACCCTGAGGGTACAATCGTAACTGTACATGATATGGACATATATAAATAATATAATGCTAACACTCCAATGGCAGCAACGACTATGGAAGAAGGGCGGTGGAGGTTGGAGAGAGATCGAGAGTCATTACGCGCCTAGCGATCTCTGAATCGGGAACGGATTTCCACTCGACGATGAAGATGGGTTTTTCGGCGACGAAATCAAACAGTCGAGGGCAACAACGACGATCTATGTTGATCAAATAGTTAAGGGCGTCAACGATGATGTTGATCGGGCAGTCGAGGGCCAGGGTGACAGCGGTGACAGTGGTGTTTAATGGGTAGAGCTTGAAGTAGGTAGGGGAAGGAGCGAGATCTAGGGAGAAACAAACAGACCTGCCGGTAGAGAAAGCGATGAACAAAGGAAGGGGAAGAAGATAGAAGGGAGCATGCACATGAGGGGTTTTTTCAAAGAAAAAATTAGATCCGTTTTCACCAATCAGATTACTTCTTTTGTTATCATCGGACCAAATATTTCGCACTTGAACTCCCTGTATTTAGAGAATAAATCATATGTAAACAAAGTGTGTATCATTTTAACAAATCTGGACCATTTAATTAAGAAAATCAATTGATGAGATTAAAAGTGTAACTTCTGATTATTCGTTGAAATGAAATTATTTAGTAGTATTGGAGGATTATTCGTTAGACGAATAATTAAATAATTATAGACGAAATCTCAAGAAACAATTCGATCGATCAATTGAATAAAAATCTTTCTTAAATTTATAAGCTGATGTTACATGGAAATGGAACAATACAGAGATTACAGACACATGTACACCTCAATTCTAATTATAGCTGCTATCAAATACTCCAATTACTTTTTTTTGATCTTATACTCCAATTACTTTTTTTTGATCTTAATCCAGTTCGATCGACTCAGTCGCTCTACATCTGGATCGGGTACTGTATGGCCCATTTAAGGGGTTGACCCTCCCACTCACAAGCGACTCCATGTTTCCAAGAGGATTCGAACTTCGAACCTCTTGGCATGGGATGTAGCCCCACAACCACTGCACCAACTTGTGATTGGTAAATACTCCAATTACTTAGGGTATGCATATATGTAGGGGTGGGCAAAATTATTTGAAATTGAAAAACTGATTTGAAAAACTGAAAAACTGCCCCATTTTACAATTAACTGTTTTGAAATAAAAATAAACTTCAAGATAGTTAACTGAATTGGTTTTATTTTACAGTTCAAATCAGTTTCAATTAATTGGACCAATTAATTGATTAATTGGTTCGCTCGCTGTTCTCTTCGCTCGTTGTTCTCTCGCTCGCTGTTTCAATCAGTTTCAAAAGAAACACCTAGGGTTCGCTTCGCTCGCTGTTCTCTCGCTCTCGTCAGTCGTCATCGCCTCTCTCTGTCTCTCCTCTGTAAATTTCACGCTCGTCGCTCCGACTCCGTCATGCCTTGAAGCGCTCCTCCGTCATGCCTTGAAGCGCTCCAGTTCCCGACCTCAGAAGACGAAGCCCTCATCGCCTCTCTCTGTTATCTCGCTCCCTTATCTCGCTCCCTCATCGCCTTCACTGAGCAGGTGTCTCTCTTTTCTCCTGTTCTTCTGATCTTCTCTCCCTTTGGCTTGGATTGTTTGTGGTTCAGATCTGACCCTTTGAAATTTTTGATTTCACCGTTCACAGTTTCTCTCCCTTCGGATTCGGCTTGCCCTCACCGGTCCGGCTTCTCTCCCTTCGGATTCAGCTTGCCCTCACCGGTTCGGTCACCCCACCAACTGAGGTTCGTCAATTTCCTATTTTTGGGATCGAACTGGCTGTTGATTTCTCAAATTCTAAACATTTACAAGATGATTAGCAGTTTGATTGTACTAGTTCATAGGCTAAATAGTAACTTAAAAATATAAATCAAGAGATTGAATAGGTTGAAGAGATAAGGAATAATACCTTATTAGAGAAAACTTGCAATTATAGATATCCAAAGTATATATTCAGATTGATATGATAATGTGACAGAATTTAAGACATATATATATGCTGCTTGCAAGACAGATATATATGATAATGTGACAGAAAACTTGCAATTATAGATAGCCAAACTTGCAATTATAGGTTGAAAAGATATGATAATGTGACAGAATTTAAGACATATAGCTAAATCAAGAGATTGAATAGGCTGAATATTGTTCTTCCACAAGCCAGCTAGCCAGCTATTTCAAATTTTGGTTTGTGGAAATTTGTGGAAAAACTAAACAGTTTTTGGTTGGGTAACAAGGATCCCTGCATTCTTGCTTTTGTCGTGGTTTCTCTTTTAACCTTTCTTAACTTCCTTTGTAGTGAAGATTATGTCTGCCTTTCTTTCCCTCTGCAATTGAATGTAGTGCTGCTTGCAAGTTTTGCCCTGATGTTTTGCCCTTGCATTGTGTTATTTGTTGATCTGATTAGTTTATTTTAGAGCATTTACAAGATGGTGTATTGTGAATCTGAATAAGGTCAATTCCAAATGCTAATGCACATTTTGTTTATGAAATAGATGTCAAACTCAAATTTGATGGAGATTAGTGATGAAAGTCAAAGGATACTCGAAGAAGAGGTTGAAAAGGCCCCTACAGATAAGACAACGACTTCTGCTGCCTCTGCTTCAACTGTAAGTGTTTCTGGACCCGTAGAAAAGAGGGCGAGATCAGAATTTTGGGGTCATTTTGACACAATTATTGATGATGATGAACATGTTGAATGCAAATATTGCGGGAAAATCATTCAGGCCTCGAAGAAAAAGGGAACAAGTGGCTTGAAAAATCACTTACATAGATGTAAAAAGTATCCCCCTAATTTATCGGCTAAGAAGCAAAAGGTCACTGGTTTTGAAAGATCACCCACTCAAGTTGCATGGCATTTTGATCAAGAAGCTGCTAGAAAAGGATGTGCTAGAATGCTTATTTTGGATGAGTTACCATTCTCACATGTAGAGCGTGAAGGATTTCGTGATTTTTGCAAGTTATTACAGCCTGAGTTTGTTCCCCCTTCTCGTAGAATTGTGACTAGAGACTGTTATGACCTCTATGTAGATGAAGTGAAAAAAATGAAGAGCTTTCTCTGTAATTTATCTTCTAGGGTCTCTCTTACAACTGATACTTGGACTTCTGGACAAAATTTGAGTTATATGTGTCTTACTGTTCACTTTATTGATGATGATTGGAACTTACGTAAGAGAATACTTAATTTTTGTCCTATTTCGGGTCATTCAGGTGAGCTTATTGGCAAGGCTGTTGAGAAGTGTTTGATTGAATGGGGTATCAAAAAGGTCATGACTATTACCGTTGATAATGCTAGCTCTAATGATTTGGCTATTCGGTATTTGCAAAGAAGATTGAACCATTGGGGTGGTAGTGTGTTGGATAGTAAATATTTACATATGAGATGTGCTGCACATATCTTGAACTTAGTTGTGAAAGATGGTTTGAAAGACCTTGATGTATCCATTTTGAGAATTCGTGTTGCAGTCAGACATGTGAGATCTTCTCCCGCTAGGCTTAAAAAATTTAAATGTTGTGTAGAAGAGGAGAAAATAGAATGCAGAAGTCTTGTTTGTCTGGATGTTGAAACTAGGTGGAATTCTACTTACCTTATGCTTGAAACTGCTATCAAGTTTAGGAAGGCATTCGATAATTTACAATCTAAAGGTGGTGCTTTTGTTAAGGAATTTGAAAAGATTGGTGGTCCGCCTTCTGATGAAGATTGGAATAAAGTTGGATGTTTATTGCCATTTTTGAGAACTTTTTACGAAGCCACGTTGAAGTTTTCAGGAAGTAACTATGTGACAGGGAATACTTATGTGCCTCAGTTGTGTGGAATTGGAGATATGATTTCCACTTTGTGTGAGAGTGAGGATGTAGGCATGAAGGGTATGGCAAAACAAATGAAGGCCAAGTTGGACAAATATTGGGGAAATTTTGAGAATGTGAATGTCCTGATATTTGTTGCCTTTGTTCTTGACCCAAGGCATAATCTGGAGTATGTTACATTTGTGGTCGAGAATTTTTATGGTGAAGAAAATGGTAGAGTGTTGATGTCAAAAATTAAAAATACGTTGCGATCTTTGTTTGATGAATATAGTGCCTGTCTAAAGAAGCCAATGGGAGATCCTAATCAACTCAGCAGTAGTAGCCTATCACATAGCTCTTTGAGTGATCCGGTTGCAGGGGTGGATTATCAGCTACGCTTGAAGCTCAAATACAAAATGAAAATGGGGACATTGGATACTATTGAAAGGAAAACAGAGTTGGATAAGTATTTGAACGAAGAATGTGAAAATGATGATGATGGTTTTGATATATTGCAATGGTGGAAGAATAATCAGAATAGATACCCTGTTCTTTCAATGATTGCTCGAGATGTGCTGGCAATACCGGTGTCTACAGTTGCTTCTGAGTCTGCTTTTAGCACTGGAGGGCGTGTGCTTGACTCTTTCCGCACATCTTTGACGCCACGTATGGTGGAAGCCTTAGTTTGTTGCCAAGATTGGAAGCGCACTTCTATGACTCCTATTGCAATTGAAGAGAATATACTTGAGCTAGAGGAGTTGGAAAAAGGTTAGTTTATTATTTTGTACAATTCTAATTAATGAATTTGAAAAATTGAAATGCCATCTCTAATTTATTTATTTATATGGTAGGCATGAATGACTTGATTTTGGAGCAACCTGTGATTGAGATTGATGAGTGAGCTTTGCTCAAAATATGTAAGTTCTCTATTCATTGCTTACAAACTGTTTTCTGCTTTTTGGAAGATCTTTCATTTATGTGTTATGCTTATAGTTATCTATGTTCTGCCTTTTGCTTACAATCTGCCTTTTGCTTATAGTTATCTATGTGTTGTTGCTGTCTAAATTGTTCTTATGCTGATTAAGTTGTTATGTAATGAATCACTATCTTCAGACATTTAAGAGTGCTTTGATCATGGAAGCTGTAATGTAGCGCTGTCTCCAGACTTGTAATGCAGTAGTGTCTTCAGTTTCGTGTGTGTTTTTTACCATATGCAGCACTGGATTCAGATCTGTCTGCGCAATGGACTTCTGATGTCGAGTTGGTTGAAGCGGATGCCATTTTATGGGTTGTTGAAGTATGCATCGAGGAGGCACTGACTTGATTTGGTTTATCTCATATTTGCACAGCCTAAAATCCAAATACACTTGGTTTATGTTATATGGGTATTTTATGGGTGATTAAAAAAATTTAGTATCTTTGTTATATTTCTGGAAAAGTATTTTATGATGATGTAATATTATTAACTTTTTATCTACAATTACAATGCTGGACAAACTGTAAACTGTTGGTTAATTTACTGTAGTTACATAGGCAATCGCTGCTTCAATTAATTGGTCTTCAATTAACTAGTTAACTAGTTAACTGTTGGTTAATTTACTGTAGTTACATAGGCAATCGCTGCCTCAAAAATTCCAATTAGCAGTTAACTAGTTAACTGTCTTGAAATGGCAGTTAATTGGTCTTCAATTAATTGCTCTTTTCAATTCAATTATGGTATTGAAATTTTAGTAATTGAAACTTCAAGTAATTGCTTTACAATTAATTGAAGAAGCAATTAATTGAAAATGCCCACCCCTACATATATGTCCGTGTTTCTGTATTTTCAAACGCTAATCCGTTGGGAGTTTCGCGATAACAGATATATATAAACATACTCCCTCCGTTCCACAATACATGTCCTTTTAGTTTTGGGCACGTTTTTTAATGAGCGAAAAACTCTATAAAATATCATTTTTTTAATTATTATTTTTATATAATTTGATACTTATTACTAATAAGTATCACATTATATAAAAAAATTAATTAAAAAAATAATATTTTATAGAGTTTTTCGCTCATAAAAAAACGTGCCCAAAACTAAAAGGACATGTATTGTGAAACGGAGGGAGTATAATATAAGATATATATGCGCTTATTCTTCAACAGTTGCGCACGCACTAATTAATTGCGGCCATTAGTTCTTCGATCTCCTTGTGGTTGGAATCACCAGCTGCTTCACTGCCTCATAGATGGCTTCCTGTAACATCATGCACTTCCACTATTATTTGAGGGCGGTTAGGTGTATCTCACTGTGACTGTGACTGACTGATTGTATGTACGTGGTTGATTCACAAATCATTTAAAAAATCAGACACTTGCATTTTCCATTAATTCTTTGCATTAATTCTTAAATTGTTTTTTTTCCAAGGGCAGTTAGAAAGCCGGAGCTTCCTTGTCTCCTTAATTTCACTGTATATACTCATCATGGGTGTCGGTTACAATATACTCCCTCCGATCCAAAATATAAGTCGTTTGACTTTTCAACACGTATTTCAAGAAGCCCAAAACTATATAAAATATCAACTTTTTTAAAATTATTTTTTTACAACTTAATATTTGTTGGTAATAAGTATTGAATTGTAAAAAAATAATAATAAAAAAGTTAATATATTATATAGTTTTTAGCTCCTTAAAATACGTGTTAAAAAGTCAAACGACTTACATTTTGGATCGGAGGTAGTATAACAAATAAATTAATTGAACGTAAAACACATGCACATACACACACTAGGTCAAGTTGCTGTTTGTCATATTTGTACAATTAATATATGCATTTTTACCCTTTCAGACAATATACATTTTTTTTTTATCATGTGTATGTATGTAGAAATTTATAAATGTACGCGCCTGACGACGCGCCACTCCTAAACCCCCGTTCCACAACTTTCCCCCAAAAAAACATTCCAATTGGAAATCCTAGATCTGAAATCGATCTCCCCACAAAAATTACTTTATGTCTAATCATCCTCAAACATGCCTTTTGGCGGATCAAAAGCTCCGTTCCATCGATCTGCAAAGCCTCTGTGTCTGGCGATCTCTCTCCTTTGTGGGGAATTTGTACCGGGGTAATCGCCCCTTTGATGAACATCAAATCGCTGTTTGGGGACGGTGTGGCCTCTGGTATCCTTGCCGGCCGCTGTCGGTTGCTTTTGGCCCAGAGAAGATCAAATCAAGAGGCGAAAAGCCTGGTCTGGGACGCCCGACCTCCGCCCTGGCCTTCATTAAAAACTGTGTCTCCATGTTCTGATGTCCTTCAGTTCGCCTGTGTTGTTCGGGGTGCTCAGACTTGGTCGGTTCGGTCCCTTAGCCGAAGACATTTCACTTCTGGTCGGCTTTGTTTGGGTACGTCGCTACATCTCTCTCCAATCCTCTCTCCTTTTCACATCTATAAGAACAATAGGGTTTGCTTGTCTTCAGCACCCATTCACAACAATCTCTCCTCTCTCACTTTCAATAATCCCAATTGGCTTCTCTCTAACTTTCTCTTTTCTGTATCGATCATGGCTTCCTCCTCTAAGGAGAAAGGAAAAAAACCAATGGGGGACGAGCCACTTGTCCCCTCTCCAAAACCATCCCGAAAGGGCAAAAATCAGGTTATCACTGAAGAGCACCCTGTCATGGAGGACTGCAACAAGGCGGATGCTGATGGAGGTGAGCAGACAAAGAAGGAGAAGAAGGAAAGGGCTCCCAAGGTGAAACTGGAGAAACTGAAAGCAATCCAAAGCTGCATCCAGGCCAACATCTCAACTCTGAACACGTCTTCCTTCTACGCCACCATTGTTGGCGATCCAGTGGAGGCCAAAGAAGTTCGCAAGAGGATCAGACTAGAGTGGAAGTTCCTGACGGGTGGTTTCCAACTGGTCCCGGTGGCGAACAAATGGTTCGAGCTAAGGTTCGATCTTCCGAGCGATAGAGAACTGGTCTGGGAGCGACGACCATTCCATGTGGCCGGACAGCTCCTCATCCTCCGCCCTTGGAGCCTTTCCTTTGATCCATGGTCAGAATCTGTGACCCGAACGGATCTTTGGGTTAGGATCCCGGGGCTCCCAACCAAATTCGTAAGTGAAGCTATTCTGAAATCTCTCATCGAGGACAACAAAATAGGTGCAGTGCTTAGGGTAGCGGCTTTTAGTGCCAAGGGCGCTAGACTCCGCTATCCACGAATCTGCATATCGACTGATCTAGCGCTCATCAGAGCTAGAAAGGTCACGCTGATGAACGAGAAGGGTGAAATCGAGCACTTCCCGGTATGGTTTGAGGACTTCCCGGAGGGGTGCGGAAGTTGTGGGCTGCTTGACCATGTCTTTGAGGACTGTCCGCTTAGAAAGCTATGTAATGCCTTTGCTGAAGGCATACTGGGACAGGAACCCGGCTCTGAGGTGGGTGGGGCGAGTGCTCCTCCTCCTGATGGAGGCGAATGGGCGCGAGTGGCGGCTCGGCGTGCTCCTCCCCCCACCTTTGGCCACTCAAAAGCTGATATCTGGAGCTGCTTTGGGAAAATGTGAGTACCTCATCTGAATCTTCCTCCTCCATTTCCTCTGCTATGTCTGATGATGGAAAACCAATCCATGATGAGGAGCCCTCTGAGATTGAAAATGAAGGGGAGTCTCTGCCCCCTATCACTGAGGTTCCTGTCCCTGAAGCTGCTGACAACCCCCCAGATGATGTACACTCTCCTCCTACTGAGTCTATCTTCCTCGACCCCGAGATGTATGTAACCGACGATGATGCTACTATGGACTACGAAGAGGAGCCCGGGTTTGTGGACGGATTTGGAGGGATCCCGGCTGACATGACTCAGGCCGAATTCGACATCATGGTTGCCAATATCCCGGCATCTGAGGAATTTGAGCTCCCGGTTCTGAGCAACCCAACCCGGAAGGCTACAGCCAACCTCTCCCCTGCTGTTGCTCCTCCTGTGACTGCTACGGTGGTCCAGGAGTCGGAGCTGCAGCAGCTAGAGGGCTCCTCCAAGACTGAGTCGGGAAAACGCAAGCTCGGGGACGAAGATGGAGATTCTGCCTGTTCCAAACTGATGGGTGGAGTCAGTGAGCGTGGGAAGAATGGTAAGTGACCAAACTACTTTTCCTCTTGCTTGTGTTTCTGGTAGTTGGACTGCAAGCACTAAGAGGTTGATGATGAAACTACCTTCATGTCAAGCGGCTGGGCAAGGTACTTCTTTTTGGGTTGCCCCTTTTGTTGTTAACCTCAATAGAGGTAGTTCAATCATGAACTTGCTTATCGTTCTAGTAGGCTATGTAAGACAGCAGCTGTATGGTTTGGTGAACTTGGTATGTTTTGATATGCACTTGGTTGATGCTAGTAGACCAGCAATCTATGATGTAATATATGTTTCGTTTGAATCGATTATGTTCGGTAGGATTATTATCTATGCTCCATGGTCTACAAAGTGGTATAATCTAAGTAAAATTTCAGCTTACATGCCTTTTCCAGTTTGGTTAGAAACCTGGTTATCTACTCCCTAGAGGGTCTATTCAATTGCTCGGGCTCAATTTAATTTAGGTATTCACCAAAGTTTAAACACTCCTACTCACTTCCAACCTGGCCCCTTTGTCTCAAACGGATTGAGTAGTGATCCTCCCCCTGGTGTGCAATATAGGGTATTTTTTTGTAAAACTTCCAAAGCTTAACCAAACAACAAACTGGGCTACAATATTGATCTGCCCTGCTGCACACATCCCCTTCAAGGTCTTAGAACAATGCCACAAAATCAAGTTGCATATGAACACTGTCATTAAAACCTGCAGTAAAAACAAACTCGCTAGCCTATCCTTGTCAATGAGAATCACATATCTGATGTTTCAAAGGCTGAACATTATGATGAAAGATATAAGCATTATCCTAATTTGTGCTATCAGTCCAATTCGGGTAGGAGAGTTGATTAAATGTAAGATCATTATTTACCAAGAACACACAACTGCTAGCACTATCAAAGCTCAACTTAGAATTCTAGAACCTAAGAACATAATGAGGAATTGTATAATAAAATTATATATAAATTCCCCACTTGCAAACACCATTTGTCTCATGGTGGAGGTTACATTGAGAGTATCTGTAGCTAAGTGGCTACGTACCCCTGTGACCATTATAACTAAGCACAAACTGTCAAACATTTTGTGGGGACTATTCCTTAAAGACAATAACCTTTTATTTACCATGCCTGTATGTTGGAACTCATTTGCATTACTAAGCTGTCCGATTGAACCTCTAGCCGAGCAAAACAAATGGAATTTCAAACCCCATCAAGTACAATTCTATGATCAAATTACTGGAACATCATTACCAAACAAAACAAAAATGAAAATATTTAAAAAGACTAAAAACTTACATAAGAAAATCAAAATAAAAATGAATCTAATTAGCAAATGTAAGATCATCTGTGATCTTGGAAAGTCAAGATTTAGCACTACCATTGCTTTTCTTTACTTTCTCAAATCTAAAAACATTATTAGTTTGTGTAAAATAGAATTAGGCATAGCTACCCCACTTGTAAACAAAAGCTGTCTTGTGGTTTTATTTCCTCCAATAGGCTCTGTTTCTATCTGGAGCTACATGTCAGTCGAAACCATAGGACCACAAACTTCTTTTGGAATCATCCAATTTAAGGACGAGTATAAATTTCTTACCCAAAACAAGACAATTCATATTACAAATCCAACTCGGCCCTCTATAACAGTTGCTTACCTAGGCGGTAGAAAATACAAAACTTGCCTAAACAACTGCTATAGCATAATCCACTTACCGATATCAAGCACCTATAGAAACAAACAGTGCAAACCCATTTGGTATATCCTGTATCTAACGATAAGAGAAATAGTTCCAAAAATAAAATGTTTGCAAAATAAGATCTTATGGAAAATTAAACAAAAAATGGAACACTACAAAAAGAGGAAGCCATGAGTATGGGAGGGCTCACCTTCTGCTCTCCTATGCACAAACAAAGTGGTCATGATCATACGATACTGGAACTGTAGAGGGATTGGAAAACAGTCTTTCTGGACTAACATGAACGAATGGCGTTCTTTAGATCATGTACAAATGCTAATTTTAGCAGAAACAAAGACTGAAACAGAACCAAAGGAATCCCTATGGAAAAATGCGGGATTCACAAACATGTGTTGGTCTCCGGCATCGGGTCGGGCCGGGGGTATTGCTTTATTCTGGAATGAAAACTCCTTCATAGACGAATCCATCTCAGTAATTACTCATCTCCCTAGAATCATTGGCGTAAAATACGAGAACACAAAAGAGAATTTTGAGTGTCTAATGCTATTTGTATACGCCCCACCAAATCCCTCAGAAAAAGAAGACTTCTGGAAAACTCTATACAATCTGGTTAGCCAAAGTGACATTCCATGCCTAATCATGGGAGATTTAAACGAGATAAACCAACCATCGGATAAAAGCGGAGGGGCTGATACCCTTCCTGGAAGATTTACGAGAATAATGGAGTTCAAAGATACATGCTCCCTGTTGGAAATCCCCTCGTATGGCAACCCGTTTACTTGGAGGAAGAAGCGATTTGGTCCGGATAACATTTTGGAAAAACTTGATATGGTACTTGTCCATCATGAAATAATTGACATGTTTCCTGAGTTGGCTACTAAGAATGGAGCCTTCTCTAACTCGGACCATTGCCCGATCTCAATTGACATCTCCAAAAACACTAGTTTTAAACCACCCCCTTTCAAATTTGAAAACATTTGGCTGCAAAGGAGAGACTTCCGAAATATTGTTAAGCAATCATGGAGAGCCTCATGTGCAGGCTCTACTATGTTCCGCATAACATACAAATCAAAAATCCTGAAACAGAAGGCCAAAAATTGGAATAAACAAACATTCGGAAACATTTTCCGACAAATACGAGACATTGACGAGGCCCTAATCGAAATACAATCTATCCAACAAACTAACCAAAACCCAGATTCATACACAAAAGAACAAAATCTACTAACTAAAAGAGAAAAGTTGCTTCTTTTCCATAAGACATATTGGAACCAAAGAGCTAAAGCAAAACACTTAAAACTAGCAGATACCAACTCATCCTATTTCCATAGAGTAGCTATCGGAAGAAGAAATCGGAAGATAATTAGATCAATTACCTCTACAGAAGGAACAAACATAATTGGCAATGAAAATATTAAAAGAGAAATTCAAAGAGACTTTGAGAAAAGATTTAAACGGGAACAGATACATAGGAATCCCTTATTAGAAGAATATCTATCAGAAATCACCTCGACCATTACAGAAGAGGAAAACAAATCTCTTGTTCAACAACCAACAAACAGTGAAATCAAAAAGGCTGCCTTCTCTATAGGGAACAACAAATCCCCTGGTCCTGATGGAATGACGGCTGAGTTCTACAAAAAATATTGGGATATCGTTGGCTCTGATATCATCCGGGCGATAAAAGCCTTTTTTCACTCTGGCAAAATGCTGAAACAAATTAACCACACTTTCCTCTCCCTCATACCAAAAATTGATAACCCCAGCATGACTACACACTATCGCCCCATTAGCCTATGTTCTACCCTATATAAAATCATCTCAAAGATAATAACTGAACGGCTAAAAATGGTGATAGGAAAACTTATACACCCATTACAAGGAGCTTTTGTTTCCGACAGAGCAATCCAAGATAATATTCTAATAGCCCACGAGGTATTCCACTCCTTTCGCACGAGAAAAGGTACCAAGGGATGGGCTGCAATAAAACTTGATATGGAGAAAGCATACGACAGAGTAGACTGGCATTTCACGAAAGCAGTCCTCCAAAAATTCGGATTCAGCCAAAAATTTGTGGATATTATTATGGAATGTGTGACCACAGTCTCCTTTTCTGTCTTAGTAAACAACGGTCCTACAGATCCCTTCAAACCTTCAAGGGGTTTGAGGCAAGGGGACCCCCTCTCCCCATTTCTCTTCCTGCTCGGGACAGAAATCCTTGCGCGTAAACTATCAAGGGATGCAGAATCTAATCACAACAGTATCGGATTTAAATTTGGCCTCTCGGGCCCCGGCGTTCCGTTCCTGGCCTTTGCAGATGACATAATAATTTTCTCAAAAGGAACTAACGCTGCATGCACAAAAGTTAAAGAAATCATTGAAGATTACTGCAAATTCTCGGGGCAAAAAGTAAACTATCATAAATCGTCCTTCCAAACCACCCCGGGTATCCCTAGATCAAGAGCTCGAGACCTAGAAGGGATTCTAAACATACCTCTTGAACGAAACCTGGAAAAATATTTAGGTTGTCCAATCATAAATGGGAGAGTCACCAAGGAAACATTTGGCGAAATGATATGCAAATCTAAAGACCAATTGAGCAAATGGCGAGCAAATGCCCTTTCTCAACAAGGTAGAGCAACCCTAATAGTATCTAATTTATCATCGAAACCTTTATACTCAATGCAAAGCTTCATGCTTCCGGTAGCGGTACACAAACAACTAGATCAAATCAACAGAACCTTTTTTTGGAACAAAGATGCGCAACATAGTCCTTTAATCAGTTGGGATAAGATATGTAAATCAAAAAAGGACGGAGGATTGGGTATCAGGAAAACCAAAGATATGAATGAAGCTCTGCAGCTAAAACTCCTCTGTAAAATTCTAGCCGAACCGGAAAATAACTGGGTCAAAATCATACAACACAAGTATCTGAAAGAAAGCCACATCCTTAACTACTCTAGAAAAGGCAATGCCTCGTGGTAATGGTCGAAACTAAGCTATTTGATCCCAAATTTCAAAAAGGGACTCATCTGGCAGGTGGGGGATGGGAAATCCATTAAGGTTTGGGAAGATAACTGGGTGGATACAACACCTCTAAAAGACAAAATAGACTCTCAATATAACGCTAACCAACAGGATTTCGTAAGTGATTTCATCATAGGAGGACAATGGTGGAAGGAAAAACTCGAATTAGTGCTCCCAAAGCCAATAGTTGAGGATATTATGCAAATTCCTCTGCCAATCACTCCACTGACAGACAGATTGTATTGGTGGCCCGCGAAAAAGGGATGGTTCACAACAACAAGTGCCTTTGACTTAATTGCATCAACAACACAAAGACCGTCGGATGAGTTCTCATGGATCTGGAAACTCGACGTCCCACCTAAAGTAAAGAACTTCATTTGGAAAATAAAACAAAAAGGTCTACCCACGGCTACTAGGTTGGCCCTAAAAGGAGTGGCAGTACTGACCACATGTAGCCTGTGCAACCAGTTCATGGAAGATGATATTCACCTATTCATTGCATGTCCTATCAACAACTTCCAACAACAATTCCAGGGTCAAATTTCTCAAAACATCAACAATCTAATGACAAGAAACAGAGATATGAATCAAATCTTACAAACTTTAGGTTCCACTCTTCCGATGGAAAAGAAACAACAATTAGCAATCAGATGGTGGACCATTTGGTTTATAAGAAATCAAACAATCTTTAGAAATGAAACTGTGCCATCTATAGAAACTATAAAGAAAATGATCACGACCAATATTGATAATTGGAGGAAAGCTAGTAGGTGGAATAATATGGAGGAAGATGACATACAGGAACAAAGTAGAAGAAAAGGACTATCTGGGAACAATAGGAAAACATGTCGATGGAAAAAACCTCCAGAAGGCAAATATAAGTTAAACTTCGACGGATCTTTCAAATCAACCACAAACAGCTCTATTGGATACATCATCAGAGACTGGCATGGAAACCCAATCAATATTGGCGGAAGAGCAAACGGTGGACAATCACCCCTTATAGCAGAAGCCTTAGCTCTACGACTAGGGGTAGAAAAGGCGAAAGAACTAAACATAGCAAATCTAATAATAGAAGGAGACTCTAAAATTATCACGGATTACCTAACATTACGAGTTGAATGTCCTTGGGAAATAGAAATGGTTATGACAGATATCCAATACCTTCTTAAAGAAATAAGGAATGTGAGCATATCACATATTCCCCGCATTGGTAACCGGGTAGCAGATAAGGTTGCACACCTTTGCTACTCTACCAGGGGATCTGAGTTATACTTAGATACAGGTCTTATTGACCTCATCCGTCAGGATGCTTTCGGTTAGGGTTTCCCCATCCGAATTTTTACCTAATCAAAATAAATAAATAAAATAAAATAAAGGAAGCAATTTGATTGAAAAATAAAAATGTGTAATTAATGCAAGTATGAACATTGGCTAGAGTAATAAATTATGTTTCCAAATGACTATACTTTTTTAGCAGAACACTAACAACATTTTCAGAACAAAACATTGTTTAAAAAAAATATATAGGATATAGTTTTTAAAATTTTCATTCAAGTTATAATTTGGGTAGTCTAAAAAATACCATAAAAGTTTAATTTCACAACAAAGCTTGCCTGGGATACAAAATTATATCAATTTTTTTTGTATACAGGTTTAATTATATCAATATCGATATCAATATATAATAGTAAAACATGCCCCTTTTTTTTATATGTCAATTAATGATGACCCAATATATTTAAATCATATCATACAACAACCCAATCTATTTACCTATGTGTCATCCCACGTGTCAACTTTAATGGAGGATTATTCAACATCATTTTTTTAATTAGTTATAAAACATATATATCATGTTTGTTTACCGCAGTTAGAATTATTTTACCTTGATTATTTTCCACAATCTTTTAATATTTCATATCTTAGTTCAAATTCTCACAAATAATATTATTATATATATAGGTTAGGTCTAGTGTAAACAACCTTTAATGTGTTTTGTGTTAACAAATCACAACCATAGATTGAGGAAAAATTGATGGATGAGATTATTCTCCTTTTTAATTAAATATATTATTAAAATAAAAAAAATACCCACCAACTAGGTTTCATAAGCGCTTGTTCTCACTAGTCACTACACAAAATCACTTTTCTGGGAAACCTAAATAGGATAAAGAAGGATCGGGGAGAAAGCAATCTTCCACCAATTTCTTCTCCGGCTCTCCAAAAAGGCGATTCCGATGATAAGGACTCATCTGAGCGGCGGCGGTGCCGCAACTGTTTCCGGCTACTTGAGGTGGTGTGGCTGAAAGTAGAACCGCCGGCGAAGCATCGACAGTAGATCCGAAGGCCGCACATCCGAGTTCGACCGGGGAATAGAGCAGGGATTGAAGAAACCGTCGACTTCAATAGTAGATCTGAAGTTGCGCGCTATCAAATACTCCCGTTCAGTTCGACAATAGGTCCTGTTTCATACTCTGGGGGCGTGATATGAATATTGGTGACAAGATTCTTGACTTTGATGAATAATTGTGTTACTTTGATGAATATTACTTAAATGTTATCGAATATTGATGAATATTTGGGAACCTGTGAATAACGGAGTGATTGTGATGAATATTTGAGTGGTTGTGATGAATATCTGAGTGACTGTGATGAATATTTGATAAATTTTAACAAAAACTATGATGAATAATTGAGTGATTGTGATGAATATTTGAGTGACTGTGATGAATATTTGAGTAAATGTGAATACTTGATAAATTTTAACAAAAAATTTGATGAATAATTGAGTGATCGTGATGAATTTTTGATAAAATTTGCCGAATATTTACGACTACTTGGAAAATTATGAAGTTAAAAAACTTTGATGAATCATATATCCTCTTCTTCACCATCCGTTTGGATGAAACCATCACTGATTTCCAAAGTTTTCATAACACAGAATAATTGAACATGATCTTTTCAAAAAGGAAATTGTTGAAAATCACTAAATAAAAAAAATCACTTGAATTACTGCTTCCAAAATTGTGCAGTTACAAGAATCACACGCTCCTGCTGAGAGTGGGTTAGTTTTTCCCGCAGGTCCCACGTTTTAAAAAAAAATTTAATCATTGATTAATCCTGGTCTTTCATCTTCATTAATCCAAGGGTCATTATTTGTTAACACAAAACATGTTAAGAGTTGCTAACATTTGATCCGTTCTCTCTCTCTCTCTCTCTCTCTCTCTCTCTCTCTCTCTCTCTCTCTCTCTCTCTCTCTCTCTCTCTCTATATATATATATATATATATATATATATATATATATATATATATATATATATATATATAATAACTTAGTTAAGATGCTATAAATAATAACTTAGTTATGGTTATTTTATTTTTATTCCTTCCATATTATAAATAATAGATGTATTTGAATAAATCTAATTATTTTTATAATGTAAAGAATCTTACAAATATACTATAAAATTGGTCCACTAGGATTTCTACTTTTTTTTCTCATAAAGTTTTTGAAATAAACTACTTTAACCTTCACATAAAATTTAATAATTTTTTAATATAATAAAATATAATTTATTGACAAAACGCGCAAAAGAGCGGACAACAAATACTAGTATAGAAATAAATCAAGAAAAATTGTTTTTTAAAACAATATTGAAAGAAAGCATTAAATATATAATTTATATAACATTTGTAATTGAAATAATTGTGAGAAATAATGATATAACAAAACAAATGAAAAGTGAAAGGGTAAAGATTTGAACCCAAAACGTTTTGAATCTCGTTCTTTCCTTCCATTACCACTTGATTTAGACAACACTTTTACGACTCTAACTATCATTTAAATATGTTATATTATCTCAAAAGACTAAACATATACAATTTTTTTTTTTCTGGTCAGGGGGCCGGGGCTCTAGCACTCCGAGCACCCTAGCTCTGCCAATTTGTGCAAAGCGGGAATGACAACGGTGGATATATATATATATATATATATATATATATATATATGTGTGTGCGTGTTTCCCTTTTGGTGTTGTTATATATAGTATATACTTGGATTTTTCCTTGAGCAATTAGACAAACGACATTGATGCTATATATGTACATGCATCGGGTCCAGCCAGTTCTCACAAAGACCGTACATCTTATACTTGTGCACTGTCCCTCAAGCTAACTAGGTTCCTATTAATTACCCCGGCCTTTTTTGGTCTAAGGATAAGAAAGACCTAAGACCTTTAATGCAGTTAAAAGGGATTAATTACCTACAATCAACTCATCTAGTTCCTAAATGCATGTGTTACATATATTTCACAACCTTTACTTTCATTTCCTTGTAATTTTGGGAAGCTTATTGGTTACTACCTCCGATCCAAAATGTAAATCGTTTGACTTTTTAACACGTATTTTAAGGAGCTAAAAACTATATAATATATTAACTTTTTTATTATTATTTTTTTACAATTCAATACTTATTACCAACAAATATTAAGTTGTAAAAAAATAATTTTAAAAAAGTTGATATTTTATATAGTTTTGGACTTCTTGAAATACGTGTTGAAAAGTCAAACGACTTATATTTTGGATCGGAGGGAGTATCAACTATCCTTTAATTATTAAAGGAAGAAGTTAAGAGAAGTTTTGTCTTAAAATTAACATATATATATATATATATATATATATATATATATATATACCACTACCAGAAAGTACAGATCACAGTGATGAGTGCATTAACATACCCAGAAATGAAACCTGGCTTTAGTGAGACCCATCATTCTCCTCTTCCTCACGCTCCTTGTATCACCTCCAACGCCATCTCCGCCAGAAAGCCCACAAAAGGAGAAGCCAGCATCACCACCATCAACAACAACAACCTCCTCCTTGCCTTGCCTTACTCTGAATCCTCCGGTCTTCCTCGAGGAGACCGAGCCCCTGGCCTTCTCCTCCGCCTGCACCAGCCACCTCTTGCTAACCACCATGGTCCCTCCGCCGTCAAAGGAAACTTCACGGCACTTGATGAACCTAGAGGAGTGGAAAATGGACCTGCCCACACATGGGCCCTCCAACCCATAATGGACTGTTGTGGTGAGGTTGGAGCCATTGAGCAACCTTGGGGGCAGCTCCAGCCCCTTGAGGGCTGAGTCAATGGAGAGGGGCTCGCAGGAGGAGGTCCTGGTCCTGGGCTTGCCAGGCTCCTCCTCCCACCTGAAGGGGATGGAGGCTGCTGTATGGTGGGGTGGGGTCACCATACCCGTTGCCCTGTAGCTCTGCAAGGCTTTTGTGAGTGGAAGTGAGAGCAATGGTAGCTTCGGTACTGTGCTTTCATCTGCCTCTGAGCCCATCTCTCTCTCTTGTTTGTTTGTTTGTTTGTTTGGAACAATATGGCTGTGACTTTTCTTGAGGGTGCAGTTGGAACTTTGAAATATAGTTGGTTGTGGGGAGAAGACAAGTCAGTTCATATTTATGAACCTTTGCTATTTATGTGGAAGTGAGATTTTTATTTTCTAGAAAAAGAAAAATGTATATTCTTGTTGTTGGGTAACAAGAGTGGCTGTGAGATAGTGAGTTTTTTTTTTAATTATTAGGTAAAAATTCGAGCTTAGAAAAATCTGAAGCTCGAGATGTCGACAAGTCGGCAGATAGCAGTCTGTCAAACATACAACATAAATACAGAAAATTGTGCAAAAGACCAAACAATACAAACAAATCAGGTTCGGGACGAAGCCAAACATCATCAAGAAATAGCACCGTTGGTCAGTGATACTACAAGCATCTTTGTGGGCAGTGAAGACGAACCTCTAAGGATTCTATCCGTATCCTTTCGGGAATTTGTTTAATCCCTTTCGAGATCATCAGATTAGTTTGTTCAAACCCTTTTGAAATTTTTGTCAATCCCTTACGGGATTTAAGCCATTTCGGAGATATGCAAAGGTGGTTACCAAGATTTTTTTTATTTTTTAAAGTTATTTTTCCGATTTGGGGTTTGCGAGAATTGCCACACGTACTCACGACAACGAACGAGATGCCAGGAAGAGGAACTCCGCCAGCGACGTCGGATAACGAAGGTCCAGAGTGAAGGACGACGGCAGGATGGAGGGCGACGCAACACTAAACCAGCAACATGATTGCAAAGTGGTGCAGGCAAGCAGGAGAGAAGCACAGATGGACCCAGAATGAAGATTATCCTTAAGCGAGGACGCAGGAGATCGATAGGCTGGAAAGACCGAGCCTGTGATCGAAGAGCCTAGCTTGAAGACGAAGCTGTAAATGTTTGGATAGCTAGGTCCTTGAAGGATCTCATAGACCTACTCTTGTATATATATCAATCGGTGAAAACCTGAGGCTACAATCGTCACTATACATGATATGGACAAATATAAAATAATACTCCCTCCGTTCCAAAATAGATGGGTTTTTGCTTTTTGGCACGTTTTTTAAGGAGTGAAAAACTATATAAAATATTATTTTTTTAATTAAATTTTTTATACTATTTGATACTTATTACTAATAAGCATCTAATTATATAAAAAAAATTAATTAAAAAATAATATTTCATAGAGTTTTTCGCTCCTTAAAAAGCGTGCCGAAAAGTAAAAGACCATGTATTTTGGAACGGAGGGAGTATCTGCTAACATCCTCCCTCAGTCGCAGCTAGAGGTGAGCGAATAGCAAGATTGGAACGAAAAGAAGTAAAAAGAGGAGTAGGTAATCCTTTTGTGAAAATGTCTGCATACTGATGTGCAAAAGGGACATGTAGCACCCGGACCTGGCCTAGGGCAACCTTCTCTCTGACGAAATGGATATCAATCTCGATGTGCTTGGTCCGCTGATGCTGAACCGGGTTCGATGAAAGATAAACGGCGGAGACATTTTCGCAGTAGACCAAGGTGGCTGCACGAAGCGGAACCCGAAGCTGTCAGAGGAGGTTGCGGAGCTAGGTGGTCTCTGCCACGACGTTGGCGACACCACGGTACTCGGCCTCGGCACTGGAGCGCAATATGGTGGTCTGACGCAATGGTCTAAATATCGTGTATCGGGGTCTTATCGGTTGGGGGTAAAAATGATATATCGGAGATATATCGGGGATATATCGAGATATATCGGATTTATCGGATTCGCTAAATTTTAACCCTAAATATTATATTTATACTTCAAAATTTAAAAATACACATGAAAAATTAATATTGAAATTGTAAAATTACCAAATGCACTTAAAAAAATAAATAGGATTGCATAAAGGCTAAAATTCCGTTGCACAACACTAATTTTTTATTGTCCTAACAATCAAAATACCTAAACAGTTTTGAGTTTTGACAATTAACAATTCAAAATACACAAATACGGAGCAGTATTCTAATCAAAAGGTTTTTTAAGATAGTACTGTACTTAAATTGAAGCAGACAGAGGATAAAGTAATTCAATTCATTCAAATTGAAAGGTTTTTTAAGACAGAGGGTAAAGTAATTACGGAGTAAAAGGATTTTTTAGGATAGTACACAAATTGTATTCTAATTAATTAACGATTGAAGGAGGCAGAGGGTAAAGTTGAAGCAGAAATCTCAAAACTCATTCAAGAATCCTCAAATCGAAACCCATTCAAATAATTCAATTCAAATACCCTCAAATTGAAACCCAGTATTCAACCCTTTAAATTGAAACCCATCTGTTCAATGGATGCAACTATGCAAGGACGAGGGCGAGTCGAGATGACCGGAGAAGAAGCAGACAGGGGCGGTCAGTTTCCAAAGCCGGCGGCCAGAAAAGAAGCAGGGACGAGTCGGGCAACCGGAGAAGAAGCGAACAGAGGCACCGCTGACCACTGATTCGCTGAACGCCTGAACCAGATAGGCGCCACCGGGCCGGAGAAGAAGAAGAGCTGGTTGGAGAGAAAGGTTGGTCGGAGAAGATGCAGTCGCCTGACACTGACACCTTTGCAAATCGCTAGACCGGGCCTGGTTTTCTTGTACAGGCTATACTCGGGCAATTAGCCCGATTTTCTGAATTTTTTTTTTAAAAAAAATTGAAACGACGTAGTTTAATGGAAACGATATATCGGTCAACCCGATATTGACCGATATATCGGCCGTTGCCCGATATTTCCCAACCGATACACCAATATCGTAGCGGGTTCTAAATATCCCCGATATATCGCCGATATATCGGCCGATATATCCGATATTTAGAACACTGGTCTGACGTTTGGAGGACCACGAGACTAGGTTGTCGCTAAGGTACACTGCGAAACCAGAGGTGGAGCGGCGAGTTTCGGGACAACCCTCCCAGTCAGCGTCGGAGTAGGCGGAGAGGGTGTCGAAACGACCGCAACAGAGATGCAAACCCATGTCACCGGTGCCCTTGATGTACCATACTATCCGCTTGAGCGCCTGAAGGTGATGTTCGCAGGGATCATGCATGTATAAGCAAATCTATTGAACGACGAAGGCGATGTCTGGCCTAGTGAATGTCAGATACTGAAATGCACCGGCCAGACTACGGTAGGTTGTAGGATCCTCAACCTTAGGACTGGAGGCAGCATCATGCTTGGACTTGCAGTCGACAGGAGTGGTGACGGGTTTGCAGGATGTCATTAGGGCTTTATCGACGATCTCAATAGCATATTTCTTCTAATGAAGAAACAACGCATCACGAGTGCGAGTCACATAGATGCCGAGGAAGTAGCTCAATGAACCAAGATCAGTCATGGCAAACTCCGAACGCAACAATGCCATCAGCCTAGACAGTAACGATGAAGATGATGCTGTGAGCACAATATCATCGACGTACGGTAGAAGATAGGCAGTGTCAGACCCAGAATGGAACACAAAGAGGGAGTGATCAGACTGACTGCCCTTAAAACCAATCCCGGTGAGGTACGTGGCGAATCGCTGATACTAGGCGCGAGGCACCTGTTTCAACCCATAGAGAGACTTCCGGAGAAGGCAGACGTGGGAGGGGCGCGAGCGATCATAGAAGCCTGGAGGCTGATGCATATACACAGTCTCCTGAAGGTTGTCGTGGAGGAAGGCATTCTCGACATCCAGCTGGTGAATAGTCCAGTCGTTGGTGAGGGCGATGCTCAGAATTATGCGTATGGTAGCGGGTTTGACGACTGGGCTAAATGTCTTGTCACAATCCACACCAACCTCCTGAGACTTGCCATTGACAACTAGGCGAGCCTTGTGACGCTCAAGAGTCCCATTAGACCTGTACTTATGTTTGAACAACCACATGCAGTTAATGATATTAGAGTGTCGAGGCCTTGGAACGAGGTCTCACGTGACGTTCTTAATTAAAGCACTAAACTCATCGACCAGGTGGCGTGCCAGTTCGGGTCCTCTAAGGCCTTTTGTGGTGATTTAGGGAGAGGTGATATGTCTGTGGAAGGGGTGAGGAGGTTGTATTTGGGGTTGGGTTTGAAGATCTCGGATTGAGACCGGGTCTTCATGATTGGGCGGGGGGGAGCAGCCTGAGGCGGGACAAGGCCGGGAAAGGGGGCTGGGGGTGCGGCGGTCGCGGGCGCAACATCAAATTGCGACCGCGACATGGGGGTACTAAGGGGTTGGACGCAACATCTAGCTACGGCCGCGGCACAAGTTGCGTGGGTGTGGCCTGACGGAGTATATGGAGGAGGAGGGGTGGGAACACGTCAGGGTCAGGTGGTGTAAGGGGGACAGGTTTAGAGGTGGGTGGTGAGGTGAAAGGAAAGGTTTGTTCGTCAAAAATCACATGGCGCGATGTTACAACCCGATTGGTTTCCAAGCGAAGACAACGATATCCTCGATGGTATGGGGAGATACCCAAGAAGACACATTTGGTGGATCGTGGGGAGAGCTTATAAGGAGTGGCACTCATGTTGGGAAAACAAAGACATCCAAACACTCGAATGTGATTATAGGAAGGTTAGTGACGGTAGAGTGCCAGGGTTGGGATGGAGTTGTTGATGGCTTTGGAGGGAAGTATATTGTGGAGGAAGGTGGCCATGTGAAGCACCTCAACCCAAAAAGAAAGGGGGAGATATGCGTGAAGGAGGAGGGTCCGAGTTTTGTCATTGAGAGTGCGGTGGATGCGCTCCGCTTTGCCATTTTGTGGGGAAGTTGGTGGACAAGAGAAGTGGAGGGCTATCCCATGTCGTTGACAAAAAGGAGCGGACGTAGGTGTTGTCAAACTCGCCTCCCATGTCACACTGAATAGACTTGATAGGCAAACTAAATTAGGTGCGGACAAACGTGTGAAAACTAGCAATATGACTTTGTGTTTTCGATTTGTGGCTTATAGGAAAGAACAACCAAATAATATCGAAAATCACTAGCACTCAGAATAGAAGATGTCCACAACTCGCAATGTATAATGTCAAAAAGTGCAAATGTAAGTGAATGAGAAATGCTCAAAGGAAGTCGCTTGCTCTTTGGGATTTCACATGAAGTGCAAACACCCGAGGCTTTATTACACGAAATTAAATTGCTAGAGCGGAGACATTGAAGCACGTGGTCGCTAGGGTGGCCAAGACGAGCGTACCACAAGTCAGAACCAAGGTTGACGAGGGCGGTGGGAGTGGCAGGGGGCGAATGGCGGGCTGCGGTGAGTGGATAGAGGTCGTCGGAACTATTGCACCGCATGATTGGGGTCCCCATACGAAGATCCTTCACAAGAAAACCAAAAGGGTCAAATTGGACAACTGCGTGGTTATCGATGGTAAATTGACGAACATATATGAGTTTTTTTAGAAGGTCAGGGGCAAGTAGGGCGTTGTTAAGGCGAAGGGGTGGGCCATTAGGGAGGGTTGCTTGACCCGAACCGACGATTGAAAGGGGTGCGCCGTTTCTGACATAGACAGATGGTAAAGTGCTAGAATTAAAAATAATGTATAGGTTACCTGGTGCGTTCGTCATGTGAGAGAAGCCTCCGACATCCATATACCAGTTGTCGTCCGGCTGCTGAAGTCCCATAGAGGAGAAGGCAACGGAGAGATTGGTGTGCATGAGGGTCGATAGTTGCGGCTGAGAGGCGTACATCGTCGGGGAAGAGGCCGGTTGCGGTGGTTGGCGTTGTGGAAAGACCATCCCCGACGGAGGGTAGCCCACCCACGTTGGATAGGGGCAGGGTGGCGGGGCGGAGCTCCACTGCTGCAGGTACCACAAGTGATGCGGCCGCGATTGCGGCGACCGCTGCCGCCTCCTCTCTCGCGGCCTCCGCATTGTTGGTTTGACTTGGGCTGGTTGGTAGGATGGGTTTGGGGGTAAGGCTCCGTGAGCAGGAAGTCCTTGGAGGACACAAGGACATGGGATGGTGCCTGAGAGCGGCCCTGATGACTTTCCTCCCTCGAGAGCATGTTGCGAGTCACCATGAAGGCCGGCAATGGCGAGGTGTTGCTGATCATACCGCCGATGACGTCAAATTTGGTTGAGAGGCCATTGATGAGTTGAAGAATGAGTCGCTCTTCACTGACCTTGTGTCCAACGTCACCAAGTTGATCGACGATGGCCTTGTTGGCAAGGCAATAGTCAGAGACGATTGAGAAGCTCTCCTAACGGGTGTTGATGAACATGCCCTCAAGATCCGCAGCCCTAGCAGATTGGTTGTCATGAAAAAGGCCCTTGACACGGAGCCAAACATCACGAGCGGTGGAGCCGGGTTGGAGGACGGTAATCAGTACATCCTCGGATATGGTAGCATAGATCCATCCTAGAACGATGGAATCAAGGCGGTTCCAGAGAGGCTCGGGGACATCATCCGGACGGCCAGAGTCGTCGATATGGGCGATGACATCATGACCCTTACATGCGGTATTGAAGAGTTCCGCCCAAGTGTGGTATTGAACCTTCTTGAGGTCTAAGGTTAGGGAAACTTGTTTTTTTTTTTATGTTGGTAACGGATTGGGCGGAGTGGAAAGGGTTTTGTGACGGCGGTGGGGGTTAGGGTTGGTTGGGGGTGTAGAGTTGTCATCAACGGTAGACATCGTGTGGCGGCGGCAATCGGGTGCGGCGGTGGCTATAGGTCGGCGGCAAGAGGAGCAGCGGCGACGACAAATCGATTTGTGAAACGGTAATTTTAGGGTTTCACAAAAAAGGCTGAAGCCATGTAAGTGTTTGGATAACTGAGTTCCTGAAGGATCTTAGAGACATACTCCCTGAAGGATCTTAGAGACATACTCCTGTATATATATCAATGGGTAAAAACCATGAGGGTACAATCGTCACTATACATGATATGGACAAATATAAAATAATATCCGCTAACAGAAGCACGACTAGAATCTAAGATTGAAGCTAAGACAAACACGAAGCATTCACCGGATGCAACATGCGGCGATAGGGTTTGTACACAATAAACATCTTAAGTATGCAAGTTGCCGCTGAGCGTTTATACTAGGGGTGGGCACAAATCCCGCAAATCCCGATCCCGTCCCGGTCCCGTCCCGATCCCGTCCCGATCCCGGTGGGATTTAGGACAAAATAGCGAATCCCGTCCCGATCCCGTCCCGCAAAAATTATGCGGGACGAAACGCGGGACGATCCCGGTGGGATCCCGCAAATCCCGTCCCGTCCCGCATATTATAATAACATTGTTACGAGGCTTCCAACCAACTTTATGTAAGCCATCTTTATAATAATAATATTTTATAATAAAAAAAAAAAAAAATAAAAAAAAAAAATAAAAATAATAATAATAATAATAATAATAATAATTTTTATAATAATAATAATATTATAATATTATAGAATAATAATAATATATTATTAGTATTATTATTTTGAGAAAATATTATAATTATAATTATAATCATAATCTGCCATTTATAATAATAATAATTTTAATTTATAATAATAATAATTTTAATTTATAATAATTTGAGAAAATATTATTTATAACTATAATAATAATTTTAATTTATAATAATAATAATAATATAATATAATATAATTTTATAATATTATTAATTTATAATAAAATTATTATTATTATTATATATTATTATTATTATATTATATTATATTTTTTCTTCTAAAGTATAATTATTTTATAATAATAGCAATAAAAATAAGTAATATTATTTTATTTTATTTTTAATTATAATGTGAGCTCATTATTATTATTATTATTATTATTATTATTATTATTATTATTATTATTATTATTATTATTATTATTATTATTATTATTATTATTATCAAAGTTTATACATAAAATTGGATCGAAGCCGGCTAACAAGCTGAGCCCCGCATCTCATTTAGAGTTACAAGAGGCAAATAGCTAAATACGGTATATATTCTTCCCAACTATCAATCGATAATATGACAGTATCTCGTGAATCTCGTCTCAATTTCTTTCCGTCCTGATCTAGTAAGATAATGTAGCCAAATATGTTGAACATTATAATTAATTATACAATCATTGTATGAATTAATAATAGTATTATAATAATAATAATAATATTATTATTATTATTAATATTATTATTATTATTATTATTATTGAATAATATAGTTGAGAAGAATACCGTATTCAACATATTATACAAAATAATGAATTATGAAAGCATTTTCCACTTTGCAAATTTATATAATATTTTATTATTTTTATATGCGGGACAAGGCCCGTCCCGTCCAGACACCATCCCGTCCCGAAAAAAAAGTGTCAATCCCGTCCCGATCCCGTCCCGTAAAAATCGCAATTCACTAAAATCTATAATCACTTGTGAAAAAAAAAAAAAAAAAAAAAAAAAAACTTATCCACGAAATTTTCGGTAGATGTTAGCAGCAAAAATCTGCATCGATATATCGAAGTGCAATAAATGACAGTACAGTATCGTCTTTTACTCGGTGTCGGTGTGATTGTATTATTGATTGTGACCAATTAACAAAACCAGTCGCGTATTATTTGGGTTACTTCAATTGAATTCCTGTTATAGGAGTATCTCTGTATGGGATTACATCCAAATGGATGAAGTTTGGTCTTTTTATGTGGTTACGTAACACGAAAAAATATTACACAATCACCTAATGTCTAGTGGCAATTCCCTTTAGGCTTGTAGTGTTTGAAATGTGCATCTCTCCAAAACAACTACCCTCCTATTTGTTTGTCATCTTTCCAATTTACGTTACTGTCCCCTCCAAAAGGCAACCCTCATATTGGCTGGTTTAGCATTTTACTTTGTAACGAAAAGGTAGTCGATCTCGACTTCTATTAGTATATTGATCTAACATAAACTTCTACGCTTTCTATTTAATTTTTTTTGTATCAATGGAAAGATTAGGGTAAGGTATGCATTATAGAGATAATAACTTGTAGTTATAAACTTGTGAGAGGGTCGAGGTTAGTGTTTATATGATTCAAAAAGACCAACTTATCCGTCGTATACAGTTAATTTAATTGCCTAAATAGATGACAAATGTGGATTGTTTGGAAATGACAAAGATCCATCAAGGAATCAGAAATAAGACTTCTAATCAGTTACATTTTGAAAGACCTTTTAAGTGTTAATAATACAAAAATTGGCACCTTCTATTTCGATTTTTTTTTTTGGTCAATTCTATTTTGGATGTTAAGTGCAACTACTTCTTGGATTCTAGCTCTCCCAGCCCGACCCACTACCGGCATTTCAGGTGGAAAAAAATTGCACAAAAATCATTTCTCCCTAATGTAGGTATTTTAGTCGCCTCAACACCTATCACAATAAATCCAAACTAACTAAGTAAGTATACGAAGAAAATAAAGTTGATTCCGTATAGAATGTAGTTATTTCGAAGTAGTGTATATTTACCAATCTTCTTAATATATATATATATATATATATATATATATATATATATATATATCTGTGTGTGTGTGTTTTGTGTTAACAAATATGAGCCGTTGATTGATTGCAAATGGAAGGACGAGATTAATTACCGAAATTAATTAATTTTAATATGAAAAGATAAAAACTACCTTTTTCTCCTAACACACGCGCGTGATATCCCAACTCAAATCCCCCTTTTTTTGGACCATTAGAAAACAATCGTCTCTCGCCCTCTTCATCGCATCTCATACTAGGGCAATTCCGACGAAATTAGAGGGCGACTCCGGTGAATAGTGCTCATCCGAGAGTCGCACCTTTGGCTGTAACGCTTGTGTAGTGAACCTAGTCGGCGGAGTCTGTAGGCGGCTTGAAGGGACACCACGATGAAGCCATTGTAACGCACCATCGAATTCGCGCCGGGTTAGGGATGAACGCGAATTTTCATTAGAGGGGAGTTGAAAGGGGATTAATTTGATGAATATTTGTTGTCTTGATATGAATATTGTAGAAATTTGAGTCACTGGTACGAAATAGGTCGTGTTTCATACTCGGGGGACGTGATATGAATATTGGTGAAATGATTCTTGACTTTGATGAATAATTGTGTTACTGTGATGAATATTTCTTAAATTTTGCCGAATATTGATGAATATTTGGGAAATTGTGAATAATTGAGTAACTGTGATGAATATTTGAGTGATCGTGATGAATATTTGAGTGACTGTGTTGAATATTTGATAAATTTTAACAAAAACTATGATGAATAATTGAGTAATTGTGATGAATATTTGAGTGACTGTGATGAATATTTGATAAATTTTAACCAAAACTTTGATGAATAATTGAGTGACTGTGATGAATATTTGATAAAATTTGTCGAATATTGATGACTACTTGGAAAATTATGAAGTTAAAAAACTTTGATGATCATCTTCCTCTTCTTCACCGTTCGCTTGGATGAAACTGTCGCAAATTTTCAAGGATTTTAAATACTAGATTAATAGATCATGATCTTCATTTGTATGACCAAAAATCTTTTCAAATCGGAAATTGGAGTAAATTGGCAAAAAAAAAAAAAAAATTAGCGTAACCCACGATTTTCTCTTTCGAGAATTCAAGCAGTTACATGTTTGTGCATCACACGCACTTCCCTTGTGAGATTGGATTAGTTTTCCCCGTGGGTCCCACTTTTTTATTAAAAATAAATTACTTAAATTCAGGATTAATCACAACCTTTGATTTTGATTTGATCAACGGCCTATATTTGTTAACACAAAACACAATAAGACTTGTAAACATTTTATACATCCTATATATATATAGATAGATAAGAGAGAGAGAGAGAGAGAGAGAGAGAGAGAGAGAGAGAGAGAGAGAGAGAGAGAGAGAGAGAGAGAGAGAGAGAGAGAGAGAGAGAGAGAGAGAATGGGTATAAAGTGCACACCCTTTAGGGTGTACTTTGTGCACGATTTATAGCCATTGATTTGGGTTAATCGGATGGCTGAGATTAAAAGGCTTGTTTTTTTTTAATAAAAAAAACAGTGGGGCCTGCGCACTAATTCAAAAATCCGGACTACTCTCTTTGTTTAAGGGATGTGGGCGCGTGTGGCGTTGTTTGAATTAGGGTGTGGAGATATTGATGGAAGGTGGGGCCCTCCATAGTGTTTGCCGGATTTGTTCATGGTGGGGCCCTCCATGGTTGAGATATTACTTATCCCACATTGGCAAATCAAATTCGGTTTTCTTTTTCTTTTTGATCATATTAAATTGGTTTTCTATTGTTGGAGTTTTGTAAAAGTTATGAATTCATCTTTTATCCATTTCATTAACTCTGTAACATTTTTATTAGAATTTGTCAATTTCGTATTTGGTAAGTACTTATTATGAACTTATCTAAATGTAGCAAATTTAAGAGAGAATTGTGACTCAATTTACCGTAAATGAAAGATTATTTACTGGAATTCTCTAAATGTCAATTTCGTATTTCAGTAATTTTTTAGATTATTCAGTTGAATCAGTCGATTTAACACGTAAATTGAACGATAATTTAAAGATTATTCAGCGAAATTCTTATTTTTACGAGGTACAGAAAATCGATGAATAATTGCATGCATAGCCGTTGCAGATAAGTAGATTTTTAGAATTATTCGGTTGAATCAGTAGCTTTAACGTGTACATTGAATGATAATTGGAGATTATTCGGCAGCATTCTTATTTTTACGAGGTACACAGAAGCGATGACTAATTGCATGACTGGGGTACTAGTGAATATCAATCATTCCACCGAATATTCACTGTTGTGAGCGGAATCTGCCATGTTTTACAGCAACTTTTATATCGATTTCTGTATACATTGCATTCATTTGGGGATTAGATAGTACAGAATCTGTGTAATTTATGTTTATTTGCCAAATTATGGAATCTACACCAGTTTCTGTTTAAATCGCAGAAATCGAGGCGTTTTACAGCAATTCTACAGAAGGTCGGAAAAGCTCGGAAAACCACTACAGAAGTCCAAGGTCAAAGCAGCGGAACAAGTCTAGGAGTCAGGTCTACTCGATCTCGAGTAAGTCTACTCGACCTAGACAAGACTTGGCCGACCAACCTTGATCGACAAGACCTGATCGAGCAAGCCAGACAACCCAGACTCTGGGACCTTACTCGATCTCGACGAGCCACTGGTCAAGGTCGACAAAAAACCCTAAGTCATGCCCGGAGTCGACGAGGAGAAGAGCTGCCCGAGAAGCCGAGCACCAGATCTACTCGATCTCGACGAACCTTTGTCGAGATCGACAAGAGACCCAGAGCAAGTCCGAGGAGGAGTCCTCGACAAGCCCACCAGAGCCATCTCCGACGAACCCTGGTCCATCTCGAGGAGCAGTTGGTCGAGATCGACGAGCCTGAGTCCAGATCTGAAGCCCATCGAGGAAAGACGCTCGAGAAACCCTAGTCGGCGAGCCAGTCTACTCGACATCGACAAGGGTTACTCGAGGTCGACAAGCACCAGGAGCCCAGTCCGAGCCACATCGAGCACACCAACCCGAGGAAGTCCACTCGACGAGCCACCCTTGTCGAGGTCGACGAAGCTTCCTCGAAGTCGACTAGAGCCAGTTCCAGAATCTTCTCGACGTGAGTTGTTCGACTAGGATTTAGATTCCTTGGGCGCGAAGGAGTCGACTTGACCGAAGATTCTATCCGATCTATCAAAGTTCTATCATCAAGGAGTAAGATCTATCAACATGAAGACATATTTCCATATTTAGTTTTATCTTTTTCCTTATGGATTTAATTCCATTAAACATTTTATTTATCTTTAAAGCAAGTAGATATAATTTTAGATATAGATAGATATCTTCTTTCCTAGATTAGCTAGGGAATGAAGGCTATAAATAAGGCCCTAGGGGCTGGTTTTTCAATCATCCAATTCAGACACAATTAGTTAGTTCCATTCAGATACAGTTTTAGGAGTTTGAGGTTTTTAAGGTTTTGGCGGTTTGCGAAAGTTGATTGCCAGGATTGTAAAGGCTTTGAATATAGTTTATGCAATTCAGTTTCTTTCATCAATCAATGTCTGTTACTGCGATGAGGCGTGAGTAGTCCACCCACTTCTGGGGCTGGGGTAAGCCCGACGGTGGCCATGTGAGGCGATGCGATAAAGGTCAGATCTTTTGTGCGATTTATCTTCTATCCCTATAAAGCATGATTCTTTTGCGAGAGTTGAAGGTGATCCTTGTTTGTATTATTGAAGCGAAAGTGATCTTAATGCAACTTGGATTAATTATGTGAAAAAGGGTTAGTAACAATTAGGGTTTATGCGAGAGCCTCTATATGCCTAGTTGTTAATGACGAAAGTTATTTGATGGAAAGCATGATCTTTTATGCCTTTATGTATTGTTTTGCATGGTTACCGTTGTGCTGTTGAAACCCTAGCCTTGGAGGTCTTTTAATATATTGAATTTACTTCGTTTCTCTAAGTTCTGTGTTTCGAAATTCTGCAATTTAAATTTCTGTCTTTTACTGTTTTAGTCGACATAGAGGAGATCTTGTCGATCTCGAGGAACCGTGGTCGAAGTCGAGTAGGGCTTCGTCTAGGTCGAGTTGATTTGCTTCTGTCTTTGTCGATTTTCAAGTTTCTGTCTTTACCTTTCTTTGTCGAAGTCGAGTACCTCTTGTCGAGGTCGAGTTGCCTGATCTTGTCGAGTTGATTGCTTTTGTTCTTTACTTTCTGTTTTCATTACTGTTTTGTCGACCTAGAGGACAGCTTGTCGAGATCGACCAGCTTCTGTGTCCTCGAGTTACTTTCTGTCTTTGCTTTCATCTTTGTTTTATTTTTATTTCTGTCTTTGTTTTGTTTATTTGCTTTTATTTTAGTTGCCCTTGCCGGGTTTAGTTGTTTCTTTCTATTTCTGCTCGTGTTTCTGTCTTTCTGCCGCTGCTTGTGAGATTTACAGCTACTTAAGAACTGCTGACGTGCTTCCTCGTGGATTCGATCCTGACTTTTCTCTTACTACAACGGGAGGAAGTCTTGTATTTATTTGCTGAGACAGGGGAGTCTATCTGAACTTTATTTGATATCTATTTCAATACTTGACCAACTCCTGCAACAACAAATTGGCGCCGTTGCCGGGGAAGCAATCATTCGTGCCTTAGGTAGTCAGATCTCACTGTTTCTTTGAGTCACTTTTCAGGTGTATGCGCCGTTCTGGTCTCCCACCTGAGTATTACGGCTTAGACGACCCAGAGCGCCTTCTACACGTCAGAAATAAACTGCAAAGAGCCATGTCGGCCGCTGAAACACAGGAGCAGCTGATCCAGAGGCTTAGGGTAGAAATAGAAGCCAACAATGCCGCTCTCGCCGCTGAGAGAGCAAGAAGGGAACAAGAAGCTGATCGCGCAAGGCAAGCAGAAGCTGAGCTTGCCCAATATCCGACCACAGCAGAGGATTATATGCATTCAACGCTCGTCGTGCCTGAATCGGCGATTCTAATCCCTGAAAACTCTTTTGAAATTCGCACTCAATTTCTTATAGAGCTTAAAAATAATGCCTTTTACGGCAGATTTAATGAGTGCCCTCTCGAACATATTACTAATTTTCATGATATGTGTCGTACTCTTGCAGAAGGTACAACCTTGGAATATGTCAAGATGAAATCTTTTCGCTGGTCTCTTGCTGGGCCTGCACTGAAATGGCTGGAAGGGCTGAAAGCAAGATCACTAACAACCTGGGCCCAAGTAGAGCAAGAGTTCCTGAACAAATTATTTCCACCAGCCAAAACAGCACATCTCCGCCAGAAAATCACCGCCTTTAAACAGCAGAAAGGGGAACCGCTGGCAAAGGCATAGGAGCGCTATAAGGAACTTCTGCGATCTTGCCCTACTCATGGACAGCCACCCTACATCATTCAGGAGATCTTCTTCAACTCGCTGGATCAAGTCACTAAGGACAGAATCAACAATTATACTCGCTATGACTATCTGACGATGCCTCCAAGTGACGCATGGGGTGTGCTAGAAAAGCTCACTACCTACGACAACAAGTATGGGTCTACTGTAACCTATGAAGAGAACCCATACGCCAGGCCAGCACCATCCATGCCCCTATACGAGCCTCCTAAGGAGATTGATCCAGATGTCAGGGAGCAATACTACAGAGATCAGAATAGGAAGCTCATCAAGCAAGTAAAGTATCTCTCTGTCAACCAGCCTTGCATAGAATGCGGATCGCAAAGGCACACCACTCTTGAGTGCCCACACACAGAGCAAGTCGGGCTGGCAGAGCATCATGAGGAAGCGGCTTACGCAGGGGGTCCCAATCGCTACATGGGGGACCAAAGGTTTCATCAACCACAGTGGAACCAAGGAGTCCCTAGGAAACCCCCCGCCCTACAGAGCTCCAGGACATCCTGAAAGGGACCAGAAAAAGGATGATATCCAGACAGTCCTGGAGGAGATGCGGAGGAATCACGCTGAAACTAGGCAATCTTTCAACTCCGTCTATACTTAGATGCAAGGTGTCAACTCTAGGCTTGGGGAAATTGATATCTGGCGGAAATCAATTGATACACAGATTGGCCAGCTAGCAGCGGGAATTCCCAAACAGTCAGGCGCTCTCCCTGGATCTTCAGAACCAAATCCGAAGGGAAAGACTGGACACATCGCTGCTGTAAAACTCAGAAGCGGCCATCAACTTCAAGAGCCAGAGGTCGGGAAGCAGCAGAACAGCGAGGAACAGCAAGTCGAGGTCGACAAACCCGTCGTCGATCTCGACCAGAGCCTAGTCGACCTCGACAAAGGTCTACTCGAGGTCGAGGAGAAATCTCCAGAATCGTCGTCTGCGCCGAACAGCAACTCGACTGGGCCCAATCTGGTCGATGTCGACAAAGGTCTGGTCGATGTCGAGAAGCCCCTGGTCGAGAAATCTGCAGCAACTCCGACGTCTGTTCTAGCTCCGACTCAGAAAAAGAAGCTGCCTTTCCCAACAAAATCTCTAAAGGACCCGGCGGAAAAAAGTTTCAGCCCTTCATCAAGATGCTTCAAAAGCTCAACGTCACCATCCCCTTCACAGAAGCTCTCAATGAAATGCCGTCCTATGTCAAGTTCCTGAAAGAGATTCTGAGCAAAAAGCGATCGATGGCAGAAATCACAGAGGAATGCAGCCATCTGGACATACTGGAGAAGAGGCCGGATCCAGGTAAGTTTGCTATAACTATTGGATTTGGTCCATACAAAATTAATGCCCTATGTGATCTTGGAGCTAGTGTCAGTATTATGCCTTTAACGATTTGGTCCAAGATTAAGATAGGTGCCCTGGAGCCTGTGGATGCTAGACTATACATGGCCAACAATACGGTGGTCATTCCAACAGGCATGGTGGAAAATGTCCCAGTAAAAGTAGGTAAATTCTTCGTCCCTGCTGATTTCTTAATTGTTGATATGCAAGAAGATCCTGCTTGTCCAATTATTCTAGGGAGACCATTCTTGGCGACTGTGGATGCCAACATAAGTGTACGGAAAGGAGTGCTCACCTTCAACATCAGCGATGAAGTAATTGAGTATTCTTTCAACAAAACTGAAAGATATACGGGTCCAATGGAAGAGGTCAAATCTATCTCAGCCGGCTACATCACCTGCGGGGAACCCAAGGTCAGGAATATGACCCCTGAGGACCTGGAAAAGAGGGACATGGAGGCCCAGGTGGAGGAGATCATGGCAATCCTTAAAGAGAACAAAGGAGCTAAGTATGGGGTCAAGATCGACCAAGGCTCCTCGACATCGAGTAGAACCCTAGTCGATCTCGACCAGACCAAGGCGACTCCACCAGCACCAGCTTCGTCGAGCAGCAAACCGGAGGAACCAGCCCTACTCGAGATCGACAAAGATCTTGTCGAGATCGACCAAAACTCAGGGAGACCAGACCTGTCTTCCTCGACGCTGCCAACTCAAGGACCAGAGCCCTTGTCGATCTCGAGGAAGCTACTCGATGTCGACCAGCACTCGGATCCACCAGTCCCTGTTTCCTCGACACCGCAGCAACCAGGAGAGAAACCCTCGTCGATCTCGACAAGGCTCATCGAGGTCGACCACCAATCGGCGCCACCAGACCCTGTTTTCTCGAGGAGCAAGCCACCAGAGCCAAAGTCTTCGTCGAGGTCGACCAGTCTTGTCGATGTCGACAAGCCCCCTTCCTCGATTTCTTCCTCCTCGATCTAGCCACCAGGACCAGATCCCTTGTCGAGGTCGACCAGCCAACTCGAGGTCGACAAGACCTGTTCTTCCTCGACTTCTAACTCTTCGACCAGACCACCACCAGGACCAGCAGACTCGTCGATCTCGAGGAGCCCTAGTCGAGATCGACCAAACACTGTGGTGCCCGATTCCGTTTCTGCGAAGGTAAGCCAAGGTATGGATCTTTCTTCTCCTATTTCCATTAAAGATTTATCTATACATGGGAGAGGTTTGCCTTGGTATGTGCGATTGTGCTGGATTTCCAATGATGAGCCTAAGGAGTATGAAGTTGGAGACAAGCTCTATGTCTCTAAATCAAAGGATCATTGGTTTCCCAACAAATTCAACAAGAAGCGGATGGGACCGTTCGTGGTGAACAAGATCCATTCTGGAGGATTACAGCTGATGGACAAGAATGGAGTCCTATTTGAGGCCCAAGCTACATGGGCTCTACAGATGCCACCTTGAGCATAAATGAAAGTCGGCCTAGCGACTATAAAATCTAGAGCATGTACATAGACTTTTTAGGACATTTGAGACTTTGTTTTTGGTTTCTGGTTTTGAACATTGTTTTTGGTTTTTGTTTTTCTTTTGTTGGCATATGTCTTCTACTTTTCAGGTCCATGGATAGAATCAAAGCTATAGTCATACTCGGACTAGGAGGTGCTCCATTCAAAATTTTGCAGCTCTGCACACATGTCTTGTGAGTTTCTTTCTTTACCCTTTACCTTGTTTTTATACAGTGGGGACACTGTAATGTTTAAGTATGGGGTGGGGGAAGAGCTTACTTTATGCATATTGATCATATTTGACATACTTATGCATTATTTCTTGGAATTGCTACATGGCTATTTTTTGAATGCATTATTTATTTATGTGCTTATATGCATGTTTTCCAAAAATCTTGAAAAATGACCCCCATTGAAAATTTTGAATAATGTCATGGAAGTTTTATTGAACTCGACAATGCAAAATTAGATTCATTAGAGATATAGCATGAAATTGCCTAGTAAAGGGAAGTCACAATGAAGTGCATTATTTATTGAAAACCATGAAAGGAGGTAAAATTTAAAGTTGCTTTTGACATATTGCATGATAAGATGATGGAGGACTTTATATTTCCATATAATGCTCATATTGTTATAATCCTAGCCTTACCTATGCTTATGCATCACAAAAAGCCATAATATGCCTTATTTCAAATATTGCTCCACATGATCTAAAATATTGCCATTCTTTACCTTATCCGGGGATTATGTTGAGAATGATGTTACATTATGGAGATGTTATATGGTTGTTGTGATTATTAACATTATTGGAGTTTGGAAGGAAATTGTTTGAAATATATGGAAAATTTAATGAGTGAAAGAAAATCCAATCACCTCAGGAGATAAAGGTAGATTGACCCTGCTCTCTGAGATAATAGTTTGGAGAGATGGGACACATTGTGAGGAGTCCAAAGCACTAAGTATCCGGGGCCATTCATGACACCCATGTTTGCGACTCGCGAGAAGGCAGTGCTAAGGTCAGAGAGGTAAAAGCATTATTATGAATAAAAGCAATATGAAGGGTGATGAATTATATGGAGAAAGAATGTGGAATGAAACTCAAGTTTGGAAAATACTCCATTTCCCCGGATCAAAAGCACCACATTGCCAAAAATTGCCCACCTTTTAGCCTTTTACCAATCTACTCCTTCATAAGCTTAAATTAAAGTCTTCTTGATTATCAATGCTTTGTCACGTATAGATTGTTTGTGCATAACCCTCCTTTTGTGAGTAGATGTTGCTTTTGTATATTTGCACATGCATGAATCTGTGACACTAGTACCTTTTCGAGGATGGTAATTGATTGCAGGGTTATATGAGAATGAATCTAAGATGTTGAGAGTTTGAGTTTCTTCCCCTGAATGACAAATAAAAGTATTGCTTGAGGACAAGCAAGCTTAAGTATGGGGTGTTTGTTGTGAGCGGAATCTGCCATGTTTTACAGCAACTTTTATATCGATTTCTGTATACATTGCATTCATTTGGGGATTAGATAGTACAGAATCTGTGTAATTTATGTTTATTTGCCAAATTATGGAATCTACACCAGTTTCTGTTTAAATCGCAGAAATCGAGGCGTTTTACAGCAATTCTACAGAAGGTCCGAAAAGCTCGGATAACCACTACAGAAGTCCAAGGTCAAAGCAGCGGAACAAGTCTAGGAGTCAGGTCTACTCGACCTAGACAAGACTTGGCCGACCAACCTTGATCGACAAGACCTGATCGAGCAAGCCAGACAACCCAGACTCCGGGACCTTACTCGATCTCGACGAGCCACTGGTCGAGGTCGACAAAAAACCCTAAGTCATGCCCGGAGTCGACGAGGAGAAGAGCTGCCCGAGAAGCCGAGCACCAGATCTACTCGATCTCGACGAACCTTTGTCGAGATCGACAAGAGACCCAGAGCAAGTCCGAGGAGGAGTCCTCGACAAGCCCACCAGAGCCATCTCCGACGAACCCTGGTCCATCTCGAGGAGAAGTTGGTCGAGATCGACGAGCCTGAGTCCAGATCCGAAGCCCATCGAGGAAAGACGCTCGAGAAACCCTAGTCGGCGAGTCAGTCTACTCGACATCGACAAGGGTTACTCGAGGTCGACAAGCACCAGGAGCCCAGTCCGAGCCACATCGAGCACACCAACCCGAGGAAGTCCACTCGACGAGCCACCCTTGTCGAGGTTGACGAAGCTTCCTCGAAGTCGACTAGAGCCAGTTCCAGAATCTTCTCGACGTGAGCTGTTCGACTAGGATTTAGATTCCTTGGGCGCGAAGGAGTCGACTTGACCGAAGATTCTATCCGATCTATCAAAGTTCTATCATCAAGGAGTAAGATCTATCAACATGAAGACATATTTCCATATTTAGTTTTATCTTTTCCCTTATGGATTTAATTCCATTAAACATTTTATTTATCTTTAAAGCAAGTAGATATAATTTTAGATATAGATAGATATCTTCTTTCCTAGATTAGCTAGGGAATGAAGGCTATAAATAAGGCCCTAGGGGCTGGTTTTTCAATCATCCAATTCAGACACAATTAGTTAATTCCATTCAGATACAGTTTTAGGAGTTTGAGGTTTTTAAGGTTTTGGCGGTTTGCGAAAGTTGATTGCCAGGATTGTAAAGGCTTTGAATATAGTTTATGCAATTCAGTTTCTTTCATCAATCAATGTCTGTTACTGCGATGAGGCGTGAGTAGTCCACCCACTTCTGGGGCTGGGGTAAGCCCGACGGTGGCCATGTGAGGCGATGCGATAAAGGTCAGATCTTTTGTGCGATTTATCTTCTATCCCTATAAAGCATGATTCTTTTGCGAGAGTTGAAGGTGATCCTTGTTTGTATTATTGAAGCGAAAGTGATCTTAATGCAACTTGGATTAATTATGTGAAAAAGGGTTAGTAACAATTAGGGTTTATGCGAGAGCCTCTATATGCCTAGTTGTTAATGACGAAAGTTATTTGATGGAAAGCATGATCTTTTATGCCTTTATGTATTGTTTTGCATGGTTACCGTTGTGCTGTTGAAACCCTAGCCTTGGAGGTCTTTTAATATATTGAATTTACTTCGTTTCTCTAAGTTCTGTGTTTCGAAATTCTGCAATTTAAATTTCTGTCTTTTACTGTTTTAGTCGACATAGAGGAGATCTTGTCGATCTCGAGGAACCGTGGTCGAAGTCGAGTAGGGCTTCGTCTAGGTCGAGTTGATTTGCTTCTGTCTTTGTCGATTTTCAAGTTTCTGTCTTTACCTTTCTTTGTCGAAGTCGAGTACCTCTTGTCGAGGTCGAGTTGCCTGATCTTGTCGAGTTGATTGCTTTTGTTCTTTACTTTCTGTTTTCATTACTGTTTTGTCGACCTAGAGGACAGCTTGTCGAGATCGACCAGCTTCTGTGTCCTCGAGTTACTTTCTGTCTTTGCTTTCATCTTTGTTTTATTTTTATTTCTGTCTTTGTTTTGTTTATTTGCTTTTATTTTAGTTGCCCTTGCCGGGTTTAGTTGTTTCTTTCTATTTCTGCTCGTGTTTCTGTCTTTCTGCCGCTGCTTGTGAGATTTACAGCTACTTAAGAACTGCTGACGTGCTTCCTCGTGGATTCGATCCTGACTTTTCTCTTACTACAACGGGAGGAAGTCTTGTATTTATTTGCTGAGACAGGGGAGTCTATCTGAACTTTATTTGATATCTATTTCAATACTTGACCAACTCCTGCAACAACATTCACCTAATTTTTTTTGTTTACCGAATAATGTTATGCTATCTTTTTCCATCCAATTCTGATAAAAAATTATCAATTTCACTGAATAATTTGTCACATGTTACTGAATAATGATTTTTTTTGGTCAATTAAAGAAACCTCAAATCTCTAAATAATACTTATAATTTATACGAATAATGTTTGACATTTCACCGAATAATATCTCACATTTCACTGAATAATGTTTTGTTTTATGTTGTCAGACCCTATTCTGACGAGTAATAAAACAAATTTCACCGAATAATGTAAAAACTCATTACCACTGGTAACCAAAATTTGACACATTCGTCTGAATAATTTGACGAATAAAGAATCAAAATTATGCATATCGAAAACCGGCTTTGGTCTTTTAGGGTTTTGTTGAGAATGGTGATGCACGCGCCCGCTTCCTACTTTGGAATTGCCGGCCTCTTTTTTTTTTTTTTAAAGCAATTACACGTGGCGTGGTAGAGGCCATCCGATCCATCCATATCTACGGTCAGGATTCGTGCACTAGGTACACTCTAAGGAGTGTGCACAAGGGAACCACTCCATATATATATATAGTAAGAAGATTGGTAAATATACACTACTTAGAAATAACTACATTCTATATACATACTATATTAAACTAAGCTTTGCCATTTATTGCCCATTCATTAGTCATATATAGTATTTATTTTTCTTTCTTTTCAAATTAAAAAAAAAAAGCTCTTCTTCTACCACAATTGTTGAAGAAGTACTTTTAATTCTACTCACTCTCCTTCCCCAATTCTTGATTCTCCGTCGCCTTGTTCTCCGCCGGCGGCGGCGTCTCTACCACAGGCGATGCCGCAGAGACTATGCTAAGACCACTAAGTTTCTCCCCATATCGCTTCGAGACACGAATGTAAAGAGGCTTCACGACACATGAAGTACTTCTGGACTCCGTCTTTCGAATTCCGCTTCTCATTGGCCCTCGTCTTCGCCGCCTCGCCACAGATGTGGCTCCTCCGTCTGCAGCAACAACTCGGTAATCAACGCCACAGATGGGAGGCGTCAATTCGTCAGAAGCCAAACTCGATTACAAGAATGCCGAAGACTCGAGCGACAGAGATGTGAGCGAGAGATCTCTCTGAGCGAGCGATTTGAGGAGGAGAGGTGAGCAAGAGATGTGAGCGAACGAGAGAGATCTGAGGAGGAGACCGGAGATCTGAGCGAGCGAAGTTGAGCGACCGGCTTCCTCTTGGATACCAGAGTCACGGACAGGAGAGCTGCGGCAGCGGCAGGCGCAACGATTGAGGCGATGGAGCCGAAGATAGCGTGGACGGCGGGATGAGGCGGAGGAGGATTGGATCCGGCGGTGCCAAGAAGCAATGGAGGAGTGGATCCGGCGGTGCCAAGAAGCAATTGAAGAGAGATGGGAGGAAGATCCGTTGAGCGATAGAGGAGATGGAGGAATCAGATCCCCAACTTGTCCAATTTAGGGTTTGCTTGTTTTATAAAAATGAAGATTGACATTTCTCCAATTTGTCCGAAAGCATGGACACTCCGCTAATTAGGCTAAAAATAGTGCATGTGGGACAAATTTTCTCAAATTTTTTTTCCCAACAAACAATTTTGCCCCCCCCCCCCCCAGCAATTTCTGCGGCCGCCACTGTCTACATCTACTCTCCTCCCTAGTCCCTTTTTTCTTCTCTGTTCTACGAAAAAGCCCAAACACAAAATCTCTCCCCTTCGTTCCTCTGTTTGCAGCACAAACTCCCCAAGCAAACCCAAACCCTTCCCTTTTTTATTCAACCAAAAGCCACCACCTCCTGCTCTCCTCCCTCCCTGTCAGCCACATTTGACATGGAGGGTCCAGTCGATGCTTCCACCACTGATGCTGCCTCCTTCAAGCTTGCAGTAGTCGTCGGCGACGCTTCCTTTGCTCCTTCTCCCTCCATGTTCTTCCCCTGTTTTTGCGGCAAGCACACACAACCTCCCTTCTTCCTTTTTCAAGAGCGCCCACCCTCCCTCCAACTCCTCCCATTTCCATTCATCCAGACGCACCTCCGACGACCGTCAGAAGGACGCCTTCACCACCCACCGCCGACGACAGCGCCACCTCTATCCGACGCATCTCCTACGGCCCTCCGCTCCGTCCAGTAACGCCGATGAGTCCCTCCCGCGCTGTTTGGTCGAAAACGACGAGGAAGTCGGTACCTTGCTCATCGAGCGCCCTTGATTCAGGTACTAGAAGAGATTCGAGCCTTTGAAGAGCCCCGACGAACCTCTGACGAGCCCGTTGCACCCAATCCGCTCGGTGAGCTCTTCCCCAACCCCTTCTACTTTTGTTTATGCTTCCTTGAACCTTGTGTTGCATTCCCGACCCTGCGTGTTATTTGATCGAGCAAGATTGCGAGCTGGAGAGGGCGAGTGTGAGAATGCGAGTGGGTGCGAGAGAGAGAGAGAGAGAGAGAGAGAGAGAGAGAGAGAGAGAGAGAGAGAGAGAGAGAGAGAGAGAGCAGCGAGTTAACGAGGGAGGGTGATCATTGGAGAGAGCGAGGGAGAAGCGGGAATGAGTGAGAATGGGTGAAGGAGGAGCCAAGCGAAGTGAAATGGGGAACATGGCTGAGTAGAGGGCAGGAGGTAGGCAGTGTTCTAAATATCGGATATATCAGCCGATATATCGGTGATATATCGGGGATATTTAGAATCCGCTCCGATATCGGGATATCGGTCAACGCAAAATATCGGGTCAATATCGGGTTGACCGATATATCACCTGATTAAAAACGACGTCGGTGGCTAGTTTCATAGGTTTTCTTCTTCGCCATTTCCCATTCAGTTGTTTAGCGTGGTGGTGCGGCATCGCTTTCTTCACCTTCCGCCAATCGACACTTCAACAAGACTGCTCAAAATCTTCTTCAACCGCCTCCGTCCTCCTCTACTTCCACCACCTCTCACAAGTCTCATTCCATCACCTCAGGCCACCTCCTCTCCTCTTTGACACACCAACTCTGCCGTCTAACTCATTGAATTTGCCTCATGCCACCTCCTCTCCTTCTCTTCGACTCGTTGACTCGCCGACTCCGCCTCAAGCCACCTCCTCTCATTTTCTTCAACTCGCCATCCTCCTCTGCTTCCCCAGGATTGGAGTACACCTCCTTCTTTGTCCTCTATAAAGTAAGGCCACCTTCTCTCCTCTTATGATTGTGTAATTGAACTATCAAACTAATTGATTGCCGAGAGTTGAGAGTGGAGACAATTGTCGATTGAGAGTCTGTAATGGCTAATTGATATTGTATAAGTAGAATTGATAGTTGAAAATTGAGAGTAGAACTGTAACTGATTATTGAGACTTGAAAGTGTAGGGGTAAGTGTCGATTGCTTTTTTTATTATTATATTTAAATTTTGATTATGTTTGATTGTTTTATATAATTTATATAGTTGTTGTTTTTAGCAATTTTATTTGCTAAATTTGCAATTACAATATGATTTTTCATATTTATTTTATAATTTTGAAGTATAAATATAATATTTATAACTAAAAAGTAGCGAAATTGATAAATACGATATATCTCGATATATCCCCGATATATTATTTTTACCCCAAACCGATACGAACCCGATAAACGATATTTAGACCCTTGGAGGTAGGAGACGGTTGACTCGGCAACGTGTGGGCCCGCCTTTTCCTTTTTTATTATTTTTTTACTTGTTTTAAAAACCGGGTGGAAGAAAGAAAATCAGATTGGAAGAATGAAATGAGATTGGGCCTTTTTTTTATGAAGAATATTTGGGCTGGGATGAGTTGTGGGCCGCGAAGGATTTTAAGGGAAATTTTGGGCCGGTTATGTTAAAAAAATTATTTGTTATAGTAGTTTGTCATATTAACTTGTTATATTAATCTATTTTAATTTTTATGACTCATTTATTTTAGTAACACATATATATACTAGGTGTAATATGCGTGCTATGCACGCGGTGATGTCTGTTTTTTTTTTATAGGGAAATAATTCGAGGCAGAACAGGCCCGGACCTCGAGAGGCCGACAAAGTCGGCAGACGGCAAGCCGTCTAAATATACAACAAACGAAATAGAAATTATAGCAAAAAATACATCAAAAGAGCACCCTAAATGAACCCGGAAAAAACCATGACCTAAGCAAACTAGCGGACACAGCATCGAGAGGAAGGAAGTCGTCGCGGAGAAGTGGATAGCGAGCGCATGGGACAACACTAGCTGACACGATGTCTCGCCGCCGGAAAGACGGAAAACATAAATCCTCGTAAGGCAAAGGCGACACCGGGGGAAGTGTGGATCACACGACGTTCCCCCCACCTGGATGAGGGATCTTTGGAGACCACAAACACCACCAACACGATCACGTCGATCAACTAGGACCGCATAACTGCTCCTCAACCGAAACTAACCGCGAACCAATAGACGAACACCAAACCACACGAGCAAATGAAGCACAACCGCAAGGAGGACGAAGAGCGCAGGAAGAATCCGGGAATTATTTAATTTAAAGTATTTATTATTATGTAATAATATTAAAACCCTTTTAATTTGTTCCAAGAGCCTATGGGCCACCTTTGGGCCCAAGGCAAAGCCTTGGGCCCAAAGCACAACCATAGGCCCGAAGCAAGCAGCCCTGGGAAGCAGGACACGCCAGAAACCAAGGAAAGGGCAAACGCCGCCACACCGGATCCATCAAACTGCCACCCAACGCAAATCAGTGAAGAGGAGGGCGAAAGAGCAATAGTCTCCGCCCGACACCACCGATGGGAGACAGCCGGACAACCACGACGGAAAGATGGACAAAGAAGGCCGCAAGACACAGGCCACCAATGGAGGAAGAAGGCGGCCGGCGAGGGAAGATAATAGGTGTGAGGGCATCGGTAGCGAGGGAACGGAGGGGGCGACAACGAGGAGCCAGCCCAAGCCGGCATCGACCCACAGCGAAATCGCCGAAACCAGCCCCCAGGGCGACGCCGCCGCAAACAGTCGAAGACAGGACCCGGAGAGGAAAATCGGCGACCTGGCAAGTGATAGCATGCATTTAGGTAGGCATAATAGGTTGCATTTAGCTTAGTTAAGATGCATTTCATGGATGGATTAAGCATGATTTGCATATTAGTTCTCTATGTTGTCGGAGTCGGAATCTACACGCTTTTATTGATTATTTCAGGTAATGGTAGATCCGAGGAGAAGACATGAGTTGATAACGCATTTGATGAGAATGTCTAGTTGATCGAAGAAGCTTACATGAAGATCTCAAGAGGTCCTGAGAAGAAGAAGCGAACCTAAACGAAGAACAAGTCTGCAGAAATTGTCGCCAGACATGCTGAACTTGTTTTGCACTTTCTGGAGGCCTCGGTTGTCCGATCGACTATTATGACCATGCGTTGGAAAGCTCTTTCAGAGAGATACAACTTTCATGTTGACGTCGAGAGCTAATTCGAGACGGAATTTTCGGGAAATGCTATCTGGCGCGGCCGCGCTGCACTTGGCGCGCCCGCGCTGCTACCCGACGCGACCACGCTGCTAGGAGGAAGTGGCCGCGCTGATACACCAAATGGAAGAGTTGAAGACGAGGCTGGCGCGCCCGCGCTGCACTTGGCGCGCCCGCGTCGGTCCTGGAGTCGGATTCTTATCCGATTCTGTTATCTTATTAGTTTTAATATTTTATTATTATAATTGTACGGGATGTTAAACCCGATTTTATTAGGTTATATAGGCCGAGAAGGCAGTAGAGAATGATTAGGTTATTTTCCAGAGACATATTTTCCTTTTGCATTATCTCACAAACCCTATGGAGAACTAACTCTCCTTTGTTACACTTGGTTCTTTGAAGCCTTCAATTGATTTGGTTGTGAGTATTCTACTCTTGTTCGTCTTTTGTTAATTGTTTCGATCTCCTGAGCTTATTGCTTGATTGCTTATTATTGATTTATCTAGATTGATCACCTAGGTTTATCGATACTAGTCATACTGCTAGGGTTTCCAATTCCAGGTCTTGGGTTGTAGATTCATTGTAGCAAACACAATCTCCATACGCGGTCGCTTGTGGTAGATTGTGAGGGAGATTCGATTACAGGCTATTTTAACGGGTTGTTAGAATCGCTTGTATCTCATTATAATTCATGCTTTAATGCTATTGCTTTATTATTTGGTGAAGGTTTTCCCTTGTAATTTAGTGATAAGTGCTTTTAGGACTGGTAGGACTAAAAGCTATTACACGATCTGAATTGAGAACAATTACTGGACATTAGAACTTGAGACTCATAGAATGCGATGATGAACCATCTTAATTGTTGTGCGGATAATTACCTGGTGTGATACCTTTCCATCATATATTCACAACCTTTTTACTTGCAACTTGTTCTGTTACTATTTCTCACACACAAAACTCCCCCTTTAATCAGTTACTTTTGGTAATAATACTTGCTCTTACAACTGATTCTGTTTCCCTGTGGGTTCGACCCTAACTTACCTACTATACTTGTTATAGTTTGCATCTTAGGAATTTACTTTGATTTGGCATAACGACTTTAGGCCTGTCAAATTTGGCGCCGTTGCCGGGGAAACGGTTAATCTTTGTTCTTGTTTGTCTTATTACCTGTGTGTTTGTCTTGTGTGTTAATTTAGCTACTAACTTTTGTTGTGAACCTATCTTACGGTTCACAACACATATGCTACTAACAGTTTAACATGTTGAGATTATCGCAGTTCGAAGGTGAAGATTTTCACCTATATCTCGATAGGTTGCAGAGGTGTGTGGACATCCGCAATGTGTGGGGTTTCCATGATAGTTTGCGAGATATGGTTGTCTGCGTTGTAGAGGGAATGAATGCTGAGACAAAGGCACGTGCTATATATATGAGCGGAGGAAGTCTAGTAGGGTTAGGTTTGATGGGAATTTGGGATCTTATCTGCTACATGGGTCACCAGGCCTTGCAGGAAGTGTCATTTGCCCAAGAACCTCAACCGATGGATTACTTTTACGCACCTTCGGATGATCTATCCATGTCCTCTTATGAGGAGAATGAGCAATTGTGTCAGCAGATCGCGGAATTGGGTGAACGAGTGCACCAAATGGTCCAAGTGGGGAATGAGATACCAACTTGTGAAGCAGGTGAACTACCGTCTCAACCGGTGGTTAACCTGGTAGAGAGCCTCACCATGAACACCCTAGGGAGTGGCAAGGACCTGTTTGTCACACCTAAGGGAAGCTCATAAAGTCATGAAGATGAAGGTTATTGCGTGCTTCCTATTCCTCCCTCATTGAGTTCATCTGAGTCTACTCCGCTACCTCCCATACCCTTGAGCTATGAGCATGATAATGTTTTGGCGGAGGAGGATATGTTCGCAGACGATGACAGTTTCTTCAGCGATGAAGAGGAGAGTACACTACTTCCTGACATGGAGTGTCATGAGTCGACGCATGAGATCCCATGTGATTTATTGTCTCCTTCATTCGATGAGATTGTCTCGAGCTCGCCTATCAAGGAACCAAGTCCGAAGCTAATTTCTGTGGCTCCTGAGCAAAGAATTGATATCTTTTGCAATGGTGAGAAGTTCAGTGATTATGTTGATCCTTGGGCTCATTATTTTGACATACCGCCAATGGAACTGAATTGGTGGTTCTACATACCCGCGGCAGAGATTCACACTCGGACATATGAGGAGTTGAGGACATACTTTAACTTCAACTTATTCGTATGTAGTGCCCGCTTACCTAGATGGTGTGCACAAGAGTTTGATTTGCTGCTGAGGGCACTGACGATGTCTGAATGAGTCTTAAATGGACAACTAAAATGTCGAGCCAGCGACATGAAACAAAGGCGCTTCTCGGGAGGCAACCCGAGGTAAGTTTTTCTTTCTTTTCCCTTTTTCTTTTCCTTCACCCTGATTGTATTTGGTTTACTTTTGTTGTCTTTATTGTTTCATTGAGGACAATGAAAACTTTAAGTGTGGGGGAGAGAAATTCTATATATAGATGCATATAGGAGATCATATTTAAATTTATGCATCATGTTTAATTTCTGTAATCATTTTTATTAATTTTTGTTTATTTTCGTATTTAAAAAAAAAAGAAAAGAAAAAAGATCAAAAATCCAAAAATAGAGCATGCATTTCATACATATGTGTTATTCAAATACCCATCTTGCTTAGTTTGTCCTCTATTTTAAATTTCAAGCATGATTCATAAAAATCCCATGGAGTTCTGGATGTTTTGATTATTGTCTTTATTTGATTTTTGTGGAACGTGAGCTAGCAAATATAATTGAGCATGTATGATTGAGCTAAAGTATGATTGAAGTCCTAAAAACATGACTATGTGAGAATGTTTGGCCTTATTTGAATTCTTTTGCTAAATTGTGTGAATTACTCGCCTAGTGTTGCTACCTCTTGGTATTGACTGCAGTATCTCTTTTTGAAGACCGATGCACATGTTTGTTGCTTGCGGAGTTTATGTTATATTTTGAGTCTTTTGCTGAATTTGTGAATATTTAGTGAATAAGGTGGCAATGGTTAATGCACTTAGTAACCGGATCTACGCATGACACCCATGGGTATGATTCGCGCAAAAAGGTGTTGAAAACTATCCACTAGGAAAGAAAGCTTGATCATTGAGTAACCAGGTTCATTCATGACACCCATGTTTGCAACTTGCGTCAAAAGGTGTTCAAGTGGACTTCATATTAGTAGTTTAGGTGTTGATAGACCGGGGCCATTCATGACACCCATGTTTGCGCTTCGCGTAAGGAAGCACCGAGACAAGAAAAAGAAAAAAAAAAGAGAAAAGAAAACCAAAGAAAAAAGAAAAAAAAAGTGTTGCATTTTATTTTCTTTATTGTGTCCCGCAAGTAATGACATTTCGGTAGAGAATTGGTGATATGGTGGTCAATGTCTATGAGCTTAGTGCATGAATGGTTTGAGTTGAGAGTTGTACTTAAAAGCCTAAACACATGAGTGAAACACATATTTCTGGTGAGGTTGGATAATGTCTACTTCTAAGCTTTGATCACTGGAATACATGCTATGACGTTTGTTTGCTTGGTTTATGTTTTCACCTGCTATAATGTTGCTTTTTGATGAGGTTGAAACTTGAAGGGATTTCCTGTGGGATGCGTTGATTCATGTTCATTCTATCATTTCTTGAGGACAAGCAAAGGTTAAGTGTGGGGGAGTTTGATAGCATGCATTTAGGTAGGCATAATAGGTTGCATTTAGCTTAGTTAAGATGCATTTCATGGATGGATTAAGCATGATTTGCATATTAGTTCTCTATGTTGTCGGAGTCGGAATCTACACGCTTTTATTGATTATTTCAGGTAATGGTAGATCCGAGGAGAAGACATGAGTTGATAACGCATTTGATGAGAATGTCTAGTTGATCGAAGAAGCTTACATGAAGATCTCAAGAGGTCCTGAGAAGAAGAAGCGAACCTAAACGAAGAACAAGTCTGCAGAAATTGTCGCCAGACATGCTGAACTTGTTTTGCACTTTCTGGAGGCCTCGGTTGTCCGATCGACTATTATGACCATGCGTTGGAAAGCTCTTTCAGAGAGATACAACTTTCATGTTGACGTCGAGAGCTAATTCGAGACGGAATTTTCGGGAAATGCTATCTGGCGCGGCCGCGCTGCACTTGGCGCGCCCGCGCTGCTACCCGACGCGACCACGCTGCTAGGAGGAAGTGGCCGCGCTGATACACCAAATGGAAGAGTTGAAGACGAGGCTGGCGCGCCCGCGCTGCACTTGGCGCACCCGCGTCGGTCCTGGAGTCGGATTCTTATCCGATTCTGTTATCTTATTAGTTTTAATATTTTATTATTATAATTGTACGGGATGTTAAACCCGATTTTATTAGGTTATATAGGCCGAGAAGGCAGTAGAGAATGATTAGGTTATTTTCCAGAGACATATTTTCCTTTTGCATTATCTCACAAACCCTATGGAGAACTAACTCTCCTTTGTTACACTTGGTTCTTTGAAGCCTTCAATTGATTTGGTTGTGAGTATTCTACTCTTGTTCGTCTTTTGTTAATTGTTTCGATCTCCTGAGCTTATTGCTTGATTGCTTATTATTGATTTATCTAGATTGATCACCTAGGTTTATCGATACTAGTCATACTGCTAGGGTTTCCAATTCCAGGTCTTGGGTTGTAGATTCATTGTAGCAAACACAATCTCCATACGCGGTCGCTTGTGGTAGATTGTGAGGGAGATTCGATTACAGGCTATTTTAACGGGTTGTTAGAATCGCTTGTATCTCATTATAATTCATGCTTTAATGCTATTGCTTTATTATTTGGTGAAGGTTTTCCCTTGTAATTTAGTGATAAGTACTTTTAGGACTGGTAGGACTAAAAGCTATTACACGATCTGAATTGAGAACAATTACTGGACATTAGAACTTGAGACTCATAGAATGCGAGGGAGGGAGGAGGGAGCTGATCGCAAGACCGGCCAACCATCTAAGGACAGGCGGAGGAGGGAACCGACCTCCGAAGAGGTGATTAGGAACCTCCGACGAGGAGCACCTCGATCGAAAGGGTAACTGACCTCCGAAGAGGGGTTAGGGCCTCCGAAGAGGGATTGATGGCCACCGGAGAGGGTTTAGGGCCTCCGAAGAGGGGTTCAGGTCCGACGGAAGTCGGAAACCGCCAGAGGAAAAGCGGGCTTAGATGTAACGCCACCGTGAGGGTGGTGGCTTGGGTCGCCAAGGGGAAACCCCGACGAGTTTGTTAACTCTCGTCTGTTTGTTGTTTGTATACATTCCTATCTTTCACTTAGGCTATTAACTATGTAAGTAAAGAATGCATATGATTTATTGTGCTCGAACCATCTAAAGGCGAACTATATTAGTGAGATCAAGGCAATCTGTCATATTCATCCATTTCAATAGTATACTATTGAAGAAATTGTACATGTGAAGAGCTCTTCCAGGACTATGTGAAGAGCTCTTGGTATTGACTGCAGTATCTCTTTTTGAAGACCGATGCACATGTTTGTTGCTTGCGGAGTTTATGTTATATTTTGAGTCTTTTGCTGAATTTGTGAATATTTAGTGAATAAGGTGGCAATGGTTAATGCACTTAGTAACCGGATCTACGCATGACACCCATGGGTATGATTCGCGCAAAAAGGTGTTGAAAACTATCCACTAGGAAAGAAAGCTTGATCATTGAGTAACCAGGTTCATTCATGACACCCATGTTTGCAACTTGCGTCAAAAGGTGTTCAAGTGGACTTCATATTAGTAGTTTAGGTGTTGATAGACCGGGGCCATTCATGACACCCATGTTTGCGCTTCGCGTAAGGAAGCACCGAGACAAGAAAAAGAAAAAAAAAAGAGAAAAGAAAACCAAAGAAAAAAGAAAAAAAAAGTGTTGCATTTTATTTTCTTTATTGTGTCCCGCAAGTAATGACATTTCGGTAGAGAATTGGTGATATGGTGGTCAATGTCTATGAGCTTAGTGCATGAATGGTTTGAGTTGAGAGTTGTACTTAAAAGCCTAAACACATGAGTGAAACACATATTTCTGGTGAGGTTGGATAATGTCTACTTCTAAGCTTTGATCACTGGAATACATGCTATGACGTTTGTTTGCTTGGTTTATGTTTTCACCTGCTATAATGTTGCTTTTTGATGAGGTTGAAACTTGAAGGGATTTCCTGTGGGATGCGTTGATTCATGTTCATTCTATCATTGCTTGAGGACAAGCAAAGGTTAAGTGTGGGGGAGTTTGATAGCATGCATTTAGGTAGGCATAATAGGTTGCATTTAGCTTAGTTAAGATGCATTTCATGGATGGATTAAGCATGATTTGCATATTAGTTCTCTATGTTGTCAGAGTCGGAATCTACACGCTTTTATTGATTATTTCAGGTAATGGTAGATCCGAGGAGAAGACATGAGTTGATAACGCATTTGATGAGAATGTCTAGTTGATCGAAGAAGCTTACATGAAGATCTCAAGAGGTCCTGAGAAGAAGAAGCGAACCTAAACGAAGAACAAGTCTGCAGAAATTGTCGCCAGACATGCTGAACTTGTTTTGCACTTTCTGGAGGCCTCGGTTGTCCGATCGACTATTATGACCATGCGTTGGAAAGCTCTTTCAGAGAGATACAACTTTCATGTTGACGTCGAGAGCTAATTCGAGACGGAATTTTCGGGAAATGCTATCTGGCGCGGCCGCGCTGCACTTGGCGCGCCCGCGCTGCTACCCGACGCGACCACGCTGCTAGGAGGAAGTGGCCGCGCTGATACACCAAATGGAAGAGTTGAAGACGAGGCTGGCGCGCCCGCGCTGCACTTGGCGCACCCGCGTCGGTCCTGGAGTCGGATTCTTATCCGATTCTGTTATCTTATTAGTTTTAATATTTTATTATTATAATTGTACGGGATGTTAAACCCGATTTTATTAGGTTATATAGGCCGAGAAGGCAGTAGAGAATGATTAGGTTATTTTCCAGAGACATATTTTCCTTTTGCATTATCTCACAAACCCTATGGAGAACTAACTCTCCTTTGTTACACTTGGTTCTTTGAAGCCTTCAATTGATTTGGTTGTGAGTATTCTACTCTTGTTCGTCTTTTGTTAATTGTTTCGATCTCCTGAGCTTATTGCTTGATTGCTTATTATTGATTTATCTAGATTGATCACCTAGGTTTATCGATACTAGTCATACTGCTAGGGTTTCCAATTCCAGGTCTTGGGTTGTAGATTCATTGTAGCAAACACAATCTCCATACGCGGTCGCTTGTGGTAGATTGTGAGGGAGATTCGATTACAGGCTATTTTAACGGGTTGTTAGAATCGCTTGTATCTCATTATAATTCATGCTTTAATGCTATTGCTTTATTATTTGGTGAAGGTTTTCCCTTGTAATTTAGTGATAAGTACTTTTAGGACTGGTAGGACTAAAAGCTATTACACGATCTGAATTGAGAACAATTACTGGACATTAGAACTTGAGACTCATAGAATGCGAGGGAGGGAGGAGGGAGCTGATCGCAAGACCGGCCAACCATCTAAGGACAGGCGGAGGAGGGAACCGACCTCCGAAGAGGTGATTAGGAACCTCCGACGAGGAGCACCTCGATCGAAAGGGTAACTGACCTCCGAAGAGGGGTTAGGGCCTCCGAAGAGGGATTGATGGCCACCGGAGAGGGTTTAGGGCCTCCGAAGAGGGGTTCAGGTCCGACGGAAGTCGGAAACCGCCAGAGGAAAAGCGGGCTTAGATGTAACGCCACCGTGAGGGTGGTGGCTTGGGTCGCCAAGGGGAAACCCCGACGAGTTTGTTAACTCTCGTCTGTTTGTTGTTTGTATACATTCCTATCTTTCACTTAGGCTATTAACTATGTAAGTAAAGAATGCATATGATTTATTGTGCTCGAACCATCTAAAGGCGAACTATATTAGTGAGATCAAGGCAATCTGTCATATTCATCCATTTCAATAGTATACTATTGAAGAAATTGTACATGTGAAGAGCTCTTCCAGGACTATGATGGATTACGAAAACACATTCGAGTCATTAGAAACATCCAAGGAAAACCAAAAACATTACAAGGCTCGGCTTCACCCGTCTTTTGTTAACATCAGCGTAATCCAGCATGAATTCGTCCCCATACTCTGAAATGGGAATTGAGTACTTGCTAATCCTGACCGCACAATCCAGTAGTTTGGTCAGTACGGATGGACAACTATGATTCAAGTAGTTGAATCCCAAACCTATGCTTATGAAAACTCAAACAAAGCAACAATAGAGCACTAAATCGACAATATATATCAAAATATATGTGCGAGAATGAATACAAAACTTAGGCCTCAACTGGAATGCTCAAGAAACGCAAGGAAAGAACGAGAAAGGCAAAGAGAAGCTAAGAGTCTATGTGTTTAAGGAGACAACCAGCAGAGATTCAACGAGGGCATAAGCAAAACATCCAATGATGTTTTGCACCAACGATTTCCTATGAAAACGTCTCTGTCAAGGCATCTCACCCGGAGGCAAGGAAACCAGAAATGGTTGCCAAGGAGACAAAGCAAGAGGGAGAGAAAAAACCCTAGAAATCAATCTGAGAGAGAGAGCCGTAACCCTAGCAAATGAGACAACACAAAGTATATAAGGCATGAGGCAAGGGCTAGTTGTTGCCTTCCAGGATTTGGGCTCACTTGGCCCAAATCCGGTGGCAACACAATAAAGCCCCAATCACCTAAGCCTAAACATTTAAACAAACCCAAAAAAAAAACTTAAGGATTATAAAACAAGAGACTTATAGTCTCTACAATTTGCCCTTCTAATTCTTAAGTTTACTAGTGTAAAACAGCCTTGCGTGCAATGTTATTGAGTCTTATATCCTTCTCTATCATTGGCCTATTTGTTACAACAGCTCCTTAATATGCCTTGAGATCCTTGATGTGCAAGAAATCCCTGCAGAAAAAAAAAACTTGTCAATTGTCACAATTTTAGTTCCAAAATCAGCAGGATTTAACTTTCCATCAATTTTCTTAATCAAGAACGCCCTTTTATACACTTTATCTCTAATAAAGTGATATCTGACATCTATATGCTTGGTCCTCTCATGGTAGACATGATCCTTGCATAAATAAATGGCACTCTGACGGTCCATATGCAATACAGACACATAGTGTTTTCTTTCAATCTCCCTAAGTATACCTTGAAGCCAGATTGCTTCCTTAGAAGCCTCAAAAGCTGCTATGTACTCAGCCTCTGTAGAGGACAAAGCCACAATAGCTTGCTTTTGAGTTTTCCAGGAAATGCAGTTTCCCTGCCAGGTATACATATAAGAGGTTGTAGATTTTCTATTGTCTTTATTGCTAGCAAAATCAGAGTCAACATAACCAAGGAGATCAGGCTTAGAAGAATGCTTACCATAGACAAGACCATAATCAGAAGTACCTGAAACATATCTCAATAAATATTTCATTGCAAGCTAATGCTTTTCATAAGGATTAGACATGTATCTACTCAGAACACTAATAGCAAAAGCTAGATCAGGTCTAGTACAAATCATGGCATACATCAAAGAACCAACATCATCATCATAAGGTATAGATTTCATGCGTAGCTCCTCTTCCTTAGAGAGTGGCATCTTAGTCTTTTTGAGATCAAGATGCCCTCCTAAAGGAATAAGGGAGGCTTTAGCATTCAAAACCTTAAACCTTTCAAGGAATTTCAACATATAGTCCTTTTGGGATAAAAATATCAAATGCTTAGCTCGATCCCTGAAAATTCTCATGCCATGAATAACCTGAGCAGGGCCCAAGTCCTTCATGTCAAAGAATTTTCTGAGAGAGCACTTGACAATTGATATTTTTGCCCTTGATTTGCAGATAATCAAAATATCATCCACATACAACAACACATACATGGGAAAAATAGTATTGACATCTTTCAAGTAAAGGCAAGGATCATATTTGCTAACAACAAAACCAATCTTTTTCATGCTGCAATCAAATTTAAGGTTCCACGTAAGAAAGCAGTGTTAACATCCATTTGTTCTATCTCTAAATCATACAGAACAGAGATGGACAACAGCAATCTCATGGTTTTGAATTTAACAACATGAGCAAACACATCATTATAGTCAATACCTTCCCTTTGAGTGAAGTCCTTGGCAACTAACCTAGCTTTGAATCTAGGTTGATCACCGGGGCCAGCACCATCTTTGAGCTTATAGACCCACTTGCAGTCAATGATCCTTGCCTTTTCAGGCTTGGGAACAAGTTCCCAGGTCCTATTGATCTGAAGTGAATCCATTTCCTCTTTCATAGCAGCAATCCAAGACTTAGCATGAGAGAACTTAACAACATGTTCATAAAGCTCAGGTGTATAAGCATAAAGCACTTCAGCAATCATAACACAGAATTCAATCTCATTCACATATTTCCTCTTAGGTTTCCTCACACGAGGAGACCTATCTCTAGTAAGCTGATAATAAGTTAAATCAGGAGGCTCATCAACATTAACATCAATATCAACAGAAGAAGCATCAACGGAGGAAGCATCAGAAGCAAAGAACTCAAGAAATTCATCATTATCAGCTTGAGAAGACGAGGAAGAGGATGAATGAGATGAAGAAGAATCCGAGTTAGTGTTACTTACTTCCCCACCTGAATGGTGGGGGTGCACATGTGAGGGCTCTTCAGTACTTGAGTTTGGATTGCTTTGCCCTTGAGAGTTTGAGGCTCCAGTGTGATTTGATGGTGAGTGACCAATGTCAAACTCATCTCCATCATCTCCAGAGTCATTTTCATCCTCACTAGGCATGTAGAGGTGATTTCCAGCTTGTTCATGGGTACTTGCATTCTCAATAGAGGAAGTAAGTACATTTTTAAAGTGAAAATCATTCTCATTAAATGTTACATTTCTACTGGTTGGTTATGACTCTGTAACCACCAGGTTGCACAACCAGTAGCTTATAACCTTTCACCCCCTCTGGATAACCAAGCATAACACACTTAAGTGCCCTTGGATTCAGTTTGCCATCACTCACGTGGGAAAATGCAGTGGATCCAAAGGGCCTCAAGTGTGCTAGTCCAGGTTTCCTACCACACCACAGTTCCTATGAGATTTTAAAACCAATAGTAGCAGAGGGTGATCTATTTATCAGGTATGAGGCAGTTGTGACTGCCTCACCCCAAAGGGAGTGTTTCATCCCAGCACTAATGAGCATACACCTTGCCTTTTCAAGCAAGGTTCTGTTCATCCTCTCAGTAGTGCCATTCTGCTAAGGGGTGCCTGGCACAGTGAGGTGCCTTTTGATCCCATTCCGCTGGCAGAAGGTATCAAACCCATGGTTACAAAACTCGAGGCCATTATCAGTTCTAAGACATTTAGGGTGTGTATGGATGCCAATTTTAGTAGTTAATAAACTACTAAAATTGGGGGTTAAAATTTTTAACCTTGTATGGGGTTGTGTAGGAGGGGGGTTTTGGTTAAAATTGGGACTTAAAAAATAAGTCACTTTTGATAGCTTTTTTGGTGGTTTTGGGGTTTATTTGATTTGAAAATACAATTATACCCCTAATAACAACCAAATAAACTCCACTTTTTACAAATAAACTGTTTTTCATCCCATACGGGGTTTATATTTCACACGAAATTTTAACCTTATTTGAGGTTAAATTTTTAACTTTAACCTGTTTATAAATTTTAGTCATTTTTTTAACCCCGGCCCATACGGACCCTTAAGCTTAAAATCACACTCACCTTCAACTTTAGATTTCCAGAGCTTAAAGAAATCAAAAGTATCACTCTTGGCCCTCAAGAGGTACACCAAAACCTTCCTGGAATAGTGGTCTATAAGTGATAGGAAGTACTTCCTACCACCAAAACCTTCTGATTTGCCTTTGTGTGAAAATTGTGTGTACATACTCTAGTTGCCTAAGAGCTACATACTTAGATTTCCTAAAGCCAGTTCTGGATTTCTTACCAAACACACAATTTTCACACAAAGACAAATCAGAAGGTTTATGATTCAATGAGCCATGCTTGAATTAATAGATAATGAAGACCTCTATTGCCTATATGACCTAATCTAGCATTAACAGATAAAGAAACATTACCAATGCCCTTAATGGATACATTGAATGATCACCCAATTTAACAATACCCTCATCAGACAAATGCAACTGATCAAAATGATGCTTATAAGGAGTAACATGCATTGTGCAACCAGAATCCAAAATCCAGGCATCAGAATCAGATATATCATATATATCAGTAATAGCACACATGAGAAGTTCATCAGGGTAAAAAGACTGAGACTATAAGACATGTTGTTGCAGGAGTAAATCGAGTATTGAAATAAATATAAAATCAAGTTCAGACTGACTTCCCTGTCTCAGCAAATAATACAAGACTTCCTCCCGTTGTAGTAAGAGAAAATCAGGATCGAATCCACGAGGAAGCACGTCAGCAGTTCTTAGGTAGCTGTAAATTCTCACAGACAAGGCAGCAGAAAGACGGAAACAAAGAAAGGAAAGAAACAAATAAACCCGGCAAGGGCAACTAAAACAAAAGCAAAGAACAAAGCAAGAAATAAAGCAAAGCAAAGCAAAAACTAAAACGAGGACACAGAAGCTACTCGATCTCGAGTAAGCTGTCCTCTATATCGACAAGGAAAAGCGTGAAAACAGAAAACAGAAACGAAAGCAAACAACTCGACAGACAAAGCTCTACTCGGTCTCGACAACAGGTACTCGAGATCGACCAAGGCAGGCAGAAACAGAAAACAGAAAGTAAAAATCGACGACAACAGAAGAACAACAGTACTCGACCTAGATGAGCACCTACTCGAGATCGACTAGATGCAACTCGATCTCGACCAGCTCTTCTCTATCTCGACAAGAACACAGAAACTTAAAGTGCAAATTCTCGAACACAGATTCAGAAATTCGATGAAATAAATCAATATATTAAAAGACTTCCAAAGCCAGGGTTTCAACACCGCAACGATAACCATGCAAAGTAACACATAAAGGCATACAAGATCATGCTTTCCATCAAATAACTGTCGTCATTAACCAAGTTGCATTAAGATCACTTTCGCTTCATTAATACAAACAAGGATCACCTTCAACTCTCGCAAAAGAATCATGCTCATAGGGAAAGAAGATGAATTGCACAAAAGATCTGACCTTTATCGCATCGCCTCACATGGCCACCGTCGGGCTCACCCCAGCCCCAGAAGTGGGTGGACTACTCACGCCTCATCGCAATCGCAGACATTGATGTTTAAAAAGAAACTTGCATTAAAACTAGATTCAAAAGCCTTTACAATCCTGGCAATCAACTTTCGCAGAAAGCCAAAACCCTAAAAACCTTAGAACTCCTAAACTTCTCTATGGAACTAACTAATTGCCTCTGAAATTGAATGAATAAAACTGAGCCCCCTAGGGCCTTATTTATAGGCTTCATTCCCTAGCTATTCTAGGAAAGAAGATATCTATCTCTATCTAAAATTATATCTAAAACTTGAAAGGATAAATAAATTGTTTTATGGAAATAAATCTAAAAGGAAAAAGATAAATCTAAATAGGTAAGTCTTCATGTCTTGATAGATCTTGTCTCCTTGGATAGAACTTGATGGATTCGGATAGAACTTCGGCCAAATCGACTCCTTTGCGCCCAAGGAATCCCAATTCTAGTCGGACAGGTCTTCGTCGAGAAGCTGCTGGAAACTGGTCTACTCGAGATCGACCACGTCTCGTCGACCTCGACAAGGATGGTTCCTCGACTGGACCTCCTCGGCTAGATCTGCTCGATGTGCTCGGACTTGGCTCACTGGGCTCATCGACCTCGAGTAGCTCTTGTCGATGTCGAGTAGGACTGGTCATCGACTAGGTCTCCTCGGGTGGCTCTACTCGACAAGGCTCGGACAAGGCTCCTGGGCGTCGTCGACCTCGACAAGGCTCGTCGAGATCGAGTAGAGTTCTTCGTCGGCTTGGTGCATCCCGCTGGCAGCGGGTTTTTCCGCGACAGCGAGTGGTCCGCTGCACCGAGTCGAGTCGCTGGCAGCGATTGTCGCCTGGTCGTCCTCGGCTCCGTCCTCGGCAAGGACTTGGACTGGCACGGTGGGTCTTGCCGATCTCGACTAGGGCTTGTCGAGATCGAGTAGGGTTGCTCGGCGTCCTCGTCCTCGGCTTCCCTCCTTGTCGACTCCGGGTGTGGCGCTGAGGCTTCGTCGATCTCGACCAATGGTCCTCGAGATCGAGTAGGGTCCGGAGCCGGGTTGGTCTGGCTTGCTCGATCAGGCTCTGCCGACAAGACGGTGCTCGGACATGCTTGTCTATGTCGACTAGGGTCAACTCGAGATCGAGTTACCCTGACTTTCAGCTTGGTTCCGCTGCTTTGATCTTGGACTTCTGTAGCGGTTTTCCGAGCTTTTCCGACCTTCTGTAGAATTGCTGTAAAATGCCTTGATTTCTGCGAATTAAACAGAAACTGGTGTAGATTCCATAATTTTGGCAAATAAACATAAACTACATAGATTTTGTACTATCTAAACCCAAATAAATGCAATGTATACAGAAATCGATATAAAAGTTACTGTAAAACATGGCAGATTCCGCTCACAACAAACACCCCATACTTAAGCTTGCTTGTCCTCAAGCAATACTTTTATTTGTCATTCAGGGGAAGAAAAAACTCTCAACATCTTAGATTCATTCTTATATGTCCCTGCAATCAATTACCATCCTCGAAAAGGTACTAGTGTCACAGATTCATGCATGTGCAAATATGTAAAAGCAACATCTACTCATAAAAGGAGGGTTACGCATAAACAATTTATATGACAAAGCATTGATAATCAATAAGACTTTAATTTAAGCTCATGAAGGAGTAGATTGGTAAAAGGCTAAAGGTGGGCAATTTTTGGCAATGTGGTGCTTATGATCCGGGGAAATGGAGTATTTCCAAACTGAATTTCCACATTCCTTCTCCATTTGATTCATCACCTTTCATAATGCTTTTATCAATAATAATGCTTTTACCTCTCTAACCTCAGCACTGCCTTCTCGCGAGTCGCAAACATGGGTGTCATGAATGGCCCCGGATACTTAGTGCTTTGGACTCCTCACAATGTGTCCCATCTCTCCAAACTATTATCTCAGAGAGCAGGGTCAATCTACCTTTATCTCCTGAGGTGATTGGATTTTCTTTCACTCATTAAATTTTCCATATATTTCAAACAATTTCCTTCCAAACTCCAATAATGATAAACACAACAACCATATAACAATCTCCATAATGTAACATCATTCTCAACATAATCCCCGGATAAGGTAAAGAATGGCAATATTTAGATCATGTGGAGCAATTTTTGAAATAAGGCATATTATGGTTTTTGTGATGCATAAGCATGGGTAAGGCTAGGAATATAAACATATGAGCATTATATGGAAATAAAAAGTCCTCCATCATTTTATCACGCAACATGTCAAAAGCAACTTCAAATTTTACCTCCTTTCATGGTTTTCAAGAAATAATGCACTTCATTGTGACTTCCCTTTACTAGGCAATTTCATGCTATATCTCTAATGAATCCAATTTTGCATCGTCGAGTTCAATTTAAGCTTCCATGACATTATTCAAAATTTCAATGGGGGTCATTTTTTCAAACTTTTGGAAAACATGCGTATAAGCACATAAATAAATAATGCATTCCAAAATAGCCATGTAGCAATTCAAAGAAATAAACTCTAAATATGCACAAAAAATGTCAAATATGATCAAATATGCACAAAGTAAGCCCTTCCCCCACCCCATACTTAAACATTACAGTGTCCTCACTGTATAAAAATTAAGGTAAGGGTAAAGAAAGAAACTTACAAGACAGATGTGCAGATTTCAAAATTTCGAATGGAGCACCTCCTGGACCGAGTATTAATGTAGCTTGGTTCCATCCATGGACCTGAAAAGTAGAAGACATATACCCACAATAGCAAAAATAAAAGTGTTCAAAACCAAAAACAAAAAACAAAGTCTCAAATGTCCTAAAAAGTCTATGCACATGCTCTAGATTTTATAGTCGCTAGGCCGACTTTCCATTAATGCTCAAGGTGGCATCTGCAGGGCCCATGTAGCTTGGGCCTCAAATAAGACTCCATTTTTGTCCATCAGCTGTAATCCTCCAGAATGGATCTTGTTCACCACGAACGGTCCCATCCGTTTCTTGTTGAATTTGTTAGGAAACCAATGATCCTTTGATTTAGAGACATAGAGCGTGCCTCCAACTTCATATTCCTTAGGCTCATTATTGGATATCCTGCACAATCGCACATACCAAGGCAGACCTCTCCCATGTATAGATAAATCTTTAATGGAAATAGGAGAAGAAAGATCCATACCTTGGCTTACCTTCGCAGAGATGGAATCGAGGACCACTGTGTTTGGTCAATCTTGACTAGGGCTAGTCGATCTCGACAAGACTACAGGTTCTGGTGGTGGTCTGTTCGCAGATCCAGAAGTCGACGAAGGACAGGTCTTGTCGACCTCGAGTAGGGCTCCGTTCCTAGTGGCTGCAGCGTCGAGGAAGCAGGGTCTGGTGGTGCTGGGTGGTGGTCGACCTCGACAAGCCTACTCGAGATCGAGTAGGGTTTTTCTTCCATCTGGCTGCTCGTCGAGGCCGGTGCTGGTGGAGTCTCCTTGGTCTGGTCGAGATCGACTAGGGCTCTACTCGATGTCGAGGAGCCTTGGTCGATCTTGACCCCATACTTAGTCCCTGTCAAGGCATCCGAAAAATAATTAATCCACAACGACTTACCTTGGTCTGTGTCGATTGGATTTCCTGTGTTCTCCTTGAGGATTGCCATGATCTCCTCCACCTGGGCCTCCATGTCCCTCTTCTCCAGTTCCTCAGGGGTCATATTCCTGACCTTGGGTTCCCTGCAGGTGATGTAGCCAGCTGAGATAGATTTGACCTCTTCCATTGGACCTGTATGCCTTTCAGTTTTATTAAAGGAATACTCAATTACCTCATCGCTGATGTTGAAGGTGAGCACTCATTTCCTTACGCTTATGTTGGCATCCATCGTCGCCAAGAATGGTCTTCCTAAGATAATTGGACAAGCAGGATCTTCTTGCATATCAACTATTAAGAAATCAGCAGGGACGAAGAATTTACCTACTTGTACTGGGACATTTTCCACCATGCCTGTGGGGATGACCACCGTGTTGTTGGCCATGTAAAGTCTAGCATCCACAGGCTCCAAGGCACCTATCTTAATCTTGGACCAAATTGTTAAAGGCATTATACTCACACTAGCTCCAAGATCACATAGGGCATTAATTTTGTATAGACCAAATCCAATGGTTATAGCAAACTTACCTGGATCCGACCTCTTCTCCAATATGTCCAGATGGCTGCATTCCTCTGTGATTTCAGCCATTGATCGCTTTTTGCTCAGAATCTCCATCAGGAACTTGACATAGGATGGCATTTCATTGAGAGCTTCTGTGAAGGGGATGGTGACGTTGAGCTTCTGAAGCATCTTGATGAAGCGCTGAAACTTTTTCTCCGCCGGGTCCTTTAGAGATTTTGTGGGGAAAGGCAGCTTCTTTTTCTGATTCGGAGCCAGAACAGACGTCGGAGGTGCTGCAGCCTGCTCTATGTCGACTAGGGGCTCCTCGACATCGACAAGGCCTTTGTCGACATCGACCAGATTGGGCCCAGTCGAGTTGTTGTGTGGTGCAGACGAAGATTCTGAAAGTGTCTCCTCGAGGTCGACGAGGCTCTTGTCGAGGTCCACCACGGCTTTGTCGAGATCGACTTGCTGTTCCTCGTCATTCTGCTGCTTTTCGACCTCTGGCTCTTGCAGTTGATGGCCGCTTCTGAGTTTTATAGCAGCGATGTGTCCAGTCTTTCCCTTAGGATTTGGTTCTGACGATCCTAGAAGTGACCCTGACTGTCTGGGGATTCCTGCTGCTAGCTGACCAATCTGTGTATCAACTGATTTCCGCCAGATATCAATTTCCCCAAGCCTAGAGTTGACACCTTGCATCTGAGTATAGACGGAGTTGAAAGATTGCCTAGTTTATGAGTGGTTTCTCCGTATTTCCTCCAGGACCGTCTGTATATCATCCTTTTTCTGCTCCCTTTCCGGATGTCCTGGAGCTCTATAGGGCGGGGGATTCCTAGGGACACCTTGGTTCCATTGTGGTTGCTGAAACCTTTGGTCCCCCATGTAACGATTGGGACCCCCTGCGTAAGCTGCATCCTCATGGTGCTCTGCCAGCCTGACTTGCTCTGTGTGTGGGCACTCAGGAGTGGTGTGCGTTTGTGATCCGCATTCTATGCAAGGCTGGTTGACAGAGAGATACTTTACTTGCTTGATGAGCATCTTATTCTAGTCTCTGTAGTATTGCTCCCTAACATCAGGATCAATCTCCTTAGGTGGCTCATATAGGGGCATGGATGGTGCTGGCCTGGCGTATGGGTTCTTTTCATAGGTTGCAGTAGACCCATACTTGTTGTCGTAGTTGGTGAGCTTCTCTAGCACACCCCATGCGTCACTTGGCGGCATTGTCAGATACTCACAGCGAGTATAATGGTTGATTCTGTCCTTGGTGACTTGATCAAGAGAGTTGAAGAAGATTTCCTGAATGACATAGGGTGGCTGTCCATGAGTAGGGCAAGATCGCAGAAGTTCCTTGTAGCGCTCCCATGCCTTTTGCTAGCGGTTCCCCTTGCTTCTGTTTGAAGGCGGTGATTCTCTGGCGGAGATGTGCTGTTTTGGCAGGTGGGAAGAATTTGTTCAGAAACTCTTGCTCTACTTGGGCCCAGGTTGTGAGTGATCTTGCTTTCAGCCCTTCTAGCCATTTCAGTACAGGCCCAGCGAGAGACCAACGAAAAGATTTCATCTTGATATATTCCAGAGTTGTATGATAGCATCTATTTAGTGACGATTCCAGGGCATGTTTGCATAGGATCTAGGGCCTTTGAGTAAGTATTATATGTATTTTTTTGCCCTTTTTGGTTTAGTTTGGTGGAATCGGTGTCTACCGCTCGATTGTTATGATTTCAGGCGTTACGGAGCGGTTTTGGCGTCGATTCAAGAGTTTAAAGAGAAAGAGGTGGCTCGATGATCTTCGCTACGCTAAAAAGTCATCAAAGATGAGCTAGGGGACACGGGATCAAGGAAACGTGCCAAGTAAAGCGAAGCAAGCTCGGCAAAGTTAAGTTCCAGAAAAGTTAAGTTCCAGAAACCACTCGGCCGAGTGGTGCCAGAGTGGTGGCCGAGTGGTGCCAGAGTGGTGCCAGAGTGGTGCCAGAGTGAAGTCAATATGAAAGTCAGAAGGCACTCGACCGAGTGTAGAAACCACTCGAGACTCACTCTGGTCGAGTGCTTAACAGTTATAGCTTATCAGAGTCCACTCGACCGAGTGCAAAAACCACTCGGCCGAGTGTTTCCTGTGTTCCGAATTAAATTCGTTTTCTTTTCTAAACAAGAACCGGGGATTCGAAAGGTTGGGAGGGAGGTCGGTTTTTGGGTCCAGATTTCAGACATTGGAGAGGGCTTTTGAGAGCTTTGGAGACTAGAGATTTTTGGAAAAGAAAAGCTTGTTCGATCTATAAAATTCCGGTAATCTTCATTCCATCTCCGTTGTTCTATGTTTGTTTTGCCGAATTTAATTGAATCAAGCATGTACTTATCCATGAGTTGCTAGATTTCCTGTTCTAGGGTTGGGATTGTCCCGACGATGCAGAAATAGGCTTGTTCTTAGTATTGTTTGATTGATTTCTTATTTTGTTTGGTGATTTAATCCTATTGCGCCAGCCCTAATCGATGAGAATTGATTAGAACTGATTTTGGGTTTGAAATCGAAAGACTAAAACCCTAAATTGGAATTTAGATGGTGAATTTAGGCTGAAAGGCTATTTGATCCATTGGAACCATAGGATTAAACCCGAAGTTTATTGATCGAAAGTGAAACTAAACTTCTTGAGGATTTATAGGTTGTCATAGACGTTATAGGCAATTTTGATATTAGTCGGAGCTGAAAGGCGATGTTAGTGTGATTATTGCCTAGAACTCTACGAACTTAGAGGGCCTGAATCGGTTGCTTGAGCCCGAAAGGAGAATTGCTAACCGATTTAGGCACATTCGTGCTAAATCCGAAAGGGGATGCACGATTACCTTAGATGACCTACCTTCACAATCTGATTTTGGAATCACTCGAGCAAGAAAATATTTTATGCCTATTGATGATGCATTGTTGGTAAATCCTTGTCCCTAGAACGCTTTCCCCATACATATTTATCAACATTAAATCGATTTTCTTGGTTACTTTATACATACTCTCTAAAATCTGTTTGTTTATTCTGAACTTGGTCGAACTAGCTTGAAAGTACAATCGATACTCCTCCGGTCCTTGAGGATACGACACTTGATTACTACAACTGAACCCATACACTTGTGGGTGCAGGTTTTTAGCCTATCAAGTTTTTGGCGCCGTTGCCGGGGACTGGTGCTAGTATCGATCGTCCTTTTGACGACTAGTTCGATAAGTTCTTTTTGTTGCTTTGATTTGTTTTTCTTTTTGTTTTTGCCCTCAGGTTGTTCTTTGAATGCGAAAAAAGAAAGACTCTACCAATCTATTGCCTTTTGATCCTGAACCTGAACGCACATTCCACAAGAGAAGAGCTACGATGGCTGATGCAATGGCTAGATTGGCAGAACTAGAGCGGCAAATGGCTCAAAGAGATCAAGAAAATACTGAACTTCGACAACAGCTAGCTGATCAACAATTACAGCTCAGCCAACCACAAGGGCCGACAACCTTAGGAGAGCGGATGGATCCTGCTCAGTTCCTACCACAACCAGGTGTTGTTCTTCCTGCTTTAACACCCACTAATTTTGAGCTAAAGCCTGCACTGTTGAATATGATAAGGCAGAATATGTTCAATGGGCTTCCTGCTGAGAGCCCTCATCAGCACATATCCACCTTCAAAGAATTGATGGATACAGTGAGAGTCCAGGGTGTCGCTCCGGAAGAGTTGTTATTGCGATCATTCTCCTTCTCACTTGCAGGGAAAGCTAGACATTGGTACAATTCCATCCCTGCTGGCACAATCACCACTTGGGAGGAACTGTCATCTAAGTTCCTGAATCAATTCTTCCCGCCAGCTAAGACTGCTGAGATGAGGCGGAAGATAAACTCTTTCGTGGTTGGAGATGGGGAGAACATCCATGAATCATGGGAAAGATTCAAGGATCTTTTGTTTGAGTGTCTTCACCATGGGATATCTAAGCTGAATCTGTTGGAGATTTTCTACAAGGCTGTCAGTGACAACACTAGAGTGCTTATTGACTCCTCATCTGGAGGAGAATTTTTGGAAATGGGAGCTGAAGATGCTTGGGCGTTCATTGAGAAGACAGCTAAGAGATGTGGGAAATACTCGCAACCTAGGGCGCTCTCTACTGTAAAAAGGGGTGCAGGGATCTATGAGGTGGATGCTACAACTTATAAGGATGCTAGATATGACTCATTGGCTGCTGAAATTAAACGTCTAGCCTCAGTTATGGAGAAGTCCTTGTCTACCAAGGAGGTGAATGTTGCAGGCTCTAGACCGGTGCCATGTCAGTTCTGTGGATCTCAAGATCACACTATTTCGGCTTGTCAGATTTACGCCTCCCAAGGTGATGAAAGTCAAGAGGAGGAAGTTGGCTACATGGGCAACAACTACAATATGGGTCAAGGGTATAACCGAAACTTTAACAATTACAACCCTCGAGCGAGGGACCACCCTGGTTTCTCCTATGCCAACAAGCAAGCTGCAGAAGAACCGCCTCCTTGTTTCCCACCAAAAGCCCCACCACAGAAGGACAGGATGGAGACAATGATGGAGCAGCTTATGGGAACCGTTAAGTGTCTAGCTGGAGAAGTGCAGAATCTCACTAGGGGGCAGAAAATGCTTGAAACACAAGTAGCTCAGCAAGCTAGCAATGCTCCTAGGCCCGCTGGTCAGTTTCCAGGGCGTACTGAAGATAATCCCAAGGTACATATTTCTGCTATATCTTTGAGAAGTGGAAAGCAGCTGGAAGATCCGATGCTTATAGCACCGAACGAGACTAAGAACAGAGTTGAAGCTGAAATGGAAAAGGCTCCTGAACCGGTGAAAGATTCGCCATATGTGCCGCCACCTCCTTACAAGTCACCACTTCCGTTTCCACAAAGAAAGGCTCAATCTCAATCAGAGGCGCAATTTAGAAAGTTTTTGGAGGTGTTGAAGAAGCTCTACGTCAATATTCCGTTCACCGATGTTTTGACCCAAATGCCATCCTATATGAAGTTTCTAAAGGAGATCCTCTCTAACAAGAGGAAGCTCGATGAGTGCCAAGCAGTGTTTCTTACCGAGGAGTGCAGCGCCTTGATTGAGAACAAGCTACCACCTAACCTAGAGGACCTAGGTAGTTTCGTTGTCCCAATTTCCTTTGGTCATAGTCCTGATTTTAAAGCTTTATGTGATTTGGGAGCTAGCGCTAGTTTGCTTCCTCTCTCAATTTGCAAGAAACTCGGTCTAGGAGAGCCTAGACCGGTTAGGATGCAGTTGATCATGGCGAACAGGTCCATTGCCCACCCAGTTGGTGTTTTAGAGAATGTCCCTATTAAGTTGGGTAAGTTTTTCATACCAGTAGATTTTGTTGTATTGGATATGGATGCCAGCACCCCCATTCCTATCATTCTTGGAAGGCCTTTCTTGGCCACTGTAGGGGCTCTGATTGATGTACGAAAATGGACCCTCTCTTTTGAGATAGGGGATGAGAAGGTTGAATTTAACCTCCTTAACCCTTTAGAACCACCTGTTGTTGAATCTATGTGTTGCAGGATTGATGTTGCAGGTAAATGGGGCTATGATGCCATGAAAGAAGTGGTCAACCGAGACCCTCTAGAGTTTGCTCTGACAAAGAGTGTGGTCAGTGGTGCTAGAAAAGAGTTACTTGCTGATGTAGCTGGAGATTTTACTGTCTTTGTGGAGGACTCCAAACCTGTTTTGCAGGTATATGACGGAATCTCTACAAGTGAAGCTAAAGGGAAACCTCCCGGCAACGTTCAAGAAGGTGATTTGGTGCTACTTTTCCACTCAAGGCTAAAACTGGCTCTAGGAAAGCTGATATCAAGGTGGAGTGGCCCCTTCAAGGTCAAAAGCATGCATCCCCATGGAGTTGTTGAGGTATGGAGCAAACGGACCGGCGAGTTCAAGGTGAATGGACAAAGACTAAAGGAATATTCCGCCGTAGATCCGACCAAGGAGGTTGTTTCCATTCAACCACCTTGACCCAAGCAATCGAAGGTAATGGAAGGTCGGCTTCAGACCTTAATCTAGCGCTTCTCGGGAGGCAACCCGAGGTATGTTTTCTTTATTTTTAGTTTTCAGTTTTTTTTTCTTTTGTTTTTTGGGGTTGATTTGCAAAAGTGCAAGTATGGGGTGGATAGTGCACTATATTGAGAATATTATTTGTGTTTTGAGCTGAATTGAAGGTGTTTAGCACCTATCTACTAACCCCCATCTTGCCGAGTGTGTTGCTTGTTTGTGCTGGTTGTCTTGCCTAGGTTTGGACGCGGATGGCTCTAACTAGACACCTTCTAGACACATGCTCTACATGTTGAAATTGTGAGTATTCCCATCTCTTACTTGATTGTTTTGCACATTGAGGACAATGATTTGTCTAAGTATGGGGTGGGTGTGAATACTTCACAATTTTTGGAGGTGAATACTTCAAAAAAAAAAAAAAATTGCGGTTTTTGTGTCTATTTGGCTCGCGCTTATTGGAATGTTTGATGATTGCTTGAGCATTGAGCCATTGCTAGATTGTATACCCTCTTGCTTGATCTTATGTGTATCTTGCCTCATACTTGGATACTCGAGCTTAACTTGATACCGCATTATTGGGTTTATGTGCACAATTGAAATATGATTGAGGCATTTTGTTAGCCCATTTATCCTTGCCTACCCTTGCATTTGACCATCTGCTTGAAGCATTTTGAGCCTTAGAAGCCTGTTTCTTTGGTAGCTCCACTAGATTTTCATAGCCCGCTATGTGCCTTTACCCAATCCGGGATTTTGGGTCATGATAGTGTGTTTTGTTGTGTGGATGTGCTTCAAGTATGAGATGATTTCTCTTGATTTTGATTGGAAAAAAAAAAGAGAAAAAGAAAAAGTCTTGGGATAAGAGGAGGATAAAATTCACTCTTGTGCAAAAGTCAAGAAAGAAAAAATACGGTTAGTAACCGATCCTGCTTGTGGAGAATAAAATTCACACAAGGAGGAAGAAATGCAAAGTGAGATGGTCAAGACACTTTGTAACCGGGTGCATTCATCACAAATGTTTGTATTCGCGTAAAACGGTGTCGAGACTAGAGAGTGAAATAAAAAAATTCGTGAAAAAAATATTGAAAAGAAAAGAAAAAAAAAAGGGGGAGAATTTTTTGAAGTGGTTGACAAGAGTGAAGATGAAAAAAAAATTGTTGTGATGGAGTTTGTTTAGTGGATTGGTATGAGTTTGATTCTTTGAAGTTGGTGTTTTTCCGATTGTTCTTGCATGATCCTTTTTCCCGGATTTTAGCACCACATGGCCTGAAATTTTCCATACCTAATTGTTTTCACTTTGGCCCCATCATAACCCTATAAAGCCCTCATTATTTTATTGTGTGCATAAATTCAAGCGGTGATTTTGTTGACGATTTTCAAGCTTTGTGGATGATGAGTTTTGAGGTTGAGATTTGAGCAAAATGCATTTTTAGGGTTTGGAAATTGATGAGCTACTTGAGCTTTGGTTGTTGGCTATGATATGCTAGGACGGCATACGTCGAATATTTTACATTAGTAGATGCTATTTTGTGATTATTGTCTTGGCCTTGCTTGGGGACAAGCAATGTTAAGTATGGGGTATTTTGATAGCATCTATTTAGTGACGATTCCAGGGCATGTTTGCATAGGATCTAGGGCCTTTGAGTAAGTATTATATGTATTTTTTTGCCCTTTTTGGTTTAGTTTGGTGGAATCGGTGTCTACCGCTCGATTGTTATGATTTCAGGCGTTACGGAGCGGTTTTGGCGTCGATTCAAGAGTTTAAAGAGAAAGAGGTGGCTCGATGATCTTCGCTACGCTAAAAAGTCATCAAAGATGAGCTAGGGGACACGGGATCAAGGAAACGTGCCAAGTAAAGCGAAGCAAGCTCGGCAAAGTTAAGTTCCAGAAAAGTTAAGTTCCAGAAACCACTCGGCCGAGTGGTGCCAGAGTGGTGGCCGAGTGGTGCCAGAGTGGTGCCAGAGTGAAGTCAATATGAAAGTCAGAAGGCACTCGACCGAGTGTAGAAACCACTCGAGACTCACTCTGGTCGAGTGCTTAACAGTTATAGCTTATCAGAGTCCACTCGACCGAGTGCAAAAACCACTCGGCCGAGTGTTTCCTGTGTTCCGAATTAAATTCGTTTTCTTTTCTAAACAAGAACCGGGGATTCGAAAGGTTGGGAGGGAGGTCGGTTTTTGGGTCCAGATTTCAGACATTGGAGAGGGCTTTTGAGAGCTTTGGAGACTAGAGATTTTTGGAAAAGAAAAGCTTGTTCGATCTATAAAATTCCGGTAATCTTCATTCCATCTCCGTTGTTCTATGTTTGTTTTGCCGAATTTGATTGAATCAAGCATGTACTTATCCATGAGTTGCTAGATTTCCTGTTCTAGGGTTGGGATTGTCCCGACGATGCAGAAATAGGCTTGTTCTTAGTATTGTTTGATTGATTTCTTATTTTGTTTGGTGATTTAATCCTATTGCGCCAGCCCTAATCGATGAGAATTGATTAGAACTGATTTTGGGTTTGAAATCGAAAGACTAAAACCCTAAATTGGAATTTAGATGGTGAATTTAGGCTGAAAGGCTATTTGATCCATTGGAACCATAGGATTAAACCCGAAGTTTATTGATCGAAAGTGAAACTAAACTTCTTGAGGATTTATAGGTTGTCATAGACGTTATAGGCAATTTTGATATTAGTCGGAGCTGAAAGGCGATGTTAGTGTGATTATTGCCTAGAACTCTACGAACTTAGAGGGCCTGAATCGGTTGCTTGAGCCCGAAAGGAGAATTGCTAACCGATTTAGGCACATTCGTGCTAAATCCGAAAGGGGATGCACGATTACCTTAGATGACCTACCTTCACAATCTGATTTTGGAATCACTCGAGCAAGAAAATATTTTATGCCTATTGATGATGCATTGTTGGTAAATCCTTGTCCCTAGAACGCTTTCCCCATACATATTTATCAACATTAAATCGATTTTCTTGGTTACTTTATACATACTCTCTAAAATCTGTTTGTTTATTCTGAACTTGGTCGAACTAGCTTGAAAGTACAATCGATACTCCTCCGGTCCTTGAGGATACGACACTTGATTACTACAACTGAACCCATACACTTGTGGGTGCAGGTTTTTAGCCTATCATTGTACCTTCAGCAATAGTAAGCCACATGTCAGAAAAGTTTGTAATATGTTCAAGAGGACACTCATTAAATCTACCATAGAAGGCATTATTTTTAAGCTCTATAAGAAACTGAGTGCGAATTTCAAAAGAGTTATCAGGGATAAGAATCGCCGATTCAGGCACGACGAGAGTTGGGTGCATGTAGTCCTCTGCCGTGGTTGGATATTGGGCAAGCTCAGCCTGTGCTTGTTCCCTTGCTGCTCTCTCAGCGGTGATAGCAACATCTTTAGCGGCGATAGCAGCATCCTTTGTGGCCAATTCCCTGGTAAGCCTAGCGACCAGCTGTTCCTGTGTCTCAGCGCCCGCCATGATCCTTTTGAGTTTGGAGTGGATGTGTAGGTAGCGCTTCGGTTCGTCTAAGCTGTCAAACTCAGGTGTTTGACCAGAACGACGCATACACCTGAAAAGTAACTCAAAGAAAGAGTGAGAACTGACTACCTAAGGCGCGAATGATTGCTTCCCCGGCAACGACGCCAATTTGTTGTTGCATGAGTAAATTGAGTATTGAAATAAATATAAAATCAAGTTCAGACTGACTTCCCTGTCTCAGCAAATAATACAAGACTTCCTCCCGTTGTAGTAAGAGAAAATCAGGATCGAATCCACGAGGAAGCACGTCAGCAGTTCTTAGGTAGCTGTAAATTCTCACAGACAAGGCAGCAGAAAGACGGAAACAAAGAAAGGAAAGAAACAAATAAACCCGGCAAGGGCAACTAAAACAAAAGCAAAGAACAAAGCAAGAAATAAAGCAAAGCAAAGCAAAAACTAAAACGAGGACACAGAAGCTACTCGATCTCGAGTAAGTTGTCCTCTATATCGACAAGGAAAAGCGTGAAAACAAAAAACAGAAACGAAAGCAAACAACTCGACAGACAAAGCTCTACTCGGTCTCGACAACAGGTACTCGAGATCGACCAAGGCAGGCAGAAACAGAAAACAGAAAGTAAAAATCGACGACAACAGAAGAACAACAGTACTCGACCTAGACGAGCACCTACTCGAGATCGACTAGATCCAACTCGATCTCGACCCGCTCTTCTCTATCTCGACAAGAACACAGAAACTTAAAGTGCAAATTCTCGAACACAGATTCAGAAATTCGATGAAATAAATCAATATATTAAAAGACTTCCAAAGCCAGGGTTTCAACACCGCAACGATAACCATGCAAAGTAACACATAAAGGCATAAAAGATCATGCTTTCCATCAAATAACTTTCGTCATTAACAAATAGGCATATAGAGGCTTTCGCATAAACCCTAATTGTTACTAACCCTTTTCACATAATTAATCCAAGTTGCATTAAGATCACTTTCGCTTCAATAATACAAACAAGGATCACCTTCAACTCTCGCAAAAGAATCATGCTCATAGGGAAAGAAGATGAATTGCACAAAAGATCTGACCTTTATCGCATCGCCGCATATGGCCACTGTCGGGCTCACCCCAGCCCCAGAAGTGGGTGGACTACTCACGCCTCATCGCAATTGCAGACATTGATGTATAAAAAGAAACTTGCATTAAAACTAGATTCAAAAGCCTTTACAATCCTGGCAATCAACTTTCGCAGAAAGCCAAAACCCTAAAAACCTTAGAACTCCTAAACTTCTCTGTGGAACTAACTAATTGTCTCTGAAATTGAATGAATAAAACTGAGCCCCCTAGGGCCTTATTTATAGGCTTCATTCCCTAGCTATTCTAGGAAAGAAGATATCTATCTCTATCTAAAATTATATCTAAAACTTGAAAGGATAAATAAATTGTTTTATGGAAATAAATCTAAAAGGAAAAAGATAAATCTAAATAGGTAAGTCTTCATGTCTTGATAGATCTTGTCTCCTTGGATAGAACTTGATGGATTCGGATAGAACTTCGGCCAAATCGACTCCTTTGCGCCCAAGGAATCCCAATTCTAGTCGGACAGGTCTTCGTCGAGAAGCTGCTGGAAACTGGTCTACTCGAGATCGACCACGGCTCGTCGACCTCGACAAGGATGGTTCGTCGACTGGACCTCCTCGGCTAGATCTGCTCGATGTGCTCGGACTTGGCTCACTGGGCTCGTCGACCTCGAGTAGCTCTTGTCGATGTCGAGTAGGACTGGTCATCGACTAGGTCTCCTCGGGTGGCTCTACTCGACAAGGCTCGGACAAGGCTTCTAGGCGTCGTCGACCTCGAAAAGGCTCATCGAGATCGAGTAGAGTTCTTCGTCGGCTTGGTGCATCCCGCTGGCAGCGGGTTTTTCCGCGGCAGCGAGTGGTCCGCTGCAGCGAGTCGAGTCGCTGGCAGCGATTGTCGCCTGGTCGTCCTCGGCTCCGTCCTCGGCAAGGACTCGGACTAGCACGGTGGGTCTTGCCGATCTCGACTAGGGCTTGTCGAGATCGAGTAGGGTTGCTCGGCGTCCTCGTCCTCGGCTTCCCTCCTTGTCGACTCCGGGTGTGGCGCTGAGGCTTCGTCGATCTCGACCAGTGGTCCTCGAGATCGAGTAGGGTCCGGAGCTGGGTTGGTCTGGCTTGCTCGATCAGGCTCTGTCGACAAGACGGTGCTCGGACATGCTTGTCTATGTCGACTAGGGTCAACTCGAGATTGAGTTACCCTGACTTTCAGCTTGGTTCCGCTGCTTTGATCTTGGACTTCTGTAGCGGTTTTCCAAGCTTTTCCGACCTTCTGTAGAATTGCTGTAAAATGCCTTGATTTCTGCGAATTAAACAGAAACTGGTGTAGATTCCATAATTTTGGCAAATAAACAAAAACTACATAGATTCTGTACTATCTAAACCTAAATAAATGCAATGTATACAGAAATCGATATAAAAGTTACTGTAAAACATGGCAGATTCCGCTCACAACAAGACATCAGTGGTACCATTATTGTTTCTAGCATTTCCTTCATCCTTTTTCTTTTTAAAGCATTCAGAAATGTAATGACCAAGTCTACCACAATAATGACACTTAACATTGCTCTTATCAATCTTAGGTTTAGTCTCATTAGCCTTAGTTTCTCTAGAGTTTGAGTTGGAACCAGAATTAGAAGCAGAAGAATCCTCTTTCTTCTTGTTCTTCTTCTTCTTCTTCTGATTCTTACTCTTACCCTTGGTGAACAAAATGTCAGATTTGTTATCCTTGTCACCCTTTCCCTTAAACACTTTCATAACCTCATTTTTCTGTATGATAGCCTCAACAATCCTCTTTTTCGTTAATTCCTCTGTACCAAATTGAATCATATCTTTAAAATTATCAAATTGAGATGGCAAAGAGTTCAACAAAATAACAGCTTGATGTGTATCAACAATTTTATCATCATATCTTTCTAACTCTTGAGTCATACGAAGATACCTATCCAGATTATCATTCAGAGACACAGAGACATCCATTTTGAAATAAAGATGCGACACAACAAACTTATCCTAGATGGCAGAGACTTAACTTGAAACAAATCAGTAAGACCCTTCCACGGAGATTTAGAAGTGGTAAAATTTATCACTTGCCTAGCAACTTCATTAGACAAACGAATAATAATCTCAGAATGAGCAATTAGATCCATTTCAGCTTTAGCCAAAACATCAAGAGTAGCAGGATAAGTTTCATCAACAGCATCCCAACATTTTTCTTTAATAAGAACAACCTTCATTTTCAATTACCACATAGCAAAATCAGAGGTCCCATCAAAGGGCTTAATTCTAACAGAGGATTCAGACATCACAACAGATCACAACAGGCAGAATCACAAAGATAATAGCCGGAAAGGCAGCAGAAAGCAAAAATAAGGGAAAAGAACCAACAAAAGATAAAGGATATGCAAAGGATATAGTGAATGCCAAAGCTTTCACAGATCTGTAACAACAGCAACAAATTTTTTTTTTGTACTTGAAAAACAAAGCAACTTAAGTTAGTAATGCAAGAAATATATAAGAAACAACTAAAATGACTTAGGGTTTCCTTTAGAGAAGGAAACCCGAGCCACTCAAAACCCTAAACTTCAGATCCGACTTAGATCCAAGTTTAGGAGCCTTAATCCTTTAGATCCAAGACACAGGAAGTCTAAGATCCATAGGGAATAGGCAATGTCAATGTAGGTTTCCCAAAAACCGAAGAGATAGGCCTTGAGAGTTTAGATCTGAGACAGAACGTAGCTCAAGGATCCTTATCCTTTGGATCTAGGATAGATTATCCCAGATCTAAGGAAAGCAAAACATCAAGACTTTAGATCTGAGTTTTTCGACACAGAAAGTAGTTAAAAACTCAAATCGTAGCTTGAAAAAACTCGACAAAGCTCTGATACCAGTTTGAAAAGTCAAACAAAACAACAATAGACAACTGAATCGACAATATATATCAAAATATATGTGCGAGAATGAATACAAAACTTAGGCCTCAACTGGAACGCTCAAGAAACGCAAGGAAAGAACGAGAAAGGCAAAGAGAAACTAAGAGTCTATGTGTTTAAGAAGACAACCAGCAGAGATTCAACGAGGGCATAAGCAAAACATCCAATGATGTTTTGCACCAATGATTTCCTATGAAAACGTCTTGAAATCTCAGTCTCTCAGGCTCTTTGGATTGATCGGGAGCTCTATCAAGAGGCTATGTCAAGGCATCTCACCCGGAGGCAAGGAAACCACAAATGGTTGCCAAGGAGACAAAGCAAGAGGGAGAGCAAGAACCCTATAAATCAATCTGAGAGAGAGAGAGTTGTAACCCTAGCAAATGAGACAACACAAAGTATATAAGGCATGAGTCAAGGGCTAATTGTTGCCTTCCGGGATTTGGGCTCACTTGGCCCAAATCCGGTTGCAACACAATAAAGCCCAAATCACCTAAGCCTAAACATTTAACCCAAAAAAAACATAAGGATTATAAAACAAGAGACTTATAGTCTCTACAGCTTATTTCCATCATCAGAACAAACTAAAAGGTGTCATAGAATACAATTTGATTATTAGTAACAATCCCCACAGTAACAGTTCACACCCAATGTAGCAGACCTTGAGACCTTCGATTTTGAAACATTATCACTTGAAAACGCATCATAAATTGAATCCAGCATCTTGTTCGTATTTTCTCATTTCCCAAATTGACAAAGCTCTTAGCCTCTTCAGTTCATGAAGACATACACAATAATTCGTTTACTGTAGGCAAATAGACATAAGGAAAACCCTTGTATCAGATTGATAACCAAGCTATGCAAGAAAGTGAAATGAACATGTAAAGCATGAATGTCATAGATGACCAAACTGGTTGGACCACCCCTGGATATAGGTATGTTTGACAAAATCCTCCCCATTGTAAATGTTATTGCAATGTCCCCTTCCTCTTCCATTCGCTCAAAGGATCCAGTCGGAAAGAAAGGTAGCACCAAAGTAAACGAAGCAACAAACAAGCGAGGAGGTGCAAATATGACAGTCGGGGAGCTAAACGATGCCAAAAGGCCACATGATGGCCTCGAAAAAGTCTTTCCCAACACAAATAAATTCAGTAGTTAGCACCAAACAGTTAAGTAGATTAACAAAAAAAATATGAAAGTAATAAACACAAATAGAATGTTCTTAGATGTGAAGATGAGGCTTGTTATTGTTTTTAACATTACTATAGCTTGACAATCAAATTCATAATACTTGATTTTCAGAGGAGGTTACTAAAGCAAGGAGACCAAACCAGACTTGTGCTGCAAGGACATTTAATTTTTGAAGGTACACTGCCTTCATTTTTTTTAGCACCATCACTAAATGTACATCAGATGCTAGAGAAGACTCAAGTCTTGAGTAAAAGATTGAACAACTAAAGATGAAAACAAATTTTAGTTGAACAAAAGAACTTAATTTCAAGTCAGTCACATAAACTATTAAATTCAAGGGAGAAAGGAAGTGACAACCTAACATCCCAAGAACTGTAATTTCTTAAAATCTAACAGAAGACATAGGTTGTAAGGATATCTAGTAGAAATAAATCAATTTACCATGGCAAATCCTTAGGTTTCAATGCACATAGAAAGTGGCATAGATGAAGACAGAGAAATTACCTAATTTCAGGTCTAGTTTAAAAGATCCTCAAGCCTACAATAACAAAATGATAACAAAACGAATGAAAACACAAAGAGAAAGAAAATAAGACATGATCAAATAGAAACATGATGCATTAGTTTTAATCACATTACTATAGGTTAATTGTAGCATACTTAACATGATATCTTATATGCTTTCCAGGGGTTGTGGCTAATCAAAATTTATAAAATGTAAGCAAATATATTCTTCTCAAATGATTATTATGAAAAGTTTGATATGTGAGTCTTATATGCACCATGCCCGATAAATCATACTCCATCTTTGAGTTGTTTTCCTATTGCTCTCCTCTCGCATCCTATTATACATTTGATTTAATTCATTCAGTATAAATTGTTAGCATATAAAATTTTCCAATATGTATTTTTCCTGGAAACAGATAGATACCAAATTGAGAAATGGAAGAGCCCTCAATCTTCAATCATGTCGTTCAAGAGTAAATCAGTTGAAACAACGATAATCAGATGACTTTGATGTGCCATTTTGGATTTTCCATCAAAAACAAATTGAAATATGAGAACCCTGCAAATATTGAAAGCTCAAGAACTAGACACTAACCAACATGGTTGAGGCGTTTGAAGTTACGTATAAACGAACAAACATCCACAAATCATTGAATTCATTCTCCAACACGTCTTCATGTAGAGGTTAAAGATAACAACATTAAATGGATTGCACCAGAACAATTGATTAAATGAGATAACCACACAAAACCAGACCAGCTTACCTCATAATCAAACCTGTTTCGCCATATATAACAACATTATGAATGGGCCGTGCTCATAATATAATTGAAAGGTTAAATATACAAAGCAAAAATGGTTGAATTAGAATCAAAGAAGATGGCCTAATGTAAGCCAGGAACATAAGTGCAAGTGAAGATGCTCACAGATCATCTGATATCTCTACAAGCAATTCAGAGACTGAGAGGAAGTCTATGTTCCGTTCATTAACCTATATCATTAAAAGCAAGTAATTTTAACACTCAACCAGACAAAATACATAACCATCAATCACTAAATTAGATGGTCGAAATATACACTCAGTAAGTGAAAAGTATAATAGACGAATACTACGAAGCATGAGGACAAAAGGTCAACTTCAGTGAATTAGCTTTCTAAACGACTCCGAAGGTCACAAGCGAGCATAAACAAACTATTTAAGACACCATGACCATTACATACCAAAACCGGCTGGAAAAATATCTGGGTTGTCCTGTCGTCAATGGTAGAGTGAATAAATTAATATTTGAGGAAACAATAAATAAAACTAAGACACAACGCACTAAATGGAAAGCTAATGCCCTATCGGAAGAAGGTAGAGCCACGCTCATCAAAGCAAATCTAGCGACGAAACCAAACTTCATTATGCAAAACTTCATGCTCCCGTCTGCAATACATAGAGATTTAAACCAGATAAACAGATCATTTTTTGGAACAAAGAAAATTCAGACAAACCTCTCATCGGATGGGATAAGATATGTAAAAGGGAAGATGAAGGAGGAGCACGAATACACAAAACAGAGGATATAAATAAAGCACCATAAATGAAATTAATATGGAAAATCCTAGCTGAACCAAAAAATCCATGGGTACAAACAATTGAGCACAAATATCTAAAAGGACAAGGAATACTAAAATACCATAAAACAGGAAACACATCATGGCAATGGACAAAGTTGATGTCACTAAAAGATGAATTTTGTAAGGACTTGTATGGCAAATAGGCAACGAGGGAGCAATCAACTTTTCGAAGGATAGTTGGTTGGAAAACGAAACACTAGAAGGACGACAATTATCAAACCGACAAATCGATACGAGCATCACAGTAGAAAAATTCATAGATATACATCCAGAGGCGGATCTACGGGGGGGCTCGCGGTGGCTGAAGCCCCCCGCTGTCCGAAAACTAAAGGTTTATATATCTGGTAAGTTTGTAATATATATATTAGTTAAGTAGGACATATCAACAATGACAACTTGGCTTGCTGGTAAAGGGCACAGGATGGATATAAGCTGGAACAACTAAACTCAAGTTCGATTCCCCATTTCCTCTACTTTTTTGCATATGTTTTTTTTCTTTTTACAAAAATCGCCCAGTTTTTTTTTAACACACTCTTTTTGCATCTGTTTTTTTTTCTTTTTACAAAAATCGCCCAGTTTTTTAACATATAAATAAATGTGTATATGTTTATAAATCAATTTGGGGAAATTTAAATTAGGGTTTGTAATTGGTGATAAATAAATTTGTGGTTTATGATTTGAAATTGTGGTTTGCGGTTGTGGTGAGACATAAATTTGTTGTTTGTGATTTGGAATTGTAGTTTGTGATTGTGGTTGTGAGAAATGAATAAGTGAATTTGCGGTTTGTGATTTGGAATTGTGGTTTGTGAATTTTTTTTATAGGAGTATAAAATATAGGGTTTGTGATTTTGCTAATAAATTTTTGGACTTCAGTAGCAATTTGGGGTAAATATGTGGATTGAGGTTAGGGAGTTTTAAGTTGAATTTTATATATTGATAGAGTTTGGGTTGAATGATTTGTGGAATTTGACAAATAACATTAGTTATAATGACTTATTTGGTTTATAGGGACACAAATCATGTTTAATGAGAAGCACCGATCCTTTCGTCCTTTGTAGTTTTTAGCCCCCCTCTAACGAGAATCCTGGATCCGCCACTGTATACATCGGAAATGGAAAAATGATGAATTGACAAGATACCTACCCACAAATATAGTAAAAAAAAGTGAAAATGTTTATATACCGGATAACCCCTTTGAGGATAGATTATATTGGAAACATGAATAAGAACAAATGGTTCTCAACGGCCAACACATTGAGATATATCACAAATAGGATTAATGATAATGAACATAACAACACCAAATGGGTGTGGGAATTGGAAACGACACCAAAGGTTAAAAACTTCACGCGGAAACTGTATTTGAACGGAATCCCAACAAAAACGAGACTGCGAAATAAGAAGTTGTGATACTAACAAGTTGTGAATTATGTGATCAATCCCACGAAACCCCAACCTACCTCTTCATAAAGTGTCATTGTCAACGAAACTAATTAGGAAAATAGATCCAGAAATAGAAAAGGTATTACATGTTGATACAAAAAACGACAAAATAAAGGAAAGCATGAACCACGTTTTTCGAAAAATGAACAAAAAACAAAGAGCAACCCTTGCAATGACACGGTGGAGTATATGGACGAACATAAATAGGAAAATATTTGACAATTGTAACTCTACAACAATTTAGAAAATGGAAATGTTTATGAAATAGGCATTGGCAAGCTGGGGAAGAATGAAAATTATTGACAAGTAGCAGGAAAACTGCAAACAATACAACAACGTCTAAAAGAAAGAGAAACTTGAGATGGGAAAAACCACCTATGGATACGTACAAACTAAACTTTGATGGAAGTCTCACCTCTTCTGGAGTTTCTTTTGCAGGCTTCATCATCCGGAACCACTTGGGCTCCCCGGTTGCAATCGACGGTGCACTAAAAGGGCCTAAGAATGTCGTAGAGTCTGAAGCGCTTGCTTTGTGGCTTGGTCTGCTAAAGGCAAAGGAGCTTGGTATTCCCCACATCATGGTGGAGGGGGACAACCTGGTGGTTATTAATGCTCTTAATGGCGATTGATAGTGCCCTTGGGAGATCGAAGTTGTTCTCTTCGATCGCCCTTGGCTGATCCAATACAAGATAGGGAACTTTGCATTTGCATCTACAAGGATGTCATTGGTTGGTGGACTAGTAAGGGCTAGCCTCATCCAACTTTTTACTTGTATAAAAAAAAACCTGACATAAGGCACTTGTTTATTTCTAGTTATTTTCCTCCCCAAGTAAATCATAAAAAAATATCGAAAATGATCAAATTATCAATAAAATAAAATATATTTTTTTCTATTCCTATGCCCCAAGGGTATATGATAATAACACTAATTTAGAAATATTTTTCTTTTAAATTTTAATTAATTTAGCTTTTTATAAACTATATTGCTAGAGTCGCTTATTTTTTTAATAGCGAATTTTTCCTAATTTATGGTCTTATCTTATCCCTAAAGGGTAATCCCTTCGTTCGGAAAAACTTGTCGTTTACTATTTATGCACGTTTTTTTAGAACGATAAAAACTATATAAAATATTCATTTTTTTATAAATTTTTTTTAACAAGTTTGTACTTATTAATAATAACTACGAAATTGTTAAAAAAATTATTAAAAAAACTAGATATTTTATATAGTTTTTATCTCCTAAAAAAGCGTGCATTAATAGTAAAGTGTCAAGTTTTTCCGAACGGAGGTAGTATAAGATAGGGAGATCGATATTTTTTTACTTCTCAAACCACTCAAAATTCGTTCCGGCTATATACACCGCAAATCATGCACGTCCTTAAGAACGTGCATGATTAAAAGGCTTGCACGTCTTTAAGGACGTGCAATATTAGACACAAGGCTTGCACGTCCTTAAAGACGTGCAATATTAACCTTGTGATTTACGGTGTATATAGCAACACCCCTCAAAATTTTATGGACTCCTCCAAATCTCCAATTACAATCCAATTAAAAAAAAGACAAATTGGAGATAAATTAAAAATGATATGAAATGACAATTTTAGCCCTTGACATAACCTCTGACCTAGGGCGAGCTTTCTAAATTCTAACCATGGTCCGGTCCTCTCTGGTATGCAAGATTGATCCTTTTTAGAGAGAGAGAACATGAATTTCCGCTAAAGAGCAAAGCAAACCCCCCAAACCCAAATTCTCCCACTCTTCTTCCCCCTTTTTCCAGTCCCCATTTCCCCTCTTTTCTCTCTCTGAAACTCCCACTTGTGCTGTACAGAGAGCAATCGCCGCAAACCTCTTTTCTCAGATCGTCTTTTTCTCCTGCCAAATCCGCCAGCCGCCGAGGTTTTTACACCGCCGATTTGGGGTTCTTACTCTCTGAGATTCTCCTCGCCAGCCCTCGAATTCGCAATTCGAACCATTGCTTCGTCGATTTCTTTCCACGGGTACCCGATTGAATCCGTCAATTTTGTGAGTTGTTGTACTTTTCACTGTTTTTTCTTCTGTTTCTGAGATCTGGAAGAAACGATAAACCACTAAGAAGAAATCACGTGGTTTAGCGTCTTGGATTTGAACATAACGGCTGATACGGGATGCTTGTAATCTGGGGTTTGTTATTTTGGGGAGATTCCAGATGGGCTTTTGTTGAATTCGCCTGAGGGAATTTGTTTGTTGTTGTTGTTGTTGTTGTTGTTTCTCTGTATTCAGCTGCAAGCAAATTATTTTTCCTCCTTTTCTCCGCTTTGTTTTATACATAAAGTTTTGAAATTTAGATGTCAAGTGCAAAGGTGGGCGGTATGGGAGGGTTAATGTGGAACGATGACGAGGATTCAATTTTCGCTTCGGTGTTGGGTAGCAAAGCATATGAATACTTGATGTCGAGCTCAATCTCCGCTGATACCTTGTTGGTGAGTGTTGACACCAATGAGAATGTTCATCCCAGGCTGTCCGATCTAGTTGATAGACCGAACCCGTCGGGTTTCAGCTGGAACTACGCCTTCTTCTGGCAGATATCACAGTCGAGATTGGGGGATGTGATCTTGGGGTGGGGAGATGGGTCCTGCAGGGAGCCCAGGGAGGCCGAGGAGTCGGAGGCCACACGGATTCTCAGCTTCCGGCTCGAGGATGAAGGTCAACAGAAGATGAAGAAGAGGGTGCTGAAGAAGTTGAATGCCTTGTTTGGGGGGTCAGATGATGATTACTTGGCTTGTAGTTTGGATAGGGTTACTGATCTTGAGATGCTTTTCCTCGTGTCGATGTACTTCTCGTTTCCTAAAGGCCATGGCGGTCCTGGCAAGTGCTTTGAGTCAAGGAAGCATGTTTGGGTGTCAGAATTGCTGAAATCGAACTCTGATTATTGCGTGAGGTCATTTCTTGCAAAGTCTGCCGCGATTCAGACTCTTGTTTTGATCCCTACTGACTTTGGTGTGGTTGAATTGGGGTCGGTTAGATCAGTGCCTGAAAGCTTGGAGATTGTGCAGGCTGTGAAGCTTGCTTTTTCATCTTCCTCACTGCTAGTTAGGCCTGATAAGGCGGCTGTAGCTCTACCTATGGTAAATGAGAAGAGCAACGAAAGCGCTGCTCCCACTCCTGCTCCCATTGTGAACCCAGGATTGAGTGGGACTGGAGATGCTGCTCCGAAGATTTTCGGGCAGAGGCTTAGCATGATTCGTCCCCAGTTCAGGGAGAAGCTTGCTGTTAGGAAGATGGATGACAGGCGATGGGATCCCCTTGCGAATGGTAATAGGCTTTCCTTTTCTGTTCCGAGCCCGAGAGACAGTGTTCATTCAACCAGTTGGTCACAATGTCTCGGTTTGAAGCAGGTCAGCTCGGAGGTTTATAATCCTCGTGCAGCTGCATCAGGGAACAGCTTGCACGGTTATGCTAATGGATTGAGGGAAGGGTTTCAAATCAGTCAGTTTCAGCAACAGAAGCCAGCCCAAATGCAGATTGATTTCACGGGGGCAACTTCGAGGGCTCCTACGATATCCAGGCCTATAAATGTTGATTGTGAGAATTTAGACGGGGATGTGTCGTGCAGGGAGGAGAGGCTAGGCCAGGTGGACGATGGAAAGCCGAGGAAGCGGGGTCGTAAACCTGCGAACGGAAGGGAAGAGGCACTCAACCATGTCGAGGCAGAGAGAGCGCGTAGGGAGAAGCTCAACCAGCGGTTCTATGCCCTTCGAGCTGTTGTCCCCAACATTTCGAAAATGGACAAGGCCTCGTTGCTCGGGGATGCTATTTCTCACATAACCGATATGCAAAAGAGGCTGAAAGAACTGGAAGCGGACCGAGAGAAGCTCGGGCTTGGCACGGGAGAAGGATCATCCGTGGCCGAATCCAGCATTGATGTGCAAAGTCAACTTCCGGAAGTTGACGTTCGTGCTGTCAACGATGCCGTAGTTGTAACAGTCACCAGTCCCTTAGCTGTTCATCCTGTTGGACGAGTGATAAAGTCGTTGAAAGAAGCTGGGGTCGATGTAATCGATTCTAGGCTCGCAGCTGGAGGCGACACTGTGCTTCATATGTTTGCTATCAACTCCTCAGGCCCCGAGCAGCTAACCAAGGAGAGATTAATTTCTGCATTTCCCCGGGAACCCAACTCCCCAAATTCTTCACGGGCTCCATCATCTGCTGGATGACTCTCAAGCAGGAATTTTTCCCTTTTACGAGTCAGGTATTAAGGAACCGGGTGTGGTTAATATCTGCAGATGTTTTGATATGCAGCAGGGCAGGTGCGAAGGGAAAGCTGTGCGATTTCCGAATAGTAAAGTAGGGAGAATAACGAACGATTAGCTAGGGGATTAGGGCAGCAATTCCTTTGTTTGTTTATAGTATACCTTTTCTGTCATAAGGCATATTCTTGCAAGACCAAAAATGAAACTTGTAAGTTTTAGTCTATAACACCATTTATTGCTCTACACTTGTTTTGGACCTTTTGGCATCTACTTCTATTCAGATTCAGATTCAGATTCGTCTTTCTGCGTTTAGGTTGATGCCTGCTTGCTGTTCTCAGGTTTAATCTTGCTCTATCTCGCTTATCTGCGTACTTGTTCTTGAATGATATTTACATTCTAAGCTTGTTGACAGGGTCTGCTTGTTTCGCTGGGAGCTCAATCTTCGCAAAAGGTACCTTAAAACGCTTTGTTGGTTATTTTAGGAAATTTTCACCAGAATTGCTGCTTTTGGCATGATTAATGAGTTGAGACACTCAGTTTTCTTGTGCATGTTTGTCTTTTTGGCCTCCATGTTTCACGCTTTGCAGACTAGACATTTCACGCAATTTGTTAGGTGAACCTGATTTCGATTTTATTCCCGTGTCTAGTCTTACTGTCACGCCTTTCATGTGGGTTTGGATGCATTGAAAACTCGGTAGACCCAAGAGCGTGACACCATTTAATTCCGTAAGTATCTTCAATTTCCAGTTACTGAATTATGATTCTGTAAAGGAGTGGTGCACATAGCAAGGTAGCTCATCTGTCCTGTGTGGTAAGACAAATGGAGATTTATTCATGATCAGTAAACGCTGCATCTTCCAAACTGTAAAAAATGAGCTACTGTACTCGGTAACACAGCTAAGCTTTGGGGATAGGTTTTTTTTTTGAACAAGCAAGGATTTGGTAAGCGCCATAAACGGCTGATACGCCAACCAATAGCGCCCCTAAGAACGAGAGCTTGGAGCTCTGGATAAAGAGACAGAGTTGACTTCTCGGAAAATATACCCGAAGGACATCGTCTCCCAGGGACACTGACAGGTGCCGTTGACAGCATTGATGAGTGTAAGATTATCCTCTTCCAGCACCACATGTTGAAGACCAATGCAGACTTCGTCCTGCAAAAAAAGGCTTCCGACGCTAGGGAGTGGTTCCCATGTGATGTTTGGGATAGCTTTTACTTCCATGTTCATGTACTTCTCTTCACTGTAATTTCATTCTCAATTTCACCCTTTTCTTTTTACCTTTTTAATCAAACTATGCTTGGGAAGTCCTTCTGTCAGGGGAGGTAAAATGTAAAATGTTTGTACTAATGTAGGCACAATTAGGGGAAAGAAGGTGATGAAGAGGGACCATATCTGCAACTGCATCTGTCAGCAATGAAAACTAAAATTAGCCTTGTTGAAATTGAACTCAAGATGAGTGTCATATAAAATCAGCCTTGTTGAAACTCATGAGCTGTAAAAAATCAATGATCCCTCAACGTAGTGGGTAAGGAAGGGGAGGTCAATCGAAAAAAACCAGAAATAGTAAAATGGAACCAGAGCTGTAATTGTATATCAAACAGCTTGCCATGGTCCCTGTAGGCTCAACCTGTATAATGAACCAGTTTGTCATCATCTATGGGTACTCATGTGCGTTGAAATTGGTCCAGTTTTTTGTTTTTGTTTTTGTTTTTTTTATCAATAATGTTATGATTTCTAAGTATAGGTAGAAGTTGATGCTATTTAGTAAGTTGGGTGTTAACAGAATCTCTGTACTTTCGCTCCAGATTTTGTATGTCACATCTTCCAGCTCACTAATCATCTTGTTTCTTGCTAAAAATAACATTTGAGAAAATACAAAATGTATTTAAAGTTATTGATTACTGTAATCGAGTAGTTGGCTTCAAGTATGGTTCAAATTCATTTTAGGAATTGCTTGTGTTTTCTTTTACATAGCGTCCGATATCAGTGGCGGAACCTGGACAAAAGTTTCGTAGGGGCCAAAAACATTTTTTTTTAGGGTTTAGAACCTAGTCAAGCAAGGAGGCTCATCTCACGCCTTTACATTTATACGAAAAAAAAACAACAACAAAGTAATGTACATAGAAGGGGACCTGATATCAAAACTCTATATATACAAAAAAAAAAAATTATAGCGATTTTTTTCTAAACAGTACTCTACAGTCTTTACGTTAGAAATAAATTTGATTTTCAATCTTTTCATTATAAATTATGATTTAGGAGATATTCCACCGTCTTAATTAGAATTTAGGAGATATGCATTCTTTTCAATTAGGAGATTAGGAGATAAGATTATATTAGGCGGTTGAGATATTAAAAATAAATGAGAGATTACGAGAGATATTATGGGTAATTAATTAGTAATGAATTTTTCTTAGAAAGTTGAACATAAAACTCTATCAATTGTTAAGTTTTTATTGAAAATTGGAAGAAAAAAAATTAGTTAATTAGTACTACTTTGAATTCTATTCCCTATCTATTTTTAATCTCTCTTAATTAAATACTACTATTTATAATATACTATACTGTATATATTATTGGGAAAAAATTTTTGCCGGAGGGGCCATAGTCCCTACCCGCCTCCATAGCCTTCCGCCACTGTCCGATATGACGTATTGTGATTGATTCTGAGGAAAAATAAATTCTTACGCGCTAAAAAAAATATTAAAATAGTATATTGTTATAATTTATAGAAAGTTATTATGAGTCACAATTTGTCTATATATTTTAGTTAATTGATAAAAAAAATTAAATCATAACTATTTTATAGTCCTACTTACCAAAAAATATTAGGTCTAATTTAATTTTTATGGTATACTTCATGCACATTTTGATTATTATTAGTTTAATTCTCACATTGTAATTAATATTTATTATTATTTTTTTTCATATTTTTAACAATGTTTTTTTTTATAGATAACATATCTAATTTATACATACAAATTTTACATTTTATACAATAAGAACATTTTACATTTTAACGGCTCCACACACACACATATATATGCAGAGGATCAAATGTAAAATTGTCATAAGGTGTAAAATTCGGCTTAAGTTGTAAAATTCTCTTAATGACTCTAATTATAATTAAATGGGCCTAATTTTTATAAGTAAATTGCTAATGTGCCTAATTTATAAGTAAAAGAGCCTAATTTCATTAGCAAAAATGTCAACCCCATGTGCCCCTCTTGCCCCATGCAAGTGCCCCCCCTCTGCCTTGTGCCCCTCACTGTTGTAAGTGTTTGGCCGGATAACTGAGTCCCTGACAAATCTCAGAGGCATACTCCTGGATATATATCAATGGGTGAAAATCCTGAGGGTACAATCGTCACTATACGTGATATGGACAAATATAAAATAATATCAGCTAACATCCTCCTTCAGTCGCAGTTAGAGGTGAGCGAATAGCAAGACTGGAACGAAAAGAAGTAAAAAGAGGAGTAGGTAATCCTTTTGTGAAAATGTCCGCATACTGATGTGCAGAAGGGACATGTAGAACCCGGACCTGGCCCAGGGCGACCTTCTCTCGGACGAAATGGATATCAATCTCGATGTGCTTGGTCCGCTGATGCTGAACCGGGTTCGATGAAAGATAAACGGCGGAGACATTGTCGCAATAGACCAATGTGGATGACCGAAGCGGAACACGAAGCTCGCAGAGGAGGTTGCGGAGCCAACATTTTTCCTCCACGGCGTTGGCAACACCACGATACTCGGCCTCGGCACTGGAGCGCGGGATAGTGGTATGACGTTTGGAGGACCACGAGACTAGGTTGTCGCCAAGGTACATTGCGAAACCAGAGGTGGAGCAGCGAGTTTCAGGACAACCCGCCCAGTCAGCATCGGAGTAGGTAGTGAGGGTGTCGAACCGGCTGCGACAAAGATGCAGACCCATATCAGAGGTGCCCTTGATGTACCAGATTATCCGCTTGAGCGCCTGAAGATGATGCTGGTGGGGATCATGCATGTATACGCAAATCTGCTGAACGACGAAAGTGATGTCAGGCCTAGTGAATGTCAGATACTGAAGGGCACCTGCCAGACTGTGGTAGGCTGTAGGATTATCAACCTTAGGACTAGAGGCAGCATCGAGCTTGGACTTGCAGTCGACAGGAGTGGTGGCGGGCTTGCAGGACGTCATCCGGGCTTTGTCGAAGATCTCAAGGGCATATTTCTTCTGAGGAAGAAACAGCGCATCACGAGTGCGAGTCATAGAGATGCCGAGGAAGTAGCTCAGTGAACCAAGGTCAGTCATGGCAAACTCCGAACACAGCAGTGCCATCGGCCTAGATAGTATAATGATGTAGAGGATGTTGTGAGGACAATGTCATCGACGTACAGTAGAAGATAGGCGATGTCAGCCCCCGAATGAAACACAAAGAGGGAGTGATAAGACTGACTGCCCTGAAAGCCAATCTCAGTGAAGTACGTGGTGAATCACTGATACCAGACGCGAGGTGCCTGTTTCAACCCATATAGAGACGTTCGGAGAAGGCAGACGTGAGAGGGGCGCGAGCGATCATAGAAGCCTGGAGGTTGATGCATATACACAGTCTCCTGAAGGTTACCGTGCAGGAAGGCATTCTTGACGTCGAGCTGGTGAACAGGCCAATCCTTGGTGACGTCGAGCGGGTTTGACGACCGGGTTGAATGTCTCGTCACAGTCCACTCCAACCTCCTGAGACTTGTCATTGACAACTAAGCGAGCCTTGTGACGCTCAAGAGTCCCATCAGATGATCTAGACCTGTACTTATGCTTGAACAACCGAGGCCTTGGAACAAGGTCTCACGTGCCGTTTTTAATTAAAGCACTAAACTCATCGACCATGGCGGCGTGCCAGTTCGGGTCCTGTAGGGCCTTTTGTGGTGATTTAGGGAGAGGAGATATGTCGGTGGACGTGGTGAGGATGTTGTACTTGGGGTTGGGTTTGAAGATCCTGGACTCGGACCGGGTCTTCATGGTTGAGACGGGGGGAGCAGGGAGAGGGGCGAGGAGGCACAAGGCCGGGTAAGGGGATCTGGGGAGCGGCGGCCGCGACTTGCTGCTGTGCCCGCGACATTGGGGTTAAGGGGTTGGGCGCAGCAGCGGCGGGGGTTGCGGTCGCAGCATTATGTTGCGGTCGTGGCATACGAGGCTGAGGTGTTGCTGAGGCGCCGGTGGTGGGCTGTTGGAGGAGTAGGCGGAGTAGGGGTGGGAACCCGTCGGAATCGGGTGGTGTATGGGGGGTGTGGACAGCGGAGGTGGGTGGTGAGGCGAATGGGAAGGTTTGTTCGTCAAAAATCACATGGCGCGAAGTTACAACCCGATTGGTATCCAAGTGAAGACAACGATAGCCCCGATGGTGTGGGGAGATACCCAAGAAGACACATTTGGTGGATCGTGGGGAGAGCTTGTGGGGAGCGGTGGCACTCATGTTGGGAAAACAAAGACATCCAAACACTCGAATGTGATTATACGAAGGGTAGCGACGGTAGAGTGCCAAGGTTGGGATGGAGTTGCCAATTGCTTTGAAGGGAAGTATATTGTGGAGGTAAGTGGCCATGTGAAGCGCCTCAACACAAAAGGAGAGGGGGAAAGAGGCGTAATGTAGAAGGGTCTGAGTTTTGTCATTGAGAGTGCGGAGGATACGTTCCGCTTTGGCATTTTATGGGGAAGTTTGGGGACAAGAGAAGCGGAGGGGTATCCAATGTTGTTGACAAAGAGATCGGACGAAGGTGTTGTCGAACTCGCCTCCCATGTCACACTGAATAGACTTGATAGGCAAATTAAATTGAGTGCGGACAAATGTGTGGAAATTAGCAATATAACTTTGTGTTTCCGATTTGTGGCGTAGGGGTAAGACCCAAACAAAATTGGTGAAATCATCAAGAACAATCAAATAATATCGAAAACCACTAGCACTCGGAATAGGAGATGTCCACAAGTCACAATATATAATATCAAAAGGTGCAAATGTAAGGGAATGAGAAATGCTAAAGGGAATTCGCTTGCTCTTGGCGATTTCACATGAAGTGCAAACGCCCAAGGCTTTATTACATGAAATTGAATTGCTAGAGCGGAGACATTGAAGCACGTGATCGCTAGGGTGGCCAAGACGAGCGTGCCACAAGTCGGAACCAAGGGTGTCGAGGGCGGTGGGTGCGGCAGGGGGCGAATGGCGGGTTGCGGTGATAGGATAGAGGTCGCCAGAGCTATTGCACCGCATGATTGGGGTCCCCGTACGAAGATCCTTCACAAGAAAACCAAAAGGGTCAAATTGGACAGCCACGTGATTATCGATGGTAAATTGACGAACAGAAATGAGGTTTTTGACAAGGTCAGGGGCAAGTAGGACGTTGTTAGGGCAAAGGGGTGGGCCAATGGGGAGGGTTGTTTTACCCGAACCGACAATTGAAAGGGGTTCGCCGTTTTCGACATAGACAGACGGTAAAGTGCTAGAATTAAAAACAGTGTGTAGGTTTCTTGGTGCGTTCGTCATGTGAGAGGAAGCCCCTGTATCCCATGGAGGAGAAGGCAGCGGCTGATGAAGTCCCATGGAGGAGAAGCCAGCGGAGAGATTGGTGTGCAAGGGGGTTGACGGATGCGACGGATATGCGTACAACGTCGGGGAAGGGGCCGGCTGTGGTGGCTGACGTTGCAGAAAGACCATGCCCGTCGGAGGGTAGCTTGCCCACGTCGGATAGGGGCAGGGCGGCGGCCCACCGGTGTACTGCTGCGGCTACTGTGGGTACCACGGTTGCTGCGGTCGCGACATCCGATGTTGTTGCCGCCTCCGCGCAGCTGGTTTGGTCTAGATTGGTTGGTAGGCGGGGTTTAGGGGTAAGGGTCCGGGGCTATGAAGTCCTTGGATGACACAAGGACATGGGAAGGTGGCTGAGGGCGGCCCTGACGGATTTCCTCCCTGGAGAGCATGCTGCAAGCCACTATGAAAGTCGGCAGTGGCGATATGTTGCTGATCACGCCACCGAAGACATCAAATTTGGCGGAGAGGCCGTTGATGAATTGAAGGACGAGGCGCTCTTCACTGACCTTGTATCCGACGTCGCCAAGTTGATCGGCGATGGCGTTGATGGCAAGGCAATAGTCGGAGATGGTAGGGAAACTCTCCTGACGAGTGTTGATGAACTTGCCCTCAAGATCCGCAGCTCTAGCGGATTGGTTGTCATGAAAGAGGCCCTTGGTGCGGAGCCAAACATCACAAGCAGTGGAGCCGGGTTGGAGGACGGTGATCAGCACATCCTCGGATATGGTAGCATCGATCCATCCTAGAACGATGGAACAAGGCGGTTCCAGAGAGGCTCAGGGATATCATCCGGATGGCCAGAGCCGTCGATATGGGCGATGGCATCATGACCCTTACAGGCGGTATTGAAGAGTTCCGTCCAATTGTGGTATTGAACCTTCTTGAGTTCGAGGGTTAGGGAATTTGGTTTTTGATGTTGGTAACGGATTGGGAGGAGTGGAAGGGGTTTTGTGGCGGTGGTGGGGAGTTAGGGTTAGTTGGGGGTGTAGGGGAGTTGTCATCAACGATAAACATCGTGTGGCGGCGGCAAAAGGGTGCGGCGGCTAGGGCGTGGCAGCGGGTAGGGAGCGGCGACGGCTAGGGGTGGCAGCGGTGTGGGAGCGGCGGCGGCTAGGAGCAACGGTGGATTGGGAGCGGCGACGGCTTTGTTAGTGGCGGCGGAGGCTAGAGGATCGAATTTGTGAAACAAAATTTTAGGGTTTCACAAAAAAAACTGATACCATGTAAGTGTTTGGATAACTGAGTCTCTGACGGATCTCAGAGGCTTACTCCTGTATATATATCAATGAGTGAAAACCCTGATGGTACAATTGTCACTACACATGATATGGACAAATATAAAATAATATCTGCTAACAATTGTGCCCCCCCTTCCCGGGTAAGTTTAGTTTAGTTTAGTTTTTTTTTTCGCACCAGCATTTTTTTTCGTGTTAACACTTTCTGTTGTGTAAATATAACTTGATGTTGTGCACATATAACATTATGTTGTGCAAATATAACTTTATGTTGTGCAAACATAATAATTCCTTATTGGTAACTATGTAAATGGGTCTATTTCAATTATAAAAATTTATAATTGAAATATGCTTAATTTATGGGTAAATGAGCCTAAATTTATGGTTAAATATGTAAATGGGCCTAAATGTATGGGTAAATTCATTTTTTTTCTTCGTTTTCAACACTCTTTGTTGTGCAAATATAAAGTGCATAAATGAAATGATAAAGTGCAAGAATAAAATAACGATATGTATGAATAGTAATATGAAGTGCACACAATTAAAATTATTGTTATTGTGCCTTGAATCATTTTTGACCGGCGATGCATCCGGGGGGGGGGGGGGGGTCCGAGGGGCGGAGCTCCCCGGTAGTGGTATGCAATGTTTATTTTAAACGGACTTATCGTCTATCTTACATATAACATTTTAATTAATCCTATTTCAATTATAAAAATTTGTAATTTTTATAATCGAAATGGGTAAATAGGTAGTATTATGTTGTGCAAAGATAATAATTTTGTATGGGTAAATAGGTAAATGACCCTATTTTGATTATAAAAATTTATAATTGAAATAAACATAATTTATGGGTAAATAATAAAGTGATGTGCCCGTTCATGAATAAGATTATAAAGTGCAATAATAAAATAATAAAGTGCATAAATAAGATTATAAAGTGCAATAATAAAATAATAAAGTGCATAAATAAGATGATAAAGTGCATATATAACATTATGTTGTGCAAATATAACTTTAAGTTGTGCAAATATAATATTATGTTGTGCGTTTATAAACTACGAAATAATTTTGTAATTTATTAAATTGAGATAAGGGCATGTTTGAGAAGAAAAGGAAAATATGAGTGAAAAATTGTAATTTCATCTTCTCCTTCCTCACAACGACTGTAACCCCGATTAGAAATGGCGGTTGCACTGGTGGACTTCGGCAAGCTCCCGGTGGCAGCGTAAGGCACAGTGGCTGAAACGTAGCAATTGACTAGGCGGCCAATTGCTAAAAAAACGCCCGATCTTGCACTTGCTTTTCGCTGAATTGATGTTGAATTCGACTCAAATTAAATTCCGTGACCAAACCGATGGCCTCCGTAATTAATTAAAACACCATGGTTGACCTTGAGTGATCTTATACGTTAATTGCTAGTCTCAAACTCACTCTTGAAATCAACTAACGACAAAGGACTTCAATTGAATGAATTCAATCGGTAGACTTCAAAACTCTCTCTCGACCGTAATTGACTAAGGGTTACAGCACACCATTAAGGATCAACGGTGATTGATTTTCAATTAACAAATGAAGGACCTTGAAATTAAATGATGAACCGAACACAATTGAACAGTGTGATTGAGAGATGTAAACGAAGCGGGTTTTGAATTGAAAGAAAGACTTGAATCTTTAGGTTGATGAAGATAAAACACTTAGCCTTAGATCATTCCAAAGAAATCCTAGCTATCTCATTTAACTATAAATAAATAAATAAACTCCTATGATAATCACTAATAATTCTATCTATCTAAAAATAGATAGATTAAATAGATAAATGAGTAAGGAGATAAAATATCTCCTCACTTTTATTTCCTAAATAAATGATAAAAAGTAGATAAAAATGGACATAAAAAATAGGTTGCCACGACTCGTAAGGAGTGTCCCGCGAGTCGTGAGACTCATCAGAAGGTTGCTCAGGATCAAGGCTAATGGCCACGACTCGTGGGAGTCATCTTGCGACTCGTGGGACTTCTCTCGACCCTCTTCAATGACTTCTTTGAACTCTTCTCTTCAAGTCATGGAAGAGCCTTCTTCTTTCTCGGGATGATCGGGTTCTCGAACTGCATTGACCCAAAGAGGGCCAATTTTGATGGCATCATTCTCCCCCACTTAGCTTCGATTCGTCCTTGAATCGGCTCGTTGTAGGGCACTAGGGGAGCAACAACCTTGTCTTGAACAAAAAGAGGACTATAACGGACAACTACCAGCAAGTTTCGAGGATGAGAAACCTAAAAAAATAGCGTCCATGATGGCCTTGGAGCAATCAACCTCAATGATCTGAATTGCTATCTACTTGCAGATCAGTTTCTAAGACCTTCCCGGGGGAGTCTGGTAGTATATGACCCACCATTGGAAAGATCTCGAAGTTATCTATGCAGGGAATATGAGATAAGGCGATTCGAAGGTCAGAATCAATGGAAATCTGCAAAACAAAATCGTCGCGCAGTGCTGTTTTCTGAGCAAGATGGGCAACGAATTCCTCGACAACTTCCTTCACCTTCCGTCGTCGTTCTTCCTCAGCCTGTTGTTGTTGGAGAAGCCAAATATGTCGGTGACGATGAAGTTGTTGTTGACATCTCCGTTCCTCATCGATCTCCGCTTGTCGTTGAAGCCAAAGCGGTGCCTTTGAGCCTCCTTTTGTCGCCGCCAATACCTCAAGAGTTTGGGATCATCATCCTTATCTTCCCATAACTCCCAAGTCATCAAATCAGCCGGACAACCATATCAAGATCAAAGAGAATCGTTACGTCTTGCTCTATAAGCTTTTCATGGAAAGTTCATTTTGAATATTATGAAAATGATACATTTTACCCAGATGAGTGGTAAATAGGCATGTGCCGGTATGACGTTGTTACTATTATGTCAAGTACAACGTGCTTTAATAAAAAAAAAATATAAGTGAGTGATAAATAAATAAATATTTCATAAAATAAGCATTAATGCCTTGTAGTGGGGATTAAGTAATAATTGTTTGATATTAATAAATATTTTTCTTACCCAATCCTTAGGAATTATCCGAGTCATGTGTGTTAAGAAAAATATTATGGAATCAATGTGTAAACTAATAGAAAGTCGTTCATTATATATATTCTATATAACTTACATCTTTGTAAATTATATATCTCCTTAAAATCATACCATATTACATACGGACACTGGGTTTTAAGTTGTTAACATTTATTCCATTCCGTCATTTGTTAGTTCTTCACCGAACTAACCGACCATGTTGTGAAATGGTTCGCTGGTGTACTTCGTCTGCATATGATGTACATCAGTCAAAATTTTACAGGTCAGGTAAGGAGGCATTGAAGAGTTGACATTGTATAAGTAATGATTTTAAACGTTTTGTTATATAATAAAGTCTTTTAAATTTCTATACTTTAGGTATGAAATTTCACTTTATCTTTCAAGATTACGAAAAAAATATGTAAAAGTTTTGCACCATGTTTAATAAGTCTTCAATTATATAATACATTATTTATCTTCTTGTTTATGGGAGCATGGTTGCATGTCCCTATAAGCCTAAGGTAATTATGAGAACAGTTGATGTGCGCTCAATTTACCATGTTTTTCGCTTACATCTATATCGATTTCTGTCTGCATTTTACATTTATGGGTTAGAATAGTACAAAATGTGTGTAGTTTATGCTTATTTGTCAATTATGGAGATCTACACTAGTTCTTGTTTAATATTGCATAAATCGAGACTTTTCGGAGCAATTCGAAGAAGCGGGATTCAAGATGGAAAAGGATGAGTGTAAGCTGACTCGAGACATACAACATGAGCCGACGTCGAGTCCATGAATCGATGTCGAGTAGAGCCCGAAGCCGTGATCGAGTGAAGATTATTCGAGATATTGAAGATGACTAGACGTCGAGTCCTTGACTCAATGCTGAGTGGACCACAGTACCTGATCCGACGTCAATCCGAGTCCGAATCCGAGTATGACTTTGCTTCCACACTAAACAAGAGATATTTTATCTACAAGAGTTAGACATCTATCCTAGCTGGTGAATTTCATATTTAATTACCTAGGATATTTTTATTCTTTCCATTTAATTTATTTATCAATGTTTTATCTTTAGATTTAGATAGATAGAAGTTAGATATAGATAGAGTTGTTCTTTTCTTGGATAACAAGGATTGAAGCCTATAAATAAAGTTATAGGGGCTGGTTTTTATTCCAATCTGTAATTCTTCAACATACAAACAATATATAGAGTAGGAGAGAGAGCTTTGGCCTAGTGATTTGTCAAAGGTTGAGAGACATTGTGCCTTGTTCGGTTGTAAGTTTTTGTTTATTTTAATTAAAGTTAGTTATTTCTTTTATGAATATGATGTTTGCTATTGTGATGAGGCGCGAGTAGTCACCCTACTTCTAGGGTCGGGGTGTGCTTGACGATAGCCATGTAAGTTTGTCAAAGGTATGATCTTTTCAAGCGATTTCATCTTCTATCCCTATTTGCATGATTCTTCTACGAAAGTAGTAGGTAAATCCTTATTTGTATTATTGAAGCAAAAGTGATCGTAATATGAATTCATATTAATTATCAAAAAAGGGTAGTAACAATTAGGATTTATGCGAGAGCATCTATCCACTTAATTGTTAATAACGAAAGTTATTTGATGAAAATGCATAATCTTTCATGAAATGTGGAATCAGTCTTATATGGTTATCGTTGTGGCATGAATCTCCATTCTTGGAAGTCTTTAGTTTATTGAATCAAAACAAACAATCTGTGTTTATTTCTGTTCATATATTTTCCTCATCCATCCTTATTTCTTCGAACATCTTTTCCGACTTGAATTTCTCGCAATGTTACGTTTTTCTACACTGACGTACTCGACATCGAGTCCTCAGAGACTCAACATCGAGCCAACCGAGTTGACATCGAGTGGACCTTCACTCGACATTGAGTCTTTTGTTTTCTGTTGTGCAGGTTCGTAGTACACGTTGACTGACCAGTCGATATCGAGTCCCAGACTCGACGTCGAGGGCTATTTTCAAGGAACTATAAAGACGAGTGCTGACACGCTTTCTCGTAGATTCGATCCTGATTCCCTACCACTATAGCAGGAGGGATTCTTGTAATTTTATTTGCGTAGACAAAGGAAATCGGTTTGAGATTTATATTTCATATTTATTTTAGACTCGAAATCCCTCCTAAAAATAGTAAAGTCTGAAAAATTACTAGCGCTGCAACATTTCCTCGTTTACATAAGGGAGTGTTACATATAGTACCATAAGGATGTCCGTCAGCGGCAGGATGAGCTCTGCCCGAGGCAGGAGGATCATACCCGCGCACTCTCGGGACTTCATAGCAGCTTTGACTCATTCGTTCAACAGTTCCAGCAGTACTACCCGTTCACACTGCTTCGGTGAGTAGTATTTTGACCTTTCTTACACTTTATTCTGTTTATTTGTAGTGTTGTCCTTATGTTTCGGCATTAAGGATAATGCCATCTTTAAGTGTGGAGGTGGGGTTTTTATGGATTTCAGAGTTTGTTGAGACAGTTTTATATTTATGTTTGGTCTGTACTTGGATATTTCTTAAGCGGATTTGCAAAACTAGACAAAAAAAAAACTTTGCAAAACTAAACAACCACTTGGAAAATTGGCAAAAGTAGCACATGTCTACTTATGCAAATAAATGGGAGTTACCGGATGGGTTAATAGTGGGTAAAAAAAGGGGGAGGGAGAGTTGTCGGGTTTTGCGCGGGGGGGGGGGGGGGGGGGGGGACAGTGAATTGGGGGTTAAAGTAATGATTACTATAGGGTTGGGCGTAAATTGGATCGGACAGGGACCAGACCGGAAATTACGGTCTTGGATCGGACCGGAAGCATTACGGCCTGGTCTATGGTCCAAGGATTTTTCATTTCCGGTTTCCGGTCCAAACCCGGGACCAGACCGGAATTGGACCGGGTTTATATATATTAAAAAAATATACCGGGGTGCTCTCTCCTCCGACTCTCACGCAACCTCTCTCTCTCTCAATCTCTCTTCTCCGTACTCTCACGAAGCCTCTTACCGGTAACTCACTCACGCAGCCTCTCTCTCTCTCCCCTTCCGAGTACTCTCTCGATCTCTCTTCTCTTCAGTCTTCTCACTACTCGCTGCTCGTAGAGTCGCAGTAATCCTCGCACTAGCCGCTCACTCGCGCCTAGTCGTCGTCGCCCTTCGCCGCCGTCCATCACCAGTTCACCAATTGCCACTACCCTTCGCCCCCACTCATCAGTATCAGCCATCGCCCTTCGTGGCTTCACCACCGCCCTTGCCCTTGTTCAGTTCTTCGTCCATCGCTAGTAGGCCTCTGATCCCTCTCCCCTCTCTTTTATCTATCCCGTCCTGATTTGTAACTTTGTAATGTCGATTTTGGTTTATCTCGTCCCCATTTCAGATCTAGGTTAGAGAAACTTTTTCAATTTGTAGTTTAAAATTTTCAGATCTAGTTTCGATTTTGTACTTTATGGATTTTCAGATCTAGTTTCGATTTCATCTAATTTGAACCATTTTCTTCAAAGGGATGAATGAATCCAAGGGTGAAATGAAGTGCAGGGACCATTTTTTTCACTTGAATTAGGGCTGTGCAAAACTGTTTTTTTTTACAAAAAAAATCAAGTGTAAACCAAGGAAGTGATGGTCCAAATGGTCCAAACGGTCTGCGGATCGGAAAACCCGGGACAATAAATTCCGGTCCCGGTCCGATCCGCGGTCCAAGTTTCCAAAAATTCCGGTCCGGTTTGGTCCAGACCGGTTGATCAGCCCTAGATTACTATGGAGTATCTATATATATATATATATATATATATATATATATATATATATATATATATATATATATATATATATATATAACATAAAAATAAAAAGTTGTGTTCAAGAGCCATTTATTGCTGCTATTAAATACATGAAAAATTTTCACTATTTTTCTTTTCTTATTCAACACTATTTTTCTTTTCTTATTCAACTTGAATCAACTTGCTTTAATTAGCTCAATGGTTATAGGTGTTGGGCATTACCTCTTGGTTGAAGGTTCAAACCTTGATAGCTACATTTTTCATTTTAATTTTCCACTTCTTCATAGCTATTTTTTTATTATTTTTTTGGTCATTAAATTTATATAAGTAATATATAATATATAATGTTCATTTTTTTTTATCAATTTAATAAATTAAATAAATTTTCATTTCAATTTTTTTTTTACAGTGGGCAAACAGTCAGATCTATTACAGAGAATGTAAACGCGCTTCTGGATCATCCTTACGAATGATGGTACAAAGTTCCCTATTAAAACGGATGGTAGATCTATCACTAATGATACCTCTAGTAACTATATAATCTGTAACTTTGTTAGCCTCTCTGTAGATGTGGTTGTACTCAACATTTTCAAAGTTTGCCTCCATGATCTTGATCTGTTCAATTTGGCGCAAGATCTCCCATCTGCTATCTCTTCCTTTCGAGAGAAATCTCATCAGCTCTTGATTGTCACCTTTTACGATTATGTGTCTTATCCCTAGTCTTGTGGCTAGTCTTAGTCCTTCTAGCACTGATGCTGTCTCCGTTTGAATAACCGTACCTTGATCAACTTCCTGGTAGAAAGTATCAATTACCTGGCCTCGTGAATCACGAATGATTCCTCCCACCTGACAAGCGCCCGTGGGTTTGACAGAACCATCTACGTTAACCTTATAGATGGCTCCTACTGGTCTAGTCCAACTAGTTCTAGACCTTTTCTTCCTTTTGTTGGCATCTTTTTTTGTACTTGTAGGATTTGTTGTTCTCCAATCATGTATATCTTTAATAATACGGTTAATTAGGTTACAGAACGTGTCAGGGCTAGTATGTTTGAAGATTAACTTGTTTCTAGTTTCCCAAATTTTTTCCCAAATAACGACTAGATCTTCAAAAAATTGGTTTCCTTGCTTAATCTGGGTAATATTGTCACATAGGGATCCTTGTAAGGAGAGGTTGTGAAAGAGCTTACCTGTTGTGTGTTCGAACCGGGTTATTTGTTCCTTTGTAAAGGAGCACTTCGTAAAGAGATGAGTCGCATCCTCATTTTCTTGACTACACAGAGAGCATGTGTGAGGGACTCTATTGATGTACCTATTAAGCCTGCTAGTCATGGGGAGAGCATCTATTTTAATTTTCCAAACTAGGTTTTTAAGCCGGGGAGGAAGATTAAGATTCCAGATCCAGTTATGATTTTCAATGTTGTGGTTATGAGCGTTGGTAATCTTTTTTGCCGATTTGGTTGAGAAATTTCCTGTGGGATTAGGCATCCAGATTAGCTTATCATGAGCTTGCCATGAGGGGACATTGATGGATAAAATGCAGTTGGTTATATCCTGGGGAAAGAGACTCTGGATAAGGGGCTTATTCCAGAGCTTTTGAGGGGTCAGGAGGTGACTGACTTGCATGTTTGGGTTATTGTTACTCATGAAGGATTTGAGACATTTATCAGGAACCCAATGTTCTTTCCAGATATTTATTTGGTTACCATCTCCTACAATCCAAAGTAGGCCTTTCTCAAATTTTTCTCTAAGGGATAGAAGTCTGCCAAATTGCCAAGAGGTGGCTTGGTTTGGTTTGTCTCTGATGTTGCTATCTTGGAAGTATTTTTCTTTGACGACTCTTACCCAAATGTTATTTTCATCTGTATAAAGTTTCCAAAGAAGTTTAAACCGAAGGTTTATATTTAGATCTTCAGCTTTTCTAATACCCAATCCTCCTTGGGTTTTACTCTTGCAGATGTTGTCCCAGCTAATTAGAGGGGTATATCTTTCAGATTGAAGTTTATTCCAAAAGAAATTTTTGTTTATTTGGTCAATTTGGTTGAGAATTCCTTTTGGAAGCATAAAGTTTTGCATTAGATAGTTGGTTTTGGAACTTAGATTGGCTTGAATTAAGATGACTCTGCCAGCTTGAGATAGGTTCGAGGCTTTCCACTTTGATAGTTGTTTTTTCAGGTTTTGGATAGCTTCCTCAAAGACCGAGTTACGAATTCGGCCATTAATAATTGGAATACCTAGATACTTTTCAAGAGTACTTGAGATAAGAATTACCATGCTCTGAGCTAGGTCTCCAGCTAAATTGTCAATTCAATTTGATCATTAATATATCAATGATGTAATTTCTTATATCCCCACATATATAGTTTAGGATGAAATATCCTGGATAATTTGTGGGTATTTCTATTTTAAGTTAAGTAAATGGATATATAGATAAAAATTTGAAATGAAAGAATTTATTTGTTTATATATATATATATATATATATATATATATAGAGAGAGAGAGAGAGAGAGAGAGGATGGTTCAGGGGTAATCAAGGCTTATTGTGTAACATGTGAACACATCTGGGCCATTGATTGAATGAAATAGATGGATGAGATTAATATGAAATTTTAGTTTTTTTTAATTAAAAATTAGTGGGGCCTACCTCTTTTTTTTTACCCACTTGCTGGATTGGGGACGTGTGTAGTGCACTCTCCTTAAATTATTCGATGATATATCTAGATTATTCGATCGTATTGACGAATTGTGCAATGGTATATCAGGATTATTCGATGGTATCGCTTGATTATTCGATGGTATAGCTTGATTATTCGGTGGTATCGATTGATTATTTGATAGTATAGCTTAATTATTCGATGGTGTTACAGTAGTATAACTAAAATTATTCGATGGTACATGATTATTTGATGGTATCGCGTGATTATTCAATAGTATCGATGCATTTTTAATACATATGACTGAAAATCACAAAATCGATCCATACATATGAATAATTCGGCCTTCTTCCCGAATATGTCTTTCAATCAAGCAATTAAATCAAGCAATTGCAAACAAAAACGATTTCAATTAATCACAAACCTAGACTCCAAATCCACCACCAGGGAAACCTCCCAACCGCAAATCCACAACTACCAGAAAGCCTCAAGGTGCCCAAGATCTTCTTCAACCACAAATTGATCGGAGACTTGACGGAGCTCAACGCGATACGGCGGAGCCCCGATTTGGAAACCAAGCTCAAGGATCTTCTCACAGGCAAGTCCCCCGACGGCGACGCGGCCGTCCCAGCGGCGCCTGCTTACGGGTTTGACGACGCCATCAAGCCCTTCCAATCGCCGCCGCCTTTGTGGATCGTTCGCCTCCGTGGGTCGTCCTCCTTCTCCGACTGCCATCACCGTACCTTTTGGCGCCGCCTTCAACGCCTTCTCCGACCATCATCGCCTCCGCCATCTCCTTCGATTTGCTGCTGATTCTCTTCACCATCTCTGTCATCGCTCCGCCATCTCTCTTTCTGTGGATCGACTCCGGCTTAGGTTTTGATTCTCTGGGAACCACGCGCTTTATGTGAAATTGGGGGTTGATTTGTGATGGACCCCACATTAATTTAATTAAAAAAATCAGAAAACACTAGATTAATCTCAACCCTTAGATCATTTTCAATTAACGGTCCTAATGTGTTCACATGATACATGTTAAGAGTTGAATACATATGATCTACCTTATATATATATATATATATATATATATATAGGGAGTGGTTCCCTTGTGCACACCCCTTAGGATGTATCTTGTGCACAATTATAGACCATTGATTTAAAGAAAATCAATGACTTAGAATGGGCCACGTGGTAGGGTTTTAAAAAACAATTACAAAAGTCAATATTCTTCACCACAATTCCTAAGGCGTGAGGCGCGTGTGAGGCTTCTTCATCCCCACAATTAGGCTTCTTCATCAACAGTTGGTCATCCCCACAATTAGGCTTCTTCATCGGGCGGATAGGGAAGTTCTTCTGGTCGAAGCCAACGTCGAAGCGAATCGGATAAGAGGGGCGGCTATTCGGCGGCGCACATACTCGAATCGAAGCCGGTGGTTGATTCCGCTTACGGGTCGAGTGAAATTGGTGGTCGGACATCGATTGGTGGCTTCTCTCTCTAATTGGCGCAAGATTAGAACCGTCGACCCCCCATTCGCGGCGTCTACGGCGTCCATAGCGGCGGCAACCGGCGAGTCCAAGGCGGCGTCTCGTCTCTCTCCCCAACCTTCATCTAACTATAACTCCGGCGGCCTCCCTCCTTGGAGTTCGAATTGAGATGAGTTCGTGTCCAATTCAGTCTACATCGCAAGGTTTTTTTAGTGGCGAGAATCTATGGTGATTGTAGATCGACTTCGAATCCTGATTATCCCTTCTAACAGGTATCTCCATCTCTTCATAATCTTCCCCATGTCGTCTCTCAATTTGATCTCAAAATTGAAAGTTTTAGGTCATCGTTCGATTGAATTTCTTGCATAAATCTAGGTTTTGGGTATCGGCAAATTAATAGGGATACTGGCAGTGCAGTCGCTCGTCGTCCGATTGGAAGAAGCGGGACCCCTCCATTGCCTCCGGCTTGTTGTCCGCGTGCAGTCGCTCCGATCTGAGGCTGTTGCTTGTTTCTTAGGAAGGGAGATGTGGTCAGATCCGCCATGGGCGGGGTGAATGGAGATTAAAAGGCTTTTTTTTCCAATTATTCGGTGAAATTTGATTTATTATTCGTCAGGATATGAAGTCGTACGTATTGTTTAGGGATGTTGAGGAACAAGTAAACATTATTCGATGAAATATCAAGAATTATTCGTTGAAATACGAAGCATTATTCGTATAAATCGTAAGTATTATTTAGGGATGTTGGAGTCTTTTATTTGAAATTGATAGAAAAAATAAAACATTATTCGGTAATATGTGACAAATTATTCATTAGAATTGGTAAATTTTGATATGACCTAGATGAAAAAAGATATATAACATTATTCGGTGGAATTCCAAACATTATTCGGTGGAATTCTAAACATTGTTCGGTGGAATTTCAAACATTATTCGGCGGAATTGGTAAATTTTAATATGAAAAAGATAACATAATATTATTCGGTGGAACTCAAAACATTATTCGATGTAATTGTTTATTTTTTATCTAAATCACAATCTTTACAAATAAAAAATATAAATATACTACTTTGTACATTAAAAAGAAAAAAACGGAAAACCTGTCTTGAATTGATCCGAATGCAATTTTTCCGATTATCTAAATTAGAAAAAAAAAACTCGAAAGCTTCGTATAAAAAAAAAGGAAAGCGGACGGGATTCAAATAAATAAATAAAAATGGAAGGGATGTGATTATTTTTTTTAGAATAATGGATTTTTTTAATAAAACAAAAACTTCACATATAAAAAGGAAACGAATTAACTAAGATCTTAGATATTGTCAATTTATATATAAAAAAAATTTTCCAGTACATGTTAAATCAAACCAATATTTGCCAAATTGGATTGGTGTATGAAACAATACATTAATATGAATAAGATAAAATATTTGCCAAATTGGATTGATGTATGGCGGGCCCCACATATTCACAAAGCAACAATCTCAAATCTCACACCATTACACGCGCAAATTTGGAGAGTGTGGAGGATTTCACCCATTATTGTGTGGGGCCCACATGGTTTTATTTAAAATAAAAAATAAAACCCCCATTTAAATCTCCTCCATCCATTACAATCAATCCAAGGGTCCACACTTGTGCACAAAGTATACCCTAAGGGGTGTGCACAAGTTACCCAATCTCTCTCTCTCTCTCTCTGTGTGTGTGTGTGTGTGTGTGTGTGTGTGTGTGTGTGTGTGTGTGTGTGTATAGTGTACGGATCATTTGTTCACAAGCCTTAGGGTGTACCTTGTTCACAAATATTATTCGGTGAAATGTGAAGCATTATTCGGTGAAATTTGAAGCATTATTCGGTGAAATGTGGGTATTGTTTAGGGGAATGTGAAACATTATTTAGTGAAATGTGAAGCATTATTCATATAAATTGTAAGTATTGTTTAAGTAATTGAGGTTTCTTTTATTTGAAATAGATGAATAAAAAAACTAAACATTATTCGGTAGAATGTTACAAATTATTCAGTGGAATTGGAACATTTTCATCTAAAGTGATCTGAAAAAGAAAACATAACAGTATTCGGTAGAATGTTTCACATTTCACCGAATAATGTTTCAAATTTCACCGAATAAATGGAATAATGTTTCACATTTCACCGAATAATATTTGTGAACAAGGTACACCGTAAGGGGTATGTACACCAGAACCACACCCTATATATATATATATATATATATATATATATATATATATATATATATATATATATATATATATATATATATATATATATATATATATATATATATATATATATATAATACAGGGAAGCTTTAAAATGTAAAATATCCTTAACGTGTAAAAATTGCTTAACGTGTAAAATTTTCAAATCAACACAAACATACGCGCGCAACCCCCGAGCCCTCGGACTCCCGCACCCGCACCCACCTCGAGCCACCTCCGGCCACCAGCGACCAGCCGCCCTCGAGCCCACCCCGGTGCGCAACCCCCGAGCCCTGGACTGGCCTGGTTCGAGCCCAGACGCGCCCACCTCTCGCAGCACCGTCGAGCCACTAGTGGCTTCGGTTGTCGGCCTCCCACGCCACCCACGAGCCACCTCCGGCCACCAGCCCCGGCCAGCTCGAACCCCCTCCCTCAGGCGCACCCCCCGAGCCCTGAACCCCCTTGGTTCGTGCCCAGCCGAGCCCACACCGAGCCATCTTCCCCAACAGCGCTAATCGGTTCTTTTTGGCTCGGAAAACCTTCGAAATCCCGATTTTTCTCCTTGTTTCCACTCGAATTTGGTATGATTTCTAACTCTAAACTTGTTTATTACAGTTATTTGGATTGTTTGAATGATTTAGGTTGAGATTTAAAACCTAGGGTTTGATTTAGGAGCGGAATTTGGGGCTTTTTGATAAAAGCCAAATTGATTGAAATTGATGATATGGTTGTGTTTTTGGGTTGATTTTGAGCTAATTTCATGTTCATATCATTGTCAAATTGTTTATGGATCATGAGCTAATTGAATTTTAGAATTTTAGGTTGCGATATGTTTTAGAATTTGGGGCTTTTTTCCAAAAGCCAAATTGATTGAAATTGATGATATGGTTGTGTTGTTGGGTTGATTTTGAGCTAATTTCATGTTCATATCATTGTCAAATTGTTTATGGATCACGAGCTAATTGAATTTTAGAATTTTATATTGCGATATGTTCTAGCATTTGGTGCATTTTGCCAAAAGCAAAATTGACTTAAATTGGTGATATGGTTGTGTTGTTGGGTTGATTTGGAGCTAATTTCACGTTTATAGCATTGTCAAATTGTTTATGGATCATGATCTAATTGAAGTTTGAAATTTTATATTGCGATTTGCTTTAGAATTTGGGGGTTTTTGCCAACGGCCAAATTGACTGAAATTGATGCTATGATTGTGTTGTTAGGTTGATTTGGAGCTAATTTCATGTTTATAGCATTGTCAAATTGTTTGTGAATCATGAGCTAATTGATTTTTAAAATTTTATTCCAATATGCTTTAGGTCGATTAGGTTCTTCTATTTTAGCATAAAAATCATAATTTAGCCTATTAGCTCAATTGGTATAGCAATGTGCGTTTGCACAAAAGATGTGGGTTCAAATCCCACATAGGTTACATAATAGACAAGAGCGCAACAATCGCAAATTGTTAATCATGCACATTTTAATCTAAGTTATGCACTTTTTAACCTTAATTATGCACATTTTAATCTTATTTATGCACTTTAATTTTAAAAGCTTATACGTAAAAAAATCGATTTCAAACTTACATCTATCAACCTAAATTAGCCGAGAGGTGAACCAAAACTCTCAAAAGTAAAAAAAAAAACAAAATTAAAACATCGATTTCAAAAGCACATCTTTTGTCTTATTAATGCACATTATGATCTTACATTTGCACAATTGTATTCTTAATCTGCACAATTGTATCTTAATTTTGCACAATTGTAGTTTAAATTTGCGCAATTGTATCCTACTTTAAATTTGCACAATTGCACAATTAAAGTTGGACAAATGCACTTTACAGTTGCACAAATGCACTTCACAGTTGCACAAATGCACTCCACAGTTCCACAAATGCACTTCACAGTTGCAGAAAAGGTATCGAAAACGGGAAAAAGTGCATGTACCCATAAAATTAGACATATTTACCAATTTACCCATAAATTAAACATATTTCAATTATAAATTTTTATAATTGAAATAGACACATTTACCTATTTACCCCAAAATGAATTATTTGTCTGCACAAAATAAACTTATATTTGCACAATAAGATGTTATATGTGCACAAAAGCAAGTTATACTTGCACAGCAGAAAGTGTTACCACGGAAAAAAAATTCTGGCTAAAAAAAAAAAAAAAAAAAAAAGCGGGTCCGAGAAGGGGGGCAAGGGGGGGCGCACACATGGGCAAGGGGGGGCAGATATTCTACTAATAAAATTATGCCCATTAGTAATTAAATTAGGCCAAATAGTAATTAAATTAGGCCCATTAGCAAATTTTACACAATAAGCATATTTTACACTTTAAGGACTTTTTACATTTGAAGTAAATCCTATATATATATATATATATATATATATATATATATATATATATATGTATATATGTATGTATGTATGTATGTATGTATGTATGTATGTATGTATGTATGTATGTATGTATGTATATATACACATATATATATATATGTCAAACTTAATTCATTTTTTTCTTCCTACAATCAATTAATTTGCACATATTTTATAAACGTAATTGACCTCATTTTTTTAATGCAATGAATTATAATTAGTTTTACAATTTTTGTATATTTTTAGGTGATCTCTTTATCTACCCTCATCACTTATGTAAATTGCTTTTTTTTTTTTATAGATGTGAAGTGTTGATTCATGTGAAACTTAAATAATTTTATAACCGTTATCTTCATTTAGTGAATTTTTGTAACCTTTCGATTTTGTAACCGTCCGATTAATTTAATCAATTGTCTAATGAGATTCATTATTTTAATGATGTCAAACTCCAATCACCCTTTAACTTTGACTCACACATCAATGGAGCTTCATCTTCAAAAATGTCCATCTTTCACAATATAGGTTCGGGTGGGAATTGTCTAGAAATTGTTTTTCTTTCCCTCCAACTCTTCCATTGTTGTAATAATATTGATTGTGTCCATTGAGCTAAATGATTCATTATCTATTAATCTATTTTTTCCCCTGGATTTTATTTTCATTCCTATATTTTCCCCTTTTTCTAAGGTAATTGACTATATTTTTACAAGTGTTTTGTTGTTAGATTTTGACACCAAGTTCACAAGATGAATCATACGAAGACAAAGTCACAAAGAAGATCCCAACAAAAAAAGGTACGCATTTCCTATTTCAAAACAGTTATTATATATATTTTTTAGTATAATTTGCTGGTTTTAATTATTTATTTAATGGAATATTAAGCAAAATATTGAAGAGCGATTATATCAATTGAGGATTTGAATTGTTTGACAAGGATATTATGTGGATACATGTATATGTCAAAGAATAAAAGTATACATTATTTCTTTCATTTTTGGTATTCTTCAGTTATCTTCTTCTTTTTTGTTATTACTAGCAAGTCATCGAGGGGACCTATGACGTATGGGTACGAAGAGAGAGAGGCAGGGTGTGGGTGCAGCTTTACCTTGACGGTGAGCACACGATTGCCATGGCAGCGGAAATATGATTCGGGGTAGGAGAAACCAGGGCGCGTGGAGGCGCGTTGTTTAGGGTAAAAGGGCATATCCTCCCTTTTATATATGTTGTTATTGTTATTATTATCATTATCATTATAATTATTGTTAGATGAATAATAATAATAATAATAATAATAATAATAATAATAATAATAATTTGTTGGGTACAATTTATTATTATTATTATTATTATTATTATTATTATTATTATTATTATTATTATTATTATTGTTACAAACTGATGTCCATGTTTCGTGCCATGTTTTATATTGACTTTTATATCGATTTCTGTATGCATTTAATGCATCTGGGTTAGAATAGTACAAAATCTATGTATTTTATGCTTATTTGCCAAATTATGGAGTCTACACTAGTTTCTTTTTAATTTCGTAGAAATCGGACGCACTTTGGAGCTTATTTCGACATCCATAATTATGAATAGACCATATTTCGACATCCATAATTATGAATCAATCTTTGATTTCTTCATGAGAGTTGTAGCCCATCTGGGTTAGAATAGTACAAAATCTGGGTTAAGTATTGTGCAGCTGGAGAAAAGACCATATTTCGACATCCATAATTATGAATCAATCTTTGATGTCTTCATGAGAGTTGTAGCCCTCGAAAAGAGCTTTCCAATGCATGCTCATATGCGTCAATCTGACAAACGAGCACTCGGGAAAGTGCGTTTCAAGAACAGAGCAGAATGCTGAAAGATGGGATCTACTCGAAGTCGACTAAGGCTTCTCGAAGTCGACTACGGTTGAAGCATACTTGATCGAGGACGGAAGAAGAAGGCAACTCGAGCACGAGCGGTACTCTACGTCGAGTACACCCTACTCGACGTCGACCAGAATTGAACCAGACCCAAGCTCGACGAAGAGAACCAGATCGACAAGCTGAAGATTACTCGAAGTCGAGTACGACCTACTCGAAGTCGACCAGGCTTGGTCGAAGTCGACTACGAATCTTTGGGCCACGAGACTGTTGGGCCATTCCGAGCATATGTAGACAACTTGGGCACGAAGCAAGGCTGATTTCATCCAATTCTATCAAGATCAATCTATGGAAGAGAATGATTTATCCACTTGAAGATATTTTAGTTATTTTCCTTTTAGATAAATGTTCCCTTTTATTTAAGTTTTATCTTTAGATATAGATAGAGATTTCCTTCCTTGATTAGCAAGGATTGGAAGCCTATAAATAAAGACTATAGGGCTGATTTTTATGCATTCCATCACATAATTCAATTCTAGAGAAGGAGGAGAGAGAGAGAGTGAAGGCCAAGAGGAGTTTGTGAAGCGAGAGCGGAATTGGCTTCCTTTGGTTGTAAGCTCTGTTTGGTTTAATTTAATGCAAGTTTCTTTTCAATCAACAATGTCTGCAATTGTGATGAAGAGCGAGTAGTCCACCCACTTCTAGGGTCGGGGCAAGCCCGACGATAGCCATGCGTGTTTGAAGTAAAGATCCGACCTTTATCATGCTTTGAGCATCTACTACTTGTTATGTGTTTATTACCCATCTAATGGAGATCCATGCTAACAACTTGGATTGTAAACATAAAATCAGTAGATACAATTAGGGTTTCTTGAAAGAGTTGTGTAATTGTAGGAAAAGGCGAAAGCTTCATCCTTCGATGCGATTTGCATGATTATCATTTTTTTTTATCATGCCTTATGCTGTTATGCATGCTTGGTTATCGTTGTTGCAAACCCCGATCTTGGAAGTTTTCTTTCACATAGTTTATTCCGAATCCGAAAGCTTTGTTCTTTATTTTACGTTACTATTTCTACTCGACTACGACCACCCCTTGGTCAACGTCGACCACTGATTTCTCGATCGAGCAAGATCGTTGTTGCTTCTGTGTCTCTGCAAGAACCCGAAGTCGACCAGACCGTACTCGACGTCGAGTAAGCCTTGTCGACGTCGACCACCACCAGCATCTTTCTGTTGCTCGGATTCGACTGTGCTTGACCCCTGTCGACTAACCCTTGGTCGAGGTCGAGTACCACTGTGGTCTGTTGTTGCAGGAGTATGTCGAGTATTGAAATGAATATAAAATATAGATCAGACTGACTTCCCTGTCTCAGCAAATAAATACAAGACTTCCTCCCGTTGTAATAAGAGAATAGTCAGGATCGAATCCACGAGGAAGCACGTCAGCAGTTCTCAGGTAGCTGTAAATTCTCACAGACACAGCAGAAAAGCACAGAAACGAAGACAAAAGCAGAAATAAAATAGAAACAAATAATCCCGACAAGGGCAACTAAAATAAAAGCAAATAAAAGACAGAAAGCAAGAAATAAAGCAAAGCAAGTAAAGCAACTCGACAAAGACAGCAGCAAAGTACTCGACAGAAGAACTCGACCGAATCTTGTCGACACAAACTTGTCGATATCGACAAGTACTCGACACAGCAACAGAAGATCGACAACACAGAAAGAACTCGATCTCGATTAATCTTCTCGACGTCGACAACAATGTTCTATGTCGACAAGCTTCTTCGATCTCGATAAGTAACAGAAAACTAAATTGCAAAGCTTTTCGGACAGAAACGAATTTTTAACGAAATAAAATCAATAAACTAAAGGCTTCCAAGGCTAGGGTTTCAACACCACAACGATAACCATGCAAAGTAACACATAAAGGCATAAAAGATCATGCTTTCCATCTAAATAACTTTCGTTATTAACAAATAGGAATATAGAGGCTCTCGCATAAACCCTAATTGTTACTAACCCTTTTCACATAATTAATCCAAGTTGCATTAAGATCACTTTCGCTTCAATAACACAAACAAGGATCACCTTCAACTCTCGCAAAAGAATCATGCTCATAGGGATAGAAGACGAATCACATAAAAATCTGACCTTTATTGCATCGCCTCACATGGCCACCGTCGGGCTCACCCCAGCCCCAGAAGTGGGTGGACTACTCACTCTTCATCGCAATAAAAGACATCTTTGATCGAAAGGAAATAAATTGCATTAAACTAAATTCAAAGCTTTTACAATTCCGGCAATCAACTTTCGCAGAAAGCCAAAACCCTAAAAACCTTATAACTCCTAAACTTCTCTGCGGAACTAACTAACTGTGTCTTGAATGATGATTAAAACTGAGCCCCATGGGCCTTATTTATAGGCTTCTAATCCTTGCTAATCAAGGATAGAAGATATCTATCTTTATCTAAAACTATATCTAAAACTTAATGATAAATAAATAACATAGTGTAATTAAATAAAATAGATAGACTAGGATTATATCTAATGTGTGGACATCTTCTTTGGTCTTGATAGATCTTGATAGATTCGGATAGAATTCGTCGAATCTTGGCTTGCAAGTAATCTCCTTTCTCTTCGGACTTCTCCTCGATCTCGGCTTCTGGAGTGCTCGACATGTCTTCTCGATGTCGACAACTTTCCTCGACATCGACAACATTTTGGTCTTGAGTTCAGTCAACTCGACTTCGTCTTCCAGTGCTCATGTCGAGTTTTGGATACTTGTCGATGTCGACAACTCTTGTCGACGTCGAGTTCTTTTCTCAGCTTCCAGCTCTGTTGGTAAAACGCACTTTCCCGCTGCCTCGGTTGTCGGATTGACGCATATGACCATGCGTTGGAAAGCTCTTTCCGAGGGCTACAACTCTCATGAAGACATCACAGCCTGATTCAGAACGATGTAAACCGGAAATTGGCCTTCTCTCCAGCTGCACCATTCTTGGCTTCTCCATAAGTTTCCTTTAAGCTCCAAAATGCGTCCGATTTCTGCGAAATATAACAAAAACTTGTGTAGACCTCCATATATTGCAAATAAGTGTAAACTACACATATTCTGTATTAGTCTAACCCAAAATGCATGAAATACATACAGAAATCGATATAAAAGATAATGTAAAACATGGGTAATTAGGCTCACAACAAACACCCCATACTTAAGCTTGCTTGTCCTCAAGCAATACTTTTAATTGTCATTCAGGGGAAGAATTCAAACTCTCAACATATCAGGTTCATTGTTATATAACCCTGCAATCAATTACCATCCTTGAAAAGGTACTAGTGTCACCGATTCATGCATGTGCAAAATATATAAAAGCAACATCTACTCACAAAAGGAGGTTTATGCACAAACAATTTTTATGTGACAAAGCATTGATAATCAAGAAGACTTTAATTTAAGCTCATGAAGGAGTAGATTGGTAAAAGGCTAAAGGTGGGCAATTTCTGGCAATGAGGTGCTTTTAATCCGGGGAAATGGATCACTTTCAAACTTTGAGTTTCATTCCACATTCCTTTCTTCCTTTGATTCATCACCTTTCATATTGCTTTTTTTCAATAATAATGCTTTTACCTCTCTAACCTCAGCACTGCCTTCTCGCGAGTCGCAAACATGAGTGTCATGAATGGCCCCGGATACTTAGTGCTTTGGACTCCTCACAATATGTCCCATCTCTCCAAACTATTATCTCAGAGAGCAGGGTCAATCTACCTTTATCTCCTGAGGCGATTGGATTTTCTTTCACTCATTAAATTTTCCATATATTTCAAATAATTTCCTTCCAAACTCCAAATATGATAACAATCACAAACACAAACACCATATAACAACATCTCCATAATGTAACATCATTCTCAACATAATCCCCGGATAAGGTAAAGAATGGCAATTATTTGGGAACATGTGGAGCAAATATAAAATAAGGCATATTATGGCTTTTTGTGATGTGTAAGCATAGGTAAGGCTAGGATATAAACAATATGAGCATTATATGGAAATATAAAGTCCTCCATCATCTTATCATGCAACATGTCAAAAGCAACTTCAAATTTTACCTCCTTTCATGGTTTTCAATAAATATTGCACTTCATTGTGACTTCCCTTTACTAGGCAATTTCATGCTATATCTCTAATGAATCCAATTTTGCATCGTTGAGTTCAATTTAAGCTTCCATGACATTATTTCAAAATTTTCAATGGGGGTCATTTTTCTCAAATTTTTGGAAAACATGCATATAAGCACATAAATCAATAATGCATTCCAAAATAGCCATGTAGCAATTCTTAAGAAATAATGCACAAGTATGTCAAATATGATCAATATGCATAAAGTAAGCCCTTCCCCCACCCCATACTTAAACATTACAGTGTCCTCACTGTATAAAAAACAAGGGTAAAGAAAGAAACTCACAAGACAGGTGTGCAGATCGTCGGAAAAATCGAGTGAAGTGACGCTGCAGTGCTTGTCGTCGTCGACAGCATATCCTCGACATCGAGTTCTTCCTGTTGCCTCCAGGGTGATCTTCTCGACCACAGGCTTGCTCGATGTGGTTTGTCGATGTCGAGTTCCTTCCCTCATATCGACAAGACTGTAGCTTCTTCATACCTGCAAGATTCGTTAGAAAAGAAATACCCACAATAGCATAATCCTAAAAACAATGTCCAAAAAGTCCCAAAATAAATAAAAAAAGTATATTTACAAGCTCTAGATTTTATAGTCGCTAGGCCGACTTTCTCCGTTAAGCTCAAGGTGGCATCTTCAGAGCCCATGTAGCTTGGGCTTCGAACAAGACTCCATTTTTATCTTTCAGCTGAATTCCTCCTGAATGGATCTTATTCACCGTGAATGGTCCCATCTTCTTCTTATTGAATTTGTTAGGAAACCAATGATCCTTTGATTTAGAGACATAGACCATATCTCCTACTTCGTATTCCCTTGGATCGTCATCGGAAATCCTGCATAAGCGCACATACCAAGGCAAACCTCTCCCATGTATAGATAAATCATTAATTGAAACAGGAGAAGAAAAATTCATACCTTGGCTTACCTTCGCAGAATCGGATTCGGGAACCACTGGATCTTGTCGATCTTGAGTAACATTACTCGACATCAACTTGCTTTCAGCTTCAGGTGGTGGACTGCTCGAAGACGGCGAAGTCGAGGAAACCCTAATCTTGTCGACATCGACAAGAGTTGTCGACGTCGAGGAATTCTCAACATCCAGTGGTTTTCTCGTCGCGGAAGGTGGTGTCGAGGAGGCCGTAATGATATCGACAACTCTTGTCGACGTCGAGTAGTCTTCGATCCCCTTTGGCCTGCTCGTCGATGAAGGTGTGATCGAGGATGTCAAGATCTTGTCGACATCGACAACCTTTGTCGATATCGAGGAATCTTTCTCGACTTTTTGACTGCTCGACGAGGCTGGTGGAGGTTTCTGATCTTTGTCGACGTCGACTAAACTACTCGATCTCGAGGAGTTTTGGTCGACTACGACCCCATACTTAGCTCCTGTCAAGGCATCCGAAAAATAGTTAGTCCAAATCGACATACCTTGGTTTGTGTCGAGTGGATTTTTCGCTTCTTCCTTTAGGATGTCCATGATTTTCTCCACCTGTGCCTCTATGTCCCTCTTTTCTATCTCCTCAGGGGTCATATTTCTGACCTTGGGTTCCCCGCAGGTGATATAGCCAGCTGAGATAGATTTGACCTCTTCCATTGGACCTGTATGCCTTTCAGTTTTATTAAAAGAATACTCTATTACCTCATCGCTGATGTTGAAGGTGAGCACTCCTTTCCGTACGCTTATGTCGGCATCCACAGTCGCCAAGAATGGTCTCCCTAGAATAATTGGACAAGCAGGATCTTCTTGCATATCAACAATTAAGAAATCAGCAGGGACGAAAAATTTACTTACTTGTACTGGGACATTTTATACCATGCCTGTTGGAATGACCACTGTGTTGTTGGCCATGTATAGTCTAGCATCCACAGGCTCCAGGGCACCTATCTTAATCTTGGACCAAATTGTTAAAGGCATAATACTAACACTGGCTCCAAGATCACATAGGGCATTAATTTTGTATAGACCAAATCCAATAGTTATAGCAAACTTACCTCGATCCGGCCTCTTCTCCAATATGTCCAGATGGCTGCACTCCTCTGTGATTTCCGCCATCGATCGCTTTTTACTCAGAATCTCCTTTAGGAACTTGACATAGGATGGCATTTCATTGAGAGCTTCTGTGAAGGGTATGGTGACATTGAGCTTCTGAAGCATCTTGATGAAGCGCTGAAACTTTTTCTCCGCTGGGTCCTTTAGAGATTTCGTGGGGAAAGGTAGCTTCTTTTTCTGATTTGGAGCCAGAACAGACGTCGGAGGTGTTGCAGTCTTATCGACATCGTCATGGGACTTCTCGACATCGACAAGCTCCTCGACATCGACAACTTTCCTCGATGTCGAGTGGTTGTTCAGTGCAGAGGTTGGTCGATTAGAGGAGTTGTCGACATCGACAAGAGGGTTCTCGACATCGACAAGATGTTCCTCGACATCGAGTTGCTGTTCGGCGCTGTCCTGCTGCTTTCCGACCTCTGGTTCGCGTAATTGATGTCCGCTCCTGAGCTTTACAGAAGCTACATGTCCAGTAGATTTACCTTTAGGATTAGGTTCAGATGATCCAGGGAGTGCGCCTGACTGTCTGGGGATTCCCGCTGCTAGCTGACCAATCTGTGTATCCACTGTTTTCCGCCATATATCCATTTCCCCAAGCCTAGAGTTGACACCTTGCATCTGAGTATAGACGGAGTTGAAGGACTGCCTAGTTTCTGAGTGGTTCCTCCGTATTTCCTCCAGGACTAGCTGTATATCATCCTTTTTCTGGTCCCTTTCTGGATGTCCTGGAGCTCTGTAGGGCGGGGGATTCCTAGGGACACCTTGGTTCCACTGTGGTTGCTGAAACCTTTGGTCCCCCATGTAGCGATTGGGTCCCCCTGCGTAAGCTGCATCCTCATGGTGCTCTGCCAATCTGACTTGCTCTGTGTGGGCACTCAGGAGTGGTGTGCCTTTGCGATCCGCATTCAATACAAGGCTGGTTGACAGAGAGATATTTGACTTGCTTGATGAGCTTCCTATTCTGATCTCTGTAGTATCGCTCCCTGACATCTGGATCAATCTCCTTTGATGGCTCATAGAGTGGCATGGATGGTGCTGGCCTGGCGTATGGGTTCTCTTCATAAGTTGCAGTAGACCCATACTTGTTGTCGTAGGTAGTGAGCTTCTCCAGCACTCCCCATGCGTCACTGGGCGGCATTGTCAGATACTCATAGCGAGTATAATTGTTGATTCTGTCCTTAGTGACTTGATCAAGAGAGTTGAAGAAGATCTCCTGAATGATGTAGGGTGGTTGTCCATGAGTAGGGCAAGATCGTAGCAGTTCCTTGTAGCGCTCCCATGCCCTTGCCAGCGGTTCCCCTTTCTGCTGTTTAAAGGCGGTGATTTTCTGGCGGAGATGTGCTGTTTTGGCAGGTGGGAAGAATTTGTTCAGAAACTCTTGCTCTATTTGGGCCCAGGTTGTGAGTGATTTTGCTTTCAGCCCTTCCAGCCATTTCAGTGCAGGTCCAGCAAGAGACCAGCGAAAAGATTTCATCTTGACATATTCCAAGGTTGTAACTTCTGCAAGAGTACGGCACATATCATGAAAATTAGTAATATGTTCAAGAGGACACTCATTAAATCTGTCGTAAAAGGCATTATTTTTAAGCTCTATAAGAAATTGAATGCGAATTTCAAAAGAGTTTTCAGGGATTAGAATCGCCGATTCAGGCACGACGAGAGTTGGGTGCATGTAGTCCTCTGCCGTGGTTGGATACTGGGCAAGCTCAGCTTGTGCTCCAGTCGAAAATATGAGGCTCTGTTCTATCCATTGGATCTGAAAAGTATGGAAGACATATACCAACAGAAGATAAACAAAAACCAAAAATGTTCAAAACCAAAAACAAAAAAAAAAACAATGTCCAAAAAGAATGTCCTAAAAAGTCTATGTACAAGCTCTAGATTTTATAGTCGCTAGGCCGACTTTCCATTTAGCATTAGCCTGGCTCATCTTTGTCCGGAGGTATAGGTGGATCTGGTGGTTCCTCCGGTGGTGGGAAGCGTGGGATGTCATCCGGGGGCATCATGTGAAGAAGCTTGAACCTCCCTGAGTGGATGCTCCATGGCTCCTTCCATCCATCTTCCTGGGCTCCAGCTGGCATGCATAAAGGAATATATAAAGGAAATTTGCATACCTCATCATCATAGCTCTTCCGTTCCATTGGTTGATTTGTTTGCACGTCTCCATCACAGCAAAACAGTGGAGTGGGAAGAGATATTTCCACCTCATCATGCGGAGCAGCATGCCACTTTGCGAGGACCCCATACTTGAATATGAACATCGGTTGCTCAAAATTGTCAGGAATAGCCTTCACCATATAAGGCAAAAGTGACTTTGAAGCACCATGGGCAACGACGTCCGGATTTTGCGTTGGTGGCTCTTCTTCTTCTTGGGATCCTTCCAAAGATTCTTCAAAGATAGATAGTGAAATAGAAATAGAGGAAGGACATACTTGGGTTTCTGTGGTACAGACGATTTCGGCTAGTGTTTCTGGATCAGTTCCTCCAGAATGTGTATATGTCGAGTCCAGGTAATGTTCCCATCTACGCAACACAAGCTTAGCTTCTGCCTCCCTCGCACGCTCAACTGCTTGTTCCCTTGCTGTCCTTTCATTGGCGATAGTGGCATCCTTTGCAGCTAGCTCCCTGGTAAGCCTTGTGATCAGCTGTTCTTGTGTTTCGGCAGCCGCCATGGCTCTTTTCAGTTTAGAATGGATGTGTAGGATGCGTTCCGGATCATCTTAAGGTGTCAAGCTCAGGTGGTTGACCAGAACGGCGCATACACCTGCAAACTAACTCAAGAGAAACGTGAGAACTAACTACCTAAGGCGCGAATGATAGCTTCCCCGGCAACGGCGCCAATTTGTTGTTGCAGGAGTATGTCGAGTATTGAAATGAATATAAAATATATATCAGACTGACTTCCCTGTTTCAGCAAATAAATACAAGACTTCCTCCCGTTGTAATAAGAGAATAGTCAGGATCGAATCCACGAGGAAGCACGTCAGCAGTTCTCAGGTAGCTGTAAATTCTCACAGACACAGCAGAAAAGCACAGAAACGAAGACAAAAGCAGAAATAAAATAGAAACAAATAATCCCGGTAAGGGCAACTAAAATAAAAGCAAATAAAAGACAGAAAGCAAGAAATAAAGCAAAGCAAGTAAAGCAACTCGACAAAGACAGCAGCAACGTACTCGACAGAAGAACTCGACCGAATCTTGTCGACACAGACTTGTCGATATCGACAAGTACTCGACACAGCAACAGAAGATCAACAACACAGAAAGAACTCGATCTCGATTAATCTTCTCGATGTCGACAACAATGTTCTATGTCGACAAGCTTCTTCGATCTCGATAAGTAACAGAAAACTAAATTGCAAAGCTTTTCGGACAGAAACGAATTTTTAACGAAATAAAATCAATAAACTAAAGGCTTCCAAGGCTAGGGTTTCAACACCACAACGATAACCATGCAAAGTAACACATAAAGGCATAAAAGATCATGCTTTCCATCTAAATAACTTTCGTTATTAACAAATAGGAATATAGAGGCTCTCGCATAAACCCTAATTGTTACTAACCCTTTTCACATAATTAATCCAAGTTGCATTAAGATCACTTTCTCTTCAATAACACAAACAAGGATCACCTTCAACTCTCGCAAAAGAATCATGCTCATAGGGATAGAAGACGAATCACATAAAAATCTGACCTTTATTGCATCGCCTCACATGGCCACCGTCGGGCTCACCCCATCCCCAGAAGTGGGTGGACTACTCACTCTTCATCGCAATAAAAGACATCTTCGATCGAAAGGAAATAAATTGCATTAAACTAAATTCAAAGCTTTTACAATTCCGACAATCAACTTTCGCAGAAACCAAAACCCTAAAAACCTTAGAACTCCTAAACTTCTCTGCGGAACTAACTAACTGTGTCTTGAATGATGATTAAAACTGAGCCCCATGGGCCTTATTTATAGGCTTCTAATCCTTGCTAATCAAGGATAGAAGATATCTATCTTTATCTAAAACTATATCTAAAACTTAATGATAAATAAATAACATAGTGTAATTAAATAAAATAGATAGACTAGGATTATATCTAATGTGTGGACATCTTCTTTGGTCTTGATAGATCTTGATAGATTCGGATAGAATTCGTCGAATCTTGGCTTGCAAGTAATCTCCTTTCTCTTCGGACTTCTCCTCGATCTCGGCTTCTGGAGTGCTCGACATGTCTTCTCGATGTCGACAACTTTCCTCGACATCGACAACATTTTGGTCTTGAGTTCAGTCAACTCGACTTCGTCTTCCAGTGCTCATGTCGAGTTTTGGATACTTGTCGATGTCGACAACTCTTGTCGACGTCGAGTTCTTTTCTCAGCTTCCAGCTCTGTTGGTAAAACGCACTTTCCCGCTGCCTCGGTTGTCGGATTGACGCATATGACCATGCGTTGGAAAGCTCTTTCCGAGGGCTACAACTCTCATGAAGACATCACAGCCTGATTCAGAACGATGTAAACCGGAAATTGGGCTTCTCTCCAGCTGCACCATTCTTGGCTTCTCCATAAGTTTCCTTTAAGCTCCAAAATGCGTCCGATTTCTGCGAAATATAACAAAAACTTGTGTAGACCTCCATATATTGCAAATAAGTGTAAACTACACATATTCTGTATTAGTCTAACCCAAAATGCATGAAATACATACAGAAATCGATATAAAAGATAATGTAAAACATGGCTAATTAGGCTCACAACATGGTCGATCACCACTTGTGAGATTTTCCGCTGACACGCTTCCTCGTGGATCGATCCTGACTTCCCACTACTACATCGAGAGGGAGTCTTGTAATTATTTGCACGGGACGGAATCTGGTTTGCTTTGATTTATTTATATTTTAATTGCAAGTCTCCATTTCCTCCTTCCTACAACAAATTGGCGCCGTTGCCGGGGAAGCTATCATTCGCTCCTTAGGTAGTTAAATCTCACGTTTGCTTTGAGTTACTTCGTAAGTGTATGCGCCGTTCTGGTCAACCACCTAAGTTTGACGGCTTAGACGAACTGGAATGCCTTCTACACGTCCACGCTAAACTAAAAAGAGCCATGGCGGCCGCAGAAACACATGAACAACTGATACAGAGGCTTCAGAGGGAACTAGCCGTCAAAGATACTGCTCTCACCACTGAGAGAACAGGCAGGGAACAGGAAGTTGCGCGAAGGAGGCAATTGGAAGATGAGCTTGCCCAATATCCTACCACTGCAGAGGATTACATGCACCCGACTCTCGTTGTGCCTGAATCGGCTATTCTAATCCCTGAGAATAACTATGAAATTCGCACTCACTTCCTTATTGAACTTAAAAATAATGTTTTTCATGGAAGATTTAATGAATGCCCTCTTGAACATATGTTGTTGCAAGAGGATGGTCAAGTATGAAATAAATATAGAATAGAGTTCAGACTGACTTCCCTGTCTCAGCAAATAAATACAAGACTTCCTCTCATTGTAGTAGAAGGTTGTCAGGATCGAATCCACGAGAAAGCACGTCAACAGTTCTTAGGTAGGAACAGATCTCACAGACAAGCAACAGAAAGACAGAAATAAAAGCAGAAAATAAAGCAAAGACAGAAAATAGCGAAAGAAAGTAAAGAACAAAGAAAGACAGAGGCACTCGATCTCGACTAAAGCTTACTCGAGATCGACAACAACAAGTCGACAAAAACTGAAAAATCGACAACAAAAGCAGAAACTCTACTCGACCTAGACAAGACCTACTCGAGATCGACTAAGGTCTACTCGATCTCGACGAGCTCCTCCTCTGTATCGACTGGAAAGACAGAAAACTTAAATTGCAAATTTTGAACCCAAAACTCAGATTTTCGACAAAATAAATTCAATATATAAAAGACTTCCAAAGACAGGGTATCAACGCCACAACGATAACCATGCAAAGTAACACATAAAGGCATAAAAGATCGTAACGGCAATCAATTTTCACAGAATGCCAAAACCCTAAAAACTTTAGAACTCCTAAAACTTCTCTGTTGAACTACTTGTCTCTGACTTGTGAATTGAATGAATGAAAAACCAGCCCCGAGGGCTTTATTTATAGCCTTCTATTCCTTGCTACTCAAGGATAGAAATCTTTATCTATATCTAAAAGCTTTTAATGATAAATAAATGCGTTAAAGAAATTTAATCTAAAAGGTAAAGATAAATCTAAACTAGGTAAGATGTCTTCATGTTGATAGATCTCCCTTCCATAGATAGATGATGATAGATTTTGGCCTTCTCGACTTCCTTCATGCCCAAGGAATCCCAGCTCGACTCGGACTGCTCACGGCGATGCGTTTCCAGAACCTGGTCTACTCGACATCGACAAGGGCTCGTCGACATCGACTAGGATTCGTCGTCGACTGATCTTCTTTGGTGACTCTGCTCGACAAGCTCGGATCTGGGCTCCTGGGCGTCGTCGATCTCGACTATTGGTACTCGAGATCGAGTAGGGTGTGTGGCCTTGCGTGGTCGAGCAGCTTCTCCTCGGCATGGACTCGGACTAGCGTCAGGGTTTACTCGAGCTTAATAAGGATCTCCTCGAGATCGAGTAGAGTTGTTCGGCATCTTCGTCCTCGGCCTCTCGATCAGCTCCTCTTCTCGACTCCGGGTGTGGCGTCTAGGCTTTGTCGATCTTGAAAAGATCTCCTCGAGATCGAGTAGGCTTCCGGAGTCGGGTTGGTCTGGTTCTCGACAATGCTCTTAGTCGACAAGGCCTGTGCTCGGACATGCTCATCGAGATCGAGTAAGGTTCACTCGAGATCGAGTAACCTGGGCTCTCAACTTGATTCGACTAGTTCCGCTGCTTCTTTGACCTTGGACTTATGTAGTGGATTTCCGAGCTTTTCTGACCTTCCTTAGAATTGCTGTAAAATGTCTCGAATTCTGTGAATTAAACAGAAACTGGTGTAGATTCCATAATTTGGCAAATAAACATAAGCTACATAGATTCTGTACTATCTTAGCCCAAATGAATGAAATGTATGCAGAAATCGATATAAAAGTTACTGTAAAACATGATAGATTCAGCTCACAACAAACACCCCATACTTAAGCTTGCTTGTCCTCAAGCAATACCTTTAATTTTCATTCAGGGGAAGAATTCAAAACTCTAAACATATCAGATTCATTGTCATATAACCCAGCAGTCAATTACCATCCTCGAAAAGGTACTAATGTCACAAATCCATGCATGTGCAATTTAAAGAGCAACATCTACTCACAAAAGGAGGGTTATGCAAAAACATTCATAAGTGACAAAGCATTGATAATCAAGAGGACTTCAATTTAAGCTCAAATAAGGAGTAGATTTGGTAGAAGGCTAAAAGGTGGGCAGTTTCTGGCAATGTGGTGCTAATGATCCGGGGAAATGGAGTATTTCCAAATTGAATTTCCACATTCCTTCTCCATAACATTCATCACCTTTCATAATGCTTTTTCTCAATAATAATGTTTTTACCTCTCTGACCTCAGCACTGCCTTCTCGCGAGTCGCAAACATGGGTGTCATGAATGACCCCGGATACTTAGTGCTTTGGACTCCTCACAATGTGTCCCATCTCTCCAAACTATTATCTCAGAGAGCAGGGTCAATCTACCTTTATCTCCTGAGGTGATTGGATTTTCTTTCACTCATTAAATTTTCCATATATTTCAAACAATTTCCAGCCAAACTCCATATAAGATAATAATCACAAACACTACATGATAATCTCCATAATGTAACATCATTCTCAACATAATCCCCGGATAAGGTAACGAATGGCAAATATTTATATCATGTGGAGCAATATATGAAATAAGGCATAATATGGCTTTTGTGATGCGTAAGCATAGGTAAGGCTAGGATTTCAAACAATGAGCATTATATGGAAATATAAAGTCCTCCATCATTTTATCATGCAACATGTCAAAAGCAACTTTAAATTTTACCTCCTTTCATGGTTTTCAAGAAAATATGCACTTCATTGTGACTTCTCTTTACTAGGTAATTTCATGCTATATCTCTAATGAATCCAATTTTGCATCATTGAGTTCAATATAAGCTTCCATTAAAAATTTCAATGGGGGTCATTTTTCAAACTTTTTGGAAAACATGCATATAAGCACATAAATCAATAATGAATTCCAAAAATAGCCATGTAGCAATTCAAAGAAATAATGCACATATATGTCAAATATGGAAATTATGCATGAAGTAGCCCTTCCCCCACCCCATACTTAAAATTTACAGTGTCCTCACTGTATAAAATTAAATAGAAACAAGAGTAAAGGAAGGAACTCACAGGATAAAACATCGAGGAAGGCGGATCAGTGGATGTCGAGTAGAGGTGCTTGTCGATCTCGAGTACAAAGTACTCGATATCGAGTAGCTTTGTCTGCGTCCAGTGGTTTCTGAAGTCGAGGAGCTCTGGTGTCTTGTCGATACCGAGTTGGCCTACTCGATATCGAGTACTGTCTGGGCTGCTCCTTCTTGTCGTCGTCGACTTGGCCTTCGTCGATTCTGACTGTTTTTCAAGGACTTCTTCTTTCCACTTTTAGGGACCTTTATATGCCTCGCCGACCTGAAAGTGTTATACTAAAACAAGACTATCCATATGAAGTATTCTTAAAGACATAAAACCAAAACCAAAAACCAAAAATAAAAAGTTCAAAAAGTCCCAAAAAAGTCTATGTACAAGCTCTAGATTTTATAGTCGCTAGGCCGACTTTCCATTTACCTCAAGGTGGCATCTGCAGGGCCCATGTAGCTTGGGCTTCAAATAGGACTCCATTTTTTTCCATCAGTTATAATCCTCCAAAATGGATCTTGTTCACCACGAAAGGTCCCATCCGCTTCTTGTTGAATTTGTTAGGGAACCAATGATCCTTTGATTTAGAGACATAGAGCTTGTCTCCAATTTCATATACTTTGGGCTCATCATTGGAAATCCTGCATAATCGCACATACCAAGGCAAACCTCTCCCATGTATAGATAGATCTTTAATGGAAATAGGAGAAGAAAGATCCATACCTTGGGTTACCTTCGCAGAGACGGAATCGGGGACCACAGCAAGTCGACAGAAACTGAAAAATCGACAAAAAAGCAGAAACTCTACTCGACCTAGACAAGACCTACTCGAGATCGACTAAGGTCTACTCGATCTCGACGAGCTCCTCCTCTGTATCGACTGGAAAGACAGAAAACTTAAATTGCAAATTTCGAACCCAAAACTCAGATTTCCGACAAAATAAATTCAATATATAAAAGACTTCCAAATCCAGGGTATCAACGCCACAACGATAACCATGCAAAGTAACACATAAAGGCATAAAAGATCATGCTTTCCATCAAAATAACTTTCGTTACTAACAAATAGGCATATAGAGGCTTTCGCATAAACCCTAATTGTTACTAACCCTTTTTACATAATTTATCCAAGTTGCATTAAGATCACTTTCGCTTTAATAATACAAACAAGGATCACCTTCAACTCTCGCAAAAGAATCATGCTCATAGGGATAGAAGACGAATTGCATAAAAAGATCTGACCTTTTACCGCATCACCTCACATGGCCACCGTCGGGCTCACCCCAGCCCCAGAAGTGGGTGGACTACTCACGCCTCATCGCAATAGCAGACATTGATTGATGAAAAGAAACTTGCATTAAACTAAATTCAAAGCTTTTACAATCCCGGCAATTAACTTTCGCAGAATGCCAAAACCCAAAAAACTTTAGAACTCCTAAAACTTCTCTGTGGAACTACTTGTCTCTGACTTGTGAATTGAATGAATGAAAAACCAGCCCCTAGGGCTTTATTTATAGCCTTCTATTCCTTGCTACTCAAGGATAGAAATCTTTATCTATATCTAAAAGCTTTTAATGATAAATAAATGCGATAAAGGAATTTAATCTAAAAGGTAAAGATAAATCTAAACTAGGTAAGATGTCTTCATGTTGATAGATCTCCCTTCCATAGATAGATGATGATAGATTTTGGCCTTCTCGACTTCCTTCGTGCCCAAGGAATCCCAGCTCGGCTCGGACTGCTCACGACGATGCGTTTCCAGAACCTGGTCTACTCGACTTCGACAAGGGCTCGTCGACATCGACTAGGATTCGTCGTCGACTGATCTTCTCAGGTGACTCTGCTCGACAAGCTCGGATCTGGGCTCCTGGGCGTCGTCGATCTCGACTATCCGTACTCGAGATCGAGTAGGGTGTGTGGCCTTGCGTGGTCGAGAAGCTTCTCCTCGGCATGGACTCGGACTGGCGTCAGGGTTTACTCGAGCTCGACAAGGATCTCCTCGAGATCGAGTAGAGCTGCTCGGTATCTTCGTCCTCGGCTTCTCGATCAGCTCCTCTTCTCGACTCCGGGTGTGGCGTCTAGGCTTTGTTGATCTCGACAAGATCTCCTCGAGATCGAGTAGGCTTCCGGAGTCGGGTTGTTCTGGTTCTCGACAATGCTCTTAGTCGACAAGGCCTGTCCTCAGACATGCTCATCGAGATCGAGTAAGGTTCACTCGAGATCGAGTAACCTGAGCTCTCAACTTGATTCGACTGGTTCCGCTGCTTCTTTGACCTTGGACTTCTGTAGTGGGTTTCCGAGCTTTTCTGACCTTCCTTAGAATTGTTGTAAAACGTCTCGAATTCTGCGAATTAAACAGAAACTGGTGTAGATTCCATAATTTGGCAAATAAACATAAGCTACATAGATTATGTACTATCTTAGCCCAAATGAATGAAATGTATGCAGAAACCGATATAAAAGTTATTGTAAAACATGACAGATTCAGCTCACAACAACATATTTCCAATTTTTCTGACATGTGTCGTACTCTTGCTGAAGGTATTACTCTGGAATATGTCAAGATGAATGCTTTTCGTTGGTCTCTCGCCGGCCCTGCATTGAAGTGGCTTGAAGGACTGAAACCACGATCCCTCACAACATGGGCTCAAGTAGAGCAGGAATTTCTCAACAAATTCTTTCCTCCTGTCAAGACAGCATTCCTCTGCTAGAAGATTACAACTTTCAAACAGAAGCCTGGGGAGCCGCTGGCAAAAGCATGAGAGCGCTATAAGGAACTACTGCGATCTTGCCCTACTCATGGACAGCCACCCTACGTCATTCAGGAGATCTTCTTCAATTCTCTTGACCAGACCAGTAAGGATAGGATAAATCAGTATACTCGATATGAGTATCTGACGATGCCACTAGCTGACACATGGGGTGTACTCGACAAGCTCACCAACTACGATAACAAATATGGGGCTTTAACAAACTATGATGAAGATGCATATGCCAAGCCAGCCCCATCCATGCCCCTCTACGAGCCTTCCAAGGAGATTGACCCAGATGTGAGGGAGCAGTACTACAGAGATCATAATCGCAAGCTCCTCAAGCAAGTCAAGTATCTTTCTGTCAACCATCCCTGCATCGAATGCGGATCACAACGGCACACCACTACTGAGTGCCCACACACAGAGCAAGTCAGGATGGCAGAAAACCACGAAGAGGTAGCTTATCCAGGGGGTCCTAATCGCTATATGGGGGACTAAAGGTTTCAGCAACCACAATGGAACCAAGGTGCCCCTAGGAACCCCCCACCATACAGAGCTCCAGGACATCCAGAAAGAGATCAACGGTAGGATGACCTACAGATGATCCTTGATGAGATGCGCCGAAATCATGCACATCAGCAGCAGTCTACAAGCGCCATCAATAATCAGCTCCAGAATTTCAACAAAAGATTTAGAGAGCTGGATATCTAGAAGAGGAACATAGAGACCTAGATGGGTCAATTCGCGGCACAAATTCCATGACCGACAGGGCAAATCCCTGGGCAAACACAAACAAATCCTAAGGGGAAGACCGGACACGTCGCAGTTGTAAAACTCATGAGCAGGCACCAACTACGCGAGACAGAGGTCGGAAAGCAACAGGACGAAACTGAAAAGTTACTCGATATCGAGCAGAGTGTGGTTGACGTCGACCAGTCTACTTGACGTCGAGTAGGAGTACCCAAGGTCGACCAGCCACAGAAACTCGGAGAAACTTCTGCACGATAACAGAACTCGAAATCGACTACACTTGTGGTCGAAGTCGAGGAGGATCTAGTCGACGTCGAGGAGAAGCAACTCGAAGTCGAGGACTCTGCAACACCTCCGACATCTGTTCTGGCTCCGAAACAAAAAAAGACGCTACCTTTCCCGTCCAAAGCGCTGAAAGATCCCACTGTAGGTAGGTTTAAAAGGTTTGTTAAGATGCTTCAAGAATTCAATGTTTCAATTCCTTTTACAGAAGCTCTTCAAGAGAAGCATGTATATGTCAAATTCCTCAAGGAAATCCTTAGCAACAAGCGATCACTCTCAGAAATCACCGGCGAATGCAAAAGGATGGACTTCCCTGAGAAGAGACCTGACCCTGGTAAGTTTTCTATTACTGTGGGATTTGGATAATATAAATATGAGTTCTTGTGTGATTTAGGAGCAAGCGTGAGTATCATGCCCTTATCAATCTGGCGAAAGGTAAAGATAGGGTCCATAGAGCCTGTGGATGCCAAGCTATACATGACCAACAATACAGTAGTCATCTCTACAAGTATGGTTGAGAATGTCCATGTCCAGGTTGGTAAGTTCTATGTCCCTACTGATTTCCTTATTATAGATTGTGCCGAAGATCCTACTAGTCCTATTATTCTTGGTAGACCATTCCTAGCTACCGCAGATGCTAAAATCAGCGTAAAGCAGCGATTGCTCACCTTCACAATAGGCGACGAGGTCTTAGATTTCTCTTTTGGCCCTACAAAGAAGGAAATTTCATGGCTGGAAGTGAAAAGCATCAGCAACCACGAGATCGAGCAAACAACGGAGGAAAACAGCAGAAAGCTACTCGACGTCGACCACCGTCCTCAACTTCGACCAAAACTTTTCGAAGTCGACTTCCTCTGTTGAGCACCTGACTTGCCAATAGCGTAAGTATGGGGTCCCAGTACTCGACGTCGACCAGACCTACTCGACGTCGACCAGCCTTGAGCCCGAAGATTTCTGTTTCGGGCACGAAAGGGTAAGTCCAGGTATGATTTCGACCCCTCCTCTGTCCATTAATAAATTTAATAAAAGTTTAAGGGGAGGTATGACCCCGTGGTGAGCTAATCTGCGAAGAATGAGAGCTAGAAAGAAGAAGAAGAAAGGAAAGGGATACTATGCAAGCGACCACATATCAGCTGAGCTTGCATACTACAATCAGGACCTTGATGATCCAGGAGAAGGGCCAAGCACAAGGGGGCCCCACATTGATGGTCATTGAGCACAAGTGGAGAAGTCGGCCTATCGACTTTAAAATCTAGAGCATGTACATAAAACTTTTGAATTTTGGGACTTTGAAACTTTTGGTTTTTGTTTTGTTTGTTTTTTGTTTTGAACACTTCATGTGGAAGGTCTTGTCTTTGTGCAATATATAACATTTTTAGGTCGAGAAGCATAAAAGGATCGCAAGGAGTGGAAAAAGAAGTCCCTGAAAGTTAGTCGAAATCGACTAGGCCAAGTCGAGATCGACAAAGAGGAACATCGAGCAGAACCGTTCTACTCGACGTCGACTTAGCTACTCGACGTCGACCACCAAGAGCATCCTTGTAAAGACCGGGAAATTTTAGAATATTAAATTATTAAAATAGTGATTTATAATCATCCCGATTTCTAAGATTTGGGAGGTTTGGAATTTCCGTCATTGAGCTATTGGTTTTATTCTAAATATTTTAAAACGAGTTCCGACATTATTTAGTTGAAAATTTAAAATATGTTTTATCCCGCTTGTTTATGCGAAAATTGAAGATAATATTTAGAGTTCCTTATCAAGTTCGGAATTGGAAATTGGAAAATCACTTTAAGTCAGTCGGGATAAGGTTAAGAAAACAATTTCATAATTTGTTTTCCGGGTATTTGAGATTTGTGGATTGAGACCACATTATTTTCTTTTCCTTTTTTTTTTCCTTTATCTCTCTCTCGATCTGTTGAGTAGCCTGGCATCTCCCATTCTTGGCCAGACCCCATCTCCAGTTTCAACTCTTCAGGCCTGCTTCCCCCTCCAATTTTGGCAAGATGTCAATCCATCACCACGCCTCTTTTCTTACTCCAAGCCAGCTAACCCTTACCATTCAAAACAACCCAATTCTGATCCGTGCTCTTCTGAAATTCAAGTCCCTTTCACTCCAAACACTTATCCCACCTCCCATTTTCACTTTCAAACACAAAACCCAAAAGGAAAGGTTTTCCCCTTCTACTGGTTTCCCATCGTCGAGCCACCACCACTATCAGACCGCATCTCTTCCCTCCCCCTCGTTCCTTGTCCGTCGAGCAGCAGCAACTGACTTCCAACGACCTAGATGAAGATCGATCCCAGGAGCGCCGCCAGCGAGCCGCCTCTCGCCTTTGTTCTTCCGAGAGGTCTGTTCCGTTCCCCTTTCGATTTTGATTCCAATCCCTTCGAAAACATGCCTTGCTCATGTATATCCCTCCTAGGCTCAAGCTAGGCTCTCTTCCCCGTCGATTTGCAGCCGGAGCACCGTCGTCGAAGCCAGGAAAGATCCGCGAAATCGCACCGCAAGACCTCTTTTCCTCCCTTCCTTCTTTACGCGCGCTTCCCTCTTTCTGTGTGGAAATCAGTCGGAATACTGTGTCGAGTCTTTGGATAAAATTTGGGGAGGAATGGCCGCCGGCAGGCCAAGCATCGCCCTCTGTCTCCTTCCGTTTCCGCCGGAGTGCAGAGCTGGGTTCTTGTGGGTTGAGGGAGACGGGTTCACTTCCTTTCTTTTCTTTTCCTCTTGAACCGGGTTTCCTTCTTTCCTTTTGGGAACCGGTCGGCTCAACCTTTTCTTGGGTTCACTTAAACATGGGTTGGGCTTTGGATCTGGGCCGGATCCGAGCTTCTTCCGAGTTTGGGCCTAATCCTCTCTTCTGGGCTGTTGTTGTTGTTATTCTATTTATATGTGGCTTTTTTATATTATCAGATGTTATATAATTCCGTTATACGCTTTTACTTAAGGTGAAATTATTTATGAAATATTATTAATATTATTGACATTATGATTTGGTGATTCTATAAATTCTGGAATTTTATTATATTATAAAATGGTTTAAAAGAGGCATTATTGGAATATGTATTCAGTGTTGTTCTAATTTGTGATTTTAGAAGTTTGAAATGAATCACGAGTTTTGATTTATAAATATGGTTTGTGAAATTAGAATTATATTGGTGACTAGATGTCGGAATTTATTTATATAATGATTTGAAAACAAACGTGTACGAATCGTTTTAATTATATGACTTTGGGAAATTGATTAAGGATTTAAATGATTAATGTCGGAATTTGGCCAAGTATGATTTGAGAAATTGTTTTGAATATGAGTTGATTTAACAAAATATTTAAGAGTTTGGAGAACCTCTGGAAATGAGTTTGGAAATATTGTTGATAAGATTATCGGAAGGGTTTTGGAAAACGGTTTCACTATCGGTTGGTAAGAGTTTGGATGAAATCAGCACTCCGAGCATATGTGGACAACTTGGGCACGAAGCAAGGATGATTTCATCCAATTCTATCAAGATCTATCTATGGAAGAGAAGGATTTATCCACTTGAAGATATTTTAGTTATTTTCCTTTTAGATAAATGTTCCCTTTTATTTAAGTTTTATCTTTAGATATAGATAGAGATTTCCTTCATTGATTAGCAAGGATTGGAAGCCTATAAATAAAGCCTATAGGGCTGATTTTTATGCATTCCATCACACAATTCAATTCTAGAGAAGGAGAAGAGAGAGATAGGGTGAAGGCCAAGAGGAGTTTGTGAAGCGAGAGCGGAATTGGCTTTCTTTTGGTTGTAAGCTCTGTTTGGTTTAATTTAATGCAAGTTTCTTTTCAATCAACAATGTCTGCAATTGTAATGAAGAGCGAGTAGTCCACCCACTTCTAGGGTCGGGGCGAGCCCGACGATAGCCATGCATGTTTGAGGTAAAGATCCGACATTTATCATGCTTTGAGCATCTACTACTTGTTATGTGTTTATTACCCATCTAATGGAGATCCATGCTAACAACTTGGATTGTAAACATAAAATCAGTAGATACAATTAGGGTTTCTTGAAAGAGTTGTGTAATTGTAGGAAAAGGCGAAAGCTTCATCCTTAGATGCGATTTGCATGATTATCGTTTTTTTATCTTGCCTTATGCATACTTGGTTATCGTTGTTGCAAACCTCGATCTTGGAAGTTTTCTTTCACATAGTTTATTCTGAATCCGAAAGCTTTGTTCTTTATTTTACGTTACTGTTTCTACTCGACTACGACCACCCCTTGGTCGACGTCGACCACTGATTTCTCGATCGAGCAAGATCGTTGTTGCTTCTGTGTCTCTGCAGGAACCCGAAGTCGACCAGACCGTACTCGACGTCAAGTAAGCCTAGTCGATGTCGACCACCACCAACATCTTTCTGTTGCTCGGATTCGACTGTGCTTGACCCCTGTCGACTAACCCTTGGTCGAGGTCGAGTACCACTGTGGTCGATCACCACTTGTGAGATTTTCCGTTGCCTAGGATCCGCTGACACGCTTCCTCGTGGATCGATCCTGACTTCCCACTGCTACATCGGGAGGGAGTCTTGTAATTATTTGCATGAGACGGAATCTGGTTTGCTTTGATTTATTTATATTTTAATTGCAAGTCTCGATTTCCTCCTTCCTACAACACAAACCTATCAAGGTTGATTAATAGGAACGTACAAATCCAAGTGCGAAATTTCATTTCCAATTATAATGTCAAACTCAGTTTTTTTTTATATAGAATTACCTTACCAATACAACAACATTAATAATAATTTTTATAATTTAAAATTTGTCCTACTTAAATGTTAATTCAATACGTAAGTTTCTTATATTCTAAGTAGTAATCTTTACCTTATAAATCTTTATTTAAAATTATATATACACTTAGGTCATATTCTATAAAATATTTTAATCTTTTTCAAAATAACCAAATATATTTGACATGGGTTGATTAGGAGGAACAGAAATAACGAAAGCTCTCCCAAAAAACCTAAATGAACGCGCTTCACGCGCTCTCCCTTCCTCTTCGCGTTCATCGCCGTCCGCCGCCCAGCCCTAAACCCACCCACCAGTGCTTCAGACCAAGCCTTCAATTCCCCCTCTTCACAAAGCATCTATGGATTCCAAAGGAGGTAGCTCCCTGCTTTTGCTGTCCGATTCAAGATCCCAATCTCATCTCTCCCCCAAAAAAGAGAAGATCTCAATCTCAATTGGTTTCGATTCCAATTGCTTGTACTATGAATGAGTGCGTCCTCTGTGCTGGCGCTTCTAATTTGTTCTAATCGAAGGGGATCGGGCATGCCTTGGTTGTCGGTGGTGGGTGCAATTTCGGGCGGTGGAAGGGCTGGCTCTTCGAGTGGGTGGTCATCTCGGCCGCTTCGTGTTTCAAATGGTGGTATTCCCACTCAATACTCCATACCCCCCTCCACAAGGTGTGTTTCGCTCACTTAGGGTTAATCACCCATGTAATTTCCTAGATGTTATGGTCTGAAGGCCAAATTTATCACGAATTAACACTGATTTGGATTCACCACCCGCGTGATTATAATCTTTTCTGTGAAATTTCTGTTGATTCTACCCCTAATCCACCAAACGCGGCGTCGCTTTTTGCTTCTAGTCAATCTGTGTGTTTTTCTTGCCTTGGCTTTGCCGACAGCATTCGATCTGACTTACTCATGTTTGGTTTACCGACTATGGTCGTTTGTGTGTTTTTTATCTATACAAATGATTTTGCTCCTATCTGTATTACTCATACTATTGATTTGTACACTAATTTAATGTTCATTCCGTTCCACTATCAATTCAAGACTATACCCCTTCATTTTCTTCAATCACTTGTTCTTGGTTGCTGCTTCCTCCTTGGGTGCCCACTGATTTGTATTTCTTATGCTGATCAAGTTATTTCCAAGTTCTATATGTATAAGGTTCATTTTGATATGCTATCTGATGCTCAATTGTTCCTTTTCGGTTTGCCTTTTCTCTCTAATCTCTACATGATGACTATTTGTTTACCAAATTACAAATTGATTAGCCTTTGCAAGGCACCCCTTATTCGTTTACTACAGAGTACCCACTCTTGGTATATGGCTACCTGGCCACTGTATGTGGCTCCGTTTATTAACCTCCCATGGTTAGTTCGTGACCGGGCATTCTGGGTCTGCTACTGCGCCCTTGGTGTGGCGTATGTTGGCTGCTGCTCTACCTGGGCATCGTTGATATAATCTGCAGGCTCCTTAGGCTGGCTCTCTCGGCGTAAGTTCCCAGTCTGGCTGTTGTCAGTCTTCACCAATGATCAACTGTTGTTATGCTCAGTCTGTGACCATTTTATTAGGCTCTTTCCACTCATCCTTCGTTGTAATCTCAACTTTTGTTGGGTGCTGGATGTTTTGGATATCCAATGCTTTGTAATAACTTATGATTGTCTCCTCACACTATCAATATCAAGGTTGTATAACTCTAACTCTCTTGGGGTCCCCCCCCTTTTCTGCACTAACTTATATTTACGGGTCATACAAGACCAAATCTCTTTCACAAAGAGTTGTTTACCAACCCAACAATGGATCATAATTAATCATCAGCCACTTGTTATGACAAATACATTTCTTCTAGAAACTCCTCTTACTCGAACTTTATTTTGTAAAGTTTGTTTCATGAAGTCGGATACCGACGACTACATATTAGTACAAACAGATCGCCAAAAAAGTTTTTATGAATATAAGTTCTTGGAATTCCCGAGGTATCCGGAGCCGAAACTTCTGGACAAATATAGATATTTTCTGTCAAAATAATAATATCAATGTTTTGGCGCTTTTAGAAACCAAGACAGACAAGGTTCCGACCGAAAGCGTTATGCGTAAATGCGGATTCACTAATGTTACTTTTGATCAAGCAAGAGGTTTTTCTGGTGGTATTTGCCTTCTTTGGAAAGATATTCCGCCCTCCCAGGGATCCATCGAACTGATCTCGGTTCAGCACCGATTCATTCACTTCAATTATTCGGACTACGTTTTGTTGTAAGCCTAATTTGCCATGTTCTACATTTACTTTTATATCGATTTCTGCATACATTTCATGCATTTGGGCTAAGATAGTACAGAATCTATGTGGTTTATGGTTATTTGCCAAATTATGGAATCTACACCAGTTTCTGTTTAAATCGCAGAATTTGAGGCATTTTACAGCAATTCTAAGGAAGGTCGAAAAAGCTCGAAAATCCAATACAGAAGTCCAAGGTCAAAGCAGCAGCAGAACCAGTCGAATTGAGCTAAGAACCCAAGCTACTCGATCTCGAGTAGCCCTTACTCAATCTCGACGAGAATGTCCGAGCACAACCTTGTCAACCAAGAGCAACGTCGAGAGCTAGACCAACCAAGCTCCGGAACCCAACTCGATCTCGACAAGACCTGGTCGAGATCGACGAAGCCCAATGCCACACCCTGAGTCGACGAGGAGAAGAGCTGATCGAGAAGCCGAGGATGAGAAGCCGAGCACATCTCTACTCGAGATCGACGAGCCACCCAAGGCCCGTCCGAGTCCAAGCCGAGGAGAAGCTGCTCGACCAGGAGTCCACACCTCTACTCGATGTCGACTAGGGTTAGTCGAGATCGACTAAGCCCAGAGACCAGATCCATGCCTGTCGAGTAGAGCCGCCGAGGAAACCTAGTCGGGAAGGCCAGTCTACTCGAGATCGACTAGGTGTACTCGAGGTCGACGAGCGCTAGGAACCCATGTCCGAGCCACGTCGAGCAGAGCCACCCGAGAAGTCCAGTCGACAATGAGTCCTAGTCGATATCGACTAGCCTTTGTCAATATCGAGTAACCCAGTTTCCGCAGACAAGTCGACGTGAGCAGTCCGAGTGGAATTGGGAATCCTTGGGCACGAAGAAATCCGAGAATGGCCGAGAATTCTATCCAAATTTGATCAAGTTCTATCCATGGAGGGAGATCTATCAACACATGAAGACTTACCTAGTTTAGATTTATCTTTTCCTTTAAAAATTTATGTCCTTATGCAATTTATTTATCTTTAAGCTTTAAGTAGATATAGATAGATGATTATTTCCTTGATTAGCAAGGTTTGATCACTATAAATAAAGCCCATGGGGCTGAGTTTTATTCATTCAATTCCAGAGGAAGACAAGTAGTTCCACAGAGACAGTTTAGGGAGTTCGAAGGTTTTAGGGTTTTGGCATTCAACGAGAGTTGGATCGTCGGGATTGTAAAGTCTTTTGAATTTAGTTTAATGCAAGTTATTTCCTTTCAATCGATGATGTCTGAGTTTGCAATGAAGAGCGAGTAGTCCACCCACTTCTAGGGTTGGGGCGAGCCCGACGATAGCCATGCATAATTGAGGTAAAGATTCAACCTTTATCATGTTCTAAGCATTTTCCTACTTGTTTATGTGTTTATTGCCCATCTAATGGAGATCCATGCTAACAACTTGGATTATAAACATAAAATCGGTAGAGACAATTAAGGTTTCTTGAAAGAGTTGTCTAATTGATGGAAAAGGCGAAAGCTTAGTCCTTTGATGCGATTCACATGATTATATGTTTAATTTTACCTTATGCATGTTTGGTTATCGTTGTTGCAAACCCCAATCTTGGAAGTCTTTTACATCAAGTTTAGTCGAAACCCTAAAGCATTTGTTCTTTATTTTCTTTTGTTTTTAAGTTTCTGCCCTACTCGATCTCGACCAAGCCTGGTCGAGCTCGACTACTGATATTCGACCAAGGTCGCCGTAGCTTCTCCTGTGCAGGTACTCGACAAGCCAACTCGAAGTCGACAAAGGCCCTACTCGATATCGAGTACGCCTCGTCGAGATCGACCAGCCCAGTGCCTGTGACTGCTACTCTGTTCGACTGTGCCTGACCCCTGTCGACTAACCCTTAGTCGAGGTCGAGTACCACTGTTGTCGACTTCTGTCCGTGAGATTCCACCGCTGCCTAGGATCCGCTGACACGCTTCCTCGTGGATCGATCCTGACTTCCCACTGCTACATCAAGAGGAGGTCTTGTAATTATTTGCGTGGGCAGAATCTGGTTTGATTTATTTTGTTATATTTCATACTCTATTTCCTCCTCTCGTCACGTTTCAAACCGGTGCTTTGCTGTCTTAGTGGTCTATGCACCACCGGACGATCGTCGCAAATCAGCCTTCTGGGAAACTATCTCCCTTTATACATAGTCACTTCTTATTCCCTTCTGTATTATGGGAGATCTAAACGAAATAGCTACACCAGCGGATAAATTAGGCGGGGTATATCCCTCGCAGGCACGTTTCAGGCGTTTACACGAGTTAAAGAATACACTCTCACTTCTAGAAGTACCATCATACGGTGGTCAGTTTACTTGGCAATGCAAGGTGAATGACGAGGTTATTTGCCTGGAAAAGCTTGATCATTTGCTAATCCACACGGACATGTTAACCATTTTTGACTCGCTTCGCACTCTTATTCATCCATTTACTAGATCTAATCATGCTCCGATTTCTACCGATTTTCGTCATAACATTCAGCCAAAAAATAGACCGTTCAAGTTTGAGATGGCTTGGGCCACCAGAGCAGATTACAGAAACCTAGTTTCGCAAGCTTGGCGAACTGACCCACAAGGCTCCTTTATGTTCAAACTAGTTCAAAAGGCAAAAGTGCTTAAAAAATTTCCAAGACTTGGAACAAGAATATTGTTCGCAACATTCACAACCAAATACAAGTCACGGACCAGAAGCTTTTACTCTTACAAACATCGCTGATTGCAAATTATAATAACAAAGATATTCAACTACTTAAACAATTACTCAATAAGAGAGAACGTATGCTAGACTTTCACCGTCGCTACTGGAGTCAGAGGGCTAAAGTAAAACATGCCAAACTGAATGATTCCAATTCCGGTTATTTCCATAAGATTGCCACTGCTAAAAGAGGCATGAAAATAATCAAATCTATTCTGCAACTTAACGGGGAATCCACGACATATTTTCATATAATCCAACAAGAATTTGTTCGAGATTTCAAATCTCGCTTCAGGGCTTCTACGGCCAATGGTCCTGATATGTCACCAGACCTAGCGGTCATCCCGTCCTTAGTTTCGCAAGCAGACAATGAAATGCTCTCTGCTCCTGTCACTAACAACGAAATCAATGCGGCCGTGTTTTCAATGAGTCCGGATAAGGCTCCGGGTCCTGATAGTTTCCCAGCTGGTTTCTAAAATTAGATATGGACAAGGCATACGACCGCATCGAATGGCCTTTTCTATTCCAAGTATTATCAAAGTTTGGGTTCCACGACCCTTTTATCAGCCGAATAAAGGAATGTGTTTCAACTGAATCCTACTCGGTCCTCGTTAATGATGAACCAACCACAGTATTCCAACCGAATAGAGGTTTAAGAAAAGGAGATCCCCTATCCCCTTTTCTCTTTATTTTAGCTTCTGAGGTACTAGCACGTACATTGCATAACCAAGGACTAGTTAACAAGGATCTGGGTATCACTTTCGGTCGACCGGGTATCAAAATTCCGTTCTTAGCGTTTGCTGATGACATCCTCATTTTCTGTAAAGCATCACAAGCGGCATGCACTTCTGTGTTGTCCATCTTAGACAGATACTGTCTGATTTCTGGCCAGAAACTTAATCTCCACAAGTCAAGCTTCCAAGCATCTCCTAACACGACTTCAACTGCCATAACGGCTACTATCGCAGTGCTTGGTATTCCTCGGGCAAACAATTTCGACAAATATTTGGGCTGCCCTGTTATAAATGGTAAGACCAATCGGGACACATTCGCTGATGTGGTTCTTAAGACAAAACAGCAACTTACCAAATGGAAAGCCTCGAATCTTTCTGCTGAAGGGCGTCGGGTGCTTATCAAAGCAAATCTCAGTGTCAAACCGATTTTTCTTATGCAAGCCTTTCTGTTACCTTCGCATATCCTTCATGAGCTAGACAAAGTATACAGACAATTCTTTTGGAATAAAAACTCTAAAGCGCCCCCACTTATCAGTTGGGACAAAATTTGCTCGGACACAATGAAAGGGGGTTTGGGGATCCATAAAGCTGAGTCCATGAATATTGCACTCCAGATGAAGCTTCTTTGGAAAATTATGTCTGAACCAGATAACATTTGGGTCCGTGTAATCTCACAGAAATACCTCAAAGGGCACGATCTGTTCAGTTATAGTAAAAAGGGTAACTCCTCGTGCAAATGGTCCCGCCTTATGTCTATCAGACCTCAGTTTCTCCCTGCGCTTCAGTGGAGGGTCGGAAATGGGGAAACCATTGATTTCTGGTCCCATAACTGGGCTTTTCAAAAACCGTTGGATTCCAAAACGATCAGTCCTATTCCTGACGCTCTAAGTGGTGTTAGGGTGGCTCACTTCATCAACTATGAACGTCAGTGGAATAGGCCTTTATTAACCGCATCTTTGACAAATGTTCTGAAATCTGAAGACATCGACCATATCATGAGTTTAACCTTGCCTAACAATCCAATAACGGGCCGTCTATATTGGGGCCCTAGCAAAAATGGCTGGTTTTCAACCAGTTCCGCTAACTCCTTCTTATCGGAACATGCAGGGATGCCAGATTTCGATTGCGGTTGGATCTGGAGTCTCGATGTGCCACCTAAAGTTCGACACTTCCTCTGGAAAATCTCTCGTGATGGGCTTTCGACTAAACTTAGATTACAAAAATCACATGTGGCAGTGCCTTCTGGCTGTGTTTATTGCGGTAATACTAATGAATCGGTTGACCACCTATTTATTCACTGTCCCATGGCTAATGACTTGCTCAAAGCTTTACGCATTCGTCTTCCGGGATATATAACTGCAAACGTCGGATTAGGCTCAGTCTTCCCACTTCAGAAGATTAAACGAGCTCTTGGTTCCACAAAGTTTGCTGATTTAGCGTCAGCTTGGTGGCCTTGTGGTTCTTTAGGAATCAAATCGCCTTTAATCATACAACTAATGTAACCATTAATGACATTCTACTGTTCTAGAGCACCAGTACCCATTGCTGGAAACAATCTAAGGTTTTGGACGACGATCCTACTAGTTCGGTGACTTCTGGTCGACGTATGGTCGGCAGTCTGCACCTGCCGGTTCATACGAATGGTGCTGCTCCAATCAGTTCTCAGCGTCGGTCTGGGAAGTGGGATAAACCACCTATAAATTGCTATAAGCTTAACTTTGATGGATCAGTCATCCCGGGTGTTTCAGCTTCGTACAGTTACGTTATCCGTGACTCGGTTGGTGAGGTTGTCGCTCTCAGTCGGTCTGTTTGTACCAATATATCGGTGGTATATGCTGAAAATCTTGGACTCAAAATGGGTATGTTACGCGCTAAGGAGATGAAGATTTCAAACCTTCTGATCGAAGGAGATAACTTACTGGTTATAAAGGCTCTACTTGGGGATTGGAAATGTCCCTGGACTATCGAGATGCTACAAGCTGATATTCTGTCTGATATCTCGTCCTTTACTTATGTTGCTATTCGTCATATTTTCAGGGAATCTAATGTTGTGGCCGACTATCTTGCTCGTTGTGCCCATGCATCCCCTGCCGACGTCAGCTGTGAGGATGATCCAGAACTGCATGTTCTCGTCCGGAAGGATGCGCTAGGAAGGGCCTCTGCTGCGGCCGACCCGACCTAATCTTTATCTAGCGTCAAAAAAAAAAAAGGAGGAACATAAATATGTGTCACGCTCTTCAAGTAGTAATCTTTACCTTATAAATCTTATTTAAAATTATATATACACTTAGGCCATATCCTATAAAATATTTTAATCTTTTTCAAAATAACCCAATATATTTGGCATGGGTTGATTAGGAGGAACAAAAATATGTGCCACACTCTCCTTATTTGCAAAAGGGGAGCACGTCACGTAAGATTAAAAACTCATGCTTTAGTATATGTAGTAAGTATTGATAGATTGATATCTTTATCCATAATAATAATAATAATAATAATAATAATAATAATAATAGAAAAGTTGTATTCAACTCACCATAAAATCCATATATCATTACTTCTAATATTATATCAATTTAAATTTCAAAATTATAAATTATAAATTTTTGAATTAAAAAAATAGTGTCTATCTTTTCATCTTCAAAAATTTATATATTTATTAATTTAGATTTATTTTTTGTATCAAATTGAATGTCTTCAATTCAAAGAAATAAATATTATGTTTGTTAATGTTATTGTAGAGAAGCAAAATTGATAGAATATTATTAGTTTTTAACAATATCTTCTTAAAAATAATAAGAATGAAATAAAACAGAGAAAATACTTGCAATAAAAGATTTGCCATATAAGAAATTTCTCGATTGAGGAAAATTGATATGCTTAATTACATTATAGGTTCAAGAAAATGCATATATCTAAATATTTACAAATTGTAACTTATGCTAATTAGAAATGAGTAATTAAAAAATTGTGTTTAAATTTGCTAGATAAGTTATTGATATATCATTACCTTATTATAGAATATATGTCATTGGTAATTTTTTGCTTTATTCATCAAGTATAATACCAGTCATGTAATTCATATAAAATTATGTCCCGGGCGTAGCACGAGTCTGCCACCCTAGTTAATTATATGTAAAGCATATATAAAGCATTTAATGCTATTATTGGGACTAAGTGACACATAAAAAATTAATGATGGGTCTCTCAAGGCTCATTTATTGTGCCTTAAATAGAGAGACATAATAGGAGAGGAGTGGAAAGCTGAGGAGGGAAAACGTCGCCCGTTCATTTCTGGAAATTGTATAGTTTCTATCCTACCAATAGTGTAAATATGTCATGCCATCAATTGGAAATTGTCCTTCCATTTCTGTAAAGTATTACTCTGATGCGTTTGTCTTTGAATTTGTATGTGTTTTGCTCTAAATCTAACTAAGGCACTACAATTGTCGATTTTATAGATAAATTATTTAAATGAAATTGCTTTGATGTTAAGAGAAACTTGAAGAAAATAAGTGAGATTGAATTGCTTTTGATTGCTAATTTTGTATCCTAGTTCGAGAGATCATGAGGTTGAGGTATTGAATTTTGTAGTTGTTTTTTATTGCCAATTTTATAGATACACTATTTTTTCTTTCATTGGTCTAACATCAACAAATTTATGAACCTACGCATACTCCGTATTAGCCTATATGAGAGTCGAACGTATATCTTTGTGTGCAAATACAACGCTCTACCAATTGAGCTAATAGACTATTTTCTATCATATAGATTAATAAACAAGTTCAATGGAAAGTCAACATCAAAGAAAAGTGCAAGAAGTTTGTCCGGTAGCAGTGACAACGATGGGTAAGTGATCTTGTACATCATTTCACGGTGCAAAACGACAAGCCCATCCACTCCCTCCCATGGACATCAGCTGTGTGATGAATATGTAGTGGGAGATATTATGTGTCATGTGTCAGATATATTATGGGGAAACTTGTAATGACTACCCTATTTCGTCTCAGGTGTCGGAGATATTATCCACTCCCTCCCATAGACATCAGTTGTGTGATGAATGTGTATCGGGAGATATTATGAGTCATGTGTCAGATATATTACGGGGAAACTTGTAATGGCTACCCTATTTCATCTCATGTGTCGGAGATATTATGGGGATAATTGTAATGTATACAATATTTTGTCTCAAGTGTCTTCAAGTGTTGGAGATATTATGTATTTCCAGCTGCATCCTACCAGTATCGTATGTTTATCTTACCATTATGTTCAACATATTCTACCAATATCATACTTTCATCTTACCAATATCATGCAACCATTATGCCTACACGTAAAATTCGGTGATTAAATAATCATCCTATTAAAAGGGAATTTTTTTTCCTCACCAATAGTTTCAAAATACTATACCATTATCATCTTATGATCCTAACATTCTGATGCGAGACGAACATCGTTGGCACTTTCGCCCTATGCCTTGAATTGGTAAATAAATAGCGGTCATTCCGGGGTTCGAACCGGGGACCTATGGGTACTACCCACAAGTCCTTTCGCCCTATGCCAAATAGTAATATAATCCAAACTCAAATACAAAACCAATAGATTAGTCAATCAATCACTTGATAAACCAAACAACTACTAGTATAACAATTAAGTCCGGAGTCGAACCCGCAGGGAGAAGCGATTTACTACTCAATAACTCTGAACAAGAACTCTTATGACCAAACAATGACTTATAGCAAATAACCAGGATGTAAAAGTAACTAACTTTATGATTGCAAAGTAGATTGATAATAAGGTAGAAGAAATATTTCACCTGTAATTCTCTGACAATGGTTGAGATTCATGGTCATAGGATTGATCTATCAATTATTCATAAACACATGTCTACTTGACTAAAGCTGAAAGATATGCAGGGATACAATCACCTTATTCAATATCACTAAAGATTAGCATTAGGGACTCAAGTAATTAGACCAATTGGAATATTGATTCAATGCAATATGGGTTCACTCGACATCAACTGCTCTAGTCAATGTCGATTCCCCTTCTCCGGTGCCGCCCTCCACCACCATCTTTGGCCTTCCTGCGTAGCCGCCGGCAACACAAGCACTACCACCTTCGGCCTTCCTGCGCAGTGACAACAACCTAGCAACCCCTCCGTCCTCTTCGCAACCCCCATCGTACCCAAAACCGCCCCTTCCTCCATTTTTTTTTTCTGATTTCAATCCACGTTTGCAACTCTTCTGGTATGATCTCTACCCTATACTCTTTATTTACTGATTTGGATTCGATTATGATGATTTAGGGTTGAGATATGATATTGAGATGACATTTGATAGTTTAGGGTATGAAATTGCGCGAGAAATTGAAATTGATGGAATTAGGCAGTTATTACCATTATGTTTAGGGTTGGAAAACTTTTTATTGCTGAGATTATTGATTTTGGATTGTTAGGATTGCTTAGCTTCGACATATTGCTATTGATTCAAGAAATTTGAGATTTATGGGATTTTAGTTGATTTTCTTGAGATTTCTTGAATGATTGTTAATTGAAAGCTTAATTGTATCTTTCTATTTAGCATCTTATGTTGGGTTTATACATGGTTTAGCAATATGAACTAGCCTAGGATTGATTGCTATTATTTCAGGCTAGTTTTTGAAACTAAGTATGGGGTTCTTGTTATTGTGATTTTATGTTGTTTGGTTAGAAATTATACTCTTTATTTACTTATTTGGATTCTATTATGATGATTTAGGGTTGAGATGTGATATTGAGATGAGATTTGATGGTTTAGGGTTTGAAATTGCGCGAGAAATGGAAATTGATGGAATTAGGCGGTTATTATCATTATGTTTAGGGTTAAAAATTTTTTATTGCTGAGATTATTGATTTTGGATTGTTAGGATTGCTTAGTTTCGATATATTGCTATTGATTCAAGAAATTTGAGATTTATGGGATTTTAGTTGATTTCTTGAATGATTGTTAATTGAAAGCTTAATTGAGATATTTATGACTGATTTATCTTTCTATTGAGCATCTTATGTTGGGTTTATACATGGTTTAGCAATATGAACTAGCCTACAATTGATTGCTATTATTTCAGGCTAGTTTTTTAAACTAAGTATGGGGTTCTTGTTATTGTGATTTTATGTTGTTTGGTTGGAAATTACCTTATATTGGTTTTTCTTGCAGACAATGGTTCGTTCAAAGAACCCTGGCATAGATAGAGTTGAGATCGCCGACAAAGACTAGCGTCGGCTCGCTCAGGACCTCACTGAGAGAGCCTTGAGAATTCGCTGGTATTCTAGAGCTGACATGCAGGAGCTTGGGATGCACAAATGGATGATAGAGGCTTTCAGCTGGCTCAGTGCTGAAAGCCTACTGCAACCCCTCGAGCACCACTACCCCACTTTCACGGGGGAATTTCTGGCTACCTTGGAGATACCATCGTGCACCTCTTCATAAAGGCAAGGGGTCACCTTCCAACCGCTGGGCAACCGCCCACATCGCATGCACCTGCAGGAGCTAAGTGACAGATTGGGGTTTGTGCACACACCCAACGCATCCACCATCCCCGACCCCAACACCATGTGGCGATACATGATGGGGATTGATAGGCCCACTCCCAACGTCACCTATCCTACAACATCGTGAGTCCCCTCTTCAGGACGATTCTGCGTATCTTGGGGAGTACCATCTGGGCACGTCTTGAGCTTCGCCGCCCCAACCATCAAGAGACAGAGTGTCTCTGGCGGATCCTATTTGAGTCGAAGCCATTGACATTCGTTTGGCTCCATCACTGCATGAGCCATCATCGTTCCAGCAACGGTGACATTATGGATTGCGGCATGGTAGCCATCCTCGGCAGATCGCTCGATTTCAAGTTGTTAAGTAAGCCATTTCAAATCCCCAAAACAACAAATCTGGTTTTCAAAAGCGTTTGCCAAAATCTTTACGTCATCAAGTCTCCCATTTGGCTAAGGGATGTTTCGCAACCGCGAAACACTCCTAGCGAGCACCCCGTGAGCTGGGAGAGGGGGGGGGGGGTATCGCGTCCACGAGAGAGGAAACTCAGCTCGCCCTCACGAGAGGGGTCTCGCCATGGCTGAGTTTCTTGTTGTTAGCTTCCTAACTCTCACTCAACCTTACCCTGACCTCAACCCACATGTTAGCACACACATAACACAAAGAAATCGAGAGAAATGAGGATTCTCACCCAAGCTTCTTCTCCTCCTTCGGTTTGCTCGTGGAGCTTCATCCGGGCTCCGTTTGGGCTAGTTCTTGCACGTGCCTAGGATGCATGTGGGGATGTCAAGGTTTGGCCTTTATTTTAGTAGGAGATGAAAGGAGAGGAAAACGAGTGCTTACCTCCCCTAAAACCGAAAACATCGTGATTGGGTCTTCAATGGCTTCTCGGGTGCGTCTTCGGGTCATTGGGTTCGAGCTGCTGCTTGGAGGACGTCAAGGGGAGGCTGAGGGAGCTGCTACTGTTGGTCAATGAAGGAAGAAAGAGAAAAGGAGCCAGCTTGAGCTCAACCAAGAGGAGATGGAGCTTGGGGTTCTTGCTCTTGGTTTCAATGGAGGAAAGGCGGAAGAGGATGATGTTGGTGGGGCTGTTGTAATGGCGTTTAACTGTTGGAGTGGGGAGCTTTGGGCTTCTGAAATCTCACAAAAGTGGAGGAGGAAAGGAGGAGGAAGAAGGAGGGTGAAAAGATAAGATTTTGCAGCTTTTGAATAAGGTTTTGTAGAGAGTGTTTAGGGTGTGTATTTGATTTTTGTGGTGAGTAAGAAAGCCAACAAATCTAATTTTGTATGAGCCGAGAAAGACTTGAATGAGGCAAAACATGATGTGGGCAAGGAGGGGTTGAAGACTACTTTGTCTCCTTGCTTCTTTTGGGGTAAACATGGCAAAAGGACGGAGAAAGGCAATGTGGGTGTCTAGCCAACTTGGGTAAGGGTGGAAGCTTTCTCCAAGGTCAAAATTCAGCTCATGAGAGGCTCAATAGGGCTGAGATTGTCAGATCAACATGGGAGGATGAGACAAGGTGTGTGGTCCCAAAAGCGCTAGTTCAAAATCCCGACGTTAGTTCCCGAAAGTTAGTTTCCCGAATCCCGCTCTCTCGATCTAATCCCGACTCGACCAAGTTAGTATTTCAAAATAATGAGTATATCGACATCCTAAACTCATTTCAATTCCCGAGGTGAAAGGACAGAATTGCCCTTCAACAGTTCAAAATTTGGCTGGATTCTGCTTTAAGGATTTTAAACACGATTTTCAAGGTGAGGACGAGGATTTTCAATTATTCAAATTTTCCAACTTAAATCCCTTTTTAACTTATTTATTTGAAATTTGTTATTTGGAAAAAAAAACCCGAGGCCTTTACATACCCTATAATCAAATTGTAAAATCACAATCCGTGGGACAAAAATAATCCAAACTCGGGTTCACAAACTCAAAATCTCCCATCACAAACTATGTATTTAACATTACATAATTACAAACTAAGCATATAAACTAAGTAATTCAAACCCAATTACACACTAAAACCTAATTTTCGAAAAGAGGTTCGAAATCTCAAGTACCCATTACTCTTCGGAGGTTTTCGGCACCTCCAACTCCAGTCGACGTCATCAACTAACATGTGTCGCCTTCCTCTTTCCTCCTTTTTTTGTCCGCCCGTGTTCCTTGCTTTCTCTTCCTCCTTTCCTTTTCTTTCTTCCTTCGTCTGATGTGATGGTGCAAACCCTTTTTTTTTTTTAAGTGACAAAGTTGTTAGTTTTTACATGGTAAAAGCATGCCGCAAAATTATAACACTCAGGGGTACCCCGGGGAATGAGGCTACTCTTGTACAACACACGAAAAAAACCGATATCTCGAGGGTTCTAGGCAAAATTTCCGTTAAAGAAACAATCATCATAAGCATTAGGTTCATTGGTTCTGAGGATGACAATGGGGTGGGCTCGGGGCGGGGGTTACTCTCCCCATCCTCATCCTTGTTTACTAAAAGTCTCGTTGTCCTCGTCCCCATCCCGCTCGGGGATACCCATCCCCATCCTCGTTGAGAAATCGTCGTCCCCGCTTAAATTTTCTCGTTTACGTTCTCTGCGGGTTTTTCCATCGGGTTCCCTAATTAAAAATCATGATTTTGCCCCATTTAATAGAAAATATTCGGTCGATATATATATATATATATATATATATATATATATATATATATATATATATATATATATATATATATATATATATATATATATATATATATATATATAGATAGATAGATAGATAGATAGATAGATAGATAGATAGATAGATAGATAGAGAGAGAGAGAGAGAGAGAGGATAAATCATATGTACTTAGCCCTTAACGTGTACCATTTACACAAATTTGAACCGTTGATTAGTTGAGATGGAGGGTGGAGATTAATTAGCCCATTTGTGGTAGATTGCCTGCATAGATGATTATTCGGTCGCGTATAAATGATTATGCACTAGTATATGAAGGATTATTCAGTCGTATGACTCTGTTTAGTAGGTTAGTCATTATTCGATCGTATTGACGGATTATGCAATGGTAATTTTTAGGTCAAAGTTAGGGGCGTTTTCATGGTGCTGGCTATTAAAAAAATCTATCGATACCATCGCATAATCCGTCAATATGATCGAATAATATTGTAACGCCATCGAATAATTAAGTTATACAATTGAATAATAAAGCAATACCATCGCATAATTCGTCAATACGATCGAATAATATAGTGAAACCATCGAATAATCAAAATGACTAACCTACTAAACAGACTCATACGACTGAATAATCATTCATATACTAGTGCATAATCATTTATACTCGGCCGAATAATCATCTATGTAGGCAATCAAACAAATGGGCTAATTAATCTCCACCCTCCATCTCAACTAATCAACGACCCAGATTTGTCTACATGATACACGTTAAGGGCTGTGTACACCGGAACTAACCCCTATATATATATATATATATATATATATATATATATATGATAGATCATATGAGAGCAATGCTTACCATGTATTATTTGAGCAATTGCTTGCCATTCGATGATTGAGAATTAATGGTTGTGATTGATCCGTAAATAAAAGAAAATGAATTTTTAAAAGGGGTGGGGTCCACTATCATTGTTCTCAAATGCCGGCCATTGTGCGTGTGATGCACTCCTAACCCTATTTCAAACATTTATTGGCCAAAGGAAATAATAAACCACCGCCTCCACATTCCAAGCCTCCTCTCGATCCTCCCGTTTGTTGCTACTCCCTCGCCGTGCAGGCCTGCGTTTCACTCTTCTCCCTCATCGAAGACGAAGAACAGAGTGGAAGGCGGTGAGATGCCGAGACGAATCGCACAAGTCGGCGCTTCACTTCTATTATCCGTCGAAGATGAAGAATCGCGCAGGTCAACGATTCACTACCGTCCCCCGGCCCGCTGGTTCTCGATCTCTGTCATCTCTATCAATTCATCTCCAATCTTCACGCCATCGGAAAGGAGAAACTGATCAAGGGAGATCCGATGAGGCCGGGAAGGGACGTGCACAGATCTCCCTATTGCATATCTCCTTGGATCTGCATTTGTTAGAATTTGTAGGTTTTTATTTACATTTTGTGTTCCATCATCCCCTCTTCATTAGGATTTGTGAATAGGTGTTAGTGGTAAATTTGAGATTAGTGAAACTCAAGATGATCCATTGGAGTTTCAACTTTCAATCGATCCTTCACTAAATTGCTGGACAGGAGGTTTCTATTTTTTGGGGTAAATTTGAGATTATTCAGGTTTACATAGAAGGTTATTCGTATGTATGTAGGATATTGTTGGATTTTTTTTTTTAATTTTATGGGGGATGAGGAGATTATTCGCATGTATGTCACAAATTATTCGTTTGGATGCGGAGATTATTCGCATGTATGTCACAAATTATTTGTTTGTATGCAAAGTATATCAGTGGTGGAATATTCATATTATTGCAATCATGTTAGAAGTAATTTAGGTTTATTCGGTTGTTTGAAAGATTGTATTCATATGAAAATTAGAAATTATTCGTCACAATAATAATAAATTTCTAGTAAATTTTGAATAAATTTGGTATTATCTACGAATAATTTTTTGATGCCTATGAATAAAAGATATGCTATATAAAAATAATTATTTAAATTAATACGTAGTTTCCAATTTTAGTGTAGAGAGTGATATACACTCTCCAAATGAAGAGAATGGCCCAAACTTTAGTGTGGGTCCCACTACAATTAATTAAAATTCAATTATAATTTTAGATCAATCTCATCCATCAATTCTACCTAATTCAATGGTTTGGATTTGCTCACATGATACATGGTAAGGGTTGCTCACATGGGAGTCAACCTCCTCTATATATATATATATATATATATATATATATTACATATAATATCTCATAAATGTAAATTACACGATAAAAATTTTAAAGTGAAAGAAAAATTACATAAAATTATATACGATCTAAAAAAATAAAAAATCTGTACTCCCCATCGATAATCTCTAGGATTTCTTAGAGAAAAGGACAGGGCGGGACAATGATCGGGGTGAGGACTATTATCCTCGTTCTCATGCTCGCGGACCCGTGCGGGGAATCATTTTAACCCCAATTTTCATCCCCATCCATATTTAATTTTTCCATTTCTGTCCCTACGATAGAAATTCTCCACGGGATCGAAGAGTCCGCCTCATTGTCATCCAAAGCCCGGAAGAGGCCCGATATGTAAATAGTCTCCTCCTACAACGGCCCTTTATAGGGCAATTCCTTTCCCATTTCAGTTTTGTTGGTTTCAAATCGAAATGGGGGAATTCCAGATTCCCTTTATCCCTTCTCTCTCTTCCGCCCTAAATCAAAATTAGGAACTTTATCAAGTGTTTCAATTAGAACCCATGTCGATTCGCCAGCTGATTTGATCTGGGTGCCCTTTTTCTTTCGTTATCTTTGATTCTTTCTGGGTTGAAAAAAGCAAAATTGCATTTCTAGGGGTATGGATTCGGGTAACATTGAAAGCGTCGGGTCTTCCCTGGATGAGGACGATATCTCTCTCGCCATCCCCCGCCTCCACACCAACCACCAGTTCACGCCGTCAAAGCCTCAACGAAACGGCGTCGTTTCCAATTCTACGGTTCATCCGGCCGCCCCTAGTGTCCACGAGCTTCTCGAATGCCCTGTTTGTACCAATTCTATGTACCCTCCTATTCATCAGGTCCGTTTAGCTCATAAATTTCGAGACCTTCTATCTCCCCTCAGATTTTTGTGCTTCAATTTTGATTATGTGATAAGTTTGCATTTGTTGCTTGGATTTTTTTTCTTACTTAGGTTTTTGTTGGCTATTGATGCACTTGCTTATTTGGGACAGTGTTAAGTCTAGATCAATTCGAAACTGGTTTGCAAATGGTGCATTGTGTTGGATGTTTGCAAATTCCTTACCTTTTTTATTTGTCAGTGGAGACGATTATTAGGTTTTTGAACTTGGAAATTCCTTAATGCCGAAAAGACTAGCTTCATATTTTGGTTGAACTTGGAAATTTAGTAGCAGACAATTTACACACTACATTTTCGTATGAGCACATTATGATCGCTACTGTTATAAGCATGTCTTCTCAGTTAGAAGGATTCAGGCCTCAACTTCAAAGAGTTCGGGCCTGAGGGATTGTGTGGCAAGTTTCCTTGATTTTCCCTTTCTTTTTAATGAGGTCCAAAAATGTTTTGTTTGGCATGGAAGGTTGTATGTTAGGCTCTTTATTAGCACCATTAAGTACTAGATCTGTACAAATGAGCTCCTTATAAATCAACAGTGGAAAGATCATTGCAAATATGTTTTCTTATTCCTTCTTTGACGAAAAGAAAGATTGCATATGTTGCCATGTATTCTCCTTAGCTGTTGATTGACTGGATCTAGCGAATAGAGTGAGAATTGAGTAACTAGTGAGGGAATAACGGTAGGATACTTTGGTGAGGAAATATATAGCGTAAGAACCAGCAATGGAATACTGTACTAAAGAGACTTGAATGTGGATTGTGGAGCATTTAGCTTTAGTGCACTTTCTGAAAAGTCCATAATAAGTATAAAAAGTATAAAAGGATTGATATTCCATGTATCCCAAGGAAGATTATTTGTTTCTGATATTTAATCTGTGTAGCTTGTTCAACCTTTGGGACATCAATTAGGCTTATACACTACATTTCTTAGTTCACACTCAAAGAATCAGTGATGGGATCCATTGCTGAAGATAGTAGTATGATACAGGTCTAACATTGCCTAACTTGACCCAAGTGGATAATGATTCGGGAGTGCCGTTCTGCTGTCTTTATCTGGATTTGTTCTACATAACTTGAGAATTTGCGTCGTCTAAAACTCTAAAATTTTATAAGCAGGCCAAAAGAACAAAAATGTTGTTTATTAAAATAGGACAAGATAGTGTAGATATGGTTAATTTTTGTTATGTAGAAAATTTTAAATGAATCATATCTTAAAGATGGACTAGATTCACTCTCTTAACCATTACCTTTCCCTACTAAAAAACAAGGAGGGTATGAGTTCCTTTTATTCAGTATGAAGATCCTAGCACTTGAGAATAGAATTTTAAATTCAAGTGCTTCCTATCCTTAGATAGCATAATGTTCTCTTCATTCTAATCGTGTCCTTGTTCTTGATCTTTCTAATGAATGTTTTATTCTTCAGTGTCACAATGGACATACCCTTTGTTCCACATGTAAAACACGGGTGCACAACCGGTGCCCTACCTGTAGACAAGAGCTTGGAGATATAAGATGCTTGGCACTGGAGAAGGTGGCTGAGTCACTCGAGCTCCCATGCAAATATTACCCCCTAGGGTGCCCGGAGATATTCCCTTACTACAGCAAGCTTCAGCACGAATCTGTATGTAACTTAAGGCCATACAATTGCCCGTATGCCGGGTCAGAGTGTTCTGTCATTGGTGACATCCCATTCCTCGTGTCTCACTTGAGGGATGATCACAAGGTAGATATGCATTCTGGATGCACATTCAATCACCGCTACGCGAAATCCAATCCCCGGGAAGTAGAGAACGCTACGTGGATGCTGACAGTAAGTGTTTTATCCATCATTTGCATTCTGTCTTGCTAGACACTAAATCTAGTAGTTCTATTTCATCCAATTCATGCATTTAAGAAACCCAAAACCAGTATAAATGTATGAGCTGAATTGTTTATCAGAAATTATTTTTAAATTTGTCTATTGAGTTTTATAGTGCAGTATCATTTAGGATTGAGGATAAATTCTTTTTTCTTCCCACAGTAGATGTAAGAGAATTGTATTATATAGTAGGTATTCTGATTTAGATTATTTATTTCATACTTATCTTTTTCAAGTACATCTAGATAATGAGGCAGTCTATCTAGGGCTTGATTTCTATCCCTAAATCAATTCCTTAGGCCCCTCATTTTGTTATTGGTATATATCCAACTATAAAAATCCCTGTCTCATAAAAGAACTAATCTAGTTCCTCATAAACATTTTTCATTGTTGCATTTCAAGAAAAGCCAACTGGATGGATTTATGAAAGAAATTCCTTTGCCTGCTTTTACTTTAACATGTGAAAAAATACTGTGACATTACATTACAACATACAGCGTGTAAATATGTATATTTGACGAGGATGTTAGATTTCATTGAATAGACAACACATTTATAAGGTAGTGGGTTTGAAAAAAAAAATCACCAAAAGAATACTAGTTTCTACCCAGGAGATCTCTATTTGAAGCACAACTACACAGCATTCTTCTAACCCTTGTGGTAATCTCATTCTTAATTCTTCTAATAATGATGGGATGATGGGGGATTTGAAGGTGAGCCACGCATCATTTCTCATGCTTCAAATATGGTAGAAAAAGAGCATCAGTAGCAGCTGCTAGGAGATACCCCTTTTTGAGTTTTCTAGCCACACTTTTCCATACAATCCTATTGGCAATACCATTATTGGTGGGTGGGTTTGGAAGGGTGAATTGAGAACAGCTGGAAGATTTGTGCAGAAATCAGTTTCCTCAGTGTATATAAAAATAGGTGAATCATGAGCTCTCTCTTCAGAACCCCATAGTCAACAAATATCATCAGAGACTACACCAAACTCGAAGGGGCTCTTGATTTTATTTGAAATCTGGAATGATCAGTAAACAACATATATGTAAATGTTTAGAAAATCATTTATGTTCCAGACTCATCTTCTCCCTGCCATAGATTCATGTGTTGCTATGAGCCATTTTTATCCACTCTTGATTTTGTAGTAGCGTGATAAAGTTCCAGTCCATTTGTCACCAGTAAAGCCGAGGGCCAAAATTGTCTCTAATATCTAATAGCATCAGATCTTCCTCCATGACCAGCTGCTTCTCAAGGGTGCCTGTGGATCCTCCAGTTGTCGTGTTGTATGTAGATGTGGTGCAACATTTAACCCTCTAACTCTCAATTTTAGTTTTTAAAAGTTTTTTCCATAGCCCATCCCGACAGGAGCTATGTGCATATATTCCGTTGAAGCAGTCGATAACATTAAGACTCCCTCTCTTCTTAGTTCTGCAGACGATATCCCAAGAAATTACGGAGGCTTTGGAGCTGATAGTTTTACCACTCCAAAGGAAATTCCTATAAATAGTACTAGTATGTTTTTAGTGTGGCAATGGGAATGGAGTGATAATTTGCTATTTCCCTGCATAGCTTAGATGGTGAGTTCCCCGGATATGAATTTGCGGGAAAGATGCTTTAGGAGGTGAAGGGCACTCCTAAGATATTAAGGGAAGCTTCCTTTTCATGTAATGAGAAAGCTGGAGGACGGAGTGAAAGAGCTTTTTGGGACTTGTCCTCAAGGCTGGTTAAGGAGACGGGCAATTGAACCCATCCATCTCGCATCTTCTCTAGGTTCTCTATTCCAATATAACTAGCAGTTTCTTCGGATTCTGATTCAAGTACCAAATCAATAACCCACTATGTTTCCCAATAACTTCCTGAAGCAAGAAGTCAATGACAGAAGATCTGCTGGATATGGGAGAAGGGAAGCTCTAATTTGTAAACAATAGAACAAGATAGTAACTTAGGCCACTGACTGCAGTCCTGTGCTTTATTCCATATTTTCAACACATGTTCAAACTGATAACTTGTATATTGCAATGGATGATTCCATCAATCATAATGCCATTTTTTTAACCCTCTCTGTCAGGTCTTCCACTGCTTTGGGCAGTACTTCTGCCTCCACTTTGAAGCCTTTCAGCTGGGTGTGGCACCAGTCTACATGGCATTCCTCCGGTTCATGGGCGATGAGGTGGAGGCTCGTAGCTACAGCTACAGCCTCGAGGTTGGAGGCAATGGGCGTAAGCTCGTTTGGGAGGGTACCCCACGCAGCATAAGGGACAGTCACCGGAAGGTGAGGGACAGCCACGACGGGCTCATTATTCAGAGGAATATGGCGCTCTTCTTCTCTGGGTTGGACCGAAAGGAGCTGAAGCTGAGGGTTACGGGGCGGATATGGAAAGAGCAGCCAAACCCAGATGGTGGCGCTTGCATTCCCAATCTCTGCAGCTGAAGATGAAGTGTGTGTATGCTGTTTCTTGCTTTCATGCCTTCAGTTGCGTCTCCTCACCATGGAAATTGTTGAAATTTGCGGTGTTTGAATAGGATTTGCTGGTGAAGCTACAGATCATGATGGGGTATCCTTTAAATGATATATAGGATACCAAGATGGTAAAGAATTTGTTCAGTATTAATAAAGTATTTCTTCTTCCCAGAGGTGTGCTTGCCTTCAGTGTTTTATCTAGTTTTTTATACCCAAGGATTTTGAGGAAAAGTTGTAAAAGATTTTATATACATTGTAGGGTCAGTTTTACTTTGTATTGTACCCAATGTCTATTGAATTTGTGAAATTCTCCCAAACATCCCAATTTTTCGAGTTGGTTTCAACTTGGAACTTGAGATCAGAATGTGTTTGTCGCACCATTCCCTTTTGATTCGAATGTGGTAACAACTAGTACCTAGATCATAAAGGTGTTGATCGGGTCAGTCGGATTGGGGTTTGGTAGCATCATATTTTTCTTTGAAAATCGATGTCATCAAATGGTCTCCTGACATTAAGCACAATCACATCAGTCGGCGCTCGTCGACTGCCCCTTCCGGTGGTCCTTGCTGACGCCACCCTCTCCTCGGCCGGGGATCTCTGTTGAGGTGTCCTTGGCGTGCAAGTTGCTGTTTGTTGGTCTTGCATGCCAAGCCTCTTTGGTATAAATTAAAATAATAATAACAATTTTAAAAAAAGACCAGATAATCCCAAAAGGGCTTGAATTAGCAATTCCACAAATCCCGTAAGGTCTTGCAATCCCCTCGATAGAGCTTGTATTAAATCTCGATAGGGCTTGATTGGTCCGTTTCGACTGGTCCTTCGTGATGCGGTTTGCTCGGGCGGCGTACGACTCTCGATAGGGCTTGGTTGGAGTCGGGACTGGTTGTGGTCGAGGTGGTGTGTACGAGGCGACTCCGTGATCGGGAAGAAGCTTATTGAAGGTTCATCTTCATTGCCCACAGGGATTCCTAATGTAACGTTGGCCAGCGGTGCCATTTCAAGATGGCGCTTGACTTTGTCCATAATCTACGCCCCCAACTTACAAGATTTAGTTTTGCCTATGTTTGTCTTTGTAAGGTGCATTTTTGCTTGTTGTATTGCACCTTTTCTACTCTCTGTTGTATGTTTTGACAATCTTCTGTCCGCCGATTTGTCGGCTATCGAGATTCATGTATATCTGATCCCTCTTACCTAATAAAAAAATTAAATTAAGCACAATCACATTAAAAGTTATTGATATGTGTTGGAACTTTGAAAATTAATGACATTAAGCATAACCAACAATCAAATTGGTGATATTTGGTACAATTTTCCCAATAATTAATACATATACACTGTAATTTAAATTAAATTGAGTTTAAATAATAAATTTAGAAAGCTCTCAGTGTTCAAAGACACAAATCCTTACAGTGAAAAGGTTTCACTTATATACACTTCCATATTAGGTTGGGATTTGTTTGTTGTTGCATTTGGGTCAATTCAGGCATTGGAACATATCCCATTAAAGTTTGTGCTCTGGTTGAGTCGAATTATACCATCAAATGCAAGCTTAAGATATGCAAGGGACAATTTGAACATGAATTGAAATCAAACAAAGTCATGTACATGTATACCAGCAAATAAGTTTAATGTTCATTGCTAGATGGCTTTCACATGGCAATCTTGTCAAGACGACGATCCATTCTTGCGGACACTGTGTCAAGGAACGTGCGCTCGCTTGAGCCTGGAAGAGCCGAATCCAGAGCTTCCTGGACAACCTCCTCAACCATGGATTTTTTCTTAAGGTTCTCCCTACACATGAGGTTTCCGATGGCGAAAGGAGTAAGCCCTCTCTCCACTCCCTTCTTCAGAAGCATTGTGGAGATATGGAACACGCGAGTGCAGTCAAGAGGTAAATCCCACCCGTAGAACTTCAAGAGGGCGATATCCTTTTCTGCATCGAGAGATCTGATGTACTCGATAGTTTCTGGGGCGTACTGCTGCTTGGCTTGTGGCCAGTAGAGCCAGTCGAATGTGCAATCTTCAAACTGCAAAGGCCATCAGATTCGAAACTGATCATGCTACTCAACCAAAAAAGGGTCTATGTCTCTACATGGTGATGTACATCAATTGCTGAATGCAGATAGTTAATACACTATTCGACAACTCCAGCCCTAAGATGACCTAGATTAGTTAACCAAAAAGATAAGCAGGAAGCATACTCGAATGATGTGTATGAACACAATTGATTTCACTCATTCACGATGCACCCGTAAAGTTTAACCAATCAACATGAATAACTAACATAGAAAATAAATAGGCGAAACACTTACGCTCTCTGGTAGGCAGTAACCATGATCAATCGGAATCAATGCAATTCGCCCACTTTCTTTCTCCTTTGTCATCAAAATGTTCCCTGCATGTCTGTCTGCATTAGCCAATCTGATGTCCAGTACTGAAATCTTATGCACCTCTTCCACAGGAAAAGCACTTGGACCCATATCCTCGCAGCTTCCATAGTTTTTCACAAATTTCTGCAGAGACCCAATCTTGATGCTCAATCCCATGGGGTTGTTGAACCCTTTGTGCATACATCTAACCAAACCAGTAGGAGGAACCCCAGCAAACCCATTCTCCTCTCCTGATAATGACCTTCGTCCGTTCTTTGGATGATCTAAAAGGTAAGCTGCAACCTCTCTGAAAGCTCCTTCTCCCACTCGCGTGCCCCTCTTCAAGCCCTCACCGTCCAGAGACATAGGCAGCCCTTGTGGGTTATTCACAGCCTTCGGTTCCTCATCAACCGGCTTGAAAACAGAAACAAACTCATGCCCTTTTGAATCCAGCATCAGATACGCTCCTCCCGAACCCTCTGTGGATCTGACAGGAGAATGCCCACTATTTAAACCATTTAGAGTTGCATTGACAAGATCCAATATCGGGGATGGAATCACAACTTTCTTATAGACAGTTACAGCTTCCAAGATGACATCTGCACTGGGAACCTTCGATTGCTCATCAGTTTCTCCATCAATGCTTGTAAAATTCAAATTTGAAGCATCAACAGACAACTCAAAGTTCTTGTCAACAGGCCTGGCCCTGATTTTGGCTGTTTTTCGAACCAGCAAGTGCAGCACACCATCATTGCTCTTGCAGATGTCAACTATCTTTTTCTCATCCTCAAGAGGCTCACCATCGCAAATGAGCTCCGGGTCATCAACATCAACCACGCCACGCCCCCTCTTCGCTATCTGCTTCTTAACATAACCAACATTCCTACACCTCTCGACATGAAATGTGAGCTCTTTCCCACAAGCAGTTTTAACCTTAATATGCTGGAGATCAGATAGCCTAAGAATCATATGCAAAACATTCCCATCTGAGACACCGTAGTCTTGAAGAGGGGAGTTGCTACGAGCAAGCTCCCTCCCATCACAGACCAGCTTCTGATTCTTCACCACAAACCCTTTAACAGTCTGAATTCTCAACTTCACGGATTGGATTGAATCAGAACCCAGAACCCTCATGGGGATCATGTTTCCAGACAAACTCAGATAGATCATTATGGAGTCCTTTGACCTCAGATCAAGTTCATTGTCGAAGCAAGAGGAGAGAACAGATTCATCCATTCTACCAAGAGCCAGCCCGGCAGACGACATTAGAGCGAGGCCCAGAGGTTCAATTCAAAGAGAAATGTGGCAGTGCGGGAACCCTAGATATCCGAAAAACGATCAATGTAGTTCCATTTCCTCCATTTTCTATATCTTTCTTTAATCTTTCCTGAACATAGCCGTCAACAAAGAGAAAATCGACTATTGCTACCCCCAATAGACAACAAATTGAAAGCAATTATTCCTATTTCCTCTAGATGTCCAGGTTTGAACTAATGGAAAACAAGGTAATTGAACAATATGATCTGACAAAAACCGCAATTGAAGACCTAGAGCACAAAATTAGAGAGGATAAGCCTTAAAGAAAACCTAAATTCAACATTATATTAGGGTTAAAAAGGAAACAAATTAACAGAAAAGGGAGAGAGGGAGAGATGAAATTCGATATCTTACCAGAAAGATGAGAGAAACAGAGCAACGCGATAGCTGGTGAATTAGAGAAAGAGAAGCTTCGAATTGAGAATTTTTTCTAAGGTGTGTGATGCGAGGAGGAAGACGAAGAATAGGACAAAGCGCGCTTTTAAACGCCAACTCAGCTACTGGGCGTCGTGCTTTCACCAATCAGAGCCCGACACGTCATTTTTATTATTATTTTAAACTACTTTGTAAAATGGGGGTTTTCTCGTTAAACTTATTAGGGGTCGTGGTTTAAATTTTAGAAAGGTACGAAATAAAAGTAAAAGTAATCTATTTATAGTGGAAGATACAGTATACTCCCTCCGTTTCTTAATATTTGACATTTTCTAATTTGCACGTTTTTTTAGAAATATAAAAACTATATAAAATATTAACTTTATATTCAATCCTTTTTAATAATATTACACTTAGTACTAATAAGTATGAGCTTATTAAAAAAAATTATTAAAAAAAAATTATATTCAATCTTTTTTAATAATATTACACTTTATATTCAATCTTTTTTAATAATATACTCATGAAAACTTTATTAATTGTGTATATACCCATCAAAACTTCAAAATTGTTTATATACCCATCAAATCATTTAAATTTTGTTTGATTGCCCATCATATATTTAATTTATACTATTAAATGTAAAAATTATTAAAAATTTAATTATTTAAATATCAAAATTAGTTAAATTTCAAATAATTATTAAAATGAGACATTAATTTCAATTTCTCTCAAACTAAGTAATTTTTTTTAATTTGATGTGATTTTACATTAAAAAATATGTATTTTATTTCTTTACTATGGTTTATGGTCATTCTTATAACTTAATTATTTTGAACTTATACATGAAACTTACTTGATATTCAAAATAAAATCATTGGATAAAAATATAATTATAATTACGTTGAAATTTAAATTTTATATTAAAATTTTAATTATATTTTCTATCCAATAATTGTAAAGTGATAAATTTTCTAATTATTTTCTAATTATTTAAGTTTATTATATAATTAAATTTTAATCTAATTTTCACTCAATAGTATTAGATCAAATATACTATGGACAATCAAACAAAATTTAAATGATTTGATGGGTATATAAAAAATTTTGAAGTTTTGATGGGTATATACCCAATTAATAAAGTTTCCATGGGTATATACCTGATTTCGCCTTTAAAGACTGTAACCATTATTCTCTCATTCTCATACAAAATTGGTTTTGTTTTTCAACACTTAATCACTCATTAGAACGAGTGATATCATCATTTTATAAATGCTATAGCATATAGTTGATAGTCGGTTTTAAATCATTGTTATATATGCTTTGCATGTCATTTAAGTTTTGTTTGCATATCCATGTATTAAGATTTATAATGCCAAATATTATATTATATACATGGTAACATGGATATGTAAAGAAGCCCTTATATGCTTATATAGATTTTGATTTTGTTTTTGGAACAGATGTTTACTTTCGTTTTTTATGTGTTTTTAGGTAATTGAAAGCTTGTTCGATTTCATTTTGTAATTACGTTGGAATAAGATTCATTGCATAATGGTCTCATGTGCTAAGAATCAAGCTAATAAGAGCTTATTGTCGAGTCAACGCTTTTCCAACAGTTTTTGCTTGACAACGTTTCGGTAAAATGAGTCGTTTAAGCTCTATAAAATTCAGATTAGTCATTTTGTAGTTTGTTGGAAATCTGATTCAAATATCTATAAGTTGGGAACTTTTGCAAATTCGGCCTGCAACATAATGAGATTGAGCCAAGAAGTTGATATCAACTCAAAGTTTTTACCCAATATCCATGAAGTTCTTGGTCGACATCCTTGCATTTCAGGTCAAAATGAAGGGAAAAAAGGTTATGAAGTTTCAAGTCGGTATCTTGACATCTCGGATCGGAACTCACACATTTCGACTTGATACATGCCACCTTTCGAGTCGACATCTGGGACGAGTCTAAACAGATGGAAAGTTCTGGGTCGGAACTTACATGTTCGGAACTTTCCTTTCTGCCTTCATTTCTTCCAGATTTGGACGTCTATCTTTTATCCATATAATTATTTTAGGAATATTTTCATATTTTCTAGTTTTATAAATACCATGGGAGGGTTGGATTTTAGCGAATCCAATTCCATACAGTTTTTCATTAATTCAGACAATTATATTTTATCAAGATAAGTTCTTTTAATCAATTTTTATATTTTTTCATGATGATTTCTTCGATTGTGTCTGAAATAATGTCTGACTAATTTTCTTGTTCTGGGGTTGGGGACCTTGGATGATCCCAACGATGTCGAGATAGACATGTGCGTGATTTAATCCTTTTGTGTTTAATCTGATTGATTGATATTAATTTGAATCCTTTTGGTGTTCATCAACATGTGAAAACCAGCGCCGGTCCTATCATTTTAGAGGCCTTGGACGGAAAAAAATTTGAGGGCCCTTTTATATAGAAACTAAATTATTTACTATTTTATCTATGTTTTTTGCGGGTCTAAGTGCTTAAAGGTCCAACTTAATTAATTCTTTAACTTGTGTAAGCTGAGTGGTAATGAATTACACCAGACATATTTATGACAATTGATTCTTATTATGAGTATATAGAGATTAAAAGGGAGTAGTAAATGTCTTTGTATAGGGATCTTTTGTTTTGGTAGGAAGGGCTTTTGGAGGGCAGATAGGTCCTACGTGACCTTACTCGTTTTGCACATGATCGCACTTGATCATGGGATTTTGTAACTATGTTACTTTCTTTTATACACATTTACCAGTTCAAGAACTTAGATATTTTACCTTCATATATTGTTTTTTAATATGTTCATGCATGAAAATTAAGTTGGTCTATCGATGATGTATTGCTGTGGTGAACCCTAACTCTGACATATTTCCTACCCATCATATTATTTCATAAACCTTGCAATTTGTTAATTTTCTTATTTCTTTATTTTAGAAATTCCTCAAAATGATTGTCTATATTTGGCTTAGTAAACTGGTTGATGTTATACAATTGATATTCACATAGTCCATGTAAATTCGACGCTCGATTACTACAATTGATATTGTATGCTTGCAAGGTGTTGATTTTAGATCGATCAACAAGCAGTAAGCGTATTAGGAGTGTGTAGAAAAACGTGACACGATTGATACAACATGGAAACATGAAAATACGACACGAAAAAATACGAAATCAAAAGACACAACACGAAAATAACATGAACCAATAAAATACAACATTAGTCATGTCGTGTTTGGATTGGGGATTTCCCCTTGCCGAATACACAAAACAAACAATTTATTTATTTAATTTATAGGTATGGTAATATAGCACTATTATTTATAAATCTGTAAAATATCGATAGAGTCCGACAACTCATTTGGTTATGAGATAGGCCAGCGACGCTAGGCAACCATTCAAGGTTCAAATCTGGCATCTGTTTTTTTTTTTTTCCATTCTCAATTTCTCAACTTCTTTTTTTATGTCCAAACAAACCCTAAACTCCCCATCTCTTATTCTCAATTTGTAACAATTGTCAATTGCAACAACCGACACCGACTATTCTTAAGTTCTTTATTGAAGCAAACCCTAAACGCTCGTTCAGCCGTTCTCATATTCTCAAAATTACATCTTCTTCTTGACTTCTCATACCCACCAATCCCTCTCAGCTCTCGAAACACACAATTTTGGTAAGTATGAATTTGTTCAAATCGATTGGGTTTGTTCGAATTTGTAGTTAAACAAATTCGAATATGCTTCATTGAAACTATGTGTCTTCGCATCTGCTTCATTGGAACCATGTTTGTTTGCATCTTCTTGTTTTTTTGTTGCTGCTTCTTTTGTTGTTCAATGTTCGCATCTGCAGTTGCTTGTAGTTGCTCACACAGTCACACAGACACACAATTGCGTCAATTTTTTTTTTTTTGATTTTTTTTCTTCAACTGCTTTTAGGTATTCTATTCCTACAAATAGCCTACAATAATGACGAGTACCAGTTAGGAACTATTAAAAAAATAAATCAGGTTCATGTCGGATAATCAGGTATTCGACACGGATCCGATTAGCATATTGGAGTCAAATACACAGAGATATCCGTGTTGTATCCGGATCGGGGTTTTGAGCCTAAATGATTTCGGGTATTCGACATGGTTAACCAGTTCGTGTCGGATACTTGGTTGTGCCCACCCATAAAGCATATCCCTTATACTTCTCTAATTATTACCATACCTATCTTACTTTTCATACAAAAAATATCATTCTTCTATTATCTAGACTCACAAAATTTATTTACAATATATTACCCTATGCAGAATTTGTTTCCATTAATCCAATTACCTTACACGATCTTATACCAAATGAGCTCTAGGCTCACAAAATGTGTGCTCATTAGACAATTTTTTTTTGACCTAGTGGGCTTCTCATAAATCCATTACTTCATAAATACCGCCCATTTTTTAATAAACTTTTTCAACTAAGATTTTTCTCTCTCATTCACCTTGATTTTTTTGCAATGATATTAAACCTTCTACTTCTCAACCATTTGAAATTCAATATGGTTTTTATATTGGAGAAGTGGATGTATGTATGGATTTGTTGCGGCTTGTCTCTTACGTTCCACGTCCGGATTATGAGAACTTTTCATGGGTGGCGTTTTGAAGTTGTTTACTCTATTGAAGGAGTCATAGATGCGTAATCAAATCATGACAACTTCTTATTGAGTCCAAAATTGATGATTTCACAATTATTCTACAAGCATCTTCTTATGCATTTTCATCGGCTAACTTTTCTCAATGTAATTATTATCTCCTACCACATGTATTTCCCTTTGTGTTTTACATGGCCAGTTAGCTGAGATTCATGGTTTCATTTGTTGGTACGTACTTTGTTCTTTGGTTATATATGATTGAAATTTAGGATTTTAGGGTTTTAGAAAATGAGATTTTAATTGATGAAACAAGTTGATTTGTATATTATTGATTGATTGTTGTTGGTACGAGTGTATTGTGGGTGTATAACCATTCTTTGCTCATTGCTCTTGGATTTTTGATTTCGAAAATGTTAAAAGTATGCCGGAGCCTCCTCCTCAAAGCTTTTGGGAGAGCCATTGGAGTACCCTCGGCACAATTTTATGTGATCAATCAAGTTGTTCGTTGAATATAATCGAGCTCCATCAAAGCTCGTAGAAAATAGTCAAGGAGATTTAAGAAAGACATAATCACCATGAGTATACTCAATAAAATGAATTTTTCTTTTTCCTAACTAAAAATTTATGTTGTAGTTCATATACTTTCTACCCGAGCTTTAACTACATACTTTTTCCTATTATGCAATTTGTATATGGTCTAACAAGGTGCACCAACGAGTAGGTGTGGCCACGGGTTACGGGTCAACCCGTGACCCAGCGGGTCGTACGAGTCAATGACCCGGCAGGTCCGGGTTGCCGGGTAGCGGATTAGGGTTAGGGGTTTTGTAACCCGTGACCCGGTGGGTCAACTCGCTTTTCAAAAAAAAAAAATTTGAAAAATTTATTTTTAATAAAATAAATTTATAATTATTATGTAAATTATTCTTAGAATAACTCACAATAATACATAAACTAATATGCAATGTGCAATGTGAGACAAATGAACCCCCATCCTTCTCCTTTTATAGAATTGAGAGTCTTCCTTCATTCCCCTCATTTCCAATGTGTGACAAAGGCTTTGTCCGACATCGAAAATATGGAGATGGAATAAGAAGGCATAGGGCTATATATATGTATCTCACTACCCCATTTCTTCCACTTCACTTGTTTCCTACATTTCCTACATTGGAAGTGAAGTTGGAAATAAAGTTTGAGAAATATATTCTCATATTTTTTCCTCTTACATCACACAATGAAATTATTGTGGATGAAATAATTAATACTCCCTCAGTTCGGTTTTAAATGTCATTTAAGCATAATCACTGAACTCTGTGATGTCTAATCTTGGTACGGATTCTCCCACTTGTTAATTAATTAACTCCACGAATTCACCTTCATAAGTTCATTTAATTAATTGGATGAGAAGATGCATACAAAAACTAATTAATGCCCCGTACACAAATTAGGTAGTACATCTCACAAGTGATTATGACGAGTACAGAAATTACTAGGAAAAGGGGGTTTAAAATGCAATGTGTTGTGAAGATAAAATCTTCACATATCATTTATTTATTTATTTATTTTAATAGTCATTTTTTTAAAAAAAAATGATTTTTTTTAAATAATGTAACTCGCCGGGTCAACGGGTCGACCCGAACCCGTCAACCCGTGAGATTCACGGGTTAGGGTTCTGGTCGGCCAACCCTGACCCTTGACCCAGCGGGTCGAACCCGTCGACTCAGCGGGTCCGACCCGTGGCCACGCCTACCAACGAGACCCTTATAATCAAAGAACTTGAATGAAAAATTCCAAGGTATGTATAAATGTTTTACAAAAATGAGGCAGTTTTTTGTTCACTAACAAAATGATGTTTTATCTTAGCAACATCTTCCATGTTTATTACATAACCTCGACAAAGACAACCAAGGTTACTGCTTCACCTCAGAAAAATCAGTCGAGATTATTGATTTAGCTCAATGCAATATGTTGAGCTTAATGATTCAACTTAATGTAAATATCCAATCTTAGTTTCGATAAAACTTGCAACAAAAAAAACATTAATATTGTCTAAAACCATTAAAAATCATAAAAAAAAAACAACCAAAACAATAGAATAACCATATTGATTCATTTCATGCTGAACTTCAACGAGTTTAATTATCGTTTTTTTTTATCAAAATTAAAAGATTTATATAATAATTGGTTGAATGGGTTGAGTATTTTTATAAACGCGTTTAGGGTTTTCCTTTTGATCTCGATTTGATTTGTAAATATTTTATGAAATGGAAAATGATTAGATGTGCAATTCAGCTATTTCTTCTTGCCAATAGTAGTTCTGTTGTCTTGTCAATAGCCTTAATACCAAAAAAAAACATTCTAACCTTTTTTAATCCCTTCTAACATCACGTGAGTGTTTTTCTTTACCTTAAATCACTCAAGTTTTGTATCAAAGGGTTACAAGACAAGTTTTTTCCATTGTTATTGTGTGTGGTTACTTGTTTTGGTGTTGCTTACAGGAACATGGTTGACTCGCGATCTTCTACGCCACCCCCACGAGGGGACGACATTGCCTTCAAATCTGCAATGCCGACGTGGATTGGCGAATTCATGCTTTGGCACACGAAGTACGAAAAGAATTGAGGCCCTTGACAACCCACGTTACTATGGAGTTCGCTAATATTCATGCCCAGCTTGACCAAAGAGCCATCACATAGACACCAACGAATGGTGTCAAGGGATGGGCAAAGGATGCTAATACCACTACACCTAGTGTAGGAATTGATTTCAATCCTTTTTCAGTCGAGCGGTCTATTGATCCTTTGTCTAATTTTGTAGGCAACCCCAAGAAGAGGGAAACAATTCCCCACGGCACCAACGATAGGGTCGACCCCAAAGAGTTATCGATCCTATAGGATCATCAACCTTTGTTCGAGAATGACCCTCGGGTGGACGCTAGGGAAGAATATGACCTTCATGGACATGCCTCCCCTAGAGGATTTCTACGATGAGTAGGAACTCTATGGGGATTACCTTCCAGAGTGATGTCCATGTTTTAGACCATGTTTTTGTGCTTTCATGAGTATATATAGTGCTTCATGAAACTCTAGTAAGACAATGAGTCTAAACTCAAAACAGATAATAAGCTCAATTCAAGGCATATTAACCGTTTTTAACGAGACAGTATCATCAGAGCATATCAAATTACATATGTACTCTTTCCCTTGGTTAAGGATGACAATTTCACCCGCACCCGACTCGAACCCGAATCACCTGACCCAAAAAAGTGGGTGAAAACCCGAAAAAAAGCGGGTGGAAAATGAATATGGGTGAAGTGGATATGGATGGTGGGTGGGTTGGGGTGAAATTTTTTCCACCCACACCCGACCCATCATCCACCATCCGGCCCGATCCACCATCCATCTACATTATAAAAGTATTATTTATATATTTTATATAAAAAACATATAAACTTTCTAATTTTCTAAAACTTCCTAGCTAATCGGCACTTCGTTCTGCAAACCTCTTGCCCTCTTCATCCTCTACCACTCTTGTGTTGATGTTGCGGGACGACTTATTTTTCTTAAGACAATGCTATTTAAACTCTCGTTGTGTTTAAAACTTATGGTCATATGTTTAAGACAATGTTATTTAAGCTTAGGATGCCTTATTTAATACTTAATGTGCAAAATGATATTATTTTAGCCACTGTTTTCTCCACATATTTTTATTGAAATTCAATGATGTTTATTTAGCAAAAATCACCCATATGTCATCCATATTTCACCCATTTCACCCGCTCACCCGATGGATATGGGTGAAGTGGATAAGGATGGTGGATCGGGTTGGGGTGATGAGTCATCCATGGTGGGTCAGGTGAAATGAGGGTTCATCCACCCACCACCCGACCCATTGTCATCCCTACCCTTGGTCCTAGTTTTTGTCCAATTGAGTTGTTTAGGCAAGATTTGTGATGGAGTAGTATATAGAAATTTATCCAAAAATGAGTGTTATAATATTATTTGTATTATCCTATTGATTTTGGATAAATTCTAAAAAAAACTCTAGTTCTCTTGTAAACTCCTGTATAAATAATAGTCTTTTAGAATTCCAATAAACACATCCATCCATTCTCTACTTCTCTTCTCTATCCTCTATTTTATCACAAAATTGCAATATTTTGATCGATTGGAGATATATCTCACAAGCAAGCCACCGTCACATTTTACAACCTGCCCAAAATAGTCCTATTGTTCCAATAATTTCTTCCTTGTTTAGTCGATAAACCAATAGACACTTTGGCTAGAGAATTTTGCCTTTCACCATTTTATTGTTTATTTTATGAGAAGTATTATTTTTTAAACCACAACTTACTTCTTAGATGCCAATTTAAAAATGGTTGACTACATAAATCCCTGTAGTATCCACAAAAGCATTGCAACCATGACATATTGGCTTACCATTTCAGTGAACCCTCCCTCCCCCTCAACATCAAAATGGGTTTGACTTTATTTATTTATTTTTATGACTCATTTATAACATAAATTCTCTCACTTAAAGCGACTTTGTGTTTTAAAGAGGATTAGAAATGAACTTAAATCTCTTAATATAGAGGGTAATAGTACAACTCCTTAGTGTATAATTGGTTTGACTTCCTTTTTATTATTCATAGTTTTATTATTCATAGTTTCCCTTGTCTTTTGATTTTGATAAATATAGAGCGGTCATATATGAGAATCAAACCTGACCGGAGACCATATCTGGTAAATATAAAGTAGCACAATGACAAATCCGAATTTGATAGTTGTCCTTGTCTCACAAGCATATATTGTCCTTTCTAACTTATGACTTGGCAATTTCATTCATCACCTCTACCCCTAAAACACAACATGGGTATCCTCAAGCTCCAAATCTTCCTCCTCCTCCTCCACCTCTTCCACCGCATCATCTCGGCCGCCACCAGCTGCACCTCCACCTGTGGTAGCCAGACGATACGCTTCCCCTTTCGCCTAGACGAAGGCCCATCATCCTGTGGCTATCCAGGCTTCAATCTAGCTTGCAAAGTATCCGAGAACCAGACAGTTCTTTCCCTTCCTGGCTCCGGCGACTTTCTAGTGCGTGAGATCAACTATACTGCGCAGGCCATACGAGTGTATGATCCGGGAAACTGCCTTCCAAGCAGGCTTATTGGATTCAACCTCTCCGGGTCTCCTTTCATGGCTGATCTTTCAGCCAACTACACTTTGTTCAGCTGTCCAAAGCAGTTTCAAGGCCCGGGTTTTCCTTTCCTCACCGTAGATTGTCTTGGAAACTCGACGAGATCGATCCTGGCCATCCGCAATGGGACCTCTGTGGGATCAATGGTTCCAAATAGGTGCAAGAAGATGGATGCTTTGATGGTTCCGGGTGGGAACTCACCCGGGTTTTTCATGGATGATGTTCTTGAGCTGACATGGAATGAGCCAAACTGTCAGGATTGTGAAGTCAATGGCGGTTATTGTGGGTTTGATGATCAGAACCAGATTGTCTGTTACTTTGATCAAGGTAATAATTAAATTTTTTTTTTTTAAAAAAGCTTCTATGTTCTTGAATTTTCTTATTGATCAATTCATAAGATGTGTTCACCTTGACTAGTAGTTGGATAATGATAATGTGAAAATGATGGTGCTACAAGAGACTGGTTAGGTGATTGACGCTGCGAATTGGGGAATAAGGGATAACTCGTAGCGAGAGTTCTGGATGATGTCTTGACAGATGCATTCTATGCAACTGCAAGTGATCATCTGATTCATATAGTCAATAGGAGAGAGAGGTTTGTGAGAACTATTCGATTTTACTGCTTTCGTTTAGACACAAAAGGGCTATTGAAGGTAAAAGCCGCAGTCTTCAACCTAAAACGGCTGTAGTGTGTCATGTGTAGTCGATGTCACGAAGCAACGCCCATCTCAAACAATGAATCTTGTGGTGCTCCACCTATATCTTCTTATATTTATGACTGTCATCAACCTAACTAAAGCAACCCCTAACCTAACTCATTATGACACCCATCCTCTACCTGCCTTCTCTCCAAGGGTATGGTTTTTGTTTCTACATTTGTGTCATACATTGGTCTTGTTTACTTTTAGACATGTTGATTTTGCTACTTGGGTCAAGTATGAACAGCTTATGACGATTATTTTGGTAACTTCAGGTGGATCGAAGGATGCATCAACCAACGACCAGATTTTCAAGATCATTGCGTTGTCAATCACCATACCTGCGATGCTCTGTTCCGTTGGTGTGGGCATCTTCCTATGCACAATCGACAGCAGAGCATCACGCAGCAGAGCCCAGCAAGTGGCTGCGAACCCACAGGATGAGCTCACCATAGATGGGCTTGACCAAGCCACCATAGATTCATACACTAAGGTGGTTCTTGGGGAGAGCAAGCGGGTTCCTGGGCCAAACAAGGACATGTGCCCTATATGCTTATCAGATTTTAATCCGACGGAGACATTGAGATGCATACCTGAGTGCCAGCATAGCTTTCATGCCGACTGCATCGACGAGTGGCTGAGGATAAAGGGAAGTTGCCCGCTTTGTCGGAAAATGCCATCCCCTGTACATGAAAGCGGATGAAGACATCGATCAGCGTCTATGTCCTGCGCCATTCCTTGTCACAAGATCATTAAAATGTAAAGAGATGTACAGTTTCATTAGTACAGTTAGTCTTCACTAGGGAGTCGAATGAGCATTCCCAACAAATCGGATAGAAGCTGTGGATGGTTAAATAAAGAAAAGCTAATAGAACACAACACTTGATCATTCCCTCTTCTCGATTTTGCTGAAAAGAAAACCTGTTTAATACCCATCTTCTATCCAGAATTCCATTTGAGATTACAGTAAAATTACATACAATCTGAAGGCAAACTCAAAAACAGAAACGGAACCAGTTCAGTACGTTAGCAAATTGGGTCTTTTCAAGGGGCCTGTGATGCAGTACATAAACATTACAATCATGGAGCTCTTTTTATTTCACCCTTCTTCCCAGTAGATCTAAAATTCTGGTAATTCAAGTTCTGATGGAGCGAGTGACTCAACTGCAACAATCAAGACTTCATTTCTTAGCAAGCAACTTCTTAGGAATCTTCTCGATTGGGGTGGTTTTCAGCAGAAAAAGCCTTGCAGCACGCTCTTGTAAAGTTCCTCCACATTTCAATCCACGTGTTTGTAGCTCAGTTTTCAATTTCTCCAAACCAAAAACCTGCAATACATTGAAGATATACATCAGAACTTACAGCTCTAACTCTCAAAATTCTATGTAGAAAGCATCTAATAATGAATTGCAGGATCCCTTTTAGGAGGTTTTTTGAGCAAAGTCTCATAAGAAAAGAAGACCCAGCAGGTGTCAACCAGGAGCTAAAGAATTACAGAACAAAATAATGGTCATAGACAAACCTCCAATTCAGCTGCAGAGGAAATATCATTCAAATTTATCGGCTGGTCTTCCACTTCAGGGATGTCAAGAACCACAGACTTACAACCAGTGGCTTCTTTACCATCAACAGTAGCAGGTGCACTCTCAGCTCCCACCTGCTCCAGCAAAGAAGAGTTGTTTGCAGACTGAAAAACAATGGGTTCGGCATTAACTTCCTTGTCAACTTCAGATACTAAACAAAACACCTGTTGATCCTGAAAGCCTGATAACTTTTCATCATGGTCCGTCTTGTGTTCTTCACCATTTGATGATTGTTCAGCTATACCACTCCCTTTAACATCTTTTTTGTTTCTAGTTGGACTACCACTAACTTCAGAACTTCCTCCATTACAAGAATCCTTTTCTTCTTCAGAACCACTCTCGGATGAACGTCCAGCACAAGCCACATCCAAAAGCTTGGCAGAACTTGCACAAGATGAACCCTCAAGCTCTTTGCTTGAATCTGAATGGCTTCCATTATCTATCACAACAGATCTCCCGTTCTCAGCATTATCACTGTCACTTTCTTCCTCATCTGTGTCATCACTGTCACTTTTACCCATTGCTCTCTTACCCATCCTAGAGAAACAAAACAATTATTAAGGGAGATTTCATCAAGATTCAAGGAACACATCTGAAGGCATTCAGGTAATAAAGAAAAATATATCAAGAGCACAACCAATCAAGTACTAACCCTCCATGTCTATCAGCTTCGGTTAAGGTCTAAGATAAATGTTACTAGCCCTTAACATTGTGTCGAAATTCTCTATTATTTTCTATTAAGGTGAATGGCAGGCAAAACTAAATGTCGTTTCACTTAAACATAAGTGCTAAACTTATCTATTTGCATAAGCCATAACGGAAGAAAGTAATCAAGAGTCGTGACAAGGAGCCGCAAACAATAAGCATTTCTAAGACAAACACTTGAAGAACTGAACAATGCACATATCTTATCTATTTTCTATTAAGGTGAATGGCAAGCAAAACTAAATTTCATTTCACTTAAACATAAGTGCTAAACTTATCTATTTGCATAAGCCATAACGGAAGAAAGTAATCAAGAGTCAAGACAAGGAGCCGCAAACAATAAGCATTTCTAAGACAAACACTTGAACTGAACAATGCACATATCTTTAGTTCAACTCACCTAGTTTCCAAGCTCTAGACAAATTTACTTAAACTAACAACATTTGCTGATGAATTGATAGATGCTACTTTTAGACATAACAAGGAGAGGATTATTCGTGAAGAAATCTAGTGTATGACATGCCAAATTTCACAAACAAAAACTCCGAAATTGAAGCTAAAAATCTCAGTCAAGAATAGATTGTTCATGAAGATATCTAGTGTATGACATGCTGAATTTCACAAACAAAAACTCTGAAATTGAAGGCTAAAATCTCAATCAGGAATAAATAACGACCAAAAGAGAGGGTGTGCAAGGCAAACTCACCAAATCTTCGCCTTTTTGGCATCCAACTGGTCATTCCCAGCCTTCAGCTTCAGCTTATCCATCAATTTTCTTTTCTTCCCAATCATTAACTCAGCCGCCGACTCCCTAATCGACCTCTCCACCTCCTCCACACACTTGGCGGAGTCCTCCCTGTACTTCTGCACATACTTTTCCGTGGCATCACCGCCTCCTTTCTTCTTCTTCTGAGTCTTAGCCATTTTCTTCAAATAATCCTCGGCCACCTTCTCCAGCTTCCTCTCCGCCTCCCCCGACATCCACTCCTCGAGCTTCTTCTCGGCGTTCACGTGCCTCAGCCGGCGGCCGCTCATATCCCTGCAGGCATCAAAGTTGTTCGTCTTCTTCTGGCCGGCCTTCGTCGCAGCCCCACGGAGGAGAGATCCGAACCCTCCCTTGCCACCGAGGAGAGAGAAATTGAGTTGGATGGTCGAAAGGTTGAGTTTTGGGGAAATTAGGGTTTGGTCGTCGATAAATCTTCCATTTAGGGTAAGCTTCTGGAACTGGAAGGGGATTTGGGCGAGGGATTGGACCTGTTGCTTGATGAATTCGCCTGTAATTTGGGGTTGGATTGGGAATTGTAGAGTTAGGGTTTTGTTATCCAGCAATCGGATGAAGATCTGGAAGGAATCGCTCGCAACCGCCATGGCTGAATTGATTGATTGATAGATCTGGGAATTTGGAGAGGATAAGAAGAAGATGATAAACGATCCGAAATTTTTGAAACGATCAGGTGCTGCGTTCTTTATCGTTCGAGATTTTATCGACAAAGCCCAATTCGGCGAAACCGGTTGAATCTATATATATCTATTATAGAATCGGTTTCTCAATCCTTGAGTATAGTAAAACGATTTTTCTATCGAAGAAGCTTACGATAAGACTCTAAATCGGAAAAGATTTCCTATCAAAAAAACAAAAGACTGTAAAAAATTAATTAAAATAAAAGCTAAATAATTCAAATTTTAAAAACATTTCCAAAAATGTTGCTATTATCCTATGCCTCGTAGAAAAATCATAGATAAAAAGCTCAATTTGTGTCGAATTTTCGTTGTAATTGAATGAGTGTCCTAGTTTTTAAAATAATTGGTGGAGAGTCACTCTGTTAATTTTAGATTGTTTTTTGACGAAAATACCCTTTCTGCTATTAGACCGTTTATCGCTCAACGTTGAACCCCGATTCGCTTCTCTGCGCTCTTCCTTGCAATTTTCGATTCAATCATCGTGAAAGGAGTGATTTTTGTGGTCGATTATTGCAATTTGTCATCATAATTGCTTATATGATAGAAATCGTCATCAGTTCAGGTACTGATTTTGCTTTTACCCCATTTTCTCTGTTGGTTAGGGTTTGTTTTGGTGCGGTTGATGTAGGTTTTGCATCTAATTTGCCGAATTTGTTTTATTGTAGTGTTGTTTGTCTTCATATAAGCAAATGTGCGATTTTTTTTACTGGTGATTGGTATGTGCTGACATCGTTTGCCCTCTTTTGATTTTCTTATCAGGTTCATCTACTAATTTAGTCATATACAGACGCAAATTTGATGTGAGTTTTTTTTATATATTCAATGACTTTTTGTTTGTTAACAATTGTTGTTTACTTATGCTGACATGTATTTCTGTTTGATATTTTTCTTTGTTTTTAAACAGAACATTGATTACTGTATTCCTGAAAATGAATGGTTTCATTCTAGATCAAACAGGTATTCTTATCCTGATGTTTGTGATCTCATCAAAAGGCAGATGTTTGCTGAACATTATAAGATATTGCGCAAGAGTTGTGTGGGGGTGGGTGCTGATGTCGTGTAAATGGCGATGACTCCCGGTGACATTGAGGACAACTTGAAGGTGTCATTTGATGAGTGGCTTAGAGTTGAGGGATGTGATAATATATATGCTCTTTGCAACAATAAATCAACGCAAAGTCATGGCATGTGCCTTTCCTTTTTGTTTTTTTTTAACTTCTCATCAACATGAATTTTTTTTTTATGATAGATTCCTCCATGCAAACCTTCTTCCCCACCTTTTCACCCAGCGCAAGTCTAGAAATAGCACAAGTAAGAAATGCTTGTAAATATAATTTAGATATGTAAGAAATTTTGCTTTCGCTAGGCTTTTCTTCTTTCTGACCACTTTTCATTCTCTCATCGGCCCCAATATGTGTAGAAGATACTACAGTTATATTTGAAAAGGCGAACAGGGATAAATATGGGACACTCATAGTTAAAGAAATGCAAGAAGTTATTGATGATGTGGTCGAGAAGTACCCACAAGTGGAACTGTATTTGAAGAATCAAAAGATGACTAGTATAGTTGATCTTTTGGTTGATGTCAAAGTGAATGAAGCAAAGAAATCAGTTGAACTAAATATTGAAGAATTTAAGAAAGCTCTTTCTCAAGTGGAGACACATGAAAAATCTGCCAGCAACAGCTCAGGTGCCACCACATCCTGAGCCATTATCTTCATTCACATCAGTTGGAAGCTGATATCATCTGGCCTGTGTGTTCCGGTTGAATCAGTTGTAGTATGAACAAAAAAAATTAAAGGCTCCATCAGGTTCAGAGGTGAAAGTCGCCACAGATTCCATCCCTTCAGGTGAAATTACAACTATGACCGAAGGGAATAGAACATCAACGGAAGCAACTTTACTGGTTAGTTGGAGTATTTTTGATAGCTTTGTCAAAATACTAGATTGATTGGATTTGAATTATATAATCAAATCATTGTAATGTATGATATTTTAATATCCTTATGGATGATTACACTTGTGACATTTATTTTTTGCTATGTAATTTATCACAGTTGATTGTGTGTGCATTTGTTGAAAGCATTGGGTTTTTAACTTTTTAATGTATGCTTGAGGTATATGTAAAGTGTATTTGTTGAATACCAGGAGAACTATGATATTTAGGTTCCTCTTTATTAAGAAAACAATTATTTATTTTTCTTTTTTAAAAAGGACTATATAGCTCGGATCTCAAAATCACCGAGTTATATAATTTATTTCTATGGCCATAAAGATGGAGCAAATAGCCCGGATCTCATAAACTCCGGGCTATATAGTCCATTTTCAAAGGTCATTTAAATGGATAAAATAGCCCGGACCAACAATATTCAAGCTATATTATGCACCAAATAATCCAGATATGCAATCAGATCCGGTCTCTAAAGTCTTAAAATTTTGAAGCAAAAATCTGCCAGACTCTAATAACCCGGGCGTGTGTTTTGAGATCCGAGCTACATACCTATTACCACACCACTATGATGTCCGGACCCTATTTCACCTATATTCGGGCTATAGTAGCCTGTTAGCATTATACGTAGTATTATTTATACTTGTCCATATCATGTACAGTTACGATTGTACCCTTAGAGTTTTCACCCATTGATATATATACAGGAGTAAGCCTATGAGATCCGGCAAGGACTCAGTTATCCAAACACTTACATGGTATCAAGCCCCACTAGTACAAAAATCACATTTTAACCCGGATATTTTAGTTAATATAGCCCGGATATAAGCCAAATAGGGTCCGGGCATCGGAGTGGTGTGATAATAGGTATAGAGCCCGGACCCTAAAAGGCACGTCCGGGTTATTAGAGTATGCCAGATTTTTCTTCAAAATTTTAAAAGGCTTTTAGAGCCCGGATCTGATCTATATCCGGGTTATTTGGTATACAATATAGCCCGGATTTTAATGAGATCCGGGTTATTTGATCCATCATGACTACAAAAAATAATAGACTTCATAGCCCGGAGAATTTAAGATCCGGGCTAAAAAGTCCCTTTTTTAATTTAAAATAAAAGCTTTATTTTGCATATTGCACGATGCTGTTGTGAAAAAAGAGAATGGTACAAATGTAACCCTTGAATATAGACAATTAGTATCCTTGGGATCATATTGACCACAATACATATAAGCCAATTCGAATAAGATAAAAGAAATCGTTGAACTTTTCCAATAGTTCTATCTCCACAGTCCACACTATGTTTACCAAATAAATCTCCACTGCATCAGTGCATCCTACTGAGATTTTCACAAGTACTAACCTCAGCCCATCATAATAATAAACCAAACACCATATTGAGTCTAATGACCTTGTGAGCTTGTTTGAGTCTTTCTTAGCTGGCACCTTCTTGACCTTTTTCACTGTTTATCTTGCTTTGGGGCAGTGGAACCATTGGCCAATCTTTCTGAAAAAAATATTTAAGGATTCACATATCACTATAATATTCTTGTGAACTCTTTACACATTTGAATATAAATAACCAGTTCTTAAGGAGAAACAAACTCATATACTAGAACATTAAGACCATTCCATATCTAAGATCATGAAGAAACAAACACTAAGCATCACATTTAAGAGAACTTCATCAACATGTGAAGAGATTTTATTAAGCTAACCTGTCATCTACAACCTTCAAAACTTCTTCTCCTTAGCTCAATGTTCTAAAAGGCGTTAGGCGGCCGCTAGGCGGTGGGTGGCCGCCTAGCGCCTAGGCGGGTGCCTAGGCGGCGCCTAGGCGGACTTAGAACAAACTTGATTATTTCCTTATATTTTGACGAATAACACTTGTCAATAATTCATATAATGTAATAATAATCCATAATATCACTCATAAACCCAAATTTTTAGTAGTTAATTAACACTAAAGTAAATAAATGCAAAAGTACATGTCTGACTAACAATTCTAAACCTCCTAAAATCCAAAATTATAAGTTCGATTGAAAAGCAAATGCATCCCGACATAGGGGATAAAAAAAACCTAAGTCAACTAATCATATGCTTAGAAGCGCAAATTGAATAATAGTTGGACTAGGCGGGACTAGTCGGACCCAGTCGGCGCCTAGGCGGTTCCTGGATGAATTTCCGCCTAGAGGTCCACCTAGGCTTAAAAATTCCTAGGTCCCGTCCCGCCTAGCGCCTAGGCGGCGCCTAGGCGCGATTTTTAGAACACTGCCTTAGCTATTCTCTTACCCCTACTGCTCTTCATTGTGATCGTACTCGTTTATCTGCAAAGTTTCACCCAGAAAAATAATCAATATGAAATTCAATTCTAATATATTGGAATTGTAAATGTTATTGGATTGGACAATTGTAGACTTAATCTATCTATAGATGAAACAAAAATCAGAATATCAGTGTTTCTCATGATCATACCCAACCTTAAAATGCAGAGGCTAATGTGGGAGGAATCAAACCAAACTTGAAGTCTACTGTCATTCCTTTTTCTCTTAGTAAAACTAATGTTACTTAGTAACTCAATTGGTCCACAACTTTGTGCACTCATGACCTGTGTACAAACCGAGAGTATGTGGCAAAAGAAAAAGGGATTTTGTAGAAGAATGTTATAAAAGAAGATAATCTGACTAACTAACAAGCTAAGAACTAGAAGATACGTGTACTAGCCATGGTAGTCATTTATCTAATTAAGCAATATTTTTCTAAGCAAATAACAGGGATGGCAATTCATGAGGTGTCGAATGAGAAAAAGCTGAAAATTCATATGACAGAAGTGATGAAAATTCAACATACAAAAGAATTCAGACATCCTACCTCACGGACTGTTCTGAAATGTGCATGGTATATATCCAAACTTGCCTGCATAAAAAAATATTAAAATAAATCAATGAAAAAAAATGGCAAGCATTTTACGAATTGAATAACGATATTACTAAAGCAAAATTTTAGAACCATGCATTGATATCTTAGTTTTTCTTTCTTCTTTAGTAAATTACTCTCTGCCCAATCCCTTTTCTACTTGTAGTCCTTTTCATTGGCCAGTTTGAAATTCTGATAAGTAGAACTGATCAAGTAAAAGCATAGTGTAAAGAGCACAGGAAACCTGAAGGAGGTAAAGTAGTATGAGGATCAGATGAACGAAGCTTATGCTCTTTCTTCACACAATCTCTTGTACATCAACCTGAATGGTGTAACCAGAAAAAGTAATATTAATACAACATAAAACAAAAAGTAGCATAACAAAGACATGGATGTACTACGAGTAAGACTAGTGGAATAGCATCCCAGGCAGTCATAAATATTACCATAAGTCATTATTAAACTGAACCCAGTGTGCTGCTAATCCTATCAGATTTGTAGATGAAATAAGTTTCAAGAAGTAACAGATAAATAGGGGAAAAAGTAGCTCAACACGGAGTACATTACAAGCAATCGAATGAACCAGGAAATGATCAAGAAGTGACCACAAAGTTCCATAGAGTCTAACCTGTTTGCCCCATTCACATGCTTTGTCAATAAGGTAAGATACCCATTTACCTGGCTACCTGGCTTTGAGATGGGATTAGTTTGAGATGAAATCATTGGTAATAAATTCATTTTCCCTTATAACTTTCTATGGACAAATATCAAGGTCCTGCATTATTGCTTTTAACTTTGTTTTATCTTATGCCCCTCTATGGATAAATATGAAGACTAAGGGACACAGATGTAGCCTTCTATAACTTCATGCATGACAGGAGATTAGGATACGTCTTATCCAATATTACGCTTATAGAAGACATTCCACTTGCAGCCTATGGAGGGATATTAGAATGAATATTAAGGAATTTTCCAACAACTATCAATTATGAACGCGCTGCTCAAGCAAACAACAATTTCTAGGTGGAATTGTTAGAGAGGAAATGTCTCACACATTATGTCAATCAGTTCCTTAGATCATGTCTTGTATCCTCTAATAGCTCAACTCTTTTAAGGACAAATATATCAAGAATGCCAAATTTCCAAGGCAGCAAGTACTAATCGATTTCATTCTCAATTTTAAGGATGGCATTAGATTGAGGTAAGATTGTTTAAGATATTACTAACTCATCTATGTGACACGAAAAACTTAAGGATAACAAGAAATTTTCCAAATGAGAAGTACAAGTCTACTCACCCTTGTTTTAACTTTTCTTCAAGCATCTCGTAAGCTGGCCTGATCCCATGTCTTGAGAGCAGTTTACGTATATGATAGAGTGAGATAAGCAGATAAGCACATTAAAACACCCTTCAACCTCTCCACACTTTACGAGGTTGTCCAATTTGACCCGTTTGGTTTTCTTGTGAAGGATCTTCGTACGTGGACCCCAATCATGCGCTGCAATAGTTCTGGCGACCTCTACCCCATCACCACTCCTCGCCAAACGTCTCCCACCGCCCCACCGCCCTCGTCTCCCTTCGCTCTGACTTGTGGCACGCTCGTCTTGGTCATCCTGGCGACCACGTGCTTCAATGTCTCCGCACTAGCAATTTAATTTCTTGTAATAAAGCCTCTGGCGTTTGCACTTCCTGTGAAATCGCCAAGAGCAAGCGTCTCTCTTTTAGCATTTCCCATTCCATTACATTTGCACCTTTTGATATTATACATTGTGATTTGTGGACATCTCCTATTTCGAGTGCTAGTGGTTTTCGATACTATTTGGTTGTCCTTGATGATTTCACCAATTTTGTTTGGGTTTTTTCCCCTACGTCACAAATCGGAAACACAAAGTCATCTTGTCAATTTTCACACATTTGTCCGCACTCAATTTAATTTGCCCGTCAATGCTATTCAGTGTAACATGGGAGGAGAGTTTGGCAACAATTTTGTTCGCTCCTTTTGTCAACAAAATGGGATATTACTTCGCTTCTCTTGCCCCCAAACCTCTCCACAAAATGGTAAAGCGGAACGCATTCTCCGCACTCTCAATGACGAAACTCGAACACTCCTACATCCCGTCTCTCTTCCCCTCCCCTTTTGGGTTGAGTCGCTTCACATGGTCACCTATCTCCACAATATCCTTCCATCCAAAGCCATTGGCAACTCCATCCCAACCTTGGCACTCTACAAGCGCTACCCTTCCTACAATCACATTAGAGTGTTTGGATGTCTCTATTTCCCCAACATGAGTGCCACCGCCCCTCACAAGCTCTCCCCACGTTCCACCAAATGTGTCTTCTTGGGCATCTCCCCACACCATCGAAGCTACCGTTGTCTTCGCTTGGATACAAATCGGGTTGTCACTTCGCGCCATGTGATTTTCGACGAACAGACCTTCCCTTTCGCCACACCACCCACCCCTGTTGTTCCCAACCCCTCTACACCACCCAATTCTGACGAATTCTCACCCTTCCTATGCCTCCTATTTCAACAAGCCTCGTCCGGAACAACACTTGCCCCCCGCCAGCCCCCTGCCAAATTTGATTGGTCAATGGCAAGTCGTAGGAGGTTGGGGTTGACTGTGACGAGACTTTCAGCCCGGTCGTCAAACCGGCTACCATCCGCAAAGTTCTGAGTATCGCCCTTACCAAGGACTGACCTATCCACCAGCTGGACGTCAAGAATGCCTTCCTTCACGGCAACCTTCAAGAGACTGTGTATATGCATCAGCCACCAAGCTTCTATGATCGCACCCGCCCATCTCACGTATGCCTTCTCCGGAAGTCTCTCTATGGGTTAAAATAGGTGCCTCGCGCTTGGTATCAACGATTCGCCACGTACCTCACTGGAATTGGGTTTCAGGGAAGTGAGCCTGATCACTCCCTCTTTGTGTTCCACTCAGGGTCTAACACCGCCTATCTTCTCTTGTACGTTGATGACATTGTGCTCACAACTTCCTCTACATCCCTCCTGTCTAGGCTGATGGCCCTGCTGCGTTCAGAGTTTGCCATGACTGATCTCGGTTCCCTGAGCTACTTCCTCGACGTCTCTGTGTCACGCAGTCCTACTGCACTGTTTCTTCATCAGCAAAAGTATGCTCTTGAGATCGTCGACAAAGCCAGCATGACGTCTTGCAAGCCCGCCACCACCCCTGTCGATTGCAAGTCCAAGCTCGATGCTGCCTCCAGTCCTAAGGTTGAGGATCCTCCCGCCTACCGCAGTCTGGCCGGTGCTCTCTAGTATCTGACATTCACTAGGTCGGACATTCCCTTCGCCGTCCAACAGATATGCTTATACATGCATGATCTCCGCGAGCACCATCTTCAAGCGCTCAAGAGGATAATCCGGTACATCAAGGGCACCTCTGACATGTGATTACATCTCGGTCGCAGCCGGTTTGACTCCCTTACCGCCTATTCCGATGCTGATTGGGCGGGTTGTCTTGAAACTCGCCGCTCCACATCTGGTTTCGCAATGTACCTTGGCGACAATCTAGTTTCGTGGTCCTCCAAGCGTCAGGCAACCATCTCCCGCTCGAGTGCCGAGGCTGAGTATCGTGGCGTTGCCAACGCCATGGCTGAGACCTGCTAGCTCCGCAACCTTCTCTGCGAGCTCCAGGTTCCCCTTCGATTGGCTACACTGGTCTACTGCGACAATGTCTCCGTTGTTTATCTGTCGTCGAACCTGGTTCAGCACCAGCGGACGAAACATATCGAGATTGACATCCATTTCGTCAGAGAGAAGGTCGCTCTAGGCCAGGTCCGGGTTCTTCATGTCCCTTCAGCACATCAGTATGCAGACATTTTCACAAAAGGATTACCTACTCCTCTTTTTACTTCTTTTCATTCCAGTCTTGCTATTCGCTCACCTCTAGCTGCGACTGAGGGAGGATGTTAGCATTATATTATTTATACTTGTCCATATCATGTACAGTTACGATTGTACCCTTAAGGTTTTCACCCTTTGATATATATACAGGAGTAGGCCTCTGAGATCCGGCAAGGACTCAGTTATCCAAACACTTATAGCCTACACGCCCGGGCTGATAGATGTTTTTTCTACTAGCTAGTGTCTTTATCTTGTTTGATCTATCCTCCTTATCATGGTTCAATCTTTCCTCCTTTATCGCGTTGTTCTTGGATATAGATGAGTGTAATGTCTATTCTAATCGTTAGCATATAGATCTAAGAACATTGGATGGTCTTAGATTTAGATTAATTGGTAGACTTAGACAAATACACTTGTAAATATAATATATACTTATATATATGCTAAACATATGTTAGAAGTGTAGGTTTATACTTATGCTCACATATGTATATAGTATATATGTGTGTATGTTATATATTTAGATATTATGTATGCTTTTATGTTATTGGGCTTTTCAAACCCAACAACCCGGCCTCCTTTCCTTACCTGGACCGAGCTCACCTTTGACCTAGAGAGCCTCCAGCTCTTGGACGCCCGCAACGCAGCATTTCACTTGGCTCGTATATATAAAGGAAAGAGGAGCTAGGGTTGCCTCATTCTTCGATCCAGCTTCTCAGGTAAACCAAACCCTAGAGAGAGAGAGAGAGAGAGAAGAGGCGACGGAGAGAGAAAGCTAGGGTTTCCCAAACCCAGCTCCGGCGAAGCTCATTGCGGTCCGATCTAGAGCGAATCTCGTTCCGAGACTCTAGATCCGAGTTCTAGGAAGAAGAAGAAGGCCTTTGCTCTTTGTTCAGGCAAAGCGTCCCTTCTCTGGTCGAATCCGACGAAGAACTGGCTCTATTCTCCAGATCCAGGGTGTCCTCTTCCTTTGCTTGCTTCGTTCTTGCTTTTCTCTTGCATACTCATCTTGTGTTGTGTATTTCCGTCTTTTTGTTTGCCTTAGTCTAGATCTAGGGCAACCTGTTCTGTACCCTTGCTTCTTGATTAGTGGATTGAGATCTCAAGCCGATCCGGCTGAGACTCCGTGGACGTAGGCTCCGGTCGAACCACGTAAAACCGCTTGTTGGTCGCTCGTTTACTTTCTGTTGCGTCTTTCGCTTCTAAACCCCGTTCTTAGCCTTCGATCTGAAAGGTTGAGAACGACGAGGAATTACAAAGTGGTATCAGAGCGAGGAGTCCCTTTCCTTACCGACCTGTGCCATTATTGGACTTCACGGAGCGGGATTGGAGGCATGACATTGGGTAGTCCTTCAAAAAGCTCAGGCTTGGGCTATTCCTCTCCTGTCTGACGTACCACTGGTCTAGATCCGTTCGAAGACCTGTGATTCTAGGGTTTTATAAAGTGTCTTGTATACTGCTTCACTTTTCTTGCTTCCGCTTACATAAACTTTGATACTTACCTGTTTCTTGGACACTGCAGGTACCTAACATCATGGATAGTGCTTTGAAGATCAAGCCATTTGATGGTGTTATCGACTTTGCCATGTGGCAAGTCAAGATGAGAGCTGTTCTTATCAAAGAAGGTTGTTGGAAGGCAGTCTTGAAGCCTGCAACCACAACCTCTGAGATGACCTCCCTTCTCAAGGGAATTGACATCAATGATGAGGATCCACCTAAAGTTGATGAAAAACTGAAGAAAGCTGAAGGAGGATCCTCTACCACTCAGTCCACTGCTGAAGAGTTCGAGATGGACATGAAAGCCCACTCAGAGATAATGCTACGTCTTACAGATGGCATTGCTCGACAAGTGGTAAAACACTCTTCCGCTTACTCCCTCTGGCATGCCCTGGAGGAGCTCTTTCTATCTAAATCCTTGCCCTCTAGGATTTCTCTGCTATGTCGTCTGTTCACTTTTAAGATGAATACTGCTCTTACTCTTGATGATAATCTTGATAAGTTTTTAAAGATGACTCAAGAACTAGAAAGATGCAATGATGACATAAAAGATTCTCACCAGGCTATGTTACTTCTTAATTCTCTGCCTACTCAGTTTGATAACTTCAAAGATGTCATTCAATTTAGTCGTGATGAACTGACTAAGGATAAGTTGATTGAATCTATCATTGAAAAGAATGAAATCGTGAAAGTGTTCAAGATTAAAGGTCTGAAAAATGATAAAGTTGACAAACCTGAGGTTCTGTTCACTAAAGAAAATGACAAGAAGGGCAATAATCAAAACAAGAATAAGAAGAACAAGAAAGATAAGCCTAAATATGAGAAATATGAGAAATCTGACCCTAATTCTAAGTTTAACTATTGTGGAAACACTGGTCATTGGGTCAAGGAGTGTAGGAAAAAGAAAAGAGTTGAGGAATTAGCTAAAAAGAACAACACTGAATTGTCTGCTTCTGTGCTTGAGAATATGGGTGACTATTCTACTGAATTGTTTATGTGTTATGCATTAACATCTCCTGATACATCTGATGCATGGATACTTGATTCAGGTTGCACAATGCATGTCACACCTAATAAGCACTTCTTTAAGAACTTAAATGAATCTGTGTGTGGTGATGTTATGCTAGGTGATCACACTTCTCTGAAAATAAAAGGAGTAGGAGATGTTCCTTTACCTATGCATGATGGCATTGTTAGAATTTTCACTAATGTTAAGTGGGTCCCAAGTTTGAGGAGAAGTCTTATGTCTGAATCTGCATTAGAGGAAATATGTTGTAATGTTAATTCTACTGATGGCATTAGGATTTAGGACAATTTCTAGAAATGGTAAAGTCATTGTCAAAGCTGTTAGAAAGAAAAGATTATATCATGTGCTTTTCTCTATGCCTGAGCTCAATATTTCTGCTTGCATTGATTCTATGACTCTCTCTGAAACTAAAAATTGGCACAACAAGCTTGGTCACATAGGCAACAAAGGATTTCCTGTTTCAACCTATGTTGCTAATAATCCTTTGGAGTATATACATTCTGACCTATGGGGACCTTCACAAGTCCCCACTGCAGGAGGTATGAGGTATTTTATTAGCTTCATTGATCAGTTCTCAAGGAAAGTTTGGGTAAGTCTTCTGAAAACAAAGGATCAAGCCTTTGATGCCTTTAAAAGGTGGAAGGTAATGGTAGAAAGTCAGTCTCACCACAAACTTAAATGCTTCAAAACTGATAATGGCTTAGAGTTTTGTAACACTGAATTTAATGAATACTGTCAATCACATGGGATAAAAAGACACTTAACTGTTCCTGGCACCCCACAACAAAATGGTACAGCTGAAAGGATGAATAGAACTTTATTGGAAAAAGTTAGATGCATGTTGATTAGTTCTGGGCTTAAGAATTCTTTATGGGGTGAAGTTGTTTTAACTGCTGCATATCTTATAAATAGATCACCTTCCAGTGTTATCAACTTTGATACTCCCCAGTTCAAATGGACAGGAAAAACAGCCTAGCCTAGCTTATTTGAAACCATTTGGTTGTGCAGCTTATCCTCATGTAAGTGAGGGTAAGCTCCAACCAAGGGCTTTGAAAGGCTTGCTGCTTGGCTATCCTGATGGAGTAAAGGGCTACAGGGTGCTACTCTTGCAACCTGGCCCATACAAAGTGATAACCACTAGAAGTGTGAGATTTAATGAAGAAATCTTCCCTCTTAAATCTGAACTAACAACATATCCTGAGCTGACAGGTACCATTGAGCAGACTAAAAAGTTGATCCCAGATGATGATGATTCCTCTGATGGTGAGGATTCAGAGCACGACACTGGAAGGATCACAAAATCAGCTAAGAAAGCAACTAATTCCACATTACACGGGGGAAACAAAGAAGAAGAAGAAGCTAACAAAGAAGAAGAAACTACAACAGAAGCACCTGCACCTCCAGACACTGACTCTGATGAAGAGCAAAACAAGAGTGTTTCTCCTTCTTCTCCTCCTCCTACTTCTCCTTCTCCCTCTCCTATTTCTGGTGATGTAAATGGCCGTTCTATTGACTCCCAAAAGGAGTCCTCTGTTTTCTCCTCATCCCCTTCTGATTTGCATGCTTTACCTACATTGCATGACTATCAATTGACTAGGGATAGATAACCTAGAACTGTCATACCTAATAGGAAGTACACCTCTTATATTGTGGAATATGCATTCTTAACTGCTGATCATGTTAGGCATCCTACCACTCCTAGCTCTTATGAATCTGCCATTAAAAACAGTTATGCCAAAGATTGGCTTACTACAATGAAAGAAGAGATGAAATCAATGTACACAAATAAAACGTGGGCATTGGTTCCAAGACCCTCTAAAACCCGGCTTATTGACTCTAAATGGGTCTTTAAGCTAAAAGAAGGTCTAAGCCCTAGTGAGCCTCCTAGGTTTAAAGCCCGACTCGTAGCAAAAGGGTTTTCCCAAAGAGAAGGCATAGACTATAATGACATTTTTCTCCTGTAGTTAAATACAAAACTATGAGATTAATGCTTGCTATGTGTGCTGTTTTCGATTGGGAACTTGAGCAAATGGATGTAAAAACTGCATTCTTGCATGGGTCTCTGGATGAAACCATCTACATGAGACAACCTAAGGGGGTTGTAAACCCCAAGTTTCCTGATCATGTCTGCAATTCTATGATTCCTATCTTGCTTGTACGTAGATGATATCTTACTTCAAGCATATTTCTAAACAGTTTTAAAGAAATACTTTGACATGAAGGATTTAGGGAAAGCCAAGAAGATTCTTGGTGTAACTATCATTAGAGACCGACCTAATAAGAAATATGGTTATCTCAAGATGACTATGTTCTTAAGGTTCTAGATAGGTTTCATATGACTTCCTCTAAACCAACATCCATACCCCTAGGAGGGCACCTAGAGCTTACCAAAAAGAGCTGCCCCTCTAAACCTGAAGATATAAAAGAAATGGCTAGGGTCCCCTACGACGCAGTTGTAGGATCGGTGATGTATGCTATGTTATGCACCCGCCCAGACCTTTCTTTTGCCATATCTGTGCTTAGTCGTTTCATGTCAAATCCTGGTTCTGACCATTGGACTGCTATGAAATACTTGCTTCGTTATATTGCTGGTACTAAAGATCTGTGTTTACATTATGGCCTGCACGAATCTGTTGATCACTTATATGGCTATGTTGACTCTGATTATGCTAGCAATAAAGATACTCGCAAGTCCACTACTGCCTACTATTTCACGTGGGCAGGTAATTGTGTGTCATGGAAATCTCAGCAACAATCAGTTGTTGCCCTGTCATTAACTGAAACTGACTATATGGCAGCCACTGAGGCTGCTAAAGAGGCAATTTGGCTCAAAGGAATTCTAAAAGAAATCCTAAAGAAGCCATTCAAACCCGTAATTCATACGGATAGCGAAAGCACACTTTACTTGTGCAAAGATCCCATGTACCACGAGCGGACTAAGCATATTGATGTTCGTTTTCATTTTATTCGAAACATCACTACAAAAAAAAAAAACAAATTAGCCACGGACAGTAGCAACGGCATGAATTTCCCGTGGCCAATAGGGTAATTTCTGCCAAGGCAGAGCAACGGCAAGTCTGGGGTTGCTTAAATTTGCCATGGCGATTGAGTTCCCGTGGCTTAATTCACTATAGCTGACCAATATTTACTACGGCCGGGCAACGGGCCGTGGCTAAACACTTAACTTTTCAGCAAAAAATAAAGGAAAAGAAATTAAAAAGAAAAGAGAGATAAAACGAAACCCCCGAATGCCCCGATCAAAACCCTATCTCTTATTCACCCGCCTCTCATCTTCTCTCCGCCCTTCTCTCAGACTCCACTCTCCGGATGAAATCGAAAGGAAAAAAAAACTCTTCTTGAAATCGAACGTCGGCTGAGCTTTCGTTCCTTCTTGCCTCTCGTTTTGTGCGATTCATATCATGTAAGCTTTACTTTTTGCCTCTGGTTTGTGCTCTTTTCATTTTTCTCTTCTTTGTTGAGTTTTCTGGATTTCTTTGAGTTTATTCGAATTTTAGGGCAACTTTTGTCTCGATGTTCATGAGTTAGGAGAGGGTGGTTGCAATTCCGGATCGTATTGCTCTTTGCAACGCTCAATCTGACCAATTCTCGAAGAATTGTGGTAGATCTGGTTGTTCTCTTCCCCTTCTTTTGCAGCAAACTGGTGCTTCTTCCGAGATTCAAGGTAAGTGTGCAGATTAAACCGGTGCTTCTCTTGTGATTTTGATAGATTTGGTGCTTCTTTGAGTTGTTGAAACCCTAGACCTAGAAAAAAATTAAGGTGTATGCCCACTGCTAAAGCTGATGCGGAGGGTGATGATCTAGGTGGTGCATTGGCAGTTGCTGGTTGTTTGCAAGCCATAAGCAATATTCTTGAATCAGCAAGCAAGCTCCCGCATTTATTTGTTCAAGTTTGAGATAATGTGTACCTTGACCCTTCCTAGCTCTAGTCTAGATGAAAAAAATTCCCTAATCTCAGAAATCTTAACCCATCAACCTAACAATGCCATCTCAAGACTTGTCTTAAAGAAAATGAATTTCATCAAAGTAGCATCTCACAATTTAGCATCCGGAATAAAATATGCGGCAGATCACTACCTATTATCATCCTTAATCATATGCAACCCTTGTTGTCTCCGTCTATTCTACTCTATGCACTGGAATGGCTGTCCTATTGTGTTGTAGGAATTTTGTTGCATTGTTTTACTGTCTAGTGGTTTTGTAGGAATTTTACTCAACATCACCTTTATCAGGAAACAGTATACAACTTTAAAAGTGAGAAGCATGTTAAAACTACACCATTTTTATTCTAACTTCTAAGAATTAATGTGCCCAATATTATTACAGCCCATTAGATATTATTTAAGCAATAGGAAAAAGTGAGGTGCATTTTGCTTCATTAATTATTTGGTAATCTAGTAATCATTTGAGGTGCATTTTCAGCTTGGTATTACTTAAGCCATAGGAAAAAGTGTTCTACAAATGAGCTATTTGCATATTAGTTGCCTTATGCTTTCTTTTTCTTTGATTGGGTTAGGGAAATTTTGAATTATGCTTTCCTAACTTGTTTGCGGTTGTTGGGACTGATGTATTTGACCTCGAGAAACCAATAGTCTCCACCTATGAAGAAGTTGTCTATAGCTGATAACTTTTCTAATACAACCCTTCTTGGTCACGGAGTTATGGTCACGGAGTTATGGTTCTAGCCATTAGTCATCTTAATTCATTACAACTTATCTTGCTTTTCTTGCAATTTTTTTATTAAAGCTTAATATTCTTGGAAAGGGTGTTAAGGAAGGAAAACCAACTCTTTCTTGTTTTTTTTCTTCTCAAGATTGTGATGCTGTCTCATTTTTGCCTCTTGTGATCATTATGTCTAGTCTTTGGGATTAGTTTTAATTTATCTATCCATTGCTAGTTTAAATGTGCAGGTTATTTTGATTTCTTTTTAGAGTTATATATTGTCCCTTTTAAGTATTTGTTTACATGATAGCATCACTTAATATTTATTTAACTATTAAATGAGATAACTTAAAAATAATGGGGATTGCAAGTTGATCGTTATTACAGGTTTTTAGATACTTGATTTTATTGTATTAGTAGTTTATTTATTTTATTAAAATTATGATGGCAAGGTTTTTTTTTGTGTGTGTGTGTCTGATTATGGGATTCCTTACTGATTAATCATTTACCTTGTTTTCTTAAATGTTTTTCCAATTTTTTCTATTTTTTTATTGTTCATGTTTTGATTATGTACCCATTCTAATGGAACTATTTGAATATGATCCATGACTAGTTTCAATACTTTTGCTTTCGTTGTCTAGTTCTATAGTTAAGTTGATCACTCTCTATATTTTTATCTCTTGCAGACTTAAGTTGTCGATCACTCTCTCTAACAGTTGAGAGGTCGAGCAGTAAGTTGTATAAATTCACATCTTTTGATTTCTGGTAATGCTCTTCTCTAGTTCCCTTGATTCTATTACTTTATGACGCTAGAAAAAACCATGATTGGTTTAGACTTGAGTAATTTCATGTCTTAGATGCTCATGTCATTCTCCCAAGCTACTATAGTTGTGTGTCCACGTTATGCTGAAGCTAGAAGTGAGAACTACTGGCCATTTTATGGTGAAGCCAGCATGAAATTATTTTTGTTAGATGCCTTTCGGTTACTTGCTGAACTGATCCTGTCAACTTTCAAATTTATAGTAATTTCTATGCTCTCTATGGGATTCTTCCAGCAGGGTATTAACCACATCCCTCTTATGCCTATTTCAGGTCTCGGATTGCTGTTGCACCCTTGGAGCAACCAAAAATATTGATCTAGGTATTTCATCGTAGTTTGAACAAATATAAATTCAACTGGGAGTGTGTGACACATTAATTCAAATACATGAATTCGACTTTTTTCTATTATTTCATATTTGTTTTGCACTTTATCAGAAGGCATGATAAAGTGCAAATGGTTGTCATTTATAGTTTGATTGCAAGCTACCTTATCATTCATCTTGTCATTTCATATCTTTTACCTTAACTCTCTATATTTAACTAGCTAGATTCTTATAATATTGTAACAACATCTGACCAGAAATGGAAAAAAAAAAGCTTTATAAAATAGATTCTTGAGTTATTAAATCCCTCCCTGGATGTGATTATCAATGTAGGCTATCTGGCTACTTATCGACATATTTGTTTATTTGTGTAGTTATGATTGCAGTATGTTTATGATTAACATACTGATTTCTACACCAGAGTCACGGGGATCAATTTTGGTTAGGTATGTTTTTATATTGCAGTACCAATTCTGTTTCAGTTTTCATATAACATCCACTGCATATTTTATGTTGTTGAGAATCATTTCAAAGTAAAGCACATTCAGTGCTTATCAGTGTAAAATCATGTTGTTCTTGAATATTTTATGCTTGAGCATAAAATAAGGTTGGTTGTTTAGCTTTTTAGCACTCTTCTCTTGGGTTCTCGTCCATATCGGTGAAGTATTTTTCTCTCTTTGCTGCTTTATAGGAGTGCATGCCTTATTTTAGATTGAGGACTGCAAAGGAGATTATGCAGCTAATTAAGAGCCGATTGATAGGGTGAATGCAATACCTCTTAGCAATGGCATGAATCAAGCTATTACAACCTGCCGGGATTGGAGAAGAGTCATGCCTAAGATGAATCCTCCTTGTGGTTATGGTTGTAATGTGTCAATATTTCTTGTCTTCTTCTATATAGCATGTTTCTGATTGGAAATGATGCATTCGCCCTTTTTCCGGTTTATGCCGCCATGTTCTTTTAGGTTTAAAAACACAAGCCTAATGAGTCATATGCAGTTGATGTCCTTTCCATCTGACCACACTGATTCAAGGCATTGCTTAATTGTTCCGATTTATTGTTATTTAGGGCTACTTTAAGTTGATATTCATGCAGATTGCATTGTTATTTTATAGTTGCTATTTGCAACAATAAAATTTTATAGTTGCTATAGGGTTTCTGGATATTGGTAATCAGATGTTCATTATTTTCTTCTAACAATCTGCTCTTATTTTCTGCTTTACAGAATGTAGATTGTGCTGAATTTGTCACCTTAGCCGAGAGAGTTAGCTTCCTCACTGAGTAAGACTTCTTTTTCCCCCATCATTTTGTTAATGTCCATTTAGCATTCTGTTGTGAGACTAAGCCAGAAGATGTTTGTAAAAGGTCTCATACGGGCCTGATTTGGGGCATGGAAAATGATAAGCCCAATTTACATCTCTTCTATCTCTCCTTCTCTCTCGCCTCTGTTCTGTAATTCTCTATCTCTCTCCCTCTTCCTATTTCTTTCTTTCCTTCTTTCGGTTGAGCTAAACACTCAGCTAACATCGTCGGTGGTTGTGGTCTCAGGATCACAACACATTCCTAAGATAAAACAACCTCTTAAATTTTAATCCTATTAATCTTCTCTTGTTTCTGAGATGATATCTTACTCTCTTATTTTGTTTGCTAAACTTGAGAGTAAACCATGCTGAAACAAATAATCTTCTCTTATTTTGTAGGCAACTTTACCAAATAAACAAGAAGTTGTGAAGAGGTCGCTGGCCAAGCAGCACAAGTATTCAAGAACAAGGCCCACGTTAGTAGCCAGCAAGCTTGAGTGCAAAAATCAGGTGTGACTTATGAGATTTGCCTAAAGGAAGACAAATATTTACATTATTTTGCATAGTTGGTAGAATAGAACGAAACTTTTGTATTTAGACAAATATTTACATTATTTTGCATACCACTATATCATGATATAGTGGTATGCCTGCAGCTCCTGTTCCGGCTGCTCAAGTTCATGATTGACTTGTGCAGATTATAGCAGATTCTTTGGTACATATAACTGAGTGGAGTTCGGGAAAAGAGAGTGGCTCATCTGCTTCGAGCAATGCTGCTGTAGGGTAATCACGACATTAGAGATGTATTTAGAATAGATTAGCTTAATGTGATTTCATTCTCTAGTAGATTAGCTTAATTGTGTAATTTTACATTTACAATTTTACTCTTCAGCTGCTAGAGGAATGAATTTAAAATAGAATTTGTGGTGTATTATTTTTTTTATAAATATGGGACTTTTTAGCCCGGGTCTGAAGAATCCGGGCTAAAAAGTAGTGTTTTTTTTTAATTTCCCAGAAATCATTTAGCAACGGCAACTTGCCGTGGCTAGCACTTTAGCGAAAATCTCTTTTGCCACCCCATGTTTCCCCACGGCTTGTTTCCCGTGGCTACAGCCGTGGCTAATACCCTTTGGCCACGGCAAATGGACTTTTAGCCACGGCAAATAGCCGTTGCTAATATCTTTTTTTTTTGTAGCATGGTTGCTGCTAAAGAACTAGATGTAAAGAAAATAAAAGGCGACATCAACCCAGCTGACTTCGGGACAAAGGTAGTCCCTGCTAATAAATTTGAGTTTTGCAGGGATTTTCTCCACCTTGGAGAACCGCCTTAGCTCACAGGTAACTTGAGTCGATGATGATACTGGATCTCTTGAGTATTTTAATCCACTATGATAAAGTAAGGTTTAATAGGTCTAATGCTTCGATTAGGAGGGCAAATTGTAATGTCTATTCTAATCGTTAGCATATAGATCTAAGAACATTGGATGATCTTAGATTTAGATTAATTGGTAGACTTAGACAAATACACTTGTAAATATAATATATACTTATATATATGCTAAACATATGTTAGAAGTGTAGGTTTATACTTATGCTCACATATGTATATAGTATATATGAGTGTATGTTATATATTTAGATACTATGTATGCTTTTATGTTATTGGGCTTTTCAAACCCAACAACCCGGCCTGCTTTCCTTACCTGGACCGAGCTCACCTTTGACCTAGAGAGCCTCCAGCTCTTGAATGCCCGCAACACAGCATTTCACTTGGCTCGTCTATATAAAAGAAAGAGGAGCTAGGGTTGCCTCATTCTTCGATCCAGCTTCTCAGGTAAACCAAACCCTAGAGAGAGAGAGAGAGAAGAGGCGACGGAGAGAGAAAGCTAGGGTTTCCCAAACCCAGCTCCGGCGAAGCTCATTGCGGTCCGATCTAGAGCGAATCTCGTTCCGAGACTCTAGATCCGAGTTCTAGGAAGAAGAAGAAGGCCTTTGCTCTATGTTCAGGCGAAGCGTCCCTTCTCTGGTCGAATTCGACGAAGATCTGGCTCTGTTCTCCAGATCCAGGTTGTCTTCTTCCTTTGCTTGCTTCGTTCTTGCTTTTCTCTTGCATACTCATCTTGTGTTGTGTATTTCCGTCTTTTTGTTTGCCTTAGTCTAGATCTAGGGCAACCTGTTCTGTAACCTTGCTTCTTGATTAGTGGATTGAGATCTCAAGCCGATCCGGCTGAGACTCCGTGGACGTAGGCTCCGGCCGAACCACGTAAAACCGCTTGTTGGTCGCTCGTTTACTTTCTGTTGCGTCTTTCGCTTCTAAACCCCGTTCTTAGCCTTCGATCTGAAAAGTTGAGAACGACGAGGAATTACAATGAGTTTAGTTTCGGAAAATATTGCAGTCTCACACGCCCTACTAATCGAGTCGACCCTGGAAGTTCTTTGTGATTTTCGAAGATCTCTCATTTAGGCAAGAGGAACGTCGTTGATCCATACTTCCTAGGAGAAGTCTTTTTTCCTTGACGAGACGCTACATTAATTTCTTAACTCTCTTGTGTCCTTAGCATTCGTTTTGCATCACCGAGTCTTCCTCAACATCCACACTTGTTGATCTGATCATTGCCGCAACGATTGATCTGCTTGTTGTCCGTTCAACCTCTCGATTTACCAGATAAAAATATGTCCCATAATTTGAATATATTCATAATTATATATATATATATATATATATATATATATATATATATATAAATATTAGTCCAGGCTTTGCTTCTTTGGCTTGATTTTTGTCAAAGACTGAAGAGGGGCGGCTTAGTTAAGCATTATTGTGCGACCAAAAAAAAAAAAAAAGTTAAGCATTATTGTTACACATGCTAAATAGGTTTACAAAAGAGTTTTTGCTTTCTTTAATACAGTAAATCAAATCACAGTTTTCAACCCCCAACCCCACGGCCTACAAAAACACTTTTTTTTTAATGGCCAAAATACAAAATTGGTATTTACAACTTGGTTATTTAAAAAGGCTTCGATGTCAAATTGATATTTCAAATTGAACCGATGGATAAATTGATATTTTTTCTTACCCTTATACTGAACTCTTTTTGTTTAGCTTGGACCGGTTTCTTTCTCCTAATAAAATATCTGAATCCCTATTGAATCGGTTTTTTTTTAAATATTGAACATAAAATTGTATAATATTATTTATCGGTTTTTTTTAAATAAATATTGAACCAATTTTTGTTTGTATAATATTATAATTATAATTTTATTATAATTAAACTGATCCCAATTAAAAAAAAGTTTAGTATACGCGTAGGCGTTACGTGCATGAAAACCGAAATTTCGACCTGAAAAAATACCAATTTGATAACGGAGTCTTTCTAATACTCAAATGTCCAATAATTTCAGTTTTAAATACCAATTTTTGTAGCATGTAAGTCACAACCCCAAATATCATCCGGAAAATGGCACCAGAAAACCCCTTTTCACCCAAAAAGAACGCGCGGGCGCACGCGCCCCCTTTCTCCCCAAACCCAATCACTGAAAACCCTAGATCTAGAAGTCGATCGGAAGATTCGATCAATTCCTCTGCAAATCTTGCCTCTAATCCTCTCCAAAACCAAAATAAAACTAGTCATCTCAGATCTAAAACTCTTTTCTTTTGGATCTGGCACAAGATCTGGGAAATCCCTTGGGTTGGGACTTGCTTTCAATTTTGGGTTTTTGTGTGTTCAGTTTACTTCCAATCTCAACAATGGCGGAATATCGCAATAATCATTGCTCCAATCATGGGATCTCTCTCTACCGTCTCCCTCCTCGGCCGCCTGCCTAGTGTTGACGAGTCGTTTCCCCGTTGGTGGCCTCGGTTGGGCGGGGGGGGGGGGGGGGGGGGGGCATATTTGTTGGCCCTGGATTTGTGCCAACGAGCTTGTAATCATCACCTTCTTTGCCCTCCGGATCATTGGCGAGCTCCCCTTTCTACGACAGGTATGCCTTCTACACTCCTCCTCTCTCTCTCAAAATCCAATTGCTTTCAGGATCTGTGGCTTCTTTCTTGCTTCTGCTTTTTTGTGGCCACTATTTAATCAGTTGTGTTCCAAAATTAAATGTTTCTCTCTCACATAACTCTCTGCTCTCTCTCGTTGTTCCTCACAATCAAAACCTCTATGTGTTTTATGTGCTCTGTTGTTGGTTGTGTTTTCTGTATTGCACTGCTTTTATGGATACAAACCAAATGGATAAAGGGAAGGGAATCCTCATTGAGGATTCACCGACACCCAAAAAAACCCAAATCAAAGGGAAGCCTTCGGGTGATACCCATAAAAAACTCAAACCCAACATTCCTACGCCTCTGATGTCTGTGAAAGGCAAGGGAAATCTTGACCTTGACTCCTTTAACCAGCTGCAACAATTTCAACCCCAGTACCGATTTGATACTGATACCTGGCTCTTTGGGAGGGCTTTTTGTGCTCCCATTGATTTCAAGAAACTTGAAACTAAACTTACCTTTGACTATATTCAGGAACATTACAAGCTCAGAAGATTGTATTTTTATATTGATGTGGTTGTTATAGGTCGTTCTTGTCTTGTTACAAGCTCATCCTTACTTGATTCCCAACCCTCCCATTCATTGGCATGGAGAACTGTTGACTTTTTTTCTCTATGTCTTATTTGGTATACGTTTCAAACATATTTGAAATTGCAGAGGTACAATTTAATTTCATCCCATTGCCCACCTTCTTAATTACACAATTGCAGAACTAATTAAACATAGGATAACTAGAACTTATATTCACTATATAGGGGATTATGGTAACACACTACTTCTTAGAGCCCCGTTTAACTTGATAACAATTAGACTTGACTCACAAGGGTTGCATACTCATTATCCTCAAAGGGGACTTCCTCTTGAGAAACATCATCAAACTGGTTTGCATGCACAAAATTACTACAAGGGATCTCGGTCAACTCTCATTCTTGTTCATAGTGCTGAAACTACTCATAAGCTGAAATTGTATAATGCTCCTTTGATATCTTCTGTAAGTGAACTCGCTGTTAAATTTATTACAAACAAGTATTTCATTAAATCTCCTTCCAGATTATGTATTTGGTTCCACTCCTTTCTTAGACACTCATGTACCTGGAAACTGACAACAAAAACGGAGGGTATGTTTATACCTGTTAGCTCTATAATCATAAAAGCATTTGAATTCCTCCAAACACTTGCTGTGTTTTCCATCGATCTTGGTTTCAATCGATACTACTTTGCTTTAATGGCAAATCAACAACCTCCAAAAGGGAAGGGGGGTCCCAATGGGACCTCATCGACACCCACAATTACCCAACCTAACGGGAAGCCTTCGGGTGACACCCATAAATCCACAACTCCCTCCAAATCACTCATGAGTGATAAGGGTAAAGGGAAACTTGACCTTGAAACGGATGCCATCTTGTATGAGAGCGCTTTTGATACCCCCATTGTTTGCATAAAGCACCAATCCAAACTCTCTTGTCAAATTCAGCCTACATGTAAATTGAACTATCTAAATTATGAACTACTGCTGTCTTGCTGGCTCCATTTTGCTTACTTATCTTCAACTCAAATTTCAAACAAAAAATACTTAATCTCTCCTTTGTTCTGGCTAAATCCTTTTTTAGTGGGTCTTTGGTCTTTTCTGAAGTGCCTCTCTATGAAAACTCATGATAAAGTCAGGGTTGTCTATTAATCCCATATCAGAAACAGAATCCTCTATCCAGGATTCTGTTTCTGATATGGGATTAATAGACAACCCTGACTTCTCTAATCTCTTTATCTACTTTACAAAAATTTACCTACTATCAGTTATGAAGATGTTTGATTTAATTATGATCTCCTACTTGGCTGCTTTGAATGATATCTTCCTCAAAACTAAAGGAAATACACACCTAACTTCTCTCACATGTTTATTAAATTACTGTTGTCTTACCCATCACGGCATATGGAGATTTGCATCTTTCATAAACTATGATCAGTACTTGCACAATCTGAATGATACCTTCCTCAAGACTATAGGAAATACACACTTAGCTTCTCTCACATGGTTATTAAATTACTGCTGTCATACTTACAATAGCATGAGGAGACTTGCATCTTTCATAAACTATGATCAGTACTATATACTCAATTCTGTTGCTAGTTATCAATTATATAAAAAAATTTACTATCATGTACACAACCCTAAACTCTATACTAACCCTGCTCGAGGGATCTCTTCTCTCGAGCAGGGAAACAACAATGACTAAGAGCACAAATTGGAATCCAAGATTCCAAGACCTCAGGTACAAAATAACAACACTGATTATAGGGAATAACTGCAATCAAGAATGGGAAGGAGTAATCCACATTTCACCATCACAACATAACTCAAATAGAAGGGGCCTTTGGAAGGTTTGCAGCTGCAGTCAATTTTTTAATCTTCCATGGGTTATTACAAGCACCTGTCACATAAATTGTCTCCATTGGTTAACTTGTGAGACCTTTGTTCTGCTCTGCACGACTTTTGTTAACCTTGTAAAACTAAAACAGTGGACATTACATCTTCTCAATCAATTATACTTCTCTGCTATGAGAAAGAGAAACAATATAGGTATTTGCTGGCACCTTGTGAGGATTGTTATACCATGTTTTATATGTCAAACTTCTGAAAAACAAAACTCAGCGATTATCACTTCTTACTTCCGAAACCCTGATTCAAATATTCTAACAAACCCCTATCCCAATCTTGCTATTTACCCCAATCTTGCTATGATCGACTGGTTTTCAAACAATTGTAACTTAACACTAAACCACTTCTTTGACTCTTGTTTTGCTAAGACACAAACTATCACTATAAACACCGGCCCCATCCCTCTTAAGCTATATATCATTTTCTATATTAATAACACATATTTTAACCAAAATATTTTAATTCATTTTCAAAACAAAGTTTCCTTGATTCTGATTATCCCTAAGCAAAATTTTACACAAATACTCACAATAATAGATAAAACAAACTACATGAACCATGATCAAACCAAAACCCCCGCTAATTGGAGAATCTCTACTTCTATAAACAAGGTTCTCACCCAGAAAACTACCATATTCCCCTCAAAAGGTTTTAATGAAGTTTAGCTTTTGGAATATAAGAGGCCTCAACAGAAAAAATGTTTGGACCCACATTGAAGTTACAACTAGAGCGGAACACATAAAAATCCTAATGTTAGCAGAAACCAAATTAACAAACCCTCCGCCTGACAAATGCTGGAGGAAGCCAGGATTTGACAGAATGCATTTCATTCCCTCTAATGGTCTTGCGGGAGGGCTTTGCCTTCTTTGGAAAGAATCCCAATTCCATAATGAAACCTTCACAATTAGAAACTCGACGGACCGAATCATTCAGGCAGACTACATAAACACGGCTCTTAACATTGATGTCGAAATCTTATTCGTTTATGCAACCCCTTACGCAAAGGAAAAAAACAATTTCTGGGCCTCTCTTTCAGACTATATTCACAATGCTAAAGACTCGCTGATTATTCTTGGAGACCTCAACGAAATTTTAGAACCTACCGACAAATTAGGGGGCAGGATCCCGTCTGCAAATAGATTCGCAAGACTCCAAGACACTATCAGAACTTTCAATCTGGTAGACTCCCCGACTTGTGGAAACGATTACACTGGTACTGATAACATATTTGAAAAACTAGACCGTGCTATGGTTAGCCACCCTATCCTAAAACAATTTCCGAACCTTAGTACGAAAAACCATGCGTTTCTCAAATCAGACCACGCCCAGATCACTTTGGACCTCATGGATAACAACAAACCAAAGTTGCAGCCCTTCAAGTTTGAGATGGCTTGGACAACGAAACCTGACTATGAAACAGTTGTGCGAGCAGCATGGAGGATAGACACCCCTGGCTCGAAAATGTTCAAACTAACTAAAAAACTACAAGAGGTGAAAAGAAAAAGCAAGCTCTGGAGCAAAGTAACATTTGGAAATGTTTTCCGGCAAATTAAACAAGTAGAAACAGATCTTCTACAATCACAGAAAAATCTTTGCTATGCCTACAACCCAAACCTGGATAACAAAATCAAAAGGCTCACTTCAAAGCACTCCTCCCTCATTTCCTTCCAGCAGAAATACTGGGGGCAAAGGGCGAAAAGAATGCACATAAAATCCATAGACGCCAACACTAAATACTTCCATAAAATAGCAACAGGAAGGCGGAATAGAAACATAATAAAACACCTTCAAACCACGGCGGGTATAACAATTAATAACGAAGAAGAAATTAGAAACCTAATCAAGCACGATTTTAGCCAAAGATTTAAGCAACATGCTAGGCAACAAACACGAAATAACCTTCTTCACCATATAGGGAATGAAATCTCAAACGAGGACAATGAATGGCTTACTAGACAAGTCACGAACTCTGAAATTAAAAATGCGGTCTTCAGTCTTGCAAATGATAAATCACCAGGCCCTGATGGTTTTCCAGCTGGTTTCTTCAAAAAGTACTGGCATATTGTGGAACCATCAGTCATCAAAGCAGTTAAAAGTTTCTTTCTTAGCGGAAGGATCCTAAAGCAAACAAACCATACATTCATAGCATTAATACCAAAGATAGACAACCCGACCACAACATCTCACTATAGGCCTATTAGTCTCTGCTCAACAACATACAAAATTATATCCAAAATTTTAGCTTCAAGACTCAAAAGGGTAATCCCTAAAGTAACTAATCCATTTCAAAGCGCCTTCTCTTCAGGCAGATCAATACAAGATAACATCTTAATTGCAAACGAAATCTTCCACTCCTTCTCAAAGAAAAATGGAAAATCGGGCTGGATGGCTGTAAAGCTTGACATGGAAAAAGCATTCGATATGGTCGACTGGAATTTCTTACTCTCAGTTATGTCAAAATTTGGATTCTCTCCCAAATTCACTCTTTGGATCAAAGAATGCATAACCACAGTCACATACTCGGTACTAGTAAACAATGAACCCACTGAAATCTTCTTTCCAGAAAGGGGAATACGCCAAGGATGCCCGCTTTCACCATATCTATTCTTAATAATTTCTGAAATTCTGGCCCGTGGGTTACAACATGAATCGGAAAAACCACAAAGCCACCTAGGAGTCAAACTAACGCGAGGGGGAACAAAAATTCCTTTCCTGGCCTTCGCGGATAATATGGTAATCTTTGCTTCAGCAACCAAAACAGGCTGCGAACAAATTAACAAAATTCTGACAGAATACACATCTATTTCAGGACAAAAGGTAAATAGACACAAATCCCAATTCCAAACATCCAAAAACGTCACAACCACCCAGAAAAATCTAATCAGAAACGAGCTAGAAATAGCACACACCCCAAAAATGGGTACCTATTTGGGCTGCCCCATAATAGAAGGAAGAATGACAAAGGAAGAATTCACAGAGCTACTAACAAACACTAAATCACAACTTCACAGATGGAAGGCTAATTGCCTCTCACAAGCTGGGCGTTGCACTCTAATCAAAACAACGCTCACAACCAAGCCCTTACACATAATGCAATGCTTTATGCTACCAAAATCAGTCCATACGGAACTAGATAAGATCAACCGAAACTTTCTCTGGAACAAGGGACCCAACCATAAACCCCTCATCGGTTGGTATGAGGTTTGCAAAACCAAGGAAAATGGAGGACTGGGGCTTCGCAGCTCGGAGGATACGAATACAGCTCTTCAAATGAAATTGCTCTGGAAGATTTTAGCGGAACCAACTAGCCCATGGGTCAAACTAATTAAAGAAAAATATCTTAAAAACCAAAACATTCTCACATATCAAAAGTGAGGTACTTCTTCCTGGCAATGGACCCAGTTAATAAAACTAATCCCGATGTTTAAACAAGGCCTTAATTGGTCTATAGGAGACGGCGCCTCTATCAAGTTTTGGCAAGACCAGTGGTTAGGCCATACACCCATAATTTCATCTATCTTAGGAACCCAACAGATAGACGATACAATAAACATAAAACATTTTCTCAATGACAACAAAACATGGAATCAAGATAAATTACACGCAGAGTTACAAAACATAATTCCTAACAACCTAATTGAAACTATCAAGACAATACCAATACCACAACACATTCAAATTGACAGACTCTATTGGAAATGGAGCAAAAATGGCTGGTTCAGCACTAAGTCTGCTATTGATATGATATACAACCACAAGAAACATGAAACATCAGACGCTAATTGGGTCTGGGGACTTGATATCCCCCCGAAAATAAAATATTTCTTATGGAAAATCCTTAAAAACGGAGTTCCCACTTCTGCCAGACTAGCTTCTCGGCACCTGGGGATTCCGACAAACTGCCCCCACTGCGACTCTTGTTATGAAGACCTATACCATTTATTATGGAACTGTCCTATTACGAGGGAGACTCTAATTGCAAATAACCCGGGCACATTTCGGAAAATGAACGGCTGTTTCAGCAAAGACGAGCACTTGAACAACACACTATGGGAAATCAAAAATACAATTGGAAAAAAATGCTTTGAAGATCTCACCTTCGCTTGGTGGGGTATCTGGTACTTCAGAAACAAAACACTTTTTGAAAACATAAACCCGGACATAAGACGCATATTATCCTTTATAAGGGAACAAATATATGTCTGGAAGACATCAACTTTAAACAGCCCAGACTACTGTAAAAACAGCAAAAACCCATCCACAAATACGGACAAACAAAGATCTATATCAAAGAGAAAAAGAACCAAATGAGAACCTCCACCAGTCGGAACACATAAGCCAAATTTTGATGGTTCGTTCTCTGCGGATGGTTTGGGCTCTTATGGATTCATTATTCGTGATCCTGTAGGAACCCCAATTTTCTCCGGTAATGGACCATCTCCAATCAGTTCTGTCTGTGGCTGTGAAAGTTTAGGTCTCTGGAAGGGACTTAGGGCGGCGACAGAACTGAAAATAACAAATCTTATCATTGAAGGAGACAACTTAACAATAATAAAAAATATGAAAGGTATGGGGAAGCCTACTGGGGACTCTGAAATGATTGTCTCGGACAGTCTAGTCTCGCTGGACTTTTTTGGTTCTGTTGAGATTCGTCATGTCTTCCGTGAGGCAAATTCGGTAGCTGATCGCTTATCCCGTATCACTACTGCCTACTACGGTATCTGGACTCCTGATGACTCTCTGTTGCATAGTCTCATCCGTAAGGATGCTCTTGGCTGATAGAGCTTAGCTCTATGGTCAAATTCTTTCCGTTTCAAAAAAAAAAAAAAAAAAATACCAATTTTTGTATTTTAGGCTTTTTTTTAATCCGAAGACTACACAAACTCTAATTGTGTGCACAACAAATCAACGTTGGCACCATGACATAATGGCTTACCATTCTAATGAAACTACCCCCGTCCCCCATCATCATCATCCATAACCCGAAGCAATTTTTAAAATTTTTGCTTGTGGACGATCATACAAGCAATGTAATTCGTGCATTGCGCCAATTAAATTCACCCATGTATACACTAATTGAAATTAATTGTGAAACACACACACATCACACAATATGGGTCTCCTCAAGCTCCACAGTTTCCTCCTCCTCCTCTACCTCTTCCTCCCCATAACCATGGCAGCCACCAACTGCTCCTCCACCTGTGGGAACCAGACGATACGCTTCCCTTTTCGCCTGAGCGAAAGCCCATCAGCTTGTGGCTATCCGGGCTTCAATCTGGCCTGCAAAGCACACCAGACAGCTCTCTCCCTCCCTGGCTCCGGCGACTTTCTAGTACGCGAAATCAACTATACTGCACAAAGCATACGGGTGTTTGATCCGGGCAATTGCCTTCCGAAGAGGCTGCTTGGAGGATTAAACCTCTCCGGGTCCCCTTTCTTGGCTGTTTTTTCAGCCAACTATACCTTGTTTAGCTGCCCAAAGGAGTTTGATGGCTTTGGTTTTCAAGTCATCGCTTGCCTTGGGAACTCGACAAGATCGGTTCTGCCCATACTCGTTGGAACCTCAGTGGATTCAATGGTGGCCAGGAGTTGCCGGAAGATTGATCATAGTTTGATGGTCTCTGGTGAGAGCTCACCAGGGCTCTTCAAGTGTGACGTTCTTCAGCTGAGATGGGATTCGCCATCGTGTCAAGATTGTCACGGTAAAAAGAAACTTTTCCCTTCATCTTTCTATTGGACTACGGGTTGTCCCACGTTCAAAAATATTGAGATGTCTTGAACTCATTGTCGATCAATTGGTTATGAGATTGAACCTGTTGGTTTTATAGATTGTTCGTGTTTTCCGTACGTGGGCCCGCACACAAGCTTCTTGTCCCCACAGGGGTCAGCCAACTTTAACATGGTATTAGAGCCAACTTCGACTAAGAATAGCGGGGTTACTGATCTTAATGTGACATGTCGCGGGCATTGATTCCCATTTGGAACCCTGTTCACTGGGTCAGTCGACTTTAACACTTTCTGCTTTCTTCCACGTTCTTGTAGCTTCCGACTTTCTTCGATCTTATTGATAGAGTGTTGATCCATATATACGAAAGCACTCGATCCCTCCGTCCATAGCTGTCGTTTTAGGCTTTTATTTCGTGATTTCAGTCTTTGTAGTTGCTGAGGCAAGAGTTAAGATGTTATCTCAGTAACTAGAACGTATCAATCAAGTTTTCCAATTAAGTACGCTGTTCTTGTTCGAACTATAGGAAAAGAAAGTGTTCTTACATATTTGAATTTAGTCATCCCTGGGGTATGGGTGTGCACGTCTCGATTCTCCATACTTTGCTTTAAGCGGAATTTTACTTTAAGACATGAAAAAGGCGATCGATTGATCACAATGAATTGATTAAAATGAATTTGTTACCAATTTCAGGGGGCTCAACAGAGGCATCGACGGGCGATCATACTTTCAAGATCGCTGCCTTGTCAATCACCATCCCAATCATGGCCTGTTGTGTTGCTATTTGCATCTTCTTATCCATACTCGACCGGAGAAACAGTGACAACAGGTTGCAGGACCCACAGGCTGCCCCCACCAAAGGGCTTGACCAAGCCACCATTGATTCGTACACCACATTGGTTGTTGGAGAGAGCAAGCGGGTTCCTGGCCTTAACAAGGACACATGCCTTGTATGCTTATCAGACTACATTCCAAAGGAGACGCTGCGATGCCTACCTGAATGTCAGCATTGCTTCCATGCTAACTGCATCGATGAGTGGTTGCGAATAAAGGGTAGTTGTCCGATTTGCCGCAACCCACCCACTATATATACATGAATCTAATTGAAGATAGCTCAGTGCCGAATCTTCCAGTTCGAGTGTAAAGAGATGTATATTAATTGCAGTTCAATCTCTTTTGTGCCAATTGATCTTCGATCATCAACCATGTTCCCTGCATGACAACTATAGAATATGCAATGCATAGTCGGTCGATTTTTTTTAGTATATATAAAATGTAACACTTCAACGTTAAGGCCAATAAATTGAAGGATTTGTAACAGATTTGTAACAGCAAAACAAACCTGAGAAATTCTAGATCGGAGAAGAGAGGAAGTGAGAAAGAGAAGGAAATCTGTAATTGCTTTCATTGATTGTAAAATGTGAGGGATGAAGTGCTTATATACAGAATCGGGCTTAGACTCAATACAGAACATACAAGGCCCAAACAAAACTAAACACTATCTAATTCCAATACCTCCAGATCGAGCCGGTAAATTTACCAGGTAACAAAGGTAGAAGACGCACCCTTGCAACGTTCTTCGTCAGGAAATCGGCAAGCTGCTCTCGAGTGGAGATATGGGATAGTGTGTAATCAAACCTAGCTTCGAGAAACTTTTATCTGGCAAAGTGACAATCCAATTCGATGTGTTTGGTCCGTTCGTGAAAAACCGGATTCTTGGTTGATAGATTACATAGGTCATATATTGTATAGTGGGTTCAAATGTCCAAAAGGCTCAATACCTTTGTAACCTATATATGTTTATCAATGAATGAAAACCCTCAAGCATGACATTACAATCAACCTTGTGATCTTACATGGTATCATAGCCTAAGTTCCCCAAACCCTAATATTTTTCTCTTCTCCTAACTTCTAGCCGCCACAACACCCTACCGCCGCCGCACCCACCTTGCCGCCACCGCCCTCTTCTCTCTCGGCCACCTTCCCCTACGCCGAACTCCTCCCCTTTTCTGCACCCACTTGCCGCCGACCCCTCCCCCTATCTTGCACCTCTCTCCCCATCTCGTTCCAATGGCCGACCCACCCACCAACAAACCGCTCTTCCATTCCGCTCTCACGATCTCCAATATAAAAAATGGCATCCTTATCATCCTTGATCACGAATCCAGTTCCTACACCATGTGGTCGCACCTCTTCACGACCCATGTTAAGGCTCATAAAATCCTCCACCACATCGACTCCTCCGTTAACCGCCCTGAAACTGAAGACAACGATCTCTTCGCTCAACTCGACACCATTGTCCTTCAATGGATCTTCAACACCATCTCAAAAGATCTATTGACCACCATCCACAACCCCAAAGACACCGCCTTGGATGCTTGGAAGAAACTTTAGAATCTCTTTTAAGACAACAAGTCCACCCGTACTGTCGTTGATATCCGCCTATTGTCAGCACATCAAGACCCTGTCTGATCAACTAGACGTCGTCGACTCCAAACCCAGCGCCACTCGCTTTGTCCTCCAGGTACTTTCGCGTCTTCCCTCTGAATAAAATGTTGCTGCTACTCATATCCAGCAGACGGAACCTCTCCCTACATTCGAAAAGACCCGGTCTCAATTGATCCTGGAGGAGACTCACCTTCACCGTCAGACAACCGAAGCCGCCAAGGACAAGACGACATTGGTCTCGTCAAGCGACATCAATGAGACCTATGCCCCGCAGCACAGCCGCAGCAACGACCAACCAGGATCGAGAGGCGGCGGCCGCAGCAATGGGCGGCGGCCGTAGCAGCACGAGTCCTCTCGCCCCTCTTGGTACCCCAACCCCGTCTATCCGCCTTGGATGCCCTATATCCCAACCGGTGCGTCGTATAGCTCACCAGCCCCATATCCCAACCATCAGCAGGGAGCGGGCTTGTTGGGTCTTGCTCCTCGACCCGCAGGTCATCAGGCATATCCATCGTCGTCTGATCCGGCATACACTCCGACTGATGTGCATCACGCCTTCTCTTCGATGCAGATGGCACCTCCTGACTCCGTTTGGTACATGGACACTGGCGCCATCTCTCATATGACGAACTCCTCGGGTACTATCTTTCTCTTTCTTTTAAGGGTCCTGCACATTCTATTATCATCGGCAACGGTGGTCGCCTTGCTACCTCGGGCATTGACCACGCCACATTATCAACCCCAACCAACCCATTACATCTCAACAACGTCCTCATTGCCCCTAAACCTGTCAAAAACCTTATCTCTGTCCGTCGGTTCACCACTGAAAATAATGTTTCTCTTGTGTTTGATCTGTTTGGTTTCTCTGTGAAGGATCTTACTACGGGGGTTACTCGCCTGAGATGTAATAGCACCGGGGAGCTCTATCCTGTGTCGTCGCCATCACCATCCAGCCCGTCAAGTCCAGTCGCCCTCTCGGCATCATCATCCAGTCTTTGGAATGAACGCCTTGGTCATCCCAGTCCTGCAGTTTTAGATTTGCTTCGTTCTAAGAGTCTAGTCAAATGTAATAAAGAGCTTTGCTCTAGTTTATGTTCTTCTTGCCAGTTATGCAAGCATGCCAGACTTCCTTTTCAACGGTCTTTAAACACTACTTTTGCCCCATTTGATATTATTCATAGTGATATTTGGACATCTCCTGTGCCTAGAAAGGAGGGTCATAAGTATTACCTTTTGTTTCTGGATGATTACACACATGTTTTATGGGTTTTCCCTTTGCACTTTAAATCTCAAGTGTTTCCTATCTTTGCCAAATTCCATACTTACATCAAAACACAATTTCACACCTCTATCAAGTGTTTCCAATGTGACAATGGCCGCGAATTTGACAACAAAGAATTTCACACTTTTTTCAACACCAGTGGGATCTCCTATCGCTTGTCTTGCCCCTATACCTCCCAACAGAATGGCAAGGCCGAACGAATCATCCGAACCATTACCAATATGATGCGCTCTCTCCTCTTCCACTCGTCCATTCCCCTTCTCTATTGGCCTTACTCCTTAGCCACCACATGCTACCTCCTAAACATTCTCTCTTCCACCACCGTCCACCATCGCTCACCAACTCAGGCACTTTATTGCACTTTGCCTAGGTATGATCACCTTCGTACCTTTGGGTGCTTGTGCTTCCCCAATCAGTCATCCACCGCACCACACAAACTTCACTCACGCTCCACTCCTTGTGTCTTTCTTGGCTATCCATCTGATCATCGTGGTTACCTCTGCCTCGCTATCAAGACCCACATGATCATTCTATCTCGTCATGTCACCTTTGATGAATCACGATTCTCCTTTGCGTCTCCCACACCTCCTGTGTCTTAGTCAAAGTCAGAGTCATCATTTCCTCATTTTTTTCTTCCCTAGAGCTCTCCCGGTGCTCCTACCTCTCCCCCCCCCCACCACCACCGCCCCCTACCACCAAACCACACACCCGTAGCGTCTCTGGTGTCTTCCGACCCCGACAAATTGTCTCTATGACCACCACACATCGCCCCGCCATCCAAAACCATACATCCTCCCCGCCATCCCATCGCCAAGAAGTGATGTCGCGGCTGCAGCAAGATGTTGCGGTCGCAGCCAATCAAAAGCCCCCACCCCACCCCTCGCCCAACCAACTGGCGGCGGCCGCAGCATCATGCCGTGGCCGCGGCCAATCAACAAGGTGCGAACTTGCTGTACCCGCAACATTCACCGCCGCCTCCGCCCCTGCCTCCGTCCTTCCCGACTCCCAATCCCCCCTGCCTTTACCCCGACCTCCCTTTCCCCCATTCTCACCTCCCACAAAACAGCCCTCCTCGACCCGAATTGGCAAGCGGCTATGCTCGACGAATACAGGTCCCTTACGAAGAATGGTACTTGGGTTCTTGTCCCTCGCCCTCCTGAGGCAAACGTCATTCGTTGGGAGTTGCTGTTCACCGTCATGCGTCTGGTCTGTTTCTCTCACAGAGTAAGTATGTTGTTGAGATTGTTGTTTGGGCTAAGATGGTTAACTGTAATCCTGTCGCCACACCGGTCGATACATCCAACAAGCTCAGTGCTCATTCTGGTCCTTTGGTTGATGATCCGACATTGTACAGGAGCCTCGCTGGTGCTCTTCAGTATCTCACCTTCACCAGACCTGATACCAGTTACGCCGTTCAGCAGATCTGCTTGTTCATGCATGCACCCATGGAATCCCACTTTCAGGCATTAAAGCGGATCATTCGGTACATCAGCGGCACCCTCGAGCTAGGTACCACGATCACTCCGTCCTCTAAGCTGGACCTTGTTGCATACACTGATGCGGATTGGGGCGGCTGACGAGAGGGTTTCTCGACCAAATAAATTTATAATCAAGACCCCGCTATAGGATAGTGGAGTCAGGTTTGTCCTTAGGAAAGAAGTCAGCGGTTCTAGGTTTAGTGTGTTTTGGGATTAAGGGGTAGCGGGAAAAGGTGGTGAGGTTGCTGTCGACGTCGGCTAAGAGTTGGTCGAGGGATGGAGAGAGAGTTGGTTTAATTGCTCATCAATCTTTAATATATTTATTCCTGTGATTTTGAAGTCGGTATTTGCAATTTAATTATTTCTGTGATTAAGTAGAATATTTATTTATTCAGATGGATAATAGAATTGATCAAGTGTGTCGAGGGGTTCATGACTAGCTATTCTTCGATCGGATTGGAAGGGAAAAAATAAATACAAATATATATATGAACGTGCAACGTGATGGGTTTGGTATGACTTGATTGAATCTGATCGAGTTATTAAGTTCATATATACTCCGATCCATGGGCTTGTATTGGACACTAGATCGATGTGCAGAAATTAACTCATCGATCGCGTTGCAGATCTCAATTAAGTAGTCCTTGACGTAATTTGGTTTGTGATAAGTTCACAAGTTGTTTTGCAGTAGTCCATCTTCATCATCATAAATATCCTACCAATTGCAAGTAAGCGAAAATGACAAAGCATCACTGGAGGCAACAGATTAAGTCGTTCTTCGAGAGCCATGCTGATCCCGACAAACATGAGCAGTTGAAACAAAGCAGGAAAGGTAGGATGATATTGCTTTAATACTTGTGCATTGTAGTTCCCTCAAGCTAAGTATGATGTTTTGGATCAAGTCAGGTTGGGATGCAAACTTCCAAGGTTAGGGATCACCACAACAATAAACATATGTGTAGATTATAAATCACATAAAGATGCATGCTTTATATCAAAGAATCGACTTTCGTAAATTCCAACAATTTAGGTGATAGAGGCTCTCGCATAAAAACCTAATTGGTTTCTACCTTTTCTTAATTAGGATTAGTCGGCCCTCGCAAATAAATCCTAATTACTATCCAAATTCATAATAAGATCACTTTCGCTTCATGAATATCATGAGTAAGGAATTTCCTCAACTCTCGCAAAGGATTAAGCACATAGGTAGATGACGATAAAGACATACAAATTTATAAATTCATAAATTTAAACACACATATCTATTGTTGGGATCACCCCCAACCCTAGAAGAAAAAAATTAGAAACAAATCATAATGAAAGAAATTAACTTTAACATAAAATAAACTAAAACTTACAAAACCTTACAATCTCTCCTCTCTCTTCTCTCTTGCCTCCTCTCCGGGGCCGTGCCAACGTTTTAAGGGGCCATGTGCAAAAACAAAATGTAATAAGAATAAGACCTTATTTATATACACAAAAATATTTTATATGATTGTTTGAAAACCTTAAATACCCCTTCGTCCAAAAATACATATCCTAATAATAAATTTTTAATTATTTAAAAAATTAATTAAAAAAGTTGATATTTTATATATTTTTAACTCATAAAAAAACATGTCAAAAAGTGAAAAGATATTTATTTTCGGTCAAAGGTAGTATAATTTAATTGATTTATGATAAAATAAATAAAGAGGGTCTAAAATAACGATATACCAAAGAAGATTGAAAAAAATGGGGGAGAGAGAAGCTATAGCTCATGATAAAAAGAAATAAAAAAAAGGTCTAAAATAATCAAAGTAAATTACGGAAAAAGATATTTATTTTCGGTCAAAGGTAGTATAATTTAATTGATTTATGATAAAATTAATAAAGAGGGTCTAAAATAACGATATACTAAAGAAGATTGAAAAAAAATGGGGGAGAGAGAAGCTATAGCTCATGATAAAAAGAAATAAAAAAAGGTCTAAAATAATCAAAGTAAATTACGGGAAAAAAAAGGAGGGAAAGAGAAGCCATTTGGCTTAATTGGGAATCGAGCACGGGATGTTGAGAGTAAGTGTTGTATCCCAACGCTTCTTTTGCCATCAGGACAAACGCTACAATTTGGAATGAAATGGAAACAAATTTTTTATATAACAAATCTCAAAAGATATTGGGCCCCAAAATATTTGGGGGTCCTGTTCAATCGAATAGCCTGAACCGCCTACCAACACGGACCATCTCCTCTCTCTCTCTCTCTCTCTCTCTCTCTCTCTCTCCTCTCTCTTTGCGTCCTAAGACGACTTGGCTTGAATGAATGAAAATCAGCCCCCTAGGGCTTTTCTTATAGGCTCCAATTCAAGCTATTCTAGGATGGAACAACTATATCTAAATCTATCTAATAACATAAGATAAAAATATGGAAATAAAGAAATAAATCTAAAAGGAAATTATATCTAAAGTAGATAAATGTCTCTTCCATCTTGATAGAATTTGATCTTGTGGATATCTCCATTAGACTTTGGATAGAACTTTGATTAGAACTCGGACTAGCTCAAAATCGACCACTGTTGAGTGTCACTCGATATCGACCTCAGCTAGTCGATATCGACCTGCAATTCTCAACTTCTCTTCCTGACTCGATCTCGGCTCCAGGGGATGAAAATCGACTGGCTTCAACTCGATATCGACTAGCTTAAGTCGATATCGACCTGCAATTTTCCTCTTCAGCTTCCTTGGTCGATTCCTGGGTTTCTGCTCGATTTTGGCCAACTCGATATCGACCTGGCATGGTCGATATTGACCACCTCTTTCCTCCTTCGGCTTCCTAGTCGATTTCTGGCCTCCAGGAGAAAAATCGACCAAAATTAGGTCGATATCGACCAAGTCTGGTCGAAATCGACCTCCTCTGTATTTTCCAGCATTCTGCTCTGTTCTTGAAACGCACTTTCCCGAGTCATCGTTCATCCGATTGATGCATATGAACATGCGTTAGAAAGCTCTTTTCGAGGGCTACAACTCTCGTGAAGACTGCAAAGATTGGTTCGAAATGATGAATGGTGAAAAACGGCGTTTTCTCCGGTTGCACCATCCTTAGCTTTTTCATGACTTTCCTTTAAGCTCCAAAGTGCTTCCGATTTCTACGAAATATAACAAAAACTTGTGTAGACCTCCATTTATTGCAAATAAACATAAACTACACAAATTATGTATTATTCTAACCCAAATGTATGAAATGTATACAGAAATCGATATAAAAGTAGATGTAAAACATGGCGACACGTCGCTCCACGTCTGGTTAATGTGTCTTCCTCGACGACACCCTTGTGTCGTGGTCAACCAAGCGTCAGTCTGTCGTGTCTTGCTCCAGCGCTGAGGCCAAATACATGGGTGTTGCCAACGTTGTCTCCGAGTGCTCTTGGCTCCGCAATCTTCTTCTTGAGCTCCGTTGCCCTTTTCAGAAGGCCACTCTGGTCTACATAAACAACGTCTCCGCCGTCTATCTGGATAGCAACCTAGTCCAGCATCAACGCACGAAGCACATTGAGCTCGATCTCCACTTCGTCCGGGACAAGGTTGCCATTGGACATGTCCGGGTTCTACATGTTCCGTCCTCCTATCAGTACGTTGATATATTCACCAAGGGTTTACCTCGATAGTTGTTCATTGATTTTCGGTCCAGTCTCACTGTACGGCCCCCTCCAGTTTCGACTGCGGGGGTTTGATAGATTACATAAGTCTTATATTGTATAGTGGGCTTAAAGGCCCAATACCTTTGTAACCTATATATATGTTTATCAATGAATGGAAACCCTCAAGAAGGACATTATAATCAATCTTGTGATCTTACACTGGTGTTGTAAATGGCAGCTTGGTTGTCATAGCGAATAGGAATTTGGGATATATGAGGTATCCCAATCTCTGCAAACAGTCGAGACAACTAGGCTAGCTCTGTGCAGACATGCCGAATGGACCTATATTCTGCCTCAGCGGAAGACAAATGACACATACACTTGCTTCTTAAACTTCCATGAGAGCAAGCTCGAGCCCAGGAAAACCAAATAACCACTAATAGATCGCCGAGAGAACGGGCAGCTAGCCCTATTGGCGTCACAAAATGCCTGAAGACGGAAATCAATGGATGTATTGAACAGAAGCCCTTTTGAACAAGTACCCTTAAAGTACTTGATGACATGAAAAGCGGCCGAAAGGCGAGGATCACGAGGTGCCTGCATAAACTGACTCAATAGCTGGACTGAGAAAGCTAAATCAGGTCTATTGTGAACCTGGAAATTCAACTTGCCCACCAATTTTATTCTGAATTCATCATTCAAAAAGCCTTTGAGAGCAATCATCTCCGTGATGTCACTGCATGTAAGAAGAAGATCGTCGACATAAACACCAACAAACACATCACCATAGGATTGCCTTCTATAGAATAGGGAGTAATCGTTTTTGGATTTCACATAGCCTCAAGCCTTTAAAGCAATTGATAGACGAGCATGCCACTGACGCGATGCTTGCTTTAGACCATAGAGGCTCCTTTGTAAACGACATACCAAGTTGGAACCTTCAACAACAAGGCCTGGGGGAAGCTTCATATAGACTTCTTCATCCAATTGACCGTGCAAAAATGCGTTATTGACATCCAATTGCAAAATCTTCCATTGATTCTTCAGAGCAACAATAATCAAAGCCCGGAATGTGGTCATCTTCACAACCGGAGAAAATGTTTCATTGTAATCAACCCCCTCCTTTTGAGTATAAATAACCCTTAACTATAAGCCGATCTTTGTATCGCTCAAGGCTCCCATCAACTCGTCTCTTGACTTTGTAGACCCACCGATATCCTATGGCTTTCTTGCCCTTAGTGTTGTAGGAGGAAATCGAGACTTGCAATTAAAATATAAATAAATCAAAGCAAACCAGATTCCGTCCCGTGAAAATAAACACAAGACTCCCTCCCGATGTAGCACTGGGAAGTCAGGATCGATCCACGAGAAAGCACATCAGCGGATCCTAGGCAGCGGAAAATCTCACAACAGAAGTCGACTACAGATGCTCGACGTCAAGTAAAGTTACTCGACAGAAGGTCAGGCAAGTCGAACAAGCAAGCAGCAGTCACTGAATGTTGGTCGATATCGAGGATTTCTTACTCGATATCGAGTAAAGCCTTCGTCGATCTCGGGTACCTGCACACCAGAAACTATAGCGATCTCGTCGAATTAAAGTCAGAAGTCGATGTCGACCAGTTTTGGTCGATATCGAGTAGAGCAGAAACTTAAAACGAATGCAAAAACTTTGAATCGGAATTAACTCAATAAACTAGAAAACTTCCAATATCAGGGTTTCAACACCACAACGATAACCATGTAAAATAACACATAAAGGCATCAAAGATCATGCTTTCCACCAAATAATTTTCGTTATTAACAAATAGGAATATAGAGGCTTTCGCATAAACCCTAATTATTACTAACCCTTTTTACATAATTAACCCAAGCTGCATTAAGATCACTTTCGCTTCAATAACACAAACAAGAATCACTTTCGACTTTCGCAAAAGAATCATGCTCATAGGGATAGAAGACAAATTGCATAAAAAGATTGTACCTTTACCACATCACCTTACATGGCTACCGCCGGGCTCACCCCGACCCTAGAAGTGGGTGGACTACTCGCTCTTCATCATGATCGCAGACATCTTTGATGAAAAAGAACTAACTTGCATCAATAAACTCAACCAAACTTACAATCTCTTCGCCTTCTCTCTCTATGTAACTAATTGTTTCTGAAATTGAATGACTAAAATCCAGCCCCTGGGGCTTTATTTATAGGCTTCCAACCCTTACTAATCAAGGTAAGAAAGTCTATCTATATCTATACCTCTTTATCTACTTACTTAAAGATTAAATAATGGAATAAAAGAATTAAATCCAAAAAGGAAATATATCTAAAGTAGGTAAATCCTCCACGGAGTTGATAGATCTTGATAAGTCTTGATAGATTTGGATAGAATCGGACAACTTCGTATCCAAGCAAGCCTAACTCGACTCGGACAGCCCAACCGCCTAACGTTGCCCAGGAGAGTTTTACTCGATATCGAGTAGTTTACTCGATATCGAGGAACTTTGTTCGTCGACTTGGCTTGGCTTGGCTGGGCTTCTCGAGTAACCTCTTCTCGACTTGGCTCGGAGATGGGTCTTTGGTCTTGTCGATATCGAGTAACTTACTCGATATCGAGGAAGTGCTGCTCGGTAGGTCCAGGTCTTCGGCTTCTCGATCAGGCGATGCTTCCTCGACTCCAGATGCGGCTTCAAGGCTTGGTCGATATCGAGTAGGGTCCTGGAGTCGGGTTGGCTTTGTCTTCAGTTCCTCGATCAGCTCCTACTCGACCAGTGCTCTGTTCGGACTTCTTTGGTCGATATCGAGTAAAAGTACTCGATATCGAGTAACACTTGTCCTCATCCCAATTTTTCCTGGTTCCGTCACTCTTTGACCTTGGACTTCTGTAGTTGACTTCCGAGCTTTTCGTCCTTTTTCATAACTGCTGTAAATTGCCTCGAATTCTGCGAATATAAACAAAAACTGGTGTAGATTCCATAATTTGGCAAATAAACATAAACTACATAGATTTTGTACTATTCTAGCCCAAATGCATGAAATGTATGCAGAAAACAATATAAAAGTTAGTATAAAACATGGCAGATTCAGCTCACAACAAACACCTCATACTTAAGCTTGCTTGTCCTCAAGCAATATTTTTATTTGTCATTCAGGGGAAGGACTAAAAACTCTCAAAATTTTAGATTCATTCTCATATGTCCCTGCAGTCAATTACCATCATCGAAAAGGTACTAGTGTCACAAATCCCTGTATGTGCAAATTTAAAAAGCAACATCTACTCACAAAAGGAGGGTTATGCAAAAACAATTCATGTGACAAAGCATTAATAATCAAGATGACTTTAATTTAAGCTCAAATAAGGAATAGATTGGTAAAAGGCTAAAGGTGGGCAATTTTTGGCAATATGGTTCTAATAATCCGGGGAAATGGAGTACTTTCCAAACTTTCGTACCACATTCCTTCTTCATAAGAATCATCACCTTTCATAATGCTTTTGTTAATAATAATGCTTTTACCTCTCCAACCTCAGCACTACCTTCTCGCGAGTCGCAAACATGGGTGTCATGAATGGCCCCGGATACTTAGTGCTTTAGACTCCTCACATTGGTGTCCCATCTCGCCAAACTATTATCTCAGTGAGCAGGGTCAATCTACCTTTATCTCCTGAGGTGATTGGATTTTTTCTCACTCATTAAATTTTCCATATTTTTTAAACAATTTCCCGCCAAACTCCAATAATGATAACAACACAATAACCATATAACATCTCCATAATGTAACTTCATTCTCTACATAATCCCAGGATAAGGTAAAGAACGAGAATATTTATAACATGTGGAGCAATATATGAAATAAGACATAATATGGCTTTTGTGATGCATAAGCATAGGTATGGCTAGGGAATATAAACATATGAGCATTATATGGAAATATAAAGTCATCCATCCTTTTATCTTGCAATATGTCAAAAGCAACATCAAGTTTTATCTCCTTTCATGGTTTTCAAGAAATAATGCACTTCATTGTGACTTCCCTTTACTAGGCAATTTCATGCTATATCTCTAGTGAATCCAATTTTGCGTCGTCGAGTTCAATTAAAGCTTCCATGGCACTTATAAAAAAATTTCAATGGGGGTCATTTTTCAAACTTTCGGAAAACATGCATATAAGCATATAAATCAATAATGGATTCCAAAATAGCCACATTTTTCAAACTTTTGGAAAACATGCATATAAGCATATAAATCAATAATGAATTCCAAAATAGCCATGTACAAGCAATTCAATAAATAATGCACGAATAATCTCAAATATGGCAAATATGCACAAAGTAAGCCCTTCCCCCACCCCATACTTAAACATTATAGTGTCCTCACTGTATAAAAACAAGGCTAAAGAAAGAAACTCACTAGACAGGTGTGCAGGGCTTCAAAATATCGAGTGAAAATGTTGCTGGGCGTAGTCCGAATTTAGCTTGCTTCTATCCCCATGGACCTGAAAAATGTAGAAGAGAAATACCCACAATAGAAAAACTAAAAGTTCAAAACCAATAACAAAAGCAACAATGTCCAAAAGTCCCCAAAATAAATGTCTATTAACAAGCTCTAGATTTTATAGTCGTTAGGCCGACTTTCTCCATTAAGCTCAAGGTGGCATTTGCAGGGCCCATGTAGCTTGGGCTTCAAATAGGACTTCATTCTTGTCCATCAGCTACAGTCTTCCAGAATGGATCTTGTTCACCACGAAGGGCCCCATCCTCTTCTTGTTGAATTTGTTGGGAAACCAATGATCTTTTGATTTGGAAACATAGAGTTTCTCTCCAACTTCATACTCCTTAGGCTCATCATTGGAAATCCTACATAAGCGCACATACCAAGGCAAACCTCTCCCATGTATAGATAGATCTTTAATGGAAATAGGAGAAGAAAGATCCATACCTTGTCTTACCTTCGCAAAAACGGATTTGGGGACCACTGTATTTGGTCGATCTCGAGTAAGATTACTCGATATCGAGTTGATTTCTTTAGGTGGTGGATTGCTGCTCGAGGGAGGTGTATTCGAGGAAGCAAGGTGTTGGTCGATATCGAGTAGTCTCTCTCAGCTTCCAGTAGATTTCTCATCGATGAAGGCGAAGCAAGGCATCGGGATTTTGGTCGATATCGACTAATTTCCTCGATATCGAGGAGTCCGTGGCTTCAGGTTGGCTGCTCGACGACGCTGCTGCTAGTGGATGGTTCTGAGTTCGATCGATGTCGACCAAGTTCTTCGATGTTGAGGAATTCAAGTCGACTTCGACCCCATACTTGCATCCTGTCAAGGCATCTGAGAAATAATTAGTCGACGTCGACTTACCTTAGTCGATGTCGAGTAGGTCCTCTGTGTCGTCGTTTAGGATGGCCATGATCTTCTCCACCTGGGCTTCCATATCCCTCTTTTCCAGCTCTTCATGAGTCATATTTCTTACCTTAGGCTCCCCGCAACTAATGTAACCAGCTGATATAGATTTTACCTCTTTCATTGGACCTGTATGCCTTTCAGTTTTATTAAAAGAATACTCAATTACCTCATCGCTAATGTTGAAAGTGAGTACTCCCTTCCTTACGCTTATGTTGGCATCCACCATCGCCAAGAAGGGCCTTCCTAGAATAATTGGACAAGCAGGGTCCTCCGCCATATCAATAACTAAGAAATCAGCAGGGACAAAGAACGTACCTACTTGTACTGGCACATTGTCCACCATGCATGTTGGAATGACCACCGTGTTGTTTGCCATATAAAGCTTGGCATCCACAGGCTCTAGGACACCTACCTTAATCTTGGACCATATTGTTAAAGGCATTATACTCAGACTAGCTCCAAGATCACATAAAGCATTAAATTTATATTGACCAAATCCAATGGTTATAGCAAACTTACCTGGATCTGGCCTTTTCTCAAGTATGTCCATATGGCTGCACTCCTTAGTAATCTCAGCCATTGACCGTTTCTTGCTTAGAATCACCTTGAGGAATTTGATGTAGGATGGCATTTCATTGAGAGCTTCTGTGAAGGGTATGGTGACATTGAGCTTCTGAAGCATCTTGATGAAGCGCTGAAACTTCTTTTATGTTGGATCCTTTGGATATTTTGTTGGGAAGGCCATCTTCTTTTTCTGGTTCGGAGCCAGAACAGATGCCGAAGGTGTTGCATCTTTCTCGACGTTGATAGCATTCATTTAGGTAGGCATAATAGGTTGCATTTAGCTTAGTTAAGATGCATTTCATTGATGGATTAAGCACGATTTGCATATTAGTTCTCTATGTTGTCGGAGTCGGAATCTACACGCTTTTATTGATTATTTCAGGTAATGGTGGATCTGAGGAGGAGACATGAGTTGATAAAGCATTGGATGAGAATGTCTAGTTGATCGAAGAAGCTTACATGAAGATCTCAAGAGGTCCCGAGAAGAAGAAGCGAGCCTAAACGAAGAACAAGTCTGCAAAAGTTGTCCCCAGACATGCTGAACTTGTTTTGCACTTTCTGGAAGCCTCGGTTGTCCGATTGACTATTATGACCATGCGTTGGAAAGCTCTTTCAGAGAGCTCCAATTTTCTTGTTGAGAAGAAGAGCAAATTCGAGACGGATTTTACGGGAAAGACCGATGCAGCAGGGCTGCGAGGAAATGCTGATGTTGCGGCCGCAGCATCCATGCGGCGGCCGCAGCATCCATGCGGCGGCCGCCGCATTTGCCGTCAGCGATTATGCGCTGCGTTTTGATTAATGAAAAACCCTAGATCTATTTGTTTATTTTATGGCCGACTTTGGATGTTTTAAAAGGCCAAGTTTTATGTTATTTTCAGACTACTATTCTACTCTTTTCATTCATCAGACACTTTAGAGATTTGAGCGATGTCTTCCATGAGGAACTAAACTCATCTATTCTGCCTGCAATTTGAAGCTTTATTTGGATTGATTGTGAGTTTCTAATTCTCGTTCCTTGTTTCCTATATTTGAATGCTTCAACTTCTTTGTGCTTGATTATTTATTGTTTTGTTCTATCTTGTCTGGCCAACTAGTTAGAATCAATTCAATTGCTAAGGTTTTGTAGATTCCTGATTGTGAACATTAACCTAAGTGGCAAACTTGTTCCTTTAGGGCTGATTGAACTAATTGAACAAGTAGAAAGTTGGATGTGTTGTTAAATCTCTCTTTAGGGACTGTAAATACCTTGGTTAATCTCTGAAATTAAAGCTATCAATTGGATTAAATCCTTCTTTAGGGACTGTTCGATTGATAAGGGTTTCTAGGACTGATTGGACTAGTAACTATATTAGGTCGGGACAAGGGCATTCATAGGATACTTAATAGGACGAGAAGAAGTTACAAGGATCGCTTCAAACCAAATAAAGTGGAAAATTATAGGTAGAATTGTTTCTCCTAATTGTTTGAATTACAATCATGGTTATGGCAACTATCAAGAGCCTTTAAATCAGCAAGGAGGGCATCAGGTGAGACCACAAACAACAGTATGACCTTCGTCAGGGAGGACAGCCTCAGGCAAGTGCACCTGATGGAAATGCACAAAGAACTTAGAGACGTGCACCAAGACCCTCGCACAGGTAGTCTTGGACCAAGGTGAACGATCTAAGAACTTGGAGAACCAGATGAGTCAAATCATTCAACTGCTAAGCGCAAAAGAGGCAAATGACTCAGGAAAGCTCCCATCGCAAACAATTGAGAATCCTAGGGAGAATGTCAGTGCAATAATGCTTAGAAGTGGCAAGGAACTGATTGTCACACCTCAAAAGGATAATGAGGGAATCATGGACGAAGATAGGGAAGTAATGAACGAAGAAGACGTAGGCAATACGGTGCGGCGCCCGCGGACAATCAAACATGTTGCGCCCGCAGCATAATGCAGCGCCCGCCGCTAGTGAGCTCGTCGATTCGTCGGTGCCAGGTACGCATTTTCTGTCTTTCTCCCCTTCTTCTTCTTCTCCTCTTCCTCCTCCTTCCTCTCCTCCTTCTTCTTCCTTACCTATGGAGACTCCAAAGCCGGTTCCACCTTTTCCGGAAGCCCTAAAGGATACACGAAGGTATGAGAACGATAGGCAGATCTTTGAGACGTTAAGCAAATGCGAGGTAAATATTCCTTTACTCAAATTAATTAAGAGCATTCCTAGATATGCTAATTTTTTGAAGGAATTGTGCACCATCAAGAAGAAGCAAAGACTAAAAAAGAAGGAAAAGATAAGCTTGAATGAAAATGTCTCTGCTATGTTGCAAAGGAAATTGCTTGAAAATGTGGAGATCCAGGTATGTTTACAGTTCCATGTGCAATTGGGAATACTAGATTCAAACAAGCCATGCTAGATCTAGGAGCCTCAATTAATGTTATTTCCTATAACATGTACATGTCTTTGGGTTTGGGTGCTCTGACTGAGACTGGGGTTACATTGCAACTTGCTGATCGATCACAAATCAGGCCAAGAGGCGTTGTTGAAGATGTTTTGGTTATTGTGGATGATTTGTTTTTCCATGTTGGTTTCTTTGTTTTAGATATGGAGCAGGGAGCCCCCTAGCTGAAACACCCATTATACTAGGAAGACCATTTCTGAAAGCTGCGAAAACGAAAATTGATTGTTGTGAGGGTCTATTGACTATGGAGTTTGATGGAAGAAAGATAGAATTCTCTCTCTTTAATCATTCTAAGCTTTCTCCTGAAAATTCTTTAGATATGCCTATTGCTAACAATATTGATCGTAACAATAATTTTTGTGATTTGTTAGAGACACCTAAGGAAAATAGTTTATGGAAATTTGAGCCTCCTAACAAATTGAAACCTTTTGTGATTTCAGGACAACCCCCATGCATAGCTCAAGGAGAGAAGTTGAGGGTCATGGATGACAGCTTAGACAGAAAGCTACACCTTTCAAGGGTGCCCGCATTTGTCAATGAGATGACAGGTGTTGCTGATCCTAGTGAAGAAACCTAGGCCAATCAAGGGCCAGTACGTCGAGCCAAAGACTTGAAACAAAGGCGCTTCTCGGGAGGCAACCCGAGGTAAGTTTTTCTTTCTTTTTCCTTTTTCTTTTCCTTCACCCTAATTATATTTGATTTACTTTTGTTGTCTTTATTGTTTCATTGAGGACAATGAAAACTTTAAATGTGGGGGAGAGGAATTCTATATATATAGATGCATATAGGAGATCATATTTAAATTTCTGCACCATGTTTAATTTATTTCAATTTTTTTAATTAATTTCTTGTTTATTTTCGTAATTAAAAAAATCGAAAATTCCAAAAATAAGCATGCATTGCATACATATGTGTTTTTCAAACACTCATCTAGCTTAGTTTGTCCTCTAATTTAAATTTCAAGCATAATCATATAAATCTCATGGCGTTTTCGATGTTTTAGCCTTGTCTGTATTTGATTTTTTTGGAACATGAGCTAGCAAATATAATTGAACATGTATGATTGAGCTAAAGTATGATTGAAGTCCTAAAACATGACCATGTGAGAATGTTTGACCTTATTTGAATTCTTTTGCTCAATTGTGTGAATTACTCTCCTTGTGTTGCTACCTCTTGCCATTGACTGCAGTATCTATTTTTTTTAAAAAAAATCGACTCACACGTTTATTGCTTGCGGAGTTTATGTTTATATTTTGAGTCTTTTGTTTGAATTTGTGCATATTTAGTGAATAAGGTGGCAATGGTTGATGCACTTAGTAATCAGATCTATGCATGACACCCATGGGTATGATTCACGCAAAACAGTGTTGAAAATTATCCACTAGGAGAGAAAGCCTGATCATTGAGTAACCAGGTTCATTCATGACACCCATGTTTGCAACTTGCGTCAAAAGATGTTCAAGTGGACTTCATATTAGTAGGTTGAGGTGTTGATAGACCGGGGTCATTCATGACACCCATGTTTGCGCCTCGTGTAAGGGAAGCACCAAGACAAGAAAAAAGAAAAAAAAAGTGTCGCATTTTATTTAGTTGTCTTTATTGTGTCCCGCAAGTAATGACATTTCGATAGATATTTGGCGATAGTGGTCAATGTCTATGAGCTTAGTGCATTTTGGATTGAGTTGAGAGTTGTACCTTAAAGTCTAAACACATGAGTGAAACACATATTTCTGGTGAGGTTGGATGATGTCTACTTCTAAGCTTTGATCACTGAAATACATGCTATGACGTTTGTTTGCTTGGTTTATATTTTCACCTGCTATGATGTTGCTTTTTGATGAGGTTGAAACTTGAAGGGATTTCCCGTGGGATGCGTTGATTCATGTTCATTCTATCGTTGCTTGAGGAGAAGCAAAAGTTAAGTGTGAGGGGAGTTTGATAGCATGCATTTAGGTAGGCATAATAGGTTGCATTTAGCTTAGTTAAGATGCATTTCATTGATGGATTAAGCACGATTTGCATATTAGTTCTCTATATTGTCGGAGTCGGAATCTACACGCTTTTATTGATTATTTCAGGTAATGGTGGATCCGAGGAGGAGACATGAGTTGATAACGCATTGGATAAGAATGTCTAGTTGATCGAAGAAGCTTACATGAAGATCTCAAGAGGTCCTGAGAAGAAGAAGCGAGCCTACTTCTAAGCTTTGATCACTGAAATACATGCTATGACGTTTGTTTGCTTGGTTTATATTTTCACCTGCTATGATGTTGCTTTTTGATGAGGTTGAAACTTGAAGGGATTTCCCGTGGGATGCGTTGATTCATGTTCATTCTATCGTTGCTTGAGGAGAAGCAAAAGTTAAGTGTGAGGGGAGTTTGATAGCATGCATTTAGGTAGGCATAATAGGTTGCATTTAGCTTAGTTAAGATGCATTTCATTGATGGATTAAGCACGATTTGCATATTAGTTCTCTATATTGTCGGAGTCGGAATCTACACGCTTTTATTGATTATTTCAGGTAATGGTGGATCCGAGGAGGAGACATGAGTTGATAACGCATTGGATAAGAATGTCTAGTTGATCGAAGAAGCTTACATGAAGATCTCAAGAGGTCCTGAGAAGAAGAAGCGAGCCTAAACGAAGAACAAGTCTGCAGAAGTTGTCGCCAGACATGCTGAACTTGTTTTTCACTTTCTGGAAGCCTCGGTTGTCCGATTGACTATTATGACCATGCGTTGGAAAGCTCTTTCAGAGAGCTACAACTTTCTTGTTGAGAAGAAGAGCAAATTCGAGACAGATTTTCCGGGAAAGACCGATGCAGCGGCCGCAGCATGTATGCAGCGGCCGCAGCATGTATGTCGCGGCCGCCGCCAGGGCCAATGCAGCAGGGCTACGAGGAAATGCTGATGTTGTGGCCGCAGCATCCATGCGGCGGCCACCGCATTTGCCGTCAGCGATTATGCACTGCGTTTTGATTAATGAAAAACCCTAGATCTATTTGTTTATTTTGTGGCCGACTTTGGATGTTTTAAAAGGCCAAGTTTTATGTTATTTTCAGACTACTATTCCACTCTTTTCATTCATCAGACACTTTAGAGATTTGAGCGATGTCTTCCATGAGGAACTAAACTCATCTATTCTGCCTGCAATTTGAAGCTTTATTTGGATTGATTGTGAGTTTCTAATTCTAGTTCCTTGTTTTCTATATTTGAATGCTTCAACTTCTTTGTGCTTGATTATTTATTGTTTTGTTCTATCTTGTCTGGACAACTAGTTAGAATCAATTCAATTGCTAAGGTTTTGTAGATTCCTGATTGTGAACCTTAACCTAAGTGGCAAACTTGTTCCTTTATGGCTGATTGAACTAATTGAACAAGTAGAAAGTTGGATGTGTTGTTAAATCCCTCTTTAGGGACTGCAAATACCTTAGTTAATCTCTGAACTTAAAGCTATCAATTGGATTAAATCCTTCTTTAGGGACTGTTCGATTGATAAGGGTTTCTAGGACTGATTGGACTAGTAACTATATTAGGTCGGGACAAGGGCATTCATAGGATACTTAATAGGACGAGAAGAAGTTACAAGGATCGCTTCAAACCAAATAAAGTGGAAAATTATAGGTAGAATTGCTTCTCCTAATTGTTTGAATTACAATCATTTACTTTTGCTTTCTTCAACCCGCTTTGATAAAAGGCGGATCTTTTACACTCTCAAAACCCCCTTTTTTGGTTACATGATTGGCATCTAAATCACACTTGAATAGTAATTTCCCTGTGGGATCGACCTCTTGCTTATTGCTATACTAGTTATAGGTTTGAGTTTACTTTGACGGGATCAACGACCGGTTTCCCCTCCGTCAGACGTCGACTTGAGTCTCCTCGACATCGACCAGATTCTCCTCGATATCGACTACTTTCCTCGATGTTGAGTTGCTGTGCTGTGAAGACGAAGGGTGGTCCAATCTTTTCTCGACGTCGAGTTGGCCCTCCTCGATATCGACCAAAGTCTGGTCAACATCGACTTGCTGCTCGTCGATATCGAGTTGCTGTTCAGCTCTTTCGTCATACTGCTTTCCGACCTCTGGCTCATGTAGTTGGTGCCCGCTTCTGAGTTTTACAGCAGCGAAGTGCCCGGTCTTCCCCTTGGGATTTGTTTCTGAAGATCTAGGGAGCGTACCTGACTGTCTGGGGATGCCTGCTGCTAGCTGGCCAATCTGTGTCTCCATTGATTTCCGCCATATATCAATCTCCCCAAGCCTAGAGTTGACACCTTGTATCTGAGTGTAGACTGAGTTGAAGGACTTATTGGTGTTTGAATGGTTCCTCCGCATTTCCTCTAGGATGGTATGTAGATCATCCCTCTTCTGGTCCCTTTCCGGATGTCCTGGAGCTCTATATGGCGGGGGGTTCCTAGGGGCACCTTGGTTCCATTGTGGTTGCTGAAACATTTGGTCCCCCGTGTAGAGATTGGGACCCCCTGCGTAAGCTGCCTCTTCGTGGTACTCTGCCAGCCTGACTTGCTCTGTGTGTGGGCACTCAGTAGTGGTGTGCCGCTATCATCCGCATTCGATGCAGGCCTGATTGACAGAATGATACTTGACTTGCTTGAGGAGCTTGCGATTCTGATCTCTGTAGTATTGTTCCTTGACATCTGGGCCAATCTCCTTAGAAGGTTCATAGAGGGGCATGGATGGGGCTGGGCTAGCATAGACATTCTCATCATAGTTGATTGGAGTCCCATACTTGTTGTCGTAGTTGGTCAGCTTGTCGAGGGCATCCCATGCGCCAGCTGGCGTCATTGTCAAATACTCATAATAAGTATACGTGTTGATCCTATCCTTAGCAGCCAGGTCAAGAGAATTGAAGAAGATCTCCTGAACTACGCAGGGTTGCTGTCCATGTGTAGGGCATGATCGCAGTAGATCCTTATATCGTTCCCACGCCTTTGCTAGCGGCTCCCCATGTTTCAGTTTGAAAGCTGTAATGTTCTGGCGAAGGAGCGCTGTCTTGGCAGGAGGAAAGAATTTGTTGAGAAATTCCTGTTTTACTTCTGCCCATGTCGTGAGGGATCATGGTTTCAGTCCTTCCAGCCATTTCAATGCTGGACCAGCTAGGGACCAACGCAAAGCCTTCATCAAGATATATTCCAGAGTGGTACCTTCAGCAGGAGTACGACACATATCAGTAAAGTTGGTAAAATGCTAAAGAGGACATTCATTAAATCTATCAAAGAAAGCATTATTTTTAATTTCAATAAGGAAAGGAGTGCGAATTTCATAGTTATTCTCAGGGATTAGAATGGCCGATTCAGGCATGACGAGAGTCGAGGGCATGTAATCCTCTGCAGTTGTAGGGTATTGGGCAACCTCATCTTCCAATTGCCTTCTTCGCGCAACTTCCTGTGTAATGCGTGCTCTCTCAGCGGTGAGAGCAGTATCCTTGGTGGCTAGTTCCCTCTGAAGCCTCTCAATCAGTTGTTCATGTGTCTCTGCCATCGCTCTTTTCAGTTTAGCGTGGACGTGTATAAGGCGCTCCGGTTCGTCTAAGGCGTCAAACTCAAGTGTTTGACCAGAACGGCGCATATACATGCGAAGTAACTAAAAAGAAAAGTGAGATCTGACTACCTAAGGCGCGAATGATAGCTTCCTCGGCAACGGCGCCAATTTGTTGTAGGAGGAAATCGAGACTTGCAATTAAAATATAAATAAATCAAAGCAAAACAGATTCCGTCCCGTGCAAATAATTACAAGACTCCCTCCCGATGTAGCAGTGGGAAGTCAGGATCGATCCACGAGGAAGCACGTCAGCGGATCCTAGGCAGCGGAAAATCTCACAACAAAAGTCGACTACAGATGCTCGACCTCAAGTAAAGTTACTCGACAGAAGGTCAGGCAAGTCGAACAAGCAAGCAGCAGTCACTGAATGTTGGTCGATATCGAGTAAAGCCTTCGTCGATCTCGGGTACCTGCACACCAGAAACTACAGCGATCTCGTCGATCGAAAGTCAGAAGTCGATGTCGACCAGTTTTGGTCGATATCGAGTAGAGCAGAAACTTAAAACGAATGCAAAAACTTTGAATCGGAATTAACTCAATAAATTAGAAAACTTCCAAGATCAGGGTTTCAACACCACAACGATAACCATGTAAAATAACACATAAAGGCATAAAAGATCATGTTTTCCACCAAATAATTTTCGTTATTAACAAATAGGAATATAGAGGTTTTCGCATAAACCCTAATTGTTACTAACCCTTTTTACATAATTAACTCAAGTTGCATTAAGATCACTTTCGCTTCAATAACACAAACAAGGATCACCTTCGACTTTCGCAAAAGAATCATGCTCATAGGGATAGAAGACAATCACTACTAGAGTTATCTTCATAGACATCGGTTAAAAACCGATGTAAAACAAAAAAAAAATTCAACGTGTTAGTGGGTGGTGTTAAAGATCCCAATTTTACCACATCGGTTTTTAACCGATGTCTATAATAATTTATAACATTGTTTTTATGTTTGATAACGATTTAAATGCATTGATATAATTACGTTTTGGTTGATGAATCTAATGTTCAACCATTGTTATTTTTCATTTCTAGATGTTTGAAACAGTGTAGGGCAATAAAAAAAATTGACATTAATATCGCTATATTTTTAATAAGCGATGTTTTATGTTAATATACACATCAGTTATACATTACTCATTTTGTGTACAATCTTTATTCATTTGTAAGTTTATGATATTAATTTATATAAATATAATGTATCAAATGGAATATTTTGAAGTCGATGTCATTAGTATATTTTGAAATCGTTTTCAGTTGGAAAACGATGTTGTTATGTTGTAAAACATCGGTTTATAATGGTTTAATGATGTAAGTGTTTCCTATTGACATAAGGTAGCATTGCAGTTTTGATATATTCGAGGGTTCCGAAATCATTTTGTATCTTTGTGGTCGACGTATGTACAAAAATAGACATCGTTTTTTTTTTCCAAATGTCCGATGTCTTTTGGTTATTAGCTATATATGTCATACGTTAAAACACACATGTTACAACCAAAATATTATCCACTAACATGCATTCACCATACTCAATATATCATTCACCAATATGCATTACCATATTCAATATACGTTCACCACTTATATAACAAATTTATAGACATAAGTTATGAGAAGTGAAGGGTATAAATTTATGTATTTAATCCACCTTAAACAAAATCAGCTAGTGAGAACAATATTGTCTTTCAGCAGCACGTACAACAAATCTTTTTGGTGTGTTTCCAGTTGCAACAACACCTCTAAATTGCTGTCTTTCAGGTGCATGACTCGACCGGTTTTCATCAGCAACAACCTCCGCAATTTGCTGGCTCAAAGCAACCTCCAAGTGCTATTGTGCAGCCCCAATAGCCTCTATTTCTAGCATGTAAGCAGCCCCAATAGCTCCATTTTGCTGCCCAGATGCTACACTTTTTAGCCTGACAGATACTTCACTTTCAGCAGCAAAACAATTGCATTTTAGAGCCTTTTTTCCTACTCATCAACAAGTAAGGAATTCAAACTCAGCGGGTAAGGAATGACATCCTTGAATTCAAACTCAGCAGGTAAGGAATTCAAACTAGGTCAAATTGTCACTGCTAAACTGAATGACATCCTTGAAATTATCAAACTCAGCAGGTAAGGAATTCAAAAAAAGAATAGCAAGATGAGAATCCTTGAATTTGTTATCACATCTTTCCAAACTGAATAAAAAAGTTCAGGACCAATCTAGTGTTTCAATGCATGAAAGATTCAAGACGACCTATTTACAAGAGAAACTTTTATTAAATTCTAGGAATCCAAACCTAAGATGCACATTAAAAAAACAAACCACATGATCTATGACACACTATCATTCTCGTTTGCAACATTCATCTGCCACTGAAATGTTTTTTTTCATGGTCATCTCTTTATGACTGTTAAAAAATAAAGAAGAGGCACGATTGTCTTTCTTTTTGGCATTTAGGAACATGTTTGTCTATTCAATTAAAATTGCATGATCAATGAGAAGTGCTTTAGACATTAATAGTGTCAATTACAAATATGATGTGCATGACTGAAGGACATACATACTCACAATAAATTAGCATTGAGTCCGTCACTTTTAAGAATATGGAAAGGGATGAGTACTTAGTTTTCCTATTATTTTTCCTATTATAATATATGATAACTCCACTTCTTTGATGAGAATCGGAATAAGTTTCAAAGGCCTTTACAGTATGTTCGTGTCAAAGGTCTTGGAGTTTTAACAGTATTGATGAAATACAAAACCTGCTCTATATGTTATTATGTCCGAATATTATATTATGTTATTATATGCTTCCATATCATTATTATATATTCACTAACCTTTCAGGAAGCTATTTGAATTATATCTCCTTCCTAAAGCGTTCATAGCTGAGAAAGATCAAATCGAGATCATGGCTTCCGAAGTTTCCAAAGATAGAAGATTGCACTCAAGCCATGATCCTCTCTTAGCCGTTGGAGAAGATTCCTTCCTCAAGTGGCGCTGATGATCTTCACTATATAAAGGAGATGATGAAGAAGAGAGAGTGGACTGACGCACTTCGCGAATATCATTGCACAATCAGCCTTCAAGCATACTTCTCTCTTCAGCGTGTTCTCTCTGCTTGTTCTTAAGAGTCTTATATTTTGTTTCAAAGCATTTGAGAGATACACAGTGAGCTTATAGGATATATTTCGAGAGAGTGTTATACTCGAGAGTTTATAACTCAAGAAGTGGGCACTAGGCTATTGATTCTCGAGAGTAAGAGGATTGTACTAGATAGCTGAGAGAGGTGGGGCTCTTCTAGATTGGTCTAGGACTCCAAGGGAACGTGAGTTGACTAGATTGCAATTGTATAGGAGAGAGGCTTCTCGGTGAGCTATTAGGATCCTAAGCTTTGTGAATCAATAAAGTCTGTTGAATCCTAGGGTTGTGGAAGAACCCTAGGCGGGGACGTAGGCCAAGTTCGTGCCGAACCTCGTTAACAACTCGTTGCGTCTTTTACTTATTGCTTTACCTTATTTCCGCACTTGGTTCGATTGTCTAACTTTGTCATTCAGGTTTAATCTCAAAGGTTTTGATTCAAGCTTCAAAAGTCTTGAGACTTTCTGCGAAAAACGGGCATACTCTATTCAACCCCCCTTCTAGAGTATTTCTTATTACATTGTTTTTACATTATCGAACCTTCAATATATATTTTAAGAATATGGAAAAGGAGTACTTAGCTTCAGACATTAATGGTGTCATTACAAGAGGTGGATGAATGTTACATACGATAAGGCTCCATATGGACATACCTTCATAAATAATTACAAAAGAAAAGACAAATAAGAAACTACATGCAGGATAGATAAGAGTTAAATGATAGTAGATAACCCAAAGCACAAAATCCTTTGAAATTAAAGAAAAAAACATATTATATTCAGAAACTCGAACATTGAAAACATGATTCAGATATTACCAACATATGGCAGTCAGCACTCATAATCACAAATAATAAACTCATTGAACTATCTAGGAAGTACACAATTAATGCTCGTTAAGTACCTGTATTCCCATTCTAGGACAAAAATTCTCCATGAATATTCTGATCATTCGATAGAAATCAGTAGTGGTAACATGATGTCCACCAGTAGGAACAAAAGGCAATAACATAGCATTACTAGAATACATTCGAGTTGCCATGAACAAAGTTGACTCGGCTTCGTCAAGAGCACTGCCAATAAGTGTTGTGAACCTAATTTGCCATGTTTTACACTTACTTTTATATCGATTTCTGCATGCATTTCATGCATATTGGGTTAGAATAATACGGAATCTGTATAGTTTACACTTATTTGCAATATATGGAGGTCTACACAAGTTTTGGTTATATTTCGCAGAAATCGGACGCACTTTGGAGCTTAAAAGAAACTCATGGAGAGGCTAAAAATGGTGCAGCTGGAGAAAACGCCATTTTCACCATTCTTCATTCTGAATCAAGCTTTGATGTCTTCATGAGAGTTGTAGCCCTCGGAAAGAGCTTTCCAACGCATGGTCATATGCGTCAATCCGACGAACGAGGACTCAGGAAAGTGCGTTTCAAGAACAGAGCAGAAAGCTGAGAGAACTTTACTCGATCTCGAGTACACTTACTCGATCTCGACAAAGGCTGTCCGAGCACAACTGGTCGAGCGGAGCTGATCGAGGACACTGAGTCAGAGACAACCCGACTCCGGAAGCCAACTCGATCTCGAGTAACTCTTGTCGAGATCGACCACACTTCGACGCCATGTCCGGAGTCGACGAGTTGTGCCAGGTCGAGAAGCCGAAAACGGAGAAGCCGAGCACCACCTCTACTCGATCTCGAGGAGGCTTGGTCGAGATCAAGGACTCAGCACCGCACCTATCCGAGCCATGTCGAGCAGAGCTACTCGACCAAGCCAGCCAGCCCAAGTCGATGACCACCCTACTCGATCTCGAGTTGGCTTGGTCGAGATCGACGAGCCTTCTCTAGGAGCGCGTTACGCGGTTTGACGAATCCTCCTCGGTTTGGGAGTCCTTTGGGCCAAAGGAAGCCGAGATCTATCCTACATCTATCTATCAACTATCCATGGAAGACAAGATCTATCAACAAGAAGATATTTGCCTATTTTAGATTTATTTTTTCCTTATAGATTTAATTCTTTAAGTGCTTTTATTTATCTTTTAAGCTTTTTAGATATAGATAGATATATTCTATCCTTGATTAGCAAGGAATAGAAGGCTATAAATAAAGCTCTAGGGGCTGGTTTTTTAGGGATTCAATCACACACAATTCAATTCAAGTAAGTAGGAGTAGAGAGAGAAAGTTTGTGGTAAGCAAGGTGGAAAGGCGAAAGCGGATTTGTCTTGTTGGTTGTAAGCTTTCTTTATTTAATTAAATACAAGTTAGTTTCTTTTGTTATTTAATGTCTTTCTTGATGATGAAGAGAGAGTAGTCCACCCACTTCTGGGGCTGGGGTGAGCCTGACGGTGGCCACGTGAGGTGATGTTGTAAAGGTGAGATCTTGTTATGCAATTCGTCTTCTATCCCTATGAGCATGATTCTTTTGCGAGAGTTGAAGGTGATCATTGTTTGTATTATTGAAGCGAAAGTGATCTTAATACAACTTGGGTTAATTATGTGAAAAGGGTTAGTAACAATTAGGGTTTATGCGAAAGCCTCTATATGCCTATTTGTTAGTAATGAAAGTTATTTTGATGGAAAGCATGATCTTTTATGCCTTTATGTGTTACTTTGCATGGTTATCGTTGTGGCGTTGATACCCTGGCTTTGGAAGTTCTTTCATATATTGATTTATTTCTGTCAAAATCTGAGATTCTGTGTTCGAAGTTGCAATTTCAGGTTTTCTGTGTTTTTGTCGATATAGAGGAAAAGCTAGTCGAGATCGAGTAGGGGTTTGTCGATCTCGAGTAAGGCCTTGTCTAGATCGAGTTGCTGTTGTGCTTCTGTCGTCGATTTTCAGTTTCTGTCTCTGCTGTTGTTAGTCGATCTCGAGTACTGTGCTTGTCGAGATCGAGTAGCTTCTGTCTTTGCTTTTATTTCTTGCTTTCGTTTGTTATTTCTGTCTTTCTTTCTTTGTTCCATTGTTTCTGTCTTCTGTTTGCTTTTCTGTGAGATTTACAGCTGCCTAGGATCCGCTAACACGCTTCCTCGTGGATTCGATCCTGACTTTCTCTTACTGCATTGGAGAAGTCTTGTAATTATTTGCGTGGGCCTAAATCTGGTTTGATCTATTTTGTTATATTTCATACTTGATTTCCTCCTCACAACAAATTGGCGCCGTTGCCGGGGAAGCTATCATTCGCGCCTTAGGTAGTCAGATCTCACTTTTTTCTTTGAGTTACTTTACAGGTGTATGCTCCGTTCTGGTCAACTACCTGAGTTTGACGGCTTAGACGAACCAGAGCGCCTTCTACACATCAGAGCTAAACTACAAAGAGCCATGGCAGCTGCGGAGACACAGGAACAGCTGATCGAGAGGCTCACAAGGGATCTAGCCGCCAGGGATGCTGCTCTCGTCGCTGAGAGAGCAGTAAGAGAACAAGAAGCTGAACGTGCGAGGCAGCTAGCAGATGAGCTTGCCCTCTACCCAACCAATGCAGAGGATTATATGCACCCGGCTCTCGTCGTGCCTGAATCGGCGATTTTAATCCCTGAAAACAACTATGAAATTCGCACTCAATTTCTTATTGAAATTAAAAATCATGCATTTCATGGTAGATTTAATGAATGCCCTCTGCGCCATATTACCAACTTTACTGACATGTGCCATACTCTTTCTGAAGGTACCACCTTGGAGTACATCTTGATGAAAGCTTTCCGTTGGTCTTTGGCTGGGCCTGCACTGAAATGGTTGAAAGGGCTGAAACCACGATCTCTCACGACATGGGCTCAGGTGAAGCAGGAATTTCTGAACAAGTTCTTTCCTCTTGCGAAGACAGCACTCCTGCGCCAAAAGATCACATCTTTCAAACAGCAGCCTGGGGAGACACTGGCAAAGGCATGGGAACGCTATAAGGATCTACTGCGATCCTGCCTTACACATGGACAACAACCCTGCGTGGTTCAAGAGATCTTCTTCAACTCTCTGGACTTGGCTGCAAATGACAGAATCAACACATATACTCACTATGAGTATCTGACAGTGCCGCCTCCTGACGCATGGGCTGCTCTAGACAAGCTGACCAACTATGATAACAAGTATGGGACTCCGGTCAACTATGAGGAGAACCCCTACGCCAGGCCAGCACCATCCATGCCCCTATATGAGCCCCCTAAGGAGATTGATCCAGATGTTAGGGAGTAGTACTACAGAGACCAGAATAAAAAGCTCCTCAAACAAGTAAAGTATCTCTCTGTCAACCAGCCTTGTATTGAATGCGGATCGCAGAGGCACACCACTACTGAGTGCCCACACACTGAGCAAGTCAGGCTGGCAGAATATCATGAAGAGGCAGCTTATGCAGGGGGTCCCAATCGCTACATGGGGGACCAAAGGTTTCAGCAACCACAATGGAACCAAGGTGCCCCTAGGAACCCCCCGCCCTACAGAGCTCCAGGACATCCGGAAAGGGACCAGAAAAAGGATGATCTACAGACTGTCTTGGAGGAAATAAGGAGGAATCATACAAAAACCAGACAATCCTTCAACTCAGTCTATACTCAGATTCAGGGCGTCAACTCAAGGCTTGGGGAGATTGATATATGGAGGAAAACGGTTGATACACAGATTGGTCAGCTAGCAGCAGGAATCTCAATAACATCGATAATTTTTAACATCGTTCAAAAAGTACGACCGATGTATCAAATCTCAATAACATCGATAATTTTCAAAACGATGTTATAACTGTTTTTAGCATCAGGCGTTTTTCTGACCGATATAAAAGACCCGATGTCTATGAAGACAATTCTAGTAGTCAAATTGCATAAAAAGATTGTACCTTTACCGCATCACCTTACATGGCTACCGTCGGGCTCACCCCGACTCTAGAAGTGGGTGGACTACTCGCTCTTCATCATGATCGCAGACATCTTTGATGAAAAAGAACTAACTTGCATTAATAAACTCAACCAAACTTACAATCTCTTCGCCTTCTCTCTCTATGTAACTAATTGTTTCTGAAATTGAATGACTAAAATCCAGCCCCTAGGGATTTATTTATAGGCTTCCAACCCTTGCTAATCAAGGTAAGAAAGTCTATCTATATCTATATCTCTTTATCTACTTACTTAAAGATTAAATAATGGAATAAAAGAATTAAATCCAAAAAGGAAATATATCTAAAGTAGGTAAATCCTCCACGGAGTTGATAGATCTTGATAAGTCTTGATAGATTTGGATAGAATCGGACAACTTCGTATCCAAGCAAGCCTAACTCGACTCGGACAGCCTAACCGCGTAACGCGGCCCAGGAGAGTTTTACTCGATATCGAGTAGTTTACTCGATATCGAGGAACTTTGTTCGTCGACTTGGCTTGGCTGGGCTTCTCGAGTAACCTCTTCTCGACTTGGCTCGGACATGGGTCTTTGGTCTTGTCGATATCGAGTAACTTACTCGATATCGAGGAAGTGTTGCTCGGTAGGTCCAGGTCTTCGGCTTCTCGATCAGGCGATGCTTCCTCGACTCCAGATGCAGCTTCAAGGCTTGGTCGATATCGAGTAGGGTCCTGGAGTCGGGTTGGCTTTGTCTTCAGTTCCTCGATCAGCTCCTACTCGACCAGTGCTCTGCTCGGACTTCTTTGGTCGATATCGAGTAAAAGTACTCGATATCGAGTAACACTTGTCCTCAACCCGATTTTTCCTGGTTCCGTCGCTCTTTGACCTTGGACTTCTGTAGTTGACTTCCGAGCTTTTCGTCCTTTCTCAGAACTGCTGTAAATTGCCTCGAATTCTGCGAATTTAAACAGAAACTGGTGTAGATTCCATAATTTGGCAAATAAACATAAACTACATAGATTTTGTACTATTCTAGCCCAAATGCATGAAATGTATGCAGAAAACGATATAAAAGTTAATATAAAACATGGCAGATTCAGCTCACAACACTTAGGAAGAGGGACAATGGACTATGTATGATTGACATCCAGAGCTACAAATTCAGCAGTCATGGCATCTTGCCAAACCTGAAACCTACAAGCCTCAGTGTAAGAAATCGATTCAAAATCTGGGTTGTCAAGCAAAGGCAGATTAACACAAGGAAATTTCACAGTGGTAGTGATGGTGTGACAACAAGAAATCATGTTGGCACAAGCGTGTCCACACACATAATCAGAGAGAAAGGCAGGAGGGCGAGTAGATCTAGAGGAACGTCGAAGACTAACAGATGGAGATGTTGAATGATCAACATAAGGAGGGTGATGAGCATCATCATCAACAACACCAGGAACTTCAGGAATTATGAAAGAAGGGGAATCGTGAGAATGAGTTGAGGAAGAGATTGCCCAACTCTTGTAAGGGAAAATTCATTCCTGAAACTGAACATCCCGCGAGGCAATCACCCCCTTGTTGTCCAGACGCAGTAGGGTATAACCCTTCTTTCCCAAAGGATATCCCAACAGAACACGGGGAATAGCTCGTGGTGAGAACTTGTCCCTCCCATGACTCAATGTAGATGCAAAACATAAGCTTCCAAAACACATAAGACTTGAATAAGCAGGTGGTTTGGAATGGAGCAATTCAAATGGAGACTTTCTATGCAAAATCCTGCTAGGCAACCTGTTCACAAGGTGCACTGACATGAGCACACTATCACCCCAATAAATCTTTGGAAAGTTTGATTCAAACATCAATCCCCTGGCAACCTCCAACAGATGTCGGTGCTTATGCTCGACAACCCCATTTTGCTGGGGTGTAGCAACACACGAAGTGTGATGCACAATACCATGATCAAGAAACCACTTGGAATATTCAGGTGAACAACCCAATTCATAGGCATTGTCTGTTCGAATGGTTCTAACATTTTTGCCAAATTGTCTCTGCACAAAAGCTAAGAACTGTTTGATCACAGTGAATGCATAACCCTTCTTGGGCAACAACTTAACCCAGGTAAATCTGGTAAAATCATCGACAATTGTGATGAAAAATCGGTTGCCATCACGAGTAGGAAGTATGTATGCCCCCATACATCTCAATGAATCAACTCAAAGCAACTTTTGGTGGAAATTGAACTATCAGGAAAAGGTAGCCTGGTTTGTCGAGCTTTAGCACATACCTCAAAAGCTCTAATGCTTTTATTACATTCTTCATCAAAATGAACAAATGAAAGAGTCTGAAGCTTTAAAGCAGGTAAGTGTCCTAGTCTCCTGTGCCACAATTCAGCATCTACTGCAGCAACATAGACATGATTTGAACGAGGGAACTTGGAAATCTGACAATCTTTAGGCTTCAAAAGAAATAGATCTCGAACACAGTCACCATTCTTTGTAGGGACCTTCATTGTAGGAGCCTGCACATAACAACCTTTGGGTGTGAAAAGCACCAAACACTGCAAATCCTTGACCATTTTTCCCCATTGAAATGAGGTTGCATTTGAAGCTTGGAATGTAAAGCACATTGTCCAACTTCAAACCCTTTATCACTTCAACTGTACCTGTTGTAGTCACAGTTGTAGTGTCACCGGTGGGGAGAGTAACAACAAATGGTCTGGAGAGGGAATAAGTGGATGTAAACATGGAGACTTCACCACACATATGGCCACTTGCCCCACTGTCTACAATCCAATTAATTCCATCAAGAATCTGAGAAGCAAGAGAACTACCTGAAAACCCTGCAAACTCGTCTGCAGATGGTTGTTTGTCTTGTGTGCCAACACGCACTCTGAAGCAGACTCATAATCTGAGCCAATTGTGATGGGGTGAAGTCTGAATTGCTCCCTTGAGTCACTGTCCCAGCAAACTTGCCATCTCTAGTGGATTTCTTCTCCTTATCTTTGCCATAACCAGGAGGAAACCCGTTCATAAAGTAACATTTGTCAACTGTGTGGTTTGTTTTCTTGCAATTTGTGCAGAATAAGGGCTTTCAATCACCATGATTCTTTCAACCTCCACTTTTTGGATTGCCAGAACCACCTCCCTTTGATTGAGATCCACCAATCTTGACATACATAGATGCCCCATCTCTTGTGACTCCAGCTTTGGATGAATTTTGAGTACTCACCGGTGAAGATAAACCTTCATTCATCTCAATACCTCTCTTAGAATCCCTCTGATTTTCTTCCCCAACCATAAGAGAATACACACGATCGATGCTCGGCAGTGGATCCATCATGAGCACCGATCCCCTTGCATTCAAGAATGATTCATTCAATCCCATGAGCAACTCAATCAGTCTCTCATCCTCAGCGTATTTCAACATCTCATTAGAAGCACCACATGTACAAACAGGGCATTCTTCGAGAATTATCTAATTCATCCCAAAGAGCTTTGGTCTTGGTGAAATAAGAAGGAAATGAAGTCGTACCCTTCTCAACGTGACTGATTTCCTTCTTGATCGAAAACAACTGCGTACCTCCGAGTCTTCCATATCTGGATTCCAAAGAACGCCAAATTGCTTGAGTTGTTTCATTGGAAATTACACTTCACTTGATCTCTACACTGAGACTATTCAAGATCCAAGCTCTCACCATATCATTGCACATTTTCCAAACTTGAGCTCTCAAAGTCCCCGGATCCGGCCGCTGTACATATCCGTTCAAGAATCCGAGTTTGTTTTTCGCTGACAGGGCAATCAACACAGATTGCCTCCACTCTCCATAGCTTCGGCCATCAGATGTCGGCGTAACAAGCACAATCCCGGGATTGTCACTCGGATGAAGGTAAAGCGGATCGTTGGGATGAATTTCATTGTTTTCCATTTTCTTCGCAACAGATCACAAATAAAAAAAAAACTCCTATCACAGATCACAAGAGAAGGAAAAACGAAATCACTTCAAGATTCAGAACAGTTTCTCTGATACCATGAAGGATTCGTAACAGATTTGTAACAACAAAACAAACCTGAGCAACTCTAGATCGGAGAAGAGAGGAAGTGAGAAATAGAGGAAAATCTATAATTGCTTTCATTGATTGGAAAATGTAAGGGAGAAAGTGCTTATATACAGAATCGGGCTTAGACTCAATACAGAACATACAAGGCCTAATACAGAGTAGGCCCAAACAAAACTAAACACTATCTAATTCCAATATAAATTGAGAGGTCGTGTTTGGATCCACACATATGCACATTAGATTTAGTAGGGGTGGGCACAAATCCCGCAAATCCCGATCCCGTCTCGGTCCCGTCCCGATCCCGTCCCGATCTCGGTGGGATTTAGGACAAAATAGCGAATCCCGTCCCGCAAAAATTATGCGGGACGAAACGCGGGACGATCCCGGTGGGATCCCGCAAATCCCGTCTCGTCCCGCATATAATAATAATAATAATTTTTATAATAATAATAATATTATAATATTATAGAATAATAATAATATATTATTAGTATTATTATTTTGAGCAAATATTATTTATAACTATAATAATAATTTTCAATTTATAATAATAATAATAATAATATATAATATTATAATATAATTTAATAATAATATTAATTTATAATAAAATTATTATTATTATTCTTATATTATTATTATATCATATTATATATTTTTTCTTGTAAAGTATAATTATTTTATAATAATAACAATAAAAATAAGTAATATTATTTTATTTTATTTTTAATTATAACGTGAGATTATTTATTATTATTATTATTATTATTATTATTATTATTATTATTATAAAAACATATTACAAGAAATTTGTGGGCAACCGAGATACTATCTGGGCACCCACTCCTTTAGCGATAACAAAGTCAAGTCTAGTAAAAATATAACGTGCAGCACGAGCCCCAGCATCCTGAGATACCGAGAATTTATGAATCCGCTTCAGCAATGCAACCGCATCTGTATCCAACTCCCCCAATGAAGAGAATGAGAAGGGTAGGAAACCATAACCAGCCGCCGTACACAAATCTCGATACTTGACACACTTACGTCGAGCAGCATCAACAACAGCACGATCAGGCATAAAGTCAGAAATTACAGACTGAGTCAATGGAGAGGATCCCATCAGATCGACACACACATCCCGCCCATTTAGAGTTACAAGAGGCAAATAGCTAATTAAATACGGTATTCTTCCTAAGTCCTAACTATCAATCGATAATTAGACAATATTGGTGAATCTCGTCTCAATTCCTTTCCGTCCTGATCTAGTAAGATAATGTAGCCAAATATGTTGAACATTATAATTAATTATACAATCATTGTATGAATTAATAATAGTATTATAATAATAATAATATTATTATTATTATTATTATTATTATTGAAAAATATAGTTGAGAATAATACCGTATTCAACATATTATACTAAATAATGAATTATGAAAGCATTTTTCACTTTGCAAATTTATATAATATTTTATTATTTTTATATGCGGGACAAGGCCCGTCCCGTCCCGATCCCGTCCCGTCCAGACATCATCTCGTCCCGATCCCGTCCCGAAAAAAAAAATGTCAATCCCGTCCCGAAAAAATTTCGCGGGACGAGTCCCGTCCCGCCCCAATCCCGTCCCGTCCCGTGCCCACCCCTAAGATTTAGGATCCACTACATACAACCGTGTAAATTAACAAACCTTCGATTGTATCATGGAACATTCTCGAAGAGATTGAGAAAGCCCTATAAATGTCCGTTTGGCGCAACCATACATCGTCAACACATGCATATTAATATCATATCATACATTATTATAAAGGGAAATTTACAAAACCCACCTTTAAATATGTAACCACCTCAGCACCTCTTAAATTCAAAATTACAGAAAATCACCCTTTAAATGATATTTGTTTACAACTCACGATTCCTTCATCTATTTTTGTTAATTTATTATTAAAGATATTATATTTTAACATTTTTAAACTCAAATTTTATTATAAATATATTCAAATTTTGAATTTAAGAGCTTGATTATATTTTAGGGATTATTTTATTTATTCTAAAAAATAATAATAAATATAGCCTAGAATTATTATCTTAATTTATGTTTGAAAATGTTTATAAATTTTTAAAATATTATGTAAATAACTCTTATTTATTTATATTTTAAATATTTTAAAAATATTATTATTTTTCTATAGTTTAAATATTGTTGTAAGATAATTATCTTTGATAAAAATTGAAAAAGGTCTATAATTATATAATCGATCCCTTAAATAAAAATTTTGAATATATTTTCAATCAAATTTGAGTTTAAAAATATTACAATGTAATATATTTAATGACAAATTAATGAAAATAGAGGCATGAGTGGTGAGTTGTAAACAAAGATCATTTAAAGGGTGGTTTTCTGTAATTTTAAATTTAAGGGGTGGTTAAATGAAAACACTGGTTTTTTTTTAAAATTTTCCCTATTATAAATTCGTTACAAATCACCACAACAAACGGACCACGTTTCTCTATAGCCCCCCTCTTAAGAGGATTTATTTTGGGCAATTTTCCCTCTTAGCCGTTACATATTATTGTTTTTTTTTGGTGAGGATTACATATGGTTGTTAACGCTACATAGTTTCTTGTTAGCTAGCTAGAGGTACCAATATTAATAGAGGACGTTTATTGAGCAAAAGGCATGTGCTATTACATTGGTAACCCTAATTTTTGTTTATTTCTTGAGTAGCTTGATCAGGCTGAGGAGTTTGCATTTCCAAACTCTACTATATATACTTCGGGTTTGATTTCGATGCAGTACTGCACCATCAAGTCAGTTTTCTCCTCACATATTTTATTTTTAGGAAAAGAAAAAATAAACGGAAATTTCGCGAGGTACCCCTGAGGTATTGCAATTTTCACGAGGTATACAACTCTTTTACATATTTCGCGTGGTATCCCTGAGGTTTTTAATTTTTTCGCCTCGCGCCCTTCTAGGTTAAATCTAACAGATTGAGTTTATCCTCCGTTAGTTTCAATTAAAAAAAAAAGAAAAAGAAAAAAGAACACTGAAATATTGAACAGAAGAATGGAGAGCGAAGAGACAGAAGAGAGCAAAGGAGAAGAAGGGACGCTCGTTGCTGCTCGGATCAATTCCCATCATCCCTACCCAATTTCTCATTGAAATTTTGAATCTGGGTGCAGTTGCAGTCCTGTCATGGCTGTTCAAAATCCGGCAAAGGGTTTCTACAACCCTTTAATTCTCCTGGATCTCGCTGCTGCCGACGACGGCTTCAAGAAGGTCGCAGTACGGCAGTCGGGTCGAGTCAAGGAAGATGGGCTACGAGAAGCGCACTCCCCTCATGGTCGCCACCGTTTCGAGCAGCGCGGCAGCTTCGACTGGCTTGGCGACCACCATCGAGCAGCGGCGAGCGGCGGTAGCACAGCAGTGCGAGCGCGGTTGAAGAGGGCCAAGTCGTCGGGGATGGATGGGGACCTGACGAGGAGGGAGGAGTTTGGGAGAGAGAACGTGAGGATGAATTTGAGCTTGAAAATCTAGGAATGTGAATGTGAAATTGGGGGTTTAGTAGAGGGGCTTGAAAATCTAGGAATGGGAATGTGAAATTGGGGTTTTAGTAGAGGGGCTTGGAATTAGAATTGAAAATTCATTCTCAATTCCCATTCCATGGTATTGGTGGTGTTCTTCCTTTCCTGTTGCAGGTCTCTCGTTCCATGGTGGTGTTTTTCTTGTTGGAGAGAGAGAGTGTGAAAGGTTGAGAGGTTAGGGCTCCGTGTTTTTTTTTCTTTCTTTCTTAATTGAAACTAACGGAGGATAAACTCAATCCGTTAGATTTAACCTAGAAGGGCGCGAGGCGAAAAAATTGAAAACCTCAGGGGTACCACGCGAAATATGTAAAAGAGTTGTATACCTCGCGAAAATCGCAATACCCCAGGGGTACCTCGCGAAATTTCCGAAAAATAAATTTGGCTGGGGTGGACCCCAAAGGAGGGGGCAATCTTTACCACCCACCCATCTTTTGATGATTAGGATTTGTTGAATTTCACCCTACAGTACTTGAGGGGAGCCAAATCCATATACTTCAGTGCACATGTCTTTGATGCAAACGTTTGAAAATGATTACTACCAAAGAGCTACTATGGATCTAACACATTTTTATAAGGGGAAACTAATTAAAATATCCCCACTTTTGAAGGTATGATAAAAATATATCTTTAACTTTAAAATGTAATAAAAATATTCCGACCTTTGAGGGTAGTGTAATATATTACCACAAGTTTTCTCACAGGTCAAAAATGCTGGCAAGGCAGCCTACGTGAATTTTTTTTAATAAGGCAGCCTGCGTGAAAGCTTTTTTTTTCCAAATTAGGACTAAAATTGGGTTTTCTTGAACGGTTTCCTTAGGAAAAAATAATAAACCGACCACAAAATTAAACCCGAAAAATGAAATTGATTCAATCAAGCAACTAATCTGGTCAAAATTGCCTCAAATTAACACAACACAACTATTCATAACACCAAACAACAACGACGACGACGAAGAGGGGGGAAAAACTTACTCAGCCAAGTTTGTGAACGAATTAAAAGGGAAGAAGATGTGAGAGAGAATGCTCAAGATAGGCGACCACGAGGGAGGAAGACTGTCATTGAAGATGAACCATGAATTGCCTAGAAGACCTGAAAGACGGTTCAAGAGGTGACCACGGAAGAAGATAGGAGGGAGGAAAAGACGTTGGGTATGAACCCGGTCCAATTCTCCTCCCATCCCCCTCCCCTCTAAGGAAACCGTTCAAAAAAACCTTTATTTATAATAAAAAAAATTACGTATTCTACATTGTCAACATTTTTGACCCGTGAGAAAACTCGTGATAATATATTACCACTACCCTCAAAGCGTCAACTAGGACACCAGTCACCGAGGTTAGACCCGAAGGGCAATCAGGCTTCAAATCTCACTAGCTCTCGAAATCTCAGTGTTTGGATATGAAAGGAGCTCTACCTATGCTCAAGAGCACAAGGGAATCGGAAACCCTAGCAAAGCTCAAGAGAGAAGGGAGACATCATGGAGGAGCTCTCAGAATCTCTCTCTCTCTCTCTCTCTCTCTCTCTCTCTCTCTCTCTCTCTCTCTCTCTCTCTTGTTGGTGTTTAGGGTTTGCAAACCCTCTTAAACCCGAGCCAAGTGGAACGACATCGTTGAAGGCTCAACGGTCAGGAGATCCACGTACAAGCGTGAGATGGGCTTTCTCCAAGGCCTAGCTGAGATCTCGTTTTGGCCTCTGGCCCAAACAAAATACAATCAGTTATCCAAAACACACCCTTAAAAGTTATATGCATCAACAAGCGCGCGCGCACACACACACACTTAGGATTACATAGGCTTATGAAATTAGACTAACAATCCCCTACCTAGAAAGTCTAAAATGAAATCTATTTTGATACAAGAATAAAGTCCTAAAACGACCTAAATTTCGAGCCGGAGGGAGTATAGACTAACTAAATATATTGAAAATTTCATATATTTAATGGGTAAATATTAGAAATTTCTTATAAAAGACATTTTATAGGATCGTTAGAATTGTAAAAAGAGATCGGGATCGTTTTTCCATTTTTGGATCGTAAGATTTATTGCAATTGTAGTATTGAATCGGGATCGTAAGATTATTGCGTGTTCGAAGAGGCTTCAGTGATACCTCTCTCTGTCCCATTTGCAATCTTTTTGATGAATCTTTAGAACACTTGTTCAGGGATTGTGGTGTTGTTGATGTCTTTTGGATGCAGGTGGCAGGCGCTGGTCGAAAAAAGGAGGGGTGGAGCCTTCCTTTTGTCGTATGGCTAAGGACCAATATCCTATCGGAGGAGTGCTTTGAAGATAAGATGAAATTGAACGCTTTCTTCGCCGTCGATATGTGGAGACTTTGGAAGAGGAGGAATGACGTTATATTCAGGAAGGATGTTGGACAACCGGTCAACATAGAGGCCTGCACTGGAGTTGGTGAGATGCTACAAGGGGGCTATGAACAAAGTGGATGTCAGAAGCTCCGCTAAAGAGAGGTGTTTGAAGGAGGTGAAATGGGAAAGACCGGAGGAAAGCTGGTTCAAAGTGAACACGGATGGAACTCTTCGTGATGGTATGTGGGCGGTCGCTGGTGGGGTGCTAAGGGACGAGAATGCCGGTTGGATCAGCGGCTTTGCTTTCAATATTGGAACTTGCTCGGTACTCACAGTGGAAGGTTGGGGCTTCCTCAAAGGGTTGGAGTTGGCGTGGTCGTTGGGTTTCAGGAAAGTCTTGATCGAATCGGACTCAGAAACCTTTATAAAGTTATTAGTGAGGAAGGTCATGCCTTCCCACCCATTGTTTAGCCTGTTTGATAGGTGTTATGGCTTCCTTCGTAGAGACTGGTCTATACATTTCGACATGTGTTTCGTGAGGCGAACTCCGTTGCTGACGCCATTTCGTCTTCTGCTTTATCCCGTTGGGTTTTCAACATCTGTCGGAACCTCCGGACTGTTCGGTGCAACCCTTGCTGGATGATGCCCGGGGACGTTCCTTCCCTTGGCTCTGTCCGGGGTAGCTGTGCTGAACATTTTTCTTTCTGTTTGTTTTTGCTTTATTTAGTTGGGGTTTCCCCAAGTTTGCCAATAAAAAATAAATAAAAATTAGCACACCAAATGAACCAAGTTTGTCTCGCTCCCCAAAGGGTTGATTTAGGGTAAATTTCCATCCTAAGACATTACATGGTTGGTAACGCTACATAGTTTCTTGTTAGAGGTACCATTATAAGAAGAGTTTGTTAAGTAACATACACACATTGAAAACAAAAGGCACGTGCTATATTGTATTATTGGTAACGTACAGTAGTTTGATTAGGCTGCAGAGTAAGCATTTCCAGTCTCTACTCTCTACTATATACTGCAGTCTGCACTGCAATTCTCTTTGATGCCAACGCTTGAAAAAGCCCTTTGCTTCTGTTGCACATGGAACAACTTTTAGGCCCCGTTTGTTTTGGTGCCATTTTGGGGAATCAGGAATAAGGATTGGAATTAAGATAGTCTCGTGCATTATTGTTGTTATTTTTTCTTAAAATGGTTTATTCCTAATTGATGTGCTAAACAACCAGCATCAAGAGTGGTTTATAATAATTCTTGATTCATTTAGTCGATCATACATATACCAAACAAGGTCTTGAAATCCTCTACAATTAACCCACCATGCACCCTTAATTACATGTAACATAAAATTAATTATGTTAAATGTTTCTGATAAAAAAAATTAGGCGAAACTAATTAAAATAACCCAACCTTTAAGGGGGTGTTAAAAATATATCCTAACCTTTCAAATGTAAAATAAATATCCCAACCTTTATAAGTGATGGTAATATAATATCCTAATGATTTCTCCCCCACAAAAATGATTAGTTTCGCCCCTAAACATTCAATTTAATACGTATTTAATTCAAATTATTCAATTTAATATGTATTTATATTATAATTAAATTTAATCAAAACAAATATAATAAAACAAGTAAATATTTAAAATATAATTTTTAATATCTTGATTGTGTAAAATATCATTCAAGTTTATTAGATTAAATTAGATTGGTTTTTAAGTTTGTCTTTTTATTTATTTATTTTGGATTTAAGAAAAAATAAATAAATAATTTACATTCTTTTATATATTTTTTAATAATAATAATTTACATCTTATAAATAAACGAACACCATTGAATAATCTAAATAATTAATTTTTTATTTCAATTTCGTAGTACATAAAGTTTATAATTGACAAAATATTCTTTAGTTTTGATAAGTTAAATCACTAGCTAATCATTTACTAATTGAAAATATGTTATTTTGCTTTAATTTTTTTTATTTGACTTGTTATAGATATTATTGATTTAAAAAAAGATATAAAAAGTTAGGTACAAATTAAATCTAAAACTACAAAAGTTTATTAAATAAACTTTTAAACTCATCTAATTTAATTTTATATGTTTTATTTGAATTGAAAATACATGAGTAATACAATAAAAAAATAAGAATTTTATTGGAGAGAAATCATTAGGATATTATATTACCATCACTTATAAAGGTTGGGATATTTATTTTACATTTGAAAGGTTGGGATATATTTTTAACACCCCCTTAAAGGTTGGGTTATTTTAATTAGTTTCGCCAAAAAATTAAAAAAATATATTTATATTACAAATAACTAATCATATATATACTTGTATAATTTTTTCATTAAAAAAAAGTATTTTAAAAAATATTAAAATTGAAAAGATGATTATTTGATAATAATAATTTTAATATTTTTTAAAAATATGTTTTTTATGAAAAAATTATATATATATATATATAGTTATTTATAACATAAATATATTTTTATAAAAAAAATTATCATAAATATTTAACATAATTAATTTAATGTCACATATAAAGTGTATAGTGGGTTGTAGGTGATTTCCCTCCATTCATGTGCATCAACACAGTATAAATACACACACACTTCCCTAGAGTCATACAAAAACAAGCAAAGAAAACTCGTCACAAAGTAAAAACTCCCTAAACCAAACCAAACATCACTTGCTCTACAGTATATTCGCCGATGGCAAAACCCGGGCGCCTCCTCTCCGATCTCATCGTCTTGCTGACAGTCTTAACCCTCCTGGACGTCTCACTGGGTGCCAATTTTACACGAACCAAGGGCGACATCTCCTGCAGCACGGTGACCCTACAGCTTTCATCTTGCTTGCCGTTCCTCACTGACGAGGCTAAAAAGCCCTCCGTCCCGTGCTGCAGTGGCGCGAAGCAGATGGGCAGCATGGTCAAGACTAAAGCCGACAGGCAAGCAGTCTGCTCCTGCATCAAGACTACGCTTTCGGCAACCAGCAACGTCCATTACGGTCGGATTAACGACATTATCAAAATCTGCGACGTCAAGATTAAGCTGCCTGTCATCACCAAGGACACTAACTGCAAAAGGTATAAAAACTTGCACACATAAAGTTCTAAACTGTACCTTTTTTCTTTTAATCACACACTAAATTTGTAACTGTAATTAAGAAAACTATATGCTTTATTTCTTACCCAGTATTCCAGCTTAGGATCGGATTGCTTGATGAAGATTTAAGTGGAAATCTCCACAAGCTATTGCAGTTAAAATAAAATCAGCCGGTATGTACGTACGGAACTCGTTGATCAACCTTCAATCTTCGTGTCTTCATTCATGTAATCCGATGTAACGTTGCGATTCTTGTGTGTGCAGGGTTTCTGCAGAAGCTGGGTTTGAAGTTTAAGATCAATTCAATCAATAGGAATCTATAAATATAGTTACCCAAATAAAAGTTGTGTTGTATTTTTATTGTGTTGATGTAATCCTGAATATTGGGTAACTTAATTATATATGGTTTCTGTGATACGTTTAATTAATGTTGGAAATTAATAAACAGGAAATCTTGTCTTAATTTTGTGGTGCTACCTCGTGAATTTGTGTTTTTTTAGTAGGTTGTATTGTTGTCTAGTATTTTAAATTCTTATCTAATAAAAAAATAGTGAATATATGATGATGCAATTAACTCAAATGAACAAATCTTGTTAAAAATTTGTGTTTCGGAAATTTAAAATTATAAAGTCTATCAGCAAGTATCTTTTCGATAACCATTTCAATGACCCCGGGTAAGGGAGAGGTGACCCTTGCAAGAGTTCAAGTGTTCTATTTGATGGCTTCTTGTTTGACTTTCTCGGTTTAAGTTCTTTGCATATTAGTGTTCGAAACCCTTGGAGAATTAGTCAATAACATCGAAACCTCAACTTCACAAATTAAAATATAAAAAAAATCTTTTCGATAGGTTGTTTTTTATAATCAACAAAATGTAACATGTATTAGACACGTCTCAAAAAACTCTCAAGTGAAGTGATAGTGATATATACGTTTGGTAAAACATGTTGTTTACTATTTACGCGCGTTTTTTAGGATGATAAAAGTTATATATAATATCCAACTTTTTATAATAAAAAAAATTAACAAGTTCGTACTTATTAATAGTAACTATAAAATTGTTAAAAACTATATGAAATATCCATTTTTTTAAAACAAATTCCCCAAAAATACATGTACAAATAGTAATATTTTGCCGAATCGAGGAAGTATGTGTTGTTGTACTCTACTAAAATTATTGTGAAAACATGCTAAGAATACTGTCAAGGAAGCAAAATAAGTCAGAAATCACAAAGAACAGACCACCACTAGGCACTGTTTCATCAGAATAAATAGGAATAAAAAATGGCTTGTCGTAGCCTTCATTAGTGCGGTTGCAATCCCCAAAACCCTACTAAATGGGAAGGGAGAATGTCAGTTTTTATAGTAGGTTCACACACCAACATGTGCACTGCACATAAGACACCAGAAATGAACAAAAGTCCTTATTACAGAAGACGACAAGAGTGTTGCAAATGTAAAGGAAATGTAGCTCAAATTCAGCTAAGGCAAAAGGAGGAAATATGAAGAACACATATGCATATAATCTTCATAATTATGCATGGTATAAGCATATTTCTGGTAACGATCGCAACATGGGTTTGTTGTGCAAATCTGTGTGAAACTTTGTCATACATTTATATTGGTGGATCGGAGTAGATGGTATTAAATAGGGGTGGGCATGGGACGGGACGGGACGGGATTGGGGTAATCCCGCGTCCCATCCCTCGTATTTTTTGCGGGACGGGATTTGATTTTTTTTTTTAAAATTCCACCGGGTCTTATCCCTCTCGAGACAGGATGGGACGGAATTTGTCCCTCATAAAAAAAAATACAATCCAAACATAACATGTACAAAGTTACAAATAAGGTGCAACTTAAAGTCATAATAATGTCATTACACAATTAAAAAAAATAGTAGGTAACCTCTCTCAAACTAAAGTATTACAAACAGTGTCTTTTTATTTTAAAGGGCCAACAACCCAAACACTAAATAGACTAACAGTAAGTCGGTAGGCCACCAAACTACTTACTGTATTTGTTATATATTTTTATTTTTAATGTTTTTATTATTATTTTAAAATTTAAATTTTGGGTTTAAATAAATGTTAAGGTATAATATAAGTATATTTTTATTATTTTCATTAAATATATAAAATTTTATATATATGCGGGATGGGACGGAATTTGCGGGATTTGAACTCTCCGTCCTGCATTCCGTCTCTCGTAATTTTTGCGGGACGGGATTGAAATTTTTTTCCCTAAATCCCACCGGGATCGGGACGGGATGCAGGACGGGATGAGATTTGCGGAATTTGTGTCCACCCCTAGTATTAAATTTCCAATATATATTACATTGATTTCGTTCCGCACTTCCGCTCACAGGATATATTCATAATTCTTTCAATATAAATCAACAGCTTCAAAAAGATTAGGGATTTTTTTTTTTTGATTAGGTAAGAATTCGAGTTTAGACCCTAACGTGATTTACGCCCATACAAGCGGGTTTGATAACCTTGCGGGATTTTAACCAATATACAAAAAAAACAAATAAATAAATATATAAACAAATATATATTTATTTGTTTGTTTTTTTATATAAAATTTTGTTTTTAATTTTTTACTATTTTTAATTAATTTTTTTTTATTTAATTTCAGGTTGCCCCCGGGCCCAAGGCAATGCCTTGGCAATGCCTTGGGCCCAACGCACACAACCCGAAAGAAGATGGTCGCATTCCAGGCCGAGGGACGCCAGGAAGGAGAACTGCAAACCGCCTGAGAGGCCAACAGCTACGGCCATGGCAGCCGATCAGCAAGCAAGATCGGAGGATAGGAACGCCACAGCGGCCCAAGGTCAGACCGATCGGAGCCCGTGGTGACTGATTTGGGGAAACAAGGGAATGGAAACCAGCAGCCCCAAGCCGGATTGCTCGATCCAAAACCCCAAGATGACGGGGGAGTTGGGGATGGACGATCTCACTGGAGACCAGGAGAATGGAATGAAGGACCGATGTTGGGAGCTCGTGGTGGCTGATTTAGGGAAACAAGGGTTCGGAAACCAAAAGCCCCAAATCGATTTTCTCGATCCAAAAACCGCAAGGTGAAGGAGGAATCGGAGATGAGGGACTCCAGGACAACGGAGAGGGAAAGTAAACCCAGGTCGAAACCCGCCCAAGGCACCAGGAGATGGGAGGCGCACCTAGGAGGATCGACCCCGGACATGGAAGAAGGGGAGCCATACCCAAGAGAAACGAACCCAGGACGAGCCCAGGCAGATGCAATCGCATCACCTCTCGGAAGAGAGGGAAGACGAAAATAGGGTAGCTAGATCTAGATCGACAAGCCCGGAGGCGGATTCAGGCGGCCGAGGCCGAGGTTAAACGGCCGGAGCCGGGTTTTCCGTCTCTCTCCAAAGAGAGAGTTTTTTTGTTTATTTCTCTTTTTCCTTGTTGTTTAAAATAAGATTAGGGATTGATAAATACACCAATAATTTTTACTACGTACTTAATATAATATCTCTAATTTGTGCCCACCCCGAGGGGCAGTGTATTAAGATAGCATCCGCTACTGGTTGTGGAATTAAGGCTGTGTTTGGCTGTCGGGTTTATAAGGTTTGGTGGATGGGGTTTCTGCCTCGGGAATCCCGCCGCGTTGTTTGGGTGCTGGTGTTTGTAGTGTTTGAATCATGAGGTTTGCTGGATGGAAGGGGATGGGGTTTCCCCCCTCCTCCACCAAGGTTTGGTGGATTGGGAAATCCTTTTTCCCCCATTTTGCCCCTCTCCCTCCATAGCCCCTCTTCCTTCGGGCAATTTGTTTTGTTTTTTAATTAATCTCCCAGTCAAATTAGCAGTAGGCGATGTTCGTTGGCAGTCGAGAGCATCTCCGGCCACGGCCGGCGCTTGGAGAAACCGGACCTGAGTGACATCGGATTACCTCTCTGCATCCTAATCGCGAGCTGCTACTGTTGGGCGAGGAAGAGACTCTGGGACTGCTGCTACTACTACGACATCGAATCCGCACTGGAATCCCAATCGGCGCCGCCGAGGAGCATCCCCTGCCTCCCGAGGCTCCCCGCGGAGCCGCCGAGGTGGGAGCGGGACTCGGCCGCAGCTCATTCACCAGATTCACCATCCGCGAGATTGCGGCGGCGTGCACGGACTGCGCGATCTGCACGGGGCCGCTCGACGGCGACGGCGAGAGGTGCTCGACGCTTCCACTGTGCGGGCACCGGTTCCACAAGGTGTACGTCTTTTTGGAGCGGCGGCTGTTGCACCCAGGGTTGGGGGGTTGGGGCCAAGAAGAGGGATATGAAGATGGGGCAATTTGGTCATTTCAGGTGGATAAGTGGGGGTAATTCGGTCTTTTCCCGTCACTCCATCCACGAAAAAATCAAAATACAAACAAACAAAAAACCCAAAAAATTGGGTGTTGAATTTTCATCTTTTACATTCCAAAAATCCATCCTCATCTACCACATCTCCTAAAATCCAACAAATCCCCAAAAATCCATCCCGTTCCCAAACACACCCTAAGTCCTCTATTAGTTGCGGAGTAGAATCCACGTTACGTTGCTGAGTATCTTGATATTCACAGTAAGTCAGTAACTGAGGTAGATCGAACACGTAAGGTTGTGTTGAGGTAAAACATGTAAGTTGTAGCGATAAATTAAGAAGACTTGTATTATGTAATGAAAAAAAATACTACGGAATAAGCGCCACAAAGTATAGTGGTCGTACATATGAGAGGTCTAAACAAATAAAAACATAGAAAAATATAATCACAAATAAAAAGGAAAGGGGGGGGGGGGGGGGGGGGGGGGGGGTCTCCAGGTTGATGTGTCTCTTGAAGGGTTCATCCCAATCCAATAACACTTGAGTGGCTGAGTGCCGGTGCTGGTACCACTCTAGTACCACTCTCGAAGCTAATATCACAAATGTCATAGGAGTTCATTTTGACCTATAATATTAACGGGGTATGTTAGGTACACCGTTAATTTTTACTATTTACACCGCAAATTCACCGCATAGGGATGCGGTGTCTTAATAAAATTTTAACCCGACATACTGCATGTACATACGGTATGTCTGTTGACCGTATAAAAACACCGCAAGTATGTGCGGTGGGTTAGGTTTAAACGAGTCCGTAGGTAATACAATAATCCGGTTGGGTCGTAGTTATCCGAAACCTACCGCATGGGCATGTGGTGGTTGTAAAAATACCGCATACCCATGCGGTATTTTTTGAAATTTGGGTAAAAAGAATACCGCATATCCATGCGGTATGATTTGTTACCGTTGCCACAACGGTAAAAAAATACCGCATGGAGATGCGGTATGATTTTTTACCCTTGGGGTCCCATTATAAATAGGCGTGGGGGCCCAGTTCTCCGACACACCGAATCTTCTCCGATTCCTATCTTTCCGAGCCCGACTCAATCTTCTCCCATTCCTTTCTTTCCAAGCCCGACTTTTGGTTCCGTCCATTCCCCGTCCCCATATCTACCACCACTTTGTACCCTAGTTTTGAGATGGTGAAAGATAACCAGGGAAAAGCCGCGGCTGATGATGTCGGTCCTTTTCGGAGACATCCGTTACAGGTAACGTTTATAATAATCAATTTGCTTTATTTTTTAATTTGAAGGAAATAGTGTTAACATTTCATTGTTATATATAATGTAGCCGGAACCCACTATACAAAGGCGGAGGACAACTGATGTACCGCCACCGCTGGAGACACAGCCTCAGCCCACGGTATGTTAAAATTGTTACTAGGTGTAGGGAAATTGATATCGAATAAGTATATATTTATGTTTTCTTAGGAATTGATAGTATGAGGCTGAAATCATTTATAAACCTTTGAAAAATCTTGCAACATTTAGTCAGTCATACGATATAGTATCGTATTCGAGCCATAGGATTCTGACAAATACTAGGTGTGGGGAAATTGAAATCGAATAAGTATATATTTATGTTTTCTTATGAATTGTTAGTATTAAGATGATATCATTAATAAACCTTAAGAAAATCTTGCCACATTTAGACAGTCATACGATATAGTATTGCAATGGAGCGATAGGATTCTGACAAATATATTTTAATTTACACAGTCTGTGTTATCGAGAAATTTGGGAGAGAGGGTAGTGTTGCAATCTGCTAGGAGAGCTAACGCTAAGGAGAGGAACACGTTGGAGGGTGTATCAGTTCCGATGGAGACGGATAGTGACGCGGTAGATGTTGATGGTTTGGGGCACAGCCCACATGTTGACCAGAGTGACGGTTTGGGGCACACGTCCCAGTCGTCTATAGAGACATATCAGAGTCTGGTGCAGATTGAGCTGGCCTTGATGTCTGACCCCACAGATTACCCAGTGTTGCAGTCGACCGGAGAGTCTGGTCAAGGCGACCAGGGTGTTGAGATGTTGGAGGAGTACCTACTACGGGACCGAGCACGTCAGACGGATGAGCATTTGCAGACTGGAGCTGGGCGAGTGGTAGAGGAATTGCCTGCAAATTATCCTGACAGTTATCGGGACTACTTTGGGACTCAGTTTGCGAGCGAACAATTGAACTCGTATGACGACACGGCACCTCTGCTCGGAGATGTGGATGCTGGGACGAGTCATGCTCGAGGTGACGACCAGGAGCCATGGATCGTTGCGCAGATAGATTTTGCGTCGTTCACCCCGGTCGGTTCTACCGGTGTAGGGAGGACGCCTGTGAGTCATCATGTGGCGCCATCGTCGACGCCGATGACCGTCGAGCATGAGCCGATCATTGGGAGTCAGCAGGCGGCGCCATCGTCGACGCCGACGACCGCCGAGCCTGGATTATACGATAAATTCGTAGTGTGGACGAATACTGCAAACCCAAGCGGTGTGTATCGGTTCGTATCGGTCCCCTCAGCTCTTCCAAATAGTTCAGCGCAAATCGGGTTATCCGATACCCACCGCATGGGTATGCGGTGGGGTTGAAATGGAACGGGGGTGCTCACCCCATAAAGATGTGGTATGTCTCTATACGGTGGCTATCACCGTACATACATGCGGTGAGCTAGGGCATGTATATGCGGTATGTCGTTGACCGTCATTAACTCGGTCATTAACTCACCGCATAACTATGCGGTGATTAGCGGTGTAGATATCGTTTCCGAATATGAACACATCCCAAATTTTTCCAAAAAGTTATAGCATAAGACCACTTTTATCGGCTACTGTTGAAGATGCTTGAGGTGGAAAAAAATTATAAAATATTGAGGGCAAGATAATGGGATGCTTGTGGGATTTCAAATAGGTATCGATGCTAAAGGTGAAAAAAGCAACAACACATGAGATGGCAGGGACATGTGTCGCAACAACACAGGTGGAGAAGGTGAGTGGCTCAGATTGAATGGGACGAACGGCTGCGATTGAATCTGGCCGATCTTAATTAAATTCAAATAATGCTAATTTCGCTATGTAAAATGTAATTTTTTTAAAAAAAAAAATTTACCATAATACTAGATTCAATTTTCTCTACACATAGACATCAACTTTGAATATGTTTCGACGTAATTTGAAAAAAATGATTTATTTTGATATAATTATATTGTAATTTCTTTTTTTAATCAATGAAGTTTTCTATTTTATTTTAAATCAAAATTTTATAATTACATTTTAGTAATTAAATACTAATATAATATTATAATCATATTATAAACATGTTGGAAATAATTGTTATAGAAGGGTATATTTGTAAATTGAATTGGTAAAAAAAGATGGATTATGGGATGTTAGGGATGATATTGTCAAACTGGAAAAGGTGAGAAAGAAATGCTATGCTGATGTGGCGGAGAGAGATGAATAAAAAAGTAGTAATTTTAGTATCTTGAATAGTAACTGATAAACATGGCCTAAGAGTAAAGAAAACATCCCATAAAATATAAGGATTCCTTACTTTGAAAATTAATTAATTATTTTATGTTAATTTTTAAAAGTCATATTTCTTATAATAATGATATTGTCGTTGTTGTTTTTTTAATTATAAAAAAAGCGTCATAACGCAACAGCTTTACTAGTTTAATCCATTTAAATGTACACAACCCTCCATCTTCAACAGTTTCTAAAGAGAAGGGAGGGCCCTTCTCTCCAGAAATCCCGTCCACAACAAACCCCCAAATCAGGCCCTCTTTTGGGCTTTCGCACCACCAGTCTCTGTGTAAACCTTGTGGTGGCGGCTCAAAGTTTCTCCGATCAAGAAATTGATTTTGGGCTTTTTGCCTCCAAACCCTAATTCCCTAAATTCTTCCGACATAATGCCACAATCGGTGTTTTGTGGTGGTTGAGTATTCGCCCTTCGTTCCTTGTGGTGGCCGTCGATTTCGGTGTCCTCGCTAGATTCTTGGTCACTACATTCCACTCTTCGATGCCTCCCTTCCTCGCCTGTACAATTCCGGCGTCCGGTGGGTGGTGTCGTGTGCCTATCTCCACTTGTGCATCCTTCGGTTCGTCGTCGGCGCTGGTGCTTCCTCTGGCCGGTTGTGTGCTTCCTTTTCTTGTTTAGCGGGGTACTGGTGTTCATCGTCAGTTTGCCTTGCTTCCAGGAAGTCTCGCTTTGTGCCCACTGGCGTGGGGTTCATTCGTCTCGCCTGCGCTCCGTCTTCCCCGTCCCTGGCTGCCTCCGATCATTAATGTCACCGGCGGCTTGGTTGGGGTGTCCCGTTGTGCAAGTCGCTTCTTTTTCGGGCTTTGTTTAGTGGTCCTTCGGGCCCAAGCAAGAAGCCCGACAAAGGAGAGTAGAGGGGAAAAAAAAAAGGGTAATCTGCAGGAAACCACCCCTAAAATCATTATTGTTAGCAATTAACCACCCTTCAAAGTTTCCGTCTATACTCCGTTAAATCCTAGGCAATTATTAACCCCTTTTCATTTTTTTAATAAAATTAAACAGTAAAACAAGCCATTAAAATCAATAATGTATAAAATAATTAATTTTTTTGGTGTTAATATAAAATAATTAATTAAAGGAGAATCTGGATCCTCCTTCACCGCTAATGGGTGGCCATGGAAATCGGACGGCCATGGAAGCACTGGGCGGAGGCGGCAGCCACCCTTTTTGGCTATGGTTGAACTCCGGCGGTTTCAACTCTCAACGGAGAAGAAGGAGCGAAAGGCAGAGAAGACAGATCTGCCCAAGCCACCGCCTGCTCCGATCCTTTGCAGATCCTCGGCCTAAGGTTCCAAATCTGGCCAAGCCACCGCCACATCCGACTTCTCCTTTGCCGGATTTATCAGTTCCATACAGCTTTCCACCGTATTCGCTCGTCTTTGTTCGGATCTGGGTTTTTAGGCGGTCGGAGGCCAAGGAGTCTGGATTCGGAGGGCTCGGGTGTGCGTTCGTGTGCTCAGGAGGAGGGACAAGGTCTTCGACCTCAAGCGTGGCTTCATTGGCTCCCGACATCGGTGAGGCTGGGCGATTGGGCTCCGGCGTCAGGTTCGAGTTGCTCGACGGCGCCGGCAGCAACTTCTCCAACCCATCCAGATGTAGGAGAAGAAAGGGGTTGTTTTTCACTTCAATTATTTTCTTTTATTTTTTTATTGTTTTATTTTATAATCCCTTCATTTACATTAAAATGTATTAAAAGAAAGCAAGGGTGTTTTAGTCATTTCACGTATTTAACAGAAAATTGGATGGAAACTGGGAAGGGTGGTTGATTGCTAACGTCAATGCTATTAGGGGTGGTTTTCGATCGGTAAATTGGAATGTAAGGGGTGGTTTTGTGCAAAAGGCCCTATTTAAGGGGTGGTTTCCTGCAGATTACCCTAAATTAAAGTATCACTTACCAATTGCTTGTGGTGCGGTGGTGGATTCAAGGCTAGCGGTGTTCTTCTCCTATGTCGACACACGAGAGGTCGTGGACGTGATCAAAATCTGAAGGCTCGTTGATATCTGGGTCCAAATATGAGGTTTCCATTTAGTTCCCCAGGGATTCCCTGCATGCTTCTACCAACTGACAGAAGAGTTGTCGCACATGGCTTCCGTTCTCTAATCGATAGTTCTAGCCTGCGTCTGTACTGCACTCTTGTAATTTGGTTTTTTTACCTTGTTGTTGTGTCGGTTTCTTTTTGCTTGTATTGACGGTTCGTCTGTCGCCGAATTTTTTGGCCTATCGATCCACCAGGCTTGTCCGGTGAGACTAATTTTTACCAAAAAAAACAAAAACAAAACAAAACTAGTTTAATCCATTTAAGAAATCAATCTGTTTCTCACCAAAATAATACTGGACATTAGCTTCCTGATAATTTTTGAGAAATTGTTTATGCTCGCAACTGGCAAACCACCTCGGCAACAGTTTTACGAGTAGATAATTGCATTTATCAGCCGTGTATGAAGCCGAGTACCACTTCCAACTCATCAGTTTACCTGTCAATTTCTCCAACATGTTCAGAAGTTGGAACAACCTGATGCATTGACAAGTCTTCACTTTACCTGTCAACTGCTCCAACATGTTCAGAAGTTGGAACAATCTGATGTATGACGACACTTTCAAATAAGCCCTCAAAAGTGCCCTTGCTTGTTACTAATGGCAATTAGAAGTGTGCATTGTAATTGAAATCCATATCATATGTAGTTAGCTCACTTGATAAGAGACCAAAGAATCCGACTACAGTTAAACTGATAAGATGTTCTAACTCGACGATCAGCAATCATACTCCCAAAGGGCCAACAATTGCTATACAAGAAATGGTTTGTTTGAGGAGAACCGACGACAATGAACTTCATGTCATATGGTGTTTGATTGGAAAAATAGCAGCACCAAGATCAAGGCTTCTCTTCATCTGACTGTGCAGGCGTACCAGGAACTGAGTCCACAAAGTACTCATCCACTGTAAATCAAAATACGGTGCTTGACATTCAGAGAGTTTTTCTTTTCAAATGTGCTTTCTAAACAACGCTATGCATGAAACTAAAGGAGAAATACCCATATCCTCTTGGCCTGGAGAATCGAGCAAGAGATCTGAGTCGGGAGGTATAAAGGCTGATCCAGAATAGTTCCCGAGAGCACCAAGATCTGGACCGAGGCACAAAGAAATCACAGTTAACAGATTTATGGCTTATAAGACATCTGTATCAGCACATTTTTACCGTACCAATTAGCTAATTAGGCCTTGTAAGTTACTGCATAAGTATGTATAACATCACTTTACAGCTCAGACGCAAGAGGACATAGAAATTGTTTGATCATTTAAAAATATGCCAATTTTTTAATCAAAACGGGAGGGGGCTCAAGATGGCGGGTTCTCTTAGAAATTCTCTCTCTGATCATATACTCATGATAAATTTGAGGACCAAAAAGCTCTGGAGTTTGACTCCACATACTGACCTGCTAAGTTTGTTAAATCGGCTGTGAGATCAGAAAGGCTGAAGTTCCAAGGAATCCGAGACATGTCTGCCTTGAAAGCAGCATCAAGTGCTGACGTATCAACGTCCATCACTGGTAATTCTGATGAACTGAAGAGGAAATGACCACTGGATGCTGTTGTAGTAGGACTGATTGGCATGGCAGCCATGGGTGCTGTTGTACTACCGCTAGGAGGACTTTCAGCTACAGCCTCCGCTGGGCTAGTCGTCATGCCCATACTAACGTTGGCAGAAGAATGCAAGCATCATGCAAGAATGGAAAATGCATAAAGAAAAGCAATATGATTTCATTCAATAAAAGTATCCAGTGCCTTCGAAAGGTCATATAATAAATACATGGTGAAGAAAAGGGAATGCATACCCATTTCCAGCGTTTGCTCTCATAGGCTGACAACTACCAGGAGCAGGGATTCCATTTACCACATGACAGCTTGAAATCCCATTGCCCATAGAAGCTAGATGGGGCTGGCCTGCTGTTGGGATTGGACTTGGTTGCAGGATAGGGTACCCTGGAACATGGTTGACTGCACGGTAAATAAGCATTGGACCATAAACATAAAATGATAAAAGTCTTTGTCCTGAAAAACATCCACTGAAAAGCGTAGCTTCCTTGAAATCAGTAGTCAAGCATGACTTCTTTTCATAAATGTGTCCAGAAAAGGAAACTATGGAATTGGGAATAGAGTCTAGGCAAGTCCATATTGTTAAGTTACCAGGCCGCAAAGACTGGCCAAATTCCTCTAAAGAACTCTGATTCTAAACAAGTGCCTGGATTTGGATAGTGTAAAACAGTTTCAACTTTCAATTAGTAGAAAATCAATCCAAGAAAACTGTCAGTGTTGGAAATGGTTGGCCAACAAATATATTGCTCTTCAAAAGAATTTCAATCTCTAACTCTCCAAGCTAGTAGCAATTTGATTAGCAGGATAAATAAATTCATGCCATCATCTTAATATCATAGACAAAGATGTTACCAGGTACGGTGTGCATTCCACTCGGTATAGGTGCAGATGGAGCATTAGGAGGGGCAGGATATTTCATCATATGGCATTGATACTCGAGCAAGTGGTTGAATAAACTGATCTGTTTCTTTAATTTCAGCCTTATGTAATATGCCCTGAAAAATTCAGGATTCTGCTCCTCCAACTTCTGCCATACTAAATCATTAAAAAAAAATCAGAACCATCAACTGCCTTTATGAGATATCATATGTACTAATACATTCATGAAAACAAGACATGCACCACTTCTGTACATCCAACAAAATGGGAGAAGTGGGTGAGCATATTAATTTCAAACATCTTACTAGATTGGAAAAGAGTGAGAAACATCATGAACGTAGAGAAGAAACCCAGGAAACCCAGCATAAAATTCACAAGTATTCTACCTCTGGGATGGATTTGATACATGAATCACATCCCTTAGGAAAGGAGTGTATTGATGAATTAAACTTTGATGTCTTGAAATGGGAAATGAGAAGCTATTTTTAATTTTTCCTAACTCGATCATATAACCATAATAGATCATAAAATACCATTATGTTCTCACTTTAATGAAATCCCCTCCTAGAAGATTATGTATAAATTGTAATATGTCTTAATGAATTACTTATATAACTTGAATCAACTACAAACTGAAAACCGTACGTCCGTACCAAGGGTTGTAAACCCAGGATCAATCCTTGCGCGGTTCAGGAGGGTCTTAACCACTTCATCTTGGTTCATATATAACTGCAAACATCGTTCTATGAGATTCTGAACCTGCAACAGTTATATGGCAGTGTTACTGGATTTGTTGGCTATTCATAAGGGGAGAAACCAAACTAGAGACAGAAAGAAAGAAGTCACATCACAAGCTCAACAAAGAAAAACAAAGAGATTATTTTACAAGTTCTATATCCTCTCTAGAAATCTTCTGTTCTTTGTCGGAAACAGAATCTGGGCCTGAGTCTTGATCAGGATGTGCTTCACTGCTTTTGTTATTCTGTTGCTCACTTGGAGAATCATGGGTCACTGCTGGCGTTGACTGAATTTCAGGTGTCCGTTGGGACTCCTGCAAAACCTCTACTATATTCAGGCATAAAGCACAAGCAAAATCATGCTTATGTAGAAGAAACAGTTTCCTGGATAATCTGATATTGCAAGCATGTTGACAAGAAGTCGTATAGATAAATACTGAAAAAACACAAAAATAAGTAAATGATTATATCATGTTAATATGCAATTTCCAAAATAAGATCCAAATATACAGAATTAAGATCGTGAATCTAGGCACATTTTTATTCTCCAATTCAGAATGTACAAGTCTCAAAACATTACCTAGTTGAGGTGTTGAACTAAAAATTGCAATATCTCAAGGAATAATGATGGTAAACAATAAATCCAAACATTAGAAAACTAAGAGACGATTTCTTTTCTTAAAGTTAAAAGAGTAAGAAGCTCTGATTCAAGGACCTGCAAGGACTTCGTTTCAGAAGGCATAGGCAGATCACACAATTCTGCAATTCAAAGGCAGAAAATCAATCAGATAAAATCCCCAGTTCCAAAAGATGACAACAATAATATGTAAGAATAATCTAGTTTTTAACTTTCTACATCACCAAAATGACATTACAAACCATTAATGATGGACACAAGAACAAAATTTTCATGCCAATGGCAAAATAATCCGCAATTTTCATACCAAATATTGGCATATGGTTGTAACTTGTAAGCTTCTCTGGACAAATAACCGATGACAACAATTCATCAAGTACTCATACTTTACATTCTTTCTGGAAAGTTGTATCATGCGAAAAATTCATCAACAGATGTCTTTTCTCTCGATTGATTTGATTCAACACACCTCTTTCTACTTACATTCATACACATTATCGATGAAAGGATGATTTTAATCAAGCTCTTACAAAAGCGTAACACACTAATCCAGAAACCAGATCTTGAAAATCATCCATCACCTCAGCGTCGGAAATACCGAAAGGAAAGAAACAACAAGTCAGGCAGAAGGAATTCAAATCACGGCACTCAATCTGAATCCGAAAACAATGACAGATAAAAATTAGCAAAATACAAGATCTAGGGAGCAGTTCATCCAACTGACCAACTAACAAATGCGAAATGTGCAACCGGCGGCGGAAGACCGGCAATTCGCGTCCCCTTTGTTAAGATTGAGAGGGAAAGGCTCAAAGTAATTCCCAATCTATAGTTTAAACTGCTTCGACTGTAGACGGTGGATGCGGATTTCGGGAACACCAAGTACTCAATTTCAACTGCTTCGACTGGAGAGAGGTGGGGAACTGGGAAGGAGAGAGGGGCGGTCTTCGTCTCTTCGGCACGCGAGACTGGTGTAGACTGTAGACCAGGAAACTACAAGGTAATTAAGCATTTCAGCGAGTTCTTTTTGGGTTAAATTCATTAAAATGGCCCAACTTTTGTTGCTCCAGTTGATTGAAATTTTAAAATTACAAAAAATAACCTAAACTACGATTTTTTTTAAATTGGTCAAAAATGTTAGAAATATTTGTGAAATAGTCAAAGTAACAAACTATCCTCATATCTTCGTATATCTTAAAGATGAGTCATTTAGAGAATAGGTAGGCTATCATCCACGTGGGGCTCTAAAAAAATTTCCTTTCCTTTTATTTTTGTCCTGCTCTTTCCGATCCCTTTGGTCGTCTCTCTCCCACGATCTCTCTCTTTCCCTTTGCAATGCAGGGACGGGATCCGACAATGGAAGAAGCGGTTGGAGATTGTGTTAGGTTTTTTTAATTTCTTCTTCCTTCTCTAACTCCTAATCCCGTTTCTCCCATCTCCAGGTTGTCATGCGGTTTCTGGTTTCCGCTTCACCAGGCCACCGTCGAATATGCGCACGTCATAATGAGCTTACGTGAACCCTGGAATCGGGTAATTTTGCTGCTTTTGGATATATCAAGAACACCTGCTGCACTCTGCCAATTCTTCGACTTCTCCAGATGGTTGCATTTGAGGTTGGTTTTTTGTTTCGGTTTTTGTGTTTGTTTCATGATTCATCTTCTTCATTATAAATTAAGCAATTCTTATTATTGAAGTTATCAATTTGGTCGAAAATAAGGGTCTAGGGATTCAATTTGTGGATTTTAGAATTAAGCAATTCTTATGATTGAACCTATCAATTTTGTCGAAAATAAGAGCCTAGGGATTCAATTTGGTATTGCTCTCGACCTATTTACATGGGTTTGATGACATCTAAAGATTAGAGGAATGAAAGCTCTCGAAATTTATGGGCTTGAAATATCATTTACTCATGCACTCCACCTATTTGATGAAACGTCATAGAGAGAAGCATGAGAAAAACTCAGTGGTTTTGTTTTAGTTCTATAATGCATATCAATCTCTAGATGGAGGAGCGTCGTTCTTTGGTAGTTGATGCGCAAAGCGTCACATTCGATTAAGGTAGAGATCAAAATTTGGATGTGGATGGTGTTTTGTTGACTTAAATGTTTTGGGTGTAACTTCCTCATGTGAATGATTAATCCTGTATATCTAATTTTTCGAGATAAACGCTACTCCCTCCGTTCGGCAAAACTTGTCGTTTACTATTCATGCACGCTTTTTTAGAACGATAAAAACTATATAAAATATTCATTTTTTTATAAAAAATTTTTAACAGGTTTGTACTTATTAATAATAACTACGAAGTTGTAAAAAAAATTATTCAAAAAAAATAGATATTTTATATAGTTTTTATCTCCTAAAAAAGCGTGCATGAATAGTAAAGTGTCAAGTTTTGCCGAACGGAGGTAGTATGTACCAAAATATTTGGTGGTCATACAACATGATCTAGCAATTTGATGTCTACCGTATATTTCTATGTTTATTTCATTTTGGTTTCGTGCTTTTGATTTTATTCATTCTCAATTCGAACCGAAACATCCCACTTTTGTGCTTTTGATCCAGCAATTTGATCTCTCTAGGATCCACCAACCTTTCCCATGGTTTAAAAGTGTTGAGTGGGACAAGATCTATCAAACAGAAGTTGCATTCATCCCACAAGTAAATGATGAGTTGGACACTCAGACCTTCGAAAATTTTGAAAAGGTTTCTTGACTTCCATTTTGTTTCCAAAATTCAAACTTACTAATTTTATAGTGTTTCAGTTTCATGCCCCTTTTAATTGTTTCAGACTGAAGGCCAAGCTCCAACTTCTCCAAAATCAGGTCCATGGAGAAAGGTTGGTGCAAAACGTTTGTTGTTTTCTTCGATCCATTATGCAACCTATTAATGTGTCGTATAGTATAAATATATTTGTTTTCTTTGGCTGCAAATGTTACCATCTAAAGACGTCAACTTTGTTGGATACACATACAAGAATTTTGAAATTGTAAATGATCATGAAGTAGATGGCACAGGTATTGTTTTGCCATCTCCTATTCAAATTAGCTTTTCATGTGGGTTTTTGAAATCCTCTACAAGAGGTCTGAGATGTGAGATTTGATGGTTGTTTGCATATTCAGTTGGAGCAGCTTGGTAAAGATGCTCATTCTGCCCATATTGGTATAAATCTGGATTCTGGTTTAGGTGTCTTTGAGCTCTTGAATAAGCATTTCATGTATTTGCCATATTTTACACGATTAATGATTAAGTGATGATTTGTAGGTAATCTATGGAAAAACTATGGGAAATTAACTTCAAAGCGAGTACCTTCTGCGAGACAAGCACATCTGTTGGATGAGGATTTAGATGTGTAAGATCAGGAAAAAGTAAGTTTTCTTGAACTTAGTTATTATTATCTTAAATTTCAATATTTCTCCATATTTTATAGTCTATGCTCTTTATGGCATCTTAAAGGGTTTTCTTCATATTTTGCACTCTTTGCATAAACAAGAAACTTAGGGGACTCCAATTTGATGCAAATTAAGTACCCTATGTATTTGTGAACTTGGTACCATATTCATGGTTGTGCTTTTAACAGCGCACATCACGGGTGGTGGAAAATTCTGTAGGTGTGAAATAAAAATTAAAGCAACTCTCATATGTTTAACGTGATATGGGGAAAAACAGAAGAAATGAAATTTTTGCAAAGTTCATTCTTATAATTTAGATTTGGAATACCTTGATCAAAATTAATTTCTAATTTGTGGATAATTCCTTTGTGATATTGTTTTTTAAAATTTCAACATCATTTCAAATTAATTCAAATTAATTTCAAAATAAAAGATTGGAACCGCTTGATTTTGTACCTAAAAATCAGCTGAGATTTTTTTTTGTAATCGTGTTATTTGCTTCTGTTTTTTTTAATCCATTTAATTTAATGTTAGTAGGTAGCTACTTATTTCCAACCACAGTTATTAAAAAAAACCACTCACGAATACCTTGATCAAAAAACAAAACTTCCAGTAACTGCTCTATATATTTTGCTCACTGATTTTTCTAAATTCTTATTTTCACTTTCAACCAAGTAGCCCCTCTCTTCTCGTTTATCTTTATTCTTATAAACTACTACAGCCATAGCGTCTACCATTGCAGTTCTAGGCATTCCTCAGGCAAACAATTTCGACAAATATTTGGGTTGCCCGGTAGTAAACGGGAAAACCAATAAGGATACATTCGCTGATGTGGTTCTCAAAACAAAAAACCAACTTACGAAATGGAAAGCCTCGAATCTATCTGCTGAAGGGCGACGTGTGCTCATCAAAGCAAATCTTAGTGATAAACCATTTTTTCTTATGCAAGCGTTTATGCTGCCTTCCCACATTCTGCATGAGCTGGATAAAGTTTATCATCAATTCTTTTGGAACAAAACCTCTACAGCACCACCGCTGATTAGTTGGGACAAAATCTGTTCAGACACAATGAATGGTGGATTGGGAATTCACAAGGCGGAGTCTGTGAATATAGCTCTCCAGATGAAGCTCTTTTGGAAAATAATCTCTGAACCAGACAATATCTGGGTCCGCGTTATCTCACAAAAATACCTGAAAGGATGTGATCTTCCCAGTTATAACAAAAAACGCCAAACCTCATGGCAATGGTCCCGCCTTATGTCCATCGGACATCTGTTCTTCCCGGCCCTTCAATGGAGGGTAGGAAACGGGGAAAACATTTATTTCTGGTCCCATAATTGGGCCTTAGAGGATCCATTAAGCTCCAAGACGGTTAACCCCATCCCAGATAACCTCAAAGGTATTTCGGTCGCTCACTTCATCACCAATCGACAGTGGAACATAAGTCGCATATACGACTCATTGACGAATGGTCCCATAATTGGGCCTTCGAGGATCCATTAAGCTCCAAGACGGTTAACCCCATCCCAGATAACCTCAAAGGTATTTCGGTCGCTCAGTTCATCACCAATCGACAGTGGAACATAAGTCGCATATACGACTCATTGACGAATGTTCTGGAAAAAGATGTTATCGACCGCATCATTGGTTTAACTATGCCGACTAATCCAATCACGAATCGTCTGTATTGGGAGCCCAGTAAAAATGGTTGGTGCTCCACTGCCTCAGCCAACTCCTTCCTATCAAAAAACGTCGGGTTGCCAGATTTCGATTGCGGTTGGATCTGGTCTCTCGATGTGCCCCCTAAAGTGCGACACTTCTTGTGGAAAATCGCTCGTGATAGTCTACCGACTAAAATCAGATTGCTAAAATCACACATGGATGTACCTGCGGGTTGCGCCTTCTGTGGAAACACAAACGAATCAGGTGATCACCTTCTTTTACGCTGCCCTATGGTTACAGATTTGCTAAAAGCGATACGACTACACATCCCAGGGCATATTACTGTCGTTGTTGGCATGGACAACGTGATCCCGCTCACCAAGATAAAATGTGCGATTGGACCCAAAAAGTTTGCCGCTCTAGCCTCGACATGGTGGGCTTTGTGGTTCTTTAGAAATCAACTCGTTTTTTAGCACACCAACAAGGTATCTATGAACGAGATATTGCTATTCCATAGTACAACGGTACACTGCTTGGAACAGTCAAAAGTTTTAGACGACGACCCGACTAACCCACTGAACTCTAACTCACGGTTTCACAACAATATACAGCATAACGGTACAAAAAGGGTTCTTCGCACATAGATCAGATCCATGATCGATCTGGGAAGTGGGATAAACCCCCACAAAATTGCTATAAGCTCAATTTTGATGGCTCGGTCCTCCCGAGTGGCACATCTTCTTATGGGTTTATCATCCGTGACTCTGCTGGTTTGGTGGTCTCTGCTGGCAGGTCGGTTTGCACTCATATATAGGTGATCTATGCTTAGAATCTCGGTCTCAAGATGGGCTTGCTACGAGCTAAGGAGCTACAACTTTCGAAACTTCTAATCGAAGGAGACAACTTACTGGTCATAAAAGCTCTACTTGGGGATTGGAAATGTCACTGGGCAATAGAGATGCTACAAGCTGATATTTTGTCTGATATCTCGTCCTTTACTTATATTGTTATTCGTCATGTTTTCAGGGAATCTAATGAGGTGGCTGACTACCTTGCTTGTAGTGCTCATGCATTCCCTGCCACATCAGTTGGGAGGATGATCCAGAGCTGCTTGTTCTCGTCTGGAAGGACGCGCTAGGAAGGGCCTCTGCTGCGGCCGCCCCGACCTAATTCTTATCTTGCGTAAAAAAAAAATCTGTATTCTTATAAACGTTCACTCCTTCCTGTTTTTCCTCTTTATATCTTTCACCACGAATGTTCATTCTTTTTTGTCTTACGTCTCTTTCTTTGCCTTTTTTATCTCGTTCGTCTCTTTAAACATTCTTCTCCGGTCTGTTTTTTTATGGGTATCATTTTTGTTGCGGAGTTTTTCTTATTGAAGCATTTCCTTCTTACCCTCAAATTGGGGAGTCCAATGTTCTTTCTATTTCTCATTATAATTTCCTCGAACAAGATAGATTTGCAATGGTCTATCCAGATTCATTTCCTTGGGATTGGAATGCCCGATTCAAGCTATGTTAACTGTCTGTAATGTTCCCGATTGTCTTCAAACTCTGTACGCAATCGATCACATAAGTGATTACATAAATGAGTGCATTTTTACATCAGGGTTTGATATCCAACACGGCTTGGTGCCGAATATTACAATTGTTGTTGACACATTTAGTGTGCATTCGGTAGATCATTTTAGTCATCCACTTGACACATTGCCTAAAGTGGGTGCTTTCGATGATATTAACATTGACACCTTGCCTGATGTCAATGCTTTTTATAATATTGACATTGATGAATTCGATTTACCTCCAGATTGGTATGGCTATGCATTAGTTGTTTCTTTATATTAATGATATTTTACTTGATCCATATTCACTTAATTTTTTCCATGTATGAAATAACGTAGGGAATTGCTAATGGAACATGTGTCTGTACCACAACTTGCGTCAATGGAAGCTGTCAATTCGCTCCTCGTGGGACTGTTTTCGGAAGCAGCTGGTCAGTTGTGCACTATATGTATGGAAGATGTGGATCACACAACCATGCTCACCCGAATGTCATGTGGGCACCTTTTCCATGACGTTTGCATCCGTGATTGGCTCTAGGCTCAACACTCTTGCCCAATATATCGGTTTAAGTTGCCGATTACTACCAACGATGCTCCTTGAGTTGTTGAACAATTGAAATGTTGTACAAACTAGGTTTAGGTTGTAAATACACGTGAATGTTTGTTGTCGATGATTAGTAATAATATGTATTACATGATTTTGTGTTACCTTTTATTTTTTTAATGTTTGTGTTACTTGATTTTGCCCAATATGTCGGTATAAATATGGTCATCTTAACCACCCCTCAAAAAAATTACAAATATTAAAAAACTGGATTCTTATTATTCTGGTTTTCAATCACCGAAATGGCTACCCACGTTTCAAATTAATTTTAAGTTGGAATTTAAAATTAATTTGAAAGATGTAGAGACTTAATTTGTTAGTAATTGGAATTTATAGTACTGGAAATATTGCTAGGGGATTTGGTAGTTATTTATCCTACTAGAAAATAGAAATACAATAAATAATTAATTTGAAATTAATTTTAGAAAGCTTACCTTCATCAAGCATATCTAGTTGTTTTTTTTATTAGGAAAAAATTCGGGTGAGTACGCTGTACTCGAATCAAGCATATCTAGTATTATTATTTTTTAGAGAAAACTAATTAAAAAACCCCCACTTTTGGGGGTATGGTAAAAATATATCCTCAACTTTCAAAAGTAATAAAAATATCCCGACCTTTGATAGTAGTGGTAATATATTACCACGATTTTTCTCACTGGTCAAAAATGCTGCAAGACACCCGACGTTGATTTTTTACAAGGGTTTTTTTGAACGGTTTCCTTAGGAAAAAAATAAAGAGTTGGACCGGGTTCATACACCACGCATTTTCCTCTCTCCTATCTTCTTTCGTGATCGCCTCTTGAGCTGTCTTCCGGTTTTCGAGGCAGGTCATAGTTCCTCTTCAATGACAGTCTCCATCCCTCGTGGTCGGCTATCTTGAGCTGTCTCTCTCACATCTTCTTCCTCTTTGATCCGTTCACGGACTTAACTGAATAAGTTTTTTCCCTCTTTGTTGTTGCTGTTGTTTTCGGTGTAGTTTTGTAGTTGTCAGTTTGGTGTTAGGAATAGTCGTGTTGTGCTAATTTGATACAATTTTGACCGTATTAGTTGCTTCGTTGAATCAATTTCATTTTTTGGGTTTAATTTTGTTGTCGGTGCATTTTTCCCCAAGGAGACCATTTAAGAAAACCCGATTTTAGTACTAATTTGTAAAAAGGCTTCCACGCAGGATGCCTTGTCAAAAACAAAATCAACGTAGGCTGCATTGCCAACATTTTTTACCCATGAGAAAACTCGTGGTAATATGTTACCACTACCCTCTAAGGTCGGGATATTTTAATTACATTTGAAAGTTGAGGATATATTTTTACCATACCCCGAAAGGTGGGGGTATTTTAATTAGTTTTCCCTATTTTTTATTAGGAAATAATTCGAGGTCAGACATACCTGAACCTCGAATATTTGATAGAATATTATCTTTTGGTAGGCTATTTTTCATAGCCATGATGACCTACGAGGGAAGATGCTCTTATAATGACACTAATCCAAAATAGAAAAAATATAATAAATTGTTGTTTGTAACAACGACTTAGAATAATTTTTTTTTACCAATTTTGGATTGTATTATTTATTTAAAAACTATCAATATATACATACATACATACATACATACATACATACATACATACATACATACATACATACATACATATTATATTATATTATATGTAGAAGCCTCGACAAATACTCCCAAGGTTCCGCAATCATCTCAACTCCTCAAGATGAGGCTTCTACATAACCTCGAGAGATTTTGATGAGCTTCCTTATTCTTAGCAAATATTATCGACCCTAATTGCGATGGATATTGTAATTGAAAACCATCTTCAAGTCATCCAAAACCATTGGAAAATCACCTTAGGTTATTGAACGAATTGAGTAATCATATCGACCTATTTTTTCACACATTTCAATAAGTTTATCATATATTTGGGATTAAGGTTTACAAATTGTTTTAGGGAGAAGAATGTCAATCAACATATTTTCTCTTTTGCTCTTGAGCAAATTCATAAATATTTTCGGAAATAAAAGAGGATTTGTCATGCAATTTCATATTAATGGTCTTGTCAATAACTCTTTTGCAATCTTGTCGATAGCCTCACTCTTATATGAACACTACTTCCTCCACTCGGGAAAACATGTCATTTTAGAGTGTTAATTTTGTTCAAAAAAATTTCATTGTAGGTATTTTGGTCTATATTTTATGAAAATGTCTTTGTAATAATTAGTAGATTGTTAGTTGTACTTTTTGATAAAGTAAAAAAGTAGTGTGATAAATGAGGGTATAATAATATTTTTTTTACTTTCTTAAAATTTGTGAAATATGCTAAAATAACATGTTTTGATTTAGGGTGTGTTTGGTTGGGGGATGGGAGGGGATGGAAGAGATGGGGATGGGCTTTGGGAACCGTGCTCGCATGTTTGGCAACTGGGGGGGGAGGGGTGCGAAAATGGGGATGGAACGGGGTGGGAGGGTGATTTTTCTCCACCTCGTAGGAGGAGGATTGAGGGGATGGGAGAAATGAAGAACCCCGATTTGCCCCTCGTCTACTGCTTCTAATTTCTTCATCTTTCTCTCACCGTACGTACACCTTAGCTCCTCGCCCTCCCTTCAATTCTCCGTTCTTTTTCCATCGCCTCGTCGTCGTTGGCCTCACCGGAGCCAGAAGCAGCCAACGTCGTCGTGCCCTGTCGTCATCCTCCTACCTCTCTCCTGTCGCAGCAGCCCCGCCACCCTCTCTCTCGCCTTCTCTCTACATGAGAACCGCCACAATATTGCCGCCGTCAAGCCAAGCCTCCTCTTGCAACCTCCGACAGTGAATGTCCCAAAACCCTCTTCTCCTCCTAATGTGTCCTAATTAGCCCCGATCATCCAAAAATTTGGTGAGATTGCAATTAGGATTTTGCTAATTGTTATTGATTTGGGAGAAATTTTGAAATGGGTGTTTCACCCTTTTGCATTCCATTTGCCAGAAATTTTGAAAGAGTAAAGTGCTCTTCAAATCAATTTTAATGGAAATGCGAGAAATTTTGAAACAGTAAAATGCTTTTCAAATCAATTCTAATGGATGAAAAGATGAGGGGTATAGATGGGTAGTTTGGTAGGAGGGTTAGTGGGGGCAATTTGGACTTTTTCCGTTTCTCTATCCTTCCAAAAATCAAAATACGACCAAACACAAACGTGATTATTTTGGTGTTAAATCTCCATCTCGTCCATCCCCAAAATCCATCCTCATCTCTTCCATCCCCAAAATCCATCCCCATCCACTAAAATCCACTCCGTTGCCAAACACACCCTTAGGGAGTATAAAATTAAGGACCCTTTTGTGCAAACCAAACCATTAACGGCAAGGTAGCAAAATTAGAAACGACGGCGTATTATCTAGGGCTGAAAATCACCTGTGGGTGACCGACTCATCCGACCCTCCTAACTTGATTATACGGGTGAAAACCTGAAAAAAAAAAAGAACGGGTGATGGATGAGTGATATCATCCATTATCCGACCTGCCTAACATAACTACATATTTATCTCTTTTTAAATTCTAACTTATCTATTCTCTAATTGTTTTTGTGCAAAACAAAAAATCTAAAAGAATATAAACTTATTTTATTCAACTCCACATCACATCTTTAAAAAAAAATATTTTATTTGTTTTGCATACACTACTAAAATGTTAGCAATTTCGCTCGTTACATCGACTTGGTTAGCATTTAGTGTGTTGAGGCATGATTTAGTCAAATTGTTTTTTTTTTTAACTATATATGAGTCTAGCTAGTAGCTACGGACTAAAATTCATCTCATTTGATTTGATATTAAACTTTTAATGTTAACTTTGTAATTAACCTTTTATACATTTAATAAGATTTTCACGTTGACGTGGTTTGTGAAGTTATTGAATATGATCGGTTTCTAAGGGGGTGTTTGGTATCCATTACTGGTAATCAAAAAAGGGTAATGAGAATGACTAATTCCGGGTTTTGTTGTTTGGTATGTTGAAAGTCGGAATGGAAATGATTACCGGGAATCCTCTCATTCCCAATTTGAGGCTGAATTCATCCCCTCAAAAAAGTAGAGGGATCTTTTGATTCCTAATTTCCCAACCCAAAACATGTTGCCCCCATTTCCTGTTCATCCCCTTCTCAGCCTCCATCCATCCTCCTCCCTCATCTTTTCAACTTCCGGATTTGCCGTCGTCGCCGCCTCCACCGCCACCGCCCCACCGTCGTTCGTGCAACCGCCCGCTAAGGTCGCCATCGCCGCCCCCATCTAAATCTACCTCCGCTCCCGTCCTCAATCCATCACTATATCCTCAGATCTCCCTCCCACACTGCAGTTCTCCCTCCGTGTCATCCCAATCGACGTCGTCCTCCGTCATCCATAAGGTTGCCGTACTCCGACGTCCCCTTCCTCGCGCTGCATGCTCCTCCTCTCTCTCTCTGTTGCAACCGCCCGCCTAGCATCGCCACCACCCAACCCTCCTCCAAGCACAATCGACCATCTTCTCTGGCCAAATCCCAACACTGTCTCCTTTGAGATTTTGATTTTTGAATTGGGGGTTGTACGATTTGGGTGATTTTAGGGCTAATTTGAGATATTGACTTTTTAATTACTCATTCCGACATAATACCAAACAACATGCTTCAGTAATGACTGATTCCAATTTCGATTTCCATTCCCATTTCATTTTCTTTTTATTTATTTCGCTTGATTACTCACTGGACGGATCGAGTGATTGGTGAAACATTAGACGAAAGGGTGATAAATCAAGTAAAAAAAATTTGTAACAGATCAGGTGAAAAAATGGCTCCACCGTCCATCTCCCAACCCATTTCCACCCCCTTCGTCTAGACCTGTCAAACGGGTCATTCCGGTCGGGTTCGGATCGGGTCACTCCGGGTCTCGGGTAAAACGGGTTCCGGGTAAAACGGGTTTCGGGTTTTTCGGGTTGACTAGAACCCGGGTTTGATCGGGTTTCGGGCGGGTTCGGGTCGATTTCGGGTTTGTCAATTTTTTCTTTTTTAGATTAAAAAAATCATAATTTGATAATTTTGCGATAAATTTTAATTAAATATAAAAAAATTTAATTATATTTAATTATAAATCAACCGGGTCAGCCGGGTCACCGGGTCAATCAGGTAAATCGGGTCAAAATTACCGGGTCAATCGGGTCACCGGGTCCAAACCCAGATTACCCGGAAAATTTCCGAGTTTTCGGGTTTGGGTCAAAAAAAATTCCCGGATCAAAATTTCCGGGTCTTGACCCAAAAAATTTCGGTCGGTCGGGTCGGGCCACCGGGTCGGGTTGTGTTTTGACAGGTCTACCTTCGTCCCATCTTGTTTATACTTTACTTTAGACTTTAGTAGGCAGTAACAATAATCTGACGGACAACAAATGGGGAAGAAGAACCGGGATCGCCGATCCACCACCGAGTCAACTCGCCGGCGGGATCGAGACGATCCCTCCGAGCCCCCAGACTCCGATGACGAATCCACCTCCATCGCCTCCAGAGAGCGCCGGAGCATAGCGATCTTCGTCTTCTTCTTCATCATCTGCCCCGGCGTTTCCATCGCCGTCTACGCTCTCTACCTTCAGTCTCCTACAAACCCTACAATTCGCACTCCTCCCAGTGATAGCTACGTGTTCCGAAAAGGTCTCGTCAAATCCGATTTGAACTTCCACGATATCCTAAATGTAATCCTCACTGTGATTCCTTTTACATATGCCATTTTTTTTATATTGGATTTCTCTGGAGTGGAGATCATTTTTTGTTGGAAAAATTGCAGGAGCACGATAAGGTGTCAGAGAACACTACTAGTCGGAATTTCGCGTTTCCGGTCCTTGCATACATCACTCCTTGGTTTGTAGTATTATTTCATCCGGTTCATAGAATCACATTCGTAAAATTGGAGATTTGATTGGAATGATGTGAACTCTACAGGAACTCAGGAGGATATGATTTGGCGAAGAGGTTCAATTCCAAATTTACGCATATATCTCCCGTCTGGTATGATTTGAAAAGGTATTCATCTACTTTAACCTAATTACATTGAATTTGAAGATGTTTGTTTTCTGTTGTTTAATTCTTTTTTGCTAAGAACATGTAGGTATAGTTTATAATAGTTATGGATTTTGTATTGTCTTAAGGAAGGCAGTGAGGTTGGACCCTGGTATGAGATAGTGTTGGTGGAGATGTTGGTTCATTTCTATCGCAAATCAATTCTTGAGCTTAACCTAACTGAATTCTCCTCGTGCATGAGGTTTCCGACCTGATTCCTAGTTTCCGTATCACAGCCCACATTAGAACCAAATGGCACAGGGTCATTTTAGCTTTGTGAGATGAATGGACATTAGTTCACAGAGTCTTGACTCACATTTGTGACCTTTACCCTATTGGAAGTTACTTTTAGTAATAGCATGTTTCTTGCTGAATAGTGATTTCAGGGAATTCATGTATATGAATAAGACACATTGTTATCAAAAAAATAAAAAGAATAAGACACATTTATAATTACCTTTTGAGAAAGTTGGCTTCAAGCTAACAATGGAGATCTTACACGTTGGATTGAGGAAGGGGATTTGTTAAAATTCTTCTGTGTATTTATCAAGATCCAAAAGTTGTCCCTTCATAAGAGTTCTTGAATCTTACAACTTCTTTGGCATCCTTACCTATATTTCCAGTAAGGGGAAGGCATTGGTCTTGGAAGGGAGACATAATGCAGACACAGGATGGATTTCTGAGTTCAGAAAGACGGGTGATGCCAAGGTAAGAATGCAAAAGATATATGAAAGCCGATGTGGTTTGTTGCTTCAAGTTTAGGATCTATATGTTACCAATTTTATCGTTATTGATATCATTTTTCTAGATATGGTAGTGAACTAGCCAAGTACTTTGGTGTTTGTTCTGATTTCTAACTCTAATTTCCCAATTATGAGGTTTCCTTGATTTATCTTCCTTCTTTTATGGTGATGGGATTGTCACGCTTGTCCTTCTCATGTAGCTATTACCAAGAGTGGTCATTGAAGCTAATCCTAAGGATCTTCTCGGGAAGGAAAAAGAGAGGGAAAAAGCTATTGACCTTATTATTACTGAGTGCAAGTAAGTAAGCATCTAATCATCATTGGAGTTAAAACTCTATTCCACTAAGAAAACTGAAAGATAAGATATGTCATAATAGCAAACAATTTAAAATAAAAAAGTAATGAATATGATTCAAACAACATTTCATGGTGATGTTAGCCTACATATTTTGCAAAATGTCTGTGAAAAGCTAGTTTTCTTTTTCCTCATGATTCCTGTGGGCATGGTTGATTGTCATCACTATAAAATCTTTTTCAAGATAAAATACAGCTATGTACAATATCATTTAATTGTTTATGACTGACAACTTTCCCGCAATTTTTTTTCCAAGGCAGTAGTGACAGACTGATAGGGAGTAAATTAAGAAATAACTAGCCCATAGTGTTGCCGGTTTTGTTATTGTACAGTGATCCCTTGATCTCTTAGTGGTTATCAATCTGCAGAGAAATGGGCTATGATGGAGTGGTAATAGAATCTTGGTCAAGATGGACAGGTTATGGTATCCTACATGACGCTTCCATGAGAAAAAAGGTACTGTGACTGCTCAAATGTCTTTCATTCTTTTCTATCTTTCACATGAGATTCGGAAATTAGACCTCTAGTTTTCTGCAGCGGTTGCATTGAGTGGCTTGTTAATGAACACAATAGTTTAAGATTCAATTTCATCCAAACCACGAATTATCAGTAAAAAAAAGCTACCTTTTTTGGACTAGACTATTGACCTTTTCTTATGTAATTGATAATTCGCTTATGACAAATATAAAATTTGTATACTTCATTGGTATCTACCTTCTGTATCTATGGATTTATTGCAACAATCCCTTATCCCACTTGTTTAAGGTCTTTTCACTTATAGGTTCCCTTTTATGTGTGCGGTCTCACTCTTTATGTATAGGCTGTGCAGTTTATCAGGCAACTTGGGGAAACCCTGCATAGAGTGAGCTCGGATGAAAATGATAAGCAACCTCTGGAGCTAATATATGTTATTGGTCCTCCGCATACAGAGAAGCTCCAGGTCCATGATTTTGGACCCGATGATTTGAAAAGCTTGAGTGGAGTTGTTGATGGATTTTCTCTCATGACCTACGACTTCTCAAGTCAGTATAACCCTGGGCCTAATGCGCCTTTGAAGTGGCTTCAATCTACATTGCAAGTTCTGCTTCGTAGCACGGACAAGAGCTTAGCCCATAAAGTATTTCTCGGGCTCAACTTTTATGGATATGATTTTCTTCTAGCAGCAGGTATATGACTTTTCCCTTTCACCTTGTCACCTCTTTTATCATGGCTTCAGCACATTTTGATTAGAATTCCTGGTAATTAAAGCACATAGAGAGAGGCAATTGACATGCTGATGGAGCCTCTAGTGTGGAACTTGAGAACGCTCCAATCTTTAGCTAGCAGTTGAGGGTTGAGCACCTTGTTTTATTTGTGGACATTTCAAACTCGATTGATGTATGATATCACAGGTGGGGGAGTTCAAGCTCTTACTGGTAGGGACTACGTGAACTTAGTGAAGAAGCATAAGCCAGGATTAGTGTGGGAGAAGAAGAGTGCAGAACATTACTTCATGTACGATGACGATCAGCATCGTCAGCATGCCGTGTTCTACCCGTCTCTAATGTCAATATACACCCGACTGGAAGAAGCTCGTTCTTGGGGTGCTGGCATCTCAATATGGGAAATCGGACAAGGGTTGGATTACTTCTTTGATCTTCTATAACTGTAAGCGATACCCTATCACCTATTGTCACCTTCAACATTTTTCGAAGACTATGAAAGTCCAATCGGCTGAGCGTTGCTTTTTTCGCAATGAAAAAAAAACATACGAAACATGAAAATCTGCTGAGAAGAGATGTCTTGGCTTGACAATTTTGAATCTTTTGATGATCTCAAGTTGCTAGTTACTTGACGTCAAGTTATGTATTTACCTAAACTCGAAATAGATTCCATTTAAAATAAATTTGATTATTTGCACTCAACCCACTCGAAATTAACCCGAATCCAAACCCAATTGAATGCAACCTCTCTAGTCTCAATCCATATTTTCCTTTTTTGATGTAATCTCTTTCCTAAGCATTGCAAATTTTCTTGACCACACGTTTTTCAGCCAGTGCACAATCATCATTATATGCCACGTGTCGATTCCTCAGTGGTCTACCAGCTATCACTCAAACCCCCCTCCCTCCACCCGAGCTTTCCTAACAGAAATCCTTGCTTCAGCTCAACTTCTCCTTAATCAAAACAGCAAAAAACATGTATTTTTGAAAAAGAAACATTGAGTAGCCATATCAATTTTCTTGGTTTCTTGGTGTCTGAACTAATCCATGGAGGCCCTCAATGCACTAGCATTGAAACCCATCTGTCACCTCCCAGACAAATCATCAAGAAAACCCAGAAAGGTTCTGTCAATCCCCCATCTCAACTTCCCAACTCCTACCTCTCCAGAGACCTTATCAAGCGTCTTCAATGGCACCAGCTTAGCTCTCCTCTCCCCTTTTCTTGCACCCAAATTGGGTTTTGCTCTCACCTATGAGGAGGCACTGCAGCAATCCATCAACAGCTCCTCTGGGCTTGAATCTGACACTGGTGTTGCTGAGTTCTTTGATGGTGTTCTTAGCTTTGCTGGTGATAACCCTCTTGTGGTCGGTGGTGGGCTTGTCATTTTGGCTGTGCCCTTGGTTCTTTCTCAGCTCTTAGGGAAGCCGAAGAAGCCCTTTGGTGTTACGCCTGCTAGTAGCGCTTATGCCAAGTTGGGTGATGAGCCTAGTGCTGAATTGCTTGATATAAGGTCTCCAAAGGATGTTAGGAAGATGGGTAGTCCTGATATCAGAGGCCTGAGGAAGAAGCCGGTTCCCGTTGCTTATAATGGCGATGACAAATCCGGGTTCTTGCTTAAGCTTGCTCTCAAGTTCAAGGAGCCAGAGAGCACCACTTTGTTCATCCTAGACAAGTACTGTATGATGAATATCAGCATTGCATTTGTTTTATATGGTTACAATGCTAGCTTACTATTTTGTCTTTGATTGGCAAAGCTCAAAGTATATATATATATGGCAGCCGTTTAAGGTGTTCTTTTGCGTATCAAAAGATGACATAGTGAAATTGTTTTTGTACAAGATTTGATGGGAACTCTGAGCTAGTTGCTGAGTTGGTTGCCACAAATGGATTCAAGGCTGCGTATGCGATAAAGGATGGAGCAGAAGGAACTCGAGGATGGATGGTTCGTCTATTCTCTCCCTAGACTATCCTCTATCTAACCGAGTCTATTCAAACTTACATTATACATATGTTTGTGTTCGTAACGGTTACTCAGCTGTGTTGCAGAACAGCGGTCTCCCTTGGATGCTGCCCAAGAAAGCCTTCGACTTGAGCATTTTGATTGAAGGAATAACCGGGTCACTACCCGTATGTCAAATTTTCTTGTATAAGATATATGTTCCTTGTTCTCTAGGGAAGCTAATTGATCCTGTGAGATTCTTAGTGCACCCTCATCTGCTAAGATCATCTCAAAATGCAGGAAGGCTCTGATGCATTGCTGGTGACCCTAGGGCTCGTCGCTGTCACTGGGGTTGGATCATTGGCATTCGTAGAGGCTAGTCTGCGAAATTCCTCGAGTCACTAACTCCTTTTTTTTTAATTCAATATTGACAACACCATTTTCATACTCTCTGATTATTTTCCTTATTCTCCAGATGGGAACCATTCTCCAAGTTTTAGGCTTAGTGGCGATCATCCAACTCACCAGCACCAAGCTTTTGACTACTAAGGTAAGAAGACCATTGAAGTTTTACTGAAAATTGCTCTTTGTCATCTCATGCAGAGGTAATGTTTTGTAATTTTTTTTTTCTAATGATAGGATAGAGAGCGAACACTGCAACAAGTTGACGAGTTCCTGAGCACAAAAGTTGTTCTCAAGGAGTTTGTCTCCGACCTGAAGGTAAAGCTGTGGACACAATTCAATCATTTTCTCACTCCTTACACAAAACTTGATCTAACTTTGATTCTTGATATGGAACTTTACAATGCTGCCGAACTATCTCAGCAAATTGGAGCAGCAATATTGCCAACGAGTGGCAAGACTATTCCTGCTCCTGTGGAAGCAAGTTCTGCGCCTCCAAAAGCTAAAGAAGAATCGTATACTGGGATTACAAGGCCGCTTTCACCTTTCGCCATGGTAAATTGTTTCATGTCATTTTCACTACCTTGTTATAGTTCTATTCCGAGTACAAATGTACTTTGGAAAGGGATTTTTGGTATTAAATACTCCCTTCGTTCGGCAAAACTTGTCATTTTAACTCTCCACACAATTTTTAATAAAGCTAATAATTACACTCCTTTTTTACTAATTTACCCTCAATTATTACTCTACTTTTTACTTTATCAAAAACTACAACTCACAACACATCAATCAAATCAAGGGCATTTTAGTAAAGTAGAAGCAAAAATACCTAAAATGACAAGTTTTTCCGAACAAAAACAAAACTCTAAAACGACAAGTTTTGCCGAACGGAGGGAGTATGCCAGAAGAGTGGGAGTAGGCAGTGAATCCCACAGTAGAATATATGGATGAGTTGAGATGAATGAGGTAGAGAGGAGTGCAACTTCCGCTTCTAAAGTCTGAATAAAAGAAAATTTGTTCGATAAAAGCTTGTTCTACGGACAATTTGACACAGTGAAGATTCGAATGCTCGGTTTGTAGTAAAACGTCTTGAAAAAGGCCATATCATTGTTCAAATGGTTTCACTTTCTTGCAGTATCCGGATCTGAAGCCGCCTTCTTCACCTAGCCCTTCTTCACCAAGCTCAGGGGCCACCGTTCCTGTGACTGCTGTGAAGGAAGTTGAATCCGTCACAGAGTTGCAGACGACAGAGCCGATGGTTGAGGCAGCTTCAGAGCCAGCTCTAGCAACCAATTCTGTCCCTCAAACAGAAGCTAAGGAAGAATCACACTCTGGGATTAAAAGGCCCCTTTCACCATTCCCTTTGGTACATTCTTTGATTTCATCCTCCTTACCTTGTTTCAGCTCTTTTATTGCTCTTATACTTTTATGGTATTAAAACACTCCAACAATAGAAATATAGAATTATGGATAGGTAGAGGAGTGCAGCTCCAACTAACAAGAACTCTTATTTGTCGGGTCCTAGTGGGGACATCGGGCCTAAAACAGTAAAACAGCTTGGATAGACTAAGCTATTGCCGGGGCCTTGGCATCAACAATGGTTTAGCTTATCAGGCTAAGAGAAAGACATTTTATTTAGCTCGATTTTTGAAGAAGATTTGCTAATTGGTGTTGGTTCTATGGTAAAAAGCTTTGAATGTTTTGCTTGTAGCTAAACCTCTATTTGCTAATCCTCGTCGTTATCAAATTGGTTTCCTGCCTTGCAGTATCCGGATTTGAAGCCGCCTTCTTCACCTTGCCCTTCCCAGCCTTGAGAATCCGAACTCGTCTGAGAAGAGAGGTGTCAAACTGGATATCATATGAGTTAACATGTATCAAAGTGACCTCACAACTACACCACCTAAGTCTCAGCACCATCTCTTCTATCACCTGCTCTGTGTTTGATGTATACTATATTATAGAGTGTTGAAGCTCATTGCCATGAGCTTCTCGTTTAGCGTTTTCTTCTCCGTGTCTATTAATCTAATCTACCGCGAAGATACTTGGACAATTTGCATATATATTTGAACTGCAAGTACATAACTCTGTGTTGGTTCACATTCAATTTATGGTGTTATTTTGTTAATGGTAGTTGTGCAAATATGAAGCTTGTTCTCAAGAACTTCGAATCTGGTCCTGATGTCTTCATGAAAGTTATAGTCCCCGGAAAGAGCTTTTCAACGCATGTTCGTAAAACATCAATTGGACCAACAAGGCCTCCGAAAAGTGCATTATAAGTTCAGCTCATCGGACGGATAGCTTTTGCGACTCGCTATCGTTTTCGCTCTTAGACCTTGATTCAATGCTCCGTTGCTCCTTAGCTTGTTCCACGCTCTTCGGGACTTCTTCCTTAAGCTCTCCCAAGTCTCGACTTAGCCTCCTTAGAGCATCTCCCACCATAGGCTATAATTGTTATTTTAGCGTATTTTTTCTTCCACCATAGGTCATTTTCTATTTTGGCCAAATTTTTGGTAGGCTATTTCTAAATCAAAGGCCAAATTTGACATGGAATTTCGGAAGGACAAATGTGGATTCCACTTATTTTATTTTTAATTTTAATTAATTAACATTTATATAATTCTATGAACATTATAATTATATATATTCATTGTGATTATACTTAAAATAAAAGTTATAACATTGTAAAATATTATCGAATTCTTCAATATTACTATAGTATTTTGCAGTTGGGTTATTTTTGTATCAATAATATTTTAAGAAATTCACATTATTTTTTTATTATAACATCATCAAAATTATACATTGGATCAAATAAATACTAGTATGTGACCATTCTTACATTTTAAAGTATAAAACCTAAGAAATAACAAGTATAAAATGAAACTATAAACTACTCAAACACATTAAAACTTAAAATTATCTAATATTTTATAGATTCACATCTCTCTCTTTATAAACATTCCTTGTTCCGAAGACACCACTTAAATCGACTTTAAGTACAAATTTATTATGGAATGTTCTAAAGTTACTGCCTAAAAATTGTGAATTTAAAATTTTCATAATCCATATAGCTTATAATCCACTCTAGAATTTTTTAACATTACATTCTCAATCAGGATAAATGGTAATGTGACTTCCTCCATTCTCCGTCTTCATTTTACTAAGTTCCACTAGGAATAAATTGCTATTAGTATACCATTAAAGTAACAAATCTTGATGGATTCATTGTAGTAAATTAAAATTGAAAGAGTATCATATGTGGGCAAGTGAGAAATGAAGTATATAATCAATCAATGGTAATATATACATTGATTCAATAGGGAATTTTTATATTTTAGCCTAAAACATTTGGCTTACGGGATACGAGGGAAGATGCTCTTAGCTCCGTTTATCGTGTTCTTTGTCTCGGATCTACGAATCTGCATAAAACCATTAAAATAGCGTAGATTCTGAACTTTCCCACAAAATGAGTACTAATCTAAATTACCACTAAAACATAATTACATTACCATGAAATGCACCTAAACTGGCCTATAATACCTACCTAAAATATTCATTATCAACCACCTATAGAATTTCCTTTTATGTTTAACATGCACCTTGTAATCGTAAAGGACATCTAACGTACTCCTCCATTTACCATTCCGCCTGAATCTGGTGTTCCATATCCCAATCAATTCCCTCATCACTTTGCATGAACAAGCCTAGATATTTTAAGTTCGCTTTCAATGGGACTAAGTTCTCCATCAGCATAACCGAAGCATCTGGCTCTTCAGACTCCCAAAATAGAATTGCACATATTCAATCTTGATCCTACTAAAAAAAACCTTTGGGTTCAAACATCTCCCTCTAGCTATCTAACTCGCGAGCCAATCCCGATTTCGTGCTGTCCACTAGCACAATATCGTCCACAAAAACCATGTACCAAGGAACCTCTTTCTGGAGTGGGTCAGACAACACATCCATTACAAGAGTGAACAGGAAAGGGCTTAGGGTTGACTCCTAATGGAGCCCCACCTGAAACTAGAAGTACTCTGAATCTCTACTAGGTGTGCTAACACTTGTCAATGTTCCTCGTAAATATCTTTAAAGCTTTTATGCATGTCTCTGGTACTCCTTTATATGACTTTTATTCAAGTCGAACAAAACCGAGTATTGCTTGTTCATATTCAGCTTGTTTAAAAACAAACCGAGCTCGATTCGAGTCTAAATTTGGACTGGAGCTTACAAATGTGCTCATACTCAACTCGTTTAGGAAATGGACAAGCTCGAACCGAGATTTTTTCGAGCATTAAGCAACTTTATTAGTTCAAAACATAGTAACTGAAGGAAAAATTTGAACTTTCACAAAATTCGAGCTATTCAAGCTTGAATTGAGCGAGCCGAGTTTTGAAATGAGCTTAACAATGTGTTCATACTAGGCTTTTTTAGAAAATGAATGAGCTCGAGCCGAGCTTTTATTGTGTCGTGCCCGAGCTGAGCTTGAGCTACTCGGCTCATATAACAACCCTACTCATTTCTCCTCCAAGGAGATCCATAACAAATCTCTTGAAACCCTATCATATATAAGCCTTCTCAATATCAATGAAGTTCATATGCAAATTCTTATTCCAGTCTCTATGCGCCTCAATCAACCACCTCATTAGAAGAAAAGCTTTCACGGATGACCTACTAGGCATGAACTTGAATTGGGAAACCAACTTCAAAAGGATTTCTTTCCTTGCTCCGAACAACATCTTCTCCTTCCAACCCTTCAACTTCTTCCAGACTCTCTTCCGGATACTACTAAAAATGACCTTCTTGGACTTCTCAAATATTGTCGGAAGCACTAAATACCTCTCATGTTTCTCCACCGCCGCTATCCTTAGCATTTCCCGGATATTCCCCCTTAGATCCTCACCAACATTTTTGCTAAATGACACCTCAGACTTTGCAAAGTTAACCTATTGTCCTGACGCTTCTCCATAAATTCGAAGGATATCAACAATTTCTCAGCTTTGTTGAAAGTTAGCCCTTGCAAAAAGAATGTTGTCATCTGTAAAAAAAACAAGTGCGCAACTACAAGTGAAATCCTAGCAATCCGAATTCCCTTCCATCATCCCTCCCTCTCACTTCTTCTGATCAAACCCGACAATGCCTCGCTATATAACAGAAAGCGATATGGTGATAGCAATTCACCCTGCATCAGACCCCTCGCCGGAACAAAAGTGGTCAACAATGTACCTCTCATTAGTACTGAGAAGGAGACTGGCCGCACACAACTCTTAATCATCTCTATCCACCTCCTATCAAACTACAATCTCCCCATGTAATGATCCAAGAACCCCTACTCCACCCTATTATACGTCTTCTCCATATTAGACTTCACAGCCATGTATCCCATCTTGTAAACCTTCTTGTTTTTCCATGAAATGAATATTTTCGAAGGCAGACGAGACATTATCCGTGATAAACTTGCCTAGAACAAAAGCTCTCTGATTTGACGAGATTACCTTGCTCAAACACACCTTCAATCGGTTAGCTAAACACTTAGAAATGATCTTATACAAGCTAATGGGCATCAGGTCGTTCATCTTGAATGGAGAAGTAACCTTTGGTATTAACGTAATGAAAGTATGATTAAGACCATCTGGGAAATCAACCCTTGACAATATATCAATAACAAAACTTGTCACCTCAGCCCCAATGATATCCCAGTGTCGTGTCACTGGTATAGAACAATGGTGACATATCATTAGGACCAAGAGATTTAGTAGGATGCATATAAAACATGGCAAAATGTACCTCCTCGCCGGTAAATAGGCGCAGGAGCTCGAGATTGTCCTCATCCGACACTAGGCGAAATTCCTTGAGAAGCCGAGTCCATGCCAACTCTCACCTTCTCCATTCCTTCCCCTGCTCCTCCATTCAATCGGTGTGTGTGTGTTTCCAAAAAAATGGGGCCTATTAGCCGAGTATTTGGGCTTTCTTTTTTGTGGGGGGCTTAGGCTTTTTTTTTTTTGATGATATATAGATGGGCTTATTCAATAGAAACGCCAAACTTAAAAAACACTATTTGTCCCGTAAAAAAAAGGTCTGAGTATGTGGGTTGCTTCTTCTTTTTCATTTTTTTAAACAAATATATAGCCAACCATTTTATATATGGAGGCCCTGTATTTTGTGGGGCCTTAGGTCCAAGCCTATATTTCGCCTATAGCCAGGGCCGGCTCTAGCGGTTTGGAGTGCCCTACAACCTCTCTATCCTTCTCTTTTGTTTTCAAATGTATACATTGCTTGATGGGACAATAGATTGGGAAACATGCAATATAGGGAGCTTTAGAGAAAGTATGTTTGATGTTTTTGATGAGATTGTGTGATTTCAATAAATTTTGGCTTATATATTTTGCATTTATCTTGCTTTGGTTCATATATTTCTTTCATTTATGATGAATTCATGCTTTCTTTTGATTTTCTTATGATTAGAAAGGGAGACATATGAGCTTAAATCACTGAGAAAGAAGGAAAGGCAAAAATAATATTTTTGTGAAGAATTCGTGTCAATGTCCTCTCCTTTTTTTGCACACTTTGAAATCCAAATGTTGGTAGATAGACAAAAACACTTGTATGGTAATTGGAAAACACTCTATTTTTGTACCTATGACATGTTTGATGATGCATGTTGATTTATGTGTTTATTCACAATATGTTTTCAACTAATACCAAATATACCTATGATATATGATATCCAGAAATTTTAAACTAAACAATGGATATCGGAACTGATATTTGATATTTTGTGGCACACCAAACAAGTCCTTGGAGCTCTTCCTCCATCCTCCTCTCTCCTTGCCACAAGCTCTCCTATCATCCCATCTCTTATGCAACTCCTTTACCTGCAGATCCCTCAGTTGGCAGAGATGATCTGATGTTCCTTTTTTCCCTGTCTCCCTGACCCTTCTCACAAAAAAACTCACCCTTTGTTATTTAATTTTTTTTCTTTTAAATTTCAATTTTTTTTTAAATTCCGGAGGAGGGAAGGGCACAGCAGGAACTATCCCTTTGGGGACAGCTGATCTCATTCGCTCAATTGGTCCCTCACCTCGAGCAGCTTGCCCAGAATTTTCCCAAAAGTGGACTTATTCCAGTCCTTTAAGATCACATAGGCAACTCATCAACTTCCCTTGAATGTCGACGCCTCTGCCACCCCCACCTGCAGTGGCCGCCAAGACGCTTGGCGGACCCACACCGTCCCGAATTCCAGGTGGGCCACCTGGCATCTCCCACCCATTCCTTACCACCTCCCTCCTTCCCACGTGTTCGGCCCACAAGGCCAATGCTACAATTAGTTAAAAGTATTTTGAACTAGTTACTATGAATAAGAATTCAGAGGAGACATGAATTAATGTCAAGTGAAAGGCATAATTAGATTAGAGCACATTCACATTCACAATCAAAATGAGATTTCGGTTTCTTCCAGCGGCCAGTCAGCACAAACCAAAAAAGGAAGGGGGAAAAAAAGCTTTTGAAATAGTCTTCTTGTTAGTCACAGAGCCTGTCCTAAACGCATTGAAGATTCACTAGATCTTGTCAAAGCCTTTTGGGGAGGTCGATTTGGTGTGTTGGAGTTACAAAGTTAAGTGTCTGATGGTGAGCTCAGCTTTGAGATGTAGGGTTCCGTTGATGAAATACGGGCTGTCGTCGGCCATGAAGTTCGTCCATGGGATGGCAAACAGGTTCCGGTACCCGACCGCCTTGCCCCCGGTGAACGTATAATTACCCTTGTACTTGCTTTGGTACTCATCATCAGGCTTCATTCGAGCTGAAAACTCGTAGTCTACTGCAAATGTCACTGACCCCTTCTCTTGCATTCCCAAGAAGAGACCGAAGCAGTGGAATGAGCTCTGCTGGTCCATGTTACAGTGTGCCGACAGGAAGAACCCTTGTCCTCCCAAGTGGAACGCCTGAGAATAGACCCGGCCCGATGGGAAGAAGTTGGTGCACTCTTCTTTTTTCAGGTCAAGATATACTACGCATTGTGGCCGGGGTTGTTCGAACTCCACCACCTTCACAGGGCGGTACTTGTAGGCACGTTCGAGGTATCGGCGGTTGGTGGATGCTGAGTCCTCTGCGGCAAGAAGGCGTTGCCTATGTGGGGCATCAGCCTTGAAAAAGAGGGCTTCTAGGACGAGCTTGTTCGATGCTTCATGGTCAAAATCAGGGCAACTAAGCACCTTCCTCAGCTTCCGGCAAGACATGAATGGGAAGCGTATGTAGCGTGCCAGGCGTGAGCCAAGGATTTCTCGACGCTCGTCCAAGTTGGGGTACTGAGTACGAGCCCACTTGAGGAGAAAATCATAAATAGCATCTTCCGATGCAACTTGAAGATCATCGCTGCAAAGAATTGCCTCTATTCCAGAGATGGGTAAAGCCATCACCTCTTCGTGGAACCTTGGAAATCAACAAGTTATGAATCAAAGCCAGTCCATTCCATGACTCGATAAGATTTATATAAGCCGATCTGTTAAGTTTAAATTATGGAACCTAACATCACCATTTTTTATGCCATTGCAAATTAAATGACATAGTTAATCAAGACACATGCAGTTATTTCTACGTAATAAAAGTGATGAGGGAACAAGCATGCAAAGGAGAGACTACTTACTTGGTGACATCCCTGTAACGATCAGCAAGATACTGCTTAGCAGCATCTGTCAATGGTTGAACTGCTTCACCCATTAAAACACTTGAAGGAAGCTCAAGATATAGAAGTGCAGATTCCGGTGTCATGGGCATCTGCCGCAACAGTCGGCTACAATATCTCATACAAGAAGCAACCTCAAACTTGTCAGCAGCCATCAGCACATCTAGCAGTGCAGGGGCTGTATTAGCATTCAAGGTGTTGCTGTACATAAAACTCAGCAGATCTGTCAACGCTGCTTCCTCTGTTTCACAATACAAAGAACATCATGAGCCACAAAGCCAATATATTTTTCCACTCCCCTAGACAAAAATAGGTGACAACTTCTGAGGAAATCACCTATTTCCTATCAGAGAATATATTGCCAAGTTAAATCTAAAGTAAATTATTTCATACCAGATGCATCAATTCTCAAAGTCACATGTCTCTGCTCCGACTCTCTCATGCCATTTGAGAATAACTACAGCATAAGTGATTGAAGGAAACAAAATATCAGCAATATACATTATTCAATAAGGAGGCAGTCAAATTAGAAGACTGACAATGTCTCTAATGGGTAGAAGAAGAAATAGAGCAGCTCAATGAGAAAAACAAAAGATGTTTACCTTATAGAAGAAGGGACTTTTTGCGGCTAGGATAGGAGAACTTATGTGGAAAGTTTTAACTGTAATGACAGTAGAACATTCCATGCTCCAACATGAATCATTGCCATGGGCTGTTTCATCACCTACACGAAAGGAAATCATTTAAAAAACCATTTAGCCCCAAAGGTTGTAGGCATGTAGCAAAGCTGCAAATGATGGTCTTTCATGCAATAAAGTTGGATCCATAATATCATAGATACCACTATACGATGGTAAATGACTAAAAGCTTACAACTTGAAAGTTTGAACACTTCTGCACATATATTCTTCTTTTATTTGTTTCCATTTCCCTGGGATACATAACATATTTATCGAACAAAGTAAACTCATGTCCTCAGCATTTTCTCTCTAACTGACTTTATACTTACAAATTGTACAGAAAGCAAAGACGCTTGACAAGTAAATTTAGAAAACTTATAAGCTAGGCCAAAATAGTACACCATTAGCTCTAATCATATTGTAGCATTCATCATTCGTCGTCCGACATTGCCCTTTTCTAGAAAGTAGGAGATACGATGTTTAGAAGGCATGTATATAAACCTGATGGAAATTCTTCAATCATAGCAACTGCCTCATCATCCTCGTTTTCACAGCCTAAAACGTCATCAGCATCCGGCTGGTTCAAAACTTGCTCTTCGGGACAAGCTGCAGCATCTGCACCTAAACCCACACACAAGATAGCATAGCAGAAGTTACAATTTCATACAATACGCCACACAGTGCAAAGGAGACCAGAGTTGGCTTTTTAAACAATAATTCAAGAGAACAATAAGAAGCAGCACTAAACTAAAGGAGATGATAATCATTTAATCCCAGCGCTTCACTGGATAGATAAATTAAGGAAAAATCACATCCTCCAAAATGGGGAGGAAGCATTCATTTTGAATAGTTCTAAACCTTGAAACTAAGATCAATACAACAGAAATTAGAACTGAATCAACAAAGGAATCGAATCCCCTTCCCAGACAAACTACAATCATTTTTTAATAAAAAAATGAATTGCATCCTACCACTTGATCGAATGAAGAAGACAACTACCTCCCAACATTCAATTCCTTCTGGCCCCAGAAGTTTCGAAGCAAATCAACTATCAAGAGAGAAAAAAGAAAAGCTGAAACATACAGAAGTTCCAAAAAATAGAAGGTAAACGAACCATTGCCCTTCTTCAAGTCCTCTCTCCTGCGCTTACGATTGCGTGCCCAATCAGCGAGGCTGCCGCAGCCATCGGAATCGGACTTGGAATCGGAAGATCCAGCCATGATCTCGATCTTGAGGACTCGGTCGGAGAAATTGCTGTCGTTGAAGGCGAATCCGAAATTGCCCTCGCTGGAGGTGGAGCTGTGGTCGGAATCCATCACCGTCCTATGGTCGAATAGATCAGCACTCGAATCTCTCATCATCGATGGGTGGGTAGGGTCTCCGTGAAAAGTCTGAATCCCGAGGGAAAATCGCGTGAAACCCTAGCCAGGAAAAAGAGAAAAGCCCCCTTTTCCCTTCCTTCCGTCCTGTTGGCTCTCTCTCCCCCCCGGCTGGTTTGCTCTGAGACGCTGAATTATCAAATCTGGAAGAAAAAAATAAATTTAAAATAGAGAACGTTTCGTTGGCTTATGTATGGGTCATGGGTGGGTGTTAAGCGCCGCGTTTTGGTGGGCTCAGATTGCTCCGACAATTTGAAAGGTAAACAAAAACAAATTCATGTCTTTTTTCTAGGTTTCTAATTTGCTCATCCTATCCTGTCAAGATACAATACTAAATTAAATTCAAAGACAGGAAAAAGACATTTGAAATAAAAAGAAATTGATCCAACTGATAAAAATATAGAGTACAAAAATAACATACTCCAACAATCACGAGCTGAAATTCAAAGACATAACAAAATTGTAAAAAAGAAAGAAGAAATCATCAACTTTAACAAACGGTATTGGAGGCTGAGAAAAACGATCTCTCCTCTATCTAGATTTCTAGAGAGAGAGAGAGTCTCAATCCCCAACTTCGGTCGGCCAAATCCGACTTTAAGGATGAACAAAAGATAAACTTTAGTGTATCGTGTCATTACGACGTTAGAATCCTCTAGAGAAATGCCTATACATTCATATTGATTTTGTTCTTGAGATATTATATCCAGTGAGTTATATCTTGTTTTACAACTTCAAGTTGAGATATGATACTATATCATTTGTTTAAATATTTGCATTTGGTTTACCAGATTTTGGTTGTTAATAGGCCTAATGAATGAAAGTAGGTCACCAGTTAGCGGTATGGTGTTTATATTTGAAATATTTTTCGTGTCTGATGTTATGTTAATGTATCCAACATTGCAATATCATCATTTACCTGCTGATAAATATAGACTCCTTCATGCTAGGATCTACCTAAGATCATATGAGATCGTGTGGGATCAATAGGATCTACCGATCCTAGAAAAGATATCCGATCCTAGCAAAAATCATATTTGTGTAGTTGTGTTTATTTTGTTTGGATATTGGGCCTTCTGGATACGATGTGCTTTTTTATTTTTTACGGAAATTTCGCGAGGTACTCCTGAGCTATTGTAATTTTCGCGGGGTATACAACTTTTTTGCATATTTCGCGTGGTACCCCTAAGGTTTTATTTTTTTTCGCGTCGCACCCTCAGGGTTAAATTTTAACGGATGGATAGTTACTCCGTCACTTTTGGAATTAAAAAGAAAAAAGAAAGAAAGAAGGACCGGAAAGGAAGCGGAGAGAGAACAACGCGAGAAAATCAATGTATTGATACTCTAAAAGTAAGGAAAAATGTAGAGAGAGAAACTCTCTCTTTTGGAAAAGAAATATCATCTCCTTCGTTTGGCTAGCCAAACCCTAGAAAAATCATCCCGTCAAATCTTATCTCTATCTTCGCCCTCTTGCCTAATTGGTTTGGGGCTTTGTTTTTAATCCGGCTTCTCGTTGCTCCCTTACTTTGTTTGTGGGCGGGGAGGTTTGATTTCAGTTCATCCCGTCTTGGTGCCCTCGGCTGTTGGAATGACGCTGGGTAAGCCCTGGGTGAATATCGGTGCGGCTTGGGTTCGGGGGTGCATCCCGGTGGTTTTGGTGGTGTTGGGTTGTGGTTGGCCTGCTCCGTTCCGGTTCCAATCGACCCGGTCTTGGTGTTCGCCGCCGGTGGCCTGTCTTCCCCCATCTCCGTTGTTGTGTGCGCCGCCGTGTGCGGGCCTATCGGCGTCGACGTCGGCCTCGGTGGGGGTCGTGTATGCTGCGGGTGCTCTCCTGAGTTGCTCTACTGATTCGGCACGTTTGAGGCTTTGAGAAAGCTTTAGCCTTTGTTTACCCCTCCAACTAGCGTTGGGGCTTTGAGAAGTATTACAGATCCACCCAACCCCTTGGGGCTTTGAACAAAAAGGAAAAAAATAGTAATAATATTATTTGTATAATTTCAGATTTTATGTTGTATGTGTAAAATTCTCCCAGGTACCACAAATCGCTCTCTTTTGGAGAGCTCGAATACATCTCCTTTGGGAGCCCTACATCGGCTTCGGCTGCCCTACCTCGGCTTCGGCCACCTCCACCTGGGCTCCGGCCTCCTCCGCACTGCAGTGTGTCTCCACATCTTTGGGCCCAATGTTGTTCCCTAATGTTGAACAAGCATGAGTAAACTTTCTCCAAAAATTGTTCTTAGATTTTTTATCAACACTTAAAATAAAGTTGGGGCTTTAGGTGTTTCTTGGATCTTTTCCATTTCTCACCTATTCCCATATCCATTCAAGCTACCATAGCCTAGTGTTCTATGGTTCGCTTCTTGCCGTCCTCGAGCCCTAAATCTCAAATCCTTGTGCTCGCCCTGAATACATCCTCATTTGTGTCGTTGAGTGATGTTGGACCTTCCCCTCACTCTGCCAGTGGCGCTGCCTCCTCCGGTTGCTCCGACTGCCCTTTGATGCTCGCTTTCGAGCTTGTCCCATTGGTTGAAAGAGTAAATTAAATAAAATTTAGTGCAACAAACTATAATTATTAACTATTAATAAACAATTAGCTATAAATAAATTCCGGATTCTTCTCTTGCTCTTCGCCCTACTCGCGGTCGTGCTTCATTTTCTCGTTTTGTTTGGGTGTCTGTCTACTGGTTCGTGGTTAGTTTCGGTTGAGGAGCAGTTCTGCGGTCCTGGTTGATCGAAGTGATCGTGTTGGTGGTGTATGTGGTCTCCGAAGATCCCTCATCTAGGTGGGGGGAACGTCGTGTGATCCACACTTCCCCAGGAGTCGTCTTTGCCTTACGAGGATTTCTGCTTTTCGTCTTTCCGGCGGCGAGACATCGTGTCAGCGGGTGCTGTCCCATGCGCTCGCTATCCACTTCACCACGTCGGGCTTCCTTCATCTCGTTGTTGTGTCCGCTTGCTTTGGGTTTGGGGTTTTTCTGGGGTTTTTTTTTATGCTTCTTTTGTTGTATTCTGTGTTTGTATTTCTTTCAGATCTTCATGATCTCATCATTCGGGATGCTCTCGGGTTGGCTAACCACCACCCGAATTTTTTCCTTGTCAAAAAAAAAAAAAAAAAAAAACGCGATGAAGAAGCCTTTCCAATCCTCGCATTATCCGACCCGACGTTTAGTAACGAAGGATGAATCAAACACAAAGGATGAATAAGCAAATGAATCAAGAGAACAGTTGTGAAAACAGAAACTGACAACTTCATTCACTGCAGAGGGTGAGTTGAAGGCATTACAGTTGCTCCAAGTGACAGTTCAGGAACAAGAAATCCCTTTAAAGATGATGAGGAAATGTTTCTGCAAAACCATTTGAATCAATCAAGGTATCACAACATTATCCCATCCAGCAATTGAACTTGAAATTTCACAAACTCAAGGCGGCGTTTGGTTGGGGGTTCCTAACCTAGGTTTTGAAAACCCCCTCCTAGCATAACCCTAATTTATGACCAAATGAAATCAAACCTCTTTAGTCATCCATTGAGTTTCAGCCCCATTCCTCGTCACCAAATTGTAACCAAATTTCAACCAAACGCCGCCTCAATGAAACTTGAAGCTCATAAACAATTGACGACGAAAACTTACATCTTGATAACATGATCTCTCCCTCTTCCTCGCAGTCCCAGAAGCGGCCATGGCTGGTGTTTAGTAACGAAGACTAATCGATACCCAGATTAGAAAACAGAGAGGATTGATGAAAGGAACAATGAATTTCTCTCTCCGCTTCCTCTATGATCCTTCTTTCTTTCTTTTTTCTTTTTCTTTTTAATTCCAAAAGTGACGGAGTAACTATTCATCCGTTAAAATTTAACCCCGAGGGCGCGACGCGAAAAAAAATAAAACCTCAGGGGTACCACGCGAAATATGCAAAAAAGTTGTGTACCCCACGAAAATTGCAATACCCTAGGGGCACCTCGCGAAATTTCCGTATTTTTTTATTTGCGATGATGGCATTTGAAAGTAGAGATGACATTAGATTCACTAAATGTTTATTTGATTCCCTGTTTAGAATGCATAATTGTTAAGTATTAGTGTAAATGAACACACATTCTATTCATTAATAGAAATAAATATGTAGAGCGTACAATGAAGTAATGGAGAAGGTGGGGAGAGATTTACTCTAGCCGCCGTGACTAATTCTAATTCTAAATAATAGAAATAATCAATCTAATTAAATCCTAATAATATAAATATATATATTATTTTCCTAATAATAATAACCTTGTATGTTATATTAAGTTATAAACCTTATGCCTAGTTTTGTAATTATGGTATTAATATTGCTTGCTTCATGTTCAACTTGATCTTTAGTGCTTGCCTAACTGAACTGTGGTGTTTTTTATCATCTTCAGGTGCTGCTCTCAATCTATTCTCTTCTGACGGATCCTAACCCGGATGACCCTTGGTTCCGGAGATTGCGCACATGCACAAGACCGACAGAAATATGCCATGGGCTAGCCTTGTACCATGTCTTGGGTGAGGGTTAATTGACTTAATTCTACAAACTTGCAGTTGCTATATAAATGCCGCCAAATATTACTCATTCGACACTTCTAGAATTGAAACTTTGCATCTTCTTCGGGAATTTGAAATTTGTGTGCTTGCTTGTGCCCATCATAGAAACTGATTTCAGAATAACCCATTTTAAGATTAATGTTCCATTAAATGTCCTTGTTTTTTTTTTTCGTATCTTTATTTGTCTGGATGAATCTAGTTTTAATGGGCTCGGATAATAGATTTTTTTTTTTTGATTAGGTAAGAATTCGGGTGCGCACTAGGCGCTATCCGAGAGCATTCTTTCGGATGAGGTCCAGTAGACCTTGATCACCTAATAAGTGAGGGTTATTGGTACTGTGTCCCAGGAAAGCAATCCTATCAGCCACGCAGTTACCAGTGCGAAGTATATATGAGAAGAATACTTCCTTAAACCCTTTCAGAAGTGAAGTAATGTCACACATGAGTATCTCAATTTCCCATGGACAACACTTATCATTTTTGAGATAATTGATAATAATAAGAGAATACCCTTCAAAGAGGATTTTGTCAAGATTTAATTCTTTAGCTTGGATAATTCCTAAACGTAAAGCACTAGCTTCAGCAAAGATCGGGGATTGATTTCCGAGCCTCCTTACTCCTGTAGAAACCGGCCGCCCTTCCCAGTTTCTAATTACAAAGCCGCACGTGCTCTCTCCCTGCATGCTTGACGACCCATCGAAATTTAGTTTGTGCCAACCCAAAGGTGGGTTTTTCCATTTATTATTTCTTCCTTTACCCATTTTCTGTATGCTTCTCTTTTTAGTTTTGTGTGATACTTTGCCTTCATTTGATTCAAGCAAATAAGAATTGGTCAGATTCCAGTTTTTCAAAAATTGTTCTGCCCTAATTTTCACTTCTTCCACCGTAGGCGCTTTTTCATATATGAAGACAAGTTGATTTCGGACTAACCATATTGTCCACCAGTTGAGTGACAGGCTTTGCTTTTCTTTCTTTGTCAGATTATTCGATAGGATTGTCATTATTGGTTTAATATCACGGTTTCTATCAATAGAGTCTTGTACCAATAATTTAATCTTATTACTCAGATTTTTGTAGACAAAACTATATTTGCATTCACATAATAAATGAACTTCATCTTCCTCGTGGTGATTACAAATTGGGCAAGAGGCAGGAACCGCAACCCCCCTCCTAGATAGTCTTGATGCAGTTGGAAGGCTATTTTGACAGATTTTCCAAAGGAAGTTCTTAACCTTAGGTGGGACATCTTGTTTCCAAATCCAATAATTTTCATCTACCGCATTTAGTGAGGATTTGGTAACAAAATTATATGCACTAGACGTCGAAAACCACCCATTCTTTGATGGCTCCCAATATAATCTATCTTCAATTGTCGAGACCGGGAGAGGAATAAGTGAGATTTTTTATTCACAACCTCAACAGGTAGGACACTGGCTAACCTATCCAACCGCCATTTACCATTTTCTATATATGAATCCACCGTTTCCTCCAGATCAATATTTTGTGAGTGTACACAGTACTGTTCCATGTTCTGCACAGGTCCCCACCTATCCTTCCAAAACTTGATTGTTCGACCATTTCCCACCACCCAAATCAAACCATTTTTTAATGTTGGAATTAGCTTTCTTAGTTGTGTCCATTGCCACGACGCACTTCCTTTCGCTTCATAGTTTACTTTGTGATTCGTCTTGATGTATTTATACTGGATAATCCTTACCCAAATATTGTTTGGTTCTGCCACTATTTTCCACAATAATTTTAGTTGCAAAGCTTCATTCATCTGTTTCGATTTTCTTAGACCTACTCCCCACGCATACTTTGGCTTGCAAATTCTATCCCAACTAATGAGTGGCTTATAATTTGAGTCTTTGTTCCAGAAGAAAGATCTATTCATTTTATCCAAGTTCTGATGCATTTTTGGTGGAAGCATGAAGCTCTGCATCATGTAAAAGGGTTTTGATGCTAAATTTGCATTAATCAGTGTCGTTCGTCCCTGTTGTGACAGCGAATCTGCTCTCCATTTTGAGAGTAGGTTCCTGGTATTTGACATTATATCCTCAAATGTGTTTTCATGTATTTTACCATTAGTGATCGGGCACCCTAAATATTTATCAAGTTTAACTTGGCTTGAAATGCTAAGGCACTCTTCAATATCCGAGATACGGGACCTAGGGATACCCGATGTACACTGAAAGGTCGATTTATGATGGTTAACTTTCTGTCCCGATATTTGGCAATAACGATCTACTATATTTTTAACTTTTTCACATGTAGTCATGTTTCCTTCTGAGAAGATAATAATATCGTCTACAAATGCCAAAAAAAAGGAATTCTAGGCCCATTACGACCGAATGGAAAGCCGGTTCCACTACTAGGCAGAAGGGATTCAGTGGTCAGTTTTCTAGCAAGCACTTCGGCCCCTAGAATAAACAGAAATGGTGATAGCGGATCTCCTTGTCTAAGGCCACGGGTAGGTAAGAAAACTTCTGTAGGGCCATTGTTGACTAGTACCGAGAAGGAAACAGTCGTTACACATTCCATAATCAAATCGATAAATTTATTATGGAAGCCAAATTTTCTGAGTACCATCTCAGTGAATGCCCAATCAACCCGATCATACGCCTTTTCCATGTCCAGTTTGATTGCTAACCAACCATTGGTGCCCTTTCTAGTTTTAAAAGAATGGAAAATTTCATGAGCAATTAAAACGTTGTCCTGGATTGCCCTATCAGACACAAACGCCCCTTGAAGGGGGTGAATCAGTTTACACATTACTGATTTTAGTCTATCCGTTAATATTTTCGATATAATTTTATAGATGGTTGAGCAGAGATTTATAGGTCTATAGTCTGAAGTTTTAGTTGGATTATTATTTTTAGGAAAGAGTGATATAAACGTATGATTAATTTGCCTAAGAATCTTCCCTGAATGAAAGAAGGCCTTTACAGCCCGTGTAACATCAACCCCAACAATATCCCAGAATTCTTTATAAAATTCAACTGTGATACCATCCGGGCCAGGAGATTTGTTTAACCCCAAACTGAAAACTGCCGTTTTAACCTCACAATTTGTCGGTGGAGCAATTAATCTGAAATTTTCCTCTTCTGTGATAGAAGGAGTAATATTCTGCATATACTCTTCAAGATAGTTATTATTAGTCGATACTTTGGTGAAACGCTTCACAAAATCATTTTTTATTTCCCTTCTAACATTCTCATCTCCTACAATGGGCGTTCCTTCCGCAGAAGTAATGTTTCTAATAAATTTCCGGTTCCTCCTACCCGATGCAACCCTATGGAAATAAGCAGTGTTTGAATCGACGAGTTTTAAATGTTTGGATTTCGCACGTTGGCTCCAGTACTCTTTTTGAAAAGACAGAAGTCGGTCCTTTTTTAATATTATCCTTTTTTTGTTTGCTAATATCGTTTATTCCTAAATCCTTCGTTTGGATCTCCAAAAGATCATTTTCTATAGAGGCTAGTTGTTTAAAGATATTTCCAAAAGTGTTATTATTCCATTGTTTAGCTTTTTGTTTAACAAGTCTTGTTTTCAACATAGTTTTATACATTATAGAACCGGGACACAGGGCACGCCATGCCTGAACCACTATATTGCTGAAATCCGGTCTATGGAACCACATGTTTTCCATTTTGAATGGTGGAGGCTTTATGACTATAGTTGTTTTTAATTCAGTAGTAATCGGGCAATGATCTGATGTTGAGAAAGCACCATTATGCGTGCTAAGATCAGGAAAAGTATCTAGAAATTTTCCTTGGACGAGTACTCTATCAAGCTTTTCTAAAATGTTGTCTTCACCTTCAACCTTTTTCCTCCATGTGAATTGGTTTCCATTGCTTGGAATGTCTGTTAGTGCACACAAGTTCATGAATTGGTTTAATCTGTGTCCACGGGACGGATGAAAGGGTGCGCCCCCATACTTCTCACTACTATGAGCAATCTCATTAAAATCACCAATAATCATACATGGGAGGCTTTGATCACCTATTATAGTCGCCAGTAGTTCCCAAAACTGGTCTTTATCTTTAGCTTGGGGGGTCCATAGATAAAGAGACTAATACCCCTGAACTTTTTGTCTAAATTAAAGTATTCTAGTCCAATAATTCTTGGCAGATGGACCTTAACAGAGATCGTTTCATTCACAAGCGAGTTCTCATTCCATTAGAAAAACCACTACCCCTCCATACTGTTTCTGCCGGAACTACTTCTTATTTTGTTTCCGCAATTGCTAATATCTTGAGATGATCATTTATACGCATTGCATTTAGCCCTGCCCAGAAAGTTCTCTTACCAATGCCACGACAGCTCCAATATCTGATTTTCATTTATAACCAATGTCCGTTATATAAAGACCCATACTTCCGTCTTCATATAAAAACTGAGTACTCATTATGCAGATTGTTAGAATTTGAGGGATAAACGGATTACCTCGAATAGCGGAAGCGGAATCTAGATCGCCTTGCCTTCGAATTTGATCACCGGGTAGATCTCCATAGCCCTAAATCTCGTTAGAGATTCAGGAGCAGTGGACAACCTACGATTCACAGCCTACACACCATGGGAGAGCATCGGAGAGGAAGGAGACTCTCTCCACGGAGGAGAGTTCTCTGTGGGATTTTTCTACGTGAGAAGAGCGTCTGACGAACAGACTGTTTCTCTAGGGTTAGAGATTAGGAGAGAGGAGTCTCTCCTTTTATCTCTTTTATTTATTAGATAAATAAATATATAACGAATATATATTATTTATCCTAATATGAGTTAATTCTTAATGAATAAGAATTACTTACCTAATTACGTAAATTAGGCTTTTATATCTTTTGGGCGTATATATAAAATAATGTCTGAATTATAAAATAATTCTAACATCTCCCACTCGCACAAAAGATTATGTTCCTCCAAAACTCAATCTCATACTTGTCGTGTATAGGCCGTGCGACCCGGCAATACTACCTGCATACAAATCCCGCTAGGGACTAGGTCACAACGTTAGTTGAAAAGTATTGCTGCATCCCTAGGATTATCTTTCATCGGACTAGTTGATACACAAAACTGGATCCCTCTCAGTTTTGTTCAACTGTAATGGCGATTCACAACAGTACGTAACTGCCGGATCCAGCAAATCCCATTTTCGTCAACGATTAGTCATAATACCTTCCTTTCGCATTGGCATTACTTTCATGTAAATGATGACCACTTTCCCAGAAATGCCCCACTTAGACCGCATCACTCATGGCCATCGGAACACAACCAAAGTAGCGCATCACCACCACAATCAGTAACCCAAGCCGTTAGTCACTAAGGGTTGCCATGTGTACATACATCTTAGCTCACACATTGATAGAGATGGGATCAATCTATCACCTCATAGGGTCGACTAGCACACACTAGTATGACAGTGTGCTACAGGGAGCGCTTCTTTAAAGCATTGTCCACTCAACCTGTAAAGGTGTTCATCTCACAGTCACGTAGACCTGAGAACCATTTACCCTACAACACCTTGCTTTTCTGAACCAATGGGCGTAGGAGCATAGTTACAAGTCATATAAATGACTTACTATAAATTACCCATTCAGTCTTTCCCAACCGGAGAGACTTCATCCTGACATCCAAAGATAGTCAAGGTGGTTATCATCTCATTCTGTTCCCATAAGAATTGAGATACCTTACACCTACAGTGACGAACACTTATAGGAACGTTTGTTCGTGTGAGAGAACAAACTATGGTTCAGTGACATGTAACATATTTCACGTTTACATCACCAGTTTTCACCATATCAATGGCACAACATATGAGTTAAGACCAAAGTCTCCCACTTGCTAAAAACTCAAATCAGAGAGGTGGCTCGCATAACCATCAAGAGTCAAACATATTATGACAACATTGTTCTTGAACAACGTCTCTCTGACTAGATAGGGTTTGATCTGAATATCATTTGATCTCCAACATCATTTGGAAATCCTGGTATTGACAAAAATGGTCTGTCACAACCCATAGTCATGACATCCGCTCGCCATATTTTGCCACAACCAAATTTTGTGTTTTTAGGAGAATCCATTTTCATAATCTCCTCGGAAGCTACTGATGATGTAAGAACCTCAGCTTCCGTGGTGGAAGGATAAGCAAGACAGTTTCTTGCTCGACATTAACGTCTTTTCTCCTTGGAGATAAGACCTACGGACTGATGTTGATACATACATCAGTGTCTCCTCCCTTAGATCACTAAGATCCATATCTATGTTCCAACATGGACATAGACATCATCCACCATAACACAATACACAGTCTACAGAAGTGCTTTTGCACTCATTTACCATGTTCAGTGCATAAGACTCGAATCAGTTTGTAAACAAACACATGTTCGCTTGTCTCATCTCAGCATACAACAGAATGCGAGATTGCACTCAGTTTCTCAAGTGTTCCTCACTTAATCCACTTCCTATATAAGTCCATTTACACATTTCCATATATGAGAATGACATGCCTAATTACGATTATACGAAATAACCTCATAGATAACTACCCAATTTCTATGTAGCGGATTCATCTGACAATTGTATCAAAGTTGTCATGCTAGAATCACAACATAGTTGGCTATCAGTGTGTCATCTTCAACATCAGAAAGTTAAACTTTCCAATATGACATACTTACAATGATCCATATTTTGAACACAAAGTACAAAACATTTTATCATTGTCATCTAGATGTGTGTTTCAATGCTTACATAGGTGTGAGTACAAGACTAGAGTCTTTCTCAAAACCTTAGCCGAAACTAATCTAGAAAACGAATTTCTAGAAGTCCTCCCACTGGGAAAAACTTTGCTATCTAGGTCAACTTGTAAACGGATACAAGCTTTTGTAGCCATTCATCGGTCTGATTGAACACAATCTAACCATGTAGAGAGAAGGTTCCCACCTAACTCTCTTGATCTAGGGTATAACTCTCAATGGATCACTCGCCTATAAAGCTTTAAGAACCCAATTATCTCATTGCTTTATGTCTAGGCAGGATAGAAACCAGTTCGAAACGGGCTTCTTCCATGAACTCATTATCTGTCATCACCATCCGCTGGTTGTGTCTTAGATCTACCAACAGATCATAGACTCTCAGTGGTGATCAGTGCTATCTCATTTGGATACTTTTGGAGCAACCACATCTAATGTGTTTCTGAGATATCTCGTGTTCAAAACAACTCCCACTCTAAAGTGGTTTCGATATGCTCACAATCGTTCTAGATGAAAATCCTGAACTCAAAACACATTCGTTCAACAAGTTGTGAGCCAAGAACGAAACTTCTTTAGCTCTGAACATTCTCAGGAACACTAGATCACGACTGATCCAGAATATCCTGAATGTTAATGTGGCTAGACTTGTATTACAACTATCATAGGACGATGTAATGATTGAACTACCAGATGCTATGATGTGGTTTCATCAATCAAAACTCATCCTAAGTCGTCTTAACAACTGTCTCACAATCATGATTAAGGATCCCTGAGCTACGAGAACTCATTTTCCTTATCAGATTGCTCTCATCAATCTTAGAAGTTCGCATTTCCAAGATCATTTAAGAATGTGATCATGTACGTAGCCTCGTGCCTAGTACACACATTCTACATGTTACCTTTTATCCAAATGGATTTGATGCAAATAAACAGATAAGGCTAAAATTTTCAAGAACTAGTTGTTAAGCTTATTCTACATTTTAAGGTTTACCAAGTGACCCTTAATCATAAGTACATCTCCCAGAGATCATCTTATATCTTTAGCCTTTAACATGACACTTGTGCCATCTCCAGGAAGTGACTGACCAAGGATTGTCCAACAAATGAACTACTCCACAAATCAGCACAATACGCACTCAGCAGAAACCAATGTTTGGTGCTCGGATTTGACCATTTCATGCAACTTAGTCAACAGAAGAATTTAAGACAGAAAACCTTTTTGAATTTCATCTTATTTCTCCATCACTCAATGTGAGAGAAAGCATGGATATATGTTAACCAACAAGCTCACCTTGTATATCAACATCCATTTATACGCCCTTAGATCCATATTGATCTTAGGAGATCATGAAATTCAAATAGCACAATAGAATTTGTGCTTTAAGCTTCTAAGTTTTTGTAGAACGCAATCTACAAAAAATGTAGTGATCTGTTACAAGTAACAGATTACCCTCGAAGCTTTAAGAGAAGTGCTTAACGCAATAAGCATCTAATCTCTTTGGACAATCCCACAATGATCATCCTAGACCCACACCAAGGTGTGTCACATCATTTTCAGATAAGGAAACTTCCTCTTCTGACGACTCTGTCTTTTCTTAAGTTCCTTTGAACCTATTCTCCCACTCGCTAGTAGAATACCTTTTTAGAGTATGCATTTCATTTACCCTTTATCACTTTGCAAAATCGTTAAACTATGCTTCCATAGTGACAATCTCATGAATTACAAAAATTCAGTGAGGATTAGAGAATACCAAGATCTAAACTTGATACTATCTTATACGATTGGCTTCAGCTAAACTTCGAAGTTCAGCACCAATCCTTGGGTATATCATCTGATCTAGTTGCCCAGTGATCAACTTGAACCAAGTAGATCGCAACTTCATCCTTTGGACCTAGCAACGAATTGCTTATTCCCAATGATCAAATTATGCATAAGCTACAAATCTTATTTGCAACCATTATCACAAAAGTGACAAATTAACCTCTTGTTACTGAACCAAAAATCAGTAAGCTTCTGATCTTAACATTGGAACCGAAATCCAATAAGATCTCAAGGTATGCTCCATTACTAGCATCATGACATCACATGGTCTTTGTAAGGAAACTTCAGAAGCCCCTGACATTTCAGGAAAGCTAAACTTTTATTACTACGATATAAATCGATGTAACCTCAGTTCTGCTAACTTCTGATTCAGATCAGTGAAATGAGTATATCACCCGTCTATCACCATTGACCAGAAACATGTTACCGTTTATGCACGAAGCACAAACCAACACATATCATCATTTACCATGACTTTCGAAGCAAAAACATACTTATAGCATGCAATCAACTCCATTAGAACACAGATTCATGACGACATCATCGTCCGTCTTGACGATTTCCAAACAACGTATGTTTAATGTTATCTTTTAACTGTGCGAGTCAGTCTAAAGATTTGCTCTCACTAGAACCATGTCCCTAAGTGAAACAGAGTATACTAAATGACAATCTTCCTTAGCATGAGAATGCCTTAGAACCATGAAATTCAGTTTTACAACTCTCTTGATCTGAGAAAATCCAAAATGAGCTTTACAAATTAGAAAATAACTTTTAAAGCCTAGGACTCGAGAGCCAAACTCTCATCAAGTCCATCTGCTCATTTTCTAATTTTAAAGGGAACTGTATTACTGTCGACGTACCCGAAGTACTCAACCTCAGCTCACTTTATTTGTATGTCCAACGTATGGATATATACTAGAACAAATCCAGTATAATTGAGCAAAGTCCGATAACATGTCTTCATTAGGACTATCGACTTCCAAGATCCTAGACATATAGGTCCTCGCCCCTTAAGGGTTCATTCAGAATTTTTGGAACCACGTTTAAAAACGCTATTCAAAATTACTGAACTTATTTCATCCATTTAACAAATGAATTACTTGCTCGATTATCTTGCAATCACACCCAAACAAATCAAGTGTCTTTTCATAATTTCAAGTACATCACCACGTTAGCAGTAAAAACAAGAAATTATTCGCAAGGTTCAGAGATGCATCCTGAATGCTTATCTCTAATACAATCTTTACATAAAAGATTAATTTCTCAGATTTTAATTAACTTACATAAAGTCAATTTTCCATTTTAAGTTAATAAGTTATACGCAATAACTATCCATTAACTCAAAATAATTTTAAACAATTCACGATTGAATTATTTAAATCCGCTCAATTTCCAAGTTAAACGATATTCAACAAAAGTTAAACATCCTTGAAAAAACAAATTCTTTGGAAAAGAATTTTAGAGAGCTCAGTCCGTATGTGAACGTATCAACATAACTTAGGACTCATCATCGCTCGTTATTAGATAAAAGGCCACGTAGGTCGATATATCATATAACTTTTAAGTTCGTTCGCTTCAATCAAAAATTCAATTAGACACATAGTCCGATCAAACTCTTTGGAGAGCAAACATAACCAAAAAGCTTGGTCATATAAAAGTGACGATTCGCGTTCGAACCGAATCGGGCTAAACCCAATTCATCAAACGCAACCCACCATGTCTCAGTCCGAGTCCGAACCCGACTAAGACAAATCCAATGCTCGGTCAAACCCGACAAGTCACGTCCAAAACGAATCTGGACAACGAATCGAGTTCAACATATAACAGCAAAAGTCCAAATTATATGCAATTCAATTTCTGAACAGGCCCAAAAAAAATAAGGCCCAAATCTCATCACACAATGGAGCCCATGCCCAGATGTGGCCCGAAAGGCCGACCAGGCCCGAGAGCCTAGGTCACCCGCACCCGACTCGGCCCGAAGCCAGACCCGAAGAGGCCCGGCCTCCCTTCTGCCCGTGTCTTTTGCAGTTGCCGACGACAGCCACAGGCGGTGGCGTCAGACGCCGCCAACACCACGAAGGGTGAGCAACATCAGTGGCGCCGCCTGGCCTTGGCGTCGTCGCAAGCATCCCCTCTCCCCGTCTGATCTCTGCTGAACCTTCAACCACAACGAATGTGGGGTTTCGGCCGAGTCCTGCTCAAAATAGGAACACAGAGCTTTTCCGTCGACAACCTTGGGCGGTGGCATCGCCGCCTCCAAGTGCTCCGGCAAGGAGCACGGTGGCGAGTTCGATCGACGCCGCCAAGCCGAGGTTCACCGCACTTCCCAATCTCAATGTCCAATTCGAGCCACAAAACTTCAATTTTTCAGATCTAGGTAAGAATCCACGAAGAACTCGAACCTTAAATCTCAAATTCGACCAACAATGCATCAAGGCGAGAACGAATCGAGCCTTAATCTGTCCGAATTCGGCCCTAATTGGAGCCACCGTCAGAGAAGAAGGAGATGAGCCTGCTACTTCCCCTCGCTCCTTGCCGCCGACAACCTAGGCGGTGGCGCTGCTGCCTCCAGTTGCTCCGGTAAGGAGGTCGGTGGCAAGCCCGACGCCTCCAAGCCCTAAGCCTAGCTAGGAGATCTCGATCGAGGAGCACGAAGCCCCAATTTCAAGCCTCGAATTTCAACTCAAACAAGCAAGCACATCAAGGAGATCTAAACAAATAGGAATCCTCAGGAAAAATAGCATGCATTTAGAGGAAATAGCCATGGGAGCATGTAGAAGAAGAGAGGGCAAGATGAAGAAGAAGACCTTCTCTTCCAAAACTTACTCTTTCAAAACTGGGCGTCGGTTTCAATAAAAATTAAGCATCTAATTTTCCATGAAAAAACCCATCAGGTTGAGTGCTTTACAGTTCATCCAAAACGAAAACCATAAAAGCATCAGTAGCATAATTCATGGACAGTTCGGCAAAAACAAAAAATTGGACTTTTTAATTTAATCCAGTTCCAAGAACCTGATTCATGTTGTTATTCAATCCGATTGAACAAATTCAAAGGCAATTTGAGCCTAAAGCTCTGATACCAATGTTAGAATTTGAGGGATAAACGGATTACCTCGAATAGCGGAAGCGGAATCTAGATCGTCTTGTCTTCGAATTTGATCACCGGGTAGATCTCCATAGCCTTAAATCTCGTTAGAGATTCAGGAGCAGTGGAGAACCTAACGAGATTCAGGAGCAGTAGAGAACCTACGATTCACAGCCTACACACCATGAGAGAGGAAGGAGACTCTCTCCACGGAGGAGAGTTCCCATGTTTCTCTAGGGTTAGAGATTAGGAGAGAGGAGTCTCTCCTTTTATCTCTTTTATTTATTAGATAAATAAATATATAACGAATATATATTATTTATCCTAATATGAGTTAATTCTTAATGAATAAGAATTACTTACCTAATTACGTAAATTAGGCTTTTATATCTTTTGGGCGTATATATAAAATAATGTCTGAATTATAAAATAATTCTAACACAGATGATGGATTTCCTAACGCACAAGCACCAATACCCAAGAATGGCCTCACCATGCCAAAGGACAAAGACTAAGCAACGCTCAAGTTTGCTGATGACAATTAATAGGTTCAGCTGCCATAAAACCGAGGAATGCAGGTTTTGGTTGACGGATATCCCTGGACCAAATACTTTGTGGAACGTATTATCAATTCTTAGGTGGATTAATCTCCAAAAGCACACTATTATTGTTGTTCGTAAGAAGCTGAGATTTACCCATTCCCTTAAGCTTTTAATTATATAGTAAATCAGATAAAACTCATAACTACACTTTCTTAAATACTTATAGTGTTTACGTCTTTTATGGAAAAGAGCACCAAGTGCAATCCATATTAGAACACAATTAAGCCTGTTGATTGCCACGAAAGATATAAATGAAATGAGGTCCAAGTATATGTAGAAATAAACTATAGCATACTTGATTTCTTAAAGACAAGCTTAACCTTACAACTTACTTCCCATTGCCATTTACATACGAAGAGATTCATACGCCAATACTTACTAGCTATGAGATACAACCATTTCAAAAGATAGCTAGCACAGATTAAGACTTGACATAACCACAAACTACAGATAATCCAAGACCAACAATACACCAGGACAATCACAAACTTAACCATGATTATAGTAAAACCATCTAATCCCATCTTACCCAAAAGAAGTCCCGGCTCATACGATAATGGTTTCATTATTTTCATGGCATAGGAGAGAACCAAACCATCAATGAACCCTCCTAGCAGCCCCTTCATCAGTAGACTACACATGCTTTCCCTTCTTGTTGCTAGCCCCCATCAAAGTAATAGCAGAGCTAGCGGAATCACCATCCTCAACCTTCATTTTGCGCTTGCCAGACTCAGAGTTTGAAGCAGCAGCCATATCAAGTTTCTTGAACTCATGCTCCACCGAGGGAGATGCATTGGGTCTAATGAACTGCTCATGCAGAGAAGCAGCTAGCTCAGGTCGGCTAAGATCAGGCAGAATGAACTCAACTGAAGGTGGGATCTCCTGCAAGAATCTCATCAATAAACTCATCTTCATCAAACTCTAAATCCTCATCATCGTCAGCTACCCAATATGAAAGGTCGGGTTGCAATTCCACTTTAGGAACAATGATCTCATCATTTGGGGGATGTACAACAGCAAGAGGAACAACATCAGTGATCACAGCAGTGGGTGAAGGGGGAGCTTCTTCACAGGCAACAACAACATTGGATGCAGAGGCATCAGCAGATCTCCCAGAGGAGAGAGATGAGGAAGAATCAGAAGACAACATTGCATTTTTGCCAAAACAGGATAATATCTCCATTTTTTAATGGCCAAAGGTGGGAGGGGGAAGCACCACAGGCCTCCTAGCACCCACCCTAACCCATTCACCATCATCAGCACCAGAAGGAGCTTCACCAGCAACATGCTCAGCACCACCCGAGGGTGGCATAGGAGGATGGGGGGCAGAGGCATTGCACAGGTTCCTGTAAGGACATTCATCAAAAGTATGTGCAGTAGACCCGCAACTTCCACAACCAAGAGGGAAATCCACAAACCAAATGGGAAAGGACTTTACCTCCCCATCCTCATTGACCACAAACACAGTTCTCCCAATCACCATAGTGATATCAATAGAAACACACACTCTAGGATACCTAAATCGTGCACCCTTAGAATTAAAAGTTGCCACCCTGATAACCTTACCCAGCCTATTCTCCACCACTATATCCTTCAAGATTTCATCATTCACATATTTAGCAGGCAAGGGTCGAACTCAAGCCTCCATGGACGGAGAAGGATCAACTGACCAAAGACATGATAGGGACGATTGTCCCATACCATAGCTCGGTCCTCGGGCAAATCGAATCTCAGTTCAAACCAGTTGTTAGCAACTAGAATGAGCTTAAACCCACCACAGAGAAATTTCTAGACATATCTCACTTTCTTTCTCACCTCCTTTGCTTCCATAGGATCACCGATTATTGTAGCAAAGAGAGAAGACAGGTGCAGAGCAAAGATATTCTCCTGAACCCTTCCATGAAGGGCAATCAGCTTCTCCCTATTGATCGTCCTCCTCTTGAACTTCTTCTCAGCTCTAGCCTTTCGGGTAGCTTCCTGGGCATCCTCGGAGAGGGGAGTCTCCTCAGTGAGTTTAAAGCCCTCCGGCATCCCCTTTCGGGTATTAGTCGATTCAGGGGCAGGATCATCTGCCACCATCGGGTTTTCCCCTTATCCTCATGGGATGGAGCCATGAAAACAACAAGAACGCAACACTGGTTAAATTGGATGAATTCAGAAAGGAAAGTATTAAGAAGAGAGGGAAGAGAGGTGCGAGGAAACCAGAATCCCCAACACCCCCTTAAATAGAAAAATTTTGTGGGAGATCGGTGAGGAAGAGAGAGATCAGAAGAGCAAACCCCATTGGAGCGGAGAAGCGTGCCCTAAGAACCAAACTTGTTGCAACGGACCACTCCCGTAATCATGAATAAGCAGAGATCAGAGCCAATCGAAACTTCCCAGAAACTTAAAGTTCTGTCGATCGTACCATTCAGATTTGGCCATGGAGGGGGTCGATAAGACCAGGCTTGAGACATCAACACCATCCTTGCACTCAGACGATACCAGCGAGGCTTAATCGTGGGAGGATTACGGATTTCCCCAAAATCATACGAAATCTCAAGGATTAGGGCAACCTCTGTATCCAAGAGAAATCTGCCAACACAAAGTCTAGATCTAGCAAAGATCCCATCAATTAGGGGGTTAATAGGCCAATCATCAAGGATAAGGTTGATAATTAGATTTGTGGCATAGATCTTGTACGGCCATGGCGATCGCTTCACAAAGAGAAAGGGGCTCTGAAGAGGCAACATAGACAGGGAGTGGATAGGGGAAGGGTTTCCGCTAATAGATGTTTTTGTGCTCTTGTTTATTTTCAAATGTTTTTGAAATGGGTCACCCTATATCGTTCGCAAATCTGCGGCACCATTAGCCGCTATTAAACGTCGAATTAGACGTATAGTCCCATTGCAATGTCGGATTTGACATTATACAACGTCCCATTGGACATTATGAGGGTGAACCATGTAACGTTGTAAAAATTGAGCAATTGGACGTTGTGAGGGTGAACCATGCAACATTGTGAAAATTGAGCAGGACCAGATAGCAAGTGTGCTTGAGTGTGCTAATTGACAACGTACAACACGACCGGCCCATGGGGTGTGCAGATAGTGCAATCGCACAGAGCTCGAAATTTTGGGAGCCTTGTATATGTATTATAATATATATGTATATACAAATTGCAATGTGAATCAAGGTGGTGTGGTAGAGGAGTTGCTAAAGGGGCGTCGCTGGTACTATTTAGGGAGGAGTTCGAATCTTTGGAGGAGTGCAAAATCTTGATTTTTTTTTTAAACAACCATTACATAAAGGTCTCCAAGGAGCAGCCCATTCTACATTTTTAGGCCCGACCACCATTCCGATTTTTTTTAGGCCCATTCCAATTTTTTTCCCCTAAAAAATTACAACCACCTTGTTCGATTTCTTTTTTACTTTTTTTTTGCCGTCACAAAGAATATAAAGAAAAGAAACCCTAATATAGGAAAATCAATTCAACTTATTCAACCATTGCAATCGTCTCTTCAAGCTCAACGATTTTGATAGGTAAGCTCAAATTTTAACTATATTCTTTAGTTAGTTTTTACTTTTTTTGCGATCGACCATCATGACGCAAGAAAGGTTAAATGTTTTGGCTTTGATTTCAATTGAACATGAGTTTGTAGAAAATCTTGACTATGAGAGTTTAATAGATGGCTTTGCATCTAAGAGTGCTAGAAGATCAGTTTTTCGAAAGTAGTAGCATTGCATGCATTAGATAGATTATCATACCCTCTGGTAAAAATTAAATTTTAGTTAATTATTCTTTGTAATGACTTTACATCTATGAGAACATCTCTTTTGTACGTTAGTGGATTTGGTGGATTATTTTTCCCTTTGAATTAGTTTAAAAAAAAAGGTCTCAACATGGAAGTTGCACAAGGCCTCAAATCGTAACGGAACGGCCCCGGCGTACAATTGAATGTTTTAACATGTGTAGCAAGGTGACTGAATATATAACGTTCAATTGGACGTTATGATACGTTGTATAACGTCCAAGTGTGCATTGTATTTTAGTAAAATTTTCATCGAGTATATATGCAATGATTTTATTTTTAAGAAAATCGTATAATTGAACCTATAGAATCTATAGATGTATGAAAGAAGAAGAAAATGAAGACAAATGAAATTGTATAATTACACTTACACTATTTATATATATATATATATATATATATATATATATATATATATATATATATATATATATATATATATATATATATATATATATATGGGGAATAAGATAATATGAATGTTTTAGATGGTAGAATTTTATTTTACAACGTCTAATAAAATAGTGCAACGATTACTAAACATGCATGGTGTCGCACGACTGCTAAATATGGCGGTGGGGACGACCTTTCGAAACTCTGTAAATATATCAAATTGCGGTGGAAAGGATATACCATTCGTTGACGCCCGGGGTGATGGAATGTCGTTCGGTGGAAAGGATATACCATTAGTAGAATGTTAATTTTTGTAATTTCTGGATGAAACACAATTGAAGCGAGAGTAACACATCAAACTCACCGTGACAAAATGATATTGGCCCCCAATGAATGCCAACCCTTTTTTTTTATGACGAGGAACCCACCTTTGGTGGTAAACCCCGGACACGTGACCCAGCCGGTAAGAGCCACGCATCAGGTAAACCGGCTTGCGCCGACCGGCTCGACCCACTGGAAAGGAACAAGGCAAACTTGGATGAAAATCCAAGGAAAGTGGTGGAGGTAGGGATCGAACCCGAGACCTCCTGACATCTCCCTTACTCCCCACCAGTGAGCCACCCCGATTGGAGCAAACATTTGAAAAGGGCTGGTGGGAATTGAACCTAGGTTCAAACAGGGCTCACCCATATTAGACTTTATTACCCAACCAATTGAACTACACAAACTTTGTAAATCTTCTTAATTTGTAAATAAAGAGCGGCCATATTCAGGGTTCGAACTGTGGACCTTTGGGTACTACCAGCAAGTCCTTTCCAGAGAGCCATTCCGGAATGGTTTATAACTAAAATATAAACTGAAAGAGGTTCCATTCTTTGATCGATGGGCAATAATTGAAGTAGGCCGCCATATATAATAACTAACCAATTTAGATTTTAGTAATATGTATGGATGTATTAACGAGTAGCAAATGCGAGATGTGGGGGAGCTAAAGCTCTTCACCGTTGTAATTACTGATTTGAGTAACCCGATGAATACCAACCATAGTGTGACCTCTTGAGGGGCTATATTTTTTTGTTGAGTGTACATAGGGAGGCAAGGGCTGATTCCAAGATAAGACAACAAGAGACACTTGGTAGACCATTGAAAATATAAGATTCATGATTGGCAGCTCGATCTAGTATTTTCGGTCCCCTCCCACTATGGTCGTGTAATTCTGTAGGTCGACAAACACTCGCAACGAATACCCTCTTATGTAACGAGTGTAAATTTCACCATTTCGTTCAAAATGGTTGCATAATACCCCCTTTCATATTGTTACAACTTGAAGAATCGATTGAATTAATGATCAGAAAAAGAAGAAGAAATTGAGATGTGAACATGAAGGAAAAACTGGAGGGAACAAGCTCGGTTGGAGACCATTAATGGCGATGGCTTTATTACTCAATGTAAACTCTGAAAACTTCATTACAGCAAGCTTATGAGATGTTAATCTCATTTATATGCTATTCTAATAGAAAAAAAGAAGAAGAACATACCATAATCATAGACGTCCATTGTATGCAAGTATGAACGGTTTTGATTGCTCGGTTGACTTCCACTTTGGATTGCTAAGCTGACATCTCTTCTTCCTTCTTCATCAATTGACAAACACGAACTCTGTATTACACATCTGAGAAAATTGACTCCCTGTTGGAGGGTAAATTTTCGTGAATTAATTTAATTCATGACTTTGTAAATAATACAGGTGCGTTTATCATATGAAGAAAAAAAATTGTGACCATTCTTCATAAAATCAAGCACAAGCTTCGTATTTTAAAATTAGGCTCTTAAAAAAAATATGCAAAGCCCAAATCAAATTAGCCCAATACAAATGAAATGATGAATTCGGAAAATCAACAAAAGAGGCAGTTGTTGTTAGGGATGGAAACAGGACGGGTTCGGGGCGGGGAGTACCCTCCCCGTCCCCGTCCCCGTTTTTAAAAAGTCCCCCGTATCCGTCCCCGTTCGGGGATAAAAAATGTCCCCCGTTCCCATCCTCGTCGGATCCTCGTCTCCATTAGGGAATCCCCGTCCCCGCTTAATTTTTCCCATTTGCATTCTCCGCGGGTTTCCCCGTCGGGTTCCCCATTTAAAACTCATGATTTCCATCTATTTAATAGAAAACTATAGGGTAAATCGCAGAAAACCACCCCTTAAATAGGGCCATTTGCCCAAAACCACCCCTTAAATACTTAATTGCCGAAAACCACCCCTTATAATGCTTCCGTTAGCGAAAGACCACCCCTCGTAGGGTTCCGTCATATTCTCTGTTAAATGTGTGAAATTACCAAATTGCCCCTTCTCCTTTAATATAAAATAAGTGTAATGAAAGAGGGGTGGAATAAAAAAAAAAGCAATTTACCATCTTTATTTACCATCTTCAATCGATCGATTAACACAGAGATTCAAAAGCTCAATGGATGAAGGTGATCGGAATCAAGAAGGTTAATCCGCTTCGGCTGGAGTCGATTTCAAGGAGCAAGGGGCAAGGCGAAGGTGCTGATTTGCTCGATTTCAACTGATTCAAAGGGAGAAGTTGTTGACTTGTTGTCTGCGAACAGAGAAGGTAAGGTAAAAAACCCTAATTATGTGCATCAATACTACACTAAAGACAATTATATGAAGGCATATGACTACCTAATTGAACCATTACCGGGATTTGCAGATTGGGAGAAGACTACTCATACACCACCAGAACCACCAACGTTTGTGGTACAACCCGGAAGGCCTAAAAAGGCTAGGAGAAAGGAAGTTGGAGAAGAGAAATCAAGGATAAAATCACGAGTTAGGACTCAAAGGTATTCATTCCATTTCTAAATTCTTTGTAAAAAAATTGCATGATTTGGTATTTATAAATTCATGCAATCTATGCAGGCCAAGATGTGCTCAATGTGGACAAGAAGGTCATTACAAGAACAGATGTGGGAATCCTCCCAAAGCACCAGAGCCACCTAAACCTCAAAATCGTGGAGGAAGGCCAAGAAACCAACAAACTGTCAAAATTGGGTCCCAAAAGAGGAAGTATGTGAGGAAGGTACTGTTTTTTTCTACTACTCAATGTATTTTTATGGTTGTAGTTTGTCGACGGAGGGATATCATGTACATTTATGGGTTGAAACATGTGCAAATTATTGATTTTACAGAATGAGCAAGCACAAGGATCAGTTGCCCAAAATTATCAGCCGAGCTCATGTCCACAAAATTCTCAAGTAGCAACACATGTTCAACCTAGTTCATCTACACTTTATGAGGAGATGATGACCACTTTCAATGTCGAAACACAAGGATCGTCTGCACAAAGTTCTCATCTGACTTCATCGATCAACATTCAACAAGAAAGTATGCCACGAATGTGCCCAAGGAAGCATGACACTACTTTGCCTTAGCATCTGTTGAAGCTCGTCATTTTTTTGTTGTATGGCTAGCCTTAGTCCAAAGTTGATTTTCTTTTTGTTATCGAATTACATGGATTATATTCCATACATTCAAACTTTGGTGGCCATGTATAACATTTAGCCGGTTTATGGTTTATTCCACTCTTAAACTCTAGGTTTATGGTCATGACTTGGAATGATGGTTTCTTCCTTTTGTATTGCAGCAGGATACAAGTAATATAATGTTTCTTGATGCTGTCATGGCATTTTACTGATTTTTCAAAGAGGTTTTATTGATCTGTCATTGCCTAATCTGTCATTGCAAAACAGGGCTGCTGGCACTGCTACTGTCATTGCAAAACAGTCTCATTCATTAGGCAAAGCTTTCATTATTTTTTTAAACCAAATCTGCACAAAAATCAGCCCCTAATGCAATGATAAAAAACAAAGATAAAAGGGTTGCTTGCACTGCTACTGTCATTGCAAAACAGTCTCATTCATTAGGCAAAGCTTTCATTATTTTTTTAAACCAAATCTGCACAAAAATCAGCCCCTAATGCAATGACAAAAATCAGCCCCTAAAAGGGTTGCTTGCAGTGCTACTGTCATTGCAAAACAGTCTCATTCATTAGGCAAAGCTTTCATTATTTTTTTAAGCCAAATCTGCACAAAAATCAGCCCCTAATGCAATGACAAAAAACAAAGATAAAAGGGTTGCTTGCACTGCTACTGTCATTGCAAAACAACCCCATTTATTAGGCAAAGCTGTCATAATTTTTGTAAGCCAAATCTGCACAAAAATCAGCCCCAAGTTGCACAAAAATCAGCCCCTAAGCCAAAGTTGCACACAATTGCATTGTATGGGTTGTTGTCATTATTTTTTTGAGCCAAAGCTGAACAAAAAACAGCCCCTAAGTGCAATGACAAAAACAAAGTAAAAGGGCAAGCCATTCACATAACAAAAACATCTCTTGATCAATTTGCTCGAGATATCCATTACAAAGCTTGATTTTGCCATTACACTGAATGGAGACATGTACCATTACAATTTAGTTACAACCAAAGATATCCACCCTATCTTGCCAATTTCACCATTACAACATTTATAAAACGACTTCAATCTGAACATTTATAAAGCAAATTATCATAAAACACACAAGCACCATCATTCGGCTATGCTCTTCGGCTTTTAGTTTCTTCGTAACAACTTCAATCTGATCATCCTTTTCCATCTTCCAATTATCTGTCAGGGATTTTGCAGCTGCAAGCTTGTTTGACAAATTCGCATTTTCAATATCACGCAACTCACATAATTTTGTTAACTCGGTGTTCTTCTCGACTAACACTTGCTTCTCTTTCAGCAACTCATTGATTACTTCCTTTGCCTTTTCTCCATATTCAGCATCCATCCAGTCAATTGACCCATATCGACTACAAGTGACAAACCTTCTCCCAAAGTTGTCCTTTGTACGAGCGGTGAATTGCCTTGCTCCAAAGCCGCAAAAGCAGGTCCTCATCTGGTTGTTGGAAGAATAACTTGAGCTCGACATCTCCTATTTGTAATGACATAACACAATTAAAGGCAAAGATGCACAATTTCGACTCAAACCACAAAGGCAGACAAATAATATTACACAAGCAAACTACCTTATTAGTGGCGGAAATCACATAAATAGAAATACTTCCAGGTGATTCTGAGCTTTTTCGCCCAAATTAGAGACAACTATAAACTGGAAATTTTAGGGCGAATTCGCACCAATTAGAGTTTACCTTGTCCAGTTCGTAAATAGCAAATCAGCACCTTCGCCTTGCCCCTTGCTCCTTGAAATCGACTCCAACCGAAGCGGATTAACCTTCTTGATTCCGATCACCTTCATCCATCGAGCTTTTGAATCTCTGTGTTAATCGATCGATTGAAGATGGTAAATTGCATTTAATTTTTTTTTATTCCACCCCTCTTTCATTACACTTATTTTATATTAAAGGAGAAGGGGCAATTTGGTAATTTCACACATTTAACTGAGAATATGACGGAACCCTACGAGGGGTGGTCTTTCGCTAACGGAAGCATTATAAGGGGTGGTTTTTGGCAATTAAGTATTTAAGGGGTGGTTTTGGGCAAATGTCCCTATTTAAGGGGTGGTTTTCTGCAGTTTACCCAAAACTATAAGATGAAGGAATGTAATTCAATAAAGGATTCTTGATTAAGGACGCTCTGACCTCTCTCTAGTTTTTTAGAGAGAGGTTCATGTCGGAAAAACCAAGGCTTCTCCCTTCTTTAACACTTTGAGAAACCCCTCGAGATCTCCTCCTTTTACTGCTGTTCTATGGGTTTGAAAACCTCCCTTCGGGGCTTGGAAAATCTCCCTTCGGGGTGAAAACCGCAGCTAGCAGCCCAAATCTGCCTTTAAATAGGCATTTTTTTCTTTCAATCGGAGCCATAAACTCCTCTCACCACCTTTCATTGGGTTGATTTCGATTCCTCTCGGAATCCGGCGCCACCACCGTCCACTTTCATGGGCATTTTCGTCCTCTGAAATTGGCTGCTTCTCTCCTCCGGTCGCTAGCCCACCGTCTCCTGGTCCTGGCTTCGCCTTCCGGTGGAGTGCTATCCTTGGGTGTGCAGTTTTGGCGTGGGGGGTTTCAATTTCCCTGTCTATTTCACCTTGTTCGAATCTTGCTCCTTTTCGGGTTCGGATTTGGTGGTTGTGTTGGCTGATCTGGTTTTGGGTGGGCGCGCGTTTTGCCGTTCCCTTGGTCGGATCCATGGCTGCCGGATTCACTCCGTCGATTTAACCGTCACCGACGTTCCTTCGCTGTCGACAATTGCTTACCGCTTGGCCTGCTGCTCGGTTCTCTTGGCGTGCAAGTTCGGCTTGCTTTTTCGTGCACGCCAAGTCCTCTGCAGCATGTCAGGAGTTTGCCTTGCTGCCCTCGTTTGTAACCAATATACAGTACTCCGTAATTAATTACTCGTATAACAATTTTCTGTATCAGATTGATACTCCGTATATACAAATAGTTAAATGAACACCATCACTTGGTTTTGTTTATTTTATATTTGTATATATACTCGATAATAATCCCGAAAGGGTTCGACTAAAATCCCGAAAGGGCTGAACAAATTCCGAAAGGGTATGAAAAATATCTTTTCAGGCGCTTTCGAATGAGCGTTGTGTGGCTCTACATCCGACGTCTTTTGGAGCTTCTTCTGCTTGGTTGGGGTTTTGGAGTCCGGAGTTGAGACAAGCTGGGGTCGTGGTGGTGCGTTTTGGGCGAATCTGTATCCAGGAAGGAGCTTCCTTGGAGTTTCGTCTGCACTACCCACATGAGATAGGGTCCTGTTGTACCGCTGGCTCGCGGTGCTATTGTTCAGTGGTGCTTGGCTTCGTTTTTCACTGTCGTCCTCAACTTTTTGGGAGTTGTTCTTTGTTCGTCTTGTTGTAGAATTTGTTTTTGTTTTGTCTCGTAGCGTCTGTATTCTATTTGTATGGTATGTTTAGGCGATTCTCGTTTGCCGACTCGTCGGCCTCTCGTGAATCAGGCTTGCCTGATCACGAATCTTTACCTAATAAAAAAAAAGAAAACTATAGGATATTATTAATGTTATGTAAAAAATATTATATGATTATTATATATAATATCTTATAAATGTAAATTGTAAGATAGATGTTAAAAAATAAAAGAAAAATTATTTAAACGTATGTAAGATCTAAGCAAAAATGGGGATTTCATACTCTCCATCGGGGACCAAAGTGGACAAACAAATATCTATATCAAAGAGAAAGAGAACCAAATGGGAACCTCCACCAATTGGAACTCATAAGCTAAATTTTGATGGTTCGTTCTCCGCGGATGGTTTGGGCTCTTATGGATTCATCATTCGTGATTCTGTAGGAACCCCGATTTTCTCTGGTAATGGACCATCACCAATCAGTTCTGTTTGTGGCTGTGAAAGTTTGGGTCTCTGGATGGGACTTTGGGCTGCGACAGAACTGAAAATAACAGATCTTATTATTGAAGGAGACAACTCAACAATAATAAAAAGTATGAAATGTTTAGGGAAGCCTACTGGAGACTCTGAAATGATTGTCTCGGACAGACCACCCCTTATATGTAGTCTGTTAGCAAAACACCGCCCATTCCATATATTCCGTTTGCTTACCGTTAAAATTTATCAAAATTACCATTTTATCCCTATGTTTTTATTAGATTCATTTAAGTCTCCACCTTCGCACTATTCATCATTTTCATCATGTGCAACCCACCATAATACCATTATAGTCCGTAGCTTTTATTCTCCAGGCACTTCGTCTTCATACTATTAATTATTGTTGCCTTTGATCTCCCTTGATGATTGGTGATCTGAATTGAGGTAAATTGCACCAAACTTTTGAATTCGGACCTTAATCATTGTTCATTGGGAAGAACCCTAAAATTTGGGGCTTTTATATTTTGGCATTTTTTTGGGAATTTTGATTGAGGAATTCACTACATGAGGCATGGAGAAAAGAATCAGAGAGTTGTGGCAAACCTAAGAGGCCACTTGAAATCGAAAGTCTTCGCCGCCTCCGAAGCTAATCCAGGTTTCTATCCGTAGATTTGTAGGAAAGGGTAAGGAAAAGAGGCGATTTAAGAGGGTTTTCTTTCGAGATCTAGCGAACTTCTATTCCAGTCCAATCCAGGTTGTCTCGCTGCTTTCCCTACCCACCGTCTGGCTATGCCGGCAAGCCCGCTAGCAACGACCGAACGACGCCTTGATCTTGACGATTAAGGTTTGTCCGAGCAATTCTATTCAGATTGCATGATACTGAGTACATCGTATCGTATGTTGATGTCTTGATGATGAAGATACGTCGGATTGTATCCCATCACAGATGAACAAGACAGTGGAAGATGAATAAAAAATTCATGGTTTTGTTACTTTTGTATTTTTGGATTTAAAATATAATAAAATTTTAAGGTTAGAATGGTAAATTTGAATAATTTTAACAACAATTATATGGAATACATGAATGGGTGGCTTTTCGCAAACAGACTACATATAAAGGGTGGTTTGCTGCAATTTCTCATCTAAAGGATGGTTATGAGCAATACCTCATATTTAAGGGGTGGTTTTCTGCTAAAAAATAATTAAATATGTAGCAAAGTGGGGGAAGTGGGTGGTTCTAGTGGATCATTTGATGCCATCTAGTAATCTGGATCTTAAAGAACTAATGCATATGTATCATTCATAGCGGTTTCTTCTTCCGCTGATTTCGAGCCCTCAGAGTCTGACCAAGATGATCTATCAGAAAAATCAATGTTCCTCGCTTGAAATCAAGATGAGAAAAGCAAAAGTAGAATTTAAAGAAGAGTTTCTTTCTTTACAACATATAATACATATTTATACTTCCTCCTATACAACATGCATCTAACAACCCTTTTGATCTCTACCGTACCTGTCCCAAGTTGTAACACCCTTTTCCCTCTCAATTCCAACTCAATTGCATCTCTCTGTTTTCACTCTGTACTCACTATATCCGTGCTCATAAAGTGAAGGGTTCTTGGATGAGAAAGATGCAGTCGACTTGTTGCTCAAAATCAGCCATTACAACGGTGAAGAGCTTTAGCTCCCCCACATCTCGCATTTGCTACTCGTTAATACATCCATACATATTACTTAAATCTAAATTGGTGTGTTATTATATATGGTGGCCTACTTCAATTATTGCTCATCGATCTAATAATGGAACCTCTTTCAGTTTATATTTTAGTTATGCTTATCACACGTATGTTCGCTAGTGCATGACCCTTAGGTTTATTATGTTTATCCTTTTGTATTGCATGAGCTTTTTGTTGCATGAACTGATACAACCTCGGGTACAATTGAATGGGCAATGGCGGAATTGCTTTGCAAGATGTTATAATGGAGACTTTCAGAACTAACACACCAAGTGCACTTATATATAGAGCTAGCAATACCCGACCCGACTGAGACCTTAATAATAAATAAAAAAAACATTTGGATTCTAGACCGACCGACCGGATCCGAGTTAAGCCTAAACCCGATAATATCCAAATGGACTGACCTGAAATCTACCCGAAACCTGAAATTGTCTTACCCAAACATATTCGAAACCTGAAATTACCCGGACCCGATTATACCCAATACCCGAAACAATTCAAAACCGATTATATCCAAAACCAACAAAAATCTTAGCATTTCCCCTAAAATACACAAACAACCTAAGTATTTGATTACTTAATAACGGATTTAATATTATCATACATATATTATAATTAAATATAATTTTGTACTCCCTCCATTTAAAAAAATCATTTGACATTTTAGCATTTTTAAGACGCTAAAACTACATAAATATCAAATTTTTTATAAATAATTTCATAGTTATGAGTAATAAGTATGAAATTGATATTAAAATATTAATATTTTACATAATTTTGACTTTTACAAAAAAAAATGTTCTACAAAGTGAGACAGATTACATTTTTTTAACGAATGTAGTATTGATTAAAAATCGATAAACATTAACTTAATCTATATAAAAAGATAAGTGTCTCGTAGGTAAAATATATATATATATATATATGGCTAAAAAATCAAATTGAAACTTTAAACTTCATTTTAAAACCAAATTGAAACTTTAATGAAATTGAAGTTTGATTGAACTAAAATTTGATTTGATCAATCCAATGTGATTCTTGTGGGTTCGATTTGACTGAATCCGATTCAACCGGACCTGTTTAGATCAAACCCCGGTTCGCCCAAACTGAATAGGACCGGAATCAAATAACCTGACCCGACCCAACTCGCCTGATTGCCACGTCTACTTATATATCAGAGGGCAAATTTCGACGTCAATATTTGTGGGTTCATAGTCCCAAAGGATTCACCTATTCTCATCAACTTGTGGGCTATTGGAAAAGATTAAAATTGTGGAACAACCCGAGCTCATTTGAACAGGAAAGGTTTCTTTCTTAGCAGACAGATGGAAGTTAAGGGTAAAAAGCTTTCAGCTCATCCGATCTGGTAAGGTATGAGTAAGCTTTCAGCTCATCCGATTATATCCAAAACCAACAAAGATCTGCCCTAGGTTGCCTTTGACGATGAGAATGATACCCTTGATGTTGGGTTAACTGATCAATTGTTTTGAATGAAACCTTGAAGATGGCGTTGAACCTGAAAACATGGACATTGGGTCTAAATTTGGCTTGACATTGCAGAAAACTCAGCCCTTGCGAGTTGTCCCTGTCAGCGTTGTATAGTTCTCTTGTCGTCTACAACAATAAAAATTTCTTCACTCTGAGGTACTATAAAGATTCAAGCTCATTCTCAGTTCTTGGCATTGCAACCGTTGGCATAATAACTTGTAAAACTCCTTTGGGGCTATACTCGGTCTAAATCTTCGGCTATTTTCCTGCTTAACAGTTCTAGGACACCAACCACCTGATCAATGTTATCCGGAAACCAGCCGAAGAAAAGCTCTGAATAGAAATCCACATCACGACCATCGTTCATCACCTCCTTATCCCACTCTACCAAACACCAAAATTTTCCTTCAAACGAGTAATTGTATTTTTTTTTTCGCATCCGCTCACTAGCTATATGATAAACAGTTGTTTGGTAGCATTGTAGTACCAAATCCCTTGACATTCTTTCTTTACTCAACCAAAAAAACCTGTCATAACATTCACCGTCATGACCCACGAGATGCGAGGACCTCTTCTTCCCTAAACGGAGGAGATTCAAGCACTACAACAGAACAAGTATAAAACCTATTATTATAAACGTACTCAGTGTCAAATGGAACACTGAAGTTTTAATTGTTTTGCAAACAGCTGCATACAGAAGGTCAACTAAACTCGTCCAAAATGAACCATACAATACAAGCAACAATAAAAGCATTTAAAAAGTAGTTCAGTAGTGCAATGAAGACAGAGATTATAGCATTGGAGCCCACATAAAAAAGCCAAAACTACTGAACAATATAGAAAGCTAAGCAGGAGAACAAGTAAGGCGTCTAGAAAATTTAAGAGACAGCATTACAAATCCAAACATATACAAAAAAATAACAAATGCATTAAAGTCATAAAACTTACTGACATTAACTGTGTGAGAGTAACTAACACAGTTAAATTATCTATACATCAAAGACGACACTTCGCCACAATGTACCACCAGTTAACAAGCCTCTTTCAGACATGAAGAAATCTACAGAATTCACCACAGAATAAGCTTCCACAAACCAAAACGATATAGAAGTCCTTCACAAATCTAGAGAAGATACCAAGACTTGATTTAATCGTCCTGCAAAGCTATCCATCCAAAAGCATCACAGTCTCCCGTTTCCTGCTTTCTTTCTTCACATGGCCTCCTTTGGATCAATTGTTCCAGATGCATCCCCATCTCCCGTTTCCTGGAAATTTTGGCAGGTAAGAAAGCTTTATTATGTGTAATAAAAACATCACATGTTTTACAAATAGCCTGTAAAAGTACCTCCTTTCCCCATTTGATATAGTCTGGGGACTCACAAGCCTTGTACTCTTCTACCAAGCTTTCAATTATATCTCTTGATTCATCAAATTCAGATAAATCATTGTCCTGTCCATTTTGCAGCAGTTTGCAATTAGATTCCAATGGTTTTTATTTTTTTTATGTCAGATAAAGAACAAAAATATCACCGAAGACATATATTTGAGCCAAAAATATATACTTCAATCACCATTCCCATGCATTTCAAATTTTCCATACCATGCCACAAATCCATCAATGGCAGAGGAAAAACAAAATGAAAATGAAAGAAGGATTCATTCCAATGCTAATCCAGATACTTGAATACCCAACATACATTCAAGATTTGTTCATTCTATTAAAAAACTATACTCAAACAAGAAATCTTACCAAGCCATGCTACAACAACATTCCCAGTTTATCCTGCCTATGCAGGGTTCGAGGGTCAAATTGTACGCACTCTTTCTCCGACTATGTCGGGAAAATGTTTCTGAGTGGCCCAAGCATAGACATGAACACAACAAACCAAAGAGACAAGTATAACAAATGATACAGTAAATAAACCAAAGAGACAAGTAGAAGAGATTAGTAAAAGACATAGTGTAAGAACAAGGTTGGAGAGAAGATACGATCTCTATCAATCATCTAAGGCCAGCCCGACCCTCTCTCTAACAAATTATACATGAATGGTGCTCCTCTACTGCATCTTATCCCTAACCATGTTCTCATTAAGGTTCAAAAGGGCAAAATCTTGTTGTTTAATCACTTCCCTCCAACTTTTCTTTAGTTTCCCTCTGCTCTGTCGTACTCTATCAATCTTTAAACCATCACATCTACGCACTAGCGCGCTCGAATCTCTCCTCTGCACATGACCAAACCAACAAAGTCTTGACTCACGCAGCTTATCTCGAACACTGCTTACTCATACCTTATTGCGGATAACCGCTTACTCATACCTTATTGCGGATAACCTCATTCCTGATCCCATGCTAGTGATTTAAAATTGGCATTGTTGTGCCATTTCACTTCAAGGAACTAAAACAAAGATAACTCTACTATGACAGTCTTCAAAAAGTTCAACAGTTGATAAAGGGACATAAGCAGATAAGCATAAACAAGATGGTACTTACAGCAAACATTGGAAACTTCCGATAGTTATCCAAGAAAGCCTGCTTTTTCCTCAGCTTCTCATATTGACTCAAACACTTGCTAAAGAGGTGCCTTATACTAGTGTGACTAGCCAACATGAGACCACTAACCTATCAGCAGAGAATACACGGTTAATTATATTAAAATAGAAATTCATTATGTAAAGAAACCTGCGCCATGATGAATCCAAAAACACAAGAAAAGATTAAACCAAATATGCCAGCTTCTAAGCTAACAAATGGAGAAGAAAAAAATATCTTAAAAGCAATTCAGTAAGAAATTCTCTCAGGACAGGTGTACCTTATGGGCTGTCTGAACATATGGAGACTTTCTTGACAATGCCACCTGCATTATAAACCAGAGTAACATTATATTCAACCAAACTGGGCAAGAAAATATAGACACGAGAGATCTGAGCGCGCCAGGCACAATACCTGAATACTAGCAGGTCCCCATTCAATGAAATTTACTAGCTTTCTTTCACGGATTCTTTGAAGACTTTCATGAACCTAGTTATGAGACAAAAATCTAACAGCTTTGATAACAATTTTTATAGCATGAAATAAAATTATCATAACCAACTGCAAATAGTTATCAGTCATAGTCTCTGGACAATTCGGAGAACCGAGTAATAAAAAAACACAGCAAGACAAAGGGTCTGTCAAACAGAAAATACAATTTTAAGAGACAGCAATACATGGTTCAAGAGACATTTAGGTGTATATCTGTTACAATGTTAGTAATTAGAGGAAGAGAATTAATTCAGTTGTAAATGCAGAAAAGAAGTTGAAAACACACAATAACTACCACAAAAAGGAGCATAGGAAATATACCTACAGCCAGAAAATAAAACCTAAAGCAAAAGCTGCTAACACAATAAATACAGCACCCAACTAACTTATGCCATAATATTAAAACCAATTTATCCTTGAATTTGTAAATAAAGAGCGGCCATATCCGGGGTTCGAACTGGGGACCTTAAAACCAATTTATCCAACATACAAGAAAGAAGAAACTTCAAAACAAGATGGTAGAAGATTCTAGCTCAGCCTAGAAGAAGTATGGAGTGGGTTCCCGAAGAAGGAAACTTTTTAATGAGCACTTATGAGTACCGGGTATAGGTTCTGAAATATCAAATGAGCCTACTTATGATCGTAATACGTTTTCAGACCATATGAGGAAGAAATGAAGATTTCAAGATCCACTCCTCTATGCTATTTCTGTGTATCCACACAACAGGAGACAACCAATAGACTATAATCCATTCAGAAGTTCAAAAACTTATGTTTCTTATAGATGTATTGGCACCTGCAAGTCTGCAACTACAACACTTCGAGCTTTAAGTTTCATGTGATAGCCATTTCAAAATTTTGATACATAAAGCACTCAGCCAACTATACTGTCCATCAGCACAATAATAAGATACAAGTACAAAATAACAATTTGATCATCTCCTTTTTCTCAATTAAAAAATCTAACTAAAGCTCATCACTATAGTTTGAATACGGTAATATATCAGTGACAAAATAATTGTCAGATTAAATGAATAGCATCAGTGAAGAACAAGTAATCATTACAAAGGAGGGAAAAAACGGTTAAGCTGTATTACCTGAGTAGGATCCACATCTCCTTGAATAATGTTTAATATTGATATATACTTAGATTGACTAGCAACTTTATTTCGAGCATAAGAAGAAACCATAATATTCTTGGCCTGCAAAACAACCAGCTCTCAGGATGGTGCCTTTGTGCAGAATTAAAATTTCCACAACCCTAAAAATATAAAATACAAACCCTACCTGAAGGAGTCTTCTCATAACATCCAGCACAGTAGTTTTGCGAATAACATTAGCCTGTCAAATCAAATAAGTGTATCAGACACTGTATTTCTTAATAATAGTACACCACTACAACTACAATAACTAAGGTTGTGTAAGGTAGACAACAAACAGCCTCAACAAATGTGATCTAAACCAGTCAACAGATTATCAGTTGGACAGCATTAAAAATCATATAAAAATCAACCTCTGGAAAAGAATGATGCAAAAGTCAACCTACAGAAATGCCAGAGTCAAGACAAAATTAGAGAAAAGAAGAGAACTGCTATATTACCAATATCAACTAACGTTCTTACAGAATGGCATTACATGAAGGGGGGTCGCTTAAGGTTTCAAATATTAGCTTCACCCAGATTGCATTGTGTCTTACCTGGCGCTCAACTGTCAGGGGTGTATATCCTGTCATTAGAAAATGACATCTCGGTGTTGGAATCAAGGATGAAAGAAGGCCAACCAAGTCATTGTTCATATAGCCAGGGTATCGCAATGTGGTTGTGCTGGCGGACATAACTGTCGACACCAATGAATTTGTCTGAGCAAAAGTGGGATTTTCAAGACGAAGTCGCTCAGCTGCAATTCTATCCAAAGCCGTATTATCAAGAACAACAACACAGTCAGCATTTAAGGTCAGCCGCTTTAGTGTCAATAGAGAGTTATAAGGCTGTACTACAACATCGCTTGTTTCCATTTGATTTGGAAACACACTATATGTCTGAACCAGCTTTTTGCTATAGCGATCATTCAGTGCCTCAAGGAGATAAGAACCCATGCCTGCAAAATGACAAAAAAAAGTCTTGTCCTTGGTGAAATTTTTAAAAGACATTTTTATATTGTAGGCAATCACAATTTCTTTGAAAGACAGCATAACGTTTTAGTAATGTGATGCGTTCTTGCATACCCAATGCCTTAATTAATTTCTATTTATCTCTATTATGAAAATTTCCCATTTTCCCTGTTCTGCATGATTTGGTTTTAGTAATTATTAGAGTTAAATTTTGTTTATTTCCCATTATCCTAGCCCATATCTGCCACCTAATATCCCATTAAGCTATTGTTAGTTCATTCCCTTGTTTTTAGCTGTATGTTATCTTGTTTCTTATTATGAAAAGAGGTAGCCAGTGGGTTTTTAACGTGAAACTAATCTGAATATAGACTGGAGGATTTGGTGCAACATTCTTGCAACCAAATTGTTATTTTCTGTCTTTAAATTAAGGATTCCTTGTACCGGCTGAATTGTGAGATACTTGCAATTCAGACTTCTGATTCCTAGGAGTGAGATCCTTGCTTCTAGCAGCTTTTATCATAATGTCCATAGCATAAACAAACTATTGCAAGATCATATCCTTTTGACGAAGAAAAGCAATAAGCTAGATCAAAAGCAACTTTTGTCCTCTCTAAATTTATTCTTTGATTTACTTGAGCTGGCTGAAGTATCACTCAAAAAATGTGATTAAAAAAAAGGGTGTATTAACTTACCTGATCCAGTGCCACCAGCTATGGAGTGGCACAAAACAAAACCTTCAAGACTATCACTTCCATCAGCCTCTCTATCAATCATGTCCATGATATCTTCTTCAACTTCCTTTCCCTGTAGATAAAATAGTGTCAGTTCTTCATCAGATGTGAAATACTGAAATTTCCCAGACTAATTAGCTGAACTAGAAAGTGCATAAGATCAATTTTCATCATGGTAATGTTGGGCGCCTTGACTCCACTCGGTGGCCTGATGCCAAGTTACCAATCTATCCATAAAGCAGTTTTTATCAACTCAGCCTGATACGGGATGATACACCAATAGCTAACATGGTTATCTATTGTTTTGTGAGAATTCCCAGTTGCAAAGCAAAATTTTGCAGCAATTACAAGAAAAGTCGTATGAAAAAATGTTTAAATGTATACCGGAACCTTATGCAGGCAATCTAAACAGGATGTCACAAACAGTCATAATGTAACAATAGTAAAAAAAATGTAAAAAGAATAGACAAACACGGGAACAGGAAATCAACCTGATGATATCCACTGGCCCAAATATTTCCAGCTCCTCCTCCATGATCTGAGACAAATACATTTTCATGATTGTAGAGATTCCGATAGTCACTGTTTTGTATACCATTGATAACTCTTGGCTCCAGATCAATTAGTAAAGCTCGTGGTATGTAATGCTGGTCATCTGCTTGGTAAAAGAAAACATCTTTCCTATCACCTCCCTGAAGCAACAGCATGAAAATGTAAGAACACCGCAATATCAAAGAACTGTGTGAATTACCCAAGCTTGCAGGGTAATTATCTCAGATCAGTGGCCAGCATATTTGTGGAAAGTAAAATCGAGTATCTAACTAGTACATCTCATGTGTATACACAGGATAAAACTTTTTCCTCAACTTTGACATACATTCAAACCAAAACCAAAAATACCCATGCATCAAGTTTTATACAAGGATTATCATCGCAACTCAAATTTTATAAAATGTTCCACAAGCTAAGGTTCTTTAATCATTGTATTAGTTCCACACAAAAATTACGTGTTCCAAGGGTATGGTATTAGGCTTGATTCTAGTACCTAGTTCCTACTCATAAAGGGTTCATTTGGCATGATGCAGTGATTGCATATGAGGAGCTAATAAGATGCTTAGTTGTCCTTACACATTCTTATTTGTGTTGATACTGTTGATAATGAGCTTATATTGTAGAAGTTATGTGTGTCAAACAAACACAAACTGCTGAAATTAGGGACCTTACAACCAAATATGAGAAAATATGAAATTATTCTCATGAACAGCATCTCTAAAATAGAAAAAAGTGAAAGTTTTAGAAAAAAAATACATTTTTTCACCCCAACAGCTTTTGTAAACTCATTTGTAAAATAGAGAAATGGAAGGAGAGAGGAAAAAAATCTCTAAATTTGGAGGAAGATAAGTAATCTCTATAATTTAATGTTTCACTCCTTTCTATATATAAATTTAATGCTTACCTTTCACTTTGGCACCCTTATTCTACATGAACTATCCCTTCTATCATTTTTTAACCATCAATTATCTATATATTATAAATTTATATAGTTGATGATGGTGTATAATAAATGCAAAAATCTGTAAAATAGAGAAGCGGTTGGAGTTGGGGTGGATTTTTTTTTTATAGAGATTTTGACATTTTAATCTCTATTTTAGAGATTTTTTACAGTAACTGCTGGAGTTGCTCGGCAGCGCCTGAGAGTAGAAAGACTCAATCTTGGAATTAAACCAATGCCACACCTTTAATTCTCAAAAAAAAATAGCATTTGTAGTTCTGAATGACTGCTGTCACAGCCTATAATGAAAAAAAAAAAGAGAAAGATACTGCATAAAAATAATAGGCTGACTCTGATTGCTTCCATCCCAATCTAAACAAACTAGTCAATTGTGAGAACAATAATGACATAAACCTCAAAAAAAAAAAGTAGAAATTAATAGAAAGCCACAAGGAATTGCAATCCACTAAGAAGAAGCGATAGCTTGATTTTCACAAATTCATCACCGCGCAAGATCAGATCTCAATTCAAACATACAAAACAGAAAACTGTTTTTTGCAACAAACTCCCGGAAATCACCAATTCGCCAGCACGCGAAAATAAATAATCCGTTGGAGAACTATGGAATTCTCACAAATAGCCGTCTCCAAAAATCAATACAACAAAATTCACGAAGAGAGGGAAAGGGGGGAAGGGGAGGAGTAAACCTGAGTAGCGAAATCTTCGAGGATGCCGTCTTTACTGATACCATGCTCGAGACATAGCTGCTTCCAGAACTCCATACCGATCTGGTTTCCGCATTGTCCCACCTGCAGAGTGATGATCTCCCTCGGCATTTCCTCTTCTCCCTGTCGATCCCCCTCGCTGAGCTTTTTCTAGGGTTCTTGGTGAGCTTTTGCTTTCCCAGATTTGCGCTCTGGCGCGGAAATACGACATACGTAGTACATCTTTTAAAAGAAAGAGATAAATGAAAAGGTGGGAGGAGTGGGCTCCCCAAACAGGGGAGTCAGGAGTGTAGACGGCCTCATTTTAGTGAATTCACTACTGAAAACTAAATTCATAATGGGTGAGGATTGAGGACGAACCCTATGTTTGGTAACGGGATGAATTTTAGTAGATGAAATTTGGAAGGGACGTGGATATATTTTTTGAATGGAAGAGATGGAGATTTAAAACCCAAATTTTTCCATTTTGTGTTTGATTATATTTTGATTTTTTGGTGGATGGAGAAACGGAAAAAGTCTAAATTGCCTCCACTAATCCACCTAAGATGATAAAAATGACCTCCATGAATTAGTGAACCGAAGTCCTTTCCCCCCTTTTGGATTTCGGTTGATTCGTCATTGCAATGCTCCCGTTCTGTTCAGATCTGACTGCAAAAAGTTAAGTTTTCTCGAGTTATCAGAAAGGTTTTTGATACTTTTGATTTAGTCTCATTCGTGGAGGAGGAGGAGGAGGAGGGGCTATAGACTATTGTTGTGGAGGAGGAGGAGGTCGACGAACTCGGCGAAAGTGACGTAGATGGGGAGGATGTAACTGTTGGGGAAGAAGGGTTTATGATGGGTTGTAATTTAATTTTTTTGAGGATGGAGTAACGGAAAAAGCCAAAATTACCTCCACGAACCCCCCTTAGATGACGAAAATGCCCCCATCTTCATACCCCTCCTCTGCTTGAGTATGTCTTGGCCACAACACTTTTGTGAGCCAACCAGAAGGCCTCCTCGACCACAACAATCGGCAACGACGAATCGCTACGACGAGAAGGATTGCTTTTGCATCATCCTTTGGTATCTGAAACCTGAGCAGGAAAGAGGGGGGTGCTTTTGAAACCAAGTCCTTGACATACGATTTTAGAGCTTTCATTGCCGATTTGCAACTGCCCGCGTCTTTCTTCAAATTCGCCAACTCTCTACGCACAAAAAGCGATGTGTTTGTGCTTTTCATAGCGCTTTTTTATTGCCGATCTTAAACCTTCTATTAGCGTTTTGATTAACAACACTTCAATAAGCAATGTCCTTCCATATAAAAACCGCTCTTAATGTGTTGGTTTGTACTAGTGATTAGGTAGAATTAGGGTTTGAGTTCTATTTAAACACTCTTGTATTTATTGCAAAATAGATTGAAAATATTAAAAAACACCATGGCTAATTTTGAGCTATCAAATTGTAGGTTATAAGTGTTGTAATGTTATGTGTTTATTTCCCCATGTCTTGCTTTCATATATGTTGCATGTAATATTGTTATGTGCTTGTATCATACTATCATGTATGTGTGTATGATGAGTATACATATAACATATATAATATATACTTAGGGGTCGTTTGGTAACGATATCTAGATATCAAAATATCGATATCGATATCGGGTGATATCTTTGATATCTTGATATTGATATTAAGATATCGGTATCGGTATCAAGATATCGATATCGGGCGATATCGATATCAAGTGATACCTCCCAAAAAATGAGTATATCAAAATAACCCATATTTGATATCTAGATATCAACTGATATCGATATCTGACTATTACCAAACACCGGATATCAGATATCACTTGATATCAACTGATATATTATGCATACCAAACACCAGATATCGATATCAGTTAAAGTGATATCGATATCTAGCCCTACCAAACACTAGATATCAGATATCGGGGGATGATATCCGATATCTGATATCTAGATATCAATACCAAACAACCCCTTAGGTATACATGGATGCACTGTTGTAGTTAAGCTCAACTGAGTAGTATTGAGTCGAGAAATCGACTTGATCCTCTAACGAGCTTAATTGACAATAGTGGAGTATAGTGTATGTATAACATATAGTATGTTATATGTGTATAATATGTATGATATGTAAGAAGGAGAAGAAATCTATGTGGGCTTTTGGCCCATACCCGAGCCCAATCTCCAGAAGCTGGAGTGAGCCTTGGTAGCCCATTCCCGGTTGAGTTGAAGCGCTGCGTTTTTGCCTGGCTTTTCTTGAGATCCGGTTACCTAGCTATATAAGCTCGCTACAGCTCCTTGGTTGATCAGATTAGCACTCTCTCCTCCGTCTCCTCACAAACGCTCTCAAAGGGTTTTTAGGGTTTGGTCTCAAATCTTTGGGTTCCTCCCGACGACCGTGAAGGCGAAGGTGGTGGTTGGTCTCGGAGATCTCTTGGTGGTGGCGCAACGTAGCTCCTGGCTTGGGTGGCTGGCTTCCTCCGCGTCTGGAGATCTAGGGTTTGGAGAATCGAAGCGTTCTTCGATCTTCGGGTATCCCACACAGGGGGTCTTCTTCTCCCTTCATCTCTGATACTCATACATGCTAGATCTAGGGTTTCTCTTTGCATGCATGCTTAATTGTACCCTCTATTGAACGATTACTTAGTGGTTTCGGTCGATTCTTGAGGACACCGAGGACGTAGGCAATTTTTGCCGAACCTCGTAAAATCTTAGTGTTCGTTCTTGCACGTTTGTTGAGTATCTTGCTTCTATATCACTCGTTTCCCCTCCAATTATCTTCGTTACCTTCGAATCTCGGTTTTCAACAATAGGGGTCATCAAATTACGATGGCTAGTTTTTAACAATTAAAATAAAGTAAAGTGATGATCTGAAAGTGTGTTTTCCGTCTATTTTTCACCTATGTGAATCTCTTCAGCTAAACACAACATGCTACGATTCTTATATATATTTAAACATCTAGACCTTCTCACCTCATCCCATCGGGATGATCTGGAGTTTGAATCTTCAAAGACTTCTTTAAATTTTATAACCGAGTTTCTAGTTCATAAGGAGTTTTTGGTGATCATCCATCGCTTTCTCTTCAAGAGGGTTTTTGACCCCACCCTCTTTGTACGTAGTCCTAATGCACAAAAACGTGCTATTTTGTTTCAAAATTTTATTGACTTGATGCCACGAAGAGACCTTAGGATGGATGGACACAATCACAATACATTCTCCCTTAAGAGGAATAGCTACAGCCTACAGTAGATGTTGTGGTAGCTATAGAAGTATGGTTGTTGCTAATAGGTGTGCTCATTCTCGGAATGGTTTCACCACCATTGTTTCAAAAGTTTGAATCCGCACTCGACCTACATAAATTAGGTTTGGTTTCACCTTCTAAACAACCAAATGATGAAAAAGGTTTCCTCCCTCGATCATTCAACCGGATCCATGATCATTCAACCCTCTAGATACTAGCAAATTAAGCAGTTTTGTTTATGCTCAGGCGCATTGTATCGGCAGTGTCAACACAGATTGCGTCGGGTTACAGGGTATGAGGAGGCTCTTGCTATGATCGTCCTCCCGAATTGTTTCAGAAACACTGTAAGTAATAATACTGCCTTGGAAATTGATCACGAGTTGTAGCTCCTGGTGTTTGATGAGATTTAGGCAGGGACTCTTCATGTAAAATTCCCAAATTTGTACTTGATTGATTGTCTTTGCTTTTTAGGGTTTGGCCTCCTTATGTAAATCATTTTTTACACAGCTACAAATGGAAAATTATCATTTCACATTTTTAGTGTGTTAGTTAGACAAATCGTTTTGAAGGGTACAATTTGTTAATTAACAAGCAATCCAGATTAACCTTCAAGATTATTCAAACAAAATTACAAAACCATGAAACCTCTCTTTAGTTCTCAAGGTACAACCGAAACACAAGCCAGTGGATAATGGTTCCCAAACTTTGATAATCTTGGATATAATGGTTCCAACCTCAGCACAAACGACAAGGTAGCGAGTTCAGTAGTTTGGACCTTCTTCCATCTTCATTCGCATTTTGTATTGCAATGTTGGAGGTGCACAATCCAGTGGCGTTTCCCCTGCACAAGATCCAAAACAATCAAAATCAACAGTAGTTAAGGTTAAAAAAGACAAAATTAAACAGTCAATAGGCCTTGTTTGAAAACAAAGAGCAAATCCAGTGTTCACATACATGGGGTCCTACCTATAAGTATCCCTAGCTATTAGTTTCTGCCATATAGAGATCTCAGGGCCTTGTGCTCTGATAACAGGACCCTTTAATCCTATAACTGTATTCAGTTATTCCAACATGCACATAGACTAACACTCGCATTGACATGGATATCGTTCTAAGAAAATGAAATAGAAGACATAGCATGGAGATCTTGGAAATTGCGAGTTTGCATATGTTAACAGGAACCTTTACTGATTCTGCTGTTTAGTATAAACTCACAAATTTCCAAAACAAGTTTATACAGTATATACTTGGCAGCCAATATTTTGTAAGGAACTAGAAACAGTTACCCTGTAAATTTTTGGAGTCCAGCTTTGCACCATTTTCCATTAGTGCAAAAGCTATATCAGTTTGATTAAATACTCCTGCCTGTACACATAATACAAATCAAAGGCATGCTATTGAAATGAATAGAAGTTACAAGCAAATTTAAATTTCACATAAAGAACCAACTCAATTGATATGATACACATGTATGAAATGAGATTAATGTACCAGATGCAGCAAAAAGAATCCTTGTTTGTCGCAATAATTTGGATCCACACCCTGATAAAGCAATGGTAAATAAAAGCACCATTAACAATATCAATGATGATGATTATATATATAATAAAGAAAACAGTAAAAAGGGCAAAAACCTTGCTGAGAAGCTCCTTGACTGCAAAGGTGTCGCCGTTTTTAATGGCTTCTCTTAGGCCCTGCATAATAAGTTCTACTACAGTAAACAAATTGAAGGATGTGGTATTTTAAGCAGCAGCATTACAATGAAAAGAATGTAAGTTCATATCAAAATGCTTTACCTCCCCATTCACTTCGTAATTGATGTGAGATTTATCCAAGCCACTGGATTGACCAAAGCCAGTATTTGAACTGAAAAGAAATAGAATACTGGCATGTTAGGAAATGGCTCCTGAACAGATATATGAACAAATATAATCATGCAAGAATTTCTGTGTGCAGCAAAATCTTAATGCATGCATAATGTCTGTGACAATCAAGGCAAATACTTGCATCCAGTAAAATATCACATGAGTTTTTCTACTAGTGGTTATTAGATGGAGGAAGGATAGAAGTGGAACAGAAGAACTGCAGTGATAATCGTCATAAAAATACAAATTAAAGTGCAAGTTTATTAGGTGTATGCAGGCAGCAGCATGCCAGTTAAAAATTCTCATTGGCATTGTTAAGACAGCTGCCTCTCTTTCCTAGGTTCACACAATTTCCTGAAAAGATACTGAGAGCAATGATCTCAACTGATGCTTATACCATTACCAGAAAGTACAATAAGAGAAAGACCAAGAAAGTGCATCATATACACGGGAAGGATTCTGTAGGAGGATGGGAACAAACAGAAAATGAAAGAGGGAGCTTTAGCTGGTATGGGGAAGTCAGGGAGGACCCAGCCTAGGAGAGACACCTGTTCCACTATGAGGCAGCTGGAGAATGTCTCTATCCTGAGAAGGGACTCGACGGCTCCAAATAGAGAGAGTTGTAGCTCTGACGGGAAGGCATCCACCGCTGCAGAGAAGGAAGGTTGCTCTGAGGAAGAGATGCGTGGGGAAGCTAGTAAAGAGTGGAGTCTTCCAATTGCTGAGTCTAACTCGAAATGTGTGGTCGATGAGGCTGCTAATGGTGAGGAAAATACCAGATCTGAAACCGAACCTTCGAAGACGACGAACAGTACTTCGGCGCTGCTGTCCTCATTGGTGTTGTCTCGGGTCAGAGGTTACCGTTTGGGCGGATGGTAGAATTTGTCTCAACAAACTGAAAGGTAACTCTACCTAAGATATACCAAAAGAGTAATGGTGTCTATGTATTTAAGGGCTTGTTTGGTATCCATTCCTATTCCGATTCCCATTCCAATTCTAGCACTCATACCAAACGGGGCCTAAGTTCTTGAATGAAGTGGATCGGGATAGGGTTACGCGTAATGGTCCATCGCACATTGGAGGGTCTATCCCTCTCATCCTGAAAATCTGGAAGGCTGGTGATCCCATTTCTTGGGGGTCGTTTGACAAATGCCGGTGTGGGTTTGTATACCTGACTTGGACCCAACATTGTTTAACTCTAATGCCTTGAGTCGAATTGGATGTGCTATTGGGACGCCGATCTGCATTGATGAAAGAACTGCCAAGGGTGAGAGGCTGTCCTATGCCCGAAGTGGAAGTGAATGTATCTGATGCGCTGCGCAGAAGCATAATTATTGCCGAGGATGATGGTAAGGAGTATACAGAGAGGATCATATTTGAATGGCTGCCAACGCTGTGTTGTGAATGCTTATTATTTGGACATGATAGTGCGAGCTGCAAACAGGAAAATAAGGGCAATTCAACGATTTTGAAGCAAGTTTGGGTGCCCAAGTCTAGGCCGGATGCACCTGATCCTGTGAGAAATGATGCTATGGTTGTGACTATGGTAAGTAACGCTGCTGTCCCTCCCCCGACAGTTCGCTCAGAGAAGGTTTCGACTGGTGCAGAGATGAGTAGAGTGTCAACAGATGCAGCAACAGTGAAAACAAAAGGAAAGGAAAAATTGCAAGAGAATGAAGTCTCGACAGTTGCAGCTACAGTTAGACAGTTCAACAAAAAGGAAAGAAAAAATTGCAGGAGAGTGAAGTGTCGACAGTTGCTGCTACTGCTAAGGATAAAGGAAAGAAAAAAATGCAGGTAACCTTGTCGACTGAGTGTGCTGAACTACCCACGGTTCATGCTCACGGTGCTGTACTAATCAGAGAGAATGGGGCTGAGACTGGGAATGTTGCTGGGCAATTGAAAGATGTTCCGAAGAATCAGAAAGCTCGCTCAGAGAAGGTAAAGTCTGATGAATGGGTTACTCCTCCAGGGAGGAAAACGAGACGTCAGTGTGCTGATTCAAAGCAAAATTGTAAAGGTAGAAATAATGAAAGTGACTGTAGCAGCATGTTTGTGACTCTGCAGGATGAAGATAATGAAGAATGCTTAGAAATGATAACTGAGCAGGTGTAGCACTCATTTTTCTGATAGCTCATGGACAAAGTCAAATTAGGAGCTTGGAGCATATGTAGGTTGAACGACCCCATTAAGAATAATATTGCAATGGCTTATTGCTGGGACAATGACATTTTGCTGATAGGCTTCTTAGAAACGAAAGTGTGGACTGAGAATGTGTGGAAGGTGAGGAATATGCTGATGCATAATTCTAAAGTAGCTGAGAATGGCACTGTGAAAGGGAGAATTTGGGTTACATGGAACACAGATATATTTGATATTCAGGTTAAAGCTGATTAGAGTTACAAACTAACATACCTTCGCTTGGTTTCTTGAGTGGATCGCGTGGTTTTAGGGATTGCATCTGTCTTCTTCGTTCTTGGGTTTGAGGGTGCTGAGCTTGATGCAGTCAACCCCTGATATCACCCACCCCGAAAAGTTTTTTGGTAAGAAGGAATAAATATTGGGGAACAAAGTTCACAATTAAGTCAGGAAAAGAAACAATGACCCGAACCTCCATGGGAGATGGTGTGCAAGATGGAGCTGAAGCCTCACAAATACATAAAGGCATACCACACTTGCATTCTAAATTAGCCAAAGCAGGCTGTTCTTGTTGAAGATGCACAATCTTAGTCTCTGAACTTTCATTGATATCTAGTGTTGAAATTGCCTCAGAGATACCATTGGAGCTGTCTGTATAGGATAGTGAATCGTCCTTCCTAGACATACAAAGGATAGAGGTAACATCAAAGGCATCAATAGGAAGAGCTGAGGAGTGGAGCTGATTTGTCTTTTTTTTCCTTTTTTTTTTCCAGTTATTTAACTAAACATTTTTGTGAACTTTTTTATTTAGTTTTGAAAGAGGCAGAGAAAAGACAATATGCCATTTCAAGCAATTGCACAAATATTGAAAAACAGCACATCCATGAATGAATGGGAAAGATAATAGACAGAAGATTATTAAAGCTCTTATAAGAAACAAAGCATTATATGATGAGTATTTAGTGATCATAAATTACAGCTGGTGTATGAACAAACAAATAAATGTGCTAAGAAAAAGAAATTCTAAAGATAAAACAATTAGCCTCCAAAGAATCTTCCATATGAGAAAAAGGGCTCTCATGAAATTCATGGACAGATATATTGATCTAATTAAGCACAAGAAACGCAATTTATTATGATCATTATTAATAAGCATTCTTAACATTTGCCATCAAATTTGCAGAAAGATAATAAAAATGCCATAAAATGGAAAGATTAGGGCATCAATAGTTGTAAGTGTTTACCTCGAGGAGTTATTGAAACAATCATAGCAAACTCTTACATTGGTATTGATACCAAATTGAGGTAAAGGCTGACAAATACCATGAAAAGGAAGCATAAAATGGAAACACACATTAGTTTCTCACAACTTTTTACTGGAAAATGCCAAGAAAAGAGATTAATTTTTAGCAATATAAAAAATGATCGAGCTTCAAAATCAAGAATAGATGTACCGTTTGATAAGATGAATGATCATGACAAAATGTTCTCCCACAACAGCGACAGTGATGCTGCACATATAGTTATGAAAGATAAACACATCATAAATGAAGTTGCACAGATACAATCACACCTATGATGCAGCTGTTGAATTAGTTTAGTAGCCAAGGTTGATGATGCATAGCTGGATGAATGCAAAGCAGGCGCAAAATCACAGTAATAAAACCCGAATTTTGATGCAGCTGAAACTCAGTGGACTCCATTTCCCCGATTAGGTTTCACTTTAGCCATCCGGATCGCGAACCAATAATACGAATCACACACGATTCCAACAGAATTACACGGGAAATGACCAAATCAAGTAATTCCGAAACGAAATGAAGAGCAAATCAAGGTGATAAATTGAAATTCAACATCAAAAAGACAGGAAAGGGAAAAACAGGCAGCGGCAGCAAGTGTGACGGTTATTGACTGCTGCCGCTGGTGAACATAGGATTTGGGGAAAAAGAGAGAACGAACCCGTCGACGGAAGGTGCTGAAACTGCACTTGCAGACTTCGCAACGGATGGATTCTTGGAACGGGGGAGGTTCAGATGAGATCGCCATTGAAGGAGAGATTGGGGGGGTCAGTGTCTACGCGATCGGGTGACTGGAGAAACCATGAATCTTGAATCGGGAATTCGTTGTTATGGTGTGAGGCAATCAAAATTGATATTTCCACGCCTGTTTCCTATCGCTCCACACAATCCACTCCCCACCTCCACGGTCAAAGATCCAAAACAGGGTGGGCATGGCATGGGACGGGTTTGGGCCTTTGGGAGTTTGGGCCTTGGGGTAATTTTACGTCCGGCCCACGTATTTTTATGGGACGGAATCTGGATGGGTTAATTTTTTTTTTCCAAATCCCGTCGGTATTATCTTTCACAGAACGGGACGGGATCGGAACGGGACGAGATTTGTCGCTCATAAAAAAATATAAAAAAATCGAATAAAATCCAAAAATAGCAGGTAGAAAACTACAAATTAAAGTACTCACTTCGATCCAAAATATATGACGTTTGTCTTTTCAACACATACTAGCTCAGTACCCGTGCATTGCACGGATCTTTGTTTTAAAATATATATTTATAGAATAACATTCATTATTTTTGACATAAATATTATACGTATCACAAACAAAGTAATAAAAAATAAACATTATCTAACATATTGAATACTGAAATAAATAAATATGCTAAATAATAAGAAACTTTAAGAATTAGAATCAAATATAAGCATAAAGTTATGCAAATATTGGCAAAGCTTGTAAATATTATTAGTATCAAAATGATGCTAATAAATATTAGCATAATAATGAAACAAAATAAATAAGGCAATGTAAAATATAAAACTAAAGAATACGTTTGAGATACAATTATGCTAATTTAAAAAAAAATTGAGTCTTCTCCAAATAGATCAAAGTATGTAATGTTTTGTCATTTTTGTTTCATGTAGATGATATTTCAGTAATCAAGAGTGGTGTAATGGATTTTTCTTCATGAATCACACTGATATAGAAATAATTACATGAAAAAATTAAATCCATTCCACCAATCTTGATTATAGAAATATCAGCTACCTAAAAAATGAAAAAAAAATATTAGGAAACAATACCAGTACAATTTAATGGAATAGATACATCATACAGTAATGATGTATTTATGTTACGTAATGCATGCGCCTGAGAATTTTTAAAAGATTAACTAAGAAGCTTTAAAAATAACAGGAGAATTTTTAGTAAATTTAATTCGAATTTTTATAAATTTGTATTTTTAAAAAGAAACAAAACATTAGAAATCAATCATATCCTACCTAAAAAGATTTGAATAACTATATTATAATTTTTATTTTATCCAATGAATATCTAAACCAACCAACAATAATGTCGATAAGGAGGGGGGCTCTCTTCTCTCGATCTCCTCCTAAAAAACCCAAAACCCAACCCTAAAAAAAAACCTTTTGGAGCTTCTTCTGTAGACAGTCGCCGCCTCTCAACAATGTGAGTAGCTCCTCCACCTCTGGCTTCCTGGTCGACCTCGACCCACACACCCCCAACTCCTCCACCACCACCTCCCAAAACAACCCAAAATTTACCAAACCCTTAACTTTTCTGCAGATGGCCGCCGCCGCCGACCTGCGCTGCTGCTGTCGGACCTCCTCCGTCGACCTTTTCTGGCGTCGTTGTCTTGGTGGTTATCGAGTTTTCGCCGCCTTTAGTCTGTCGGTGTCCAGCCCCACACCACCAATCTCTCCTCCACCATCGTTTGGCGACCGGCCGACGCTGCCTTTTCCCTTGCTGTTCACCGGCTTGGGCAGGTTTCAGGCCTCACCGATTCCCAATCCTTGCAACTCCAACTCCACAAAACCCCATCAGATTACACCTCTCCACCTTGAAACCCCAAACCTCAAAATCAAACACCATCATCCAACCGGCATACTCAACATGCAACCCCAAATCTCAAAACAAATACTCCCTTCGTCTCAAAATTTAGGTCGTTTGACTTTTTGACACGCTTTTTAATGTGTTAAAAACTCTATGAAATAGTTTTTTTCAAAATTTTTAAAATAATTTCAAACTTATTAGTAATAAGTTTCAAATTTCTTAAAAAAATTTGAAAAAAAATTAATATTTCATAGAGTTTTTAACACATTAAAAAGCGTGCTAAAAAGTCAAACGACTTAAATTTTGAGACGGAGGTAGTATGATTTTACCCATAAACCCACAAAATCGAATAAACCAAATCTAATTTTATCCCCAACCTCCAAACCTAAAATAGTCGATTGATGGTGCTCTGATTCATGAACCTTGGGTCTAGATCCGGCATCACCACCACCTTAATTCTTTGAAAAGGATTGTGCAACTTCAGATCTCAAATTTTTGAATCCGAGCCACCACATGCAACAACCTTGCTAAGCGAGCTTGCTCGTTGCCACAGCGGGATCCAAATCCGCAATCATCACCGCTTCTCAAGCCACAAGAACGGAATCAAGAATCAACGACTCCAATTTTAAGTGTAGAATCAAGCGCTTAATTTTCTAGACATTTTTAATTATAAATTTCTGTAATTGTAACCTTAGATAATTTTTTTTCTTTTTGACTGGCGACCCTCTGTGTAGGGTCATCCAAGCCATCTGTTGATGACTTCAAGATCATTTCTGTAATTGTAATTAGAGTACTTAATTAAATTAATTAGAGTAATTAATTAACAAATTAAAAAAATATACTTTAACAATGAATTAATCGGCATATCTTAAAACTAATCGGATAAGTGGGATAACAGTCATAACCACCGGATAAGTGGGATAACAATCAATTAATGTAACAAATCCTAAATAAAAAAAGCTACTTTAAAGGAGAAGTCGCCACATGACGTAAGCGACTTCTCCTTTAGTATCATACTATTGATTTTAAGGAGCTAAAAATGATACAATATATTAACTTTTCTATTATTTTTTTTATAATTTAATACTCCCTCCGTTCGGCAAAACTTGTCGTTTTAGAGTTTTTTTTTTATTCGGAAAAACTTGTCATTTTAGGTATTTTTGCTTCTACTTTACTAAAATGTCCTTGATTTGATTGATGTGTTGTGTGTTATAGTTTTTTGATAAAGTAAAAAGTAGAGTAGTAAATGAGGGTAAATTAGTAAAAAATGAGTGTAATTATTAGCTTTATTAAAAGTTGTGTTGAGAGTTAAAATGACAAGTTTTGCCGAACGGATGGAGTACTTATTACTAACAAATATTAAGTTATTAAAAAATTAATAAAAAAATTTGATATTTTATATAGTTTTTAGCTTCAAATGAGGAATCTACGTACTTTTCGTGCTTATTCACATATTTGCATTCAGACGCTTGTGAGGATGCGGTTATGTTTTAGGTGGGGATGAGCATGAGGAGTTAGGAGTTGCAGAAAATCATTATAAAGGCAAGAAGACACATGTGGAGGAGGTGAACACAGAAACAGAAGCAAGGAGCTGAATAACGAGGCTACTGACAGGGCGGCACCCGCCGACTCTCTAGCAGCGCCCGTCAACGCTGTTGCGGAATCTTCCGAATTCTATCTTTGGAACAATTTGTTATGTTTTAGTTTATTATTTCTGCCGACTTTGGTATTCTATTTAGACCTCGTTTTGGAGAGAACAATGGAGAGAATGAGAGGAAGAACGCCTATGAGGAACTAAACCTCTTTTGTTTCGTCTGCAATTCGAAGACATGATTAGATGATTTATGAGACTTGATTTTTATATAGTCTATGTTTGATTGATTCAATATCTTTTTTCTTCAATTGATTGATTATATATATTTCCCTCTTAATTAGCTACCTTGACAGAATTTGTTCTCTTGCTAAGGTTTGATTACTTCTTGCGATTTGATTGAATCTAAGTAGCAAACACAATCAATCGATCCCGTGAAAGCATCGATTTGGTGTGTGTGGGATATTGACAATTTTGTTATATCAATTGTATGCGATTAGGGTTAGGGAGTTGCGCCTCTGTTTCTAATTGCTTATATTATTGATATTGCTTTATTGCCAATGCTTTGGAGTGATCCAAGGTCGGATTAATCAAATAAGGATAAATAGAATAGAGTCAAGGATCAATGACCTAACCATTGTTGATGAATTGCAGGTGAAACTATCTCATTACTATTGATTGTCACAATTCACCATTACTACTTTTTACCGTCAATTGTCCTTTTATTCAATTGTACTTTGATCTCATTCCCTTTGTTAGCAATTTGAGTAGACATGAAAGGTATTCTCCCTGTGGATCGACATTTGGACTTACCACTTTTACGGAATAATAGGTTCAGGTTATTATTACTTTTGGGGCGAGGTAAAGCACACGACTCTCTACCTAACACCAATGGTGTTGAGAGAGTCAGAAGAGTTGTGCCGGAAGTAGTCGAGTTTCGGTCCTTGAGCTATGAAGGAGAGGGCACTTCTAGATACTACATGAATGGAAGCATTGATAGAAAATCAGAATGAATTGAACAAGTGTAATGGACCTGAGAGCGTAAAGCCCAATAGATAGAAGTTCTTCATGAACTTGGATGAGTTGAAAGAGCAACTGAGCAAATCATGTGATGAGAATGATAAGCACAAGGATGAAGAATCCATGGACATGAGAATGTTTGGTCCGGAGTCATCTGATCATCCATTTGTGTTCCGAAGAGGCTCAAGGCAGGTGTATGCTCGGAATACGTACTCCTGATGGACATGGAATCAGGCCTCATTGTTTTTATCACTGTCAAGAAACATATGCAACAATGCAAAGACCCAATGTGTCCATGTGTAATTATCAATATCATTCCTTGGTACAGAGTCCTAGTCATGTTCATGCATACAAGAATGAATTTCCATCTCACTTGTACACATTTCCAACTTGTAAAAATCCGGTTGTAAGCCATTTTTCGTGTTCTTGTAGCCGTTGTTACTACAATACATACACTTCCAACACGAAGAGTAAATCTCTCCTGCAGCTTATAGGAGATACCCTTGAGTCTCAAGCCAACTTGTTCGGCCTCACCTTGAAAACCATGGACCATTTTTTCGACATGGGTATTATAATTCTAAGATAACACATACTGCCACTTCTTGTGATCACATACCGGTAGGAACTGATAGTAGAAAACGATGTAGCCGCCATATGGTTGGTGGGGCGCCTTTTGTTACATGTAATGAATGCATAGAGTTGTTGGAGCTTCCAAAGAAGATTCTAGAACTTGACAAGAGTCGGTGTAGGATACATTGTGGAGGATGTTCTTCTGTAATTTCTTTTTCCATGGTGGATGAGAAGCTTACTCCTGTTAATAACTCTCCAAAGCAGGCATTGAAGGATGATCTCGATAGATCTGGAGAGTTATTACATGGCAAACCATACGATCCTCATGGAGGCATGAGACAGGAGAATGGATGCTTTCACTCTAAGGACTATGAAAGTTTAGCTTATGATTTTCCGTCAGCAGAAAGAGAACCTATGTTTCGCCTCTCTTCTAGTGCTTTAGAGGATGAGGTTCATGCAGACAATTTCATCACCGGGTTTTTCTCTGCTGCCACATGGCTCACCCCTTAAGGTACATTGTGATCATTCATCAGCACATGGCGTTGTAAACCGATATGGAAAGACAAACCTAAGTAGCCAGTCTGACCAAGAGAGGAGCCTACTGAGCAAGAACACAAAACAAGAGAATTCTTTGAAGGCATCACCAGAAACTGAGCTGGATGTATCACTCAATGAGTATACTCCAGCAATGGGCGGTCCTTGTGTTGGCATTATTTCTGTAAGTTTGAAATGTATCCTTGATCTTGGAAGTTCATCCCTATGAAATTATATGTAGTCTGATCAATTTCTTTGAATCTGGTTTCAGCCACACATTGAAGAATTCAGCTATCCAATGCCACAGAAATAAGTACAGAACTATGCTTGTGGAAATACAGGTGTATTCGTGAATGGGGGAGAACTCCACCTGGATGATCTAGATTTGCTGGTCAGGCGTGGGGTTGCGATAAATCGGTCTTACTCTTACATTGTTGAGATATCCGAGGAAGTTGTGGACGACGACTCTCGTGTAGAGCTTGTTTCTCTCGGCAAGCTCACCCCAATGTAATGATCAGCCAGAATATTATGAAGTTTTCTTGTGCTTAGCTCCATACTATCATGTTACAAAAATGTATTTCGTTGCGTTTGATATTACTCATGATTGATTTGTTCGAGTTTATTATGTGGAGGGTTGAGAAGGAGAAGCATGGGTTCGGAATGAGGGTTCCAGAGGTAGCTTGATAGGCAACTCTTGCATGATTTAAACGTCTCAAAATGACTCATGATCATGACACCAGAAATACTAGAATCATTCATCTGCTGCAACCAAAACATAAATGCTATCAAGGAATATACAACGCAGAAAGCGAATGTGGGAAGAAAGATACCTTGTGAAATCTGAGAATCTATCTCCTGCACCCCACGGTGAGATCTACGGTGCAACACTAAATTATTTCGGGTATAATTTTACTTTAACAAATTTTAAAAAAATATATTTACATTTCAAATACTTGTATTTACACATTTATAAACTTTTATTGGAAAAAAATCATTTAAAAAAATTTAGAAAATTAACATATCAATTATATTAGAAAATAAATTTTATATTTTTTTAAAACATGATTTTTTTTTTCCAATAAAAGTTTATAAATATGTGAATACAAGTGTTTGAAATGTAAATATATATTTTTTAAATTTTTTTTAAAGCAAAATTATATCCGAAATAATTTAGTGTTGTGTTACACCATAGGTCTTACCGTGGGGTGCAGGAGATCCGGACTCCTGAGAATCATGATGACTATGTCGAGTGGCTCCCAGATAGGTATATATCTTCTTACTCTAGATAATCATCAGAAGAGAACAAATTAGTAATTGTAGTTCTCTACTAACAGTAGGAAGTAGTGTGCCCTATCTATATGATCAAAACCATTGGTTTAGTTTTGTTGGTATGCATTTTGAAATCTGAAATTGTTGGTGAGCATAAACCACAATATTTGGTCATTATTTGCAAATAGAATCCTGCAATCTGGCAAGCATTCTAGTTTTTCTAGTGAGAATTACTGGTGGAATAGGAGTAGAAGCAAGAGATGAAGGACTGTCAACTGAACCCTGCAATTGTGAAGAGGAGCTACTCAAAGCATCCAATACAACATCATGAGGAGATCCCAGACTGCTAGATGACTGACCACTATGACCATTATCAGCAACTGAATGATGATCCTGACCCTGGCTTGCATACTCACTAGGCAGCACAACCAATGGCACACTATCATCTGTGGCCTCTGTCGAACATACAGGATGATGGGAAGGAGGAGGCACAGATGGTTTACTCTTGAAAGGAAATATGGACTCTGCAAACTTCACATGTCTACTTGTGATTATAACCTTTCTGTCTAAGTCAAATAGTTTTTAGGCTTTCATGCGAGGAGGGTAACCCCCAAGAAAACACATTTCTTAGCTAAAACCCCCCAACTTATCCCTGTAATCATTGGGTTGAACAGCATAACATAAGCAACCAACAACCCTGAGCATATCATAGCAAGGAGCAACTTTATACAAAACCTCAAAAGGAGATTTCCAATTCAACACAAAAGAAGGCATCTTATTAATAATGTGGGTAGCACTCAATACAAAGTCTCCCCAAAATTTGATTGGAAGAGTAGCATAAAGTCTGATGGCTCTTGCAGTATCTAATAAATGCATGTGTTTTCTCTCTACACGACCATTCTGCTCATGAACCCCAAGAGCAGACCTTTGATGCAGTTTTAGACACTGACAACAAGTTATGTCTGAACTGAGGCACCAAAAGCACATTGTGCAATATCAAACTATCACTTAATTTGACATTCCCAATTTGACAAACTATAAGATTATTCCCATCAGGCAAACCAAGCAAAATAGCAGGAGACAGATCAACAACATCAGAAAATATTGACTTATCAAAAGCAATATGGTCAGTGGCTCCTGAGTCTACAATCCAAGAATCATTCGTAGCTTTATCAGATCCAATAAGAAATGAAACATTTAGAGTACCTGCAAAGTGCACTATAGCCTGATTTGCAGAGCTATCAATACTCTCCACAGGTGATTTACCTTTCATCATCTTCAATATTTCCTGAAATACAGCATTAACGTACCATGGCTTGATCAGGTTTCACATCCATTCCAATACTATCAAATGGACTATCCTGGTGAGTACTTTGCATCTGTGTAGCAAACTTCTTGGGAGGCTTAGTTTTTTCCTCATCCTTTCCTCCTTTAAACCATTCTGGATAGCCAATCAGTTTGAACCAGTAATCCTTTGTGTGCCCACTTTCTCCACATTGATCACACAATCTATCAAACTTAGCCTTCTTGTAGTCCCTTCTGTACTGATCTGTCTGCTTGGAACTATCACCAACTCGAAATCTATTAGCAGCATTAGCTTCTGCATCAAACTGTCCAAACTTAGTCACTGCAAGAGCATTGACATCTCCTTGAATAACATTTGTAACCCCTTTAGGTCTCTCAATTTGTGTATCCATTTGGAAGGCTTTATTGATCCCTGGCATTGGATCCTTAAAGAGCACATTGCTCCTTAGATTCTCATACACGTCATTCAATCCCATGAGAAATTGCATGACCTTTACTTTCTCTTCCCTTTCCAGTATCTTCTTGAGTAATCCACAAGCACAATTATTGAATCCTCCACATGAACAACTTGGAATGGCATCAAGAAACTTAAGCTCATCCTAGATCTTCTTCAATTTTCCAAAATACGCACCTACTGAGAGATTTTCTTGCCGAATATTAGCCAGTTCTCTCCTAAGCTGATATACCAGAGGATCATTTGACTCATGAAAGCGCTCTCTGATCACATCCCAAAGCTCCCTTGCGACTTCATGCACCATGGAATTAAGCATCCAACACCTAACCATGGAGTTCGCTCTCATCCATTTCTCGTAGTCTTTGCTGTCCTCGTGAGGTTTCACATAACTACTAGTTATGAAACCTAATTTGGCTTTAGCACCAAGCGCCATTTTGATTCCACGGCTCCAACTTGTAAAAATCATTCCATTAAAATGATTCGAAACTAAAACCATTCCAGGATGATATGAGCTTGAAAGAAAATACAGATTAACATGATCTCCAGCCATAACTTGACCAATATCCCCAAACTGCAAGCCATTTGGGGCAAAATTCCATCCGCGAACACCTGCACCAGGTGCCAGTGGGGTAACGACAACGCATCCTTGGCCACGACCACCACTGCCATTGCCATTAGCACCTGATCCTTGTCCATGACTACCACCAATTCCTCGACCAGCCATGAAAACTGACAATTTTAATGGAACCCGTATTGCGAGATCTGGCAATCTTCAAATGATTGCGAGATCTTTCCGAATCTTTATTTTAGACACTATTTATCCAAACTTTCTAGGGTTTTCTAGACACATTTTTAGCCTATTTTAGGTTGTTTTTTAGTAGGTTTTGAAGAAGACATCTCGGAATTGAAGACAATTAGGATTGAAGGTAAGAGTATGAATGTTAGAGTATGAGCTAAACTCTTTTGTTTCGCTTGCGATTCGTAGGCATGGTTGGTTGATTTTATAGACCGTTTGACTTTATGACGCGTTGATTAAGGAGATAAAAGCTATATAAAATATTAATTTTTTAAAATAATATTATACTCAGTATTAATAATTATAATATTCTTTTAATGAATTAAAAAAAATATTTTATATAGTTTTTAGCTCCTTAAAAATATGTCATAAAATCGAACGACTTATATTTTAAACAGAAGTAGTATTATACTATAATACTTACATTAGTTTTTATTTATTTATTGACTTCTAACTTGAACATTATTTTTTGAATTTTTTTCTAAATGATTATTTAAACTAAATTCATATATTCCGGCAATGCACGAATATTTTTTACTAGTACTTCTGAACTATTTTTAATGAGGTGTTATCACAATTAATATTGTAGTTTTTTTGTAGGATTGGGCAAAAGTTGGATCGGACCGGAATCGGACCGGGACCAGACCGGAAATTACGGTCTTTGGATCGGACCTGAAGTATTACGGTCTGGTCCACAGTCTATGAAAATTTAGATTTCGGGTTCCGGTCCAAACCTGGGACCAGACCGGAATTTCGGGTCGGACCGGATTCTGAATTAAAAAAAAAAATGTGCGCTGCTTGTGACCTACCCTCCCAAACTCCCGCGCGCAGCCGCTTCTTCTGAATCTTCCATTCACTTGTTCAGACAGAGTTCACTTCTCTCTCTCTTCGTAGCTGCTCCTCCGTCCGGCTCTACCCTCCTCGTTGTTCATGGCTCCGATCCACAGTACTGTCATGGGCTTTCTTCTTCTTCCCTCTCTTTTCACTTTTAGATCTAGGGGTTTTAATTTTTATTTTTGCTTTTTGGGATGATGGTGATTAATTAATGGGATGTCAAAGGCATCTATGATTGTAGCAGTTGAGTTGCAGGGGTAGCTGATGATGAACAAGGGAAACTCAGTATCTGATTTTGATCAAGGATACAACTTGCCCTTTTCTTTTATTTTCTTTTTTTTTTTTGGAAAAAAAAGCTCATACTCTAAGCCTCTCTCTTTGAGTCTCTGTTCGGTCTTCTTGCACTTTAGAGAAATTTCAATGGGAACAGGGGACTATCGGTGAAGAAAAATGGTTTTCTTGAATAGAGCTGAAAAATCTTACAAGAACAGCGTTGTTCTTCCTGAATAGTTGTAATAATCAGCCCCTAAAATTTGCGCTCTAATTGATGGAATTGATCAACTCAAAAATAAAAATAAAAATGGATGCAACTTATTTCCGATCCAAAAGGTCTTTTCGGTCCGCAGACCGAAAAACCCGGTCTGATCCACAGTCCATGTTCCCGAAAATTCCGGTCCATCGGATCGGACTGGGACCGGAATGTCCGGTCCGGTCTAGACCGGAACCCAGCCAAAGTTTTTTCAACCATCAAATTATACATTTCTAATGGGTGATGATAAATTCACCGCTAATTTTTACTATTTTCACCGCTAATCACCGCATAGGTATGCGGTGAGTTTAATGACAGTCTACGATCCCACCGCATACATATGCGGTGGGTCGAGAAGTATACAGGTCTATAACCATCGCCATAACGGTCCAAAACCGTCGCCATAACCTACCGCATAGGTATGCGGTGGGTTATGGCGACGGTTTTGGACCACTTCTACAAACCGTTTTCAATTGCCCAAAAATTAACCGTATGTATACGGTCGTTATAACTCACTGCATAGTTATGTGGTGGGTTTGTATACAGTCAACGGATCCACCGCATGTATATACGGTGGGTATGGGAAAAATTGGATTAAGGTCACCGCATACCTATGCGGTGATTAGTGGTGAAAATAGTAAAAATTAGCGGTGAAAATATCCGTCCCGATTTCTAATATTGCGTATCTTTTATTAATATTAATATTTAATTTAATTTATAGTACTCCCTCCGTTCGGCAAAAACTTGTCGTTTTAGAGTTTTGTTTTTGTTCGGAAAAATTTGTCATTTTAGGTATTTTTGCTTCTACTTTACTAAAATGCCCTTGATTTGATTGATGTGTTGTGAGTTGTAGTTTTTGATAAAGTAAAAAGTAGAGTAATAAATGAGGATAAATTTGTAAAAAAGGAGTGTAATTATTAGATTTATTAAAAGTTGTGTGAAAAGTTAAAATGACAAGTTTTGTCGAAGGTACGGAGTAATATTTATTTGTTACTCCGTAATCCGTATGTTATTATGTTTTTTTTAAACCGCGGAATGGCATAGGGGCAGGATTGCAATAGTAGATGTGACGTTATGGGGACTGGGGAGGCAGCCAAGCACGTGGGGAGAGTGCGTGCGAATGGAAGAGGCTGGATATATGTGACCTAATAGTGACATCATCAACACGTCGGCCTTTATATTACGTCTTCCGCCCGGATTTCCACGAAGCACCCTTCCGCTCCCGTCCTCAAAATTGGGAGGATGATACATTATACATTACACATAGATGAATTCCTACACCTCCAATTAAAATCCTCCCTTTCGAATTTTGTTTAAATAAAAAAGTTTTTTAAAAAAAACTAACTAAATAGCTACTGTAGTTATTTAGTAACCGCTTTTTTCAATAAAAAGGTAATCATTTTTTAATATTAAAATATGTGGTGAGATTTAAATGGTAAAATACGGAGTACATTAATAATTTCAATTTTTTTTTTAAATAATAGGTTTAGCAATCATTTTTTACTAGAAATGAAATTTTCAAATTTTAAAATAAGTTGTTGTTAAACCAATAATTATATCCATGTTTATCATTATTTTATGTAATGTTGTTAGATTATTTAATAAAGTATTGGTTACATAAATTTATTACAGTAATATTTTTATTACGATTTCATGTGATATGCATTATATTAGGACCATTAGGTTGATACATTAATCCTCATATTGTTATAATCTTTAAAGGTCACTAGGTTAAGTTAAACATATTTGAGTAAAAACATCATAATGACTTTGTTTGAAACAAATTAACCGTTTGCTCAAAAAAAAAAGAAACAAATTAACCGTAGATTATTATATAACTCAAAATAATTCAATTCTTATATACTTGACTCCATACAAAATTGACATATCAACTTCCTTTTTCTTAATTAATTTTTAAAAATAATTTTGTACTTATTACTAATAAGTATTTATTTTTTTAAATAATAACTTTCGAAATTTTAATATTTTATATGGTTTTAACTTTTAACCATACTAGAAAACATGAATAACTAGTAAACAATATCAACCATCGAGAGTACTTATTTTTATTATACATAAAATATATCATGTGTTTGATTTAATGATATGTTTTTATCCCTTTTTTATATGTACGTACAGTCTTTTCTCTATATAATTTTTAGTTTTTAATGAAATTAAATTGTTAAGAACATTAAAATAAAAGAAAAATCCATCCCAAATCAAAAAATGCGATCTAAAAATAAAATTATTTTGAAATTAAATTTTTAATAATATTAATATTAAAAATTTCATCCCACTAACCCACTACCTATTTTTAATTAAAAATTATTTATATTTTTTAAATACAAATGTTGAATTTTGATTGGAGGTGTAGAAATGTAGACATACACCAAGTGTATGGGTACATTTGTCCTCAAAATTGTGACAAAATTAGTGGGGCCTACTGACGTACCGGATTTCGACGGGCTACCCCTTGGCCCTTTCCGGCCTCATGAGTAGTGCTTTTCACTCCGAAAAATGTTCTAGAAAGTAGAAACCTTGCTATTGTCATTTGTCAATTTTTATTATTATTACAGTAATAAGTAAAAATTCGAGCTCAGGCAAACATGAAGTTCGAGAGGCTGATAAGTCGGCACACGGCAGATCGTCAAATATATAACATAAATATAGAAAAAAAAAGTGCAAAAGACCAAGCAACACAAACAACGAAAGATGAATCGTAGTAGCCTTAGAAATAGCAGGTTGGGGACGTAGATTACGGACGAAGTCAATTAAACACCATCGTGAAATAGCATCATTCGTCAGCGACACTTCATGCATCCCTGTAGGCAGTGAAGACAAACCTCCAAAGAATCGCTCCGTACACGGAGTCGCTCTATACACACTACCACGACCTCAATCAATCCTGACTCCAAATGTCAGAACCCCAACCAAGCAATAGATCGCTAATACACACCAAGCGAAGCCGTATATAGCCTAAGCAAAACACAGCAAAAAATTATTACTAATCCAATATTTTTTCAAACCCCTATGTGAATTTGGTAAACCATTTGAGATTTTGTTTAAACCCTTTCGTGAATTTGTTCAAGCCCTTTTGGGATCATCAGATGAGTTTGTCCAGATCTTTTCGGGATTTATAAATATTCATATGTGTGTGTGTTTGTGCACTTTTGTTTAATAATTAGTTGTTGAAACTTGGCGTGCAAGGTTGTCAGGAAGGCAAACTAAGCACCAGTCACAGCAGGATTGAAGCAGACAATGACTTGCGCCTACGAGGCCGCGGGACGAACATAAACCCTCATGACAAGGAGCGTTGAGGGGGAACGATCCAAGACAAACCGTGAATTGAGGGAGACAATTTTGAATTTGGGAAGCGATGATCCAGAACAAGGAAAGTATAAGGATGCGAGCGGCAACCCAAAACCAGTTTAGTACCACCACATCCCTAAAGATCGACACGGAGGCAACCGAGATTGGAAGGAGGGGAGTCGAAGCCACTAAACCGCAAAAAGTCTCAATCCGATTTTACAAGAGGAGGAAATCTCGACCCGCCTACCTTGTGATACGGGGTTAGCCGCATGATGGCCCGATCTTCGACAATCAACAAGAAATTAAAGAACAGAAACAAGAAAGACCAAGAACACCAAGAAAGCTCTCGATGTCAACCAAGAACAAGACAAGACGCAACAAGAAACTGAAGAACAAGACTGACTCGATATTGACTATGAAAGAAACGAACAAGACTCGATAAAGATTATGCAAGACTCGAAATTTATAAGACCAAAGACCGATAAGGACTGAGTCGATCTACATAGAACAAGATAAAGACCCCAGGCCTTCTTAGAGGGTATGAACCAATACCAATGACTATATAACCCGCCTCTACAACCCTACACAACCAAGCAGACGACAACTTGGAGGCACAAGGAGGGGGCTCGTGGATACTAGGCTCACCAAGTCTTGCGAAGTTGATGAACACAAAGCAAACCAAGCTAAAACAATACCAATAGTTGCAATCGATGAGCCATACTACGAATCGATCGACTTTCACTCATTGTGTTTCACACAAAACTGAGAATTTCATATTAATTGAACGTGCGTTTGACAATGGGAGCATTCGGCCTTTTATAACCCTAACAGCCGAATTTGGATAAAAATAAGACTTAAAAGAATTAATAAAAATAACCCCTAAAGTTTCTTAAAATAACTTAAGTAAAATAAATACTAAAAATAGGATAAATTCGTCTAAACATATGACAACCTCAAAAATGTTGATTTTCGGCTAATCTCGAGGTCAAATCTGGAAAAACCTTCAACATCAAAGTTGTAGATCTATTCGTCCTCGTTTCGACAAGGTATGACACGATCCAATCCGATAAATATGGACTCCGAATGACCCATTTTACTGAGACGATAAAAAGCTGTCAAATATTCTGAACGAGTCTAAAACATCATTTGCACCTTTGGATCTTCTCCCAAGGTGGAGCCTTCTTATTCCTCTTGAGGATGACATCATTCTCACAAGCCCGAATCATAGGTTCATCCCAAAGTGTAGATGTGTCCGACGGTGTCTTGTATGGTCCCGCATCACCCTGGATCGAAGAAACCCTAACCGGGCGGAGGAAGGAGACCAGGAGCCTCGCTCGGAACAGAAGTGCGATAAAACAACACAATCTGAAGGGAAGGAGGAGCACAAGAGAGTGGGAGACTGAAGCAGACGACGAGGGTGGATGGTTGAGAGCCCCAAAGCGAAAACCGGAATGGGGGAAGACGACCGAAAAAAATGATACAAAAATCTGCCACCAAACTCGGACGTAAGGCGATTAGAGGGATATGACATGGATTTGAAACATAGTGATTGAAGAGTTTGATTTAGCCAAGGCTGAAACGAAAAAGGAGAAGGATTCAATTGAACCCAACCGAAAAGGGATTCAAAAAAAGATTGGTGGTTATGGGGTAAAAAAAAAAAACAAATTCTTTTAAATTATTTTATACAAAATGATCGATAATTTTGTTTTTAATGAAGCAATACCCTTAATCTTAAAAAAAGATTTTTTTAATTTTTTATATTATGCAATTAAATTTTTATTTGAATAATATATCAGTGGAAAATGAACATATTATATTATTATGTATTCATTTAGATTGATGGATTATGGATCTGCTAATGTTTAAAAAATGGTGTTAGTATGGATTAAGAATAATGTGTCACCACAAAAACACCTGCAAACAATGCATGTAACGAGCTCCTTTAAAAAGATGTGTCAACCGTTGGCTTATTTATAAGACCAAATTAAATAAACGTGCATCCTCAACCTCCCTCCACCTACCTTTCCACCCCCAACCCAAACATCTCTTCTTCCGCCCAATCATTCTGATTTATATTAATTATTTAATTCGATGTTGTCTTTTTTGAGTGGGGACTCATTATTTGAACCTGATAACGAAATATATTAGAAAATATAAATATAATACTCCCCACGGAGGAAAATAAATACTCAGTAGTATGATGACGGGACGGGTATAAGGACAAAAAAAATGTACCAACAAAGTTTTATTTGAATTAAGGATTTTAATTATATACATGTAGTGTCCCTTACCTTACATATACATGGGCGTCACGTCACAATAAACGTGTTAGTATATGCCTTATATAAATGAGAAATTTAAGAAAATGAATAAACGCATTTCAAAATTAATAAAGGGTGGCTATGTGTAAAACTTGGTAAATTACATGCATTTTCATATAACGTTTTGACAAATAATGAGTATTTTAATTTATGTTATTTTTTAATTTTAAAATTAAGTATGATTTTCTATTCAATTTTGGTAAATAAAAAGGATATTATGTCAAATTTTAAAAATGAATGGTGCTTTTCGGTAATATTGAAAAATAAAGGGCAGTTTTTCATTTTTATAAAAGTAAAAAGACGTGAATTTTGAACTCTAAATAACCTTTTGTAAAACTCAAAAATACCATACCAGATATGAGATACCAATAGAAATACCCAAACCTTATCATAACCACAATTTTCTTAAATGTACTATACTGTTTCAAAATTTAGTCCTATTTAATTTTTAACAATTTTTTAAAAAAATCAAAATTATATAAAATATTAATTTTTTAAAAATAACTTTATATTTATTATTATTATTATTACTTATAAAAGAGGCTTTTTTGCCCATAAATACATTTAGTCATTTGTACAATAAATGTAGAGTAATTATTGAAGAATTGGTGAAATATATTTATTTTTAATTATATGAGAAATATATAATGTTGTCGTAATTGGTTGATAATAGTAATATATCATACTATTATTTATTTATTTTATTGTTAGATATATAGCATATTTGAAGAAACCTATAATTTTAAAATTTTCATATACAATAAAATAATATATTGAGTATATAATTGAATCAGTTAGATAGACTCTTAAAAAGGAATAAAATATTAGTTAGATAATAAAAGAATACAAATATTAGTTAGATACTTAGATCGATTGTAAGAAAAGAATACAAATATTATTTATTTAATCCCCTTTACTTTTTTGTTGCAAATGTTGCATTATTTTGTTGACAATAGTTATTAGTTATATATCATAATATTATTTATTTATTTTATTACCAAATATTTAGCATATTTGAAAAAAAAAAGTATTTTTAATTTTTTTTATAGACAATATATTATTGAATGTATAATTGAATCAATTGAACCGATTCTTAAAAAAGAATACAAATTTAAATGAGTAAGTAGGAATAACACTATTCATTCCTTTTATAATAATTAGTGAATAAATATGAAAAATTTTCAACAATAAGTAATAAGTGAGATAATGTGAGTAGAAAAAAATATTATTTGATTTTAAAAATAAATAAATATGAGATTTTTTTTGCAACAAGTGAGAAGTTGTAAGTAAAATAAATATTATTTTTTTGCAAAATAATAAATCTAGGTTTTTTTTTTGTCTCATTAATATTCTTTATTATCATTGAAAATCAATATTTTAAATTATAAGAATTAATAAAACAAAACAAGAAAGTATAAGTATGAGTATAAAGCAGAATTTTTTTATATTTGATACGGAGTAATATTTTAACTCAATTGATAAATGAAATATTTTATAAAGTATAATTCAAACTAAATTATATAAAATAAAGGGAAATTTACAGAAAACCACCCCTTAAATATGGGTGTTTTCACTTAACCACCCCTTAAATTAATAATTACAGAAAACCACCCTTTAAATGATTTTTACTTACAATTCACCACCCCTTCATCTATTTTCATTAATTTATCATTAAATATATTATATTTTAATATTTTTAAACTTCAATTTGATTATAAATATATTCAAAAATTTAATCTAAGTGCTCGATTATATTTCAGTGATAATTTTGTTTATTTTTAAAACCAATAATAAATATAGCATAAAATTATTATCTTAATAATTATATTTAAGTTATATGATTAATTGATAACCTATTTTTTAAAAAAAATTTAGATAAATTTAAAGAAAAAAGTTACATATAACAAATAAAATGGATCAAATTCATATTTTAAGTTGAAAATTATTAACTATTTATTAAAAATAAATAAAATGATCACTAAAATATAATTAAGCCCTTAAATTCAAAATTTGAACATATTTATAATCAAATTTGAGTTTAAAGATATTAAAATATAATATATGTAATGATAAATTAATGAAAATAGATGAAGGGGTGGTGAGTTGTAAGTAAAAACCATTTAAATGGTGGTTTTCTGTAATTTTGAATTTAAGGGGTGGTTAAGTGAAAACACTTATATTTAAGGGGTGGTTTTATGTAATTTCCCCTAAAATAAAATAGTCCCGTGCTACTACGGACCAACCATATAGTACTAGTATTTAATACAGTAAGAAAAAAAGTTGAAAAATAAAACAAACCCGTGCTACTACGGACCAATAATATAGTACTAGTATTTAATACAGTAAGAAAATAAGTTGAAAAGTAAAACAAATGGCATACATGGGCCTCACGTCACATGGCACCTATATGATCGATCACATTCATCGGTATATTATCAAATACTCCGTATCATACTATTTTTACTTTCTTGAATAAAAACAAAGTACTATTTTTACTTTGATTCCACTTTTAGAATTTTTTTTTGTAAATGGCCAAAAAACAGAAAATAATTATGAGAATAGCCAAAACGTGAAACATTTTAGGGATTTAGCCAAAATAGGGTAATAACAGCGACTTTACCCAAGGTTTTTTAAAAAATAATAAAAAAATGTAAGTCGCTGTTACAAACAGCGACTTACCTTATTTTTATTTTATTTTGGGTTTTAAAAAATTGATTTTTTCTGAAAATTAAAAAAAAATAGACATTGGGAGAGTCGTTGTTCACTCTCCCTTTTTAAATTTTTTTTCCCAAACCCTGGAAGTTCAGGCAAAGAGGAAGCTTCTGCTTCGCCCCTCTCTGATCGAAGGCTTCCGTCGTCCCCAATCGAAGATCAAACTCGGCGTCGCCGCCGCCATCCCCAATTGAACGTTGCCTATCACCACCACCACCGCCATCCCCAATTGAACTCGGCGCCGTCGTCCCCAATCGAAGATCGAAGGTCTCCGCCACCACCACCGCCAACCACCACCTCGCTCTCCTCCAATCGAAGGTCGTCTCCGTGCGGCCCTCTCCGATCGAACGCCAATTCGGCTGCCTTCATCCCCAATCGAAGGTCGCTGTTTTGCTGTCCGGCCGGACCGACGAGTTTGTCCGGAAGTTGGCCGCTGCTGTTGGCGGTGGAGGGGAATCCGGAGTTTCCAGTATCCACCGCCTCCCTATTCCGGCGCTCTTCAGCCCCGCCACCATCGCCTCCTTCCGCCTCTGTAGCCTCCTCCTGTTCTCCTCCACGTACCCTCCGACGACCTTCCTCCAGTCACCTTCACGAAAAGCTTCGACCGTATCCGCTACCGCCTCCCTTACGGCCACCACCGAAGCCACCACGGAATCCACCGCCGCCGCCATTGATTCCACGGGATTGAGCCTCGTTGACAGTGATTCATTTGTTCAATTGGTATCCACGGGACTCTGGGTATTTTGTGTTTTTTTTTTTAAAATAAAAAATAAATAAAACCCAAAAAAAAAAAATTAATGTATATAAACAGCGACTTACATTTATTATTATTTTTTAAAAAAACTTTAGGTAAAGTCGCTGTTTGTAACAGCGACTTTACCCTGTTTTGGCTAAATCCCTAAAATGTTTTACATTTTGGCTATTTCCATAATTATTTTCGGTTTTTTGGCTATTTACAAAAAAAAATCCATTATAATATAATGATTGGTTTCATGCCACTTTTTTTTTTGATGTAATTGATTGATCACACTTTTATAATATAATTGTTTGATGTCACTTTTTGATATAATTGACGGATGACACTTTTCGCTACTCCATCCGTTAGTCAAAACATGTTGTTTACTATTCACATACACTTTTTTAAGATGATAAAAACTATATAAAATATCCATCTTTTTATAACTTTTTTTAACAAATTCGTACCTATGAATAGTAACTAGGAAATGTTAAATTTTTTTTTATCAAAAACCTAGATATTTTATATAGTTTTTATCTTCTAAAAGAGCTTGTGTGAGTAGTAAAACGACATGTCTTGCCGAATGGAGATAGTACAATTTTTTAATTCGGTCAATTGTATACGTATGATATTTTTTTATAAAACTTTTTTGATAACTTATTCATTATTGGATAATAATATGCTCATAAAATTATCATTATTAAGTATCATCATCATATGATTCACATCATAAATTAAGTGGTATCAATATATAATTCACATTATAAAAATGTGGTATCGATGCAATGAATAAAATGTGGAATAAAAAAATGTTAAGTTACTATACATATAAAAATACAAAGTCTTTGAAATATGACATCAATATTGGTTATGTATATAAAAATGTACATTATAATATATCATAATCTAAAATCAGAGTGACATCAATATATAGTAAATAGTAGAACATGGAATCAAGCAAAATAATGTGGCATCAATAAGCGTATCATTAATATACAATCCACCTTTTAAGTGTCATCAACAAAAAAAAAAAGTAAGGTGATATCAACATATAATTCACATTATCACCTTGTAAAAATGTAGTATCGATATATAATCTCTTTTGCAAAATATTGTCACCAACATATAATTCACATACTAATGTGGAATTAACAAAGAAATCTTCTCCTATAATGTCATCAACAAATAATCTCCCCCTTCCCCATCCCAACACATTTTAAATAGTAAATGATATACTCAAAAGCACGTATTATAATGCGTCATCAACTAAAAAAATGTGTCGTCATATCAATTCAACAATAACAACATTCTTTGTATATTTCGCTGTAAGGTGAAATCAAACAATATAATGTGACATCAAATATCATAACAAAAAAATAAAATAAAAAAATTGCCAAATAGACACTTTTTTCGGACAAATTGGTGAATTGCCCAACTTTTTAGACAAATTGGAAAACTGTCCACTATATATACTAATTCTCAATAGTGGCGCGTAACTATTCCCAACAAAACAAGTGGAGTTGTTATGATGGAGTACGCGCCTGACGCGCCTTGCCCAAATCCCCTTCTTGTTCAAGCCTCCTCCCAAAAAACCCCTTTCTTGAAGAACCCTAGATCTGAAAGCTCCGCCCCAAAAGCAAACTCTCTTTGTCTAATCAACCTGAAATATGTCTCGCTTGGAGCTAAAAATGTTAATCTCCCATCGTTCAAGGCTGCTGTTTTTAGAATCGCCCCGCTAGATGTGAAATCCGGTGAATCTCTGTCAGATTCAACCCACAAATCGAAACCTCCCTCAACCCTAACTCCCAAATCCAACATCGGAACATCCTCGGCTTATCCTCTTGTCGAGTTGAGCCTTCCTCCCCTCAATCCTTCTAATCTTAGCATTTTCGAGGTTACTATCAAGGTTTTACTTGGGCGGGGTTGTCTTTGTCACCTTGGTGGTGTGAAGGAAAAGCCTTCGCCATGGATTACTACGTTCTGTGGTCGAAAAGAGAAAGTGTGGGTGGCTGGATGTAGATCTCTTGCTTCAGCCAGAAAGAATTACAAAAAGAGAAAGAAAGCTCTTATTAACGGGATTTGGAGGCACATATCTGGTGGTGGCTGGGAGTTGTAAAGGCTCGGATTTTTAAAAATGTTAATTTTCGGAAAAAGAAAATCAAAATGAATGTTTTGATTTAATGAATATTGTTGGGAGTTTATAAAATTTTTATAAAGATGTTAAAATAAAATGATATTAGAAGTAGTATGTAAATTATTGGGATTAAAATATAAAATGTTGTTTTGAGATTTAATATATGATATTGTGGTGATTTATTATTGTGGTTAAATGTTATATGAGTATGTTGAAGATGTGCAATTATATGCTAAGTAAGATTTTGAAATGATGGCATGCAAATTGGTTAAGTGTGAAATGGGAATTATCCTAAGTTGGTGAATTGGAGAATTATATTGAGTATGGTTGTGAGAAGTTGAGATGATAGATTATGAGATAAAGTTGATATTATGGAATGATGATGTGACGGTTATTATGTTAAATTGTGAAGTTGTGTGTGTAATAAATCTATGCTTTGTGTGCCTTAGAGATAGACTCATTGATGTGCTTATACTTGTTAGGTGATCATCTGTGACGTGTCGGATTTCATATTGCCTGGTTGATTGCCTTTTGCTGTTCTGCGATACCAGGTAAGTCTCTTCGGAGCTTACTCAGATTGAATAGAGCTATTCCCTGCTTTAGGTGCATGATATACTAGGTGTTGCATTCATGATCAGCATGTCATGTAGTACCATGCTAGGTTGCATCGATCGTTGAGCATTCTATTTCTTTGTGCGTATGTAAACAGAACGGTCGTATCTGTGATAGTCCTAGAAGTCTTTGCTAGGGTCATAGGGTAGCCCAGCCTCATCGGGTACCCTGAGTCAATCGAGTCATGCACTTCCTTTTATTATGATATGCCTGCGGGCTTTATTGTGGAGCGGGTTAGGCATGCGTGCCGCCCAATTATGAATGAATGCATTCACGAGCTGGCCAGTCTCCACCTATCGGAAGGGGTGGAGGTAGGAGAGGGATATAACACTTGGTATTCTGTGCTAAGGCCTTATTATTATTATGCATTTGATCTTAGGAGCATGTTAGTGTGTTAATATTCCGCCATGCATCTAGAAGCATCTTTATTAGGATTAGCGTATATGTGTGCCTATGGTTGATATGCAGAGTTAAGTGGGCATCGATCTGATCCCGCCCCATATCAATTTTTTTAGGTATTATTTATGTTCATCCTATCGGTGCTGGTTGCTTATTGCGCGGGTCATTTTGTCGGCGGAGAGTGAGCGCTGGAGTGTAGACTTCACTAGACTCTGATTATATTTTGGATTTATACTTTTGACCCCGTTTTGACCCGGCTCTGCCGTGGCACACTTTTGTATTATACTTGTTTCCGCTAGTCGCATGATTTATGATTTCCACGCTTAGATTACGACAGGTACAGGGGACTTCCCCGGGGATTCCAACGATCCCTTCGATTTTGGGTATGAAATCCCCCTTGAAAACATTAAAGTAAGTTTTGAAACCTTCAACCTGTACTCGGGGCGCAAGGTCCTAACGGGGGGTTTTATCCCTCGAAACGTAACCTGGGAATCATAATCCCGGGCCGTTACAGGAGTGGCGCTCTCTTTTTCAGGCGAGTCGACGACGTTTCCTCTGGTACTTTCTTTATCTCTCCTTTGAACTAATCTGGATTTGTGTAAAAAATCTCACCTTCTGGGTGAACAAAACCTCAGAGGGACACAATGTCCCTCTACCGTCTAAATCCCGAAAGGGCCCTCAAAACCTTGTGTTTCCACTATCACCTGGTGGGAGTTTGCTCCCTTCTTGTGGTGGTGGAAACTCCTCAACATCTACAGGTGAACTGTTCACTTTGAACAAGACCGTGCAAAGGGCTCATGCTCCTCCACTCTTCATATCCCGAAAGGGTCCTCAAAACATGCTGAATAATCAGACCTCTTACTGGTCTCTGAGCAACCCCGTATTTGAGAAACTGGCCTCTTCTCATGAGGATATCCGGGTAAATCTTCTTTCTCTTTATACTCGTAATCAAGTTAAAACACACTTGTATCATGTTTTCATCCCTGATGATGCTATGGCGGGGGTTAAGGTGTTAAATCTCATGAAAACCATTCTTTGCTTGTTGGGGGTGGATGGATATAGGTATAATGATAATGTTGAGCAGTTGATTGATACTCTTGTTAAATTGCTAGATAAAACTTCCATAAGGGTACTTATCTGTTTTTTCAAAACAAGTCTCACTGAATTGCTCTTTGCTTCTATTGTTGCTCCTCATGCTTCTTACCATTTGTTGTATGAGTTTGAGCAGCTAGGAGTTTGGGACCCTATTACCTCCACTCCCGACAATTGCAAATGTGTTTTTCATGAGCTATATGCTACATCTTCCCTGCTGAAGGGAAATTGCAAAAAAACTATAAAAAGAAAATTGTTTTACAAATCTATCAAGTTTAATTGTGTATCTCTGACAGCTGTGGGGAATATATCATACTATAATAAGGGATTTTGCGAGTGTGGTTCACGAGAGGAATGGAAATTCTTTTCCCTGGTGTGGGGAATCTACAAATATGTTCTGTCTTGTGAACCTCCTTACAGTCCTTTCAAGAAAACTTTGAAGTCTTGGATAGACAAATCATCTTTATACATTCTTATGTGGTTAAATTTCATTATTGGGAATATTAGGTGGAAGAAATATGTTAATGTCATTAAATTGTTTGTTATTAAATCTAACAAGTGCAATTACTCTTTGTCTGAGATGAATTTGGTGGGTTTAGGCAAACAACCTTTGGATTCAGCGTTTCTTGCTAACCTGTGGAATAACCCCCTAGAGGGCCCAAAATCTCGTTTAGGAGATTCGCACGCTTCTGTGAGGAGTAAAGTCCCCGAGGTGGATGTTGCTGATCCTCCGATGAGCAAGGCTGGAAAGAAAACCATAAGCGGATACATTGATAAAGAAAAACACATGGTTTTACTGGTGATATATCTATCTCTCCTGACCTACAATAATCAAGCCGGTTCCTCTTGGATACTATATTGCCATAGTACATCTTCTTGTGGTGAAATTAACTTTATCTTTTGGTGTCTATCTTGCACTCGGCTTTGGCGTATGCTGTCTAGCCTCTTCATCTTGATCGCCCTTGTGGTTTGCTATGCACTTAAATGTATTATTTATGAAAATTTATGTGTTGTAATGATGGCTCGACAATATATTATTTATGTGAATACATATATTCTAGCTCAAATTTATCATATCTCTACTTTAATTCACTTCAGAATACCAATCTATCATATCCTTCTCTCCAGAAGTTGCACACCTCCCTCCAAAGGTTTGATAATCACAATTGGCTTGCAGAAGGCCTACTGGTGGTCTGTAGTATTGAGGTTAAATTGTGGCCTGGTTGCTTGGTTAAAGGCTATTGATGTTCAGGTGTATATGCAAGTATTGGTTTACATCTTCAGGCATGTAGTGGCTTATGATTCTTCCTGTCAAACATATGCATTTAGTGCTTTCATAAGACATCTTCTGATGTTCAGATGTGTAGCTATGATGTGCAAAATTTCACAAACCCTTTCAACATCCCCTTGTGTGGGTAAAATACAGGTTTGTTTAATTAAATATGGTGAACAATCGATTCTGAATACTCTTTGGGAAACAAACTGCCAGACCACTCAATCTCATGAATATTGCTTTCTCATTAGAATGAATAAAATTCATATAAATACAAATGGTGATATGCAGGAGGTTGGTTTTAATTCCAACTCATGTAAAATGATAACAAACTTTATTTGGGTAAATAAACTCATAAACGAAACAAGGAAACTCAAAAGGAAAATTAATCTAGGAAAAATGAGGAACACTGCAAATAGAGTAAGATATGGGTATGGGAGGGCTTACCTTTTGCTCGCCTATGCAAAAACAAAGTGGTTATGATTATACGATATTGGAACTGTAGGGGAATTGGAAAAACTACCTTATGGACCAACATGAATGAATGGCGCTCACTAGATCATGTACAAATGCTAATCTTAGCAGAAACAAAGACTGAATCAGAACCAAAGGAATCTCTTTGGAAAAATGCGGGATTCACAAACATGTGTTGGTCCCCGGCCTCTGGACGGGCCGGGGGTATTGCTTTATTCTGGAATGAAAACTCTTTCATAGACGAAACCATCTCGGTGATTATCCACCTCCCAAGAATTATTGGCGTAAAATACAAGAACATAAAAGAGAACTTTGAGTGTCTAATGCTTTTTGTATACGCTCCCCCCAACCCCTCAGAAAAAGAGGACTTTTGGAGACACCTATACGAGCTGATTACCCAAAGCGACATCCCATGCTTAGTTATGGGAGACTTAAACGAAATAAGCCAACCATCAGATAAGAGCGGAGGGGCTGATATCCATCCGGGAAGATTCCTAAGAATTATGGAATTCAAAGATGAATGTTCCTTGATGGAGATCCCCTCGTACGGTAACCCATTTACCTGGAGGAAGAAGCAATTTGGTCCAGATAACATTTTTGAAAAACTTGACAGGGTGCTTGTCCATCATGAAATAATCGACATGTTCCCCGATTTGGCAACTAAAAATGGAGCATTCTCTAACTCGGACCATTGTCCTATTTCAATTAACATTTCCAAAAATACTAGCTTTAAACCTCCTCCTTTTAAATTCGAGAACATTTGGTTGCAAAGAAGAGATTTCAAAAATATTGTTAAGCAAGCATGGAGAGCTTCATGTGCAGGCTCTGCTATGTTCCGAATTACACACAAATCAAAGATTCTCAAACAAAAGGCTAAAATATGGAATAAGAAAACATTTGGAAACGTCTTCCGACAATTACAAGAAGTTGATGAGACCTTAATCGAAATACAATCGAGCCAACAAACTAACCAAAACCCAGAATTATACACAAAAGAACAAAATCTCTTGTCTAAAAGAGAAAAGCTACTCCTTTTTCATAAAACTTACTGGAACCAAAGAGCTAAATCAAAACATCTAAAGTTAGCAGACACCAACTCCGCATATTTCCATAGAGCAGCCACAGGGAGAAGAAATCGGAAGATAATTAGAACAATTACCTCATCAGAAGGAACCAGCATAATTGGCGATGAAAATATTAAAAAGGAAATTAAAAGAGACTTTGAGATAAGATTTAGTCGAGAACAAATGTATATGGCCCCTCAATTAGAAGAATACCTTTCAGGAATCAATTCAGTCATTACAGAAGAGGAAAACAAATCACTAATTCAACAACCAACAAACAGTGAAATAAAAAAAGCAGTCTTCTCAATGGGGAACAACAAATCCCCCGACCCTGATGGAATGACGGCTGAGTTCTACAAAAAATATTGGGACATCGTTGGCTCTGATATCATCCGGGCTACAAAAGCTTTCTTTCACTCTGGCAAACTGTTAAAACAAATAAACCACACATTTATCTCCCTTATACCAAAAAATGATAACCCCTCCATGACTACACACTATCGCCCGATTAGCCTATGTTCTACCTTATATAAAATCATCTCAAAGATAATAACAGAACGACTGAAAATGGTAATAGGAAAACTTATACACCCATTACAAGGAGCCTTTGTTTCCGACAGAGCAATCCAAGACAATATCCTAATAGCACACGAGATATTCCACTCATTTCGCACTAGAAAAGGTACTAAGGGATGGGCTGCAATAAAACTCGATATGGAGAAAGCATACGACAGAGTAGATTGGCATTTCACGAAAGCAGTTCTCCAGAAATTTGGATTCAACCAAAAATTTGTGGACATTATTATGGAGTGTGTGACTACAGTCTCTTTCTCTGTTTTAGTAAACAACGGCCCTACAGATCTTTTCAAACCTTCAAGGGGTTTGAGGCAAGGGGACCCCCTCTCCCCGTTTCTCTTCCTTCTCGGGGCAGAAATCCTTGCTCGTAAACTCTCGTGGGAGGCAGAATCTAACCACAACAACATCGGATTTAAATTTGGCCATTCGGGCCCCTGCATTCCGTTCTTGGCCTTTGCGGACGACATAATAATATTTTCCAAAGGAAGTAATTCTGCATGTACAAAAGTCAAAGAGATAATTGAAGACTACTGTAAATTCTCAGGGCAACAAGTAAACTACCATAAATCGTCCTTTCAAACCACCCCAGGTATCCCTAGAGCAAGAGCCCGAGACCTTGAAGGAATTTTAAACATACCCCTAGAACGAAACCTGGAAAAATACCTAGGTTGTCCCATCATAAATGGGAGGGTTACCAAGGAAACTTTTGGCGAAATAATATGTAAATCTAAAGATCAATTGAGTAAATGGCGTGCTAACGCTCTTTCACAACAGGGCAGAGCAACCCTAATAGTATCAAATTTATCATCAAAACCTTTATACTCAATGCAGAGCTTCATGCTTCCGGCAGCGGTCCACAAACAACTAGATCAAATCAACCGAACCTTCTTCTAGAACAAAGATGCGCAACATAGCCCATTAATCAGTTGGGACAAAATATGTAAATCAAAAATGGATGGAGGACTGGGAATTAGAAAAACCAAAGATATGAATGAAGCTCTTCAACTAAAACTCATCTGGAAAATTCTAGCTGAACCGGAAAATAACTGGGTCAAAATCATACAATACAAGTATCTGAAAGACAACCACATCCTTACCTATTGTAAAAAAGGCAATGCCTCGTGGCAATGGTCGAAACTGAGTTCTCTAATCCCAAAATTCAAAACGGGACTCATCTGGCAGGTGGGGGATGGGAAATCAATTAAGTTTTGGGAAGACAACTGGGTAACAACGACACCTCTAAAGGACAAAATAGACTCTCAACATAACATTAATCCACATGATTTCGTAAGCAACTACATTATAGGAGGACAATGGTGGAAGGAGAAACTTGTATCGGTGCTTCCTAAGCCCATAGTAGAGGATATTATGAAAATCCCCTTGCCAATTACCCCCCTTGGAGACAGACTGTATTGGTGGCCAGCCAAAAAGGGCTGGTTCACAACGACAAGTGCATATGACTTAATCTCATCCGCACCACAAAGACCTTCAGATGAATTCTCATGGATCTGGAAACTCGACGTCCCACCAAAAGTTAAGAACTTTATTTGGAAAATAAAACAAAAAGGTATCGCCACGGCTACCCGTCTGGCCCTTAAAGGGATGGCGGTACCAAACACATGTAGTTTGTGCAACCAGTTCGCAGAAGATGATATCCACCTATTCATAGAATGCCCCATCAATAATTTCCAACAACAATTCTCTAGACAAATATCTCAAAGCATTAACAACCTAATTACAGAAAACAGAGATATGAATCAAATTCTACAAATTTTAGGTTCCACTCTTTCGATGGAGAAGAAACAACATATAGCAATCAGATGGTGGACCATTTGGTTAATAAGGAATCAAACAATTTTTAGAAATGAATCCATCCCCTCTGCAGAGGCTATTAAGAAAATGATCACGAATAATATTGATAACTGGAGAAAAGCTTGCAGATGGAATGAAATGGAGGATGACGGCCTACAGAAACAAAGTAAGGGAAGAGAGCTCTCTGGAAACAATAGGAAAACCTATCGTTGGAGGAAACCTCCGGCGGGCAAATATAAGCTAAACTTTGACGGATCATTTAAATCAACCACAAACAGTTCCATTGGATACATCATCAGAGACTGTCGTGGAGATCCAATCAACATTGGTGGAAATGCTAATGGTGGTCAATCACCTCTTATAGCGGAAGCCTTAGCCCTACGTCTAGGGATTGAAAAAGCTAGAGAACTAAAGATACTCGATCTAATAATAGAAGGAGACTCTAAGATTATCACGGACTATCTAAGATCACAAGTTGGATGTCCTTGGGAAATAGAAATGGTTATGTCAGATATTCAAAGTCTTCTCAAAGGAATAAATAATGTTAGTATATCACATACTCCCCGTATTGGTAACCGGGTAGCGGATAAGGTTGCACACCTTTGCTACTCTACCAGGGGGCCTGAGCTATACCTAGATACAAGTCTTCTTGACCTCATCCGGCAGGATGCTTTCGGATAGGGTTTTCCCATCCGAATTTTTACCTAATAAAAAAAAAAAAAAAAAAATAGTGGCGCGTAACTTCAGATCTGAATTGTGAAGCCGAATCTTCCCCCAACTGTCATGCCGGCACCGGATTGGAGGCGAAGCGGTCGAGATTGAAGGTCAGGCGCTGGATCAGACGAGTTCTCGCTCGTAGTCAGTGCGCTTGTCCTGTGCTGAGAGGATCCTCTCCCTCTCTTTGCTCTCGCTGTTCTCGCTGCTCTCCCAAACGCTGGGCAACGAGAATGAGGTTGCGTAGGCGCTTCCGTCCGACCAGGCTTTTCGACCGCCGCCGCCACCATGCTCTCTGACCACTGTCGGACGCAGGTGTTTTCCTTCTCCCATTCTCTTCCCATCTCACTTTCTCTTTGTCCATTTCGTTCGATTTCATTCGCCCTAGGTTACAATTGGATTTCTGAATAATCGATGGTGTACGAAATTGAGCGATTTCGAGTTAGCGATGTCGAGTTTCCTTTTGTTTTGGCTCGTGTGACTATGTTGATAACATTATTTCTGTTTTGGATTTGTTGAATTTGAATCCTCGAGTTCAGCACAGCAAGTTATATTTGCACATCAAAGAGGACATCTTTCTCCTTAGTTGAAAGCTCTGGAAGAGATTGAGTTCCCTGAGTTTGATGGACCTTTGAGAGCTGTTATGAATGGTGACTTGCTCAATAAATTGGCTTGCTAGTTGTATTCCGTAATAAATCATGTTTGATAGTGTAATTTATGATTTGAGGGAGCACCTAATTTTTGTTCTCAGACTGTGAATTTTTAGTTTGTTCAATGCTTAGGGATTGTAATTTGCGGTTTCCTGTCAATTTTGTGGTACGTGAATTGGTGATTTTGTGCTTTCAGACGATATGTTTGTCGGATTTAGAGGCTGAATACATGAACCCGTACGAGACGGCGTCGAGTATCAATTATGTGGTCTTGGTCGAATTCATATTATAGGGAGCTTTTTGTGCTGTTTTTTTGCTCACTGGTCACTGGTTTATGTTCTTCTTGACAGTGCCCGTTGCTTGCTATCACCTTCGATTGTAAGTAGTGTCCTCCAATTTGATAGCTATTTCAATGATTGGTGGCGAACTCTGAACTTCATATACTAATATCATATGCATAGCTTGTTATGATTTTCTGGGAGAAAGACAAGGAAAATGAGGTTAATAGGAGCAAAGAACTGCTCTTGTGAATAGTTTTAATTACATCGCTGGTGTGGTTCGAAAAACTCATAATTCCCATTATTTCTGTGGCGAAATCATCAAGTGCCATTTCGGTATGATATAGGAATTGGATTTGGCGGTTAGTTTTGGAATCTCTTGAGCAAGATCTGATGTTCGGCTGAGAAAAAAGTCTATCAATCATACAATCCCTCAAATGTATCATGCCCTCATTTTATAGTCCCTGGATTCTCTACCCTCCAACATCATGGTTGCTCGTTAGAGAAGAGCAGTGAAACAACTTCTTTGTGGAGGGTTAGGGAGGAGGAATATTTCATTCATGGAAGTTTAATGTAGCCACCTTTGTTTCCCTGTGGAGTGGAGTTTTGCAAATGGTGAGACTTGAGAGGGAGTGCTTGAAAGAAGTTTGATAGTGAAAAGAAGTAGGAGGGAAGAGATTAAGGGCGATGGATTAGGTATCTAACCAAAACCCTAACCTAATTCCCAATATCTAACCAGTCACCAAATTTCTTTGAATGACTTAACCCTATTCTTTATTCCAACCAGATGGTTGAGATCCTTTCACATGTTCCCTTAGTTTGATTAGTTTCTATCTTTGCAATGCTTTTGAGCAGAAAAAGGACACCCATTTTGTTGCCCATCTTGGAGCTACAATAGTTCCGTTATATTCATGATTTCATTAGCTGAATCTTGGATAGTGGACTATCCTCGCCTGCCTTGTATACCACATACTTGTTGAAAAATTGTCATCTATGCAGCTGAGATTGCATCCTCTTCAAAGCAAGTGATGTCAGCACTTTGTTATCAAGTGATGTCAGCTTCCAACTCGAGTTATGGGCACACTCGGATATCCTGCTCCAGAGTATGTTGCAACAGGTGAATCTTCCATCCTTTTTGCGTATTTCACTTTGTTATCAAGTTTGAATGAGCAGTATTCTGACATTTCATGTTTTTTCCTACAAGTTTTAGTAATGTTAAAATGAGGTTAGATGTTGAATTATCAGTGATTTTGTGTAATTTACCCACTCAGGCCACTTGTATGTGAAAAGCGATGTGTATGGCTTCAGAGTAGTGCTACTGGAGTTGTTATCAGGTCTGCGAGCAATTGATCAAAACCGTCTAGCTGGACAACAAAGCCTGGTAGATTGGGGAAGGCCTAAGATGTCCAATAAAAAGGTGAAATCCATCATAGACGGACGACTGGACAGACAATACTCGTTCAAAGCAGTACAAGAGGCTGCTCAGCTTACAGCCAAGTGCCTACAGCAAGACCCTAGATCCCGGCCATCCATGAAGGAGGTTGTGGAAGCATTACAGCAGATAGAAGCCACGAGGGACATCAGAACCAGCACTTCCCGGTCGTCTAATCGCAGTTCTGGCAGGATTCCTTCTCATCGGAGCCACTAGGGATGTGGGTCAAATCTTGATGGCCATAGGTAACCCTGAATGGCTAAAACTGGTATGAAAAATGTAGAAAAAATGGATGAGATTTGACTGTATAATTTATGAAGCAAGTGTAGTGTTGTGTGATCAGATGGCATTTGAGTAATCCCTAAATTGTTATGTATACGCATTAAACTTAATTGACCAGGTCTGTGAATTAAGCAAAGTCCAGCCAGGGTGGTTCCAGATGAAGTTTTTTATTATTTTTTTTTGCAATTGTATTGTGGGTGTTACTTGAACTTACTTATGACATACAACACCTAGTTACTTTAATATTATTGGTGGATACTGGAATTTAGCTCTTTTTTTGTGTGTGCATTTGTAAGATTATTTACTTGTTGAATTGTCAATTTTTTGGCAAAGAGATTGAATTGTTGTAAAGTAGTAATTTCGTAGGCAAAGAGACAATAAATTATACAAGTCCCCGCCATTGCATTTAATTATACAAATAAATGCCCACCTACAGATTTTGATAGTTGTTTTTAGGTAGCAATATTTATTCTATAATAGAAGAATATAAACATATTAATGTCAATGCTAATATTGCTATAGTTCCGGCTCAATAAATTATTGCACAACATGGTCTTATTTTTGCTCATCAATAGACTATAATTGCACAACAAGGAGGATTGGTGGAAATTTGCTCAATATGATCTTATTTTTTGCTCAACAATAGATTATATTTGCACAACAATTGAGACTTGTGAAATTGTATTCAAAATGATCTTATTTTTTCTCAATATTATTTTATAGTTGCTCAATAGATTATTGCACAACATGATCTTATTTTTGCTCATCAATAGACTATAATTACACAACATGGGAGATTGGTGAAAATTTGCTCAACATGATCTTATTTTTACTCAACAATAGATTATATTTGCATATAACAATTGAGACTTGTGAAATTGTGCTCAAAATGATCTTATTTTTTTTTCAATATTATTTTATAGTTGCTCAATAAATTACTGCACAACATGATCTTATTTTTGCTCATCAATATACTATAATTGCACAACATGGGCGATTGGTGGAAATTTGCTCAACGTGATCTTATTTTTGCTCAACAATAAATTATATTTGCACAACAATTGAGACTTGTGAAATTGTATTCAAAATGATCTTATTTTTTCTCAATATTATTTTATACTCCCTCCGTTCGGCAAAACTTGTCGTTTACTATTCATGCACGCTTTTTTAGAACGATAAAAACTATATAAAATATTCATTTTTAAAAAAAAATTTAACAAGTTTGTACTTATTAATAATAACTACGAAGTTGTTAAAAAAATTATTTAAAAAACTATATATTTTATATAGTTTTTATCTCCTAAAAAAGCGTGCATGAATAGTAAAGTGTCAAGTTTTTCCGAACGGAGGTAGTAGTTGCTCAATAGATTATTGCACAACATGGTCTTATTTTTGCTAATCAATAGACTATAATTGCACAATATGGGGGATTGGTGGAAATTTGCTCAATATGATCTTATTTTTGCTCAACAATAGATTATATTTGCACAACAATTAAGACTTGTGAAATTGTGCTCAAAATTATCTTATTTTTTCTCAATATTATTTTATAGTTGCTCAATTAATTATTGCACAACATGATCTTATTTTTGCTCATCAATAGACTATAATTGCACAACATGGGGGATTAGTGGAAAATTGCTCAACATGATCTTATTTTTACTCAACAATAGATTATATTTGCACAACAATTGAGACTTGTGAAATTGTATTCAAAATTATCTTATTTTTTCTCAATATTATTTTATAGTTGCTCAATATATTATTGCACAACATGGTCTTATTTTTGCTCATCAATAGACTATAATTCCACAACATGTGGGATTAGTGAAATTATGCTCAACATGTTCTTATTTTTGCTCAACAATAGATTATATTTGCACAACTAGGGGGAAGGATGTGGTGAAACTCTGCTCAACTTAATGTTATATTTGCTCAATATAATCATTTACTTGCTCAATAGATTATTGCTTAACATGATATTATTTTTGCTCATCAATAGATTATACTTGCTCCATATGGGTGTGGGGGGTGAAACTCTGCTCAACTTAATGTTATATTTGCTTAATATAATCTTATATATGCTCATCTATATTTGCTTCACTTAACCCTATATTGTATGGGTTTTTTTTAAAGTAAACAATAAACTTTGGTTACATTTGATCCTTCACAATAGTTTTAAGAGTTTCTCCATTGGATATAGATAGGAGAAAAAAAGAAAATCCCTTTCCGGGCCTAAACTACGCGCGACCCACGCGCCCCTATTTCCTTCTGCAACCCTTCATCCCAAATCCCTAATCATCTCCAGTTCTTCGTCATCCCTCCCGATCTCGTACCTTTTCTCGCCCAAATCGGCTAATCTAACGCCGTTTCGTCCATCCCTTGGTCTCCTGCTGGTCTCAGCCCCTTGGTGTCGGTGTTTCGTGGGATGAATTTCTATGTTCGTCCGCCCGGTCCAGCCTTTGATGGCGTTTATGGCGCCGCCGTCCCCGATCTCATATCCTCGGTGTCGGTTGAGGATCATAAACTGTATTTTCCTTGGCTGCGGTGGGATGGCAGAGTATTGATGTTGATGAAGTTCCCTCGCCTGTATGTGTCCGGGCGGCAAGGTGAAGAGAGGGTGGGGAAAAACGTCAAAAAAAGGAAGAAAGTAGTTTGTCGATGGGGGTGGCGCTGCGCCTGTTTGGCTTCGGTTCTGTGGTGGTCTGCCGTCGCCATCTCTGGTTGCTGGCCCATAGGTTTGTTCTCCATGGAGTCTCCTCTGGTTTTAGTCATTCCTATTTCCTCTTCTAGATATTTCTGCTTTGAATCTCATGGTTGGTGTGGTGTGAGTTATTTGCTTTTTTACTGGCTTATTAACTCTTTGGATCCCATGGATTTTATAGTTGATTATTTTGGTACATCAACACCTGTGATGCAAGGATTATTCCTATCACCCTTCCCAAACAACTCCCGAAAGGGCACAAATCCTCTTAGCGAGGCAAATCCACCCCGAAAGGGCACAAATCCTCTTAACGAGGCAAAACACTCGGAAGGGAGCTTGCTCCCGGATGAGGGATGGCAGCTTGTCTGTCACCCTAAAATTCAGCTTGTATGCTACTGCTGTTCTGAGATGTCTGTGTCGCTCCTAAGAACTCGATCCTACTGGATGGGCACCAAGAATTTTGTTTATTTTCAACAATGTCCTTATGGCTTGACATTGCCATTTGTAATTAAATTAGCACTTAATTTTGCTTTAAAAAATGGGAGTATACCCCCGGACGAGGGCTACGGACACCAAATCATTGGTAGTAAACTACTTCGATATCGATTTACTGGATTAAGAACCCTTATGATCTATTCGTTTTTCGAAACCTGCAGTCGGTTCTCTATTTGTCTGCCTACTCGCTCTTTTGTTTACAATCACCTCATTAGTTGCTGGGCAGGGAGGTCTGATTTTTTCAGAGTCCATGTCGGGGTGCTCCGGTGCAACACCTTTTCGGAGGGGCTGTTATATTATACAAATCTTCAAATACTCAGTAAGCTAACTCAAGTTCCCAAGATGAGCCTTTACTATGATGTTTTTGCCCATTCTTTGAGTATTTGCTATTATCTTTGCTTTGGGTTAGAATGGATATGGCTAGGTTGCTGTGAAATAAGCAAGCTGCTTGCTTTCAATGTTTTATTGGTTGTGCTTCATAAATTGGGTATCCTGTGCCCTTTGTTCTTCAAATATATATTCATCCGATCCCACTCATGTGGTTGCTTTTCATGGTCTCTGTTTACCATGCTACCTCATATTGGCATGACTTTTGTTTTTTTTCTGTCCAAAAAATCAGGTAGCCGTGTCTGTTTGGGTCCTGGGTAGCTATGAATGGATCTATTCTTGGTTTAAATTGCATATGTGGCTTCTGCTACTTTGTCATCATGGATGGTTATGTAATATATTAAGTTTGGATCAAATCGTTGGATTTGTATATACTTTTCTTTCCCACATCCTTGAATCTTCAAGGAATGTTTTCACCTGTTTAATTAACTTCAGTATCTCTGCGGCGGATGATTGGTTTGCTGGATTTTTTTCACAAATAAAAAACTTGGGTGGTCTCGATCGGGAGGTGATTGTTTTATTTCCTTTCGATCTCAGTTCCTTGTCCTTGTTCCCTTATGATTATGTGTTTGGCATTCAACCGATATTGACTATGGTGGGAGGCGCTCTTCACCATTACTTTCACTTTGAACAGAACTATTTTGAGGTGTGCAAGTTTCATCTTCTATCATATTACTCCTGTATGACTTTCAATTGGAGGATTTGGACTTGCTTTAGTCATTCTAAGGCTTGGGCTCGATGGCATGGTAATGCCCATGTTGATTATAGGAACATCTACCAATTCAATTGGTCAAAAAACATTTTTCTAAAATTAAAACTTCAAAATCCAATCGATTTAAGGACTCTGAAATCCGGTCCTTTTATCATCACAAGGTATACATGAAGATCTGCTTTTGGAATTGCAGGGGTATAGGAAAAAGAACTTTTTGGACGGAAATTGATTCTATGTGTAAAAATGAGCATATTCAAATTCTGGCTCTAGCAGAAACTAAATCAGAAATAATTCCCGATGACAAGATCTGGAAAAGTGTTGGATTTGATGAAGCGGTTTGGTCGCCGGCGACTGGTCGATCAGGTGGAATTGGTGTCCTATGGAAATCCTACCAATTACTAAATTTTACAATCTCCATTGCCTTTCACTTACCGCGTATAATTGGTCTCAGACTTGATAGCTTGATTGAGGGGTTTCCGTTCCTTGTCCTATTTGTCTATGCCCCTCCGGGTCCTAATGAAAAAGAACCGTTTTGGGTTATGTTAAAATCAATTGTGATTGACTCACCCATCCCATGTATGGTTTTAGGTGATCTAAATGAAATTATATGTTGTGCCGACAAGCTCGGTGGAGCCTCTACCCGAACTTCTAGGTTCGCTAGACTTCTCTCCTTCAAAAATGATTGTTCACTAATAGACCTCCCCACCTTTGGAAACGCGTATACTTGGAGGAAGAATCCGGATGAAGATTTCAACATCCGTGAAAAACTCGACCGGGTGCTTGTTCACCAACAGGTTATCGAAAAATTTCCTAATATGATCACATATAACGGAGCTTTCTCCACCTCAGATCACTGCCCAATATCAATATCTTTTGAGATCGACTATACTTTTAAAGCTCCGCCTTTCAAGTTTGAAAATGCCTGGCTACTTCGGAAAGATTTCCGCAATATAGTTAAACAATCCTGGAGGGCCAATTGCCCGGGATCTGCCATGTTTCAATTAATGTTTAAACAAAAAATCCTTAAAAAGAAGGCAAAGGAATGGAATAAAACGACTTTTGGAAACATTTTCCGCCAATTGAAAGGGGTGGAGTCTGAGCTCCTGCACATTCAATCCACTGGCCCGAGGATTAATGTTCAAGCAAACTACAATAAGGAAAAGTGCCTCATAAAAAAGAAGGAGAAGCTTCTCCTCTTCCAAAAAACTTTTTGGAACCAAAGAGCCAAAACCAAACATCTTAAGCTCTCGGATTCCAACACAGCATATTTTCACCGGGTGGCGTCGGGGCGAAGGCATAGGAAACAAATACGTAACATCGCTTCTTCCACTGGAACTTTGGTTGTAGGCGAGGAAAATGTTCGGAATGAGATTAAAGAGGATTTCGACAAAAGATTTAAGAAAGAACCGACAGACGACAGGCTCATAAACGAGTTGTTGGAGCTAATACAACCATCAATTACACCGGAGGAAAACATTTTCCTTGTGCAACTACCATCTAACATGGAGATTAAAACTGCAGTTTTCAATTTAGGGAAAAATAAATCCCCGGGTCCTGATGGCTTCACAGCCGAATTTTATAAAAAATATTGGGATATAGTAGGTACATCCGTTATCCGAGCAGTTAAAGGTTTTTTCCATTCCGGAAAAATGCTTAAACAAATAAATCACACATTCATCTCCCTTCTCCCAAAAAGAGAAAATCCGACTGCCACCTGTCATTACCGACCAATCAGCTTATGCTCCAATATATACAAAATTATATCCAAAATCTTAACTGATAGAATGAAAACGATTATTGGGAAACTTATTCACCCTCTGCAGGGCGCTTTTGTATCTGACAGGGCTATTCAAGATAATGTCCTGATAGCTCACGAAATATTTCACTCCTTCAGATCTCGGAAGGGTCGTGAGGGATGGTTAGCAATAAAACTAGATATGGAAAAAGCATACGATAGAGTCGACTGGAATTTCATAAAAAAGGTACTTGAGAGATTTGGTTTCCACGATAAATTTATTTCTTGGGTCATGGAATGTATCACGACGGTATCTTTCTCAGTGTTAGTCAACAACGGTCCTACTGACCTGATCTTCCCGTCCAGGGGTCTCCGTCAGGGGGACCCAATTTCCCCATTCCTATTTATTTTAGGTGCTGAGATTCTGGCCCGGAAGCTCGCAGCTGAGGCAAGACTGGATAAAACCCACATAGGCTTCCCGATTGGAAAACATGGCCCCCGGATTCCGTTCCTCTCATTCGCAGATGACATCATAATCTTCTCGAAAGGTGGTTTGGAAGCTGGGCGCAAAGTGAAGTCGATTGTAGATTCATATTGTAAGGTTTCGGGCCAAAAGGTCAATTACCATAAATCTAGTTTCCAAGCTACGAGAGGCATCCCTAACCATAGGATCCTAGAACTGCACAACTGTCTTAATATTACAAATGAAAACTCAGTAGAGAAATATCTTGGTTGCCCTATTATCAATGGTCGGGTGACCAAAAATACTTTTGAAGAAATCATTTGTAAGTCTAAAGAACAGTTGAGTAAATGGAGGGCCAATGCCCTTTCTCAACAAGGACGCGCTATCTTAATCAACTCCAATCTTTCTGCTAAGCCACTACACTTTATGCAGAATTTCATGCTCCCTGCGACGATGCACAAAGAACTTGACCAGATAAACCGTACGTTCTTCTGGAACAAGGATCTACAGTACCGCCCACTAATTAGTTGGGATAGGATTTGCAAACCGAAACATTGTGGGGGTTTGGGGATTCGGAAATCTAGTGACATGAATGTGGCTCTCCAAATGAAGCTTCTTTGGAAGATTCTGGCTGAGCCTAGTAATGTATGGGTCTCATTGATAAGACACAAGTACCTTCGCTCTGCTAGCATTTTCGAATACAAAAAAAATGGGTCAACCTCCTGGCAATGGTCTAAGCTCACCACTCTAATTAACAAATTTAAGTCGGGGCTTATTTGGTCTGTAGGAAATGGGAAATCAATTAAATTCTGGACTGATAATTGGATCACAACTTCTTCCTTGTCGTCCATGGAAGATTGCCCTCAATATAATAATCATGAGGAGACTGTCAGTGATTACATCATGGGGGGAAGATGGTGGAAGGAAAAACTCCAGAGCGCACTACCTAACCGTTTGGTACGTGAAATTCTAGACATTCCGCTACCTGCCTCGCAATTTGAGGACCGGTTATACTGGTGGCCCGATAGGGAGGGATGGTTTTCCACTGCTAGTGCATACAAATTGATAACAGCCCAGTCAACACTTATCCCTGACAATAATGCCTGGATATGGAAGGCTAATATTCCCCCGAAGATTAAAAATTTTCTTTGGAAAGTATCACAGGATGGCCTTCCAACTGCTTCTAGGCTATCCTGTCGGGGGACGTCTGTCCCGACCACCTGTTCTTTATGTAATGGGGGGCCTGAGGACGAGGTCCACCTTTTACTAGAATGTCAGTTTATACGAGCGATCCATCAATTTCCCCCCCAAGTCCAATCAACTATTGCTTGCATGATTGTCCAGTCTCGGGACATCAAGCCCATTTTGTCGGTTATTGGGAAGAATCTCAACTCGTCGGCGCTAGAGAGCCTTGCTTTCTCTTGGTGGTCTACATGGTATATTAGGAATCAATATTTGTTTCAGCGGGTGGCCATTCCGCAAAAAGACAAAGTATTACGTTTGATTAAATCACATATAGACAATTGGAACAAGACATCTGTGGTTGAGGCTGATTTTGAGGAGGAATTTAGTCATTTTATCCCAAAAGCTCCAAAACAGAGTAAAAGACATAAAATTGTTTCTTGGCGCAAGCCACCGTGGGGTATGCTAAAGCTCAATTTCGATGGATCATCACTTACAAATAACGATAGCACTGCTGGGGCCATTATAAGGGATTGGGAGGGACAACTAGTATCAATGTGTCACAAGAAACTAGGCAAACAACGCTCTCTCACTGCGGAAGCTCTCGCTCTCAAAGTGGGAATCCAACACGCTCGCCAACTCAATATAGACAAAATTCAAATCGAAGGTGACTCTAAAATAATAATTGATCACTTAAATAGGAAAACCAAATGCCCTTGGGAAATCGAAATGATCCTTTCTGATGTACAAATTCTACTATCGACTATGAAAGAAGTCTCCTTCTTTCATGTTCCTCGTATGGGCAATAGAGTGGCTGATAAGGTTGCACACCTTTGCCACTCTGCCCGAGGAGTCGATATTAAAAATGATTCAGGTCTTCTGGACCTCATCCGCAAGGATGCTGCCGGGTAGAGCCTTCTCACCCGAAATTTTTTCCTAATCAAAAAAAAAAAAAAAAAAAAAAAAAAAAAAAAAGAGTTTCTCCATTGGTGAGATCATGAGATGCTAATGTCTTGTCCAACCTCTCTCGGTACTCGGCAATTTCCCCTTTTACAGTCATCTTCGCATATCCAATTAAGATACAAAATTCACATGAATATTTAATACTCCATATTGTATTTGAGTTACCACCCCTCCCATTGTTTTCGATACCAAAACAAGTTTTAAAAGGTACATGCCTCCATGATAACTTCAGATTTCCAATACAAGCTCCAAAGTTACTAGAATACGTATAAAAACGATGCCAGCAATAAAAAAATACGCATAAATATGATGTCAGCACATATAAATTTCACACAAAAACCATGTCAGCACTAAAAAATTGCACTAATATATCTTATTATTGAACACTTATTACAAAATTTTGTAAATTACTAGAATTATTATAGTATAAACTTTAGCCTATGCGGGAGTCGAACCCACATATTTGCACATAAGCACATCGCTCTACCATTGAGCTAAGAGGCTTTTATAGCTCAATAAGTACTAGACCAGAGATAGAAATCGAATACTTGTAATCTATCCTATAACATTAAAAAAAGTGAAAAAAAAAAGATATATTAGTGCTGATACCGTTAGTAAGGGTGTGAGCTGTTGAACTAGTATTTTTGGTGACACTGGAGTCTAAATTAACATGTCCAGCAATTCAGGAAAATGCATTGAACTCAAACAACTTTTCTACTTCAAAGAAACAAACATAATGCACAAAGAAAATGTCTAGCAATTCTACGTTTGATTCCTAAAGCAACAATGGCACAAAATGCAGTTAACATTCAGAAATAGGCCAAGCCTTCATACATATGTCAAAGTTGACAAAAACAATAAAACATCTACTTCATAGCATCTGTTCTCCAACACTCATATTTTGTTGAGCATCTACTCATACCTATGCCTTATTGGATTTTTATCAGATGATATGCGGTTAACTGTTAATCTGATCTTATTATGCAACTACTTCATAGCATCTACTCATACCTATGCCTTATTGAAATAAGAGAAAATAAGAGGAAATGTCCAACACCACCGATCTGTAAACAATCATTCAAAGCTCAGCATTCGCAAAGAAACAGACAAAACCTAGACGTTCACCGCACTGGAAGATATGTACACCGACGATAAAGGACGCTCGAATCACTTGACAAATCCAACAATTACATGTACTGCACTGGAAGAGCGATCTAGACGGAAACATTCAACAATCTGTGGATATCGCAGGTGTAGATGAACCTGTTGTTGGAGGTAGAAGCCTCTTCTCCAATCTTCTATAATGGATTCCGATCGAAACATCGATTCGACACAAGACTACTATTATTCCTCCGATGCTCATCGATTAGGGCTTGGGATTGCTCCGAAACCTAGATTCGACACACAAGGCAGCAGCACTGTACGTGACGAAAGGAGATTCCGACAGGCAAGGGCAGATCCAACCGGAATCTGTTGCTTAGGAAGAGATTCCGACAGGCAAGGGCGCGAAAGAGAGAAGATGTGCCAGATCCATTGGAGGTCGGGCAAAGGCGACGTCGGATCGACATCGGAGACGCGGTCGTAACAGATTCTCAATCGATCTTCGATCGATTGATAAGGAAATCAATCGATCTGATGTGAAGCCAAGCCGTAGATCTGATGCCGAGGCCGGAGATAAAAATTCATAGAGAAGCACAACACATAAGCGAATTGAAGGAGCGGAATGAGGAACTGTACCAAATTCGGAGAGAGAAAGGGCGATGTACCTCCGTCATCGTCGCTTGGATTGAAGAGATGCTCTGAGTCGCTCACAGAGATGGATGGGAGAGAGAGCGCGCGCATACGAGGTGATTTATATTGTGGACATTTCACCAATTTGTCCCAAAACGTGGACAATTCACCAATTACGACAATTTTTTTGGACATTTCACAAATTCCCCCCAAAAAAAGTGGTATAAAAAAAAAATTGGCATCAATATCATATAAAAAAAAATGGCATCAAATGATAATGTAAAATGGTATAAAAAAATCATCAATGTTATGACAAAAAAAACATCAAATCATAAAAAGAAAGTGACATTAAAAATGTCATACTCCGTAATATAAAAAAACGACTTTAAGTTATAATGAAAAAGTTAAATTGAAAAAGTTTCATCAATATCACAATAAAAGTGGCATTAAATAAAAAAAGGTGTCATAAAAAATATTTCATCATTAAAAAGTAAAACACGAAAAAGTTGTCAACTTTAACCGTCGATCAAATAGTTGATCATTAATCATTATTACTATTATTAGGGTTCGTTTTGCTAGCTCTCATTTTCCTGGGAAGTTCAAAATCATAGGAAGTATGAGTCAATACATGTGTTTGGTATGTTTTTTTTTAAAATGAGAAAACCCAGGAATTTCAATTCCTAAGAATTTAAATTCCCATGAAATGGTGGAATTTAACTTATTATGGAGGGGGTAGGTAAGATCTACTTCCTCCATTCTTTTTTTTTTCTAAATTTCCTATAAAATTTATTTTTTACAAACAAAATCTCCAATTTGCCCATATAGATTTTGATTTTAAACTAAAAACAAAAGGTTACAAGAGTAATTTTAAATAAATTACCATGAAAATTCCATGTTTAACCAAACAAAACATAGGAATTGAATTTATGGGAAATTATTTCCAACCAAACATATTTTTACATTTCACATGAAGTAGAATTCATGAGAATTACATATCCCGAGAAGTTACTTCCTGGAAATCTACTTCCTACGTTGGTTAAACGTGGCATTGCTTAATTTAGGAGAGGAGTTAGTCACCTAATTATTTTGAAAGGGGATTAGTTACTTAATTTGGATTTTAAAAAGTATATTGGAGCAATTTTTCTACGATGCTTGTATGATATACAAAAATTTCAATACATCTTAATACCATTTAAAAAAAACTAAAATTTGTAAAGGAGTGACACTTAAAAAATTCATGACAAAACCCTTTTTAACACATTATCACAACACAAAAGCTGGCAAATCCATGTAATAATTTATCAATGATTCGGTGTACACCTAAATAATTTACCAAATTCTTTTTTTTTTTTCCGGTAAGACCAAATTCTTTTCTGTTAACGGAGGCTCGTCCGTGTACGTCTCAGTAATGCCCACCGGATATGTCGACCGACATCTCTCTCACCCGCTCCTCTGTACAAGAAATAATCCGTTTTTACGAAATTGTGATGTATAAATGTATAACGATTAAGGGCGTGTTTGACATTAGATTGTATTTATGTAGATTAATTAGATTTTTGTAGATGTTATAAGATGGAGATTATTTAAGTGGATTAATGGAGCTTTTGTAGATGGTATGAGAGCATCAATATCCATGGGGTAAACTAGACCTGTCAAACGGGTCATTCGGGTCGGGTCACTTCGGGTCTCGGGTAAAACGGATCCCGGGTAAAACGGGTCCTGGGTATTTCCGGGTTGACTAGAACCCGAGTTTCGGGTCATTTCGGGTCGATTTTGGGTTTGTCAATTTTTTTCTTTTTAAATTAAAAAAATCATAATTTGATAATGTTGCAATTGGTTCGACTATATACATCCCAAATCATGCACGTCCTTAAGGACGTGCATGATTAAAAAGGGTTAATTTTTTTTTTTAAATATTAATTAGACACAAGGCTTGCACGTCCTTAAGGACGTGCAATTTTAACCTTGTGATTTGTGGTGTATCTAGCAACACCCTTTTGCAATAAATTTTAATTATGTATAAAAAAATTAATTATATTTAATTAAAAATCAACCGGGTCAATCGGGTAAAATCGGGTCAAAATTACCGGGTCAATCGGGTCACCGGGTCGAAACCCAGATGACCTGGGAAATTTCCGGGTTCGGGTCGAAAATTTGCCGGGCGGTCGGATCGGGTCGGGTTGTATTTTGACAGGTCTAGGGTAAACCCCTTTCGATTTTTTTTTCTCCATCTTCATAAAATTTTGACACATCATTTTTCAATATCTCTACCACTTTCAATAATATTTTACTCACATCCATAAATTTACCCCACTACTTATTTTTTTATTTTATTTATACTCCACCACATTTTTTCCACCAATCAAAACAAAGAGAGGGAAAGTGGATGGGGAGGAGTAACCCCAGTACACTCAGGTTGCCCCTTCCCCCTTATGTAAAGGGGTTGGTTCCACACCCATAGTCTTCTCCCATAGAAAGAGAGAAGGTTATAGGGTAAATGAAACCCATCCTGCTGATGCTCTGAGATGGAGATTTATTTGACAAGAAATCTCGTAAAGGTGTTTGGGGTAGAAGATGTTTGTGGATTTGTTGGTTAAAAATTACAAATTTACCCCTAAAATTAAAAACCCATATACCCCCAATATTGAATTGCTCCCCCATTTGTTCGACAACCAGCACCTGAAACACCCTTCCTTCCTCCTCCATTCGAACTTCCTGATTGGCGATCAGTCCTTGAGGGCCTCCCACCGGCGGCTGCTACGGTGACCCCCAGTCCACCTCGACGGTTGCGGCTTGAAAGAGAAACCATTCACTACCGTTAGATTGTATACAGTCCGAGCAGATCTGAGCATACCCATCCACCGACGGACTATAGGGGTGTCGTCTAGGGGGGGGGGGGGGGGGGGCTCGTCTGTAAGGGTTGTCATTGGCGGTTGGGCTTCGTCTTCAGGGGCTGCTTCCCTCAACGCCGGTGCAAACCCCCCAGGCACCGCCGTCGACTTCGATTCGACCTATTTGGGTTCGAATCTGCCCCTTTTAGTGAACCCTAGACCCAAATCCCCCCTTCAATCCACCATGGTTGACACTACAGAGGGCACGGGTGTTCTCCAGATCCGAGGAAAGAGAGACGCGTGAAAATATCAGGGGCAATACTGTCGATTTAGTGTGTGTGTGGGGGGGAGAAATCTCCAAATAGGAGATTTCATAATTGCCCATTTTTCATCCGATGAAATACGCATAATCTCCATCTCCTTTGTACCGCTAAACACAACAGCGCGGAGATTCCTTTTTTTTTAATCTCCTAATCTACCAAAATCTAATGAAATCTACTTATCAAACACGCCCTAAGTCATTAAAATTGAAAAAAGAAGAAGCCCTTTTTAACCCTGTTTTGAACTTTGGCAAATTTAATACTTCCTCATTTATTTTTTGTACTCATATCACGGTATAGTTGATTATTATTTTTATGATAAACCTATTTTTTATATTTAAATCTTTAAAATAATATGTATAGACAATACAATAGATCATTGATACACAACACTTATTGTATATCATGTTAATAAATTTAATTAATTAAATTAAGAAGATCAACAGATAAGACTAAACGTAATTTCTAATTATTCATTGGTATAGAGAGATTATTCGTTGGAATGAAATTATTCGATATTATTTTACTACATTTATTCATAACCGTGGTAAATAGTTCACACATAACCATGATAAAAATGACTTTCTCTACTAGGCCTCCAATAACTTTCAAACGCCAGCTAAGAAAGTTGATAATTAGTTCATACCCATTGACATCCACCTAGCTCTATAAATCATCCCCTCCACCCTCCTCCATTTATAGGTTCATCTGCACCATCCACAAACCCACCCCCACCCAATAAATAAATAAATAAAACCAAAATCCCAACCACCATGGAATCCCCCGCCGCCCCACCAACCACCGCTCCACCACCGCACGTCATAATCATGCCCTCCGCCGGCATGGGCCACCTCATCCCTCTCGCCGAGTTCGCCAAGCGCCTCCTCCCACGCTTCACCTTCACCTTCGCCGTACCCACCAGCGGCCCGCCCTCATCCTCCCAGCGCGACTTCCTCTCCTCCCTCCCTGCCTCCATCGACACCTCCTTCCTCCCCGAGGTCGACCTCTCCGACGCCCCCTCCGACGCCCAAATCGAGACTCTCATGTCCCTCATGGTTGTCCGCTCCCTCCCCTCGCTCCGCGACCTCATTGCCTCCTACTCCGCCTCCGGCCGCCGCGTCGCCGCCCTCGTCGTCGACCTTTTCGCCACTGATGCAATCGACGTCGCCCTTGAGCTCGGCATCCGCCCTTTCATCTTCTTCCCCTCCACCGCCATGACCCTCTCCTTCTTCCTCCACCTCGAGAAGCTTGATGAGACGGTGTCATGTGAGTTTGCCGAGCTGTCCGACCCGGTTCAGATCCCCGGGTGTATTCCGGTCCACGGCAAGGATTTGATCGACCCGGTTCAGGATAGGAAGAACGACGCCTACAAGTGGCTCCTCCACCACTCCAAGAGGTATAAATTGGCCGAGGGTGTTATCGTAAATAGCTTCGAGGGTTTGGAGGCCGGACCGATCAGGCAGCTTTTGCACCCCGAGCCTGGCAAGCCGCGGGTTTACCCGGTCGGACCGCTGATTCAGGCCGGTTCGTGCGAGAAGGGGGCAGCTGCCCGGCCTGAGTGCTTGAAGTGGTTGGACCAGCAGCCACGTGGATCCGTCCTATTCGTGAATTTCGGGAGTGGTGGGGTCCTCAGTACGGAGCAGCAGAACGAGCTTGCAGGTGTGCTGGCCCACAGCCAGCAGAGGTTCCTATGGGTGGTTAGGCCTCCAAACGACGGCATTGCCAACGCCACGTATTTCAGCGTCGACGGGGAGATCGACCCGTTGAAACTCCTGCCCGAGGGGTTCTTGGAGCAGACCGCGGGCAGGGGTTTGGTTTTGCCAATGTGGGCCCCGCAGATCGATGTCTTAAGCCATGAGTCGACGGGCGGGTTCTTGACGCATTGTGGGTGGAATTCAACACTAGAGAGCGTGTTCCATGGGGTACCACTAATTACATGGCCCCTCTATGCCGAGCAAAAGATGAACGCTGTTATGCTGACCGAGGGCCTGAGGGTGGGTCTCAGACCCTCAGTGGGTAAGGATGGAATCATCCGAGGTGATGAGATCGCACGAGTTATAGGGGAGTTGATGGAAGGCGAGGAAGGGAAACGAATACGGAGTAAGATGCAGGAGTTGAAGCGTGCGGCTTCTGTTGTATTGAGCAAAGATGGATCGTCTACTCGAGCTCTTGAAGAGGTTGCAAAAATTTGGGAAAGCAAGGTTTAAAGTCTTTGCAAGACATTCGTTTCTAACATGTTGTTATCAAGCGGGCTTTGAATTTCGTGTTGCTTAATTTGATTAAAATAATAGTTTTCGCCACTTTGTTATGTGTGGTTGTCATATGAATATTATCCATATTTTACTATATGCACCACATAAAAAATTCTTCGCTTTTTATTTTAAAATTTTTACGCCTCTAAATGCGTAGGGTTTAAAAAAAAAGCTTTGTTGTGTGTGTTTGTAGAGGTGTAGAACTAGAGATATGGCAGCTCTTTGACTTAAAGAATTAAGTTTATAACTCCTTTAGGAGTAGAAACTTTACAATACACAAGTTACTTTTACCCTTTATTAATGAATTAATCGAAAAAATATTTTTCACCTTTTAAATTAATAATAACAATATTATTTTATCTTGTATAGTTTTTTATATTCTTTCAATTATTATTTAGAACGGAGATATTGGTTAAAATTATTTAAAAATATCTAATAACATTTCATAATATATTCATTTCATAATATCTTATCTTAAACATTTCATAATAACATTAGATGATAGCATATCTTAAACATTTCATAATATATTCATTAACTAAGTTATATAATGACTTATAATTTATTACTCTAGAACGGGTGTTAATATACAAAGTTTATTCAAAAAATAAAAATAAAAGAATAAATAACTAATAAGATTAGTTATTTTCATTAGTTTTTCCTATTTATCTTGTGATTGATAAATTATATATTAGGTTAACTAGAAAGTATATAAAAATAAATGGAAAAAGGTATGAAATTCTATGACCAAAAAGAAAAAATATATGAAAATAAGGAGATATGAAATTATTAAAATTCTCCAATTTCTATCCAATTATATATATATATAAGGTAAATGAGCCTAATTTAAAGGTAAATGGGCCTAATTAAATGAGTAATAGATAAATGAGCCTATTTAATGTGTAAATGTGCCTAATTTTATTGGGTAAATGGATAAATGGCCCTAAATATGAGATAAATGTCACCACCTCTCCCATACTTTCTATTTATATGTACCAATATTGCCCTTATTTCAATTATAAAAATTACAGATTTTAGCCCATAATTTTTATTTGAAATAATATTATAAGGTGCATCTATAAGATTACAAAATGCAACAAAATATGCTACATCACAGTTCTTGTCTTTATTTTAAAAAGTGAAAAAATATGAGATTACAAAATATAAAGTGAACAAATAATACAATAAAGATTATTATTAATAAATGTGCATTTTCCTAATGTAAAGTAAGTTTCCTACCAAATATTTTCTTTATGGGTTGCTATTTTTATGGCGGCTTTGTACTTTAATGCGACATGTGTCATTAAAAGCCTATTAGCTCAAAATGGTATAACGATGTGCCCATGCACAAATGTTCGAGTTCAAAATCCCGCATAGGCTATTTATGATTGCCTTTTTTGTGTTCCCGTTCATGAATAAGATTATAAAGTGCAATAATAAAATGATAATGTGCACAAATAAGATGATATAATGCATATATAACATGATGGTGTGCAAATATAAAATTATGTTGTGCAAATATAATATTATGTTGTGCAAATAAAATATCATGTTGTGAAAATATAATATTATGTTGTGCAAATAAAATATTATGTTGTGCAAATATAATATTATATTGTGCAAGAATAAAATGATTAAGTGCAAGAATAAAATGACAAAGTGTAAGAATAAAATGACAAAGTACATGAATAAGATTATGAAGTGCAAGAATAAAAGCCTATTAGCTCAATTAAAAAAGGTATAGCGATGTGCCAATGCACATATGTTCGAGTTCAAAATTCCGCATATGCTATTTATGATTGTCTTCTTTTTGTTCTCGTTTGCGAATAAGATTATAAAGTGAAATAATAAAATGATAACATGCATAAATAAGATGATAAAATGCAAGAATAAAATGACTACTTGTATGAATAATAATATGAAGTGCATGAATAAGATTATGAAGTTACAAAGATTATAAAGAGCAATAATAAAATGATAAAGTGCATATATAACATTATGTTGTGCAAATATACCATTATGTTGTGCAAATATAATATCATGTTTTGCAAATATAACGTTATGTTGTGCATATCTAATAATATAACATTACGCTGCGCGCATATAACATTATGTTGTGCAAATATAACTTCATGTTGTGCAAATACAGTATTATGTTGTGCAAATAAAATATAATAAACTTTGAGCATTTAAACTTTGAACATTGAAATAATAGATAGATCCAGGTGGAGTCGAACCACCAACCTCCTGAATGACAATCGTTCAGGTGCTCATTCCTCATTGAGCTTTCGGATCTTAACACAAGTAACAAGCTAACTCAAAATATGGACAAGCTAGTTAAGAACATTTGAGTTCTAAAATTACACTTTTCAGTTTTATATTTTCACTTTTTCAAGTGAATAAATCAATCGAAATGACTGATCTACCCAACTACCCTTGGTCACAATCCAACCCAATCCAACTGATTATTCAAATGCTCTAAATTCAAGTCACGCTCCAAATTGCTGTCTATCAAATAGCAGATATGGGTTTGGTATATGGGTTTTAAAATTGATAAAGCTAATCTATCAACACAATCTTCCCAAGTGGAATCCAAACAAAGCATGATAGAGAATTAATCCAATCCAAAGAAGCTGAGAAGGTTCACAAGCACACAGTATATAAGTTGATAGATTTCATTTCAATCACCACCACCACATCTGATTGGAATTCTCAATCACCACCACCACACGTGTATAAAATAATTAAGGTGCAAATCATTTGATCAATTCTCAAATTTCCACCACCACATGTGTATAAAAAATTAAGGTGCAAATCATTTGGTCATTTCTCAAATTTGCACCTCGGTCTAAGCAATCACCACCAACACATCTGATTCCTTTTTCTATTCTCAATTCTGAATTGATAAAGCTAATCTATCAACATAATATTTCGGTGCAAATCATTTGATCAATTCTCAATTCTCCGTTTCTTAATCTGGCGACTCGGAGGTTCAAAAAACCATTCCCCCAAATTAAGAACCCTAGAGTAGCGATCCCTAATTCAAATCAACCAACACACGATTAAGTATCCCCACAAAGATGTTCAGAAACATTTAACAATCACCATCTATCTAATTGAAGAGCAAACAAGTTAGGACAGAAATAAATCAGATCTATGTAAATTGTAATTCAAAAACTATTGTGATAGAATCGTATTGAAGAAGGAGATCTGGATTATCAAGGTGCTCACCTGGTTTTTAGACGACCGAACCGGAAGAACTCAATAGCTTAGAAGCGCAGATAGCCATGGTCGCGGGTTGTCGCCGGAGAGAAAGAGGAAGCACGTAGAAACAATTGGGGCACCGGAGAGAAAGAGAGAGACAAGCAGGGGACGGGAAAGGGGCGACGAATCTGGCCGCTTTGCTGCAAGTTTCAATTTGGGGAAGGAGGGAGGAGATTACTGATATTTCTTCCAAAGAAATTGAGGCAGAAAGCTTCATGAGATTCCATCGGTTGACCGGAGCGGTAAAGTGGAGAGCCATAGAGAAAAGGGAGTCCTTTCAGACACCGACGACATTGAAGGAGGCGGTGGCGGTGGGGTTGAAGGTGACGACGATGAGCGACTAGGTGAAGAAGAGGAGGTGGCGGCGATGCAGTGGCTGGGATTTTGGGAATGGGAGTCTGGGAGAGAGAGAAGCAATTTGGACGAGCGTTTGATAAGGGATTTACGGGTTAGAGAAGCGGAAGCAGTTAAATGTTTAAAATTAACCCCATTTTCACTTTAAGAGAAATTTGCATCTTATATATATATATATATATATATATATATATATATATATATATATATATACACGGAGTCAGATGCAGGACTTGAAGCGTGCGGCTTCTGCTGCATTGAGCAAAGATGGATCGTGTACTCGAGCTCTTGAAGAGGTTGCAAAAATTTGGAAAAGCAAGGTTTGAATTCCTTTGCAAGACATTCGTTTCTAACATGTTGTTATCAAGTGGGGCTTTGAATTTCGTGTTTAATTTGATGAAAATAATAGTTTTTGCCACTTTGTTATGTGTGGTTGTTATATGAATATTATCCATATTTTACTATATGCACCACACAAAAAATTTGTCGTTTTTTATTTTAAAATTTTTACGCCTCTAAATGCATAGGGTTTAAAAAAAAAAGCTTTGTTGTGTGTGTTTCTAGAGGTGTAGAGATATAACTTCGAAGTAGCCGACCTAGAACTTTTTAGGAGCATCTGTTTGACTTAAAGAATTAAGTCTATAACTCCTAAGGAGTAGAAACTTTACAATAAACAAGTTACTTTTACCCTTTATTAATGAATTAATCGAAAAAATATTTTTCACCTTTTAAATTAATAATAACAATATTATTTTATCTTGTATAGTTTTTTTATATTCTTTCAATTATTATTTAGAACGGAGATATTGTGTAAAATTATTTAAAAATATCTAATAACATTTCATAATATATTCATTTCATAATCTCTTATCTTAAACATTTCATAATAACATTAGATGATAGCACATCTTAAAAAATCTAGACTTGGGTCTTATTTGCTCAATATACGGTTATTTTTGCACATGCTCAACATACTCTTATTTTTGCACGACAAAATGTAAAAAAAAAAAAGAAAAAAAACTAGGCTTGGGTCTTATTTGCTCAACATATGGTTATTTTTGCACATGCACAAAATATTCTTATTTTTGCACGACAAAATATTAAAAAAAAAAAGTTAAGCTATAGGCAAGATGATAAAATTGCTAACGACAAGATGATAAAATTGTTATGGGCAAGATGGACACTCCATTAATTTATCCCAAAATGTGGACATTTTATCAATTAGGACAACTTTTTTGGACATTTCACAAATTCCCCCCTTTTTTTCTTTCCTGCAACCCATATACGAAGTACATAAAATATGTTGAAGGTTTTCATTTTAAAAAAATACTCATAATATGCTACGTGGACCAATGAAAAAAAGGACCGGTAAGGGGACTAGATATTGGGACCAGACGATCCTCATCCTGGTACTCCTTTTTTTTTTATTGGTGCACGTGTATTATAACAGCGTGGATCGTCTGGTCCTAAAATTTGGTCCGTTTATTGGTCCTTTTTCCTATTGGTGCACGTGTATTATAACAACGCGGATCGTCTGGTACTAAAATTTGGAAGGTTTAGTGGTCCTCCTTTTTTCTATTGGTGCACGTGTATGCACGTGTATTATAATACTCGAGATTTTATTTTATTTTTACGAATTTAGGATTTATGTTACCTCTTTTTCCCCCATTTCGTATACATCATCGAAGCCTCTCCACTGCATCCCTCTGTATTTGAAGTGTTGAATCCTTCAACCTATCAACTTCAACAACGAACCCTTTATCCTACTACCTATACTTACTTTCTTGAACCCATCTGAATATCGATAAGTAAATTCTCTTAAATCTCTACCCAAATTGGCAATGCTTTCAGAATACAAATCTTGTATAAATCTTCCAAAAGGTTTCAATTTCGGGAAATTGGGGGGAAAAAAAAGAATTCACATCCTCTTCCTTTATCCAGTAGATCTTCAATTTTTAATTTAAAGCTTGGACACCTTCAGATTTTTTTCTTAAAATCCGAAAAAATTGGCATTGATTATATATATACTTAGAAATTCGTTTAGGGGTGAGAAACGGATCCTTACCACCCACCCCTACAAATTATAGCTCGTACATTTATGCTGTCGACGACTGACATCTTTGAATTTGGAACCCCCTACCCACCTTTTTTTTTTTCCCTAAAACCCATATACTACGTGGACCAATGGAAAAAAAGACCAGTAAGGGGACTACATATTGGGACCAGACGATCTGCATCGAGTAAACCGACCAAATTTTAGGACCAGACGATCCGCGCTGGTGAAAGAAAGCGCAGGGATTTGGGAATTATTTTCAATGACTTTATCAAACGAGGCTTAAAGTTCATTTTAATACAAATTTGTCACCGTAAAATATAACCATTGATTTTAAATGAAGGGTTGAGATTAGAAGTTTTCACAATAAAAGAGTTTCTATTCAAATATATATATATATATATATATAGAGAGAGAGAGAGAGAGAATGGGTACTTTGTGCACACCCCTTAGGGTGTACTTTGTGCACAAATACAAGCCTTTGATTTAAATTGAATAGAGGGTTGAGATGGTGACACGTGTATTGGGTGATTTAAAAAAAAATGTGGAAAATTAGTCCCAATCTCACGTTCAGCGCGTGGGGATGAAGTGGGATTAAAACCCTAAACGTGGTGTGTTTGTGTTGAAGAGAGCCCGACTGATTTGTTGGAGCCTAAAGGGTTGAGTTGAAGGCGGCGAAGACGAGAGTGCAATTCCAGATGCCGGCTCTTCAGTCGAAGCGGCGGCGCTCTCCGGTTGAAGCGGCGGCGCTCTCCGGTCGAAGCGGCGGCGCAGTGGATTGTTGCTGTCGGCGCAGGGGTTGCTGGGGCTCGGTGGTTTCTTTCGAATCTGCAAAGAGATGCGAAAGGGGCTTCTGGGGCTTGGAGGATTGTTGCTGTCGACGCAGGGGTGTGGATCCGGCGCTGCTAGGGAGGGTGGTGGCTGGAATGCGTGTTTTCGGCGCCGGAGAGGGGGTGCGGTGGTGTCTGGGTGCGAATAGAGGCGGCTGCGAGGGGGAATGCGAAGAGGGAAGGGGCGCCGGTGTTGCTGCTCACACCGGGGTGGCCGGATCTGGTGAGGGGGAGCGTCGGCGACTCGGCGGTGGTGTGGTGGTTGGAAGGTGGCCGGAAAAGAGGAGGGCAGGGTGGGGTGCGAAGGCGGCAGGGTGCGAAGGCGGCGGCGGATTCAGGAGACGAGGTTGCGGGTGTGGGGTGCGAGAGATGGGGCTGCGGGATTTGGCGGCGGCAGTGGTGGACGAGGGTGGGGAGAACGACCGGATATGTGTTGGCGGCGCCGAGAACGACCGGATCCGGGCGGCGCTAGGGTCGCCTCCTCCTCTCTCGTTCAGATCCGGACGGCGTTAGGGTCGACTCATCCCCTCTCGCTCGGATCCGGGCATCCTCCTCCACTCTCGCTCAGTTCCGGGCGGTTCCGGGCTATGGCCGGTGGTCGGCCTCCTTCAACCGCCTCCGTTTGCAGTCGATGTCCTTGTCGTCGCTGCTAGCCCTTGCCCGCCGGAGGAAGAGCCTCCATCGATCACTACTCTTTCTTCTCCTATGCGGTTTCGGCGGATCGCTGGCGTGGGGAAAGTGCAGGGTTTTGGAGAGCAGTGGCAATTTGGGAGGAGACGGGGGTGCGGGCTTGGCGACGACGGAGGATCTGAGGGGTCAGGGTGGCGGGGCTGGGTGGTTGGGTTGGGTTGGGTGGGGTGGGGTGGGCTGAGATGAGTGGTTGGGTGGGTGGCGGGGGTGGTGGGCAGGGTGTGGGTTGTTTATTTTTCATTAATTATTCATATGGATGAGTTGAATTTTTGTTGTTAGTGTTAAATGGGTTGTTAATTATTCGGTGAAATTTGGATTATTATTCGTCGGTATATGGAGATTTCGGTTTGGCAAACAACATAAAAACCTTTCATATACCACCGAATAATCATTCCTTATATTGAATAATGTTGTTTCTATTTCCAAAAAAATATAACTATTCTACCGAATAACATTTCAAAACTGAATGCATAAAAATTAATTCGGAGTCAAAACTAAAATTGATTGACAAAAAATTAAACATTATTCGGTAGGATGTGACAAATTATTCGGTTGAATTAGTAAAATTTGATCTAAAATGGATGAAAAAATGAAATATAACATTATTCAGTAGAGTATGAAACATTATTCAGTGGAATGGACATATTTTTTCAAAACAACGAAATCAGATCCGGAAAAAAAAAACAGCGCGTCACACCTTTTTAGGTGGGCCCCACCAGATTTTCTATTTTAAAAAAAATAAAACACTCCTTCAATCCTGACCTTCCATTTCTTTCAATCAAAGGCCAAGATTCGTGCACAAGGTACCCTAAGAGGTGTGCACTCTGGAACCACTCCCTATATATATATATATATATACACACACACCCTAAGGCCAAAATTTCTGTTTTGTTTTAATTGAAAAAACCTGGAACCCCGGTAAATCTCCCCCAATTTCAAATGGTGGTGCGTGGCTACACCTTCTCTCGTAATTGAGAAATTGGCGTACAACTGGTAAAACTACCAGACAACGAAATTATGGGCCCATTTTTTATTTTTTTTGAGTTTTGGATTTATTTTTAAAACGGTACTCCGTATGTATTCATTTATACTTTTACAATTATGCGTAGGTGATTAGGGTTTATGAATTTGATTAATTTTTGTAATTTACTAACGTTTCGGCTATATACACCGCAAATCCCCACGTCCTTAAGGACGTGCAAGTGGGGTGAGAGCCACCCAAACCCGGACGTGCAAACACGTTTTTTTTTTTTTAATAACGTGCTTGCACGTCCTTGTGGACGGGCTTACACGTCCTTAAGGACGTGCAGGTGCCCTCGCATGTCTCTACAGGGGCCTAGGCGAGGCTACCCGCTCAGGTGCGAAGGGCATAGACAGCTGCACGCCGATCCTACAAGTACGAGACCGTTGAATTAGAATTTTAGTTTACAAATATTTAAATTATATGCTAACAACATACTTTTTTGTGTCAAGGCTTGGATATGGGCGTACTTCCATCGCTTCCGAGGTGATTTGTCCAGCGACCCGGCTAGGAAGCATGACCCTCGCTTCTAAGCGAAGTTCATCGGTCCGAAGCAGCCAACGCGGATGAAGGACGACGCGAAGCTGAAGAAGATGCGGGAGCTGCGGGATGAGGTGGACCGTCTTACCGTCGATGATGTATGTATTTGAGACTCTATCTATATCACTTATAATTCTTAGCTGTGAATTAAATCTGATTTGTTTAATTGTAGGTTCGGTGGATGCCTTTTGGGCGTGATCTGGACTTCGACGGCCAGTACCGTCAGTCCACCTATCGGGGCACCATCACCTTCTGCGGCGAGGAGGAGCCGTATATGCCCGATAGATGCCTCCGGCAGTTCGGACGGGTCCAGGGGATCCCGCAGGCTGTCATCGCGCCGGATCAGGTCTGCCGCGACACGACCCTGAAGAACGCGCGGTACATCGCCGTGTTTGCCCCGGGCCACAACAGGTGGCGGGACCTGCAGGACAAGGGTCGCTTCTATAGGTTGGCTGAGCACAGGCGCACCAGCGAGGATTGCGAGGCCGGTGTCACTGCAGATTACTTGCCTTGGTACGCGTCGCAGAGCCGGCCGTACGTGCTGCCGACCACGCCACCCCATCCTGACCCGCCGGCGCCCGTCCACCCGATCGGCATGGACCCATGGGTGGACCTCCCTCAGCCTCTCGTCATCCCTCCGGCGTTGGCGGCCCGCTTGCACGAGATGGAGGGCTATTGAAGGGCCCTGTCTACCGACCCTCGCCTTGAGGAGCTATTAGACGAGGTGACGGGTATTTTGGATCATACTGTACGCCATCCTGTAGATCAGTGATGTACTTTTGCAGTTTCTATCTTGATATTATACTTTTATATTACGGATTTTGTATCTATCTCTATGTTTCTATTAGACTATTCTCATTTCTTCAGAGTCATATTGAATGTAAACACCAAAAACGAAAACGTTAATATGATAAGGTTGCACGATAACGAAAACGAAATCGTTAATATGATAAGGTTGCCCGATAACGAAAACGAAAACGTTAATATGATAAGGTCGAGGGCTATTTGTGTATGTTGTTTATAATGTTTTCATGCATATTTTGGTTAGGAACTTCCCTCAGGTTTAAGGGTTGGCTAGGGTTTTAGGGTTTGTCGAAACTGCACGTCCTTGAGGACGTGCTGCACGTCCCTACGGACGTGCAGTTTCCTTACCCTAAAACCCTAACCTACCCAAACCCTAAAACCCTAGCCAAACCCTAAACCCTAGCACGTCCTTAAGGACGTGCTAGGGTACTGCTTACAATTAACGCAACAGTGCCTATTTGAAGCGATGGAGGACATCTTCATTCCGCACTCCAAAACAAAGTCCGACTTCTTTCGATATATTCTTTCGCCGTTAGAATCGTTATGGCCGAGCCGCAAAGAAATCCTCGTCTCCAAGTATCCCAGGTACGGATAGGTTTCGTAGAGTCAACATATTTCGTATTCATTCCGTTTTGTTCATATTTCCTATTATGTGAATACAGTTTCGAGACTTTACGTCTGAGTTCTCGGACCCAAGGGTTTGGAATGACCGTGACGAAATGGTTACGCATTTCAAGGACTTGGGTCAGAGACACTGCATGATTTTAGTAATCAAGCGGTCTTGGACGGGGGCGTCGAATCGTCCAGGCGGGGTTCTCCTTGCTTGCGAGCAGTTTGGGGAGTACCGACACTACTAGAATTCTGCTATTTAACATCGGTCAATTAACATCAGTCAGAAAAACAGGTGATGTAAAATATATTTTTGACATCGGTTGACAAATTTGTGATATTAAAAATAAAATAGACACCACGCTTTTTTTGGACCGATGTTAAAAACTAATTTTTGAAAAAAAATTAAGCACCAGAAAATACCGCCCATATCAAATACACGTGGGTAATTTAACACTTAGAAATTTTTTCTGAAATTTGGGTTTGTTTCTTCAAAAATTGAAAACAACCCCCTCCCAACACAGTAGTAACCTAACCTCTTCCAAATTTCCGACTCTGCTCTCTTTCCTCTCAGTCCCGACTCGCGGTCGCGAACCACTTCGCCCTGTTCACCCCCAATCCCTTCCTCCTCCAGTCTCGCCGGCTCTCGAACTCGAGGGTGGCTCCGGTGGGATGTAGTCTCCCGGCGAAATCCCTTCTTCGCTCTCGTCCCCATCTCTCGGCTCTTTCCTCAGCAGCAGCGAAATCCCTTTCAGTCTCATCGTTGTGTCTCTGGTGCGGGGTCGCTGGTTTCCGTCGAACCGTGCTTTGCCTCTATCAGTGGTCGTCTCTCTCTCGCCATCGAAACCGAGCCGGGCTGTCAAAATCCCTCATTGCCTCTCTGTCACTGCTCCCTCACTGCCTCTCCATCACAGGTACGAAATTCCGCCTTCAACAGGTACGAAATTCCGAAATCCCTCACTATCTCTTCCTCACTGCTCCCTCTCTCGTCAACAGTCGAAGTCGAAATCCCAACTTCAACAACCAATACCCCTACTCCCTCACTGCATCTCCATCACAGGTACGGAATTCCGCCTTCAATTTTCGATATTTTTTTATTTAGGGTTTATGTGAATTGGTTTGATTGAGTGTAGCTAGCTAAAATTGATATCCAGTTTTGATTTAGGGTTTCTTTAGGTTTGAAGTATTCTCTAATTTAGGTAATGAAACTAATTTGGGCTTAGGTGGCGTTCTTTGATTTTGGGGTTTTCAGACTGAAGAGCAAGGGTCTTCGTTTGTAGGTATGAAATTCCGCCTTTTAATTTTCAATATTTGTGATTTAGGAGTTTTTGCTATTGGATTTGATTCAAGGAAATTGTGTTTGACAGACTCCCGGAAGGCCCTTCAGGCTGGTATTGATAAGCTTGCTGATGCAATCGGGCTCACTCTTGGCCCTAGAGGTTGTTATTCATACATGGATTAATTAATTTTGTATATGTGATATGGTGGTTGTTAGTTTTACATTATCTGTTGGTGATGCATTGTTGTTCATAACCTATCCCCTCTCTAGATTTGGATTATAATTGTTAGTGGTATGTACAAAGTGATGTACATTTTACCTGATTCTGTTAGGTTAATTGATATTCAGGAACTTTTATAGACTTCATCTGATGGTATTTCTCTTGATTTTTGCTTCCTGAATTTCAATTGTTGTGCACACTGATTCCCTTTCCATAGAGCGGAGCGTTATGCTTCGAAATTGTCTTAATGTTACTGTGAACTTTTGCTCGAAGCTTTCTTATTTATAATTCTAACTTATTACATATACAATTTAGAGCTTGTGTTTCAATCTGCATTACTTGTGTTATAACTTATAACTATGAGGCATGACATCGTGGAGTTTTTTCACCAAATTTAGGCTGGATTAGAGTACAAATCTAGCATGTTGTGGTTTTGGTGAAGTTTCTTAACCATTAATTTTTTAAAACAGGTGAATGCCAATGGGTTATTGCATTAAACCAGGAGGATGGGACCATAGATTCCATGCTGCATCAACCATTTTGGCGCCTGGGGTATTGTATCTTTTTTATTCCCATTTATTCTCTATTTCTCTTTACTCCACTCGTCTCTTTTCTAGCAATAAGCAGACTCTTAGTTGCTACCTTCTGAAATGTTGCAGGGTTATGGTCGAGCTTACTTTTTGGCAACATCAGCTCAAACATATACTGGAGATGGCAATGCCATGGTTACACGTGCTGGGATTCCATTGCAGGTCTTGCGCTAGTTTTTTCCTCTGGCAGTACGATTGTAAGATGATTGTGTAAGGGGATGTTCACGTGCTGGGCTTCCATTGCAGGTCTTGTGCTGGGCTTCCATTACACGTGCTGGATCTTTTCCTGTTTTCATTAATAAATTATTGGAGGATTGCTTGCCTAGGTGAGCTCCCTTTTGGCATTTATTAGTCAAGAAGGATTTTATCATTGTATCAGCTTTTCACTTTTGAGTCCCTGATTAGATGCTGGTTTGTAGTCTATAAAATTCTCAAGTTTTCAATGCTTTTTCTAATATAAAAAATCCAAATAAAATGGAATCTCATGTTTCAATTTGTAGTGGAAAATAAAATGGATCACTAGACTATTGATAGCGTCTTTGAACATGAAGTGGTAAAGGATGCTTTGACTTTGAGATAAGTCAAGTCAGCAGTTTATTATGAGCAATCCCCCTTCGCATCTCATCGATTCCTTGAAGTTGACTATTTGTGTTTATTGCAGTCTTGTATGAACACTAAAATTGAGATTTACTCTGTAGATTTCCATATTTCTTGCCATGCCTTACTATTTGTGTTTATTGCACATTATTTATGTCGTTGAACCACCCTCCATTTCTTGAGTTACATTCGGAAAATGCTACTATATCAGAAACTACCCTCTAACTCTGTTAATTATATATAGAAAATTTCCCTTGCCTATTCTCAAAGACAGTTGCCTGATATGCGTTATTGTCAGGTACCTGGTGTGACTGATGTTGGGTTAAAACCAAGGCACGTGAAAAAAGTCGATGTTATTGATGGGGGCCTAATGGGTTCTGGCATCGCAACATCTCTCAACCGATTCGTTATTATGAAGGAAATTGACTTCCAATATCTTTCAAAAGGGATTAAAATGATACAAGTTAATCAGCATATGCTAGTTTTGCCGTTTTATGCCTGCTATTTATGGTCTTGTGCTTCACATTTGAGACATTCTTATTTATGTGGTAGGCAATATCAATGTGTTATGCCTGGTATTTATGGTCTTGTGTTTCAAATTGACTCTGAATGTCTTGCTGTATTATGCCTGTTGATTTATGCCGATCCGTTTAATCAGTTGGCCTTGGGATTTATGTTGCATATGTTTAGCTCAATCTCAATCTTGGTGGGTCATATTGGATCAACTTCGAGTTATCCTTAATGCATGTTCATTGAGGCGTGTGTGCTCTTGGTTTAGTGATAATCACTTAAATGTGCTTGGGGTTTGGTAAGTCCTGTGGGTTGTGTCTCTAGCTTTTTCTATGGTGTTAATTCCTTGCTTGGTTCCTTCAGTAAATAAGTTCATTTTTGTTATCTTTGTTCCATTTTTCCTTGAACCAAATGCCCTACGTTTGCAACTTTCCTTTTCTAAGAATATTAGGTAAGTTAACATTCATTTGCATCTAGTATGCAGTTACCCATGAGTTTAGAATTGCATGGATACCAGAGGACTGTAAATGTTTGTTTATGATTAATCTTTAGAATGTGCAAACCTACAACAGTAATCCCAGTGTTTCCCGCCCAAAGAAGGGTTTGGAGGGTCAAGTTCTACGCAACCAACTACGATGAGTGGGTGTTTCCGAGAGATCTGGAGTGGCCTTAAAAATAAATTACAATATTTAGAATGTAGCATACTTTAAAATAATTTTTTTGGGATTAATTAATTGCTCCCACTTGATATGAATCTGAAGTCATAGATCCACATTGTGGTTCCTATCCTATCTTTATGAGCATTTTTTATTTGTGTATTAAAAATGCATATAAACAGAATTTCTTTATGAGTAGAGATGAAGAGAATCAAGAGAGTGGAAGTACTGAAATACACTGGGTTTGTCTCTGGATAAACAAATTTGACAGCTTTCTTTACCTATATGATCCGTGCAGGATTTTCATGGTAAAGGTTCTAGTTCTGTTAAGATAAATGCAGGTGAAGAAAGTGTTGGCAAAGGTCAAGCTTACAACTATCTGGCAGTCCGCAAGAGCAAGCGCATTCCAAAGAAACATACCCTGGATGAAGAATTTACAGATGAAGAGGATGATGAGATTCGCTACCTTGAAAAGCTTCAAGCTTCTAAAGCTGCTGCTGGTTACCGAAACAAGCATGAAAATCTTGAAAGCCCAGATTTCGAGTATATCAGAGAATATGGTTCCTCAATGTTTTATAAAGCTGATAAAAGAAAGTCATCATTTCATGAAGATAAAGACTATCTTGAGGAGGTGGATCCAGCCTCAGATAATGAGCTTGACGATAAGAAGAAAATGAAAGAACATCTCAGTTCTCTTGCAGGCAGTGTAAGTGAACCGACCATCACAACCCGTAAAAGAGCTCTCGAGAATGGTAAAGGTACCTCTCCTGGGTCTGGTCCGAGTTTAATGTTCCCTGATGGTTTGCCTGCTGCCCCTTCCAAGAGTAAGCAAGCGATTTCATATTTTTTTCATTACATTGAATTTGCAGATGGTTTCTTTGTTTTCATCCTTTTGTCCCCTTCATCCATGCTTCAGAATTTGACACACTGGAATGCATTGCACAAAATAATTTTTATGATTGTATATATTTATATTTTCGCATAATGAGGATGATTTGTATGATTATATTATTATTTATATTTCAAAATGTCAAAAAGAGATGCTGCCTGATGTGGACCAACAACTACAGAAAGTTGAGGCGGCACAAAGGCGTAGGCTGCAGGCAGAGAAAGCTGCCAAAGAGGCTGAGATCAGTAAACTGTTACTATTTAAGGATGTTCTTATTAGGGTGTATAATAATTTCCCCTTTTTTTTCTGTTCTTTATAATTTTGCAGGCAGAAGCAATTAGAAAGATACTTGGACAAGATTCAACTAGAAAGAGAAAGGAAGAAAAAATTAAAAGGCAACAAGAAGAACTGGCAGAGGTAGTAAGATTAGAAAAGATCAATTGGTTTATTATTGTTTATTCAATGTTCCATATGTACTACTGATAGATCAATATGTACTACTTTATGTTAAATAAGATATTTCTAGTAGTGATTATACCTTGTTCTTCAAGTGAGCAACTTATATACAGGTTTTGAAACATGTTCTGAAAACATGTTCTCTTTGGTTGGTACTGTCATCTGGTGTGTGTGTGTGTATAGATAGAACATGTTCTCTTTGGTTAATATTGTGTTCTAGTGTATATGTATGTATATATATTATATATAGACAGGAGATTGCACATCGGATTTACGAGCAATAGACAATGGTTTATTGTAACGAAAGACATCAGTTTTACAAACTAAAAACATTAGTGTTACGTACTAAAAACATCAGTTTTACGAACTAAACACATCAGCTTTACGTACAAAAAACATCAATTTTACGAACTAAACACATCAGTGGCGCATGACGGTAACCCACCGGGTCAGTGGCGCATGACGGTAACCCATGGTGTTCATAACCACGGGCTTTCCACGAGCTTGAAGGGTCACGCCATCGCCGGACAGATGACAGAGGGGGAAAAGAAGATGGCGAGGTGGATGAAGAAAGTTGGCACTCCTCCAAAATCCATTGGGTACGGATTGATGCAGTTGGATGATACCAGCATCACGTCAAGAAAGAGCCTTACCAACACGCTCGCCATGATGGTCGCCGAAGAAAGAGGTAGTCGGACGATGACCCAGGATACCTTGCACCATCTGCGGGAAAGAAGGTACTACTACGACTTCAGACGACATCCGGATGACGACAACGTCTTGAGTGACCTCTTCCTCGCGCATCCTGACGGGATACGCCTTCTCCGAAGGTTCCATTACGTCATCATAATGGACAGCACATACAAAACAAATGCGTAAGTTACTTAATTACGATTACATTATTGCACATATAGCCAATTATAAAGTACTTTATATGTAACATATTTACACTTGCAGATATGGGATTCCTTTGTGCGAGATGGTCGGGCTCACACCCACAGGCAATACTTACTGCATCGCCTATGCCTTAATGTCGCAAGAGAACGAAGACACATACGCATGGGTGTTGCGACAGCTTCAGATCTTGCTTGGGACGGTTCAGCCTCAAGCTATCATGACTGATCGAGAGCTAGGTCTCTTGGTGGCGCTGAATGTTGTCTTCCCCGACGTCCAGCATCTCCTTTGTTGGTTACACGTGACGAGAAGATGCGAGGAAGAAGCTCTGAAGATCACGAAGAATTTAAACCACGCGGGCATCTTTAAGGGCAACTGTTGGGGGGTTGTTCAAATCGAGGTCGGAGGAATCATTCAACCGACGTCGTCGGGCGCTACGAGCTGCATGGCACCCATTCCCAGGTGTGGTGGCGTATTTGGAGTCGGTTTGGCTTCCATACAGCAGGAGCATAGTACGGTGCTACGTAGATAATGTCTTCCATCTCGGCACCCGTACGACAAACAGGTACAACCTTACTTCATATCCCCCATTACAATATGATATAATATCGAATATTTAGTGGTATGCACTTCAATGTGTACAGAGTTGAGGGTCAACACAAGGTTCTGAAGGAGGCACTTCACTCATCGACTGGTGACTTCCGCGTCGTGATCGATGCAATCCATAGAGTCAACGATTGTCAACTGCATGAGCTGCAAACTGCTTTGGAGATCAACCGTTTCAAATGGCCAACAACGGCGTATAAAGTCAACCTTTTCGATGAGGTAAAGACTTTAATCTCCAAAAAGTGCTTCGATTATCTGTACAAGATGTGGCAGGACGTCGTGAACCAAAAGGTTCCTCCGGTATGCACGGACCGACATTGGAGGGTTTGTTACGGGATCCCTTGTGTCCATGAGATTCAGGCATACGTCAACTCCGGCACTCCGATACCCGCCGAGGACATCCACCTGTTCTGGATGGATTTGACATGGACTGACCTCGAGGACACCCCACTGCCGTATGAGCTGTCATCTTCATACACGGCTTCCAACGATGTATGCGAGGATGAGCTGCACCCACCCTCATTAGCAAGCGTCCGAAGGAAGGGGAGGCCTCGGGGGTCGAGGGATGCCTGCAGAACCAACCCGTTGCCATACGAGGAGTTGAAGGTGACACCGTACCCAAATTTATATCAACCGCAACCTTTTTCTTTCTGTTACCAAATCTTGAAACAGTTAATAAGAGAAATGTGTAATAAAAACATGTTGAGACTAGCCTACTTGAGAGCTCACTCGACGCTTTCCAATTGCTCGAACTCGAGTACAGCGTCCGAGTGTGTTCTGTTTTATTTTTTTGTTGGAAGCACGTGATCTATTCTATATAAAATCCCAATTTCGTTGTAACAGAACTTCAACTTCTTCACTTCAATTCAATCAAAGTTCTTCGGTTGTGGTTTTAATGGCTTCCTCTTGCTTTCTCTAAGTTCTGAAATCTTCGATTCTCAAATTGTGAAATGGTATCAGAGCGACTGTAGTTCTCATTTTTGTTTCTGGTGTTTTTCGATTGCGCTAATCTGTAAGGCAATCAATCTAATCTTCTTCCATTCAAATTCTGTCTCTGAAATTCAATTCTTCATCGAAGAATGGATCTAAACGAAGTTAATCCTAATGATGTCTTGTATCTGCATCATTCCGATCACCCGAGCTACAATCTCTCCACACAGCTATTGAGCGAGACCAACTACAATCATTGGCGTCATTTGGTGGAGGTGTCGCTTGTGGCAAAGAACAAGATGAGTCTTGTTGATGGCAGTTTCGCGATTCCAGATCTTGGTTCTCCTCAGTATCCGCAATGGAAGAGATGCAATGGCATGGTGATTGCCTGGATTCTACATTCAGTTGAGAAGGAGATAGCTGAAACTCTGCTGTATTTTCGTACAACGCATGAGATGTGGGAGGAATTGAAATTGAGGTTTGGATCTCCCAATTGCACTCGCCTTTATCAGGTACAAAAAGAGCTATTCAATACTCCCTCCATCCCGAAAAGGATGTCTTTTTAACCCTCTAATTTTTTCCCATAATATTTGCCTTTCTACATCAAACTTTCTAAAAATACACTACTCAATATAGATAGGATTATAGTGAATGATTAGATGACTAGTGTAATAATTAATCCTATTCTACATTAGCTTTTTAGTTGAGTGCACTACTCCTTCCCCCCTGCAACTCTTCAACTTCCTCCCCTGTCCTAGCTTCTTCCCCTGCCTATCCATCTCATCCCGTCAAACCAAGTAGTGTAATTAATTTAATTAGTGTGCTTTTCTTGTAGCTAGTGAACCCAATCATTGTTATTTTACCCCCAAAATTTCTATCTTTAGCTTCCTTAGTAACCGTGAAAAATCCTACAAAGACATCCTTTTCGGGACGGATGGAGTATTTCTTTGAATGGATCTTCAATTTCATCTTATTTCACTAAGTTCAAGAAGTTGTGGGATGAATATCTGGATTTGGTGGATATGCCGACTTGTACTGCTTGTGGTTCAGTAAATACAGTTTCTAAATTGCTTGCTAACCAACAAGTAATCCAATTTCTTGTGGGATTACCTGATTCATACAATGGGGTGCGTACGAATATATTGTGTATGAAGCCTACTCCTCCAATGGGAGATGTTTACAGGATGCTTCTTGATGAAGAAAGCCAAAGGGGATTGAACAATGCTAGTTCAATCAATGAGAATGCAACTGCATTCAATGCTTTTCAAAGAAATAATCAGAATAACATTCAGAATGGTGGTCGGTATGGTTGATTCAATGGACAGAAAGGGGCTTCTCAATCAGGAAACCAAGGATCTCAGTCTTATGGTTCTTCTGGAAATCAGTCAGGCAACCAGAATGGTCAAAAGGGTAAAGGAAATTATTTTTGTGATCACTGTAAGGTGGCTGGTCATTCCATCAGTAGGTGCTTCAAGATCCATGGTTATCCACCAAATTTCAAAGGAGATAAGTCAAAAAGATTTGCTGCTAATGTGTCAGTTGATGATGTTGATGGTTCTACTATTGCTCCAACTTTGACAAAAGGACAATATGATCAAATTTTGGCTTTCTTAAGCAAGTAAAGTGGTGGTGAGGATACTAACATGCTGGCAGGTAACAGTTTTTGTTTCAATGTTCAGGGTAGTGTATATAATTGGGTAATAGACAGTGGATCAACACACCATATCTGTCCTAATCTTTCCATGTTTAATTCTTATAAGGTGTTTGATATGCCGAGTTACATCACTATTCCAAATGGTCAACAGTCTAAGATTTGTCATGTTGGTTCTATTTGCTTACAAAATAAAATTGTGCTTCATCATGTGTTCCATGTTCCTGAGTTTGCCTACAATCTGTTATCAGTAAGGAAGTTTGTTCATGATTTGAATGCCTATATGTTGTTTACACCTTCCTATTTTCTGGTCCAGGACCCTTCAATGAGCAAGCCACAGGTACTCGGTGAGGTGTCCAAAGGATTATATCTGACAATTGTGGGTTCCAGTCATGATCTGGTTGATAAAACTGCCTCTAGGATTTTGTCTTCTGCTATACATGATGATCTGGCTAGCAATGTAATGTGTAATCATGCTTTAAGTGTGTTGTTGAAGGAGTAAATCGAGTATTGAAATAAATATGAAATATAGTTTAGATTGACTTCCCTGTCTCAGCAAATAAATACAAGACTTCCTCCCGTTGTAGTAAGAGAAAATCAGGATCGAATCCACGAGGAAGCACGTCAGCAGTTCTTAGGTAGCTTATCAGATTCTCACAACAGCAGCAGAAAGACAGAATCGCAGAAACAGAAAGAAAGAAACAAATAACCCGGCAAGGGCAATAAAAACAAAAGCAAAGAACAAAGTAAAGCAAAGGAAATAAAAGCAAAGCAAAACAGAAGCAAAGCAGAAACTAAAGCAAGGACACAGAAGCTACTCGATCTCGAGTAGCTGTCCTCTAGATCGACAAAGGTAGTCGACAACAGTAACTCAAAATTGAAAACAAAGCAACTCGACAAGCAAAGTTCTCCTCGACCTCGACAAGAGGTACTCGATCTCGACAAAGAAAGTAAAGACAGAAACTTTAAAATCGACAAAAACAGAAGAATCACAACTCGACTAAGACAACCCCTCCTCGACCTCGACTAAACACTCCTCGAGGTCGACAAAGCTTCGTCTAGATCGACAAGAAACAGAAAAAAAACAACTTTGCAGATTTTCGACAGAATTCAGAAATTTGACAGAAATAAACTCAATATGCTAAAAGACCTCCAAGGCCAGGGTTTCAACACCACAACGATAACCATGCAAAACAATACATAAAGGCATAAAAGATCATGCTTTCCATCAAATAACTTTCGTTATTAACAAATAGGCATATAGAGGCTCTCGCATAAACCCTAATTGTTACTAACCCTTTTCACATAATTAATCCAAGTTGCATTAAGATCACTTTCGCTTCAATAACACAAACAAGGATCACCTTCAACTCTCGCAAAAGAATCATGCTCATAGGGATAGAAGATGAATTGCACAAAAAGATCTGACCTTTATCGCATCGCCTCACATGGCCACCGTCGGGCTCACCCTAGCCCTAGAAGTGGATGGACTACTCACGCCTCATCGCAATAACAGACATTGATTGATGAAAAAGAACTAACTTGCATAAAACTATATTCAAAAGCCTTTACAATCCTGGCAATCAACTTTCGCAGAAAGCCAAAACCCTAAAAACCTTAGAACCCCTAAACTTCTCTGTGGAACTAACTAATTGTCTCTGAAATTGAATGAATAAAACTGAGCCCCCTAGGGCCTTATTTATAGCCTTCATTCCCTAGCTATTCTAGGAAAGAAGATATCTATCTATATCTAAAATTATATCTAAAAGCATAAAAGATAAATAAATTGTTTAAAGGAATTAAATCAACTAGGAAAAGATAAAACTAATTAAGGTAGGTCTTCATGATGTTGATAGATCTTGTCTCCTTAGATAGAACTTGATGTAGTTGGATAGATCTTCGATGGATTTGGATAGAATCTTCCGCCTTCGCGCCCAAGGAAAGCCAATTCTTCTCGGACAGGGCTCGTCGAGAAGCTGCTGGACACGGCTCTAGTCGACCTCGAGTTGGGCTTGTCGACCTCGACAAGGATGGCTCGTCGACCGGGCTTCCTCGGGTTGGTCTTCTCGGCAAGGCTCGGACAAGGGATTAGGCGCTCGTCGATCTCGACCACCTCTTGTCGAGATCGAGTAGGGTGCTTCCGCGACTTGGCTCTTCCGCTGGCAGCGAGTTGCTTCTTCCGCGGCAGCGAGTGATCCGCTGCAGCGAGTCGAGTCTTCCGCTGGCAGCGGGTGCTCCTGGTCGTCCTTAGCTTCGTCCTCGGCTTCTCAGGCAATTTCTCCTCGTCGACTCCGGGTGGTGGCGCTGGGCTTCGTCGACCTCGACCAATTCTTGTCGAGATCGAGTAGGGTCCGGACCTCGGGTGTCTGGCTCTCTCGATCAGGCTCTGTCGACAAGGTTGCTCGGACATGGCTTGTCGAGGTCGAGTAGGCTTACTCGAGGTCGAGTAGCCTTGGCTCGTAGACTTGTTCCGCTGCTTTGACCTTGGACTTCTGTAGTGGTTTTCCGAGCTTTTCCGACCTTCTGTAGAATTGCTGTAAAACGCCTCGATTTCTGCGAATTAAACAGAAACTGGTGTAGATTCCATAATTTGGCAAATAAACATAAACTATATAGATTCTGTACTATCTTAGACCAAATGCATGTAATGTATACAGAAATCGATATAAAAGTTACTGTAAAACATGGCAGATTCAGCTCACAACAAACACCCCATACTTAAGCTTGCTTGTCCTCAAGCAATACTTTTATTTGTCATTCAGGGGAAGAATTCAAAACTCTCAACATCTTAGATTCATTCTCATATGTCCCTGCAATCAATTACCATCCTCGAAAAGGTACTAGTGTCACAGATTCATGCATGTGCAATTTAAAAAGCAACATCTACTCACAAAAGGAGGGTTATGCAAAAACAATATAAGTGACAAAGCATTGATAATCAAGAAGACTTTAATTTAAGCTCATGAAGGAGTAGATTGGTAAAAAGGCTAAAGGTGGGCAATTTTTGGCAATGTGGTGCTTTTGATCCGGGGAAATGGAGTATTTCCAAAATTTGAGTTTCATTCCACATTCTTTCTTCCATTTGATTCATCACCTTTCATAATGCTTTTCTCAATAATAATGCTTTTACCTCTCTAACCTCAGCACTGCCTTCTCGCGAGTCGCAAACATGGGTGTCATGAATGGCCCCGGATACTTAGTGCGTCGGACTCCTCACAATGTGTCCCATCTCTCCAAACTATTATCTTAGAGAGCAGGGTCAATCTACCTTTATCTCCTGAGGTGATTGGATTTTCTTTCACTCATTAAATTTTCCATATATTTCAACAATTTCCTTCCAAACTCCAATAATGATAATAACAACACAAACACCATATGACATCTCCATAATGTAACATCATTCTCAACATAATCCCCGGATAAGGTAAAGAATGAAAATATTTAGATCATGTGGAGCAATACATGAAATAAGGCATATTATGGCTTTTGTGATGCATAAGCATAGGTAAGGCTAGGATTTTAAACAATGAGCATTATATATAAATATAAAGTCCTCCATCATCTTATCATGCAACATGTCAAAAGCAACTTCAAATTTTACCTCCTTTCATGGTTTTCAGGAAATAATGCACTTCATTGTGACTTCCCTTTACTAGGCAATTTCATGCTATATCTCTAATGAATCCAATTTTGCATCGTCGAGTTCAATTTAAACTTCCATGACATTATTCAAAATTTCAATGGGGGTCATTTCTCTCAAATTTTTGGAAAACATGCATATAAGCACATAAATAAATAATGCATTCCAAAATAGCCATGTAGCAATTCCAAGAAATAATGCACCAGTCATGTCAAATAAATCAAATATGCACAAAGTAAGCCCTTCCCACACCCCATACTTAAACATTACAGTGTCCTCACTGTATAAAAACAATGTAAAGGGTAAAGAAAGAAACTCACAAGACATGAGTGCAGAGCCGCAAAATTTCGAATGGAGCACCTCCTAGTCCGAGTGTTAATGTAGCTTGGTTCTATCCATTGACCTGAAAAGTTAGAAGACATATACCTATAATAGAAATAACAAAAACCAAAATGTTCAAAACCAAAAACAAAAACAAAGTCTCAAATGTCTTAAAAAGTCTATGTACATGCTCTAGATTTTATAGTCGTTAGGCCGACTTTCCATTAATGCTCAAGGTGGCATCTGTAGGTCCCATGTAGCTTGGGCTTCAAATAGGACTCCATTCTTGTCCATCAGCTGTAATCCTCCAGAATGGATCTTGTTCACCACGAACGGTCCCATCCGCTTCTTGTTGAATTTGTTAGGAAACCAATGATCCTTTGATTTAGAGACATAGAGCTTATCTCCAACTTCATACTCCTTAGGCTCATCATTGGAAATCCTGCACAATCGCACATACCAAGGCAGACCTCTCCCATGTATAGATAAATCTTTAATGGAAATAGGAGAAGAAAGATCCATACCTTGACTTACCTTTGCAGAGACGGAATCGGGGACAACGGTGTTTGGTCGATCTCGACTAGGGTTAGTCGATATCGACAAGACTGCAGGCTCTGGTGGTGTGCTCGTTGAAGAGGCAGAAGTCGAGGAAGGGGGCTTGTCGACCTCGAGTAGTCTGGTCGACCTCGACAAGAACTCTGCTCCTGATGGTTGGCTCATCGAGGAAGGCGGGGCTGGGCTCTCCGAGTGGTGGTCGATCTTGACAAGTCTTGTCGAGATCGACGAGGGTTCTTCTCCTGGTTGTTGTGGCGTCGAGGAAGCTGGGACTGGGAGCGCCGAGTTGTGGTCGACCTCGACAAGACTTGTCGAGATCGACGAGGCTCCTGGCTCCGGTGTCGTCATCGTCGAGGAAGGCGCTGTCGAAGTAGGGCGCTGGTGGTCGACCTCGACAAGCCTACTCGAGGTCGACAAGAGTGGCTCCTCTGTTTTGCTGCTCGACGAAGCTGGCTCTGGGAGAGTCTCCTTGGTCTGGTCGAGATCGACTAGGGCTCTACTCGAGGTCGAGGAGCCTTGGTCGATCTTGACCTCATACTTAGCTCCTGTCAAGGCATCCGAAAAATAATGAATCCACAACGACTTACCTGGATCTGTGTCGATTGGATTTTCTGTGTTCTCCTTGAGGATTGCCATGATCTCCTCCACCTGGGCCTCCATGTCCCTCTTTTCTATCTCCTTAGGGGTCATATTTCTGACCTTGGGTTCCCCGCAGGTGATGTAGCCAGCTGAGATAGATTTGACCTCTTCCATTGGACCAGTATGCCTTTCAGTTTTGTTAAAGGAATACTCAATGACCTCATCGCTGATGTTGAAGGTGAGCACTCCTTTCCTTACGCTTATGTTGGCATCCACCGTCGCCAAGAATGGTCTTCCTAAAATAATTGGACAAGCAGGATCTTCTTGCATATCAACTATTAAGAAATCAGCAGGGACGAAGAATTTACCTACTTGTACTGGGAGATTTTCCACCATGCCTGTTGGAATGACCACCGTGTTGTTGGCCATGTATAGTCTAGCATCCACATGCTCCAAGGCACCTATCTTAATCTTGGACCAAATCGTTAAAGGCATAATACTAACACTAGCTCCAAGATCACATAGGGCATTAATTTTGTATGGACCAAATCCAATAGTTATAGCAAACTTACCTGGATCCGGCCTCTTCTCCAATATGTCCAGATGGCTGCACTCCTCTGTGATTTCTGCCATCGGTCGCTTTTTGCTCAGGATCTCCTTCAGGAACTTGACGTAGGACGACATTTCATTGAGAGCTTCTGTGAAGGGGATGGTGACGTTGAGCTTCTGAAGCATCTTGATGAAGCGCTGAAACTTTTTCTCCGCCGGGTCCTTTAGAGATTTTGTGGGGAAAGGCAGCTTCTTTTTCTGATTCGGAGTCAGAACAGACGTCGGAGGTGTTGTAGACTTCTCTATGTCGACCAGGGGCTCCTCGATGTCGACCACAGTCTTGTCGAGATCGACTGGACTGGGTGCAGTCGAGTTGCTGTTCGGCGCAGACGAAGATTTTGGTGGGTTCTCCTCGAGGTCGAGTAGGCTCTTGTCGAGATCGACTAGGCCTTGGTCGACTAGCTGTTCTTCGTTGTCCTGCTGCTTTCCGACTTCTGGCTCTTGCAGTTGATGGCCGCTTCTGAGTTTTATAGCAGCGATGTGTCCAGTCTTTCCCTTAGGATTTGGTTCTGAAGATCCTGGAAGTGTCCCTGACTGTCTGGGGATTCCGGCTGCCAGCTGACCAATCTGTGTATCAACTGATTTCCTCCAGATATCAATTTCCCCAAGCCTAGAATTGACACCTTGCATCTGAGTATAGACGGAGTTGAAGGATTGCCTAGTTTCTGTGTGGTTTCTCCGTATTTCCTCCGGGACTGTCTGTATATCATCCTTCTTTTGATCCCTTTCTGGATGTCCTGGAGCTCTATAGGGCGGGGGGTTCCTAGGGACAACTTGGTTCCACTGTGGTTGCTGAAACCTTTGGTCCCCCATGTAGCGATTGGGACCCCCTGCGTAAGCTACATCCTCATGATGCTCTGCCATCCTGACTTGCTCTGTGTGTGGGCACTCAGGAGTGGTGTGCCTTTGTGATCCGCATTCTATGCAAGGCTGGTTGACAGAGAGATATTTGACTTGCTTGAGGAGCTTCTTATTCTGGTCTCTGTAGTATTGCTCCCTAACATCAGGATCAATCTCTTTAGATGGCTCATATAGGGGCATGGATGGTGCTGGTCTGGCGTATGGGTTCTCTTCATAGGTTACAGTAGACCCATACTTGTTGTCGTAGTTGGTGAGCTTCTCTAGCACACCCCATGCGTCACTTGGCGGTATCGTCAGATACTCGTAGCGAGTATAATTGTTGATTCTGTCCTTAGTGACTTGATCAAGAGAGTTGAAGAAGATCTCCTGAATGATGTAGGGCGGCTGTCCATGAGTGGGGCAAGATCGCAGAAGTTCCTTGTAGCGCTCCCATGCCTTTGCCAGTGGTTCCCCTTTCTGCTGTTTGAAGGCGGTGATTTTCTGGCGGAGATGTGCTGTTTGGGCAGGTGGGAAGAATTTGTTCAGAAACTCTTGCTCTACTTGAGCCCAGGTTGTAAGTGATTTTGCTTTCAGCCCTTCCAGCCATTTCAGTGCAGGCCCAGCGAGAGACCAGTGAAAAGATTTCATCTTGACATATTCCAGAGTTGTACCTTCTGCAAGAGTACGACACATATCATGAAAATTAGTAATATGTTCAAGAGGACACTCATTAAATCTACCATAAAAGGCATTATTTTTAAGCTCTATAAGAAATTGAGTGCGAATTTCAAAAGAGTTCTCAGGGATAAGAATCGCCGATTCAGGCACGATGAGAGTCGGATGCATATAATCCTCAGCAGTGGTTGGATATTGGGCAAGCTCAGTTTTCGCTTGCCTCGCGCGTTCAGCTGCTTGTTCCCTTGCTGCTCTCTCAGCGGTGATAGCAGCATCCTTAGCGGCTAATTCCCTGGTAAGCCTAGCGATCAGCTGTTCTTGTGTTTCAGCGGCCGCCATGATCCTTTTGAGTTTGGAGTGGATGTGTAGGTAGCGCTCCGGTTCGTCTAAGCTGTCAAACTCAGGTGTTTGACCAGAACGACGCATACACCTGCAAACTAACTCAAAGAAACAGTGAGAACTGACTACCTAAGGCGCGATTGATTGCTTCCTCGGCAACGGCGCCAATTTGTTGTTGCAGGAGTAAATCGAGTATTGAAATAAATATGAAATATAGTTCAGATTGACTTCCCTGTCTCAGCAAATAAATACAAGACTTCCTCCCGTTGTAGTAAGAGAAAATCAGGATCGAATCCACGAGGAAGCACGTCAGCAGTTCTTAGGTAGCTTATCAGATTCTCACAACAGCAGCAGAAAGACAGAATCGCAGAAACAGAAAGAAAGAAACAAATAACCCGGCAAGGGCAATAAAAACAAAAGCAAAGAACAAAGTAAAGCAAAGGAAATAAAAGCAAAGCAAAACAGAAGCAAAGCAGAAACTAAAGCAAGGACACAGAAGCTACTCGATCTCGAGTAGCTGTCCTCTAAATCGACAAAGGTAGTCGACAACAGTAACTCAAAATTGAAAACAAAGCAACTCGACAAGCAAAGTTCTCCTCGACCTCGACAAGAGGTACTCGATCTCGACAAAGAAAGTAAAGACAGAAACTTTAAAATCGACAAAAACAGAAGAATCACAACTCGACTAAGACAACCCCTCCTCGACCTCGACTAAACACTCCTCGAGGTCGACAAAGCTTCGTCTAGATCGACAAGAAACAGAAAAAAAACAACTTTGCAGATTTTCGACAGAATTCAGAAATTTGACAGAAATAAACTCAATATGCTAAAAGACCTCCAAGGCCAGGGTTTCAACACCACAACGATAACCATGCAAAACAATACATAAAGGCATAAAAGATCATGCTTTCCATCAAATAACTTTCGTTATTAACAAATAGGCATATAGAGGCTCTCGCATAAACCCTAATTGTTACCAACCCTTTTCACATAATTAATCCAAGTTGCATTAAGATCACTTTCGCTTCAATAACACAAACAAGGATCACCTTCAACTCTCGCAAAAGACTACTCTCACTGTTTCAAGCTTTACAACAGGTGAGAAAGTCTCCTCAAAAGCAATTCCCTCTTGCTGAGCATAACCCTTCGCCATGAGCCTTGCTTTATGCTTATGCACACTCCCATTTGTGTTAAACTTTGTTTTGAACACCCACTTGAGACCTATTGTCTTCTTGTCTTGAGGAAGCTCAACTCAATCCCATGTGTTGTTCCTCTGAATTGCTCTCATTTCTCCCTTCATTGCTTCTTGCCATCTAGCCTCATCTTTTACCTTATCAGACATCAAAGCAAACTCACAGTTTTGGTAAATCTCAGCAAGTGACCTGAATTTCCTTGGGGGAGTCTCACTTGATGAGGGAGTCTCACTTGATGAACTTGATGGACTTGAGGGGGAGCCATTATGTGAACTGCTAGAGGAATTGTATTGAGGGACTGGTGTGACAGGAGAGCCATCATTGTGATCATCATCATTAAACATATCATCATTCACAATTCCTTCACCTGAACTGTCAATTGACACTGCACCTCTTGTTACTTGATCATGCTCAAGTTTCTCCTACTCACAGCAAGACTCCTCATTGAAAACCACATTTCTACTCACTATGGTCTTCTTGTCCACTGGATTATATAGCTTGTAGGCTTTGGATTGAGCAGCATATCCAATGAATACACATTTCACAGCCTTGTCATCCAACTTTGATCTTATGTTCACCAATGCATAGGCAACACAACCAAATATCCTCAAGTGACTCACTTAGGGCTTCTTCTCTCTCCAAACTTCAAATGGAGTCATGTTCAACACTGCTCGAGTTGGTGACAGGTTCAACACATACACTGCAGTGGCTACAACTTCACACTAAAACTGGTTAGGAACTTTCCTATCCTTCAACATACTCCTTGCCATCTCCACTACAATTATGTTTTTCCTCTCTGCTACACCATTTTTGCTAAGGTGTATAGGGTGCTGTAAACTCTCTTCTAATTCCATTTTCTTCATAAAAAGTCATAAAATCATAGGACATGAACTCACCTCCTCTGTCAGTCCTTAAGGCCTTGATCACCTTCCCTAATTGCTTCTCTACAAGAGCCTTAAACTTCTTGAAGCTCTCAAATGCCTCATATTTAAGCCTTAAGAAATAAACCCAGCTCATCCTGCTATAGTCGTCTGTTATGAGGAAGAAATATCTAATTCCTCCAAGAGATTCGGTTTGCATAGGCCCACAGAGATCAACATGAAGCAACTACAAGCGTTCTCTTGCTCTCCATGCTTCTTTGGTTACAAATGAGCCCTTCATCTGTTTTCCATATATGCACCCTTCACATAACTCTAGATCACCAATCTTAGGCACACCTTGCACCATACCCTCTGAGATCAACATTCTCAGACTCTGGATATTCAAATGCCCATATCTTTGATGCCACAATCTAGTCTCACTGTCACACTTCACTGACATGGCTTTTCTTACACCTGAGGCTAGAATCAAAGGAAACATTCTATTCCTTGTCATGTATACCTTGACAACTACACGACATGTCTTCTTCTCTCTTATCACACACATATCTTCATCAAACAAAAGAGAATAGCTTGTTCCTTGAAGTTGGCCAACTGATACCAGGTTGTGTGCAAGCCCAGGCACCAACTGCACATCATACAAGAGTTTCTCTCCACCTTGCAAACTCTTGATTGCAATGACTCCTCTGCCACCCCACCTGTAGTACCTTGTTGTCTCCAAGTCTCACATTTCCTTTCTTGGATTCATCCAACTCCTTAAACAATTCTCTTGAGCTGCACATGTTATTTGAACAACCACTATCCAGATACCACAATTCATTTGCAGTTTCTGTGCCTGAAGACAAAGTCATGAACAACCTCTCCTCATGTTCAACCTTCTCAAAGTAATTCACTCCTTTCTGCTCATTCTCTTGTTTTTCCCAGGACAAAGCCTCTTTATGCCCGAATTTCTTGTAGTAATAGCACTTGATTCCGCTTCTTTGTTGTCTTGAATCATTGCCTTGATTCCTATTAGAATCCTTCCACTGCTATTTCCCTTGATCACCTCCACTGCCTCTTCCTAAGCCATTGTACTAACCTCTACCATAACCTCTTCCACCACGACCTCTATGATTCCTTCTGTAGTCGCCTCTTCCTCTATAACCTTCTCTAAAGCCACCTCTACTTGATGAGCCTTCAGATTTGGTTTTCTTATTCTCATCCTTTACTTGGAAGACTTTCTCTTCCTTTTGCTCACTTGTCCTACTCAACCTCTCTTCATGAGCTTGCAAGGAGCTTGACAGTTCCTCAAACCTATACACTGACAGATCTTTGGACTCTTCAATGGCTGCAACTACATGGTCATACTTTTTTGTAAGGCTTCTCAACACCTTACTCACAATGGACTCATTGCTCACAGTTTCCCCATATGTTCTCATATGGTTAACAATCCCTAACACACGAGACAAAATTGAACTGTCTCTTTCTCTTGCATCACTAAAGTCTCAAACTATTTCCTCAAAGTTTGCAGCTTCATTGTGATGACTCTTCTATCTCCCATATATTCTTGCTTCAACACTTCCCAAGCTTCGTGAGCAGTTGTGGAGGCAGATATCCTTAGAGAGACTTCATCATCTAAGGCACTTTGTATCATGAGCAATGCCTTAGAGTCTTTCATCCTCTTATCTCTCAATTGTTGATCTGGTTCTGGAGGTTCTGTGTCCTCAAACCCTTGATCTACAAGATTCCACACCTCTTAAGACTTGAATAGCGTGGTCATTTTCAAGCTCCAAAAATGGTAATTGATACCTTTGAAGATGGGCAACTGTGGATTGCCCAAATTCCCATTGTTGCTGTTCTATATTTTGACACAAGCAGAACTGTTCTCTCGTGTTTCCCTTTGTTTTTAACCTCACTTCTCTCAGCCCCAAATTCGAACCCATCAACACAAAATTGTGTTTGCTCTGATACCAAATGTTGTATAAACAATGGTGGATCAATACATTGTCAATCACAATGATCAACAATACTCTAAGGGAGAGATCTTACTCTTCTGATGATACAGAACCGAGACAAGCACATAACACACACGTAATTGTTAACTGTCTTCTCTCCTCTTCCTTTGACATACAATGTAGGCTCATTCTCACTCCTTTCAAAACCCTTTCCTAGGAAGAATGAGTCTATTATGCTGTACCAAGCTCGTGGAGCTTGTTTCAAGCCATGGAGAGCTTTCTTTAGTCTGTACACTTTGTGATCTTCATCTTTCCTTAAAAAGCCTTGGGGTTGTTCAACATACACCTCCTCTTCCAATTCATCATTCAGAAAAGCTGATTTTACATCAAGCTGATAGATCTTTAGTCTCCACTGTGCAACAAGAGCTAAGACTACTCTTACTGTTTCAAGCCTTACAACAGGTGAGAAAGTCTCCTCAAAATCAATTCCCTCTTGTTGAGCATAACCCTTGGCCACAAGCCTTGCCTTATGCTTCGGCACACTCCCATCTGTGTTAAACTTTGTTCTGAACACCCAATTGAGACCTATTGCCTTCTTGTCTTGAGGAAGCTCAACCGAATCCCATGTGTTGTTCCTCTGGATTGCTCTCATTTCTGCCATGTCTAAGACCCGTAGTTTGGCTTGAAACATTCCGTATGGCCTTCTACATGGAAGACCTGTAGTTTGACGAACCTGGAGCTTGTGTTGGTGCTCTATTATGGCAAGCCTGACATCTTCGTCTCCCTCAAGCTTGGTAATGCACATGTCGCACCCGACTTCCTACAGCTTCAATATCCTTCGTCTCTCCGTAGTCTCAATGTTCGACTACCCGTAAAGTATCACAGACATACAGTGAGCCAAAAGAAAAAAAAAACAAAAGGAGAGATAAGAGAGTATAAAAAAAAAGAGTGGGCTACGAGCAGACTTACCTGCATACACTTGGCACCAATCAAAGTGTTACAAAAGGTCGATGATCCTCCTAATGACTCCCTCGATTATCAAAGTGTTACAAAAGTAACGTTATGGGCCATGGTACGGACAACTCGGAGCGTATTCGAGTGAATGTTGAGTTGGAAACATGAAAGGCTATGCAAGGAGTACGTCGAAAGAAACGGTATCAGCAACAAAGATCTCTGGTGGCTGTAGCTGATGCCAAAAGTTGGCCTCTCAACCACATTTGGATGATTCATGCACAACATGACATTTTTATGCGCTCCTCGAGCACCCGATGATGATCTCTGCGTGCCATTGAGTTTCCAATATTGTGCCATGCCAACTACAGCGGAAGGCCAATAAATATCTCCGACGATAGGTCAAAGCAGCATCGAACGCCATGCATAGAGAGCGACAAAAATAGGCATGAAGTCGCAAACGAGGTAAAAAGTTGCCTACCAACCAACTTGGAGATGTCATTGCGATCAACCTGAAATGCATCTAAGCATAACGAAAGTTGCGATCCATAGACAACATTTCAAGAAACACATATATCTAAATAAAAATTAACAAAATCGGAGCATGGTAGTAGCGGTGGCGCATCCCAAAAGTTGCCCTGTCGCTGTAGTTTTCTGCACCTTTCCAGCAAAGAAAACTGCCTAGCAACCAACATTGAAGTGTTATTGTGAGCAACCCAGAAAGCATATAAGCATAAGAAGAGTTGGAATTAATAAAGCGCATTGTAGAGGGCGTGCTGAAATAAATATCAGCAGTAGCGAAGGGCTGTAACAGTGGTGGTGGAGACTGAAAGAGTACATGTGACCACGTTTTCCAAAAGATGTTCGACAATGTTTTCTTGCTCTTTCGATGAACTGTTGCATCAGCGCTTCCCGGGTTCCATGGAGACAAACCCCTCCGGCGTAAATGTTCCATCATTATAACATCAAAAATTATCGGCGTCGAGAGAGATTTGAGATTCCGTAAGTAACTTAGTGAATGTTCTCTGGAGGGTCGCCCCAGTCAAAGAGACAGGTTTTAGAACCAGCAAGCCCTAGGAACCAAAAGAAGATTAGGTTCTAAAGCAGCTATCCCAATGTAAGATTTGATAACCCTGATTATGCCCATCGAAGCAGCTGTCAAGCTCGTCACCTACGCAAGTCTAGTTCGACAACTAAGCGGATGAATTTCGACATACAATCTCGATGTAAAGTCACATCAAGCCAAGTTTAAATTATCCGCAAGAAATTTGGTGGCTTAACACTCTCGACAAGCTACTCGATCAACATCAAGTTCAACAACTATTGAGTCCCGCCTCAAAGCTCAAACCAAAAATCATGTGAAAGTTGGGAACTACGAGTGATTTGATCCCTTTGAAAAGGGTACGTAGGACACTCCATAAAAAGTCAAAGCTCATCGAGTTCAATTACCAAAACCAAGTGAAGTTGTTCGGGTAGAACTACGTTAAGATTTTATGCTCTTTACGAACTATGTAGGAAATCCGGTAAAAAAAACATATTTATCTCGGATTCAATCACATGCCCAAAAACAAATGATGTTCTTCAAGAACTACATCAGGACTTATATTGTTGACGAGCTAGTAGGAAACTTGACCGAGTCAAATTCTCGTTGAGTTCAGTCATCCCAAACATCAAATTTCCCTCAAATTCAAAGTGTCCCCTCGAACTCAATACAAAGCTTTCACTCATTGAGTTCAATCGTCCCAAAAATCAAATTTTCATCAAATCCAAAGTGTCCACTCTGACTCGATACAAAACTTTTGCTCGTCAAGTTTGGTCACACCAAAAATCGAAATAAAATTCCACCTAATTCAAAATTTTCTTTTTCAAGAACTACGTGAAGACTTGGTACTCTTTATGAGCTATGTAGGAAATTCAACATCAAGATATGATGAATTCAGTCGCATCCTCAAAAATTCAAAATCATATTTCAATTGTTTACAATGAAGAGCTACGTAGGAAACTCGATGGCAAGTCATACAACAATCGAGTTCTAACCCAAATTCCAAAATAAAAGATCAAATGAAGTCGCTTCAAGTTCCAAGAGCTAAGTAGGAAACTTGATATGACACTAACCACGTTTTCAAGTTCAATCACGAGTTCTAAAGGAACTGACATGTTCAAAACTCGTCGGACTCTTCACCCACAGGAGTCTAATTCAACGACTAGGTAGGCGGGGTCGACATGTATAAACTCACCAAACTCGTTATCTATGCAAGTCTAATTCGACGACTAAGTAGGTTGAGTCGACAAATAGGAAGAAACCATCGAGTTCATCATCTATGCAAGTCGAAGTTCGATGACTAAGTAGGTGTCATTGTCTTCTTACGACTAAGTAAAAGGAGATAAAGATCAAGCCGAAATGATGTAAGCATGCTATCAAGCACCAAGCTAGGATTTCAGCAAGGCCAGCCGGAGGCAGCGATCGCATAGTAACTCCAGGCACTACAAGATGTGGAGTCATGACAATTCGTTCACTTCCATGACAAGGACGATGGCATTCACAAAGAAGTCGTGATGCACATTGACATCCACAATGAAATCTTGATGACCCGGTGGTGTCGAAGATGAAGCCAATGCCTTGTGTCTCTCTAAAATGAAGGTCACGACTGGAAAGATGAATAGCAGGGTTGAAGACAAAGTCAGAGTCACAATCAAGATAAAGACTCATTACAACTCCCTAAGCAAGTCGCAGTGACCTAAAGCACATACATGTTTGGCTTCTCCCACGCGAGAAAGTCGTTGAATCAAACTGTTGAAGAGGGAATCAAGTCTAAATACATATGAATATAAATATCAAACCGATTTCCAAGCCCACGCAAATAAATTACAAGAAACCCTCTTGCTGTAGTGGTAGGGTATTCTGGATCGAATCAACGAGGAAGCCTGTCAGTGGATCCTAAACAGCGAGCGATTTCACGTTCTGATTTCTACTCAGATATCACTCGATATCAACCAAGTGAGTCGACGTCGAGTCCAGGGAGCGGTCGATGTCGGGCCAATTCCTGCAAAACAACAACAAAGCACTCGACATCGAGTATAGACTCGATATCGGGTTAGTGGTCTGTCGATATCGACTGGTAGTGGTCGAAATTGAGTCCTTCTGCAGAAACTGTAAAGTAACCAAATTTGTCTGAAAAGATGTCCGAAGAATGTGCGGATGAATAAAGAAGAGTATGGGCAGAAATAAACACAGGTTGGTTGTTTTATAAATCAATAAACTAAAGAACTTCCAAAGTCGGGGAATTTACCTCAATGATAAGCATATAAGTATTATGCCAAATTAATGAAAGGAATAAGATTTTTATTAAATAACTTTTGTTATTAGTAAATAGGTGGATAGAGGCTCTCTCATAAACCCTAATTGTTACTACCATTTTTGATAATTAATCCAAATTGATAATGAGATCACTTTCGCTTCAATATTACAAATAAGGATTTACCTACTACTCTCGTAGAAGAATCATGCAAATATGGATAGAAGATGGAATCGCATAAAAAGATCATACCTTTGACAAACTTACAAGGCTATCATCGGGCTCACCCCCGACCCTAGAAGTAACGGAATTACTCGCGCCTTATCAAAATAGACATCATCATCATTGGAAAGAAATAAACTTGTATTGAAACTATCTTCGAAAAGTACAACCGAATCTCTCCAATCTCTCTTCAAAACTCGGCTCCCCTTCTCTCTCTACTTTCTATTGCCTAACTATGTGTTTGTGTGATGAAGAATTGAATAAAATCCATCCCCCTAGGGCTTTGTTTATAGAGCTCAATCCTTGCTACCCAATGAGAGGAATCTATCTATCTTTTTATGTATCTATCTAAAAGATAAAACTTTCCTAATTAATTAAATGGAAAGAAATAAAATTCAATGGATTTGTAATTTGATTTTTATTGTTTCTCTAAGGAAATCTATTGAATGTTGGTGCTCTTGAATCCATCTCTTCCTAAATTGTTATTTTGTATTATTCAATTTTATATAGCATAATTTGGGATAGTTGACTATTTAGTCAAAAGGGACTTATAAATTAAGAAGCAAAGCGTAGAGAACTCATATATAACAATTGTTATATATTTTTAATGTGTGGGATGAATTAAGCTTTCCCATGAAAATACACACTGCCTTAAAATGAGTAAAACATAAATCATTCATTTTATTCAGCCTAATTCACATGCATGGTTTTATGGCGATGAAAAATTAGTTTTCAATATTAAATAAGTTAGGAATAACCAAATACCAAAAATAAAAAATATCTAAAAAGAATAGTCTATTAGAGGGTAGAATGGAGTAATTGGGCTCCGATTAAAATACACACGACCTTAAGACGGATAAAAACATAAATCATTCATTTTCTGCAATCCATTTCAGAAGAATAGTGTGAAATCTAGTATGGTTATATAAATTGATTTTCAATATTAAATACAATGAGAAGAAAAAAACATAAAAATATTCGATGCTTAACCTATCACATATTTAAGTTTGGATCTTTGACAAGGGTTCCAAGATATTTTTTTGGAATATTTTTTGGGCAAAATATTTAGATAGCAATGCATAAATTTATGAAATCGAAGATCATAAATTATTGATCAAATTTACCATAAGATATTGGTGTTATTCAAGCAAAATAGAAGGTTATAAACTGTGACTAGATGGGTTTAATCATCACCCATAAGGTGTTCGATGAAATGCATCTAAGTATCTAATATTTCAAATATGGAAATGAATTTAAAATTAATTTGTTTTTAATATTTTGGCCTCTTAGGGTTTATACTTAAACATAGAGTACCTCTTCCTAATTAAAGGTCTAAGACATTATAAAAAAACACACACAAAATATCTTTTTTTTTTTATTCTTTAGCTATATAGTGTTTATTCATTTCAACTTAAGGTATCTTTATCAAATCGGTTTATAATTTTGACCAATTTAAAAGGTGTGACACGATGTGTGTAATGGAGAAAGTATCTTGGAGGATCCAAACTCAATTTTCTTAAACAAAAAACTGTAAGGTTTCTTTTCTTTGCCTTCAATTAGAATGAGTGTTAGGAGAAGCGTGAAAGCGGCCGATTTACCATTCTTTGCCAAATTTGAAGTATCGATCATCTCAAGAAAAGAAGATTTCGAAGAATATCATGACAAGAAGCATGAGCAATATGTTAGTAGAAAATTGACGTTTCGAATATTTTATTTAATACGTCAAATTCAATCGAAAATATTATCAAAAAACCCGAACAAGATTCGGAAAAAGAACTAGTTATAATTATAATGCACTGCAATCCAAACCTACCCTAAATTTATGGCCGGGTAAAAGTTGCTTTATCAGCCTGAATCTAACATTTCTGGACATGGGCCTCCCATCGACCAGGCCTCACTCTTAGAGGCCCAAATGTCTTACTCTTCGTGCTGATTTTCTGGGCCGACCTAATCCTATTTTTGCTATTGTAACATAATTCATGGGCGAAAAAATTTGTAACTTGGCCATCTCCCACGTATTCTTCAAAATTTTCCCTAAAAGGGGAAAATAAAAATAAATTCTCTAAATTATTTTTTTTATTCAACTTTAAATATTTATGATTTGGCGAATGCAACATATTCGGGGCTGTTCATTTTCGGTTCGAACCGAAATTTTGGGTCAAATCGAACCGAAAAAACTTGAATCTAACCGAACCTATATGTTTCGGTTTAAGTTTTCGGTTCAGGGGATTTTTATTTTCGGTTTTAGGTTCGGTTTAGGCTCGATTCGGTTAAACCGATATTTTTTTAATTTAGCCTTCCCAGTTCCCAGTACGGCAGCTCCCCACTATATTTATCATGTTTCATACTTTCATGTTTGCACTTTCTTTTATTTTTTGTTCATTTTTTGCTGTACAACTACTATTTGCAGCCACTGTTATACATTTGTGATGTACAAAGCAGGAAAGCAATAGGTTATTTCTCATGTGACTTTCTCATGTGACATTTGGTAGCCACTGTTATACATATGTGCTACTGCTACTGCCGATGATCAGCACAACAGTCCTAGACTCCCAGTATTATTGTACAGTGTACAGTTTTTTTTTTAATGATCAAATAAAATCGATAAAAAAATGGTCAAATAAAATCGGTTCACATAGGTTTATAACCGAACCGAACCTAAACCAAACCGGTTGAAAACCGAACCAAACCGATTAGTTTTGGTTCGGTTATCGGTTTACGTTTTTTGAAATTTCGGTTTTCGGTTCGGTTCGGTTTGGCCAGGTTCGGATCGGTTATGAGCCGATGAACAACCCTAATTTTTTCTACTATATCTCTATTTTGGAGATGCAATGGAGAATCTATTAAATTAAACAAAATCTCAAAAATCCTCTCAAAAGAATCCAAAAAAAAAAGTTGTCAGAAATTCTGAGACGTGAAAAGGCAAAAAAGATCGATACATGAACGTATGAACTAAACAAGTCTGTATGAACTAAACAAGTCTGTGTATATAAACAAGTGGGTTACTTCTTCAGAAGATTGCCAATTGGTTTTAAAATATAACATCACTAAACTTATGTGCTAGTCTACTAGCGCATGTGTGCCCTTATAAACGACTCTTTGATCACAAGTCCCACCGGACTTTAATACGGTATAAGAGCAGCTAAGCAAAACGGTCCGACTTTCTTTCATGAGCTAGTTAAAAAGAAAATGAGATGCTAGACCCGTTGTCCAAGTGTCAACTAAAATGAGACCAACTCGATCTCGAATATGGCTAGATAAAAAAAAGAATGAGAAGTTAGACTCGTTATTCAAGTGTTCAACCAAAGGAGACAATCCTAGTTGCATTTTGTGAGGGTGTGCGTGTTGAGATGTAAAAGGACTAAAAAGAGATGTAGTCTATCATGTAACCCCGTGAGTCCTTATATTGTTTCACTAGACGTATAATGTGCAGTGCTAGTACTAGCGGTTTTACGCTCCATTAATTTTTTTTTTCTTCTTCTCTAGAAAACATCTTGTCAGACACGAATTGAAGATGTCTGATGTCTCAAATTTTTACCTTATCAGACGTAATTAAGTGCACGATACAAAACTAGCAAACCCGAAACACTGAAAGAGAGGCGAACAAAAAAGAACACACAAAAGGGGCCAATGCTTCCACCCTTTAACTCTAGGCATTGCTATAGCTTTCAATTAATAACACACTAACGTACACAACATAACATAACATAACATAACCTAGTTCATACTTTCGATCAAGTGGTTGCTAACTAGCTAGCTAGAACTTGTTACATCGCCTATATATGTTGAGGTGTGTTCGATGGGTAGCAACGCCGTGTTGGTGTCTCATTATCCAAAACCTCTCTATCTCTTCCGGCTTCCTTCCTGGTATTCGACCCGCTATCAACTCCCACCTGCATTCTCAACACACACACACATATATATTTGATTATTTGGTAAATAGTTTAGCTCAAAAAAATTACATTGTATTGGAATATTTTTCTGTTTTGATGGAGGATATAAAATACATAAATATTTGGTAAAGAGTTGAGTGCTTAATTATTTTGTACATCCATGCCACCAAATTGGATTGGTAGAGAATGGAGCTTTATGGAGTGACCAAGTTGTGAAACATGCAAATTAAGCTAATCTTATCACATGCAAATCTTTTGCAACACTAACTAGTGGGTTTGAATTGGGACATTGGTGTTCAATTATTCCCAATAAATAAATAATTAAAAAAAATTACTCCCAATAAAAGATTATTCTCAATTTCTCATTTTGGTATCCCAAAAATAAGGGGAATAACTTCAATTAATATTGAATCTAAGGGTTGGTTTGGTTTAACACGGGAAGAACACAATACCTATTTATTTTTATAAAAGGTGGAATTGGAACTTACCTAAGGGGAAGTATGTAAGTTAAATTCCCTTGAAATGGAGGAATTTAAATTCCTGGGTTTTACTAAAACTCCAACCAAATACATATATTTCATCTACTTCCTGGGTTTTTCAGTTGCTAACCAAACGAACCCTAACATGAGAAAAGAAAGGTAATTGATTAATATTTTTTAAAAAGAAAGGAAAATAGGAGGTACCGGTCGCCGACGAGATTGTACATCCGGTAAATGAGATCCTCTTCTTGGTCGGTCATGTCTATCAACTCCCATTCTACGCTGCTCACCTCTGCATCCAAAACTAAACCATTAGCCTAACTGCCTATCCATATCAACTATCCTCTAAATGGATTAAAATGATACCCATAAGGGAAAATGATACCCAATTTTAAAGATTTGTCCAAAAGTGTGGAAGATTCAAGAAAACGGTCCCAAAAGTACTGGTCCCAAAAGTGGAAGATTCAAGAAAACGATTGAAACAAGAAGGAGAAGATGGAAGAAAATGTAAAGAAGAAACAAACCTTGAGACTGAGAAGAGGAAGAGGAGTTGTGTACTGTTTTGGGTTGCTTCCTTCGTTGCTTATCCATATATATATATATATATATTTCAAACTGGAGTTTTGTGCTTTCTAAACCTCTTTGAAGATCGTTTGTTACGATGAACTGAAAGAGAGGAGAAGAAGAAGAAGAGTGAAGGAATGTATTCAAATCAATACATTGCTTGAAATAGAAAGAAAAGAAGCTCTGTTTTTGAGGGGGTTTCCATTCAATGCTGCTCCCCCCTTTTATAACACTTGGTTCTTTCAAGTCTCAAGTCTCAACACCCCTCTTTCTCTTCTTTTTCTCTTTCATATACATCTTCCATCTTCCATCTTCCATCTTCCATCCGTGTGTGCGTTGGAGAGTGATCCCTATCAAAATTCGTTTATAAGTTAGTTGAACTTAACTAATTAGTTTTTATTTTTTAGATTTTTTTTAATTGAGGTAAAGAGTCGAAATACCCAATGCACCTGTGTTGAGTAAATCGAGAAGCCATACTAATCGTCATGATATTAACAAGATAAAACGTAAATATTCAAGCCCTAAACGAACAAAGCAACGAAATTTCAGACAAATGAGGAAGCCGATGAAGATTCTGGGAAGAAACTTTGAATAGCGAGAACACCACTCGTCGCCGGAGAGACTGGAACATAAACACAAGAAAGTGAATAATTGTGAGTATGTATATATAGTACTCGCGGTAAAAATAAATCATAAAAAAAAAACATACGCAAATATAAATAAATTAAAAAAAATATTTGTTAATTAAAATATATCATTTTAGAGATTTTTCATATTTGTTAATTAAAAAACATACGCAAATATATCTTCTTTGCTGTTCGAATTTGGATGGTGAGTATCCGCACCGACATTTTTTTCTTCTCCTGGTTCTCCGTATCTCTTGGTTTGTAATTTTTATGATGTGAAATCGGGGGAATGGATTGAAAATTTCTGTTGTAAGAATAGATGTAATTAATTCCATTGATTAAAAAAATGTAGTATGAAATTGTGTGATTAATATTAGATAATCAGTTACCATAATTAAATAGTATTAAATAATTTGTGCAAATAATACTTTGTAAAAATAATGTTGCATGAAAAGAGTATATATGACATAAATCATAAATACTACTCTTTAATATAGTATATATATACTAGATTGATAGATATAAATAGATATAGTAATATATGAATAGATAAGATGTCAAGTGAAGAGCAAGCAATGGTCTCTAGCCGAAATCTTTTCCTTAATAAAAATAAATGAAAAAGGGGAAATGGTAGAGAGATGGAACGGCAGGTCCTACCAACCATACAATTCTTTAAAACAAGTTTGAATGTTTTTTCAAAGGGGTTGACTTGTAGTTGTTCTTTATCCTTGGCATTAACCCTTCTAGGTTCCACCAATAAATTATATAAAAAAATACCTTGGATTTTTCTGCATCTTTTTAGTTACTGTTTTTTTAAAAAAAATTATAACAAAATTGTAAAAACCCCACGGAAATTAGATAAGGATTGCTTTTGTACTTGTTTTTAGGTTAGAAATTATTCTTCCCTTTATTCACTAATAATAAAAAGCCAAAAAGATGGAATTAAGAGAACAAATTCGACAGTTTGGTTAAAGTAACTTTGAATACTTTCACTGCTTAAAAAAAAAAAACCCTTTGAATTCAAGGTTGTTAGAGCATCTCGAATGGGGTATATAGTAAAGATAGGATTCACCCTATTTTGTTTGGAAGGATTTTGTTCAAATGGACCTTTAAACATATTTGATTAGCTAGATAGGTGCATTAATTGTGTTTTTAGCATTCTTAGCCCATTAATTGTTTTTTTAGCTTGCTTGGCCCTCTTAAACGGTCAATGGTCAACCGTTGACCGGTCAACCCATTTTGATGCCGACTTTTTGTTTTTTGATGCCAACTTTTTTTTTTATGCCAACTTTTTTTTTTAGTGATGCCATATTTTACCGTTTTGATGTCAACATTTTGTGATGACAATTTTATATAATTGATGGCACAAGAGCTTAAAACGTGGAATCAAAGTATTGTCACCTTATTGTCACTTTTCTAATGAAATGATTGGATGACTTTTTTTTAATGCCACTTTTTTAAAACATTGATGACATTTTTTGTGATGTCATATTTTACCGTTTTGATGCCAAAATTTTATTACATTTTATTTTCACTCTGATTCCACTTTTCTAATTAAATTATTGGATGACACTTTTTTTAAACTTTGATGACATTTTTTGTTTACTCTAATGTCACGTTGACCATTGATGCCATTTTGAAAAATTTGTATCACATTAAAGAAAAAAATGTCATAAAAAATACTACTTTGAAAAAATATCATCAAAAATATGGCATCACGGTAAAAAAATATTATCAAAAAATTGACATAAAAAAGTGGCATCAAAGTGAAAATAAAATATAGTAAAATTTTGGCATCAAAACGGTAAAATATGGCATCACTAAAAAAAAAAGTTGGCATCAAAATGGGTTAGTCAACCGTTGACCGGTCAATGGTCAAACGGTTGACCATTGACCAACCCACCCTATTGGGAAGGGGGCTATGGCAAAACTAATTAAATGGATTTATGGGCTAGGTGACTAATTGGATATTCAAAAAAGGCCCTCTACCAAAATCACCCTTCTGTTTTCTCAATATATGCTATTTTTTATTTTACTAAAAAAAAATTGGTCTATTTCTAAATTTGCATTCGTATTTTAAAAGGCCAAATGTGGATCTCACTTTTAATTATTTATTTTTCAGAAATTTCGCGAGGTACCCTCGTGATATTGCAATTTTCACCGAGTGTACAAATATTTGACAAATTTCGTGTGATACCCTTGAGATTTGGGGAAATTTTGCCTTGTGCCCTCCACGGTTAGTCTTAATAGAGTCATGTTTCTCCGTTACATTTAAATTAAAAACAAAAAACAAAGAAGTTGAACGAAGGAACCTCGCGAAGACAGAAAGATCAAAGAAGGAGATTTCACCAGTGAACTGAGAAACGAACGACCTTCCTCTAGAGCGAATTGGAGTGTAGTTCGACGATAGGAAGAAGGAACAACCTGGAGTCCGGTGTCTGAGCACGTCGGCGCGGTGCCTAGGTCACGACTTGTGGAGGTACTTCTTCATCCTTGTCTTCTTCGAAAATTAGGGTTTGGAATTGGTGCTTCTGAGTATTGGAATTGGGGCTTCGAATTGGGGCTTCAAAAATTAGGGTTTACACGAGTGTAGGGCGTTGCAAGTATGACCTTTTCTTTCACTTCAGAAATATGAAATTTGTGTTAAAGTGTCAATGTAAAGTTCTGAAATCTACAAGTTCAGAAATCGAAAATTTATGGTTCAGCTGTGTAGAAGTTCAGTTCAGCAGAAATTAGGTAGTTTCAACAATTAATGGTTAAGTTCTGCAATTAAGACAAACCGGAACAACCCTAAATCAGTCCTAATCGACATATCTCCAACATAGATCAATTGAAATCATCCACTACAAAGACAAAGAAATATCACTACTTCAATACCTTCGTTTGCTATCAAGAACACAACAACGAATTCATAGCTAAGATGCAATTCCTAACATGGTGATCAATCATAGAAACGAACACAAATATAATCAATAAGCACAAGATGATAAATAGGAATATGGATAACTAAATAGAATCAATCCTCACAATCTAACCAACCATCTCTTCGAATCACATGCGAAACTATGAGTAGCAACGTACTCATAGGCCAAATCTCTCTCTCTCTAATTGTGTTCATAGTCTCACAATCCAAATGACACTCTCAAACTAATGGAAATAATCCTATTAAAGACTCATAAGGAGTCGGCAAAACCCTAGAAATATAATTCCTTTTAGGTTTAGATTTTTGTTTGAAAATATAAGTCCTTTTAGGTTTTCTAGGTATTGGGATATGAGAATTGTTACTTTTTGACTTTTTGCTTAAATTTTATTGGTTGATGAGGGTTGTGGATAATTAATGAGGGGTATAAGTGGAATAAATTTATGATTTCCTTAATTTGTGTGTAAATGTCTAAAATGACTTATATTTTTGAACAGATGTAGTAGTAAAATAATAGGAAATAGAAGCTTCGGATCCGGAATCGCAATCGCTAGAAATCGGTCCACGACGGGCACCGCCATCTCAATACGGGATTTCCTCTTTTTCCTTGATCGTTTTCAATGTTGTACTTCCTTACTCCTCTCTAGCCTCTTCCTCGGCCTCTATATGCTCCAAATCATGTCTCTTAAGCTCTTCTACGATCCATCCAAGGTCAGAATGTAACTCTGCAGAAGAAACACTAAAAAGACGTAGATTCCGAATTCGAATACTTCACAAACAATATACGAAACTAGACTCAAACATATGCAAAACTCCTATCTAAATGCAATAAGAAGTACCTACAATGCCTATATGAAATATGCATTATCAACATCCTTAGAGGAGTGAGAAGATGAATGTTTGAATTTTCTCCTCTTTGATCCTTGATCTGATTCATAGTATACTGGTGTAGTGTCAAGGCCTTGAGGCTCATTTCCATGGCTTGACTCAGGTGGATCCTCAGTTCTGTTGATCAGGTCAAGGCCTTGAAAGTGTTGTTCAATGGCTTGTGATAACTCAGCAGTATCTTGAATGGGTTCCTACATGTTTTGTTTTTGGTCTTTCTTTGTTCCTTTATCTTCTTCATCGTCTTCAGATCCAAGATCACAATGTTGATTCAAATTAAGATCTGCAAAACTATCACTCAAAGTACCATTGTTACTTTCATCGAATATGACATGCATACTTTCCTCGACTACCTTGGTGCGCTTGTTGAACACTCTATAAGCTTTGCTATTAAAGGAAAAACCATGAAAAATACCTTTGTCGCTACGCACATCAAATTTCCCAAGGTTGTCTTTTCCATTATTGTGGACAAAACAAGTACATCCAAAGGGTTTAAAATACGAAATATTTGGTTTTCAACCTTTAAATAGTTCATAAGGAGTTTTCTTCAAAATAGATCTAATTAGGCATCTGTTTAAAACATTATTGGAAGTGTTAACAGTTTCGGCCCAAAAATGTTTGGATAAGCCATTTTCTAAAAGCATAGTCCTAGACATATCCTCTAGGGTGCGGTTCTTTCGTTCAATAACCCCATTATGTTAAGGTGTTCTAGGTGCAGAAAAATTATGAGAGATTCCATATTTTGCACAAAATAAGTCAAATTGTAGTTGATCAAATTTCTTACCATGACCGCTTCTAATAGAAACAGTAGGAACATTTTTCAAAGCCCGCAACTCCTTACAAAGTTTAGAAAATTCAAATAAAGCTTCTGATTTCTCTTTTAAAAACGAAATCCAAGTAAAACGAGAGTAATCATCAACAACAACTAGGATATGCCGTTTTCCCTTAAAAGACTTGACACGCATAGGTCCACACAAATCCATATGTACGAGTTCAAGTGGTCTAGAGGAATTTACAACCTTTTTGGGTTTGAATGAGCTTCGAGTATGTTTACCTCTGGTGCAAGCATTGCATAGTTTATTACCTTTGAAGCTCGGATCACGTAGACCCCTAACCAACTTCTTTGATATCAATTTCTTCATAGTGCACATACTAATGTGCCCAAGTCTTTTGTGCCAAAGCTTTGGATCATATGTCAAGGCCTTGAGGTACTTTAAGTGTGTTCCAACAACTTGATCAGGATTGACAACATATAGATTGTTGAACCTATGAACAATTAGCACAAGATCTCCTGTATTTTCATCACACACTTCACACTTCTTTCTGTCAAAACATACTTTGTTGCCCTTGTCACATAGTTGAGATATACTAAGCAACTTTACCAATACCAATGATGTCACACTTCCCTTTATCACCAAGTGTTATTGTACCAGTGGATTGCTTTTTTAGCTCATAGGGTCTTTCTTCCACTCATATCTCCTTCTAGAAGCAACAGCTGTTTGATGATGAACCAAATTTGATATGGGCCGATCATGTATATGTTAGTATAAATAACAAAAGGCCTAACATAATAAAAGCAATAAAGCCCATAATATAGAAGAATAGGTTTTGACTTTCATCAAACCCATACAAATATATATATAACAAAGGTTTGTCTTGGTCAAGGTGTAGTCATCGATCTCCCCCTTGATGGAAGACAAAACCTATTCATCCTTGCAGGTTAGTATATAAGCCAACATTCATAATATACCTGTAAAGTACATATCAAATGTTGGATCAAGGTTTTAAACATAGCCATCATAAAAGTTTCAAAATCCCAGCAGTCATCAAAACATCACAAAAAACCAGCAAAAACCATCAGAAACAACCATTCTCCCCCTTTTTGTCTTCCAACAAGAGAAGGGAGTGTGTGTAGGAATGTTTAACACCACAACATGAAGTTTTGAAACCAAAAGCCAAGGTCTTGAAAAGAGATAGGAAAGAGAGGGATGAGATCAGTAGCAAAGCCTTGACAGTCAGTAGTCTGAATCATCACTAAGATCATGCACTTCATCTTCATACCTAGCAGGCCTCTGAGCCCTGCTGTCCTCCCAGCACTTCTGCTTCCAGCGGCTAAAGTGATCTGCAAAGACCTTGTCTTTCATCATCGTCCCGAGGCGCCTGTCATTCTCTTCATCTATGTACTTCTTGACGACCCCAAACTCTTCGACAGTGAGAATGGTAGACTCAATGTGGGTCGGGCGAAGGATAGGGTGATCACGTACAAGCCGCTCACAGTTGAACATCACATTGGTGGCTTTCTCCTTGGTGTGCTGAGCAGCATCCTCAAAGAGAGGCATAATGGAACCTGTTGCTGTGAAGATGAGGGCGTTGAGAAGGAGCATCTGGCTAATCTTCAAGTTGGTCACTACTAGTAACTCGGACGCTTGATCCAAGCAGTCTGACAAATCTCCTCGTAGCTCCAGTACCTCATGCCTGAGAGAGTTCAACCCCAATTCAAGATTTTCCAGTCGCTGCTCGGACAGGGCATGACCAGAGGCGTGTGGGTTTTGAGTGGTAGGTTGCAAGACCCAGTTTCCAGCAAGGGTCTTGACTAGTCCCAACCTCTCAAAACATGCTTCGTCAATCTAGCCGTTTTGAGGTTGTTGCTCCTCAAATGACAGATCAATCCCAAAATATTTGAATATTTTTTGGAGAAGGTTTGCAAACGGTAAGGGAGAGGCTCTGGAGGAGGTGAGGTGAGGGTGTGAGCCATTTGGCCAAGGATGATGTTGAGAAGGTCAGGCTCATATTCACTCATCGCTAAGAAGAGGATCTCAAGGGCTACCTTTATAAATTTTTGTTATAAACTTATAATTGATAAATTTTTGTTAAAAAACTATAAGTATGATTAATAGTACCCACAGGATTTTTAGAAAATTTAAATAACTCGGTTGGTTAATTACATCAATTTTATGTTACCAATCCAATTTTAGAAAAAATTATTAAAATAACCTAACCCTTGTAGGACTGTTAAGAAAAATATCCCCACCATTCAACTATGAGAAAATAACCCAATATTTAAGAGAGGTAGTAACAAAGTATTCCGACTCATTTTTACAACCATATATATGATATATTAGGCCAAACCAATGACATGAAATTGATAAAAATTGTATCATTCTCATTAAAACAAGAAAATATCATCCAAAATTCGCTAAAAGCTTAATTTCGTTAATTATATGTCACTGTTTTTGCTCGTATTTATAGTTGGAAAAAAAATCGAAAAACTTTGTTACCACCACTTTCGAAGATTGAGTTCTTTTTCCTATCATCGTCGAAAAGTAGAAATAATTTTTTAATATCCCTTTAAAAAGGGTTTTTTTTTTCTTTTTTTTTTTAATAACTTTATGCATTTGTGTTAGCCCTGGTTCAAATAATTTAAACATAATGAACTTTGACAACTTTATGCAATTGTGTTAGATGTTTGGTGAGTTGGGTCTTCTTATTTTCTTTGTCACCTTTTTAAAATTCTCATAAAAATGCTGGCTTTTAGATTTAATAATGATTCACATATATTATAATATTGGAGAAACAAAAGTGTTTTCCTTTATAAAACAATTCCCCCATCTTATAGTGATTCAAAAGTTAAGTTCAATGATGTCCCATATAAGTAATCATGAAAATGATACTTTGCTTTTAAAAAGCTTTTTATTCATTCATTAAGTTTAAAAGGGTGGGCTACCTTTATAAATTTAAATAGAGGTAAATCAATAATCAATCAATTCAGAATCTATTTTAGTCAAAGCAGAAGTGCTAAAGAAATAACAGTTACAAAGACTTTGCTAATAATTCAGTCATAAAATAAGCTATATAGTGTCATGACGTTATATATATCCGATTTAGTAACGTATGTTGAGATGTAAATAAGACAAAAAAAAAAAAACCCTACATCGAAAAGTTGAACATAACAAGTCTTAGTATATAAGTCGGTGAGCTATTCTCCTTCTATTGTCAATTGGTTTTAAAATAGAACTAGTACGATTCCCGCGCCATGGCGCGTTTTTTATAAACTAAAATATTATATATATATATATATATATATAAATCTTAATGTATATATATTATAATATATATATATATATATATATATTATAATATTAATAAATGTTATGATATATATATATATTATAAAATCTTTTATATATATATATTATAAAATCTTATTGTATATATATATATATTATGTATATATATATATTATAAAATATTAATAAATGTTATGATAAAAATAAAAATATACTTTACAATTAATGTATCTATAATTATTTCAGAATTTTTTTAAAAAAAATCTTATGTAAAGTATAATACATATATATAGATATTTTAAATTACTGAATAATAATAATATCAATATCATTATAACATTGTTTAAATGTGATGTGTCATAATCAATAGTTATATTCAATGTTTTGAATTAAGCTCAATAGTTAGTAAATAAATTTGATTAAGCCCAATAGTTATATTAGATTGAATTAAATGTTTTGAATTAAGCCCAATAGTTAATAAAATTGAAGAAAAAAGATAATTAAAGGAAGAAGAAGAAAAAAGGAGAATTAAAGAAAATCCAAGAAAAATGGCAAAAAAAAAATAGTAAGACTCCTAAAATGCCTCTAAGATTGACACATCATCATAAACTTTTCTAAATTAAGAGTTTATATAGATAGTTAATAAAATTAAAGAAAAAAGATAATTAAAGGAAGAAGAAGAAGAAAAAAAAGGAGAATTAAAGGAAATCCAAGAAAAATTGCAAAAAAAAAAAAAATAGTAAGACTCCTAAAATGCCTCTAAGATTGACACATCATCCTAAACTTTTCTAAATTAAGAGTTTATATAGATAGTTAATAAAATTAAAGAAAAAAGATAATTAAAGGAAGAAAAAGAAAAAAGGAGAATTAAATAAAATCCAAGAAAAATGGCAAAAAAAAAAAAATAGTAAGACTCCTAAAATGCCTCTAATATTAACATATCATCCTAAACTTTTCTAAATTAAGAGTTTATATAGATAGTTAATAAAATTAAAGAAAAAAGATAATTAAAGGAAGAAGAAGAAAAAAAGGAGAATTAAAGAAAATCCAAGAAAAATGGCAAAAAAAAAAATAGTAAGACTCCTAAAATGCCTCTAAGATTGACACATCATCCTAAACTTTTCTAAATTAAGAGTTTATATAGATAGTTAATAAAATTAAAGAAAAAAGATAATTAAAGGAAGAAGAAGAAAAAAGGAGAATTAAAGAAAATCCAAGAAAAATGGCAAAAAAAAAATAGTATGACTCCTAAAATGCCTCTAAGATTAACATATCATCCTAAACTTTTCTAAATTAAGAGTTTATATAGATAATTGGAGAAAGGAAAAAGCTCTTTTTTTTTCTCTCCTCGGTTCCTCCGTCAATTGACTTCTGGGTGGGTTTTCTATGTTCTTGGTTCGATCTGGGATTGATTGCCTTTGGCAATTGATCCCCAGCTCGAATCTCCTTCCTCCAAATGACCACATCCATGTAGATCTTGCTAACAACTGTCACTCAAACTACAATCTCCCCCTTCAAATCGTACATATTCACATTGTTCTAGCAAATAACTTCAGCTCAAACCTAAACCTTTCACCAGAAAATTGCAGCAATCAAGCACTTTGGAGGCTGGGTAACTCCAAGCACGCCTGTGTTAAGGCGGTTTGTATTTCCAATCTCCTACATGGCATTAATCAATACCAAGGATTAATTGCTATAACCAAGTCCCAAATGTATAAACCCCTTTGGTTTTTGCATCTCTGGGCACCGAACCTTCAAAACACCAACCAATTAACTAAACCAAAGCTTTCATCTATGAGTATTGTTACCCCTAAACTTTTCACTAATGATTATCCTAATTTGAGGTTATGCAGGCATCATCACAAAACATGCAAGAGGATTGGCCAACTAGATGCGGTGGGAAGGATAATCGAGCATCAGTCGGCTAGCTTTCTCTTGATAATTGGAAACGGCAGAGGTATCATACCCAAAGGTAATTCCTTTATCCTTTTCAACAAGAAACCGGTGAAGAGGGGGATGAATCTAGCCGTTTTGGTGATATCTCCCAAGATCATCTACTGGGCTATCAACCAGAGAGGTATGATTGCTCCTACTTTCTATCTCAAAAATACCATTTTCCTTGTGTGGATTTCCAATGCTAGTAGTAATAAACACAATGATATTCAGGAAAATCCTTGTAACTCTTTGATTATAAATACTGATGTTATTAACCATTCTTTCCCACGCCTTTCTCAACTCTCTCATCTCTGTCATACCTTGCTTTCTCTGATTCTCACCATGGATGCTTAGCAATCTTATGTGGATGCGCTCATCAACAATGTAAGGAATGGAATCCCTCTGGAAACCATGCCGATCCCCACCCAGATCATTGTTGTGCCCACCTCCAATCATGTCATTGAGCCTTCCCTCTCCCTAGCCCTTGATTCTCAAGGTCTTGTGTCCCAACCTACTGATCAGCACCCCATTCTCGCTACCCCTCTGAACTCTGCCCCTCCCATGGAGTCCAACCCCATGCTTGCCAATCAAATCACTGATCCCTACATGGTTCCTGGTGTCAAGGATCTCCACAGCAAGCTATCGGAGTTCAGTCTGGTCGGCCGGTTTGTCCAAAACCCGGTGGACCTGAAGCAAGTCTCGGGGAAGATGAAAATCGAATGGAAGGCCCTCAAAGGTAGCTGGGGGGTGGACACAATCGGAAACGATTGGTTCATCTTCAGATTTGCTAACAGAGAAGACCGCGCAATGGTCTGGAGCAACAGACCCTACCACGTCCAAGGATCCCTCATGGCTATCTATCCTTGGTCCGACTCTTTCAACCCAATGGAGGAAGATACCACTCATGCCGATGTATGGATCAGAATTCCGGGGCTCCCACATCAGTTCTACACTGCCGAAGCCATAGCCTTCATCCTTGCTTCTGGTGGGGTTGGCTCTTTGATCAGAATTGATCATGTGTCCAACATCCGCAACAAACTCAGATTCGCTAGAGCCTGTATCAACGTCTCTCTGCTCACCAAACTTGTCACCTGGGTTCACATCCGCAAGAATGACGGAGGCCATCAAACTTCGGATTTGGTACGAAGACTTCTCGGATGGTTGTGGTTGCTGTGGTGGGTACGACCACACCTACGACGACTGTCCTCTCAATGCTCCGCGACCCCGTAAGTTCAACCTTGTGTTGGAAGAGAACCCTGATGTGGATCTCCTGGCCCTTCCCCCTTCTCTCAACCATAACGGGCATGACCCTAAGCTGTTTAATATGTCCAGTATCTACACCCCTCTCTCTCATGTTGAATCTGATCCTATTGTGTCCCAAACCATGCTACCTCGCCATGGTGACTATGGTCTCCTTCCAACCACCAACCACACCACTAATCTCCCAAGAAGCACCCCACCTCTGAATGCACCTGCACCCCTCCCTAATGATCTGATCAATCACCTCATAGCTCTTAACAATGCACATGTGGCCAAATTAACTGGAGATTCTTCCACTCCCCCTTTCGTGATAGCACCCTCCATCCTCCACACACTCATGGCCTCTGTTCCTCCTACCGCTGCCAACCCTGCTAACTACCTCACTGAAGCTGATTACAAAGCTTTTCTGAAAGCTCAGGCCAAAGGTAAAATGATAGATACTGGTGTGGAATCGGCTGGCTCTCACCTATCCCTTAGATCAGACAACTCTGTGATCAGAAGAATGGGAGGCATAGTTATCAAATCGACCGAAGAAGTGGACATGATCAACTCCATGGAGCAAAGCAAGCGCAAAGAAGAAGAAGATCAGGATGAAGCCTCATCTCCGGCCAATAAGAAGCCGAAAAAGAAGAAGAACTGATGATGCAGAACATCCGGACTCATGGCCTGGCTGTCGCTCGTCTTAAAGGGCAGCTTCTCCTAAATAATGATAGGTGTTATAACACCTCTTATCCCCTGTCTGTCTGTCCTAGGAACATCTCAACTAGTAACTTGTTTAGCTATGCTTTTCATTTTTCCACTAGTTACTGTAACTCTTTTAGTTGGTACCCCAATTTTCAAATTTCAGTTGGGTACCACAACTTTATTGGCGGAAATATTATAAATCGAATTGCTTCCCTTTATGCTATCAGCTGTTATCTCCTTAATTGGTATCCTTGGAGATGTTGTTGTCTTCTTTGTCTCCAGGTTGTAAGGACCGCTTCAACTGAAAGTACCATCAACCATATACATCGGCTCACTCTGACTTGCTATTTTAATCGGTTGCAAACATATGTTCTGTACATAAAGATAGCCAGCATTCAAGGTATGTCTTCTATTCGCCTGATTAACAAAACTTTGCTATCCTCCATCGATTTTCTGAGTAAAATTGGTGTGGAGGGATGCAATCCCAAACCTTTAACGAACAACATCCTGAACAACCATGTCAACAAAACCTTTTCTACAAACATAAATTGCAGAACTACAAGAAGGCAAATGGGTTGTAGCCACGAGATTTCACAACAACATGCACATAACTACTGCAATCGGCTCTCGTTGAGAAGGAAAAACAAAGGTAATGGTGACTACTCTTTCATTTACTTCAACAGATTCCGTGATAACTGCCCTACCTGTCTGAATCTCTTTAATGCACATACCCAATCACAAACCATGGGTTATCCCATGATCAACATAGCTAATAAAACTCTTAACAAACATAATAACAACTGTTATGGCTCTCAGTCATGTAGCATGACTTCTCTATCAACTTATGATAAGAATAGGATACTGGAATGTTAGGGGCTCTAAGAGGCCCCTTCTCTGGCAAGAGATTAACCATATCAGAACCACCCACAAACTTGATATCTTTGCTCTGGCTGGAACCAAAGCTACTCAACCTCCTTTAGACACTCACATTCAAGCCGCTGGATTCCAAAAAATTATTTTTATAAGTTCGACAGGTGCTAAAGGGGGCATCTGGATTCTAATGAAGAACAATTCTTTGCTAACCACTACCACTGTCTTAACTCAAGGTAGCAGATTCTGTCTCCTCAAAGTTACAGTTGACAACTTTAATATGGCCATCCTTTTTGTCTATGCACCTTCTATAGAGAAAGAGAAGACCAATTTCTGGAATGATATTTTTCTGATCATCAATTCACAAGCCTTGCCAGTCCTAATCTTGGGCGACTTAAATGACATTGAAGATGATTCTGAAAAATTGGGGGGTAATTCCCCATCTCTTGCAAGATTTAGAAGACTAAAAAAGGTGAAAGAAGAGCTAAACATGCACACTATTCCCTATGTTGGCTCTCCGTTCACCTGGAGAAAAAGTAATGAACCTTCTAATAACACCTACGAACGTCTTGATAGGGCTTTAGCTCACCAAGATATTATCTCTAGATTCACTAACCTCAATGTTCAACACCATTCTTTCTCATCCTCGGATCACTGTCCAATCACCCTTCAAATTGGAAATAAAGAGCTGTCCAAAGGTACTCCCTTCCGATTTGAGATGGCCTGGACTACTAATCCTAACTACGAAAAGCTCGTTAAACAAGTATGGGAAAACAAATTGGAAGGCTCCTTTGCTTACAAATTAACTCAGAAACAGAAATTACTAAAGAAAAACACCAAAATCTGGTGTAAAACTAATCATAATAACATTCTCAAACAACTCACTGATGTTAATCTTAGAATTCAAGATCTTCAATCTAAACTTCCATGGGGATTACTTTCAAAATTTGACAATAACAAGCTTGCTAGACTTGAAAAGAAACGATGGGCTCTCCTTGACTACAACTATAGATTCTGGAAGCAAAAAGCAAAAACTAAACACTTACTCTTAGGTGATAGAAATACGAAATACTATCAAACGTTTGTCAAGATTAAAAAATTTAGGAACCATACCACCTCCTTTGTTACCAAATCTGGTCACACTATCACTGATACCCAAGAAATCTCTACCCACATTACTAATGAATTGAAAGAGAGATTCAACAACCCCGCCTCCAGGATTGTCACTGATGATCTTCTCAAATTTATCTCACCTCAAGTTACAACAGAAGACAACAACAACCTTCTTAGGCCTCCTTCAATCAGTGAAATTAAAGCCACGGTCAGTAGCATGGCGGAGGATAAAACTCCAGGTCCTGATGGTTATCCTCCTGAATTCTACGTCAAATATTGGCATTTAGTGGGACAATCTCTTGCAAGAGCTGTTAAAGCCTTTTTTCATTCGGGAGTCTTACTCTCTGAAGTTAACCAAACCTTCACAGCTTTAATCCCCAAAACTGAGAACCCTACGACAATAAATCATTTCAGACCCATTAGCCTCTGCAATACAATTTACAAAGTCATCACTAAACTAATTGCCAACAGACTCAAACCTATTCTTTCAAAGCTCATTAACCCTTTCCAAGGAGCCTTTGTAGAAGGACGTTCAATCCAAGACAATACTCTTATAGCTCACGAAATCTTCCACACATTTCACAAGAAAAAGGGTAATAAAGGATTGATGGCTTTAAAACTTGATATGGAGAAAGCGTATGATAAAATAAAATGGGACTACATCAAGGCTACTCTTGTCAAATTTGGCTTCGATAATAGATGGATAGGATGGGTTATGAATTGTATGACCTCCACAACCTTCTCTGTGCTAGTTAATAATCGACCAGGGGACCAATTCAAACCTCAAAGAGGAATTCGCCAGGGCGACCCCCTAGCCCCTTACATCTTTATCTTAGTCATGGAAAATTTAGCTAGGGAACTACAATCTGAAGCTTCACTCGAGGATGGCCTGGTTGGCATAAAACTCATAAGGAATGGAACTCCTATTCCCTTTCTAACCTTCGCAGACGACACTATCATTTTTGCCCCAGCAGCTCACAAAAGTATTCATACTATCATTTTTGCCCCAGCAGCTCACAAAAGTATTCATACCATTAGGAATATGCTAAATAATTTTTCTATCCTTTCTGGTCTTACGATCAACTACAATAAAAGCTCCCTCCAAGTCTCTGAGAATGTGAGCTCAGCTCTAGCAAACTCTTTGGCTCATGAGATGAATATTCCCATTGCCAGAAATTTAGAAAAATATCTTGGCATACCCCTGCTGAGAGGGAGAGTTAAAAATTGCATGTTTGAAGAGGCTATCCAAAGTCTTAAAAAGCAACTCTCTAAATGGAAATCCTCCTCCTTATCTTAAGCTGGCCGAATTACACTTATTCAAGCAAATCTTTGCTCTAAAACTAATTACCTCATGCAAAACTTCCTTCTTCCAAAAGGGGTTCTTCAGCAAATAGACAAAATTAATAAAAATTTCTTTTGGAACAAACTAGAATCTGAACGATACAACCCCCTCATAAGCTGGGACAGAATTTGTCAACCAAAGGATCAAGGTGGTTTGGGCATTCGGCTAGCAGAAGACATCAATTCCAGTCTTCAGATGAAGCTTCTTTGGAAACTTCTCAATTGCCATGATAACATTTGGGTAAAAGTTATCAAGGAAAAATATTTGCAGAATGAAAACCTTTTTGAGGTAAACCCAATGCATCCGTCTTGGCAGTTTAGTCGTCTGTTACAACTCAGAGCAACATTTAAAAATGGTTTACATTGGATCATTGGCAATGGAGAGTCTATCAATGTGTGGAAGGACTCCTGGATTCCGAATGTGAGTCTGGAGGCTTTTCAAGCTCACCACGACCCAAGTCTTCGAGTGAACCGACTGATAAACCAAGATAATCAATGGGATATTCAGAAACTTAGAAGCCTTTTCCACGCGACTATTGTGAGACAAATCGTTGAAATCAATATACCTTGCTGGAAGCCCCGAGACGAATTAGTATGGAAGTTTAGTCCTGATGGGAATTTTACCACAAACTCTTGCAAGAACCTGCATTGTAACCATAACCAAACCCCTTTGGGTAATGAGTGGATTTGGAAATTAAACCTCTCTCCAAGGGTGAAGAATTTAGTCTGGAAGATTACACAGGATGCTATTGCAACAAAGGAAAGACTAAACCGTTACTACATCAGAGTTCCAGCAGATTGTATCCTCTGTAATGGCAACATAGAAGACGATAACCATCTCTTTCTGCACTGCCCTTTTACTAAAAGAGTCATAGCTAACTACGAACAGTTAACAGGCAAGACCTTAGGGGCTCCTTGCAATAATCAAATGACCATTCAAGAATTCATTTTATCAAAACCAAATAAGCACAACCTAGAACACCTCTGCCAGATTTGGCAAAATATTTGGGAAACTAGGAATAATGCAATTTTTAACAATAAAGACACTGATTCCCCCTCACATATAGCTGCTAAGGCTTTAACTCAGATAAGAGATTGGCATTTGGCAATAGAACAGGAAGTGGAAAAAAATCCTAATCTGAATAGACGTAAGAGAAATACTGGTTGGAAGAAACCGCCTAGGGCCACCTACAAAATCAATGTAGATGGCTCAACCAAACCCACTGGCGCCTGTCAGGTGGGGGGGATTCTTAGGGATCATACAGGTAGTGTCATGGATATTATTCAAGAGCAGGTTAGTAGCGGTTCAGCCATTCAGACGGAAGCTGCTGCTTTCTGTGCAGGTGTCAAGTTAGCTCTATCAAAGGGTTTGAGGCGAGTTATAATTGAAGGAGATTGTCTAGAGGTTGTCAAAAGTATTAACGATATCTCCAAATCAAGATGGGAGATCCTAAGACAAGTGGAAGCTATCACTCAAATGAAGACGAGATTTGAGTCCATCGAATTTAGACATTGTTTTCGTGAAGCTAATGTAATTGCAGATTTCATAGCTAAGTCTACAGACATTTGTACTATTTCTACGGTCCCTTTCAATAGGGAATTCTGTAACATCATCCGGAAGGATGATTGGGGTGGATATCTACCTTAGGTAGTTCCGCCTCCTTTTTGCCTAATAAAAAAAAAGAGTTTATATAGATAGTTAATAAAATTAAAGAAAAAAGATAATTAAAGGAAGAAGAAGAAAAAATGAGAATTAAAGAAAATCCAAGAAAAATGGCAAAAAAAAATAAAATAGTAAGACTCCTAAAATGCCTCTAAGATTGACACATCTTCCTAAACTTTTCTAAATTAATAGTTTATATAGATAGTTAATAAAATTAAAGAAAAAAGATAATTAAAGGAAGAAGAAGAAAAAAGGAGAATTAAAGAAAATCCAAGAAAAATGGCAAAAAAAAAATAAAATAGTAAGACTCCTAAAATGCCTCTAAGATTGACACATCATCCTAAACTTTTCTAAATTAAGAGTTTATATAGATAGTTAATAAAATTAAAGAAAAAAGATAATTAAAGGAAGAAGAAGAAAAAAAGGAGAATTAAAGAAAATCCAAGAAAAATGGCAAAAAAAATAAAATAGTAAGACTCCTAAAATGCCTCTAAGATTGACACATCATCCTAAACTTTTCTAAATTAAGAGTTTATATAGATAGTTAATAAAATTAAAGAAAAAAGATAATTAAAGGAAGAAGAAGAAAAAAAGGAGAATTAAAGAAAATCCAAGAAAAATGGCAAATAAAAAATAGTAAGACTCCTAAAATGTCTCTAAGATTGACACATCATCCTAAACTTTTCTAAATTAAGAGTTTATATACATAGCTAATAAAATTAAAGAAAAAAGATAATTAAAGGAAGAAGAAGAAAAAAGGAGAATTAAAGAAAATCCAAGAAAAATGGCAAAAAAAAATAGTAAGACTCCTCAAATGCCTCTAAGATTGACACATCATCCTAAACTTTTCTAAATTAAGAGTTTATATAGATTTCACCAGACTTGTGTATTAGGCTATTAGCACATGTGCGCTCGTCCACAGTCCGACTTTAATAACGTATAAAACAAACCGGCCGTACCCCAACGGAATCCAAAACATCACCAATTATTAGACCTAAATAAAGACAGATATGGGCGAACGACTTGCATACAAGTAATCATACGCATCAATGATCAAACTCAACGATTCACCAGTTGCACCCCAAAACGGGATGAATTGTACGTTTTTCAAATTAACTAATTAATTAGTATTATATTTATACAGGTTAAAAATTGAATAAGGAGTTCATTCCTTTTCAATTTAATTAAGGATATATAATTTCACAATTAAGATTTTTAATCAATAATGTTTGGAGGGTATAAATCAGAAGATGAATAATGAAATGATAATCGAGTATGATGATTAACATAATTTAATCAATGCAAATATTAATTAGAATATAATGCACGTGTCACGTGTGACGTTTGGATTTTAATTGGTTTATTTAATTATCACCCTGTCTTAGCTTGAATCGGTTTGACATTCAGGTATACTCCGTATAATACATATTGCTAGCGAAAACTATGCAATAGAATTAAGAATCTGAGTTATTATTGGGTTCGAGATCAGTTGTAACTAGTTTAATAACCTCGCACAAGCACAGGGCTGCGGGATCTCTTTTTTTATAAAGTGTTTTATACGGAGTATTTGTTAACGACTATTAGATAATACAATTATTCAAATTAGTAGTAATAAATAAAATTTAGTATAAGTATGAATAATATTATGATAATTTAATAATCTAAATTTAAATTTTAAAAAAAAAATCACAAGTGGGTGATAGCATGCATTTAGGTAGGCATAATAAGTTGCATTTAGCTTAGTTAAGATGCATTTCATGGATGGATTAAGTACAATTTGCATATTTGTTCTCTATGTTAGTAGAGTCGGAATCTACACACTTTTATTGATTATTTCAGGTAATCGTGGATTCGATGATGAGACAGGAGTTGTTAACGCATTAGATGAAAATGTCTAGTTGATCGGAGAAGCTTACATGAAGATCTCAAGAGGTCCTGAGAAAAAGAAGCGGACCTAAACGAAGAACAAGTCTGCAGAAGTTGTTGCCAGACATGCTGAATTTGTTTTGCACTTTCTGGAGGCCTCGTTGTCCGATTGACTATTATGACCATGCGTTGGAAAGCTCTTTCAGAGAAATACAACTTTCCGGTTGACAAGAAGAGCAAATTCGGGATAGATTTTCCGTGAAAGGCCCCTGGCTGCGGCCGCAGCAACCATGTCACGGCCAATCAATTTGCAGCGGGTTTGGAAGAAGCCACGGCCGCGACCGCAGCATTTGACGTATGCGCGTCGTTTTGTTTACGAAAACCCTAGTTTTCTTTGTTTGGTTTTTATGGCCGACTAGACTCTTTTATAAGGCCGATTATTATGTTAGTTTACACACTTCTATTCTATTCTTACGTTCATCAGACACTTTAGATATTTGAGCGATGTCTTCCATGAGGAACTAAACTCATCTATTCTGCCTGCAATTTGAAGCTTTATTTGGATTGATTGTGAGTTTCTAATTCTCATTCCTTGTTTCCTATATGTTAATGCTTCAACTTCTTTGTGCTTGATTGTTTATTGTTTTGTTCTATCTTGTCTGGCCAACTTGTTAGATCAATTCAATTGCTAAGGTTTTGTAGATTCCTGGTTGTGAACCTTAACCTAAGTGGCAAACTTGTTCCTTTAGGGCTGGTTGAACTAATTGAATGAGTAGGAAGTTGAATATGTTGTTAAATCCCTTTTTAGGGATTGCAAATACCTTGGCTAATCTCTGAACTTAAAGCTATCAATTGGGTTAAATCCTTCTTTAGGGACTGTTCGATTGATAAGGGTTGCTAGGACTGGTTGGACTAGTAACTATATTAGGTCGGGACAAGGGCATTCATAGGAAACTTAATAGGACGAGAAGAAGTTACAAGGATCGCTTCAATCTAATAAAGTGGAAAATTGTAGGTAGAATTGCTTCTCCTAATTGTCTGAAATACAATTATTTACTTTTGTTTGCTTCAATCCGCTTTGATAAAAGGCGGAACTTTCACACTCAAAACCCCCCCTCTTTGGTTACTTAATTGGCATCTAAATCACACTTGAATAGTAATTTCCCTGTGGGATCGACCTCTTGCTTATTGCTATACTAGTTATAGGTTTGAGTTTACTTTGACGGGATCAGGCGGCGAATGGGGTCCGAGAAATCGTCGTTCTCCCTTCGAGATCTGAGAAGGTGTGGAGACGGGGGCAATAATGTGAAAGTTGGAGAATCTCCATATCCAAATCTCCATAATCTTCCTCTGGGGAGATTTTAATTTTGGCCATTTTTCATCTAATGAAATACCCTTAATCTCCATCTCCATTGTGCCGCCAAACATCACACGCGGTCCCCGAGGAGATTTCTGTTTTTTTTTTAATCTCCTAATCTAGCATAATCTCCTAATCTACGCTTGTCAAACACGCCCTTAATAGGACGAGAAGAAGTTACAAGGATCGCTTCAACCAAATAAAGTGGAAAATTGTAGGTAGAATTGCTTCTCCTAATTGTCTAAACCGAATTCATTTACTTTGCTTTCTTTACTCCGCTTTGATAAAAGGCGGAACTTTCACACACAAAAACCCCCCAAACTGGTTACTTTGATTGACACTTGAATCAAACTTGAATTATAACTTTCCTTGTGGTCGTGGATCGACCTCTTGCTTATTGCTATACTTGCTATAGGTTTGAGTTTTCTTTGGCGGATCAATGACAGGTTTTCCCTCCGTCAGCAGGTAACAATTAATCTTAGGATAATTGGTAGAGTTGACCAGGGAAAGAAATCATAGATTAATGTAAAGTTAATTGAAATAAAACTAAAGAAAAACATAAAATGACACGTAAGGATGGTGAAATAAGATAATGTCGCATAAGATCGAAAATCATAGAGAAGGTGACACGCGTATACAGTGTACTCTTTCTTTAGTGTTATATATATAGGGATTGACTCCTGTGAAAACCTCAAATTATGGTAAAAACCGTGAGGACTACTTTATAACTTGGTTTATTTGAAACCCGTGCTAAAAATCTCAATCACACGGTGACTTTACAACTCGGTTCAACCTAAAAACCGTGCTAAAAACTCCAATTTTAAAATAACACATGATTTTATAGTTCGGTCAAGCCTAAAAATCGTGCTAAAAAACTCATTTTTAAAAATACATAGTAACTTTATAGCTCGGTTTTATTCAAAATCGGGCTAAAATTTATGACATATAGATCGGTTCTCTTCATAACGGGCTAAAAAGCCGGTCCTCACGGGTTTTTATCGTAATTTTGGTTTTCACCGGAGTGCACCTCTCTATATATATGAATTAATGTGGAATTATAAGGTGAGAGTGAATAAGACTCTAATTCTAGAGAGAGGGGCTCCTCCCTCTCTCTAGAATTTGTCTAATCCCCAACCTCTATCCTCCTCTGCCCATCTCCTAATTGACCAAATCGAGCCTTTGGCTCCCGTAAATCGAAGCTTAGTTACTTGCTGCCTTGCAATTGGACGATTGTCTTGTTTGTGGGGTGTCTCATATCTCTTTTGCCCTTTCAATTTCTGGATTTACAGAAATTTAGTAACCCTCACTTGCCCTCCCATTTTCTCCTGTTCATGGTGTGGCCAGCCTCTCGGTCCTCATGACTTTGAAGATGGTGGTTTGTGTTGGCGTAATCAATGGCGTTTTGTGCCTCATCCCGTCATCTCCCTCTCCAAATCCTCCTAGGTGGGTGGTTGCCTTCCTTTCCCCTCTAGATCTGGTTCAATCGAGGTCGGCCGGTGGTTGCCCCGACTTTCCCTTCGCCTTGCCTGGTTCCTCCCCGTCGCCTCTTATTTCCGCTCCTCTTTCCGCCGTCTCGTACCCGATTTTGTGTTCAGTCGTCGTCCCTACTCCGTCGTTGTCGGGGCTCCTCCTTGGGGTTCGGTCCTTGCACACCTAGCTTGCTTCAGCCGGTGTTCACTGTCCACCTGACAACCCTTGGCGTGCAAGGGTAACTTTCATCCTTGCACGCCAAGTTCTCTGACACAAAAAAAAAAAAAAAAAAAAAAAACAAAAACAAAATCGCACACGCTTTTATGTATTTTTAATATATGAAAGCGTTGAGTAACCCACCCGTAAGGGTCTTGACAATCTCCCGTAAGGGTTTTTTGGTGCGTTATTTACAGGGTGGCTCTTGGCGACGTTTTCAGGTGTTTGTGGCGGTCCTAGTCTGAGTTGGGACTCTGGTGTCCGGTGTCGGGTCGAGCTGGGGTCGTGGCGGTGTGCATCAAGGCGACTCCGTATTCCGGAAATTTCCTTGGAGGTTCGTCTTCATCGCCCACAGGATGGACTCCTGATGTACCGCTGGCCAGCGGTGTCATCGCTTGGTGGCGCTTGGCTCCGGGTTTGTCCGTGTTGTTCTCTACTCTGTTTGGTTAGGTTCGTCAGTTCGTCTGGGGTTGTTTAGTTGTCGCTCGACGGTTCGCCGTCTGCCGACTTTGTCGGCCTCTCGATGAGCTAGGCATGTCTGGCCATCGAATTTTTACCTAATCAAAAAAAAAAAAAAAAAAAAAAATTAATGTGGAATTATTGTTTAATTAAAAAAAAACTAAAAAAAAAGGTAACCGCTCCGTATTTGCTCCAACTGCAAGCAGAAGAAAAAGCCGGGATTGTGCAGATTGTTCTCGCCTATAGACCGTGTTTGGCCAAGTATGATTTTTTTTTAAAGAAAAAAAATACGGTAAAAGTTTAAGAAGTCAAACCCTGTGAACCCACCTCCAATTGTGTTCTGGTGGGCGAGAGCGCGGAACTCTGGGTGAGCAACAATGGACACCCCTTCCATCGAGAAACCAAGAGATATAACTTCGTTTGTTGCTTGATTCACTTTTCGGTTGATAATACAATGGATCAATGAAAAACCTATGAAAAATACGAATTCACCAAGCAACAAAAGTGTCATTATGCATGGTTGTTGTTGGCGCTTGTGATTGTGATTGTTTTTGCTTTCAGAACGAATAATAGTACAAGCAGGAGATATCCATTCAAGTTCAAGGACTTTCGGTGTAACGAGGAGGGTTTTCGTGAACTTGTCACTTGCGCTTGAAATGAAAATGTGATCGTGTCTAAGCAACTAGATCAAGCAAGCCTAACGGAGCTACAAATTAAATTGCTAACTAATAAGAGTAATGTGGGGCTGGTGGAAAGAATAAATAGGACGGAGATGTATCATATAAAGGTTGATCATCTACATAAAGCATATGACTTCGTCTAATGGGAGGTCATCAGATTTGCTCTAAACTCACCTTAACTTCCCCAGTCAACTTGGCGATTATTATGGAGTGCGTCAATACAACATCCTTAGAGTCCCAGACGGTTTCTTTAAAGACAAAAAAGGGATTAGGCAGAACGATCCCCTCTCTTCATATTTGTTTGTAGTTTGCATGGAAATTTTGAGTTGAATGATTGGACGAGCAACTTCGGACCTTGACTTTAACTAATTTCCATCCAAAGTGCAAAGAGCTCCGGATCTCCCACCTAGCTTTTGCTGATGATCTCTTGCTATTCTGTCGGGCAGATGACACCTCTGTTCGGATTCTGAAGGAGTGTGTGGAGAACTTCCTTGCGACAGTTGGTATGAGGATTAGCATGGAGAAAATCGCATTGTATGTGGCTGGGACCTCCAAAGAGGTGGCTAAGGGCATAGCTGATCAGCTGAGATTTCATCGCGGAACCTTCCCGATTATGTATTTAGGACCCCCGCTCCACTCTAGAATGGTCGTTGTCGTTGAGTATAATGGCTTGAGTACAATCCAGATTCTTGAATCGTTCCTACCAGATGTGTTTGCTACTTCATATTAAGGCCTGGAAGCGGATGAAGTTATAATCTTAGCACGATGCGATTCTATCTAGGTCACGAGTCAAGATAAAATCAACAACATTAATAATTTTGAACAAAGGGGATAGAAATAATGAAATAGAAATAACTTAGAAGAGAATTCTCACAAACCAACCATTTCTAGAACTTGCAGGAAAACCGAAAGGGAGTTTAAATACTCATGACATGTCTAAAACCTTCAAATCTTGAATAATACATGAAATTCTCTGAGATGAATTGTATGAAGTGTGTGATAATTAAAACTCATGAAAGATGTCTATTTATAGGGCTTAATAGTTGCTGAAATCCTTAGTTTCCACTAGCCATCAGTGGATAAGTGTTGACCCGATTAGATAGATTTTTGGTAACAAAGTGATTCGGCAAAGATTTTGTCTTATCTCTATCTACGGGCGTCGATTCACTGGTTGCCATCAGCGTGTACCGATGTATTCTTCGAAGGCGCCGATCCAACTGGTGCTGAGGCTCTTCGCTTTACTACTCGTCCTTAGCTTGTCTCTCCTTGGTGATTCTTTTAGTCCTTCTTCAAGCTCTTTTTTTCAGCCTTCCTTAGATCCATTTTAGCTCCTCGTGTCCCTTCCGACATTCGAATCTGCAACTCTGCAAAATAACCCAAAAAAACGTGCAGATTCCAACCTCTACCACCATAGAATACAATATGTGCATTACTTCTAAAACATACAATATGTACACCAAAACTAAGCTAAAACTATCTATAATGCCTATTTAAAATCTGCATTATTAATTTCTTATTGAGAATTAGAAAAAAAAAATCTCAATGTGATGCTTAACCTATATCCTTGATGATTTTTATTTTTATTTTCAACCGAAAAAAATTTGGCTAAGTGAGGAGAACCTCACTAGCCAAGAGCATCCAGACAGATGATATCAAATAGCCCAGAATCATCAGGGGAAATCAGATCAGAGAAGGCAAAGTCGAGGTGCGAGAGATAGTCGGCAGCTGAGTTGACTTCTACGTAAATGTGATGAATCTGAATAGAAGAAAAATCACCCAAGAGAAAAATCATGTCCTTGATAAAATTGTTTGGCTTTTTATTTTGGAAAGCCATTTTTCAATCATAGTATTAAATTATTTATACTACCTATGTTATAAGGGGGAATTTGTGAAATGTCCAAAAAAGTTGTCCTAATTGGTGAAATGTCCACATTTTTGCACAAATTGGTGGAGTGTACATCTTGCCAATAGCAATTTTATCATCTTGTCTATAGCCTCACTCTTTTTTCATTTTTTCGTGCAAAAATAAGAGTATGTTGTGCATGTGCAAAAATAACCGTATGTTGAGCAAATATGACATAAGTCTAGGTTTTTTTTTTGTCGTGCAAAAATAAGAGTATGTTGTGCATGTGCAAAAATAACCGTATGTTGAGCAAATATGACCCTAGTCTAGTTTTTTTTTTATATACATTTTGTCGTGCAAAAATAAGAGTATGTTGTGCATGTGCAAATATAACCGTATGTTGAGCAAATATTACCCAAGTCTAGCTTCTTTTTTTTTTACATTTTGTCGTGCAAATATAAGAGTACGATGTGCAAATATAACCGTAAGTTGTGCAAATATGACCCAAGTCTAGTTTTTTTTTTAACATTTTGTCGTGCAAATATAAGAGTACGATGTGCAAATATAACCGTAAGCTTTGCAAATATGACCCAAGTCTAGTTTTTTTTTTTTACATTTTGTCGTGCAAATATAAGAGTACGTTTTGCAAATATAACCGTAAGTTGTGCAAATATGGCTCAAGTCTAGTTTTTTTTTTTTTAACATTTTGTCCTGCAAATATAAGAGTACGTTGTGCAAATATAATCATATGTTGTGCAAATATAACATTTTATTGTGAAAAAATAAAAATATAGGTTATGGATCACATAATAAAAATATAGATAGTTTTTTTTAATTACTCATATTTATAGGGTGATTTTTGTAATAAAATATAGATTTTTTTTGTAATTCCCATATTTACGGGGTCAGTTTTGTAATTTAACAAAAATTTCATCCTCAACCTCCCTGGCTCCCTCCCCGATCTGGAATCAGATCCGTCATCCGCCGCTCGCTCGCTCCCTCGATCTCGCCACCAGACAGCGGCTTCGATGCCACGCTCCCTCGATCTGGCTCGATCTCTCCTCTATAGATTGATCAAGATCGAGATCTTGCCGCCACTTCGTTGTCTGGTCTTCGCAGCCATAGATCGAGATCGAGACCTCGAATCCGGCGCCGGAGAGATCGAGACCTCCATCGCCTTCGATCTATGGCAGAGCAACGAGGAGGTGAGCGGCGCCGGAGATGGAGGAAGATCCCCGATTCCAAGTTCTCCGTTGAGCGATCGGAGACGGACGATTGGAGGCGGCCGGAAGTGGAGAGATCTGATTCAATTAGAAAGAAAGATTTGATTGAATTAGTATATAAAGTGGACAGTTTACCAATTTGTTCAAAAAGTTGGACAATTCACCAATTTGTAAAAAAAAAAAAAAACAAGGGTGCATGTTTGACAAAAAAAAATTCATGTTATATACTGTAATATACTACTCCCCTGCACGTTTGATGAATGAAACACAATCCATCTTAATAATACGGAGTACTTAGGGTTGGGTGGTCCATTCTGTACCGAATTACCGACCACATGATATGGATGTGGTCCACATCCATATGCAATTCTTCACCAACAAACAAAGAATTCATCAGCATTGCCTTCAAATCTTGGAGTAAGAATGAATCAAAGTTTTGATTGAAATCGATTGCTCTACAGAAAGAGCAATTTATGTAGCAATGTATGTACTTCCTGTGTTTTCGCCAATGGAAATGGAAGCTTCTTTCAACTCGGTATGTGGAGTCCTAAAAACACGATGACATCTGGTTTTTTTATGTGTGAGATCACGGGAAGGGATCTTATCTATGGATCGATTTCGAGCCGGGGTTCGAAACAAAACCCGGTAAAGAGCTGCAACGGAAACTTCTTTGCCACTGGGCACTTATGGGACCACTTGAACTGCTTGCTGTTCATGTCGAATACGAGGAGAGCTGGGCCGCCATAGCTATGGATGTATATAAGGTCTTCTGTGCCAGCACTAGCGAAAACATCATCAAGCTCCCCGAACCCTCGAAGAAGCTTGTGAGACATGCGCGCGAGCTCTTGCCACTCGTTCCCCTTGAGAACCCAGATTCCGATCCCTTTGATGATGTCTGAACGGTCTTGCTTTCCGATCCCTCCCACCATTACCAGCTTCTCCTTGAGGTTCATCAGCCGGCAACAGGTGAGCGAACATGGGGCTCGTATAAAGCTTCTCATCAGCAAACCATCGGATGGTTGGCTCAAGAGGTTGTACCGGATTAGACCCTGTCTTGTGTCATCTTGTACGTTGATCCGAGTTGAGTATATCATGAAGTATAGATCACCATTGCATATCACACTCTCATCACTGGCTCTCCAGCCATTTAGTACCTCAGTCAGCGAGGTCGTCCATGTCATGGTTTGTGAATCATAGAGGTGAATTGAAACATCCCATTGGTAGAAATCCTCTAGGACTTGCTTTGATTTCACAACTGAGACGTTGTACCCTTGTTGCATCCTATTGACAGCGATTGCGAGAGCGCTGTAATCGCAAAGTTTCGCACCAGGAGGCTCCAGGAGCTTCTTGCAACTCTTGGTGATTGGATTGCAGACATGAATCTGGCTCCTGATGTCGCTGTCCATGAAGCAAACAAGGCCACGAGATGTAGCAGTCTGCCAGTTGGAAGTTACAAACTCAGGGAGATCAATGCCATACCATTTCCGAAGTGCAGGATCATATGCATATCCAATTCCATAATCTGAGTTGGTGAACATGAAGTACCAAGGTTTGTGAGCTTGGATGTCCGAGAAGTTCCACATGAATCTCTTTGAAGAAATAATATTGTTCCACCTTTTACACACACATCCGGCCCTGAAAATGCTAGCTATAGGGAGATAGGACAATATTCGCTCCAAAAGATCATCGGGAAGAACTGAATCCACTGAAACAAGGGTGTTGTCTTCTTCCTCAATATCCTCAGAGAATGACTCATAATCTCCATGATCTAAAGTGCTCTCCCATGAGTCCAATTTAGTACGATAGTTATAAAATGTAACCCATGAAGAGTCTTGCTCCATAATCAAGATAAGCAAATGTAAACCTGCACCGGACGAGAAAGTGTTAAATGAGACTTTGTCTCACAGTAGTTTCGGCTTCTGATCTCAATTCTGAACACACTGACAAACTCAAAATTGCATAAACAAGATCACAAGTAAAAATTTCAAATTAACAATGCTAAAAGTTAGTCTCAAATAATGTAGATAAGCAACAATGATCAGGATTCAGGATGAAACAACTATATATATAGACAGTACCAGCAATGCATAAAAAAATTGTCTTAGAATACCAAGTTATTGTTGATTATTGGTGTCCAACAGTATTAAAACAATCCTTAGAACCAAAAACAATACCTTAAAATTACATAGAAAAATCCCTCCACACAATGTCAAATAACGGGAGAAAATCACACCTCAACAAAGCCACTAAGCATCTGAAAGGCAATCATATCTTCAAAAACTAAGTACAAAATCCTCAAAAAATGAAGGGCAATAGCAAAAAAAACTCAACATTTCAAACTCCATCAAGAAGCAATTCACAAATCAGGCAGATAACCAATTGCATTTGGTTACAAAATCTCAATAACAGAACTCCAGAATTTCTCCATACAATACAGTATATCAAACTACAAGGTTCGAATTACTTCCAAAATCAGGCAAACCCACATAAACAAATATCAGAAGAAGAAATTATAGAAGCACCCATCAAAAGACCTTTCATTCAAATTGAGAAATGGAAAATCAAAAGTGCAATTGAATTTCAAAACGCAGTATCACCAAATGCATATAAGTGCAGTAAAAGTTGTGTGTCTCCACATTCATAAAGAAACCCACCACAAACCAAATCCCTCAAATGGGTGGGCATCCAATTAAAACAATCCGACAAGCCATTAAACCAGACACCATTAAAGTATAAAGGCAGCACGACACGGACAACAAAGGGATAAAGAAATCCCACGGGAAATAGAACAGCAAAACACAAACATGCCCTGATCAAGGCTAATAGAGCGAAATTGGGTCTCACCAGATTTGTTGAGGAATCAAATTGGAAGGCCTAATTTGGGTGTTTTTGAAGAGCGAGAAAGGGGAAATGGGGGAATGGCGAAGTCAGATTTAGTGTCTTTTTCTCAAGAAATAAGGGCTAAGGCAAGACCACAACCGAGAGATCGGTTTGTGTCAAAGGGAAATTGAACGAGGGACCCCTGGGAGCCGAGAGAGAGAGAGATGCAAAATGCGATGAAGGGTTGATGGGTTTAAATCCAAGTGGGTGGGAGCCAATAGGGATTGTAAATTTGGAAAAGGGAGAGGAATTGGTCACTGTCAATACTAAAAATAATGTTGTCTTACTCATCTTCAGATCTTCTTCCCCGTTCCCATTCCAAAATAATGCGGAGTACTACTTCCTACGGGTGGACACGGGACGGGACGGGATTGGGCCGGGACGGGACTCGTCCCGTGAATTTTTTTCGGGACGGGATTGACATTTTTTTTTCGGGACGGGATGGTGTCTAGACGGGACGGGATCGGGACGGGACGGGCCTTGTCCCGCATATAAAAATAATAAAATATTATATAAATTTGCAAAGTGAAAAATGCTTTCATAATTCATTATTTAGTATAATATGTTGAATACGGTATTATTCTCAACTATATTATTCAATAATAATAATATTAATATTAATATTAATATTATAATACTATTATTAATTCATACAATGATTGTATAATTAATTATAATGTTCAACATATTTGGCTACATTATCTTACTAGATCAGGACGGAAAGGAATTGAGACGAGATTTACCAATATTGTCTAATTATCGATTGATAGTTAGGAAGAATACCGTATTTAATTAGCTATTTGCCTCTTGTAACTCTAAATGGGCGGGATGTGTGTGTCGATCTGATGGGATCCTCTCCATTGACTCAGGCTGGAATTTCTGACTTTATGCCTGGTTGTGTTGTTGTTGATGCTGCTCGACGTAAGTGTGTCAAGTATCGAGATTTGTGTACGTCGGCTGTTTATGGTTTCCTACCCTTCTCATTCTCTTCATTGGGGGAGTTGGATACAGATGTGGTTGCATTGCTGAAGCGGATTCAGAAATTCTCGGTATCTCAGGATGTTGGGGCTCGTGCTGCACGTTATATTTTTACTAGACTTGGCTTTGTTATCGCTAAAGGAGTGGGTGCCCAGATAGTATCTCGGTTGCCCACTAATTTCTTGTAATATGTTTTTATTATTATAATAATAATAATAATAATAATAATAATAATAATAATAATAATAATAAATAATAATAATAATAATAATCTCACGTTATAATTAAAAATAAAATAAAATAATATTACTTATTTTTATTGTTATTATTATAAAATAATTATACTTTACAAGAAAAAAATATAATATGATATAATAATAATATAATATTATTATTATTATTATAAATTAATATTATTATTATATTATATTATATTATTATAATATTATATAATAATAATAATAATATTATTATTATTATAAATTGAAAATTGAAAATTATTATTATAGTTATAAATAATATTTGCTCAAAATAATAATACTAATAATATATTATTATTATTCTATAATATTATAATAATAATATTATTATAATATTATTATTATTATAAAAATTATTATATGCGGGACGGGACGGGATTTGCGGGATCCCACCGGGATCGTCCCGCGTTTCGTCCCGCATAATTTTTGCGGGACGGGATCGGGACGGGATTCGCTATTTTGTCCTAAATCCCACCGGGATCGGGACGGGATCGGGATTTGCGGGATTTGTGCCCACCCCTACTACTTCCTCCCTTCCTTAAATCCGTAAATATATAGATGTTGGGTTTGACCAAAATATAAAAGATAAAGACCAAATCAATGGGTCTCGTGTAATAAAAAGAAAGAATCATATATCCAAAAGGATCCCTCTATGTCCACCAACACTCTACAAAAAAACCTTTAACTCGTCCCAAAACATGTTGTTAACAATTCTACGAAGAAGAATTTGAGATACCATATAATAAATTGGTAGGTCGACGAATCAGCAGACGGACTATTCGTCAACATATAACACAAATCAACAAAGATGAAAGGAAAACTCAACACCCCATGAAATCCATCCGCCATCGAATACCAAGGCAACAACCAATCAACACGAATACCGAAAATGTGGGAAAGTGTGAAGAGTGAAGACCCAAGGTGGTAGCTCGAGGAAAACTTAAGGTCAACCACGAATTCCGAGAACACAAAAAAGTGTGAAGACTCACACCGCGTCTCGACGTCGAGAAGACGGAGAGTAGTAACCCACCACCGGAAAGGACGACAACTGGGTAAGTGCGGATCATCGACGTTCCCCACCTAAATGAGGGGTCTTCGAATACTACAGACACTGCCATGATCCACTCGATCAAACAGGACGCCTGATACATCAACCTCTCTCGGAACTAATCGCAACCACACCAAGGCAGCGACCCATCAACAAAATACGGGACACATTATGGATAAAATGAAGAGAAGATTAATCATCAACCGAAAATTTGTGCACTAAAATACCCGAGATCAAGCTAATCGATCGGGTGGAATTATTATTACTACTACTATTATTGTTATTTTTTCCAAGCCCTTTCGGGATTTAGAAAGTGGAACATCACACACACTTTTCTAGGATGATGAAAACTATATAAAATATCCAATTTTTTATAAATGTTTTTTAACAATTTCATAGTTATTATTAATAAGTACAAAATTGTTAAAAAATTATATAAAAAAAATGGATATTTTATATAGTTTTGATCGTCCTAAAAAAGCATGCGTGAATAGTAAATGCCATGTTTTATCGAACGGATGGAGTAATATTGTTATATGTACCGAAGTGGGTTTTAAACGAATCCAGTCGTACGAATTTAAGATATGTTTAATCTAGGGATTGACACGTGTCCAACCATCAATACATTTTTTTTAAAAGAACTCAATTTTTTTTTTTTAAAGTTTAAACTTGAATAAAAAAAATGTGAACAATGGACGAATATAATTTCTAATATTTTTTTTTTGTTTTGATTAGGTAATAATTCGAGGACCAGATAAACCTGACTCCTCGAGAGGCCGATGAAGTCGGCAGACGGCGAACCGTAAAAAATACAGCGTAAAATATAAAAGATGCAATAAAAAAAGCGACAACCAAACTACCCAGTCGAAACAAACGATCCTAACCCAAAACAGCAGGGGACAACGTAGACGAAACCCGGAGCCAAGCGCCACCAAACGATTACACCGCTGGCCAGCGGTACATCAGGAGTCCCTGTGGGCGATGAAGACGAACCTCCAATGAAATTCCGGATCACGGAGTCGCCTTGATGCACACCGCCACGACCCCAGCCAGACCCGACACCAGATGCCAGAGCCCCAACTCAGACTAAGACCGCCAAGAAACAACTGGAAACGCAGTCGATAACCACCTTTGTACAAACGCACCAGAAAGCCCTTTCGGGATTTTATCAAGACCCTAACGGGATTTTTAACGAACCTTTTTGAATTTTTTGTCAGACCCTTTCGAATGGATTTTATATATATATATATATATATATATATATATATATATATATATATATATATATATATATATATATATATATATATATATATATATATATATATATATATATATATATATATACACACTTTTTAATTGATGTCGGCCACTTGGGCCCGAAGGAAATGGCAAGGGCCCGAAGGAGGCCAAGCTTGGGCCCCAAGGAGAACCAGCCATTTCCTTTTTCTTTTTTTTTTAAACCTTTCTTCTCCAAACGTGGACAGAAACAAGCAGACAATGCTAACCACCAGCACTAAACGACCGCCGGCAAGGGAGGACAAGAGGCGGCGAGGAAGGGTCGGAGCCGGCGGCGGGCAAGCTCGAATACGCCACATGAAGGGTTTGGAAGAGTCTGAGGGAAAAGGGGAGGAAAGGAAGGTGAAGGCAAACCACACCAACCGAAACCAAACCCCACCCAGGTCGATTAGAGGGAAGGCTGCGAGAGGAGGGAGACACCATCACCGACGCCAACACCAGATCAGGAGGAGGTTGGTGACGGTGGTTGTCAGCGAAGGAGCGCAGGGGCAGACAAAGAGGCTAACCCAAACGAACCTAGATCCGAGATTCGACGGCAACGCCGAGCGAATTGGTTGAAATGGACAAAAGATATGGGATCCTTGCCAATGGATCAGTAAAAGCCCCAAAGAATTAGAGCGGATTGAAGATGAATTAGAGATTTGTGAGAGAGATCTTTCTATCCCCTAGCCGGAGGAATAAACGCCAGCATAGGGGGTTATTGACCTCCGAAGAGGTGATATTCGGCCTCCGAAGAGGGGTTATTAGCCTCCGAAGAGGTGACACTCGGCCTCCGAAGAGGGGTTATTGGCCTCCGAAGAGGTGATCGGAGGAAGTGTTTTCCAGCCCAATGAAATTGGGTTTTCCGGTGAGAGAGAAAAGAGAGCGTTTTTTTATCTCACTCTCATTATAAGAGTATGAAACTCGATCATATAATTTCTAATATGAATGCATGTATGTGCTCACTCCCGGTTTATTTTTTTTTCTGGTATGAATTACCGGAAATCAAAATTTAGTAATAAGATGTTTGGTATGCTAAAAATTTGTAATAAGAATGATTACCGATAATCCGTAAATCAGCCCTCCCAAAAAGGTAGGTGATAAGGCATGTTTCCAATAGGCATTATAAGTTAGTTTAGGTGCATTTCATTGTTATATAATCATGTTTTAGTGTTAATTAGATTAGCATTCATTTTGTGGAAAAGTTCGGAATCTACGCTATTTCGATGGTTTTATGTAGATTCGTAGATCCGAGGCAAAGAACACGAGGAACGGAGCTAAGTAAGGCTAAGGACAGACTTGGGAGAGCTTAAGGAAGAAGTCCCGAAGAGAATGGAACAACCCAAGGAGGAACGGAGAACGAAATCGAGGTCTAAGAGCGGAAACGAGGGCGAGTCGCGAAAGCTGTCTGCTCGGCGAGCTGAACTTGTAACGCACTTTCCGGATGCCTCGGATGTCCGATCGACGCATATGAGCATGCGTTGGAAAGCTCTTTCGAAGATCTACGTGATGGTGTTCTGTTGGATTTTCGCTGCCAGCGAATGCCTTTCCGCTGCAGCGAATCAAGTCAGCAACAACATGTGCGAGAAGGTGGCCGGCCTGAGCATGAGTTGCTGCCAGCGAATGGCATCTCGCTGCCAGCGACTGGAGTCAGCGGAAGCATGTCCAGGAGCAGCATGACTCGCTGCCAGCGAAAGGAAACTTGCTGCCAGCGAATGGAGTCGCTGCCAGAGGACGACCGGATTCGCTGCAGCGGATGTAAGCTCTCGCGGCAGCGAATGGAGACTCTCGCGGCAGCGGAAGGGTGGACTCGCGGAAGCGGAACCCAAGAAGCTGAAAATTTTCTAAGGCATGGACATTCGCTGCCAGCGAGTGTGGTAGCGAGTGTGGTAGCGAAAATCCAACAGGAGCTTGATTGACGCCATTCGCTGCCAGCGGAAATTTTCGCTGCCAGCGGAATTTGACGCTGAATTAAATTTGGAAAGTCTATCTTCTATCTAGTTTGTTTAGGAAGTTTCTATCTAGTTTATCTATCTTTTACCTTATTTATGGAAGACATTAGACTTATAAATAGGATGTTCTAGGCTTAAGTTTTTAATGAATTAATTCCAAGTAGAGAAATCACCATTAAAGAGAAGAAAGTTTAGGTAAGCCATGTTTGGCTAATTTTGTAGTTTCCGCCTACACTTTCGAGACTTGGTTGGTGGTTTGTGAGTTTCTAATTCAAGTTATTTTTCCTCTTTAATTCTTTCAACTTCTTTGTGTGATATTGATTATGTTATTGATGTTATCTTGATTAGCTACCTTGATAATATTGATTTCTTGCTAGGATTTAATACTTTCGTATTTGTGTTATTTCCGTAGTAGCACGCATAAGATTGTGGATTCCGTGTTTGAAGCATGATTATGTAGGGAGTTGACATATATCTTAAACATTGATTTACCGTGTTTAATTGGTGTTATTTATATGCTCAAGTTCTTGGGATTAATTGCTATCTCTATGTTAAATCTTGGCCGTGTTAAGGTTGCATTGAGGTGTAAGGGATTAATTGGACTCGTAGGACTTTTAATCTATTTAAACCAAGACGAGAGGAATTCGTAGGAAAAGATAATAACTTGAAAAGGATTCGATGATCAATAAAACCAACCAAAGTCGAGAACTTGTAGGTGGAAACGCTTTTCTTCCATCATTTATTTGCTTTTGTCAATATTATCTTCTTTTATTTTCATTCATAAAAATCGTTTCTTTTTATATTGATAAATACACAATATTTAGAAATACTTGATTCTCTTGGGTTCGACCCCTTACTTGCATACTATACTAGTTTGTTCGTTTGGGATTTATTTTTGGCGAGGTAAATCAACGACTTTCCCTCCGTCAGTAGGGAATCCTTCATTCCCACCAACACAACCCTCAACCTCTTTCATCTCTGCAAGTCTCGCTCAATCGTCGTCACCACCTTTGTCCAAATCTCCCCCCCCCCCCCAACCCGTCCAGATCTACCCTCGTTGTCGTCACCATCCCTCCTTCCACACCTCCGTTCATCTCCACAATCCCATTCAAATCCGCCTTCGTCGGCATCGTCGCTACTATCGTTGCCCAGTCCCGTCCAGATCTGCCCTTGCCACCGTCGTTATCCCTTCGTCTTGTCCAGATCTGCCCTCAACATCATCGTCGGCGTTGTTGCCACCTTTGTTAATATCCACAATCCCATCTAGATCCGCCTCCATCTTCTCTTCATCGCCACCTTCGTTCGTCTAGAGGCTCTCGTTTAGATTTGCACTCATCGTCTTCAATATCCCTCCATCGACAGTCTTGTCCAGATGGTGGCACCGCCACCGTCATGCCCTCTCTCCTTGTTGCATTCGAGCACTGTCACCGCCCAGTCCTCTCGTCTAGTTGCAGTCGACCTCCATTGCTCAAACCTCCCTTCTCTTTCGATATTTACCCAAATTTGTTTAAAAAAAATTGTGTATTTTGATGATGAATTTATGAAATTGATAGGTTGAATTTGTATATTTTTATGCTTACTTTGATAGACTGAATTTGTGTGTTTTTGAATTGGATATGCTAAATTTGGGTATTTTTAGATTGAATTTGTTAATTTCTCATTCCATAATTATACTAAACAATATGCTTTGGTAATGACTTATTCCAATTTTTTTATTCCGCTTCTGATTTTCATTCTCATTCCGATTACTACACTCATACCAAATTAGGCCTTAGTAGTATTACTAATTTACTAGTATCTCTTATTTTCATTTTTGAGATTCGGGATATGCATAAATAGGGTACTATCGTGTAAAAAATGGGGGATTATATTATCAACAACTCTTTGGGTTGAGTTCATGGATAATGTCATGTAAAAAAAGGCTGAAAAATAAAATAGATTAATCTAGATCGACACATCGATCTTGAAGCCATCAAAAGATGGCTTGGAAGACCCTGCGCAGAGGGTCGTCAATCAAAAGAAAAAAAGACTAAGATTACAAATACATAAATTTAAAATTAAAGCAACGGATACATAGACTTAAAATTAAAGCAACTAAAATAGCAGGGGTGGCGTGGGACAGGACAGGACAGAATTAGGGTCGTCCCGCATCCCGTCCCGTGTAATTTTTGCGGGAAGGGACCGGGACGGGATTCACTACTTTTTTTTCAATCCCGCGCGGGCTTTGTCCCTCGCGGGACGGGACGGGCCCTATCTCTCAAATAAAAATAAACATTATCAAAAATCTAAAATTTCTATATATTTTGCGGTTTTCAAAGGCGATATATAATATTTTCGATATTTTACAATTTTTCATATGTATATAGACACATTATACATATAATTATACACAATATGTATAATACACTAATACAAAGTATGCAGTATATATACACGTATACTGTATGTATGTAGACAAAGACAGAGATTACAGTACGTATGCATAATATGTAGACAAAGACTCAAAGAAAACAGTAGGTATACACATAATATATTCATGTATGTACACAAAGTGAAAGAGTATGTACAAATATATATATGTATATTTCTAAGTATAGTATATATAAAATAATATATATATATATATATATATATATATATATATAGGGATGCGCTCCGGTGAAAACCAAAATTGCGGTAGAAACCCGTGAGGACCGGCTTTTTAGCTCGGTTCACTTGCTTTATAGCCCGGTTATGAATAGAACCGACCTATAAAGTCACAAATTTTAGCCCGATTCTGAATAAAATCGAGCTATAAAGTCACTATATAATTTTAAAACATTAGCTTTTTAGCGCGATTTTTCGGTTTGACCGAACTATAAAGTCATGTGTTATTTTAAAATTGGAGTTTTTAGCACGGTTTTTAGGTTGAACCGAGTTGTAAAGTCACCGTGTGATTGAGGTTTTTAGCACGGGTTTCAAAAAAACCGAGATATAAAGTAGTCCTCACGAGTTTTTACCACAATTTGAGGTTTTCACCGGGGTCAATCCCTATATATATATATATATATATATATATATATATATATATATATATATATATATATATATATATATATATATATATATATATATATATATATATATATATATATATATATATATATGCGGAAAGGGACGGGATTTGCGGGATAAGAAATTCTCGTCCCGCGTCCCATCCCGCGTAATTTTTGCGGGACGGGACCGGGACGGGATTCATTTTTTATTTTTTTTCAAATCCCATCGGGATCGGGACGGGACCGGGACGGGCCCGGGATTTGCGGGATTTGTGCCCACCCCTATAAAATAGAGTCCTTGCCGCTTGAGATCTGGTTCGGCTTGCATCTTAAGATCTGATTCGACAACTTAGAATGCTTACATGCAATCTGATGAAGTAGTTGATTTTGACCGGAAACGGAGATGGTGACCGGAGGTTTGGGAGGTGCCGAGGGGTTGAAATTTTGAATTGGAGTTTTGAATTTGTATCAAAAACTAAAAGGAGAGTTTCAATCTGAATTTAGATTAGGGTTAATCTCAAACAAATGCAAAATGCAAAACGAAATGAAAATATAAAATATTTCTAATCCATCTACAACCCACATCAGTAGAGAGACAGAAACAATTGCATGCAAGAGGTCGGACCCGAAACAAGGAGAGATTTGGTCCGAAAAAATCGAGTTTAGAGGGTAAAACAAATAGATAGTTTGGAATGGGGTTTAGGATTTGAGATTTGATTGTGGAAGTAGGTTCCTAAGAATTTTTAAAGAGGGTTGGGCAAAGTTTGGAGATGTGAAGTTTTCATGGGTGGCCGCAAGAGAATAAGTAGCGTCGGTCGTCGGGGGACGGGTAAGGCTGAGGAAGGGGATGGATTCCGGCCCGGATATGCGAAGTCACCAACGTCGAGGAGCCAGCAACGCCGAGGAGCAACAGAGCCATCAGCGATAGGAGCCACCAGCGCAAAGAGTTGGCGATCGAAGGGGAGGGCAACGGTGGAGGGTGGGTTGAGGAGGAGGTTACCGGAGGACGGGGAGGCCAAGTAGCCAGAAGGCCGACGAGGGACGAGACCTCACCGGCGCAGCAAGAAACCTCCACATCCATGACATGAGGGGGATGGCCGGACCGGGATTCGCCACAGGAGGTGAGGGTCATCGCCACCAGGCCGTCGGGAGAGCCCACAAAGGGGCGGAAGTGATATGCAGGAGGTGTTGGCCGAGGTTGTTTGGGTGAAGGGTTGACGAACCATTCCGGAATGGCTCACTGGAAAGGACTTGTGGGTAGTACCCATAGATCCCCAGTTCGAACCCCGAAATGGCCGCTCCTTATTTACCAATTCAAGAAGGGTTGATAGCTAGGGTTTTTGGTTGGGAGCGTTTTGGTCGCTTATTTTCCTTATACACAAAGTGTTTTTTTCGGAATTGGTATCTTTCAGGTATGCTACTAATTGATTTAAATAGATTAATCTACTTCTTGAGTTTATCTTGCAAGAATTGCGTCTTGTTATAGCAATTATTATTTATTAGCCTTTTTTATACATAAAAGGTGATTATGCTAAATATACGTTTTAGTAAAGTCAAGTAAGTGATTATACCCAAATAAAATTAAGTAGTTGCATTGTCTCCTTTGGTGTTGATGACACTTTTTTTATGACACGTTTTACAACACGGATGTCATTTTTTTATGCTACTTTTTTAATGAAATGGTTTGATGACACTTTTTTAAACCTTGATGAGAATTTTTTTTACTGTGATGCTAATTTTCTAACTGGTTTAATGTCACTTTTCCAATGTAATTGTTTGATGACACTTTTTTAATCTAGACGATTGTATTCAATAAACATAGCACAATTGTCCATCTAATTCACTTAATGAGACAAATGAACCACCATATGGCACCGAAATCTCCCCAAACTCATGAGTATGTATGCAACTTATAAGTAACGATCACCTATTTGTTGAGGCCTCCCTCATCTCTCGTGGTGGAGCCAATGAAGGACACAATTTGATGCCATCCCCCCAGTTGATGTATGGCAATTGGCTAGGCAGGCCAATTGCTAAAAGAAAATGACTGATCGTGTGCTAATTCCCCCACAAGGATCTTGATGAAGCCGGAATTTGAACTGATTTTGATGATTCTTGATCAATTTCTTGCCTTACACTCGACACCCCAATGAACCAAACTGCCGAGCCCTTAAAGAGCACAACCGATGGAGTACCAAAGCTCTAGGCTTGGTTCCGACTCAATAGGGCTAAGTTAGGGTTTGATCGATTAGGGTTGATGATGAATTTCGGCCTAGGCTAGGGTTTGGTGATGGTTTCTTGATTGATGAATGTGAACAAGGAATCAAAGGAAGTTGTATTGATGGAGAACATAGGGTTTGGAGAACACAAGAAGAAAGATGTGAGAATTGGGGTTGAAGAGAAGAAAGTACTTAGCCAAGTGTTTCTTCTTTAATTTCAACAGTTGATATATAAAAATTGGCTAGGCGAGCCAATCGCTAAACTATATGCTAGATCGTGTGCTAACTCCCCCAGGAGGATCTTGATGAGGCCAGATCTTGAACCGATTTTGACGATTCTTGGACTGATCTTGACGCAAGGCACTCCAACCACACAACAGACATCAAGGCACTCCAACGGCACAACAGACATCAGTCAGATTCTGAAACCGATGTAAATCGACGTTGTTTCACATATGTTAGAAATCTGACAGATGTTAAAGGTGTTGTCTAGGTTTTTGTGATGGATTCGGTCAAGGGGGTTAGGGTTTGGTCTGCTTAGGGCTAGATGTAATTCTTGATTGTATTGTTTGAAGGCTTCAAGTAATGATCAAAGAGAGTAACAATGGAGAACATGAGAATTAGGGCAAGAACGTGAGTCTTTAGGGTTGAAGAGAAAAAAGCACTTAGCCAAGTGCTTCTTCTTTTAATTTCAACTTAATTAATTCTAAAGCAAATTACAACTTCAATAGGAAAGATGCTAAATGAGATTGACTCTTATTCAAAGGAAACCTTAGCTATCTCTATTGATATGAAAACATGATCAATGGATGTCGTTTGTAGTGAAGTCGAGGAGCCAAACAAGGCACGGAACCAGTATTGGAAATTTGGGTGGGCTAAATTTGCATATAATTAAAAAAAAATTACATAGTTTAGTCATTATTTTAAGAAGATAAATTAATGAACTAATCGTATTTAAGTAATCTATATCTAATATCTAATATAATACTAAAACACTTGCAATTTGGGACACGTGGCGGCCATACATTTAAAGTTAGAAATTTAAGAAAAATCCCCAATTGCTTCTCCAAGGATTTAAAAATCTTCTCCTATTTATAAGGTTTACATTTAGTTAGAAATTTAAAAAAAATCCCCAAATGTTTCTCCAATGATTTAAAGGCTTACAATCAAATTTATTTATCTAATTAATAAATTTCCATTTGACTTTTTAATTATCTAATTATTTGTGTGAAATATTCAAAACGGGATTGAGGTATTTGATAGAAAATAAGCCTAACATTATATTTTAGGGAAATTTACAGAAAACCACCCCTTAAATATGGGTGTTTTCACTTAACTATCCCTTAAATTAATAATTACAGAAAACCACCCTTTAAATGGTTTTTACTTACAATTCACCACCCCTCATCTACTTTCATTAATTTATCATTAAATATATTTTATTTTAATATATTTAAACTTCAATTTGATTATAAATATATTTAAAATTTTAATTTAAGGGCTCGATTATATTTTAGTGAAAATTTTATTTATTTTTTAAAAAATAATAAATATAACCTAAAATTATTATCTTAATAATTATATTTAAGTTATATAATTAATTGAACACCTCATTTTTTAAAAAATTTAGGTAAATTTAAAGAAAAAAGTTACATATAACAAATAAAATGGATCAAATTTATATTTTAAGTTGAAAATTATTAACTATTTATTAAAAATAAATAAAATGATCACTAAAATATAATCAAGCCCTTAAATTCAAATTTTGAACATATTTATAATCAAATTTGAGTTTAAAGATATTAAAATATAATATATGTAATGATAAATTAATGAAAATAGATGAAGGGGTGGTGAGTTGTAAGTAAAAAATCATTTAAAGGGTGGCTTTCTGTAATTTTGAATTTAAGAGGTGGTTAAGTAAAAACACTCATATTTAAGGGGTGGTTTTCTGTAATTTCTCCTATATTTTAACTATGATTATTACTTAAACATGGTTACCCAAATCGTTTTATAAAGAACCGTGTTCAATGCTTTTAACAACTTCTCTTAGCCTTTGTAACGGCAAGTGAAACCCTCCCTTAAATTGACTCTACGAACTCGCCCTCTATGAACTTCAATATATTGCTCTCGACGTCCTGTAATCAGGATCAAAACTTGTGTGACACCCAATTATATTAAAGAATAATTGTAAATAAATTATTTAATATATGTTTATTAGAATGATGATACAAAAAACAGATATTTTGGCAAATCAAATATTGTATATCCGATTCTGGGAGAAGTGTTGCATACTAAAATAGAGCAATCTATTGAATATATATAGTATGGTAAAGGGGGAAGACCATTGCATATAGTAACTTCTCATATTTGATTCGACAATTTAAGCAGGTTGATTCGAAGATGAAAATTCAATTTCACTTTTTACTCTTGAATATGACAACCTCGAGATAATAACCTGCAGGGGAGAAGACCTCAAGCTTCGAAGTTACAACGAAGATGCAATATCAATTGATTTTGATCAAAGTGATATACATCTTCAAGATGACATTCTGTAGGGTAGAAGACTTGCATGTAGAAAGTTGTTTGCCAGAGTTTATAGAAAACAACGTGGAGGAGATATCAATAAATGAAATTCTGAAAAAAATTGAATTTATCTACTTACCTAATAAACTATGATGTTTCTAATTAAAAAAATCAATTATTCAAGATTTGGTAATTCATTATTTCCGAAAAATATTTTTGCAACACATATTTGTAACCGCTCAACCGAGGGGATCGCTTCAAATGAAATCTGCTTTAATCGATCTAAGCTCAACTAAATTAAAATCCGACTCATAAAGATAAAAAAAAAATTAAAATTCGACTCAACTAAATTCTATTTAATATAATCTGCATCAACCGAAACTTGAGTGAACAAAATCTCAACGTACTAAATAAAACACGTTTGAAATGAATCCCAATAGCCACACCACACGTAATCTCAACTAAACAATATTTTTTATATAGATTCTCTACTCAATAATTATTTCAACTTAATTATTTGTTAAATTAAAGTAATTGTATCTTATATGTTTTAAAATTAATAAATCTAATTAATTTATTTATAATATTCTTTTGAATAATTTATTTATATGCTAACTACCAAGTAATACGTGTAAAACAATCTATTTAATTTAATTTTTAGATTAATAAATCTAATTTATTTATTTAGAATATTTTTTAGAATACACACATAATCTAATTAATTTATTTCCTCTGTCTCAAAATAATATTAAGGGGCTACAAACTTTATACAATATTAAATTTATTTTATTAGTTTTTTTAAAATAATATTATACTTATTATTAATAAATATAATATTATTTTTAAAACCCAATAAAATATATAGTATTTTATAGATTTTTTAACTTCTTAAAAAACTTGTCAAAAAAATAAAGCGACCTATATTTTGAGATGGATGAAGCATTTTTTTTACTTTTAAGTTTATTACAAGAATATTTCTTCCCCAATATTTTTATGTGCTCTCCATCCAAAAGCTCTTAGACATCCATTCACCTAGAGTTTTTGTAATATGTAGTCAAACTACCAAATTTTTTGGTCTTACTTTCCAACCCATTGCCACAGCAAATATTTGTTTAATGCTCAAACTAAACAATCAACTTACTAAAAATACTTAGAATGCTAGAAAAAAAAACGCTCTACAATTATGTGTACAATTGTTTCCATCTAGGAAAGTAGGAAGATGAGACCCTGATATTTTGCCACATATATTATATATTGAAATAATATAAGCATTATTTTTTTTTATCCAAATTTATATTATTTGGCTATATCGTTTTCATATTATTATAATATTAAAATATATCTAATATATAATGTAAATAAATTATGATAATCTCTTCTAAAAAATATAATATATTTTACAAATCCCGTGCCTTAGGCACGGGTACTATACTAGTAATACTTTAAATTAGAAGACTTTGATTATGTGTCATCCTATCCTCGATTTTAGTTAATTTAACTAACCCCCTATTTTCTACTTTTTTATTTTTTTTCCTCTCTCCTATATTTAATTATTATTTCCTTTAATTATTATTTTTATTCTTCCCTTTATCTTTTTAAATCAATCATATTCTTTTTTTTATTTCATACATATTTGTTAACAATTGGGTTTAATTCAAAACATTGAATTCAATTTAATATAGCTATTGGGATTAACTCAAATTTATTTCCTTTAATTATTTGTTTCTCCTTCTTTTTATCTTTTCAAACAAATTACATTTTTTCTTTTATTTTTATCACATTTACTATATATATATATTCTTAAAATAAAAGAGTTTTAGCATATATGAATATATGATATCCCTACTTTTTTTTATCTCTTTAAATCAATCTATTTTTTCCTTTAAATTTTCTTCTTCTTCCCTTTAAACCAATCACATTTCTTTTTTATTTTTAATATATTTACTAACTTTTTGACTTAATTCAAAACATTAAATTTACTATAATCTAATGCTTACTATTAATCTAGATGTAAATATTTATATATTATAAATATCTAATCTATATATACTTTTTAATATATATATAAGCCTTTCTGATGATATGGCATAACCAATATCATGTTAGATAAATGTTATACCACATCACATGTAAATAAAGTTGCAATAATATTATTATTTTTACTAAGTGATTTAGATATCCATATTTATGTATTATGCTTTTACATGATATTTTTTAAAAAATAATTTTTTTCATATATTTATAAGATACATTTATGGTAAAGATTTTAATGAATTTTATCTTAATTTTTATTATTATTTTGTAATATTATTTTTTATATTATTAAGATTTTAGTTTAAAAAAATCGCGTCATGACGCGGGGATTGTACTAGTTAGTAATAAAAATAAAATATAAAAGAAAATAATGTGTTTTTAATTAATAAAAGAAAAGAAAAATGTAAAGAAAAGAAAGCTAGTACTAAGTTTACACGTTGTGGGAAAAAAAAAGCCATTACAGTGAAAGAATTGAGAAAAGGAGTAAAGTGGAAGATGGAAAGAAAGGAGAATCAAACCTGGACTCATTTCAACACTTCCCTCTCCTTTCCCAAAAGTCACTGCCAACTAGACTAACTAGCCTAAACCCCGTGCACTACACACGAGATTTTTAAAGTTAATTGAATTAAACTCATCTTAGAGTTCCGTTGGTGTTTTTTATCTAGCTGAGGATCCAAAAACCTTTTTGGTGCAATTCCCTAGGTACCCGTGCACACTCCTTGGTGCGATTTCCCCCGACCACCATTGCCCTCACGGCGGCGGTGCCCTGGTGGTTCGCCGGCATGGGTCGAATGGGCTCTTCGGCCAGAACTAGAGGAATGTACTCCAAGGGACCACTTCCTGGTCCGGTGCGAATCAAAGATGGAAAAGAGAGTCTCATTTCGGAACCTCAGCGAAGGGTAAAGCGAAAGAGGGAGACAAGGTAGGTGATTCAGTAAATGAGGTGGGTGATGAAGATCCAAGAGGGAGTAAATGCTCTGCAGATCCAGCAGTAGAGAGCAAGTCTAAGGAAAAGAAGAAGGTTAATCCAGGAAATGACGGCAAATAGGCTGTCGGCGGCTCTTCTGAAAACCCTAGATCTGAAAATGACGGGATGAAAACGAGGTTGAGGATCCTCACCAGAGCTACAGGGAGGATAAAAGGAGCTCCGTTGCTAGGGAGAATCGAATGGGACCTCAGAGATCCTTCGTCAGCCTCTTCAAAGATAATAGAAATGTTCTCCAAGCGGAAAAACTTTCTATCTTTCCAAACATCAGTAAGGGAAGACTGAAGATTCGTAAGGAAGATATTCAGGAGAAGGAAGTGGAGTGGCAAGCTACCCTAATCGGGATTTGCCCAGGGAATGCTGTAGCTCACAACCGTATGAAAGATTTCGTGGCAATGGAGTGGAAGATTCAGCAGCCGAGGGTGTTCTTAAAAGACAATGGAGTCTTTGTGTTCAGGTTCAGCTCGCTTGAGGACAGAGATTGGGTGCTCGCCCATGGTCCTTGGTACTTCGAGGGGACTAGGCCGGTGATTCTCAAAGTCTGGACTCCTGGGATGAGGATTGACTAGGCAGCCTTCGACAGGATACCCCTATGGGTGTGCATTCCAGATTTGGACCCTAGATTTTTCAACCATTCTGTTCTGAGTCAGCTAGGGTGTACGATTGGTACTCCTATTTGTATGGATGAAAGAACAGCGAAGGGGGACATAATTTCTTATGCGAGACTGCTTATAGAGGTTAATGCAGTTGAAGCAATGGCTCAAAAGATTGAAATTGAGGATGTTGAGGGCAAAGTGTATGATCAGAAAATCAACTTCGAATGGAAGCCCAGGATATGCAATGTGTGCAAAATCTTTGGGCATAGCACTGACAGGTGTAGAGCTCAGTCGGGTGGGGATACAACTGCTTTGAAGCAAGTATGGGTACTCAAAGACAATAGTGAGAGCAGGCTGAAGGATAATGACACGAGTGGAGATGCTGCTACTGAAACCGAAACTCGAAATATAGTGAACAAGGGTAAAGAAGTGATAAGTAATTCTGATCAGCAAGAGAGTTCTGTTGGTGTTTTTTATCTAGCTGAGGATCGTGAGACTTTTATAGCAAGCACAATGACAGTGGGAGATATCTTAGGCATATCAAAAGAAGTTTGTATTGGGCAACAGAGTTGTGTTGGTAAGGATATCCGACAGTCAGGGAATGGGGGCAGCTCTAGCAGTAGTGGGGATTCAGCTAAGATGGGGGATGAGCAGACAGCAGAGAAAGATGCTGATGGGTGGTCGACTCCGACAGGCAAAGGCAGGAAAAGTGCTAAGAGGGCGTCGAGTAAGTCTGCAGAGGATCAAAAAGTGGTGGAGAATGGTAATAGATTTCAGGCGCTAAATAACATGGGAAGAGCGGATCATGAAGAGTCTGTTCAGGAAGGGAATGATCAGCAGGTTAACAGTGGAGCTGAAATCACCAATAGTGAGTGTAACACTCACCTCAAGGTTGATAATGAATAAGCTCAAAATCGCGTCCTGGAACATAGCGGGGATTAAAGACCCCGTAAAAGATAATTATATTACTAATTACTGTTTTGAACATGATATTAGTCTTATTGGGTTACTTGAAACAAGGCTATTGCATAGGAATGTGGAGGATGTAAGGCAACAACTGATGGGAGGTTGGAGATTTATCACCAACAGTAATGACCAGGTCAAGGGCAGAATTTGGGTCACGTGGAACCCTGAAATTTTTGATGTGCTGATTCAAAGGGTGGAGGCTCAATATGTGCACTGTTATGTCCAGTCTAGAGACAGGAAGTATGAATTTGCTGCAACTTTCATTTACGCAGATATCACTAAGGCGGGAAGGGTCCCTTTGTGGTCTGATCTCCGAGGACTGGCAAGCTATATTTCTTGTCCATGGATTGTCCTTGGAGACTTTAATTGTATTCTCTCCATTGATGAGAAGTATCCTGCCAAGAAAGCGAGGATGGAGGAGTTTGAGGAGCTGCGATATGTGCTTGAGGACTGTGTGTTATCTGATATCCCCTATTCTGGAGCTGCTCTTACCTGGACGAACAAAAGATCAGGTGAAGCTAGAGTTGACAGAAAGTTAGACAGAATCCTTGCAAATGATGAATGAAGGGACTCATATGTGGACACTAAGGTGTTTTTTGACGCCCCGGGCATCTCTGATCACTCTCCTGCTATTGCGGTGCTTCGTAATGAGGTGAGTAAGCGAAGATACCCTTTCAAATATAAGAACTTTTGGGGTAAAGAACCCGAGTTCCAGAACCTTGTCAGAGCTGCGTGGACCATGGAGGTTGTAGGTTCAAATCAATACAAGTTGGTACAAAGGCTTAAAAGTGTTAAAGAGGCACTAAGGCCTTGGGATAAAACCAGATTTCCGGAACTACAAACGCAGATCAAGCTTGATAAAGGCATTTTGAGGGAGCTACAGATTCGTGCTCGCACTGAGAGGAATAACCCTCTGTTGGAGGAACAGATTAAGAAGGCTGAGGAGGAGCTGAGAAAAGATATCTCTAGACTGATCAGTCTCACAAGGCAGCAGGCCAAGGTTCACTGGTTAACCATGGGAGAGGAGACTTCGTCTCTTTTTTACAGGAGCGTCAAAGAGCGTAGGGCTAGAAATGCTATAGTCACAATGCGGGACAGAAATGATGTGGTGATTGAAGATGAGGAAGATATTAGGCAGCACATTATCAATTTCTTCAGGGAATTGCTATCTACTGATGAGGGCAGCACGATTGACTACCAGGTTATCCCGGGGCCAGAAATTGGTGAGGACAACTATGAAAGATTGATTGGGAGAGTCATGTGGTCAATCGGAGCTAATAAATCTCCGGGCCCGGACGGATTTGGCAGTCAGTTCTTCAAAGATGCGTGGGGAATTGTCGGAACTGATACGTGTGAGGCGGTAAGGGAAATTTTCAGAAATGGGAGAGTGCTCAAGCAGCTGAACGCTACCTTCATATCTCTCATCCCGAAGGTGCCGAATCCAACCTATGTGAAGGATCTCCGTCCGATATCCTGCTGCAACACAGTGCTTAAAGCAGTGACGAAACTCATTGCAGGCCGAATTAAGGGGCTGCTTGGAACTGTAATCAGTGATAACCAGGGAGCCTTCATCCCGAGGAGATCGATAGCACACAATAGTGCCGTGGCTACAGAAATTGTCAGGGGGTATGGAACTCAACGGGTGTCTCCAAGGTGCACAATTAAAATCGACCTCCAGAAGGCTTACGATTACATCAGTTGGAGCTTTATTCGCCACACTCTGGAAACTCTTAAATTTCCAAATAGATTGGTAAACTTGATAATGGAATGTATCTCGACAACTAGCTTCTCAATCAACATTAATGGGGCGCCGGAGGGTTTCTTTATGGGCAAGAGAGGAATCAGACAGGGCGATCCCTTATCGCCCTATATATTTGTTCTATGTATGGAAATGTTGAGCCGAATGATTCACAAAGCTGCTGAGAGTCGAGACTTCAAACACCACCCTCGGTGTAAAAGCCTGAATCTGGTTCATCTGGCTTTCGCAGACGACCTTCTTTTGTTTTGCCATGGGGATGTAAAATCTATCAAGATCTTGAAGGACTGCCTGCAGAAGTTCTTCGATCAGTCGGGAATGAAATTAAATCTGGAAAAAAGCTCTATTTATTTAGCGGGGTGCTCATATGATGTTCAAAGAGAAATCATGCAGCAGCTGGGATTTGGAATTGGAAGCTTCCCTATCAAGTACCTCGATGTGCCTCTACACTCGAGAAGGGTCAAAGTGGTGGAATATGGTGCACTATATGATAGGATCGGCAATCTTATTCAGTCCTGGGCTACGAGAAAACTCTCATACGCAGGTAGGCTCCAACTTATCAAATCTGTATGTGGTGGTATCCATTCCTTTTGGAGCCAGACAGCGCTGCTTCCTAAGGGTGTTGTCGCACAGATTGATAGTATGTTGAGAAGGTTCCTTTGGAATGGGAACCTGGAAGGAAAAAAATGCTTGGTGGCATGGAAAGAGGTCACAAGACCTTATAAGGAAGGGGGGCTAGGAATTAAGGAGTTGGAATCATGGAACACGAGTATTTTTTCTAAGCTTTTGGGGGACTTGCTGCTGCAGCGACCATCAGTATGGGTCCGATGGTGCTCCCAGAATCACCTAAGAGCTGAATGCGCGTGGGACATTGGTCCAAAGCAAGACGATTCATGGCTTTGGAGGAGCATCCTAAACGTGAGGGATCAATTGAAGGCACTTGCGCTTGAAGATGGTCAAACGCAGCTGGATATTCAGGGCTATTTGAATGAGAATGGGGCTCTATCTTGTGCCAAAATATACGAAAAAATTAGATACAAAGGCCCTGAAGTTGATTGGGGAGAGCTAATATGGGGAAGAAGACAGTGTAAGAGATGGGCTTTCATCACGTGGCTGGCTCTGCACAAGCGTCTCCAGACAGGGAACAAGGTGAGACATTGGAAGGGGGACGAAGCGGCCACCTGTGTCCTCTGCCATAATGATGTTGAAACAGAGGAGCACCTCTGGTTCTTGTGCTCGGGAGTGCAGGAAGTTCAAAACAGCGTCTTCAGCTGGATTGGGATTTCGAGCAGATATGGAACGATGGAGGAATGGATGGGATGGTTTGCTAGGGAACAAGCGGCTAGAAGGAAGACAAAGACATACCAGATGAAGCTTACGGTTTTCCAAGCAGTTATTTACTACACATGGCTTGCTAGAAACAAAGCCATCTTTTGTAATGAGAGGTTTAGTGCATCTGTATATGCAGAAATTATTGTTAAGTGTTGTCGGTCCCGGTTTGACACGTTCTGGAGACATAGGAGGCACGTGGGAAATCGGGACCGAATAGGGGATAGCAGGAGGCATTGAGCTTGTTTTTTATGCAAGCGTAGAGGCGAGTGACGAGAGCTAGAGGCAGTAGTAGCAAAAATTGGGGTTTTTTGGGTATAATTTAGTCTCCCCGATTTTACATGAGGCTCTTGGTTTGGCCTCATAATTTTGTACATGGGTAATCCCTCATCTATATATTTACCGTTTCAAGAATTAAACTCATCTTATAAGGTTTCTAGGATGAGTATTAAAATGTGATAAATTCTAGACAATAACAAAAACAAATGAAAGATGATCATACTATTCATTTAAGAACAAAAATCAAAATATTTAAAACCAAAATAGGCTTAAATTGTGACACAATTGATGAATTAAAGGTTAGCAGAATGTTTATTTCGTTATTTATATAAATGTATAAAGAAGGAAAAAGTAAAGGTTAAAAGCGATCTTGAATAAATTAATTAAAATCATATAATCTTATCCAAAATTATTTCTTTTCCTTCACCTTTATTCATACACTAGTGCAGTACCTGTGCATGACGCACAAAATTTATAAAAAAAAATTTATATAATATTATTATATGTGATTACATAGAAGTATAATCTTATTATATATCAAAGGTATGAACTCATGTAATCATGTAACAAAAGATTCAAGAAAAATTAGTAAAATGTTGTATTTAAATCATCAATAATAACTTATGTAATTCCTCATCTATTTGAGTACCCCTTGAATAATGCATACACGTCTTTTGTACTCAAATTGCATTATCAATATAACATTTAAAAAATACTTTGCATTCTAGCTATTTCAAAATCGGTGCTTGGCCTAATGGTAAGAGTGAGGTGCTTCCTTGTGCCTCACTACCATGAGGTCAAAGGTTCAAATCCCACTAGGCACAATTTGTGCTTGAGTGGGTACTCATGCCTTGGTTTACCTTGGCATGGGTTAGCCTGTCTTGCGGCTTGCCGCTTGGCTTACCCGGCTCGAGTGCTTTGCAGGCTAGTGCTCGGCCCGTGGAGGACTAGTCGATAACCTCGGAACCTCCACGTCATAAAAAAAAAAAAAAAAAAAATTGGTGCTTGGCCATCCATTGATGACACTCCTATCAAAATAGGTGTTTGCCCATATACATGACTATCTTAGAGAGTTATCTTCATTAGCCATTTACATAAGACATTGGATGACACAATCTTCTTAAAAAGGGCTTCTTGAACATCTAAAGAAGGCCTCTGCATCTAAGGAGGGACAACTCAAGTCTATCTCCAAGCGCTTTGTAACCTCAACCAGGTCCGAAAAGATTGCGTGTTGGACATGTGAGTTGGTAGTACGTACCAGGGCTTAATCTGCACGAGGTTGAATCTTTACCTTAGTAATTCATCTCACAAGTATAAAAAGAGACCATAAAAGAAGCAATGACCTGCACCTTGACCTACAGTAATGGAGTCATTGATTCTAATAATAATAATTATTATTATTATTATTATATATCCTAAATTTAGAATCCCGAGTATACGAAATTTGAATCCTGAAATCGATTTCCCAAGTGTTAGTTTCCCAAACCCGCTCTTCGATCGATTAGATTTTAAAACCCGAAAAGGATATCGCCATCTGATACTTATTTTAAATTCCCGTGGTGAAAGGACGGAAACTGTTTGTCAAATTTTTAAATTCGGGTCGGAATCCGCTAAACGAGGGTCAAGGGTGTGTTACTGATGACGGTTGTGAGAGTTATTCAAATGCTCAATTGTACCTTGGATAGTTGGATGTAGCAGAGGCAAAGCTAGACAATCCTTATGTTTTTTCAATTGGTATAAGACGATGGTTTGCCACAATCCTTTATGTTTTTTCAGTTGGTATAAGACGATGGTTTGCCACATATATTTTTTGATTCTAATTGTCAGATTATTAAATTCATTATTTGGAAAATAAAAACCCGTTCGAGGTATGTGTTGAATTTTATTTTGAAGAAGGTGTTGTTCGAGGCTAGAGATTTTTGAGATTGCATCATTGATCTTAGGTTAGGAGGATAAACAATTCAATTGTATACTTATTTTTTCGCTTGAATTAGATTTGTTTCTAATTTCTAAATATTTTTATAGTTTTCTTTATTTATTAAATTTGTTTTGGTTTTGTTATGAATTTACAATTGTTAATTAATGAGAGAGTTTTAATTTCATTTCAAAAATAATCGTCTCGTATTATTTAAAAAATTTGTATTAAACTATATAAAACTATCATAAGATTTAGATTATCATTTTGGTTCGTAGATAAATATTAGACCTGTCAAACGGGTCATTCGGGTCGAGTTCGGGTCGGGTCACTTCAGGTCTCGAGTAAAACGGGTCTCGGGTAAAACGGGTTCTGGGTATTTCCGGGTTGACTCAAACCCGGGTTTGATCGGGTTTCGGGTCATTTCAGGTCGATTTCGGGTTTGTCAAAATTTTCTTTTTTAAATTAAAAAAAATCATAATTTGATAATTTTGTGATAAATTTTAATTATATATAAAAAAAATTAATTATATATAATTATAAATCAACCGGGTCAATCGGGTCACCGGGTAAATCGGGTCAAAATTACCGAGTCAATCGGGTCACCGGGTCGAAACCCAGATTACCCAGAAAATTTCCGGTTTTTCGGTTTCAGGTTGAAAAAAATTTCCGGGTTCGAGTTGGAAATTTTCCGAGCGTTCGGGTTCGGTCAACCGGGTCGGGTTGTGTTTTGACAGGTCTAATAAATATACTTTCTTTATTTTTTAATCTTAATACTTTTTACATTTAAATATGAAAAAATATAATTTGAGACTCACCAATATTTTTACATTAAATCCGTGCAAAGCACGGGGAATAGACTAGTAGTTTCCTAAAAAGATTAGAGGGGCTCACTCGCCATTATCCGTGACATGATGCTCTTGGACTCACTAGGATATGGCTTTGGATGATCAATAGAGACAGGACAATACACGACCAGTACACGGTGATTAGAATTTTGATACTCAATATGGTCACTAACTCACTGGTCACCTGTGATTGCTGATAATTAGAGAAGTAAAGAACCATTAAAAATGGAAAACGAAATTACAGAGGTGAAGCGGATTATGAATACATTGGATACATGCTATGGAGTTTCTTTAGCAATTGAAGACCTATCAAAGAAGTAGAAGTATGCAGAAAGGGATTTTTTTCTTTGTCAAGACATGTTGCCAATGATTTGCAATCAGCTAATCCAAATATATGTATTTCAATAACAAATTAACCATTAAAATAGACCTTTCCAACCTAATTTATCAATTCAGTCACCAAGAATAGAGAAATCACTAGATTCCTGCTGATTTATTTTGGAATAAGAAATTTATTTTGGAATAAGCAATTCATAAATTGCAAATCAGAAGGCATGTCGAAAAAAATTGGGAAGATCCAATGCTTTAGTAAAAAAAAAAATGTCAATTCAAACCCTAATTTGCAAGAACTAAAAATGACAAAGATTTTGAATTAAGTTGTGAGAGTGGACAAAAATACCAAGTTGCAAGCCTGAAATTTGCAATCAGAAAGCCCTGAACTTGAGAAAAAATTGCAAACAATTAGTTGAATAGAAGAGATGAAAATGGAAGACAAACCTGGAATGGGCACCAAGGTACCCAAACCCAACAGTAACTTGGACCATCTAAAACCTGAAATGTCCATCTCTTCATCTCTCCGATTTAATTTAGTCACCCTCTTCACTGGTTTGACGGAAGGGGATCAGTGTTCTCCATTCTGCAGAAGGTATAGAGAAAAAGAAATGGAAATTATATACAATAAGAAAAGGGAAAGAAATGAAGCAGGCTTCCTCGCTTGCCTTCTCAAACAACCATGGATATTAAATCCCGTGAAAGATATTTCACTGTCATCATCTTCTTCATAGCATCGAATAGAAGAAAATTGATACTCGTTTGAGGAGAAAAAGATTTTCAGGTAAGAATGGAGTGGAGATCTGAGTCTTCAAATTGACTGCCAACAGTAATGATTTACTATCTTCTAAAAGTCTAAAAGCTAAAAAAAAATCAACAACTTTTACATAGCAGAAAAATTCAGCAAGTGTTTCTTTTAAAAAAAAATATAAGTTGTTTATGTGGGAAAAAAATAAGAAAGTTTTTCTTTTGTAAAAAAAATCAGCAAGTTTTACATATTAGAAAAATTCAGCAAGTGTTTCTTTACAAAAAATAAGCTATTTATTTGGAAAAATATAAGTTGAAAAAAAATCAGCAAGTACGTTTTTGTGTCCATAAATTAAGTTGTAATGACTCAAGTTTGTGTGTACTTATTCATTGTGGATAGGTCTACTTGTGGCTGTGAAGAGGAAATAACAAAAGGATGGACAGGTTTGAGGAGACATACTCAAGTATTCATAAGACATTAGAGCATCCGCATTAGTTCGGGTTTCTTGAGTTTATTAACATCTTTTATCACACTCTCTCAGTCTCTCTCTCCTTAAAAAACTCAACTTATTTTTTTACTCACATCTATAAAACTTCCATTTGTTATTTATACATTTATAAATAATAGCATGAAGTCTCACATTCCCTTTTGTCCCACCAATTTCCACCCTCTCTCTCCCCCTTTCCTCTATCTCTCTCTTTAATTTGGGTTTTTAGTGTAGTTGCTACCTTATTAACTCAAAATTAGGGTTTTAAGCTTTCTTTAATATTATAATGCTTTTTTACCATTAAAAACTACCCCATGCCAACATGCTAAAAAATCTTGGGCCTAGACCTCTGTATGATCCTCTCCAGCCCTTTTCAGAGATGAAACCTTTTACCCCTTGAACTACACCATGTTTGTTCTCATGTCTGATCACATTATACATAAACAAAAACAATCAGCACTCATGCATCCAGTAGCTCTTGATAATGAGAGAATCTACACCATATCACCCTCAGCCTAGGTTCATCTCCTTTCCAATTCGGCATAAGTTGACAAAGAGAAGCCACAGTATCAATTCATACATTCTTCTACTTTAACAAATCAAACAGTCAAAAGATAGTTGATGTAAAGAGATGATTAATTAAACTAATACTCTGTAATATAGAGATAGGTTGAACACAGATGTTGAGGAAATTCTTCATTCCCTCTTCTACCATCCAAAATATTGCCATCGCATCTGTTCGGATTCTAGAAATACGAGCATTAATTAGGGATTCAAACATCAATCTACTATGACCCGTGTAAATCTCGATCATCTTATTCTATCAACTAAAACTTATTATCATAGTAAAAAAGCACCAATTATATTTTTTCTTTAGCTTTGATAGGCTAGGGGTGATGGTCGTATGGAAGAGTCATTTGCACCTGCAGACGAGTCTTAATGGTATCCAAGGGAGTTGTAAATTGTAATGCAGAAGCAATAGCATTAGCAGTGACACCACCAGCAGCTTGAACACCCACAAACTGGGAATTGCCCTTTCGCGTTCATTACCCGTACTTAACCGCCTAAAACAAATCAAGTCTTAAACAATTTTCAAGAAATGGGAAAGGTGGAGCAATATGGATGATACGATAAAGAAATAAGACATCTTAAAATAGGTTTCATCCAGTACACTACAAGATAGTCATAATAGATGGACTTATATTTCAAAAATTTTATAGGCCAAAGCACATACATCACCAACTCCTAAATTATACTGTATCAATGCTAAATTTAGGGGTTGTTAAATACGCCGCTAATTTTTACTGGATACACCGCTAATATTCGCAACTTCCTGCGTAGTTAAGTCCGCGCTCGGTTGCGGAATACTCTGGACGTCGTGCCAAACAGGCTTAAAAAAGAACAGTTACGCAGCAACATGCGTACCTTTTTGTTCTTTCCTCAATCAGGTATTATCACTGCTATATTGCCTAATTCCAGACTGGCGGCCGAATCTATTGGATTTGCAAAGGGCGAAAAGTTCCGCAATGTGATGCGTAGCTTTTTTTTCTTAATTTTTTTTTACGTATAGGTAGGGACTCCGCATCCTAATGCGGACCTCACTCCGCAACGTCTTGCGGGTGTTTTGTCGAGGGTCTTTTAGGGCGTGTTTGGCACGATGTCGGGGGAGGTCCGCATCTCGTTGCGTAACTCGGTCCGCATGGGGTTGCGTAGCTTAGCGGTGTATCTAATAAAAATTAGCGGTGTATTTAGCTTTTCCGTAAATTTATTATATCAATGATACAAGTCCAAAATATGCACTAACCTCCTCTCAAACCTACGATGCCCAGATGGCCAGACCCAAAATTCAACCCGACATTACACCCATTACCTGTATTATTGAGGGCAGATTCCGAACGGGGAGATACACCATCCGTGGAGCCACCTGAGCCAACAACCACACGAGGAGCCGACCGTCGGACCACCTCTGTCCCTTCCGTCCACCGCCAGATTTCGAACTCGGACTCCGTCCACCGCCACCATCGCCTCCTTGAACTTCGAACTAGTTAAGATCATGGGAGAGAGATTTTGGAAAGAAGAGAAGGGTAAACGATCATCGGTCTCCTCCTCCTGTGGCTTGAGCCTGATTGGCGATAAACCCTAAATCAGATTCGACAGAGCCTTGACAGAGCAGAAGAATTTTTGTGCTAAAGTTGGATCTAACTTCCCCAAATCAAACACGTACTTGTGGATGGATTTGTTGTGGCACCCTCAGAGATCGTCGACCTTGAATCGTTCTTCCTTCGTCTTCTCCTCCTGCCGCTTCTGATTGAGAGGGAGTTGGAGAGCAGTTTATGGGAGAGAACGTGGGTGCGAGCAGGGAAGGAAAGAAAAACACACTTCAAGGCGCGTTGTTTTCCAAAGGAAAAAAAATCCTCTCCAAAAATCTCCTTGACTGACACGTGGCGAAATCTTTTTCAAAGAAGATGCTTTTCTATTATATTGTAGGGATACATCGGTATGTTCACTACTACTCTTCTTTTATTTTTTCTTTTATTTTTAAAACTGGCCTGTACCCCGTGCGCCACGCACGTGATTTAAGTACACTTATCATGTTTCAATGCGTTTTCAATAATGTATCATGTTTCAATGCTTTTTCAATAATGTATCATGTTTCAATGCGTTTTCAATAATGTATCATGTTTCATTGCGTTTTCAATAATGTATAAAACATAGTACTCGACCGGCGGGAAACATTCTTTATTCGATATCCTTTAATTTTCCTTCAATTTATGTCCTTTACCAGCCATAGATGAAAATGCATTATCAACTCTTGGCCGAGAAGTTGTTGGTTGAGACAAACGTTGTCACACCTCTTCTTTTTTTTTTTGGGTATATACTGGTTTTTTTTATCAGAATGTCATACCAATTTATTACCCGTGCATAATGCACGAGATTTATAAAATATTCTATATGGATTGATTTTGGTTTGGTTTATCATAAAATATAAAAAAAAACTTAGTTAAAATAAAAAAGAATTGCTTTTGATATTTGCGCATACCTTAATAAAGGTGGGAGCTATATGGTCAAGTTCATGAATAACTTCAAAAAAAATGAATCACTACATTGCCGAATGCTCAGGGCACGAGATTAGTAAAATATACTTGGAGTATTACCCAAGCATTATGTATGAGATATTTCACAAATCTAACCTTGTGATGCCACTTATGTCTTTCTAAACATTTCATGCTGAAATATATAACATGATGAGCCCAAATAAATCACCAAAGACTGTGTCGCTCCATATTCAAGCTCCAAAAGTTTCATCTTAATTCTTCAAGAAAATCAAATTAAGAAAATATATGAAAGAAAATTAAACTCTCGCATTCATTATAAGATGCGTTCATCCAAGATCCTAAACCATACAAATTAAGAGGTAAATCGTACAAGGTAACCTCAATCAAGCTTCCATGGATGAAGGAGATTATATACACCTTAAGATGGGCAACGACTTGATCTATGACAGAAGAGCAGGTAACAATCAAGCTTTTCCCTTTGCTAATTGGATGCTCTGCAATTTTGAAGCTGTGAAATAGTACTTTTAGACTGATTGAGCACTCATCCCATGTCCTTGCTTTTGCCAACTTGCAATAGTTGAAAAATCTTCAACTGAGAAATTGAAAAATGAAAGAGACATGGGTACAAATTTCTATTGAAGGAGATATGAAGGTGATTGAAGAATCTCAATTAGAAGTTGAAGAATTTGAAGCATTCACCATTTGAATAACTCAATCACAAAGAAAGACATACTAAAATAAAATATCATTCACAAAGGTACTTACTTGGAATGCTACAAACTTAAATAGAAGATTTTACAAACTCAGAGAAGTTTTTACAAACTTAAATAGAAGCAATGGTTCTGATGACTCACCTCCACCGTTTCTGGTTGCTGTAAAACACCCACCTCCGCTGGGGTTCCTTTAGAGTGCTTCAAGTAGATGTACCCTCTGGGCAACAATTTTGACCGGTGTTTGTGACTAACATCCTCCCTAGATCTTTAGAAAAATGCAAGCTCAGAGGTTTTGAGATCATGTGCTGCAAAATGTTCATTAATCAGAAAAAAATGCTTAAGAAACAGGCCATCGATCAATCAAACTATCTCACAATTGGATTAGGTAAGGTCTTGAAAACCTTAGTGAATAGCTTATAGAAAAGGAAAATCCACATGATGGAGCTACATTTGAATTACATGGTGCGGAAGCAGCCTCAGATCTCCCAAATTGAGACCGGTCGATTACAGCATCCCTAAACCTCACTCTTTTTGCTCCCTAGCACAGGCAAAGTAGAGCTTTAGAGATGAGTTCCATTAATTAGTAAACACGATTTCCGTATGGACATGTTTATACTCCCACATCGGCTCACAATGCATATCAAATACAACAATTTAGCAGAAATTGTTTACAAACAGAGACCCTAAGGTGATCAGTACACAACCAGGACAACGCTAATGAGTTTCAATTTTCAGACAATTTGAATCACGAAATTAAGATTGAAAAACATCAGTAAATCAAACATCATGAGTGAATTCATGCGAACCTAACCGTCGTGTGCCAAAGATTTGAGACGAGCAGTGAAGGTGCCAGCAGGAGAGAAATCAGAGTCACCAAAAGCGTGCTCGAGATTGAACTGCACCTTGGAATCGGAATCGGAATCCGATGACCTTCTTCGAGTCGTGGAGGTCGTTGTTGGTGTAGTAGTTGAAGGTCGACCGCTAGGATTAGGGTTATCGATCTCTGGTGGAGGATGACCGCCCTCCAACCCAAATTCTTCGGCAGGAAGCTCGTCGGATTCGAAGGAAATTGAATTGGAAATCAGGAGTGCAAAACAGAGTAGTGATAGAGAGAAATCGAGGAGTCAGACTCACCATTCCATGGCTTTCCGTTCGCCGGCGATCTACTCGGCGGGAGTAGTCATAGGGTTCGAGCGTTGCCCCTAGTCGCCGATTTTGTGGAGCTTACTAAGCGATTTCCATATACAAAAGCTATGGAGAAAGATTGGAAGAGAAAGAAAGTAGAGAAAACAAAAAAGGAGGGCAAACCGTTCAGAATGAGGCAGGGGCAAAGCGGTTTTCCTAGAGTAGATCATGGGAGAGAGAACGGAAATAGTGGGAGAGAGCGGTTTTCCATAAGAACGGAAATAGATCATGGATAGTCTGAGAATGCTCGAAAGGACTCAGCTTTAAGATATAGGGGGATGAGGTAGGCTACAACAAAGCTCAGCCTATCCCTAATTCCGTCCCTTAGCCAAACCAACCACCGACTGAAATTGGGTTAATGAGAAGCCACCAACAAAGCCCCTTTCAGTTTCTCTCCCCTTCTGTGTCTTGGTTGTTGATAAAACCATCCAATCTTTGACAAAAATATCAGTAAGATTAAAGTTAAATCTTTTACAAATTTACAAAGAAAGAATATATAATTAATTTGCATCTTTGTTGTTTGATTCCAATTAATTTTTGCGGAGACTCGAGTCTTTAATTTGTTCTTCCTTCTTGTGTCTTTGAATTTAATTTTCTCGATAGGTGGAAGTCAGAGGGTGTGAGATTAGGCTCAGGGTCCGTGTACAATTTACTGATTTAGTGAAAATCGACCTTGGCAATAGTGATTAGTGATTTTATCTTGCTAATAACGGGTATCCGAATATTTTTATTTGGTAAAAAACGGATATCCAATAGTTTGCAGTGTCTGCCCACCTTCTTCTCCCATCGGCCCAGCTCAGTCCATATAGACGCGCTGCGGCGCTTTTTCCAGCTCACAACCTTCCAAACCCTTCACTCCTCACGAGAGAATCACCCCCCTTTTTCCCTCTCCCTCTTCGCGTGCGTTTGTGTTTGCGAGGCAAGGTCGCCAATGGAGAACCTCCCACCAGACCCGCTTCTGAAAGCTGGGGCGTTCATAGACCCCGCCGCGTACGACGACTCCAACTCCGCTTTCGCCGACCTGGATCCGGATGCCACTCCCATGCCCGACGCCGGGCCCTCTACCCCGGTCCACAACTCGTCCGGCGCCGGCGCCTCATCGGAGGCCATGCCGCGCAGCAGTCAAGCCAACGCCGACGGCGAGCTTCCCGATTGGCTGCCTCCGGGCTGGGAAATCGACTTCCGCGTCCGTAGTTCTGGTGCTACCGCTGGCCACAAAGATAAGGTGTGGTTTTTGAATTTTGATTTTAATTTGCTTTTCTGCTGATCCCGAATCTTTTCGCCCTTGTTTGAATTTGATGATTTCGATTATTAATCGTTTGAATTCTCGCTGGAAATTATCCTGATAGTTCCCGAGGTGCTAATGTTTTTCCTTACTTTAGGGTTTTGGCTGATAATAATTAGGGTTTTTTTTTGCTCTCAGTTTTCCTTTTATCCATAGGTTTGTTTGAATTTGTCTACTTCTTTTATCTTTCATTTATGTTAGCAGAGTGACAAGTTGACGATTGCTTGATTGCTTTGAACTAGAAAATAGATCTTTCGAGTTTAAGATTCGTGGGGAATGAATTTGCCTTAGCTGGATTGAAAGAGCTCGTTATGTTTGAGAGCTTCAAAAAGAATATATTACAGTTTCTTAGCAATTTCTGCTTCAGCAATGACATTTAAACTTTTTAGGCAAGTAAATCCATAGAGATAAGTACTAAGCTAGTGCATAAGAAGTGAGGATGATCTTCAAATCTCAAATATTATTGGTATGGGTTCGTAGTAGAAAACCTCACTGGCAAGTATTACCAGATAGTTATCTTGTCTAACATAAATAGCAACTACTTGATTACCTTTTTGGCCTGTTTTCATGTCAAACCTTTGCCTTCCAATAATATTAAATAAATTAAGCCTCGTTAATGAGAATAAAATCACCAAAAGGGCACGCTGAAATTTAGCCTTCCAGTTTACATTTTCTACGGATACGATCTTTACATTCTGGAATGATCAAATGGGCACATTGAATTGGCTAACATCCATTGGTGTTAGTCCTTTTGTATTTTTGTGGTTGAGAGATTGATGTTGATGTTATGAAGGTTTGGGAGTTTAGGTTCCTTTCAATTTGGGGGTCGTCCCGTTTTTGAAGGCTTTGGGCCTTGCATTGTGTACTTTGCACTCTCTTGCAAAGTCATATTCTTTGAAAGTTGGAAAGTATATTCTTCAAACAACTTTTTAAACAACCTTTTTGATGACTCTTCATAATCAGTTTTATTCAATTACAGAGCTAGTTTGTCAAGTCTTTTGGGACTATGCAAAAGTGGTTAATCAGTGAAAATTTATTAGATTTGTGGGGCGATTGAAATGCAATTTTATGGAGGAGCTTTTAAGCTATGAACCAATTTAAAATGCTAAAAGCTTGTTTGATGACAAACAATTTAAATTAGTAAGTTGATGAGTCCGACACGCTAATTGTAAAACAACTAATAAGAGTACTGTTTTAGTCTTTTAGAATGAATTATTGGAATAATAATACAAACTATTAAAGATATTAACAAACCGCTAACTTGCTAACTTGTCGATTATATATTAACATATTGTTTTCTTATCACGTAGATATTCATTTAATTCTCATTAGACAAAATATCATGTATAATATTATTCCATATTAATTATTAGCTCATTGCCAAATTAAACCTTGTGAGAGATTTGACATGATTGATTAACAAAAAATAATGACTTCCGAAATTCCGGGCCCTTATTATTTCGGGCTCATGTCCAGTCGTTCATGTCCCACCGCCTCATTGTTGGCCATGTAAATCGTGTTCCCCACTATTGTCTGCACTTTTAATGTTGGAAAACATAGGGGAAACTACGGCCAAGAAATTCTAGCAAGGAGTTATTTTCAGTGTTTTTTTTTTTCATTAAAAAAAAATTGAATTAATCTCCTCCATTTCATTCCCTGTTTTTTACTTGTGTTTCTAAACGAGGAATCAATCCATCACAACCATTTTTTGGCTCCATGAAATTGACACTTACATGGGATCTTTTAAATCCTTATGCAGATTATACCATCTCATTTACCTTTCCCTTTCATTTTGCATAATTCCAAATGGACACTAAGAGAAAAAACACTCCTGCCCTGAACTTTCTCAATATATTCTGGATGCCTAATCAGGACCACAAAGCCCTTTATTAATGCTTATCTTAGTATCAGGTGGTCAAGTAACTTACGATGATGTGAATAAACTGTCAGTGGTATTAACGATCCTGATCACAGCCTAACAGCTCCCCTTTCCCTTGCCTGGTCCCCTTCTTCCGGAACGAGCTATGGAGCTAGAACCTTCAGCCATGTTCTTCAATGATATTCCCCTATGCAGTTATGCATACTGTCCAGTAGACTTTAAATATTCTGATGTTTTGAATCACCCACCACATTTTGGTCAATAAGGGGCAATCAATTCCAACTTTTTCGAGTGTTCTTCCATCACAATCTTGACAATGTTGATTAGATGAATTTTTTCTAGTGTTCTTCTATTGCTAGAAGTGCAGCTTACGTGGTAATAATCTCTTTTATCAGTTTTTCATTTCTTTATCTTCTCCATTTCACAAATTTGGATGATAGATTGATGGGGAAATGGGTGAAGCGGTCAACATTTCGTTAACCAGAAAATTAAGAAACGAAACGCATTCTGATTCCTGAAACGTTTCTGGTTTTTCCTTGTAAATAAATGTCCAGAATGGAAAAAACCCTAAATATCTCTTGTAGCCTCTCTCTCTCTCTTTGTGTTGTGCCATAGCCGTCACCTCTCTTTCTCTCCTTCAACTCCCCCCTAGGGGTGTGCATAACTGGGTACCCGATACAACACGGATAATCTGTCGGGTACCCGAAACCGTTAACGTTAAAAACCCCGATCCGAACACGACACGGTTAGTTTCGGGTATCCGACACGAAAATACGAAACGGTTTCGTGTCGGATACCGTGTAATCCGCCACGAACCATTTATCAAAAAATCTTCAGATTGAATTCAACAACACAGTACGTAGTAGAGATGAAAAACAAACTGAATTTTTTGATGAAATTTCTAATGTGTGAGTTCCTACTGCAAGTCTGTAGCCATGGATTCAATGAGTGGGGGAAACAATCTAGAAAACTAAATTGAAAAGTACGAGATGAAATTAAAAAAAAAATGGAAATCAAAGCAATCGGAATCTACTAATCATAAAGAATCGAATAAGGATTACGGAAATTAGAAAATTTTGTTCGGCGAGAAAACAAAGAGAAGAGAGGGAATAAGGAGGATGAATCAAGAAGAACGTGAATGGAACCGTAGCCACCCACCGGTTGAGGGAGAGAGGCGTGAATGCAATTGTCGTTTGCCACCACCCGTCAGAGATTGAGAGAGAGAGCCTTCGCGATTTCCGCCAGAGATTGAGAGAGAGCGCCGTCGCGACTATCAGGCCAGAGATTGAGAGAGAGGGGTCAGAGAGGCGTTGCAAGTTGCAACTTTCAGATTTAGGGTTACACTTTAGTGATTTTATTATTAAAAAAAAAGTTCATGTTAAAATAAAACAAGGAAAAATCGGTGGAGTTAGGGAGTCGATCCCTGGAAGTGGGTATATCTCCCCGGGCCCTTTACCAGCTAAGGCCATCTGCTTTTGTGATTCTATAGTGATTGTAAAATACTACTCCCTCCGTTAATTAAAACATGTCGTTTTAGACATTTGCACATGTTTTAAGAAAGCAAATAAAAGCAAACAAAAATACACTTATACCCCTAATTATTACTTTACTTTTTCACTTTATTGATAACTACAACTAACAAACATCTAATCATGACAAGGGTAATTTTGGAAAGTGAACACCAAAATACCTAAAACGACATGTTTTTTTTAACAAGATTTTACTTCTAAAACGACATGTTTTTCTTAACGGAGGGAGTAATACTTACATTGCATATAGATTTAAATAATAAAAAAAAAACGGTTCGGCGGTTCGTGTCGGGTATCCGAGATGGGGAAATGCCCGATCCGAACACGAACCGTTTATTATCGTGTTTTACCGGTTCGTGTCATTTTCGTGTCGTGTCTTTTTTGGTTCGTGTTTTTTCGTGTCGTATTACCGTGTTTTTGTGTCGGGTCAATCGTGTCGGGTTTTTCTGCACACCCCTACCCCACACACACACATCTTGTTCCAGACTTCCACTCTCTCCTGACCTCCAGTTGCTTGCTGACGTGGGTAACTAGTAAGTCTCCTTGCTTGAACTCTGTTCTAATTTGGCATTGTTTGCCAATGTTGTGTACTAGTGTAATTTCACAAATTTGGACATGCTTGTGTTCTTGTTTTGTACTTAAGTTGCTTTATTTTGTTGATTTGCAAGGCATTTGAAATGTTGATATGTTGTTTTTCCATCGAGGTTGTTTATTTAGCAGATGTCATATTTGAAGTGACTTTATAGCTTAATTTAGTTTTTTCTATGTATGATATGTATCACTTGTGATGTATTTGTTATTCTCATTTAGACCTTGAAATTAACATATAATTTAGGTTGTTTACTCAGTGTTTTGTTGGTTTGTTATTCGGAGTGTTGTATTGTTTTCTGTAGAAGTTGTTTATTTTTACAGATGTCATATTTGAAGTGGTTTTATAGTTTAATGTAGTTTTTTCTATGTATCACATGGTGATATATTTGTTATTTTGAATTAGACCTTGAAATCAATATACTTTGTATAACTTATGTTGTTTACTCGGTGTTTTGTTTCCTACAAATTTGGGGGTTGTTGTATCTCCATTTCCGTTTCGTTTCCCTTTTCCATTCTCGTGAACATAGGCACATCATCATATTTGAGAACTTTTCCAATAGTCGGTAATATTTTCTTAATGGACATTTTGATGAGCTTACATTCTCCTTTTCTCAGTATTACATTTGTCCAGATTCAAATCGCCGGTTTCGATCCAAGAAGGAGGTAATGGGCTACCTTGAAACTGGGGAAGTAGGGTCCAAGAAAAAGAAGAATGATGGCTCTGATGCCAAAATCACTGTAAGTTTAAAGAACCAATTTCTCCTATACCTTGAAGGAATGCTTCGTTCTTTTCAACTTGTCATTTTTCGATTGGCTGAAGCATGAATATTCTTCCATCTCTCTCCTGTTAAATTGATTCGAGCAGTCATCAAGCAACAAGCGTAAGAAGAAGACTGCCCCAATGGTGAGTGTGGAGAACTTCAAGTTCCATGATGTGCCCGCAAAAGTCAAGTGGGTTATGACCGATATATACGATGTGTCATGGAGGCCGCTGGTTGATGGTACTGACAGGGTCTCAGAAACTACCAAGCAAGAGTGGGCTGCAGCATTCAGGTACTTGTCGCTGCAAAAGAATGGTGATTCAGTCGCATCTCTGACCTGAGCATAGAATTTACGTTCTCTCGCTGAAAAAGTTGTTCTCCATAGTGATTTCCTCAGCAAAAAAGTTGTTATCAGTAGTGATTTCCTCAGCAAAAAGTTGTTCTGCTTAGTGATTTCCTCAGTTTGTCATCTGTAAGGTTTTCTGTTTGTTTGTGCGAAAGGTCGTTAGGTTGATGCAGATGAGTTTGTAGCCCATTGATGTAACATTTCAGGCTGACATTGGCATCCATCGAATAGCGTTGGTAATTGGTATTGGAATTTTTCTTTACTCATTAGATGTGAATCCTTTATAGCCATTGTGTTCCTCTCCCCCCCTGAATGTCAGAAAATGCGGCAACTGTTATTTCAGTATCTGCAGTGGACCAACTCTCTGTATGACAGCCTTTAAAAATTAGGCGAAAACCTAGATCACCTGTTACACCGGGTGTGTGCAGCACCGTTGCTCAACCGGTATTGCTACTCTAGGTTCATCAATAGGTATAAAATGGCGAGTGAGTGAATGAATTGTTCAAACTGAGGATGACAGGCTCTGAAGTTGAAAATTTCACCAGAAATTTACATTCAATTTAATATTTACACATCCAAAGGAATATCTCCGAAAGAAATGCAGCCCTGATGATAGCAAGTAGCAGCAATACTACAATACAACCCAAGAGCAACAAACAATTGCTTAAGTCTCTCTAGTATGTATACTGTTAAAAGGTCTGCAACCTATATTTAACCATGGATGTAGACAGATTAGCAAATCTCACTGTGGAGGAATGGTAACATTAAAAGAACACGATCTCGTGTTCGTTTACTTCCATGTGACATGAATAAGTAATACTACAGAATGGCTGTGCTGTGCGTGCCTGAAGTATGACACTTTCTCTGGCCAGCTGAAAACCATCGCATCCACTGAAGGAACGCAGAGCTGAACACACGAGCCAATCTCCTAGCACTTTTGACGCTTGTTTTGTGAGCATAAATTGAAAGCAGCGCGCAGGTGCGCTTCAGTTTCTTCTTCTTGGTCGGGTGAAAGATATCAGCTGCCTCATATAATCCCCCATAGTGATTAATGCCCAACTCTGAGATTGGATTTCCCTTCAGTTTAGCTTAGGCCTGGAAAACTGGAACACTCGACTCTTCAAAGCACTTTCCAGTATTCATATTATAAAGCCAGCAAAGTACATCCATGATCCAACCACTGAGATGCTCAACTGAAAACGGAACCTGTAAGTGTGTAGTTCACATAACAGCTCTCCGATCTAAAAAAGCCCTCAGTTGGACTAGAAGTGCAGCACAAATTTCCCGAAATGATCGTATAAAGATTACCATCAGTTGGATTCAAGAGATTCTGGTTCTTGTGAATATTCTACCCGGCTAAAACCAGGATGTTTAACCATACATTTATCACTCATGAGCTCTCGGACATCCTTTGCTTCTTCCCATCTTCCCATAGATGAATACATGTTGGCTAGAAGCACATAAGGAGTATGGTTACCCGGATTCAGACAAAATAACTTCTCAGCAGCTCTCTTAGCCACAGGGACATCATCATGAAATCGACAAGAGCTAAGCAACACCTCCCACATAACGGGATCGTCTTTACATGGTATCTTGTTCACGAACATCTCCGCCTCATGTAGCCTGCCAGCTCTACCTAGACCATCAATGACACAAGTATAATGATCCAAAAGCGGTTCCATTTCGTGTTTTACCTTAATTGAATCCAATACATTGATTGCTTCATCAATCAGTCCTGTGTGGCTACACGCAGTCAAAACAGCCATGAATGTTACTTCGTCAGGACCTTCTCCAGAGTTAGTCATAGAGCCATAAAGAGAAACAGCCTCGTCTCCACGCCCATTCTGAGCATAACCGTAAATCATCTCATTCCATGTTACAGTACTTTTATATGGCATCATTTCAAAAACTTCACGGCCCATGTCCACATCCCCGCATTTAGAATACATGCCAATAAGAGAACTCCCAACAAATACATCATTCATCAATCCATCTTTCAATATCTGAGCATGCATTTGTCTACCTTGAAATGAGGAGGATGATTCAGCACAACAGCTCAGTAATGAAGCATATGAGAACTGACTAGGAGAAAAGTCCCTTTCTCTCATCATATTAAAGAACAGAAAAGCTTCTGTTTCAAGAGAGTTGCAAGTGAAACCTGCAATAATTGAATTCCAGCAAACAATGTCCAATTCATGTAACCGCTCAAAAATGCACCTGGCTCGGTCCATTTTTCGACACTTGGAATACAAGGTTATAAGCCCACTTCCAACATACATGTCGTTGTGAAAGAGAGCCTTTTGAGCAACAGCATGGACTTCTCTTCCACTGCCCAAAAGCCCTATATCAGCGCAGAAGCGAAGAATGATAGCCAAAGTAGTCCTATCAGGACTAACATTTTTAAACTGCATCTCTCTGAAGAGCATAACACCTTCCTCGTGGTTTTCGGTTTGGGAATACCCTGATAGCATAGCATTCCAAGAGCTCAAGCTAGGACATCCCATTCGATCAAATATTTGGCGCGCCATAATAATGTTCACAGACTTTACGCAGCCAGCAAGCATGTTAATGAAAGTAATCTCATCAGGCTGAAACCCAGAGCAGTCCATTCTATGCATAAGCTCAATGGCTTTGTCAATCTGGTAGTTTTGGCCATACCCAGATATCATAATGTTCCAAGAAATATTGGTTCTTTTGGGCAAGTTCTCGAAAACAGTCTCAGCCTTCACCAAGTCCCCGTTTTTGGCATACATGTCAAGCAATGAATTGCTCAAGTGAAGATCACTTTCAAATCCAAGTTTGAGAGAAAGACTATGTACCAACAGACCTTGCAGTCTGCATGACAGGCTACGGCTGGAATGATCAGATTCTCCACCAGCTCCCTTAGCACATAAACCCAGAACACTTGATAACGATACTGCATCAATACAAATTCTGCTTCTATGCATCAACCTAAACATCTCAAGTGCATCCTCAACATCCTCCGTTTCCGCCAACCCACTCATCATTGCTGTGAACGAGACCTCATTAGGCTCCGTCAACTCCCCAAACACCTTAACCGCTTCGCCCATTTGCCTACACTTGGCATACATTCCCAACAAAGCATTACCCACATACACATTACTATCAATCCCAATCTTAACAGCAGTACCATGGCACCTCTTCCCAAACAAAGCATCTGATTCAATCCCACACGCACTCAAAACACTGGCCAAAGTAAAACGGGTGGGAGCTAAACCATCCCCAATCATCATCAGATAAAACTCCAAGGCTTGAAGAGCGCACCCACCTTTCACAAGAGCAGTAATCATATTATTCCAGGAAACCACATTTCGTTCAGGCATTTCGTCGAACAGGTCATAGGCATCAGACAGTTTACTAGCTGCACACGTAGCACTAAGCATCGCGTTCCAAGAGTAAATGTCCCTATTTGGCATTTTGTCGAACACATTGCGAGCGGAGATGAGATGGCTGCACTTGGAGTAGAACTCAACGAGGCGATTGCAGAGGAACGTATCGAAAACGAGGAGACCCGAGCGGAGAACTCGAGCATGGAGAAGCTGCCCACTTCTGAGAGACTTGCGAGCTATGCAACTCTCCAGGAGAGTTGCTATTTGCCTTCCAATTTCAGTCGCCATTATTTCTTTGTGGACGACAAAATGCAGAAAAATGGAATGCGAGTTGCGAACAACTGAACAAGAAATATTGCGTTATTTTTAATTATTATTTATATTTACCTCAAGAGAACAAAAACAACAAAGCGTTTGTAGTCCAACGGTTAGGATAATTGCCTTCCAAGCAATAGACCCGGGTTCGACTCCCGGCAGACGCACTTTTTTCTATATTTAAAATGATTTTTTTTAATAGGAAATTCGATTTAAAGAATCCGAGGAGTGTGACATACGGAGTACAACATTTTCGGATCAAATAAATATCACAACATTTTCTCTTTTTTTTTTAAAAAAAGAAAAGAAATATATGAAAATTTATTCAAACAAGCCAAAAATCCCCTCAATTCACAACAAATCGGAGAGATGCCTATGATTATGAAATTCGGTCAATGTTCAATGGATCAGTATCAAATAGTTATAATAGTTGGGAGAAAATAGTTATAACTATTATGATTATGACATCTTCTCCTATATGGCTATATGTCATAATAGTCAGGGAAAATAGCATATCAAAAGAGAATACTCTTGTAGGCCGATTTTAGCATGCTAAACTTCTTTTAAATACTAATGTAATCATGAACTTTCACATTTCATTTCCGTCACTCGATCCTATCTTTATTCTTTCGATTTGAATCAAAAATGAAATTATCGATCTCACTCCTCAAATGAAACTATTGAGATTTCTAATGAACAAGATCAAAATGTGTTATTTCATATGTATGTCAATAAAAATATACTCATTGCGAATCTACCAAAATATTAGATGTGATTATGATTCTGTAACAGCCCGAGATTATGATTCCCAAGTTACGTTTCGAGGGATGAAACCCGTCGTTAGGGCTATTTTCGGAGCCGAGTAGCTCGAGCTCGACTCGGGCTCGGCTCGAAAAAGCTCGAGCTCGACTCGTTCGAATAGGTAAATCAAGCCGAGCTTGAACAAGCTTTTGGGCTCAAACCGAGCCCGGAAGCTCGAGGGTGTTGTAATTTACGAAACTACCCCTAGGGTAAAATAAAGTAGGAGGAGGAGAGGCCTGGAATTTGGACGCCGCTTCTCCTGTTTCAATCTTTCTCCAGTTCTCCTGCCTCGTTCAATCGCCGCCCCTCCTCAATCTCCTGGTCCCTCCTCGCCCTCAGTTCCTCAGTTCCTCCTTTCTCCTAGGCCGCCGCCGATGCCAGCAAACTTCTCTTCTTCCGACAAACGATTGCAATAGCACCACGAACGACATGTGCGGTGTCGCTTCCTGTTCGAGCGTTCGACCCTCGGCCTTACTTCCTCCTCTAGTCCTCAGATCTGCGCTCGTACTCTATCGTTGTCGCACTGTTCGTGTTTCCCTCCATGTTCATCTTCCTCTTGTTTGCTCGAGATAATCAATTAATTTGTGTATTCTTACTCCCTCCTTGTTCATCTTTCTCTCTGGGTTGATTAATTTGCTTAAGATAATGTAAATAATGGAGATTGTGTATTCTATGTATGTACGTGTTGATTGACTATCAAGCAGGAGATTAAAATTTTGATATTTGTTCTGGATCTGTTGATCGACCCTTTAGGCTTTCAGTGATGTAACGAGCTCGAACGAGCCCAACTAACGAGCTCAAACGACCTTAGGCTTGTTCGAGCCTGACAAGCCTGAGCTCGAGTCTAAGGCTGGGCTCGCGAGCCGAGCTTGAGCACCTAAAAAAGCTCGAATAAAATTTGGGCTCGAGCTTGGCTCGGTTTGTTTCCCGTTCGAGCCAAGCTTGAACAAGCCAAGCTCGGCTCGTTCGTCTCGACACCTCTACCCCTCGTTGGGATATTGCGCCCCGAGTACAGGTTGAAGGTTTGAAACCGAAGATTTGTAGTTAAAGTGGGATTTCACACCAAAATCTGTAAGGCCCATTGGAGACCCGGGATAACCCCTGAACCTGTCCTAAGTCTACAACTCGAAAAAAATCCATTTATCATGAAAGGGACATAAGTTCTGAAAACGATACAACGAGTGTCGCGACAAAGTCGGGTCAAAACAGAGTATAAGTAGAAAGAAATCCCAAGAGTATAAATCTAGTACAAGCACTCGCTCTCCGCCATACGAATGGACCCCGCCATAACAACACAAAATCAAGCAGTGGAACGGGTACCTGAAACTTAATTGTTTTACGTCCATGGCTGGACGTGATAGCGATTCTATTCCCCAGGGAGATCCTCCCCTTGCCAGGAGTCCATGACTTGTCCGACGATGTCCTCATGATATTTCTTGATTCTTTGACCACTCACCTTGAAGTTATGACCATCCACCGGGTTCTATAAATCAACTGCACCATAGGGATAGACATGGACCACAATGTAGGGACCCATCCATCTAGACTTGAGCTTCCCAGGGTGAAGCTTTAGACGTGAAACATACAACAAAACCTTATCTCCTGGACAGAATTCTCCAAGAACAATCCCTTGCTCAACCATAAAATTACACTTTTCAGAGTTTAAGGCCAAATTAGTTTTAACACATCTCTTAAGCACTAGTGACAAATGTTGCAGACAAGAATCAAAATCTTCCACATGCACAATGAAATCATCCATAAACACTTCAATAAAATGTTCAACAAACTCAGAAAATATACTCATCATGCATCTTTGAAATGTACCGGGCGCATTGCATAATCCAAAAGGCATTCTACTATAAGCAAAAGTACTAAAAGGACATGTAAAAGTAGTTTCTCCTGGTCCTCGGGTGCAATAGGAATTTGAAAATATCCAGAGTAAATATCCAAAAAGCAATAATAGGATCGGTCGGCAAGGCAGTCAAGCATTTGATCAATGAAAGGTAAAGGAAAATGATCCTCACGTGTCGCGGCATTGAGTTTGCGATAGTCAATGCAAACTCTCCAACCAGTTTGTACCCTCATGGGTACCATCTCACCTTCCTGGTTCTCAGAGACCGTGATACCTCCCTTCTTAGGGACCACTTGTGTCGGACTTACCCATTGACTATCTGAAATAGGGTAGATCATACATGCCTAAAGGAGCTTGAAGACCTCATTTTGGACGACCTCCATCATAGGTGGATTCAACCGTCGCTGAGGTTGTCTTGTAGTCTTCGCGTCATCCTCCATGAGTATGCGATGCATACACAATGTTGGACTGATTCCTTTTATATCAGCAATGGTTCATCCCAAGGCAGTGCGATGTTCCCTAAGGACATCCATCAACCTTTGTTCCTGGTCAAAACTAAGTTTGTTAGAAATAATCACAGGAAGTGTGTCACCCTCTCCAAAAAATGCATACTTTAAATGATCAGGGAGAGGTTTCAATTCAACTTCAGACGCCTGAATGACAGACGGAAGAAGTTTCTCACTAGGAGGATCTAATGGTTCAATTCTATAAAAATGAGACCAATCATCTGAGTTAGCATCCAGTGCCACAGAAAAATCTTGCAGGTTATTAGGCAAAGCATAATCATAAGACAATTCACCAAAAGGAGATTCCAAAACAACATGTAATTGGTCAGAACGATCAATATGCATGATATCCTTAGTGAAAATGTCTACAACATCTTCAAAAATGCTATGGTTGATCTTGGTGCATCTATCAATGTGATATCGTACAAATTTTATGATGAGTTGGGACTGGGGCCTCTGAATGAAACTAGGGTTGTTATACAGCTTGCTACTCGCTCCCAACTTCACCCTAAGATAGTGGTTGAGGATGTTTTGATTATGGTTGATGATCTGATTTTCCCTGCTGATTTTTATGTGATTGATATGGGACTTGGTATACTCGAGACATCTATCATATTAGGTATACTCTTCTTGCAAACTGCTAAAGCGAAAATTGATTGTTTTTCTAGGTCTTTAACTGTGAAAGTTGATGGGAAAAAGGCTGAATATTTGATCCCTAATGGGAAATCTGCTGCATATTATATGAATATTTAACTTCACCAATCGTACAAGGAAGAGTAAACTAAATATACATGGGTCTCCGCACTTTTCAGGCAATCGCTTTTGAAAAACTAATGACAAATTTTCTTGTAATTCCTTACCTTCTCTTTTCTTCTCCCGTTGTGATCTTTTGGTTGTGCAAACTTCCCGAAGAAATTTTGCATAGCGAGGAACGGATTCAACTAGATTAAGGAGAGGAATATTTATCTGGCGTTTGGTGAAAGTGTCGAACAAATCTTTGTCATTTTTCCACTTACGATCAAGATTCAAGGCATGAGGAAAGGGTGGTACCGATCTTGAAACCTCATAAGACCACTCGTCCACTCCTCCGATGATTTACTTGGGGATTCAACCACGTCAAAAACTGGTTCCATCATTAGAGGGGGCGGCGGGCGCCGTCTTTACAGTGCGTCTCCATCTCGTTTTCATCTTCTCCTCCTACATCAATCATCTCCTTAGGCCTCTCTTCTAAACTTTTATTGGAAAAATTTAAATCATTACCTCCAAGAAACCATAGACATAGAGTCTCCTTCGGACAAATCCTTTCTCCAATTTCTCAATTTGAGTTCTTGTAGCTCTCGGGCTATTTGTCGCATGAGTTCTCCTTGATTCTTTACCATCATCATCAAATCTTTCAAAACACCTCCCTTGAGAATCTCATAACTTGTATGACGTGATTCTTGAGATTCTTGCCTCCCTTGAGCATTCGATACCTCCATTTTAGTAGCCATCTTCATTACAACCTCTGTCAATTTCGCAACTTTCTCCTTGCATCCCTTCACAGGATCATTCAATGTAAATGGATCTCCAAATCCACCAAACCTCGTGTACTACTGAGTCGAATTTGCTAATCCATCAAAGATTTGCATAGCCTCTTCCGGCATCTTATCCAGAATATCACCTCCACTAGTAGCGTTGATGATAGTGCGTGCATGATCAAGCAACCCCTCATAAAGGTAGAGAATCAAATCCTCTTCAGGGAATCCATGTTGTGGGCAGCTTGCCTTGAGTCGCCTAAATCTCTCAAGGTAGTCATAGAGGCTCTCTCCAGAGAGTTGTTCTATGCTAGTCAATTGCTTCTTTACTTTGCTCAGATGGGTACCAAGAAAATATTTCATAAGAAAAGCTTTCTTCAATTCTAATCAAGTAGTAATGCTTCATGTAGGCAGACAGTGTAGCCAATCAATCGCTGCGTCTTTCAGGGTGAATGGAAACAACCTCAACATGAGTTGATCATCAGTAAATCTTTCAGGGTGAACGGAAACACTAACGAATTCAGTAAGGTGCTTATTAGGCTCATCTCCAATCATCCCATGGAAAACTAGAAGAATCAATAACCAATCAGCTTTGTATCCCAATTTGGAGCCTTCAGGGAGTTCAGGCAATGTAATCACAAGGTGTTGCGAATTCAGATCAGGTTCCCTTAAGTCTCGCAATGGCCTCTTGAGAGGGGATTCAACATTTTCAGACATCTTTGCTTAACCTTCGAAAAGACTCAACAAAGATTGATTAGTAACCAAAAAGTAATCCACCAAGGTTGAATCACTAAAGATAACAAATAAGAATAAACAAAAGAAATAAAGTAATCTGCCCGGCAACGGCGCCAAATTTTGGTGTGGTGCAGAATGTCGTTATCTTTCTACAACACAAAAAAGAATATCCCAAACCAACAACTCAACTAGCAACCTAGTAATTAGTATAGCAGAATAGTAAGGGGTCGATCCCACAGAGAGAATACTTTTCTTGTCTCTCAAATTGCTATCAAAAGGGAACAATATCAAGGAGTAATCGAATAATAATGCAATTGAATATGGTAAAAGTAACAATGGTGAATTAGTGATAATTATGAATGGGATAGTTTCCCCTACAATTCATCAACAATGGTTATGGCTTTGATCCTTGACTCTATCCTATCCTTTCTTGTTTGATTTATCTAATGGTGGATCACTCCAACCCTAAGCAATTTAACAATGCCAATAGCATAGACAACCAAAGATAGAAGCACAACTCTCTAATCCTAATCAATGCAATTGATAAAGTAGAATTATCAATATCCCCTACACACCCAATTGATGCTTTCACGGGATCAATTGACAATGTTGTGCTACTGATTCAATTAACTTATAAGGGATAATCAAACCTTTAGCAAGAAAGAAAATTCCATCAAGGTGGCCAATCAAGAGGGACTACATGCAATCAATCAATTAAGAACAAAGATATTGAATCAATCAAATAGATAGAAATTAAGTCTCACAAATCATATAACCATGTCTCTGAATTGCAGGCGAAACAAAAGAGGTTTAGTTCCTCATGGAAGGTTTTCCTCTCAAAATCTCCATTGGAGTCTTCTCCATTAGGTCTCTCTACTCTTAGGTAAAAGTCGGCCAAAAACATATATAAAACATAACCTAATTAGTTTCAAAAAGAAAGGAATCGTAATACCGTATCGGCACGGGCGGCGGGCGCCGTATGACTGGCGACGGGCGTCATGACCACAGTACGTGTTCTTCGTCTTAATCGCTTCTGAATCCAAGCTAACTCCTACCTACGTCTCTTCTTGCTTTCTTCAATGGTTTCCTCAGGTTCCTAGATCTCCATATTCATCCTTGGCAACGCCATAAATGCATCCTTTCAAGCGTCGGAACGTAAGTCTGCGAATAAGCACAAAAAGAGCGTAGATTCCAAACTTGCAAGACAAACTACTAATAATGTGAACTACTCAATAAACATGATATAAACTATCCTAAATGCAATAACAACTACCTATAATGCATATATAAAATATGCATTATTAGACTCGGATACGCGTCGGATCGGGTACTGTCGTGCACTCGACATCGAGTAAGGTCACTCGACGTCGACCCCTTATGTGTGTCTCGAGCTGTGTTCACTCGATCTCGTACTCGACCTTGGCTCTGTCTTCACTCGACTTTGAGTACTGGACTCGACGTCGACTGATCACGTCGAGTGATGTGCTTCCTCTTCGCTTCTTCTCAATACATTGCTCCAACTTCCACTCGATGTCGAGTCACATAGTCGATGTCGAGTGACTCTTCACTAGACATCGAGTGGTTTTCCAGCTTGAATTCCACTTCTCCGAATTGCTCCGAAAATGTCTCAATTTCTACGGAATATTAAATAAGAACTAGTGCAGATCTCCATAATTGACAAATAAGCATAAACTACACAAATTCTGTACTATTCTAACCCCAAAATATAAAATGTGAACAGAAATCGAAATAAATGTAAGAGAAATACATGGTAAATTGAGCGCACATCAGGTTGTAGGGTGAGATGGCGATAGCGACGTCGACAACCTCTTCCTCTCCGTAAAAATGGCCCTCATAGGTTTCAATTGAGTTGATGTATTGAATGTTCTTGTAATGTTTGATGATGCACATCGTCTTGAAACCGAAGGTGTAGGGGACTTGTATCTGGAATTAACCTCCCTTTCTCTAGATGGGCATGTAGTGGATCCATTGTTCTAAACAGATGGAACTAATGACTGTTTCACACCTTACCCTTCTCTTCTTCGGTGCAATCTTTATAGGGATTCACGTACAACCATCCATACTAATCAAATTAGAAGACATCTTGATGGCTTCCTTTATCATATAGGCTCTTCACGGAGTCTCTTCAACCCTCCACCACCACCAATGGTTGAATCTAACATATATTCGCTAGGTTGAGAAAAGTAAGTTAATGTTTGATATATTAAACAAACAATTAGAAATAAAGCAAATGGGAAAGAAAGTGGAGACTCCAAATTGGGAATTTGGGGGATTAAAAGATTACAAAGTAAATCTTTGTAGGGACAACCCATGAAGTGTGTGTTTTTTTTTGAAAAATAATAATTCAAAATCCCAGACGACAACAGAAATCTGGGAAAATGAGAGGCTAAAGGAAATCGGCAAATGGGCTAGCAATCATGATACAACCAGAAATAAGAAAAAAAAAACAAAAGAAAACCCTGAATACAAAAGATCTCAGCAAAGATTGATGAAATGTCACTAAGAAGTATTTAATATTTCAAATCTAGAATTTGATTTATAGTTAATTTCTAAAGTTGGATGTATTAAAATTGATTTATAATTTAGACTATTTGGAAAGGTGTACCATATTTTTTTTAAAATATTTTGGTCTCCTAAGACTTATGCACTTAAATATAGGATACTAAATATCATTTTTTTAATAATTTAATTAGCTTTAGAGGGTTTATACATTTAAAACTATGGTATCTTTTTTCTTAAATTGGTTTACAGTTTAGAACAATTTGAGAGATATACCGTTGTATATAACACATAAATGTCATAGAGGATCTGAACTCAATTTATTATGACAAGAAATATAAGGATTCTTTTATTTACTTTTAAGTAGGGCGGATAAGTGTGAACACAACTAATTTACTATTCTTTGTCAAATTTGAATTATCGATAATCTTGATATAAGACTTTTCAATAACAACCGAAAACTTTAAAAGAACGGCATGTTGAAGAGAATGCTTTTTAATGCTTTAAAGATCAGGTTCATACCTAACCTGCTAGATACTTACCAGATTATGACTATACAAGATTTCACCTTTTTTTTAATGCTTTAGCTATATAGGGTTTATACATTTAAACTTAAGGTATCGTTATCAAATTGGTTTATAATTTAAATCAATTTAAAAGGTGTAACATGATGTGTAATAGATAAACTATTATAGAATATTTGAAGTCAGTTTTCCTATGCCAAAACTACAAGGTTTCTTTTCATTGCCTTAAAGTAGGGTTGATGTCAGATTAAGTGTGGAAATGATCGATCTACTATATACTTTGTCAAATTTGAAGTATCATTGTCTACAAAACATATGATCCTTCTTTACTTATATGGTAAGTGTTTATATAAAAGTGTTTAATTGTTTCATATTTTCCTTCATTCTTGTGCATGTATACATAGAATATATATTAGCATTTCAATACGCTTTGTATGGAATATTGGTTTTGCAGGCCTTTCCGACATCACTTGTATGGCATGAAGAAAATAGGTGTATTACGTGTGACATGGCATAGGGTGTGATAATGGAAGAACGCATTGGGTGTAATAAACCCATCGTAAACATCAACTTGAAGCAAAAAGATTGCTATTAGCTGACAGCTCATTCATAAGATCATTCATACCTTGCCATAGAGTTGTTCATCTTGCCTTTTTCACTTTGGACCGACTCAAAATACCATGAAGGTGAGTTATGTATAGTTTTTACTAAGGAATAAGAAATTCATATCGATTTTCAGTGATTTACCATCTTATGGTTCATTTCCCCTTTGCATTGTTTTTCATTCTTAATCTCTGTGCACCTAGTGAATGAAAGTTGAGGAACTCCATTTTCTCACATGTTCAATTTACTTTACTATTGTAGTAAAGTGGCATGCAATCCTACTTAGTGCAGAAAGGTGCATCCGGGTATTTCAAATGTTATCGTGATTTGTTTCCATAACATCATGTTTGTAACTTAACATATATATTATTGGTGATGTTACTAGCTAACCCGAAAAGCCTAAAAGTGAGGCATTTTATGTTTGATAAGTATGTGCAAATGTATTCTCAATTGGTTATGCGCATGCAAGGTTCATTGTTGTTCTCTTTTGACTATATATGCACAATGGAGGCATTTTATTTTCCTAAGTAATTTAACACGTAGTAATTTTTTTTAAAAAAAAAAATTAAAATTACTTACTCAAACCTTGGCTTATGAGTGTTTGGTTGATGGCTATGCTCTCATTTCCATAGTCCTATAAATGAGGAAAAGTCTAGTGGAAACTAAGGAGATCAACAAATATAAAGATGACACACAATCCTTAAGAATAATTTTCCAATTTGAGGGATGTAACTTCTTTTTTATTTAAATGTAATTGAATTGATAGCATGACCACAATTCAAATAAAATGAAATATATTCATGGTACGAGGGAGAACTAAAGTGATAAATTTCAATAAAAATACTCACTCGTACAAGGTACGGAAAAAGTACTAGTTAATGTTAAATGTAAAAATTTGTTATTATATTTAATATTAAAAAAGTAGTTTAATAATTAATTTGTCTAGATTAGTTGGTAAATATTTTTAATCTACAAGTCAAGGGTTCAAGTTGAAAACAATAAAAAAAAAACACATTTTCTATTTAGCGAGGGTTCAAGTTGACCATGGTCGCAACGACTACTAGGTCAACTAGTCACAATGACCATAGTCGCACACTCGCACCGACCACTTTCCCTACTGGTTGCACCAACCACCTGCCTACTAGTCGCACCGACCACCACCCAACGAAGGCTAATTTGTAACTTTTTCCAGTTCATTCAATGGCAGTTTTCAATTGGCAGAGCCGACCAATTCCCTTTCTAAACCCCACTCCCTCCAAAATCTGGTGTTTACTGATATGGTTCACTCCGATGGCGATTACGATCGGAACCCCTTCGACGATGATAACCAGATCAACCCGTTCGTTGGAAGTCCTATATGTTTTCTATTCCCTTTTTGAGTTTTTATTGATTGACATTCCTAGATCGATCTTGTATTTTAGACTGATTGGATAAATTTTGTGGTTATTTTTGTCGATCTCCTTTGTCTGACTTCCGCGGACATTAAAATGAAGGGTTAGATGTTGTTGTTCATCTATTGGGGTTGAGTGATTTGTGAGAGAGAGGGTGGATTAGGGGATGTTCTGAAATACATTTTTACCCTATTTTAAAAAGTGAACCCCCCCCCCCCCTCTGGCACCCCTGAATGTATAATTCAGGCTCTGTCACTAGGTGTATGCCCACCACCCGTTGGAGTTTGAGGATCATTGGGCTCCTTTGGTCATGTCTCCTCCTCGTCAGAAGAATCATCCATGTCATGCCACTGTTGTGGGATATGCTCAAAAAAGTTTAACTGACGAGGTATACTATTATGGAGTTTCTTAGTCGATCGTTCCATTTTTGATGATTTCGTAGCAGGGTGTGAGATGGATGACGTATCCGAGATCCCGAGAGTCATGTAAAGGGTGGACAATGAACTTACATGATAGGTTATCATCTCTCCAGATGTGTAAGCATTATCACATCCATCATATCAACTCCATGAATGTTTACATCCAAGACATTTGGAGTAGAGTCCGATCTTTCCTCGAACAACTCAACCTCCCCCCCTAAAAAGGGTAACCATCGTTCATTTTAAATAGGCACTTAACAACTCGAATTTCTTCCACGCGATGGACACATGGAAGGCCACGAGACGTCCTCACTCCTCACCCACCAACATTTACACCTCAGGGGGATGTTATGGGCATGGGACTCCCGTATGAGGCCGTACAAGTGATCCAAGATCGGCTTCGTCACCTTCAATCAATACCATGAAACATAATATTGGCACAATGACCGTCTGCTGTCTCTAATTTCATTGGATTCACTATCCGCGACTACTCTAGCTCGCCCCAAACTTTATAGCTCGCTTTTTATGTATCTGTGATTTATGTGATATGTATAAGTTAAGTTCGCTAAAGATCAGTCTTAGCGGTAAAGATACAGAATGGGCCGGTCTTTATTTTCAACCGAGTGAGAGTGAGGTAAACCCAGGTTCGAATCCTCCACACTCCACTTTTTTTTTTTTTTTTAAAACATCAAAAGCAGCCCTTTTTTTTAGCCAGACACAACCGAGCGTCCGAGCGATAGCATAAAGTACCATAGAGCGAAAGTGACGAGGCGCCCGCTGCAACCAGGTAAACCTCCGGCCGACCCTGCCACCGCCTCATCGGCCACCGCACAGTCGCAGTCCGTCGGCAGTCAGCAGTCCTTGTTCTCCTTCTTATTTCCTTCGATCTATCCCGGTTAGTTTTATTCCTCTTCCTTGTAATTTGGTTGTTTTCAAGTTCAATTGATTGAGATGAAAATCAATTTTGATTAGAATTTGTGGATTTGAGAATCAATTTGGGGAAATTTAGATTAGGGTTTGTGATTAGAATTTGTGATTTTGATAAATAAGTTTGTGAATTTGGGCTTTGGAATTGTGGATTAGAATTTGTTGATTTGAGGATCAATTTGGGAAAATTTAGATTAGGGTTTGTGACTAGGATTTGTGATTTTGATAAATAAATTTGTGATTTGTGCTTTGGAATTGTGGTTTATGGTTTTGATAAATACATTCACAGCAATGTGATTTAGATTACCATTAATCATTTTGTTATTGCTAATATAATCTGTTGTATCCATGTTTTAGAGAGAATGAACAATGAAGTCTGCTCATGCTCCTTTAATAAAACTGCACTTAGTCTAGTGGTAGCTTTTGTTTGTGCATGGAAAAGTGCTTTATAAGCAGAGAATGAACTAACCAGAACCATATGGTTTTCTTTAATTTACCGCCCTAAACATTTGCCCCTTACTTATATTCGTTCAAATGCACTAAAAATATCATACAAGTTGAAGGTTGAAGCCAATGATATTAATCCACAAAGCCTGTTTCCAAAATCCAAAGACAAAGCCTGAACTAACTGGTCTCCAAAACCAAGTATTTTTTTTTTGTTGTTAATCTCCATGAACCCAAAATTTTTGTAATTTCTTTTCCTATGAAATTACGTATTCTTATGGGTTGTGTATTTGTGTAAAGTCTCTTTTCTCGAAAAAAAAAATTTTAGCTCTAAACAAAATTCTAGATCCGCCACTATTGCGGTCTTGCGGATGCACAACTTACCAGTTACCACCCTATTTGTAAGTTAGGGTAGATTGAGCCCGGCCCGGGCCCGTAATTGGCGGTTGTTGAGGAACCTATTTCTCGTTTTCCCTCTCTCACCAATTCAAGAGCCAACCAATTTTGATTCACTGCAGTTTCCGCCATTTGCAGTCTTGGAAATGGCTCTATTCGGCATCATCGCTAGGTCAATCGCCAGACCTAGAGCCGCTGCCACCGCTTCTGCTGCCGCCGTCCGATGCATGAGCAACGTCCCCGAGAACACCGTCTATGGCGGTCTGAAACCGCAGAGCCCCGACAGGAGAGTTACTTTAACCTACCTCCGCCAGAAGCACAGCCGTGGCGAGCCTATAACCGTCGTCACCGCCTACGACTACCCCTCCGCTGTCCACCTCGACACCGCCGGAATCGACGTTTGCCTCGTAGGTGACTCCGCCGCCATGGTTGTCCACGGCCATGACACCACGCTTCCTATCTCTCTCGACGAGATGCTCGTCCACTGCCGCTCTGTTGCTCGTGGCGCCCAGCAGCCCCTCCTCATCGGCGATCTCCCTTTCGGCAGCTACGAGTCTTCGACTCAGCAGGTATTTTACTGATCGGAATTGAATTGCAAATTGTGCTAATGTATCTCTTTGATTTGTGGTTGATGCTGCTGGATCTTGGCGATTGAAATTGAGTTGTGTATTGTGATTGGAATTGGAATTGAGTTGCAAATTATTGAATCGGACATAAAATTCATGATTTCCAGAAATTTGATAATATGATGCAATTGAAGATCCTTTTGTAAGGAAATTAGGATCTTTGAAAGCTAATCCTGCAAGATGTTTGTTGAATTGCTTAAGAGGATGTTAACTTCTTGGTTTGTTTATAACTGCAACTGGTGGGTGATATTGGCAGTTTACGTTATGGGCAGGCAGTGGATTCAGCAGTCAGGCTTCTAAAGGAAGGAGGGATGGACGCCATAAAACTTGAAGGAGCGTCTCCGACACGAATTGCAGCAGCAAAGGCCATTGTTGACACCGGGATTGCAGTGATGGGGCACGTGGGGCTTACCCCACAAGCCATTAGTGTTCTTGGAGGATTTAGACCTCAAGGGAGAAACGTCGCAAGTGCTGTCAAGGTCTCTCTCTCTCTCTCTGCCTGACGGGGCTTCCCTTTTATTTGCCACTATTTTGTAGTATGTTGTGTTTACGAAATTTGACTCGTCTTCAGTGCTTGTATTTGTTGTTCCTATAAAGGTTGTAGAAACTGCTCTTGCTTTGCAAGAAGCTGGGTGTTTCTCCGTGGTTCTAGAATGCGTCCCTGCACCAGTGGCTGCAGCTGCAACATCTGTGCTGAAAATTCCTACTATTGGCATTGGTGCTGGACCCTTCTGCAGTGGACAGGTACTCCCGATCCTTCCTCTTCCCATTCCAAGGCAATTGGTTCATTCATAAAAAAATCTCGAGATATCAATGTTTTGGAGCTACAATTAACGACTTTTAGAAAAACTTGCATCTCCAAATGCATACCAAAAAGAGCTTTTCTCAAGATGTGTCTTGGTATCTTCAATTTGCTGATCGGGCAATTGCTCATTTTTCATAAGCTAAGAACGTGTGTCAGCTTCTTCTGCATATCTCTATTCTTTTGTTGAAGGTGTTCTTGTGGAAATACCAATGAGATAAGTCGAAACCTTTACCATGAAAAGTTCAAGCGTTACTCTCTGTTGTTGTAGGAAATAGTTAGAATGGGAAATGGCCTGTGAAAGAAAGTATACATTTGAGATGTGATAAGCAGAAGTGAAGAATGAAGACGTAGGATTTAGAATTTTTTGTAGACATGAGATAAATTGGGAGCCAGATATATATAGTATTGAGAGAGTATCAGAACGGAATTTCTAGTATACCATACTATAAATGAAAATTGTCCATGGAATGTTATTCACTTGTTGTGAACTTCAACTGTAAACTTTAATTTTTCTCAAGTGTTTGTCAACTGTCCAAGCATCCAATGACAGGGTATCTATATTTTCACTCCCTGTAAAGAGATCTGAACTTTGCAATATTCTGTCTTTCAAGTCATATTTTATTCGTTAGAGAACCGGTAGAGTTGTGACTTGAGTCTACAGGTATTGTTGGTAAAATCTTAAGTGTTTAAGTTAAATTTGGCGGATTAGACCTTAACCATTTTTCCAATTTTTATTTTACTGTTTTAGGGTTCATTTCTTTCATGGCAATGGTAATTCTTCCAATCCACCGAATCCAGTGTATTTTATTAGGGCTCAAATTGTATAATACTGCTGCTAACAATTATTTTGCCTTGAAACAATCATTTCCCTAACAATTGACATTTTGTCAATTGCAGGTGCTTGTTTACCATGATTTATTGGGAATGCTTCAGCACCCACATCACGCAAAGGTAAATAACACAACACATTGCCAATATCCTTCATTTGGAAAACATCAGTTTTCGTCAGCTAAGAGGGGCGGATTTCTTCCAAAATCTACTCTTGTTTTCAACAGGTTACTCCCAAGTTCCGCAAACAGTATGCCCAAGTTGGTGATGTGATCAACAAAGCTCTTTCTGAATACAAAGAGGAAGTGACCAATGGTTCCTTCCCTGGTCGATCTCACAGCCCTTACAAAATCAGTGCCTCTGATGTAACTGGCTTCTCGAAGGAGTTGCAGGCACTAGGCTTTGATGAGGCAGCTTCCGCTGCGGCTGAAGCAGCTGAGAAGATGCAAAACCCAGAGCAAGCGTAATGCATGATCCTTGCCACGCAGTTCTCTGATCTTTTTCGAAGTGAATGAACTAGGAGGACCACTACATGAGATCACAAGAAGGTCCAATTTTCTACCTCGCAGGAGTGGTAATTGTTGTTGTGCTCATAATGCTATGCTTTGAATCATCGAAGAACCGTGACAAACTTTTATTAATTGTTATTAGAGGAATGAGGATGTGTGAATGAACTGAAGAAACATAGTTTTGTTTGGTGATTGAATGTTTTACAAATTCTAAGAGTAAGTGTTTTGGAGTTTTCATATCTATCTATTTTTTTTTTTTAGAAACAACCAAACTTGTATATTAACTTAAATCATCAAGCAACAACTGTTCAATATCAACCAAAACATCCAAAGGAAACTCTGAAATAACCTCAGCTGGAGGTCTTAAACTAGCTATGTGATGAGCAACTCGGTTTGCTTGTCTTTTGGTATATGCCCATCTGCAGTGTGCAAAGCTTGTGACTGCCTTTCTAATACCTTTAAGTACCCCTCCCAACTGCCCCTTTAACATCCCCATCTTCCTCTAGCTTTTTAAACAGAGATAAGGAGTCAACCTCCACTTGGATATGAGAGATACCCCTTGTAATGGGTAAAATCTGCACCATAGATCTTGAGGAGGATCGGCGAGATGCAATCCTGCAAGATCAACCAAGAACGAGGTCGGGGCGGGGCTTGTCTCCCCAGAGCAGCCTCCGACGCTCAAGTCAGGATGTGTCGGCCGACAGAAGCCTCCTCTAACCCTAGTCATCGCTCATATATATAATGAGAGTTAGGATTTGCGATTAGGGTTTACCATATAAATGACGATTATGCCCCTGGATCTTTTGTTGAATTACTTTTGCTATATCAATTGCCCCTCGGGTTTCCTTATCACGATCTAGTGATGAGGGAAGACGAATAACACGAGTAATGCTTGCCCCTTGTCTTCGTTGTATCCTGCAAGCTTTAGCATTCTCAACCGAACAACACGATATAATGTAGTTGATGACATTCTTGCTTAAATTTTATTTATGATTGACAAAGCTGATTGTTTTCATTGAGGTTGAGCATTTCGCTTTAAATGAAATTCTTATTGCTTGATTTCGAGTTTTGCTGGCCCTTAACGGCGTTGTTATGGCTTAGAATTAGCTTTAGGTGGTCTTAAGTGACGTTTTCGTTGGCCATGAGTGGCGCTCTTTGGCCATGAGTGGCGATTCGTGGGCCATGAGTGGCGATCCGTTGGCCATGAGTGGCGTTCTATTGGCCTTGATTGACGATCTATTGGCCTTGATTGGCGATCCGTTGGCCATGAGTGGCGATCATTTGGCCTTGAGTGGCGTTCTATTGGCCTTGATTGGCGAGTGGCGTTCTATTGGCCTTGATTGGCGATCTGTTGGCCTTGATTGGCGATCATTTGGCCTTGAGTGGCGTTCTATTGGCCTTGATTGGCGATCTGTTGGCCTTGATTGGCGATCATTTGGCCTTGAGTGGCGTTCTATTGGCCTTGATTGGCGATTCGTTGGCCATGAGTGGCGATTCGTTGGCCATGAGTGGCATTCTATTGGCCTTGATTGGCGATCTGTTGGCCGTGATTGGCGATCCGTTGGCCATGAGTGGCGTTCTATTGGCCTTGATTAGCGTTATATTGGCCTTGATTTTACCCATTACACCCCTCTCTGCACACACCCGGACTCCCCACAAGACCCCCTCTGCTTCCGCCAACTCCGCATCTTTTGTCATCTGAATGCGCCTTGATCCAAGAACGCAGGCTTCTCTTCCCACAAAACCGATCCCACATCCATACCTCGGACTCACCGCTCTGCTTCCGCCAACTCCGTATCTTTTGTCATCTGAATGCGCCTTGATCCAAGAATGCAGGCTTCTCTTCCCACAAAACCGATCCCACATCCATACCTCGGGCTCACCGCGGCGTCACAATTAATCTTTATGTACCCTCTGTCCGGAGCAGCCCACTTAATCACCTCTATCTAACTTGTTTATGTCCTCAAACTCTTTCACCACCTTCATGGCAACTTGTTAGCATTTTGCTGACGTGTCTTGTTAAGGATTAAACTTGCAATTTTTTAATCTATTACTATTATTAATTTTGTTAGCATTTTGCTGACGTGTCTTGTTAAGGATTAAATTTGTAATTTTTTATTCAAATGCTTTTTTTTATTGACCGATATTATTAATGAAAGTTTAAATATTTGTGTTCTTATATTAAATTTATCACACATGTGTTTAAATAGACTATGACTAGGTATATTGAACCTGATTAATGTAAGTTTGTCGTGATTTTATATTCAGGTAAAGAATCAACTTCCTCAATCTTTTTTTTCTAAGTAATTAAATAATCACTAAATTTTTTATAAATAGTTTTTTTACCATTTTTGATATAGTATATGTGTAACGGCCCGAGATTATGATTCTCGGGTTACGTTTCGAGGGATGAAATCCCTCATTAGGATCTTGCGCCTCGAGTACAGGTTGAAAGTTTGAAATTCTAAACTAATGTTTTCAAAGTGGGATTTCGTACCCAAATTCGAAGGGATCATTGGAATCCCCGGGGAAGTTACCTGTACCTGTCGTAGGTCTAAGCGTGGAAATCCGATAGTCATGTAAATAACGGAAGTAAAGTGTAATACAAGGGGTGCCGCGGCAGAGCCGGGTCAAAACGGAGTCTAAAACATAAGTCCAAAAAGTAGTCAAAGTCTGGTGAAGTCATGAACTTCAACGCTCACTCTCAGCCAAGCAAAAGAGGCCCGCACAATAAGCAAGCATCACCGATAGAACGAACATAATGATTACCTAAAAACGTTAATGGTAAGCGGGATCAGATGATGCCCACCCGCTCTTTCCGCTGCCCTAAGCACACACATACGCTATACCTAATAATCATGCTTCTAGATGCAAGGCGGAATATTAACACACTAGCATCCCCCTAAGTTCAAGTGCATGATAGTAATAATGAAGGCCTTAACACAGAATACCAAGTGGTATATCTTGCTTCATAACCACCGCCCCCCTTCCCAATAGGGCGGAGACTGGCCACCTCGCGAATGCATTCCAATTCATAAATGGGGCGAGATCCGTATTGGTACCCGACCCCATGTTTGCATGCTTTTTAATAATCATGAATGTGGACTTAAAAAGAAAAGGAGTAATATAATGCGAAAGGTAAAATAAATAAGAGTGGTAAGTAAAGTGGTAATTATGACTTGAACGACTCAGGACAAACCCGATGAGACTAGGCCATCCTATGACTCTAGCAAAGACTCTAGATACTTCACGGATAATGGTCGTTCTGTTTACAAACGCATAAAGAAATAGAATGCTCAATAGTTAATGCAACCTAGCATGATACTACATGGCATGCTGATCATGAATGCAAGCACCTAATATATCATGCACATAAGACAAGGAGTCTCTCTATTGATCTGAGTTAGCTCCGAAGAGACTTACCTGACAAGCAAAACAGCAAAAGTACAATACCAGCAAGTAGCATGAACAATCCAATAATATCACCTAGATTCATAGCAAAACATCCATATAAGTCTACATCTAATCATCCAATCACACACAAGTGCACATCACTCAATAACGATTAACCACATCACAACATCATTAAGTTCAACCACATTCTACGAGACCATGTCATTCTCATCATTCCATTTAGCCACATTCATATATTCATAACAATATATCCGCATAGCACATATCTCAAGTTCATCATATTTATCATATCTCCAAGTCCACGCATAAGTTAACGATACATAATCTTATCATTTCATCATGCTATTAGTCAATTAATCATGTCATTAGTCCACACAAATCATAATATTAGGCAATCATTTACATCAATCATGCTAGTTAGTCACCGAGCACATAATTCCTGAGTTAGTCCCGAAAATCGAATCGAAAACCAAGTAACCATTTAAAACATTTGACCTCAAAAGCTCATGAAGTTCGCTTCCCAAAACTCCCAAATCAGACCCTTAAGTTAGTCCTTAAAATCCCCCAAAAGCGTTCAAAACAAGTCGCGAAAACGATCGTCGAAACGTCAAGAACGGAGTAAAAAACCCTCGGAAAGGGAGTCAGTCTCGGCCGCGAGACGGGCTCTCACGCCCACGAGACTCGGCGTCTCAAAAGCCTTTCATGGTCGCGCGAGCCTCTCACCGTGACGAGGCTCAAGTCGTGGCCGCGAGTCTGGGGTCCCCTCCTAGGGCATCCCAGATCTCCATCTCGCCGCCGCGAGTCACCCTTATCGCGGCTGCGAGCAAAAACCCTAGGCAAGTTGTTCTTCCTCGCGGACGCGAGCTTCTTCTCGCGGCGGCAACAATAACGAAACCCATTTTGAAAATCCAATGATGGCGGATTTTGTGATCAAGTTGAGCGTGGGCGAGCTCAGTCGTTCAGGCTTACCTGAGATACACGACGAGATTATCGTCAGTGTACCGAAACCTGGTACGATCTGAGCTCGAGGTATCCACGGACCACCGTCCTCCCAGGGCTCCATCAAATGTCGGCTCCCGCTGACCGAGACGAATCTCACTCGGTGAGGCTCTCCAAGCCATGTAAACCCGCTCTTCCCCTTTCGAGATTTCAAAGACCGACCCATCATCCAACCCCTTCTTCCACCATTTATAGGCAAGGGCAAGTGTTGGCTTTGTTGCCGAATGGTGATGGAAGTGTCATTAGTTTTCCTTACATGTCTTTCATCCTGCATGATCCACATGTGTTCATCGGTATTGGTCAAGTGTTGGCTTTGTTGCCAAATGGTGATGGAAGTGTCATTAGTGAGTTTTTCCACATCTTAGTGTGTTTTCCACATTCGGACAAGTCCTTGGTCCGCGGATGGTTTTAAGGCATGAGGGGCGTTGTTAGGTATTTTCATAATTTAGCGGATACGGTATCCGCATGCGACTAACCCCCACCACTCTGAACTTTTTTGTGCTTGTGCTTACCATTATAATCATAAACCATCAGCGAGTGCCTTACATTATTATATTTGATGAGATTGTATTTGTATTGCGAGGACCTCATCCATGATCGCGTCCACTTTCTTATTTATATTAGTGCATCGTCACATCTCATATAAGCTTGAATTGCTATCCGGACTTTGCAAGGGGGGGGGGGGCAAGACTTGCCGACTTTGGATTTTGACGGCGACAAAGAAGGCAGAGCAGCTTAGATAGCCATGACGGACATGCCGACTTCAGATGTTGATGGCGATGAGTGCTCCGTCGTCACTGACTCACTGACTTCTATTGTTGGTGGCAACGACCATTTATTTGACAAGATAATTATCACGCCAATAAGAGAATTCAGTCCATATAATGGGTGTTGAAATGGAAGGGTGGTTTGTTGGAATGGAAGGATGGTTTGTGGTATTTTGTTGACTTATGGCACAATGGATTGTTAAATGGCAATGGCATATCTGGGTTCTCAATCACGTACCCGCTACGGGTGCGAGCCAGACTTAGCTGTCGATTTGCTCGGGTTTCACCCCTTGTTCATACCCGTTCATAATAGTGAGTCGGCAGGACAGATTGCGTGGGTTGACCCTAGTTTGTCTAGGTCTAAACTCCATACTGATTGTACGACCTCATTGTATCATCTTAAGTTTTGAATTTTTTGTTTAATTCATACGACCCTCTTTTATCATTCCACTCGCAAAAGGCCTACTTCAAGAGTTCAAATCCCCAACAATAGATCATAAGACTTTCTACTCCATGTATACTTTTCAAATTTTGCATCATTGCATACAAGCCCTAAATACTCTACACTTGCACTTTTTCATCGCCTATATAATATCACCTTCTCCATGATCAACAGTTTGGTCGTTTACCGCTTCTTTGGAGACGATTTTCTACAAGCTATAAAGTGATCCAACAACTCTTCGTAAGTGCACTTTTCCTTGTCATAGCCCAAAAACCTAGACCAAGACACTCTGGCAGACGCTTTCACCGAACTCTCTATGACTGGAAGCCCTGTGATCACATGAAACTCGACTAACAAGAACTGAGCCGCAAGACCATCAACCTTAAACCATAACTCATTCTATTTTTTTATCTTAATCTGATGAAGCATCATTTGGTGGATCATTTGGAAATTAAGTTTCATTTTAGTTTCTTGAACCAAAACCCAACCCAAAAAACTTCTTCTCAAAAGTCAACAACTGACAGATGTTTTTTAATAACATCACAAATATCATAAACATCTAGAAAATTGTATATATTCGATCTAGCATAAAATCTAAACTTTATGGAAATGCAATATTTGAGTTACCGTTAGAACAAACACACATGCATAGAAAAATGATGTCAGCATATATGACCATAAAATTATGGACACAATAAAAAAACGTATAAAAATCCATATATTCACATCGAATTGATATTTGTATCATTCAATCTCGCTTCATGAAGCAACTATATAGTCTATATCTAAAAACAAACACCAAAAATGAAAAAAAAACCATGTCCTCATGAATGATCCTAAAAATGTGGACAGGTATATGTTGACGTATATGCATCCATTGAAACAAAAAAAAAACACATTCATGCATGCAACCTTTGTGAGAAAACATGAGAAAACCACCAAAAAAACAAAAACGCAAGAATAGAAAACATGAGAAAACCCTAACTCATGAAACAAAAAAAGAATCACAAAACCTTCTTTTTATGTTGTTGTTCCCTGCTATTTCACTAGTCGAATTGTGTATTTGAACAGAATCAAAGCAGACATAATGGAAACCTTGATCGATTTTGAGGAGATCACCGTTCTTCGTCAATCACTTTCGTGGAGAATTAGTTTTTGACGTAATGAATTGAAAAAACCGCCCGACTCACATGTGTGTGGGTGTATGAGGGGTATTTTTGTCCAAAAAAATAGGATGAACTTTTTGTAAAATAAACCCGACGCATGGACACTCCATTAGTTAGAACGGGTTAAATGGAATATAGTTATATAGAGCAAATTTTCTCCTCTAAATATGACCTTAATTGGATCTGGGATTTAGATTGCACTCTTAGAATCACACTTATTTTGGAGGGCCTCGGATTCTATCATGTTTGATTATTAGTGACGAGCCTACAACTTTGAGAGTTGGAATTAGTAAAGCACTAGAATTTAATATTAAAAAAAATCAAAATAGAAGGCGACAGCCTTTGAATTATTAATGCACTCAAGGTTGTTTGAAAGTGTCATTGGAAAGTCGAAATGATAATTTCTTATTCCATGATGCACCTTCATTGTTTCTAAACAGTATGTTTGTCACATATTTAGAAAAGTTAACAATGTAGCAAACATATTGACCTTCTTAGGTCAAACAACTACTATCCTTGACCTTCCCACAGATTTCAAGATACAAGTTTTGATCCAAAAAGATAACATAAGATAGATTATTAATTTTCTAGTCTATCCTAATGCTTTCCCTTTTTAAAAAAAAATATCCACTATTAATTATAACTATTCATTGAAAAAAATATTAAATTTATATAACCAATTTTCACCTTACCAATTTAGAATAATACGAAGTATAATTTTATATAATTTGATAATAGAATTATAAGCACGAGATTATATCATCAAAACTGTTGTATACCATGCAAAATTTCATGCTTCCAAGCAACATCCATAAAGAACTAGACCAAATAAGTAGAACCTTCATTTGGAACAAAAATTTACAACATATCGACCACTTATAAGTTGGGACAAAATCTGTAAACTTAAAAACAAAGGTGGACTGGAATAAGGAAATCTAACGACATGAACGAGGCACTCCAAATGAAGCTGTACCCTGGAAAACCCTAGCTAAACTGGAGAACTAATGTGTTAAAATCATTAAACACAAATATATGAAGGATATCGATATTTTGCAATACAGGAGAAGAGGCAGTGTGCCGTATAAATGGAGAAATATTAGTTCTCTAATAGAAAAATTCAGAACGGGTCTACGTGGTATGTTGGAGATGGGAGATCAATAAATTTTCAGAAGGATAATTTGGATATCGACCACCCCCTACTTAATAGGGTTAATCCTTCTCAACAGATAGATAAAAATACTAAGGTTAACGACTACATCATAGGTAGAAGTTGGTGAAACTTATTTGGGTGTTATAACTAGATCTTGTTAAGGAAATATTAGACATCCCCATTCCAATCAACCCATTGTCAAATAAATTATACTGGTTGCAAGAAAATGGTGGGTGAAAAACTAAACAGAGATAAGAGAGAATCATTGTCAATTAAATGGTGGACTATATGGTTCTATAGAGATCAAATCACCTTTCCTAAGAGTCAGATTTCATCTGTCGATCACGACATAGCAAAATTCTTTTAAACAACACAAGAAAATTGGTGAAAAGCTAACAAGGATGAATAGGGAGATATCTTCCTTACAAAGGAAACTATAAAATGGAGAAAAGCTGAATTCGGATTCATGAAAATAAATTTTGATAGTGCGTCGTCGCTTGAGTAATGTAATGTACATACTCCAAGATTCGAACGAAAATCCAATAAATTTAGGACACAAAGATGTCAGTAGGCAAAAACCCCTTTATGACAAAGTCGGGTACCCGACACGGTAAAACTAATCGGATCCGTGTCGGATACTCGGTTATCCAACACGAACCATCTTTAAAAAAAAAAGGGTGTGTAAAGTGTACACAGGAGGTGAGGAGTAGGTTGTACAGAAGAATCATGTTTCTGCTGACTGCGTCTTCTGTGGGGCCCCATGTGAAGATACGAACCACCTTTTCCTCGACTGTTCCTTTGCCCAGCTCTGCAACCTCAAAATGGCTCCTGTAAGGAACACCTTACTAAATAATTCAGCTCCTGCTACCAGTGCATGTGAACTGTTAAAGGTAGCCGCGACAACCCTCTCAACAGCAGATATTAGCCGGCTAATGGTCTCCTGGTGGGTCATTTGGCATGTCAGAAACAAAATCTGCTTTCAGGATAGAACGCCTCCGAGTCGATCGGAGTTAGAAAACCTTATCAACAACATAATGGAAAACTGGAAAAAAAGCTAAAGCATATGACATTGACTCAGCCGCCGACTGGGTCGATCGGAAACGGTCTTGCACTCAGGCACCCAAGAGGAATTGCAAATGATCTAAACCGGCCACGGGTTGCATCAAAATTAACTTTGATGGATCCACTCAAATTAATGGAGAAAGTGCGGTGGGATTCGTTGTCAAGAACTCTGAAGGAAAGGCGATTCACATACATTACGCCAAGTGTGGGACTCAGAGCCCTCTCACCACTAAGGCTCTCGCCGCCTGGCATGCTGCTCGATGGGCTTCCTCCAGTGGTTACGATAACATTGAACTGGAAGGTGACTCTTTAACGGTCGTAAATAGCATTCGAAACCAGTGGCGTCCGCCTTGGGAAATCGAAATGATTATATCTGACTCTCTTCGATATCTCGGCCATATAAGGCATTGGAATATTGGTCATGTCTTTCGTTCCGGCAATGCATTGGCTGACAAGGTTGCTCACCTTGGCCACTTCATTCCGGACGGAGTCTCGCTCCTTGACCATTCTGGTCTTCAGGACCTCATCCGTAAGGATGCTCTCGGCTAGCGGGTCCTCCCGCACCGAATTCTTACTTTCATTATAAAAAAAGAAGAAGAAGAAGGGAGATTGTTGGAATCGAACCCGCAACCACTGGGTAACTCCTTCGGTCCAAAACCAGGTAAGCAATTCCAATTTGTTGATTCTCAAGGGACTATATAATACTAATACCGTATTGCATTACTTATAGATTTTAACATTTTTTAAACGGTTCGTGTCGGATATTCGGCAAGGGCAAGTCCCTGATCCGAACACGAACCATTTATTTTCGTGTTTTAGCGGTTCGTGTCATTTTCAGTTCGTATTTTTTCGCGTCGGGTCAGTCGTGTCGGATTTTTCTACACATTCCTAACGAGAATTATAAATTAGGAAAATTGAGATAGAAGGTTCAAGGAGATTCATAGATCATCTCATCATCATTCGACACTTTCAACTAAAAAGAAAGTGCCCTTGGGAGATATAACTTTTAGGGTAAACTGCAGGAAACCACCCCTAAAATTAGCCATATTGCTCACAACCACCCTTTATATTTTTATTTGCCAAAAACCACCCCTAATAGCATTGTCATTAGCAATCAACCACCCCTCCAGGTTTCCATCCAAAATTCTGTTAAGTGTGTGAAATGACTAAAACACCCTTGCCTTCTTTTAATACATTTTAATGTAAAGGAAAGATTATACTGTAAAATAAAGGGTAGAGTAAAAAAGAAAAAAAAAGGATGAATTAAAAAACAACCTCTTGTTCAGACTCTTCAGTTGTTCATCCATTTCATGGAGAATGTTAAGATTGAAAGGAAAGTAGAAAAGGGGAACATGGAAGGGGAAGGGGTTGTTAATTGAGTTTGAATATGAAATGATTTACGGGGAAAGGAGGGCTTTCTATCTTGTTCATCTGGGCATGTAAGAGCAACCCCCAAGAGAAGCTCCAAAATAGAGAAAGATGGAAAATTTAGAGAAAAAGATGGATTTCATGGTCCAACAGCTCATCTATATAGTTTTGTAAAATAGAAAAATGAGGAGAGAGGGTAAAAATTTCTTTATATTTAGAGGAAGAGAAAAATCCCTAAAATTAAATGTTTTCACCAAGCCCCATGTCAACCATTTAAATCATAAATAAGATTTAAATGGGATTCAAAATATAAAGCTTAGTTGGACTTATAAATATTATATAATATATGAAACTAAAATGGGATTCAAAATATAAAGCTTTATTGGATTCATAATTTCCTTATATAATTTAATATATATCACAAATATTATATAGTATGAAATTAAAAAAAAAAAATTAAAGGTTGATATTTTATAAAGTTTTTATCATCCTTAAAAATCATACATGATTAGTAAATGAAAAATAATAAAATGAAGACATTGATACTTTCAACAAAATAAATAATAATAATAAATAAATCAAATTTATTTATTTTATGGGATAAATCTTGTAAAAGGTACGAAAACTATACTAGTTATCTAAAGTTTAAAAAATTCATCTATTATATTATGAAATTCTGCATTTATTATAATATATAATAAATGCAAAAATCTGTATAATAGAGAAACTGTTGGAGTTAGAGGATAATTTTTTTAGAGATTTTGATGTTTTGATCTCTATTTTAGAGAATTTTTACAAGAGCCGTTGGCCTTGCTCTAAGGAATTGAGGTTGGGTTGGTGGGATTTCCATGGTAAGATATGAAATCGACCCTATGGCATCTCGCTTTGACATTGATTGTTGTTCCATGCGATGAATTAGAGATTTGTGGTTGGATTGTATATATAGATGGTTGATTAGGGTTCCTTGGTGTTTCGCATAAATCAAACCCAAAATTGGGGCTTTTGCAGGAACTAGGCAAGAATATTGATGGGTTTTAGAGCTTTGTCCTCAAATTTGAGAAGCTCTCACTTGGGTTGGTCGATTTGGTTAAGTTTGTAGGGTACCTTCAAGATCCAACAAGAAGATGGAGAAGAAGTCAGCGAAGTCGAGGCCCTAAGAGCACCAGCATTCATCGTTTTCAACTCCCCCATTCCACTCTCTTTCCTTCTACAGGGGTAACCGGGTAAGGAAGCAGCGGTAGTCCACCATGGCCAAGGAAGATGAACTTCGAAACTTCCCATATCTGAAATGAAAAAAATCTGATCGAAGACTCAAAATCTGTTCTTTTTAGTTTCCCAATTTGATCGAAGACTCAAAAAAAAAATTTCCCAATCACTTTCAATCAGGTCATGCCTCTTCAACAAAGTATGAAAATTATTGTTTTTTTTCAGTTAATAAATTAATTCATCAATTTTTTTCTCAATGGCGATTATTCCTAAACCCATGATAAGAGTGTGTTGCTCACTTGCTCCCCCTCTCTCTCTTTTAATTACAGTAATTATTTTCTTGATTTTAATGGCTTGTTTATTGTTAAATTGTATTAAAAAAAATTAAAGGGGTTGATAGTTGCGCATGATTTAACGGAGTACATACGGAAATCCTTGCAGGGGGGTTATTTGCTAACAGAAATAGTTTTAAGGGTGGTTTCCTGCAATTATGTATATAAGGGGTGGTTTTGAGCAAATGGACATATTTTAGGGGTGGTTTCCTGCAATTTACCCTAACTTTTAATGGGAGATATCAAAATACTAGCCTAGTCCTTTGAGGAAACAAAGTTCTTATATTTGCCATTATTAATAATATCTTAATAATATGTACAGTGAAGGAAACATAATGACCGACAATATTGTACACCTTAGTCGTTCTGTCAGCGGATTTTTGCTTGTAAGCAACGAAGACCTCTTAGATCATCTTATCCGCAACTCTATAAGGATGCTTTCGGATAGGTTTTATACCAGCCGAATTTTTACCTTATAAATAAAATACTATGAAATCATGAAAAAAAGTTATTTATCATTTACTTGATCAATACTACCTCCGATAAAAAAAATATAAGAAATTTGACTTTCCTGCACATATTTTAAGGAGCTAAAAATTATACTATAAAATATTATTATTTTTTAGAAAACTAAATACTTATTATTAATAAATATTAAAATTATTTTAAAAAAATTACTCCCTCCGTCCAAAAATACATTGTCTTTTAGCATTTTGCACAAGTTTTAATAAAACACCTTACTTTTAAAAAAACATCATCATTGCACTCACTTTTTCATAAATGTTATTATTTTTAACACCCACTACACATTTTAACCAATCAAATTATTTTAAAAAGTCAACAACACACAAACCAATACAAATCATTACAACTTTTTACCTAGAAAACCTAAAAGCTCATTTATTGTTGGACAAAAAATTACATCTAAAAGTCCATGGGTGTGTATGGTAAAAATATAAACAAGTTAAAAGTGTAAAAATTTTAACTGTTAAAAAAATAAACGGGTTTAAACGGTGTATGGAAACAACAAATAAACTTTAGTCAGTTAAAAAAAGGGTTTATAAATAAGCTGCAGATTGAAGCTTATTTTGAGGTTTATATTCCATAATTACTATTTTACCCCTTCTCTTTTATCTTATTCGGTTTGAAAGTACCACAATACCCCTCATAAAAACCAAATAAACTCCACTTTTTACAAATAAACTGTTTTTCGCCCCATACGGAGTTTATATTTTTTCATAAATTTTTAACTACTTTTACCAACAGTTTATAAATTTTTACCTTGTTTATAATTTTAGTCGGTTTATTAACCTCTTCCCATACGAACCCCATATATTATTGGACGGAGGGAGTAATATTTTATATAATTTTTAGCTCCTTTAAATACGAATAAATCTTAGATTTTAGATACGAGGGAGTTTAAAAAAAAAAAAAAAAAACATTACTCCATCTCCATTTGCCCAAAATATGACCGATCCTGGTCATTTCCTCCCCCTCTCTCCACCAGCAAGCAGGAGAATCCAGCTTCCTCCTCCGACTGCAGAAGCAGCACAGAAACCCAGCTCCTCCATCTCCATTGTCCATTGATCCTCCTTCCGTATACGCAATCTCACGCCACCGATCCGCAGCAGTTACCTCGCTCTCCATCTGTCCATTCTCCCTGTCTCCCCAATCTCTCCCAGCTCGGATGACGTACACGACGCACTCGTCTTCGTGAATCATCGAGTTCTCTCTCAGTCTTCACGCTGCGGAATTCTTCGTTGATCGATGTTTCCTTCAATGAATACTCGCCTATGAAACTCTAGGTTGGGAGGTGTAGGACAAGTCAAACGCGTATTTTTGTTATCTTCTTTTGCACTTGCCTCTTCGTTGCGCTCCTGAGAGCTTGGTTCCGAGCTCCGCCTGTTCGTTTCCGGTGAGTTTCTTCACTAATGTTTTTCCGTTGTTGTTTTTCATGATTTTGGCAGGTCCTGGTTTATTTTTTATCCGGATGAGATTGACTTTTGTTTTCCCTGGGTTTTGACGAAGTCTAGGGTTTTAAATCTGAATGGAATGTATCGACTTGAGATCCCCCCCCCCCCCCCAATTCTCTAGAGATATTATCAATTTGATGCTTGGCTGGTCAATTTGGTTTTGTAAATTCGTGTAAAGAATATGATTTTCGTATTACCAGTTGAATTTCATAGGTTTTGCAAGCGAAATGGTTGTAATTTGAAGCTATTTAGTGAATTCAAATTATGACTTTCTAGACTCTGTGCTTGTTTTAGGTTTACTATATGCAGCAAATGAACAAATGAGCTGAGGCTGATTCCTGAGAACTATAAGATCCTAATATATTCACTTAGTTGCCATTCACAGAAAATATTGCACATGATATAGGTCATGTTCTGCACCAGAAAAAGCATGAGAGTGAGTAATAAAGCAGGGATATTTGATAATTTCACACATTACACTTTGTCTTTATCAAGGGAATAGCTCCATTGTTTTAACCTAATAATTTCACTAATTTGTACACGCTGCTAGCTGTATGGCATTTTTTTTTCAATCACAATGTTGCTGAAATAATAGATTTATCACTTACTGAGATGAACTTCATGGTTTAAGGTTTTGTTTGGTAGTTCTTTACTTGAGGCTTCCATCAGACCAATCATAATGGACTTTTGCTATTTCCTGAAGGTCCAAGGATGAGTATTAGCAACGACGATCTTCCCTCAATTGAACAGCAAGAAGAAAGAAATCTGACATCTTCAAAGTACTTCATTTTCCCCCAGTGTGTAACTGTATCCTTTTCTTGCAATTTTGTATGGCACCTTAATCACAAACATACTGTTGCAAGCAGGCAGCCCAAAATATCATATACAAGGGAATATCTGCTATCTTTAAGTGATTTGGAGATCTGTACTAGACTTCCAAAGGGGTTTGACGAATCACTTTTAAGGTAGATGTATACTGTTATTTCCTTGAATTCTGCTGTATAACCTTTTCCTGACTTTGAACATGCACCAGTTTTTTTTCCTCTCTGACTCGGTCGTGAAATTTTGATCAGAGAATTTGAAAGTTTGCCACAACAAGGTAACCTCTTAAAGGAATTTGTGAAGTGGGAGAAACGTCCTAGCTGGCGAACTGATTCTGAATCGCAGTCTAACAAGGATTCAGGTACTTGAAAACACCTACCAAGTTACATGAGTGTTCTTGTTGTTTTGCTCACTTCTTAATTCTTATGATTCTTGATTTCACTTTTTTTTTTTTTTTTTTTTCTGGTTAGAATATGTCTTCTTCTTGCTTGAATTCAACATTAAATAAAGTTTGTGGTCCTAATAAATTGGAAAACGGAACTTTTAGTTTATTTACTCATTAAAGAATTGGAGATTTGATGGAAGAGCAATACATTGAGGAATATTGATCCTAGCAGGCTCTTAGATAATTTTAAATTGAAAGGTTGATAGTCATGGAACTCCATTAGAGGAATTTGTTATTTTGAAGGGTTGATAATCATGTAATTCCAATGGAGATGTCGTGCTTTGTTTCATTTTATAGAACCATAATAAGCCCATTGATGAATATGGATCCGAGCGGAGTAACAGTTCTCTATTCAGCTTCAACTAAATTTCCCGTTGTGTAACTCTATAACTACAACAACAACAACCCAGTTTATCCCGCTAAAAGCGGGGTCTGGGGGGTCAGGATGTACGCACTCATACCCCGAACAAGTCGAGAGAGTGTTTCCGATAGACCCAGAACGATAGTGCAATAGGACCTCATAGACAACATATAATAAGGCATATGGAAGGCGCAAGGAAGAAGCATTAGAGTAAACAAGGGCGTGAGGGCACAACTCAAATCAAAACCAAAACCAAAGACACTAGACATCAGCAGCTCGTATGCTCCCACTGGAGAAGGAGCATACGAGCTGCTGTGTAACTCTATAACTAATTATTTTATTTTTGAGGTGTTGATATTCTTGGAACTTCATGGGAGGAATTAATTGAAAGAAAACATTCAGTGTTTTTCTTCTCCCCAATGGTAGATGGATTGAAAACTTCCAACATCAACATGTTGACTTCCAGTTTCTTGTATTGGGATTGTGAACCAATCACTCTTTGCTGGAATCTTTAGGCTGTTTCCAATTCCTTAATGTTTGACTGACATACGGCTCCAATCTGGACCTTTTGTTTATATGTGTTAATTTCTCTTCTAGTCAAAAGGAGGACTGACATCCAATATAACTTTTTCTTTTTTGTGGAATCCTGTTTTGTAAAATTTGTATTGCTGCCTGGAAAAAATGTGTTTGTTTATTGATTTTCTACTATATTCTAACATCACCCAGATTCTGGGAGGCGCTATGGTACCCAATCTAAGCGGTCTTGGCAGAATCAGGAGCATGGTCTCCTTGGGAGTGGATCTTTTTCAAAACCACCTGGATATGGACCTGGTTCATCAGCTCCACGGCCTAATGTGAATGACCAGCACCAGTTGAATAAAAGTAATGATTCATATCACCCTGCTCGTCCATATAAGGTAGGTTTTCATCATTGTTGTATTCAGAGATATTAGACTGCAGTACTACGTGAACAAAATTTCGATTCCATTTTCTTCAGGCTGTACCCCATTCATGGAGAGAAACTAAGGACTCCTATAATGATGAGACATTTGGATTGGCTGAGGGTACTAATGAGGATAGATTTGAAGAGGAGAAAAATCGAAGAGGTGATGCACCTTTCCTTGCATTGTATGGTTTATTCATAGTTTGAATTTTCATGTTATATGATCTCCATCCTCTTCAAGTCATAAAGTAATGCACACAAATCTGTATATCAACTAACTTTAGCCCCATGCAAGGTACAATATTTCAGTGTATATGTTTTAGTATGAACAAAAATAATTATGAAAAATATATGTATCACAATAAAATCACATGTTAAATTTGTTCTTATCCAATAATTCAAATTTAAATTAAAAAAAAATCAAAGATATAATCAAGATTCAAGTAGTTGTTACAAAACTATACCTATCGTAATAGAAAATTTTAAAATCTAAAAAAAAGTGGAATGTAAATTTTGGTGGGTGGGACTGAATTAACTTTACAAAATTTTAAAAAATCAAAGCAATATTAGGTGGGTCAAATTGAAAAAGAGAGAAATTCAGCAAAAATCCCAGAATGTGACATAGGAGTTCCTTTAACCAAAGCAAGCCATGTCATCACAAAGTGCTGTTTTAATATACTTACTAGATGGAACATGTGGTTAAGAGTTGGTTATGTTTTCTTCAGCTGAGTTTGAGATGATGAGGAAGGAACAGCAGAAGGAACGTAAAGAAATGCTGAAATCAAAGGCGATGAGTAAGCTCAAGGATGACCCTATGACTGAGTTGGCTGCTTCCCTGGATGCTGGGAATAATGCTACATTGACTATTGAATTAGACACATCCATGGTGAAACCAATCCAGCAGAATGATTCTAGCAAGGTTTCTTTATATTCACAAGGCCATCCAAGGCCACTTGTGCCTCCTGGCTTTGCGAGTGCTGGAGCCGAGAAAATATCTGGACCAAAATCTTTCGGCAATCCTCTATTAGAGGTCATCATCTCTATTATTTGTTACACCCCCTCCCCCTCAGGCGCGTTTCTATTTATTGACTATATATGATCTTATTATCCCGCAGATGGAAAAACATGAAACTGAAAATGGCAATCAAGAAAAGAAATCAGCTTTACTTCCAAGCCTTGATGAGAAACACTCTGAAACTGCATTTCCATGGGCTAATAAGGGTGGAGCAAAGGTTGATTTGTCATCTGCATTTGATTTAGCCGTCAATGCAAAGGATCCTGATGGCCAATCATTGGGAGGTTCAATCATATTAGGCATTAGTGAAATCCTTGGCAATGATAAAGCTATAGGGATTAACTCCAAAAATGATAGTGGACATAAAATTGTGGGTGAAGCTGGTCATTCAACTGCAATTTTAGAAAAGCTTTTTGAAGGTGCATTGAACATAAAAAATATCGATCCTTCCAACATCATTGAGGTTTGTATTTCTGTCAAATTTATTTTGTTATGGATTCTCTCAAAATTTTATATTTGTGATAATTATTAACTTAACTTTTATGCAAATATTTGTTGTGTCTACTCTACCACATCAACCTAGTCAAAAGGCAAGGCAAAACGAATTTTTGGTTTATGGATCCTATAGTATATTTGGATGATCTTTCATTTCATGTATATTACCATGCTTTTGCCAACTTGCAATGTTCTAAAAGACGCATGGCAGTGGGGTGGGACCATGAGTCCAAGCGGGCTTCTTGTCGGGTCTTGGCGGCCTTGGTGGAGGGGTCGGGTCAAGTGCTTAGGCAGGGTCTAGGAGGTCCTTGTTGGGGTTTTTTAGAACACTTCCAACATGGCGCCTTCTGTTGCTGGACATTTTAGAATCTTACACATTTATTGCTTCTGGGAAGTGTTTAGGACTTTAGGCCATATACTGCTTTGGTCTCATGTTATTATTGCTTCTGGGAAGTGTTTAGGCCATATACTACTTTGGTCTCATGTTATTATAGGGACAAATAATTTAGATAAAGGTAGTATATTTGTAGTTCATGTTTTATGAATCTGATTAATTCTGATGATTTGATGCAATGGTAGGGTGAAGTTATGAAGGCAGATATTGATTTAAGCCCAAAAGATTTCCACTCATCCAAGTTTGCTCAGTGGTTTCCCGAAGAAGGTATTTCTTCTTGTTTTCCTTTTACCTGTTAGGCAGTTCTTGAACTTGGACGTTTCATTCCATCTCTTATCTTCCTATGCAGAAAAGAAACCGGTGGAGATTGGACCATCAGAGGAACCCAATACCTTCCTTTCTTTGATAGTTGGGGAGAAGAGTGGATTAGTAGCATCTGAGACAAAGACCACACAACAAATCCTGGCACTAGAATCCAACTTGGTGAAAATGGATGCTTTGGCACCAAGTGATGCTGGGGTCTCAGATCGGCTGTGCAATAAGAACAGGCCAGAAAGAATCACAGCAGTTCTTACATGCGAGGATTTAGAGCAGTCCATTCTTTCAGACGTTGGTGGAAGCAGTTCAAGTTCTCAGCCTCCTGGGATAATACAGAGCCAACAGGGTTTGGAAATTGAGATTCCAGTAGCTGGCACCAATAACAATGCTTCCCAACACCTACTTTCCTTGTTACAAAAGGGAATTGGCTCAAACTCAAAGACAACATCACCTTTCTCTGTGCTGGACAAAGGCTCATCTAAAGAATCCAAGGACTTGGATTCTGAGAGGAAAATTCAAGGCCAATTAAGGGGACAAAATGCAGAAAATATCAGCACAGGAAAGGGCTTGACCCTCGAAACACTCTTTGGGATGTCTTTTATGAAAGAATTGCAGTCATTTGATGCACCAATATCTGTGCAAGGAGATTATGCGAAGTCATCAAGAATTGATGTTTCAGAACCTTTTGTTTTACCAGTTGCAGGGTCAGATGATGGAGCTGTAAATACTTCTGTCAGTGAAGTTAGATTTAGAAGGATTAATGAAGATGACAGTATCTCGGCATTAGGTAGAGCACATCATACTAATTTGGAAAACGTTGGAATGAATTGGCCAACTGTTGACAGTCCGAAAACAGATGGAGACACTTCACATTTGCAGCGTTTTGATGTACAACTTCATAATGAGGTTAGCTTGAATAGTTTTGATCTTCCTGTCAACTCTCAGAACTCCTTGTTTATGGCTGATATTAGGGCTTCCGTGAAAGATGAAAGACCTATTGCTGGTATGCAGGAAAGCTCACCTTTCTCTCATGGCCATTTTGATATGCGGAACACGGAAATTCCTTTCCCAAGCATGCATTCCCGTTCACCTCCACAGTTCAACCCTACAGTGGTGAATCATGGGATGCCGAGCTTTCCGCCTCTTGATTCTCATGTAGCACATATCAATCCACAGTTTAACTTCATGCCACCAGAGGGTATCACCCATCCAGATGCAGCAATCCATCGCCAAATTTCAGTGAATCTGGGCCATCCTCATTTTAGACACCCCAGCCCTGGGTTGTCCGAGTTTGATCGTCCCATTCATCCTATGCTACAACAGATGCACATGCCCAACATACTTCCACCGTCTCCTCTTCTGCATGGATTTCTTGGTGGTCCACCACCTCCTTTTCATCATGGTGGTAATCCTCCAGGCTATGTTCAGGATCACAACCTACCACATGCTTTCTCTCTTGGTCATCCGCGGCCAAATCTTGTTGACCATCGAGTGCCCCTACAAGGTAAAACTTTCTAGTCCTTTACTCTTGTGTTGCTACCCCCTCCCCCCCACAAAAAAAAAATCAAAAAAAATAATTCAAAATACAGGTTTAGATTCATGTTGCTTGATTGCCTGTTTCAACCGAGGTTGAGATAGTTTTCACTTTGAAGCAATTAGTAAGCACTTTTATATGTTTGGACTTGAGTAGCCAAGAATAGTTCGATCAAGCACAGCTTCACTAGTGGTGGAATGCAGCATGAGCTTTTTACTCTTCCTTGCTTCAGCTTCGCTAATTGCTATTGCAAATGTATATTCCAATAGGTCCACAACATGGAGGTCTGGACAACAATCCACCACAGTCCTTCCAGAGGCTTCTTGAGATGGAGCTCAGGTCAAACCAAAAGGTGATGCACCCGTCTTTTCCTGCTGTCGGTGGCCATAGCCGAACCATGTATGGACATGAACTGGACGCAGGCTTCCCGTACAGATAGCGAGGCATTTTGAGTGGGGTGCTTTGAGCTACAAATATCACCTTTCAAGCTGACTTGGGGTTCACTTCTAACTGGGGATTTGCAGGGTTTATGATACGCTTGTGGTGCTTTGTGTGATGTTTTACAGTAGGATTTATATTTGCTGCAGAAAATTGACAAGAGAAGGTTTACGTTAAAACTGTTTGTAAATATTGTTTGCATTTGCTTCTGCTTGCCCAAGTGTCACTCGGACGTTGAAACCACGAATGCTGTGATGAACAGTAGATTCAGTTTGATTTTCTCTTAGGAACCAAAAAGAGCAAGTATGAAGAGCCAATACATGTGAATGTTGCGTTGAAGGAGAAGGATAGATAAATCTGCAAATAAGATGCATGTCTGATCCCAGGTTCGAAATGGAGACCTTTAGGGTGTGTTTGCTAACGGGATGGAGGGGATGGAAGGGCTGAGAGGGGTTTTTTTTTTTGGAAATGGGGTAGAGGAGGTGGGAGGGATAGGGTGAAGGGGGTGGGAATTCCCCATTTTTTTCAACTGGGGTCGGGGATGGGTGGGATGGGAAGGCGAGGGATCCGAAATTGTCACTCTCCTCCTTACAACTTCACAACTCACCGCCTTCTCTACCCCCTTCGGATTCTCCGCCGGTTGCCTAATCCGGCTCACTTGCACTTTCAACGCCTTCATCCTCGGTGACGTCGTGCTCCTTGTCCGAGCCGTCACCTCGGATTGCGGCCGCTTGTTTCAATTTTGCAAGCAGCTCTTCTCGAAAAACTTTGTCCTGCCTCTCGCAACGTTTTCGTACTTAGGAATTGCAGTCCATCGTTCTTACAACTTCACATCTCACCATCTTCCCTACCCCTTTGGATTCTCCGTTGCCTGCCCAATTTGCCTCACTTACACTCCCAACACCTTCCTCCTCAGCGATGTCGTGCTCCTTGTTTGAGCCGTCGCCTCGGATTGCAGCCGCTCGTTTCAATTTCGCAAGCAACTCTTCTCGAAGAACTTCGTCCCGCCGCCTCTTGCAACGTTTTCCTGCACAGGAATTGCAGTCCATCGTTCTCCAACTGCACAATCCCTACTACTTTGAGCTCTGTGATTGTGGCTTTGGAGATTGAAGTGGTGGAACCGGTGGTGGCTGGAAGGGTGGTGCAACCGGTGGTGTTGCCGAGCTCCAAAGAGGAATTCCGATGCGGTGATGGATATGTGGGCGATGGCTACTTGGACGGAAAGGTAAACTCCGATGACCTTGGTTTGAGAAGGTGGTGAACTTTGGAACTGAGGAAGAATTTTGGAAGGAGGGTGTTTGATTAAGGACATTTTTGTCTTTTTACTCTCTTTCATAAAAAAAATTAATCTCCATTCATTCAAACACATACAAGACTATTTTCTACAAATAATCTTCATCCCTTCCGCCCCTAAAAATAATCATCCCCAAAAAGGACCCCGTTAACAAACACACTTAGTGTGTGAGACTAATAAATTTTTTTTTATACAAGGAAATGATTCGGGGAAGGTAAATGACGATTAACACACTAACTGATGGCATCCCAACGAACAAGATCAATGACCTCAGCTGGAACGCAGTCAGCAATGAAATTAATGCGAAGAGAACCCTAGATGTGCCAACTGATCCGCCACCTAGTTACCCTCCCAGAAGATGTGCACGAAGTTGACCCGCTCGAATGAATGACAAAGACCCAGGATATCCGAGATCAACATCTCTATCTTCCACGATCACTACCAACGGACCAGCAAAATGTTGATGATGGTGAGGCAGTCACCTTCAATCTTCAGGCGCACGAACCCCCTCTTGGAAGCTTCTAGGAGGTCATCAATAAGGCCCTAACACTGCCTGAGTAGGAGATATCGACCCATGGCTACGGGCACCATAGGAGAGAACCATACCCAAACTATCACGAATTACAAATTCGGAAGCGACGTGGTCCGATCCAGTCCGAACCCCATCGAAATTTAGTTTGTCATAATCATCAGCAGGCTTTTCTAGGCCCTTTCGGGATTTTAATTCAGTCCGAACTCCCGAAATCAAATAGAGAATTCGGGAAGAAATTATTTAAACATTTAGTACACAAATTCTTTTATAGGCCCTTTCGGGATTTTAATCCAACCCTTTCGGAATTTTTTATCGAACCCTTTCGGGATTTAAATTAATATAATTATAAGAAACCGACAATGTTTCCAATCTTTTTTATAAATATGTTTTAAATTAAATTCGGGCTGCTTTACCTTGGGCCCAAAGAACACCAAACGGGCCCGAACTATGGGTCTCCCTCGGGCCCAACGAAACCCTAGGCCAAGAGACATGAGAGCACCACAAAATCCTTTTTCGCCGCGGCGGCAGAGCAAACGGAAGCTACTCAGGCCGCGACGCGAGACCCTGGAGGCCGGAGAAGCCGAGCTGGCTAGGGAAGGTGAGCGAGAAAGGTTGATGAGACCCGAGGACCGGATCGACCAAGGTTCGAGCTTTCGAACACTCTTTTTGTGGGGCTAAATTTTGGGATTTTTGGAAAGTGAAAAAAAGGGATATGTGAAGCAAGATTCGCAGGTCTCTCACCCTTGAACCCCCTACACTCGATCTCAATCCTCTCGGAATCGCACTCCGAGGATCTCGACCCTTTGACACCTTCGCCTCTCACTTGGGTGTCACCCTCGGCCTCTCACCAAAGGGTTCGCTCTTAGCCTCTCACCAAAAAATCGATCCTTAACCCGGAATCATAGGAAGCTATTTAGTGGCTTAACCTTTAACTCAACTCAACTTGACTTGATTTAAAATGAAGTTCTTACAAGCAATATATAGGCTGAAAATATAGCCCCCAAACATCACTAATCGATGTGGGATTTATTTTAATAGAAATAAAAGCATTAAAATCATCCAGATTTGAGTTGCTGGAAAGAATGTCGAATTTGAGCATCTTCAAGGCTGATTTAGGAGAAGTGTTCTTCGTGGAAGTTGTAGCCGCTTAAAATAGCTTTCCAACAAGTTCTCACCGCCTTCAATCGGAATTTTATACAGCCCGAAAGAGCTAAAATACCACGGTGTCGCCATGCTGTTTTCTCAAACGACAATTGATATTCGGCTCCAGCGACAAAGCTTTGTAAGATAAATGAGTTGAGCTCATTGGCCACTAGGATCACATCATCCTCCTCCCCTTGAAAAGGATTCGTCCTCGAACCCGTGATGGAAACGAGCGACTTCTTCGAACTTGCTTCTTCTTCTTTGAGCGGATCTTGAATCCCCACTTCTTCTTGAATTGTGAAAGGCAAGCAAGACGGAATGAATGAAGTCGAATCTAACCACTTACTTGACATGAAATTCAGAAAGCTAGGCATGTCGGTTGGCATTCGTTTCTCCTTCATGGAAAGCGCAACCATGGGAACTTGGATGATTTCCTCATCTTTCTTAAGCTCAGGGTTGACCTTGACAATCTCAATAGGAACATCATTTGAGCCTTCTTTAATCTCAAGTGTCTCGCCCATGGCTGTAGAGGATGTCATCTTTGAAGAGGGAGGTGGGGCTGTTGTGGGCTTCGATAGCGTCGACCCCAATGTGTTGACGACTTTTCGCATTTCTCGTACTTGTTGCATTGAGTCTTCCACGAGCTTGCGGATCTCTTGCCAAGGTGGTTCAACCTTCTTCTTACGCCGAGTCTCATCCTCTCGAGCCCTTCTCTTTCGATATCTCCTCCGGAGCTCTTGATCAACTACATCATATGTAGCACCATCCATGTCGCTCCAACGAAGATACCCATCATCATAGGCTCGAATGGCCCATCGGATGTACTCTTCGGACAAAGGCTTGGAACTCGTCTTCTTGAACATTTTAACTAAGAAGAAACAACTCGGATATCGAAAGCTCGATGGACTCAAGTCGATTAGCTCTGATACCACTTGATGAGACCCGAGGACCGGATCGACCAAGGCTCGAGCTTTCGAACACTCTTTTTGTGAGGCTAAATTTTGGGATTTTTGGAAACTGAAAAAAAAGGGATATGTGAAGCAAGATTTGCATGCCTCTCACCCTTGAACCCCCTACACTCGATCTCAATCCTCTCAGAATCGCACTCCGAGGATCTCGACCCTTTGACACATTCGCCTCTCACTTGGGTGTCACCCTCGGCCTCTCACCAAAGGGTTCGCTCTTAGCCTCTCACCAAGAAATTGATCCTTAACCCGGAATCATAGGAAGCTTTTTAGTGGCTTAACCTTTAACTCAACTCAACTTGACTTGATTTAAAATGAAGTTCTTACAAGCAATATATAGGCTGAAAATATAGCCCCCAAACATCACTAATCGATGTGGGATTTATTTTAATAGAAATTAAAGCATTAAAATCGTCCAGATTTGAGTTACTGGAAAGAATGTCGAATTTGAGCATCTTCAAGGCTGATTTAGGAGAAGTGTTCTTCGTAGAAGTTGTAGCCGCTTAAAATAGCTTTCCAACAAGTTCTCACCGCCTTCAATCGGAATTTTATACAGCCCGAAAGAGCCAAAATACCACGGTGTTGCCATGCTGTTTTCTCAAACAACAATTGATATTCGGCTCCAACGACAAAGCTTTGTAAGATAAATGAGTTGAGCTCATTGACCACTAGGATCACATTAGAGGTGGAAGAAGCCCGGAGGAGCAGGCGGCGCATCGGGGAGAACCCATCGGACCACCAACTCGCAGGCAACAGGGATGATTGGATGGCTCCAGATCAGGCGGACCCAGGGTACGTACAGACCAAATCGGGAAAGAACCTAACCCCAACGGAGGAAGGAAGAAATGAGATGAAGGGGATCGGATGGTAAAAAACCAAAACGGAGGGAAGAGGTTGAATCTGAACAATCCAGGCTACTGCTAAGACTTGGAAGAGAAGACAAATCACAACCCCCAAACAATTTCAGGCAAATATTAAAATCCAACGCCGGAAAACCGGGGCTAGAGATTCACTATCTCGGTTTGAGAGGTCAACGGCGCCGCCAAGACGGATGCCGAAGACGGGCTGATCAAAGGTGGGTGATCTACTCCGGAACCGGACTCGACGAGTACAACTCAACGGAGGAGGTAGTCGGACCCGACGGGTGGTGGACGCCCATTGAGGGATTTGGATCTCTCTCTCTAGAATGTTAGAGAGAGGAGAGAGTTTTTAGTGTGTGAGACTAATGCTAACCAACTACACTACCCAGACATGTTTTCTCATATTTAAATACTATCTTAAGAATAAAAATCCCCTCCCCCTAAAAATGGTAAGTAATTTGATTATAATTAATTCGATTATCAAATATTTTAGTTACCGATTTAGTTGGCAGATAGAAATTTGATATGGCTTTTGTTCCACATCATTTGTGGATTCGAGAGGAATCAGATGTTGACTTATAATCATAGATTGTGGAAACAACAAACAATAATAACGCACCTCCAGTTAGGAGATAGGAATATTAGGTATTACCAAAGTATTGCCAGATTATAAAAAATTATGAATAGAACCATTAAATTTCAAAACAAAGATGGTCTTATCTTCGGAGACAAAGATTTAATATCTAACAAAATTACAAACGAACTAGCTTATTGATTCAAAGAAACAACCAATAAATCTCCTATAAATCCGAACCATCTAGATCATATAGGTATGTAAATTACCAGCGAAGGAAACAAACGTCTTATTATGCCTCATAAAGATAATGAAATTAAAGTTATTATTCTTGCAATGGTTGAGGACAAATCTCTATGTCTTGATGGTTACCCTCTTGATTTCTAAAAGCATTATCGATTCGTCAACGACTTTTTTTAACAATTCCTTCTATTGTTCTTATTTTTCTTATTGTTTTTCTATTCCTTTTTCCTGTAGTCACTCTATGGAAGTACTCATAGTTTGTGTCCATCAACTTTAGATGTTTAGTTTTCACTCTTTGGTTTCGGTAGATCTTTTGATATTCAAGCAATTTATCCTTTTTATGCAATAATAGTTTTTCTTTATGTCTCGTTTGATAATTAATAACGCGTATTTTGTATAGGAATTCTAAGTCATATTAGCTTAGTTTAGGTATGGATATTACATGTTTTGGTATTAATTCCATAATATATCATTTTGGTATTCGAGTAAGAATCTAAGTGTTTTTAGTCCTTATTTGCATATTATAGATCCGAGCTAGAATGGTGGAGAAAACATGAAACAATGGAGATAAGGAGAGCTCGAGAAAGGGGTTCCTAAGAGCGTGGAGCGAGCCAATGAGCAAAAGAGTAAGGAATCAAGGTCTAAGAGCTGAAACGACAGCAAGCTGCAAAAGTTGTTCGCACTACGAGCTGAACTTAAAACACAATTTCCTAAGGTCTCAGATGTCCGATCGCCTATTATGGCCATGCGTTAGAAAGTTCTAAATGAGCTCTACATTGTCATACACTTGAGAGAGAGAGAGAGAGAGAGAGAGAGAGAGGCTCTCGTTGATGCATAGCCCCTAGATTGGGGAGCCGCTCGCCGCTGTAGATAAACTCGAATCTTCCAATCCTTATTTGACGGAGATTTGTTTCTATCTTTTAAAGATTCTTTCTTACCCATTAACCCACGACTTCTCTAGGGTTTTCTCAACCTATGATCAATATATAAAGACATCTAGCCTTGGTTTTTAATCACCGCTTATAAACAATTTTACCTCCCACTTGGGACGGACCATTCAACACTTTTTTACTTTCTTTTCATATTTAGTTCAAAGTTAGTCATGCTAGGTTGATCTCTTTTAGTTTTACACGCAATTCAAAATTTGTTTGGTATATCGCGAGGGCTGAATTTAGGTTTTATATATCTATGGTTATTTCAGTCTCATTTTCTTTATATTGTTATTTTGTTTCTTTATCGTGAACAGCTACCTTGACTAAGTTGCATAAAGCTAGGGTTTAGACTACCTCCGTTATCGCGGGTCGAATCCATTATAATGACAAACACATCTTGCATGAACATATAGGGAGTCTGAATTGTATGTGGATATTACCATCTTGATTCAAGGTATTATTAGTAGAAGCGATGGTTGGGTTGACAACTAGGTAGGAAGCCGTCGAGACGGAGATATCCAATCATATGTATTCCAAGACCTAGTGCTACTCACACTCATGCAAGAGTTTAGAGAGTTAGGTGGTGATCGGAGACGTTGACCTACCCAATTCTGTATATAAACCGAAACGGGAATAAGAAGAAGAAGCTCAAGGATCGAGAAACCAACCATGTTGAGATGAGCATGATGAAACTATATATCCACATATTCACATCTATTTGAATCACTATTTCTATTGTTGTGTTACGTACTTTGGTTGCATCTACTCTATTTCTCTTTTTTTTTTTTCTTTCTGTCTGAATTGTTAGCAAGAGAATCACAAATCTCACACTCTCTGTGGGACGATACTTGAACTTAATTGCTATACTAGTATTTGAGTTTAGGATTATTTCTTTGACGAGATCCAACATCTAGTTTTCTGCTCGGCATCCCCATGCGCCAATTTTTTTTAATATTACATAAGAACGGTTTCCCCTGCAAAGAATAAATATTTGAGTAAATATTTTCATGCCGTGAATATTTGCGTAATTAAATATTTTCTATGAATATTTCAAAAAAAAATCGTGAAAATTTAGTTTATTAAACTTTTGAATAGAAAATATTTTCATCAAAAGATGACATGTGACATATCAATTATAAATTTAGTGTAGAATACTAAAAATTTATATAATCTATCATTTAACCTATTTTAAATAACGAAACAGTAATATGTGGAAATATATAAACATGTCAACTAAAAAAGAGTAGATAAATATTCTTTATTAATTATATATATAATTACATTATTAAAATATACTATTTTCCGATAATGAGTAGTATTAATCCGATGATGATGAATTGATGATAAATGAGTTATAATGATAGTTGAGTTATAATATGATAGCAATTCATATCACAATTCTTTTGGAGAGGAAATTTTTAACCAAAAATATGACATGTGGTAAAAAAGATGCTATTTTAGCAATCCCTCCATTCACGAAAACATGTTGTTTTAGTTGCGTGTACAATTTTTAAGGAATATTCAAATTACCTAATTTACCCCTAATTAACTCGTCTATTGCTACAATTGTGAGTACATACTTGGTTTCAAATGATTGCAAACTACTCCATGGTATGTCTATATGACTCCTTACCTTCTTAATTATTCCAAAATAAAGTACAATTACAAGATTAACATTGGATTCAAAATTTAAATTACCTAAGATAAATTCAAATGCTAAACCTCAATTATATCAGATCCAAATAAATAAGGGTAAATTGGAAAATAAATGGGTATAATTTTTAAAATGACATGTTTTTTCGAACAAAATCAAAAACTCTAAGGTGACATGTTTTGGTGAAGAGAGGGAATATTATATAAGATTTATGTTAGATCCTGCAAGATATTGATTTTATGTTAAAATTTGCATTAACACAAAAAATGAAACTATATATTACTCCCTCCGTCTTAAAATATTTTTAGTTTTACCTTTTGGCACGTTTTTTAAGAAGCGAAAACTCTGTAAAATATTTTTTTTTAATAATTTCATACTTAATACAATTATCTATGAAATTATTTCAAAAAATATTTAAAAAATTAATATTTTATAGAGTTTTTTGCTTCTTAAAATACGCGCCAAAAAATAAAACTACAAATATTTTGATACGGAGGGAGTACCTTGTAATTTTTTTTTATACAAGGCGATAATTTGGGGGGGTGGTCAACCGCGGTTAAACCACCGCCCAAGAGCGTCCTGTCGGACGGCGTTGACACACTTATTAGGAACACAAATGTCGACGAACTAAGAGGAAAGACCAATATGAGCGAGCTTGTCCGCCACACGATTCCCTTCACAGAAGGTGTGAGAGAAGGAGACATAATCGAAAGCCCGACAAAGACCAATAGCATCAGAAATCGCCATCTCGATCTCCCAAGGACACCGCCAAATCCCCTTCAATGCGTTAATCACCTTCAAGGAGTCGCCTTCTACCTCAAGGCATGAGAAGCCCCGCTTTGCAGCTTCCTGGAGGCCTGCTAGAAGACCAAAACATTCAGCACCATCGACAGGTACTTTCTCGTGGTCGCGAGCTCCACATAGAAGGACCTCTCCTCGACAATCCCGGATGACAAATCCAGCTGCGGCATGGCCCAAACCGACCTTCGTACCGTCAAAGTTGAGTTTCACAACACCACTCAGAGGTTTTTTCCATTTAACTATTTTCTGATATTTCGTTCTCTTTTGAATAGAGCTTGGTCTCGTGTTATCCATGTCAGTTTCTTGTTCCTCTATTTGTGCTTTCCTCCATGTTATTCTGTATTGTTTAATATATCTTAACCAATCATCTACCTTCCCAATGTCGTTGTTATAAAAAGGTATTTTATTTCTCATCGTCCAAACTCCCCAAAGGGAGAAAGCCAAGATCGATTTATGCTCCGACGATAGCTTAGAGAAGATCTCCGTGATGATATTCTTGTAAAATTTGTTATCTTTGTGAGTATTTCTAATTGTCTGTTAGATTTGCCTATCCATCCTTCCAACAAATGATAGTGTTGTCTGACATTTAGTGAAGATGTGAATGGCATCCTCCACATTATATGGACTCCTTTACTTTGTAGTCTGGTTTTAGTTGGGGTTTCGTTTAGGAGATTCTTCCAAAGAATTTTTTTTATCTTTGGTGGACAATCAATTTTCCGAATCCAATCAATGTTGTCTGAATTTCTCCTTCTGGTCTTCGTAATGTGGTCTAAGGCACTAGCAGTAGAGAACCACCCATGTTTAATAGGGTACCAGTATAGTATATCATCAAAATTAGTTGAAGGAATATGAACTTCGAGAATTTTGTCAACCATATCCATAAGGAGCACAACTGCTAGTCTTTATTCGTTCCACATTCTATTTGGTTTTATAAAGTTGCTTACCGTTTCTTGTTTGTCAATTTAGTCAAGGATGCATTTATCCCTACACATTCCTTCAATATCCAACCATTTGTCCTTCCATAATTGAATGGTTTTTTCCCTTTCCGACTTGTCAAAAATAGGTCAGAGTAGAACTCTTCTTTGATCTCTATCAATTTCGTCCATTGCAATGATGTGTTCTTTTTCTTTTTTTGTAGTCCCATATGTTCTCCTCTTTCATGTACTTTTCTCTAATAATTTTTACTCGTTCGTTTTGGGGTTCTGCAAGGATTTTCTAAAGTAATTTCATTTGCAGAGCCTTGTTCATATCTTTTGTTTTATGGAGGTCTAAGCCACCTTCACACTTTGGTCTACAAATTTTATCCCAACCCATGAGGGGTTTGTATTTGGCGTCTTTGTTCTAGAAAAAACATATATTGATCTGATCAAGGTCATTGTGGATATTTAATGGGAGCATGGAATTTTGCATAATGTAGCTAGGTTTCGCCGCTATATTTATTTGAATTAAGACCGCTCTACCTTGTTAGGTTAATTCATTTGCTCTCCATTTTGATAATTGGTTCTTAGATTTTTTGAGGATTTCTTCAAAAGTGTGTTGGTTCACTCTAACATTAATGATCGGACAACCGAGATATTTCTCTAAAGCAATTTGGTTCGTGATCTGTAAGCTGGATTGGATTCGTTGTCGTTGGTCGTTCGTTATTCCTTTTGTAGCTTGGAATGCCGATTAAACCTTTTGGCCGGAAATCGCACAGTATTCATCGAGTATAGTTTTCACCGATCGACATGCCTCTGGGGTCGCTTTGGAGAAAATCATAATGTCATATGCGAAAGAGAGAAATGGGATCGAGGAGCCGCTTCTCGAGATCTTGAAACCAATTGTGTTTCTGGATATTTCGCTTTGTCGTTGTAATTTTCTTGCAAGAATCTCAGCGCCTATAATGAAAAGGTAGAGAGAGATGGGGTCTCCTTATCTAAGCCCCCTTAGGAGGGCTGAACGTGTCAGTTGGTTCGTCATTAACCAAAACAGAGAATGAAACCATTTGGATGCATTCTTTAATCCAGCCACAAAACCGTTGACAGAAACCGAATTTTGTCAGAATGGCCATAAAAAAATTCTCAGTTCACTCTGTCATATGCTTTCTCCATATCTAGTTTGATAGCGATCCATCCATCACGACCTTTCTTAGATCGGAAGGAGTGAAATACTTCGTGTGCAATGTACGCTATCCTGAATCACTCTATTAGAGCATCCTCAATGGTGAGGTGCCCCAAAACTTATTTCTCCTTTTATCATTCGTCCACCTCACTTTTCACTAACTTTATTTTCAATCCTCCCCAATTTATTTTCACTTCCCACAATAGTCGGGTTCCCCAAATCACTTTTTCCATCTCACATCAAATAAAAAAGAAAGAAAAAAGGAATTATTATGGGGACACGTGGCCTCATTTTATTGGTTTCGGATTTGGGAAGGTTCCCAATATATTGAGGCACCCCAAAAATCGGGAGGTTGTCTACAATAGTCGGGTTGCCCAAAAGGGTGGAAAAAGTAAAGTGGGGAGGGGAGCTCCCCACCGTAGCTGATGCTCTTAGTTATAAAAGCCCCTTGCAAAGAGTGAATTAATTTCCCCAAAACATATTTTAATCTGTTTGCAATGATTTTTGCAATAGCCTTGTAGAGGGTTGAGTAGAGGTTGATCGGTCTATAATTGTTCGTTGTTTTTGGGTTGTCACATTTAGGGATCAGTGTGATAAATGTTTGGTTTATTTGCGGGAACATTCTTCCCGAATGAAAGAACCCCTTAATAGCTTTGATAATAGAGGGACCCACAATTAGGGATGGCAACGGGGCGACCCGTTTTTAAAAAGTCCCCCCGTCCTTGTCCCCGTCCTCGTTCAGGGATAAAAAATGTCCCCCGTCCCCATCTTCGCCGGGTCCCCGTCCCCATTTAATTTCCTTATCCTGTCCCCGCGACGGGATTCCCCATGAGGATCGGGAGTCCCCGCCCCATTGTCATCCCTACCCCTACCCACAAGTTGATAAAAGTCCTCTGTTCGGTTTATACTGCCTTGTAGTATGATTAAGAGAACACCACAAAAATGAACTTTGTGTTTGTTGGTTCGAATCTAAAATATTTTAATTTTGATTTTGGGGTGGGTTAAGCAATTGCAATTTATTGACTCCTCTTCGGCCCTTTCATCATTCCCATTTCAACACCCCAAAACAAATCAGAAAACAAAGCCCTCTCTCTCTCTCTCTCTCTCAAGCCGAGCTTCTCTCCGCTTCACCATGGCGTTTCCCTATCTCGAAGCCGTCGTCGGTAACTCTCTAAACCTCTCTCTCCTTTTTTAAATTTCTTCCCATGGCCTTTCACGACGCTGCAATCATCGCTTCTGATTCTCCTCTTAGACTGAGGCTCGTTTCGATTTATCTCGCAGCATTTTCGCCGTCATGTGTTTTTTGTCTCTCTTTTCCGCATATTGGATGTCTATAATCGCGGTATATTATAGTTTGATGATAATAATGGTGCGATCTTTCAGATTCTTTTTCTTTGTTCGGGTCTTGTTGTTGGGGGAATTTGCTACTCTAGTCTTTGGATTGCTTATGTGGGCTGTTTTTAGGTTTTTGGATTTTGGTTCTTTTTCACTGAAAATTTGGAAAGTTTCCTTTTCTTTGTGCTCAGTTGAAAAGGATTTGGATTCTGCTGTTTCAAGTAAGACTATTTTTTACTTAAGAAAGTAAAAGAGGATTACAGAAGAATTAGGGTTTTAGGGTTGCTGATGGGACTGGAAGTACATTGGGTTGTTGTTGACATTGGAAAAGTATTGGGTTATGCATATATGGTCTCTCATTCACTCTTGAACTGAAGCGCGAAGTGAGAAGACGAACTTCTAATTTTCTGTTTTTGTTGTCAACCTAGAAGTTTAAACTTTAACTTTACTAGATTTGGATGAAGTGGTGGTTTAAGTATTCTGTCTTTTCATATTGGGTAGTAAATTGTGTCAGTTATTTCTATATATGTGTTATACTACTGGAATCTACTGGTTTTGATGAATTAATGGTCAAATATATTCCATTTTTTCATTTTGGTTAATGAATTGTCTGTTATTTCTATATACGTGTTATATTACTGGTTTTGATGAATTGCGGGTTAAGTGTTTCATTATATTACTTTGAAATGAAAAAAGAATGAGCCTTACGCTCATTTTTATTCAAAATAGGTTTGGTAACAACATATGTTGCAGTTGTATTGTATCCACACATTGATGTAGTTCTATTGTGTCCAATTGGGTAGATGTGCTCCATAGATGTAGTGTAGTGTGAATGGATCTTGATCTTGATCTTGTACGAAGGCGTTTGGAAAATGTGATTGCTTGACATTGATTCTCTATTCTGCTCGTGGAGCTGTGCTTGTTTGTATTCTGGTCTCTATTTATTACAGTGTAACTTTTTCTTTCCTTGGGAGTGAACTTTTTTCTTTTGGGTCCTGATGGCTATCTTTTTTTGTGTTGTTCTCTTGCTGAATGCCAGGGTTTATGGTACTGGTTTACCTGTTTGAAACTTATTTGGATTTACGGCAGCACAAAGCTCTCAAGCTACCCACTCTTCCTAAGCCACTCATAGGGGTAATCAGCCAAGAAAAGTTTGAGAAATCACGGGCATACAGCCTTGACAAAAGGTTTATTCTTTAGAAGCTTTTTTTTTCCTGTAACATTAAAATGTTTTCTTTCAAGGACCCTTTTTGATTTTTTTGGTTCTCTGCGATACCACTTTAATATCAATATCAATATTTACCTCAAACTTAAACATATCTTTCTTCATTTTGTTTTCTGTTGCATCACAGCAACTTCCATTTCATTCATGAGTGTGTAACTATAGTGATGGATTCTGCAATTCTATACTACAAAGTATTGCCTTGGTTTTGGAAGGTGAGTTGCTAACACCATGGCATTTTGTTGTTTCCTTTGATTATGATTAGTTTCTCATTTGGTGTTTCAATATGCAGATTTGTGCAGATTACCTTGTTCTTTGGGGCTTTAATGCAGATAATGAAATACTACATACCCTGGCGTTCTTAGCTGGTGTTTTCATATGGTCACAGGTTTAAAGCATTTATTGTGATCTAAGAAGTTTTCATTTAATCATCATCAGTGATTTATAAAATAGAGTTTGAACTCTGGTCTGATGCTTGTACCCCCTAATTAACTGAAGGCTCTTTGTGATAACACCATTGCATATCTTCTGTAAGGCCACTTTAAACTTGCTATGTACATTGGTATCTAATGGCTACACTGTGAAATCATCTGTTTCAATACTTCTGAAGTGACTGCCTAAACATCTCTTCCTGTATTATTGGTATTCTGTATTCTTAAGAAAGTTGCATTCGTTTGAGTCCTCTCTGTGGACATAACTTATTTCTATTTTGGATTTTTCATTTTTCTTTGTGCTTAAACATTCACCCTTTTTTAAGGGCATTAATCATTCTTCTGACCTGCCTTTCTCCTGATCAAATATATTTTCCTTCATTTTAAGTTCTAATTGTCTTTATATTTGCATATGTTGTCCATCTTGATGGCTAGATATGTCTAATATAACATACTAGTTTAACATCTTCACCCATATTCTTATGCAGATCACTGATCTACCCTTCTCTCTATATTCAACATTTGTTATCGAGGCTCGTCATGGTTTCAATAAGGTTGGCACCCCTTTGATACCATTCCGACGTCAGTTTGGGCAAATATTAGTTGGCACCTTTGGTCCTAATAACTACTTACTAGTTTCATGGGTCGTGGGGAATCTTTAATATTGTATTTTCATATCATTCTCTCTATATTACTTGGAGACCTGCTTAACATTTCAGCAAATCTGCTACAGCAAACAATTTGGTTGTTCATTAAAGACATGTTTAAGAGCATTGTCATCGCTGCGTTGATTGGACCTCCCATTGTAGCTGCTATTATTGTGATTGTACAGGTATTGTAATACTATGTTGCATAAGATATACCTATTTCATAATGGTTGGTGATTGATTATACTGAATTATCTTACCATACTTCAAAGGTCAATAAATTTGCACATAATGAGACTATTTTCATTTGATGTTTGCCTTACCAATATCAACTTGTCAACTTGGTTACAGAAATCAGGTCCATACTCTGCCATTTACCTCTGGGGATTCATGTTCGCTCTATCCATTGTCATGATGACGCTCTATCCTATCTTGATTGCACCCCTTTTCAACAAGTTCACTCCAGTAAGTTTTCTTAAGAATGCAAATATTACCCCCCACTCCCCACTCCAACCAAAAAAAGAGGGGTGAAATGCTATTTGATGTAATCATTCTCACTTTTACTTTGCTTTCTTGCAATTGCAGCTCCCTGAAGGAGAGCTGAGGGAGAAAATTGAGAATCTTGCTTCTTCCCTGAAGTTTCCACTTAAGAAATTGTTTGTGGTTGATGGGTCCACTAGGTCAAGTCATAGCAATGTAAGGATTTCATCTTGCCAAAAATGGTTCGAATTGTGAGTTGTGTCATTTTTGCATTTGTCTGCTTGACTTTGTAACGTGATGGGAAATTCTCCTCAAAGGAACAATGGTGGTAATCTTTAGATAAGGTTCTTCCTTAAGAACAGTCAATCTGCATAAATAGGCACCTTTAGATGACGCCATATTGAAAATTGTGCCTTTAAATAGTCAGTTTCAGTCCCTGTAATCCCCCATCGATACGGTCAATATTCTTGCTCTGCCCTAGGAGGCTAGGATTTTGCTAATTGAGATATTTTTTGTTTTAACTTTTCATTTGCAATCTCGTGCTCATAATGCGAGGTTTTGTTCAATGTTATTTTTGGGGTGATATTGCATTGACCTATTATGTTTGTAATTTGCAGGCCTATATGTATGGATTTTTCAAGAACAAGCGAATAGTTCTTTATGATACACTGATTCAACAGGTATCATAGTTTCAATATTTGTAATTATTTACCTCATATAGTGAATATGTATATTGTATCCCCCTGTTAGTTATTTTGGATGAATCTCTATATCTCTTATGTATACTGGAATGTCTCTGCCTTCAATATAAGGCTTAGTTAATGAAGAGTATAACTTCATAATGGAATCTCTCTCTTATCCTCTCTTCCACTTTCTAATGGTTTGGCAGTGTTGCAAGAATGTGGATGAAGTTGTCGCAGTCATTGCTCATGAACTTGGCCACTGGAAACTCAATCATACGATGTACCATTTTATTCTCATGCAGGTATTCTTCATAAGGTTCTTCCTTTTGCCTTTTCCATGATTTGGGAAGCTTTTCGGGATCACTGGGTTACCATTGTGAACTGAGATTACTGATGGAAGTGGTAGGTCCACAAGAGAGTGAGGCCTGAAATACCCATGAATAGTTTGAACCTAATCCTCCTTCCATAAGATTCAAACTCCCAACCTTGTAAACAACTTGAGGAAGTCACCGAAAACCTTAACCAACTACCCTGGTTTACACCTTTGTAATCTGGGAAAGCCAAGTAAGATACATATGCTTAGTGAGTGGTTCACACAGCATAGCTTCTATGTCTAATTTGTCTAGAGGCTTTTTCTCAAAATTTCAATCCAATTTTAGTTCTCTTTATGAAACCCTTTAAAGATCTCTTCAGAAAAATGCTAGGAGTGAACTTATGGTAGAATGGTAGATAACAAATGCATAGAGTTCTTGGTGATTTTATTCTCGTTAGTCGTTCCTTAGTGTTCTAAAATGTGTTTTCCACATTGACATTGGTAATATTATTTTGACTTAATTCAAAACTTCTTTGCTGCTACTTAATCTCTGCCATGTATTTGTACGAAGGGAATTCGTGCCCTTTGGGCTCGTCTGGAGATTTCTGTTAATACATATGTTGTTTGGGCCGTCTCTGCTGAAATAAAGTGGTTTGTATTGTGCCTTTCTTAAATTATGTTATTCAAAACAGGTCCTCACATTCTTGCAATTTGGAGGATACACTCTTGTGAGGAATTCAAAGGACTTGTTTCAAAGTTTTGGGTTCGACGCACAGCCGGTTGTGATTGGGCTAATCATTTTCCAGGTTTGAAGCATTATTAATTCTCACAACTGTATACTAGGGTGTTGTTGTTGTTGTTGTTGTCGTGTATGTTTTCAACTGTCATTGCACCATACCTGCCATTTATTAAAGCTTTTGTTGTTAAATGCAGCACACCATATTACCTCTACAGCACATTGTAAACCTTGCGTTAAATCTTGTGAGCAGATCATTTGAGTTTCAGGTAAAATCCTTGAGTCCTCTGTTCCCCTCGCCTCTTGCCTCTTCATTGTACTTTTTTAGCCCTGATATGAAGATTTGGGCAATTGAATACAGGCTGATGCTTTCGCCAAAAAACTAAACTATGCTAAAGAGCTTCGAGCTGCTCTAGTGAAGTTGCAGGTAAATCTCATCAGACATTCCTCAACTGATTTATATGATTATATCCGATCACCGCTTCCTTTAAGATCACTATATTTACTTGAAATGTTGTTATCAGGAGGAAAACTTGTCAGCAATGAACACGGATCCCCTCTACTCAGCTTATCACTACTCTCATCCTCCACTTGTCGAAAGATTGGCAGCTATCGATGATCCTAGCAGCAAGAAAGAGGACTAAACGTGCATGACACCGTTATCTTCAAGTCATGATTCTTACAGCTGACACCGCCAAGATTAGGGTTGTAACGAATCAAACAGAGCTTAACACTAAAAGGGATGATATACTGCAAGAACCAAAAGAGGTCCAGTCTTGAATTCAGAGCTCGAGCAATTGTATGGTTTTTTGAAGAGTGAAAGGTTGTGTAATGCGTTTTTGTTGACTAATGATGTGTACGAAACACGTCATTCTCTACATCAAAGAAGCTCATAGAAGACCTGGGCAAAAGAACTCATTATGTGTACGCTATTTCTATGGCTTCCGATTACAGGTTGTTATCTCTCGGCCAAAGCTGAGCTCGTAGCTGTATGATTGTTTTGTGCTTTTATAGATGCGTGGAGGGAACTCCAAATTAAGCAGCAGCAGCAGCTAGGAAACGCATTGACAGCAACTTTCCACCAATTGTCCTTCCTAGGCATCAAGTTTAGGTATTTGGGTTTATGTCATTCATCAAGTTTAGGTGATTACTTGAGATTAGTAACTAGAAATCACAAGTGGCAGTGCTCAATCAAATATCAAAATTGGGAATTTGTATTTTAAGTGGTCCAGTCCTCTTATGCTAGCTGTAGGGGAATCAACATCTACTCTTTTGTCATAAATATTGGGAAATTGGTTGGTGAGAATATAAGGCACTGTCTAATCCCTTGGCACTGTCTAATCTGATCTGTTTTACAGATTTTGTCACGACCCTTCCAAGTAATGAACTAATCGATTAAACAATCTTATGTTTTGAGTAACAAATAGTGTAATAGGTGTGCCCTTACCTTTTGGTGCCATCTATACGCAACAACAAACATGGTTATATGCAGTATAGTATGTATGCATCATTCATCTGAATTCATGGATAAAAGGTTCTATTTCACAAACAACCTTTGCACAATGTAAGTAGTCCACACATCAACTTATAGAACACAATGAAATAATAAACCTCTCACTTGCCAATTGATCCACGCAATGAAGCACCAAGAAGAGCTCCTTCAATTACAAATTTTGTAATTACAAATCTTACGGGATAAAAGGTTCTATTACTAAGGTTTCGATCCTTTCATGTCCATGTTTTTCCTCGCTATTGTTCGGACCACTCCGCGATTAACCTCAATACTGAAAGCCACAGAAATATGAGAGGGCGGAGGCAATTCAGATTTGAATCGTTGTGGCTGAATTACCCGGAGTGTCGTAATATTGTCAAAGATCAGTGGACTGCCTCAGGAGGGGATCCTAAGGATAAAATTGCCAGATGCGCATCGGGATTGGATGGATGGGCGAGAACTGAGTTTAAGGGGAGGAAACGCCAGATTCGGGATCTTGAGGCAAAGCTTGGAGAGCTGCAGAGACAGCCCCCATCCGGGGATGTTTTGGATGAGGGGAGACGGATCATGTCCGAGTTGGATAGTTTGCACAAAGATGAGGAATCTTACTGGTATATTCGCAGCCGAGATAGTGCTCTCCGAGATGGGGATAAGAACACTGCTTATTTTCATCGTCGGGCAAGCCATCGGAAGAAACGAAACCATATATCATGTTTGGAGGATGAAACGGGGGAAAAGCATGAAGGGGATTTAGCAATTGAGCAGTTATTTGTCCAGTATTTCGATGAGCTCTTTAATACAGGGGGGACTCAGGGGATTGACGAGGCTATGGCCAGTGTTGAGGGCAGAGTATCCGCTGAGATGAACGAGAAGCTTGACAAGGCCCCAACGTCGGACGAAGTTTGGCAGGCGCTGCACCAAATGCATCCATCGAAGGCGCCGGGACCGGATGGTATGCACGCAGCGTTTTTCCAACAATTCTGGGATGTGGTAGGGGCTGATGTGGTAGAATTTGTTCAGGCTTGGTGGAGAGGAGAGAAGGATCTAGCTACAATTAATCACACTATTGTAGCATTGATCCCAAAAGTGGCTGAACCGAAGAGAGCGTCGGAATTTCGCCCAATCAGTTTATGCAATGTGATCTATAAGATCATATCAAAGACTATGGCAAACCGACTCAAGCCATTGCTGCCCAGCATTATTTCTCAAGAGCAGAGTGCGTTTGTAGCAGGGAGGAACATAACTAATAATGCGTTGATTGCCTTGGAAGTTTTTCATTACTTGAAAAACTTGCGAACAGGTAAGCGTGGATGGATGTCTTTGAAGACGGATATGAGTAAGGCATACGATCGGGTGGAATGGGAATTCCTAAGGAGAGTGATGCTGAAAATGGGGTTCTCGAACAGTTGGTGTATGAGAGTTATGCGCTGCATCTCCACAGTTACATTTTCTGTCCGGTTCAATGGCCAAGTTCGGGGGCATATTGTCCCGACTCGAGGGATACGACAAGGGGATCCTATCTCCCCCTATTTATTTATTATGTGTGCAGAGGTTCTGTCAAATTTGATAACCCAAAAAGTCAGGGGAAAACTAATTCATGGTTTGAAAGTAAGTAGGGATGCGCCGGAGATCTCGCATCTTTTTTTCGCCGATGACAGTTTGTTATTTGCTAGGGCGACACTAGAGGAATGCTCGGTAATAACTGAGACCATCAGTGTATATGAGAGAGCATCGGGTCAGAAGGTGAATATGCAGAAGTCAGAGGTGTCGTTCAGTAAGAATATGACACATCAGCGGAAGTTGGGGATTGCGAATCTACTGGGAGTCCCGAAGGTTGAGAAGCATAGCCGATACCTGGGCCTCCCGGCAATCGTGGGAAGATCGAAAAGGGTTATCTTTGGGAGTATCAAGGATCGAATTTGGCAGAAAACAGGGGGATGGAAGGAGAAGCTGTTATCTCAGGCGGGCAAGGAGATATTGATAAAATCAGTCTTACAAAGCATCCCAACATATGTGATGCAGGTTTTTCGTCTTCCGGATAGCCTGATTGAGGAGATTCACGCATGTTTGGCGCGGTTCTGGTGGGGCTCAACAGAGCAACAGCGCAAGGTACATTGGCACCGATGGGAGAAAATGTGTGTTCCCAAATAGATGGGTGGTATGGGCTTCAAGGACCTAAGGATATTTAATGATGCACTTCTGGCCAAGCAGGGATGGAAGTTAATTCAGCAACCGTCATCACTGGTGGCTCGAGTCTTAGGCTCCCGATATTATCGTGGTAGCAATTTCCTCCAATTGAGGCTAGGGGATAACCCCAGTTACTCGTGGCGAAGTATTTGGGGCGCAAAGTCACTCCTTGGTGAGGGCATCGGTTGGAGAATTGGATCGGGAGATCATTTAGGAGTGTGGGAATCTAAATGGATTGTTCGAGACGGGAAGCCGGTAGCCCCGACAATCCAAGACCGATCAATCTTGAGCCTGATGGTGATGGATTTTATAAATAAAGAAAGTAATTGTTGGCGTTTGGATGTGTTGCGCCAAAACTGCTGTGAGGAAGACATTGAAAGTATCTTGGCCAATCCACTTAGTGCTAGGATGCCGGAGGACAGGCGATTGTGGTGCCCGAATCGTGATGGGGAGTATACAGTGAAATCGGCCTACTGGTTAGGTTGTTGTGGCTATCGTCTTGGATGGTTCAATCGGCTTAATGGGGTATCAGAGGATATTTGGGGATGGATATGGAAGATGCAGGCTCCGCCGAAAGTGCTTCTGTTTGCTTGGCGAGCGCTATCAGGGTCATTGGCAGTGCAATCAAACTTGGCCCTCCGCCATGTAGTAGACACACCGGGCTGTACTGGGTGCGGGGCTGAGGTGGAGACGGTTACCCATGCCCTTGTGGAGTGTCCTCAAATCCAGGCTGCTTGGGAGGGCTCGGATGTAGGGAGCCGAGTGTGCGGAGTTACAGGCCAATGCTTGGAGGCATTGGTCCGTGATGTCAAGGAGAACGAAGGCTCGGCAGGGCTGCTAGAGTTGTTTACAAACGCCTGGATTGCTTGGACAACCCGGAATCATCGCCTTTTCCGAGAGGAGCCTCCAAATATCCCGTTGATGCGAGTGGGTTTCCGAAAGCTGGTCTCAGATTACCGGCGGACGGAGAGGATGCGAGGTAATAGCGAAGGCGGCCGGCAACACAACGAGGTAGGACAGCGCTCATGGAGCAAACCGCCGCTGGGAATGGTCAAGGTGAATACCGATGCTGCGTTAGTGTTGAAAGGTTTCGTGTGGATGGGGCTGTCGCTCGGGACCATGAAGGAAACACGCTCTGGGCAGCTGTTAGCCGTGTTCGAGCAACATGGGGGGTTGAAATTGCCGAACTCAAGGCAGCCCTCCTTGGGATTGAGAAGGCCAAGGCATATGGTGCGACAAGTATTGTACTGGAGACTGACTCAGTACATGTTGTACGTTGTGTGAAGGCCAATCTTTATAACTCCTCATATAGTGGTGTGGTGGCGGAAGATATTTGCATAGCTGCCTCCTATTTTGAATCATTCTCATGTAATCATGTATGTAGATCGGGCAACACATTGGCACATTCAGTGGCTCGCATAGTCCCACCAAATGGTGTGGAATGTACTTTTTTTTATCACCTTCGGTCTAAACGACCTTGCGGAACTTGATCTTACCTAATTAATATATACGCAACCTTCATTCAAAAAAAAAAATTACAAATTTTGTAAACCAGCGGCATCGATTTATGAAAATGGCGCCACAGTTATTGTGCTGATTAATTAATTAATCAGCACAATAAAAGAACCCTAAAGGCTAAAGGTTATATCTTCTTCAGTCTTCATATCCGCCGTTCTGCGTATCTCCATTCTCTCCATTTTTTGTCGCCACCTTTCTCCATCTCCGACGAGATCCTGTCAACTCTCCGTCTTTCGCTTTCGCCGTTGTCCATCTCTACTTCAGATCTCCGTCGTGTGGGTGAACGTGGCCACTTCAAATCTCCGTTGGCCACTCTAAATCTCCGTTGTCCATCACATCCGACATTCTCTATCTCCACTCCAGATCTCTCTTTATTCCTGTCGATCTGGCAATCTCCATTCTCCAACTCTCAATTCCTCCAGGCTATCGATCTTTGACCGGTAAACAAGATCAATTTGAGGTCGAATTCCTTTTGTTTAGGGTTGCAGCGATTATCTTCAACTACGGGCAAGAAAGGGGAGAAAAACAAAAATCATACCGGATACCCGGCGCAGATATCCGACACGACACGGTTTATTCGTTTCGAGTATCCGACACGATCCACACCTGAAGCGGTTCGTATACGAATCGAGGTCGGATACCCGACACGTTTACCCGTGTCGTGGCGGGTATCCGGTTGTGAACAGCCCTAAGCAATCCATCAACACAAGCTCTCACAGAATTGGAAACCCGAAACCTTTTTCGTTCCACCTAGCGCTATCCCCCTCTAGACTGCCCAGTGCCCTCCACCTTCGCATCTTCTGCGACTCTTCCTTGGCAACCTGGACTTGACATTTCTACCTTCTCCCTCCCCGCTTTTCCCTCTCAAATAGCAACCGTCTGGAATTTGCGATTCTACCTTTTCGACCGCTATTGGCCAACCTCGCACGGATCTCTCGTAGTTGCCTGTTCAAATTCCTCGCAATTGGTTCAACCTCAGGTAAGCAAAACCATTCCATTTCAAATTCATAGGTCTTTTGTTTTGCGAAAGCCTCCGATTTGAGTTTCCCGATCTGCGAATTCAATGATTGTTTTGTGTGTTTTTTCTGCGATTGTTTCAGGCGTGAAATCCAGTTGGGAGCCATGGATTGGGTTAAGCGCAAGATCTATCTTTACAATGTCACTTTTGGACTCTACATGCTTGATTGGTGGGAGCGTTACCTCTTCAGTATCCTTCTTCGCAAGATCCCTTGCTCCTTGATTTGAATTTAACTCGTATTGCTATTTCATTAGATGGAATCTTTGATTTTGCCTATCTAGGGTTCCTTAACATCTGCAGATACTCTGATCATTGTCCTTATGTGGTTCATTTTCTATAATACTTCACGACAGGTCTCTGAACTCTCCAAGAGGTAACTCGGCTGTTATAACCTCCTATCTCATTTGCACATATTGAAATCATACCTTTGCTTAGATGAATGCCGAATTATGATCTGAAATCAGTGCACTTGCTTGTTGGGGATGATTGCTGGTTGGGCTCCAAAGTTCAAAGCTTGTTAGTTCAATATTCTTGATTTTGAGGCACAATTCAATTCTATGTGGGTAGTATAGTGTGTATTCCTGCACCTTTGTATATCAATTGAGATAAATGAGGCTAAATAGTCTGACATAGTACTCTTAAACTTGGACAAAAAACTGTTTGATAGGCTTAGCTGAAATTGCGTGATTGCTGCAGTAACCTCTCGTATGTGCAGGCCCTGGTGCAAAATGTTAGAAATTAGAGCTATAATATCTTTCATGGTGTTCTGACCATATGGATTTAGCATCTAGTGGGAACTCGTGCACTATGCATTTTTGCCTTTTATTCATGTATACTTGAAATGGTTGTCACATTGAGTGGCACCTGTTAGGGATGAGTTTCATAGGTAACTCGTTTTCATGTAAAATTGGCTAGGGTGTGTAGGTATTAGAAAATGCGTATGCCCTACATTGTTGTATTTGTGTTTTTGTCATTTAAGAATGTGTCAGTTTCTGACCTTGAAAATCAAAGGTTGCACAGTGATGTCGTACTTTGGCTGTCCGGCAGATAAGTTCTTTTCATTGTGGATGTTTAGTAACCATAGTTCATACTCGAAACTTGGTTTTAAAGATCCATGAACAAAACAGCTGAATCTGTTTCTCAGATATCAAGGAAGTGTCAATAAGTAAGCCTGAGAAGATCTGTGCTAGAAAGTAATTAGCATGTGTTTATCTGACACCGCATTTGTAACACGGTCTTTCCTTTGAAGCCATTGTAACTTCAGCGAGTGTAGCTAGCATTATCCATTTATCCTACCTTGTTTTGGACCATTGCTTGTTCCCAAAAATTAAGGAACCATTGATTGTTTAAAAAAAAAAAAAAAATAGAATCATTGCACGGGTTCACATTTAGAGCCTGAATTAGTATTCTTCCCATTTAACATCATCGTACTCAGCTCAATAACAAAGCCATACCCATTAAAGTAGTATATGTTGATGCCAGGTTTCACTTATGATTATTGCAGTATCGATCTTGTTCAACTTCATAATTTGTCGCTGTTTTCATTAGGTACCTATGGTAAAGCACCCTGCATTCGAATACCATCAATAGACAGAAGACGGATTCGTCACGCATACCACCTTGAATATGCTTGGAATTTGGTCTGTGTAGAAGAAATTGGTGTTTAAACTTGAATATAGAAGCTTTTGCTATGAAGAACTGAACTGCTCTTGGTTGTAGGATTGATCACCCATGCTATGAAGAAATTGGTGTTTCTCCTTTTGTTGCTGAAGTGATTTGTCTTTAAACTATAACTTGGATTTCCACCTATTTAGTTTGTGTTCTTCTTTGTAGTTTCTAGTTGTACTTGAACTACAACCTCTTGCTGTCATCCAGAGAATATCTTTAGGCCTTGTTTGTTTGAGTAGCGTGGAATAGATGGAAAATGAATCAGATTTTACACATAAAATTTGTAAGATAGTTACTTTTTTATGAGTCAAGGGAAGAGAGAAATAGTTATATTGATCCCTGAATCTTAAATTAAAAATAGACTAAATTTTTTCTTACTTGAAAACAAAGGGGAGTTAGACTTGGAGCTTGGTTTTGACAACTGAAAAATGTCCCCATTATTTATCGTGTTTAGATTATATGTGCGGAATCGGTAAAGATAACCATTCCGGAATGGCTCACCGGAAAGGACTTGTGGGTAGTACCTATAGGTTTCCGACTCGAACCCCGAAATGGCCGCTTTTTATTTACCAATTCAAGGAATCGGTAAAGATCGTCTGCAAAATCTTTTTGGACTGCATTTTTGTTACGCAACTGTACATCTGCACTTGAAATTTGTCGAATCTCCCAACAAAATCACCATTTGAAGTAGCACCATTCACTATATCCTTGCAAGTTGCAACTGTTCAGTAGGGTCAAATGTATACTACTATTTAACAAAATAACGATTCAGACCTTTAAACTCAACCTACTTGATTTTCATGGTCCAACGATCCTGCTCCAATTTCCGCCAAACAGTGATTTGGGTGCTCAGATCATAAGACGGAATTATGATTTGAGAGTTGTATGTGATTTGAGTAGTAAACAAGTGGGGCTTCCATTCCATCCGGCCATGGGTATTCAAAGTCCACGCCCAATCACAATATGGTATTACTTTTCGAAGTTGTTTCTATGGATTCGAATGGAAACTACACCACTAGAAACTTGATCAGAGTTACTACAAAACACTTGAATCGAGCTTCTATTCGAATTGTTCTACGAGCCTGCATCTCTTCTACTGTCCTTCACTTTCTGAATTTGGAGACACATTAGCTTGATTATCCTCGACATTTGCCGCATTTGCAATGCGTTCACCCTGAAGATTACATTTACACAGGCAATCAACTACTCTGCCATAGCAGTTAAACATATTAACAAGCACTTACAATCACACAAATACTGATTGGATAAAGGCGAATGAGGTAGAAACTCTGAAATAGGAGAGCTGTTACCGTTTTTGTCAAACCCAAATTAGTCATGAGGTCATAGAACTTGCGCATAAGCATTTCTTCTTCTACCTGTAACAACAGTAGCAACTTAGAAAAATGGATGTCGTGTTACATACTTCAACCATTGATTACTCTCAGCTAAAATCATTCTACTAACGACCTTAAAAGCATACCATCTATTATATATATATCCAAGAAAGCAACTGGTATGACCTGATTAAATCAAGTAAAGACTCTTAATACTGAGTTAAAGGAGTGAATGAGATATCTCTCTCCCATTATGCATTCACAGTACTAATGATTTATCAATCTTCTAAAACTAAGAAGCGGAACATGAAAAGGGAAACTGCGAGAACTAAGGGGAAGGCAAACAAGCGGACAAGAATGAAAGAGTGATAAGAGTGTGAGATCAGGAAATACATTTGAACTCTGAATCACACACAAGAGAACATGAACACTTGTAGAAACCAAGGATTTCCGAACGAATCACAAGGCTAAGTTCCACTAAGACGCGACTCATGAGAGGGAAACACCCTCTGGAGTCTGGGCAATAGGCTAAGCCTTACAAATTGATATCCGAAGCACAACTAGATAAGAGGGCTAGTCCCTTTGATAGAATGAATCGACTCCCTTTAGCTTAGCCCATATCTTTCCAGGACATTTTAGAAAAGATTCAGCAAAACCATCATAGCAAAATATATCTACTAAGTACTAACCATCCCAAAACACATTCAAGGGAGGAAAAATTGAAACAGCAGTTGAACCAAAATTCAATAGAGCATACACATAGCTCAGGTTCACAGATGATGCATTTATGTTGCAAAAGACTAAAAGTAGCACCAATAGAACACAGGCACAACAAATTTGACTAATTTCGAGACAATGTTTCATAAGAACAATAAGATATCGCACATGAATTACCTGGAGTGTATGCAATTCATGAGCCATTTTATTATGCGCTTCAAGGAGGAGTTCATTCTGCTTCTCTAGATGCCTGCAAAAAATACACCAACAGATCGAGTAAGATGAATTTCAGAAAATCCTCATGAATCAAACCACCTTATGAGAGAGAAAGAGGCTATGATCATGTTCATAACATACCTTACCACATCTCCAGGGTTAGTTGCATCCATATTTCGATAAATTGTGCAAATCGACGAAATCCAGCCCAATTGATTATAGAATTGAAACTAGAACACAAAAGTGGCAGAGAGAAAATCAAAGTGAGGGTTAGCCAAGGAAACAAAAACTCAGTCCTGCAATAAAAACGCCTTGTTTGGTATTAACTAGGTGATTTGCCGCGCGCATCTCATCATTTTCGGTTAACGAAGTTAATTTTGTTCATTATTGTATTTCTTTACACTTTCAACAACCCAACAAACAAACAAGCTAATCACCTATAAAGAGATGAATTGGAAAGATTTAAGTTTTCCAACATTGATGCATGACAAATCTGCCAAATACCGCAAGATCTCTCTTTTTCGTGTATTAGTAGACTGTCATTTTGGTTTATTCCGCTGCACTACTTTTGAGTGTTTCTATCTCTTTTCCTTATAGTGAATCTATAGCAATAAGAAGAAAATATTATAACAAGCTTAACTTGTATCCATTATTCTCACATGTTTAACTTGTTAACAAACATAAAATAGCTGGAAACCTTGACTAAGATCTCAAACTACCCACCATGTCTTCCATGTTTTAAAAAATGGATTCATAAATCTTAAAAATGAACACATGTAATTTGGCACTTATTCTAATATTATGTGAAAAAAGAAGTTCAAAACATAAGAAATGAGATAGCATAAAGATGTCCTCCTTTCAATATATAATATTTGTAACAAGATTCTAGTATGTTCTTCAACTTTTAGCCAAAGAAAAATGATAAGAGACACATAAGATAAACCTAGTAGTGTGTGAATCTTAAAAATGGATTTGTAAATCCAAAATACTGAAAAACTCTTGACTTCATTATATGATCCATGACTAAAGGCAAATTAATAGGCAATGTACAACAATAGGAAAACATAAACTATGGGGTCACGTAAATATGTCTTGAAGCTATCTATTTGAAAGTTCAACACCTTACAAAAATTCAACTATTTGAAAGCATGGTAAACATTTTATTCAGTAATTGCTAGATTTTTTTTAAAATAATTTAGTTGAAGATCAGTATTAACAATAGATAGTAAAACATAAATACTGAAAAAGAAATTATAAAACTCAAAACATAATCAACAAATACAATACCTTTTCCACTTTTCTAACAAGTATGCCGGTCACTTAAATCATACCAAAAATGGAGCTAATCATTGAAAAATTGCGAGTAACAATTATAATTAATAATAAAACCTTGTATGAACCCTAATCATTGAGAAATTGAGAGTATGGATTAATTATTATAAGTAATAATAATTAATTTTGTTAGTATTGCATAAAAACTTGTATCTACCCTAAGTAAATTAAATATACGATGTCAAGAGACAATAGGAACAAAAGTTAATTACATAATTTATTTACTTTTATTTTTCAAATTTCACCTTTGTAATCATTGAACAAGACTAAAAATATGCATTAAATCGATCATAATCACCACTTATTTCAGAATGTATATCCTAACAATGTTTTCTATAAATTTTATTAAATTTGATGTGATCTAAATCAAGCTGAAAACACATGGTCAAAACATACAATCTCAAAAGTTCATAAGAATTAGGAGCTTCACCATTAGAACACTTCATAAACTAAAATTGTAAGCTGTTAATGATCTAATTTAATATTCATCCACTCCCACTTTTCCCCCTCCTGTTTCATGCTTTACAAAATTCACCCATTAAAGTATCCAGATGGATTTCATGGCCAAAAATTGAAAGCAATGTAGCAGCACCAGGAAACTACACTAATCTGATTTCACAACCATTCTTTGGCCAAAAATAACTCAGAACTACTGTCTTCTATAATTGCCCATCGCTTGGTATTGCCTATACCTGGTCCTGAATGTAGCATGTATCATCCTCCTCCTCATCATCATCAGTTTCACACTACTAAAATCAGCTCAAAATGTGTATAGTTCAATAGGTACGCGCTAAGGCAACCAATATTGTCCCACGAATAGCTGGGTAAACAGTAAAATATGGATCGCATATTTAATGCACATGTGTGTATGGTTAACTTGCTGAACTTTGACAGATGTAATACGAAGTCTAGGAGAGTTGAAACTTAAGCACAAGTTTATATAACATTATAAATAGAAGTCAGGTAAGGTAGTGGATAAACAAGAACAAAAAAAAGGTTTTAGGCAATTAACGATAACCAAAACTAAATAAAGAAGTCACAAGAAGCGGCCTTGTCCAAACCATAAAGAAGGAGAAAGAAGGATAATCTTTATTAAGATGGAGATGAAAACCATTAACCACCGACAACTTTAATTTAACTGTATAATGAACATGATTATGAAATCAGCATAATTAAAGATCCCAGCACAAATTGTAGTCCCCCTTCACAACCTATGAATACTAATCTTTCACTCTTTTCATTTTTACTCCCTACATTTATTAATATTCCATGTTATTCTCAATAGCAGATGGGAATTCCATTTAATATTATGAAATAGTTTGGTTAAATGGCTTAACAATCTAGCAAATCACTGAAAGAGTATTGACAGGGGTTGCCAAGCAAAATGCAGTGATCATCTTTTTCAGAAGTTTCATCCAAAATACAGGAGGAACATATAAATATTGACTTCAAACTTGATAAATTAGAAAGAAAATCTATCATAACAAAAACTGCAAGAAACTGTTGATCAACTGGCTACCTAGAGGCGCAAAAAAATGGATAAAAAGAACCAGTCAGGGAGCCTAATCTGGATATGCATCATCAAGGAAAAATCAAAATACAAGACCCAAACCCTTCTCGGTAGCGCTTTAAAACCCCAATAATAAGTTGCTGCTTGAATCGTGAGGAGAAGGAAGAGGAGAAACTCACCAAAGGCTTGAGGTCTGATTCATCAATTGGTGGCAAAACACGTTAGAATCAATTCCCAACCATGCTTCCTAAGCTCTAGAATTGACGGAATTGAGAGGGGGTGGAGCTTGGCCTCGTCAGCTAGAACAGGGATATGGTTGTTCCAACATGAAAGCTTGTATGACCTGGATTTGGAACAAAAATTGAGATTGGGGGTAAAGAACACCAGCCATGCATGTTCGACTGCAACCCGCAAAAAAATAAACAAATCGAAGGGGGAAAAAAAAACATTTTAGCTCCTAAGTTCAAATAGATAGTGGCAAGTGCAGAATTCAACAAAATCGATGAATTTGAACCGGAGAAAAATGATAAAAGATCTAATCTATCCCTAACCTACTTGATGAACCAAAGTTGAAACTTGGAACAATCTAACAACACATCAAAAGGATCAAACGAGAATCATAATTGACAATTCAAACAAAAATGAAATCATGAGAGACAAATTACAACTAAATTGCAATAGAGAAGACGGAACAACAAACATGAAAAATCCAAAACTTAGAGAAGAAGAGAGGCGGTCAGAAGAAATAGAAAGAGAGGAGACGACGCCGGGTAAACCCTAATTTACCAAAGTTAGAAGAAATGAAGAGGCAGGGTGAAGGAGGGAGAGATGCGAATACCTGGAGAATGGGGGTAAATGTTGTTCCCGAAAGTCGTTGGGTTTCTCACCGTGCTAGCCGCTGTCTCATTTCGATTGTGATTGTTCAGAGGAGAGGAGAGGGGTTTCGGAGTTTGATGCTCGCTTGAACCATGAATGGCCGCACAACAGAGATGCAGAGGTTGTTGTTCATCAGGTCAGGCCCATTTTATTACCAAACTAAAAGCAAGCCCACATAAATAATAAAGGATGAAAAGTAATGAGTTTTGCAAGTTATATGATATAGCCCATTATTATCCACCCCATAACTTATTATTTTAGAAGCAGAGTCTTACTAAAGAAATGAGCCAAGTGTCCACCTTTGAACAACTTAAGGATTTTTCACGTTCTCTTCAACCGCTCAACTCCACTTTCTTCCTCAAATCTCTTTTGAACCCTAAATCTCACCGGCGGTTTCGTACATCTAATTCTCTGTACCCACTTCGCTAATACCACCAGTCTAGGAATAATATTTTTGGTCGGGGAGTCTACAAAGAAGAAGAGATGCGCCATTGGAGGACTACTCATAAAGCCCAAGCAAGGCTTCATCCCACTCTCTTCCACCTACTCAATCTCCTCCGGCGACAAATCCGGTCGAGGGGCACCATCCCGTCCCGATTCCAGTTCACAGCCAACCAGTTGGGGATGCCCGAATCCGGTGAGGCATCGGGCGTTCCGGCCCAATCTGCTTCCCCAATCCCCGGGCGCGGCCATGGCAGAGGCAAATCCTTGCCTTCATCTCCGTTCCTCCCGTCTTTCAAAGCATTTGCTGCTCCGGATCCAGTCCCTTCCTCGGTGAAATCCTCCTCCGGTGTCAGTCGAGGTCGCGGCGGCGCTGGTGTTGAGGTGAATAAGGAGGATTAGAGGTATTCGCCTTATTCCATTTTCAGTTTTCAGTTTTGTCAAAATTTACTTCTTTGAGTTCTTTCAATTTCACGAATTCAGACTCAATTTGTTGGTTAGATTGAATGTTGTATTTGAGTTCAATCCAAGGTTGATACTTTTGGCTCAATTCAGACTCAATTAGGGGTTAGGGTTTTCAATTTCAGGAAGTTACATGTATTTGATCGATCATATACTGTCTGAATTCGTGATCCCCCTACAAATAATCAGGTTCAGGAAAGTTCTCTTAGTCCTGCCATGTTGATAGGTTATAGAATTGGAAAAACAATTTCTATACATCTTTGAGATTGATTGATAAATGGAATAAAATGCTTCAAACAAAAGTCATTCACTGGGGTTTTTTTTTTATTGAGAACGAAGTTGTATATCTCTATTTGAATAAATTGTATTCTTTAAATCTTAGAATGAATCTAATTTGTCTATAAATAAATTACCATCTGATGTATACTTCTGAAACTGATATGATGAGCCTTATACTCTTTCTTGGTTTATATTATGAAGGGTATAAAAAATTGATAAGACAACCCAGGTATTGGAAATCCTCTACTAGAAATGGACTAGGCTCCTTAAGTACGAGTTGAATGTTTAGTATGACAAACTACCCATTCTATTTGTGAATCAGTGGGTGGCTCTTGAGATGATAACTTTAGAGCTACTACCCATTCTATTTGGGGAACATTAATGTATTTTAGACCAATTTAAGCCTTTTTTACCTGTTTTTATTTTCAATTTTAGATGATCATATTTGGATTCTTTTATAGGAGAAATAGAGCTCTCATTCAAGCACTCCGCAAATCATGCCTGGTCCGCAGGACCTTCACTTCTCTACCAAGTATTCGCAATCGTTCTCATTTGATGTCGTGAAAACGGGATTGGTATGACTAATAATACCCTTATGAGGTTTTTCTTCACAACATTCGTACGTTTTCGGTTGATTCTCTTCAGTTGAGAATTTAGTGTTTTTTGTTGTGCATCTTGCTATAGTTCAGTTAATATCCAACTGAGAAGAGATCTTTCTCAATATCTATGACACTTATATGGGATTTTTAGTCCAAGTATATGCCATATATGGTAATGATACACTAGGTTTATTTGTTTCATAGCCCCTAAATTTGATCTAGGGGATAGTTATGAAGATTGAAGGTCCTTAATTGAAGGAGATATGATGTTAGTATACTGCTGTGAGAAATGAGTTCATCAATCATATGGTTTCTGCTGATTTCCTTTTGAATTTGTTCACCTTCTTAGGGAAGTGAGAAAGAAATGATTTTTAATACAAAGATTCTAAAATATTCCTGAAATATTCATATAGGCTTTCAATTATACATTGCCAAACAATGCTACCTACTGCATGAGTAAAGCTTATGATGGTATTAAGATATATATATATATATATATATATATATATATATATATATATATATATATATACCTATTGAGGATTTTTTTTTCCATTGACCCTAGGTGAAAATTGATGGGATAGACTACAAAATTAATCTATAAACCTCCCTAACGAAGGCATGTACATATTAGGACTCCCTAAAATAAACGAGGTTAGTTAATTAATTAAAATCCTAAAATAAGATCCAAAGTCAATTCCCTAAATTTGGTCAATTCCCTGAACGGGTTGCTTTAAGCATTACTATTACAGATGTTTGATACATGTATTTGATTGTTGATATCTAAGGAGAAATGAATCTTGGGTGAAAGCTACGGGCAAGACGCAAACATTCAATTTTTTTTGCTCTCCGACTGCAAGACAATTTGTGCGAGATTGTTCCGTACTATTTCATGTATTCTGTCATTCCCATGCTTATTTATTCATATTCCATATGTATAACAGAATCTAGCTCTCTATAGAAGACAGGGGATCACGGGTAGAAGGTCAAAGAACTATGTTTTTTCTTGAAACAAAAAATCTGGAAGAACATTATGCTATGGTCTACAATGAAAGAAAGGGCTTCTGAACGGACTCTTCCTCCTATCCTATAATGGTGATCAAGTTCTCCGATCCTGACACGCTCTTGTGCTTATCTACCTAATTTATATATATTTTCAATTCAATATCTTCATTTTTTCTTTATAAATTTAACTCAAATTATATACTTTGATACAAATGAGAAAAGACTATTACACAACAAAACAAAGTCAACTAAACACAATTCAACATGTATGTTCCCCTCTTGGTCATCGTTTCTTGTAGTTAAAAGAAGATATATCTTAAGATTCTAAACTTATCTTTTCGATCTCATCCCATTAAGTGCATTGGAAAGACATATGTTGAGGCATGAGTGGATCTACAATAGTGCAATACACTAATACAACTTGTAGATATTAGAAGACAGAAAACTTGTGATGGATACATGATAAATACCTTATTTGAGCTTTATTTTATCTATTGTCATAATTTATTCTTTTTCTCAATGCTCTTTGAGAGCATATCATCACATATCTTTTCTCTAATCTTTGTCAAATTAAATTGATTGTAGTTCTCTTTAATTTGATTGTACCATGGAAACTTTCATCTTAGAACTTAGAAGTCGTGTAACCCATACATTTTATAGTTTTTTGGAATGGATTTTTGAGTGTGGAGCAACACTGATTTAATGCATGAAATTTAGTTTAAGAAAACAACCACTATTATCGAGATATATGTATGTTTGAGAGGCATCAACAAGTAGAGAGAATCCCCTGGCACGGCGAAACTTGAGATCAAATAAAAAGGGTATCTTTGGAGGACAAATGAAGTGTGTCGTTAAGTGTGGAATTGCTAGCCCGTATACGAAAGATATTTGGAATTGCTGGCTATCCGGATAGGGAAGTAGACACCTTCAGAGGAGATGATTTATTCATATTTTACACACCAGGAATTAATTAAATGCTATTTTGCTTAAATTTTCAGGTGGATTCCCTCTTAGTAATAGTAATGAGGCATACGGTGGGAACGTCAGTTGAAGGAAATTATGTTGGCCATTGAATCTCTTCTTGCCTCAACAAAGAAGGATCTTCAATTAAAGAGTTGGAAGAAATCCAGCTTAAGCTCTTCGAGTAAGTGCCAACGAATGAATCAGTTTAAGATTCATTTAAGCCCCAAGGAAAAAATATATTTTTGGATTGGAGGCATGATAGGAATGAGTTACATCAGCATCCATAAAGGTCTATAAGCAAATTGGGAGAGCTGATGGAGAAGCTAATTGATGTCTATACAAGCCCGACCTTCAAGGAGAACACTGTTGCGTTGGAGAAGCAAGATAGGATGACAAAGATATCTCCCTCTTGAATTCTTCCTTGTATTGCCTGCAAACAAAGATGTTGCATTGACCTTTTAATTCATTATTTATTTGTATATATTTTTTATCCATATAGCATTTCGTATCTAAATCTGGACATATCTTATATGGAGTATATTTATTCAAAGAAAAGCTTTTGTTTTCCTCATAATTGCAAATTTTCATTAGTTTCCAAAAACATCCTCAGCTCATTATAAATTGCGTGATGTTGATGGATTTATGTTTGCAATGATGAGCTCCTCCGATTCGCATTCTTATAATGACCCATAGGCTATCCAATCCAGCGATATTCAGATTGGTGTAGCTTCGTCCTCTACTGGATTAGGCCGAGAACAAACCAATGCCTCGATTTCCTCCGTATCTGCTTGCTATGATGCTGAGATTAGGGGTGACACGTGAGAAGACAATGTCAAGTGCAGTGTTCGTTGATAGTGACAATGAATCGGAAGGTTGAAATAGGACATTAGTTATTTATATTTCTATACTTATCATGTTTGAATATAATATACATATATTTCACATATATTATTAGGTTTTGATGATCATCGTGGGTTAGATTGAACATTGGCGTATGGCAAGTGTACGTCATAGGAAGTGCTATTATGTAAAGTTATTCAGCGGTTCTAAATTGACTTTAACATGATAATTTAATTTGGTAGGTGGTGGCTACGAAGATTTAGGGGACCTAACATACACTTGTGTGTCGTGTGGTGCCTTAATGTGGTAGGAGGAACGAGCCATCAAGAGCAGAAGTGCAGTTGCTCCAACCTTTTCTTTATGTTGTATGAACGGAAAGGTAGAATTGCCTCTGCTACACCCTCCGCCACAACTTTTACAAAATTTATTGTGTAGGGAGGATTCCCGTGGTAAGGACTTTTGACAACATATACGTGCATACGACATGATGTTCGCCTTTACTTCGCTCAGGGGACGGACTGAAGCTATTACAGATGGTTCGGGACCGCCTGTGTTTCAAATCTATGGGCAGAATTATCATAGAATTGGAAGTTTATTGCCACCCAAAGGATCAGTGCACATCATGTTTGTATATAAAGTATCTACCTAATGCAAAATTGGTTATTATGAGAAATTGGGTGAAATAAACTCATTGTTCTGGACGTTTGATGACATAATTTTCATTTTTCCTCTTATTAATTATGAGAGTTTTGTTTGTGATGGTAAATGTTATTGTATTATAACAGGGGTAATTGATAGCATGACAACAATTCAAATAAATATATTTATGGTATATGAGAACTAAAGCGGTAAATTTCATGAAAAATACTCACCCGTACAAGGTACGGGAAAAAGTACTAGTTATATTGTTATTTTAATTCATGTATTTTGTAGCTCTCTCTGCAACCAAGCTGCTGAACGTGGAATGCAAAAGTTAAGGGTGACAAATAATACTCCCTCCGTTACAAAATACATGAGTTTTTAGTTTTTGGCACGCTTTTTAAGGAGCGCATAACTCTATGAAATATTATTTTTTTAATCAAATTTTTTATATCATTTGATACTAATAAGTATCGAATTATATAAAAAATTTAATTAAAAAATTAATATTTTATAGAGTTTTTCGCTCCTTAAAAAACGTGTCAAAAAGAAAAAAGCCCATGTATTATGGAAGGGAGGTAGTAACAAACATGAAACAAAGAAAAAAAAAACAAAACCGACACAGCTAACCTACCCATGATCTACCCCCATCCTACTTCTTCTTCCCTGCGGTGGCTAAGCAGTTGCCTAATACGACAATGAAGCTCCGATTTTTGCTGGGCTTGATGAAGATGGCGGTGGCTGTAACTTCTGCATCTACTTTACTTCCACGCCACGTGTATGTGCCCTCACCTCTTCTTTCAACACGTGTACCCGCTTTTCTTACGATCGATTACTTTCATCTTCCCAGTTGAATATTAATTTACCCATACAACGCCACCACTTTCAGGCTACAGCATCGTCGTCTTCCGATTCCTACCTCCGACTACTGGTAAGCACCAACTGTTCTTCCACATATTTTCGAATTGGTTTGTGTACAGACTATGAAATTTCGCACTTTCAGTTTGAATTGGGTTGTCTGCATTCCTCTTTCACTTGCAATCTTTTATATTTGCTAATTTCCGTTGTTCCCAGCCTATACAAGTTTGCAATTTTAATTTGAATTGAGTTGGTTGTAGCTTTAAAATTCTTGCAATTTTAGGATATGTAGGTTAATTTATTATGCACTCTAGGTGTTCGGTGAAATGCCAACCTCATAAAAAAAACAGGGAATAGCACTAAATACCACAACTTGAAAAAAGTTTGCAAAAATGCCACTTTTGGGGAAAATTTGCAAGAATACCATTTTTTTCAAAAATTTGCAAAAATGACAAGGTAAACCCTCCCCCAAAACCCCCTATTCTAGGTTATTATGCCCAAAAAAAAAATAGAAAAAATATTTAAATTACAGGCATTGTCAACCCTCGTTTGGGTGCCTTGGTTCGTAGTGGTGGTTCGTGGGTGTCGCCGGGGCTGTCCGGCCCGGCCCCAGGGCGAGGCCGGCGGCGGTGGAAGGCCGGCGGCGGCGGCCCGACGGTGGAAGAGGTGGGCTCTGGCGCTCTGGGTTGTTGCTGTTCTCTCTCCTCTCCCTCGCTCTTGCCTTTTTCTCAGATCTGGGCGTTGGTAAGGGTTTCTCCGCCGCCGCTTGTCCGAGGTTGGTTGTCAGGCTCATAGGGGGTGGTCTTGGGTGTGAGCCAGGCGAGATGGGGCTAGTAATGTCGGCCTTCCTGGTTCGACGGATCGCTGCAGTGAGATGGCTGTTCCTCGGCGGTGGTGTGGTGGGTGGAAGGCCGGCCCCAGGGTGAGGCCGGCGGCGTTGGAAGGCGTGGGCACCGCTTGCTCTCTCGCTCTCTACTTCGTCTTCTTCGTCCCTGTTCTCTCTTACCTGCCGCTTGCTCTCTCTCTCTAAATCTTTCTTCGTCCCTGTTCGTCTTCTTCGTCCCTGGTTTCCATTTTGTAGAGAAGGGTTCCGAAATGGGGTGACAGGGGTTTGACATTGGGTGACACGGATTTCTATTTTGTAGAGAAGGGTTCCGAAATGGGGTGACATGGGTTTGACATTGGGTGACACGGGTTTCCATTTTGTAGAGAAGAGTTCCGAAATGGGGTGACAGGGGTTTGACATTGGGTGACACGGGTTTCCATTTTGTAGAGAAGGATTCCGAAATGGGGTGACATGGGTTTGACATTGGGTGACACGGGTTTCCATTTTGTAGAGAAGGGTTCCGAAATGGGGTGATAGGGGTTTGACATTGGGTGACACGAGTTTCCATTTTGTAGAGAAGGGTTCCGAAATGGGGTGACAAGGGTTTGACATTGAGTGACACGGGTTTCCATTTTGTAGAGAAGGGTTCCGAAATGGGGTGACATGGGTTTGACATTGGGTGACACGGGTTTCCACCAGATCCGGAAAAGCACCCACCACATCCTCCCAAATCGGCCATAGAACCGGCCGGAATTCAAGCCACGACTCCACTGGTTCCACCATGGCCGCCACCACAAGCGCAGAGCCCAATAGCGAGCAAAGGGAAGCGGGTCCGAGCCACCACTGCCCAGATCTGATCGGCGATGGGGTTGGAGGGGTCGGCCTCGCGGGCGCGCATCGCGAACGTCTTGCTCCCGACGAGGTCGCGACCGGTCAGGAGCTTGGCGGAGATCCCTAGCCAGCACTCGGCCTCCGCTCTCGCCGTGTGGGGCTCCATTGTTGAAGCTGCTGAAGCTCTCTGTGTGAAACGGCGATGGGGGGCCGAACCGGAAAAGCACCCACCACGGCCGCCACCACAAGCGCAGAGCCCAATAGCGAGCAAAGGGAAGCGGGTCCGAGCCACCACTGCCCAGATCTGACCAGATCTGATCGACGATGGGGTTGGAGGGAGTCACCCGACAGTGCCGCCGACAATCTGGTGGTGGTTCTCTCTCTCTCCCTCCCTCTCTCTCTCTCCCCCTTGTGGGAACCTGCAACCAGCTTAGCCCTTCCCAGTTTTATTTGCAAAAATACCACCAATGGTAGTTGTGCAAATTTTCCAAAAAAGTGGTATTTTTGCAAACCCACACCAAAAAAGTGGTATTTGTGCAAATTGCCCAAAAAAAACATAGATATAGTTTGCCATGATATAGGATTAAAGATTTGGCATTTTTGTAAGGTTGTGCTGGCCGGCCATATGGTAGAAGATGAATTGACCTACAAAATCATGTAGCCTCTTTGACTCCGTAGCAACCATTCAGCTTATGATTACGTTTCTTATGTGTGTATGTGAGAAAATCAATTAGGCAGATCACTGTTTTAAGTTATGAAATCAAACATAATGTGAAACATAATGTGAAAGATACTGAGAGGGGGTCTCTTGATTTGATAATGTATGAGATAGGTATGAAAAACACGAGAGGATGAAGCGTTACTTACAAAATGGTGGTTTTTAGATGGTAGATTGCCCAAATATGGAGAGCTACGTGCCTAAATAAATTAGCAAATTAAAATTAATTTTAAACATTCCTGAAATTTATTCTTTTTCTAGAAATGGGGATAAAACAGAACAAAAGAAAATTAATGCAGTATGTATATCAGTAATTTAGCTTTGACATGTCCAAAAATTTATATTTACACTTTGTTTATGATCAAGTTGAAAAGAAAAAAAAACTGAGATTTATATATATTCTGCATGACTATATGACTCCATGATCAGTGCACATTTTACATAAGAAGTTGCACCCTTTAATGGATTCTAATTACTCATCAAAATGTGTTGCCCAAGTATTTTATACACCGAAAATTCAGGATAAAAAATGATGAAATACAGGATATTGTTAAGTAGTGAAGAAGAAGATGAAAAATACCTGAATCTGTCGTTGAAGGAATCTGACACACCCTATGGTTTCTAACTGCAATAATGTCGTGTCAGTCACTTTCTTTTAGGATTGGGTTTGATTTAGTCACTAATGCTAACAGCACTAATAGAGCGTGTGATCAAGGTTTACTATACAAATAGGCCATAAAGTCTTTTTTTCTCCTTCTTTGTATTGATTGTGTCCATTATTTATCCTTTGACCCATAGTTTCTTTTTGATCCTACAAAAAAAATAGTTTCTGTTTGAGACCTGAAATAAATGTGGATTTTTTAAACGGTATATATATGGTGAGCGAATATATGTACCAGAAAATACTTTAAATTCCAATATATTTTAGGTATTTTATAAAAAAAATTCCTAGGGTTAAACACTGAAATCTAAGAAATCTTTTCTATTTTTTTTAACATGTTATAGGGTAAATTGCAGTTCTGTTTTATTGGACCATATATTAGACTTACATAACAACTCTAGGCCAAACTCAACACATCGTACATACAACATCAACCTAGCATATTTCCCCGCAGCTGGGATCTAGGGGTTTGAGATGTATGCATACCCGAATAACCCGAGAGGATGCGTGCACAATCATAGATTAACCTTCAAAAAATATAGAAGAAAATGGCAAACAGTAACATACACACATTTTCTTAAAAAAAAAAAAAAACAAAACATACACACAATTTTAGGCTTGTAATTTTAATCTTTGTATGTACGGGTGATTTGTTGGGGGAAAAAAAATAAGGTAGGCAATCTGTAACTTACCTAGAATTTAAACTACTCTTTTTTTTTTTTGCTTTAAACAATTTCTATATACATTCTCACTTTCCGTTTTTAGGTTTTATACTCGGAGGAAAAACCTAACATTCACACAAAAGACTTAAAAGAGTTAAGCTCAAACATACTATGGTAAAAATGCTTATTAATTTTAAGTAAAGAATAAGAATGATTTACAAAAGTGTTATTTGAGGTATATTGAGAATTTCGAAAAGTTGAGAAGACATGAAGAGTGAAGAAAATGTTAAACTTGGGGGACATTATTATCTTATTGGTTTTATTTGAGATGCATATGCTTTTGTTAATCATGGAAGACCACATTTCCCACCCACAAAGACAAAGACAAGATCACGTACATTGAGGAATTTGGCACATTCTAATAGTTTTCTCTTGAATGAAACACTTTTAACCACAAGAACAACCACCTATATTCAAACTCAGAAGTAACAGATCATGTGTGCACATTATAACTGCTCATCAAGAAGCTAGCACTCTTACCCCATTCTACTTATTGTTGGAGACATATTTAAGGTTGTTTTCACAAATTAACTTTAAGCTAAATGTTGGTGTTTCAAAGTCAGGTTTAAGATATATCATTGAATTCATAGGTGAACTTGAATTAGAGGCCTTTCAAATTAAAAAAAAAAAATCAGTTATTAGCTTCTTAAAAAAAAATTATTCAACCAATTTTTTTAAAAATAAATAATAAATTGGACAAAGATAACCTTATTTGACATTTCCACATGCTATGAAAAAGGAAAATTTTATGGTGGCAGAAATTGGAGCTTATAACATTCAAAATAACTATAGAGTTGAATAGGTTGACTAATTCAAAATCAAAGCTAATTTCCAATTTCTGAAATTTATTAACCAAAAAGCATACAGTGGTATTTCACTCGAAAGCAAATATTAACATATTGCTCATCTGGTCTTAGACACAAGATAGTACTTACGACTGGCTCATCCACAAAACCTACAGCATAGTGCTCTTCAGTTGTTGATTCCGCCTCGAGAGCTTGCTAGGCAAACCTAGAGATCGAAGTTGAATTTTTGCTAGCAATGCGAGAAGTTGGTTACCCAGAATTACGACCTTTGCTATGTATTGATGGCGTTGATATGAGGTCGCAGGTCGATGCTGTTAAAAGGGGGGTGCATATAATGGTTGCTACTCTAGGAACGTTGAAGGACTTGCTTGCGAAAAAGAAGATAAATCTCAACTGTTGTAGGTATAGTTCCCTAATCCCTTCTCCATCTTTCCTTATCATTTAATATTTTCTGTGATGAAGTTTGTTTATTCATATATCCTGTATAACTGTCTTGGATTGGATGCTTTCAAAATGTTTGAGAGGAAGTTAGATACATAAATGTGAAAACATGCCATAGGATTTTTTAGGGTCTTATTCTGTTCATGCTTGGCTTGGAGCCGATGTGTTGATGTCATAGTTTTGGTTAGTCAACAAACAATAGAGGTTAAAAAATAGGTGGGAAAAAAGGTTTTAATAATTTAATAATGTAATATTTTTCTTATTCTTTCTTCATTTTTTTTAATCTTTCCTATGATTTTGATGTTTCTGCATTGGCTAGCGCGTGTGATTTGGACAGTGATTCTGAAGGTGGGGAAGATAGCGATGGTGATAATGAGAGCGACAGTGGGAGTTATGGGGAGGAGGAAGGCGTTGATGGGTTCGAGAGGAAGAGGAGGAGGGTCTCAGATGAGACGGGAACTGACCCAGTTCAGCTGTACCGCGGGCTGAAGAAGAAGTACTACCATTCAGGTACTTTCCATGGCAAGCCCTCTGGTTGTTTATTGTATGCTGACGGACCACAAGCTAGCCACAACTACTCATTTGTGTTCTTCCTTAGAGAATTCTATTCTTTATTTTATTTACCAATTTGTCTATGAGAGGCTCACTGATGAGAGGTACCAAGCTGGGGTCATGGAGTTTGAGCAGCATATAAATAGCTTGGGGAATCTGGATGCCATTACTTGAGTTACTTTGAAGGATGGGACTTAGATTCGAGCTCCCGACTCTGGATGACCCAGTTACTTCAGTTGACAGTGAAGACGGCATATGTATCAAGAAAAGCACTCCTCATCAACATACAAAATGGTTCTCGCTACAACTAACTGGTACACCTAGAACACAAACGCCTCACTCACCGCCTACATGCGATCTATATTAATGTTTCTACATCTTAGTTCACCGCCTCACTCACTGGTACATGTAAACTAAATTCTTACTTTCGTATAAATTTAATGTTTGCCAATATTTCGAAATCTGACTACCCACATTTACTACCAAAATAAACAAATATATTGCAAAAAAATAAAATAATACAACCCGCGTGAGAAGCACGCGGGGCCACACCTAGTATAGATAAAATATGGCAAATTGAAGCAAAACTCATGTCACGTGCATCTCACATGACCATCCCTCATATTTTTTTCTATTAAGTAATTATACCCTTTTCGGTAATTTCATACCCCGTTCATCTATTCTAATTTCTAAATGGCGGTGCTAGACTTCATTATGTCTATTTCTCCTCTTGCTAGTTTTAGGTAAAACCTAGATAGATTCGTCTTTTTGTGCAGTGCGTGATGCCTAATTTCTAAATGGCGGTGCTAGACTTCATTTTGGAGTTTTAATGAAACTCCAAAATGAATTTACTCAAACTCTTTTGGGATCATCAGACAGATTTATTCAGACCATTTCAAAAAATTTATTAAACTCTTTTGGAATTTATGCATTACATAGAGGTACCATCTTTGTAAATGACAACAAATCTTATTAGTATTAAATATACTAAAGAAAAAGTATTTTCTTTTTAAAAAGTATAATTGTTTTAGCTTTTACTTTAATTAATAACTAGTCTATACCCCGTGCGGTACGCACGGGATTTTTAAAAACTAATACAAGTACAATCATCTTATTGTTTGGATATTATCATATTAACAATCTGGATGCTTTTACATATTGAAAGTTTACATAAACTTGGTAGAAGATTTCATAATTCTATAAACTGATTTATAACATGACATTTTGATTTATTAATTCAAATCAATTTTCAAGAGGTTTTAAGTAAGTCTATTAGCTCAAATTGTAAAGCGCTATACTCACGTACAAAGATGCGAGTTCAAATCTCGTATAAACTATCTATGATAATGTGTAATTGCATAGTTCATAATAGCTTCAAAAACATATTAAAAAATGGTTGCAATAAAAACAAAAACACAGCTTCAAAAACATATTAAAAAATGGTTGCAATAAAAACAAAAAATAAAATATGACAGTAACCAAGATTTGAAGAGGTAAATATATGGATAGGTGGTATAAGCCAATGTTACAAAAAAAAAAAAAAAAGGGATTCTGCATATTAAATACTTCACTACTTCTACCCCACTAAACTACCTCCACCCGGCTTCTTAAGGAATATTTTAATATTTATAAACGTATATATAAATATTAGTAATATGCTAAGAAGCCAACTAACAAAAATATGTGCTAAAAAAAAAAATAACAAAACAAAAAAAAAGAGGATTCCACACCCACGTGGATCTTGAGGCCCACCAAAACAAAAAAGCACCCAATATGAATTAACTCATCAACTAACCCACTTAAATTACCCAGCCCAATTGTAATAAAAAACAAAAGTATCTCGACCCAACCATATCAAGCAGATCAATATTCATAGCCCACACACTATTTTTTTTCTCCTCTTGCGAATGCAATAGGAAAAGAGAATCTATGCCACCATATGATCAACAAATAGAATATAGAAGAAGGAAAAAATCCGGTTTGTTATATGCACGGCGCCATATCGTCATATGCACGGTGGAGGAATCGGACTCCGAGATCGGCATACAATTTGGAGGTGTCGGACTCCCAGACCGGCAGGAGGCTATGGCGGTGTCGGACTCCAAAACCGGCATCCAATGCCCGAGGTAAGTTCGAAGCCTATATAACAAAGCGATGCCCGAGTTAAACCACAAAGTTTTCGATTCAAAATCCAAATTCTAACATCAGAGGAAATGGGGTTACCGGAAGAAGATGGCGGAGGCGTTTTACCGTTCGACATTTTTAGTTATAGCGATCCGGAGGAGCTCGTGAAGAAGATCGGGGTAAGTTAATATTGTTACAGCGTATCATTTATATATAGCGGAACCTTTATATAATTATGTTTGAATAGAATCATATTATAGCATATAGCGGAACCTTTATGTAATTAGGTTTAAATAGAATCATATTATAGCATATAGCGGAACCTTTATATAATTAGGTTTGAATGATTATATTATAGCATATAGCGGAACCTTTATACAATTAGGTTTGAATTTAATCATATTATAGCGGAACGTTTATATAGAGGTAACCTTAATGTCATTAAGTTTGAATGGATATGATGGTTTTTCTCGAAACATAAGATAGCATAGCATTTTTGATAATATAATCCAAAAAAGTTCTTAGTACATAAGTGACATTATGCAGGAACAAAACCAACCTCTAGATGTGGGTACAGAATATGGTTAGATGTTTACAGTCAATGGTTATTGGGCTGATCAAGAAAACATGAAGGCATGGGCTAGATACGTAGGGAAAATTAAGAACATGGTACTTGTGATCACTCGGTCATGGAAGAACCAAATGAGTGGTTTGGGTACCTTTCGTCTAGTGTGTGATAAGTACGGAGGGGGTAGAGATATTCCAGATGTCGACAAGGATTTTCCGCCTGCAGTGAGTAGGCGCGGGAAAACGACAAAGATCGGATGCATGTTTGAGCTAGAGGGTCGTCAAAATGATGCTGACAATTGGACCATGAAGGTTATATGCGGTGTGCATAACCACAAGCTAAACGATGTGATGTTAGGACATCCCTATGCCGGTAGATTAACTCCAGATCAACATCGGCAGGTTCGACGTGATACAATGATTGAGATAAAACCGGGGGATATGTTGCGCGGGATGAAGTATGATGATCATGACTGCGTGACTGACATTCGTCAAGTCTACAATGCACGAGCCCAGTTGCGGAGAAACGCTGCAGAAGGACGGAGGGACCTGCCTCAAGCGCTTCACAAACTCAAACAAAAGGGATACTTTATCGCCACACGGAATTCCTCTAAAGCAGGAGTAGACGAGGTTACTGATGTGTTTTTGTCCCATCCGAACTCCCAACATCTTCTGATGTTGTTTCCGTATGTTATCGTGATGGACTCGACCTACAAGACGAACGAGTAAGAGGAATCACATTACTGTCGACTACTTTTATATATGTCATACATTGTAGTAAATTGTTTGACTAATTCATTAAAATGTTAGGTACGAAATGCCGTTGCTGGAGATCGTAGGGATTACTAGCACGAAGAACACATTTGCAATTGCGTTCGTATTCATGGCAGGCGAGAGCGCAGAACACTATAGTTGGGCACTAAGGCGACTACGCTATTTGTGCGGTCAACGACTCCCAGAAGTAATTTATACAGACAGAGAGTTGGGTCTTATCAAGGCTCTTCAGGAGGAGTTACCTACGGTAAAGCATATGTTGTGCACTTATCATATTATGTGCAACATTGAAATGAAGGGTAGGATCACGAAATCTACCGAGAAGCGAAACGCCTTCTACAATGAATGCAAGGCCTTATTTGAGTCAAAGACAGAAGAAAGTTATGAAGGTCGTCTACAAGTGATGAAGGCGAAATGGGAGGCACGATGGGGTCTTATGAAGTACCTTGAAGACACATGGCTCACAGAATTCAAGGAGGCGATAGTTCGTGCATGGGTTGATAAGTTCCTACATCTCGGGCTGCGAACTACGAATAAGTAAGTAACATTGAATCGTATAAATTCGTAATAATTATAATATGTAAGAATCCTAGATAACCGAGGTAAAATAATTGGTATTATTCACACGTACCCGGTGATCGTAAACGGCCACTGGCGGAGCTATGTTTGCCGGTACCTGGTGGCTTGAGCTTTTGAATAGAAAAGGGTGGCCGTGCTCACCATACCACCCCATGTACTCATCGGATACAGCGTACGGTTCCAGCGCAGCCCTATGTTGACTGAAGGATATGTATACAGTGGGAACAATCAAATGGTCATCCCATAGGTCGTCCACTGGGTGCCATGTCAGCTTCAGACCCTTGACTTGAGGTGGTCTCTCTTCTTGCATGGGGAGGATTCGCAGCATGGGGATTGTCTGAACATGACCAAACTGTCGCATAACCCTGTCTGGCATGTAGGCTTCCATAACAGAGGAGAAATGGATTAAGCCTCTGTAACGCGAAACTCTGTAAAACCCATCAAAGTCAAGGGGACCGTAGGGCATGAATTTGACGTCCTCTGCCCGCATCGTTTCTAATTGCTTGATGAACTTCAAAGTCCTCTCGTGGGTGATCGGTGGTGTTGGTCGACAAGCGTACCTCTTTGCCCAGCGTGCGTCTCCATGGTCCGCGGGGTCCTCACAGACGCCGGGCGCGAACATTGGAAAGTGAGCGAATATCCAAAACTGAAAATTCCAGACGTCAGTTGGACATTGAGTTATCATCAATAATAACACACACCATGTGTATGGGGGTCGAGACATACCTGAACAAGAGCAGTACAGCCCCCCAAGTTGGCCATCCCCTGTCTCGACGAGATCCCCAGCTGCCGATACAGATATGCCAGGACACCCGCACCCCATGCATACTCTCCTGTGACTCGGTGATCAGTCACGAAATCCAAAGCAGTGATCGGTATGGTGGTCGTGGTCCGGTCGTTTAAAACCAAGCAACCAAGAACCTCCAACATATATCCGCTTGCGATGATAGTTGGGGGTGTCTGCGAGTTGTGAACTAGTTGGCCCATATGGAAATCTAGGCTTCCTTGGTAAAAAGCATTCCCACTTCGTACAAAGTCTTGAGGAGCGAAGCCTAATTTTTCCATCAACCACGCCTGCCGCAGCTGGTTTGTGCTGTTAGGTCTCAAGGCCCTTCCGTCGATGGGAAGACCAAACAACTTGTGCACATCGTGCAAGGTAATTGTCATTTCCCCCCACGGGAGATGGAAGCTGTTGGTCTCTGGATGCCACCGGTATAGAATGCTTGGATGAGACAGTGATCCACTGTGTCCATCCTGATGTCATCCATCAAATGCAACCCACTCTGCTTCGCCACATGCCACCATTCCCACTGCCCAGGTAGACGAGGCCAGCTGCGCACTGCATGCCACCGGTCTGCACGCCTTATGCTCTTGCATGTCATCTCGACCTCCTGCAAGACAAATAATAAGAGTATGAGCTGGACGGATACCACAGTTGCACATAACATAACATTAATTATGAACAAACCGTTCATACATTAACACACACCTCACTTAACCACAGATGCTGACACCTGTGAGTCCTATAGTGTCGTAGTGGCTCCACATACTTGGGGCGGCCGTCGTCCACATCCCTACTGTTCAACTCGTCATTCATCCCATGACGACAATTGGGGTTATGCTCGGGAGCTGTACTGGAAATACCCCCAAACGTGTCAGCGAGCCCGAAGGGGTTAGACGCTCCTGCCGCTGTACCACCAGCTGGGTTTGAGGAGGATGCCCCCTCGTCGCGGATGGGCTGCTGAGTCATGCCCTCCCAGTTCGGCCAAAGTCCAGATCCACCCACGGTTGAATAAATGGGGGTGGTCTGGTTGACTAATCCTTCCCACGCACTCGAATGCTGCGTGGAACCGGTGTCGCACTCGTCGGCGGGCGTATACATGGGGTTTTGGGGGCTGGCTGGGACGTAAGGTGTCTCCGGCAATTGTGTAGTGTCGACATCGTCGACGGTGTAATCTGCCAAGAAATCCTCGTCGTCCCGCCCAAGAAACGACGTACTTGCCCTTGCGGGCGCTTGCATCGGTCGCTCTACTGATGGCTGTCTAATGGCCGATGTGCTGGCTCTCGCCGGCTCTATCGGCCTATCACCTCTCCTCACAGAGGTCGTGGGCCTTACCCGTTCCCGCTGCCTTACAACCCGCTTCATCATCTACATTATAAAATTCCATATCCATTAGGTGAACATAAATTCCATAATATATTGGGTTAATTGCACAAAATATCATGACCTTTGTAGATAGTTGCGCTTAATATCCCAACCTTGTAAGATTTCGCGAAATATCCTGAACTTTGTTGTTAGTTGCGCCCTCTACCCTGTATGAGTTTCTTAAATTAATAAAATCACTAACATAATATGAAAATTACACAAAGACACCAATATTTTTCAAAAAAAAAATATCCCCCATTTTAATCAAAATAAAAAAAAAGGAAATTTATGTTATACATATCAAAATGCGTGCTCTAAAAAAATTAAATAAGATCAATTACTTAAAAATAAATTTATGTCTTATCATATCTTCTTTTCCTTAAAATTATACTCCATTCGTTCGGCAAAACTTGTCGTTTACTATTCATGCACACTTTTTTAGAATGATAAAAACTATATAAAATATTCATTTTTTTATAAATTTTTTTTAACAAGTTTGTACTTATTAATAATAACTACGAAGTTGTTAAAAAAATTATTAAAAAAACTAGATATTTTATATAGTTTTTATCTCCTAAAAAAGCGTGCATGAATAGTAAAGTGTCAAGTTTTTCCGAACGGAGGTAGTATTTTATAAAGCCATAGCTTTAATTTACGTAAGATTAATATGTAAGTACCATATTATATGCCCAACTAATCCAGTTTCCATGAGTATATACCCGATTTTGCCTATTTTTAATATATGTTTATCATATCTTTATTAATTATAAATAGTTATCATATATTTTAATATTTTTTTTTTTTAAATATTTTATTTTATTTTTAAAAAATATTATATTTCATCTATGTATAGTTAGCTTTTTTTTACAGAATCTTTTTTTTAATGCTATGAAATTTATATGAAATTTTTTTTAAGATTCAATCACAAGATACCACATAAGATGTTATGTAGTTTTAGCATATACTCCCTCCGTCCAAAAATACATGTACTTTTACTTTTTAGCACGTATTTTTAAGAGCTAAAAACTATATAAAATATTAACTTTTTTATTAATTTTTTTAATAATTATAAACCTATTGATAATAAGTTTATAATTATTAAAAAAAATTAATAAAAAAGTTAATATTTTATATAGTTTTTAACTCCTAAAAAAACGTGCATGAATAGTAAAGGGACATGTATTTTTGGACGGAGGTAGTATAAAATAATATGGACCAAAACATATATATATATATATATATATATATATATATATATATATATATATATATATATATATATATATATATATATATATATATATATATATATATATATATATATATATAGAGAGAGAGAGAGAGAGAGAGAGAGAGAGAGAGAGAGAGAGAGAGAGAGAATAAATGTAAAAATCCTCATTTATAGATAGGTATATATATAAATTTATATTTTTTATAACATATTTTATTAAGAAAAATAATTAAAATTAATTATTTTAAATAATTATATTAATTATTTAAAGGAGTAAAGTTGCTATTTTCTATTTTAAATATATTAAGGGTACATTGAAAATATTTTTTGAATATGGGTGATTTTGTGTAATTTTTCCATCATCTGTGTAATTTTTAAATTTAATAAACTTATCTAGGGTAGAGAGCGCAACTAACACCAAAGGTTAGTATATTTCACGAAATTTTACAAGGTCGGGATATTAAGCGCAACTATCCATAAAGGTTAGGATATTTAGCGCAATTAACCCTAATATATTTGCACATTCATCATATTTATCTACATGTTGACATCAATTCTTTGCAGTTAATGATTTTTCCTACGGTCCTAATTTTCCTACATTCCACATGTTAACATAAATTTCATATCTAGTTTTCACGCATAATTATATCTATATCTATTTTTCATTCATTATTAATCCCATTATATGTTTCATGCATTACAAATTCTATATCTCGTTTTCATGCATTAAAAAATTCAAATATAATTTTATCAATATTCCATATCTAATAATAAAATAAACTTAACATACCAAATTTTATATCTAATTTTATCAATATACCTTGCAGTTAATCATATTTATCAACATGTTAACAAAAATTCCTTGCATTGAATGAGTTTTCCTACAGTCCTAACCTTTCTACATTCCACATGTTAACATAAATTTCATATCTAATTTTCACGCATAATTATATCTATATCTATTTGTCATTCATTATTAATCCCATTCTATGTTTCATGCATTACAAATTTTATATCTCATTTTCATGCATTCAAAAATTCAAATCTAATTTTATCAATATTCAAATTTTATCTAATTTTAATTTTATCTAATTTTGTCTAATTTTATCAATATTCAAATCTACATAAAATCTAATTTTATCTAATTTTGTCTAATTTTATCAATATTCAAATCTACATAAACTTAACATACCAAATATTATATCTAATTTTATCAATATACCCTACCGACCATAACATAAACTTAACATAAAATCATTAATTACCTCCGCGGCAGCTTGCGCTCTAGGATCATTCGGCGGGGGTTGTGAAGCCGAACGCTCATCGGGAGACTCGGGACGCGGATTCGGACTCTCTGATGAAGAGGCGGATCGCGTTCTACCAAAAAACCGATCTAACAAACGGTTGAACTTCGGCATTTTGGAGCTCAAATCTGACGAAATAGAGTAAGAGATGGAGTTGAGTGGAATGTGTGTGTGGTGCAAGAGTGAAGCCGGAAACCGTTCCATTTATAAGCTGACGGAATCGGAACCCGACACCGGCTGCACCGAAGCTGACGCAAAGAAGACGCCGAGTTGACTGATGGGACGGAAGGCTGAAGATTCCCGCGCCAGTCCCTATGTCGGACTCGGAACCCGGCACCGGCTGCACCAAAGTTGACGCAAACTGCCGCCGATTGGACTGATGGGACAGAAGGCTGAAGATTCCCGCGCCAGCCCCTTTGTCGGACTCGGAACCCGGCACCGGCTCAGTCTCGCGCCAGCTTTGTCAGTCGATGTGACTGATGTGACGAAAGCTGGCGAGAGGGGAAGATTCGGTCCGCTACTACCTATGGCGAATCCGGCGTCCGGCACCGCCATCCTCACCTGCCGATCTGGGACTCCGGCTCCGCCACCGTGCAAATGGCGAGACGACCGCCGTGCAAATAGCAGGCCCGGAAAAAATTCATCAAACAATGACTCCAAATTCAGTCTCCAACAAAAAAAAGGTAAGAAAACATAGTTTAGGGAATTAGTAAAATGAAGAAGAAAAGTCCATGAATATTGATCTTTTTGATAATGGCGACAATGGTGACGGCAGCGAGCAAGTGTGGCGAGAGGAGTGGATGTCGGCGGTTGTGAGAGAGTAAGGGTCACCGGAGAGAAGTCGCGCTCACCGCACCAGGAGAAAGAAAGGGAGATAGGCGGAGAAGTCGCGGTCGCTTGTTGGTCAGCAGATCCCCTCTTTCCCCTCTGGAGCTCGCCCTAAGAGCATCAGCATTCATGGGGTAGCCCCATCCCTCTCTCTCTCCTCGTAAGATTTTGACACTTCATCTTCCACTAACTCTACCCCATCCTTCACGAATTTTAATTTTTATCCCACATCCATAAGTTTACCTCATTACTACTTTTTTTAACTTTAATTATACCCCACCACATATTTCCACCAATCAAAAAATTATTTACTAAATTAAAAAAATACAAATGGGTGAGCCCCACCATTAAACAAAACAAAAAAAAGAAAGAGGAAGTGGAGGGGTAACCCCATACTGCTCAGTAACCCTTCCCCCTAATCCAAAGGGGTTTGCCCCACCCTCATAATCTCCCCCCATAGTGACTATAGGAGTATAGGGTAGAGTTAATCTCATTGATGCTGATGCTCTAATCACCTCCCCTCTGTCCCCTCCACCAGATCCCCTCTGGAGCTCGCCCTCCTACACAGCACTCACGCTCTCTCCCGCGCCAGAACCACCCTTCCTCCTCGCGGTTGCGTGCTGGGCAGCAGAAGCAGGAGCACCACCGGATTCAGCCATTCTTGCCCTCAAAAACCGTAATCGAGGAAGGAAAAGGGAAATTGGGACAAAATAAAAGAAAAAAAAATTCTCTCCAAAAAAAAGAAAAAGAAGATGCTTTTGCTATTTATATTGTAGGGATACAGCTCCTCACTTTCTCACTCACTAGTCACTACGTATGAAAAGAGTGTCTTCATAATTCATTCTCCGCTCAAAAAGAAAAATTTAAAACACCGAAAAAGGAAAAAGAAAATACACTCCAAAACCACCGTCTCTCCGCCGCTGCATTCCCCGGCGGAACCCGAATTCCAAGAAATCTCCAAACACCAAAATTAAAATTCGCACGATTCACGCGTAATTCGGGACACAAGATGTCATTCTACGACGGATCGTTCATCAATTCGGAGCTCTCAAGGCCCACTTCGATCTTCGGCCTCAAACTGTGGGTCGTCATCGGAATCTTCCTAGGTTCGGTCATCGTCCTTCTTTTATTCTTCCTCTCCCTTTGCCTCACCTCCCGCTGGCGCAACCGCCGCCCGAACAAGTTCGCCGTCGCCGGCGAAGACCCGACACCGGTCGTTACGAAGGAGATTCAGGAGATCGTGGTCCCCACCTCCTCCAACCACCACCACTACAACAACCACAGCCACCGTCCGATCAACCTGCCGGAGATCCAGATCGACATGGGGAAGGTGGAGCACAGGGTCGTGTTCTCCGATAAGGCTTCAAGCGGCGAGAGCTTAAGGTCCGGCTTCCACGCGCCCGGAGGAGGTGGCGAGATGGGAGCTCCGGCGACGTCGGCGTATGGAGGGCCGGAGGTGTCGCACTTGGGGTGGGGTCGGTGGTACACTCTGAGAGAGCTGGAGGTGGCGACCAATGGATTGTCGGATGAGAATGTGATCGGTGAAGGTGGATATGGGATTGTTTACGACGGGGTTTTGGAGGATAAGACTAGGGTTGCTGTCAAGAATCTCTTGAATAACAGGTCTAATTTCTTCTTCATTTCCTTCCAATTTCAGTTTCTGTTTGATTTGATTGGTTTCTGCTTAATCTCTTTGCTTTGAGATTGAGATGGATCAAGAAAAGGTAAAGAAGAACAACACACAGGTTTCTGGTTCCCATTATGCAAAGATGGAACTTTGATCATACAAATTGAGATTGATGATATAATCTGCTTGATTTGTAGTGGATTTTGAGTTTATTTGTTTATTTGCTTGTTTTCTTTATTCAAACGGGCCAATTTTGATGGGTTTTGATTGAGCAATTTGAACTCAATGAAGCAGTGATTGTGTGCTGATCCGCTGTTCATGAAATCTGATAAGGAGCAATAATAGGAAAATTTGTATTCAGCTATATAGTGATTGATAATGGAGCATGAGGTGTTTTGCAATCATGTTTATTCATTACTTCCATGATTTATTGATTTTGTAGTTGGTTGATGTGGGCGGGGTTGGTTTTCAGTTATTCTTACTGTCTTCTGTGAATCGTTCTTACTCGGCAAACTGCAAGCTTTAATGTATGAATTTACGATTACTGGATTGGTCTGTGTATAGTTTATGCCGTTGTATTGTTATGTTACGATTAGCGTTGTCTAGCTCATTGAAGTGCTCAATTCACAGGGGACAAGCTGAGAAGGAATTTAAGGTTGAGGTGGAAGCAATAGGGCGTGTCCGACATAAGAATCTTGTTAGGCTGTTAGGATATTGTGTCGAAGGGGCATATAGGATGCTTGTCTATGAGTATGTTGACAATGGTAATCTGGATCAATGGCTTCATGGTGATGTCGGAGAAGTCAGTCCTCTTTCGTGGGAGATCAGGATGAACATTGTTCTGGGGACTGCAAAGGGGTAATAATGAACTGCCATGAACTACTGTCGTCTTATCGTTGATTGTAACTTGGAATGGTAACTAACTTGCTGCGACTACATTGGTTTTGTTATGATTTTTATTGTAGGTTGGCATACCTCCATGAGGGGCTTGAGCCAAAAGTTGTTCACCGAGACATCAAATCTAGCAATATTCTCCTTGATCGTCAGTGGAATGCTAAGGTGTCTGATTTTGGACTCGCCAAGTTGCTATGCTCCGAGAGGAGCTACGTTACAACTCGTGTAATGGGAACCTTCGGGTGAGTCTCCTTTGCTTTAAGCCTCGGTTCAGCTTTTTTAGATGATTTGATAAAATCGGACCATTTTGCAGTTACGTGGCACCGGAATATGCTTGTACTGGCATGCTGACCGAGAAGAGTGATGTTTATAGCTTCGGAATACTAATCATGGAGCTTATATCTGGTAGAACGCCTGTCGATTACTGCCGTGCACCCGGAGAGGTAAATTACATATCTTCTTCGAGCTATACTCCCTTTGTTTGGTTTCTGTTATATTTCCCCTCTTTGTTATGATCCAAAATTGGGAATGGATGGTTTTATTTAGGTGAACTTGGTAGACTGGCTAAAAACAATGGTGAGCAATAGAAGATCTGAGGAAGTAGTCGATCCCAAGTTGCCCGAGAAGCCAGTCTCTAAAGCACTCAAGCGAGTCCTCTTAGTGGCTCTACGATGCGTTGATCCAGATGCCCAGAAAAGGCCCAAGATGGGGCATGTGGTCCACATGCTCGAGGCGGATGATTTGCTGTCTCGTAGTGTATGAATCCGATTCCTTTCTTAGGCTTTCCCGAGTTTCAACTGTGAACTCTGTTTATACTTGCACTCTTGTTTCGTATAGGAACGCAAGATTAGACGGGATTTTTCTAGTCCTAACCCTGAACATCCACACGACACTGAAGCTGCACCCGTGTTGGACGACGTAGACAGAAGCGAAGGCGAAAGCGGTAGGGACCATCGCCAGGCGGGGCGTTGGAGATGAAGATGAAGATGTTGTACAAATCTAGGTCTTGATATCGATCTGGCATTAAATTAATTTATTTCCCCTGGGATTTTTTGGTTCCTTTGTGTAAGTTTGTTCCCATAGAATGTGAATAAGAATCCCTATTAATAATCATACATACTTCATTAGCTGTTCCATTGTATAGGCTTGATCTGACATTCATCAGCACGCCCTTGTACATTGCTTGATCGACATTACATTCATAAGCGAAAATTGAAAGATGAGCGATTCACACTTGGCTTGTTCTCTGTCTTTTGAATGTAGTGTGTAGTTTCGGAAACAGGTGGAACGCCATCATGAATCCAGCTAAACACAGACAGTAGGGAGGGAGGGAGGCCTACCGGCATCAACATCAGTTGCCACTTGCCTGTGCTCATGGTTTTTGATGGAGTTATTGGCAGGTACGGTACCTATCCAAACAAACAGCTCATATGTACAAGTGTAATGTATTTGTGTTTGTGGGGCTTCTAGTTCTGGCTAGTGTAGATAGGGACCTCTAATGGCCACCTACCTAATTCAAGTTTGATGATATGGGCATTCAGGGTCATCTAAGATCATGTTGATTTTGACAAGTAAAAGAGATGTTTTACAAAAATATGTAATGATCTATATATAGTTAATATGTTAACATAAAGATCAAGTGTAATAAAATGTACTACACATATATATACTCCCTCCGTTCGGCAAAACTTGTCATTTTAGCTTATTTCACAAGTTTTAAGGCAATTAACAAATGTACTAATTTACCCTCAATTATTACCCTCCTTTTTTACTTTATCGAAAACTACAACTAACAAACCATCAATCACATCAAGGGCGTTTTTGTAAATTGAATGGAAAAATACCTAAAATGACAAGTTTTTTTGAACAAAACTAACACCCTAAAATGACAAGTTTTGCCGAACGGAGGGAGTAATGATTAACAAAGAGATGTTTTACAAAGAGATGTTTTACAAACATTTGGAGTAACCTATCATTAAGCCTATAATAAATAATGATTAACATAAAGATCAAGTGTAATAAAATGTACTACACATATATATAGTGTTGTTGGTGTGTTGCTTTCAACTCAAATTTTCTTTGTCTTAATTTACCATCTACCTTAGCTTGTTACTTTGCCCTGTTTTGGGTACACATTGAATGGGTTGTAATTAAAGTTTGAAGCAACTTTAGACCTAAGTTTTGTACAATATGGACCACATTGGATATTGGAGTAGCACTTGATGCCTACTGTAAAGCCTACTTCTATAATTCTATTGAGCATTTTTGTACTTTTTTTTTTTTTTTTTGTACTTCTCATTTCACTTGCAACATAGTAAAACAATGATTCCCTTCCTGATAATTTTTAATCTTACTTTGATTATTTTTGGTGGGACACAAAAATATAGCTAGTTTCAATTAAGTAGTACCTTTTTTTTTTTGAACCGGAAATAATTTGGTATCGGAGGACAAAGCCTTAGATACCAAGAGCATCCAAATGGATGAAATTAAGAAATATAGAATTATCAGGAGGCGCAATACTGGAGAAGTCAAAGTCAAGATGCGAGAGACGATCAGCAGCTCGGTTGATTTCCCTATAAACATGACGAATTTGAGTGGTTTGGAAATGGCCAAGGGAGAGTAGACTGTCAGAGACAATCATTTATGAGTCTCCCGTAGGCTTCCAAATGCCCCTTAGGCTATCAATAATGGTGAGGTTGTCACCTTCAATAATGAGTGGTAATCCCTAGATCTATTGTTGCATTAATTCCTTTTCAGAGGGCAAACCCCTCATAGCCCGTGGCAGAAGGCAAAGGAGAGAGACCCGCACCCATGTAGAGAGTTGATCCTTGAAAGTCCCTTATGATGAAGCCGTAGGAGCCCTTGGACGAAGCGGAGAAGGCCCCGTCGAGGTTAAGTTTGAAAAGTTATATGTAGGCTTTTGCCACTTAAGTTTACCTCTATGTTTCGATTTCTTGTTTGGCGGGTTAGTTGTCGCCACTATATCGTCATTATGTTTCGAGTCAATCCATATAAAACTTTGGTTGTGAATAAAAGACACAATACTCCTTGGATCTGGTTTCAGATTGCCAAACAGAGCTTTGTTACGAAAGTACCAAACACTCCACCAGGCCAGTTTGAGCTTGCTGAAGCGAGAAGTACCTATTTTGTCTTTTATGTTTCTTACAATGGTATTTAAGGGTAGATTTAGATCGAAGTTTTGATTCAAAATGGGCACCAGGGTGGAGTCAAACTTGTGGATAGTATTTTGGGCGATTGGGCAATCCCAAAGAAGATAAGGGATGTCCTCGTGATTTGAACCACAAAGTGGATAGATAGTCGGAATACCCACACCACGAGAAGCCAATACAATCGATGTTCGAACACCATTTTTGGTGATTTTCCAGAGGAAATTTTTAACTTTGGAGGGGTTGTCCATATGCAAGATCCATCTCATGTCAGACTTAGTATGGTTTTTTTTTTGCAGTATTGAGAATTTCTATGGTAGAAGATGTTGAAAACCATCCATTTTTACTCCATTTTCAATATAATCTATCCTGATGTATGTTTTTAGGAATGGTTGTTGCTAGAATGGTTTTAATTATGTGTTGTAGTAAATGGTTCTGGGTGTAATTTTGAACTTTCAAGACATCCAAGGTTTTATTCTGAGCGATAAATTGGTTAATTTTTATTTGGGTGTCAATTAGGTGAGAATTGGACGTCAGATCCAAGATCAGAGACTCCCCCACCCAGAGGTCATTCCAAAAATTGATGTGTTCTCCATTTCCAATTGACCACCTAATTCCTTGCTTGAATATAGGTATGAGTTGTGTTAGCTTAGTCAATTGCCACGATGAGCAACTCTTTCGCTTATAATGTAGTATGTGCCGGTTTTTAAGGTATTTTTTAGAAATTAATAGGGGTGGGCGTGGGACGGGATTAGACGGGACGAGACCGGGATTGGGCCCGTCCCGCTTAATTTTTCCGGGACGGGATTCACCTTTTTTTTTTTAAATCTCACACGGGTCTTATCCCGCACGGAACGGGACAGGGACGGGACGACATTGTCCCTCAAATAGAAATAATAACATATTATAAGTGTCGTTTTCCGCCGATCAGATCCTACAACTACACAACTGAGATTTGGGATTTGAGAAGAAAACAAGTGCGGTATTGCCTCAGATTTTGGTTGCCTCTATAGCCCTAAATAATCTTACATTTACAGACTTTAGTTTACACTTACATTATGTAATTGTAAATGTGTAAAACCTTAAAGGTAAGCTTCAAACTTCAACTTGTAAATGTGTAAAACCTTAAAGGTAAGCTTCAAACTTCAACTTTAAACGTAAATAAAATACAATAACTAAATAGGTAAATAAATAAATTGTAATGTTGCCTTAAAATATAATATAATATAATATAAAGAAGTATTATTATTAAAATTAAAACTTATTTTAAATATATATTATACAATATAGTATAATATATCCGGGATTTGCAGGATCCCACAGTCTTATCCCACATGATTTTTGTGGGACGGGACCGGGACGTGATTTACTTTTTTCCCCTCAAATCCCACCGGGACTGTGACGGGTCCGGAATTTGCGGGATTTGTGCCCACCCCTATAAATTAACATGACCCAAGGATTTTTCGGTTCTACTAAGATCTTCCATATGAGTTTTAGTCGCAATGCAATGTTCATGTCTTCCGAGTTGCATATGCCAAGCCCACCATTTGATTTTGACTTACAAACTTCATACCATCCAATAAGAGGTTTGTGTTTAGGCTCTTTGTTTCAGAAGAAGTTGTGATTGATCCTATCTAGATCTGTATGTACCGGGCTTCCCGTGAGCAGGCTATTACTGCAGAAGGCCCAGGGTTTGGTCCGTGGCAGTGGTGTCAGATGACTCTTCCTGTAAAACTTGGTGGGTTTGGGGTGCTTTCGGCGGAGGATGTTAGTCATTTTGCTTTCATCGCATCTCGTCTCCAAACGGCTGAGCTCCAAACATCCATTTTGTCTTCACCTTCTGGACGTCCGGACAGTTGCCTTGACAGCGTCCTCACCCGATCTATCTCGAGGTATGTCGCCTATGTTGGTTCGGATATTGATGACTTGTTTGTATCCCCCGCCCCCAAAAAAATCATGTCAGTACTGACAGATCGATACTTCAAGTTCATTGATGACAACTTAGTGTCCACCCTCAATCCGACTCCCAGACAACCGCATGTTTTGCAAGCGGTGAGAGGAGCAGAGCGCATGATTTTTTGTTGACTACTCCCATTGAGGGTCTAGCTCAAACCATGTCGTCTCACCAGTTTCGTTCGGTCCTCCAATACCATCTTTCGATCCCTATGTTTAGTGGCTATCCGACCTGTCCTAGTTGTGAGCTTGACAGGATGGACCCATTTGGAGATCACGATATGCATTGCAGTCGAGGCACCGAGACAAAACACCGACACAACATGGTCCGAGATGTTTTGGCTGATATTTGTTACAAAGCGGGCATCGCAGTTCAAAAGGAAGCGCATACTGGTATGAGTAATGAGGATGGTGTTGAGTTGAGGCTAGGAGATTTGTTGGTTTGTGGGTGACACAAGGGTAGAGACACTTGTGTGGATGTGGTTGGTGCTTCACCGTTCACAATTAGAGCTAATGATTCCTTTGTACCCGACAAGGCGGTCTCTCAAGCCACTGAAAGAAAGGAGAAGAAGTACGCGGATATTTGTGTTGCTAAGGGGTATTGTTTCATGACATTTGCGTTTTTTACTTTTGGAGAACTGGGGGATGATGCTATTGGTTTTTATGAAGCGTGTTCAATTGGTTACGAAAAGCAACGAGGCAGGGTCTGATAATGGTGATTTCATATTTCATAGAGTTGGTTTTACTATTCAAAAAGGGGTTGGAGCTCAATTTGTTACGAGGCTTCCAACTAACTTTATGTAAAAAAAATCCATCATAATAAAGTTTTATAATAATAATAATAATAATAATAATAATTATTATTATTATTATGGAATAATTTATTAAATAATAGTAATAAATAGTAACAATGCTATTTTTAAAAAAAAAATTGTTGAGTTTACAATAATAATAATTGAATAATTGAAAAGATAATTACTCCAAAAGTAACTTATAGCATGTGCAATGGTAAGCACAAAGGTTCTTATGCATGTCACATAGGATATATTTTTTTCTTCTAAAAAGTAAAAGTGTACGAGCCCTTTGTCTTGGTCTCTTATATAAGAGCCCAAGGAAATGGGGCTCATGACACTCTCTTCCAATAGCAGGGTGCCATGTGGCAAAGCTAGTATATTAATTCCTTAAAAGTGAAATTCCGGCATAATATGATATTAAAAAAAATTGTATTTGAACATAATATTATTTTATCTAATTATAGACACCCATTTTGCATTTTTTTTAAAAATCATTTCAATAATACCCATATAAAAAGTAATTTAAGGGTCCAAAAGTCGGGCTTACGAATAACGGTCAAAATAATAAAAAGATAGAATGAGACTCTTCAACTGATTTAGCAGAGTAAAAGTAAGTTAAGGGCCCGTAACTGGGTTCACGAATGAGGATGCTCTTAGGGTCAAGAGACACACAAGAATGAGAGTGATGCGGGATCATCCAAAGCATCTTCGGATGATGTCCTTCTCAAGAGGAAGAAGAAAGCTCCACCATGAGAGAAGATCCAAAGCTGCAAGCTTGATCATCTTGACGTTTTTACATTCGTCCAACAACATTGACAGCTTTTCAACGTCTCTGTAAAATGGGTCGTACGGATTCAATATTAATCGGAATGAGGCGTTCCATACCTTGTTGGAACGAGGAAGAAGAGATCTACAACTTTGTTCTTGAAAGTTTTTCCAGATTCGACATGGAGCTTGGCCGAAAATAAACATCTTTGCAAGTTGTACTGTTTGGAACGAAAATCAGCTCCTTACATTACTATTTTTAGTATTAATTTTACTTAAGTTATTTTAGGAAACTTTAGATGTTATTTTATTAATTTATCAAGTTATTAGTTTTATTAATTCCTTTAGATAAATCGGCCCATTAGCCTTAGAGGTCTATATAAGCCGATTCCCTCTTTGTAATTCAGTTGGAACTTTTATGAATACACATCTCTCATATAGAGCGTATACACGTGAGTGTTTGATGATCCAACTAGAGCCGTGCTCGTTGATCATAGAATTGATATTGTTTCAGCTTGTTTTGCTTTGTGTTCATCAACTTCGCAAGACTTGGTGATCCTAGTATCCACAAGCCCCCTCCTTGTGCCTCCAAGTTGTCCGCTTGGTTGTGTAGGGTTGCAGAGGCGGGTTATATAGTCATTGATATTGGGTCATACCTTCTACGAAAGCCTGAGGTCTCTATCTTGTTCTATATAGATCGTTTCAGTCCTTATCAGGTCGTGTCTTTATTCAATTTCGAGTCTTTATTTCAGTTTGTCGAGTCTTGCATCTTTCTTGGTCTTTTTTGCTGCGTTTCTTGAGTTCTTGTTTGAGTCTTGGTCGAATCTTGATCGAGTTTCTTGAGTCTTGCTGCGTTCTTTGTTAATTCTTGAGTCTTTCTTTAGTTTCTTGCTTGATTGTCGAAGATCGGACCATCTCACGGCTAACCCCGTATCAAATTGGTATCAGCCTGGAGTCTAAAGTTTCCTAAAATAACTTAAGTAAAATTAATACTAAAAATAGTAATGTAAGGAGCTGATTTTCGTTCCAAACAGTACAGCTTGCAAAGATGTTTATTTTCGGCCAAGCTCCATGTCGAATCTGGAAAGACCTTCAACAACAAAGTTCTAGATCTCTTCGTCCTCGTTCCAACAAGGTATGGCACGCCTCGATCCGATAAATATTAAATCCATATGACTCATTTTACAGAGACGTTGAAAAGTTGTCAATGCTGCTGGACGAATGTAAAAACGTCAAGATGATCAAGCTTGCACCTTTGGATCTTCTCCCATGGTGGAGCCTTCTTCTTCCTCTTGAGAAGGACATCATCCTAAGGTGCCTTGGATGATCCCGCATCAATATTTGATACGGGGTTAGCCGTGAGATGGTCCGATCTTCGACAATCAAGCAAGAAACTAAAAAAAAACTCAAGAATTAACAAAGAACGCAGCAAGACTCAAGAAACTCGATCAAGATGATCAAGATTCGACCAAAACTCAAACAAGAACTCAAGAAACGCAGCAAGAAAGACCAAGAAAGATGCAAGACTCGACAAACTGAAATAAAGAATCGAAATTGAATAAAGACACGACCTGATAAGGACTGAAACGATCTATATAGAACAAGATAGAGACCCCAGGCTTCCGTAGAAGGTAGGACCCAATATCAATGACTATATAACCCGCCTCTGCAACCCTACACAACCAAGCGGACAACTTGGAGGCATAAGGATGGGGCTTGTGGATACTAGGATCACCAAGTCTTGCGAAGTTGATGAACACAAAGCAAAACAAGCTGAAACGATATCAATTCTATGATCAATGAGCACAGCTCTAGTTGGATCATCAAACACTCACGTGTATACGCTCTATATGAGAGATGTGTATTCATAAAAGTTCCAACTGAATTACAAAGAGGGAATCGGCTTATATAGACCTCTAAGGCTGATGGGCCGATTTATCTAAAAGAATTAATAAAACTAATAACTTGAGAAATTAATAAAATAACATCTAAAGTTTCCTAAAATAACTTAAGTAAAATTAATACTAAAAATAGTAATGTAAGGAGCTGATTTTCGTTCCAAACAGTACAGCTTGCAAAGATGTTTATTTTCGGCCAAGCTCCATGTCGAATCTGGAAAAACCTTCAACAGCAAAGTTGTAGATCTCTTCGTCCTCGTTCCAACAAGGTATCGGCCGGGATCAGCTGTCCCAAAAGGGACAGCCCCCTGTTTGGCCTCCCCTCACCCCCAAAACCGAAAAAAAAAAGAAAATTGATTATAGTTTGTAAAAAAAAAGGGAAAATAATAAGGGGTGAGATTATGTGAGTAGGGACAAGGGGATAGGGGAGGTTGTGTGACAGTGGATCCTCACCGACAAGGTATGGCACGCCTCAATCTGATAAATATTGAATCCGTACGACCCATTTTACAGAGACGTTGAAAAGCTGTCAATGCTGCTGGACGAATGTAAAAACGTCAAGATGATCAAGCTTGCACCTTTGGATCTTCTCCCATGGTGGAGCCTTCTTCTTCCTCTTGAAAAGGACATCATCCGAAGGTGCCTTGGATGATCCCGCATCAATCTCCCTTTCTTGAAAAGGGTTCGCCCTCGAATCCAAGGTCGCATTTCATTCCGCAAAGGCATCCACATGAGCTCCTGGATCGAAAACCTCATGCCCATGGAAACTCATCTCAAGACCGATTGATGTAGGGATTGACCACTCCCAATGATTTTTGTCTCAACTTTATCTACAAAATCAAGAAAAGAAACTTTATGAGTGCATAATTCAGATTTCATATCAAAGTCATGATGTTCTAACTTAATATGCACTTTAACTTGGTCATTAATCCCTAAGTTTCCATCCAAAGCTAGCAAGTTTTCATCCTTTTTAAAGGTCGAATTTTCAATTAATTCAAGACTAGCAATATTAGAAGAATTTTCACCATCAATGATCAAATTAGAAACTTTGCCTTTCTCTAAGCACAAATCTTCTCTTTGATTATCATCACAAGGTGTAGATTGAACATTTAAATCAATCAAAGAATCATCATGCTCATATTCATTGCAATCATCATGATCATAGACAAGTAAATTAAGATCTTGATCATTATTATCAACATGATTTACATGGTCATTAATCAGCGAATTATTTATGCTAGAAGAAACATTAAGTTGAGTAGAAATAGGATGAGTTTCTTCCCTTTCAATTGGCGGCACTTCATCTCTGGGTGAGACTCCTTGTACAAACACCGTATTAGAGCCAAAATGCCGAAGCTCTATTGTCGTAAAGCGTTTATCCACCTTAACCATTTCATTATTGAACTTTACCAACATCTCATTCATGGCGTTCATGGTGATCATCAAGGTGTTGAATTGCTCATGAGTTATAGTAGTGGTCGAGTTGTTCCCATTGTTGGGCTCGTTTTTAACCTGAATATTAGACATGAAAAAAAGAAGACAAACAAAGAACTATGTAAAAGTTAGAAAAATATAAATCACCTCACACGTGTTTCGCTCACACTCCCTCTTTAATTGGTATGTCACGCTTGTTGGGGCAATCCGCCTTGGGCAAATCAACACTCAAGCAAAGACTTAGCAACACAAGGTAAGAGATCAGGAGAATGGAAAGAAACAAACAACCGAAAAAACCAACAGGACAAAGGTATCGAGTCGGTAGGACAAAGTATCGAGTCGGTAGTTTCACAACAGAAGCAAAGTATGGACTCGGTATGCAAAGGTATCGACTCAGTATGTAGGGTATCGACTCGGTATGTTAGGGTATCGACTCGGTACCTGTGGGTTTCCAGCACCCGACACACACAACACTGCACTCGACAGGGGTCAAGAGCAACTCGATATGGACTCAAAAGCACTCGATCCAAGGTGATTAGCACTCGACAAAACTGAAAAAGAAAAGAAAATAAAGGAAAGAATGAGAATTTACCTCTTTTGATTGAAAACCTTAAGTTAGGATGTTGTAGTTGCAGGGTAGGGTTTCAATTTAGAATTTTGTGGAGGTAATGTGTTTGAGATAGGGTGTATCGACTAGGGTTGAGAAAAGGGTTCACCAATTTGTCCTTGGGAGCTTTCTTGCACTAGAACAAACAAACACTTTTTTTTTTGGACTTACTTTTGCCCCTAGTGAATTTGAATCCTCCTAGGTCCAAGTATGTATGTCTCTTCTTTTTTTTTGACTGAATTCGAAACTGATTTTTTTTTATTTTTTTTTTAACCTAATGCAAGAAAAGACTCAACAAATAGGAAAGGACTCGCAAATTCTGAGACAGATGGTGATAAAAGATTAAATATGCAGCCCTAAAGATAAATAAATAGGTGAGGCTTTTGTTATCTTTGGTAAGTGGATCTATCTAAAGCTTTAAAGATAAATGATAAATAAATAGGAATTATATCTACCAAAATCAGATTTATAATAAAAGCAATAGATAAATGGAATTCCGGGTTTATTTTGTGTTTCTTTTGATGTATTATGTTATTGTATTTATTTCAGATCTTCATGATCTCATCCTTCGGGATGCTCTCGGGTTGGCTAACCACCACCCGAATTTTTTCCTTATCAAAAAAAATATATATATAGATAAATGGAATCTACAATATAAAAGCAAAAGCATTATTTGTGCAAAAGAATTTGCCACGTGTCCAGTCAAGAGATTTTAGGAGAGTTTTCAATATATTTTTTTTTTTTTGAAAAGAATGCGCTTGAATTTGAAGCGGTTTCTTTTCTCTCCTTCCCTGCTCACAAGTCACCCCCACGTTTCCACAAACTGCTCTCCTGTTCAGACAAACTGCTCTCCTACGTCCTCTCAATCCGAAGCAGCAGGAGGAGAAGACCGAGGCAGAATTATTCAAGGTCGACGATCTCTGAGGGTGCCACAACAAATCCATCCACAGGTACGTGTTTGATTTGAAGATGTCATTTTTTTCGAAAATTAGGGTTTAGGAGATTCAATTTGGGGGATTTAGATCCAACTTTAGCACAAAAATTTATTGATATAGTTGTGCTTTAGGGAGTTCGAAGTCTGACCGATCTACTGCGAGTGGAGGCGGTGGACGGAGAGGAGGATGTGGGCGGAGACGAGGCGATGGCGCGGTGGAGGCGATCGAGGTCGTTCTGCCATGGCCGTCCAGATTTGGGATGAAAAGGGCTTCTCTTTCTCACCATGATTTGCAAGGTATGAAATTTTTCTCACCATGATGTTGATGATGGAATTTGAAGGTTCAATCTTTTGCTTTTGTTTCTGCCGATTCTAAATTACGTTTTTTCCGGCTTCGCTGCTAGAGCCTGAATTCGGAATTTGAAGGTTCAATCTTTTGCTTTTGTTTCTTCCGATTCTAAATTAGGTTTTTTTGGTATCGCTGCTAGAGTCTGAATTCGAAGTCAGTGCGTTGAATGTGAACTTGATTTAGAGACGTTGATTCTCTATTCGACACTTGAATTTGGGAATTGGAAAACGTTCGAACCGCCGCCTCGCTTCTTGCAAGTAAGCTATCCTCCATTCCTCTTACATATTCATGTTCCTTCCTTGCTCCTGTAATCTTATTTTCTTTCGTAACCGCCGACTAACTTCTCGTCTTTCCTCCCTGTCTTCGTTGTGGTCACAATCCCCTCTAATATTTTGGACCCATATTTAGTTTAGATAGATCAATTGCTACTCTCTGGCAAATGCAAGCACCGGAGGCTGCTGTTGGAGTTGCCGACGATGATGGCTGACAGGAGCGTCGCAGATGCCATGAAGGCTTCTTTTTGTCTCTTCATGGTGTATCTGGCCAGGTTTGGTTGGAAACCTTAATCTCTAATATTGACCCTTCAATTTGTTCATCTTTTTCTATTGATTGTGAATTGATTGGATGAATTTCAAGATTTTTTGGACTAATTTACTTCTCCTCCATCTTGCCATCTTATTTTCGAAGCCATGTGATTTTTTGGATTCGGTCCCAATTCCACGGGCTAGGCGGTGGTTTTTTTCACTTCTCCATCTAACCGTTCGATTTCTGGTGTGGTGATAGGTTGTGGTGGTAATCTAGGCGGTGGAGATCTGGGACATGACACGCTTCTTCTTTTTTTCTCACTAGCATATATGTACGGTATTAAACCCTTTCAATTGAACTGATTTTTGCTCGATTGAATTTAGGGTTTTCTTAGTTGAGTTTTCGCCAATTGAATCGGGACTTCAGTTTTGATAGAGTTTCTTCATCCAAATCTCAAAACTTTCTCTTTTACTTCTTCTCGTCGTCACCTAAACCGCTTTTGCCTTCTCTTTTCTCTGCAAAATTGAAGTGTGACCTTCTTCTTTGCAAGAATGAAGCCAAGGAGTTGATGCTTCATTCACAAAAAACAATTTTCTGATTCTTGTAAGGATCTGAAATTATTGTTTATAGGCGCTTTAATGTTTTTTTAGCTTTCCTATCTCTTTGCGCTTTGCCTTCTATGTTATTTCTTTGTTCATGCTTCAGCTTTTGTTCTTACAATCATGTTTTGTGTTGTTCGTTTGATGTTAGGTTGATGCCACTCCTATTGTTGTCGTTTAGGACAAAAACTTTGCTAAGGAAGGTGAGTTTTATCTTCTCCTTTTGCCTTTTGTTTTTGTGTGCAATTGTTCTGGTTTAGGCATCCTATAAGTTGCTCTTGTAAGTTGTCATGCTAACTCATATGCTCAACTCTGTCTCATGAGGAAATCAGTACGAAAGTCGTGATGCTTTCTCTTTTTACCCTAATCTGATAGTTTCTAATAGAGTTAAGTGGATGACCACATTTGATCATTCGCCATGCTATCTCAACTTCTGATTTAGAACCGCATTATTTGAGAGAAGGATACATCTGTCTATCTGAGCATGCGTCATATTATTTTTCTCAATCTGCGATCATGTTAGAATTGAAATGGTGCATTCTCCCAAATTCTAGTGTTTAGGATGAAACATTACTCTATAGTTTCCTCTTTTTTATTATATCCATGCCATGTTTTAATTGCAGCTTACTGTTAATATCAATGAAGCCTTCCTTTTCTCCAATTTTCATGATATCATAATTCATAATCATAAATAGCTCTTACGCAGCTTGAAACGGATGAATATGAAAGATTTTATGGACTTGATCCAGCAAGTCTAATGATATCCATCTTGAGAACAAGTGAGTGGACTATTATTGCATGTTTAGTGCTTGAAAAAGTAGTTACTAAATCTTCCTATTCATTCTGTATAAGTTTGCATATAAAGTAGTTACTAAATCTTCCTATTCATTCTGTATAAGTTTGCATATGTGCTGATTTTATGCTCACTGCTTTCAGAGCTGGAAATTTGATTGGTCCAGGCATGGGTGCAGAAGTGTCTAGTGATGTGACATCCTCGCTTGGACCTGTTAAATAGACAGATTTACAGAGTTGAGTAATATCGGGCCCAAGGTATGACCTTTATCGGCTTATTCACTGTTGGATCGCTTTGTTATTTTCCTTCAATTTCTCTTAAGGTCTGAGCTTTCGACATGTCTTCTTTTTTACATCATATGTTTTGCAGATGATATTGAAGATCCTGATGCTGGTAATAGTTCTATTTTTGGTAGTTTATGGATTTAGTTTTGCCCATCGGTTTGTTTTTGGTCTATTACACTCTTTTAATTATCCCCAATGAATGAATTTTATAAGTTTCAAATGGCTCCCAGTACACATTGGCAGATTTACAGAGAATATTTTTAAATTGGGATGTAGATTGTATATTCACATTCCCTGAGCTTTTGAAAGTTTCATGTTGTACTTACTTGAATATCTGATAATTCTACGCCGATCTTCTTATTTCGGCCTATGATTAGGTGATCTCTTGAAACTGGATATGGTACTTCCATTGCTTGAGCAATTACGGGTAGAAGATCGATTGGCACCCTATTTGCCAGAGGTAACGAGTCTTACTTTGAAGGCTTGAAAAACTCCCCTCTTTTCTTCCACAAGATGTTGTTGTTTCATCTCTTTGTAATTACAGGGTCAGTCACGAGCTGTCTTGATAGAATTATTGCAAAGCCCTCCTTTCCACCAACAAGTAGACTCTTTCACTTACGTAAGACGTGAAACATTCCTCCTTTACTTTATATTGGTTAATGCATGTTGTGTGATCGTTGAGATGAAAAGTATTTCATTCTCATTTTCCAGTGTGTACTTACAATTTGTTCTTGTGTTTCAATAATTTCCTTATTATCCTAAATGTAGGTACTGAAGACAGGCCAAAACTTGAATTTGTTTAATTATAATAGTGGAGGAACAACATTAACTTCTCAAAGGGAAAGCTTGACCTCTGTGTAATTTGATATGAGGGCTCCCCTTCAAGAGTTGAACAAGACAAACTCTTCTCATTATGTAATTGGGTGAGTCATTCCATTTTTTTAGTTATAGTAGCAATATGGCAGCTTTTCTAAGCTCATTGGATCTCTAATTACTTGGACATATTGAGCTCTTTGAATATTTGACATCATTTGATAAGGGGATGATCAAGCAATTTGTATCTAATAAAATGGAATAATGATTTTGGTCGAAATGGTTGTTTATTTGTCTACAAACCTGCACTTATAGCCACCTAAGCCTCTAAGTCTGATATTATTTGGTGTCTACGAATGCAGAGCATCTCAACCTATAACAATGGAAGCTGTCAGGCAAAATGCATACTTATCTCTTTACATTAGTGCTTGAATGTCTCCTAGGTTTCGTCAATAGGTACGAAAAATGCACACTTGTGAGCAAATTAAGGAGTTGTATAAAAAGGTATGGTTATCCCTCTTAAAAGCCTTTACTTTCTTTTAATGTTATTAGGGTAATCAATACTAAGGCTTAGTTGAAAGGCTTTTATTTCTCGTGTAATTTGCAGGCAGCTGCATCGACTAAAGTTGCACTAGAAAATGCGGTGAAAGCCCTTAAAAAACACCGGAAACAACGAGAACATGATGAGTTATTGAAGAAAATTCAGATTTCATCTGATGAATGAATTAAGGATTTGAATGAAGAGGTATAGTTATATCTCTCTTGCTATTTAAAAGCATTTTATTTCGTTGAGAATTTGAATGAAGAAAATTCAGATTGTAATGTTTTTTGTTACAGTGGTTGAGAAGTTTAGTTATACATTGCCCGAGTTTAGTTGTGTTCTGTTGTGCTTATATCATCCAGGGAGGTTGTGTTTATTATAGACAATATTAAGTCAATTTTTTTAATGTCAGGCCAAATAGCCATAATTGAACATCCAACCTCACGCTTTAAGGTTCTTCCCATAGATTCTATCAATTTGGTCGAAAATTATGCGATTTTACTCTGCATGGTGTAGTTTCCTTTCCATGCACAGAGAATACATTAATACAATATTAAAAATAATTTAGATAGATTTTAATAAATAAATAAAATAATTATCTAAATATAAATCATTTTTTCACCAATAAATTATATAGATATAAATATAATTAGTACAACATATTATATATTGTATAATATAAATATCTTTTATTTAGATTATTTCAAAATATAAATAATCTTCACATTTATAAGGTGAAAGTCTGGACCCTACTTTACTTCATTTTGGTCGTATTTATAGGAAGAGTGAATTCCCTCTTCTTCATATCAAAACTCGGAGACGTATTTCTCAGGTACACTCTTTCATAATATTGCAAGGATAGTGCAGTCAATTAATTGTTGAGCTTGTGTTTATGTATCCATGTTGGACTAGGAATTGGAAAGGGATTGTCGAAGTGTCTAGAATCGATTCAGTTTGCATTGTGTTAGTATTTGGGTATTCTCTGAATGTGCAAGACTTTTTAACCTTATGTTGCCATAATGCCATGGAGAATGTTTTATTTGCCGGTAGCAGTAGAATATCCGCCAAAGGGCTCGGTTCCCCTTTGTTTCCACCAAGTTTGTATGATTTTGTGTGTTCTATTATCTGTCTCTGTTGTCTTGAATTCTGCTTTCTTCAAACATGAAAGTTAATGATTTGAATTCTCCATCTAAAAACTAATGGAACTGTTAACATGCCAGATTCACATAGCCAAGATGACATTGGTGGAAGATGTCAACCTCGAGGAGTTCGTCATGACCAAGGATGAATTCTCTAGAGATGATATGAATGTCATTTGCACTGAAGTTGTAAATCAAGCACAATTATACAACAAAAGCACCACTCAGATAAAGAGTGAGAAATCAAGAGTGACACAAGAACACACAATATCATATGGAAACTTTTCATCATTCGCCTGAAACTTGCCATCATTAGCGACCTATAAATAATACTCCCTCTCAAAGGAAAAAGAAAAAGAAGGAACACCTACCCGTTTATAATTTGTTAATATGACTGCAACCATTTGAAATTTGAAATTTGTTAATATTACAATACTTACCCGTTCATAATTCTAAAACGCAATTATTGGACAGAGTCAAACTTGTGGGTGCGGGGAAAAAAAATTGAAATCCCAGGGTTATCGGACGAAATATCTGAAACCTTTGTTTACCATGCGAATTATGCTAAACCTAAGGTTCTATGTTTTACACATCGTTTAAAACACATTGATTAATATAATTGCATATGAAAAATAGGATGAGTTTACTTAGGGTTTTTCTATGGAAAGATGGGTTTATGTAGTTTAATAATAATGTATATATTTCATGTGTCATACATAATACTATAACACCCGATAAATATTAATTGTGATTTTCATATGGTTTTTAAAAATCTCGTGCGTCTGCGCACGGGTCACTGACTAGTTTAGATAAAAGATAAATCGAAATTCCCAAAGATAGAACAAAGCAACAAACTAGGGTTTCTTGTGTGTGGAGGACTGATTTTCGGCCAAGCAAGGCTATAGGGACACAAGAGTGTCGTCGGCTATGGTGCGCACAAGGGGCTGTGCACACGCAGTGGTCGACTCCACGGTCTCGGCTAGGCTTTGTGTTTAGGCTAAGCAACCACAACAATCACAAACAAACAAGATTAGTGCAATAATCAAATAAAGAACAAGAAGTAAAAGACCAAAACAAGAACTGACTCTATTTTTGTGTTTTTGTGTTTAGGAAAAGAAAAATACTCAATCTTGATGTCGGAAATCAAAGATCTGATACCAATTTGATACGGGGTTAGCCGTGAGATGGTCCGATCTTCGACAATCAAGCAAGAAACTAAAGAAAGACTCAAGAATTAACAAAGAACGCAGCAAGACTCAAGAAACTCGATCAAGATGATCAAGATTCGACCAAGACTCAAACAAGAACTCAAGAAACGCAGCAAGAAAGACCAAGAAAGATGCAAGACTCGACAAACTGAAATAAAGACTCGAAATTGAATAAAGACACGACCCGATAAGGACTGAAACGATCTATATAGAACAAGATAGAGACCCCAGGCTTCCGTAGAAGGTAGGACCCAATATCAATGACTATATAACCCGCCTCTGCAACCCTACACAACCAAGCGGACAACTTGGAGGCACAAGGATGGGGCTTGTGGATACTAGGATCACCAAGTCTTGCGAAGTTGATGAACACAAAGCAAACCAAGCTGAAACGATATCAATTCTATGATCAACGAGCACAACTCTAGTTGGATCATCAAACACTCACGTGTATACGCTCTATATGAGAGATGTGTATTCATAAAAGTTCCAACTGAATTACAAAGAGGGAATCGACTTATATAGACCTCTAAGGCTGATGGGCCGATTTATCTAAAGGAATTAATAAAACTAATAACTTGAGAAATTAATAAAATAACATCTAAAGTTTCCTAAAATAACTTAAGTAAAATTAATACTAAAAATAGTAATGTAAGAAGCTGATTTTCGTTCCAAACAGTACAGCTTGCAAAGATGTTTATTTTCGGCCAAGCTATATGTTGAATCTGGAAAAACCTTCAACAACAAAGTTGTATATCTCTTCGTCCTCGTTCCAACAAGGTATGGCACGCCTCAATCCGATAAATATTGAATCCGTACGACCCATTTTACAGAGACGTTGAAAAGCTGTCAATGCTGCTGGACGAATGTAAAAACGTCAAGATGATCAAGCTTGCACCTTTGGATCTTCTCCCTAGGGGTGGGCATATCCGGGTATCCGACACGAACCGGATAACCGTGTTGGATACCCGAAACCATTTAAGCTCAAATTGCCGAACCGTACACGAACCGTTAACAACCGGGTATCCGACACGGTTAGCTAATCGGATCCTGGTCGGATACCCCGGGTATCCGACACGAACCATCAGTTAAAAAAAGTGTGTAAACTGGAGGAGAACCCTAAACCAAACCCTGCCGCTACCATTGAACTCCTCCATCCTTCCCAATCCAAATTCGATTCTAAGCTTCTAGCACCGGAAAAATGCTTCTGCTTATGCCAAAAACAAAAGAGAGAAGAAGGAGATGCGAAGAATAAAAGCAAAAGAGGCCAAATAGAGAAAATCAAAACAAAAATAGAGGGATTAAATGAGAGAAGAAGGTGATGGAATCGCAGAAAAATAAGGTTGGGGATGTCTGAAGTCTAATTGCTGGTGGAGGGTGAAGTTCCGACGGCGACACCTCCTTGTGGTTGGCGGTGACGGCTGTTTCTCGTTCTATTGCAAGCAGATGCAAGTATGCAACCGCCACCAAGATCCGAATTAATTGAACCCGAAGTTGAACAGACGGAAGTATGCAACCAGATCCAAGTGGAGGAGTGGAGGAGTGGAGAAGAGTGTTGTGGGCGGGTAGGAGAAGTGGAGAAGAGAAGAAGATCTGTCGGCTGATCGGTTGAGAGGAGAAGAGTTTTGTGCGTTAATTGGTCTCCGTTTAGGCCATTAGGGTTTGTTTTGTTTTGGAACTTAAAAAAAAGCCCAAAAATGGGTTAAATAAAGGCCCAAAAAAAAGTTAAAAAAATAAGGTCGTGTCTTGTCTCGAACCTGGATTGACAGGCGCAATCGGAAGACACCACTACCAACTGAGCTAACAGATTTCATTGTCATTTTAGGGATTACATTTATATTAGTACTAAATTAACGTAATATAAATTTTTTATAAAAAAATTAAACGGTTCGTGTCGGGTATCCGACAAGGGGATTTGCCCGAACAGTATCCGAACCGTTTAATGTCGTGTTTTAGCGGTTCGTGTCATTTTCGTGTCGTGTCTTTTCGGTTTCGTGTTTTTTCGTGTCGTGTCGTCGTGTTTTCGTGTCGTATCAGTCGTGTCGGGTTTTTCTGCACACCCCTACTTCTCCCATGGTGGAGCCTTCTTCTTCCTCTTGAGAAGGACATCGTCCGAAGGTGCCTTGGATGATCCCGCATCAGAGAGTGCAAATAATAAATAGTTGGATCGGATGTTACTCCATAAATTTAACACCATCAAATTTGTTTTTTTTTAGAACGTTTGGGCAAAAAAAACTACTACTCTCTTCGTTTCAAAATAAAGGTCGTTTATCTTTTTTCTGCACACTTTTTCAGGAGGTAAAAACACTATAAAATATTATTTTTTAATTAAAATTTTAAAATAATTTTAGACATATGTAAAAACTTATAAAAATAAATTTAGTAAAAAATTAATATTTTATACGTATAATTTTTATCCTCTTAAAATGCGTGCTGAAAAGTACAACGAGTTTTATTTTAAATCAGAGGAGTACTACTCTCTTTGCTCATCATAATTAAAAGGGAAATTTACAGAAAACCACCCGCTAAATATAGCCTTTTACACTTAACCACCCATTAAATACAAAATTACAAAAAACCACCCATTAAATGGGTTTTGTTTTCAAATCACCACCCGTTGTATATTTCTATTAGAGTTTGTCAAATATATATGATATTACAATATTTTAAGTTTTATATTTAAATTAAAATCTCAAATAGATTTAAAAATCTATTTGACTAAATTTTTTAAAAATATTTTTTAAAAAACTTGATGTATATATGAACAAATTTGTTCTATTTTATTCCAAAAAATGTTTATATTTTATAGATTTCTTTTTAATCAAAATTAAATAAGTTTATAAGTTATTAGAAATGTTTAAATTTAATAATATTTTTCATACTAATAATAATAATTAATGTCTCATTTAAATTCCATATTTGTAAACCCCTACACTATACTAAAAATGAGAAAAAAAATCTAAATATTTGTTTAAAAAATATTTTCCAATCTTAAATATATTTTTCTTAAAAATATTTTTTAATATAATGTATCTTTATTAAAGTTTGTTTGAATTTTTAAATAAAATTAAATATGATTTTCCACATTTAGAAAATCCGCCCTCCAAATAATTTTAAAAAATTTTACACTCTTTTTCCCCCTAATATGTTAATATAATTTTTTTAAATCTCTACCATAAATATAATTTAAATATATTCAAACTTAAACTTTAAATTTTAAGTATAAAATATTAGAACTTCCAATCCTCCCAAACGCTCTCTTTTCTAAAAACCCAAAACCCAACCCTAAAAGCTAACCTTTCTTCAACCTACCCAGCTGCCGCCAGGCGCCAGTGCAGCTTCGATCCTTCATCGGCCGCCTCCGGTTGCTTCTGTGCGCCTACTATCATCACCAGCCTCTTGCCATGGCTTCCTCCGGCAGCCTTGCCCGCCTGGCTCCCCGCCTCCCCGATCTACACCCTCAACACTCAAAACTATCAAAACCAAACCCTATTAAATCTTCCATTCCAGCCGGCGCCGCTGACGACTCTTCTCTCCGTCGGCCGGTGCGGCTTCCCCACATGCTCCGACACCGCTCTGGATGCCTCTCTCTCTCTCTCTCTCTCTCTCTCCCAACTACCCAGATCCCTCAGGCCCCAGATCTGTCCAAACATCCGGTTGTAAAGGCCCGGATTTTTAAATAATAAATTTCAATAAATAAAATAAATAGATTTAAGTCGAAAAAAATAAATAAATTTGGATTTCATTATTACTTTCGGATTCGATATGTCGATTTGAAAATTAGATCGATTCTGTCTTTCACCTCGGGTATTCAAATTCCGACTCGTGACCACAATTCCGTCTCCTATCACCTATTCTTATCTAATCTCTACACTTGGTCCCCATATTTGACCAATTTCAACACACTTTCTCTATTTTGGGTAAAATTCTATCCTAAACCTCTCCTTTTATTTCCACACTTTGACAACAAACAACATCTTTATCTGTTCAAAAAAATCAGGCCATTGACCCATTTCAAACCACACAACCCCAAACATCACCTTATCTTCTCTTCCCCTTTGATTTTTGCCGAAGAGCTCTTGCCTCCACCACCACACTCCTCCCTTCCTCCATTTCCGTCGAGCACCGCAGCCACCACCATCTGTATTCACCCTAGCCGCCGGCTGAGACCCCCCATAGCACCACAGAGCAACGTCCGAGCGTTGTCCCGAGCACCACCCGAAACCGCACCGCTCCACTCCTCTTCTCTCATCCTCCTTCTGCGAGCAGCTCCCTGGAGTTCCGCCTCGCCCTCCTTGGCGTTTCCGAGCACCCAGAGCCTCCGAAGTGTCGCCGCCGCCGCCGCTGCAGCCCCCGACTCCTCCCTTCCCCTGTCTTTTTCGAGTTGCAACGGTAAGTGGCCGTCTCCGCTCCTTTTTGCCTCCTTTCGATGTAAAGCTCCGACCTTAATGTCCCCAGACCCTCCCCAGGTCCTTCTGATCGGAGAATCCAACCCCGACGCCACCGCAGCCCGAGCTTTCTCTTTCCGGCGAGGTCGAGAACCCCCCCCCCTCCGGTTGGTGAGCTTCTTTCTCCCTCATTCTTTCCTTTCTTCTTGCCTTGTGTGTGTGTCGGTGTCACGGCCAAGTCGGAGCCGGAAACCATCGCCGGCCGCCTCTCCTTCCTCTTTCCTTCCCCTCCGTTGTCGAACAGACCTGTTTGGGAAGATGATGAAAGTGACCGGTCCGGTCCAGCATTTCTTTTGTTTTGTTTTGGTCCGGTTCAGCTTTATTTAAATGAAAACCGGTTTTATGGGTGTTGTTTTAATAAGAAATGGGTTGGGTTATCTTGGATCCGAATTTAGAAAAAGTTTGGGCCTTTCCTTTTCTTCTTTGTTGGGCCGGCCAGATTCTCCTCTTGGGTTATGTATGTTGATTTGAGGAAAGAATTTTAAGACTTATGAATATATTAAATAAATGGGATAATATAATATATAATATTATTATTGAGATTTAAAGTATAATATTTGGACCTGGATTTGAAAAAGTTTTAAAGGTTGGAAATGGATTTAATAAAATTAAAAGAGGAATTTTGGCAATACCTTAATTTTGTCGGATTTGTTTTGATAAAAATAATGAAATAAGTTGATGGAAGGGTAATGTTTTATAAATGGATTTTTGGATGATCTGAGAAAGCGTTTTGAATGTTGATTTGATCTAACTTGAGATTTTAGAAGAGCTTTGAAAAATCTTGGGAAAGTGACTTGATTTACCTTGCCTAACTTGGTGAATAAATTGGATGACTTGTGTATGATATTATATGCTTAGGTAACATTAGTAGTAGACTTATTTATATTACTTATATATGTGTTAGGTGATCATCTGTGACATGTTGGCTTTCTGTATACCTAGTTGTTGCCTTTTGCTGTTCTGCACCTCCAGGTAAGTCTCTTCGGAGCTTACTCAGATTGAATAGAGCTATTCCCTGCTATAGGTGCATGATATACTAGGTGTTGCATTCATATCAGCATGCCATGTAGTACCATGCTAGGTTGCATTGATCGTTGAGCATTCTATTTCTCTATGCGTATGTAAACAGAACGGCCGTTATCTGTGATAGTCCTAGAGTTTTTGCTAGGGTCATAGGGTAGCCCAGCCTCATCGGGTACCCTGAGTCAATCGAGTACTTCTTTATATTATGATATGCCTGCGGGCTTTATTGTGGAGCGGGTTAGGCATGCGTGCCGCCCTATTATGAATGAATGCATTCACGAGCTGGCCAGTCTCCGCCTGTCGGAAGGGGTGGAGGTAGGAGAGGGATATGCCACTTGGCATTGTCTTGGGCCCTTTACAGTATTTCTGCACATTATTATGAACTAGGAACATGCTAGTGTGTTTGAATTTCGTACTGCATTAGAGCATCTTTATTAGGTATAGCGTATATGTGTGCTTATGGTTGGGATGCAGAGTTAAGTGGGCATCGATCTGATCCCGCTCCAAATCAATTTTTTTAGGAATTATTTATGTTCATCCTATCGGTGCTGTTTGCTTATTGCGCGGGTCATTTTATCGGCGGAGAGTGAGCGCTGGAGTTATAGACTTCACCAGACTCTGATTATACTGTTTTGGATTTATACTTTTGACTCTGTTTTGACCCGGCTCTGCCGTGGCACTTGTATCCTTATTTTGCTTCCGTCTTGCTTCCGTGTGAAATGAATTTTGCGAGTTAGTCCCCAGGACAGGTTAAGGGTACCCAACGGCCCTTCGAGGTGTTTAGGGTTTGAAATCCCTCTTTCTACAAATCTTAAAATGAGTTTGAAACCTCGACCCGTACCTGGATTGCAAGATCCGAACAAGGGGTTTTATCCCTTGAAACGTAACCCAGAAATTATAATTCTGGGCCGTTACAAAGATGGTATCAGAGCTGAGGTTGTGCAATTCGGGTACAAAAGGGTCGAGTGTATGTTTTGGAAAACCGCCCATGAATTTCAAAGGTTTTGAAAGTGTTTTAAAGGGGCAAAATGAACTTAAGATGTCTAACCGAAATTGGACTAAGTAATGAACTTGACTTATCATAAAATATGGAAAACCGACTAAAGAGGGGATCGAGTGGGTAGAAAGACGTTAGACCATCCCTATTGGATGTAGTTGGAAATGGGTAGGCGAAATATTAGCTTGTTCTTTACAGATGGGTTTGGAAGACTCCAAGGAGGTCATTATGAATGTCACTAACTGATTCTGTGTTGAGTGCTTGCTATACTAGATATCTGATTGGTCTGTCTAACAATTAAATGTGTATTGACTGACCTGTGCAAACGAGATAGCGGGAGTGCCTTTATTTCTACATTGTCAAACCCAGCTTGTGTAAAACAGCTCCTTCCGTTATGTTTGTTAACCCTTGACTGTGCTATCGAGTCTTCCTCCCGGATGTTAGTGTCTTCCACGGGAAATTGGGTTGGTAAACAATTGTGTCGAGAATCATGGTTGGATGTGAAGATTGTTTGAGTGAGTGTTGGAAGGTAGTTCTTGATGTCATTTTGAGTCCAGAGTAGGGTGTTTATGAGGCTGTCTTTCTTGATTTTTATGATGATTAACTAGTGTTTTCCTACCACAAGAGTCGTACTAAAGTCCCACGGGAAAGAGAGGTGATGAGTTGGTTGGGAAGGTTAATGGTTGCCCTTAGGGATCTCTGTCCGGTTGTAATGGTGACTCTCTCTTAATTGAATGACACGATTTTGTAATCTTTGGCATGTACTCTGCGAATGACCATTGGTAACTCATGTTGTTGCATATATGATTGGTTACACTGCTTAGGTCTTGTGTTATGTCTTGGCTTCTACCATGATTATATGTTGTCATAGCATGTTTACTTGGCCTATTGATCGTAGTATTGAATGAAAGTGTGAGCTGCATGAAATGAATCCGCATGATTTTACTCTACTAGGTTCGTGATAGTGTGATCGTTACATTTTGATACCCTGATGAAGCAAGTTCCTTATTTGATACGTGCTACAACTTGATGTCACCGTGTCTTATATGATACGTAAATTCCAGTACATGTATTGTGATGATCCTAATGTAAATTCGTGATTGTATAACATTTCGTATCCATGCTGGTCACGTTGTTTAGGTCGCGTGTTGCATCTCGCTTTCTGTCATGATTACGTTTGGTTTCGCGTGTCTAATTGACCTGTTGTAATGATCATATTATTGATTGGTTAGAACCATGAAGGGCATGATATGGGACTATATGAGTGTTGCTTTCCGTGAATTAGGTCCATGATAGTGTGATCAACTCTTCTCTGTACAAATGCCTATAAATGATCTCCTTAGCATGCTGGATGATGATGTGTCGATCCTATTATTTCTTTTGTGACAAGAATCTATAGCATACCCATCTGATTGGTATTCGTCAAATTGACTATTATTGATGATTTTGCAAGTTGATATTGTTGTGTGATTGCTTGCGTTGAATGAAGAATATGTGGAATAATTGAGTCTTGATGAATGCATGTTATCCTAGTATGTGTTGGGTTGAGCTCATGTCCTCGTATTCTAGTTATATTGCCCATTATTTGGACTTGTGTTAATCTTTTCTCATACTTCTATATCGTTGGAACGTGAGTGAGTGATCTCTTATGCGTCGTCATGATTAATTGCATGCATATATCGTATGTTTTGTTGAGCCTTTAGTATCATGTAGGACCCTTGGTTGCGACCTATTTGGACCATATATGCTTTGCCTACCTTACTGGTGATTCTCTCTTGAGATAGGTCCTGATAGTGTGACTCCCCTCCTTCTCTTTTCTCTTAAAAGGTTGAGTTCATCTTGATTAGATTGATTTTAGATTCGATGATTTACTTGCTTTCCATAATGGTTAGTCCTAGCGTGCCTATAATATAGTCGCTCGGTAGTGTTCCCTCTTACTCTACAATATCCTCTCACGCTTGCATAGATGTATGACTTGACACCTCGCATGATCACACACCACGTTATATTATGATTTTGCACACGCATGACACCTGAATGTTAGGATGAATCTAATCGCATTATCGTGACTGTATTCATGTTCGATATGTGTCGGTAGTGTCCTGTAGGGCTTATGATTCCCAATATGACTCGCTAAATGATCACATGTTTTCTAGGATGTGATGACTATTGTACCATATATGTGCTCTATGATTGTTTGTTCTTGGCATGATTATAATCTATCGCCCATGATTTCCTTCTTGTTACTGTTGTTGATGCCTCATGTTTCGTGAATATTATGTTGAAATCCTCTTAACGACTCTTGACTATGCTTGTATCACATCATGTATCAATAGTATCGCGTGTGACCCGTGCTTTCCAAATATATCTCGTCTTATGATTATGTGCCATGTTTGACCTATTATATGATCGCTGTTGACAGATGTGATAGTTACCATGCTGCTCTTATGTGTTCTCATATGAGCTTAATTTGATTGTTACAATATACCTCGTCATGCCATATTTGACCTCACGTGTTAATGCACATACCATGCCCGTGCATTGTTCATATGTGATAATTGTGATACCCATTAAATCTCGCATATCTTGCTTAAGTTGCTAGGCATATCTGCTTCATGGGATAATAGACTACTATCTTGTCTCGCATGCATCTGTGTAGCACTCGAATATGTCTTTCTGGAATGCATACGTATGTCGTGCTCCTCGAGATAGGTACATGTTAGTGTGGGTTAAAATGATTTACATGCTCCGTGATGGATTCGTGTTTGTTGGTCGCGATTATAACCTAAATAGACTTCCATAAGGGCATCGTTGCTATTCTCAAGTCGGAGTTTCGTCTCTAGTTGTCGTCTTTAGTTGTGGTCCGTGTTTGTCCCCGAAAGGAATTTGTGTTGTCTTCTCTTGTCACTCCCCTATCTTCGCTAACTTGGACTCTTGCGCGATACGTTGGGCGAGCGATCACTTGGAAGAGTGAACGAAAAGTCGCGTAGCGATAGAGCAGCGCAGCAGAAGCGTGGGCCCATAACCCACGGGCCTCAGGATCGATGATGTCGGCGGGACAAGCAGGTATCGAGGGATGCGGTTACTGAGTGCGATATGACTTGCAAGCGAGAGTGTCCTTTGTTTGAATTGCTAATTCTTCTGAATTTGTTGGTGACGATATTGCACTAACCCGACGATGAGATTTACGTGTTGATGTGCTGACTTGGTAATGATTGTTGCCTGATTGTCTGTTGTCTGTGATGGTATGATTTTTTTGCCTTATGGTTCTAATGTGCCATGAACCATGATGCCTTTATGTGTTGATACTCTGAGTTGCTAGGCATGATCTAAATTACTGTACCTATAAAAGTATGAACTGTAAATGCTGAAAACCTGAATTGTTTATCGTCTGATGTTATGATGCAACTTGCTACCTTGACTTGATTATGTGCATATATGATGATTTGTAATAATGATTGAGCATGATGGTAAATTGAGACTTGTTGACATAGTTGCAATAATTGATTATGAACCCATGATGCTATGTTTATAAATGCTGGTTGACCTGATGTAGATCTTATGTGTGATGATTCCATGATTGTTTCTCCTTTAAACCTGTGGGTGAGGTCGTTGGTAGCGTGGTAGAAGAGTGGTGAAAGAGCTTGAGTGGTTAGGATGATCAGGGATGTTATGAGATAAGTCGCAAGAGAGAGATGTTGGTTTAGGTAAGACTGAGTGAGCTTTAGGAATTTTGCAAGGCATGATGCTGGTGATATCTTGGGAAGTGTGGGAAGTGTAAGAGATGGCCTTAAGAGAAGTGAGGATATAGTATGAGAGGGTACTCGGGTGTGGAGTTAGAGATAGGAGTTGGATTCTTAGAGGTGGATGATGTGTGTGAGAGTTTGGTGGAATGAGGGCGAGATTTGAGCATCGGGATGAATTGAGATTTCTTTGGGAATTTTTGTCTAAGATAAGGTTGGCGGGTCTAGAAGAGGATTTGTCTTGGTTTAAGAGTGGAGATGGGCGAGTGGAGATTGTGTTTTATTTTGATTGCTATGATGTGGGGATTTTCTTGATTATGTGATTTATTTATATCTGCTGGCATGATGTTAGATAGTGACCATGATGAACCTGATATGGAATGATATTACATACTGTTATGCAATATTGAAATCTAGTTGGTAGTGACAAGTGTTACCATGATATATTACTGCTTTGCTATCCTATTATGTTGTTTTAGAAGCATGTTAGGACGTGTTGTGATATAATGTATGAAATAATGATGAGTATGAACTGTGAGATAATGATGTGTTACTATATGGAAGCATGATGTCTATTATGTGGTAGTAAGCATGATGTTGTAACATACGGTTGACTAGCATGATTATTGATTATGTGAATGATGAATATGACTTGAAGTATGGACATTACTTGTATATATAAGATAATAGTGTTTAACTACTAATGATCGTTATATGCTATTGTGATGAGTTAAGGTGATGTCTATTGAGCTTGTCTACATTTTGATGATCGATATACTGCTTGATTTTTCCTTTGCTAAATCTTAATAGCATGGCCTTGTTGTGTTGATGTATTGACAATGGTTTTGTTCGCTGACCTTATGATGAAAAATTTCGCTATGACTACATGTACAATACCAATGTTGATATGATAAACCTGTTATGACAATGCTTGATAGAACGTGGTTAGGACGACTATGTGAGTTAGGTGTTCATTAAATGGGATCCCTTGTTGTGACTGACCCTACTATGATTGTTGTGTTGATATGCGACGGTGAGATACATTTTGTGATTTCTGGTGTGATGTCGAGACATTTGTTATGATTTTTCTATGTTGTTAAGATGCACATTATGACCTTTAGTATGATGTGAAGATGCTTGATGTGACCTTGTGGAACTGTGTTGTTTTATGTTGAGACTGGTCGTATGATGTACTGACGGGAGATTGGTTAGTTATGTGGTTATGTATTTCTGATGGCTTGTGAATCGTGCTTGAAGTGAGACTGATAGATTGATTTGATTCTGGAAACTAGGAAGAGAATATGGGATTAGCCCTTAGAGGTGGATGATTCCACCTCCCATCTTCCGAATTTGATTGTTTGGTATGTGAGAAATTGATCTGGTGGTTGGAATATTTTGACGAAATCTTGATTTGAAAGGATTTGACTTGTTTTGGTGTAAGGTTGCTTGATTAGACGTTGGATTTGAAGATTTTGAATGATTTTGAAAAAGGACCAACTTGGATTGTAAAAGAATGAACGATACCGAGAATTTCAACGATTTGAGGTTAATCTTTATTTTCAATTATGGAATCCCTTTAGAAACTTTTCAAACCCGGGCAACTCTATGATACTTCACGAAGTGGATACAAGCATTTTATGAGGGCGCTTGTAGGGTGCTTGCTAAGACCTAGTGATGACATGGTAAAACTTTTGGAGTTGTGGTATTTCCGAAAAGTCGAAGCGAGGATGTGATAGGGGCGCTTATTGCATACTTGTCAAGGCCAATTGGAGATGTCACGATCGTGACTAGGATGTTGTGAGAATCCTGGAAGACGCAACTGAGATGATTACAAGATCCTTGGACATGGTCCTTGGACTCATCAATTTCAAATTCATCCCCTACTTTATTTTGGTTTTAGTCTCGGGGACGAGACTTGTTTTTAGAGGTGGATGATGTAAAGGCCCGGATTTTTAAATAATAAATTTCAATAAATAAAATAAATAGATTTAAGTCGAAAAAAATAAATAAATTTGGATTTCATTATTACTTTCGGATTCGATATGTCGATTTGAAAATTAGATCGATTCTGTCTTTCACCTCGGGTATTCAAATTCCGACTCGTGACCACAATTCCGTCTCCTATCACCTATTCTTATCTAATCTCTACACTTGGTCCCCATATTTGACCAATTTCAAGACACTTTCTCTATTTTGGGTAAAATTCTATCCTAAACCTCTCCTTTTATTTCCACACTTTGACAACAAACAACATCTTTATCTGTTCAAAAAAATCAGGCCATTGACCCATTTCAAACCACACAACCCCAAACATCACCTTATCTTCTCTTCCCCTTTGATTTTTGCCGAAGAGCTCTTGCCTCCACCACCACACTCCTCCCTTCCTCCATTTCCGTCGAGCACCGCAGCCACCACCATCTGTATTCACCCTAGCCGCCGGCTGAGACCCCCCATAGCACCACAGAGCAACGTCCGAGCGTTGTCCCGAGCACCACCCGAAACCGCACCGCTCCACTCCTCTTCTCTCATCCTCCTTCTGCGAGCAGCTCCCTGGAGTTCCGCCTCGCCCTCCTTGGCGTTTCCGAGCACCCAGAGCCTCCGAAGTGTCGCCGCCGCCGCCGCTGCAGCCCCCGACTCCTCCCTTCCCCTGTCTTTTTCGAGTTGCAACGGTAAGTGGCCGTCTCCGCTCCTTTTTGCCTCCTTTCGATGTAAAGCTCCGACCTTAATGTCCCCAGACCCTCCCCAGGTCCTTCTGATCGGAGAATCCAACCCCGACGCCACCGCAGCCCGAGCTTTCTCTTTCCGGCGAGGTCGAGAACCCCCCCCCCCCTCCGGTTGGTGAGCTTCTTTCTCCCTCATTCTTTCCTTTCTTCTTGCCTTGTGTGTGTGTCGGTGTCACGGCCAAGTCGGAGCCGGAAACCATCGCCGGCCGCCTCTCCTTCCTCTTTCCTTCCCCTCCGTTGTCGAACAGACCTGTTTGGGAAGATGATGAAAGTGACCGGTCCGGTCCAGCATTTCTTTTGTTTTGTTTTGGTCCGGTTCAGCTTTATTTAAATGAAAACCGGTTTTATGGGTGTTGTTTTAATAAGAAATGGGTTGGGTTATCTTGGATCCGAATTTAGAAAAAGTTTGGGCCTTTCCTTTTCTTCTTTGTTGGGCCGGCCAGATTCTCCTCTTGGGTTATGTATGTTGATTTGAGGAAAGAATTTTAAGACTTATGAATATATTAAATAAATGGGATAATATAATATATAATATTATTATTGAGATTTAAAGTATAATATTTGGACCTGGATTTGAAAAAGTTTTAAAGGTTGGAAATGGATTTAATAAAATTAAAAGAGGAATTTTGGCAATACCTTAATTTTGTCGGATTTGTTTTGATAAAAATAATGAAATAAGTTGATGGAAGGGTAATGTTTTATAAATGGATTTTTGGATGATCTGAGAAAGCGTTTTGAATGTTGATTTGATCTAACTTGAGATTTTAGAAGAGCTTTGAAAAATCTTGGGAAAGTGACTTGATTTACCTTGCCTAACTTGGTGAATAAATTGGATGACTTGTGTATGATATTATATGCTTAGGTAACATTAGTAGTAGACTTATTTATATTACTTATATATGTGTTAGGTGATCATCTGTGACATGTTGGCTTTCTGTATACCTAGTTGTTGCCTTTTGCTGTTCTGCACCTCCAGGTAAGTCTCTTCGGAGCTTACTCAGATTGAATAGAGCTATTCCCTGCTATAGGTGCATGATATACTAGGTGTTGCATTCATATCAGCATGCCATGTAGTACCATGCTAGGTTGCATTGATCGTTGAGCATTCTATTTCTCTATGCGTATGTAAACAGAACGGCCGTTATCTGTGATAGTCCTAGAGTTTTTGCTAGGGTCATAGGGTAGCCCAGCCTCATCGGGTACCCTGAGTCAATCGAGTACTTCTTTATATTATGATATGCCTGCGGGCTTTATTGTGGAGCGGGTTAGGCATGCGTGCCGCCCTATTATGAATGAATGCATTCACGAGCTGGCCAGTCTCCGCCTGTCGGAAGGGGTGGAGGTAGGAGAGGGATATGCCACTTGGCATTGTCTTGGGCCCTTTACAGTATTTCTGCACATTATTATGAACTAGGAGCATGCTAGTGTGTTTGAATTTCGTACTGCATTAGAGCATCTTTATTAGGTATAGCGTATATGTGTGCTTATGGTTGGGATGCAGAGTTAAGTGGGCATCGATCTGATCCCGCTCCAAATCAATTTTTTTAGGAATTATTTATGTTCATCCTATCGGTGCTGTTTGCTTATTGCGCGGGTCATTTTATCGGCGGAGAGTGAGCGCTGGAGTTATAGACTTCACCAGACTCTGATTATACTGTTTTGGATTTATACTTTTGACTCTGTTTTGACCCGGCTCTGCCGTGGCACTTGTATCCTTATTTTGCTTCCGTCTTGCTTCCGTGTGAAATGAATTTTGCGAGTTAGTCCCCAGGACAGGTTAAGGGTACCCAACGGCCCTTCGAGGTGTTTAGGGTTTGAAATCCCTCTTTCTACAAATCTTAAAATGAGTTTGAAACCTCGACCCGTACCTGGATTGCAAGATCCGAACAAGGGGTTTTATCCCTTGAAACGTAACCCAGAAATTATAATTCTGGGCCGTTACACCGGTGGCACCCCTCCGATATCAACCTCCCTGCACTCGATCCTCCTTGGCTTGGCGTTGCTTATGCCAGTGCATCTCCTTCCCTTAGCCATGGAAAAATCCCAATCTGAAAATCAAACTCACCCTTCACTCAAATCTAAGTTTTCTATCTCTCTTGTTTAAACATAAACACAAACCCCTTATTCCAATCCCAAAACTAAATTTTATCTCCACCATTACAAATCCTCAAACAACCTTTAGCCCCATTCTTAAACTTTATTTCTTTATCAAATTTTTTTTACAACTAATTCTTGTTTGTCAATATTTTTCCATATAGCAGCCTTAACTTGGTGATTTGCCTTCGTGGTTGGATCCTTCCTCGTGCTTGGCCGTCACCGATTTCGGAACTAGAATCGCAACATCGTCGACATATGAGCCGACTTTGCCAAACTCAACAACTTTCATGGCTTGCATGCAAGCCATTTAAGCCACCAATGCAGATATCAAGAAAGAAACATGGTTCTAAGCTCCAGATGTTTTTATAATATTTTAACTATAATTGTAACAGTAGACCGTTCATCGATTTGCGTGAACTAGTTATCTCCAATTTTTTTGTTTTTTTAAATTTAAAGTTATCTTTTTGTAATTTTAGGCTTAAGTAAATTTTTTTTTACTAGCGACCCTCTGCGTAGGGTTCATCAAGTCATCTTTTGATGACTTTAAGATCGCTTAGTCGATCTACTTCTTGTCTACGGTAAAAAAGAAAGAAAGTATAAAAGTATAAAATATGTTATATTTAATGGAATTCTAATGGAAACATGTGGTGGGTGGTAATTTGAAAACAAAACCCATTTAATGGGTGGTTTTCTGTAATTTTGTATTTAACGGGTATTTAAGTGTAAAAAGGTATATTTAACTGGTGGTTTTCTGTAAATTTCTCTAATTAAAAAGCAATCTCCACCCTCTATTATGTAGACGTTGAAAACGTGTCACCATCCTAAAAAAGGCGCTCTGAAAAAACAAGACTACACGGCGGAAAATCACCCGTACCCCTTATCAACAATCCAAATTCCACCCCATACCTAGCTGCCTTCAACGACTCAGAGAAGCCCCAAAATTTCCAATCTCTCTCTCTCCCCTCCGCGCCGATTGTGAATCTCGAGCAACGGTATAGATCTCTCTAGATCCTCTCCGGCTTCCTAGTTCTTTGATTTTTGGGGTTCTGGTATTTTGTGGTTTGCGTTGACTTGTAGTCAGCAGATTCAAGCCTATCTTTCTGATTTGGAAGTGAAATTGATTTGTTGTGGGATTTGTTTTTTGAATTTGATGAGTGTTTGTTGTTAATTTGCTGGTTTCATGATTCATTTTGTTAGTTTAGCTTGTGATTGTGCAGATCGGACGATTTTTGTGGTGGTAGATCATTTTGGGGGTTTTCAAAGGCTAAATCTTTAAGGGTTATAAAGTTTGATTCGTTTTTTGCTGTAAAGAAATTCCTGTGAATTTGTTTATTTGGCTAATAACTTCGAGACAGTAAAGAAGTCGTTATTTGTTTTTTACATGGTTGATAGATCGACATGATTAAAAGGGGTTGAGGGCTTTGATTCTGGGGTTCTGTACAATACTTCTCGAAAGTTGATGGGAACAGGAAGAGATTACAGTTTAGACTTTAGAGCTTTGGTCTGTTGTTCACAATTTGAAAGCTTTTGTCATTACACTAAGATGGGCTGTTGTAATATGTTTTTGTTCACATTTACTTCTGATTGTTAATTTGTTATCATGCAATTATCTAGGTGCTTCTCCTAAGATTTCAAATGCTTTGTTACATGTTTTTGTAAAGAAAAATCTTGTTTTTGATTTGATTTTTTTGTGGCTTTGTTGTTGAGAGCTCGATTGAGCTTTGATTTTTTGGGTTCTTCTGATCTCTTCCTAAGATACTGATTCCGTGAACTTTCGAATTGTTCATTTGGTGTATCACTGCTTCATTTATAGATTATTTCTTTGTCTTAGTTTATAGTGTTGAAAAGCTTCTATTGATTTAAAATTTTCATGCTCATATAGATATAAACTGACAGTGGCATCTTTGTAGTGAGTTTATTTGTGACTGTTTTCCTCTTGATTCCACCTATTAGATATTTAGTTTAATCACTTACGATTTCATCTTTTTTTCTGAGACTTGATTGCTGTCATGATGCGATACTTGTAGTTCAAAGAAATGAGCAGTGCACAAGAACCCCAGAGGCCACCCTCTCCATTCGGAAATCTATTCCGTATGAAGCGTCCTAAAGGGTCATTTATGTCACCCAAACTCCTTGCTTTGATCAACAAGTTTGAAGATGATTTAACTGGTCGACTTGCAAAGCTTGCACCAAAGGAGAACGAATCCATTTTCAGTCTTTCTTGGATGATATTGGCTATGCAGTTACTCTCTGAGACCCACAATGACATCAAATCTCTTATCACTGATCTAGAGCTCCCAGTATGCAACTGGGACGATAAATGGATAGATGTGTATTTGGGAAATAGTGTGAAGTTGTTGGACATCTGCATAGCTATCAGTTCCGAGATCTCACGCTTAAGCCAAGGTCAGCTCCTCCTACAGTGTCTACTGCATAATCTGGATTCTGATTCCCCGAAGGATTTCGTAAAGGCTCAATTTTCACTTGATAGCTGGTGGCAGCACATAGGCTCAAGGAACCCTAGAGTTGAGAACTGCTATTCCATTGTGGATCAGCTCGTGCAATCTCTTGGTTTGCCGAAGATTAAGGACTCGGCTAAAGGAAAAGTTTTGATGCTAGCCATGTATGGAGTCCGAGTGCAGACCATCTTGTTGTGCAGCGTTCTTATTACTTCCTTCAGGGGTTCGGCCGAAAAGGTGATAGACTTGGAAGTTCCTCAGACACACTCATGGGCTCAGGCGTATACGTTACTTCAGTCCTCAGTTAATAAGGAAATTAGTTATCTTAAGCCATCAAACATTGTAATTAGAGAGTTAGGAGCAACCGATGAGAGTGCGAAAGCATTGCTTTCCTTGTTCAAGGAAGCTGACAAGGCTGTGGAATCTGAAGAAATGATGGATTCCATCTCTGAACTCAATAAGAGAACAGAGATTCTTACAGGAGGGCTGGATGTTTTGGCGAAGGAGGTGGATGGGTTCTTCCAGATCGTTCTCGGTGGCCGCGATGCTTTGCTTTGCAATCTGAGAACAGACACCTTCATTGGAGACAACAAAAAAGAGTTGCAGATGAGGTAACTATTGAGAATCTTTATCACTTCATCTGTAAATGTGGGCTTGATTAGTAATCTTATTATGCCTGTGAGCAAAATGTAATGTGATATGTGTGTGTTCTAGTTGAGTGCCTTGGATGTGATACCGCCTACGTTTTTGTAAGTTGTAACCATGAACAAGTTATGAAAATGGCCTTTTCCATGTAATGTCCCATTTACATAATTGTTAGATTGAAAAGTCCTGGTAAATTTTTTCAAGGAAGAAAAAATAAAATTCAATAAGAGAGATTATAACTCTGTAAAAAAAGATAACAATAATCGAGCCTATATTTCTATTAGGGACTAGAAGAGTAGAAGGTATCATTTCAAACAAACTACATAAAGGGTAATCTCTCTGCTGTCAATAGTTTCTTTCAATAGTTGATATATTAGAATTTGTCATGTACTCATATACAGTATAGGATATATGTGGGATGATAGGCATTAGCCTTACAGCCTATTAGTATAAATAGGCTAATTGTACTAATTGGGGATTACGAAAGATATTAATCAAATACTCAATTTTCCCTAATCTCTCTATTCTCTCTCTGTCTAACCTTTCATCACCTTCCTCTGTGTCTACTCCTCATCTCCTTCCTCTGCCCTCTCAACTCCTCCGACTTCATCTCTCAAATCCCAATTATCATTTATCACCAAATGATTCCCTCGTCCGAGTCGGGACATGACAGAATTTTGCACCCATTTGAAGGAAAAATGGAAACAGGCAACAATGTTTAGTCAAATTATAGGGATAAAAATCATAAAATGATTTATCAAGATTGAAATGTGATCGAATTTCAGATGAGTTGAGCTGCTTTTTTTACTGGACCCAAATAAGTTGTGCACTGAAATCTGTTTCATAACTTGAAACTTGATATAATTGCTAATGAATAAAGATTTTGTGGCAAACACAGTATTTTGAGAAGGAATGAAGTAATAATCAAATCCTATACTCAATTTTCAACTACATGTACTTTATAAGCATGATTATCAGGACTGAGAAGTATGATTTCGAACTACATAAAGAGCTCGTTAGCCTCCAGTTAGGCTATTCCAATGGTTAGTTGAAGACCGCATCCTGCCAAGATTGAATCACTGCATCCTTTATCTTCCCTGCCGGGTTTCTGCCCAGTCTCACATCATTACTAACTGCACCAGTAATGATATGAGATTTCGAAGGAATGCCTAGGGACGCATGGAGGAGCAACGAAATGAGAAGGAAGGAGAGAAGTGTTCTTGAGTTGATGGGTCGGGTCTCCTGCACGGCTCTAGTTAGACTCGGCCATGGCAAGGATCATAATCAGAACCCAGAGATATTCAGATCCACTCGATCCTTGCGGTGATCGTTATTTGGTTTGCGTCAGTGATGACGGACTTGGATACTTTAAGATAGAAGGAAGTTAAGAGCCCCTTTCTACAACGATTAGAATGGGTGTCGATGTGCGCAACAGGCAAGACAAAGGACACCTCAAAAGGCGATGGCTGAGCTGTAAGTATGCTTTTGATTCCCCACTTGGGTCTGGTGGTGCCTTGAGTTTTTCTGTATGATCAGAGGATATTGTGCTTAATTTGCTGCTGAAATTCTCATGGTTTCTTTTGTTGATGGCCTTGAAAGTTTTCGAGTTTCTGGATGAATTGGTGAATCAACACCTCCGCGGATTTGAATCCAATAGCAGTTGACAGTTGACATACCAAAGGATGAACTGGTGGACAAAATGAGCAGATTGTTGCCAGTGGAATGTCGAACGATGTAAACATATAATGGTTAGGTTGATTTAGCATAATTTATAAGCTCATACGGACTACCTGGGCGGGAGGTGTGAAGCCGTTTTTCGCTTAAGATACATGGCAAGGGCTGTCTTGTGCCAAAGATTATTGTCTGTCATGAAATTTTCTGTGTGTATTTATACATGGTGGAGTCTAAACCCCAAGGTGTTAATGTCCTACGTAATATTGGTTGCTATCTTTTGTTACCCTTCTGTGTTGTGTGGATGGAATTCTTGCATCACTCAATTTAAAGTAGACAAACATATTTGATCAGCACCAATATAAATATAATACAGCAAGAGATTCGTGCACACAAACCAAACAAGCATGTACAACATAAATAATACACCGAAATCAAATAATATAAAATTTTAAAACCATTCCAGCTTATCAAACTTCCGAGCACGACACTCAGAAGAGGGTACTAGTACCACCTACATTGATGGTTTTTCAAAGTAACAGTCAGATAAATTGACATATTCACCAAAACTCTCTCTAATGTAGCAATCGGCTCAGGACCCGATTCATCAATGGGTGAGCTAGAAACGATCTCTTCAAATGGAGTGTCATCCTCCTCCATCTTCTCGGTATGATTCTCCAATGATCTCAAGATGTGCAACAAAAGATATTGGGGGATGTGACTCGCTCGGTGCATATCGATAATCCATGTAGTAAAAATCTCACATCTCCAAGAGTCCCATATTCAATAAACCTCTATCACTTACATGTTCAGCAAGGCTCCGTGTCTCAACAGTCATACCGGCAACGATGTTAGTGCAAATGTAGGGCCGCCGATGAAAACCGAGATGGAAAACCCGTCGAAAACAGAGTGTTTAGAAAACCAGAAAAGGTTGTGGCGTGATATATGCCGAACTCACTGCCTTAGAAGCGAATTCGCCCCGACCGTAGGTGCAAGTCGGCTACTGGCCTCGCCCCCCAAGGTTACACAACACACCCTCGTAATCGTGCACTCGAAAACAAATGTTTGGAATTACGAAAGCTTTGCTCAGAACCAAGGTGAAAGAGAGAAAAGATATTTTTCTGCGAATGAATGAAACTGGAGAGGAGGACATCGGTTTAAAAAGAAGAAGAAGAGCAAGTAAGTAAGAGGCCGATCCCACATATAATCAAATATTTTTAAGTAATGTATATTTATCAATTGTAAGAGAAGATGAATTTAATAAGGTTAGTGAGAAATAACAATTAAGAAATAGTTTCACCTACAATTATCAACGTTATTTGATAAATCGATCCTCGTACGTTCCCTCTTCATGTTTTTATATTTCCCTATTGGATTGTTCTATCTTTATCTTTAGTAGAGTGCTAGGCCAAACATGTCCTAACAAAACCTTTACTCCGGCAAACCTATGACACAACTAGGAAATACCTAAAAAGTATCAATAAGCGTAGAGATATATAATTGATATGCAAGTTATGAACACACGGGTGACGGTTGTAGTGGACTTCCTACGAATCCAATTATTTCAACGACGACTAAAGGGACGCACTTGCTACTATAGATTGAAGTTCGCACACGGGGAATAGACAACGCTTGCGATATGTTAATTCAACTAAGAGGAATCTAACACGGTGATATTTAAACACAAAATCGATCAACACAATTCAATAGGAATTAAGAACGAGAAATAGAAACTCACAAAACAACCAAAAGTAGTATCAAATCATAGGTGAAACAAAAGAGTTTAGCACTCCATGTTCATGGAGGCTCCCCTTTAGGGTTCTCTCTCTTATTAAAACTCAAAAGCTTAAGATCAAAATTCTCAACTACAAAAGATCCTCTCAAATTAACCTTAACATGTCCTAATATAAGCATCCAAAGTCGGCAAAAATAATAAAAATATAAAACCCTATTAAAACAGCGTTCAGGACTTCCATATCACAGACGGCCCAACCTCCGTGCCTAGGGCACGAAATGTGGCTTTTCTAGTAGGTTATTCCAAATTAACCCAAGAGGCCACGGGGTGCAGCTCTAAAGCCGCGGGGCATGACATTACCAGCCTACACTGCATTTTTTTTTTCCGAATTGGTCTCGACAACAAGACAAAAGTTGTATCACTCGAAAAGAGCTTTCAAACGCATATTTATAATAGCCAATCGGACCAACAAGGCCTCCAGAAAGTGTGAAACAAGTTCGGCTTTTCAGGCAATAACTTCTGTTGGCTCATCCTTCACTTAGGCTCTCGAATTTCGACTCGTTGTCCTCATTTGGAGCCTGAAAAGAAAGAGCTCTTGTGAGCTAGGTAAGACTTTAATCACGGGGGTGTTACAATCTCCCCCACTTAAAGCACCCGTTAGGCCCAAGGTTCTCCCCTCCGGGAAGAGGGTACCCGAGCATACTGTCAGCGTACCTCCGAGCCCGGAGTCGGCTCTGATACCATCTATAAGACCCGGGGTCTTAAGAGGCGCCAAACCATGCCACCTAGCCCTCTCAGGTCCGTTGTCCTCATTTGGAGCCTGAAAAAGAAGAGCTATTGTGACATAGGTAAGGCTTTAATCACTTATAAATCACTCCCAATATCCTTATGATATCCGATGTGGGACGGGGGTGTTACAAATGTCTGAAGTTGACCCTTCAGATTCATTAAGCGAGCACGAGTCTGAGATTGAAACATAGAGGCGATCAATCATTGTCTAGACATCATATAGGACATAGACGCCTTGTCAACATAGCAGAGGAGCTTGTTAAAGAGAGAGGAATGGAGCCAAACCAAGACAAAGTGGTCAACTTTCCACTAGGGCTGATATTCAAGCTGAGTAGCTCGAGCTCGGATCGAGCTTGTTCGAATTTAAAAACGAGATGAGTTCGAGCTTGAAGTAGAGCTCGTCACGAGCTTGAGCGAGCTCGAGTCGAGCCGAAGCTTGTTCATTAAAATGTAATTATATTTTTACCCCTATATTTTATTTTTACCCTACCCTCTCCCAACCCTTGGTCAGTTCAGTTTGCCTCCACATTTCTCTCACTCTTGATCTCCATTCTCCTCCCTCTGCTCCCGCTGGTCTCGCCGTCTCCCCCCTACTACTGAAGATCTGCTAGCTGGCGATGTCGCCCCTTGTCGCTCTCCCTACCAAGCTTGGCTCCCTCCTTCCCCAAATTGAAAGCAAAGCGACTCCACGTCCAGATTTGGCGCCCCTCTTCGTTCTCCTGCTCGTCTCGCCGTCAGCATCGCACTTTGTCTCTCTTCGTTCTCTTGCTCGTCCCACGTTCGGTTGTTGTTGTGTTCGTAAGATATAGATTTGGTGATTTTCAACCTTTTGTCTTCGCCTTAACTCATTGTCCCTCGTCTGCAATTCCTTGTTCGCTCGGTCGCGTCCTTCGTCCTCATCATATGTCTGGTTGGCCATCCCTTGATGTTGTGACTGCCATCGAATCTACTTCCAAGTTTGCCTCAATTTCCTTCTTTCAAAGTTTGCTCCCATTTTTTCAAATCTGCTAAAAATTGGCTTGCTTTTGTTCTATTTCTAGGTTCTCGTTGGATGTTTTTATTTGGCTTGCTGGAGTTTCCTTCCAAGTTTCAAATTTTTGCTGATTCTTCTTTCTATTTTCAAATTTGTTCTGGTTTGTAATTGAACTTGTGTTTTGTTTCGAATCTATGTATTTGTTTGTAACATGTGTGTTTTGGTTCGAATCTATAAGGGCGTGTTTTCTCTCCTCCTCTCCATCACCACCTCCACCTTCATTAAGGAGGTCCACCTCCTCCATATCCCCTACCTCCCCTCCCAAAGGTAGGGAATTTTCCTCTATCTCCACCCTATTTCACCCATCTCCACGCCACTCCACCTCTTAAAAAAGAGGTTAGAAAACAGGCCCTAAATTTGTGCTGGTTCGTATTTGAACTTTTTTATGTAATTCTTAATTTGAACACAAACAAGCTTAAAACGAGCAAACAAGCAAACAAGCCTGTACTTGTGCTCCAGCTCAAAACGAGCAAATGTGCAAACGAGCTCGTAAAGAAATGAGCTAAACGAGCTCGAGCTCGAGCACCGTTACCAACTCACGAGCCGAGCTCGAGCGCCTACTTGGGATCGTTTCTATATGGAGCACGAGCTCAACACATTTACAAACGAGCCGAGCTTAAACACCATCTACTCGAGCTCGTTTGCTCGTATATATCAGCCCTACTTTATGCCAAGCGATGTACTCGGTAGAGGATTCAGCTCTATCTTTTCGAGCGGGTTTGGGCTTCTAAAGCACATAGGATTCAAGGTCATAGGCTTCAAGTGTCGAGAGGACGACCCTATGGTCGGAGTAAAAGTTGGTACGATCATGTTTGAACGAAAGGTAGGGAAACTACATATTTGTGGTGCTACCAGTGGAGGTGAGAATGTTAAGTTGTTGTATTGAGAAGTAGCCATGGACGGTGATCGGCTAGAAGGAGGGAGGGTGTTGGGTAGTCGGCGAAAGGAAGGGGAAGTCGAAAAAAATGGAGAAATCATAAGATCTAGATACAATGTACGAATGTATAACTGTGTGTATTTGATTCATACCAAGGTTGAAGATGACCTTTCACGGCCGCAAAAGGTCATCTTCAACCTTGGTCTTGTGTTCATCCTTGCCGCGGTGACCATGGTTTCGCCGCGGCGAGATTCGAATCAGACCTTGTTCGTTTTCCTCGTTTTAAACTCGTTTTGTTCAAAATTATTTTAAAATGCTTCTAGCTCAAAACCCAAATCAAATAACACATAAACGACTCCAAATCAGGACTAGAGGGGAGAGCGAAAGAGGGATTACCCAACCTCTTGGAGCTCTTTGAAAATGTTGAGGGAAAGAGATCTTTGGGCTTTGATTCGACAAACTTCTGATACGACAGGGTCTAGGAAGGATGGATACATGTTAAAAGAGGACCTTTACGGAGATCTAACCTCAAAGCGAGAGATTCGAAGTGAGGGAAGAACTTATCTTGCTCAAAATGGGAGAAAGGGAGAAAAAGGGCTCGAATCCACGCCAAACAATGCCAGATGTGATCCTTCTTGGCCTTAGAATATAGAGGAGGAAGTGAGAAATAAGAGAAAATAAACGTAATCGGGAAAGGTTGAGAATCGAGAGAGAACGGAAAGATTTACCGAGCAAACGTCGCTTTTGGGCTCGAAGTCGCGACCGCGAGTATGAGTCTCACAGCGGTGAGGATGAACACCCACATCTGGGTTCTTCTTCACGGCAGCGAAAGGAGGGATTCACGACCGTGAGCTAGAGCAGAAGACGGATTTCGAGGGAAAACGACCGTCCAATCTTGATTTTTGGGTTATTTTTGTGAGAGGAGGTCTATTTGGGGGTGCTTTTAGGCTATTTGTGGTCTGAGAAACACAAAATAGAAAGTGAGAGAGGAGAGGTTTGGATCAAGGGAAGGAAAGGTGAGGGTTTTGAGTTAGGGTTTTTTATCTTCAACTTTGGGGCTAGGGTTTCCTTTGGAGGCTCAGATTTTTATGGATGAGAGGAACAAATACTTAAGGAAGGAAGGGAGAGAGAGAGAGAGAGAGAGAGAGAGAGAGAGAGAGAGAGAGAGAGAGAGAGTGGCGTGAGGATGAGAGAGAGAGAGTGAGAGAATATTCTGCTCTTCTGACTTTGAATCCCGACGTCCCATCCCGAAATCCGACATTTCGAAAATCTGACATGGAATTCAAATTCATTTCAAACGACTCTCGAAATCATCAAAATCGAAATCCAATAGATAAGGCTTAGAATCCCTCATATTGAAATTTAAAAGCGTGTCGGGATATTTTCCAAGGACTTTCCAAAAATAGAAATTGCTTGAGGACGGGTTTTTTCGAAAGCTTTCCTCTTTTGTAAATTCTAAAATCCGATCTTTACAAGAACAAAGAGGTCGACCCATTATTCAGACATAAACAAGTTTCAGAATCAAAGGAGAAATGCCTAATCTTCAAAGTGGAACTTGCAATCGGAATTAACCTCCACCTTAACCCGATTCCTGATTGATCTTGCACTTCCATCATTATATATCCTTTATAGCTTCTTTCAATTCTTGATTCACCCTTCCTATGAGGGTTCTGACTAGGCAGAAGCTCGACTAAACTTTTCGAGGTCTCTGCTATCATCGTCTTCAATCCTCCTTTGTGTCTTGGAATTGTAGTTTTCGTCGTAGATGAGCACGACTATGGCAACCAGACTTACCCATTTTGTATACGAAGAAAGGTTTCCCAGAAACGTAAGTGACAGGGGGGATTGTGCTGAGTGACAACGACAATGAATCAGGGTGACATGCATTCTGCAACTGGACCTTTAGAACTACGACTTCTCTTCCATGGTGGCAATCATATATGAGAGTGACGTAGACCAATCCTTTTCCACCTGAAAATGAAACGAGGAACAAACAATGAGATATGAGAAGAATATGGAAAAAATAAAAGACAACAAAATTCTCTAAAATAATCCTCAGATTTGAGAAGAATTAAAGACGAAAAAATTCTCATGTTCTCATATTTAACAAGAAGAGGGTGTGTATGGGGGACAATCTATGAGATATGAGAAGAATATGGAAAAAACAAAGAAAGAATCGCAGAAATCAAACCTTGTTTTCCCCCTTTGCCATTTTGCCTTCTTTTTTCACAAGCTCCGTCTCACCGTTGATGGATATCATGTCCAACCCCTGCCATCTGAAAGTGAAATGAGGGATGAAAACCACATGTTGGGGTTGTAGTTTTCGCCATAGATGAGGACGAATACAGGAACTACACTTACCTATTGCGTATGCGAAGAAAGGTTTCCCAGAAACCTAAGTGACACCGGGGGAAGGGGGGTTCTATTGAGTGACAAAGGCACTAAATCGGGGTGACATGTGTTCTGCAACTAGAACTCTAAAAGTTCGGCTCCTCTTCCATGGGGGCACTCTTCTCCATCCTTATTTTGTGAGATTTTGTAGGTTGAGGAAACTATTGATTGCCCTCTCCCCTCCCAAATTTGATAAGTCTTTCCCTCTTACCTGCAGACCAGCTACCGCCCCAGTTGGTTAGCTTTTGTATTTGAAAAAATAGCCCCCCATGAAATAGTTGCAATTTCCGTCGGTTCAGGGATAGTTTTGCAAACTGAGCGGGAATGTGTGTTAGCTATGAAAACACGCAATAACTCATTCAATTCAATCAATTATTAATTTAATTAGATTCATTGTTAATCTCATTTTTATTTTTTTGATTGTATTTTAATTTTTATTTAAGAATAGTCATATTTTAATTATTCTTTTTGATCGTATTTTAATTATTTTTTAGAACAATCATCTCTATATAAAATACTTTAAACAAAAGGATTGTTTATGTATAAAAAAAATTGGCCACATGTCATACCCCATCTTTTTTCTTTTTTTTTTGTTTTTTTTTGTTTTACCGCCACGTGGATGGCTTAAAGAAGAATAGATCAAACGCTTACTAAAAAAATAGGGTGATAATATTTACACCCATAAATTTTACTATATGCACCACACATACGCCTCTTGAATCACACTCCTACTCCTCTTGAGTCACACACCTGCCCCTCAAGAGGCGCATGGTTTTTTCATAAAAATACCATGCGCCTCTTGAGGGGCAGGTGTGTGTGACTCAAGAGTAGCAGAGTGTATTTAAAAAAATATATATATAAAAAGTGAGATACGTGGTGTAAATAGTAAATTTTGTGGTGTAAATAACATTGGCTAAAAAATGTGGAAATGGAAGTGGAAAGTGGGGAAAGTGGATGAGAGGAATAGGTGGTTGTAGGTGGTTACTTGGTGATTTTTAGGTGGTTTTGGGTGTTTTTTTTTTCTTGATTTGTTTTCTCAAGATAACCAACTCTTCCTTAATGTGGCGAATTAATGATGGAGCAAGGGTGGTGATAGGGTGGTTTGGTAGTGGCTAAGAAGAAAAGATGCACAAGCAAGCAATAAATATTGGCAAAAAATCAAGGAAAACGAGAGGAACAACACAAACCGAGAATAATTATAATTTTCAACGATTCTTTGGATTTTCTAAACATGGACAACTTTAATGGAGACTTGAATAAGTTGATATCAAAAATGCATGTTTGATCACTCTTATATCACTAAAGGTCTGTTTGACGAATCCGGATCCTCTTCTTATATTCGGAGTCCTAATGTGTCAATCTCCACCATCCAAATAATTTAATGGTCAAGATTATCACTTTGATTTCTACAAAAAAAAAAAAAAATCCTCTTCTCTTCTCCTCCCCTCAACTCCTACCACCACCATCTTCCCCCGTCTGATTCTCAGCCAACAGTCGACATCCCAATACCAATAATGGACCTACACACTCCAAAATCCAGCACTTTAATGGATAAAGAAAGCTCGAAATTTTAAAATCAAAGAAAAAACGAGACAGAACTTTGCGGAAATCACCATAGCGTCTAGTGGAGGACCACCAAACAAAAAAGATAAAGCAAATCGGTAAAGGAGAAAACCATTAGATATAAAGATTATGATTGTAATTTGTAGCTAGATAGTGCAATCAACAAAGCGATGAGATAAGAGGAGATCTCGGAACTAGATCTAAGGAAATCAAATCAAGATACGCGAGAAAAATAGGAACATTGAATCTCGGAAGCAAAATCCAGTAAGAAGAGAGAAATTACTGGTATCAGGGGATCACATTCCAGAGTGTAAAGCTCGAATCGCCATGAGAGTGAAGCTTGGAGGAGTGAGGGGGGGGGGGAACGAATTTTGGATTGCAGCAAGGAGGTGAACGGGGGAGCAGTGGCGACGACAATGGTGGTGGTTGGCTTGGAATATGTGGATGGGGAAGAAGACGGTGGGTGTATCCTATAGGTAGATTTGTTTTTTTTAATCAAAGAGATAATCTTAACCATTAAATTGTTTGGATGGTGGGGATTGATTTATTATGACTCCTAATATAAAGAGAGGATCCGGATTCCTGTTTGACAATGCATGTAGCTTTTCGGAGCTTTTGGTTTTAATATTCTATAGTTTTAAATAAGTTAAATATAAGATTTTAGTTTAATTAGCTTTTAAAATTTGATTTTCAACAACTACTCGTCCCAAGTTTTTCAAAAATCTATCCATTTTCTTCCTATCTCATCATCTAGTTTGTATCAGTGTAAAGACCGAAAAATATTTAAATAGTATTTCAATCAAAGATAAATATATTTTACCCAATTTGGAATTTTTTTGAAAACCTGTCCTCGAGCAACTTACTATTTTAAGAATTTTTTCAAAACAAATTCCGGCATCATTTGAAATTAGAGGTTTTGATGAATTTTAGTTCTGCTTTCGAGCTCCAAGTTGAGAATTTGAAATTCGATTCGATCGTTTTAAAAAAATGATTTGAAATCTCAATGTAAGATTTTCTAGAGTCGGAATTCAGGATTAGCGAGTGGGTTTCGGGTTGGAATTGTCGGAAATCGATAGTCGGATTTTGTGGGACCACATCTGTCTCTCTCTCTCTCTCTCTCTTGCCACCTCCTCTCCTCTCTTTTGTCTTGTTGCTTCCTCTTGCTCCAATGACACCACAAGCCGCCAATTGCCTTCCTTATATATATGGCAGACTCCCCTAAACCCTAATCCAATCCAAAAAAAACCCCTAACCTTTACTCTCTCTTTTGTAACCCAAAGACACTCCCAAAAACCTTCCTCCTATCCTCTATTCTCAAAACTTCAAACACACCTCAATCTACCTTGTTCTTGTTGTTCTCCAGACCAAAACACCACAAAAACACCATTCATCTCCATCCTTTCATGTCCAAGTGAAGAGAAGCCACCAAGCCCCGTCGTTGAATCCATCTTCGCAACAAACAACAGCTGTAGACACTATTTTGCCGCTATGAGGAGCATGTTCGCCGCCGCGAAGGAGAACCCAGCCTCTCCCTTATTTTTCCATGAAGGAAGAAGAAGAAGAGGAAGCCTCCATCCAAGTCTAGCCACCAGAAGCATGTCCCTAGGTTCCTCCATGTTCCTAGAAGCCTGAAGAAGAAGAAGAAGACCCAAGCCACCAAGTCGGAGCCCTAAACTCAGCCATCCTCCCAGTTTTTCTGTTCAAGGTCGGTCTACAAACTTTTGTTTCATTTTCGATCCAAATCACCTAAAGGTCCCCCTTTATTTATTTCCCCGTCCTCCTAGGCCTCTAACGAAGCTTCTCGATCACTCTCACAGTCGGAATTGCCCTCGAGCCTCCCTGGAGACGATTTTGAAGAAAATCGGTAACCCCTCTTCCGCTCTCCCCCTCAGGTCAGCGTTTGTGTCATTTCTTATTGGTTGACGTCGTGGAGGGTAGTACTTGACTCTAGGAAAGGTTCGGGATGGAATGGAGTAGGTTCAAGGCAAAAGCGAGCCAGAAAATCGTAATTCGTCGCGACGAGTTAGAACTGGGACGAGGAAGAAGAAGAAGGCCTTTCGCCGCAGCAAAAGCTTTATTCGACGTGGCGAAAGGAGCCTCTCGCAACAACGAGAGCCCTTTCTCCACGGAGAGCGGCCATTTTACCGCGGCGAAACCAAACCTCAGCCTTGGTGATAATGCCTGTTTTAGATATGCATTATAGCTAGTTTTAGTTGCATTAAAGTGTTCATATTGCATGTATTTTGTCTAATTTGCATTGTTTTGGATTTGAGTATTCGAGTTCGGAATTTGCACTATTTTGTGTTTATTCTGCAGTTTTACAATCCGAGCTTAAAGGGAGGCTTGAGAGACCTGAAAGAGCTGGTTTTGGGGTATAAAAGAGGCTAAGGAAAGATCATCAAGGGAGCTAAGAAGTTCAAAGTCTAAGACAAAGAAGAATCGCAGAGCCAGAGTAGCGGTGCCCGCCACTATTAAACCGAATCCCGCCGGTTAATTATGCAGTCTTCAGCAAACCCGGTTTCGTCCGGACCTATTTTAATTAGTTTATTATTATTTTATTCTCTAGGGTTTTGAGTCGTCACTTTTAGGTTATAAGACTATTGTTTTCAACCGTTTTGAGAGAGGAATAATTGTGAAAGAACAACCGTTAATTGTGACTTCTCTTTTCTTGAGCATGTGACTTCTCTTTGCTTTTTTTTAACAAGAAAAAAATTCGAATTCCCAAACGGTAGCGGCAATCTAGGAAAAGCAAGAGGTCGAGGGAAATCGGTAGACGGGCTAACCGTCATGATACAATAAGAAAGACAAAAAGAAAAAAGAAAAAACCCAAATACAAACGAACCCAGCAAAGAAGACCAGCGGAGAGACAGTAGAAGGACACCAAGTGAAGACTGCAAATGCCGAGAACATGGGAAAGTCAAGAGGACTGACATGACGTCTCGACGCCATGGAGACAGAGACAGAAACCCATCAGCGAAAAAGGCTCCTTCTAGGGAAGTGTAGATCAATAACGTTCCCCCTACCTAGATGAGAGATCTTCGAGAATCATGAACATTGTCACAATCAATACGAATAGCAGGGCGTCTGAGACTTCAAATTCATCTGGAACTATATATATATATATATAAATTTCGGTCCAAGATTAATCTAATTGTTATAAAATATTAGTAAAATGGGATTCACTTGTAAGAAACTACCACCCTTGGGCCCAAAGGAGCCCGAACTTGCCCCCCAAGGACAATGGCGGACCCAGGGGGGCTCGGGGTGGCTGTAGCCCCCCCCCCCCCAAATTTGGAAAAAAGAGTATATATAATTATTTTGTGTTTTTGTAATAATAAATATAATTAGAGGCAGTATAGTATCACAATTTCCACTTGACTCAGTTGATTGTACGGAAGGGCTGGAAAGGCATATAGGGGAGGGCTATATAAAGGGCGCGGGTTCGATTCCCCTCAAATGCCTACCTTTTTTTTGTACAACACACATGCACCTTATAGTGAAAGGGGGAAGTGATGCGAAACCGCCAACCTTTATTATCCTTTTTTAAACACCCGCTACCTTTTAATTTTTTGTGATACGTAACTTTCTTTTTCCGTATAGGAATATATAAAATGAATTGAAATGCTTATTGTTTATACATATAATTTGTATTTTGTCAATTTTTGCTCTTATTTATTGTACTTTGTCATGTAGAATATGAGAATTTAAGGTTTTTATTTTGGAAACCAATTTTATAAAATCAGGGTTTACGATTTTGACAACAAATTTTGTGAATTTTTTTATTAGGGTTTGTGATTTTGAGAATCGATTTTGTGAATTTGTGAATTAAATTAGAGATTGTTTATTTTTAATAGGAATATATAATATGCATCAACAAAACTATTATTCGCTCTAAGTCTACTATTCCTACTATTGGATATTCCTTGAATCAATCATATTCCTAATCCATCTCGGAATGTTGAACTGGTTGGAAGTGGAGATGATGTTACTAGTATACATAGAGATAATGAAAAGAGTGAAAAAAACTCGATTGGACAATGAGTGATTATTAGTGATCCCGAACTACGAAAACCTATTGAGGAATATTACCTTATAGTTTTCGATCAGCCCCCCCCCCCCCCTCCCCGGCGAAAAATCCTAGGTCCGCCACTGCCCAAGGATGAGTATTCGAGCCCAAGGAACAAGCAGTGGGTGGGTGGGTAGAGCAAAAATAATCCGATTAAAGGCAGTACGCCGACTGAATCAAATCATCGTTCATAGAGTAAGATAGGCTAGAGGCGATTGGGGTGGGGGAGTATGGTGCATAGTCGGCGGCAACCGGAGTTCGCCCTCGATGATAGAGAAGAGTGCGGAGAGGCCACGACGGTGAAGGCTGATGTTGCAGAGCTGAAACCCCAAAGAAGAAGCTAATGACGACGAACAACCACGGAGGAGCAACACATAATTTGTGGCGGTGATTTTGAGCGATTTCGAAACTGGGAGAAAGATCTTAGTTCCGAAATCAACCCCGATTGGAATCTAGAGCACAAGTCGGCCGCCGGCGAGGGCCCAAGACTATGAGGGAGAACTTGGTGGCGCTACGAAGGTGAGTTGGGGAACGCCGACTGAATCAAATCATCGTTCATAGAGTAAGATAGGCTGGAGGCGATTGGGGTGGGGGAGTATGGTGCATAGTCGGCGGCAACCGGAGTTCGCCCTCGATGATAGAGAAGAGTGCAGAGAGGCCACAACGGTATAGGCTGATGTTGCAGAGATGAAACCCCGAATAAGAAGCTAATGACGACGAACAACCACGGAGGAGCAACACATAATTTGTGGCGGTGATTTTGAGCGATTCCGAAACTGGGAGAAAGATCTTAGTTCCGAAATCAACCCCGATTGGAATCTAGAGCACAAGCCGGATGCCGGCGAGGGCCCAAGACTATGAGGGAGAACTTGGTGGCGCTACGAAGGTGAGTTGGGGATTCAAGGTGGGAAACGAAACAAATCGCCTAGCCATCGAGCAAACAAGGTGAATTTGGTGGGAAATGCTGATAAACATCAGTAGGCAAGGAAAATTTGGGTTTTATTTCTAGATCTAAAATTGGGATCCCAAATTTAGATTAGCTTGGCATGTGAAGGACATCCAACTTGTAAATTAATGCATTAGATGTATATTTAAAAGAAATCAAACTTTTTTTTTTAGTAGGCAAAAAGGGGGTGGTTCTTAAGACATAACGTCACCCTGATCATCCTTACGGATGATGTTACAGAATTCCCTATTCAAAGAGAGAGTATCCATATTACAAATGACATTTGATCTAGCTATGAAATATGCTGCTCCATTAGCTCCTCGAAAACAATGTTTGAACTCTATATGCTCAAACTCTGATTGCAATTTCTTGATTAACTCAATCTGCCACCATATTTCCCATCTAGGTCTTGAATCACCATTTATAACCTTGATTACTTCTAGACAATCACCTTCAATTACAACTCTGCGTAAAAGAAATCAAACTTGAATTGATGATAAATGGGGGCCATTTTCAAGTTTATTTTTGTGATATTTGATTCGTGTGAGTCTCATATGTGGGCGTGATGGTGGTTTGGTGCAGGGGTTGGATTAATCACCGTTTGTGCAAACAAGGTGATATTTTTTGGAGTAGCAAGGTGATCAATAAGGTTTGAGCTTGCAAAGCAATGGTGAGAAGTTGGATGAACAAGGATACCATGCCCCCCGGTGGTGGTGGGTTTTGATATTAAAAAGGACGGAGATTTTCCCTATAAATGTTGTTGTTGATTATTTGCAGGTTTAGGGTTGATAATTTAACTCTTGATATTTCCCTAAATCATGTGTTGTTTGTGTGGTATTGCTGGTAGAGCGGTAGAGTGCTATTTTCTTGGGGGTTGCCCACTGTTTGTAAGGGGGATTCCCTAGAAGGAGTTGGGGTATTCGTTCCTCTATCTAAAATCTTAGAGAGAAGTCAGAGCTCATGTTCAGTTTTGAAGACTTTTGCTTACGTGTCCTTTTTACCTTTATTTTAGCCATTTCAACAAATAGAGAATTTCTTTTTTTTTTCCCTCCTACCTTCATTTCTAAAACAAATTTTTAGCTGTTTCAACCAATATTGCATTTAAATCTTTATAATAGATAATAGATTTGTTAATATAATTCACTATTTGTAATTTTTTTCATTATTTTTTGTTCATTTTATAATAAATATTTTATATTTTATTTTCCTTTTTATCCTTGCAAACGCGCCATGGGGCGGGAATTGTACTAGTTTCTCTGATGATTCTTCTTTTTCACCTCATGAATTTTGCTTCTTTTGTGTTTTCCAACATTTTATTTTATCAACATAAAAGATATAACGATTGTAATTTTATATCAATTCATACTTTTGCTTTTTCCCCAAAAGTAATATTTTAATATATTTTATATTGATTGATAATATATAGCATTTATAATAATTTGCTTCTTTTAAAATATTTGATAAAACTATTTAAAGTATTTTTTTTATTTTTATCTAATAAAATCATTTTCATATTATCGTTTTTATATTATTAAAATATGAAAACATAAATTTATATATAATTGTAAATTTGATGGCAACAAAATAGTTTACCAATCTCGTACATCATGTACAGGTACTTCACTAGTCTCCCTTCTAAATAATAATTAAAAGAATATAAGTTGAAACGACAAATTTGAAATTGGGAAAAACCCCCCATGGGTCCCTAAAGAACGCGGTGTTCACGTGCGGAAGAAATCCCAATCTCCAACATGACCCCAATCTTCGTATAACCCGGCCCCAATCTTCTCTGTTCTTCGCATTTAGCATGGTTTTCATGCTTTTTTGGGCTATCTATCAGTCGTTACGTCGCCTCCACCATCCAATTTTGGGATCTCGACTCTTCCTTGGTGATCGATGTTGTCGTTTTCGGTCGTCCTTCGCCCGATTCGTCTACATCCTTCATTTTTGGTCGAGTTTCATCTTCAATCCGGGCTTTCCGGGCTTGGTTCGTTCTGTTTTCGGTCTTTCTTCGACGAATTTGCTTCTTGTTGGCCTCTGGATGGGTCCCTTGGCGCCTCCTTGCTCGACGTCTCCGGTTTTTGCTTGTCAGTCACCCTTCGCTCAGGGCCTTGCCGGTCTCTGTTCATCGGATTTGCAGGCATGTGTCTCTGCCTATTGTTTCGTAGGGAGCGGGGGTTGACTTTTTAACAACCCCAAATCATTAATTAACAAAACAAGGTAAAAAAAAAAAACTCAAACCCCTAATAGGGGGCGAGCCCAACCCTCCTTCGGGATCCCAACCTACCTTTCCGGGTGTATCGTAAGCATCTAGCGCATCTTGCTACCGCGGGTCTCCTCCGGCGGCCAAATCATCCTCGTCTCATGTGCGAGTAGTTGCAACACAAGTTTGAAACCCCGTATTGAAAATTAATTCCCCATATATCTTCATTCCATCTTATATTTTGGTAAATCAAAATATTCAACGCCAAATTAACACCAACTCTAAGTTTTTTCCAAAATATAAGTTGCAATCTCGCTTGGAATTTATTCGCGGTGCCACCATCGCCACCACTTACGGTGGTCGGTTGTACTACTTTCTCCTAAAGGGTTCACGTTTGGCAGTGTTCTGTTATGCATTCTCTTTGGGCCTGTACGATGTTCTTTGAGCCCAAGGCAAGGTCCCTTATGCCTTTGCACTCGAGGGCCAATCTCCGTCCACTTCTTTTTCAAGCCCTGGGCCCAAAGCTGGCCCATTGGATTAAAGAATAATTTAATAAAATTAAATGTGGTAAATTATAATAAATAACTATAAATAAATAATTCCCTATGGGGTTTGCGTAAATCCCGATTAGGTTTCTGGTTCTTTCGATTCAGACTTCGGGTGGCTCTCTGTTTGGCGTGACTGAACTTTCTTTTCTGTTTTATGGGGTTCTAGGAGTCGGAGTCGGGATAGGCTGGGGTCGTGGTAGTGTATATCGAGGCTAGGGATGACAATGGGGTGGGGACTCCCCATTCCCCGCGGGGAATCCCCGCGACGTTGACGGAGATGGGGATTTTAAACAGGGATGGGGACGGGGATAGGGGCAAAGTGATTCCCCGCGCGGGGACGGGGATAGTAGTCCCCACCCTGATCCCCGCCCCGCCCCGTCCATCCCCGCGGGGATCCCCGATAGGGAGTATGAAATCCCCAATGTTGTTTATATCTTACCTAAGTTTAAATAGTTTTTCTTTTATTTTTAAACTTTTACCTTATAATTTACATTTATAAGATATTATATGTAATATTTATATTATATTTTTTACATAACTTTAATAATATCTTATAGTTTTCTATTAAATGGGGGGAAACCATGGGTTTTAAATGGGGAACCCGGCGGGGAAACCCGCGGGGAATGCAAACGGGGAAAATTAAGCGGAGACGGAGATTTCCCGATGGGGATGGGGACCCGACGGGGATGGGGACGAGGTGTATTTTTTATCTCCGAACAGGGATGGGGACTGGGACGGGGAGGGTACTCCCCGCCCCAAACCCGCCCCGTTGCCATCCCTAATCGAGGCATCTCATTTCTTTAGAAGAATGGTTCTCTGGAGGTTCGTCTTCACTGCCCACAGGTGACTCTTGTTGTGTCGCTGGCCTACGGTGATGTTCTAGGGTAGTGCTTGACTTCATCCTTTGTCTACGTCCTCGTCTTGTTCGGTTTAGTTGTGCTTTGTTTCTCTTTGTAGAGTGCTTTTGTTTGTATGTTGAACCATCTTTGTTTGTTGTTTGTTTTTGACAGTTTTCCATCTGCCGACTTGTCAGGCATCGAATTTTTACCTAATCAAATATGTTTTTTTGAAATAATATAAAAAAATTATATAATATAAAAAATATTGTTATTATTAATTTAAAAGGGAAATTATTGATTTGATTTCATTAGTAAAGGGTAAAAGTAACTTGTTTGTTTGATATGTCAAGCAACTAGTGAAAAAAGCTCTCTTTTGGAGAACCCCTTCCTTCTCCTCCAAGAACCCAACCCTACCTCTTCCTAGAGCCCAAACCTCATCCGGGAGCCACCACCTTGCTTCCTTAGCACTTCTAACCACCAACTCGCCACCAAAGCAACTTGTATGCTTCCAGATTCTTTGTGGGTTGGGGTTTCTCCGCTCCTTCTTTCATTTGAGTTCGGTCTTGTTCCATCTGCTTCTTAGTCCACTGCCGGCCTCGGCCCTCCTCTGTCCGGCCGCCCTGAATCCTTTATCGTTTGGGGTATTGAACCTTTCCTTTCCGTGTCGACCGTCGACCTCGGATTTTCTCTATTCGGCCTCCCCAAATCCTCTTCAAATTGGGAGTGTTGTTACTCTCTTGGGTGTATCTTGGTGGGGCTTGAGTTTGGTGGTGTTGGGGTTTCCATTTACCCTCTCCTCTCCATCCTCTTCTTCTTACCTCTTTGCAATTTCATTCCCTATTGATTTGGGTTCAATCGGTTGTCTTGTTGGGGTTTGTATCGATTTCGATTCCCCTTTGCTTCTGCCTCTTCAATCAGGCACTCCTGGTCACATCGAGTCTGGCATATCTCTCGATTGGCATCTCTCTCTTCGGTCGACATTTACTCATTTATGCACTACTCCTCTCCTAGTCCCTTCTGCCTTTGGCGTTTGGCCCGACTCCGACATTGCTTTGAACCCCGCCTCTCTCGAGTGTCCCGGTCCCCCCCCCCCCTTCCCTGGTGGTGGCTGGTGGCTGCCGGAGATGCGGATCGCCCCTTGCCTGATGTTGTTGGATTGACAGTGGTCTGCAACTCTGTCTAGTGATTTCTTTGGGCTTGTGGATTGTTCTTTGGGGCCAAGGTAAACCCAAAGAAAAAGGAAATAAATAAATTTTAAAATATAATAATAATAATAGTAAATAACGAAAAATAAACTAACAATTTATTGCATTTTTTTTAAATCCCGCTCGTAAGAGGGTGGATTAAATCTCGGTAGGTTTGACTAAAATCCGGCTAGAGTTTCTGATGTTTTCTGTTTCGGTGGTGTGAGGCTTTGCGATTGGTGTGACTAGATTTTCTTCTCCGATTGATTGGGTTCTAGCAGTCGGAGTCGGGACAGGCTGGGGTCGTGGTAGTATGTATTGAGACGTCTTCTTTTTTTTCAAAAGATTGTTTCCTTGGAGGTTCGTCTTCACTGCCCACAAGTGACTCCTGATGTACCGGTGACCTATGGTGCTATTGGGTAGTGCTTGGCTTCGTCCGTCGTTTACCTCCTCATCTCGTTTGGTTTAGATGTGTTTAGTTTCGCTTTTATTGAGTGATCTTGCCTGTACTTTACACCATTTTTGTTTTTATGGTGTTTTTTATGTTTGTTTAGACGGTTATCCGTCTGTCGACTTGTTGCCCTTTGTGGTTCAGCTATGTCTGACCTCAAATTTTTCCCTAATAAAAAAAAGGTAAAAGTAACTTGTCTAATGTAGAATTTATACTCTTTAGGAGTTATAGACTTACTCCTCATCCGTCAAAGAAAGCTTCTCAGAAGTCATAGGTGAGCTACTTTTATGCCATAACTTTGTTCCTCTAGAAACGCACACAACACAACTTTTTTTTTTAAAAAAAAACATTATCAATTCATCACCCTTGATTAGGGGTGGAATTGGTACATTACCACTTCATTTTTCCGTTTACCATGTACCAATCAATTTGAATTGGTAATCGTAAAATCTCTACCATTATCAACCACCCAAGGGGTTGTACCAAATTAATTGGTTACCAATTAAGTTGGTTGGTACGTGTTGGTAATGACAATTTACCAACTTTCGAGCGTTGAGAAAAAATCATGCAAATATAATACTACAACTTAATTAAAACGTATAAATTGTTCCAACGCTTAGGTTTCGTCCGAATCGACTATATTTGATGACGAAAGCAACATAAAACTTTAAAGTTATTACAAAGTGTTTAAACACTAAAGCAAAAACAACATAGCAATAGGAATGTATTATTCCGACTAACGCTATAGGTTTTCGTCTTAATCGAGGTCGAGTTAGTGTTTAAGCACTAAAGCAAAAGCAACATAGCAATAGGTTTTCGCCTTGATTAAAAACATTTTCTAAAGATAAAAAGTTAAAAAAAAAAAAAAACTTAAAAACTTAAAACAATTAAAAAATAAAAATAAAACTAAATATAATTTGTTTGGTTGGAATTGGTTGGTATTACCGTAACAACCAATTTCAAATTGGTTGGTAATGGTAATACCAACTTTTTCATTTTCATTACCGTTATCATACAAAGTTTTGGAATTTGGTTTGATATATCGAACCAATTATATTGGTAACCAATTTATTAGTTACCAATTACGGTGATTCTGTTGGAACACGTTGTTTGGTTTTCAGGGTAATTTTTCCCCAGTCCTACCTTGATACTGTATTATACAAATATGAGAAATTCGAAAAATCTAATAAAATAATAATTTAAAAAAAAATCCCTTTCCCCAAAATCCTGAAATTCTCGCAGTTCATCAATCCCTGCACTCTCTTCCTCTCCTCACCTCTCTCTCTCATTCTCTCTCCTCCCCCAGGTAACTGCAGCTGTTTTCAGTTCATCGCTCTTGCTCTGGTTTAATTACCGACTGAATTTCGATTGCGTCTTTGCAATTTTGATTTTGTTCCAGCTCATCTTATGAGGTGGTTTTACACTTCTTTTTTCGCTTTCTGTTCTTATTCGGTTTTTCAGGTTGTTTGCGCTTCTTGATTGTGAAATTTCCCGTCGCATGTGATGGATGTGAGACGAATTTCGTTTTCACGTCATTTCGTTTTGGTTGATTATGTTATTTTTGTGTTTGTTTCACTGGATTTTTTTGGTGAATTATGCTTGAGGTAGTTTCAGTTGTTTACGTGTTTGATTGACGGTGTATGATTTCAGTTGCTTCGCTTTTGGAGGTGATGGATTGATTTATTTTGAACTTGTTGGAGTTTGTCACTCACTGGATTGTTTTAAATATTGCATGAGTTGAATCGGAACTTTAGTTTGGATGCGTCATGTGTGGTTTATTAATTGCAATCTGTGGGTTGGTGGGAGGGTTTGGCAGCTTATGGCTGCTTCAAGATTTGGGGGCTGCGTGTAGAGAAATAAATAAATAACTAACATGGATTGTGGATAAGAAAGTATGAAACATGGGATATTATGAGTTATTGAGTTTGTCTGGTTGCACCTTGTTCAGTTGTGAAAAGAAATGATGTTATGTGGAGTTGTTCATTGTTGTTCAAATTGAAAGATAGGATTGATTGAGGAAAAACACTTGGAAAGGGAATGAGTCTGACTTAACCATGATGTATGTATGAGAAGATTGGATCCCATGTGAGATATTAAAAATGTGAGAGTTTTGATCACTGGCCTTTTAATCTAAGTTCTCCTTGGTTAAAGTTTTATTCAAGTCTGGAATAAAGTTAAGGTTGCTTAGAATTAGTTTAGGTCTACTACTGTTGGTTCTAGTTTTGGATCTCCTATGGTGAGCTCGGTCCTGCTTTTATCTTCTTTTTTTCCTTAAAATGTAATAAAGCAATATTTAGTTTCAGCGTGATGAATGAAGTCTAGTTGCTGGGCTACCCTTTATACACAAGATGGTCAAATACTCAAATAGTCCTTGTTGCTTGTGCACTGTAAAACTGCCCATCATCGTTAGTGCTGTCTAAATTCTAAAGAGTCCAATGGTCAGAGGGGAGAATGGTGTTTCTATGGCTATAGTGTTATTACGTAGTTGGAGGCTTTTGACAGTGTGTCCACCTTTTGGATCTTTATGTGTGCTTTACAACATCGTTTGTTATAAATCTTAACAATGCTTTTATATCTTGTTCTTCACGCTAATTGTTGATTGACTGTTTGAAAGGTGGTGAAAAACAGTCGCAGATAAATTTCTTTGATGATTTGTAACATTAACGTTGTTTTGTATACCTTAGATGGTATTATCTTAGAATCCTTTTTGTAGACTTGAGCAGAATGTCCAGTTGTTTGTGTGTGTTTTTACCCTCACGTAAAATCCTTTCTTTATTTGGTTTTTCTTGTGAAAACGATTGTGATTTAGTGATTCTTTCTTAGACCTCTTAACCAGCTTCTTATTTCTATGAAAAAATGATTTTTTGATTCTTTCTTAAGCCTCTAAACTCCCTTTTTATTTTGTTGAACAATCTTTTCCCTCATTCAGTATGTGCTATATAGGTCATATTGTTATATGTTGTTTCTTACTCTTTGGTCATCTTGTGCAATGCTGAATGACAGGGATGGCATGACATGACGTGGTAATAATTTGATTGATGATATATTGCTGAAATGGGAGGTTGCTGCTGCTCTTCCAGGAAAGCTCAGATGGAGGGAACTCCTCTGTATTACTATGTAATTCACACTTTCCTTTTCGTATATAAATGTATAGATTTATTCTCCTGCGTAACCTTCACCTATAACTTAAAGTCGATGTGACGTTTGTCTTAGTTAGCTGTCATTTTCTTCTGTTATATGTGAAATGAAAATTTCCTTTATTTGTTCTAGTGCAAGGCTCCTGTCGTGTTATATATACGGGAGGTGTTTGCTGATGCTTTTATAGCTTTTGAATGTTGCTTGGGATCTGTTAATTCTCAAAAATAGGCTTCAAAATGTGAAAACTGTCATGGGACAAATATTATAATAATATTATGAACATATTACTTTTAACATATGATATCAGTCCCGGAGATGTCAATTCAATGGCAATCCTATCGATGGTGCTAGAAGCTAGCTATTTTAGCTTCTCTTTAGATTTTGAACATATGCTTGCACATGCATATGTAATCACTCAAGCAAGCTAATGCTTGCACATGCATTTGTAATCACTCAAGCATGCACAAGTATTTACTGTTATAGCTGTGTCCATTTTTATAATTATATCTGTAAAGTACTCCCTTAAAAATTAATAGGAAAAGAAAACTAAGAAGAAGAGTACCTGTGCACTGTAGCATTCGTCATTTTGTCGTGGTAGTTCTTAGATGCAGATCGAGTTAATAATAGCATGCCAGCTATTGGTGTGCTGTTGTTTTCTTCTCATAAGTAAAGCATCAATTGCAGAATTAAGAAGTCTTACCTTTTCTTTTTATCTGGAAACTCTTCTTTGTCAATTTTTTTTTTCAAGGATTACATTTTTAACCTCTGGAAATTTGTGTAGTGCCCACCAGATTTGGAAGAGCAGGGGACTTTGCGTTCTTATAATCGTTCAGCACATGGGCTGCCTGCTGGTCTCCTTGTGAGATTGAATTTGGATACATCAAGCCCTGACACTTACCGACCACCTCCTGCGCCAATCCCATTCAATGTACTTTTTGGGCGTCCCCAATCTCCTCTCAGCTCTCTGGGAAGCCAAGCAGCTATAGTTAGCACAGCTGAGCAATCACCTGGATACAATAAATCACTTTGTGCAGGAGCTGATGGCTTTGGCATGTCCGCTTCACAAGATGATTTCAATAAATCAGGCAGGAAGACTCTTGCAGACATTTTACTCGCCTCACCAACAAAGTCTGAAACTGAATATTTAAAGTTGAATGAGGAGAAGGAGCTAGTGAGCGAAGAGGAGGATTGCTGTCCCATCTGTTTTGAAGGTTCGAGTTCATTCCAATTAACTTTTGAAGACTCCATCCTGGAATTCTTATTTCCTCTGATTCTTGATCATTATCTTCTAGTAGTTTCTGTCTTTCTTATGCATTCTCCTACTTGTCAAGAGGCTTAAAACTTGTTCAACTGTTTTTTGACAGTGTATGATACCGAAAATCCTAAAATGGTCACAAAATGTGAGCATGAATTTCACCTCTCATGCATTCTTGAGTGGATGGAAAGAAGTGGTTCCTGTCCTGTCTGTGACAAGGTTTGCACCCAAAACAGCCCTCTACTCAAATGCATTCCATTCAGCATGGCGGTTGTTTTTACTCTTGTGGAATGTTTCAACTGCTGGAGCTGCACTTGATTCTGCCATACCGATTCATTTAATCATGATGGAATTCCTCTTTGATGATGTCATTTCTAAAGCCAGTGCACTTCTTTCTTCTTTGTATGTTGCAGGAAATGATATTTGATGACACCACTCAACAACTCTAGCAATTCACCTGAATATTGTTTCATTGTTGCTCAAAATCCAAAAGCTGTCAACTTCTAGATCAACAAGCTCTTTAATTTGTTCATAGTACTCTACCGGTGGATTTATGCCTGCTTCAGATGTTCTAGTCCTGATAAGATCTACTTCTGCAGGAGATAAATAGAAGTCTCCTGACTCAAATTTGTCATTGCTGAAGCTCTTGCAGCCAGCTTGTATAGTATATCAGGATCAAGATTGCAGAAATTGGTTTAAAGCTTGATGCTGATTAGAAGTTACAAAGGGGTGAAGTTCCTGTAAACCACAAGGATCATTTTGTTAAAAGTGAAAGAAAACCACACAAAAGAAAATGAATGGTTAGTGATTGCTGTTTCTGTCATATTCATATTGCACATTCTGTGTCTTGTACATAACCTTCTTTCTTCCTCTTTATCTTCCTTAAACATTACATTTTCAATCGAATGTTCCAATTAAAAGAATGTGTCTTTCTATTTTTGATTTTGGTGCATGGTTGGTTGTCTCAACATGCTTGATTAGAAAACATGTTGTAATACATCTAAACAACGGTGTTCTTGATTTGGTGCATGGTTGGCTGTCTCACTATTTTGTTCTTACTTTTAGTTTTATAAACTATATCCTTCTTTTGGTGTTGCTAGATATGGGAGCAAACGACCCTCAATACGGGTCCTCTTATCTGACACTAGAGATGTTTAGTACAGGCCAAAGACAGGATACTGCTGGCAAAAGCTTGCTGGTCAGATTTACTTGAACTATGAGTTGGTTTATATATATAGTATATACACATCTTTCAGTTACTGCAGTAACTGTTTTGCAGATATTATTTTGTCAACGTGTTTATAAATCTTCTGCTGCTGCAGCAATCACATGAATGATTATTTCTAAATCTTCTGCACAAGCTGTAGAAAAAGCCATCTTGCTAATTTGTCGCATACTATATTTATAAGAAAAATCCGGAGGATAACTATTATTGTTTGCATCACTTGATTAGAAAGCCCTTATAATCAAGTAAAGGATAGGTCTAGCATCTTCTGATGGTTGAGTTGATTTTTGTTATTCAAGTTGTTTACGGAAATGTCTATTGGATTAATCATCCTGGTGGGAACGTTGTTCTCCCTTGAAAGTGACGAGTGGCGGCTTTTGTCAAATCACTGGAAGAGACCTTCCTCTGTTGGCATCCTAACTTGTGCACTTTTGTTTTGCCTTTACTTGATTTGTAAACTGGATCCCTTTCTTGTGTGAGGTTTTCTCCTTCTTGTAAAGGAATCTTTTAGTGTTTGGTGATAAGTACCTTTCAAGGGAGGCCCCCATGGACAAGCAGCTTATGTTGTTATGGACCTATGGAGGCCATCTCCTACTACACTCCTGGTAGGTTTTCAATAATACGTCAACTGTTTATTCTTGGAAGTATTCGTATTTTCGAAAGTAGATCTATTATAATGTCGGTACCCTTTTTAAAAAGAAAATGTTTCAAGTAAAAATATTTATGATAGTAGTCTAGCTAGACCTGTCTTGGAATCCAGTGATGTAAGTAAGGTTCTTGTTCCAGGTTAGCAAAGAGTCTAGAATGGGTTGTCTGGTGTAGCAAATGTGATCATATGTATTTTGGAGATTGTATCTTTTCCAAGTGTTGTAAAGCGTTGCTAAGGTTTCGGATTTCGGTCTAGTAAAGCTCGTCGGAGAGGGATTTTAGCCAGGTTTTGGCAACACAGTTCACAAATAAGGCTGATGCTTGCCACAGAATGACAATGCTGGATCTGATAAGGAAGTTATTGTTTTTTGATTGTCTTGACTCTTGATTGAAGGGCTGGTTTCTTGCCCATTTGAGCCTCATTGTTGGTCCATATTTGTAAATATGAACTACATTTAGGGCTCCTTTTGATAGTTCAACAAAAACAATTCCCCCTCTGAAATTGGAAGGCCAACTTGGCAAATCCATCATTAACTTGAAAGGAACTTCACAACTTGACAAGTTTATAATTTTATATGCTCGCCTCTTCTTTGTCAAGCCATTTATTTACATGTGAAAATGGATGGATTTGGTGGTCCGGATTCTTTGTATACATGTGTTAATTAATTGTTACCTCATCCAATTTGCCTATCCCCACACGCTTCTTCATTCTACAACACACTTGGCGTCTGTACCTAATTTCAATTTCAAATTCAATCCGATTGTCGATCCAGTTTTTTTTCCTACAAGTTGTTGAATTGTTCTATGCTGTTACTTTACTAGGTATACACGAAACTAAAAGCTATATAACATATACTTTTTTTTTTTTTGTTTTTAGGATTTCATACTTATTACTGATGAGCATGGAATTATATATAAAAAAAATTAATTAAAAAGTTGATATTGTTTTATAGTTTTTAATTTTTTTTCATCATAAAATAATACAACCTAATAATAAATTAAATATTTTTTTAGAATAGATGTAGTGTGTATATATATATATATATATATATATATTTTCCCTAGGTTATATCCTTATTATTTTATCTTTTAAGATTTTCAAATTTTGGGTCGGGTTATTAGGTTAAGATTTTTTTTAAATCGAATTAAGTGGTGTTTTCCTCATATTTTAACCAATAAACCTTCAAGGAAATTGTGAATAACTCGAAAAAAATATTGCTCTAAAAATGGAAAGCGAACTCTATGTCCTAAAAAGAATAGATTCTATTGATAAAAACTAACCCTAACACAAAGCCTATCAGATAATATATTCTCAAAACTAGATACAATTAACAAAATCTTCTATTGGAATAAAGAATCAACAGACCACTACAATTTAAGTTACTTTGAAAAATTATTGCAGAATTAGGTAATACCCTGGCGAAAATTGTGCAACAAAGGTACCTAAAAGATTGTAACCTTATGCAATACAACAAAAAAACGTATTTTACATCTTGATAATGGGCTAAACTCATGTCTCTACGGGAGCTCTTTGCATCAGGGTTAAAGTGTCAAGTAGGGGACAGTAGCAATCAATTTTTTGCTCGATAATTGGGTCGTATACACACCTCTTATTGAAATAGCCAAATATTAAAACTTGATAAAAAGAAATGTCCAGAGCTAATGATTTCATTACCAATGAGAAAAAATGGGACAATGACAAGATAATTAGGGAGCTAAGAAACTATCTAAACCAAGATACATTAAACAAAATAACAAATATTCCAACATCAAGTTATAATATAACTAAAAGAATCTACTAGAGATCGAGTCCAAATGGTTGATTTTCTACAACATCATCTGTCAACCTTCTTCACAAAAGTTAAGTTCACTCTAAACTAGACCTTAACTAGATTTGGGATTTAGATTGCACTCCCAAAATTAAGCACTTCATATGGAAGGCCTCCTAACAGGAATGGCAGCAAAAAGAAAATTAGAAGAACGAATATTTGTAGTTCATAGTCAATGTGAATTATGTAACCACACACACACATACATGGGGCTAGCCTTGCTAGTCCACCATCCATGTGCATCCCATGGATGAGGGTGCTGAGTTCTTTGTATGTCCAGAGATCTGGCGAGGCACGGGCACGACCAACATCTCTTCAAAGCATTGATCATCACAAGGTTGTCCCCTTTCATGATGATTTTGGGTAAACCAAGTTTGTTAGCCTACAAGACCCCGAGCTTGAGCGTCATCTCTTTTGCCATGATGGTCGATCATTGTCCAAGCTGATCCCCTCCACAAGCAACCTTGTCTCCAAGATGATCATGAATGATGAAGCCAACTGTCAAAGGGATGAGGTTCCGATTGCTACTATCCGAATCTATTTTATAGGTTCCTTCTTATGGTTTTTCCCATCTTAGGTTTTTTCATTTCCTAGGCGAGCTGACTCTGGTTGTTGATTTTTGGTTCTTATTATCCATATTTTTGCTATCTTCGTAGTTCTTTAATGTTTGATAGGTAGTGTATTCCATGTTTTGTATTGTCGCCTGGTTAGTTTGCTTAAATATTTCCCTGTTTCAATTTGTTCACAAATACCACTATATTGCAGCAAGAGTCGTCTGTTGGTTGTGGCTCAATTTGTCAAAAGATTTTTGTAGTGATTCTATTTATGTTTCCCTCACCCATGTTAATATCGTGTAGAAATTGTTCAATTTTTAGGTCTAAACATTGAATGAGACTTGTAGCCACTTAATGAATAAATGTGTGGAGGTTTCTTCAACCTATTTGCATATAGTGCATGGTGTTGAGATGCTAACTCCTTTATTTGCTAGTCTAGTCTCGATTAGGATTCTGCTAAGATAGATTTTCCATAGGAAGTTTTTAATCTTTGGTTGTACATCCAATTTTCAGATCCATGTCATGTTTTTATGCTCGTTGATGTTATGCTTCATGATATATCTTTGGCCGCTTGTGGTAGTGAACCACCCATTATTATCTATTCTTCAGTAAGATTTATCCTCGATTTGGCTATCCAGGATGAAGGTGTTTTTGATTTTTGAACAACTAAGCTGGGCAATATTTGAGTCAGTTAATCAATTTTCATTTATGGTTTTCATCTATGAAGCTTTTGACTTCGGTGTTTCATCTAGATGTTCTCCATCTAGATGAAGGTGTTTTTGATTTTTGAACAACTAAGCTGGGCAATGTTTTTGGTTGTCTTCCATCTAGATGTTCTCCATCTAGCCATCTATCCTTCCAACAATTAATGGTTTTCTCATTCCCAATTTGTCAGATTAGTCTCGTGCAGAATTCATCTTTGATTTCCATAAGCTTCGTCTATTTCCATGAGGCATTTTTTTCATTTTTTCTGATATGTAAGGATGTGGTTTTTCTTTTAAATACTTGTTGCTTATTGTCATGGCTCGGGGGTTCTACAGTTCTACAAAGATTTTCCATATTAATTTCATTTGTAAGGTCTTGTTCATATCTTTAGTTTTGTGGATTCCAACTCCACCATCTTCTTTCCTTCTACATTTCTTATCCCATCTGATAAGTGGTTTTTATGAAGCGTTCTTGTACCAAAAGAAGGAAATGTTCATCTGGTTTAACTCTTTGTGTATCTTACTTGGTAGTATAAAGTTTTGTATTATGAAATTTGATTTTCTGCCAAGTTTGATTTGATGAGTGTCGCTCTTCTTTCTTGTGATAGTGTATTCAGTGGCGGAAGGTGTTGGAGGCGGGTGGGGGCCGTGGCCACCCCGACATTTTTTTTAATAATATATGTATATATTACACTAAATAGAATTATTAATTAATTAATTAGATTTCCTTTATTTTATTTTTTATTTTTTTAAAACATTTAGATTTCCTTTCTAATTTCACGTAAATAGATTTTTATTTTCCACTTATATATTTTTAATATCTCAACCCCTTAATATCTTATCTTCTAATTGAAAAGAGTGATATCTCTTAAATCCTAATTCAAACCGACCCTAATTCAAATTTGGAATACTAGAATATATCAAAAATCATAATTAAGAATAAAGATGATCAAAACCATTGAAAGAAGGTAGAGTGCTATCTAGATAGAATTCGCTATAAAAAAAATTGTACGGAATTTTGGCATCAAGTCTCCTCCTATATATGTACTTTGTTTTTTCGTATGAATGAAAATGACGTAGGGATGATAAGTCTCTTAGCATGGCTAGGTTCCAAACCCTAAAAAAAAATTATTTTTGGCCCCTGCAAAACTTTTGTCTAGGTTCCGCCACTGAGTGTATTTGCTTGTCATTTACTAAGTTGGTTTCTAGTTTTAAATATCGTTTCTTCAAATACTATCTTATTAACTCTACCATTGATGATAGGGCATCCTAGATACTTATCAAGTCTAATCTAGTTTGTCACGATGTGTGTCGTGGAAAACTGATTTATGGAAATTGACTTGTTGTCCTGATGTTGCACAATATTTGCGGTGATTAGCGATGGAGATAGTAAAAATTTAGGGATGAAAATAATCGGGCTGATATTTATTGGGTTAGTTTACTAAAATATCTATGCGCTGAAAGATTGTGGCTACATATTATGGCTACATAATATTTTAATAATTTATTTTGGCCTCAAAAAATAATATAGATATAAATAAAAATGATTAAATAATTAATTTTGATATAAATAATGCTTTCCACCAAAAAATAATATAGATATAAATAAAATAACACATATCAAACACTACATATATGTCTATTAATATTTTTGGTAATATTTATATTTTTCAATTAACTAAAATATAAATAGATTGTGGCTTATATAACTTTATGACAACATATTTGATGCGGGATCATCCAAGACATCTCCGGACACGCCTATACTTAGGGACGGACCTGAGATTCGAGCTCGTGAGAATGATGTCATCCTCAAGAGGAAGAAGAAGGCTCCACCATGGGAGAAGGTCCAAAGGTGCAAGCTTGATGGGTTGTTCATTTTTAGATTCGTTCAACATTTGACAGTTTTGCGACGTCTCTGTAAATCGGGTCGTATGGATTCAATATTAATCGGATTGGATCATGTCATACTTTGTCAGAACGAGGACGAAGAGATCTACAACTTTTATGTTGAAGGTTTTTCCAGATTTGACATGGAGCTTGGCCAAAAATCACATTCTTTGAAGCTGTCACTGTTTTGACGGGAATTTGTTAAGTGTTGAAACTTTCTTTTATTGCTATTTTTAGAGACCTTATTTACTTATGTTATTTTAGGTAATTTAGAGGTTATTTTTAATTATTCTTTTAATTATTATTTTCCATCTAAATCAGCCATGGGTTGTTCATTTTTAGTTGACCCTGATATTAATCAGATCTTGTCTAATATTTCCTCGTTAATAGCTGATTTTTAAATCTTTTGTTAAAAATTTCTATTGAGTTCTATTTTAAGGTTCTCTTCTCTCGTTACTAGTTGGCCTTCTGTATCTAGGAGCTCTTTGAATCTCTTTCAATTTCCTCTTCTAGATGCAACTCGGTGAAAGTGACCAGAATTTGTATTTGAAAGTTTTAAATGTTTTTTTTGCTCTTTGGCGCAAATATTTTGTTTATTTTTTTTTTATGAGGAAATAATTCGAGGCCGGACAGGCCCGGACCTCGAGAGGCCGACAAATTCGGCAGACGGTGAGCCGTCTAAACATACAACATAGCGAAAGAAATACAACATAGAACAAATACCTAATACAACAAAAGAGCTATACGAAACAAACCCGAAAAACCCCAAACCCTAAGCAAACAAACGGACACAGCAACAAGAAGATAGAGACCCGACGTGGTGAAGTGGATAGCGAGCGCATGGGACAGCACAGCTGACACGATGTCTCGCCGCCGGAAAGACGGAAAGCAGCAATCCACGTAGGGCAAAGACGACTCCTGGGGAAGTGTGGATCACACGACGTTCCCTTCACCTAGATGAAGGATCTTCGGAGACCACGAACACTACCAACACGATCACTTCGATCAACCAGGACCGCAGAACTGCTCCTCTACCGAAACTAACCACAAACCAACAAACAGAACTCCAGCCAACTCGAGAAAATGAAGCACGACCGCGAGAGGGCAAAGAGCGCAAGAGTAATCCGGATTTAATAATATACGTTGATACTGATAAATTTCCAGAATACAAAAATTTATTTTTAATTATTTTTGTTTAATTTGCTTGCTTTTCTTTTCATTTATATATATTTTTTTAAATGTCATGGGCCGCTTTGGGCCCAAGGCTTAGCCTTGGGCCCAAAGAATCAAATATCGGGCCAAAGACGCGTCCACCGAAGGAAACCAAAACCCACAAGCAACCAAGGAGGAGCGGCTGCAGGTTTGAAACCGTTGAGGACAGCGGAGAGGTCGCCAAAGAAACCGACGACGGCTCCGGGCAGCCTCAGCGGAGGGAGGTAGCCTCCACCAACCAAAAACTCAATCAGGAGAGACATTGGTTGGGGCAGAGACAAAGACAAGACCAATCGGTGGCAAGCCGACGGGAAAGAAACGGATCGGAGTGAAACCGCCTACACAACAAAACCAGAAGGAAGGAGGAGAGGTTGATTTACACAAAACAGATTGACCAATTTCAGATTGACCAATTTCATATTTTGTTTATGATAGTTTAAGATGCTTTCCCTTTTCTGGATTATTCTATTTTGTTTTTGTTATTTCGTAGGTTTGAATTGTTTGAATTTCATTTGCATTGTTATTAGTTGCTCGTTTATCTCTTTTAGTTATCTGAAGAAATTCCCCAAAAAAAATTTTGTTCCATTCTTTCATTTTTCTTTTTAGGGTTTGCGTCTTTTAGACCAGATTAAACATCTGGGATCTCAGATACTATGGTCTACATGCTTGTTTTACAAGGATTTCGTAGTCTTCTCTTTCCAACCACATTTTTTTCACATTTCAACCATCAACCATAGTTAGTCCTCATATTCTTTAGAATTCGATACGATAAGAGCATATCGGTTACAAAAGGGGCAGCTCATAGCCTCTTCTCCCTTCCAGTGTTTGATGATTCTTCCTATTCGGAGATGATGTTGGATAACCACCCAAGTAATGAACAACCACTTACGGGATTGTATCCCACACCATATCGTTGCCCCCAGTCCACCAGAGGGCTCTTCACACGAAGGGTTGCATAGTGCATAAACTACATATCACATTCGGGGGCAAAGTGCTGAATAATACTCAACTCATCCATTGACAGCATTTGCCGACAACAGAAGTGTCCATGGGAGATCGAAATTCTGACTTCTATCACACTCCGTAACAATGTCATTGGAGGCAATGCCTTACATCCATCAACAACATTATAATGGGAGTGTCCATGGAAGATCAAAATATTGATTTCTAACACCATCCACCTCCTTAAATGGGTAGATAGAGTCGAATTCTACCACATTTTCCGCGACATCAATCGAGCTACTAATTAAGATTGTTTTCCTTCTCCATTTGATCCAGCCTCAAGATTTCCTCATTAACACGAGTTTGTGCGTGCACATCCAAAATAATGCTCTTGAATGGTGTTCTTACAGAGATGAATTTTAATCAAATATTTACCTTATCCAAAAAAAAAACTCTCTAACCGCAGGTAAATGGTTTTTTTTATAGTCCTTTAATCATTATAGTGGACAAAAACTTAATGCAAAACCAATTTAACCCAAGGTGTGAGCCTTGTAGTATTAAAATCAAGTCTAGATGACTGTTATAAATATTGGATATTCGACCGATATATCAGTGATATATATATTTAGAATTCGATACGATAAGAGCATATCGGTTATAATATATTATTCAATGCATAAAAAATGGTCACCGATAATATTTAGCAATGTAAACCTTATTTTCTCAAATTTATTTGAAAATTTTGAAGTATAAGTTTTCACTGTTTAAATAATTTTTTTTGTATAAGTGTATAAATATAATAATTTTGACTAAAAATTGGTTGATTTGATAAATCCGATATACTTCCTCCGTCTTAAAATAGTTATTGTTTTACTTTTGACATATTCTTTTAAGAACAATAAAAACTATATAAAATATCAATGATTTTTTTGGTAAACATATACAAAAATTCATATTTAATAAAATTATCTATGAAGTTATTAAAAAAATATTTAAAAAATTGATATTTCATAGAGTTTTTAGCTTCTTAAAAAACGTTTCAAAATAATCAAACTACAAGATTTGTGAGACGGGAGGAGTATCATTTTTCCTCTTAACCAATACTCCCTTCGATCTAAAATATTTGATGTTTTGGGTGAATTTTTTTTATCAACAATGTTTGATGTTTTAAAAGTAATAATTAAATTTTATTTACTTTTATACTATTTTCAACCTAAAATGTACTTTTGTTTTATTTTAACCAATTAAATTTGTGCATAATAAATGTGACTGGAGAGATAAAATTAAATTGTTTTTATAGAGTATTTTAATGTAAATGAAATGTTTCTTAATTTTTGTAACCGGAGTACAAGATATTTAGACCCTTGTGTACATCCATCTAATTGATACTCTCCCTTCTCAAAATTTAAGTCGTTTTAGATTAATTTAGTTGTATCAAAATATATGTCATTTTAAGATTTCTAGGTAGGGGATGATAAAACCATTCCGGAATGGCTCACTGGAAAGGACTTGCGGGTAGTACCCAAAGGTCCCCAGTTCGAGCCCCGGATATGGCCGATCTTTATTTACAAATTCAAGGTAGGGGATGATAATGATTTGTATTGATTTGTGTGTTATTGACCTCTTTAAAAAAAATTGATTGGTTAAAAAATATAGTAAATATTAAAAAAGAAATAAAACTTGTGAAAAAATGAGTAGAATGATTGTTGATTGAGATATGGTTAAAAAATATAGTAAATATTAAAAAATAATAAAACTTGTGAAAAAATGAGTAGAATGATTGTTGATTGAGATATGAGTGTTTTATTGACTTAAATTTTGATCAGGTAAGAGAAACTTACATAGGTGATCATGATTCATAATGCAGCACAGATTTTGCAGCAGTAGAATTTTGTAATCTTGTTGCAGAGAAGAGGAAGACGTGTAAAAGTGGCAGGAATCTTGAAAGTGCAAGCCATCCCAGATATTATAATATTCCATTAAATGCAAAAAAGGGACCCCTTTCCCTAATCTTCCTCTTTTTCAGCCCCCTATCCCCATTTGCACCCCCTTCAAACTTCAATTGCAGAAGCCAACATACAATCTTCATCCTCTGAGATTCCTGCAGTTTAAGGAGCAATCAATCAACCATGTCATCCCCAAGCAAGCGCCGAGAGATGGACTTAATGAAACTGTAAACCCTCTAATTACCCTTCCAATTTTTATTCTGTTGACCTATTTTGGGGGTTTCTGGAAGTTTAATTGATGGGTTTCTGTTGTTGTTCTCTGAACTTTGTTGGGTTAGGATGATGAGTGATTACAAGGTGGAGATGATCAATGATGGAATGCAAGAGTTCTACGTGGAATTCCATGGCCCAAATGATAGTAAGCCTTTCCCCAAATTTAATCTTCCTTTTCTGTGGGGTTTTGAAGCGCTCCACCTTGCTTGTTATTGCTGCTTTTTGTTTTTAATTGTCTATTTCTTGATTTATTCTTCCGGATTTAGCAATTTTTCCAGCCAAAAAGGGAAAAAGATGTTTGCTTTGAGGTTGGTGGCCTTGAGGTTTGTTATTAGTGAAGTTCTTGGAAATTTGTCCTTGTTGAGATGGTCTGTTCTAGAATTGCAAAAGTTGGAATTAGTTTTGATTTATACAGCAAAAAAAATAGGTCTTTGGGCATTCAAACATCCCAATTTGGTATGGAACTAAGGACTGGTTATTGCATATCTCTTGATTTACCTCCCAGGCAGGGATTAAGGGGCGCCTGTGATTGAGGAATATTGATTTCTTTTAGGCCTTTTTTGTCAATTGAGAATCGGCCAATGTATTATTAATCCTGCAAGTGTTGTTTTGTCTGTTTCAGAGCTGTGAGAGTGTTTGCAGCTTCATAATTCACTGACTTAAGAGCTTGCTGTGGCAGGTCCCTATCAAGGAGGTGTGTGGAGGATAAGGGTTGAGCTTCCAGATGCTTATCCCTATAAATCTCCGTCAATTGGATTCATTAATAAGATTTACCACCCCAATGTAGATGAAATGTGAGTCATTGTTCAGAATGCATCTTTTGCCAATGGATTTTTGTGTGAAGTCTGGCTGATTGTTGTATAATTGCTGGCATTATTCACCATTTTGAAAGTTAAAAACTTTTCAGGTCAGGATCGGTTTGTTTGGACGTTATTAATCAGACTTGGAGTCCCATGTTTGGTAATGCTTTTTTTTTTTTAAATCATATTATGGATTATTGTTTTTATTAAAAATCAATTGATTTTACATTCTCATTTGCACACTTATACAGATCTGGTAAATGTTTTTGAAGTCTTCCTGCCGCAGCTTCTTTTATATCCTAACCCTTCGGACCCTCTAAATGGAGAGGCTGCAGCTCTAATGATGCGTGATCGAGCTACATATGAACAAAGAGTTAAAGGTACTGATTGTAGAAAGAACTGAAGCTAACTCATTACATTATATCATGTCTTGGATTCCTAAGATACCTTCCGACCTTGGCTTTAAAGCCTAAGACTACAAACATGACCTTGGCTTTAATGCACATCTACTTGGACTCTACATTTTATTTTATTTTATTTTTTTTGATTCCTACTCCGTACTATGAGAATGCTATATTGTTACCCATGTTGAGAAGAGATCTTTTTTGTGCCTAAGCGAGAACAACAAATACGGGATACCCTTCGTCATCACTATTCCAAACTGCACAATCAGCTACTACCTCTATTATGAGACCATATGTACTATTTTTGTGCAGAATACTGTGAGAAGTACGCAAGGCCAGAACACACAGGAGCGTCCGAAGAGAAGAGTAGTGACGAGGAGCTGAGCGAGGATGGCTATGCATCTAGCGACGAGGAAATGGCTGGGAAAGCAGACCCTTGAAAAAGAGTTCACTTCATACCCATTACCATAGTGAAACAGAACTGGCCTGTGTTGTGTTTGTAATTGTATTGTGTACATCATGCTTTCGATGCAGTTCAAGAATCAACTAGTGTAAAATACTGGGATTTGTTTGGAGGGCTGAATGGGATAAAATTTACCCCCCTGTGAATGCCCTCCACTTCCATCCATCCTCATTGTCATTGTAAATAAATTTCACTGTTATGGTACCTCGTTTGTGTTTGCTTCCTGCTGTTGAAATCTTGCATCTTGTAGGAGGTCATGGTATACTTGGAAGATTCATTTTGTTAATACGTTGAGATATGATCTATAACTACGAGAGGTGTTGAGTATGTAACCCCCAAAACTGAACCCTGTGTGGCCGATTGTGGGAAAATCACCCGACAGAACACGCAGTGACAGTAGTAAGGAACATTGCATTGCATTGCATGATGAAAATAGTCATGAATTCGATTCAGGATAGCTGTTTGAATCATGTTTTTTGAGATGTCATGGCAGCTGATAAAAATGCGACTATGCGCCAATCCAAAAGGTTGCTCACCCAGATTATAGAACTCTCATCCGAAAGGTTGCTCAAGATTTATAGACATGCTCTGCTCTAATCCTGCAATTCTAAAAATCAAAGTGTGAATACTTACTTGACTACTTGAATTTATGAGGGAAGGAAAAATTGAGGCACAAGACTAGTTTATCTAAATTAAGAGTCAATATTTGGGAGGAGAACCCACTTAGGCCTGACATTGATCAATATAAAAAGAGCAGAAGCTGAAGCTGTGGGAGGAGATCCCACTTAGGGCCTGACATTGATTCAATATAAAAAGAGCACAAGCTGAAGCTGCTGCTGCTGCTACTGCTTATATATAACATATATGCTCCTCCCTCTAAAAAGGTTAAATTGAATTTGTACATTAATTGTCTCAAACTATCCTCCCCACCTACTAATCTATTTCTCCAATTACCCCCACAAATTCACCTCATTTCCTCCAAAATCACATCTTCTATTTCTCTTTTCTCACCTTCATCATCATCACCATCATCATCATCAACATCATCATCATCATCATAGAGAAGAAAGCAGGCAGCTACACTTTGGCCAGTTGTGTACTTGTATGGGGTCACTGACTCACAGATGGCTAGGCCTCCTCTTCCCAGTATCTGTCCTCAGCCTCTTCACTGGATTCGCCCACCCGACACTTGGGCCACCACCGCTGCCACTGCCACCTCCGCTGCCCTGCTGGTTTCCCCATCCTTTTTGGTTACCAACTCCTTGCTGGGGAGGTGACCTCAACTCCCTCTGGGCCCCGATGGAGCCTTGTGGGCCCCGCAAGCTTTGTGCTGCGCTGGGAGGTGAGACAGGGCCAACTAGCCCCGGCCTCGTCTTGATCGCTGAGTTCTCCCGGTCTTTCCTCTTTTTCTTGCATATCACCAGCTCCCCCGGATGGGCTAGCCGGGGAGAGTCATCTTGGTCTTGGTCTTGGTCACGGCTACTGCCATTGTTGATTCCCCCGGCTAGCCTTGATTCCTTTTGGGCTCTCACCCGCGCATCATCATTCAACAGGAGGGAACCACGAGATGACATCCTGGGGGATGTGTTAGTCTCCCGTTCCACCTCGTTCACCAGTTTATGCCGTCTATTCTGCCCTGGGATTGATGGCTTTAGGGCAGCAGAGGAAGCAGACGCAGAAGCAGTAGAAGTTAGACCTGAGAACGACACTGCAGTTTTTGCTTCTCTGAAATCTGTATCAGGGAATGCAATCTTCAATATGTCAAAGAACAGATCATGCACTTTCCTGGCTTCAGTTCTCACCTACAAAAAGTTGGAACCAGATAAACATCGTTGAGAGCAATCCTTTAAACAATTAAAAGAATATGGAACTTTTGGAAAGAGTTAATACCTCGTATGAGAACCCATAGTACTGCACACCACTTTTTAACATAGCCTGCATGTCAGAAACAAAGTCCATCACTCCACGGTACTCAAACCCATCAACTCGCTGGTCAATCTTCCTCAAATCCAATAGACGGTTTCCTGGTCCACTTGTTAGGTTAGAACTTTCAAGCCTCTTCCATAGTTCTGTTAACATCGGAACAATTTGGGGGCCTTCCTTTACGATTTTCTTCTGGAGCTTGTTGAGAACGTTCTTGCACTGCAAATCCAAAATTACCAATTTCACCATTAAGATCAAACGTATAATAAAGATTGTTCTGTGATCACAGACAGAACATTGATGAACTAGCATTGACACTCAAAAACACCCACATCAACCCACATAGATATTTAAAGTGAACATCAGAAGAATATAATAGATACCAACTTAGATTTCACAGATGTGGTGGTTCTAGCAGTCCATGTATCAAGCTATTCTTTATACAGTTATTATAAGAGGATTGCAAGCAGTGTGCTTGATACGGTACCAGCAAAGCTAGAGAGCCAGATATTTAATCAAGCATACTGACCCATGACTGAACATAGTGATAGGGCTGACTTTACAAGGAGATAGAAGTGCTTATAAGAAGAATGAAAGTTTTCAAACTGAAAGTTATGCATCAAGTCAAGAGTACAAAAGCTTGGAATAGTTGTTTCATGCAAGAGATGAAGAAAAATGTGCACATTAATACCATGAGTTGCATCAGGAAATTATTATCGGTCGTATTGGATGGAATGCAAATTATAGAGACAGCAATTGTGCAAGTTCTTGTTAGCATTTTATTTCTAGAGACAATCCTATCAAAATCACATACCTTAGACAAACTGTTCCCAAGTATACATGAAACTCAGAGAATAGAAATGACAAAATACAAACAGAATCACATACCCTTCTTTGGATGATCTCTGACATCTTTCCACCATAATTCGAATTTGTACTTGCACTAGTAGCTTTCCCATCCCCACTTCCTCTAGAATCATCCTCTGGCTCCTCACTAGGAGCAGATAAGCTATTCATTCTAGCGAGTTTCATGGAAGCTTGTAATTTTGACACATTTCCTGTTCTACCAGGTAAACTACGCCTGTTTTTAACAGATGATTGGTTTCTTTCCTGCTTAAATGGCTCTGCTTGGAAAGGAAACTGTGATGGATCACCTCGAATAAGAGATAGCCTATCATTGATAGGTACATCCTCCTGTCTTTCTGCAACAGGTCGTGGCCGAAGCCTAATACTACGCTTCCGTTTGATTTTAGGCCGCTGCACCACCTGTTCATCTTCACCCTCTTCACGGTCATGATTCCAACTTCCTGACTGCTGGAGATCCATGTGAGAATCTCCAGATCCTGCAATTTCTCCTTCCTCCAGGTCATCAGGCTGCAACACATTACATACAAAAAGTAATCAGAATACAACAAACACAAGTTTCATAATGCCATCAGAGATGAGAGTTGAGAACAGCACCTGTCTCCTTGAAAGAGAACTTGGCCTGGCATCTAAGGCAGAGAGCGAGGTGAACTTCTGGGAAGACGAAGATGGGGAGGCCTTTTGTGCCAATCTTTGACTGTCAGGTGAGGATCCGGGTTCCTCAAGTGCACGAGCACTTCTATTGCTTCCACTTGCTCTTGGATATTCATAGCCATTGTCACAGACAGGACCATCATCTTCTGATTGATCTTTATCAATTGCAGCAGTAGCTTCCTCCTCATCTTCGAACTCCTCCCCCACTTCCCCCTCCTCGTCCTGGGCTGGGGAACCATTCCTCTCTTCAGAGCTAGCATCGGAGAAATCACCATTTTCATCATCCACCTCAGTGTAAACAGGCTTCTTCCCTTTGCGCCTTCCCCTCCTCTCGATGACAGGACTATCCTCCATGGGAACATTGTTGGTAAATATATCCTTAGATGGCTTCTTCGATAAAGCAGCTATAGCAGCATTGACATCTTTAGTAGTGGCTTGAAGCCACCTAGGCACTTCGTCATATCTCACCATATCCTCTGCCCAGTCAAAATCTTCATCCATTTGATCAAAGAGTTCAAGCTCCTCCTCACCTCGAGCAATCATTCGGTTAACCTCCTGCAAAGAGGGGACATCATGAAGTGTTTCCTGATACCTTTCCTCATCGTGCAATAGGGTTTCTAACGTCAACCGTCTCTCCTCATGTGTTGTTCTTTGATCAAACCTCCCAGCATTAATCACTTCATCAGCCATGTCAATCTTATACTGCTGGATGTTATTCCTTATAAGGCTCTCAATTGAACCAATGTAGCGATCCTTCCCTGCAAGATCATCCTCTGAATTGACCAAATCTCCACTCTTGAACTCATCAGTTTTTTGATGGCTGGATATTTTATCGACCACAGCTTCCATGTAAATGACTCTTACTTCTCGAGTTTGCCCAATACGATGAGCTCTAGCAACTGCTTGTTCCTCATTCTTAGGGTTTGGATCAGGATCATATATGATCACGGTATCAGCAGACTGAAGGTTTAAGCCACGACCAGCAGCACGGATGCTCAGTAGAAAGATAAAACTATCAGAATTAGGACTGTTGAAATCTACAATGGCCGATTCACGATCCTCTAAGGGTGTAGTACCATCAATCCTTCTGTAGACAAGGCGCCTCCACTGCAAATACTCCTCCAGTATGTCCAGAAGTTTTGTCATGGTACTGAAGAGAAGTACGCGGTGTCCTGTCCTCTGAAGTTTTATGAGAATTCTATCAAGAATCCACAATTTGCCACATGACCGAACAAGAAAGTCCTTTGAGAAGTTGCTGTAATACGGATAACTAAGCAATGGATGATTGCAAACTTTACGAAGCTCCATGCACCTATTATTTAGTGTTTTGTATACTCTAGCCTGATAAAGTGTACTCTTTTGCACCCTACGCATCTCGTCTTCGGGATCAACTCTAATGGTTCCAGTGGCTTTGATCCAGTCATAAATAGCCCCTTGCATAGGAGACATCTTACATCTTAACACAACAGAGACCTAAAGTCAAACAAGAGCGTTAGAAATTAGCCAAGTCGCGAAAGGGAACAATGACCGACTTACTCTAGAGAGTGATATTATATACCTTTGGAGGAAGAGAACCTTCCACATCTTCAACTCGACGTCTAAGCATAAAAGGCTCCAAGATCTGATGGAGCCTATGGATAACAATAACCTTCTTTTCAGTCTCAAGCCAATCATCCTCGGCATTATGTGTAGATTCCTTCTGAAAGGGCTGTGAGAACCAATCATGGAATGCCTTACGATTGTCAAATACTTCAGGAAGGAGTAGATTCAAAAGTGACCAGAGTTCTTTCAGATCATTCTGCAAAGGAAAATAAAAGCGCCATTAAGGAAATTGATGTAGATTAACTTCGAAAGTTGAACAGCTGAGAATAACATAGAAGTCCATTCCCACTATAATTACAAGTATGCCCATTCGAAAACATCAAATAGATGTTGCAAAAATAATTTTAACACAAAGTAGGTGCTCATATATGTGCAAACTTTCTGTTATTTTTATTATAAAAATTTGTTATTTTTTATGAATGAATTATGAACATTTTTTATTATTTCAATATCATGCCTAGAAAATGATAGCATAGGCCAGCAGGTGTCAAGTATGCAGTTCTCCACTACTATATGCAAATGAGAAGACCAACATGCACATGATCTTGATAATAATAGGTACTTCACTTCATGAAGTGTCATTCATCACCAAACCTGTAGAGGAGTCCCGGTTAAAAGAAGACGCCTTTGACAGCGGTATCTATCAAGATCACGTGCTAGAACAGACTCTCTGTCCTTCATTCTCTGAGCTTCATCAATTACAATGTACTTCCAATCAACCTTAGAAAGTTTTGACCGGTCAAACATAATGAACTCATAAGTGGTGACTAAAACATTGAACTTCATTGCACAAACTTCCTGCAATAAAGACAGTGATATAAGAAAGCAGAACGCGGAAATTAAAACAAGTATAAGAGTGTGCTAATGCACAGCTATTACCTGCGAGAACAATTTATATCGCTGTTCCTTGTTACCAACATAATAGATGCAGGACACACTAGGCAGCCAAGTGTGCAACTCACTCTGGAAGAAAAGAGAGCTGAGTGAAACGTCTACCCCACCAAGAAAACTAAGATAAAAACAAGGGTAGGAACTCAAGCAGAAAACACAAAAGCGTAAGGAAACCAGGAGATAGCTAACCTTCCAGTTAACAAGTACGGCATTAGGAACTATAATAAGATGTGGACCATAATTTCCTTTGAACTCCATTAAGTAAGCAATCAAGGCCATAACCTGCATGTGGAAAAGATCATGAGAAAGTACACCCACAACTTACAAGCTTTAGTGAAGCGCATTACATGCTTTTGGAGTTATGCATCTGGAAAGTATGCATCTCAAGTTTAAGCAGATAATCAACTAGACCTCTAATATCAAACTGCAGGCTCAGGAACCTTAAGGCGAAGTCTGGCATAGGGAATTCTGACATCTACTATTTCCCCATTACAAACAAGCATTCAGCACAAGCACAACAGTGAAAAGGTTACAATATATGAACCCCCTGTAAACCCACACTTGCGAAGCCCAGGTTGCTCCACTTAAAAAAGGTGCAAGTTAAAGGAAGAAAGCATGATCCTTGGGAAACAAATCATATTACAGGACATGATTATGGTTTAGGCAGCTCAAAAAGAATAAGCAGTAGCAATCTTGCCTGCACAGTCTTCCCAAGGCCCATTTCATCTGCCAAAATGCCATTTAGTTTGTTGTTATATAAAGAAAGCATCCACTGCAATCCAACCTGCAGATTCAGGTCATGATTAGATCAAAATACTTCACGCATAAATACAGCCAATCAATCTTCTTCTATGCATAGTTGTGACCTACAAGCTGGTAATCACGTAAAGTGCCAGCTCTCAGCATTGAAGGTTGCCTAATAACCTTTTCATTCACAGCATGGGCAAGACTATAATACCTGCAGATAATCGTGATAAAGTAATTAATTTCCATTAAAGAAATGAACTTTGCAACACACAATTGCCTGAGGAATGGCAGTTCAGAAGTCAGTGTCATAATATAACAGATCATTCAATACACAAAGAATTGCATGCAAATACTCGAACTTTATGTAAATAAAATGATCAGCATACTTGCTGGCAGATGAGCCATCCTTGGGTGCATTCATTTCCGAGAATTGATTCCTAATCATTACTTCCTCCCCAGCACAAGCAGCTGCAGCCTTGATTTCATCTTCAGACAGACCCTACGACACAAAATAAGTCCAGTCAAAAAACAACTAGCAGAAAATACTTATAATCACTACTAACTAAAATGTACAAATCTTGGATTCACAAGCGATCATACCTGTGCACGAGCAGCAGCAGCAGCAACAGCTGCGGCCTCCTCAACTTCTTGCTGACATTTTGTAGTTGTTATCTTACTTCCCAATTTATTAAGATATTCTTCTGTCTGAGTCAAAAATGTTGAAAGAACAGCGTATCTTTCAGCCCCATCACCTGTTATGCTAGTTTGCTGCTCGAGCAGCATCTCTCTGTATCTATCCATGTCATTATTCTTCAAAGCCTCCATTCTTTTATTGCGATCATCATCCTTCCTCTTTGAGAACTCTCTCAACATTCTCTCATGATACTTGGCAACACCTCGATTCCGAGCAGTTCTTGCATCACGGATAGCCCAATGAGCCTCTAGAAGCTTCTTACGCCACTGGAAAATAGACTTCAGCTGCTTCTCTCTCACAGCTTTCTGGGAGGCCTGCGCTTGTCTGGAGAGTTCTAAACGCTGGCGTTCACAGAGCTTAACAAATTTCCTATACTCTCTGTCATTCATCCCCATTATCTCCTGCTGCTCCTGATCAACCTTTTCCCTTAAATGTGCCTGGAGGCCTAAAAGCTTTAACTTCTTTTCTTCAATTTGCAATCGCAAAACAAGATCTGGCCTGATCCTTCTCCTTTCCAAGTTCACTGCCAATAAACAACCTATCTTTTTCATGTTTTCTTCCCTTCTCTTATTAATCACTTCAATACCTCCATCATGAAGAATATCTTTTACATCATATGACAATGTCAAATTGCTACTGCCATTGGCCATCATTGCTGAACCTAAAGAGTCATGCTTTCTTGTAAAAAAGGGAAAATCAAACAATGGACCATGATACTTTCTGGTATATCCAACATCTTTACTCTGAGGCCCTGTAGCAGTTTGCAAAGGTTTGTTCAGCTGTGCTGCCTCAGGTGCAGCAGCAGCAGCAGGCAAGGCAATTGCCTTTCCCCTGTCAACTGCTGAATCGTTCCTACTAAGGATTTTCTGCACACCTGGTTCAGCCTCCGGCTCGGGTTTGACAGGAAGCACCAATGTTTGTTGGGCGTCCTTACCTGAAGATGCCATAGGTGGAGGCTCTCTCATCGAGGTGGTTGCTCCTGATGGATGGGTTGTCAGCACATTTACCTTTTGATCACCTGTAATTGCTTCCTCATTGAAGGAAGTTGGCCTACTTGGAATTGGAACAGGCTGAGATTCTTTATCATTGGACTCTGCATGCCTTGCATCCTCATCAGGAATCCTTCTGGCAGATTTTTCGTCATTAGAACCAGCAGGTGCAATAACAGGCTGCTGAAGGTACGACTCAAGAGGAACAGGGGTAATAGAATGAAGTAACTCCTGGGGAAGGGTGCTTTCTCCTTTCTGTCAGTGGAAAAGCCAAGGTGGAGAGAGAATGCAATCAAGATTTTGCAGCATTTAAGGGGAAAAAAAGTAAATTCAGTGGGCCAAGAGTTCACTAAAGTCAAATGCTACTACAAACCTTTATACGTCTGAATGCAAGAATCTGTGCCTTAAGTACATGCAGTTGTTGCTTAGTAAAAGCAGTTCGTTGAGGTGGAACCTGGGGGGCAGATGCAGCTTGAGATGTAAAATGGTTTCCGGCAGCCCCATCGCTAGACCCATTAGCTTGAAGAGAAGATTGATTAAGAGGTTTGGTGTCTGGCATCTGAAGTGTTTCTTGGCCACTCGTCATATTTTTGCCATGCAATGATTGGTCCAGTCCTTGGTTCAAGTTCACTTGAGATTTTTGAGTCTGCATTGAACTTAATTGACTTGAAGGGCCCTGATTGTCTCTTCTCTGACCAGGAAACTGATGCATTGGCAAATTACCACTATGATGCATGGCAGCCGTGTTGGAAGTAGAGCCAAAGGGACCGGGTGAAAACATCTGTCTAGATCTGGAAGAACCTGGCTGCCCGGGAATCTCAGTGGATGAATGAGCCTGAGGGGAACTTTCACTGACTCCAGGAGAAGCCACCTGCTGCCGTTGAAGAGGGGCAACAGGGGCCTGTGAATTACTATCATTTGCTTTTTGTGCCATAAACATCCTTGACTGCATCAGAGGAATAAGCTGTGCAACCAAATTGGCATTGGCAGGTTGAGAAAGGTCAATGTTGCGCTCAAGTGCCCAAGCTTGCAGCTGTGCTGCCATGGCCATAGGGTTTTGGTTGATGTTATGACCCCCTTCCTGACCCTGGGAACCTTGCATAGGCCTCATGATGTTTCCAGAGGTGGGGTTAGTAGGGGTCATCTGCTTTTCGCCATGAAAACTAGTTTCAGGTGTTTTTTTCAACAGTGATGGCTGGGCCTGATCAGCTGCCTGCATTGAAATAGGATCCTGAATCTTTAGACTGGATGATCTCCCATCATATTCCTTTCCAGGAGCCATTTCCATTTTCGGTTGCTGCTGAGACTGAATGCCCAAAGCTGCCTTCTGTTGTGCAGCCTGAAAAGCATACTGCAGATAAGCTTGGTGCACTGGATTCAAAACTTGTTGCCCAGGACCATGACCCCTGCTTTGACCATCTTCACGTAACTGAGGATGACCTTGTTGCTGCGCCAAATCAAAGAACATTTTGGGTTGCTGAGATGGCTGAGCTGAGCCAGATGATGAAGCGAAATTCTCCCCACCCATGTGTCCCTGCGGACCTCCAGCTTGAAATGCTAAAAAGGCTTCATTTCCTTCCGGCTTTCTAAGTAGTTGATGTTGAAATGCCTGCATGAAAGGAGCCTAGAGAATCTAATATTAGGAAATAGAGACAATTCAAAAGTAAGAAAGCTCTATGTAGCTGCTAAGTTTACAAATAACACAGATTTTAGCAAAGATGGTCAAGGGATTTTTCTACTATCGAATATTCAACATCAAGAAGAGACAAGAACATGAAAATATTTGACCAAGATATGGGACACCCACAGAAACGAAATGTATAGATAGATATCAGGAAGATTTGCCAACAAAGATTCCACATAATCTATATTAGCTCTCCAGGGGACATATATAATATTAGAACACTGACAAAAGTTGACCAAATCAATTAAATCCACTAACAGGACAGTAACAATCACATAACAGGGAATACATTGAATACTGTTTTAGGAAAAGGAATACGTTGAAAATTACTCATAAAGAGAATCTGAATAGCTTTGGGGATCATATGTAGGAATGTTGAAAACATATCGAGTATAACTCACCAATCAGTCAATCACCCATTCACCCCAACATGCTTCACAAAGACCCCAATGTCATTACCCAAAACTATAATGCTTTGAATTCATTCAATATTGGAAACAAACAAAGAACTCCCCCTTGAAATTCGTGCAGTTAATATACTCCCTCCGTTCAACAAAACTTGACGTTTTACTATTCATGCACGTTTTTTTAGGAGCTAAAAACTATATAAAATATCGACTTTTTAAATAATTTTTTTTAACAATTTCGTAGTTATTATTAATAAGTACAAACTTGTTAAAAAATTTTTTTAAAAAAATGAATATTTTATATAGTTTTTATCATTCTAAAAAAGCGTGCATGAATAGTAAACGACAAGTTTTGTTGAACGGAGGGAGTACCAAATATCCCATGAAGCCATGAAGGGTATGATGAGTGTTTTCATAATACGTCTTCACAGAATCACAATTGAAATCTAACTGAATTGCACAATGACTAACATTTAAAGCTGTACAGGCCGAACTTTGAAGGAAAAAACAGCATAAAAGGATTTCACAAGGGAGTCAAAGTCAAGGACACCAAAGCTCAAAATCACACTCATTAATCTTCCAAAATTAAGGGTGTAAATGCATTGACTAAATACCAACACCAATGAACAAAAACTCCAAAGTTGGATTAATCAGACTAAACTAGTAGTGATAAGTCAATAAATCGCCTTAATATAGATGAATCCTATCACCTAAAAACACCTATAGACAGGCATTCAGCTCAACACATTTCCACCAAACAAGCAAATTCAATAATTCACCAAATATAATGTGCGAACAAAAAAGCCCAAATTGGTCGGCTTATTTACACAAGAATTTACCTGTCTAGCCCCAAGCTGCTGCTGCTGCTGTTGTTGTTGATGGAGCTGCTTCTGTTGGTGCTGGGTTTGTTGCTGCTGAATCAAATCAAACCCCAAATGGGGAACAGACGAAGACGAGGACGACGGAGAGCCAGATGCCGACGTTGGGCTGCGTCCATGGCCTCCGGAGCCGAGCCCCTTCTGTGCACCACCACCAGCTTGCATTTAAAATTAACGCCCACAACCAACAACCAAAGACACTGAGATTATCAGAATTGACTCATAAATCCAATTCCCAAAAGCAAAATCGAACAAAAACCCTTGCTTAACGGAAAATGCCCAATTCCTCCCAACACCCAGCTGCGCAAAAAATTAGGCCGGAAAATAGAAAATTGCTGACTTCTCTCTCCTGTTTTTTACTGCTAAGAGTACAAGAACCGACAATTTCGCTGCAAAAAAGACGTTTCGATTGTGCAAGACGGGGAATCTTTTGGGGGCTAAATTGTGGGCCCGAAAAACCATCTGTGAGACGGATCGGAGAGAAGAAGAGGTGGTTCGGTGGAATTGAGTGGCCGGTCAGTCCCGAACTCGTCGGAATCTGCCTTGTTTGGGCTTTTTTACTCTGAATTTCACGCCAATTTGCGTCCTCTCTCTCTCTTCCTCGCTCGCTCTCACAGTCAAACCCTAGACGCTTTCTCTTGGTTCCTGATTTTTATTTTTTTGATTTTAATTAATTTGTTTTCTTTTAGCTGAAGGGGAAAACTAACCCTGGTACCCTGGTAAACCATGGTTAAGGAAAAGGGGTATCGGAGGTTGCGTACAGTGTGAGATGCGGCCATGTATTTAACCCCCGCCCCGTGGCCCGTGGGTGGTGAAAATTACCACGTTAGCCCTTTTTTTTTTTTTAATTACCACATGGGTGGTGAAAATTACCACGCCAGCCCGTGGACGGTGAATATCTCACCAGCCCGTGGACGGTGAATATCTCACCAGTTACAGAGGAAATAGGAAAATCCAACCGCATATCAAAAGTACGCGGAATTGTAACTGCACATCACGTGTACGCGACTCTCCTCTCAGCTGACATCATCCCCAAATTCCCGTTTCTCTTACCAGGTCCTTAAGCTGCAAATCGCTGGTGATTACAAGAGGATCTCCAAGAAAGCAATAACAACGACTTTGAGTTCCTCCCTCCCCCACTGCTTCAACCACCCTAACTATCACCGTTATGGAAGATGACTTTTGCTCTTTCCTCACTCTCTCGATAATTAAAACGCTTTTTTCCCTTTTGGACTTGACAGGAAGAGGAGGAAGAACTCGAATGGATGTTCAAATTTCCAAAAGTCTCTCCTTTGTAGAGGAGGAAGAACTTGAATGGATATCCCAATTCGTGGAGGACTTGTTTTCACCGCCTTATCTCACCGTCGTCGGAATTCCAATCTCGTCGGGAGTGCTAATATGTGGTCTTGAGAAGTTCAATTTGAGATTTGAATTGAATGAGAGATATGGAATCGAAGAATGGGAGATATGGAATCTTGATGACGAAGCCTAAAGAAACACTAGTTGAATCCGACGCGTCACTTGGAAGCCTTTTAACGAAGAAAAATTAAATGGTGTAACCAGGAAAATAATTAAGGGAGATGCCGTCGGACGGAAATAACCCTCTCCGATTCATCCGCGGATGGTCAAGGAAGGCACTTCATGACTGCCTCATATCATACATGCCCACCACCCACGAGTTTTGTAAACCTGCCACGTGGCATGGTCCTCCAAACACATGTCAGGGATGTGTTCGTTCAACTAAGTCACTATATAAGAGTGGCGAAAATATAAGAGAATGGGTTTTTTTGGAAATTGGAAGGATCGAGAGAGAGAGAGAGAGAGAGAGAGAGAAGCGGAAGTAGAGTTATAGTTGAGTGTGATAATCATCTGAAGACCGTTTACGTGGTTGGAACACCTATCAACTCCGCAAAAGTACGCTCGGTTGCTTCCGCATCCCATATTAGTCTGATTTCTATAGGCCCTTGTTGAGAGTGGGTAACTTTTTCCGCGACAACCTGACTAGTAACCAGTTCGCGTCACAGATATGTTTGGTAATGGCCCGAATATAAATATTCGGGTTACGTTTTGAAGGTTGAATACTATCGTTCGAATCTTGCAATTCAGGTATGGGTCGAGGTTTAAAACCCCAAAAAATCAGTACTTTAAAGTGGGGATTTCGAACCCCAAAACAATCAAAGGGTCGTTGGGTACCCTTAACCTATCCTAAACTAAGTCGCGGAAATTCATTTAAGAAAACTGCGGAAAGCAAAAGTAAAGTACAACTTGTCACGGCGAGGCTGAGTCAAAATCAAATCGATAAAACATATGATTAAGAAGTCCTTTAGTTGAATTAGCGGAGTAAGGTTGGTTCTTCGCTTTCGCCCAAGAGGTTTTCCCACGCCATAAAAGCGTAGAGCAAGCATACTTTAACATAGACCTAAAAACAAATATGTGCGGGCGGGGTCAGACCCCCCCCCCCCCTAACGCACTCTGGGTCCCACAAGTAGGCATACACATACGTTATTCCTATAATAAAAATGCTCTAATGCAATACGGGAATTAAACATGCAAGTCATGCTTACCAGGATATAAATATAAGTGCAGTAAGACAGTAAAGTCACCTAAAGAATGCCAAGTGACATATCCCCAAATCTCCGCAGTTCCTGTAGTCGCTCCGAGGTAGGGCGCTTAGTCTCAACTGAACCGTAAGATATGAATTCCCGTACCCACTCCGAGGTAGGGCGCTCGGGCTATACCGAACCGAACATATATAAATCATGGTCATCGACTCGATTGGGAGTCAAAACGATATGAAACATGATCAATGCCCCCAATGACCCTAGCAATGACTCTAGGACTCACATATAGCGGTCGTTCTGTTTCACAATCATATAAATTAGTATCCACATGCTCATTCATGAGTGCAACCCTAGCATGATACTACATGACATGCTTTAAATGCGTATGAAACACCTAGTATGTCGTATGACCACAAGCATGAGGTTTTCTCTTTTGAATCTGAGTAAGCCCATAAAGGAACTTACCTAAGCAAGCCAAACAGCAAAAATAGGGCAGAAGCAGAATCCAAGCAATGTCAATAATCCCTAATAATATAAGCAATAAAGGCACCATAAGTTACTCTTCTACTATTAACACATAGAAACACCTTTTGAAGGAAATTCCCAAAGGAAAACAGCCGATAGTTTAAGTGCCTCAAAACACGAGAAGAATATCCGAAATCCAAGATACTCGCAATATTAAATCATACTTTAAAAACGCATATTCGTCATTTCGTTAAACAAGATCCAATATCATTTTGGTTAAACAATCCAAGAACATCCGGTTAATAGAGTCCAAGATCGTTAATAAATATTCAATCCGGTCAAAGTTGTCGCTAAAGAAATTCCGGCATTTTGATTTTCAACACAAATCATTTAAGAGATATTTCCGGGGAACTTGAAAACCCCAACATTTTAACTAAAAATACAATACCAAAATTAAATCATCTTTACAAACATAATTTGAATCCAAGCCAACAAATCATTTGAGAATTCCTAAAATACATATCTAAAATATCACACAATACTTATCTCAAATAATACCATTTTCAAAATAATTTATAGTATATAAAATTCCAGAAATTATTATTTTTCCAAAACAAAATAATATAGCAATAATAAGTTAATAAGAATAGTAATAATGCTGACCGATTTAATACAACAGGATATATCTTTCTCTTTAGTAAAAGAAGCTTTTTTGCTATAAATGAGGTGGAATAAATGAAAAATATTGAAGATTATAAAAAGAAAATAAATCATCTTTATAAGAAATTAAAGAGACTAAAAAGAAAATAAATAATCTTTATAAGAAGTTAAAGAGACTAATTTTATTTTATCTAATAAATTATTTCTATAATATTTGAAAAATAGAGAGCCAAGTAATCATCAATTTTATTTTAATTACTTTATTTTATAAGTATTAGTACACATTCAAAAGAAGATAAAATGTATAATTAATGTAAACAAATTTTTTTGTTACTATTTCTAAAAAACGTGTTTTAGTATAAATTATATATAAATTCATCATAAATTTAAATTTTATTAAATATTAATAGGAAACATGGTAGTGAAGTAAAAAATTTAATCAATTATTTGTGTAATATTTTGAAAGTAGGAAATCAATTATCATTTTTAAAATCAAAACTTGAGTGAGTATTTGATTAAAAAATCAACACTTGAGTAAACACAATATACAACAAATTAAATTATAATCATAAGCTTCACCAAATATTTTTAAATTGTACATTATCAAAAATAGACCCCATATATAAAAATAATTTATTAGACGATAATATATTTTAAAATATTTAATGCTATAAAATTTTCGTTTATGGATAAATAAGTACTCCGTAAAATAGTACGATGCATGCCCTATCATAATTTCAGTTCCCGACAAGAAAAATAGTGTATAGAAAAATAAAAATATTATAGTTTTAGTATAATCTAGATGGAAAATTAAAACCTTAGATACTTAATTTAAGGAATAACTAAAATATGAAATGAAAAGTCTAAAAAACAAATAGATTAGACCGAGTTTCTATTTAATTAATTTTCAATTTTGATTTATTTTTATTTGTATTAATATATGAATGTATATATTGATTGTACAAAATTCGATAATCTCGTGCGTAGCACGGGGTAGTGCACTAGTATAATCTGTGTAAAGTTAACATCTCTCATTTATTGGGAATAAAAAAACTCTCCCTTCAAAACTCTCCCTTCCTCTCAAAAACCCTAGCCGCCACAACCACCACAATGTGAGCCGCCGCTGCGTGCACCTCCGGTGGGCTTCCCAACCGGCCGCCACCCATAACCCACAACCCCTTCGATCCGAAAACCAAAAAAACAAAACCCATCCCAAATACAAACCCTATATCTAGCCAACTGTCGTCACCTTTGTCTCTTTCTCCATTGGAATGTGCGGCTGCCCCCACCGCCGTGGTAGCCCCCAGTGGCACCGCCGCAGCCGTCGTCGCTTCGAGATCTACTCCTCATTGGTCTATGCAACGACCTTCGCCTCTGATCCTCCTCCTCTAGAGACCCGCGCATGCAGTCGCCGTTTCTACCTCCGACGCGGCCCGGTGCGACCACCATCACCACCCCCGTCTGTCCTCCATCGCTGCATGTGATGGCTCGCCGCCGGGACCACCCACTACCTCCGCCATCTTCCTCCTCTCCGACTACACGTCTGCCGATTCGTGGTGGTTGTCGACTCCTTGACGCCTTCCCCACCCTTAGGCGCACTCCTCATCCCCTCCACCCTTCGGCCTCCACTCCCGACTATCTATCTCTCTAATCCCCAGTTTCTCATATCTGATTAGCAACCCCTTTCTCAACCCCTCTTACTCACCTACCCTTAAATTTTCAGATCTGATTAACAATCCTCAATTTTTCATATCTGATTAGCAACCCCTCCCCCAACCCCTCATACACCCTCTTATCCAGCATGCAACCTTCCTCAATTATCCACAAAATCAAATCCAAAATCCCTAACCTTAAATTTTGTCACAAATTGCATACAAATCTTACCCTATTATAAACTAGGGCAAAAGAAAAGGGAGAATATGAAATTGTATTCCATTGAATTCTCTTGGTGTCACCACCGGTACAATATATAGCGATAAATTCCTTAGGCTTCAAGTAATAGTAAATCTATCTATGGACAAAGTTTTATCTAAGTAAAGTGTATATTTTGTACATCTACATAATAATAATAATAATAATAATAATATTATAACACTCCCCCTTGGATGTACATTCTTTGTTCCTCCAGCTGCCTCGTTAAAAACCTAGCTAGGAAAACCCAATGGGACAAAACCATAGCTTAGGGAAAAAGAGTGCAGCCTTCCACGTACGCTCTTGTTGTACTGCCTCGTTAAAAACCTTGTCAGGAAAACCCAGTGGGACAAAACCTGATCGAAGGAAAAAAGAGTGCAGTGCGTGTATGCTCCCCCTGAATTCAACATCCTTCTCGAAGTCTTCTCATTCTCCTTAATGTCGCCGTCTTCATGAGATTATGGTCGAATCTCAACATTGTCTTTGATGTGTATAAGCTGGAATGCCTTCGTGATTGACTTTGACGCGCCTGACTTCCATGGATTGGTGTTGAGCTGCTTTGGATGCACAAGCAGAAGGTACTTCAGGACCTAGTGTGCTTTTCATTATTGACCTGGGAGATCTGATGCATTAAATGGTGCTTAAGCTGCCTCGTTAAAAACCTTACCTTGGAAAAACCCAGTGGGATAAAAACCAAGATTAAGGAAAAGAGTACAACTTTGTATGGTACTTCGGGACCTAATAAAATGTCACCACTTTCACAATTATAGGTAATTAAGGTACTCTAATAAGACTCTTCAATCAACTGTACATGACAGGACTTTGATAATAATGCTTCAGGCATTTTCAATCGATTCTTTCCATTTATATGGGTATGCACTTACAACGTTTGTCATTTATATTTGGAGCCAAAATTATATTCACTTCTGGTGAATACATTCTAATGTAACCTTTAATAGGCCTTTGTCCAATCAATTTGGCTTTATATTTTCCTTTGTACAAACACCCACTTAAAACCAATTGATACTACACTTTTCAATGTTGGAGCTACAGGTCCAAAAACTTCATGCTTAAATAATCCATCTTTGCATGAATTATTTCTTTCTAGAATTTGGGATATACCATGTATCCTTGTGATGGGAGTTGCCTCGTTAAAAACCTTTCTTTGGAAAAACCCAAATGGGACAAAAACCAAAGTTAAGGAAAAGAGTACAACTTTTCTCCTCCTCAATTTAACATATAAATCATCAGTTTTATAAAGATATGGTACTCCTGAACCTAATATCCTTTCACAATCTAATGAATTGTTCAATAAACCAATCGCATTACGCTCTTAGCATTTTGTAAGCTCTAATTATTCTTATCAAGCACTTCAAGTGCAAACTTAGATATGTGTCATCAACGATAATCAATGATCTGGTCATTTCAAGACAACTCATAATCAATTCTAACACTGTCAACATTCATAAAATCTCTCTAGAAGTTTTATACTAGTGGACATATCACTATTGTTTGAAGTTACTACTAGAACTTCGATTTGAATCATGCTATCTTTTGCATTTACTAATGCCTTTACTAGCCTGTTTGCTATATAGTTCATTGAACTTTCGGTTCACTTCTCTTCCATGCAACATATTACTTCTTGATCTCCTTTTCCTCTCCCCCTAAATACCGAGTATTTTATCATCTGTGATAAACTCTAGGTATTTGATCATCTATGGAAACCCAATCCTCCATATACATCATCTTTCTTGCTTTACAACAACTTAGTGTAATCTGGGGAGATTTTGGTGTCTATACTGAACATGTAAATATCAAACTCTCTACTGGAGATAAATTACAAGAAGGAGAATTTCTTCTATTGTTGACCAAAATCGAATCAAGCTCTTGATATTCATGTCTGCTTATTAACTATTATTGATGACTCTACTGGGTCATTCCATGCGTTAGTAATATCCTAAATGATAATCTCATAAGTAACGACTTCACTTGGTCGATTTAATCGCCAACTTCTCAATGCTCAACATATCAATTTCATAACATTTCCATATCACATCCATATTGCCAACATGGGTAATCTATTTATTATGTTGGATCCCTCTTTTGACATCCTCAGCTAGGGGAAAACCACTGCTTCTGGCAATTATTAGTCCTCCATTGACTTTTATGATCTCAATTTATCTATCATCACTCCTTCACTTAGAGTGTTTTGACGCTCTTCTAGAGCCTTTTTCTCATATGAGTTTATTGCTTGATTATATCAATAGGCCTTCAAGGACTAATTTTGATGCTCTTCTGGATATATGTATAAGGTTTAATTATGCCAATGATAGACTTTATACAAACACCCATTAGATATTTCATCATGAAAACTTCAGGTTTTCCATACCATCAGATACCAAGCTCTAAATCATTCTAACATTTTCATGCGATGATTCATTCACAGTTTGGGAGATTACAAATCCAAATTAGACAAACCATCAACTTTGACTTGTTCTTCCACATTCTCCTTGATGTGGGAGTCGACTCATACATGATTATCTATAATCATTTTCAAAATTATGACCAGTATCCTAACAACGGTCGCGCGCATCGTATCCTCTTTACGTCCTCTGCTAGAGGTAACAATATATATTGCATCTCGCAATAAAAGAGGTTGTTATGAACCATAGGTCATTTAGCTAGCTATTTATTTGAGTTCTACCATACCCAAGTAGATCAAGAACAAGATCCCAAAATAAAGAGTCTTCGGGCTCTCAAGAATAAATTTATCGATTTCACACAATTTAACAAGGATTTGCTTCAAACTCTTCTCCCAAATCATCATTAGTTGAATAAAATTGGCATCATCTACCCATAATGGTTTCTTCAAGAAATATTTCCAATGCATATACATATACATAAAATGCAAATCAAATCAAATAGATAAATAAAACATAGATTCCATGTAGCTTCAAATAGCCAAATTATACTAATAACAAACCAAATACGACCAAGTTTGCATAATCAAATGTGCTAGATCATCTAGGCTCTTTCGTTGATAATCTTTCATATGTAGAGATAAGTTTATCTACTTCAAGAAATAACTTTTATTAACACAAACAATATATATAATATAAAACCACATATGTTTACGACATATTAACTCTTAACAAGTTGTTTCTTCTGGAAACACTTTGATTCAACTCTTAACAAGTTGTTTCTCCTGTAAACACTTTGATTTTGTACAAAGCGATCTCAGTAAATTAAAATAAATGCACTACACATAATTAAAATTTATTCGCCCACTTCAGGTGGATATCAATTCAGATATTTATCACTTGTTTCAATAAACACTATCATTCACAAATACTGAAGGTTCAATAACTATCTCAAATTTCAATTTCAATAATTTGATCGTCATCTATGAGAGAAAATGTCTTTTCTTATTTTCATGCAATTACTATCGGGATATAATACCAATCAACTTCAAGATACATAAATAATGTCAACTTCTGGTGACCAGGAAACAAACAAGTTTAACCACTTCAGGAGTTTATATTTCACCTTCTATGAAATAAATCATATATGAAATAATTTGCAAGTACAAGATGGAATCAACAATATCATCTTAGCTCGTTACTACAAAGATGAGGCTAATATTTAATCGATGCATGATGACGTTATTTATTCATCAACTTAGATATCATTTATCATGTATCCGTTCAATATATGGTCAATTTAACCAATAGTCATATATATATGCATCGTCAACCCCCATTCGTACATGATTTGCCAATGCTCTAAATTCTCATATATCAAAGTATATTAGCACTGTTGCATGATTTATGATATAAAATCTACATGTGCAATTAATAACGTCATATTGCAATTAGCAGCTAAATGATAATCCATATTTAATGTACGAGATGAACTCATAATACACATATATCATCATTCATGATCAAGAGGCACAAAAATCATAATTCAAATATATGATGTTTAGGCTTATTCAAATATATGATGTTTAGGCTTACCTGACCGCAAGCTCGATTGCATATACCAATATTGAAAAATCAGTCCAGCTCCATCACGAGCCTTAAAGTCGAGCCTAACCCATATAGACTCACTACCAAGTAGAGTTCAATCTTGTAGGATTCGCCTCCTTTTACCATGATATCCTAGTGTGGATCCGTGCATAAACCACTCACATGACACCATCCATCACCAAATCAAAATATTAATAAATTATAATCATGGTTTATTTAAAACATATATCATATAACATAATTCTATCTATCCTTATGTATAAGGCCTTAAACCTTTTGAAATTCTAATTAATCAAGTAAGGAAAGTCAACGTACCTCTTATGTGATCAACATGTACATAATAACACTCCGAAACAGATTTCCAATGTTATCAAAATGCCTTATTTTGATTAATTTTCCCATTGGCGATAATCTATCTTTATTCATTATCTCAAAAATAAATATGATTTAATATAGAGATATATAGATAGACAAAATCCGAAGCAAGACATAAAAAATGTGTTTTTATCTACTTCAGGAGATATGTCTTTTCATCTGCTTCGAGAGATGAATGATAAAAATATAATATATAAACAAACAAACAAAATAATAATCATTGATCAATGCTAAATGGATGATGTTTGTTGTTTCATCACTACGGGTATAAATTTTATCGATCACATCAAATGATTTATAATATCAATTTCTTTACTTTCATCCACTTCGAGGGATTTAATATTTTCTACTTCGGGAGACCAATTAAATTATTTATAAACAAAAATATAAATTAGAAAAAATCAAATTGCACTTACCTCCACGACGGCGCACATCGGGGATTGATATAATTTATGTATACACCCTCTTCGGGGATGTGTTTATCCATTTCACGATCTAAATCTCATCACTTCGGGGATGAAAAAATCAAATTGCACTTACCGCCGTCTCTCTCTCTCTCTCTCTCTCTCTCTCTCTCGCCTCACCGGCCCGCCCCTCTTACTCCCTCTCTCGGCCTCTCTCTGCCGCCGACCTCACATTCTCTCAGCCTCCCTCTCCTCGACTCTCCTCTCTCCCTCTAGCCCCTCCGACCTCTCCCTCCCCCACCTCTCCCAATGGCCGACGCTCCCCCTACCAAGCCGCCCTTCCACTCCGCTCTTACGATCTCCAACATAAAAAACTGCATCCCCATCATCATTGATCATAAATCTAGTTCCTACACCATGTGATCTCACCTCTTCACGACCCATGTTAAGACTCATAAGGTCCTCCACCATATCGATTCATCTATCGATCATCCCGCCCCTGAGGAGTACGATCTCTTCGCTCAACTAGACACCATCGTTCTTCAATAGATCTTCAACATCATCTCCAAAGATCTATTGACAACCATCCTCAACCCCAAAGACAACGCCTTGGGTTCCTGGACCAAGCTTTAGAATCTCTTTCAGGACAACAAGTCCACCCGTGTCGTCTACCTAGAGCACGAATTCTCAAGTTGCAAGCTTGCGTCTTTCCCGTCGATATCCGCCTACTGTCAGCATCTCAAAACCCTGTCCGATCAATTGGCCGCCGTCGACTCCAAACCTAGTGCTACTCGCCTTGTCCTCCAGATACTTTCGGGTCTTCCCTCTGAATACAATGCTGCTGCTACTCATATCCAGCAGACAGAGCCTCTCCCCACCTTCGAGAAGACCCAGTCTCTGTTGATCCTAGAGGAGACTCGCATTCACCATTAGACCACCAACGCCGCCAAGGACAAAAGCGCACTGGTCTCGTCAAGCGACCTAGACGAAACCTATGCCCCGCAACGAAGCCGCAACAACGACCAGTCCGCACAGCAAGGCGGCGGTCGCGGCCGCAACAATGGGCGTTGGCCGCAGCAATGGTCGGATGCCCCTCGCCCCTCCTGGTCTCCCGTCCCCGGCTTTAACCCTCCCTGGATGCCCTATGGCTACCCGCCTCCGTCATATTGCCCACTAAGCCCGTATCCCAACAGTCAACAAGGAGCAGGCTTGTTGGGTCCAGCTCCTCGATCTGCCGATCACCAGGCCTACCCGTCTTTGCCTGACCAGGGCTCCGCTTCGACTGATGTGCATCACGCCTTCTCTTTTATGCAGCTGACACCTCCTGACTCTGCTTGGTACATGGACACCGGCGCGACCTCCCATATGACGAACTCCATAGGTACTCTTTCTTCTCTCTCTTTTAAGGGTCCTGCACACTCTATTATCATTGGCAACGGTGGTCGCCTTGCTACTTCGGGTATTGGCCACACCACATTACAGACCCCAACCAACCCTTTACACCTCAACAATGTCCTCATTTCCCCCAAACATGTCAAAAACCTTATCTCTATCCGTGGGTTCACCACTGACAATAATGTTTCTCTTGTGTTTGATCCATTTGGTTTCTCTGTGAATGATCTTACTACGGGGGTTACTCGCCTGAGATGTAACAGCACCGGTGAGCTCTATCCTGTGTCGTCTCCCTCACCGTCCTGTCCGTCGTGTCTAGTCGCCCTCTCGGCATCGTCGTCTAGTCTGTGGCATGCACGCCTGGCTTTCCCAGTGCTGCCGTTTTAGATTTGCTTCGTTCTAAGAGTCTAGTCAAATGTAATAAAGAGCCTCGTTCTAGTTTATGTTCTTTCTGTCAGTTAGGCAAGCATGTCAGACTACCATTTTAGCGGTCTTTTAACACTACTTTTGCACCATTTGATATAATTCATAGTGACATATGAACCTCTCCTGTGCCTAGCAAGAAGGGTCACAAATACTACCTCTTGTTTTTTTATGATTATAATCATTTCATATGGGTTTTCCCGTTGCATTTCAAGTCTCAAGTGTTTCATATCTTTGTCAAATCCCATGCTTACATCAAAACACAATTTCAAACATCTATCAAATGTTTCCAATGTGACAATGGTCGTGAATTTGATATTAAAGACTTTCACACTTTCTTCACCACAAATAGGATCTCCTATCGGTTGTCTTGCCCCTATACTTCCCAGCAGAATGGCAAGGCTGAACGAATCATTAGAACCATAACCCACATGATGCGCTCTCTCCTCTTTCACACATCTATTCCCCTTACCTATTGGCCTCATGCCTTATCAACCACATGCTATCTCCTCAACATTCTCCCATCTACTACCCTACACCATCGCTCGCCAACTTAGGCACTCTATTGCACCTTGCCTAGGTATGATCACCTTCGTACCTTCGGGTTCTTGTGCTTCCCAAACCAGTCCTCCACCGCCCCTCACAAACTTCACCCGCACTCCACTCCATGTGTCTTCCTTGGCTACACGTCTAATCATCGCGATTACCTTTGCCTCGATGTTCAGAGCCATAAGCTTATTCTGTCACATCATGTCACTTTTGAAGAGTCTCGCTTTCCCTTCTCTTCCCCTTCTCCCTCCTCTCCCACACCTCCTATGTCCCAGTCCGAGTTAGAGTCTTCCTTCCCACACTTTCTCCTTCCCCAGAGCTCTACCGGTGTTCCTACCTCTCCCCCTACACCGCCACCTCCTCCTCCTACCACCAGACCGCACATTCGTAGCATCTCCAGTGTATTCAGACCTCGTCAGATCGTCTCTATGCACGCCCCGCCAACACCTCCCATGAGCCCTCCCGAGCACACCTCCCGTCACACCAAATGTCGCGGCCGCAGCATCTTGCTGTGCCCGCGGCATGCCCCCTGTCGCGGCTCCCTTGTCACGCCCGCCGCCCGGACTACACCCGCCCCCACTGTTTCCCAAGTCCCTTATGTTTCAAACCTGGCCTTGCTCTCCCCCATCCACACCTCCCACAAAACAGCCCTCCTCGACCCGAAGTGGCAGACAACTATGCTCGATGAATACAGGGCCCTTACACGGAATGGTACCTGGGTTCTAGTTCCTTGCCCTCCTAAGGCGAACGTCATTCGCTGCATGTGGCTCTTCCGTCACAAGTTCCGCTCTGATGGGTCATTGGAACACTACAAAGCTCGTCTTGTGGTTAATAGTCATTCTCAGTAGGCAGGTATTGATTGTGATGAGACATTCAACCCCGTGGTCAAGCCTACCACTATCCGAGTGGTGCTGAGCTTAGCATTATCGCGACATTGGGCTATTCATCAGTTGGATGTCAAGAACGCCTTTCTTCATGACCATCTGCATGAGACAATTTACATGTTTCAGCCACCGGGGTTCATTGATACTGATCGTCCCAAGCACGTTTGTCTTCTGAAGCGCTCTCTGTATGGTTTGAAACAGGCTCCGCGGGCATGGCTCCGGCGCTTTGCTTCCCATCTGCTACGCTTGGGTTTTGTTGGCAACCGCTCAGATATGTCTCTGTTTATCTATCGCAGAGGCACAAACATGGCCTTTTTGTTACTATATGTCGACGACATCATCCTCAACGCCTCTTCTGATGCTCTTCAGACGTCTATTATTTCCCAGTTGAGTGCCGAGTTCGCCATGTCAAATCTGGATCCGTTGTCTTACTTTTTGGGCGTCGCAGTGCTGCGTCATGTGTTTGGGTTGTTTCTCTCTCAGAGTAAGTATGCTGCCGAGATTGTTGCTCGGGCCAAGATGAGTTACTGCAAGCCAGTTGTAACCCCTGTGGATACCTTCAACAAGCTCAGTGCTCCCTCTGGTTCTCTGTTTGATGATCCGAAGTTGTAGCGGAGTCTCGCCGGTGCGTTGCAGTATCTTACGTTCACTCGGCCCAATATCAGTTACGTCGTTCAGCAGATCTGCCTGTTTATGCATGCGCCCAGGGAACCGCACTTTCAGGCCTTGAAGCGGATCATCAGGTACATCAGCAATACCCTCGAGCTGGGCACCACCATCACCCCTTCCTCTCGGCATGACCTCGTCGCTTACACTGATGCGGATTGGGGTGGTTGTCCTGATACACGTCGTTCCACGTCGGGCTACTGTGTCTTCCTCAACGGCACTCTTGTGTCGTGGTCAGCGAAATGTCAGGCAGTGGTGTCTCGCTCTAGCGTCGAGGTTGAGTACAGGGGCGTCGCCAATGTTGTCTCCGAGTGCTCATGGCTGCACAATCTACTTCTTAAGCTCCGTTGCCCTCTTCAAAAGGCCACCCTGGTCTACACCGACAACGTCTCGGCCATCTATCTGGCCAGCAACCCAGTCCAGCATCAGCGCACGAAGCACATTGAGCTCGATCTACGCTTCTTGCGGGGAAAAGTTGCTCTTGGACATGTTCGTGTTTTGCATGTCCCGTCCTCCTATCAGTATGCTAATATCTTCACCAAGGGGTTACCTCGGTAGTTGTTCCTCGATTTTCGGTCCAGTCTCATTGTATGAGACCCTTCACTTTCGACTGCGGGGGTTTGATAGATTACATAGATGACATATTGTATAGTGGGTCAAAATGCCCAATATCTTGTAACATATATATATATTGTCAAATGAATGAAACCCTCAAGGAGAACAGGCCCGACCCAACCACAGGGGCAACAAGTGTGTTCGCCCAGGACCCAAATGTTTTAAGGGCCCATATAAAATTTTACATAGCATTAAGCCCATTTAGAAAAATTCATAAAAAAAATTATTCATTGGTCCACAACAATAATACCACTCTCACTTCGGTAGTTTTTTCTCCGGCCCACAACAACAATACCACAAAAATTATACAATTCCTCCGGCCCAACTAATAAAATTAATATTAGTGGTTTTTCTTTTAAGTTAGACTCTCACTCTCAATAGAGTCAATACGGTAGTTTTTCTACTAGATGTATTTTTAATTCAACTTCAGATTTTTAAAATACATTTCAAACTTCAATTTCATTCCAATCAAATGGGCTCATAGTGGTCAACTTCAATTATTGAATTTTATTATGTTAATTGTTTTGGTATTATATAATATTTTTAATTCTCTAAACTTTTTTAATGATAAAAACTATTTAAAAAATTTAAAAATAATTTCATATGTATAAAATTATACAAAAATTCAATTAAAAAAGTTGGTATTTTGTATTAGTTTTTTTTTATCATCCTTAAAAAAATTACATGAATGTAGTAAATGATGCTTAAATTAAAACAATGGACGTATATAGTATTAGGCCCATAATTTTATCCTGCCCCGGACCTATAAAACAATAGGACCGGTCCTGAAGGAGGACTTTACATCAATCTCATGATTCTACATGTACGAGTGGGAATGGGGTTTTATGGAAGGAATCGAATAAAAAACGTAACAAACTTACAATCGAAAATATAGGTGCATCATGGCTCGCTCTGGGAGTCTGGCAGACGGCAAGGATCCTTCATCGTCTTCCTCAACCTTCTTGGGGTGAAGGGAACTCGGAGCTATGGTTGCTGGTACCTCGACTGAACGGGAAGCTTCTTCTTCATTACACGGAAACAAGAAAAGACTGCTCTTCATGGCTCGGCGATGACGGCTCCGGGTAGCTACTAGCAGCGGAAATGGAGGGGAGACGGTGTTGAAAGCGGTGATGGTGTTTGAATTCGGATTTGGAAGGCTTTGGGGTGTTTTCCTGGTTTCTGCAGAGAAGGGAAATGGGAGGAAGACGGAGGTGGATTCTCTTGGCAATTGCAGTGAGGAATGGTTTTATGGGTTTGTTTGTTGGTGGATGGGGATTTGTTGGAGGATTGGGTATGCATATATATACAAAGGACAGTCTGCACTCTACTGAGCTGTTTGAAGCAAGGCAAAGAGGGATGAAAATCCCTCAACGGTTTCTGAGAGAGAGAAAGAGAGAGAGAGAGGGGGGGAGAGAGAGAGAGAGAGGGGGAGAGAGAGAAGAAAAAAAGGAAAAGAAATACAATTTGAGGAATGGAACCTTATAACACCAATTTGAAATCCCGATACTCCATCCCAATCCCACTCACTGAACCGAAATCCCGACACTGAAAATTTCAATTCAAATTTTAAAACATTTTTGGAATTAAATTAAATTTATCAACATTCGGAGCTCGAAAGCGGAATTATAGAATCCGCTAAAATCCCAAATTTTAAAAATGATCCCGGAAGGATTTTAAAATCAAAACTTGTGCTCGAGGACAAGTTTTCTCCCACTTTTACAAATTGAATAAAATATTACTATATTGAATTAAAATAATAATAATATAATATATAAAAATATATTCGGTCTTTACACGTTTCTTGGTCCCAACGGGTCTAGGCAATTACGGCGGGCTTCTGCTGGGCCTGGGGGTGCAGTTCCTCAAGGAGAAATTTGTGGGAAATGCCTGACCTGCGTCTCCACGACACATGTTGGGCCACGTGACCATGGGTCACGTGGGTGAGGTAAGTCCGTGTTGACCATAAAAGACCCCACCGGTTCCACCTAGGTCCCACTAAACCGGTATTTTTAAGGGGGGAACTTCGTCATATACCATGGGAGAAGGGGAGATATGTAATTGGAGAGGCTGAATCAATGCTTCATCCCGCACGGCTAATTTAAAAAACAAAAAACCACGATTGTGCATTGCGGATGCGCGAATATGTATTTGGTGAAAAAAGATCGTGTAAATAGGGGTCCTAGTAGAGAAATTAGGGATATAAGTGTCAATATTTGTGAAGCTTTTTGCATATTGGATTGAGTTGAGCGTTTAAAATAAAATATAATATTATTTGACCTTAAAGATTTAAAAAGAATTTGGGAAAAGAATTTCAAGATAGATCAGAAAGTGATTTAATAAATAAATTGAAAAAGGAATTTTGTGAACATTTTCAAGGGTCGAAATTCTTAACTGTTTAATTTGGATTTTGAAATGGATTTGGGACTAACTTGGGAACCCGAATTATTCAATGAGTAGCTAGCATGATAAAATGATCGTTTGACTAACGGCATGATATGTGTGACTAATAACATGACTTGTGATGAATTATAAAAGAGATTAAAGGTTAGTTAATTATGATGATGATGATATATATTCGTATGCAAAGTATGAATATAAAATGATAATATGTGAATTTGGCTAAGTATGATATGGAGGTTATCTTAAGTTGGTGAAATGTCGGATTATATATGTTGAATACGGTATCATGAGATGATGAAACGAGATGATAAATTGAATTGAGATATTAATATTGTTGATGATGGGATGGTTAACTTATACTCCCTCCGTTCGGCAAAACTTGTCGTTTACTATTCATGCACGCTTTTTTAGAACGATAAAAACTATATAAAATATTCATTTTTTTATAAATTTTTTTTAACAAGTTTGTACTTATCAATAATAACTACGAAGTTGTTAAAAAAATTATTAAAAAAACTAGATATTTTATATAGTTTTTATCCCCTAAAAAAGCGTGCATGAATAGTAAAGTGTCAAGTTTTTCCGAACGGAGGTAGTATATGTTTTTATGTGAATCTTATGTGTGTTATTTGATATGCTTTGTGTAAGTTAGACTTAGACTTATTATGTTGCTTATCTTCTAGGTGAGCTCTAATCTCCCTGGATTTCCTTGATTGTTGTATTACTTCGATTATGCGTTTCTTCAGGTAATTTCTTTGAACTTACTCATGATGGGCGCTCTATGCACTGGGTGTTATATAGTAGGCTAGTGTTCATGCACCATACGACTTAGAATCACGCTTAGGATCTAAAATGGAAAACATATGACTTGCTATATGTCTTTGCTAGAAAACGACCGTTATAGGTGTTTATCGGATGTGATCTTTTTCTCTATTCTTGTCATCTTACTGGGGCTTATTATAGAAAGTTACTTGCACTTGATGGGTGAGGTAGGCTTTTTGGTAATAAGTCGCCATATGACTCTTAGAGCCTTAGGCCTTGTATGGGTGTCGTTGTTTGCCTTCCCTTCGTATTTAGTTTACGAAGGGATGGTCTACACCATGGGTGAGGTAGTTCCCTTTGAAGGGAGTTGTTAGAGGATTCCTTAGGAGTCTAGAGGGACATGCTATTTGGCATTTCTTGTTACTGCGCGCCTCTTTATTTATGTCCGCACTTAATTATCCGCATGTTTGTCTGTTTAAGTTCCGCTTTGCATTACGGATTTTATCTTAGGAATATGATGCTTATTATATGCCTCTCAGAGTGTGTTTACACACGCGCATGAGTGGCCTGATGATTGACCCAGATCACCCTCTTTTTTTTAGATTCAGCTAACCGCTAGCCGCTATCTTTGTTTATATAGATGTTTGGCGGGTTCAGACTTTTGGCGTTAAATCGAGAGCTCGAGAGACCACTAGACTTCTTCTCTTTTATACTCTTTTACGTTGTTTTGTCCTGGCTCTACCGGGGCACCTTTGGGATTGTATCTTGCTTTAACTTCACTTTCGCTTCCGTTCAATTTCACGATTAGACTAAGACAGAAATGTCCCCAATGGACCCACGATCTTTAAGGGTACAAAATCCCTATTTCAAAACCTTTTTTCATTTACTTGTGAAATTTGGGGACTCGTACTTGGGTTGTAATATCTCGTTAGAAGGTAACCTTGCCTTCTTAAACGTAACTCGGATTGTTAGGTTTTCTTTCCTAGGCCCAATGGAGGGGTAAATAGGGGAAAGAAGATCCTTACTTTCCGGGCCGTTACAAGGAGCCCCACCGAGTCCATTCTCTCTCCTTCCCCTGTTTCTACAAAGGTGAGCTTAAACCCCTTCGTTTTCGCGTTTTTGGTTTCAAACCTTGTAAAGGTGGATTTTTTCTCATCCTCTAACTCTCCTAGGTGCAGTCATACTCTTTCCTTGCCGAATCGGAGCTCGAAGGAACACCATTCAAGGTTTGAAGAAAAGCTTCGAAGAAGCTTAGGTAATCCCTCTTCCGCTCTCCCCCTCTAGTCCTCGTTGGAGTCTTATGTGTCTCTTTTGTGTTGGAATGGGATTAGCTTTGATTTGAAATTGGTTTGGGTTAAAATGGAATTGATTTATAACAGAAACGGACCAAAACTTTTGAATCTCGCCGTGGCGACCATGGTTTCGCCACGGCGAAAACCCAGAGGAAAAAGAAGGAGCCACTCGCGGCTGGGAGCGCAGCTATTTCCGCGACAAAAGTTGCCTCTCGCGGCCAGCGAGAGCCCCTTTCTCGCGGGAGCCTGGGATGATTTTCGCCACGGCGAATGGCCATCTCGCCGCAGCGAAAATCACCCAGAAGCCTTTGGTCGAGGTTGTACCCTTGTCCTTTGGGAATCTTGGTTGGTTTTTTGGTTTAGATTCTTTTGGGTCGGATTTTGGTCAAATGTCGATTTCGGAAACGAGATTTTGGAATATTATTTAAATGATTATTTTAATAAGTAAAAAGGGGAATTTTAATGGAATTTGGAAATATCAGTTTATCGAGTTGGATACTTCGAAAATGTTTTGAAGGACTTGTATTTCAAATCGAGTCCCGAGATTCTTCAACATTCCAACTTGACTAAGGTTAAATGATTTGATGATTGTTACGGTTGGTTTTGGAAATGGGATTCGTCTTCGGTAATGATGGATTATGGAAAATAGTTTGAAATGGTTTAACTTCTGATTGGTTTTGAAAATGTTTTGGGAACATGGTTTCTGTGTGTATGATTAGTGATATTGTAGCTTATTGTACTCTTTATAATTATAATAGGTGCTTGTTGATTGTTTGGATCCTGCTTTCCGATATATCTTATTGTTCGGCCTATCATGTAAGTTCCTTTATGGACTTACTCAGATTCAGATAATCCCTCCTACATATAGTCATATGATGTACTAGGTGTTGCATAAGCATTAAAGCATGCCATGTAGTATCATGCCAGGACTTCCACACTTGAATGAGCATCTGTCTACTCTATGTGTATGGAAAACAGAACATCCGTTATTTGTGTGTCCTAGAGTCTTTATTAGCTAGGGTCATAGGATAACCCAGCTCCATCGGGTTTATCCCGAGTCATTATTATCACGAGTTATGAGATGAGCTTGATTATATGAGCATGATGATGATGATTGATTATTGATGTGTATACATGATGATGAATGTTATGCTATAGCCCCGAACGGACCATTGTCTGCCCTAACGGGAAGGGGCCAGAGGTAGAAGAGGGATATGCCACTTGACATTCTTTGGGCCATTTATTGTCTTTCTACATATTATATCCTGATAAGCATGACTTGCGTATTTAAGTTACGTTCTGCATTAGAAGCATTTTTATCATAGGAATAACATATATGTATGCCTACTTGTGGGACCCAGAATGCATATGGTCCTTAATCCGACCCCTTGCCCTGTATATTATTTTTAATTTTGTTTGCAGATTATGCTTGATCTATGCTTCTATGACAGATAGGGGTGTTATGTGAACACGAGTAGCTCGAGTTCGACTCGTACTCGGCTTGAAAAAACTCGACTCAAGCTTGATTACATTTGAAAACGAGCCGAATACAAGCAGGATTTTGAGCTTGAGCTTTATACAAGCTTGCTCGTACAGCTCGTTTTTGGGGCATAACCCTAGGGTTTTCTCACCCTTTTTATTAACGCTGATTTGTTGAAGAGCAGTCCTTAGCCGCCTCTAGCCTCCCTCCCGATTCACTCTTTTTTGACGAATTTGGTGAAGCTGAGAGCAGGTGACCGTAGATCTGAGCCCTCCCCTAAAACATCTGGTTGTTGTTTCAAATTGTTTATTCATAGTATTGCATTCAGATTTTTTATTCAATTTGTTAATTTCTCCTGCACATTTTTTAGTTTGTGACTAATGAACTTGAGTAATTTTTATTCAATTCCTCTTTGCACCTTTTCGATTCAATTTATATTCAGAACTTGCTCTTTAATTTCTTTAAGCTACAGACTACAGTTGCATTTCTTTAGGTATTTTTTATGTTGCAACTTGCAAGCTACTGCCAAGCTTTAATTATATTTTGTTGCCATTCTTTCAAGTATTCATCAAGTGTTTTTAATTTGCTTTTGAATGAATTTCATGACAATATATATTTCAACAAGTTGCCATTCTGTAGACCGTAGGTATATTTTGTTCCATTATTTTAGCAAGTTGCTGCCTTTCTGTAGGTATAATATACGTTTTAATTTGCTTTTGAATGAATTTCATGACAATATATTGTGTTTTATAGTTGTTTCTCTCCAGGGCTCAATCAACCATCACAAAGAACAATTCATGAGCAGCTCCAAGTGGACCGAGATCGCTTGGATTGTAATTGAATTTGTTATGTAACTCGACTCTGGTTTTGATATTTTCCATTTGATATTATGTACTGACGAGGCATAAATATGTATATTCACAAGTAATATGTGATTCCCAATTCTAATAAAAAAAACAAGCTCAAAACGAGCTAAAGAACAAGATAAAAATCAAACGAGCTAAAGAACAAGGTGAAAAAAACAAGCTCTTGATGAGAAAAAAGAGACGAAAGGAGCCTAGACAAGTCTGAGCTTGAATTCGAGCTCGAGCTCGGTTTGAAAAAACGATCTAAACGAGCTCGAGCTCGAGCTTGGTCCAATGCTCACGAGCCGAGTTCGATCACACTCCTAAGCTCGACAAAAATCCGAGCTCGAGCTCGGCTCGGTTATAAACGAGCCGAATATGAGCAACCTACTACTTGGCTCGTTCGACTCGAATAACACCCCTAATGACGGAGAATGGCTTGGGTGATTACGATCGAGAGACTAACTCTGCCAACTTTGACTTAAGTATTTCTTGGAATCGTGATTTCGTGTTTTTGGTTTTGACCCGGCCCCGTCAGGGACAGTTGTACTCTAATATTCGTTTGCGCATTTACTTGAAACGAATTTAAGCGACTTAGTCTTTGGGATAGGTTAAGGGTTCCTAACGGCCCTTCGATTGTTTTTGGGTTCAAAATCCCCGCTTTCAAATACTAATCTTTTGAGGTTTGAAACCTCGACCTGTACCTGGATTGCAAGATCCGAACGAAGGTATCCAACCTTCGAAACGTAACCCGGATATTTATACTCGGACCATTACACTTAACACAATCAAGCATACAACAACAACAACAACAACAACAACCCAATTATTACCGCAGTAAAGCGGGGTCTAGGGGGTCAGGATGTACGCACTCGTACCCCGAACAAGTCGGGAGAGTGTTTCCGATAGACCCAGAATAATAGGACAATAGAACCACATATATAGTAATAGGACTCAGAGAAGTGAGCAGAGAGAGCAGGGAATAAGAAGGGGGAGGGGCAAGGAAGAAGGATGAAAGTAAACAATGGCACGAGGGTCCAACTCAGATACAAACCATAACATATGACACTAGACATTAGCAGCTCGGATGCTCCTCCTCCAGTGGTCTCTGTCCGAAGTCATATCCTCCGATAGGTTCAACAGATTGAGATCGTGTCTGATAACCTCCAACTAGCTCTTCTTAGGTCTACCTCTCCCCCTACAGAATTCTCCCAAATTTAGAAATTCACATCTCCGAACCGGAGCCGAAGCAGGTCTCCTACTGACGTGTCCAAACCAACGTAGTCTGGACTCACGCAATTTATCCACAATACTCGCAACTCTAACCTCTCTCCTGATGTCAGCATTTCGGATTCTGTCGAGTCTCGTGTGCCCTGTCATCCATCTCAGCATTCGCATCTCTGCAACTGATAGCTTTTGTTCATGCGCTTTAGTAATAGGCCAACACTCCGAGCCGTACAACAAGGTCGGTCTAACAACCACTTTAACACAATCAAGCATATTAAATAAAATAAAAACATTCTTTTAAACCTCACCGCAATACCTCACTCTCGTATAATGTTGTGAGGTCCAAACCCCTCTCCGTTTTAAAGCGACACGAGCTTGGGCAACGTCTTTCGACTTTCCTTCAATCAAGAGAGTAGTCCCGATAATGTTGTCAAAACATTCTTTTCAATGTGCATGACATCAACACAACATCTCACTCTCGTATATGGCCAGTAAGGTGATCTCCAAAACATGCACTTGTTATACCAGCGTAATCGATTCTTCAAACTGAATGGAATCGTGAATTGTTCGGGCAAGCTAAGGGTGTGGAACATGCATATGGTTGTGGTTGAAAGATAAATATGTAAACACAAATAGACATAGAAATAGAAAAAAAAGAAAAAAAAAGAGGAGAGTTTAGTGTTCATTATCATACATATCAATCCTCGATATGTTCTCCTCCCCAGGCGATGAATGAGGTCTTGGGTGTGCTTTGACGAGTCTAGTTCAGTGTCATAAATTTTGAAACAACTGTACGTTTTAATTTATGGATAAATAAACTCCATTTGAATAATTACACAAATTCAAGATATTGAGTAACCAACATAACCAAAAGTTTTTGAAATTAACCATACTAGGTCCTCCAAGAACAATTAAGTACCAATTCAAATAACCGGAAAAAAAAAGGGTGCGTTATTAGAAGCAGCGCTTAAAAATGAAATAGGAGTATATAATGCATTAATTGGTGGCCTGGGGTGTGTCTAAGAGGACTTCTTGGAAGCATGAATGGACTCAACCATGCCGTCGTTGCCGCCTAGGAGCATGTACTTGTCCTTCCGGGTGAGCTGGGTGCACTCGAAGCCGAGCACACCCGAGAGCACCTTCTGGACGTGGTTGGCCACCTCGATCGACGTCTTCCCCCCGGCCTTGCAGGTCATCTCCGAGGGCAGCCTCTCGAGGAAGGTCACCTCGTAGGTGGGGCGTGGGTTCATGAAGAAGAAGTAGGCGTCCCAGAACTTTGTCCCTCGCACCGTCGTTCCGTTGAACCTGTTCTGCCTGCAGTTGATCGCCACCGGTACTATCCTGTCGCTCAGCTCCGCGAACAAAGCGCTAAACCTGCACCATACCCATTAATTAATGAATTGATGTTTGTTGGGCTTGTATATATTTGGGGAGATGTAGGCACCTGAGGAGGTAAGGCTCGCGGCAAGTGGTGCCCTCAGGGCAAATGACCAAATCGCCCTTCTGGAGGACGGAGGAGATCATGGCGGCATCGGCAGCGCGGTCGCGAGTGAGGGCGATGGCAGGGATGGGCGACTGGAACCGAGACAGCTTGGAGACGCTGTAGGTGACGCAAGAGACCTTGCGGCCAAGGGCGATGGCGATGATGATGGGGTCGAGGGCGGTGCGGTGGTTGCAGATGTAGAGGTTCCCCGGAGACCCTGGGGATGGGGGAGGCGGCGGGGTACCCTTGATCACTAGCTTGATGCCCAGCATTGCGTAGGTGTAGCGCACGATACGCTCCGGGAGGGGAATGTTGAGGTAAACGCGCACCAGCGAGAGGGCGAACCCGAAGGGCAACCATAGGAAGGTCACAAGCGCGTTGAGAGGGTCCGGTCGCTGCACTAGCCGCCCGTCGTGGAATATTATCCGTGACCGGAGGCGCTCGTGTGGTACCGGCTTCGCGGATTTGTCTCGGTGTACCATATACGCCTCCTGGGTTACAAAATATCGAATTATCATTTTATTCAAACAATTTTAATTCTCGAGAGGCTGAAATACAATATAAATAAGAAACACGCACAATGAAATAAAAAGAAATAAATCCTACAACAAGACGATGAAGCAAAACTATTCCTAATAAGTTGATTGTTTTGTTCTCTTACTTTGTTTATACAGTATATGATTTACACATAAGAACTTATTTAAAAATTAATATTTAATTTAATAAAATGTTGATATTTTATATAGTTTTTAACTTTTTAAGAAAGCGTGACTGAATAGTAAAAGACGTGTATTGTGAGTATTAAAATAAATGATATTATTGAATTTGTATTGGTGAACCACGTACACTAAAAAAGGGGAGAGATCGAGAGAGAAGAAAACGAAGGTAGGTGGATGGATAGGGCTAATAAAAAAGGGTTGAAACATCAATAAATGGAAAGCAGTCAAAAGTAGTTGAGAACTAGCTACCAAATGAAGGCAAAGCAACAAGTTACAACGGTGATTTTTGGGGTCAGCCAATTAATCACTACTATAAATGCAGCACGTGGCTTGTAGTTGTAGTTGTAGTTGTACCCCACCACGTCGCTTTTACTAACTCTCACCTATTTTTCACCATCTCATTTACTTGCTGGTCCGTCCAATCCAATCTCCCCATATACTCTTAAGTCTTAACTCTTGTATGGAGTATTATCCCAACTACTTTCATCAAACCCATCCTAGCTAGTAGCTACTTCTCTTTAGTTTACCGGCCTCTTCTTTCTTATCTCCAATAGATTATAGATGTTATGTTAATTGGGTGTCATGTCATCCAACACTAAATGAATCCTCCATCTTTAATTATCTTAATTAATCCATCAATGATATATGTACGTGACACTTAAATTGCATTTATATATATTTTTGGTACTGTACTATATTTCCTACTAGTCATAACCTGTTTTACATGCCTACATACCAATAAAGAAAGACTATAAGACCAAAATAAAGTAGCCGGGCATATTATGTATATTTAAAAATAAAACAGCAAAGTAATTAAGATTCCATCATCCTTTTTAGCATTTACTCCTTATGTACGTTTCCAACCTGCACCTCTTACATATACGAGTTACTCATTATTGTTTTCATTTTATATATCCTTTGTTATACCAAATATTTTCAATCCCACATTTAACAATATATTTCTTCTAGTCTACAAACTTTTTTTTTTTTTAAAAAAAAATACATTTTCATATTCAGTTAAGGCATATATATTATCGATTTAATTATAATCTCATTCTTTGTAGTTGCATTATAAAGACATAATAATGAAATTGTTAATGTCATATTTAAGTGGTAAATATAAAAAATCTCAATCTAATTCATTAACCCCGTGTTTGTTTGTAAGTAAAGAAAGATAATGATTTATCTTCATGAATTTATTTCATATTTAAATTAAAATTAACTGGTCACTATTTTCCCTATTAATTAACCCCCTTTTTCCATTTTTCATACAAAATTTATTACTTTTTATCACATTGATTTTTTCTCATCACATTTCCATCATCTCCGCTCTTTGGAAAATTTATTTTTTTAGAAATATAGCCCTATCTTTTTATTATATATTTGAAGTCAGAATCAATTAAAATCAATTAATTTGTTAATTAATGCATGTATTGATTGAAATTGCAAGTATTTGAAAACAACATTATTAATTACTCCGTAATCGTTAGTTCCATTATAGAGGGATTAAACGCACCTTGCAGAGAGCCATGAAGTCATGATCGGACTTCCGATCGCCGAGGCCGATTTCTGGCAACTCGTCGCCGAACTCAGCCAAGACCGCCTCCTTCTTCCTGCCGGAGACCAAAACCCCGGGCTTCTTCACGAACCCGGTGGCGCGCTTCGTCTTCGGATTCACCTCGATCTCGGTCCCCAACACCTTATCCCCTCCGAGGAAATCCTTAATGAACGGCTCCACCATCACCGTAGGGTTGGCGGTGACGACCACGCGCCGCCCCTTGCAGCGGTCGAACACCTCCCAGCTCTCCTTGCGGACATCACGCGCGTAGAACCTAGGCAGAACGCCGCGCGCGGCTAGCTCGATGTCGCGGATGCGGAGCCCTGCGAAGGAGATGAAGATCATCGTCTTGATGGCGAGGGCCTCGGAGACGAAGAGGTAGGAGACGATGATGAACGGGAGGGAAAGGAGGAGGATGAAGCCGCGGAGGAAGCTGCCGGCCTCGACGGCGACCAGCATGAAGTACGGGAAGGAGCTGTTGGAGATGAGGAGCGTGCCGTCGAGGTCGGCGGCTACGGAATTGTAGCTTTTGCCCTCTGGCCGGCATTTGCTGATCGGAGGGAATCTCTCCGGTGGACTGTTCGCCGGCGACGGCATGATTTTTTTTCGGTTTTACCTCGTGGAGGAGAGGGGGGAGAATGTGGAAGTGGGATTGCTTGGGGAAAGGATGCTTGGGTTGGGGTTTTAAATACTACGTATTGATTATTGAGGGAAGGAACACAGTGTACTCTGCGTACCATGACAATAATAAAAAAGAAAATATAATAAAAAAATTATATTTTTGAAAGAAAAAAAAAGGGAAATTACTAGTAAATACTCATTTGGTTTGCAAAAATACCTAGGTTTGAAAACAATTGCAAAAATTTACAAAAATACTTTATTTAATTATCAAGACTACCCACCACCCAAAAAAATCAGGAAAACAAAAGTTAAATATTTTTTATATTTATATTTTTTCTTATATTTTTAAATTATATTAAATAATTAAATAAAAAATATGGAATTAAAAAAAAAATCCAATTCCAATCCCTAACAGTTAGTCCCCGACCGACCCAATCCCAATCCCTAACCCGAACACACAAGATCAGCCGTTTGACCAACCCTAAGTCTCAGGCGCTCTGACCTTAGCCCGCACTAATTCTCCGGCTCCGTCGCTGTCCTCACCTTTCGTCGCATCGCTCACTCTCCGACGCAATCATTCTCTGGCTCCGGCTCCATCGTTTGCCTCTACTATCTTAACTCGTGCTCGACCCCAAGAGCAACCCGACCAACCCTCCGACCTTAGCCCTATCTCTTTACTCGATCTCCCGCCGATTTTTTTTATCATTTCCTGTCAATGTTCATATTTGGATTGTCAATGACAATATTCATCCTGTCAATGTGATAATATTATGGTTTCAAGATATATATTGACAATCCTTTTATAAATATGGTTAATAATCCTGAAGATATGATTTACCGTATCTTCAGCGATTCTCTCCCCGATTATAGTTTCAATCCTGTCAAAGTAAACCTACAACCTTGTCACTATGAACATTACTCCTGTCGTTGTGAACAAATAACTTTGTCATCTTGAACATACCTTTAATTTCTAGTTATGATATGGATAAAATCGTGTCTTTATTCTCTTCCCTATTATAGACTTCATCCTGTCATTATTAATTATTAGTTTTATCATAAAGAACATATATCCTGTCAATAACAAATTTTATTCCTGTCACTATTAAATCTCTTACTAGGACAGCTATTTTCATCCGGCTAGTTTAATTATTTTGAAATTTCTGGAAAAAAAATATAAAAAATTATTTTAATATATATTTCATTATTTTATATATTTTTTACTTTTCTTTTAATTCATTATTTTTAGCACAAATGACCCGTTTTTTAGCACAAATGACCCCACCTATCCTATTTTTGCTATTCTCTGAAAACGGGTATACTTTTGCAAACCGAACACCAATTTGGTGTATTTTTGCAAATCGGCCAAAAAAAATTGAGCTCAAGTATCATATATGTATGCATGATCCTTAGACTATCCACAATATATGGTTGTGTCTATAATGTACACATTTGCACACAATGTGTAAAAATGCACCTTACTTTTTGGTATTTTGATTCAATGGTCAAATGTGTATTTTTTACACATCATTCAAATATAATTAATTTAAAATAAAAAAGAAAACAAAATTCATAAAAAACACACCAATAAAATTGTCTTGCTTTGTGAAAAGGTTTTTGCACATGGGGGAGGTGATGTGCTCAAATTTGCACATTACATGCTCAAATGTGCGCAAGAGCTGGCAAAACCCGACCCGGTCGACTCGAAACCGATTATTCTGAACACCGACACAACCCGTCCATTTTGGACCCGAAATCCGAATGAACCGAACCCGATTAACCCGAAACCCATTAAGACCCGAACCCGACGTTATAACCGAAACCCGAAATAACCCGAACTTTAAGCTACAATCTAGTAAATTTTTTAAAATGAATATTGAAATAATGAAAACCCGAGACAACCGAAACCCGATACAACCGAAACCCGAACCCAACCCAACCGATTGACCAAATTAATAGACATTACCCGAAACCCGAAAGACCCGAAACCCGACTAACCGAACCCAAACCCGACCCGACCCGCCCGATTGGTACCTCTTGCACACCCCAAAAGCAACCAATGGAACTAAGAATGTCTAAAAAATACACATTTGGACATTTACACACAACCATTGGAGTTAGTCTTAATATGACACAATATTATAAAATATTATCCAATTAAACATTAATAGTGGGTCTCATTTGATTTTTACTTACCAAAAAAAATTGCAAAAAATAATTTTGATGCAAAAATTAAAATAAGATATTCATGTCAAGTACCATGGTTGTGGTGTACCAAATATTAAAACGAGGTGGATGAAAGAGAAATGACAAAAACCAAATTATGATACTCAATATTAGTATTATGGTTAAAGATGCTCTTATAAGTTGTAAAAGAAATACATTGACGGGTCTTAAATTCGTCTAAATTTTGGAGTTTTATAGGATGAGTTCATGATCCGTCCTATAATATATACATCATGGTAGCTATCCCTTTCTTTTAAAAAAAATATACATCAAAGGTGGATCATTGTGCTTTTTTTTTTTGTCTTTTTTTAACTTTATAATATCTTATGACAGATCGATTTTATTTTTTTAAACAGATAGATCCTAAATCCGTCCGTATATTTTTTTTTCTACAATTTGCAATGATTTCTGACACATGTCATGCAATAGTTGAAACGGATCTTGAATCCATCTATTAGAATGCATATAACACCCGTCTACGGCGCATGTAGCACAATCCAAGGAAGAACTGTCGAAAAGGGACATATTGCACTTATCTATTTAGATTATTAATTTGTATTTTTAATTTGTTTAAGAGTAAGAATATTTGACAAGATAAGTAAATGGCTATTGATAAGACAATTTATATGAAACTGGACACACAAAATACTTTTCAATTTACAAAATAATTACTCCCTTCATATGTCATTTTACTATTTACACACTTTTTTAGGGGATAAAAACTATATAAAATATTTATTTTTTTGTATTTTTTTAAAAACTTCATAATTACTATTAATAAGTACGAATTTGTTAAAAAAAAGTATGCACAGATGAATATTTTATATAGTTTTTATCATTCTAAAGAAGTGTGCGTGAACAGTAAATGACATATTTTTATCGAACAGAGAGAGTATGAATTAGTCAGAGACAAAATAAATAAAAAAAATTATCCAAACCCTAAACACACTGTTCTTCTTCCATAACCCTCCATCTTTTAACTTCATATCCTTAAGAAATAGTATTAAGTAGACTAAACCTCCGAGCAATATCTATAAAATTAATATAGATGGCTCAGTTAAGCCCACGGGCTCATGCCAAGTGGGAGGAGTCATTCGTGACTCAGAGAGCGGTTTACTAGATGTATTCTTTCAAAATACATCAAGAGGTTCGATTTTACAGACAGGGGTAGAAGCAATCATTGTAGGCATGCAACATGCAACAAGTAGAGGAATCCGGAAGGCTATCATTGAAAGTGATAATCAGACTATCATTAAGGCGATAAGCAAGGAAATCAATACTCCATGGGAAGTTATCCATCAAGTTGAGAAGATCATGATTATGGCTCAAGCGTTCGAGTTTATACAATTTAGACATTGTTATAGAGAAGCCAACCATGTAGCTGACTTCATAGCCAGAAAAGGTATCGATTGTATTAGATCTACATCTCCTCTTACTAAGGAGTTGTACACCATCATCCTTAGGGATGATCCTGATTGTTTGTTACGATTTTTGTAGCAAACTCCAACTGTTTGCATACTGTAAAAAAGAAAGAAAAAGATCCACTATCAATTAACAATCAAATTAAGAAATATGGCTTCCTATTTGCATGGCCTTAGCTCAATCGGCTACATGGGTGGCATTTGGAACAAGGGATCAAGAATCAAGTCTCACCAGCAATAGTGTTGGAACAACCTCTCAAATGAGGGGGGTTCCTTGTGCGCAGTGAGCACTGGGTCGTCTAATGAATTTTAGGGGCCCTGTTCAATATTGCCCTAATCTTAAAATATTTGATATTTTTTCGACTTGCTAACTATCATAAAAAAAATATTTTATGTATAGTTTTTACCTTATTAAAAAATTGTGTCAACGAGTTAAGCATCAACTATTTTGATTTGAATAGAGTACTTATTACATTTATCGATCTTTCAAAAACATGTACCACGTAAATTACTGTAAAATAAATATATTCCTTTAAATAAGATAATAAAAAAAAGGCTCAAATAAATTTAATATAGGACTTCTTCCTATTAGATTTGAAGTCATGTATTTTAACTCTTTAATTGTGTATCAATACATATATATATGTGTGTGTGTGTGTTATAGTATTTTCACATTAAAAACTCATTTATTGTGTGGAGTTATAATTTACAAATAAAATTTTGAATATATACGTGAAAAATCTTAAAATATCATAAATTATACTCCAACACAAGAGTTTGTATTAAAATAACAACTAATAGTTAATAAGGAAAGGAGGCCCATAACTAAAATAGTTTTTCATTTGAAAAAGACAATTAGAAAATGTTTAATTAAATCACTAAAAAAATAGATGAATTAGAAAATGTTTAAATGACTAAAAAAATAGATAAGAAAAATTCAGCTATGATGGAGATTCGAACCCACAACCTAATGGTATTTAATTAGGTAAAATGTCATTGGGCCAAAGTAATCTTATAATACAAGAGTGACCAAAAAATATAAGTACTAGTAATAAATTATAAAATGGGGCCTTAAAAAAATTGGAGGCTCTGTTCCAGTGGTCTTTTTTAATATGCCATTGGACGGGCATGAGTTCTGGTCCTAGACCCTTATTACCGGTTGAGTCACTATGATTTACTTCATCTCACAATCTCCGTCGGGCCAAGGGGGTGAGCGATTTCACCTTTTTGGAGCAAGAAATATGGCTCCCTTTCTCGCTCATTCCCTTTAACTTTCACATTAATTATAGTGTTTTCAACCCGTCATAATGTTTTCATTTATTATTGTTTTCTCTTTATTTATTTAAACTAGTCAATTTTTTTTTATATTTGTAACCTATTTACTAACCAACGTATATATTATCTTAATTCAAAAGCCACCTTAATTTTATATATTTTGTACATTTTTTTACATTATCAACTTCACTCTTCTTATTTTATGCTAGATTTGATAATATTTTATTGAAAAATGACCAAAAATAATTCGAACTATCAACGGTGAACCAAAAATAATACCACCTTTCAAAACTGTAAAGTCATATATAAACTATAACACATTAAACTAAAATTGATACATGCATGGTCTAAAATTCACAAACTCTAAATTCATCAGGACTCAATATATAATTAATAGTAATAAATTGTGATCAAAATTATAAAATTCAGAATTTCATCATCATCCCCCTCCGTAGAACAGTTGAAGGTTATTCGACTCTGTTCAGCTCAGTTCAGTTTGCTTTAATGTTTTTGGGATTTCAGTTTTCGTTCAGTTCAGTTTGGACCTGTTCGGCTCGATTTTAGGCCGATGAACAACTATAGAAATAGCCTTGATTACTCGCTATCTTTTTCAACTCCTAAAAGCTCCTCGTATTCATAATAAAAATTATCTTACTTTTTAACACGCATATATATTAAGGAGGTAAAAACTTTATAGAATATTATTTTTTAATTTCATACTTAATACTAACAAGTATAAAATTATTAAAAAAATTAATCAAAAAATAATATTTAATCTCTTTAAAATGCGTGCATAAAATCACAAATGATACAGTAATTAATTTGAAACGTTTTCTTTTTTGTGACATGATAAGTCAAAGACGACACCGGGCATTGGTGAAGTGCATGGGTACGTGTGGTCGTGGGAATTTGGTAATCTGCCTCAACGTACTGGAATGGAACCGCCATAAACAGCCTTTGTTTCTTCTTGCTTCTTGCCTAGTGGTTACGGAGTGTGGTGGTGGGTGGATTGGAAGTTCAACTGCACTAATTTTATTTTATTTTATTTTTCACAGCCATAAAATTCATCTTTCAATTTTTCTAACAAGGTGTTCAACTCTACTCGATATCGGATCCATTTCCAACAGTTTGGTTTTAAATATATCGTTTCGATAGAGTAAAAAAAGTGTGTATTTTTCAAAACCCATTTAAGTCTTACAAGTATATATATGTTTTTCGGGCTCTTGCACGACATATTAATTTTTTTTATTATTATTATAATCTCATATGATAATTTTTTAGATTTTTTTTTAAATATTCATAAAATAATAAATATTTACTTAAATATTCAAAGGTTGAAACAAATTACAGAAATATTCATTTTTTGCAGGTCAGTCAGAAAAACGCGTATTGGTACCACGTTTTATTAACAAACCTAGAAAGAGAATTGGGCGTCGGGAGGGAAATTGAAATTTACGAAAGAAACGCGGCCTCATGCCGCGTTTCTAATTAAAAATAAATCGAATTTTTGTTCAGAGAGAGAAATGCCTACGTGGCAATAGAAAAGCGGCATGGGGCCGTGTTTTTCTGTGTTTCAGAAAAGCAACGTCAAAGATTCTTATTCTTTGAGTGTGTTGCGTATAAAACGCGGCATCAGGCCGCGTTTTATTCAATTCTACTCTGTCAAGATTCTCCCTAGTCTGTTGAGGGAATATGAAGCCGTGTATGAGACACTATCCGAGTAGTTCACCATTTCCTATTCCTCTTTCCTTTGCATTTGCTTCTTCCTCATATGAAGCTCTCAAATCCCTAGCGCGTTTAACTGCATCAACTCTTCAATTACATATTGTTTCATAGTTGATCAAGGTTTGGCTAAGGTTAGTTTTATACTCTTATTTAAGTTTTTCACTTTTATTTGAATGAGTAAGAGGTTTGGAATCCTTAATAATCTCCTATGTGTGCTTAAGATTATGTGTTTTGAATCTTCAATTATGATGTTGTTGTTGCAGGAGGATGGTCAAGTATGAAATAAATATAAAATAAAGATCAGACTGACTTCCCTGTCTCAGCAAATAAATACAAGACTTCCTCCCGTTGTAGTAAGAGAATAGTCAGGATCGAATACACGAGGAAGCACGTCAGCGGTTCTTAGGTAGCTGTAGATCTCACAGACAGAATAGCAGAAAGACAGAAACACAGAAACAAGGAAAGAAACATAAATAAAAGCAGAAAATAACAAAAGCAAAGAACAAAGCAAAACAGAAAAATAAAAGCAAAGCAAAGGGCTCGTCGATCTCGACCACAGTCAACTCGAGATCGACAAAGGTAAGTCGACAGAAACAGAAAATTGGCGACAACAGAGAAAATTTCAACTCGACACAGACCAGTTCCTACTCGAGATCGACAAATGCAGTACTCGATCTCGACAAGCTCTACTTTATGTCGACTGGGGGACAGAAACTTTAAATTGCAAATTTTCGAACCCAAACTCAGATTTCTGATGAAAATAAATCAATATAATAAAAGACTCCCAAGACTAGGGTTTCAACACCACAACGATAACCATGCAAAGTAACACATAAAGGCACAAAAGATCATGCTTTCCATCAAATAACTTTCGTCATTAACAAATAGGCATATAGAGGCTTTCGCATAAACCCTAATTGTTACTAACCCTTTTTTCACATAATTAATCCAAGTTGCATTAAGATCACTTTCGCTTCAATAACACAAACAAGAATCACCTTCAACTCTCACAAAAGAATCATGCTCATAGGGATCTGACCTTTATCGCATCGCCTCACATGGCCACCGTCGGGCTCACCCCTGACCCCAGTCCCAGAAGTGGGTGGACTACTCACGCCTCATCGCAATAACAGACATTGATGTATAAAAAGAAACTTGCATTAAAACTAAATTCAAAGCCTTTACAATCCTGACAATCAACTTTCGCAGAAAGCCAAAACCTTAAAAACCTTAGAACTCCTAAACTGTATCTGTGGAACTGTGTCTCTGAATTGGAATTAATGAAAAAACCAGCCCCAAGGGCCTTATTTATAGTGATCAAACATCGCTAATCAAGGAAATAATCATCTATCTCTATATCTAAATCTATATCTAATTTGCTAAAAGATAAATAAAATGCTTAATGGAAATAAATCTAAAAGGGAAAAGATAAATCTAATTAGGTAAGTCTTCATGTGTTGATAGATCTTGTCTCCCATGGATAGACTTGATAGAATTCGGATAGAATCTTCCTCCTTCGGCCCCAAGGAATCCCAACTCGACTAGGACAGCCCTCGACGACGCGTTTTCCAGGACTGGTCTACTCGACATCGACAAGGGCTCCTCGACCTCGACAAGGATTGTTCGTCGACTGGACTTCCCGGCTAGCTCTGCTCGATGTGGCTCGGACTTGGTTCACGGCGCTCGTCGATCTCGACTACTCCTTGTCGAGATCGAGTAGGGATGTTCACCGACTAGGTCTTCTCGGGTAGGTGTGCTCGACAAGCTCGGATCTGGGCTCTGGGCGTCGTCGATCTCGACTAGGGCTCCTCGAGATCGACTAGGGTGTGGCCTTCTCTGGTCGAGCGGCTTCTCCTCGGCATGGACTCGGACTGGCGTTGTGGGGCTTGTCGATCTCGACAAGAGCTTGTCGAGATCGAGTAGGGTTGTTTGGCATCCTCGTCCTCGGCTTCTCGGTCAGCTTCTCTCCTTGTCGACTCCGGGTGTGGCTCTGGTCTTTGTCGATCTCGACTAGGGTCTTGTCGACATCGAGTAAACTCCGGAGCTGGGTTGGTCTGGCTTTCTCGATCAGGCTCTGTCGACCAAGGCTGTGCTCGGACACGTTCGTCTAGATCGAGTAAGGTCTACTCGAGATCGAGTAGTCTGGTTTCTCGGCTCGATTCGACTGGTTCCGTTGCTGCTTTAACCTTGGACTCCCGTAGCCAATTCCGAACTTTTCTGACCTTCCTTAGAATTGCTGTAAAACGCCTCGAATTCTGCGATTTAAACAGAAACTGGTGTAGATTCCATAATTTGGCAAATAAACATAAACTACATAGGTTCTGTACTATCTTAGCCCAAATGAATGAAATGTATGCAAAAATCGACATAAAAGGTAATGTAAAACATGGCAAATTCAGCTCACAACAAACACCCCATACTTAAGCTTGCTTGTCCTCAAGCAATACTTTTAATTGTTATTCAGGGGAAGAAATCAAAACTCTCAACATATCAGATTCATTCTTATATGTCCCTGCAATCAATTACCATCCTCGAAAAGGTACTTATGTCACAGATCCATGCATGTGCAATTTATACAAAAGCAACATCTACTCACAAAAGGAGGGTTATGCAAAACTTTCATTCGTGACAAAGCATTGATAATCAAGAAGACTTTAATTTAAGCTCAATAAGGAGTAGATTGGTAAAAGGCTAAAGGTGGGCAATTTTTGGCAATGTGGTGCTAATGATCCGGGGAAATGGAGTACTTTCCAAACTTGAATTTCATACCACATTCTTTCTCATAAGATTCATCACTTTTCATAATGCTTTTATCAATTATAATGCTTTTACCTCTCTAACCTCAGCACTGCCTTCTCGCGAGTCGCAAACATGTGTGTCATGAATGTCCCCGGATACTTAGTGCTTTGGACTCCTCACAATGTGTCCCATCTCTCCAAACTATTATCTTAGAGAGCAGGGTCAATCTACCTTTATCTCCTGAGGTGATTGGATTTTCTTTCACGCATTAAATTTTCCATATTTTTCAAACAATTTCCAACCAAACTCCAATAATGATAATAATCACAAAACACCATATGACAACATCTCCATAATGTAACATCATTCTCAACATAATCCCCGGATAAGGCAAAAGAATGGCAAATATTTAGATCATGTGGAGCAATATTTTGAAATAAGGCATAATATGCCTTTTGTGATGCGTAAGCATGGGTAAGGCTATGATTATAACAATATGAGCATTATATGGAAATATAAAGTCCTCCATCATCTTATCATGCAACATGTCAAAAGCAATTTCAAATTTTACCTCCTTTCATGGTTTTCAAGAAATAATGCACTTCATTGTGACTTCCCTTTACTAGGCAATTTCATGCTATATCTCTAATGAATCCAATTTTTTTGCATTGTCGAGTTCAATATAAACTTCCATGACATTATTAAAAAATTTCAATGGGGGTCATTTTTCTCAAATTTTGGAAAACATAAATCAAATATGCATAAAGTAAGCCCTTCCCCCACCCCATACTTAAACATTACAGTGTCCTCACTGTATAAAAACAAGGGTAAAGAAAGAAACTCACAAGACAGGTGTGCAGGGCCTCAAAATGTCGAATGGAAGCACCTCCTGGACCGAATATGACTTGGTTCTATCCATGGACCTGAAAAGTGTAGAAGACATATACCCATAATAGCAAAACTAAAAGTGTTCCAAAACAAAAAACAAAAGCAGCAAAGTCTCAAAAGTCCTAAAAAGTCTATGTACATGCTCTAGATTTTGTAGTCGCTAGGCCAACTTTTCCATTTAGCTCAAGGTGGCATTTGTAGGGCCCATGTAGCTTGGGCCTCAAATAGTACTCCATTCTTGTCCATCAGCTGTAATCCTCCATAATGGATCTTGTTCACCACGAAAGGCCCCATCCGTTTCTTGTTGAATTTGTTGGGGAACCGATGATCCTTTGATTTAGAGACATAGAGCTTGTCTCCAACTTCATATTCCTTGGGCTCATAATTGGAAATCCTACATAAGCGCACATACCAAGGCAAACCTCTCCCATGTATATATAGATCTTTAATGGAAATAGGAGAAGAAAGATCCATACCTTGGCTTACCTTCGCAGAGACGGAATCGGGGACAACTGTGTTTGGTCGATCTCGACTAGGGCTAGTCGATCTCGACGAGTCTGCAGGTTCTGGTGGTGGTCTGCTCGAGGATGCGGAAGTCGACGAAGGACAGGGCTTGTCGATCTCGACAAGGGTGGTCGACCTCGAGTAGGGCTCCGCCCCTAGTGTCTGCAGTATCGAGGAAGAGGGCTCTGGTGGAGTCGGGTGGTGGTCGATCTCGACAAGCTTAGTCGAGATCGACGAGGATGGTCCGTCGGGTGGAATCTGTGTCGAGGAAGACTGTGCCCGAGGATGCTGAAGTTGGTCGACATCGAGTAGCCTACTCGAGGTCGACAAGGGCTCTGGTGCTGGAGTCGTCAGCGTCGAGAAAGGCGAAGTCGAGTTGGCCGAGTGGTGGTCGATCTCGACAAGTCTACTCGAGGTCGAGTAGGGTTCTGCTTCCGTCTGGCTGCTCGACGAAGCTGGTGCTGGTGGAGGCTCCTTGGTCTGGTTGAGATCGACTGGGGTCCTCGATGTCGAGGAGTCTTGGTCGATCTTGACTCCATACTCAGTTCCTGTCAAGGCATCCGAAAAATAATTGATCTACAACGACTTACCTTGGTCTGTGTTGATTGGATTCTCTGTGTTCTCCTTGAGGATTGCCATGATCTCCTCCACCTGTGTCTCCATGTCCCTCTTTTCCAGCTCCTCAGGGGTCATATTTCTGACCTTGGGTTCCCCACAGGTGATGTAGCCAACTGAGATAGATTTGACCTCTTCCATTGGACCTGTATGCCTTTCAGTTTTATTAAAGGAATACTCAATTACCTCATCGCTGATGATGAAGGTGAGCACTTCTTTCCTTACGCTTATGTTGGCATCCACCGTCGCCAAGAAGGGCCTTCCTAGAATAATTGGGCAAGCAGGATCTTCTTGCATATCAACAACTAGAAAATCAGCAGGGACAAAGAATTTACCTACTTGTACTGGCACATTGTCCACCATGCCTGTTGGGATGACCACAGTGTTGTTGGCCATGTAAAGTCTAGCATCCACAGGCTCTAGGGCACCTATCTTAATCTTGGACCAAATTGTTAGAGGCATTATACTCACACTAGCTCCAAGATCACATAAGGCATTAATTTTGTATGGACCAAATCCAATAGTTATAGCAAACTTACCTGGATCCGGCCTCTTCTCCAGTATGTCCAAATGGCTGCACTCCTCTGTGATTTCAGCCATCGATCGCTTTTTGCTCAGAATCTCCTTCAGGAACTTGACATAGGATGACATTTCATTGAGAGCTTCTGTGAAGGGGATAGTGACGTTGAGTTTCTGAAGCATCTTGATGAAGCGCTGAAATTTCTTTTCTGCCGGGTCCTTTAGAGATTTTGTGGGGAAAGACAGCTTCTTTTTCTGATTCGGAGCCAGAACAGACGTCGGAGATGCTGCAGGTTGCTCCACGTCGACTAAGGGCTCCTCGACATCGAATAGATTCTTGTCGACATCGACCAGGTTGGGCGTAGTCGAGTTGCTGTGCGGTGCAGATGAAGATTTTTGCAGGTTCTCCTCGAGATCGACGAGGCTTTCGTCAAGATCGACTACAGGTTTGTCGACATCGAGTTGCTGTTCCTCGTTGTTCTGCTGCTTTCCGACCTCTGGCTCTTGCAATTGATGGCCGCTTCTGAGTTTTATAGTAGCGATGTGTCCAGTCTTTCCCTTAGGATTTGGTTCTGAAGATCCAGGGAGCGAACCTGACTGTCTGGGGATTCCTGCTGCTAGCTGACCAATCTGTGTATCAACTGATTTTCGCCATATATCAATTTCCCCAAGCCTAAAGTTGACACCTTGCATCTGAGTATAGACGGAGTTGAAATATTGCCTCGTTTTCGAGTGGTTCCTCCGTATTTCCTCCAGGAATGTCTGTATATCATCCTTTTTCTGGTCCCTTTCCGGATGTCCTGGAGCTCTATAGGGCGGGGGGTTCCTGGGGACACCTTGGTTCCATTGTGGTTGCTGAAACCTTTGGTCCCCCATGTAGCGACTGGGACCCCCTGCGTAAGCTGCCTCCTCATGATGCTCTGCCATCCTGACTTGCTCTGCGTGTGGGCACTCAAGAGTGGTGTGCCTTTGCGATCCACATTCAATACAAGGCTGGTTGACAGAGAGATACTTTACTTGCTTGATGAGCTTCTTATTCTGGTCTCTGTAGTACTGCTCCCTAACATCAGGATCAATCTCCTTAGGTGGCTCATAGAGGGGCATGGATGGTGCTGGCCTGGCGTATGGGTTCTCTTCATAGGTTGCAGTAGACCCATACTTGTTGTCGTAGTTAGTGAGCTTTTCTAGCACACCCCATGCGTCACTTGGCGGCATTGTCAGATACTCATAGCGAGTATAATGGTTGATTCTGTCCTTAGTGACTTGATCAAGAGAGTTGAAGAAGATCTCCTGAATGACGTAGGGTGGCTGTCCATGAGTAGGGCAAGATCGCAGACGTTCCTTGTAGCGCTCCCATGCCCTTGCCAGCGGTTCCCCTTGCTTCTGTTTGAAGGCGGTGATTCTCTGGCGGAGATGTGCTGTTTTGGCGGGTGGGAAGAATTTGTTCAGAAACTCTTGCTCTACTTGGGCCCAGGTTGTGAGTGATCTTGCTTTCAGCCCTTCCAGCCATTTCAGTGCAGGCCCAGCGAGAGACCAGCGAAAAGATTTCATCTTTACATATTCCAGGGTTGTACCTTCAGCATGAGTACGGCACATGTCAGAAAAGTTTATAATATGTTCAAGAGGACACTCATTAAATCTACCATAAAAGGCATTATTTTTAAGCTCTATAAGAAATTGAGTGCGAATTTCAAAAGAGTTATCAGGGATTAGAATCGCCGATTCAGGCACGACGAGAGTTGGGTGCATGTAGTCCTCTGCCGTGGTTGGATATTGGGCAAGCTCAGCCTGTGCTTGTTCCCTTGCTGCTTTCTCAGCGGCGATAGCAGCATCCTAAGCGGCCAATTCCCTGGTAATCCTAGCGACCAGCTGTTCATGTGTCTCCGCAGCTGCCATGGCTCTTTGTAGTTTAGCTCGGATGTGAAATAGGCGTTCCGGTTCGTCTAAGGCGTCAAACTCAGGTGTCTGACCAGAACGGCGCATACACCTGAAAAGTAACTCAAACAAACAGTGAGAGCTGACTACCTAAGGCGCGATTGATAGCTTCCCCGGCAACGACGCCAATTTGTTGTTGCAGGAGGATGGTCAAGTATGAAATAAATATAAAATAAAGATCAGACTGACTTCCCTGTCTCAGCAAATAAATACAAGACTTCCTCCCGTTGTAGTAAGAGAATAGTCAGGATCGAATACACGAGGAAGCACGTCAGCGGTTCTTAGGTAGCTGTAGATCTCACAGACAGAATAGCAGAAAGACAGAAACACAGAAACAAGGAAAGAAACATAAATAAAAGCAGAAAATAACAAAAGCAAAGAACAAAGCAAAACAGAAAAATAAAAGCAAAGCAAAGGGCTCGTCGATCTCGACCACAGTCAACTCGAGATCGACAAAGGTAAGTCGACAGAAACAGAAAATTGGCGACAACAGAGAAAATTTCAACTCGACACAGACCAGATCCTACTCGAGATCGACAAATGCAGTACTCGATCTCGACAAGCTCTACTTTATGTCGACTGGGGGACAGAAACTTTAAATTGCAAATTTTCGAACCCAAACTCAGATTTCTGATGAAAATAAATCAATATAATAAAAGACTCCCAAGACTAGGGTTTCAACACCACAACGATAACCATGCAAAGTAACACATAAAGGCACAAAAGATCATGCTTTCCATCAAATAACTTTCGTCATTAACAAATAGGCATATAGAGGCTTTCGCATAAACCCTAATTGTTACTAACCATTTTTTCACATAATTAATCCAAGTTGCATTAAGATCACTTTCGCTTCAATAACACAAACAAGAATCACCTTCAACTCTCGCAAAAGAATCATGCTCATAGGGATCTGACCTTTATCGCATCGCCTCACATGGCCACCGTCGGGCTCACCCCTGACCCCAGCCCCAGAAGTGGGTGGACTACTCACGCCTCATCGCAATAACAGACATTGATGTATAAAAAGAAACTTGCATTAAAACTAAATTCAAAGCCTTTACAATCCTGACAATCAACTTTCGCAGAAAGCCAAAACCTTAAAAACCTTAGAACTCCTAAACTGTATCTGTGGAACTGTGTCTCTGAATTGGAATTAATGAAAAAACCAGCCCCAAGGGCCTTATTTATAGTGATCAAACATCGCTAATCAAGGAAATAATCATCTATCTCTATATCTAAATCTATATCTAATTTGCTAAAAGATAAATAAAATGCTTAATGGAAATAAATCTAAAAGGGAAAAGATAAATCTAATTAGGTAAGTCTTCATGTGTTGATAGATCTTGTCTCCCATGGATAGACTTGATAGAATTCGGATAGAATCTTCCTCCTTCGGCCCCAAGGAATCCCAACTCGACTAGGACAGCCCTCGACGACGCGTTTTCCAGGACTGGTCTACTCGACATCGACAAGGGCTCCTCGACCTCGACAAGGATTGTTCGTCGACTGGACTTCCCGGCTAGCTCTGCTCGATGTGGCTCGGACTTGGTTCACGGCGCTCGTCGATCTCGACTACTCCTTGTCGAGATCGAGTAGGGATGTTCACCGACTAGGTCTTCTCGGGTAGGTGTTCTCGACAAGCTCGGATCTGGGCTCTGGGCGTCGTCGATCTCGACTAGGGCTCCTCGAGATCGACTAGGGTGTGGCCTTCTCTGGTCGAGCGGCTTCTCCTCGGCATGGACTCGGACTGGCGTTGTGGGGCTTGTCGATCTCGACAAGCTCTTGTCGAGATCGAGTAGGGTTGTTTGGCATCCTCGTCCTCGGCTTCTCGGTCAGCTTCTCTCCTTGTCGACTCCGGGTGTGGCTCTGGTCTTTGTCGATCTCGACTAGGGTCTTGTCGACATCGAGTAACCTCCGGAGCTGGGTTGGTCTGGCTTTCTCGATCAGGCTCTGTCGACCAAGGCTGTGCTCGGACACGTTCGTCTAGATCGAGTAAGGTCTACTCGAGATCGAGTAGTCTGGTTTCTCGGCTCGATTCGACTGGTTCCGTTGCTGCTTTAACCTTGGACTCCCGTAGCCAATTCCGAGCTTTTCTGACCTTCCTTAGAATTGCTGTAAAACGCCTCGAATTCTGCGATTTAAACAGAAACTGGTGTAGATTCCATAATTTGGCAAATAAACATAAACTACATAGGTTCTGTACTATCTTAGCCCAAATGAATGAAATGTATGCAAAAATCGACATAAAAGGTAATGTAAAACATGGCAAATTCAGCTCACAACAGATGTTGTTACTATTATGATTATGATGTAGGATTATGTAGTTGTGTTATTGCTTTTCATTTTTTTGGTCGAGAATATAGTTGTGTTATTATTGTCATTTATTGAGGATATTTATTGAATTATATGAACTTGTACTTATTATCATGAATAACTTGTTTAACTTGTAGAATTATTTAGTTAATATTTGTTGATGAAATAGATTGAAATATATGAGGGTGTTTGTAGGATTCCGCATTTTCATTTCATTGTACTTAATCACAAAATAGTTTAATACGTATTTATGATAAACTGACTTAATGTTAATTATATTATAGGATGAATGAGTATAACAACACATCTCAGCAAGGGTTCGAACAAGTGAATGAGATCTATGTTGATGCTCTTGGTGTTGACCACGAAGACGACCTGGATGATTCTGAAGAGGACGATGATCGATGCCACTAGGGAGGCGACGATTAGGGAGGAAGCTTATAATCTGAATTGGAATATTGTTGAAATTGGTCCTATGATAACAACTTCATGGCAAGGGCTGAATTCGCACGTACGTAGAAGTAGATGATGGAAGACAGTTTTTTTATGGAAAAATGTTCAACTCTTTGGAGGAGTTGAAATGTGAGTTGACCGAGTATTCTGTGCGTATGAGTAAGTCGTACGGGACAAAGAAGACAAGTCCGGAATGGTACACAATTGTTTGTTACAGGAAGAACAATTGTGGATGCAGTTGGCGACTGTCTGGTCGTCGTATTGATCGAACTGTTGATATGTGGATGATCGTCAATTACAATGGGCTTCATGAATCCAACTGTGTTGGAGAGGTTTTGCAGTTGGATAATCGTAATGTCACCTCAAGTTTTATTAGAGGTGAGATTCTTGGGTTTCTTCGCAAGGATCAAGACACGAAGCCAAATACCATACTCGAGCATCTGACTAAAAGGTATGGGATTTGTGTCTCATACATGAAAGCCTGGAAGGCCAAACAGAAAGCTATTTCATAGATTTATGGTGATTGAGAGGATTCGTACACGGAGTTGCCTAGGTTCATGGCTGCGCTACAAGCTACAAACCCGGGAACAGTGGTGGAATGGTGCAATCTGGATTCTCCAAATCCACAAGAGAAGATATTCGGCCATGTTTTCTGGGATTTTGCACCGTCCATTGCCGGGTTTGCACATTGTCGTCCTCTGATATCGATCGACGACACCCATCTGTATGGAAAGTACAAGCATGTTGTGTTAATGGCAATGGGTGTCGATGCAAATAATTAGTTTTTCCCTTTGGCATTTGCAGTTGTGGAGAGTGAAAATGGAGATAGTTGGGCTTGGTTCATGGATTGTATAGGGTGACACGTCACTCAAAGACTTGGATTATGTGTTATTTCAAACATACATGGTGGCATACTGAAAACCATGGAGGAGCTACCCAGACGGAGTGCGCCGAGTGCACATCATATGATATGCATTCGAAACTTGAAATCCAATGATAACTCCATGTTCCACGATCGTAAGGTAAAAGACATGGTAGGCTGGACAGCTTACCACAAGCGGGTTCGAGAAGGGGTGTCGCACCCTCTAGCAGATGAACAGTGATGCCTTGGAGTACTTACCTTGTATTGATCCAGAGAAGTGGGCGATGTCTAAGGATTGGGGGGGGGGGGGATGAGGTATGGTGTCATGACTACAAACTTATCTGAAGTTTTTAATGGTGTGTTGAAGGGTGGAAGGAGTCTTCCGATCACAGCTCTTGTTCGCCAAACCTTTTATAAGGTCAACAATTACTTCGTGAAGAGGAGAGGGGACGCTGGCACTCGCATCTCGCAAGGTTTCCCATTGACTCGAGTGATTGATGACAAGATAGGATTACTTATTGAATCTGCAAGAAATGCACATGTCACATCATTCGATCTGCAGAATGGAATATTCGAGGTTATTTTTAACCCGTAGGGATCACAAGGTAGGCGAAGTGGGAGGTCATACATAGAGAACTTGCGCCATCGCACATGTACATGTGCAAGTTGGAAGTTGGTCAAGATCTCCTATGCACATGTCTTGGCTGTTTGTAGATCGTAGAGCATTTCCTTCAAATCTACAACTATCACACAGTTTCGGCTTTGTAATAATCACTAATCAACAATAAAAAAAAACATATAAATATCACACAATTTCAACAATCAACAACCCCTCATCCATATTCGTTCCAAAAAAAAAAAAACTCACCTCGAACTGGTGGAGAAACGAGCAACGGCAATCAAACGCCCAACGATTTAGAAGAAGAAGGATGATTACACAAGGAGGGGAGAATGAAGGATGGGTGGTCGGGCTTGGAACAAAACCAAACGTCCAACATTCGCCGGACGAACGAAGAAGATGAAGTTGAAGAAGGAGGGCGGTTTGCCTAGGGTTTTATGCACTAAAAACGCGCCCCTAGTTCGCGTTTTCTGTGTAACCCCCACCCACCCCATTTATTACCCTTTGACCATTTTTTTCCGGAAAATAACAGAGAAACGCGGCCCCAGGCCGCGGTTCTCTTTGCGTCACATCCAGTTAGCAAAATTAGTTGTTGTGGGTCCTAGGTCCAGACTAGAAACGCGACCTCAGGTCGCGTTTCTGGTGCCACATAGGCAATTCTCTCTCGAAATAAAATTCGTTTTATTTTTAATTAGAAACGCGGTTCGTAAATTTCAATTTCTCTCCAGGCGCCCAATTCTCTTTCCAGGTTTGTTAAAAAACCGCGGTCCCAGCACGCGTTTTTCTGACTAACCTGCAAAAAATGAATATTTTTGTAATTTGTTTAAACCTTTGAATATTTATGTAAATATTTATTATTTTATGAATATTTCAAAAAAAAATTCAATTTTTAAAAACAAACTCCAGTTATCAATTTCATATTTTCCCTTATTTTTCAGTGTCTAATGATTAATATCTTTAGGTTAAATTATTTTTAATTAGGTGAAAGAATTCAATATAACCCAAACATTAACACTGCTAAAAAAGAAGGAAATAACTACATATTTTTAGCAACGAATGTTAGCCGACCTTGTTTTGTGGCCACTAGCAATGACATTGGCAACGACTATTATCATCCGTGGCTATATTTGTGGCTGGTAATAACCCTGAAATGTCACGTCATAAAATATGTGGCTAATAGCAACGAGCCCGATGTCCGTAGCTGATTTCGTGGCTTGATAGGTGGTTGGTGCTTTTAAATACCCACGAAAATAGCTACGAATGGGAGATTCGTGGCTATTCAATATCGAAAATATATCAGTCCATAGAAATACTGGATAGCCACAGATGGCCCAATATTAATTTTAAATCAACTATCAAAATAAATATGAGTCCATCAATGTTTAGGCGGTCAAGCCCGTTAGAAATAGTCAAAGCCCAATGAATGCAAGCACAATAGATCAATCGTACGTCGTATTAATGAGTCCATCCGTAGTAGCCACGATTTTAGCTACGGCCATATCAATGGCTAAATCCATGGCTATTTACGGGAGCTCAAATGAGCTTTAATTTATTATAGGCCCAAACATGACTATGCTATCCCCGATTGACCCATTGATGGGCCCAAAATATGACAATGAATTTTTTATATGTATAAATTAATAAGTGTTGAAAAAAACATATATTAACTAATTAATACATTCTTATGAGAATATTATAAATTTATGTTTTGAGAAAAACTCATATAAGTGACGAATAAATGTTTAATAAACCTGAAAATAAGGAGGTATTAACACATCATCAAAAATCTTCTAAATTAAGATATTATATAGATATAGATAAAGATGGTTAGTAAATGGGTAAAAAAATAAAAGAGAAAAATATAAATGTATGAAAGAGATGATGAGAAAAAGAAAAAGAAACAATAAGAGAAAATTGTGATTAACTGAAAAAATTTAAATAAAGGAGTTGTTGATACATCGTCAAAAGCCTTCTAAATTAAACTAATAAATTCTTATGAGAATATTATACAAGTAAGTTTTGAGGAAAAATTCATATAAGTAACTAATAAGTGTTGAACAAAATCATATAGTAACTAATAAATTCTTATGAAAAAACTATAAGAGTATATTTTGAGGAAAAGTCATATAAGTAAATAATAAATGTTTAATAAGATCTTTTATTAACTAATACATTCTTATTAAAATACTATAAGAGTATGTTTTGAGGAAAACTCGTATAAGTAACTAATAAGTGTTGAATAAAACCTTATATTAAGTAATAAATTCTTATAAGAATACTATAAGGGTATGTTTTGAGGAAAACTCATATAAGTGTCTAAGAATTTATTACTTAATATAAATGTTTTATTAAACATTTATTACTTAATATAATGTTTTATTAAACATTTATTAGACACTTATATGAGTTTTCCTCAAAACATGTCATGCAATAATGTTTTTAACCACAAGAGATTTCTTTGCTATATATGCAAAGCTTCATGTTACCGATGTTCGTACATATCGAATTAGACATAATTAATAGAACATTATTCTGAAAGAAGGATCTCTGATATAGACCTCCTATAGCTTAGAACATGTTTGTAACCCCAAGAGATTTGGAAAACCAAATATATGAGTGAAGCTTTACAAATGAAATTGCTCCGGAAAATTCTGACAGGGCCACAAAATATGTGGCTGCAAGTGATAAAGTATAAATATGTTCATGATAAATAACTTCTAGAGTATAAATGACATGGTGCAGCATATCATATAACAGTGGTCGAAATTGTGCCCATTAATATAAAAATTCAAAAAGGGGTCATTCAAAAAGGGGGAGACAATCCGCACGGTGAAAATATCGCCATGAACACGGTGGCGGCCACGGTTTTCAAAACCGTCACCATAAGTCTACATTTTTCTCTCATCACAGCGAGCGGACACAGTTTCTAAAATCGTGAGAGGCGTCCTGAGAAAATAGCTTATCTATTGAATGGAAATGGGGATTTATGGCGACGGTTTTCAAAACCGTCGCCATAAACATTCCCACAGTTTCTGAAATTGTGGCCGGTCAATGGGGTGGAGAGGCAAATGTGACTCATGGCGACGGTTTTTAAAACCGTCGCATAAACAGTTTCACAGTTTTAGAAACCGTGGCCGCCACCGTGTAAATAGCGATAAATTGACCGTGTCAATAGCAATATTGTTCAAAAAGGGGTCAATCGAAAATGGTAAGAAGATAAAACAATCAAATTTTAGACGAATAGTTGTTTGTCTACTAAATCAATGACAAACCTCACTGATTGCCCCACCGAATCAAACTCACAGACAACTGTGAGTGAATATTGTCGATATGATCCTATTCTGTAAAGGCTCGGATTTTCAAATCCTAATTTTTCGGAAAAAGATGATTAAAAATAAATTTAGGTCGAATTTAAAACTCGTTTAGCGGATTCCGAGCAGAATATAAAATTTGATGAACGATTTCCGTTCTTTTACCTCGAAAATTCAAAATAATTATCGAATGGAGATATTCTTGTAAGTTTTAAAAATCTAATTGATCGAGAAAGCGAGAGTCAGGGAAACTAACATTTGAGAACTAATTGCGGGATTCAAAATTCGCGTATTCGAGATTTATTTCCGGGTAATTGTTTACCCATTTCCACACTCCACCCTCACCCACTCCCATCACCTCACCTTACCCTACAGTCCATTCCCTCCCGCCTATTTCATCACCTTACCCCGTCACCCTCACCATACCTTTACCATCTCCATCGTCACCACCTTCGTTCACCATCGCTATCACCATACCTCCACCATCTCCGCTCCATTGTCACCCCGCCACCACCTCCCTTCACTTTCTCCCCCTATGTTTCGTCAGCATCACAGTGCCACCAACTCCACCATCCATATCGTTTCCTCCTCCATCAAGCCGAGCACATCCGCCCCCAAGCTCAAGCTCCCATCCCCTGTTTTTAGAAGAAGAGCCGCCGAGGACCCACAACATCCAGTATCCCCATCCTCTTTCTCCGAGGCCGACGTCGACGAGCACCCAGGTTCGCCCAAGGACCACCAGAGCCACTACATAGCCACCGCAGCCCCGTCCTCTTCCTCCCCTGTTCAAGTGCGAACTCCGTTTTGGTAAGCCGTTCTTACTCGATTTTTATCGGAATCACCCTCGGACTTCACCATCACCATCAACAAGGCACACCTTGTTGTGAACGGCAAATCTCAGGAGGTCGGTGTCGACTGTGATGAGACCTTCAGCCATGTGGTCAAACCGACCACCATTCGTGCAATCTTGAGCATAGCTTTCAACAAGGACTGGCCCATCCATCAGCTCGATGTCAAGAATGCGTTTCTCCACGGTGATCTGCAGGAAACTGTTTATATGCATCAGCCCCCAGGCTTCTATGATCGCTCCCGTCCTACGCACGTATGCCTGCTTCAGAAATCCCTGTACGGATTGAAACAGGCGCCTCGTGCCTGGTATCACAGATTCGCCACTTACCTTCACCGGTTGGGTTTTCAGAGCCGTCAGTCAGACCACTCCCTTTTTGTGTTCCATGAGGGCTCTGCTACAACATATCTCCTTCTGTATGTCGATGAAATCGTGCTCACTGCCTTTTCCCCTGACCTCCTCTACAGTCTAATGGACCGTATGCGATCAGAATTTACAATGACTGATCTTGGCCCCCTCAGCTACTTCCTAGGAGTGTCTGTCTCTCGTTCCCCCGATGAGTTGTTCCTTCATCAGAAGAAGTATGCTCTTGAGATCATCGACAAGGCTCGAATGGCCGCATGTAAGCCTGCCAGTACCCCCGTCGACTACAAGGTCAAACTTGATGCCACTTCTACTCCCAAGGTTGCCGACCCCACTGCCTACCGCGGCCTTGCGGGCGCCCTACAATACTTGACCTTCACCAGACCGGACATCTCCTTCGCGGCTCAACAGATTTGCGTGTACATGCATGATCCCCGCGAACATCATCTTCAGACACTCAAACGGATCATCCGCTACCTCAAGGGCACTAGTGATATGGGTCTTCATTTGGGACGATGTCACTTTGACAGGCTCACCACGTATTCTGATGCAGATTGGGCCGGCTATCAGGAGACCCGTTGCTCTACTTCAGGATACGATGTCTACCTTGGTGACATTCTTGTCTTCTGGTCCTCGAAGCGCCAGGCTACAGTCTCTCGCTCGAGCGTCGAAGCCGAGTATAGGGGGTCGCCAACGTCGTAGCTGAGACGTGTTGGCTTCGCAATATCCTGTGTGAACTCCACGTCCCCCTTCGGTCGGCCACTCTTGTTTACTTTGACAACCTCTTCACCATCTACCTGTCGTCGAACTCGGTTCAACACTAGCCCACCAAACACATCGAGATCAACATCCATTTTGTCCGAGAGAAGGTCGCCCTTGGCCAGGTTCGCGTCTTACATGTCCCTTCAGCTCACCAGTATGCGGACATCTTCACAAAAGGTCTACCTACTCTTTTATTTACTTCTTTTCGTTCCAGTCGTTCCATTCGCTCTCCTCATGCTGCGACTGAGGGAGGATGTTAGAGATTATATAGTTTAGAGGTAAATATTGTATAGTTACGAATGTAACCCTGGGTATTTACCCTAGTGATATATATACATGAGTAGACATCTGAGATCCTCAAGGGACTCAGTTATTCACAATCTTACAGTGAGACCCAAGCCTTTCTTTCTTTCCTCGTTCAATTTTATGCATCTTTGTGCGCTTAGACTAGTTGGGAGGGTAGTGAGGGGCGAGTGCGGGAAACTGGTGATAACTCCACTCCCTTGATGAGAATCGGAATAAGTTTCAAAGGCCTTGACAGTCTACAAAACCTGCTCTTTATGTTATTATGTCCGAATATTATATTATGTTATTATATGCTTCCATATTATTATTATATATTCACTAACCTTTCAGGAAGCTATTTGAATTATATCTCCTTCCATAAGTGTTCAAAGCTGAGAAAGATCAAATCGAGATCATGGCTTCCGAAGTTTCCAAAGATAGAAGATTGCACTCAAGCCATGATCCTCTCTTAGCCGTTGGAGAAGATTCCTTCCTCAAGTGGCACCGATGATCTTCACTATATAAAGGAGATGAAGAAGAGAGAGAGGACTGACGCACTTCAAGAATATCATTGCACAATCAGCCTTCAAGCATACTTCTCTCTTCAACGTGTTCTCTCTGCTTGTTCTTAAGAGTCTTATATTTTGTTTCAAAGCATTTGAGAGATACACAGTGAGCTTATAGGATATATTCAGAGAAAGTGTTATACTCGAGAGTTTATAACTCAGGAAGTGGGCACTAGGCTATTGATTCTCGAGAGTAAGAGGATTGTACTAGATAGCTGAGAGAGGTGGGGCTCTTCTAGATTGGTCTAGGACTCCAAGGGAACGTGAGTTGACTAGATTGCAATTGTATAGGAGAGAGGCTTCTCGGTGAGCTATTAGGATCCTAAGCTTTGTGAATCAATAAAGCCTGTTGAATCCTAGGGTTGTGGAAGAACCCTAGGCGGGGACGTAGGCCAAGTTCGTGCCGAACCTCGTTAACAACTCGTTGCGTCCTTTACTTATTGCTTTACCTTATTTCCGCACTTGGTTCGAATTGTTTAACTTTGTGATTCAGGTTTTCTCAAAGGGTTTGGCACGAGCATCAAAAGTCTTGAGAATATCTGCGAAAATCCGGCATACTCTATTCAACCCCCCTTGTAGAGTATTTCTTATTACATTGTTTTTATATTATCGAACCTTCAATTGGTATCAGAGCTTTACTCACTGCTTTTTGATCTAACAATCTTGTGAGTTTTCGATCATGTCTGGTGAAGCAAGCGGAGGATTTGCACAGGGAAGGTCTACCATTAGACCACCACTATTTGTAGGAAACAACTTTGTCCACTGGAGAGCATTGATGAAGATGTTCATTATAGATCAAGATCTGGAACTTTGGAACATTATAGAGAATGGTCCGAAGGTTCCAAAGAAAGACGGACCAAATGGAACCAAAATTGCAAAGAAGGAGTCTGAATACGTCCAAGCGGATCTTGAACTCGTCTCCAAAAACTACAGGGCCATTAACTTACTATATTGTGGTCTTAGTACTGATGAGTTTAACCGTATTTCATCTTGTAGGTCAGCTAAAGAGATTTGGGACAAGCTGGTCGTCACATACGAAGGAACCAGTCAAGTGAAGGACACCAAGATCAGCATCTTCCTTCGAAAGTATGAACTTTTCAAAATGAAGCCAGATGAGTCTATTAAGGCTATGTTCACACGGTTCACGGAAATCACAAACAACCTTGACTCTCTCGGCAAGACCTTTGAGAATGTTGAGAAAGTGAGGAAGATATTGAGGTGCCTCCCAAAAGACAAATGGGGCCCGGAAGTGACAGCCATAGAGAAAGCCCAAGATCTCACCACTCTACCCCTTGATGACTTGCTTGGGAAGCTGATCACACATGAGATGATTCTCAATGAAGACGATGGAGAACTTCCAGCAAGCACTAAGAACTTGGCGCTCAAGTCTAAGAAGGATGACCCCAAAGACGTGTCTGATTCTGATGATGAGGACGATGATGAGGATGATCCCTTTGATCTCATTGCAAGGGGTCTTTCTCAAATCCTCAAGATGAAAAAGCAATTCAACAACAAAGATGGATCAGAGTCTTCTAAATTTCGAGGTAAGTCTCAATACAACAAATATAACAAGAAGACTAAACCTTTGTCTTGTTTTGAATGTGGTGAAACAGACCATCTAGTGAAAGATTGCCCTCAAAAGACGAAGAGTCAGTCCAAGAATGGTGATAGATGGAATGAGAAAGCCATGGTGGCAACTTGGAGTGATTCCGACTCAGGTGACTCAGATGATGAAAAGGCCAACCTTTGTCTCATGGCCTCAGGAGATGAATCCCATGATAAGCAACTTGAGGTAACCGTAAGAGAGCTCATGGCAAGTCCAAAAGAGGTACTATCGGAATTCCTTTCTAATATGATTGCCAATGAAGAGAAACTTATTGCTCAAACTAACACTCTTATCAGGAAAACCGTGGACCAGGAAAGAACTATTGAGGAACTGTCTAGGAGGGTCCAAAGTCTTGAAACTTCTTATTCGGGTCTTGACATTAAAGTCAAGACTCTTGACTCAGAGAAATCTGAACTCAAGCAAGATCTCTCGTCTCTGAGAAGTGAACATCATGACTTAGAGAACGAGAAGATCTCCCTGAATAATAAGATTCTAGACCAACCGACAACCCTCATAAGTTTTACCAAGTCCAAAGGCACTCTCGATAAGATGTTGGGTGAGCAACAAAGCTCTCTAAACAAAAGTGGTATTGGTTACAATCCAAAGTTTTTAAAGAAGCAACACATTACCACTTTTGTAAAGGCGAAAGGAAGCAGAACCTCTCCTATATGTCACCACTGTGCTAGAAAGGGACATGTAAAAGAGACCTGCCCCTATAGAAGAAAGGATCCTCATATTATTCGCAATACATTTCCTATTCACTTGAGAAAAGAACGGATAACGCAAGTTTGGGTCCCCAAAGGCATTATTTTACCAAATATGGTTTATCCCAATAAAGGATCTAAATTTGCTCACTGGTCTAGCCACAAAGGTTGATGTTTGTTTTGCAGGAGATCACCAAGGTGAAGGAGCAAAAATGGATTATTTATAAGTGGATGCTCGAGGCATATGAGTGGGAAGAGTTCTCTCTTTTATAATCTAAAGGAGCAATCCACGGGAACAATCACTCTTGGTGACAAAGGAAAATGTGACATCGTTGGTATTGGTAGCGTTGGGAGTGATCCTAACCATAGCATTAAATGTTTATCTTGTTAATGGTTTGAAGTATAATTTGCTTAGTGTTTCTCAACTATGTGATAGTATTAATGATGTTGGATTTAATAAGAAAAGATGTTTAGTGCGCAGAGAAGATACAGGTGAAATAGTTGTAATTGCCTATCGTTATAACATCTATGCCGTGAATGCTGAGCAAGTGGCACAAGGAAGCTTAACTGTCTAAAGGCTTTGACGGTCGATCCAAAGCTCTGGCACAGGAGACTCGGTCATGTGAGTCCACATACACTACAGAAGCTTGTGTCCAAAGGGCTTGTAAGAGGACTACCTGAGATGGACTTCAAAGGTATTGATATGTGCAAAGCATGCACACGAGGTAAACAAACACGTAGCTCTTTCAAACCCAAAAAGGTTGTAAGTACTTCTAGACCCCTTGAACATTTACATATGGATTTATGTGGTTCTATGCGAGTCAAACCTCCCAATGGTAAAAAGTACATGCTTGTTGTTATATTTGATGAATGCAATGACGGTTCTTTGAGTGAAAGTGTTGCAGATATAGATCTTAATATCCATGAAGAGAACGAGGAAGGTGATGATGCTGCTACCATGAACACAGAGAAAAGGAACATGCAGGAACCGATTCTTAACACTGAAGAATTGGCCCAAGGTGTTGAAGATGCGTCCAAAGCCCTTGGTGTCCAATCCAACAGTGTTGAGATGACAGAAACTGCTGTAACTGAACCGAACAGATCCACGGAGTCAGATGTACTACAAATCAATCCTACAAGTGTGACGAATCAAGGAGCTGAGACTAGCAAAAGGAAATTCAAATACTCCTCATCACACTCATTAAAGGATATCATTTCTGATCCTACTTCTAGTGTTCAAACTCGTTCTAAACTTAAAGATCTTTGTGCTTTTCACCCGTTTGTTTCTCTTATTGAACCAAAGAAGGTAGATGAGGCACTTCAGGAGCCAGACTGAATCATTGCTATGCAAAGTGAGCTTAACGAATTTGAAAGGAACAAAGTCTGGACCTTGAAGCCTAGGCCAAAGCATCAATCAGTCATTGGCACTCGATGGGTATTTCGAAACAAGCTAGATGAGAATGGTAAGATTGTGAGGAACAAGGCAAGGCTTGTTGCTCAAGGCTACAGTCAAGAGGAAGCATTCAAGGACCATACATATTGATGTAAGGCATCATTTCATTGGAGACCATGTCGAAAAAGGTGATGTGTCCATATCATTTATTTCAACTGATTATCAATGGACTGACATTTTTACTAAGCCTTTGGCAGACGACAAGTTCACCTTCATTAGACATGAGATCGGAATGCTTAACAGGGATGCACTTTCGTAGGGGGAGCTTTCCCTTTACGAAAGATAAACCCTACTCAGTGTCGAGATTCTTGAACCTCATTTCAAAGGTTGTGAGCTGAATGGTAGAGCACATATAACGGATCAGATATGTTTGGTTGATATCTTATTAGGTATTTGATCAAATATATTTTTAATGGTTTTTTAACCTTCTTTTTTTGTTACCGATTTTATTTTATCCGAATATAGTTTATTTGTGGAAATCATTTTAAAATCGGATAAATCTTTTCTTGCCTTTAAGATTTGAAAGGAACTTTTGAATTTTGAATTATTTTGGTAAGTCTGATTTTGGTAACTGTTTTTACTCTCCTCCCTTTGTTGAAAGACAAAAAGGGGGAGATGATTTGATGATGATTTAGACTTTAAAACTGTTTGGGTCTTGGAAGACCTTGTTTTTGTTTTACTTTGTTGGATGTTTTTCATGTTAATCTTATGATCCAACATTCGTCTAACCCATGCAGGTACTTAGTCCGATTGTGCTTATGATATATCTGTTTGACTAAGTTGCAGGGATGCACAGGTTTTGTCTTTCATCAAGGGGGAGATTGATAACTCCACTCCCTTGATGAGAATCGGAATAAGTTTCAAAGGCCTTGACAGTCTGTTCATGTCAAAGGTCTTGAAGCTTTAACAGTGTTGATGAAATACAAAACCTGCTCTTTATGTTATTATGTCCGAATATTATATTATGTTATTATATGCTTCCATATTATTATTATATATTCACTAACCTTTCAGGAAGCTATTTGAATTATATCTCCTTCCATAAGTGTTCAAAGCTGAGAAAGATCAAATCGAGATCATGCCTTCCGAAGTTTCCAAAGATAGAAGATTGCACTCAAGCCATGATCCTCTCTTAGCCGTTGGAGAAGATTCCTTCCTCAAGTGGCACCGATGATCTTCACTATATAAAGGAGATGAAGAAGAGAGAGAGGACTGACGCACTTCAAGAATATCATTGCACAATCAGCCTTCAAGCATACTTCTCTCTTCAACGTGTTCTCTCTGCTTGTTCTTAAGAGTCTTATATTTTGTTTCAAAGCATTTGAGAGATACACAGTGAGCTTATAGGATATATTCAGAGAAAGTGTTATACTCGAGAGTTTATAACTCAGGAAGTGGGCACTAGGCTATTGATTCTCGAGAGTAAGAGGATTGTACTAGATAGCTGAGAGAGGTGGGGCTCTTCTAGATTGGTCTAGGACTCCAAGGGAACGTGAGTTGACTAGATTGCAATTGTATAGGAGAGAGGCTTCTCGGTGAGCTATTAGGATCCTAAGCTTTGTGAATCAATAAAGCCTGTTGAATCCTAGGGTTGTGGAAGAACCCTAGGCGGGGACGTAGGCCAAGTTCGTGCCGAACCTCGTTAACAACTCGTTGCGTCCTTTACTTATTGCTTTACCTTATTTCCGCACTTGGTTCGAATTGTTTAACTTTGTGATTCAGGTTTTCTCAAAGGGTTTGGCACGAGCATCAAAAGTCTTGAGAATATCTGCGAAAATCCGGCATACTCTATTCCACCCCCCTTGTAGAGTATTTCTTATTACATTGTTTTTATATTATCGAACCTTCAACTGGGTTGAACTCCGTCGAGTTCCGACGAGCTCGAGAGCAACGGAGACGCGAGGGTGGGAGCGTGAGCGAGGGCCATGGATGCGAGCGAGAGTGGTTGTGAGGAAGCCAGGGAGGGCGAGCAAGGAGGAGGCGGCGAGGGCCAACCTGTGGCAAATCCGGACGAGCTAGGGCTGAGACGAGGCGCAGCGGCCGCGTGGCGGAGCGCGGACACGAACGACATCGAGCCTAGGCGGGAGTCTCCGATTTGAAGGAGGAAGAAGAAGTCGATCTAGCATGTGGGCCCACCTCCATTGTTTTATTAATTGTTTAACCGGTTGGGTTTAGATGTGGCGAGTTCGGCTCAGTTGGATTTAAATGTGTTCGGTTCGGTTCGGGTTTATCCGTTAATTTATTTAATTATTTAACGGCAATTAAAATACATTATAATATTATTTGAGGATTTAAAAAATAAAATATTATTTCGGGGGTTTTATAAAGGGTTGGTTTTATCGAATACAAATGGGTTGGAATTATTTCATAAAGGATTTAGAAATACTCTCTATGGGTGTTTTATTAAATGGTGTTTTAAAATATTATATCTATAATAATAAATTGAAAAAGGAATTTACCGAGTATTTTCAAGGGTCGGAATTCTTAACTGTTTAATTTGAATTTGAAACAGTTTTGAAACTAACTTGGGAATTAGACTTATTCAATGACTAACTAGCATGATAATCTGAGCGGTTGACTAACGACATGATATGTGTGACTAATAGCATGACTTGCGGTGATTTACTATAAGAGATTAAATGTTAGATATTATGATATATATAAATAAATATATATATATATATATAAATAAATAAATATATATATATATATATATATATATATATATATATATATATATATATATATATATATATATATATATATATATATATATATATATCTGTATGCCAAGTGTGAGTATGAAACGGTAATATGTGAAATTGGCTAAGTATGGTATGGAGTTTGTCATGAGCAGATGAGATGATAATGTTAATAATGACGAGATGGTTGAATTATCATATGTGTGTATCTTATATGTTTCATATGTGACTTGTGTGTTTTGTGTAAATTAGACTTAGACTTATTATGTTATTTATGAGATTACTAGGTGATCTCTAATCTGTTGGATTGCTTGTCATTGCTGATCATTATTTGGATATGCATAAAAGCATGGCATGTAGTATGTAGGTGTTGCCATTGCTGAGTAAGTCCTCCGGGGCTTACTCAGTAACCAGTACCTCCTGTCTGATCTGTCATATAGTATGTAGGTGTTGCATATGCATAAAAGCATGGCATGTAGTATCATGCTTAGGAATTGCACTTACGAATGCGCATTCTTATTTTGTATGCGTTTGAATACAAAATGATCATTATCTGTGAAGTAACTAGAGTCTTTTCTAGGGTCATAGGATGGCCCAGTCCCATCGGGTCCCGTCATGAGTCAATCGAGTCATGAAATTTCCTTTACTTATATTATGAGCATGATTGCAAAATCTGCATGCGGGCTTTATTTTTTTCTTGTGGGGCGGATTGGGCACGCGTGCCACCCGATTATTATGGAATGCATTCACGAGTTGGCTAGTCTCCGCCCTATCGGAAGGGGGTGGTGGTAGAAGAGGGATATACCACTTGGTATTCTTTGTTAAGGCCTTACTTAATATATATTATGCACATATGAATTAGGAACATGATAGTGTGGTTAATATTTCAGTACTGGATGAAGGCACCCTTTATTCTAGGTATAGGCGTATTATATGTCCTCAGCGCGGTCAGAGGACCCGCGGGCGGACTCTTGGCCTGACTTGGTGGTATAGTTACAGGTACCCGATCCACTGCTTGATTCTATGCTGTTATGACGGGGTCCATTCATATGGCGGAGAGTGAGTGTTTGAACCCTGACTTCACCAGATTCATGCTTTTAGAATTCCTTCCTACTTATACTCTGTTTTGACCCGGCTCTGCCGCGGCACTGGTTGTATCATTTTCAGAACTTATGTCATTTGCATGATAAATGGTTTTTCGCGTTGTAGATTAGGACAGGTACATGGGTTTACCCCGGGGTCTCCAACGGACCTTCCGGATTAGGGTGAGAAATCCCACTTTAAACTACAAATCTTCGGTTTCAAACCTTCAACCTGTACTCGGGGCGCAAGATCCCAACGAGGGGTTTCATCACTCGAAACGTAACTCGAGAATCATAATCCCGGGCCGTTACATATTCATTCCCCTTTCGACTAATCAAATCGAAGATAGACTATACTGTGGCTTGATAGATATGGATAGTTCACAACAAAGAGCACATACTCTCTAGTAACTAATGAGAATTGAGAATAAAGAAGACACAGACGAAAATTCTTGAATTTGGAAATTCAATGCGCCTCCAAAAATAAAATAAAAACTTCTTATGGAAACTGACTTACAAGGGTCTCCCAACTACGTCGTGACTAGCACAAAGAGGCATCCCCAGTTCCTACCTCTAGCGTGTTCTGTGACGGTCTCGAAGAAGATGAAGTCCATCTCTTCTTGGGGTGTGAAGGGAGTTTTGGGAAAACAGAAATTAATCCAACTGTGAAAAATGAAATAAAACAGATAATAACATAAACAAGAGACATAAGACCAATTGTAGTTTTTCTAGGAACCTACATGGTGGAAGATTAAATGCCATCGTTTAATTATCCCCAAATAGAATACACGAGCCCACTAACTAACCAATAGGTAATACCGGCAAAGCAAGGGGTCGATCCCACAAAGAACACGTACAACTCTTAATTACGTATGCAAAGCGAAGTACTAAAGCAAAGGAACAATATAAATATAAAGCAATAAGAATCTAAACTAGCAATGATTGAAATAGAAAATAACAATATAATGAATAATATAGCTTTACTTACATTCGCAACAATGGTAATTCTACGATCATTGGGATTTCATGCAATAATGGTTATGCTATTATCCTATGACCGGTTTAAGCACAAAATTGAGGTATGTCGAACTTGCCAATAACGCCACATAACTCCCTAAACTATTGCATATTTAGGCGAATAACATTAAGTCCCTAGCACCTAGCAAATAAACATTATTTCTCCCGTCTATTCGACTTGTCACCTGGTTCTCATCTCCAACTATCGCTTCCACTAAAAGAAATAACCTTTACATACTCATCGCTACATGACATGCTATTTACTTAAAGATTAAGGCCCGCAATATCATAATGAAGCTATAATCCTAGCATGATGCAAATCTATCCTAATTGTCAGTTCAGATAAACAAACAACACTTAAGCAATATCAGAATAAAGAGAATTCAACTAATTATAACGCATAACTCAAATCATAACATAAAACATAATAAAACATAATAAAACATAGTCCTCGCATGTCCATAACCATTGTATTGAAATGCAAGCAAAACTATACAAATAGGTTAGCCGAGCATGGCTCACATCGGAAAACTGATAACAGATAAACTAAGGTGGAACTGTGATATGTGATGTGAATTTGTCGTATCGAAAACCCTAGGCCTGATGAGGTATTTATACGCCTCAAATCAGTTGAGAAAACTCTAGTGTTGACGTCCTTGGAGGCTAAGCAATATCTTCAAAGGAATGGAATGAATCTCCTTCGGATAAGGATCCGAATCAACGTGCTTATCCTACTTCGGCAGACGCCGCTCCTTGGAAAGTGCTGCATCTCTTTATGCGGGCGCCTAGATTCCTCAGGCGGGCACCGCCTCAGCGTCCTTATAGTATTTTCTTCTCTTCTTCACTTGGATTCTCTCTAGCTTCTTCTTTGGTCTTATTCTCTTCATCTTCAAGCCATCGTAGCTATCTTTAGGCTCCATCACCATCTCTTTGAGCTTGAATCGTGAATCTACATAGTTAACATAGAAAAGTTTAGATTCCAAACTTTGAATAGAAAAAATATAAAGAAGCGACTTAACTCTAAACTCTTATCTAATGCAACCTAAAGTGCTCTAAAACTACCTAGAATGCATATACAAAATATGCATTATCACTCCACAACAAAAGATGAAAAAACAAAAATTAGCGTTCACTTGGTGGAAACCATGGTTGATTAGGAATCACGTTGCCGTTCCAAACAGGGTGTTACCTTCTACAACATCCATAAATCACATGACTGAAACACCTTACAACAACTAAAGAGAGACATGCTCCTTACAACTTGCCAATGTAAATAACGAGAAGGTAGCTTCAACCGGAAACCGAGCAAGATCACAAACTCGAGAGAATCAAACCAAAATGGAGAAAAAACCACCGCTTGGAACCTTCAAATTAAATTTTGATGGTTCAACGATACCTGATAACACTAGTACAATTAGATTTATTATTCGAGATTGGTCAGACCGACCTATATTGATTGGATATAGACAAATTGATAAACAAACAGCGTTGGTAGCCGAGACATTAGCACTAAAACATGGTTTACAATAAGTCATTTCTCTAGGCATCAACAAAATCCTTATCAAAGGAGACTTACTTATAATAATAAACCATCTATGGAACGATAACAATTGTCCATGAGAAAGTGAACTTATCATATCAGGCAGCAAAATACTTATGTCCAATTTGAGAGAAGTTACCTTCTCTTATGTGCCCTGAGATGGTAATAGAGCGACTGATAATGTTGGAGATCCTTTCCGTTCTACCAGGGATAGAGAATTATACAATAAGTTGGTCTTTGCGACCTCATCCGTCAGGATGTTCTCGGGTAAGGATACCCTTATCCGAATTCTTGCTTAATTAAAAACAAAAAACAACAACAACAAAGAGAGTGATGAGTAATGAAAGCATAGTGAAGGGGTTGGTAGCCCAAAAAAATGGTTGGCAGCCGGACACACCTAATTTTGTAGGCTTCCATTTATGAACCCGTAGCCTTTCTATCCTGAGAATCGGCAAGGATTGTGTAGTTCACCGTAATTGAGGTCCCGTTTCAAAGCTATAGTTAATTCTCCATTTGATTGATCATTCCTTTAGGTTTTGTTTAACTCATGCATCATTATACATTTAAAATATTTGAATTGCCAAATATAAGTATTTTTATAAAGTTTTTTTTTAAAACACAAATAAGTGTACTTAATTAATGGGTTTAAAAAAAATTCCAAAAATTTCTTTTGGGTTTAGGGCTTGTTTGGTTGAATATAGGAAGTATGCTTCCTAGGAAGTTACTTCCCATGAATTTAATTCCCATAAAATTTAAAAAGTTGGTTGGTTAAGTTATAAGATGTAGGAAATTTAAATAGAGGAAGTTGAATCTTTCCATAAAAAAATGGTGGAATTGCAACTTACCTAGTTCCCCTAGGTAAGTAAATTCTTCCATATTGTAGGAATTGGAATTTCTGAGAAGTCGAATTCCTGGATTTTTTCGTGTTAAAAAAAGAAACCAAACATATGTATTTATTCTACTTCCTGAATTTTTGAACTAATTGAGTTTTTTAAATGGTAACCAAACGAGCTCCAATAAAGTTACTGCATTATGCGGTTCAATATCCCTTACAATTTTTTTAAGAGGGAATTTGGTGAAAAAGCCCTTTTAGCATATTTGGTTAGCTAGATAGGCTCATTAATTGTTTTTTTAGTATGCTTAGCCCATTAATTGTTTTTTTAAATTACTTAGCCCTCATGACCGGTCAATGTTGACCGTTGACCGGTCAACCCCTTTTGATGCCAACTTTTTTTTTTTTGATGCCAACTTTTTTTCTTTTTTTTTTATGCCAACTTTTTTTTTTTTTTTTGTGATGGCATATTTTACCGTTTTGATGCCAACATTTTGTGGTGACAATTTTATATAATTGATGGCATAAGAGATTAAAACGTGGAATCAAAATATTGTCACCTTATTGTCACTTTTCTAATGAAATGATTGGATGACTTTTTTTTAATGCCACTTTTTTAAAACATTGATGACATTTTTTGTGATGTCATATTTTACCGTTTTGATGCCAACATTTTATTACATTTTATTTTCAATCTGATGCCACTTTTCTAATTAAATTATTGGATGACACTTTTTTTAAACTTTGATGACATTTTTTGTTTACTCTAATGTCACGTTGACCATTGATGCCATTTTGAAAAATTTGTACCACATTAAAGAAAAAAATGTCATCAAAAATACTACTTTGAAAAAATATCATCAAAAATATGGCATCACGGTAAAAAAAATATTATAAAAAAATTGACATAAAAAAGTGGCATCAAAGTGAAAATAAAATATAGTAAAATTTTGGCATCAAAACGGTAAAATATGGCATCGCTAAAAAAAAAAAAAAAGTTGGCATCAAAAAAAAAAAAAAAAAAAAGTTGGCATCAAAATGGGTTGGTCAACCGTTGACCGGTCAATGGTCAAACGGTTGACCATTGACCAACCCACCCAATTGGGAAAGGGGCTAGGGCAAACTAATTAAATTGATTTATGGGCTAGGTGATTAATTGGATATTTAAAAAAGGTCATGTACCAAAATCGCCCTTTTTTTAAAAGAAAAAAATTAATTTTATTTAGTGAGTACTTAGAAAGAGACAAATTTAATCTTTAAACATTAAATTATTATTTTTAACAACTGAGATCTTTTTCCACTTAATTTGAAAATCTATTGTCGGTTATTATAAGGTAATCCATTCACTTTTATTTTATTTGTGGTTTAATATTAACGTATATTTTCTTATGATGATAAAAACTAAATAAAATATTAATTTTTTTTAATAATCTCATACTTTTTAATAATAAATATGATATTATTAAAAATTATTAGAAAACTATTAGAAAATATATTTTATATATTTTTATCCTCTTAAAAACGTACATAAATAGTAAAACGACAATTAAAAGTGAATGGAGAGAGTATTACATATAGATTATAAGTAACTAGTGTAGGTCCCCCGTCCCGTGCACGAAGAATACATTAATATAATATTATAATTAATTTAGATATGTTCCAATAAATATTAATAATAATCTAAATATAAATAATTTTTTCCACCAAAAAATCTATTATTATATTATATTATATATATAATAAAGGAGAGGTCGGCTAAGACACATGGCGGCTTCTCCTTAAAAATAGCCATATGAACAAATCACATTTTTTTAAAAGAAATAATTAATATATGTATAAGATAAACTTAGATATAGCTATTCAATCAATCAATATATCTATATATGCATAAGATAAAATTTTATTCTAAATTTATTTAATCAATATAGTTATATATCTATATATGCATAAGTTAAATTTTGACCCAATTTGATTATATATGGATATATATTTTTATAAGATATTAACCAAATTTAAATACTATTATTTAACATAAGATTTAATAATTAATACTCTCTCCGTACCGCAATACTTGTTGTTTTAGCTCTATGCACGCTTATTAACAAAACCTATATTTACTTTAATTTTATAGGTTAAAACACCTAAAAGCAACAATTATTACCTATAAAAGGAGCAATCATTACCTATAAAGATAATAATTATAGCTAAAACAACAAGTTGTTTTATACACCTTTACTAGTCTAAAACAACAAGTATTGCGATACGGAGGGAGTATATGCATAAGATAAAATTTTACTCTAAATCTATTTAATCAATATATCCATATATCCATAAGATAAAATTTGACCCAATTTGATTAGATATGAATATATGTTTAGAAGATATTAACGAATTTTAAATACTATATAAGATAAGATTTTATCTATTATATAAGATAAGATTTTACCTATGTAACATATGTGACCAAATTTAGAAGATATATAAAATAGATATAATAAATGATAAGTCGTATGTAACATATGTCATCTTCTCCTCATCTTAATAGTAATAATCAATCAAAAAAATTTATCTCCACCATAATCAATTTTAAGATAATAGTTTTCATAAGTTTTTAGACATAGATATATTTTGAAAAGATTTTACCCAAATTTGTAAGATTTTGATAATAATTATATACAAGTTTCATAATACTTTCAATATATTAATGAGAATCAATGGTAATTTTATTTAAATTGTGTAACAATTCAAAAGTGTTGGAATAAATTAATTAGCTCTCTGAACGGGTATTTATATTAACTTTATTTAAATTGTAAAAAAAACGCACACGGTGCGGGTACTGAACTAGTAATATAGATATAAACAAAATTAGTTTGCTAGATTATATATAATCTAAACATCTTTTATTTAGAGTCTCTCAAAATATATAAAAAAAAATTCACATTAATAAGGTAAACGGTTTTTTTTTCTAATCTAACATTAATTGAATCTTATGTAATTTAATAGATAACAGATTTTTAAAAACATCTTAATATTTTCTTTATTAAATATATATGATATATTTATGACAAATTCGCATAGATATACCATAAAATGTGAAAGTTGGCAAAAAATAGTTATGCACGGATGAATTGTGGCTATATATTATTTTAATAAATCATTTTAGGCTCAAAAAATGATATATATATATATATATATATATATATATATATTATAACAATTATTAAATAATTAATTTTCATATAAATATTTTTTCACCAAAAAATAATATAGATATAAATGAAATTGCATTTATCAAATACTACATATTTATCTATTAATATTTTTGGGAAGTATGACTATGAAATATTTTTATTTATATATTTTCAATCAACTAAAATATATAGATAGCTAGATTATGACTTATATAACTTTCTATAAATTATGGCAACATATTATTTTATTAACTTTTATCTTAGAATCAACCATAACCCACAACATAGGAATTTTTATCATAGAATCAATTACAATGTGCCACATAGAACGCTATGCATCGGTTTTAGTATATCGGATATGATACGATAAAAATTGTGTATTCCTAAATGGCTACTTGAATTTTTTTTTTAAATGACATTTCATATAGTTTTTATTATTTTAAAATATGTTCACTATTCCACACACATTTTTAGAATAATGAAAACTAAATGAAACAATTTTTTTTAATTTTTATTTTCTTCAAATAGCCCTTTGGCAATATACATTTTTTCAAACGTATAAAACATAAATTACACATCAATTTTTTATGGGTCAATTTGCAAATTATACAAATACAAAGGCCAAATTATCAAACTATACAAGGTTGTGGGAATTTTGCAAAACTATACACAACACTACCACACAGCCGCGCGGACCTCCCCCGATCTCTCCTTCTGATTTTTCGCCAACGCTGACACGAGATTAGAAGATCTGATTTTCGATCGTTGTAGGTATCGATCGACGTCGATCTCCTTGTAACGGCCCAGAATTATGATTTCCGGGTTACGTTTCAAGTGATAAAACCCCTTGTTCGGATCTTGCAATCCAGGTACGGGTCGAGGTTTCAAACTCATTTTTATGGTCAGTAATAAAGAGGGATTTCGAACCCTGAAAATATCGTAGGGCCGTTGGGTACCCTTAACCTGTCCTATGGACTAACTCGCGAAATTCATTTCAAACGGAAGCAGGACGGAAGCAAAATTAAGATACAAGCGCCACGGCAGAGCCGGGTCAAAACCAAAACATAAGTGAATGATTACCATTTATAGTGAGTTAGAGATTTAGCCAGGTTCTTTAATTCGCCAAAAGGAAACCCCATCATATAGACATCGAGCACTCAGAATCTGCAGAAAATATCTAAAAAAAAAAACGGGGAAAGGAGTCAGATCGAGCCACTCATGCGGGACCGGCAGTCCTCGCTGAGGCCACATAGTATGTGCTATACCTAATAAAGATGCTCTAATGCAGTACGAAAGTCAAACACACTAGTATGCTCCTAGTTCATTATAATGTGCAGAAATACTGTAAAGGGCCCAAGACAATGCCAAATGGCATATCCCTCTCCTACCTCCACCCCCTTCCGATAGGGCGGAGACTGGCCAGCTCGTGAATGCATTCCATCATAATCGGGCGGCACGCATGCCTAATCCGCTTCACAATAAAGCCCGCATGCATAATATAAGGAAGTCCATGACTCGATTGACTCAGGGTACCCGATGAGGCTGGGCTACCCTATGACCCTAGCAAAGACTCTAGGACTATCACAGATAACGGCCGTTCTGTTTCAAACGCATAGAGTAAGCATATGCTCATTCAATTAATGCAACCTAAACACGATACTACATGGCATGCTTTTCATGCATATGCAACACCTAACATAAAATGCAACAACAGGCATGAATGTCCAACCTGAGTAAGCCCCCTAGGGAACTTACCTGAAGATGCAGAACAGCAAAATAAAACAAGCAAGGGCCCAAATGCAAGTCCAAAGCAATCCAAAAGCGATACACACCTATCATCAAGCCATTTTCATAAGCTACAGATCCATCATTCATACACACGAACTCAAGTCCTCAACATACTCAAAACCAACCAATAGTAAAACCGTTTTCCAAAACCTTTCCGATACGATCAACATCAACCGAAATCATTTACTTCCAATCAAACCCATTGATAAAATCGTACCAACCATATTTCCACACTTTCTTCTCAAAACCAACATCATCAAACCAAGACAAAGAATCCCGACATTAAACACTTAAACCTTAAAATCAATATCTCAAATTCATATTATATAAATAATTCCGGCATTTTGGTTTTCAAATAATAAATCATTTAAGAGATATTTTCGGAAATTTGAAAACCCTCTTAAATAATACTTTATCAACAATATATAATTAACATAACGCCTTAAATTAAATCTATTTTCAAAATCCCTATTTAAATCCAAAACCCACAAGTCCTTTCCAAAATTCCCAACTTACATATTTAAATCATCCCAAATACATGTCCCAATAATATTATTTCCAAATACTCTCATAATCCATAAAATCCCAGAATTATAGATTTATTATAAACTCCAGAAATCACATAATAATAATAATATTCTAATAAAAATCATAACATATAACATAACATATAATATATAGGGATAAGTAATAATAAGATAAAACAACAACAACCCATCTCTCCCAATGTTATAACCCGACAAGAGAAACCCGGATCCACAAATTCTGAAGCCCAAACCCGGCCCAAGTCTTAGACTGAATAGAATTGAATCCCAGACCCGAGCCCACAAAGGAAAGAAAGAAAAGGGAAGAAAGAAGGGTCCGGCCCAATATTTAACCCATACCCGGATCCAATATACCCAGCCCAACACAAAACCCAATTGAGAGAAAGAACCCAACCCCGTCCGTGGCCACTGTTCGTCTTCAACCTCCCCTCTGCCTCGCCTGGTTCCTGCCCCGCAGAGCTCCGTCTCCTCCTCGCCCTCTCGCACCCGCCACCCATCGGCTCTCGCTCGCTTCTCTCTCTCTCTCTCTCTCTCTCTCTCTCTCTCTCTCTCTCTCTCTCTCTCTCTCTCTCTCTCTCTCTCGCACCTTCCCGCTCGGCTCGCTCACACACTCCCGCCTCTCCGCCCTCGCAGCTTACTCGCTCAACCATGGCGTCTCTCTCTCACCACTCTCAAATCAAACACAAGGGAACTGAAAATCGACACAGGAATCCGAAAATGAGAGTTGAAGGGGAGGTTTAGGAATGCTCACCGAGAGGGCTCAAATCTTGCCGGAAGACGTTCATCGGGCGCGTCGGAGGTCGATTCTCGCCGGAAATGACCTAGGGGGAGTGGGAGGGGGTTAAGGTCTCACCTTTATGCCAATCTAAGGTGAAAGGAAGGGAAAGGAGGGAGATGGAGTTCTCACCAAGCTCAAACGCGAAACGAAGGGGAGAATGGCGGGGGGGGGGGGGGGGGGGGGGGGTTGCAGCTGCTGGCTCCGGGAAGCTCCCGGGATGGTGGCTTCGGGATCGGGCGTCAGAGATCTGCTGTGCTGGGAGGAGGAGCGAAGGGCTCGACGTTTGCTTCCCGGAAAAAAAGAGGACGAATGCTCCTCGGTGGTGCTCGGAAATGGAGGGAGATGGAGGCGTTGTTGGTAGCTTTCGATGGGGAGTGGTGGTGCTGCGTATTTCAGAGGAGGAGGAGTGTTCGAATGAAAAAGATGGGAGTGAAGGGGGCCTTTGTGGATTTGGAATTTGGGAGGAATTAGAGGACAAGGGAAGGAGGGGTGTTGTAGCCTGTAGGTGAAATCAGAACAAAAAGGAAGGGGAAGGCGTGGGCTGTGAAATTAGAAGGAAGAGGGGGCCAAGACCAGGGCAATGGGTTGTGACTTGTGAGTTTTTGGCATTTTGTCTCAAATTGAAAAAAAATCAGGAAAGAGAGTGTGAGGAGAGTGCTTAGTCAAACATGGGAGAGTGTATCGAGAGTGGAAGAGAAAGGGAGAAAGCAAATGGTCCCAAAAGAAATACCCGAAAAAAAATAAATTTTAAATTCCGCTCTCTCAATCTTATCCTGGCTTGATCAAACTAAATATTAAATTTTTCAATCCGAATTAAATCATGAAATCTGAACATTATTTTTCAATTCTCGGCCTATCAAAGCGAAATAAAATCTATTTTGCATAATTTCAAAATTTGACTGGAGTCCACTTTAAGAGTATCGAATTTGAGTTATTAATTTGAGGACGAGTTTTCCTTGAAATATCCGATTTAAATTCATTTTTCTAAAAACTAAGATTTAAAAATCCGGGCCTTTACACTCCTCCTGAATCTCGGTACTACATCTATCTAACATCCAAGCATTACTGGATTGTGGTTTTAATGTCATCATTCGTATAGTTGATAGATCTGTCGTTCATAGATCTGTGAAAAAAACTTCAATTCGTGTGTAAATATCGTTTTATATCCAATAGTTGAACTCGTATAGTGTAGATCGTGTAATTTCGACTTCGTTTGTTACTGTTTCAATACAAATCAGAGTAAGTCGTCGACAATATATAGAGTTTCAAGTTCTTCGTCGATCTGCTTCATTAATAGATACTCGATCTGTCAACATCACGAAACTTAAATCTGTCTGTTGGATGAATTCGAAATGTTGTGCTTGAATGAATTGAAAGGAAATAATTGTATGAATTGTTCTACATAGATCTGTTTTGATTTCTAGATTCGTTGTGTAATGCTGACACTGTCTGAGATTTCGTAAATAAATGACATGTATCTAACTTATTTCTATCATGCTGACACGGAATCAGAAGCAACTCATTGTACTTGTATGCATATTGTCTGTATCTAACTTATATCTATCATGCTGACATGGAATCAGAATTAACTCATTGTACTTGTTTGCATATTATCTGTATCTAATTTATTTCTATCATGCTGACACGGAATCAAAAGTAACTCATTGTACTTGTTTGCATATTGTCTCTAATTAATTGATAGGTCAATCATAAATGGAACATCATGTGATTACAATAGTATTTGGTGGATCATGGGTGTTTACTGACACGGGCCTGGAATTTGTTGGAAATACAACATCAAAGGTGTTTTTGCTATATGATTCAACCACACTACATGACTTGAAGAGAAAGGTGTGCACTAGATTCAATGTAGACAATGTGCTTGAATTGCAATTTAGTCATTTGCACCCATGCAAAAAGCTGAAAGCCCCACTTACAGTTGATTGTGACACTGATTTGAAAGAATTCCTCGATATATCAGCACTAGATGGTGTAAACTATGCTGTTGAGTTGTGTGTCAACATACAGGCACAAACACTTGCAATTGTTGACACAGATGACAGGGAGAGTGGTAAATCAGTTGGATTGATTGAGTATGACAAGGAGCAAAATCATATGATTATTGACACTCAAATACAGACGGTGGCGTCAGATGATATGTATGATGATATGGATGATGATAATGACATTGATTATGATTCTGACACCTGGATGAGACTGCACTCTTCAATGCGCAGTAGAGATAAAACACTAGAAGATTACAGGGATGACAACTCTAGCATGAGTAGTTTCAACAATACCTCATCCAACATAATGTACATTGGGAGAATATTTGAATCAAAGAAGGAAATAAAGAATGCTTTATGTATATTATCAGTGACAGAAATATTTGGGTACCGAGTAAAGAGATCTGAACCCAAGTATTTTAGGGCGCATTGCGTGGATAATAGTTGCAGATGGAAGTTACACGTAAATACTATTTCTCAGACTTGCTACGAGGTGTCAGCGTACAATAATGTGCACACATGCACATGGGATGTGAGAACAAGCAATTGCATGAAAGCACCTTCCTCAGTGATAGCAAACATAATCCAGCCAATGTAAGTGTCTATATGTCATCAAAATAACACTCAATTCAAGTATCACATCATTCATTCTAATGTATACATTATTACAATGTCAGCAGCGGCTGCAATCCAAAGCAGATAATCGATCAAATGAGGACCGGAAAAAGAATTCCCATTAGTTATTGGACAGTGTGGCGGTCAGGAAGAATTGCACAAGAAAAGGACAGAGGGACACCGGAATCCAATTTTGCTGACTTACCGTTATTTTGTCACATGATTATGGAGAAAAATGATGGAACTGTTGCATTGATGTCAACAGATAATGATGACAGATTTAAATACTTGTTTTTATCATTTGGACAGTGCATTCGGGCCTTCCCTGTATTGAAAAAGGTATAAAATTATCAGTGTCAGCACAGAGTATACGTAATCACTTTTGAATATTTCATTGTCATCACACAACTTATAATCATTATTTTCCAGGTTGTTGTTATTGATGGAACATTTTTAACCGGGAAATACAAATGGACTTTGCTTGGAGCAGTAGCGCAAGATGCAAACAGAAATATTTTCCCGCTTGCATTTGCCATTGCTGACACAAAAAGCAACAGCTCTTGGGAGTAGTTTCTTCGCCAGCTGAGGAAGGTTGTTCCTCCATCAAATGATTTAGTGTTTGTGTCTGATAGACATGTCAGCATTTCAAGAGCAATTGGCTTGGTTTACTCCAGTGCGCATCACTGCATTTGTAGATGGCACATGGAACAAAACATTAGAAGCAACTTCAAGAAAAGATACTTGGGAAATTGGTTCAAGAAATCAGCAGATAGTTATAGTACTGGGGAGTTCGACAAATATTTTGACCGCATAAAGGAAAGCTGCCCGAAGATGTCGAATTATTTAGTGTCAACAGGAGTACATAGGTGGGCTAGAGCACATTCACCAATCACCAGATACAACATGATGACATCTAATAATGCAGAAAGCATAAATGCCATTTTCAAGGGGAAGAAAAATTATCCTATTGTTGCACTGTTGAATTTTGCTAGAGAGAAACTCGGAACATGGTTCCAAGAGCGTAGAAAAAAGGCATCCAAACATGAGGACAAGTTGACGCCAGCAATACTTGATTTGATTAGGAACCTACAAGATGAAGCTGGAGCATACAAGGTTTAGAGGCTGGATGAATATAAATTTGAAGTAAAAGGGCAAGGGTCTCATGCAATAGTGGACATGTCAGCAAAAACATGCACTTGCAAGTTTTTCGATATAGAGAAGATCCCATGTGTTCATGCTCTTTCAACCATCATAAAAATTAAGGCAAATGTATCAGACTTTGTTGCCAGATTTTATACAACTAATGCTTGGAAATTAGCTTATGCTGAAACAATATACCTAGTGCTGATAGACGATGAATCAGACGTCACTGAAGCAATAAGATCTATAAAGTGTTACCCTCCTGTTGTTAAGAGGGGACCAGGAAGACCTCCATCTAAGAGACTGGTGTCTGCGTGTGAGCTAAAGAGAAGACTTAAGTACTCCATAAAATGATGGTGTCAGCATTGCTCAAGACCGGCTCGCTTTATATCGTATACTTCTAAGATACAATCACTTAGAAACACCCCAGTGATATATATTGCATACAATAAACCTGTTATGTTTGGAAATTACTTTTTCATAGTATACATAAACCCATGTCAACATTATGGGCAATGCTGACACTGATACATTCCCATATGTTTTCAAAAAGATTCAATGCACTTTGTTTCAGCATTACTTATGTCATATTGGATTTTGTACATTGTATGTGATTGGGACTATATCAAATTCGATCTAATGTAAAAAGCCAGATGCTTAATTCCGAAAAAGTACTTTAAACACAACAAAATACATACATTCAATATACACGAACGATGTTCAATGAAAAAGTTAATATCCAACTAAATACTGACATATCCATAGTATGTGAATAAGATCATAACCTACAATGTCACTTAAACTAAGTACTCAGAATGATGGTGCCAGCATTGCTCAAATTATGAAGCTCCAAGACTCCTTGATCAAGTCTGAGCAAATAAGCTCTCTATAGCGAAATAGCTTCTCATTTTTTATTGTGGTCACATCTCCGCCAAATACAACAGCCTCGATTGCTTTCACTGTAAACACCCCACAGGCACTTCTGCACACACTCCCAAAACAGACAAATAGGGGTGTGTCAACAAAAGATAAATAGAAAATAAATGTATGTCAGCAATGAATATAAAAGTTAGGTAAGAGTACAAACCCAGATTTATCATGGACCATGTCAGGAACCTTCCTTATCTCAAATGGTGTAGAGCTAAAGTTTTCATATATTCCACACTTCACCAAGTGTATAGGAAGCCATTGAGCAATAGGCTGGAGTTCTGCATCTAGTACACCCTTGCCAACGTCGTAGACATTGCAGTCATAGACATTGATCACCCTCTGATCAATTATGATCTCTAAAGCAACCCAATGCTTGTTGATGACGTTGAAGGGTGTGTAAATCTTGTTTGCAGACGCCCATGGCTTACCATACTGGTGAGGGTAAAGACCCAGGAAATAGCTCGCAGTCATGTCTGACACAGGAAAATCTACTTCGTACGTTGTAGCATTAGATGGAAGGTAGTTCTGATAGAAAACCCAATCAAGGACAACGAACTCTGCATACTTATCGTCTTCCTCATGGATCCTCTTCCTCAAATAATACAACCTTGCTTCAATATGCTACAACACACAGTAACAAGCTACTGTCAGCACTAGATATACCTCAACAAATATCAATAAACAAAAACCAGAAGACAAACAATATGAAATATAATTGCTGCCAGATCATTTACCGAACAATCCAGCCACATGTCCTTGTTTAGAATTGGTTTAAAAAAAGATTTACCAACTCTTCCAGAAGCAACAATGACAGAAAAATCCCTGGAAACAAGCAAAAATTATGAATTAAACACAGGATCATAAGAGGTAGATGTGTCAGCACAAGACAGTTCATGATTATATAACGAGTAAGAAGATAAAAAAAAATACCGATTACTCCTCATAGTTTTGTACAGAAACTCATGATCGTCTTCACTTAAAAGTGACTTCTTCGCATTGTGCTTTGGCCACCTCCCTTTCTTTTCTTGCTGATCATATGGACTCGTCAGGAAGGTACTCGCTTTTGGAATACGCTTGGATCGCATGAGTGCTTCAATCTCTTCGACTACTGTAGGGTGCTTGCTGTAGGCAACCCAGTCACTCACTACAGGCAATCCAACCGTGTCAGCATTTTCATCACCTTCAGGAGTATCCAAGTTGATAGTCCCTGGTGGTGCAATAGTAGGAGGTGGAGTTACTGCAACATCAGCCTTCTCATCCCCATCACCCTTGCCACCTGATGGGGTAACAACATCCTTACACTCTTCATTACTTGACTTCACCAGCAGGTCAGCTTCTACATCCTCACCGGTACTCTGCAGTCCCCTGTCAGCATCTTCATGAACTCCATCGTTGTTGTCCTTAAACTCTTCACTTCTTGGCTCCATGGACATCAAATCAGAATCACGGCCTAGATCAACAGCAAAGTGAACTGAATCTGACTCTAGTGTCCTATGTCCTTCAACCAATGTGACAGGTATGATAGACTCCGGAACTACAACATCAACTGTTAGTTGTTGGGGTTCATCTCTCGCATCACCACAGACAGGTGTCTTCATTTGTTTACAATCTTTGGGTGAATCCAACTCAGCTTCCTGCTCAGCCATAACATCCTCAGGGATAACACCCATCTTGATGTCAGCAATAACATCACTCACAATCTTGGTAGTTGGTTGATCAATGTTGACAGATGACTGTGACCTTGCAACAATAGATTCATGCAGTATGAACCTATTCTCAAGTGAATTATACTTTTCCATCAGGTCTGTAACCATTGCAACAAGTTCAACCGCCCTATCAACATGAGACCCCAACTCATTTAGACGTGCAGGCAGCTCTTCAAGCTTTTCAACCCTTCTTACTAAATCATCTACACGTGCCGACAGCTCTTCAAGCTTTTCAATCATTTTAATTAAATCATGTACCCAAACTGGGTTGGATTTAGCATTAGCATCACCAGCAACACCATGCCCTTTTGCATTTTCATCTTTATCAACACCATCCAACTCTGCATCTTTTGGATGCTCATCAGACACTCCCTTCTAGTTGTCACCACAATCACCCTTGGCATCACCACCAGTTTCTCTGTTGCTACCTACCTCCAGCTTGTCATCACCACTAGTGTCAACATTTTGGCCATCACCAACAACATCTTCAGTGTCAGCATCCATTCCTTTGTTCAAAAGTAAGAGAGCAGCCAGTGGAGAAACAGTTCCAGAATCAACCATGGTGTCATCAAACCCTTGACTGCCATCATTGGGGTCAGCATTCTCAGTGTCAGCATCAACACCTTGGCTGCCATCTAGTTGATCATCATTTGGGTCAGCCTTTTCTGTGTCAGCCTGAGCTTCACCTTGCACCTCACCAAACGGTACAATCACTTTACAGGCATCATTCACAACTTCAACAGGAGATAAACACGCATCAAGAGGGGCTTGGGGAATGGAGGAAGACTTGTTTGAACTGCTACTTTTGTACAACATTCTACGTTTCCTTGTGCTTCCCATAGCTTTCTTCCTCTTCTTCAAAACATACTGAATAGGTTTATCCTCGTCAGATGTATCACAAGCATATCCAACTTGGTCGTATTTTTCTGCCTGTACAACAGCCTCCTCCCTGTCAGCACCACCCTTCTTGGAAACCTTGTCTGCATCCACTGTGGTTGTCTCTGTGTCAGCATAAGGAATCACATCTCTCTTAGATTCCTCACCTCTATTAAAGTCAACAGCCTTCTTCCTAATCCTCCCAGCCTTCCTCCTGATTGATTTAATAACTTCTATGTCAGCCTTCCTCCCAGTTTGAGGGTTGGTTCGTGGAGATCCACTAGAACGCCCTCTCCTCACAACAACTCTCTTCACCTGGATCTCAGTGGATGGACCTTTCTGCTTCTTCTTAGAAGGCTTTCATGTGTCAGCATGTTTCCTCTTTTTCCCCTTCTCTACATCAACAGATTTGGCCTCAATGTTTTCTTCATCAACCGCACGTTTCCTGTTCGTTCGCTTCTCTATCTCAACAGATCTCTCCTCTTCCTATCCTCCAACAAAACCATACTCAAAAGACAGAAAGGATTCAATCTCTGAACCATCATTACGTAAAAACTTGTTTTCATATGCATACTTGCGCATATACCGACAATCATACAAAAGATCAGTAGGTGGTTGAGAAAACATAGGCTCACCAATGGCATCACATACATCGTCAGCCTCTTCATCAATATAACCCATACCTGGGGTTCTTGCAAACTCTCCATAGTTTGGGAACATCGGTGTCATCATGCACATCAAAAAAAATATAAATAAGAAAACACATGTATATAAGAAGACAGAGTTGGTGTCAGCATTGATATATTTCTCTTACCAAGTCACCATCAAATAGCTCGTCAGCTTCATCATAAGTATGCCTAACCTTACAAACCCAATGCAAAGAATGAGGATCTCTATCATTCATCCTCAAATTACAGTCAAACTTATCAAACAACGCCGGAAAAGCTTCAGATATCCAGGCCTGTAAAAACAAAATAATTGGTCATGCAAACACAATAACAATGCATAAGAAGCTGACACATGGTGAGGAATGATGACACAAGTAATGAATGCTGACACATATTAAGAAATACATACAATGCTGACACGTAGTAAGGAATACCTTCAACGCTGACACATAGTGAGGAATGATTACAAGGATATATCAAACAAGTAAACAAAATACCTGGAAAGCAATCCAATATCCATACAACTCATAAGAAGGCCTAGCTTTCTTGCGATCCATCGTAGCTGACTTCTTCAAGGCCTTCAATAGAGATTCATAGGACTGTCTGCCCCATGGATATTGTCTAAACTTCTCGTCATCACAAGCAAGTGATAGATTTTCCTCAGTGATATAGTCTATCCGCCTATAACACACAACCATCTCAATGAGCAACAACCTCGCTATAATTAGCTTCTTCTTCGACGTCTTCTTCATCTGTCGGAAACAACTGATCAAATCATCATGGGAGCATCTATCCATCCCAAGAAAATCAGAAAAAATCACTGCTTTCGGAGGATTGCAGACACGGTCTTCGCATGGAAGACCAGTCATTACATGAAACTCAACCAACGAAAAACGAGCTATAAGTCCGTCAACTTTGAACCAGAGTTCCTTCTTCTTCTCCGTCTTAACCTGCCGCAACATCATTTGATGGATTAACTGGAAGTTAACAGTCATATTGTTGCCCTGGGAGAGCACCCATCCCAGAAAACTCTCCTTCAACATCTTATAGTGCAAAGGTAGCAACTCTTGTTTAATAATGTCACAAACTCCAGGGTGACAGTATAGATTAGATCTGGCATGGAAACGTTCTTTATATGGAATACAAAACTTCAATTTCTGCAAAAAAATGTATACAGATTGAATACAAAAGCACATGTCAGCATTTGAGGCAGACACAATGACAACAACTGCTATATAAATTTCATAGACTCACATCAAACTTGCATTTGTAAGTATCAAGATCAGTTGAGGTCCCTGTCAACATAACAAAAACAAGATAAACAAAGAGACAAATAGATGTCAGCCCCACAGAAATACGAAACCAAACACAAACATACACACACACCACAACCAGAACACGCCAAAAATCAAAGAGGACAAATAGTGGATATGCAAAAGGATGGAGATGGATTCCAAAAGAACAGAATGAGATGCCAAAATCGAGGTCAGCATTACAAATAGAGGTCGTAACTGCTAAATCAGGCACATACTAGTACGATTGAGAACGAACAACACACATTCATCCAAAAAAACCCTAACGACAACAATCGCGCCATCGCACAAACTCGACAGCGCATAATCTGACATAAACAAAACCCTAACACATAGAAACGATACAAAATCAACAAAACGCTTACCTGCGCTGCTAGCCATACTCAATAACCTTCAATAACACACGAAAACGAGCACGAAAACGTCCGGAAAATGTCGCTTCTCGGAGGAAATCGTCGAAGAACGGATGGAGAGAGTGAAAACCGCAATGGAGGGAGTGAGAAACGGGAGAGAGAGAGAGAGAGAGAGAGAGAGAGAGAGAGAGAGAGAGAGAGAGAGAGAGAGAGAGAGAGAGAGAGCAGTTGAGGGGGGGGTGTTTGTGTTTCAAAATAAGAGATGTATACTTTTGCAATTTTTACACAAACGTGTATATTTGGCTAATTTGGCCGGAAATTTGCGCCTTCGGCGCAAATTTTCTCATTTTTTATAGAGTTTTTTTGTAAGTATGAAATTATTTTTTGATATTTTATATAGTTTTTTTACTTTTGAAAAATATGTCAAAAAGTTAAATAACAACTAATACCAATTGATTGGAGTAAACTAATGATAAAGTTGAGGGGTATAATTGAATTTTCACAAATGTTAACATTCAATAAACGAAAATTAGGTGATGGGTGTGACTTTGAAAAGAAAATAGTTTTAACGAGTGGTTTTTTGCAATTTTAGTTCTAATGGGTGGTTTTCTGCAATTTTAGTTTCAAGGGGTGGTTTTTCTCAAAACACCCTATTTAAAGGGTGGTTTTATGCAATTTTGCCTTCCTTTAAATTGGGCTTAAAAACTTGCTAAAAAGTATTAGGACCTCAAGGAATATTTTTTTTTTACAATAGGCAAAAAATAGGAGAGTCTCACGGAAACCGTAAAACACGTCCTTTTTCATTCTGCGGGATGATGGAGTACATGTCCCTATTAAAAGGGATAGTCGAGCTATTACTAATAGTACCATGTCTAGCTATGTACTCAACTACTCTATTGACTTCTTATGTAGCAATGGTTGAATTCAACATAGTCGAAACTAGTATCCATTGATTGAATCTTCACTTGATGCATGATTTCCCATTTGATGTTGCCTTCCTCTTTTACGTGTCCTCATCCGTAAGGATGCCCTTGGATGGTGCTCCAACAGGGCCTGACCCCACTCAAATCTTTATCTTATAAAAAAAAAAAAAAAAAACTAGTACTGTAGTAAAGATTGACATGATTTATTTTCTTGTGCATACACATTTTTTCATGACAGCTAAGGGTTATTTTAAAAAATTAGGTATCCTAGGTAGGAACCATCTTATATCTTTGATAAACATAGTTTAGAAAGTACAGTGTACCAAGCTGATCAACGGTCATATTAGGAAATAGGAATGTTCTTAGGTCTTGCTAGAGCCCTAAGAACAGAACTGATGAGGCATTGCATTGGAGCTATCCTCAATCTCCAGTTTCCAATAAAACACGAAATATCGAGTTACAAAAGATGTAGCTTGTTAAATTAGCTAGCTTATCAAAACATTGATGTTACAAACTCCATTCCAATTAGCTCCTTTTTATCCCCCCACCCTCTTGTATGAGTATGACCTTCAAGCTAGAGCTACTGCATGCACACTACAGTTAATAAACCATCAATAAATCCCTTTCCTCAGTGAGATGGAGATAGGCCAAGTTCACCAGAATGTGGCTTCATGTGTGGGCAGGGCCTCTCCGGTTCTCCTCTTCTCCACATTATCTCCAGCTCCCCTCTGCGCTTCGCCAATAGCAACAGTGTGCCTGCAGTGAAATCAACACAATTGCATTGGGATCATATGGAGGACAAGATCACTCAGAGTCACCCGAGTGTGAACATTAGTTGATAGAAATATAAATCAAAACTATTTCATAGTCATACTTACCAAAAATATTAATAGATAAATATTTTTAATGTGTTATTTTATTTACAGGTATATTAGTTTTTGGAGCAAAAAATTATTTGTATTGAAATTAATTATTTAATAACTATTATTTTATTTATATCTATATTAGTTTTTTTGTAGAATGAATTATTTAAATCTAGATTGATTTTTATTTTATATTTCATGCACACTTTGATCGTTTTTTAATTTAGATTTATTGTTTTTGTCATATTTTAAATAGAATTTTTTTTATAGATAATAGATGTAATTTTAGAATATTATATTAACATATTCCCGTGCACGGGACGGGACGGGACACACACTAATTGGGTGTATAAATGTTTACTCAACCAGCGACAATAAGGTAGATGGTACTGCATTTGAATTGGATTGTGTCAACTAGCATTCCAAGAATCTAACTAATCACACACTTTTTAGCTTTGGTGTTTTATATATGCAGATCCAGGTTCAGAGTTGGCAGTTTTTTCGAATATGAAGTCAAGAGTATTGAACTAACTTACCAAGAGTGAAGGGTACAATGTAGAGCAAAGCTGGCTGGCCATGTCCCCCCATCAAGTTCAGAGCCACGTAAGTTATCAGGAGACCTACAACCGCATTGGCACGGATTATAAAGAAGAATCAAGGACAGTGTAGAAAGGAACGACAGGTGACAACAGCTTGCCAGTATAGATGTACAGACTACAGTGATTTTCCATACCTAACCCATAAGCTGACATTGCCCACACAAAGTATCCATTTCTTAGGCTCTTATTTGACAGCCAGTCATACCTGCATATCCATCCATTTTTAATTTGCCCGTTTTAGTGATAAAACTGGTGCTAAAGTCAGGGTTTAATTTGGAAAAGCCCCTTCTGGACATCATAAATCAATAGGATCTCTGACCTCAGTGAGAAAGCTACCACAAGTCCCGGTAATATGATATCACCAAACCCAATGACACTGTAACCACCCCAAGGATCAAACATACGTGGAATTTTCAACAGCATAGGAATGCCATCTTCTCCACTTGTACCACCTCGAGCAACCTATGCAGGGTTTAGAAGGATTTGTATTATCAAGAGCTAAATATGATCCAGTACCTTCTCAAACGGCAGTAACGAGATCTTACCACAAGCATCACACTCTCATGGAAAATTGGCTTTGAGAGGAAGACCCAAAATATATCATACAAGAACGCCAAGCTTAGAAGAATGGTCCCAACCTGGTACAATCATGACAGATGCTCACAACACTGCATTGTTGATATCTAAACAATATCTGCGCACGGAGAACACATTTTATTCAACAAAGGAATGTTTGAAAGTCACCTTAAGATTAGGTACTCGAACAATTTGAAGCACAGTGAGGATCAGAGCGATACCCTGCCAATAGAGAATTACTTCATCAGTTAAATGAAAATGCACTTAATAGTCTCATGATTAAATAAATATCTCTCTTCTATATATTGTTTTTATTTAAATGAATAATCCATCTAAAGAAAGTTGACATGAAAGTGGTTCTCATGTAGCTACAGTTCTGTGAAAGTACAACAAAAATTGTATAGGAAAGAATATATTATATGCAAAATGAGATAAAAGCCACTCTCCATCTCACCTGGATGTCTTGACCTATCCAAGCCAGGTATCTCTGACGATGGTAAACAGCCCAAACAACAGAGAAAACCAGGCAGAATGGAGAAACAGCGATAGTGAGATGTGAGACAAGTCCCAAATAAGGCACCTTAATAGTTGACATTGCAGCACGTTCAAACCACTGGAAACTGCATGTATTTTCAGCATCAGTTAGAACCTTTATTTCCTAACTGACAAATATGTTTAATGAAGATAGATCACTTCACCACTATCCTTGGCATTTTTGCTTGTCAATATAATGCAAGAACTACGTATCAATTCCTTCCAGCACGTTTAAACATATCTTTATTCTAGCATGTCCCTAGGCAGGTGATACGGTAGGAATTTTATTGAAGAACAGAAAAAGATGATCAATTGCATGATAACATCAAGAGCAGTTCACTGGAAGGGATCAATACTGGCTTTCTATACAGGCACCATTTGTGATAAACTGTGGGAAGCCAAAGGCAGAAAATGAAACACTAGCTACACAGGAAAATACCTTGAAAGCAAAGTGACCAAGCAAGTCTGTAGGCCCTGCAAGAGATAATATAATGCAAGAACTGTCAAGGCAACATAATTGCAAGAAGTAGCTATGCACAAACATAAAACAAAAAACCACTTACCTCAACCCCACCAATGCAAAATAGAACCAACAGAATGTCAAAAAACCAGACAGACATAAATTTGTACACCATAAGCAAGAAACACGAAGCAGCCATGACAAAAAGAATTGCTGATGTGGCATTGACATCCACAAAGCCCATTGGAACTGTGCTCTGGTTATTTAGGAATTCATCTGAAGCATCCTACGGAACAGCATTGTTATACATCAGATCAGATGAAAGAAACACTTCTGCTCTATGTAAGGACTAAGAATCTGGCCCGTTATTACACTTCACGCTTCTAAGTAAGCAATTTGAAGATTAAAATCACCTTCAATTGCTTATCCATCTCAGTGGCTGCTTCCTTGGCAGTCCACGCAGACCAATAAGATGCACACAAGATGATACTAACGGCCATCAGCCATAAAAAAACTTCTGCAACATCAAATTGGGGACGCATCGGGGAATATAGCTGCACATAAACTAAAGAAAGTATAGTCCTGTAAACAGCAGTGCAAGAGGAAAATATAGATGGTAGTGTTCAGTGAAAGTTGATAAACATAAGAGCTTTGTTTATAATGGAGAATTATTTTAAGGGAAATTTACAGAAAATCACCCGTTAAATATAGAATTTTACACTTAACCACCCGTTAAATACAAAAGTACAGAAAACCACCCATTAAGGTTTTTTTTGTTAACAAATCACCACCTACCATATATTTCCATTAGAATTTCATTAAATATAATACTCCCTCCGTTAATTAAAACTTGATGTTTTACTATTCACACACGCTTTTTTAGGTGTTAAAAACTATATAAAATATTAACTTTTTTAATTAATTTTTTTATAATTTCATACTTATTGCTATTAAGTATGAATTTATAAAAACAAATGTAAAAAAAAGTTAATATTTTATATATTTTTTATCATTCTAAAAAAGCGTGCATGAATAGTAAATGACAAGTTTTAATTAACAAAGGGAGTATAATTTAATATTTTATACTTAAAATTTCAAGTTTAAACTTGAGTATTTTTAAATTATATTTGTGGTAGTAGGGATGAAAAAAAAATTATATTAATATATTAGGGACAAACATGTGTAAAAATTTTAAATCCTATACTCCCTCCGTTCGGCAAAACTTGTCGTTTACTATTCATGCACGCTTTTTTAGAATGATAAAAACTATATAAAATATTCATTTTTTTATAAATTTTTTTAACAAGTTTGTACTTATTAATAATAACTACGAAGTTGTTAAAAAAATTATTAAAAAAACTAGATATTTTATATAGTTTTTATCTCATAAAAAAGCGTGCATGAATAGTAAAGTGTCAAGTTTTTCCGAACGGAGGTAGTATTTATTTGGAGGAAGGATGTTCTAAATGTGGAAAATATTATTGAATTTAATTTAAAATTTTAAGCAAATTTTAATAAAGGTACTTTTAATAAAAATATTTTGAGGTCGGAAAATATTTTTTTTAATATTTAGATAATTTTTTTCAATTTGAGTATAGAGTGTAGGTGTTTTACAAATGAAGGAAAATGAGACATTAATTATTACTATAAAAATATTATTAAATTTAAACAATGTTAATGACTTACAAACTTATTTTAATTTTGATTAAAAAGTAGTGTATAAAATATTTTAAAATTTATTTATGAATAAAATAGGAGAATTTGTTCATATATACATCAAGTTTTTAAAAAAATAATTTGAAAAAATTTAGTAAAATATATTGTTAAATCTATTTGAGATTCTAATTTAAATATAAACCTTGAAATATTATAATTATTGATATTTGACAAAAGTCACAAAACCCTAATAGAAATCAAAAATAGACAATGGGTGGTGATTTGTTAACAAAAATCATTTTAATGGGTGGTTTTCTGTAATTTCATATTTAATGGGTGGTTAAGTGTAAAAGTTTATATTTAATGGGTGGTTTTCTATAAATTTCCCTTATTTTAAACTAGATTACTATGGTTCGGTTCATAATGGAAAAAAAAAACAAGTAAACTAGGAATAAGGGCAATTACTTAAAATAGCATAAACTTTGGAGTGGTATCTTTTTTTGGCATTGGCTTCCAACTTTATATTCTAACAATAACACAAGTTTTGAGGGTGGTAGAATCAATGGAACGAGTGCTATCGAGAATGACTTAATTCAGCAACTATATCCGACATGTGTCACTTAGAACGGGCATGTCTTATGAACCCAAGTAGTTCATTAAGTATATAAATGGATATCGGCCATGTTAATTCCTATCCGGTAGCACTCATACCATTAATAACAATCACCACAAAGTTGGTTCTAATTTCATAATATTGGAAAGTTGGTGCTAGAAAAAGCTACCACACCTAAAGTTCGTATTATTTTAAGCAGTTTCTATTTAGGAATATTATCTCCTACTAAAAAGTATGCCTCAAATCTCACCCGACGAATGGTTGTAAAGGAATGCTTTCAGTGTTTCCCCGGCATCTAGTGAAAGCATGACAGTAGGGATGGTAATATTTATATCAGCATCGCCTTCACAAACCATCTTGAAAAGACCTGCATAAAACAAACAGTTGTATGACGTCGAGCCTAAAATTTAATTGGCTAACTATTAAATCAGAAAAACTTTCTCTTTCTTGAGGAAAGAGAAGCAAATACAGCCTTTTGTTAAGGACTGATTCTTGTGCTAAGCAATAGAATAGTAACATTTGATGGTTAAATGGACAATAAGGGTCTTATCTCCATTGCCACACAGCCATAAGACTCCATTTCTCATTTGTATGCAGATCATTTAATATGTATTTCCTGAATGTGAAATTGTCATCAGTGCTATTTTACCATCAAGAGAAAGAGAAACTGAGAAACTAATCATCTATGCAATATAAATAATCATCATGTCTTTAGTCTTTACAACAACCCTTATTCAACACATCCATCTACATGAATATTATTAGTCGGGAATTTCTTTAACAAAGATCAACCTATTCCTGAAACGGTAAATATATAGATGATGGGTTTAACCACATACAAAAGATAAGAGCAAACCAAAGGGTCTTATAAAAAAGGAATCATATATAGATAATAGATGATGGGTTTTTTGAGTGTTGGGAGACCAACCTATTCATTATAAGGACCTTAGGGGCTAGGGCACACACAATGGTGTACACTTTCCCTGTTCTTAGACCAAAAATAAATAAATAAAAAAGAAAAAATGTGAAGAATAGCTTGAAGATGTACATCTGCAACAACACTACCATGAGTTGCACTTCACCACAAAGTTCAAATGAAAGCCAATCACATGGGGACAAGTGTACAAGATTGCCCATTTTATATATTATTTTAATAATTTGAAGGAGTTTTTTTTTAAAATCATTTACACAATATTTAAGTTGATATATTATTTTAATAATTTCAAATTTTATTAACAAAATCGTTTACAAAATATTTTAATAATAATAATAATATAATACTCCAATATAACTAATAATAATTTAATAAATAAATAAATTTGTAATGTCAAGTTAGAAGAAAATCGAAAAATGATTAAAAATCGAGTGAGGATCCCGAAAGTGAAGTACACGGATGTGGTTGTAATTGATAAAAATATAAAAAAGTGTTTTAATGCTGATGTGACAGAGAAAAATGGGTGGAGTACAGGGAGAAATGCACACGAATGTGCATGGCTTTATATGCTAAGGACTCAAGGTTTGTTTGGCACGATATGCTAATTGCTTATAATCAGCTGATAAGATATTTTATTAGGGGTTTATAACATGAAAACTAGGCATCCAAATAAGCACCTTATATAAAAATGAACCCTTCATCACTATATAAAAATATATGGATCAAGAGAGAAATGGAGCATACATGTGTCATTGTTGACAATAAGGACAGCTGAAGCACCAGCAACTTCTGCATATTTTGTCTTTGTAGTGAAACTGCAGTTACCACGGTCTACCAGAGCAATCTCACCACCAAGCTATCAATCCAATAAGAGATCAGTACTCATAAGAAATATTAGGAGGAAGAACTCCATGATTAACTTGAAGCAGGAGTTTATCATCTAAAGGCAATGCAAAGCTCTGTAGTTACAAGGTGATCATAAAGAAGACCTTATTTTTGCATGTGCTGCATGAATCTGAAGGGTCTGAAAGTACAAGTTTCGTATTATTCACATGATTCTCCTTATCTTGCATTTTAGGGCCGAATCGAGCTCCTAGACCAACATACTCACGGATAAGTTTCCCATCAACAAAAGCTGGTACTTTTACCTACCCAACAAAGGAATCACAATCTTCAGAATATGAAACAGCATTATAAATTTGCAAGGACTGCATTATGAATCTCATTTTTAACGACCTGGACAGGAGACTTTCCAAGTAAAAATCAGATCCAGTGATGATTATTTTTCTGCAAATGTTTGTATAAACTTTGCATCCATTTAAGAAAAAATTTCCAAAATATTCACCAAAATTAAAACCTCCAAATAAAAACTGATCCAACATCTTTGAATAGAGAATCAGAACAAAGAAATTAAAGCAATTCAGCATAACACAGACACCACATAAAACGGCACATCTAGAATATTGCAGTCAACTTTGAACAATAGAAAGATCTATAGTGTAGTACAGAACACTAGAACAGATATTCAGATTTCAGGCTCAAATCCTTCGCCGGAGAACACCAGCAATTCAACAACCCGAGGTAAACTAATCATAAGCAAAAAGTTTCTTTCAGAAGCTAATCGACTAATCCAAATGCGATTGTCCACAGTACGGAAGTCAAACTTCCAGAACCAAAGAGAAGCAAATTCAACCAAAATAGTAAATCTCTCAAAAGTCAAATTCGAGATATGAAAAGCAAAATCGGAAGAGATGGAGGACGAAGCTCACAAGGACGAAGTCGTTCTGGCAACCGGGTCCCTTGGGAGCAACGTCATCGGCGTGCATTACGTCACCGGCAGTCACCGGAGAACAGCAGCAGGCGAAAGCAATCACAAGCACAACGACGAAAACGGAAAAGCGCGCAACATTGGAAGCACTGCGAGACCTCATGAATCCCTCCAGATCGCACCAGTACCACCGCCAACTGCACCCTTCGATCGTACCGTTTCAGTATGAGAAAGGAGGGGGAAGGGGAGGGAAGAGGAGGGCAAAATGGCATAAGACTTCCCTCACCAATCACCATCGTGCCGGTCCGTCATGAAAACAACGCCGTTTTTTTAAAACCGTTTTTTTATATTTTCGCCACCCTTCCTTTCCTACCACTACACGTATCACTTCCCTATACGCGCTCAGACGCGTGTAGCGACGTCTTAGTTTTTTTTTTTTTTTTTTTTTGGGTGGGGTATATTTTGTTTAATACTAGTACATGTAAAACATTGGATGTGGTTAATCTCTATTAAACCACGCATCATTTCGTATGCAAATGCAAATGTTACTATTTGGAAGAGGAGATTGCAAAGGATTGTGCTATATAAACTAGGGTTGGGTTTTCGGTCTGGATCGGATTGAATCGAATCGGAAATTTCGGTCCAGTTCAAAATCGGTGGACCGGAAATTTTGGAGAGATGGACCACGGATCGGACCGAGACCGGGATATATGATCACGGGTTTTCCGATCCGTGGACCGTTTGAACCATTTGGATCGGAACGGGCAATACACACAAGATGTTGTAAAATCCCAATCTCTCTCATAACTCATAACTCATTCTCTCAGTTGATTTCCATAAACCCAGGTTACCCAGTATCAAAGCAACCCCAAGAGCTCTTTTAAAATAGATAAAGTTGAAAATTTTAGAGAAAATATGAGTTTTTTTAGGTCCAACAGCTTCTTTATACTCATCTCTAAAATAGAGAAACTTTAGGAAAGAGAAAAAAAAATCTCTAAATTTAGAGGAAGATGACAAAAACTCTAAAATTTAATTCTCCTCAATACCAATGTAAATTCATTTTAATTCATCAACAATTGGACAAATTTGTTATTTTTATACAAAAATTAAATTAGGAGTATTTGTTATAATTAAATTAAATTGAATGTTTTGCTAGAATTAACTCGATATTTAATTTAAACACGTAGTTTTAAGTTATGTTAAAACTCATGCTATATGTAAATGTCAAACTTATACTAGTTTACATTTTAAGTTATGTTAAGCCTAAGTATTAAACTTCATGTTTCAATTAAAATTATTTACGTCTTTTTAATCTTAACTTAAAATTCATGTTCATCTAGTTGTATGAAATTATTTCACAATTTGTATAAAGTTTAAGGATAGCTAAAATAGAAATTGTCTTAAATAGAGAGTATATGTAGTATGTAATAAATGCAGAAATTTGTAAAATATATAAACGGTTGGAGTTGAAGTATAAAATTTTTAGAGATTTTGATAATTTAAAATAGAATTTTTAGGGGAGCTGTTGGGCTTGCTCTCAATTCAATATTTTACTCCGTATCTCTTAAATTCTTAATCGAATTGGATCGCTTTCTTAAAGAAAAGTTTGTATCCGTTTAATTTGAGGGTTTCTGAAAGCAAAATTTGCTCTCTGTAGGAAATTGAGGGCTTTTGATCTTCTTAAAGTATTCGATGATGTTTTAATTTCCACCGTCTTCGTTAAGCCTAACCCGAAGATTAACGTAGTCTCTACCCTCGATAAGTTCAAGCAAAGATCTTTGGGAATTAATTTGACCTTTTGATTGGTGGTTGTGTTTGGTGCTTGGCGAAATTGCTACAATCTGAGCGGTGGCGAAGAGCATGGGCGGAGGTGAAGGGCAACGACGACTGAAGAGCGGTACTAAATAGAGACTCAAAGAGAGCGACATTGAAGAGAAACTCGGAGAGACTGGGCGGCGAAGGGTGACGACGACTGGGCAGAGGCTAGTGCGAGGATGCGAGCAGAGAGATCGAGAGAGTAGTTAGAACTTAGGGCTATGAGTCTTTTTTAAAAAAAAAAAAAAAGAAATAAAAGACTTGCAGGAGGAGGCACATTACTGCACGTCTACACATTTTTTTTAATAAAAACAAACCGGTCCAATCCTGGTCCGGATCGGAAATTCCGATCTGGTCCCGGGTTTGGACCAGAACCCGGAAATAAGAAATTCTTGGACCATGGATCAAACCATAATATACCGGTCCGATCCAAAGACCGTAAATTCCGATCTGGTCCCGGTCTGATTCCAGTCCGATCCACGTTTTGCCCAGCCCTAATATACACCCGATACAGGTGCTATATGCACTTTAATTGACGGATTATAGAATCGCTCGTAGCAAATTTTTAAGCAAAATATACCGAGGGATTCTAATCCGTCTTAATAAAAGGGAAAAAAAATGTGAGAGAGAAAGTTGAGGAGAGAGAGAGAGAGAGAAAAGAGAGAGGGGAAGTTATTTTAAAAAAAATAGGGAAAAGTCGTAAACTGAGGCAAAAGCAACTTTTCTCTCTCATTTATTTTCCCATCCGTCCGTCTATTTGTAAAGCTGACGGAGTTTGTAATATTTTTTTAATAACAGATGGATCTAAGATCCATCCGTATATTTGTAAGGCGAGGGAGTTTGTAAAGTTAAGGAGTGCATATAGCACTTGTCATGGGTGCATATAGCCACCTCAATTGCAAATAAAGAGGTTTGTAAAGCGATCTGTGAACCTATTTGATAAATCTCTATTTTGAAGGTCTCGGCGTAGTTGGACCTAGGATCGGATACAACTTAAAGATTTAAAAGTTATCGGGCTCACCTCAGGTGTATGACAAGACCTATAGCCACGCATCGTAACCTATGCCGATTGGGTTCAAAGATAACTTATGCCCTATTTTCTTCCTTGTCGGATATACATCTTGTTAAAAAGGGCATTTAGGTCCATTAACTAAGGCCCTATGACCAGATTGACCCATCCTCATCAGCATATAGTAGCTTACTTGCATCCCTGGCTATAGGTTGTGGCAGACGCGAACACTGTTTACCTGCAAGTGGGTTTATCTCCACTGATGAAATCCAGGTTCACAAGCAAGTGAGCTGGCGAGGGCACAGAACCTTGTTCCCAATGCTCTTTTCGTGAGGCTTCATTATGAAGTCAAATGCGGAAGATGTCCTTCAATAATTCGCAAAGTGTCGTTATCTCTTGATGTAGCTACTTCTAGTCATTCTGGATGTGGAGATATTCAATCTCTCTCTTTCTAATCTCTCTTTCTTCTTCCAAAAGCCCCTTATTCTGTCCATGAACTTGGTTTTTATATTACTTAAATTGTGCGGACGTCCCGGTGACAACTGGCTAACCGGACCTGCCACATGGTGAGTTTTGTTAAACTCGTTGGAGGTGGGCATGTGTGCCACGTTGTTCTTGTGAGCTAGAAACCACTTCATACAGGTTTGGTACGCGGATGTGAGGCAGACTAAGTCATGATGTTTCTGAGTACCCAGTCTCATCCACGGGCGATTTCGATGTTTGGCTAATATTGATTTATTGATGACGTTTTATCCTACGTCTAACTAGGTTTCCATCATAGCTGAACAGTTTGTTCGCGGTTAGAAATCGAGCGCGATCTTGCTTATTCCTGAGAACGTTAAGACACATCTCATTTCTCATTTCTTAATAATTTTATTTTAGCTTCGTTGGGCCAACTGGATGTGGGCCCAACGAAGCTAAAAGTCGATGAATTTCCTATAAGTAGGGTTAAATATTTTTCGACCTCATTCCTTTTCCACCCTCGAAAATCTTCAGTTATCCTCTTTTCTCTTTTTTCGCTTCTATGTAGTAGTTGTTCCGTTTGAAGTTTTCGACCGAGATTTCTTCTAATCCGGTGAGTTTTCTTGATGTTTGTGTTTTCGGTGCATTGTTCTTCAAGTTTTCTTGTTTCAAACTGCAATTTTTGGGTTGTTTTAAAATTTATCCTTATAACTTTCAACTTTGAAATAGGTTTATCTTAGATCTGAAAAAGCGTATGATCGATCTTTCGTTGAGAATTGTTTGTGCCTTCCACACAATTGAAAGCTTTCTACCAGAATTTAAACTATCTCCGGCTCTAGAGATAACACTAATAGTCTTCAAGTATTTGAGGAAGCCGAAGGTTATGTAAGACTCGGGATCTTAAGAGGCGTCAACCCATACCACATAACCCTCCTAGGTCCGTTTTCCTCACTTAGAGAATGAAAAAAAAAGACCTCTTGTAACATGAGTAAGGCTTTGATGGAGGTAAAACGGTCGTTATTCCCGACAAAGATAATCCTAAACTCAAAAGCTAGTATAGCAGTAGAGTAAGGAGTCGATCCCATAGAGAGCACGTGCGACTTATGTGTTTCTTTTGTTAACAATGAAAACTGAAAAAAGGCAGGATGTGAAAGTAATAGTAATGGAACGAAAGCAATAGTGATCGAAAGTAGAATTAAACAAACAAGAGCAATGATGTTGTAGAGAATAATAGAGATAAATATGGTTTACTCACGACTTCGCAGCAATGGTACGTTTGATCTCACGATCCTTGGGCTTCTTTCTAGTTATAGATTTCTAAGTTACTATTCCGATTTTGGTTTATTTAGACATATGGACGAGTCACACTATAATGTCCCTTATATTTTTACACAAGGGGCAAGTAGCATAAATTCCTAAAAGCTCGACATCTAACCGTATCACTCCCATATCGTCAACTTTGTCACCTAGTTGTCAACCCAAAAATCGCTTCCACTAAAAGTGATATCAGCTAGATGTCAATCTTCCTACATAATCAAGATTCTCGAATCGTTCCTACAAGATGTGCCAACTATTATGGACTAAAGCCCTACAAGGATTGCTACCGAAGGAGAGCTTCGGTGAGGTGGTGGCTCCCGAAAGAGGAGGTGGTGGCTCCCGGAGGAGGGTTGGGCCCCTCGAAGGGGATGTAGAAGCTCTCCATAGGAGAGTATTTCGTTCCAAAGAGAGTTTTCGGTTTTTACTTGAATCACTAATTATTGGGTCAAACCTTATTGTTTACTTTTTACTCATATTATAAATGTCATATTTAAATCAAATTTTATAATTTTATTTTAATATTTTTCATAAGAATATTCATTATGCTACATATATATTTTTAAAATTTTCTAATTTTATTCATTTGAATTTGTTTTACTATAAATGTCATATTTAAACCATAATTTATGGATTTTTTTTTCATACTATTCAATCCTATCAATTTTTTTCAATTTACAAATGAGATTTTTTTTCAATATTTTTCAAAAAAATATTCATCATGCTACACACAAACATATATATGAAAAAAATTATTAAATCTTATTTTATGAATTTTTATAATAAAATATCATATTTATAACATAATTTATGATTTTCTTTCAATATTTTTAAAAGAAATTTCTTCATTATATATACCGAGGAAAAAAATGAAACAAAATTTTGCCCCCCTTCTTGAAAATCACGCGGTCGCGACTAGTTAAAAGCGATAAGGCTGGTGTGTGCATACTGAAAAGGCGATGACGACGACTCGAAGAACTAAAGGCGGATGAAAGAGGTCAACCTTCAATCTCTCTCAGTCTTGTGTGACTCAGTTCTCCCTCTCTCAAATTCAATCATCTCCAAGTGTTCAAATTCAAAGGCAGTAACGGTTAGGCAGTGAGAGCGACAATTCGTACTCATAGATTGAAGTCATTGAATTGTTGAAGGCATGCGAAAAGGGAAGGGCGGTGACTCGGAGTTTCTAGATCCGATCGACCTTTCTCTCAATAATCTCGACGTCTCCAAATCTGGCCACTATTCTTTATCTCTAGTGTTCCGACAGGGGCGGCCCCAGGGTGGGGCGGGCGTACGCGGCGGCCCCAGGGTAGGGCGGGCGTACGCGGCCGCCCCACCCTTCGACCCACGTGTCCCGGGTTTGGAAAAAAAAATAAAAAATAATTTATATATATATAAGTGTTGTAATAAATAAACTAGGATGAATATAGAATCAATTAGTCTACTTTGCTTAGTTGGTTGGTGGGAAGGAAGGAAACTAATGTTAGATCGAAGGTTGGGGGTTCAAGTCCCATTAGCCTCATTTTTTAAAACAAATTTCACCTCCCTAAAAATAGCTTTTTTATTATTTGTTCAACTTACACCTCACTTTCTTTGTTTCTACCCCTTATTCAATTATATTCCCACTTCCCGACTTTCCTATTATATACAAATTATCTAGCTATAACTAATTAAACCCCATAAAATTGGTGAAATTAGCCTCTTTTTTTTTAAAAAAAATCCGCCTCCCTCAAAAAAGTTTTTTTTATTCTTTGTTCAACTTGCACATACTCTCTATGTTTCTACCATTTATTTAATTATGTTCCCACTTCTCGAGCTCCCTACTATATACAAACTATCTAGCTATAAACTAATTAAAACCCATAAAATTGGTGAAATTATGATTTGATTATGAAAATAAATTTTGTGAAATTTTCATTAGAGTTTTGATTTTGAGAATAAATTTTGTGTTTTAATTATTGTGTATGTGATTTTAAGAATGAAATTTATGAATTGAATTTGGGGTTTGTGAATTGAATTTGTGAAGCTTTGTGCAGTATTTGTATTTTCGTAACCTACACATTCAAATCACAATTTCTATCATGTATTTGGGAACCAAAAGATATTATAAAGTTGGTGAGTTTACAATCCTAGCTAATATGCAAAAGCCTTTAATTTAACATTATTGAATTTCGATAAGTTTACACTCCTAAATATGACAAATGCCTGAATTTTCAATGAATGACGAGAAACAACTATCATATAGCAACAAAACAAATGTAACCAAATGTAAGCTTACTTTTCTATAATCCACTGCTAAGTTGAAAATCGTAGCTTAGGTAAAGGAGTTTATTCAAGGTCAATATCTCAGTACACACTAGAAAATTTCACCCCACCTTTCGGAGGATCATGCGGCCGCCACTGTGTTTCGATGCCCGCCTTCTCACTCTGATCTACATGGTATATGTGCAATTCGAGTAAGGCTTTGATCGCTGATCCTACTAGTTGTAGTATTGTTGCATGTCGGCTAGCCTGGTCTCCATGGTATAATGCAATCAAAAGAAAAAAGATGTTGATTACAACCAAGTACTAACCAGTGTTCTAAAAAAGGGCATTGGCGGCCGCCAAGACGCTTGACGAACCCACACCGTCCCGAATTCGGCCTTGGCGGTGTAGCTTGGCGGGGGAGGGCCTTGGCGGGAATGGAACAACACCTTGGCGGCCTTGGCGCGTGCAATACGGAGACTTGGCGGCCTTGGCAGGGAAAAGTTTTGGCGGGCACGTGACGGAGGCTTAGCAGACTTGGCGGTTTTAAATTGAGATTATTTAGTTTTTAGAGCATCCACAACAAGGGTTTTTAGTGGGGATTTTTAACTCTAAAAAATATATTTTATTGGGGAGAGAGAGGTTGGAGGTTAGAAATGATGGTGACTATTGCTTGGCTAAAAACTACCCAAAAACACACTATTCATGGTTTTTTAAGTGGAGGGAGAGTGATACGGGGTTAGCCGTAGGATGGCCCGATCTTCGACAATCAAGACTCAACGACAAGAACGGAAGCAAAGACTCAAGAAACAAGAACAAAGACTCAAAACGCAGCAATAGAAGACTCGACAAAAGTAATGAAAAGACCGATAGATTGGTTGATTCGAACTAAAATAGAACGAGATGAAGACCCCAGGCCTCCGTAGAGGGTAGGAACCAATCACCAATGACTATAAAGCCCACCTCTACAACCTTACACAACCAAGCGGACAACTTGGAGGCACAAGGAGGGGACTTGTGATTACCTGGATCACCAAGCTCTCGCGAGGTTGACGAACTCAAAGCAAACCAAGCAGGATCTATAACCAATTGTGCAATCGATGAGCAAGGCTTCGAATCGATTGACTTTCTCACTTGTGTTTCTCACAAAGGAAGAATTTCTCATAAAATTGTACGTAGTTTTCACAGAAGAAGGAGGTCGGCTAATATAACCTAGAAAGGCCGGTTCTCCCTAATTGATAATTAAATTAACAACTTAAAGAAATTAATTAATTAACCCTAAAAGTTTCCTAAAATAGCGTAAGTAGGAAAGTTGCTAAAATAGGAAATAAAACAAGGTCAAGCCCTTAGGCAATTCGGCTCCAACATAGGATTAAGATGGCTCAACGCTCTTGATTCCGATGCACATGTAGGTCTTCAGTGAAGGCTCGAGGAGTTGAACCGTGCTCGAGAATAACGCGTGACTCACAAACAAGAATGAGTCGCGTTGGAGCTTCTTAGCTCGAGCTCTAGTCATCGGTCCGTCTCCGAATATGATCGGCGCGTCCGGAGGTGTAGATGACGGTATAGAAGATGGTCCCGCATCAACCTCCCCTTCTTGGAAAGGATTCGACCACGAATCCAAGTCCTCGTCCACGGCAAGATAAGGAATGAGATCCGCGACGTTGAAGGTAGCACTCACGCCATATGTTCCAGGAAGCTCTAGCTTGTAGGCATTGTCGCCCACCTTCTGTAGAACCCTGAAAGGTCCATCTCCTCGCGGTGCGAGCTTGCTCTTCCGCTCGTTGGGAAACCTCTCCTTCCGCAGGTGCACCCACACTAGATCCCCAGGCTGGAATGTCACCAATCTGCGGCCCTTGTTGGCCTTGCTGGCGTTGTACTCAGCCTTCCGCATGAGCTGCTGACGCGTCCGTTCATGTAGCTCCTTGACGAACTCAACATGCTTACCTGCGTCAAAAGACTCATTCTCTCTCATAGGATATGGAGTAAGATCGAAGGGGGTTAGTGGATTAACACCGTATACACATTCAAAAGGAGTGATTTTAGTTGAGGAATGCATTGTCCTATTGTAAGCAAACTCCACATGAGGCAAGGCTTCTTCCCAAAGCTTCAAATTTTTCCTTAAAATGGCTCTAAGGATAGTGGTTAAGGTCCTATTGGTCACCTCAGTTTGGCCATCAGTCTAGGGGTGACTAGAGGTAGAGAATAACAATCTAGTTCCCAATTTGTTCCATAAAGTACGCCAAAAATGAATAAGAAACTTAACATCCCTATCACTCACAATTGTCTTAGGCACACCATGCAACCTAACTACTTCCTTAAAGAGCAAATTCGCAACATTCGTAGCATCATCAGTCTTATGGCATGCTATAAAGTGAGCCATCTTAGAAAATCTGTCCACAACAATAAAGATAGAATCCCTCCCCTTCTTAGTTCTAGGCAATCCCACAATAAAGTCCATAGAAATATCTTCCCAAAGGGCAGAGGGAATCGGTAGTGGGGTATACAAACCATGGGGCATAAGCTTAGACTTGGCCTTTAAACAGTCAATACATCTCTTAAGGCAATGTTCTACATCCCTAAGCATATGTGGCCAATAGAAGTGAGACTTAAGTGTGTGGTATGTTTTATCTCTCCCAAAATGACCCATCAAACCTCCACTATGGGCTTCATTCACTAATGATAATCGAAGAGAACACCTAGGTATACACACTTGGTCTTTCCTAAACAAGAATCCATCAAAGATATAAAATTGGTCGGTAGGACCCTTATCTAGGCACTTCCCAAAAACTTCCCCAAAATCAGCATCAGTAGCATACAATTCCTTAATGTATACAAAGCCTAAGACTCTAGAATCCAAAGTGGTCAAAAGGACATGTCTCCTAGATAAAGCATCAGCAACCACATTGTCTTTCCCTTTCTTATACTTTATAACATAAGGAAATGTCTCAATAAATTCCATCCATCTACCATGCCTCCTATCAAGTTTATCTTGGCTCTTAAAATGTTTTAGAGATTCATGATCAGTCGTAAGTATAAACTCACTAGGCCAAAGGTAATGGGACCATGTCTTAAGGACTCTAAACAATGCATAAAGTTCTTTGTCATACGTAGAGTAATTAAGACATGCACCTTTTAATTTCTCAGAAAAGAAGGCTATAGGCTTACCTTCTTGCATGAGGACGCCTCCAATCCCAACTCCACTAGCATCACATTCAACCTCGAAAGGCCGAGTGAAATCAAGCAGAGCCAGTAAGGGCGCATGAGTGAGCTTCTCCTTGAGCTTGCAAAACGCCTCTTCCTGAGCTGGACCCCACTTGAACTCACACCGCTTCCTTGTGAGCTCTGTGAGAGGGGCTGCGATGGAGCTGAAGTCGCGCACAAATCTCCGATAGAAGCTCGTTAGGCCTTGGAAACTCCTCACATGGCCGATATTGGTAGGTGTTGGCCAGTCCTGGATTGCCTTGATCTTGGCATCATCGACTCGCAATCCGCTTGAACTCACTACAAAGCCCAGAAAAGACACTTGATCATTACAAAGCTCACATTTCTTAAGATTGGCATACAAGTGTTCTAATCGAAGAGTAGAAAGTACTTCCCTCAAATGTGCTTCATGTTCCTCATGTGATTTACTATAGATAAGAATGTCATCAAAATAAACAACAACAAATTTACCTATGAAATTCCTAAGCACATGATTCATTAGTCTCATGAAAGTACTAGGTGCGTTAGTCAAGCCAAAAGGCATAACCAACCATTCATAGAGTCCAAATTTAGTTTTGAATGCTGTTTTCCATTCATCGCCTTTCTTCATCCTAATCTGATGGTAACCGCTTTTTAAATCAATTTTAGAGAAGATAGAAGAACCATGCAACTCATCTAACATGTCATATAAGCGGGGTATAGGATGGCGATATTTTACAGTTATGTTGTTAATGGCCCTACAATCTACACACATTCGCCATGAACCATCTTTCTTAGGGACTAACAACACAGGCACAGCACTAGGACTCAAACTTTCCCTAATGTATCCCTTGTCCAACAGTTCCTGGACTTGGGATTGAACCTCTTGGGTTTTAGTGGGATTCATTATGTAAGCAGGCCGATTAGGCAATGCAGCCCCTGGAATGAGGTCGATTTGATGCTCAATTCCTCTGACAGGGGGTAGACCTGCTGGTATGTCCTCGGGGAAAACATCCTTATATTCTTCAAGAAGAGTTAGGATGCGAGGAGAGAGGGTAGCTCGAAGCTCTTCACTCAACATACTCAACCCTTTGCATAGGAGCATGAGGGTCGTTTCCCCATCCACAAACTCGTCTAAAAATGTACTCTTGGAAGCCAAAAATACACCCTTAGGCCGAGTAGGGGTAGACACATGGCTCGACTGAGCCTCGTTATCTAACTCACCTTTACTTACCTTCCGCTTCTCAATCTCATCAGCCACCTGGGTTGGCGTCATAGGCTTGAGAACTACATTTTTGCCCTGAAAAGTAAAGGAATACCGGTTAGTAAAGCCATCATGCAAGACCTTACGATCAAACTGCCAAGGACGACCTAATAAGATATGACAGGCTTGCATAGGTACTATATCACATAACACATCATCTTCATAATGTCCTAATTTGATATGCACTTTGACTTGCCTATTCACTTTCAAATTACCACAGTCGTTCATCCAATGCAATCTATAAGGCCTAGGATGATGAATAGTAGGAAAGTGTAATTTATCAATCATCTCTTGACTAGCTAAGTTACAACAACTTCCCCCATCAATGATCACATTAACCACCTTACCCTTAACTAAGCATCTAGTATGAAAAAGATTCTCACGTTGATTGTCATCACATGGTGCAGGAACAACACTTAAGAGTCTCCTAACAATCAGTGATTCTCCATGTTCATAATCAATGCCATCATCATCCTCATCATAGGTAAGCAGATTAAGGTTTTGATCATTATCATTAGTATGCTCTTCATTTTCATCACAAGAATTGTCAGACACATATTCACCTAAGTGATTAATCATGAGAGTTTTCTTATTGGGACAATCCTTCATAGTATGACCTCTACCCTGACATTTAAAGCACATAATGTCCCTAGATCTATTAGTAGAGGGGTTAGGATTACTCCCTTTGGGACCAGTAGATGTCCCAGACGAGTCTCGTCCTGTCCAAGGCGCCTTACCCTTGTCAACAGCTGTAGGGTTGGTTCGGCCATCTCCTCTCCCAGGGGCTTGGTTTGGCCGAGAGGTGTAACCGCCGTCAGACCGCCCTTGGGGCTGTTGTGGCCGGTTTTGGCGCCAAGGTTGGGGTTGGCCGCTCATCCATCTTCCGCCTTGGTTCCTGTATCTAGCTCCACGTTCAACTTTAATAGCCAAATGCAATAATTCAGTAGGAGTAGAGTAAGGAAAGCAATCAATGTCCTGAGCTAAGGCGGGATGCAAAATGCGAAGAAACCTAGCATTAGTATCCTCGTGATGTTCAACAACATTTGCTCGTGCCATGGTTTCTTGCATAATATTAAAGGTTTCCTCAACCGATTTATTACCTTGCTTAAGGTTCTCTAGGCGTTGCCTAAGCTCTCTAGCATAGTGTTGAGGGACAAACCTATTTCTCATTACAGCTTTCAATTGGTTCCAAGACGCGATAGGCGCATCAAGGGCTCTTCTTCTTTCCTTAATCAAATTATCCCACCAAATAAGAGCAAACCCTTGAAATTCTAAAGAAGCCAATTGAACTTTCTTAGGTTCAGAAAAATTGTGACAGTTCCAGATTTGTTCCATTTTAGTTTCCCAGTCTATATATGCATCTGGATCTGTCTTACCATCAAAGGAAGGAATTTTTACCTTAACCTTACCTATGCCGTCCTGATCAGGATCTCTAGGCTCACGATATTGGTAACGCCCTCCTCCGTCGTTCCGCCTCGGGCGTTGATCCCAATAGTCTTCCTCTTGGAAGTCATCATCACGCTCCGAGTAGTAGAACTCCTCTTGGAAGCCACGACCTCTACCTCTTCCTCGTCCATGCCCCTGCACATTAGCAAATCCGTTATTTCGACCATTTCTCTCCCCTCGTGGAGAGTTGTTCTCTTCAAAGATAGGATTTTGCAAATTAAGGTGAGGGTTAGGATTAGGATTAGGAGTGTGGACGTCCCTGTCATAATTAGGCGGTTCGTTACGCCTTTGATCACCTTGACCACCAAGGTTATTAGAACCCGTTGGCCTAGCCTCCAAAGCTGTCAGCTTATCCATCATCGCCGCCAACATGGCATTAAGAGTGTTCATTGTGTTGTTGAACAACGCGGCGGATATAGTTGCTTCGGAGGTGTTGTCATTGTTGCCATCGTTGGCATTGTTCGCGTTGTTCACCTGATTGTTAGACATTTCAAATAAAGACAAACACGGAACTATGTCAAGATTAGCAAAATAAGAACAATCTCGCAAGTGTTTCGCTCACACTCTTCTCTCGAATTGGTATGACAAGCTTGTTGGGGCAATCCACTTTGGGCAAATCAACACTCAAGCAAAGATTTAGCAACACAAGGTAAGAGATCAAAAGAATGAGCAAGAAACAAGACACGAAATTTTCCAACAGTAGCAAAAGTATCGAGTCGGTATGTTGAAGTATCGACTCGGTATGTGGTACAGTCGACTCGGTATGGACTCGACAGAAATCCAACGGAGGCCAAGTATCGACTCGAAACCAAGAGGTATCGACTCGGTACCTGGGGTGTCGACTCGATATGTCACTCGGCAGAAATCCAACAGAGCCAAAAGTATCGACTCGGTATGTGTATGTATCGACTCGATAGGAGGGATGTCGACTCGATATGTGGGTAAAAGGCACTCGACAGTGGATAGGGGTACTCGACACAGCAAGGGAGACTCGGTATGGCCGAAGGGCACTCGACAAGAGATGTTAGGCACTCGGTAGTACAAAACAACTCGACACAAGCAATCAAAGCAACTCGACAGAACCCCCAATGTACTCGATATGGAACAACAAGTACTCGACACGCAAATAACAAAAGAACACAAGGAAAAGAAAAGAAACTATCGGACTTTACCTCTTTTTGATTCAAACCCTTAGCAAGGATGTTGTAGTTGCAAGGTAGGGCTTAAAAAAAATTATGGTTTTGGGAGGTATGTGTTTGAGAATTTCGATTAGGGCTATGAGATTTTCACTGAAATTGGTCCTTGAAGTTCTTGCACTAGACTCGACAATTCCTTTTTTTTTTGTTTGTTGAAAGCTCACTTTTGCCCCTAGTGAATTTTATCCTCCTAGGACTAAGCTTTGAATGCAAATTTGTTTTTTTTTTTTAACTAATGCAAGAAACGAACAATGAAATAAAGGACTCTTGAAAATTTAAACTATGGTGAAAGAAAATAAAAATTTGTATAGCCCTAATGAAATATATAATTGAGGTTAGGCTAATTTAGGCAATTAAAATAGATATATCAAAAGATAGACCAACAAACTAGGGTTAGGGAACCTTTGTGGATGGATTGAAAGCTGCCGGCCAGGAGATTAGTCTTTCAACAGCAAAGTGCAACCACAATCAAATTGATTAATGATTAATCCAATGGTATCGGCTGACCAATGGGACAAATCGGCTTCAACAAGGCTACTGTGGGACACGGCTAGAGTGTGTTTAGGCTAAAGGCAACCACAACAATCACAAACAAGGATTAGTAGCAATCAAGTTCAAAAATTCAAGAAGTAAAACCCAAGAACAAGAAAGCCTCTATTTTTGTAGGTTTTGTGTTTAGGGAATAACAAAAGACACAACTTTGATGTCGGAAACCAAAGCTCTGATGCCAATTTGATACGGGGTTAGCCGTAGGATGGCTCGATCTTCAACAATCAAGACTCAACGACAAGAACGGAAGCAAAGACTCAAGAAACAAGAACAAAGACTCAAAACGCAGCAATAGAAGACTCGACAAAAGTAATGAAAATACCGATAGATTGGTTGATTCGAACTAAAATAGAACGAGATGAAGACCCCAGGCCTCCGTAGAGGGTAGGAACCAAACACCAACGACTATAAAGCCCGCCTCTATAACCTTACACAACCAAGCGGACAACTTGGAGGCACAAGGAGAGGACTTGTGATTACCTGGATCACCAAGCTCTCGCGAGGTTGACGAACTCAAAGCAAACCAAGCAGGATCTATAACCAATTGTGCAATCGATGAGCAAGGCTTCGAATCGATTGACTTTCTCACTTGTGTTTCTCACAAAGGAAGAATTTCTCATAAAATTGTACGTAGTTTTCACAGAAGAAGGAGGTCGGCTAATATAACCTAGAAAGGCCGGTTCTCCCTAATTGATAATTAAATTAACAACTTAAAGAAATTAATTAATTAACCCTAAAAGTTTCCTAAAATAGCGTAAGTAGGAAAGTTGCTAAAATGGGAAATAAAACAAGGTCAAGCCCTTAGGCAATTCGGCTCCAACATAGGATTAAGATGGCTCGACGCTCTTGATTCCGATGCACATGTAGGTCTTCAGTGAAGGCTCGGGGAGTTGAACCGTGCTCGAGAATAACGCGTGACTCACAAACAAGAATGAGTCGCGTTGGAGCTTCTTAGCTCGAGCTCTAGTCATCGGTCCGTCTCCGAGTATGATCGGCGCGTTCGGAGGTGTAGATGACGGTGTAGAAGATGGTCCCGCATCAGAGAGACTACATACTCGCAAATTTCATTTAAATGTATGAAATGGGAGATGCACAAATTAATTGTAGCATTTCACATTCACATGCACACACATTCACAATTTAATTGTTGTGTTCGGCCAAAAAATTTAAAAAAATATATTTTTTATAAAACTTATTTTGTTTTTTTATCTAAACATAGACCCCAATATCATATATGTTAAATAAAATGAATTAATTTCTAAACAAATTATTAATTATTTATTAGTATTAGATTATTTTATGTGAATTATAATTTATGTATACATGATGTAAAAATAATATTATTAAAAATATTTTAATATATAATAGATGGTGAAAGTGAAGTTAAGAAATTAAGATGGGTTATAGGGATGTGGATAAAAAAGTAAGTTGAGTTTTTTAAGAAAAGAGAAAGTGATAAAGTGGTGTTAAGAAACCTTATAGGGTTTTAATGATGCGGATGGTCTTATGCTTTCAAATTTCTTTATTATGAAATCATGATACTTATTTGAATATATCTATATGATTTTATATTTGATTCAAACAACTTTAAAGAGGGTCATGATAATTTTTTATTTGATATGCTATAAACTTAAAATTAATAAATAGTTTATTACATAATATGTTTTATACATAGTTTATGGGATAAATATAACAAAATAATCAAAAACCGTTTTATCCGCCAAGAACCGCTAATAAGGCCGCCAAACCGTCCTGACGCTAACGGTACCCTGCCGCCAAACATCCGTCGAGCGTTTTTTAAAACATTGGTACTAACACAAGGAATGGGACCCAGTCCACCCCACCACCTCCCTAGGCTAGCTCTATCCGTCATCACAGATCAGTCTCACCTCACCACCATTTCATTTGGTCCATTTCCCTCTCTCCCTCTCTCTCGTCGTCGTCGGCCATTTTTTGAAATTGTCACCCCTCAAAAATAAAAAAGAAATAAAGCACAGATCGGGATAAAAAGTCCATGCGTCTTTATCCTTTCCCTTTTTCGCCTGGATTTGGTGCGTGCTCCCCAATCCACAGAGTTATTGAAATTCGATGATTCTCAGTTGGCGACAACCCCTGAAAATGGCAGGAGAGATGAACTTCAGATTGAAGATGAACCCATTTTGATTCAATTGAAGAGGTGTCCCTACTGCCACCTATTTCGATTCCGTACTCTCTCTTTCTCTCTCTAGATCTCTTTATAATTGGTCCCTCTTTTTCTTCTTCTCGCTTTTACTTTCACCTCCCTCTTTACCCATCCGTTGTCCCCCCACTATCGCCATCCCCCTTTTTCCACAATTCAAATGGTGGGTGTCGAATCACCAATTTGGTCGGTGCGGATTTGGGTAAGGGTTTGAATTGAATTCTCAATTCAGTTGATCTCAATCTGCTTGTGTTCGGTGTTGAATTCTGCAATTCAGATGGTAGATTTCGATTCAGGTCTTTGAAAGTATGATTGCTGTCAAATAGATCGATAAAGTAGGGTTTTGGGAATGCCCTTTTTCTGTGCAAATTTTGAGATTTCTGGCGGGCTGGATAGTTGGAAGCTTCTTTATTCTCTTCTTTTTTGTTGAATGATTTTTGTTTTTGTTTTTGTTTTTTGTTTTTTTTTTTGGTAAATTTTAAAGTTAAAGTTTGACTGGTGATTTGTTGTGATAATACCCATTTGGGCGGTTCGGAATTTATTTTTTATGCTGGGGAAAAATTGAAGAAAAAAGAGAAAGAGAGTCTGGACTGGCCTTGTGGATTACAGAGGAGAAAGCCAGGTTCCTTGTCAATCAGAGGAGAAACCTGTGTTGATTTTGGTTTGGTGGTGGAAGATCTAGAGCTAATTTGCTGCAATTGAATTTTAGCATCTCAAATTGTGGGCATTGGGTATCAGGTATTGATAATGCCTTCTATTTCATCTTCATCTCTTCTGTAATCTTTGTTCAAATTGCAATTCAGTTGTCATTTCCAGACTTTACTAATAAAGACAGTAAAGTAATTCAGCATATCAGCTGAACTGCTTTTGTAATTGAATTTAGCACATGGGAAGCGAGTCAATGTATGTTTGGCAGTAGGTTTATTATAGTTGAAGTTGAAAAAATAGGTTTTATCTGTAAACCAGTTAAACCTTGAGAACACAAAAAACCTGACCTTATTAGAGAGTAGAACTTTCAGCTTACTTTGTCCAATTTTGCTTTTATTTTTTCCAATCGAATGACTTGTTATGATGCTGATATTTTCAGGTTGTTTAAACCAAATAGTAGTTGGTGATAATGGCAAAAGGATCTAGAAAAAGAGTAGCGAGATTTGGTAATGATCAGTCAGGATGCATGTGGGGTCTGATTAACATCTTTGATTTCCGCCTTGGCCGTCCTCAAAGGCTACTCTCAGATAAGAAGCGAGGCAGCAAGCGGATCGCTGGTGAGATTTTTACCTTATGTGGACCAGCAATTTGCTTTGATATGGTTGATCATCGATTTGAGTATATGCTGGTTGATTTGATTTTTTGTCAATGTTATTTTCATTTGGGTTTCCTATTATTTTGTAGATGTAGGTTTGAAGCACGATTTTTCTTTTAATTGAGGATGTATCTTTGTCTTGTATTTGGAAGATGATTAAATGATTTACTGGTCGGGCAGGTGCTGCATATGCTAGCGAACTCAACAGTGAAAATTCATCTGAAATCTGCGAAGATTCTGATGTAAGTTGCCTTTTTGCTCCTTTGTTTTTGAATGCTTTTCTGATTTTGGTCTTTTGTCTTCGCCTTTCAATTTTTTTTTTCATCCCAAAACGCGGGCCATTTTGTCACTGTTTCTTCCAAGTATTTAAGAAAATTGATTGCATAATTTCTAAACCTGCCATATATGAACTCAGGGGCAATTTCGCATTGCAAATTTGCAATGTCGGTTCAATGAGTCATACTGCAATGTTAGCCAAATCCACTTTTTTATGGGAACGTGTTTTTGTTGTTTTTTCCATGCTGATTTTGCTTCCGTTTGTAACATGTTAGGCTGGTGAACAATGTGAAACTGCAACCACAAGTAAGTTGAGTGTGAAAGAGCTTATGGAGGAAGAGATGTTTGTGCATCCAATAGGGCAAATTAATAAATCTGAAGAAGATCCAAAACAAGCTGTATCAGGTCAACATGGCCATGGAAAGAAGAATCGTTGGCACTCAAGCAAGAAATCTTTAGACCTTAGGGATATTAGTTTTGTTTCCGAGAAGCCTACACATACGAAGCATAAGTCCTTGAGCAGTCTTGATGTTACCGGGATGATGGCTGAGCTATCCAGCCAGGTCAATGTGAAAGATGTCAACCTTTTGAATCATGACAAAACTGGTGTGGTCATTTCACTCCCATCACATGAAAACCTCCCTGTCACTGAAGAAAAACTGGGGGAAGCGACAAAGGTGCTTGTTAGTCATTTCGTTGATGGGAAGAACACTAAAGATAGCAAAATCCAGCCTTCAGGAGAACTGATGAATGCACTTCAGCTTCTAAACTCTAACAAAGATATGTTCATAAAGCTACTAAAAGACCCCAACTCTCAGCTGGTGAAGCACATTGAGGAGTTTGAGGGTCATCAGGTTTCTGTGGACAAGAAGTTGAAAGTGCAGATAGGTCCTGAATTGGTTGAAGAAGGAAAAAATAAGCACCATAGCTTTTTTTGGAGGAAGTTGAAGGGTCTAGATAGAACTTTATCAAAGAAGAATGAGCATCCCGAAGATGCACATACAATCGTTGTTCTGAAGCCAGGGCCAGATACCTCTCAAATCCTGGGAGTCGACACCAAAGTCCAAGGTGAGAGGACTTCTCATTTTTTCTTTACTGACTTTACAAGGAGATTGAAGCTGGCCATGAAGAGAGAGCAACCACGTTTGGGTAGTTTTGACAAAGTAAATGTTGGAGAAAATCTCGGAATGGCTTCTCCTAATAGAGACCATTTCTTTATTGAGAAAATACCAAAATCTTCTACCAAGAAGGGTAATAAGATAGGCGGTTCATATGAGGCTACTTCTTCACGAGAGCAGCAGATTTCTGACATCTATACTGAGGCGAAGAAACATCTTGCTGACATTGTCGGAAAGAGTGATGCAGACGGTGCCTCAAGCATGCAGGTCCCAAAGTCACTAGGAAGATTTCTTTCTTATTCTGACTATAGCTGTTCACCCACGAGTAGTCCTAGAAAAGATGGGGAACGTAGCGTAGTGGCTCCTGGCAACGAGATCACAGTTCAGCAACTCCAAGAAAAAAACATTAATGACGCAGGTGCAGCTACTGAGTTATGTGGTTCTGCTGAAGAAATTGGGAACGATCTTCCAATTCTGAAAGTCAAATGCAATCCTTGTAATTTAGCAGCGGAGGAGATCCATGCTGAAGGTATTTCCTTTCAAACTGAATTTCGAGTTGATTTATTCATTTTGTGCCACATTCTTGGAACTGTTTCTAATATGTGCTGGAAATTGCACAGGCAATATGGAGATTAAGAGTCCGGATGCCGCTGGACAGGAGAAGCAAGTATCTTCAGAAAACGTATCTGAACCCTGCAGTCTTTCCACCAGTAGGAACGAGCCAGTTGAGCGAGTTGAGGAGACACCAAAAGAGCCTGATGAAAATCAAACCATAAGCTTGAAAGCGGTAGCCATTTGTCAATTCTCCTTTACATCAACTTAATGTTTACACATGAGCTGATTTCTGTTCTATTAATGATCATGAATAGAATAAATAACCCTATGCAAATTAACTTCTTTAAGATTCTGAATTTCGTCTCTCTTGCGAGTGGCAACCACTACTGTTGGGTATATGTTTGTTTTTTTCAATGGTTTTTTCTGAGCAATTTACTTGTGCTATGTATAGGATGTTGAATCTTCTCCCTTGTCATCACCATCAGTCAGTTCAAGAACCAAAGACGTTGAAAATTCAGATGCTACTACTGACCGTTCAGAACGACCAAGTCCAATATCTGTTCTTGAGCCGATCTTTAGAGAAGATGATGTTAGCCCTCCGAGTGTCAAGCTATTTACTGGTACTAATACAAACAAACTGACAATTATAGTGAAATCAAATACTCAACAGTGCATGATATTTCAAAAACTTTTTGCAGTTGCTGAATCGTTCCAACCACGGAGAATTAAATTCGAGGATCAGATTACTTCTGCTCCCTGCTCAAGAGTCTGGGACGAGGACAGGAACAGTGTATTTGAATTCGTAAAAGGGGTGGTACATGTGTCTGGTTTGAAAAGGGAGAAGTTGCTTGAGAAAGTTCTTTTCTCGGATCACATTCTTGACCCATCTGTATCTGATCACGTGGATGCCCTTTCAGACCGCCTTTGTCGTGACCCGGCACCCCTCTTTGACTTAATTGATGAAGTTCTCACCGACATCTGTGGACGCGACTTTGATGGAATCCCATCACTGTTTACGCCATTCTTGCAGTTGAGGTTAAAGAGGAAGGATATTGTCGATGAGATATGGGATTATGTTCACTGGCATTTGCAGTCCGAGCATCAGAAACCGACACTCGATCAAGTTGTTGCGGACGACTTCTCAAGATCCTGGACCTGGATGGACCTGAGACTCGACTGTGAAAGTATGGGCCTCCAGATAGAACAAGACATCCTCAAAGAACTAGTGGAAGATACCGTTATGAGCCTTATTGATTGGAATGACGGGGATGAAGTTTTGGTTCTGGAGATGTAAATGGGATCCGCCTTTCTCACATGTTCCCATCAACAACCGGCTGTCTAGTTACCCGATTGGAGCAAAACTGCCTGTGACATTCGTATGCTTGTAGTTGTAGATAGTCTGTTCATAATAACCTCGTCGGGAGTGACCTTGACTGAGCTCAAGATCCCTGTTGGAGCTTCACAAGAACAAGCATGCTCCCCATTTCACTGACTTAAACAATCTGAAATGGAGGGACAGTATCATAACACACTTATTTTCATCCGCATTGAGCCATAGGAGGGAAGTAGCAACGTCTACACGAAGAAGACGCTATTTCTGGGGCACGGAAAGGTTCGTTACCCCCTCGAAGTGGTTTTAAGTTTTAACTCTGCGTAAGGGTTGTAATTTTATAGGAGATTGGTGGTGTGGTTTGTTATTGTTTAGTTTGTGTCTTTTTTTTTGGCTGATTTGGGTCCGTATTTGGTCCTGATTGTTTTGAGTTTGATTATGTATAGTCATATTTGCTGCACTTTCATTTTGTTATTAGAGAAGCAAACTTGCAAAGAAAATCACAGTTTATCCTTCCAGTTTCATTGTGTTATTACAGATGCAACAATACATCTCCTTTAACGTCAATGGCTACACAGGAGCATGACAACTGGCTAAACCTCTTCTACAAGAAATATTCTACCAGGTAATGTAGCACGGAAACAGACACGGGGAAACGACAATTTCAAAAAACATAGGACACGGACACGGCAAAGATATATGATATATATCATTTTAAAGGTCTTGCAAATATGTACACATTTATACTAATAAGAGCTACCTAGATGTTAAGACCAATAAGATATAAATAAATAATTATATAACATTTCAAATCAAAATATATACAAATAAACATTGCTAAGTCTAAAAATATATCAAAGTATAGAGAGGAGGTGGTCCACCATCATGTCTTGTTACCCTCTCCCCCCGTTCTTCCAACTATATCAAGTTATCAACATAATCTCAAAGTGGTCCACTCCATCTCCATCTTCTATTTCAAATAAACACCCCCTATGCTACCTTCATTAGTTTGTGAGCCTGAACCATCATCAATTTCTAGATCCTTCACTTAAATCTCATATAAATTGAAATCAAACATCACTCAATCAAAGTAATCCTAAATCTGAAAATAAATCAAGGTATAGAGAGGGAGTGAGATAGGGAGAGAAGAGTTGAAGGAAGATTGATAGGAACGACACTCGTTTGTGTTCAGAAAGCCCGGCGATCGACGGTGGCTGGTGCAGATCGAAGAACGACGGTGGCTAGTGTAGAACAACGCTCGGCGGTGGCTAGTGCAAAAGAACGCTCAAGAAGAAAAGGGCAAAGGTTGATAGTCGGGTTTGCTTTTTTTCCTTTTTATTTTAATTATGAACCGGGTTTTTTTTTTAATTCCAAACTGTGTCCATTATTTGTGAACCGTGTCCAAGGCGTTTCCATCGCGTTTCCATACGTGTCCGAAGTTTGATCGTTTCTTGACCGTGTCCAGGCGTTTCCGAGGTGTTTCGTGTCGTGTCCGTGTTTCCGACACGACAATGTGCCCTACATAGGCGTTTATGTGCTACATACCTATATAGGGTTGGATTCATGTGAGAAGCACGCTACCAGTAAGAAGAAAATAAGTGATTTGATTGGTCCACGTGTACAAAAGTGAGTTACAAATCAGCGAACTCGCACCCCCAATTAATTAGTAACATCCACACAAATTAATTAGTAACACCCCACTTTCACATATACAAACTCTTTACATGCACTTTTAAAAATTATTTTTGGCATTTTCACTTGTTAAAAAAATATAAAATATTTTTTTTAATGTAATTTAATTTTATCTACACATAGACACCCACTTTGTATATGTTTTAATGGAAAAAAAGAAGAAGAAGTGGTTCACAAGTTATCAAGAAGTGATTTAGCTCTTTTACTTTTAGTGGTTCAGACCTTTTACTCGTGTGATTCAACCCTTTTTACTCTCAGAGGTTCAACTCTTTTACTCGTGTGGTTCAGCCCCTTTACTCATAAAGGTTCAACCATTTTACGCTTAATGGTTCAACCCTTTTACTCATATGGTTTAGCCCTTTTACTCTTAGTGGTTCAGCCTGTTTACTCTTAGTGGTTTAGCCCTTTTACTCATAGTGGTTCAACCATTTTACTCGTGTGGTTCAACCCTTTTACTCTTAGTGGTTCAACCCTTTTACTCATAGTGTTTCAGCCCTATAAAGAAGTGGTTCGTGAAGCTATAAAGAAGTAAAAGAAGTGGTTCATGGAGTTATAAAGAAGTGGTTCATGAATCTATAAAGAAGTAGTTCATTAAGTTATAAAAAAATGGTTCATGAAGCTATAAAGAAATGGTTGATGAAGCTATAAAGAAGTGGTTCATGAACTTATAAACAAGTGGTATGAACCTATAAAAAAGTGGTTCATGAACCTATAAAGAAGTGGTTCATGAAGCTATCAAGAAGTGGTTGATGAAGTTATAAAGAAGTGGTTCATGAACCTATAAGAAGTGATTCATGAACTTATAAAGAAGTGGTTCATAAGCCTATAAAGAAGTGGTTCATGAATCTATAAAGAAGTGGTTCATGTGCCTATACAGAAGTGGTTCATGAACCTATAAAGAAGTGGTTCATCGAAGTACAATCGACAACTTACATTTAGTCATTCACTCGACTGAACATTGCTTTTGTCGTAACTCGTGAGTCACAATTCAGACATAGCCCTAGGCTCGTTCATTGGCAAACGGTCAAACGTACGCCTCTTACGATACATAAATCACACATAGTATTTCAAAATCCGGATTTCATCCTTGAGGTGCCATGAATTATCCACCATCTCTCGATGCCTCATCTGGCATATAAACATACTTTCATCTTGATATTACCAAAGTGTGAAAACCCTACGATGACAGCACATGGCCGGTAAAAGAGTGGCGGATAAGGTCGCACACTTTTGACACTCTACCGGAGGACTTGGCATTTTCAATGATTTAGGGTGTGTTCGGATTCCATTGCATTTTAATTATAATGCAATTATTTTACCTTGTTTTATGTGAGCGTTTGGTTGTAAAAATAAAAATCTCGTAGAAACCGAGATAAACCCGTAATTTAACCAAATCATCACATGAATCGAGATAAAATAAGCGCATTATAATTAATACATCATGGAATAAAAAAAACATAATTTAAAAACCTTAAAAATTGTGTTAACCAAACACCACCTTATCGCTTTGCATTTGAAATCCAAACACACCCTTAGGTCTTCATGACCTCATTTACTTGAATGTTATCGGATAGGTATCTAACTAGGAGAGTCTTACGGCAAGATGCCTTTCGTCTATTGTCAAGACGAAAATTAAATATTTAATTACGTCGATGTCCTTTTTATTTTTTACAACATTATTACGAAATGGCCTGAGAGATGGAAAAAAAAAAACGAAACACCGAAGTGTCGAAAATTACATCAATCTTGTTGAATGCAATGAAAAACAATTGATAAGAGTAGCAGTTGGGTTTTTACGTTGAGGTTGGTGGGGTTTGACAAAAAAAAAAATTTGGTTTCGGCGTGATGCATATCATTCTCGACAAAGTTCTTTGAGACTTTTCTATCAGCTTGACATATTTCGTTGATACTCTAATATTAACTCAGCAAGTTTCACCGAGAATAGTACGAAACCTCGGCCAAACTCGATGAGATTAATGCTTCATCTCGGCTATTTATCATGAGCTTATTGTGAGGAAATATCTTCCAAAAATCGATTCCGTGATTTACAGAATGATTGGTGCCAGAAAATTTGGAGGGAAATTGAATCCGCGGGAGGAGGTTGATGGAGGAAATTGTAGAAGAAAAAAAAAATTGAGGGTTTTGTGATGAATTAGTATTAATAGGGCATATGAGATTGGTTCAATCTAGGGTTGGGCTTTCGGTCTGGACCAGATTGGACTGGACCGGAAATTCCATTCCGGTCCAAGACGGGTGGACCGGAATCTCCAAAAACTTGGACCGCGTATCGGACCGGGACCGAAACTTATGGTCCCGGGTTTTCCGATCTGCGGACCGGTAGGACAAGAGTAATTAAAAAAACTTGCCTTTTTTTAGATAAAAAAAAATACCTTCTTCTACCTTTACGACTTTACCCACAAATCCCACAATCGGATAGCACTGAAGTCTGAAACTGATGGAAAATGGCGCATTAGATAGATAGATAGATAGTTGGAAAATAGCTCATTATATCCCATAAATGCACGCTCTCTCCTCTCTCTAGTTTTCTAGAGAGAGGGAGTCGGCATCATCATCGGACAACTCTATCGTCGACCACCGTCTTCGCCGGACTTGAGAACCCCTCTTCGGAGGATCATAACCCCCTCTTCGGAGGTCAAAAATCTTTCTCCCCTGAGAACGCCTCTTCTGATGATGATAACCTCCTCGTCGGAATTCTATCTCATCGGACCAAGGCATGTTGGCTTGCCTCCCCTCTTCGTTTACTTCCCTCTGGTCTGTTGAAGTACGTCCATGTAGTGTCGATTTGGGCTGCGTTGGGGCTATGGCTGTATCTTGGTGTTTCCCTTCGTTACGTCTGGTCTTTGGGGCATTTATCCCCTGTTTGAGCAAATTGGTTTGAGGCTTTTTACCCTAGCCTGGTTTCAGTTAGGATTCGTGTAGATCCGGAGCCCCTCGCGGCGAGTGTGGTGTTTTCCTGTTGGATCTATGGTGGGGTTGTAGTGGCGCCTACATCTCCTCTTTCCCGTCCGTTGTTGCCTATGGTCGTCTCTCGGGCTATTGGCACTCACGGGTTTCTCCTCAGATTTGGGATATCTGCCCATCGGTCTGCGAATAAGGCGTGGGTGATGTGGTGTTGCTGACCGGTCTAGCGCGTCGCCTCTCTCTTCCTCGTCATACCCCTCGTCCTAACTAGGGTTGGGCAGAAATTAGATCGGACCGGAATTAGATCGGACCGAGACCAGACCGGAAATTACGGTCTTGGATCGGACCGGGAGTATTACGGTCCGGTCCACGGTCCAAGAATTTTTTTATTCCGGTTTCCCGTCCAAACCCGGGATCAGACCGGAATTGGACCGGACTGTGTTTTTTTTTTAGAAAAAAAATAGGGGTAGCGTGAATAGCCTCCTCTTGCCTTTTATTTCTTTCCTATTTTTTTGTTTTACTCTGTAATAGATAGAAATCTCACGGGCAACCCTAATCCCCTACATAGTCGCCGCCCTCTCTCTCTCTCTCTCTCTCTCTCTCTATCTCTCTCTCTCTCTCTCACGCTCACCTCCATGCCTTTTCATTCACTCTCGGTGCTCGGTCGGGAGCCGCTCTCTCACTCTTTCATGACCAGCCGCTGTCACCCTTCGCCGCTGTCCATCGCTTGTTCGCCACAACCATCGACCCCCTCGCCAATAGGCATCTCTCCCCCTTTTTTTTCCAGATTTTTATGTATATTTTCATATTTATACAAAGGTAATATCGATTTTAGTCTTTAGAATTGGAGAAATCTTAAACATTCATCCTGATTTCAGATCTAGGGTTAGAAAATTCTTTTCAATTTGTACTTTAATTTTCAGATCTAGGTTTTGCTTTTAGGGAATTTCAATTTGTATTTTTAGATCTAGGTTTCAATTTGTACATTTATGGATTTGTTTGCTTTAAGATTAACTTTAATCCTATTGTAAGTTGAATGGATGAAATCATGAATGCTAGACAAGTTGAATCAACGTTGTGTCACTTTCCATAAAGCCATAAACTGTTTTTTTTATTCGTTTAAGTGCAAACAGGCAGGGCTGCAGGATTCCGGTCCAAATGGCCCAAACGGTCCGCGGACCGGAAAACCCGGGATCATATATCCCGGTCCGATCCGCGGTCCAAGTTTCCGAAAATTCCGGTCCATCGGATCGGACCGGGACCAGAATTTTCGGTCCGGTCTGGTCCAGACCGGATGCCCAGGCGGCCAGCCCTAGTCCTAACTACTCGATCTCTGTCGAGCCTGGAGCAACCCTTTGTCTCCCATTCCCGGTCTCTGTGTGCGAGTTCTGGGCGCTTGCCTCGCCCTGGTTGGAGTTGTCGTGCTCTTTTCCGGCTTCTACTCCATCCATCGGTGTATTTCTGCCTTGCACGCCACGCCACGCCCAACATTAAAAAAAAAAAGGAAAAAAGGAAGGAAAAAAACAAAAAAATGATTTATTTATATATTTTTATAAATGATTATATATAAATTAATAGAATAAAACCTGGTTGTTCATAGTGGAAAATTACATTAAACTAATCATTATTATTTTTTAATAATGATTTTATTAATCTCGCTCGAAAGGATGCGTACTAAATCCCGTTAGGGTTAGGATAATTCTATATAAATAGGAATAATTTTGCTTCCTGGCTGACCTGCTTGGCCCGGAAGCTCCTCTCACATTTCCGACGGTTGATTGATCCTCCCTTTTGGCCCGTATTGGTTCCGTCTTCCGGCGTCGGGTCGGTGCTTTGGTGTGTCTGTGTTTGCTCGTTGGTGGGTTGCAGTATCGGGTGTCCTGTTTGATCGACGACGGATCGTGGATGTGTTCGTGGTTGTCGAAGATCCTTCATCTAGGTGGGGGTAACGGCGACGATCCTCTCATCCTCATGAGCCGCCCTTTTCGGTTGGGTACTGTCGACAGTCCTTGCACTCTCCCGCGTTCGTGGCACTTGTGGCGCGCCATGGTTCTGCATCGACTTCTTTGTCGTTTTGATGTCTTGTATGGGTTGATTGGATGTTTGTTTCTTCTCTGTTGTTTTGTGATGATTGTGTTCTGTTTGTATTGACGGTTTCCGTCTGTCGACTTAGTCGGCCTTCGAGTTACGGGTATGCCTGAACTCGAATTTTTACCTAATAAAAAAAATGTATATATATAATATATATTTTCCAACTAACTCTTCCAATCCAACAATCGGAGAGGCCGGTGAGATGGTTGACGCCGACATCCACAACCACCACTACCTTGCTCTCCTCATCTTTAGGCATCGACAACTCCTCCCGACAACCACGAGGTCCACCACCGCCTACCATCACCTCGCTCGCCTCCAATAGAAGGCGGTATCCGCCTGTCGCCGATCGAAGGCCGAACTCGGTCCCCTCCATCCCCAATCGAAGGTCCAACTCAGCCACCGCCATCTCCAATTGAAGATCAAAGGTTGAACTTCGCCATCCCCAATTGAAGATTGAAGGTCGAACTCAGCCACCGCCATCCCCAATCGAAGAGACAAAGTCGCTGAAGATAGAGAGTGATAGAGGGTTGAGAGGAGTGGGGCACTAGGGCCGGCTGAGAAACGTATAGTACTGAAGAAAAAGCCACGCCTCTTCTTTCTTTCATTTTTACTTTTTTTTTTAATTGATAGGGAAGCCGGTCCAATTCCGGTCTGGTCCCGGGTTTGGACCGGAACCCGGAATCTAAAATTTATTGGACCGTGGACTGGACCGTAGTACTTCCGGTCCGATCCAAAATTTGTCCAGCCCTAGTTCAATCACTTGTGTAGAGAAGAAAAAATGGCGACAAAGGCTGAAGCACAGAAACAGCATGTGCGAGGTCTTGTTGACGCTCGCATATTTATGCGGACCTTGATTGAAGACGAGGAAGTAGGTCCCAAAAAAGTTGCAGCAGCGCTTGACAAAGAATTCTCAACGTTTAAAACCATTGAAACAATCTATAGAGAAGAGATGACCTATTAGGAGTCATGATCCAAGTGTAGATGGGTTAGACAACAAGTACAGAGCGTTGTTTGATGCATGGATATCTGCACAATCATCGTCAACCAACCTCGATGTCGAACAAACATAGTCTGCCCTAATATTTTATACGTTTATCTATCTTTGCACTATGATACAATTTTGGACCAATTTATGATTATAACATTATATTTACTTATCTATGACATAAACACATTTACGTTTTCATCGCATTTGGAATATATGTCAAGTTTCTTGTGTTCACTCTAATAAGATTTTTAGGCTAATATAAACACTCGGCCCAGATGTTTGAGCTGAGGCTATACACTTAGCTCGTCAACATTTGTTGAGTTTCTTTTTTAACTCGGCTAGATTTTTTAGGGTAGCATGAATCCTTGACTCGCTGTTTACTCTGGTTAATCACCATATTCTGGAGATTATAGAGGCTAGCATCGATGAGAAGTGAATGAAGAAATAGTTGTGTTTGAGATAAAATCCATACCATCTCCATTCTAAATAAATCCATACGAGCATAACATAGTGAGATAGATCCATATGAATATGACATAGTAATAATCCTTAGATAAACTAGACTAAAATAAAGTTAGTAAGTAAAAAAGCACCATTACAATCAATAATCATTCTCTTCACATAAAGAGGTAGGAAATGGCATGCAAATCTTCCACATTTCATAACACTAACAACCTCTATGCACTAACAACCTCTTAGAAATCCATTAACAATTCAATAAAACAACAAGGAAGAATAAAGTTGTAGACAAGTTTCTCTCTTTGATTAGTGAGAAAGCAAATATAGGAATCTCATCCCAGATCTGCGAGTTGGAAACACATCCTCGTGTAATCTAGTCGAGGTTAGTATGTTTCCTCAGCCCAAAATGCCGAGTAAAGATAAGAATTTCAGCCCATATTACCGAGTTCCTTTGCAACTATGTCGTCACATAAACAGGTAGAAAATGGCATGCAAATCTTCCATATATCATATCATAACACTAACAACCTTTATGCACTAACAACCTCTTAGCAATCCATTAACAATTCAATAAAACAACAAGAAGCTTTATACAAAGCTAAAAAGGAAGAATAGCAGACAAGTTTCTCTCTTTGATTAGTGAGAAAGCAAACATAGGAATCTGAGCCTGGATCTACGAGTTGGAAACACATCCTCATGAAAAATAGTCGAGGTTAGTATGTTTCCTCCGCCCAGAATGCCAAGCAAACATAGGATTCTCATCCCAGATTGCCGAGTTCCTTCGGCCTCAAATCCGCATTAAAATTAACTCCTACCACCTACAATGACATTCAGTGTTCCAAATCCAACCTCTTATGACGAAGACAACAAGAAAACACACCAAAATGCTCCAAAATCAACACTAAATCGATCGAAATCAATGAAGTTTTCTCTATTTCGGTCAAATTTCAAAACACCCAATTTTTATGTTGGATTATCCAAAATCAAAGAAGTTTTTACATTATATGAGAGTAATACCTTTGTTGTGCTAGATTGGTGTAGATTTTGACAACAAAAACACCCTAAAATGTCTAGATCTACAATGAGGTTGAATGGTTGATGAATGTTGGTGTTGATAGGTTGAAGATAAAGTGGGGGTTGAATATGAAGTGGGCTGTAAAAAACCAAGTTAAAGAATTAAAAGTAAATTTTTTTGTCTCGGACCATTCCGTAATTATATTGTAAAAATTAAAAAAGACCTCGACGAAAATATTTAATTTTCGTCTTGACAATAGACGGAAGACATCTTGCCGTTAGACTTATATAACTTGCTAATTCTTTCTTGATTAAAAAAGGGGATTGTTAAATACACCGCTAATTTTTACTGGATATATACACCGCTAATCTCCGCAACTCCTTGCGGAGTTAAGCTCGCACCCTGTTGCGGAATACTTTTGGCGTTGTGCCAAACAACCTTTACTCCGCTAATCTCCGCAACTCCTTGCGGAGTTAAGTCCGCATCCGGTTGTGGAATACTTTGGATATTTTTTTTAAAAGAATAAGCAAAAAAAAAGAAGAAGAAAAGGTACGCATCAAGATGCGGAACTCTTTCACTCCCCCACGACCAAACTTTCGGTGAGTCGTTCTCCTTCGTTTTCGATCCAAACCACCCTCGGACTTTACCACCCTCCTCACCCATGTGCCACGCGGGTCCGACGAACCATCGCGAGCCTCCGACGATGCCCAGACCTCCGATCGAGAGCTCGGAAGTCCACTTGTTCAAAGTTTGAATCTTTGTGAAAGCCGCCCGATTCGATCGCGAACCAAACTTTTGGTGAGTCGTTCTCCTTCGTTTTCGATCCAAATCACCCTCGGACTTCACCACCCTCCTCACCCATGTGCCACGCAGGTCCGATGAGCCATCGCGAGCCTCCAACGATGCCCAGACCTCCGATCGAGAGCTCGGAAGTCCACTTGTTCAAAGTTGGAATCTTTGTGAAAGCCGCCCGATTCGATCGCGAACCAAACTTTCGGTGAGTCGTTCTCCTTCGTTTTCGATCCAAACCACCCTCGGACTTCACCACCCTCCTCAGTCCTCACCCATGTCCCACGTAGGTCCGACGAGCCATCGCGAACCTCCGACGACGCCCAGACCTCCGATCGAAAGCTCTGAAGTCCACTTGTTCAAAGTTGGAACCTTTGTGAAAGAGGGGTTTAAAAAAAAAATAAAAAAATTACGCACCTCACTGCGTAACTTTGTTGAGATTTTTTTTTTTTTTAAACATATAGGTTAGGAAACTCCGCATCCTAACGCGGACCTCTCTCCGCAACGTCTTGCGGACCTTTTGTCAATGGACTTTTAGGGCGTGTTTGGCACGATGTCCGGGGACATCCGCAAGGGGTTGCGGAGTTCGGTCCGCAGAGAGTTGCGAAGTTTAGCGGTGTATCCAGTAAAAATTAGCGGTGTATTTAGAAAACGCGTAAAAAAAAAAAAAGACGAAACGAACTGAAACGACGTCGTCTAAGCGCCAGTCGCCAGCCCTAAACAAAAAATAGGCAGAACCTTCTGGTTTGACATTGTCATGTGCAGCTTGTGCGCTCGCCAGAATATCATGTCCGTTGTGGCGTGTTCTCCATTTTTCGTGCGAACATAAAACCCTCCCCCCCCAGCGAAAAGTCCGATTCGCTTCTTCTTCAATCTTCACCTCTCTGGAGATCCTCTCTCTGTCTCTGCGTTAAGGTACAGCCTCGTATCTTCCCCAAATCTCCCCGATTAGGTCCAATCTTCCCTTGATTTCGGTTCGTTTCATTTGTTCCGGTTTCGTAGGGTTTTCAATTTTGCTTTTCGAATCTTAATCTGATGACAATTTCCTGATTTCGGAATTTCCTTCGTTGTTGTAAGTCATCAATCCAGCGATGTTGGGTACTCTGAGTAGGAGAGTCGCGAGCCGCGGCTCTTCGTCTTCGATTGTAAGTGAACATTCATCGGCTCAAATGTGTAGAATGTTCTCCCCATTTTTGATCGGTTTTGGATGTTCTTTTGATATTTGTGTCTATTTATTGTGTCAAAGCAGATTCTAAGGCATTCGTGGCTTGCATCGGCTTCGAGAGTTTCTTCTGTCGAAGGCGAGGTATTCATTTTCTTTTTTAGCGTAGGATGATGGTTCTTGATTTGGTTTTTGCTGTGATTCAAGGGTGTGTTTTTTTTTTTTGTTTTGATTAAATCCGTCAGAATATTGTTTGAATAACTTTTGCTGATAAGTTTCTTAGCTCGGGAATTGGGTGAAAGTGGAATATTTGAGTCCGGAGACTAAGCATCTCATGATAAAGGACTAAAGGGCATGGAATTCCAATCTGACTGTCCCTGGGATGGCTACCTTCACCTTTTAAGTTCTCTGTAGGAAGTTCCACAGCAAGCTCTTGGTTATACTGTTGAGAGAAAATTGCAAATGCGTGATTTTTGAAACCACCAGTCAATGATGTTCATTTTTGTGCAAATACCAAATCCATCCTAGAATAAGTGAAATGAAATTGTATAAGTGAAACGTTGTAGGAAATTATGATAGCTTTTGTTCCTCCACACATCCAAACCAGAAAGTTCTGAACGTCTGGTTAGCTGGTGTTTTCATGTATTTGCATCCTTGGGATGCTGCTATTATTGTATATATTTTTCTTAAATACCCCCAAAAGATGTACGCGTGTGGATCACTTCAAAAGTGAAAATAGTAGTACAGGAGATGAAAGAACGAAAAGAATGAGAATTCTTCCATGTTTGTGTGAAGGGCATTAAGGAGAAAGAAAAGGATGGTTTCATGTTGAACTTTTTCAAAATCTTTTCATTTGTCTTCATGTCTTAAAATTTTATCACTTATCAGATGATTGATGTAAGTTCTCCTTTCCTATTAGTTGTTGTGGATCCCAAATTACATTACCTTTTCTTCCCTTTTAATCATCATTATTGTGCATTCTCTAGTTCTGTGGTTGCTAATGTAACAGATCATTTCGTACACATCAAAGGTGTATGTTGTGGGTGTTCTTAATGCTTTTATCTTTACCTGACTGAGCAGATAGCATTTTGTTCCAGCCCAAGTGGCCAGTCTAGAAGCTTCTCTCACATTATTTTCCCAGGTACTTAATGGACAGTTTGATTTCTTCACATTGATAATTCTGATTGACACTGATTTATCCATATCCATTTTACTACTTCCTCAAAATCTTCTTCCAATTGCAGGTTCCTCAGCCAGCGTAAAACCAATAAGGTTAGTGAACCGTATGAATTTATTCTATCAAGGTATTATATCTTTAGGACTTGGTCCTTAGGCAGTTTTGTGTTAGAGGTGGGAACTGGTAAAAACCATCAGTAAATTTTATGTGAACCAACTTATTGATACAAAATTTTTTACTTCTATAAATGCTTCATGATAATTTGTATGAAGGTGCTTTATCCAATGGCCCTTGACCAATACAAAATGTTACTCCCTCCGCCTCGCAATACTTGTAGTTTTAGAGTGGTAAAGTTGTATAAAAAAACTTGTTGTTTTAGCTATAATTATTATCTTTATAGGTAATGATTGCTTTTTTTATAGGTAATAATTGCTACTTTTAAGTACTCTAACCTATAAAAGTAAAGTAATATAGGTTTTGTTAAAAATTGTGTATAGAGCTAAAACAACAAGTATTGTGAGACGGAGGGAGTATATCATTAGAACTTGGTCCTTGGGCAGTTATTTGTTGAGGTAGGAACTGGTAAAAACCATCCGTAAATTTTACGTGAACCAACTAATTGATACAAAATTATACTTTTATAACTGCTTCATGATAATTTGTATGAAGGTTCTTTGTCCAATCGCCCTTGACCAATACAAAATGTTATCTTGCGTGGATGTGTGTGAATTATTTTCACCTAAAGTGTTTTCTTGTAAGATTTTGTACTTTTTAACTTCTCCACATTGTTTTTTGTGCAGTGATGCCTTCACATGTCGGCCATTGTTGATTAATCATGGTTTTCAGCGGTCATTTTCTTCCGATGAGGGTATGAGATTATTTCTCCTCAATTTGTGTTGATATTTATACCTCAAGAGAAGAGGCTATTTTATGGCAAGCTCATACGAGTTTATATATCTTCTTTGTAACTTTCTTTGAAATCCTTCGTTTCTTATCTCATTATGTAAAGCAGGCGACCTGGTTCATGCTGTTGTACCGCATATGGGGGAATCGATTTCTGATGGCACTTTGGCAAAATTTCTGAAGAGTAGGCAACCTGTTTTTTAATTTTATTTTAATAAGATCTTACTGTTATATGCTTATCTTTATAATTTTAAATGCTTCATTTATCCTGACATATGTTCATGGCAGGTCCTGGTGACAGAGTAGAAGTTGATGAAGCCATTGCTCAAGTCGAAACTGATAAAGTAATTTGAATGAGCAGTTGTTATTGTTTATTTCCACAACATTACTCGGAGCTTAAGCAACTAATGTCACATATAAATGGTTTTCTGACTTCAGGTGACCATTGATATTGTCAGTCCTGAAGCAGGAGTCATCCAAAAGGTATAGTTGAAAAAAATCATTCACCTGTTACATTTTCCACTTTTCAAGTTTCTCTTATTTTTTGGTTCATTTGGCTAAAAGTGTTTGCTCCTGACTTGATAGTTCATTTCTCAAGAAGGAGAAACTGTGGAACCTGGTATGAAGATTGCTGTCATATTAAAGGGTGCTGAAGGAGCTGCTCCAGCTGAGAAAGCTGCAGCTGATCCATCACCTGCTGCGAAAAGCACTGAGGATAGCAAAGAAATTAAAGTTGAAACTACTCCCATCAAGGAAAAGTCAAAACCTACACCGCCAGCCCCTGCTTCCACTCCCAAGCACACTCCTTCAGAGCCGATACTTCCTCCAAAGGAAAGGGAGAGACGGGTAAGCTGTTCTATCTTGTTTATGCGAAATAATAATATGTATTGGATTAATTTCTACAAGTGTCCTCTTAAAAGTCAGAAATTCCTACCATGTGCACTTTCTCAAAATCTATCTTGGAATACCAGGTTCCAATGACAAGACTTAGAAAACGTGTTGCAACTCGTTTGAAGGATTCTCAAAACACATTTGCGTTGCTGACCACATTCAATGAAGTTGATATGTAAGTCTTATGACATAATCTAGTCATGTGTGCATCTCTTCTCAAGCTTTATTTATTTGCTTTGCAAGTTTGAAAAGTATGTATGTATTCATGTCTTATTTTCTTGGCTATCCATGTGTGTGAAGTGTGGAGGGCAGGGAAGTTTTGAATTCAAATCTGAGTTCAGCTACCACAAACACACACAAGAACACAAAGAAAGCAAAGGTCCCATATGAAACTCATCAATATCGTTGAGCAAGAGAGAAACTCTCTAGCCTTGGTTACCACCTTTACACACCATTTCAGAATAGATTTTGGGACCTATTTAGGTTCAGAATACCCTTATATACACCACTTACCCTAAGCTAAAGGGACTACATTGAGCTAACCATTCCCTGTTTACTGTCAGCATCCTAACAGGCCCTCCCTCACAATCTTAGGGCTTTGTACTTTCACCTTGCTTCTTTCGTGAGATAGGCTTCTACACGTTTCTTTTCTGTTTTCTTCTTGTACAAAGCTTTCCAACCCTGCCTGGAATTAACTGTTCAAGGCTAAACTCAATTCCCGATTGCGCAAGCTTGGCAGCACAATTCCCATTCGGATCACCGTTATAAGCTCCTGCACCTCAACAGGCTCTTCATCGTTTTGAAATTCAATGGCAAACTTGTCTCGATCCATCACCATACTTATATTGCCATAATGCGAGCCATTCCACTCCCAAAATCAGATCAGTTTCTCACGAGGGCAGTGAGTAACAGCTAAATAAAAGTGTTTCCTTCCATCAGTTGTAGTCTAAAAGTCGAAGTGATAACCTCCAATTCCTATTCTTCTACCTGGCAGGGTCCTTTGAAAGTGTTGCTTGAGCCGCTATTATTTAGGGCAACAATGGTGTGCACATCCATGGTCACAGTGACCTGTCTTCATGAATCTCAATGTTATTCCCAGTTTTCTGAGCTGCATATGAGCCTTTCCTCCATCTTTTGAGCCACTTCAGCTGTTTCAACTGCTTTAAAATCAACAGTAACTCGGAATTATTTCTAAACCCAACTCACAAACATGCCATGAACGTTAGGAGCATCTGTAGCCGTGTGTGTAATGTTGATGAGCCGTTAATATGGGCCCTTAGCTTTGAGGTCTTCTTGCTCTTTTGAAATTGTTGATTGGATTCCTGGGGAGCAAAGTGTTTCCTTCCACCAGTTGTACTCCAAAAGTCGCAAGTGATAACCTCCAATTCCTATTTAACAGCCAAGACCCTATGAAAGTGGTGCTTGACCCACTGTTATATAAGGCAACAATGGTGTGGACATCCAAGTTCACAGTGACCTGTCTTCAGGAATCTCAATGCTTATTCCCATCTTGCTGAGCTTCCTATGAGTCTTTCCTGTCTTCTTTTGATCCACCTCCACCGTTTTAACTGCTTTTAAGTCAACATTAACTGAGGATTATTTCTAACCCCAACTTACAAATATGCAAAGACCGGTAGGAGCACCCGCGAGTGTATTATTGACGGCGCCGAAAACACGGGTCCTTAGCCTTGAGGTCATTTTGCTCCTTTGAAATTGTTGATTGAACTTCCTGGGGAGCTTTCTGGTTTGCACCTTCTCACCTTCTGTCTGTTTTGCTTAATATGAAGACCTAGCAGGAGCTATTACCTTTTTGACTGACACAGCTGGATTTCATTAAAATTTGGCCACCAGCCTATCCTCTGGCCCATTCCCAGTGATGCTTCTAAAGGGGTGTGCTCCATCTATCCAGCTGGGTTTCGTGCCCCTTACCTTCATCCATAGCCTCTAGACGGATCTTGTTCTCAGCATTGGGAGGAGCAATCTGCTATTGCCCATTTACCCCCTTTCCGACCTTCTTTCCCGACTTTAGCCCCTACTTGTATAGCTCCCTTTCATTTATTCTTGTGGTGAATAGAACTTCCTCCTATGTTGCCCTCATCTTCACAGGCATTTCTTCCTTGAGTTTGAGGAGGAAGTAGTCCAGGGAGTTTTTTCTTTTCGAGCCCTTCAACTTTAGTTTCTCATGCCACAAGTTTGTCCAAATAAATGGCGACGAGCTCCATTTGGCATATTAACCCGAAATCTGTGAAACGAGTTTGTCCAAATCAGGTTCTACCACAACACTGGTAGGTGCATGGTAGGAGAACCTGAGGCACTAAGAAGGTTTCACGACCGTGGCTTTGGAGGTGATCGACTCCTCTGTAAGGGACTCCTTTCGGCTTTTTCTAGATTGAAGGTAATTGCGTTGAGTTTTTTCTCCAAGCTAGCTATGCGATCTCCTTGCCTCTCACTTCTCCCCAGGATAGTTGCCACTTGCCACTACCTTCAAATCCTCCATGCCCCTTTCCGTCTTGCCTACATGCTCATCCTTCTTAGCCATCCTCGCTCTGAAAAAGAGCACCAATTGTTTGATCTTAATATGAGATTAGACGCAAGTATTACAAACACACAGAAACATAGAGAATTGATCACAGGTCAAGAGGCCCCCTGGAAACTTGTCAGTCACAGAATGATACACCCTCCCTGGCCAAGACTACTTCTTTGACAATAGATTTGAATACCTGTTTAGTATTAGAATATCCTTATCTGTACTACTTACCCTAAAGTTTAACTGACTGGCAATTAGCTAACTATAGCCTGGTTACAGTCAGTAATCCAAATAAATCTCCCTCACAATCTTACTGCTTGGGATTTTGACCTGGTCTCTAACTTGAGCTAAGACTCTTCTACTCCTTTTCTTTCATGATTTTTTCCTAGACATAACAGATAGAATGGAGTTTTTCTTTGACTATAAAATATGTTTGAATTCTTGTCAAGCGCTAGTTCCTCAACTCTCTTTGTAGCATCGGCCCTGATTAAATGAGAGTTAACTACAGTTGATTGGTTCCTTACATGGCAGGACTAATTTAATGAAACTCCGTTCTGATTACAAGGATGCTTTTCTCGAGAAGCATGGTGTCAAGATGGGTTTCATGTCTGGCTTTGTAAAGGTACATGCACTCTACACATTCAAGAACTTTATTTTGCAGTCAACTAAAGTAAAACAAATATGCTTTACTGCAAGTGCAATCATTATGTTTTTGTTCATAACGATTTTTCATTTTCTTTTTCCCTTAGGCTGCTGTGAGTGCACTACAATATCAGCCTGTAGTCAATGCTGTTATTGATGGAGATGATATCATTTATAGAGACTACGTTGATATAAGCATAGCTGTTGGTACACCAAAGGTTTGTATCTTCATTTCGTGATGTCAAATGAAGTTTGTATTTTCATTTCATAATGTCAAATGAAGCGAGCAGATCTATACATTGTGGAAGAATGACTCATTTATACACGTTGGATCTCCATGTTTATTTGTAGCTCTACTACGGTTTTCTAATTTTACTACTACAATTGCACCACTTTACCGGATAAAAAAATTCCTAGTGAAGGAACTTCCTGGTCAGAATTCCCAGTTGCTGAAATGGTTAGAAGAGGAGAATAGGAGCCAAGAATTGAATCAACAGGATGGCTCCTGTTGTAGCAGGGTGTAGCAGTTATAATAGGGGGCTATAGAACAAGCCCTTGAACAGACTAAACTCTGGGCATAGGCAATGGATCATGAGTAACTCTGCATCTCTCCGAATTAGGTGGCTGTGAGGGCTGGTACTGGGAGGACTAACAGATGGATTGGTCATCTGGGTTGGTACCTAATTGCGAGTTATGGAGGCAGTGTGAGAACTGGAGTGGGGATGACATAGGAGAGAGGATTTGGAGAAAAAGGAAGCTCATTAGTTCAAAAGAAATAGTGAACTGATAATTGGCTTGTTTCTATGCTTTTCTTTTAACACTCTTTGAACAATAGTTTTCATTCCACTGAAAGAGGTACATGTTTTTCTAGGGCTTGGTGGTGCCAGTTGTTCGCAATGCGGAGAAGATGAATTTTGCTGAGATAGAAAAGGAGATCAACACCCTTGCCAAGAAAGCCACTGATGGATCCATATCTATTGATGAAATGACAGGTGGTACATTTACCATATCCAATGGCGGTGTGTATGGAAGCTTGTTGAGCACACCTATCATCAACCCTCCACAGGTATGACTTTAGAGTTGTCATTCATTTTTATTAAATATGTTAACATTTCCCTACATTCCCAAATTAATTTGTGTTTTTTAACATTTCCCTATCGGAAACACTCTCTCGACTAGTTCGGGGAAAGAGTGCGTACATCTTGACCCCCAGACCCTGCCTTATCGCGGGATATACTGGGTTGTTGTTGTTGCTTGTGTGAATCCTCTTTTTCCGGTTTCATTGGGAGGATTCTGATCTTAAAATCACTATTGTTTCAGTCTGCTATTCTAGGAATGCACTCAATAGTGAACCGTCCTATGGTTGTTGGAGGCAATATTGTGCCCAGGCCAATGATGTACATTGCTCTAACATATGACCATAGGCTGATTGATGGTAGAGAGGCAGTTTTCTTCTTGCGCCGGATCAAGGATGTTGTGGAAGATCCACGCAGACTTCTCCTCGACGTATGAAATGCTTGGCAGGCAGAAGTTGCCTTTACTATTCCATAGTTTGCTGTTATTTTTGGGTAAAGACCTGTTTATCCGCGAGTGAGTATTTTAATCCATAATAAATTTCTAGACATCAAATTTTTGTGGGGGTCCTCATGTTCTACCCCACCGAGTTTAGATGTTTTCCAGTTGCTTGCGGCAGGCCAAGATTTTGGGCTTGGAAGGTACAACTTATCAATGGTACCTGATTTAAACTCCTTATATATGTTGTTCCAGATGCTTTGTGGTTTGCTTGAATTGCAGATCTCAAATACTAGAGCCTTTCCTTTCGGAATAAAATTCGAAAGAGAGGCCTGGTTGCAATTGTGATGCTGTCTTGCTTGCTTGGCTTGCTTAGTTTGTTTGACCATGCTCTGAGAAGTGAAATAATTTGTCTCATCCTATTCAAAGGGTTTTCAAGTTACATGCAATTGGGCCAAAAGTAAATTGCTACATGGAAGATGCTAAGAACATTTAAAGAAGTACTCAATAGTTCCATAGCTCATATAACGGATACATTTTCGGCAAGTTGCCTTCACGAAGAGGAAATACAGATCTGTATCCACTGCACGAGTACTGATCAAACCAACAAGCTGGAGGAAGATAGTGACAGCATTGACAAAGTCACCAGGCCGGCAAAACTAAGAGAGTTGTTCATTAAATCGTAGAATGAGATACGATGGAACAAAAAACATGTACGTGATGAAGTTATAAATTTGTGCTACAGGGGCTCAAGCTTGCCTGGGATGGTGGTTACAGGTCTGTGATTCTGGAGACGGACTCACAACTTGTAACTACCCTCCTAGGCAAAGAGTTGCCACGGTGCCACCTGCTAGCTAGCCTTGTTAATAAGTGTCAAGGCTTTCTGAGTAGGAACTGGACTATCCAGCTCCGACATGTGTTCCGTGAAGCTAATCACATCGCGGGTCACCTGGCTAGCATAGCTTTTAATTATAACTATGGTTTAACTGTATTGCTTGACCCGTCTGTGGGTGCTTTTAGTTTTTTGAATGAGGATGTAAGGGGTCGGGCTATCCCCGTGCGCGGACTAATTAGCCCTTTTCATTTTCTAATAAAAGTGCGGCTAGATTAGACCTGGGCAAACGCGGGCCGGTGGGCCGGCCCGTCCCGCCCGCCCGCTTTGTTGGACAGGCTTGGGTGGAGGGAAAAGCCCAAGCGGGCCTCTAAGCCCGGCCCGCACCCGCAGCGGGTACGGGATTGGGAAGGCCAATCTAACCGTTACGGGCCGCTAGGCCCGTAACGGGTACCCGCTATTATATATATCTATATTAAAATATATAAATAATACGTAGTATAAATTATAAGAAAATAAAAAACAAAAATAATAAAGTATCTATAAAGTATACGATATATCCTAATTCAAGCTAAATGCGTAAATTCCTATGTCCCTGACTAGCAGTAGCTATTGCACAGCAACTCTCCTATTAGTCCCATATTCCAAATCTGAGACCTCTCAATCTCCAATATATACTGTACATAGCCACTAACATCAACTAGCAAATATTGCCACTTTCTTTTCCCTGTTTAATGTAGCACACAAGTCATTTTGACATTTTGTAGCTTAATTCCTTGTGGAAAAAAAACATACAGCCTCGCCTGCTTAAAGCCTCAAATAGCCGGGTAAAATTTGGCGGGTACCCGCGGGCCGCCCGTGCCCGCAATAGCGGACATGCTCGGACAATGTTTTCAACCCGTTAAGCGGGCTTAGCCCGGCCCGTGCCCGCAATACCGGGATAAAATTTGGCCTAAAGCCCGTCCCAAGCCCGGCCCGCGCCCGCGTTTGCCCGGGTCTAGGCTAGATGCGCGGATATCACCGTCTCTCATTTTGACAAAAAAAAAAGTTACTACATGCTAAAGTTATAAAATAATTATAGTTTGACCCCAAAAAAGGGAAAAAGGAAACTAATTTATAGAGAAGATTCAATGGCACAAATCACTCGCAATAACGTGTAAACCCACCCGAAATGGTAGTCTAAATCCCGTTTGGGTTTGATCCCGAAAGGGTCTTCCCAAAAGGTTTTGAGTATAACCACCCGAAAGGGTTTGAGAAAATCCCGCAAGGGCTTGTCAATATTTCTGTAGGTGAAAGCTTGTTGGCGTTTTGTATCAAGCAGTTTGCGGCTCTGCTTCCGATGTTTCTAGGAGATCTTCTGCTTGGTTGAGGGGGGTGTGGAGTCTGTAGTCGGGTCTGGCTGGGGTCGAGGTGGTGCGCTCAAGGCGACTCCGTATCCGGGATAGAGTTTCCTTGGAGTTCGTCTGCACTACCCACAGGAGATAGTGTCCTGCTGTACTACTGGCCCGCGGTGTGCTTGGCTGCGTTCTTCGGCGGCTTCCTCAGCTTTTTGGGTGTTTGATCTTCTTGGAACGTTTTGTTGTAGGGTTTATTTCTGTTTGGTTCATTTCGCTTGTTATTTGTATTGCTGTTTTTAGTTTGTTCTGTTAGATGGTTCGCCATCTGCCGACTTGTCGGCCTCTCGAAGAGTCAGACCTGTCTGACCTTCGAATTTTGACCTAATAAAAAAAAAAAAAAATGGCACAAATCACTCCCAAATCAACCTAATTTAGTCTTAATTAAATTTCAGAATTAAGTTAACCATCGGAAATCAAACCCTTCTTTCACAAATCAATCTCAATTCCTGAACAATGGGTTAGGGTTAGGGAGGGCTGGTGGTAGCTGGCAGATCTGGAAGTGTTAGGCGGCATGAAGGTTTTGCAAGGGCGTCGACGACTCGACTAGGATGATGGCCAAGGATGGGGAGTCGGCGTCGGTGATGGTGGTGCTTGGCTGGAATAACAACCAACATGGATCGTGGAGGGTGGTGGTGTGTACGTAGGGAGCGAATGGGGTCTTATATTTTTCGAATATTTCTACAACACAGGATAATTTTTAATGGGCGAATCAAATTTTTGTTACCTTGAAGGAATTAATATCGTTCTTAATTTAACAATTAAAGAGGAAGCCAATTAAGTGGACCCTTCAACCATGGAGCTCACATGATATATATTCGAATTTGGAGTCGTGCCTTTCTAGTTTCTAGTGTGGTTTTCCTCATCGGATTTGTCTATGCACCCATTTTTTCAAACCTTCTTCCACCATTTGATAATCCCATTTTCTCCACAATTCAAGAGGACAAGTAAATGAAAAAGTACTTGAGGATAATTTTTTGTTATCCATCTTGCTAATAGATAAAATTTTATCTTTTCAATAGATTTTATAAAAAAGGTAATTGCTCCCTACCTTGTTCTCATCAATGAAAATCAACCAAAGGCCCCAAATTTGAAAATTGAAAGGGAATATTCTTCCAAACATTTGTAGTTCTCTAAGTAGAGTTTGCATATGTACGGGATATGTTGGTGGAGTTGGAATACACATTCTTTTATTGATTATTTAATGTAAATGTGGATTCGAGGAGGAGATGGTCATATGCACTTGGAGAGTTTTACATGAAGACTTAGGGTGTGTTTAGTAACCATAGCTGAATGTGTAGTTGAAGCTGAATGAGTAGCTGAATGGGTAGCTGATAAAAATTAGCTGATAAAACAGGAGATTTGTGTATATAAAAGGAAAAGCTTTGAAAAGCTGAGGTGGGTAGCTAGTGAAAATTAAATTTCAAAACGCTAATTAACTAATAATGTTAGCTTTATTTAATTTAAAACTATATAATGTTAAAACAAAAAGCTTCAAAACGCTACCTGTGTTGCCAAACACACCCTTAAACTATTTGTTTCTTCGGTAAACTGAAGCTTTAGTTTGAATAAAGTTGTGAGATTTTTATTCTTGTCCTTATTCCAAATTTGAATGTTTTGACTTCTTTGCGCTTAATTATTTGGATGTATTTTATTCTCTCTGGCTTGATGAACTAGTTAAAATAGATTCATTTAACTACTAGGATTTTGTAGATTCCTCGTAGAGAAACTTAACTCAAGTGGCAAATCCCATTAGGGTCCGTTGAACTAATTGGATAGGTAGGAAGTTGAATGTGTGTTACATCTTCCGTCTATGTAAGAGTTGCGGGTACCTTAGTCAATCTATGGTCTTAAAGCTATTACTTGGGTGAAATCCTTCGTATGTGTAAGGGTTGCTTGAGAAATAAGGGTTTCTAGCACTCGTTGGACTAGTAACTATATTAGGTCGGGACAAGAACATTCGTAGGAAAAGAGAAGAACTTGAGAATGATCAATGATCAACTAACCAAACTAAAGTGGATATTAGTATATGAAACTATTTTCTTAATTATTATCTCCATTAATTTGTTTATAGTTTATTTCGTTTTCTTTCTAATTTTGTCACCCAAAGCCCCATTTTTCTATTAATTGGTAAATATACGTTACATAAGAATACTTGATTCTTTGTAGGATTGACCTCTTTCTTGCTCGCTATATTATTTTGTAGGTTTGAGTTATATTTTGATAGGAACAATAACAATTTTCTTCTATCAGATACCCCCTAGAAGGAGCGTATTTAGCAGTACATTAACTATAGATGGAGTTATGTGCATAGGGCATGTAGTTGTATTCCAACAACTACAAAGCAGTACTATCCCTCATAGTATTGGGATGCTCGCACCTGCGTTGGTGCTATAGGAACCTCATGATGAAGGGTTTCCTCCACACCAAGCCACTACGAGATCCCCTGGATTGTTTGTAAGAATTTAATATGAAACATATTAAACATGGATGAATTAACTTATGTGAAAACATACTCGCTAATCATATACGGTCATGCGGGGGATGGGGTGGTTTCTAGGGTACTGGCTGTTGTTGAGAGATGATGAGTACGAATAGGTGGCAATGTATGAAGAAAGTAAATAGCTATCAATAATTCATCTCAATCAAGCAAGAAAAATAGGCAAACATCAGCAAAATGTATCATTCATGACAGCTGCAGCAGCATAACCAGAAATGGCTCTCATGCCTTAATCATTGGCGGCTCTCATCCCCAAAACCCTACCTTTGGGGGAGCAAAACATTGTCTTATATAGTATGCATTGTAGGGAGCATGTGCAAGTCACATGGGACAGCTGTCCCTTATTACACAAGAAGACAAAGATAATTGAACATGGCTTGGGACCACGTTTTAGGATGAAATGCAGAATATGAAAATTGAGCTAAGTAGTTGAGTTAGTGAGATAAATAGCTTAGTAAATCATGCCTAAACATGATAATCTTCATATCCCCCCCCTCAAGTTGGACTTGGTGGGAGACCAACAAGTCCCAACTTGAAGGAGAGGAAGTAATGTTGCTTCACACCGAGAGGTTTAGTAAGAATGTCTGCAAGTTGAACACCAGTCCTCACATGCTGTGGCATAATGAACCCTTCTTGTAATTTCTCACGAACATAATGACAGTCTACCTTCAGGTGTTTGGTTCTTTCATGAAAGACTGGATTCTCAACAATATGGATGGCTGATTTACTGTCACAAAACAAAGGAATATGTAATGGCACCTTGATTTTCAGCCCTTGCAAAACACCTTCTACCCAAACAATTTCACTGGCGGTTGAGGACATGCTTCTATACTCTGCTTCAGCAGAAGACTTAGACACTGTAACTTGTTTTTTAGTCTTCCAAGACACCAAAGAACCCCCAAAGAATACATAATATCCTGTAAGTGATCTTGCACTGAACTGGCAAGATCCCCAATCAGCATCACAAAAAGCAGCAAGGTTCATGGAAGAATTGTTTGGATAATGCAAACCTGTGGAAACTGTCCCTTTCAAATATCTGACTACATGGATAGCAACATCAAGGTGTGGTTGTCTTGGCTCAACCATAAACTGACTTAGGTGTTGGACATCATAGGATATATCAGGTCTTGATAGGTTTAGAAACAACAACCTACCTATAAGCCTTCTATACTTCTCTGGATCTTCCAAAATGTGACCACTGTCTGTAGAAAGCTTCAAACCTCTTGGAAAAGGAAACGAAGCAGGTTTACAGTCATTCATTTGACAATCATCAATAATGTCAAATATATATTTCCTTTGATGGAGCAAAGTGCCTGCCTTATCATGCATAATCTCAAGACCAAGGAAGTATCTGGCTCTTCCTAGATCCTTTATAGTGAAAGCCTTATGCAAAGCTTCTTTAGCCTGCCTAATCACAAGTTCATCATCTCATGTGATCAACATATCATCAACATACACAAGTGCTACCACAATTCCAGTAGGAACTGTTTTGAAAAATAAAGAATAATCCTCATAAGATTGATTATAACCCAGGCTCAATAAAAACTCACATAACTCTGTGTTCCATTGTCTAGAAGCTTGCTTTAAACCATGTATAGATCTCTTCAATCTGCATACCTGACCAGGTTTCTCAGTGACATAACCCTCAGGAGGCACCATATAAACCTCCTCTTCTAATCTCCCATGGAGAAAAACATTATTCACATCAAGCTGATACAGATTCCAGTTCCTCATTGTGGCCACAGCAATTAGAATTCTCACAGTGGAGAATTTTGCAACTGGGAAAAGGTGTGCTTATAATCCTTTCCCTTAATCTGATTGTAGCCTTTAGCTACCAATCTTGCTTTGTATCTCTCTATGCTTCCATCAGATCTATATTTAATTTTATAGACCCATTTACTCCCAATAGCTTTGTGACCTTCAGGCAACTGTGCTAGCTCACAGGTTTCATTTCTCTCTAAAGCTTGAATTTCCAAGGTCATAGCATCCACCCATTTAGAGTGTTGTGATGCCTGCCTGTAGGTATATGGTTCAGGTTCAGATGCCATGCAAGCAAATGAGTTCAACACTTCTGTATCTTTGCCAATTTCATCTCCTAGACACTGAGCAAGACAAGACTGAGACATAGAGTCCCTTGATCTATTATTTCTGCAAATGTAGTCCTGCAATCTCCTGGGAGCAACATGTTCTCTTACTGATCTCCTTAAAGGAGGAAACACATTATGATCTTGTAAGATCTCAACTGACATCTGTTCAATGCTTCCACTAGAATTGAGAGAGTTTGCAATCTGTGAAGGAATAGGGGACTGATAAGAGTGGCTATGATCATTACCCACCACATCATGTGATGGTGTAGAGTTAGAACCAGAACCACCAGGTAACTGATAGATAAAATGCTCATTTTCTGAAGCTGGGTTCACCAGAGGTAGCTCCACTCTTCCTTCACATAACTCATCTGCAGTTTTGTCAATTTTTTCCTTGAAAGGAAAAATATTTTCTCTGAATTCTACATCTCTGCTAACAAATACACTTCTGGATTCAAGATCCCATAATTTATATCCCTTTTGACCAAAAGGATATCCCAGCATTACACATCTTCTGGCTCTTGGCTTCATTTTATCCTTATTGGCAGGAGGGGCATAACATAAGCTTCCAATAACTTTGAGATCATCATAACAAGCACGTTTGTTGAATAATTTTTCATGAGGTTTTTTCCAATTCAAGACCTCTGTTGGCATTTTATTTATGAGGTGAGTTGTAGCTAACAAACACTCACCCTAAAATCTCAATGGCAAACCAGCATGTATCCTCAAACACCTTGCTGTATCAACTAGATGTCTATGCTTTCTCTCAACTCTCCCATTCTGTTGAGGAGTATATGGGATGGATTTCTGATGAATTATGCCTTTTGAAGTGAAGAGATCTGTGCAACTTCTCTGAACAAACTCAGTACCATTATCTGTCCTCACAGACTTCACACATTTCTCAAACCGATTTTCCACATACATCAAAAAATCTTTCACTGGTTGATAAACCTGCATTTTGTTCTTGAGCAAAAAAGTCCAAGTGACTCTAGTGTAATCATCAAGCACATTAAGGAAGTAAGAAAAGTCATTATAAGTGACACATTTATATGGACCCCATAAATCCATATGGATTAATTCAAAAGGCTTACTAGCCATGTTCGAGCTTCTCTGAAAAGGAAGCCTGTGATGTTTAGACAAAGAGCATGATTCACACTAGAATTCATCCAAAACAAAAGGACTGAACATGTTCAAATGTCTCAACTTGGAAATAGAACTATGACCAAGTCTAGCATGAGCTAATTCTAAACTTAAACTAGCTTTATTACAACTTCTCATCAAAACAGCTTCACTTGCATTGCCACTTGGTGATTCAGAACTGATCTTGTATAATCCATCCTTCTTGATTCCTGTGATGAGCACCTTCCTAGATCCAGGGTCCTGGAAATAACAATGAGATCTAGTGAATATAGCAACAAGATCAGTATCATCAAGAATCTTTCCCACTGATAATAATCTGTGTTTGAAGTCAAGCACAAGTAATACATCACTTAGCAACATAGATTATGTCAACTGCATTTTTCCCATTTCAGACACAGTTTTAATAGATCCATCAGGCAATCCTATATGAATAGGCTTACCCACTTTCTCCTTGTTACACAAGGCATGTGATTCTACTATCATGTGGTCAGTAGCCTCTGTGTCCACAATCCAATCCACACAATTGCTTTCTTTCAAAACACTATTTACATTGTTTGTAGGGATCATACCTGCAAAATTGGCATATGATCCACCTCCACTGTCACTGTGTCTCTTTCCTTTTATCTTCTTAAGCACCTCCTGATAAACTGCATTTACCATAGTTGCATCAAGATTGCCTTCTGTACCTTCATCATCTATAGGGCTATTCTGAGTTTGAGCATTCATTGATCCTGCCACATTTGCAGAGCCCCTACCAGCAATTCAAGTTCTCTCATTCTCTTTCAGCTCCTTGAACCACTCAGGAATTCCATGAAGCCTGAAACACTGCTCTGCCAAGTGACCCTTCATCTTGCAATAAGAGCATGTTGAATTCTGCTTAATCCTTTTCAACTCTCTCCAATCCTTTACTTCCTTCTTGAAGTTAGGATTGTTGAGATTAGAGCTGTTATTATTGCTGTTGCCTCTATACTGAAAATTGCCACCACCCCTGTTAGCTGCTAAAGCACTGGAATCAGTGCTAATTCCTTGAGACCTAGGTGTCCCATTAGAAGCATCATTTCCTCTTTCCACTTGCTGAAGTATGTAATAAGCCTTGTTAATACTAGGCAAGGGATCTGTAGAAAGTATAGAGTTCCTAGCAGCATCATAATTTTCATTCAAACTAGCCAGAATCTGCGTAAGTCTGTTTCTAGACTCAATCTCACAAAACTTCTTCTTCAAGTCACATGTACATTTCTCCAAGGCACCACACATACACTCAGGTATGTTCTCCAGAACTTGGAGTTCATCCCAATATCTTTTAAACACATTATAAAGATCAGCAATGCACATATTACCCTGCACAACATTCCCAAGTTTCCTTCTAATCTGAAAAATTAGAGGAGCATTATACTGGCCAAATCTCTCCACTATTTCATCCCATAGGGCTTTAGAAGAATCCATGAACATGGACCCTTCATCCACACTCTTGCTCATAGAGTTAAGGAGCCAACATCTTACCATATAATCAGCCCTGATCCATTTCTCCAAATCAGCATGACCAGTGGCAGGTTTAATACATGTCCCATTTATAAAGCCAAGTTTACATTTTGCTCCAAGAGCCATCATCACACCACGACTCCAAGTCATGTAATTAGTCCCATCAAAGGGTATAACAACTAAGAGAGCACCCGGATGATCCGAGTTAGACAAGAATAAAGGATCATTAAGATTACCTTGTGCAACCATTTCTTCAAGATTTATGTCTCCAGAATTGATCACAGTGAACAAAAGCAGCAGAAAAATCACAGTAAAAGGATCCAAACTTCCCAGAAAATGAGTTGTCGCTTTGATACCATATGAAGAAAGTAAATAAATATCAACAATTCATCTCAATCAAGCAAGATAAATAGGCAAACATCAGCAAAATGTATCATTCATGACAGCTGCAGCAGCATAACCAGAAATGGCTCTCATGCCTTAATCATTGGCGGCTCTCATCCCCAAAACCCTACCTTTGGGGGAGCAAAACATTGTCTTATATAGTATGCATTGTAGGGAGCATGTGCAAGTCACATGGGACAGCTGTCCCTTATTACACAAGAAGACAAAGATAGCTGAACATGGCATGGGACCACGTTTTAGGATGAAATGCAGAATATGAAAATTGAGCTAAGTAGCCGAGTTAGTGAGCTAAATAGCTTAGTAAATCATGCCTAAACATGATAATCTTCATACAATGCTCAACGAATTGAACCACCACATGTAATCAAGTGCCACGATGTAAGGTTCCCTTTCTATTCGGTGATCGTTGAATGATATGAATGTTTCGAGGTTGTGACAGTCATCCCCTCTGTCAAATTCTACGAACCACTTTAGTCTCAATTACCTAGCACCCAATGTACGATCTTCACACTTTGGTATCAATCTAGGAACAGGGACGATCTGCACGAAACCAAATTGTCAAAGTACACGACCAGACATGTAGGCCTCTACTATATCACCGAAAGCGATAACCCCTTGATATGGTGATACCATGTAATATCCATCAAAGTCAAATATTTTGGTCCTCGTAGAAAATGAACTAGACAACTTTCGCCCTCATGCATTCGATTTGATTAATAAAATAAGCAGTCCTATTTGGGCTCCACTTCGGAGTGGGCCAGTCGATGTACCGATGTGCCCATCGAGGATCTTCATGCAGCAAGGGGTCCTCCGACACTCTTGGTGTCAACATCGGGAAGTGAGCAAATATTGAATACTGCAACAAGATGTAAGAGTACAATCAACGAGTTTACTTATGAAATAAATGAATTAATGTGATGATAAAGTTATTGGAGTTACATGTAAATGTGCAGTACGTCCGCCAACGATGTTATTACCAGACCTGGATGAGATACCTAGCTGCTTGTATAGATAAGCGAGGGCACCTACACCTCAAGCATACTCACTCGTCAAGGGATGTGGTTAGTGGATAGATTGTTGATTAGCGCACACCCAAGTACCAAGATGAAGTATTGTGACACTACTACGACTAGGCGTGTCAAACTAGGTCCTCAACTCATCAAGGGATTTATCCAGTTGAGCTTGGAAGAATGCATTGCCACTCATAGAGATATCACTTGAGAAGAAGTTCAGTCGTGCACTCAACCAATCCTGACATTATTGGTTGGCGAGGTGGGACTAGAGTGCAACACCATCAATGACCAACCCTAGTAGGAAATGGACATCATCGAGAGTGATGGTCATTTCATCCTATGGGAGGTGAAAACTGTTGGTCTCCAGGTGCCACCTTTATAGGAAGGCCTGGACCAAACAGTGTTTGACAAAGCCGAAACTAAGTTCTTGCAGATCTTGCAACCCACTCCTGGTCACCAGATACCACCAATTCTAACACCCCTTAGACCAAGGCCATCGTTGAAGGGCCTCAAACCATTTTGTACACCGGATACTCTTCACCGTTTGTTCACTCTACAAATAAACACACATCAACAAGGAAAACATAGTATTCGTATGTAAAAAAATATATGTAGGATTCCAACATGTATGTTTTAGTCATTGGCCTCTCCTTTCTAAGGTGATCTAAACTTGTGCATCTTGTACCACCATAATGGCTCTATGAATCTAGGTCGCATTTTATCTAACCTAAGAGCATTTAGTTTGTCCTCATTACTTCGCTCCGCGAGCTGGCAATTGTCCTGACTAAGATTATGTGAATCTCCACCTTGTGTGCCTAACCCATATACTCCCTCTTCTCTGCAGGTAGTAGGTTGCTGATATGCAGGATACACGACAAACTGTGACTCTATTGTAGCCTAGCGGACCCAAACTAATGGAAGAGGTAATATGTTTTTGAACAGGGGCAGAAGTTCATTGTTGTATACGAGCATTTTCTGAGAATATTGTGTCATAGGGGCAGAAGTCCAGTCAATGTCACCAGATGACCCTACATGAAGGCACCATCCTTCTGTACATCATAATCTGATAGGAAATCCTCGTGATGGCTCACAATATGTGAGGTGCGTTTTTACCGACTCAGGGTGTCGATGTCAGCAAAAAGTATATATAGGCAAATATTACAACTTTTAAGAGGAATTTGCTCAGGCCTAACGGACAAGACCTGTCGAATTTGGGTGTTGATTTTGGTGATGGGCTTGATTCAATTACACATAGAGGAATCTTGTAGTGGAATATTGCAACTTTTACAGGGGCACCTTTGTCAACTCCGGGTTTCGGTATCGAGTAAAAGATTGTCGACTGTAGGTGCCAGTGTCATGGAAATTGTTGCCGACTCTTGATGTCGGTACCGATATCATGTTGTTTAATCATGTTATTTTTAGACCCGGAGTTCCAACACCAGAAAGTGGAACATCAATTCTTTTAAGTGAGTGTTCTCACAAAAGAAAATATAAAGTCAAGTTGATTGCACAAAACCCTATTATAAGCTATATGAGAATGTGTTCATCAAAAGCGGATACTCCATCCGTTCGGCAAAACATGTTGTTTATTATTCATGGACGCTTTGTTAGGATCATAAAAGCTATATAAAATATCCATCTTTTTATAATTTTTTTTAACAAGTTCGCACTTATTAAAAGTAATTAACGATGAAATTGTTAAAAAATTTATAAAAAAATCGATATTTTATATATTTTTATCCCCTAAAAAAGAGTGCATGAATAGTAAAACAACATGTTTTGCCGAATGGAGGGAGTATAATTTTGGTTCAAATATAATTGACAGACGTGGTATTTTCATACCCATATCGATTATTAAAAACGGAGGGAGAATTATGAGTACTTGAAGTACCTATAATTGTGAAAATGGTAACACAATGTGTTAGGTATCGAAATACCATACAAAGTTCTACTATTTTTTTTAATTTTGGTTTTTGTCCCACTGGGGTTCCAAGTTGAGGTTTTTAACGAAGCAACTTATGCACATTCGATAAATCAAACACCCCTATATCAAAAAAGGAAAACAAACTAGGGCCTGAAGCATGCACCTTATATTTGTGCAATATATTGAAAGCAGATGAACACCAATATGTGGAAGTATAGCCTGTTGAACTCAATCATAAAGACATTTCAGATTCTATACATCAATGATAAAGTTGAGACTCGGCCATATAAGCTCATAAAACTAGCGACATTGAGAAAATGAGAAGACTTCAAGAAAAACGTTGAATTCTGAGATTTTTTTGGGTGGGTGGGTTGGGGGGAATCCGTATAAAATATTGTTCATTGTAGACTCGATAATTTCTCCACTCCTTTCCTTGCCTTTCTTTTCCTATTATCTTTTCTTTCCGTTTATAACATTGTAGCATTTTTATTTTGGTTTTACTTTCTTTGCCAATTCTCTCTCTTTGAGCATTACTACTATTTCGCCTTTGCTTCAATTGAGGAGTTGACCAAATGCAATTACAAAATGATTTTTTTGAATTCCCTTCTCGTTTTTTAATGGTTAATCATTGGTAATAGGAGGGACACATAGCAACAGAATCTGATTTCTATTATAAAAAATTGTATTTTTGGTATAGTAATTAATTAATTAAACCCAAATATCGATTCTTATGTATATATAAAACCGGCCTAAAGATAGCTAGTAGTGTACTCTTTGTACATATATTTTAACTTACAATACCCTCCAAATCATACACCCCCCCTTTCTATCTTAACATGAAATGAATCCCTCACATTATATTTTAATTGTAACATATTCCATTTATCTTGCACTAGTCACACAAGTCACCCCCTTTTTCAGTTATCACTCGTCCCTTATAAACCCTAATTGCCCTACATTTTTTTCCACAACCTACTTACCTCCGAATCCTCTTTGCTCGGACTCGAAACCATGAATCCGACAAAGGTGATCCTCTTGACCACTCTCACCCTATCTCTAGCCGTCACCCTGGCTCTCACCCTGACCATGCACCCCCCGAGTTCTCAACCAACACATGGGGATGACAATCCTATTAAGCCACTAGTGGTGGTCACTATGAACTCTAGCACATCGATGAGGGCAAGCCGGTTTCTAGCTGAGAAGAAAGAAAAGAAGGACCCTAGAGCAGCTGACCATTGCAACAATATGGATGGGAAGGTGTGTGGTGCTAACACTCGCTGTTGCAACAACAAGTGTGTTGACCTCCGTAACGATGCCCAAAACTGTGGTGATTGCAAGAAGAAGTGCAAGTATACCCACAAGTGTTGTCGCGGACAATGCGTCAATATCGCGTTTGATAAAAGAAACTGTGGCTCTTGCGGCAACAAGTGCAAGCGCGGCAACTATTGTGTTTACGGGATGTGCAATTATGCTTGAACAAATTCCATCAATGGAATTTTATATAGTCGTCGCGATATGTTAAATATATGATTTCGTGTTTGGTTAACATTTATATAAGCTCAGCAATTTTTTGTTGAATAAAAATCGGTCATATATATATACACACACGCACGTACACGCACATTTGGAACCATATATATAAGAGTTTTTCAGTGAGATAATTTTAAGCCTATAGCGCCATTGTCGATAAGCAAATACATACTCTGGGAGAGAATGGAAGCACAAATCGCGTACTCACCTCCAAAACCCCAAAGCACAACCGAATTAGGGCTAAATTTCACAAAATTAAGGCTAAGATCAAGCACAAATCGCGTACTCACCTAATGATCCGGACGCAACAAGCTCAAATTGGAGGGAGAGAACAACGCAACATGCCCTAAACGATGATCGGCAACAGGCCTTGAACGAGATCTAGACGCAACAAGCTCAAATTGGATGGATTCAAGCTCGATCAGATGGATTGAAGCTCTAATCTCCAGTTTACGTGTGCTGCAACAAGACTTGAACGAGATCTGGTGGAGGTGATGTAAACGAGAGAGTAGGAGATGAACGAGAGAAGAGGAGATGAAAACGAGAGAGAGCAACTGAGGACTGAGGAACAAAGAAAAGAAAGATAATATTATTTGTAAGGATTGGGCGACAAAACCTTTTTTTTCATCGCCTTAAATGTCAAAGGTGGGCCACTGCTATGCCAAAGTTTATATTATGGGTGATAAAATATTTATTTTCGCCACTGAGACCTCAAATTGGGCGACATTTGTTTTTTTTCATCGCACAAAGTAACTTTGGGCGTCCAATTTTATTTTGGTCACAAATGCTTCATTTTGGGCCACCAAAGTTTACACGTCGCCCAAATTTTCAGAGTTTTGTCGCCGATACTCATATTTCTTGTAGTGTTTTTCCACTTTTAATTGACAAATGTAAATTTTGGTGCATTAGGTTGCTTGTTATTTAATCATGTACTTTCAATTACTTTCCAGTTTCCACCGCTGTTGTTGTTGATGCAATTAAAGTTTAATTAATCTTTTGAATTATGAATCTACACTCCTATGAAAATTAATATAAAATTTATTTAATTTGACATCTGTTTCACAACAGCAGCAGTAACAACTAACAACAGTTTCAAATGATGATGAATACAAAAACCTTCTTCTTCTTCTTCATCCTTTTCTTGGCCAAATCTCTATCGATTTTGGTCTTCTTGGCATCTCCTTGGCCGATTCGGGTCATTAGTTTCCCCTGTTTTCGTTATTTTGTTCACAATTTGGGTGAGTTGTGTGGTTCGATCTGCTTGCCAAGCTCCGTCTTTTTGGGCGTAATCACCTATCGTTCATACTGTTCCCAAGCACAATCTTTCATCTTCGATTTCTTCTCCACCCAAAGCCCTAAATTCCTAATCTTTGGCCAAAATCCGTTGGTTTTGTGGCTAATCCTCCTCGGGCGTCCTTGCCTGCGTGATTCTGGCTGTATTGTGCCTCGACACCTCATGTGGCTTCGTGCTGCAGTTGGGCTGTTTTTTGAGCCTTGCCTTGGCTTCTAAAACCCCCATTTGCATAATAATGGCTGCCTATAAATGAATGGTGTATAAAGTTTACTCTTACCTCTCCTCCAAGAATCCTGGGTGATAATATTTACACTCATAAATTTTACTATATGCACCACACCTTAAAAGGATAGACTTTAGTGTATCTATCTAATGAGAAAGATCACAAGTAAAATCATATCTTTAGGAAAAGATAGATCTTTCTATCTCTATATATTCTTGTAATTATACTCATGAGAATACAAGTGAAATCCAATTATTTCATGGTATACTGAGCAAAGATCCTTTTTTTTTAAAACCCACATTCTTTCTTCCCCATTGTTATCTAAACAATGGAGGATTGGACAAGTTGGTGAACACGTTAGACACCAAACTCAACACACACACTGTAACTACAGAACCTAGTCGAGAGAGAGAAGTTTTCTCAGCAAAACTTTCCTTAACTTCCACTTCACATGGATACAAAAATTGCAAACATAAAACCATCCTTACAAGGCTTGGTAACTACCTTTGAAACTCACACCACTCCTCCACTACTTGTTCAACTGCAATCAAATATAAACTGTCCTACAAACTGCTATGCATTTTTCAAATTTTGGAGCCAGCTTGTTTACATCATCTAACCTTAACAAACTTAACTAACATTTAAAAACTAAGACTTAAACTGAAATGGGAATTACATTTCAACACCTCCTCTTAATTCACATTTCTTTCATTCCAATCTTCTCCATAAAGAACTCATGCTTAACTCCATTCAAAGCCTTTGTAAACAGATCAGCATCCTGATCATTTGTTCCACAAAACCTAAGCACAACTTCTTCCTTGCTCACAAGCTGTCTAATGAAGTGATGCTGCACATCTATGTGCTTAGTCCGAGCATGGAATGCTGGATTCTTGGTCATTGCAATGGCTGACCTGTTGTCACACCAAATTTCAATTGCCTCTGTATGGTTGCACCCCAAATCAAACATCAATTTTTTTAACCATAAAGCTTGCCTAGCTGCAGCTCCTGCAGCCGCATACTCAGCCTCAGAAGAAGACAATGCAACTGTGTCTTGCTTCTTTGAACTCCATGTTATAGCTCCAGATCCAAGCCGAAACACAGAGCCAAATGTGTTCTTTCTGTCATCAAGGCATCCAACCCAGTCACTATCAGTGTGCCCTTACAGCTTGAATGCTTGCACACTCTCATACCAGATGCCACACTTCAAAGTACCCTTCACATACCTGAGAATTCTCTTCACAGCTCCCATGTGTTGCTTGGTAGGACTGTGCATATACCTTGAAATCACACTCACACTAAAGGCTATGTCTGGCCTTGAGTGTGTGAGATAGTTCAATCCACCTACCATACTCCTGTACATCTTCTCATCAGTTTTAGGAGTTCCATCTTCTCTTTGAAGCTTGTCATTTGTGTTCATGGGAGTATGAGCAGCTTCACAATTCTCCATTTTGAACTTCTTCAATAAATCTCTGGCATACTTCTCTTGACATAGAAATGTCCCTTCCTTTCCTTGCTTTACTTCCAAGCCTAGGAAATACTGAAGCAATCCCAGGTCTGTCATCTCAAACTCCCTCATCATAGCTGTTTTAAATTCATCTAACATCACCAGTGAAGGACTGAAGTATATGATATCATCAACATACAAGCAGACCACAATGAACTCCTCTCTATTCCTCCTCTTGACATACAGAGTGGGTTCATTCTCACTTCTCTCAAAGCCACCTTCAAAAAAGAAGGTGTCCATTCTGCTGTACCAGGCTCTTGGAGCCTGCTTCAACCCATACAAAGCCTTTGCCAGTTTGTATACTTTATCTTCCTTTCCAGCTTGCACAAATCCTTGAGGTTGCTCAACATACACCTCTTCTTGCAACTCTCCATTCAAGAATGCTGACTTCACATCTAACTGAAAGATTGGCAACCTCCATTGAGCTGCTAGAGCCAAAACAACTCTCACAGTTTCTAGCCTTGCTACTGGTGAAAAAGTTTCCTCATAGTCAATCCCCTCTTGCTTAGCATACCCTTTTGCAACCAACCTTGCTTTATGCTTTTGCACACTTCCATCAGTTTGGTATTTTGTTCTAAATACCCACTTCAAGCCTATAGCTCTCTTCTCTTGAGGTAAATCTACCAACTCCCAGGTCTGATTCTTCTCAATACATCTCATCTCTTCTTTCATTGCAGCTTGCCACTCTTTCCCATCCTTTGCTTCATCAAAGCTTTCAGGATCTGTTGCTATCAAAGCAAATCCACACCTTTCACTTCTGTCATAAACATCAGACAGTGATATGAATTTCCTAGGAGGAGACTCTCCTGAAGATCCTGAAGATGTAGAGCCAACACTGCTGCTTGAGGGACTGTCTTGTGGAGATTGTGTTGAAGGAGAATCTGTATTGAGCTCATTTATATCATCCACATCATCTGCATTCACTTCTTCAGACGAGCTCTCAATGGTGATCACACCAGGTACTCTACCCCCCTTCTCATTTCTCATCCAATCCCACTCAACCTCCTCATCAAACACCACATTTCTACTAATGACAGTTCTCTTTGTCACTGGATTGTACAACTTATATGCCTTAGACTGAGAGGCATATCCAATAAACACACATCTCTCTGCCTTGTCATCAAGCTTTGCTCTTAAATTGATCATTGCATATGCAACACATCCAAATACCCTTAGGTGCAATACAGAAGGCTTCTTGTCTCTCCACACCTCAAAAGGTGTCTTGTCTTGTACAGCTCGAGTAGGTGATCTATTCAAAACATAAACTGCTGTAGCAACAGCTTCACACCAAAACATCTTGGGAACATTTCTGGCTTTCAACATGCTCCTTTCCATTTCAACAACTGTTCTATTCTTCCTCTCAGCCACTCCATTTTGCTCTGGTGTGTAAGGAGCTGTTAGTTCCCTTCTAATTCCATGATCATCACAAAAAGAAGCAAACTCCTTAGACATAAACTCACCACCTCTGTCTGTTATAAGAGCTTTCACCTTCTTGCTTGACTGATTTTCAACAAGAGCTTTGAACTGTCTGAAGTTCTCAAATGCTTCACCTTTGCTCCTTAGAAAATACACCCAACTCCATCTGCTGAAGTCATCTGTAATAAGCAAGAAATACTTGCTTCCTCCCATTGATTCTGTTTGCATAGGACCACATAGATCATCATGCAACAGCTCAAGATAATCTCTAGCTCTCCATGGTTCTTTGTTGACAAAAGAACCTTTGCTTTGCTTTCCATAGATGCAGCCTTCACATAGATCAAGTTCACCAATCTTAGGCAACCCTTGTACCATTGCCTTGGTACTCAGCATCTTCAAACTTTGAAGATTCAAGTGGCCATACCTGAGATGCCACAACCTAGTGCCTTCATCTTCCTTTGTTGTCATTGCTTTACTCACATTTGCAGCTAGATCACAAGGGAACATCCTGTTCTTTGTCATTGCTACAACTATCACCAGATGTCCAGTCCTTTTCTCTCTAATCTTGCACTGGTCATCATCAAAGAGTAAGGAGTAACCTGTTGTTTGTAATTGTCCCACACTTAACAAGTTGTGAGCCAATCCAGGAACATATCGAACATCAGTTAAGTGCTTCTCTCCACCTTGTACACTTTTGATGATCACAGTTCCTCTCCCTTCACACTGCAACACCTTGTTATCTCCCAACCTCACTCTTCCTTTCTCAGACCCATCAAACTCAGTGAACTGATCTCTTGAACTTGACATGTGGTTTGAACATCCACTGTCCAGGTACCACACATCACTAGCATTTTCAGTTGACAAAGAAAATGCCCTGAAGAGCCTGTCCTCTTTCTGACTGCTCTTAGAGTAATTTGCATTTTTCTGCTCATGCTCTTGCTTCTCCCAACAGTATGCCTCTTTATGCCCATACTTTTTGCAATAATAGCACTGAATGCTACTTCTTTGAGACCTTGATCCACTTCCTTGATTTCTTCCTGAATCGTTCCACTGATCTTTACTCTGATCACCACTATTTCCTCTTCCAGATCTACCTTGTGAACCTCTTCCATTTCCTCTACCTCCACGACCTCTGAAGTTACCTATGTAACCTCCTCTTCCTCTATGGACACCTCTTTGACCATCTTTGCTTGAAGAGCCTTCACTCTTGCTCTTGTCTTCTTTCACTTGAAAGACTTTCTCTTCCTTAACTTCACTAGTCCTGCTCATTCTTTCCTCATGAGCATGTAATGAACTAGTCAATTCTTCAAATCTATACACTGATAGATCCTTAGATTCTTCTATAGCTTCCACCACATGATCAAACTTCTTGGGCAAACTTCTTAATACCTTGCTTACTAGAGTCTCAGTACTCAAATTCTCTCCATATGCCTTCATGTGATTAACAATTCCTGAGACCCTTGAGAGATAAACCTGCACAGACTCCTTGTCTTGCATTGCTAGGTTCTCAAACTCCCTTCTCAATGATTGCATCTTCACTGTAATCACCTTCTTGTCTCCCAAATACTCCTGCTTCAAAGTTTCCCAGGCGTCATGTGATGTTGTTGATGCAGCTATCCTTGGAAAAATCCCATCATCCAAAGCACTTTGAATCATAAACAAAGCCTTTGAATCCTTCTTTCTTTTCTCTCTCAGTGGCTGATCAGGCTCTCCTTCCACATCGTCTTCAAAGCCTTGATCCACTAGGTTCCACACTTCTTGAGACTTGAATAAGGTGGTCATCTTCAAGCTCCAGAAGTGATAGTTAATCCCCTTGAACACAGGCAATTGAGGATTGCCATTTCCTCCATTTCCAGAATTCTGCATTTTCTGGATAGGTGTTTTCTCACTGTGTTTCCCGTGTGTTTAACCTCACAGTCACTCAATCCCAGAACTGAAACCCGAATGCAAACTCTTGTTTGCTCTGATACCAATTGTTGTCTAAACAATGGAGGATTGGACAAGTTGGTGAACACTTTAGACACCAAACTCAACACACAAACTGTAACTACAGAACCTAGTAGAGAGAGAGAAGTTTTCTCAGCAAAACTTTCCTTAACTTCCACTTCACATGAATACAAAAATTGAAAACATAAAACCATCCTTACAAGGCTTGGTAACTACCTTTGAAACTCACACCACTCCTCCACTACTTGTTCAACTGCAATCAAATATAAACTCCAACCACGGCCGTGGCCGTGGTGGATCTAATCGGGGTCGTGGTCGTGTCCGTGGCTCCCAAGGCTACCAATCCTCCGACACTTCCAACAACAACAATCCAGGCTCTGGCAATAACCAAGGGTTCAACTCTCGTCCCCGTCCTGTCTGCCAGATTTGTGACCGTGTGGGTCACCCAGCAAAGAACTGCTTCAGTAGGTTCGATGCAAATCAATTTCCAGCCACCTATCCGAAATCTGTCAACTTTGCATTTACATAATGTTCTTGTCGCTCCCCACATCTCTAAAAACTTATTGAGTGCCTCATCCCTTACCCGAGATAATAATGTTTGCATTGTGTTATTCTCTAACAAGTGGCTTGTGAAGGATATGCAGGGCAACATCATTCTGACGGGCGTCGTTAAGGACGGGCTGTACCACCTCCCACTCAACACCACATCTTCCCCAGCCTCTGCTACACCTACTGCCCTCACTGCATCTCGAGTTCCCTTTGATGTTTGGCATCGTCGCCTTGGCCATCCTCATGAGTCAGTCCTTAGACATCTTATTTCAAATTTTAGTTTACCTATTTCAAATAAGGTGCCACAGTCTGTTTGTGCACCATGTCAGTTAGGCAAAAGTCGTTGTCTTCCCTTCAACTCATGTCATACATTAAGCCCTTCAACTTTTGATCTTGTTTATGTTGATGTTTGGGGCCCTGCCTCCACATTGTCAGTCTATGGAAATCGTTATTTTGTTCAATTTGTGGATGATCACTCCAAATTTTGTTGGATTTACTTCATTGCCCAAAAATCTCAAGTGTAATCAATTTTTGTTGAGTTTCTCATGATGATCAAAACACAGTTTAACACCACTATCAAGCAACTTCAATCTGATGGAGGTGGGGAGTTCCAAGCCCTCATCCCCTTTCTCAAATCAAATGGAATCCTTCATCGCGTTTCCTGTCCACACACACCCTCTCAAAATGGTGCGGTTGAGCGTCGTCATTGCATCGTTCAAGAGAAAGGCTTAGCTTTGCTTGCTCATGCTAACCTCCCGTTCAAATTTTGGAACAATCACTCCTCTCCTCCACCATCGATCACCATTTCAAATTCTCTACGCCAAACCTCCCGATTATAACTTTCTCAAAACCTCTGGTTGTCTATGTTTTCCATATCTCCGTCCATACACCACCACCAAACTTGCTTTCCGCTCCTTGTCGTGTGTTTTCATTGGGTATAGTGACAAACACAAAGGTTACTTATGCCTTTACCCCCCTACTGGTCGCATATATATATATATATATATATATATATATATATATATATATATATATATATATATATATATATATATATATATATATCCATTCATGTCATATTTGATGAGGGTCAATTTCCATACACTGCTCTCCTTCCGTCACCTACACCTTCGCCGATTGTCCAACCCACACCGACCACCAGTACCTCCCTGCTCTCAGCTGTCGATCATCCCCCTTCTCCCCCACCACCCTCACCCCAGGCCTCCCCAACGCCCTCACCCCAGGCCTCCCCAACACCGTCCCCGTCACCACCTTCTAGCCCCAACAACCCGTCATCAGCAAGCCCTATGAGTGAAGATGCCCCTACTCCCAATATGGCTCCACTTGAGTTGCCTCTACCACATCTCCGGGCTGCAGAGAACTCTCACCACCACATGGCTACTCGTGCCCGAACGGGAGATCTTAAACCACGCCTCTTCAATGCTACGAAGCATCCAACCCCTCCTCCTCCGCCGGATGTTGAGCTTACCCTATTCTCCCTAGCCTCTAAGAGCCCTCACTGGCAGTCGGCAATGCGACAAGAGTTCGATGCGCTTCATCATAACCACACATGGGTTCTAGTCCCTAGACCCACAGGTGCCAATGTTGTTGGCAATAAGTGGGTCTACCGCATCAAGCGTACCGCTGATGGCCATATTGCCCGCTATAAAGCACGTCTTGTTGCCAAAGGCTTTCATCAGTAAGAAGGCGTCGATTATTTTGATACATTTAGCCCGGTTGTCAAACCCACCACTATCCGGTTAGCTCTTACTATTGCCCTCTCCAAAGGGTGGTCCATTCGACAACTTGACATCAACAATGCCTTTCTTAATGGGGATTTGAATGAGACAGTCTACATGGATCAACCGAAGGAGTTTGTTGACTCTAGCAAGCCTCATTATGTTTGTAAATTGAAGAAGGCATTGTATGGCCTCAAACAAGCGCCACGGGCTTGGTTCAATAAAATCAAGTTATGTCTCCAGCAGCGTGGATTCAAGGCTTGCTATGCTAACACGTCTCTATTTGTTCGCCATTCCGCCTCAAGTGTCACATATGTTCTCGTCTATGTAGACGACATCATTGTTACAGGCTCCGACACATCTTTCCTGCAGCAGTTTGTGGTTGATCTCAATCGCACCTTCTCTTTGAAGAATCTTGGTACCCTACACTACTTTCTTGGAATTGAAGTGAGGCACAGCTCCTCCGACTTACACCTCTCCCAATCCAAGTACCTGTATGATATCTTAGATCGGTGTGGCATGCTCGACGCCAAACCCATTTCCTCTCCTGCTGGTTCGTCCAGCTCTCGGTCGTCGGGCATTCATTCGCCCTTTCTGGATGACCCTCGTCCATATCGTCAGGTTGTTGGAAGCTTACAATATGCAACGATTACTCGCCCTAAGCTTAGCTATGCAGTCAACCGTGCCTGTCATCATATGCATCAACCTCGCCAGTGCCATTGGCAAGATGTCAAACGCATTCTTCGCTACGTCAAAGGTACTCTTGATCATGGGTTATCTCTGTCTGCATCGTCCTCTACAGATTTGGTGTTCTTCTCTGATGCTAGTTGGGCTTCCGACCCTATCGATCTCCGCTCCCAACATGGCTTTGCGATCTTCTTTGGTGGAAATCTTATTAGTTGGTCTTCCCGCAAACAACAGGTTGTCTCTCATTCCAGCACAGAAGCGGAGTATCGAGCCATTTCCTTTGCCACTGCAGAGTTGGTTTGGCTGCGTCAGCTCCTGTTTTAACTCCGTCAACCAGTTCGAGGGATCCCTGTTCTTCTTTGTGACAACTTGTCTGCTACATTCATGGCGTCCAATCCAGTGATTAACTCCCGTTCTAAGCATATCCGTCTTGACTAATATTTTGTTCGGGAAAAGGTTGATTCCAGAGAGCTCGTGGTTCGCCACATTCCTGCTGCTGATCATCGTGCTGATATCTTTACCAAGACCCTTGTCGGCCGACTGTTTTCTTCTTTGTGTTCCAAGCTTCTGGTCCAGCCTCGACCATCGACTTGTAGGGGGAGGGGGGGTAAAAGGATAGACTTTGGTGTATCTATCTAATGAGAAAGATCACAAGTAAAATCATATCTTTTGGAAAAGATAGATCTTTCTATCTATATATACTCTTGTAATTATACTCATGAGAATACAAGTGAAATCCAATTCTTTCACACCTACGCCTCTTGAGGGACAGGTGCGTGACTCAAGAGGAGCAGAGTGTATTTTAAAAAAAATATAAAAAGTGGAATATGTGGTGTAAAGTAAATTTTGTGGTGTAAATAACATTGACTATCCTAAATCTCCTCCGGGAGCCCTAAATCGCCTCTGGGAGCCCCAAACCTTTTCCTACGGAGCCTCCAACCTGCTTCTAACCACCGGCTCGCCACCACCTCGGTATCCCTAGCCGGTCCACGACCGCCTGCTCCTCCCTCTTTTTGTGAGTAGTAGAAACCTCCAATTTAAAACCACATGTAAACGTTAGCCATGACAATCTGGTTTTGGCTTTCATCCAAATATTGTCTTAGTTCTAAGGCAAATGGGTATAACGCACATCCTCAACAAAATTGCTTAGGTGAAGTATTATAATCAAATGGAGCTTCTTTTCCTCATCTTAGAAAGCAACAATAGGTCACAAACAAGTATATCCCCCCCAAACTACAGAAGACTAAAGAAAAGAAAATAATTGAATTAAAACTGTGTATCTCTCTCGGTTGGCTGTGGGTTCGCCGCTGTGTTATTCTTATGTCGACGGTCGGATTCCGTTCTTGAGGTGTTATGTCTATGTTTTAGACCATGTTTTTATGCTTATTTTCGCTCCTTATTCTAGCTATTTTATATATTTTGGGTTTTGAATATAGTGTATTTGTGTAGTTTGTATTTATTTGCAAGAAATAGAGGTCTACACAAGTTTTGATTTAATTTTGCATAATTTGGAGCCATTCCGGAGCAAAACCAAGAAGAGGAATTGACTGCAGGAAAACACTCAACGTCGACTGACCCTACCCGACGTCGACTGAAGATGAAGAGAAATTTGGCTAAGTGTTGGGAAGACAACCTACTGTAATCGAGCCCTGAGTGGTCGATATCGACTGCTTCTGGTCGACGTCGACTGAAACCCTAATGGGTCGCGCATGAGATTTGACGAGTCCGACTTGGAAGAGGTTTACTTGGCCATGAAGTAGAAGTTCTTTTATCTTACCTTCATAGATTATATCCTTATGGGTGAATCTTTATTTACCCTTAGGAATATTTATATTTAAATAGATTTATATTTAATTCCAATTATACTAGGATTAAGACTACTTTCCTTGGCTAGAAAGGATTGGTAGGCTATAAATAAAGCCGTAGGGGTTACGTTTTATTCATTCAATTCATAGAGAACAACACATAGAGAGTTTAGAATTTCGAAGCTTTAGGGTTTGGTGTTTCTTACGAAAGTTGGAGCACTACGATTGCGAAGACTTCGAAGTTGGTTTTATACAAGTTATTTCTTATATTTCCATCATGTCTTTCATTACCATGAGCAAGTAGTCGCATTTCTTCTAGGGTCAGGGTGAGCCCGACGATAGCCATGTTGGTGGATTGGTAAGTCGCTAAAGAAGGTATTTTATCTCGTTCTACCTTGTGCTTCATTTTTGAATAAAAGTTTAGAGAACTCATGTTGAGCAACTTGGGTAGTAATTAGTGTTTCTATTCGAAAGGTTATTAACTCTATTTATGAAAAAGGTAGACGCAATTAGGTTTATATTTCGAGAGATTTATTTACCTATTTGCTGGATTGGGTGAAAGCCTTTTCCTTTATCGATAAAGTATTTTTCTTTTGCGATTAATTGATTTTACTTGCATGGTTGTCGCCAAGGTAAACCTTGTCTTTGGAAGATATTTCTTATATTTATCTACATATGTTATTTTGCCGTTCGTTGAGTGCTAAAAAAACTCAACAACCCCTTGATTTTCTGGTCATCCTTCCTTTCCGAGCAATCCTCTCACTCATTGGCCTTCTTTGTCGACGCCCTTAGTTAATGTTTTTGTACTCGACATCGAGTGCCCTAGATCAACCGACGATCTTCTGAGTCGGTCGATTTGTTGTTACTAACCTCGACATCGACTACTCTAGTCGACATCGATTGCCGTTTTTGTCTCTGCAGGTATCTGACTTGCGATCGACAACCACTGGTCTAGGGTTGTGCATAACCGGGTACCCGACATGACACGGTTAACCGTGTCGAGTACCCGAAACCGTTAACGTAGAAAACATTCACCCGAACACGATACAACTAATACCGGATACCCGACAGGAAATATAAAACGGTTCCGTGTTGGATATTCGTGTAATCCGACATGAACCGTTTGTTGATTTTTTTTTTGAATTCATTGGAACACAATAAATTCAGAAGACTGTCGGTGTTGGCTGGATCACAATAAACATCGTCGACCTTTAAGGGTGTTGGCTGGAGGTGGAGAGAGAGGCAGTTGTCGAATCCGCGGAGGTCTGGGTAGTGGTGGAGTAGCCAATAGAGGAGACGACAAACATCTGGTGGTGATTGGCGCTTGCGCCAAAGAAATCTCGCCGGAAATGGAGAGATCTAGCCAAATCTGAATTTGAGAGGGGTTGAAGGAGAAGATTTTTTTTATACTAGAGAGACTTGATGCGTCTGACGTTAGGGTCAAAGAAATCTAGTCGGAGCGGAGAGATCCGGCTAGATCTTTATTTGGGAGAGGTTGAAGAAGACATTTGTCAGATAACAAGAGAGGAGAGAGGTTGAGATCAATTTGGGTTTGAGGGAGAGAGGCGAATTTGGATATGGAGATTGAGTTGAAGGAGAGAGAGAGAGAGAGAGAACTAGAGGAGGGAGAAGATCGAGGGGCGGCAGAGGTGTGAAGAAACTGAATGGAAGATTGATATGGAGAGAATGAAGTCTTTAGGGTTTAGTTAAAAAATAAATAAATGAAAGAAGCCAAAAAGAATGCCGAGTTGTAGTCGAACTCCCTACCTCCCTCTGCCACACGCTTACAAAAGAGCCCACTTGTCATCTGAGCCATTTCAACATTATGTCCTTCTAGCAAACTACTCCCTCCGTTCGGCAGAACTTATCATTTTAGGGTGTTAGTTTTGTTAAAAAAAACCTGTCATTGTATGTATTTTGCCCTTCACTTTACAAAAATGCCCTTGATATGATTGATGGCTTGTTAGTTGTAGTTTTCGATAAAGTAAAAAATGAGGGTAATAATTGAGGGTAAATTAGTACATTTGTTAATTGCCTTAAAACTTGTGAAATAAGCTAAAATGACAAGTTTTATCGAACGGAGGGAGTATAATACTAATATTGTGTTTTTTCTGTTTAAAAACAAACAAAAAAATTAAATGGTTCGTGTTGGGTATCCAATAAGAGGATATGTCCGATCCGAACACGTACCGTTTAATGTCGTGTTTTAGCGGTTCATGTGATTATCATATCGTGTCTTTTCGGTTTCGTATTTTTTCGTATCGTGTTTTCGTGTCGTATCAGTCGTGTAGGGTTTTTCTGCACGCCCCTACACTGGTCAACATCGATTGTGTCCAGTCGACGTCGAGTGATTGTTGATGTACAAAATGTGTGTATTCAGGGCTACTTCATGATCCGCTGACACGCTTCCTCGTGGATCAAACCGGAAGCCCTAAATCGCCTCTGGGAGCATCAAACCTTTTCCTACGGAGCCTCCAACCTGCTTCTAACCACCGGCTCGCCACCACCACGGTAGCCCTAGCCGGTCCGCGGCCGCCTGCTCCTCCCTCTTTTTGTGAGTAGTAGAAACCTCCAATTTAAAACCACATGTAAACGTTAGCCATGACAATCTGGTTTTGGCTTTCATCCAAATATTGTCTTAGTTTTAAGTCAAATGGTTTAACGCACATCCTCCACAAAATTGCTTAGGTGAAGTCATTATAATCAAATGGAGCTTCTTTTCTTCATCTAAGAAAGCAAGAATAGGTCACAAATAAGTATATCCCCCCAAACTACAGAAGACTAAAGAAAAGAAAATAATTGAATTAAAACTGTGTGTCTCTCTCGGTTGGCTGTGGGTTCGCCGCTGTGTTATTCTTATGTCGACGGTCGGATTCCGTTCTTGAGGTGTTATGTCTATGTTTTAGACCATGTTTTTATGTTTATTTTTGCTCCTTATTCTAGCTATTTTATATATTTTGGGTTTTGAATATAGTGAATTTGTGAGGTTTGTATTTATTTGCAAGAAATAGAGGTTTACACAAGTTTTGATTTAATTTTGCATAATTTAGAGCCATTCCGGAGCAAAACCAAGAAGAGGAATTGACTGCAGGAAAACACTCAACGTCTTGAATTGGTAAATAAAGAGCGGCCATTCCGAAAAACACTCAACGTCGACTGACCCTACCCGACGTCGACTGAAGATGAAGAGAAATTTGGCTAAGTGTTGGGAAGACAACCTACTGTAATCGAGCACTGAGTGGTCGATATCGACTGCTTCTGATCGACGTCGACTGAAACCCTAATGGTTCGCGGATGAGATTTGAAGAGTCCGACTTGGAAGAGGTTTACTTGGCCATGAAGTAGAAGTTCTTTTATCTTACCTTGATAGATTATATCCTTATGGGTGAATCTTTATTTACCCTTAGGAAGATTTATATTTAAATAGATTTATATTTAATTCCAATTATACTAGGATTAAGACTACTTTCCTTGGCTAGAAAGGATTGGTAGGCTATAAATAAAGCCACAGGGGTTATGTTTTATTCATTCAATTCATAGAGAACAACACATAGAGTTTAGAATTTCGAAGCTTTAGGGTTTGGTGTTTCTTACGAAAGTTAGAGCACTACGATTGCGAAGTTGGTTTTATACAAGTTATTTCTTATATTTCCATCATGTCTTTCATTACCATGAGCAAGTAGTCGCCCTTCTTCTAGGGTCAGGGTGAGCCCGACGATAGCCATGTTGGTGGATTGGTAAGTCGCTAAAGAAGGTATTTTATCTCGTTCTACCTTGTGCTTCATTTTTTAATAAAAGTTTAGAGAACTCATGTTGAGCAACTTGGGTAGTAATTAGTGTTTCTATTCGAAAGGTTATTAACTCTATTTATGAAAAAGGTAGACGCAATTAGGTTTATATTTCGAGAGGTTTATTTACCTATTTGCTGGATTGGGTGAAAGCCTTTTCCTTTATCGATAAAGTATTTTTCTTTTGCGATTAATTGATTTTACTTGCATGGTTGTCGCCAAGGTAAACCTTGTCTTTGGAAGATATTTCTTATATTTATCTACATCTGTTATTTTGCCATTCGTTGAGTGCTAAAAAAACTCAACAACCTCTTGATTTTCTGGTCATCCTTCCTTTCCGAGCAATCCTCTCACTCATTGGCCTTCTTTGTCGACGCCCTTAGTTAATGTTTTTGTACTCGACATCTAGTGCCCTAGATCAACCGACGGTCTTCTGAGTCGGTCGATTTGTTTTTACTAACCTCGACATCGACTACTCTAGTCGACATCGATTGCCGTTTTTGTCTCTGCAGGTATCTGACTCGAGATCGATAACCACTGGTCTAGGGCTGTGCATAACCGGGTACCCGACATGATACGGTTAACCGTGTCGAGTACCCGAAACCGTTAACGTAGAAAACATTGACCCGAACACGATACAACTAATACCGAATACCTGACAGGAAATATAAAACGGTTCCGTGTTGGATATTCGTGTAATCCGACATGAACCGTTTGTTAATTTTTTTTTTGAATTCATTGGAACACAATAAATTCAGAAGACTGTCGGTGTTGGCTGGATCACAATAAACATCGTCGACCTGGAAGGGTGTTGGCTGGAGGTGGAGAGAGAGGCAGTTGTCGAATCCGCGGAGGTCTGGGTAGTGGTGGAGTAGCCAATAGAGGAGACGACAAAGATCTGGTGGTGATTGGCGCTTGCGCCAAAGAAATCTCGCCGGAAATGGAGAGATCTAGCCAATTCTGAATTTGAGAGGGGTTGAAGGAGAATATTTTTTTATACTAGAGAGATTTGAGGCGTCTGACGTTAGGGTCAAAGAAATCTCGTCGGAGCGGAGAGATCCGGCTAGATCTTTATTTGGGAGAGGTTGAAGAAGACAGTTGTCAGATAACAAAAGAGGAGAGAGGTTGAGATCAATTTGGGTTTGAGGGAGAGAGGCGAATTTGGATATGGAGATTGAGTTGAAGGAGAGAGAGAGAGAGAACTAGAGGAGAGAGAAGATCGAGGGGCGGCAGAGGTGTGAAGAAACTGAATGGAAGATTGATATGGAGAGAATGGAGTCTTTAGGGTTTAGTTAAAAATTAAATAAATGAAAGAAGCCAAAAAGAATGCCGAGTTGTAGTCGACCTCCCTACCTCCCTCTGCCACACGCTTACAAAAGAGCCCACTTGTCATCTGAGCCATTTCAACATTATGTCCTTCTAGCAAACTACTCCCTCCGTTCGAGAGAACTTGTCATTTTAGGGTGTTAGTTTTGTTAGAAAAAACTTGTCATTGTATGTATTTTGCCCTTCACTTTACAAAAATGCCCTTGATATGATTGATGACTTGTTAGTTGTAGTTTTCGATAAAGTAAAAAAGGAGGGTAATAATTGAGGGTAAATTAGTACATTTGTTAATTGCCTTAAAACTTGTGAAATAAGCTAAAATGACAAGTTTTGTCGAACGGAGGGAGTATAATACTAATATTATGTTTTTTCTGTTTAAAAATAAACAAAAAAATTAAATGGTCCGTGTCGGGTATCCAATAAGAGGATATGTCCGATCCGAACACGTACCGTTTAATGTCGTGTTTTAGCGGTTCATGTGATTATCGTATCGTGTCTTTTCGGTTTCGTATTTTTTCGTATCGTGTTTTCGTGTCGTATAAGTCGTGTAGGGTTTTTCTGCACACCCCTACACTGGTCAACATCGATTGTGTCCAGTCGACGTCGAGTGATTGTTGATGTACAAAATGTGTGTATTCAGGGCTACTTCATGATCCGCTGACACGCTTCCTCGTGGATCAAACCTGATTTCCTTCCACTACAGCAGGGGAGACTTGAATTTATTTGATAAGCTATGAGTTGTTCGATTGTGTTTATATTCTTATTTTCATATGCGATTCTCCCTTACATCAAATTTTGGCGTCGTTACCAAGGAAACGATCATTCGCGCCCTAAGTAGTTATTCTCACGTTCTACTTTAGTGTTGTTTTATAGGTGTATCAGTGTATGCAACATGCTGATCACACACAAGAGTTCGAAGGATAAGACGAGCTAGAACGCTATCTTCATCTACATTCTATGTTACAAAGAATCATGGCAAACAACGAGACTCAGGCTCAGCAGATTGAGAGGCTTTGGAAACAAGTTGAAGATGAAAGGGCACGCGCCGATCGTGAGGAGGAAGCCAGAAGGCAAGCTCAGGCTCGACTCAATCAATACCGTCAGGCGGCCAGACAATACATGCATCCTACTCGTGCCTGAATCGGCTATTCTTATTCATGCCTCTAAATTTTAAATTAAAACTTCTTTCTTTTCTGAAATTAAAAGACATACCTTTGAAGGGAAATCACATGAGTGCCCTATGACACATATCGCTACTTTTGTTGACTTATGCAGCACTATTGCTGATGGACAAAATCTTGAATATGTCAAACTAAAGGCTTTTCGTTGGTCTCTCGCAGAGAAAACATTGCAATGGTTGGAGAGTCTAACCCCACGATCACTCACCACATGGACGGAGGTCAAGGACGCGTTCCTCAACAAGTTATTTCCTCCATCCAAGACGACGATGATTCGACAGAAGATCACGACTTTTAGACAAAAGCCTGGGAGACTTTGGTGTAGGTGTAAGAGAGGTTCAAAGATCTACTGCGATCTTGCCCTTCACATGGGCAACCATCATATGTCATTTAGAAGATTATCTACAATGCTCTTGATATGGCTACTAAGGAGAGGCTTAACACCTATACAACTTATAGATACCTTGAACTCACACCCATTGAGGCTTGGGACACTATTGAGAGGTTGGTGGAGTTCGACATCACATATGGGACTCATGTGGCCTCCGACGCGAGACCAACCCCATCCATGCCCTTATATGAGCCCTCCAAGGAGATTGATCCAGACGCCAGGGACCAATTCTACAAAGATCATAACAGAAATCTCCTAAAGCAAGTAAGGTTCCTCTCAACGAACCAAGCTTGCACAGAATGCGGATCAACAACACACCAACCCTGAGTGCCCACATGCGGAGGAAGTGCAACTAGAGGAGACTCATGAAGATGTAAGCTACATGAGGGGTCCCAATCTCCAATATTAGGGAGACCAGTGGCAACAACCACAACGGAATCCGGTCAACCCTATGGACCCCCACCTTATCGAGCCCCAGGATACCCGGATAGAGACCAGCAGAAGGATGATCTTTAACTTATCCTTGATTAGTTGAGGAGAAAGCAAGCGGAGAATAAGCAATCTACTAGCACCATCCAATCTCAACTTCATAGCCTTACCACTAGGTTTGGAGAGATGGATATATGGAAGCGGAACATGGAGACGCAAATGGGTCAACTAGCAGCGCAAATTCCAAGATCGTGCAGAACGCTCCTTGGGCACACAAAGACAAATCCCAAGGGGCAATCCAGAAACATTGTTGTTGTAGAACTGAGGAGTGGTCACATATTGCAAAGACCAAAGATCGGAGACGAGGAAAAGAGAAAAGACACTAGAGGACCAGTCGACGTCGATCACCGAGCAGTCGATGTCGACCATACTACAGTCAACGTCGATCCCACCTTACTCGATGTCGACAGCACCCCACAGTTTCTCCCAATGTCGACCAACCCCTGGTCGACGTCAACCACTCTGCTACACCACCTCTGAAGTTTGTTTTGGCCCGAAAACCTAAGAAGACGCTCCCTTTTCCCTCCAAGGCACTGAAGGACACTACTGAAGGAAAGTTTAGGCGCTTTGTGAAGATGCTTTAGGGACTTAATGTCACTATCCCTTTCACCGAAGCTCTTTACAAAATGCCTACATATGTCAAATTCTTCAAGGAGCTTCTTAGCAAACAAGCGATCTATGGCTGAGATTGTTGAGGAGTGCAGCAAGATGGACTTAATTCCTAGAGAAGAGAGGTGATCTAGGGAAGTTCACTATCACCGTGGGGCCTGACCAACATCGCTTCAAGGCACTATGTGACTTGGGAGCGAGCGTGAGTCTTATGCCCTTATTTATTTGGTCAAGGGTGAACATTGGATCGTCGGAGCCCATGGATATGAAACTTTATATGGCGGATAATTCTTGTGTTAGACCCACATACGTAGTAGATGATGTCCCTATTAAGATGGGAAAGTTTTTTGTCCCTGCAGATTTCATTGTGTTGGACATGCTTGAGGATCCTATTTTCCCTATCATCCTTGGTAGGCCTTTCCTCGCCACTGCAGGCACCAACATCAATGTCAGAAAAGGACTTCTCACCTTCACTGTAAGGAATGAGGTCATAGAATGCTCCTTCAATCCCACTATGGAGGAGGTTCACGAGATGGAGATGAAGTCGGTCTATGCTCAAATAGATGTCATCACATGCAACAAATCGACGAAAAGGGCTTTGACACATGAAGAGGCCTTAGCTAAGGCTGGGGATCGATGAGCTTGAGGAGGAGGAGATTGAGGAGATACTGGCTGCTTATTATAGCGAGGAAGAGTTCTTCGACGATGCCTCATCGGCTGATTTGGAGGATGCAGTCGATATCGAGCACACCAAGTCGACATCAACCACTTCTCTAGCCCTCGACGTCGACCACACTCACCCGACGTCAACCACTTCATCAGAACAGGTAAGTATCCCTCCCATCCTCCTCGACGTCGACTACTCACCCTCGACGTCGAATGCTCATGTATTTACAGGTACAAATGCAATCGATGTCGATTACACCCGGCCTACTCGATGTCGACCACTACTACATCTCCCGTCAATGTCGACTACACCCACTCGACATCGACCACCTCAAAGGCCCAGGTATGCACTGATTCTTTAGTCGATGTCGACCAGACTTTACTCGATGTCGGCCAGTGTTTTACACCTTATAATTTAAATATTTAGAGCAATTTTTTTAATGAAATTCTAAACTCATCTTTGAAAGCAAAACAAAGATTTATAACAATTTCGTGCTAGTAAAGGTTAAATATTTAATATTAATTAGATATTGAGTATAACAAAATTACATTGAATAGATTTAGCTAATTAAGATATAAGGTTGTATTGGATAGATTACTGATCTAAAAAGATAAGTTTTTTAGCTAACTATATTGGCTTATTAATTGATGTGGCCAAAAAATATAATACCAATTTATTTCAAAATATGACACAAAAGTAAAAATAATCCCGTTTTAATCAAGAAAATTCCATGAATGCGAAATCGCACTAGGGGCCCCTTCAGACCTCTGCTTTAGTATTTTATATATAGATATTGATTGATATTTTATTTCTTTTACTTTCCTTGTACTAGTTTTTTTTAATTAAATAGCAAATTTAAGGTCTTATTGAATATATTAAAACAAAAAACACTCTTTTTAATGTATACATATAAAAAATTCTTCTTTTTTTTTTGTTAATTTTTAATTCTTTTACAATTATGTACTAAAAATAAATATTGGGCAAATTGCATAAAATAGCACGAACTTTAGGGGTGGTTGCACTCCGTGGCACAAACTTAAAAAAATACAAAAATAATCACCAACTTTGGGGTTTAGTTGCGGTCAGTGGCACATACCCCATATCTCGCTAATGTGGACTAGTGGTGGTGCTTACATGAATTTTTTTTTATAATTAAAAAGGCATATAGCGAGATAAAAATTAGTGGGGATGCTTACATAGATTTTTTTTAAAAAAATTACAAGACATAAAACATGTGCCCAAATTATGAAACTAGCTAGGTTCCATTTTTATGTTTTATTTCATGTAATTCCAAATCAAATATAATTGTGACAAATATAACATTCGCAAATTTTAATTTCCAAATGTTATATTTGTCACAATTATATTTGATTTGGAATTACATGAAATAATAAATAAAATTGGAACCTAGCTAGTTTCATAATTTGGACACATCTTTTATGTCTTTTAATTTAAAAAAAATATGTAGGATTCTCACTAATCCATATATATCTCGCTATATGTCTTTTTAATTAAAAAAAAATTCCATGTAAGCACCCCCACAACCCCACTAGTCCAAATTAGCGAGATAGGAGGTACGTGCCACCGACCACAACTAAACCACAAAGTTGGTGATTATTTTTGTATTTTTTTAAGTTCGTGCCACTGAGTGCAACTATGGCTAAAGTTCGTGCTATTTTATGCAATCTGCCCATAAATATTTAAATCACAATGTTAAGATTTTTTCCTAACATATATTTTTTTAAAATTTGACATATACATGCAAAAAAAAAATTTAGATATTTTTTTAGCCCCCTACAAAAAATTCTGCATATCCTCCATTAATCCGGCAACCATATCTTACATATCCCTACCAAATGGCCACCTTATTGGAAAACCATGATCAATTAGAGATCGAGTCGACCTAGCTAGCTTCATTTATACTATATTAAAGTTGACTTTGAGCTATATATATAGTGACTTAATTTGGAGGACGATTCTTTAGGCTTCACAATCTAGCTAGGGCAGCATCCCTTCAAGTAAGGGAGATTACAGCACTTTAAATTGCGTTGGTTAATTAGCAAGGTAATTAAAACAAACTAGCATAATTGTAATTTAGTTATATACAGTCACGTTGTATAATTGTACCCTTCGAAATTTCTTTGACTCCGCCACTGAAGATCGAACAACTAATTAAGTATAAAACTATTTAGGCCTATAAAGTGAATCCGGGTAGTCTAAAAAACTAGGATAGTAGGATACGTACGATCATTCACCACTAAAAACCATATAATATAATGTGAGAGATTATTTTCCCTTTTTAAATCAGGTAAAGATTCGAAATACTCGACACAAAAGTCGGGTAAATCTCATCATGAAAATAAGATCTAAAACATAAAATTGAAGCCAAATCGAACAAAGCTACGAAATGGCAAACATAGGCATCAATATCAAATGGAGGGCTTTATCATGCACAACATAGGAAGGAATTATTTTACACACAGAAAAACAAGTAAATAGAACGGTAAGCGTAATTAGTTATAATTTCATCATATATGATTTAGATGCCAATTAAGGATCGGAATCAAATTAAGCGTAGTCACACATCCCATAGATGCAGTGTTGACCGTGCTTGCACGCACGGTTGCACGACCCGCAGTGCTTCTTATTGTAAGAGAGATGGACGCAGAAGCCGCGGCAGCACGCCTGGTCTACGTGGCATCTGTGCTTGCACAAGCCGCAGTTGTTGCGGTCGTTTTCGACGCCTATGCATTGGTGGAAGCAGCAGGCGCGCTTGCCGCTGCCCGGGCTCCTGCACATCGCGTTATGCCAGCAATAGTTGCTCGGCCTACGGCCTTCCCACGGCCACATGATCATGCTGGTAGATGCGGCAGTCGCCTCTTGTTTGCCGGAGGTGGAGGTGGAGGCGAGGGATAGTGCAACGGCCACTGCAATGATCACCGTTGTTGGGTTCATGGCTCGATTTTTCAAGGGTTAGCTCTAATTTAGGGTGGTTGGATTTATATATTTGGAGAGTGTTTAGGAGTATAGGTTTAACGTTTTTGGAGTGTGGATGAATTGGGGTTATGGTTTATATATAGGTGGGAATTATAAATGCATTAATTAAGAATCAATTTGTACCTTTTTTTTAATACATGGGGTAAATATTCAGATCCTCGGGGAAGCCTATGATACACCACAAAATTATTTTAGTAAATGATTTTTTATGAGAAAATATGAGTTATTTTATAATAAAAATAATTTTGTTGTGTACCATAGGGTACACCCATGGTTGTAGAAGATCCCAACTCCTGGGGAGTTGATAGTATCATTACGGATGAGGTCTGATATTTATCTTATTCTACGTGTTATAGCCTATATTTTAGAGTCGGTTTTAAGTCATTGATATGAGTTTTATGTCTTTTATATGATTTTTTTATTTCAGTTTTAGAATAGATCGATGTTTAGCTACAATCTTGTTTTTATTTGTTTTTTAGGTAATTTAAAGTTTGTTTGATGTCAATTTAAAATATCTATGGAATAAGGCTCATTGAAACCAAGTCAGGAATGTGTTCACGGGTGATGAGTCTTGCATAGTGATATCGGGTGCTAAGGATCAAGCTAAGAAAGGTTTGGTGTCGAGTCAACGTTTTTTTTATTAGTACCTGCTTGGCAATTCCTCAATAAAATGATTCGTTTCAGCTCCATGAAATTCCGATGAACTTGTTCTATATCTTATTGGAAAGGTATTTCAAATATCTACAACTTTCATGCATGTTGAGTATTATGTGCGAATTTGGTCGGCAATAAGGTGAAAATAAGCGTCTAGACCATCAGAAGTCGAGATTAACCTGCATTAAGTCGACATTTTTAATTCAGGAAATAGCACTAAATATCACAATTTCAAAAATCTTTGCAAAATTGCCACTATTTTGGAAAAATTTGCAAGAATACCATTTTTTTCAAAAATTTGCAAAAATGACAAGGTAAACCCTCCCCCAAAACCCCCTATTCTAGGTTATTATGCCCAAAAAAAAATTTAAATTACAGGCATTGTCAACCCTCGTTTGGGTGCCTTGGTTCGTAGTGGTGGTTCGTGGGCGTCGCCGGGGCTGTCCGGCCCGGCCCCAAGGCGAGGCCGGCGGCGGCGGCCCGACGGTGGAAGAGGTGGGCTCTGGCGCTCTGGGTTGTTGCTGTTCTCTCTCCTCTCCCTCGCTCTTGCCTTTTTCTCAGATCTGGGCGTTGGTAAGGGTTTCTCCGCCGCCGCTTGTCCGAGGCTGGTTGTCAGGCTGATAGGGGGTGGTCTTGGGTGTGAGCCAGGCGAGATGGGGCTAGTAATGTCGGCCTTCCTGGTTCGACGGATCGCTGCAGCGAGATGGTTGTTCCTCGGCGGTGGTGTGGTGGGTGGAAGGCCGGCCCCAGGGTGAGGCCGGCGGCGGTGGAAGGCGTGGGCGCCGCTTGCTCTCTCGCTCTCTACTTCGTCTTCTTCGTCCCTGTTCTCTCTCACCTGCCGCTTGCTCTCTCTCTAAATCTTTCTTCGTCCCTGTTCATCTTCTTCGTCCCTGGTTTCCATTTTGTAGAGAAGGGTTCCGAAATGGGGTGACAGGGGTTTGACATTGGGTGACACGGGTTTCCATTTTGTAGAGAAGGGTTCCGAAATGGGGTGACAGGGGTTTGACATTGGGTGACACGGGTTTCCATTTTGTAGAGAAGGGTTCCGAAATGGGGTGACAGGTGTTTGACATTGGGTGACACGGGTTTCCATTTTGTAGAGAAGGGTTCCGAAATGGGGTGACAAGGGTTTGACATTGGGTGACACGGGTTTCCATTTTGTAGAGAAGGGTTCCGAAATGGGGTGACAGGGGTTTGACATTGGGTGACACGGGTTTCCATTTTGTAAAGAAGGGTTCCGAAATGGGGTGACAGGGGTTTGACATTGGGTGACACGAGTTTCCATTATGCAGGTTTCGGTTCGGGCTGTCAGCGGGTTCAAATCTGGTGTGAGATTGGGAGTTTTTGAGTGGTTTCGGGGGCGATTGGCTCGAATCTTGTCCGTCTAGCTCTTATTCTGGCCGGATCTGGTGCCTCGTTGTCAGATCTAGTCGCCGTCGGGTCGGATCTGGTGCGTGGTCGCTGCTCGCCGTCAAATCTGGTTGTTCCCGGGCTTAACGTGGATCTGTGCTTCTTTCTCCTCAGATCTGGTCGGCGGCGGTAGAAGGCCGGCCATCCGTCGAAGCTCAGCAACGCCGAGATCGTCTCCCTGCTCCAGTACCACGCGCTCAACACCTACAACCCTAAGGGCTCTCTGAAGACCAACAAGGACGTCCTCACAACGCTCGCCACCAACGGCGCCGGGAAATACGGCCTCAAAGTGAAGACCGCCGGCGACGACGTCTCCGCTCCTCCCGTCGTCATCTTCACCGTCGACAGCGTGCTCCTCCCCGAGGAGCTCTTCGGCAAGTCTCCCACATCGGCACCTGCTCCAGCGCCGGAATCTCTCTCTCCGTCTCCAGCAGATGCTCCGGCCTCCGATTCTCCGACGCCGGCGGTTTCACCTCCCGCTCCAATGATCGCTGCGCCGGAGGAGTCTCCCGCTGGGGCTCCATCGTCCAAGTTACCCGACAGTGCCGCCGAAAATTTGGTGGTGGTTCTCTCTCTCTCCCTCCCTCTCTCTCTCCCCCTTGTGGGAACCTGCAACCGGCATAGCCCTTCCCAGTTTTATTTGCACTAATACCACATATGGTATTCTTGCAAATTTTCTAAAAAAGTGGTATTTGTGCAAACTTTTCTAAAAAAATGTATATTTGTGCAAATAGCCCTTTTTAATTTATTGCTAGGTCGATATAGTGACACTTACGTCATGTCAAATCGACATTAATTGCATCCATCGAGTTGATATGTGCTTCCATTGAGCTGACACCGAGAGCTTTTGAGGCCCGTCGAGTGTTAGATGAGGCCGATGCAATGATGGCTACGGCACGTTGAGTCGACGCGCGCACATGTATGTCAAGTCAATGTTCAGCCATGTTCAATGCTTGTACTATTTTTGGTGGACTTTCTAACCGGATATATCTTTATCTTATACTAACTCCGTTCGGAAAAACTTGACACTTCAATATTCATGCACGCTTTTTTAGGAGATAAAAACTATATAAAATATCTATTTTTTATAATAATTTTTTTTACAACTTCGTAGTTATTTTTTTTTTTTTTGGTGAACACAACTTCGTAGTTATTATTAATAAGTACAAACTTGTTAAAAAAAATTTATAAAAAAATGAATATTTTATATAGTTTTTATCGTTCTAAAAAAGCGTGCATGAATAGTAAACGACAAGTTTTGCCGAACGGAGGGAGTAGGATTTTATCTAATTTTATTTTAGGATATTTTTATTTTATTATCATTATAAATACCTTAGATGAGTTAGGTTTTGGAGGACCAATTGAATTCATTTCAAATCAATCAATTCTAGTTTTAGGCTTTTTTTAAAGATTTGTCTTCGGAGATTGTTTTTGCTGAATTTCAAGTTAAGTTTTTTAAATCTAATTTTATATTTTCCCATGATTATTTCTTTGATTGTCTATGAAATTATGTCTAGCTAGTTTTCTTGTTCCGAGGTTGAGGTGATCCCAATGACGGTGAGATAGACATTTGCGCTATAATTGCTTGAATAAATTCTACTCCTTATTTGATTTAATCCCTGTGTGATAATCTAATTGATTCATTGATATTGGTTAGAATCCTTTTGATGTTCAATATGTGAAAACTAGGAATTGAGATTGAATAAATAGATAAATTTTGTAACTTTTTTTTGAAAAACTATGATTAAATATGAGAATCATTTATGAGCAATTGATTTAATTCTGTTTAGGATAATAAGCTATCGCATTGCCTAGGTTTGAATCGGTTAAGCAGATTGCACACGCGAATCTTTGATCAATTTTCTTGCTAGGGTATAAGTGCTTAAAGGTATAACATGATTAATTCTGCAACGTGCGTAAGCTAAGTGGTAATGAATTGAACCAAACATATTTATTACGACACACGCATACTGAGTAATAATGAACTTAGATAGTTTACCTTCATAATATATTTTAATTGGTTCATGCATGAACATCAAATTGGTCTATCGATGATGCATTGTTATTGTGAACTATCCAGTATACTCTAAAATGTTTCCATCTATATCATTTATAAAAACTTGCTCTTTGCTATTTTTCTTCTTATTATTTCTCAAAAATTACCTCTTTTCTTTGACTTAATTAAGTAGTGAAGGTTCTGCAATTCATATTTACACGGTCCCTATGATTTGACACTCGATTATACTATAATCGATACTATAAGCTTTGTGGTATTGGTTTTATCCTGGAGTTGTTTTTTGACGCTTAGTAGTGTGTCATCGAATACTGTATTGTTGACCCTTTCATTAATAATATTAAGGATGCCAAGATTTTTTTTCATGACTTTTTTTTACCGGTTTATTCATCTCTTGTAAAGGAAACTAGTCCTCCATTTACCAAGGTCCATCAAGACCAGCCAACTTTTATAACACTATTCGAGTTTACAAAGTTTTTTTTTATTAGGAAAGATTTCGGGTGAGAGAACTCTACCCGAGAGCATCCTTACGGATGAGGTCCTATAAATCTGAATTGTTTGATATGTCGGTACCCCGAGCATAGTGGACAAGGTATGCAACATTGTCAGCCACTCTAGCTATTGCTCATGCGGGGAATGTGAAAGAAAAAAAAAACTTATTTCACAACCGAAAATAGGGTTTTGATATTAGTCATAATCAATTCAATTTTCCAAGGGCAGTTATGCTTGGTTTTCAATTGATTTATTATTATTATTATTAGAAAATTTTATTTAATTTGTATTTTTTCTATATACAATTGTCTAATTTTTTGTACCCTTAATTTAAGGGCAAGAGCTTACGATTTAAGGGGAGTTTGGGATCCCAGTTGCCGAAACCCAATGTGAAGCGGATTCTCCAACATGTCTCACACAATTATGCCAGTAGAGTTATTCGAGTTAGACAACGTAGAGCCATCAAAATTAAGCTTATAGAAAGCTATAGGAGGCGTTCGCGGAGAGGTGTTTTTCTTTTGATTTTGTTTGACCTACAACGAGGTATCTTGCTTAGTAGGAGAATCCACCGGATTCAAGACGACATCGAACACTGATGTTTTCTTCCAATTATTAATGTGAGTTTGTATGAGATGACTTGTTAAAGATGTGCGAGGATGGCAACTTGTCTAAACAAGAATTGATTTCTAATGTACCACGTAGTCCACCAAGTAAACGCAAGTTTGTCTTTATCATTCATTGAAAAGATGTTTCCAATAAAGTTGAGGATGAGCTTAAAGTCATATGATTAGCCAATCAAATTGGAATTTTTTTACCTAACGGTCGTTGGGAAAGAGTGTAATTAACAAGTTCATATAAGGACTTTCAATAAGCAAATGAGTCTTGTCTTCAATAGCGGAGTTGCTAAGACAACACGTAGAAGAAACATTACACATCATTGGTTAAGCCGGTCAGCAGTGGGGAGACTTTTTTGGGAGATTTTCCACAAAAAAGTTCTTGATTTTTGGCGGAGTATTAAGAATATAAATCCAGTCGTTGCTATCCATTTCAAGGGAATTTTGTAAAGAAACAAGTTTGTAAGCGAATGAGGTGGTAAACCACCCTCCCGATAGGGCCACCAATAGAGGTGATCCTTAAATTGATTAGTAGGTAAATGTGTATCTAAAATTTCTTTGACAATCAAAGATGAAAGAGTGGCATGAAGCTTCTCAAAGCACCACTGACCACCTAAGATGTAGTCAATAGAACTTTCCTCAAGATTTGAGATTTCAGGACAATCTGGTCTAGATCGAATTGAATATGTCGATAACCAGATATCGATCAATAATCTGACTGATTTACCACTTCCAATTGACCAAATTAGCCCCGTTTTGAATTTATCAATGAGCGGGGTAAGCTTATCCCATTGCCAAAAGGACTCACTGGTGCGTGCAAGAATGTCGTATGTTCTAACACCCCAAATGTTGATTCTATACCTTAAACTAATAGCGAGTATTAGCAGCAAGTACAAGTTGATCCCATAGAGAGTGCGAGCGACTTTTGTTAAACATAGTAAGTAAGTAACAAGAGCAGTAGTAATGATGAGCGGAAATCAGTAAATAAAGTAATGGTTGAAATGAAAATAATAATATAAAGAGAAATATAACTTTACTTATATTCACAACATTGATCACTATTAGCTCCCTAAACTCTTGCATGGGGTTCCAGAAGCAACAAGTCCCTAATCACATAAGCATATAATTCATGTGATTCTCACATAATCAATGTGTCACTTGATTTTCAACCCAGCTATCACATCTCTAAGAATAATACTAAAATATCTATGATTACTCTTTCATATTCATGAATCCCAACTTGTTCATCAAGATATGTTTGCTACTATGTCGAATTAAGGCCTCCGATAGCGGATTTAGCTATAATCATTTAGCATGTTGTTTACCTATCTTAGTGGCCAATTAAGATTAATAAACAATGTAACATATCTAGAACAAGAGTAATGAATAACCAAATATTCGTAAATCATATATAGATTATAGAATAGTATTCAAACAACCCTCACATGTCTCTAACCAATGCATAAAATATAAGCATAACTATATGAAAGGTTTAGCCGAGCATGGCTTACTGAAAATAGCGGAAAAGAGAAAAGAGAGAAGTGGAGAGTGAATTGTGATTTGAGGTGTGAGTGTCTGTTGAATGAGGTAGATGAGAGCTGTATTTATAGGCATAGGAGAGACTAGGGGTCAATGATCTTAAGGTAGAAGTAAAGCCCAATGGGTCAGATTCGCCCTCGGGAAAGTCTTCCAAAATCTACATCGGCGGGTGCTAATCATGTGTCTCCCGTAGAAGTCCTCAGCGGGCGATAGGGTGTTGGCGAGCACCGATTCCTAGCCCAGGGCGCCGCCTCTGCAGTCTTCATATTTCTTCTTCTTTCCGCCTTGTCTTGCTTGCTTCCTCTTTTATCTTCTAATTCAACTATTCCTCAAGCTTCCAAGGCTTTGTATTATAGCATTCCTCTTCTCATTTAGCTTGATTTTCAGGAATCTGCATAGATAGGGATAAAACGTGTAGATTTTGAACTAAATGCAATCTAAATGACTTAAGAATGACTTAAAATGCATGTACAAATCATGCATTATCACTCACTCCGCTTCTGATAGATGGAAATGTTTGTGAGACCAAGATATTTGTGAGTGACAAGTCTAACCCAGGCATTGTCAGGTTCAACCAAAATTTTCTAGAGTAATTTCATTTGGAGTGCTTCATACATTTCTTTATATTTTCTTTAGCCCACTTCTCCAAATCTCTTTGGCCTACATATTCTATCCCAACTGATAAAAGGGCGGTGTTGATTATTCCTATTCCAGAAAAACCTTCTATTAATTTGATCCAATTCTTTCTGTGCAAAGGATGGTAGCACAACGTTTTGCGTTGAATAAAGAGGTTTTGAGGCCAAATTTGACTCAATGAGAATTGCTCAACCATGTTGAGAGAGTGCACTCGCTCTCCACTTGCTCAATTGTTCATTTGATTTACATATAATTTCTTCAAAAGTTACCTTATTTACTGTCCCATTGACTATCAGATAACCAAGATATTTTTCAGGAGTGTTTTCGTTAGTAATATTTAAGCAATTAGAGAGCTCATGGATCCTAGAGTTCGTAATTCCTTTATTTACTTGAAAACTAGATTTGTGGTGATTTACACGTTGTCCCGAAACTTTACAATAATTGTCTATAATGGTTTTGACTTTGAGACTAGTAGATAGACTACCTTTGGAGAAAATAATGATATCGTTTGTGAACGCTAGAAAGGGAATGCACATACCATTTCTACCAAATCTAAATCCAATGGGACTGTTGGTGGCGCTGGCCTCCAATGCAAGTTTGCGGGAAAGGATTTTTGTCTTGAAACTAAAAAGGGTAAGGGATAGCGGGTCACACTAATAAAGGCCCAGTTGAGCGGGTAGGAACATGTTGGTAGGACCATTGTTAATCAATGCAGAAATTGAAATAGTTGTCCCGCATTTCATGAACCGGGCTACAAAGATAGAGTGGAAGCCAAAATTTTCTAGGATTTTTTGTGTGAAATTCCAATTCACTTCATCATAGGCCTTTTCCATATCTAGTTTTATTGCTAGCCAGTCCTCACTGCTAGTCTTGAGCAAGGGTAAAGGGTCGACCCGGACCTGAAGGGTCGACGAACCGGTAGGTTAGGGTCAACAAGGGTTAGGGTCGAGGCGGGTTAAGGGTTAGAGTTGTGCATATTTTGACACACGGATCCGAAAAGTCGAACCCGAAGGGTCGACTCGCTAGGTCAACCTGCTGGGTCATCTATTTTTTCAAAAAGTCGAGGTGAAGAGGAAAATGAATTCAACATTTTAGAATGGTGGAGCCATCAGGAGATATTCCAATTTCCTACTATGTAGGCAATCGCTCGTCAAATATTCATCGCTCCTTGCTCCACTATAGTGGTGGAGCAACGTTTTAGCCAATGCGATCAAATATTAACTGAGAAGAGATCAAGACTCTTGCCCGGGATGCTAAAGTCAAGTTTGCCTAAACGGCTAGAAGAGGGCAGAGATGAGGATTCAAAAGAATGAGCACATAATCGAGTCAAAGCAAGGCGAAGAGTCCTAGCATGGGATAAGGGAAGTGGGGATTAGAACGAATGTAAAAAACTGCGTGATCTTTGATTCCTTTTCCCCGAGATGATATGTAGACAACAAGAAAATCAGTCCAAACCCTTCTTCCTTTTTCTTTTTATTGTTTTTAAACATAAAAAACTTTTATTTAAAAATTAAATGACATATCATGACCCGACGGCTCAAAGGGTCGACCCTTGAGTCGGCGGGTCACCACAACCCGTCAACCCGTGGCTTGGAAGGGTCAGGGATATCCCGACCCTTGACCCGATAGGTCGAACCCGTCGATCTGGAGGTTCTGACCCATGCTCATGTCTACTCATTACCTTTGCGGGATTTCAATGAATGAAAGATTTCATGGGCAATAAGAACATTGTCATGGATGGCTCTATGTGATATAAAGTCCCCTTAAATAGGGTAGATTATCTTTCCAATAGTATTTTTTAGTCTTTCAGTAAGAATTTTGGATATAGCTTTGTATAGGGTGGAGCATAAACTAATGGATCGACAGTTATTAGTGGAGGAGGGGTTATCATGCTCAGGAAGTAAGGAGATAAAAGTGTGATTAATCTGTTTTAAAAGTTTCCTAGAGCAAAAGAAACCTTTTCCAGCCTTGATAATCGAGGGGCCGACAATGTCCTAGTTTTTTTTTAATAAAACTCTGCTTAAAGCCATCTAGGCCAGGGGACTTATTGGATCCGATACAAAATACTGCGTTCTTTATTTCAATATTAGAAGGATGATGAATTAGAGCCATATTATCTTCTAGAGTAATTGTTGGCCGAATGAGACACAATAGTCTGTTGAGCATATTTTCATTGGAGATATATTAGGATAGATATATTGGAGATATATTAGAGCCATATTATCTTCTAGAGTAATTATTGAAGATATATTAGGATAGATGTATTAGATATGATTGTATTAGGATATAATCTTTGATCTTGTTATATTAGGTTAGAAATATATATCTTTGGTAGGTTTAGTTTATCGATATCTTTATATTGCTTATTCTCCAAGAATTGTAATCCCTATATAAAGGGTTGAATAATAACATTATAAATGTGTGTTTGCCTTCTCTAATATGAGGCTTCCACCACCAATCTATTAGGGTTTTATCCCTCTCTAAATTATACAGATTGGTTCCTTCTTGAATTTTTCTTAAAGTCGCGTTTAATTTTTGCCTTAACATTCCCCTCACTAACAATGAGAGTACCTTCCGATGAAGCAATGTTTCGAATTTGTTTTCTATGTCTCCTATCTGAAGCCACGCAATGAAAATAAGAAGTATTGTAGTCCAGTAGTTTGAGGTGTTTGGTTTTGGCCCTCTAGTTCCAGAAGTTATTTTGAAAGAGAAGGAGGTGTTCCTTTTTCTTTAATAGATGTACTTCTCTCGAATCCCCAGGAGAGGGACGGATTTATTTGATGTGATTGAATTTCAAGAGAAGAAATTCATCAACTTCCTTCAATTGACGGAAGATGTTTCCAAACATTGATTTGTTCCAGAGTTTTGCCTTTTGTTTCGTAGTCCTTTGTTTAAAATACACTTGGAACATTGTAAAGCCATGGCAGGATTTACGCCATGCTTGTTTGACAATGTTTAGAAAATCCTTTCTTTGAAGCCAAATGTTTTCAAATTTGAATGGTAGGGCTTTGAAAGTTGATCTACAATCCAGAATAATTGAGACGGGACAATGATTGGGCGAAGAAAAGGCACCATTCTTAGTGATTATGTTAGGGAATTTATGTAAAATAGAGTGATGAACTAGAACACGGTCTAGTTTTTCAAGAATATTTCCTTGCCCTACAGGTTTTCGCCTCCAGGTAAATGAGTTTTCAAAAGTGGGGATATCGATTAGAGAACAATCATTTTTGAAGTCAATGGGCATGAGGCGGGTAAAACGGGAAGGACGAACATCCGCACCTCCCAGTTTGTCATTACTACAGTAGATTTCATTCAGATCTCCCATGACAATACAAGGGATATAAGAGGTTGTGATGATTCCTGTCATTACCTTCCAAAAATTAGCTTTTTCTCGAGGGTTAGGGAAGCATATCTATCTATCTATCTATCTATCTATCTATCTATCTATATATGGGAGAGTGTGGCCAAAAGTTGAGTTACTATTTTACGCTCTATCTTTACTTTTGAGGTCTAATAATTACGAATTTACCACTATCATTCATTTCCTTTTCACTGAAGCTCATCTCTACCTCTTCCTCATTGCTCTCCTCCACTTATCCGTCTTACGTCTTTGTTTACTACTCTCTTGCCATTCCCTCTTCCATTCTTTTGTGATGTTGAGTTTTTCGGAAAGCATCGACTCTCAACTCGCAAATTGAATTATTTGACGAGCAAGTGAGGTGTGCGGGCGGCGCCGATGGATGTCTTTCGCCCTATAGAAGGTATGTCTATTGTCTTCGATTTTTCTTTTGAAATTTCTATAATTTAGGGTTTAGGTGTTTGAATTTGAGAATTTGATTAAATGCAAATTTTGAATTTAGGGTTAATTTATTTTGAATGATGGGTAATCAAATTTGAAAAGTTAGGATATGAATTTTGGGTTTCGTCGAATCTTATCCATTCGATTGATCAAAGTTGCTTGAGTGCCCTTTTTTTTTTAATTGATCTGCCTTGCCCTTTTTTATTTTATTTTTAGAAGTTTTTAAAGTGACAAAGGTTCATTGCCTAACGATAGTTTATGAATTTAATTAGTAGGTGATTGTAAGTAAAAGGGGTCATTGTATTCTAACACATTAATTATTATCCAAATGGATTTGGCCATGCATGCTTATGGAAATTATATTGTACGATGCTCTTATTTTGAAGCTATAAATAAATTGTATATTATTCCGTGTCCTTTTATTTGCTAAGTTGTCTATCAAGCGCTTGATTTGTGATTGCTTTATGTGAAATTCCGAAGATATCATTGTAGAATATGAGTTACCTAAAAGACATATATGCATATCAAATGCAGTGGCGAATCTAATATTTTAAAGTTAGGTGAGTGAAAAATTATTTATTGTGAAGATGTCCATTTTTTTTTCAGACCAAAATATGATTCTTATATAGTTTTTCACCAAAAATAGAAAATAGATTTAAATTTTGATAATTAAAAGAGTTACAAAATATTTATTATAAGAAATACTCTAATTACAAATAAAAAGCACAAATAGGAGACTTTTAAATTTACAAGTGAGTCTAATTAAAATAAGGCTAAAAAGAAAATAATTACCCTAGCAAAAAAAAAGTATAAGCTTAAAAACAAAAATTTCACCCAGCATCATCTGGGTTTGTGCTTTAAGAGATCCGCCTCTGATCAAAATGACAACATTGAAAGTCTTGACATAGCGTAGTATCCATGACTCAGTTGCATGTTGCTAGATGTTTTGCTTTGACAACTCTGTTGTATTATTAATCTTGTCATGTAATAGCTAAACATTGGATATTGAGCACTTAAACTTTGGTAGCCTTAGGTTTTATTCTAAGTGGTTGGATTATACATATACTGTACTAAGGTCGGAGATCACATAAGGTTGAAGTTGCCCTTAGACATATTATGTATGTCTAAGATGGTTGGCTTATATTACCTATGTTGAATACCACTTATGTATATGTGTTGTGTTTAATCTAACACAGTCTATAGCTCATTTCCGAGCTTAGGTATTTGGGTTATATGTGTTGGGCCTATTATTGGAGATTCAGATCGGGCCCAGATGTTGAGCCCATATCTCTTTCCAGCATGCCTGCTTGTTTGGAGACGTTGGTGCAGAGCTTGCTAATCCTAATTTTTTTGGGGCTATATAAGCTTGTCTCTACTACAATGTTCTCTTTGAGCCTCATTTAGGAAACCCTAGCCAATAGAAAGAAAGAGAGCTATGGTGTGAGCGATGAAGGGAGACGGTGGTCCGACGAGCTTCCTCGGTGGCTGTGAAGCTCCTCCGATCCTCTGTGACAAACTTCTCTGAAGGTTCTCGGTTAGACCTGTCAAACGGGTCATTCGGGTCGGGTCACTTCGGGTCTCGGGTAAAACGGGTCCCGGGTATTTCCGGGTTGACTAGAACCCGGGTTTGACCGGGTTTCGGGTCATTTCGGGTCGATTTCGGGCTTGTCAATTTTTTCCATTTTAAATTAAAAAAAATCATGATTTGACAATTTTGCAATAAATTTTAATTATATATAAAAAAATTAATTATTTTTAATTAAAAATCAACCGGGTCAACCGGGTCACCGGGTCAATCGGGTCAAAATTACCGGGTCATTCGGGTCACCGGGTCGAAACCCAGATGACCCGGAAAATTTTCGGTTTTTCGGGTTCGGGTCGAAAAAAATTTCCGGGTCAAAATTTCCGGGTTCGGGTCGAAAATTTTCCGGGCGGTCGGGTCGGGTCAGCCGGGTCGGGTTGTGTTTTGACAGGTCTATTCTCGGTTGCCTATCAGGGGGCACCTCTTCCTTTTACATTTGTTTCTGTTCATCTTGCTCGGTTTTGAGGTTCCTTAGGTTGCTAGTTTTGGTGCTCTGTGTGGTGTGCTTAGCTTGTAACCTTTTCTTGCAACATAGTGAACTCTGACACCGGATCTCCCCAAAGGGTTTAGGCCGGGAGCAGATGACGCGGTCGAAAAACCGCCGCCAGAGGGTTTAGGCCGCGATTTCAGGGCTTTAGACAGCGGTTTTTGACCGTCGCCAAATGTCCGAATTGTAGTATTAAGTTAAATTTTCTAGAGTTGAATACGGATATACATTTCTCTCTTTTAGGACGGGATACTATCACCAGTACATCATTATACCCTAGAGGGGGTGTTTGACCTTGTAAGATTAAGTGCAGTAGACTTGCAAGTGGAGTAGTTGATTTTGAGAACTACGTATGCTACTAATAATAGTTGTAAAAAAGATACAACTAACCAATCACCATTCATTCTTAGCAAATAAAGTTATCTATACCTTGTAAACTAATTTAATGAATCTTAAGAATGTTATACAACTGTTATTTTAAATTAAAATTATTAATATCTTTTTAAAATAGAAGGTTGTCATACAATTGTTTATCCAGATTTTTTTTTTGTATTTATTAGCTTGGAAATAAGTTTTTGTTATAGAGATCATATATAATACAATATTATACAGTACTACCTCCGATCCAAAATGTAAGTCGTTTGACTTTTTAACACGTATTTTAAGGAGTTAAAAACTATATAATATATTAACTTTTTTATTATTATTTTTTTACAATTCAATACTTATTACCAACAAATATTAAGTTGTAAAAAAATAATTTTAAAAAAGTTGATATTTTATATAGTTTTAGGCTTCTTGAAATACGTGTTGAAAAGTCAAACGACTTATATTTTGGATCGAAGGGAGTATTATTTAAAAGAAAAATCGTAGCTTGTAAGTTGTAAGGAATAAATGCTTGAGTTGTGGTGGTGGATTATTTATGTTATGGGTTGTAGGATGGTCTATCCAAGTAACAATTTATCCTCTACCTCTTTTATTTTATTTTATTGGTGAGCTATCCTCTACCTCTTTGATGAAATGTCAAAGAAAGAATCGTTCAAAAATAAATAAGAAAGACGCCACCGCTTATTAATTTTCATGATTGTCATCCATTTTTTAATCTCAGGCCACTGATTTTATCCGGGTCGGGTCGGGTCGTGTTGGACTAGGTTACACGGAAACGGAAACGGGGAAACGGCAATCCGAATTTTGCAGGAAACAGAAACGGTAATATGAATTATATGTTCATTTAAAGGTCTAAATAATAGCAATAAACATATCACCAAGTGATATACATTGAATGCATCATTAAAGCTACAAATTAAAATATTCAATACTGAGATAAACAATGTGATAGATTACATAGGTCTCCTCGTGTATAAAGCCCGTTAAGGCTCAATACCTTTGTAACATATATATATATATATATCAATTAATGTAAACCCTCAATGGGACTTTACATCAATCTTGAGATCTTACATGGTATCAGAGCCTTTTCTTCCTCACGGAACCCTAATTTGATCTTCCCGCCGCCGGCGTAGTCCCCTCGCCGCCGATCTCTCTCTCACTCTCCTAACTCCTCCTCTCTCTCGAATCGATCGGGAGCCACCACCGCACTCGCCTCCACCGGAATCGTAGGCGACCACTATCGCTCCCAAGGCTGAGCCCTCGCTACCCCAGCCTCCGACCAGCACTGCAGTCCCGTCGTACCATCACCGCCAACATCCATCGAAGTCCTCGTCTTTGATTGTCGCCTTCAAGCCACTGCAGCCTATCGCCGCCGTTGAGCCCAGTCCGAGTCGCCGTCGCTGAGCCCAGCCCGAGACGCCACCGATTGGAGCCCTCGTCTTCGCCGCTTCCAATCGCCGCCAAAGGACGAACCTCTATTGACGCTTCATCTAAGTTTTTCAATTTCTTTTATAGAAATTACAAAAACGTCCCTCTGTTTATCCTAATTCTGTTTCTGGCCCCAAGTTAGTTCCTTATTAAGTTAAGAGGCCAATATTCTTAAAAAAAACAACAACTTTCCATGGCCTTCTACGATCGCCAACGACCTCTCGTCGGGATCATCGCCCCTCCAAAGTCTTCGCACCAACATCACGCCTTCTCCTCTATGCAGCCGACATCTTCAGACTCTTCTTGGTACATGGCACTGGTGCCACCTCCCACATGACGAACTCCTCAGGTAACCTCTCATCTATTTCTTTTAAGGGCCCTGCACACTCTATTATCATCGGAAATGGTGGTCGTCTTGCTACTTCGGGGATTGGCCACGCCAAATTACAGACCCTAACCCACCCACTACACCTCCACGATGTCCTCATTGCCCCAAAGATTGTCAAAAACCTTATCTTTGTCCGTCGGTTCACTACTGACAACAATGTTTCCCTTACGTTTGATCCCTATGGTTTCTCTGTGAACGATCTTACTACGAGGGTTACTCGCATGAGATGTAACAGCACCGGAGAGCTCTACCCTGTCACACCACCTCATGCGTCCAGTCAGTCGTGCCCGGTCGCCCTCTCGGCATCGTCGTCCAGCCTATGGCATGCACGCCTGGGCCATCCCAGTGATGCCGTTCTAGATGTCCTCCGTTACCAGAGTCTTGTCACTTGTACTAAAGACCCACGCTCTGGTTTATACTCTTTCTGCCAACTAGGCAAACATGCCAGACTGTCATTCCAACGATCTTTGACCTCTACCCTTGCTCCCTTTGATATCATTCACAGCGACATTTGGACCTCTCCCGTGCCTATCAAGGAGGGTCACAAGTACTACCTCTTGTTTCTTGATGATTACACTCATTACTTATGAAACCCGTGACTTCGCAACACCTAACACTCGCCAAGCCGCCATGCCGCGGCTGCAGCCCAATGCTGCGGCCGCAGCCAATCACAACCCCACCCCCCATCCCTCACCTCACCTACTGGCGGTGGCCGCAGCAAGGCATGTTGCGCCCGCCGCTTCCCCCGCCGCCTTTACCTCCCACGCCCGCATTATTGCTGCGTCCGCCGCTCCTCCTCCAGGCTTCGCCCCCGTCCTTCCCTCTCCCCCCGACTTCCAATCAACCTCTGCCTTCCCCCCGCCCTCCCTCTCCCCCTTTACCACCTCCCACAAAACAGCCCTCCTCGACCCGAATTGGCAGGCGGCTATGCTAGACGAATACAGGGCCCTTACAAAGAATGGTACTTGGGTTCTGGTCCCTTGCCCTCCTGAGGCGAACGTCATCCGTTGTATGTGGCTCTTTCGTCACAAGTTCCGCTCTGATGGGACGTTGGAGCGCTACAAAGCCCGTCTTGTGGTCCACGGTAGGTCTCAGCAGACATGTATTGATTGTGATGAGACGTTCGACCCTGTGGTCAAGCCTGCCACTATCCGAGTGGTCTTGATTCTAGCTCTGTTGCACAACTGGGCCATCCATCAGTTAGATGTCAAGAACGCCTTTCTGCATGGCCATCTGAATGAGACAGTCTACATGTTTTAGCCGCCGGGGTTTGCTGATGCTGAGCGTCCGAAGCATGTCTGTCTCCTCAAGCGCTCTCTGTATGGTCTGAAACAGGCTCCGCGGGCTTGGTTCCAGCGTTTTGCCTCTTATCTGCTCCGTTTGGGTTTCACTGGCAGCCGTTCGGATACGTCTCTGTTTATCTATCGCAGAGGCTCAGACTTGGCATTCCTCCTGCTATATGTCGACAACATCATTCTCACCGCCTCTTCTGATGCTCTTCGGACGTCCATTATTTCGCAATTGAGTGCGGAATTCGCCATGTCTGATCTGGGTCAGTTGTCTTACTTCTTGGGAGTTGTTGTTCAGCGTCATGCGCCTGGTCTGTTTCTCTCACAGAGTAAGTATGTTGCTGAGATTGTTGCTCGGGCTAAGATGGTCAACTGCAATCCAGTCGCCACCCGTGTCGATACATCCAACAAACTCAGTGCTCATTCTAGTCCTTTGGTTGATGATCCGACTTTGTATAGGAGCCTCGCTGGTGCTCTTCAGTATCTCACTTTCACCCGGCCAGATATCAGTTACGCCGTTCAGCAGGTCTGCTTGTTCATGAATGCCCCAAGGGAGCCTCACTTCCAGGCGTTGATGCGGATCATTCGGTACTTCAGCGGCACCCTCGAGCTCAGCACCACGATCACTCCTTGCTCGAAGCTTGATCTTGTTGCTTACACTGATGCGGATTGGGGTGGTTGTCCTGATACACGTCGCTCCACGTCTGGTTACTGTGTCTTTCTCAACGACACCCTTGTGTCATGGTCAGCCAAGCGTCAGTCCGTCGTATCTCGCTCTGGCACTGAGGCTGAATACAGGGGTGTTGCCAACGTTGTCTCAGAGTGCTCTTGGCTCCGTAATCTCCTGCTTGAGCTCTATTGCCCCATTCAGAAGGCCACTCTAGTCTACACTGACAACGTCTCCGCCGTCTACCTAGCTAGCAACCCAGTCCAGCATCAACGCACGAAGCACATTGAGCTTGATCTCCACTTCGTGAGGGATAAGGTTTCCATTGGACATGTCCGCGTTCTACATGTCCCGTCCTCTTATCAGTACGCTGATAGACAATTGTTCATTGATTTTTGTTTCAGTCTCACTGTACGGACCCCTCCCGTTTCGACTGCGGGGGTTTGATAGATTACATAGGTCTCCTCAATCTTGGGATCTTACTCATTAACAGAAATCAATACAGACATGTCAAATATGTTTTACAAACCAACAAAATAAAGTAACTTAGTTTTAAAGTAACAACATAATTAATAACAACACAAAGTAATCAATCCAACATCAATCTTCTACTTAGTTAACTCTTCCTTAAGTTATGACTTATCAAAGAAAGTTCTACAAGTGAGGGTTCACCGATCAGAGCTTAGAGGGAGAGATTACTGAGAAAGTGAGAGGAGGGAGGACCAAAAATAGAGGAGAAGTAGGCAACAAATATAGAAGGAAATGAGAGTTTTAGACGGGAGGGAAGGGGAAGTATGATTTAGGGTTTGATTTTTTTTATTATTTTTTAACTATAAATTAGTGGAAACGCCATCTGGCAAGTCAGAAACGTTTCTGACCAAACAGAAATGGTCAAAGTTTCTGACTTTTTTGGTCAACGAAACGGTCAAAGTTTCTGACCTTTTAGAAACGTTTTTGAAGTGTTTCCGCGGAGTTTCGGTGTTTCTTCATATGCAGAAACGCGAAACCGCTATGAAATGGAGTTTCGAGGTATCATAAATGTTGGACCCCCCCCCCCCCCTCCCCCACATAAACAGGTTAAGGTTTCATTTTCAGAAAATTTAAGCTCAAAAAAGACGCACCTAAACCTGCCACAAGCCTTGTAGAAGCTGTTTCCAAACACCATGGTGAAGAGCTTTTTTTTTTCCACCTCCAAAACCTCTTGGAAACTCTTGAAAGCTGGTTTCCAAAAACACGCTAAGTCTGTATCACGAAGGAGAGGAATTAGAGCAAGGTTTCTTTTTTTGGCGGATCAGCAATTACTCTGTTTTGGATTCCAACGACATTTTTTTAGCTGGATTTTTAGGGATTCGGAAGACAAAAAGACTTAATTGGAATCGAGAGAGATGATCAAGATAGAGAGTTTGAGTGAGTTGTAGGAATCAATTGAATTGGGGATCATGGTTTTTAGGATCGGGATCCTAGTGTGGGATCGAGACAAACGCTCTCTTTGGAGTAAAAAACGTTCTCTTTCAAGAGCTATCTAACCCTCCCTTCCGGGAGGCCAAATCTCCTTCGGGACCCACCGACCCTCATCGGCCTGAACAATCTCGGCTTCGGTTGCCACTACCTCAACCCCAACTTCGGTCTCCTCTGTCTCCGGTTTCGGCCGACTCTAACCTGCCGTTTCACTGCCGTTCCCTTGAATTGGTTGGGTGTGTTGATAACGTATACCGGTTAATCCCACTCCGACTTCCTTCGGTCGGATTTTGTTTAATGTCGTATTAAGGATGGAGCTTTTGTTGTTTCCTTGTTCTTGCGACCGAATCCAACTTCCTCCGTGTTCTGAAAATCCATCGTCGGTGGTTCCTTTTCAGATCGGATTCTCTACCAATCTCTTCGGAGATGTTGAAATTTGTGAGTTATTTCATGATTGAATCCCACATGGGTGTGTAATTTCCCCCCAAATCATTTTCGAAAACCTAGGCCGATTGTTTCTCTTCGTTTGGAGAGCGCGTACCCGTCTCGATTCTTTCCTGTTGTAATCAGGGTCTTTGGATGGGTAGTGGTCTTTATGGCTTCTCCAGCCTTCATCCGTGGTGGTTTCGGTGCCGGCCTCGCCCAAAACTGGTTGTTTCCCTCACTGTTCCCCGTCCCTGTCCTCCGGGACTTCTCGTTCGGTGGTGATGGTGGGCACGATCGGCCCTTCCCTTCCCCTGGCTCCCCCTGTTGCCTCGGCCTCAACTTGACGAGGGATGGTTGTCCATCGTTTTCTCTGGGCCAGGCGAAGGTTGTGCTTCGGTCGGTGTCGTCTTCTTCGTCGCCTTCTCTCCCCGGGGTTGCATTGCTCTCTGCTTGTGCGGGGATCCCTTCCTATTCGTCGGCATGTTGCGTTTATCTCCTCCCAGCGGCGCTCTTTGCCTATTTGGTCTGAGTTGTTGTCGGCTTAATTTGTCGGGTTGTGCTTTGGGCCCAAGGTTATGTCTTGAGCCCGAGGCAACTCGAATGGATAGGTAAAATATATATATATTTAAAAAAAAAGCGAAAATATATTTATATGTATTTACTTGTATAAATATATTCATCAAATCCCCTATGGGGTTAGCATAAATCCCGTTAAGGCTTCTGGTGCGTATCGGTTCAGGCGTTCTCATGTGGCTTTACGTTTGGCATGATTGGACTTTCTTTTTTGTTTGATGGGGTTCTGGCAGTCGGAGTCGGGATAGGCTGGGGTCGTGGTAGTGTCTATCGAGGCGTCTCCTTTCTCCGGAAGAATGTTTCCTTGGAGATTCGTCTTCACTGCCTACAAGTGACTCCTGATGTACCGCTGGCCTACGGTGTTGCTTTAGGGGAGTGCTTGGCTTCGTCCTTCGTCTACGTCCTCCTCTTGTTCGGTTTAGTTGTGTTTAGTTTCGCTTTGTATAGTGCATTTGCATGTATGTTGCACCATCTTTGTATTTTTGTTTGTTTTAGATGGTTATCCGTCTGCCGACTTATCGGCCATCGAGGTCCAGGTATGTCTGGCTTCGAACTTTTACCCAATAAAAAAAAACCTTAATTTTAAAATAAAATTAAGCTTTTCCTCCATTAAACAAATTATGTAACTAAAATAGTCCATTGATAAGCACTTAACATTCATAATTTATTAAGAATAATGTCTCAAAAGGTGACAAACATACAAGGATAATATGGATCTTAAAATATGACAAACACACAAGAGATAAATCACACATGCATCCAAATATCCAATGCCATCTCTAGTTTCAAATGTCATCATCGCAATTAACCACTTCATGGACAATTTCAGGCGCTCAGACGTGGATTTGTCGAGTTGAGTAACGAAACAAAGGGCTTAGGGTTTCAATTCAACATCTTCACTCTTCTGCCTTCAATTTCTAAGGAGATGGGCTGCCAAAAAAATAAAAAATAAAAAGGCCCATCGTATCCAAAAAGCTCAATATCCAAACAAAACAAACACAACTACACAAATATGATTTTTTCTAGGATCGAATATTTTTTCTAGAATCGGTAGATCCTACCGATCCCACACGATCCCATTGGATCATAGGTAGATCATAGCACGAAGGAGTCTATATGCCTGATCTGGATCAAAACTTTACCTAGAATCGTAGGATCGTAAGATCCGGATCAGGATCCTAATAACCATAGGGATTTTTAAACGAGTGGTAGAAGGAAGGTGGGAGAAAGAGCTATGCAATAGAACTTTCTTACGGAGTTTGTATACATCTTAGATCTTGTATATATGTAATTATTCTACTTTATGAAATACAATTAACTTTAATTTCATACAAATATAAAGAAATTATTTGGGGAAATGTCCACTTTTGTGTATTAGTTTTGTTAATTTTCCACCTAAACCTACCATTTTGTTAAATGTCCACAAATTTTATGAAAACCCCATTTTACCCCTACCTTATGTAATTTAATTTTAGAGACTCCCGAACCCCTCTCTGAATCCTCACCAACACTACTCTCTCCGCGATCCTGGTTGAAGCTCTCATTCTCTGACTCTGATTCCACACCAACACTACTCTCTTCATGGTTTTAATCGCCGGGAAAGGGGCCGAAATCGTCGGCGCCGACTCCATCGTCCTTGGTCGTCGGCGACAACGAGGGTTTCGAATTCTCTCTCAATGTCGAAGACGATAAGAATTGGAGGAACCTAGGGTTTGGTTTGGGGAACGAGAATCGCGTGGGGGCCGGGGATCGGCGCGAACTGGAAGGAAGGTGTGGGAAACTGAAATCATGTGTGTCAAATACTGAAATCGACGAGGGAGAAGATGCGGTGGATCGACGCGAGCTGGAAGGAAGGTGTGGGAAACTAAATCACATGGGGAGATCGCCGAGGGAGGAGATGCGGTGGATCTGGCGACAGAGAAGAGCGCCTCCTCCAGACCCGGCGCGATCTCCTGTCTCCGATCTCTCCTACGCCACCAACGCCAGCGGCCTCTCCGTCTTCCGCATTATTTCGGCGCCTGCATCCATGTGCGTCAAATACTCTAGTGGTTTGTGTCTTAATTCCTGGCCTCTTTTTTTGTAAATTGTGAGTCTTCCCAAGTTCATTTCCATTTCGTTGCTGAAATTTCTGTTATTACAATTCCTATGCTCCCAAACTACCATTGCATTTTTCTCTTTATTAAAATTATCAGGTATAGACCTAGAATGAATGTTTAGCTTTGTGCTTGTTTTGCTCCAATTGTGGACATGTAGAGCTGAAATCTTAATTTCAGTTTGCAATCGATTAACTCGAGGTTTGCTATTGATTTACTCCTGAGAGGCCAAAACTATGGAAAAGCGTTCGAATTGATATTGTATCAGCTTTGTACTACAAGAGAGAACAGTACGAGTACATTTCTCACCTCTATATAAGTTTTCTATTACCTATTGTCATTGGAATTATTTTTAGAATGTAACCTCCTCACTCAAACCTTTATTCTTTACCACTTGGTCATATTGTGTTTTGATGACACTATATTTCGGTGATATTATATCTATTTATTGTGATTCCACGACTTGGTGAATTTTTATAATTATTTATGACATGCACCATTTTGGTGACAATAGTGATGACACTGTTTTTTTGTTGATGACGACATTATTTACACTTTACAAACAAAGTTGTCACCAAAAGAAACTGTTAGTGATAAGAGTGGTGACAATGATAAGGATGGTGACAGCGATAAGTGTGGTGACAGCGATAAGGCTGGTGATAGCGATAAGGGTGATAACAACGATAGGGATGGTGACAGTGATTAGTTGGTGACAACGATAAGGGTGGTGACAGTGATAGGGTAGTGAAAAGGATAGGGTGGTAACAGCGACAGGGGCAGTGACAGCGATAGGGGTGGTGACAGCGATAAGGGTGATGACAGCAGTGACAACGATAGGGGTGGTGACAATGATAGGGGTGGTGACAACGGTGACAGCGATGACAGCTATGGGGTGGCGACAGCGATAAGGGTGGTGACAGCGATAAGGGTGGTGACAGTGTTATCGTAAAAATAAAAAATAAAAACTCTAAAAATTAAGATGTCACCAAAAAAAAATTGTCACCGCATGTGTCACCACTAATAAAGGTGGTGACACTAATCTCGTGAAAAAAATTGTCACCAAAAATTTTATTTATCATCATACACGTGTCACCAAAGTTGTGTCATCAAATTGATTGACCTTGACCGGTCAATAGTCAAAATAAAAATGGAAAGGAAGGAATGGAGTCAAATTAAAAATAGGAAAGAAGGAAGGGAAAAAATGTCATAATTGACATTTTGCAAAAAAAAGAATATAAAAGTGAACATTTTGACTCAGCTACCTAATTATATCTATTCAATAAAACCGGGCTTTAGCCTGCCTTTAGAACCAAAAAAAAAAAAATGAACATTTTGCAAAATGCATTATTAAAAATATAATTACCAAAAAAAATCCAAATATAAAAGTGAACATTTTCGTTACCTTCGAATCTCGGTTATATATATATAAATATATATATAGGGTACACAACGTACCGAAAAATATGAAGTAATTACAGAGTATAACGGTAAATCCAATTAGTTATTTTTCTCATGCTTTAAATTTCTAAGATAGAAAAATTAATGCGAATGGAATCTGAATTATTAAGCGTAGTCACACATCCCATAGACGCAGCGGCGACCGTACTTGCACGCGCGGTAGCACGCTCCGCAGTGCCGCTTATCATCGTATAGACGGACGCACCGCCCGCTGCAACACGCCTCGTGGAAGTGACACCTGTGCCTGCACGCGCCACAGTGGTTGCGGTTGTTTTCGACATCCACACACCGGTTGAAGCAGCAGGCGTGCTTGGGGCCCACGCGCCTTTTGCCCTTACACATCGCGTTGTGCCGGCAATAGTTTTCCGGCTTAGGGCGGTGTGGCAACCACAACTTCAGGCTCCTGGATGCGGTGGTGCCCGCGAAGGCATTCACCTCTTGCTTGCCAGAAGTGGATGCGGGGCAGAAAGCGAGGGCTACTGCCACGGCGATGGCGAGGATCACCGTGGCTGGTTTCATGGTTTGATTTGTAGGGTTCGCTCTAGTGTAGTTGTAGGATGGCTGGATTGGTATATTAATATGGAGAGGTTTTAGGAGTTCGGTTTAGGATTTTTGGAGGATGGGATGGGTTGGGGTAATGCTTTATATAGGTGGGAATTTAACGGATTTGTTACATGCACCCTCTTTTATTATCATTATTATTACTAGTGTATGTCCCGTCCCGTGTACGAAAAATATATTAATATAATATTATAAATAATTTAAATATTTTGTATATTCGACAGGGTAATAAATAATAAAATAATAATGTAAAAATATATCAGTTTTCCACCAAAAAATAATAAATCTATAAATCTATATCTATATAATCTATATCTATCTATATCTATTCTATATCTATATTCTATATTATAATCTATCTATATAATATACTAAAACAGAGGCCGCTGGAGCGACCTCGCGGGCACGGAATTTTCTGGATTAAACGGGATTATTTTTGCTTACGTGTCATTTTCTGGATTAAAGTGGTATTATATTTATGGGCTACATCAATTAATATGTCAATATAGTTGGGTAAATTTTTTATCTTTTTAGATCAAATAATCTATCAAATATAACCTTATATTTAGATTAAAGTAGAGTCTTATTTTAAATTATATTTGTTATGATTTGTACCATATCCAATTTTTTTATATATATATAAATAGTGGAAATATATTTAACAATTTTTATATTTAGATTTGGTACAACTTATCTTCATTTAATGTCAAATACATTAATATATACCCGTACCAATCTTCAACATATATTTACAAAGGTAAAATTAATATTTGTAGGTTGAATATATAAATTAGGCAAAAAACTTATCTTTTTAGATCACTAAAAATTAATTATGACTATATTAATTTAGTCAAATTAATATATTACGTAAATATTCTATCTTTTTAGATGAAATTAAATATATTTGTATAAATATTCAACAACCAACATTATATCTTAATTGGTGAAAATTTTATCTTTTTAAATTAAATAATCTATGTAATATATTGTAGTTCTTATATAAACATAGTCTATCTATGAGTCATCATCAAACACGAAACCTTTAATATCGATCATTAGCCGGTTCAAGTGTTCAACCGCTTGCAAATCCAAATTTGCCGCACCGCTGTGGTTCCTATCTACTTTGTCCAATCTTTGCAAATCGCACACAGATTTGTCGCCGCTTCAATAGTATCATATTGGAGATGGTAGGCACCCGGTTCAAATGTTCATTTTATTAGTCATCTAATATCGCCGCTTCAACAGAAAGTTGCAGTCAAGCATTTTGATTATTTTGAGTTATAGTTTTGACTTTATTCATCATATATAGATCCTGCTACGTATATATATCCCTAAAATAGAAAACGGAGAAAAAAGATATAGGAATGGTTCTCTTAGATGAAGAGGTAAGCCCTTATATTAATTACCCCTTATTTTAACTTAATGTATTTGATGTTGTTTTAATTAAAGTATTGATTTTTCCGTCTTTGAACTGTACATGCAGGATTAATATTCGATGATTGAAGCTATGGTTCCATTCTTTATATCGAATAAAATTTCTCCGATCTTGAAGGAATATTCAGTTTATAAACTTTCAAATTATTTTGATCTTCGTTTTAAAAACTAATATTAGTAGTATATAATAGTATAGTTTTTATATATACTAAAATAGAGGCCTGAAACGGCTTCTGGTGCGATTTACTTACGTGACATTTTCTGGATTAATATAGTGTTATTTTTTTTAGCCACATCAATTAATAAGCCAATATAATTTTGCCATCTTTGTTAATGATTCCATTTATTTTTATAAAAAAATATTCAACCTTATATCTTATAAGTAATTAGTTAGAAAACTTATCTTTTTATATCAAATAATCTATCTAATATTCGATCAAAATTGAATATAATATATCTATTAGGGAAAAAAAAACAATGACTTATGTATCTTTTTGCAAAACATTACTTATTTTTTTATCAAAATGTTACCGTAACTTATACCTATGCAAAAAAAAAAAAGATAAGTATAATTTTGCAAAATATTTTAACTAACTTTTTTTCATATATGCCCACATAATAACCAAAAAAAATATTTAACTAATTAATACTCCCTCCGTTACGCAAAACATGTCATTTTGTGTACTTTTTATTTTTATCTTAAAAAATTTCAAGGTTTTGATTTATTTATTTAAGAAAATTTTAAGTATATTAATTTTAATCAAACATAATTTATTTATCTATTATATATGTATACTTTTTTATTTTTCTATATATATAATGTATATTGATATGAACTAAACATACTTTTAGTTTAGTTTATTGTTATTAAAAATCCAAAGCTTTCAACCAAACTATATATTATAACCTTTATTTTTTTAAAAAAATAAATAAATTAAATATCATTTTACTCCCTCCGTTAATCAAAACATGTCGTTTTAGAAATTTGCACATTATTTAAGAAAGCAAATAAAAGCAAACAAAAGTACACTTATACCCCTAATTATTACTTTACTTTTCCACTTTATTGAAAACTACAACTAACAAACACCCAATCATGACAAGGGTAATTTTGGAAAGTGAACACCAAAATACCTAAAACGACAAGTTTTTCTTAACAAGATTTTACTCCTAAAACGACATGTTTTTCTTAACGGAGGGAGTATTTATTAAGAAACCGCACAACGGGCGGGTACCGAATACTAGTAAAATACTAAAGCAGATGTCGCTCCCGCGTCAACGGAATTTTCTGAATTAAACGGGATTATTTTTGCTTGTGTGTCATATTTTAGATTAAAGTGGTATTATATTTTTGGGAAAACTAATTAAAATACCCTCACCTTTGGGGGCATGGTAAAAATATATTCTCAACTTTCAAATGTAAGAAAAATATCCCGACCTTTAAGGGTTGTGGTAATATATTAACATGGATTTTCCCATGGGTAAAAAATGCTGACAAGGCAGAGCCTACATGAATTTTTTTTACAAGGATTTTCTTGAACGATTTCTTTAGGAAAAAAAAGAGTTAATTGGACCGAGTTCGTACCCAATGTCTTTTCCTCTCTCCTATCTTCTTCTATGTTCACCTCTTGAACTGTCTTTCAGATCTTCCAGGCAGCTCATGATTCCTTGATATTCAATGGGAGCCTTCCTCCCTCGTGGTCACCTATCTTGACTTGTCTTTCTCACATCTTTTTCCTCTTTGATTCATTTACAGACTTGGCTGCATAAGTTTCGTTTTCCCCCTCTTCGTTTGTTGTCGGTTTGGAGTTAGGAATAGTTGTGTTGCGTTAATTTGAGGCAATTTTGACCGAATTAGTTGCTTGACCGAATCAATTTCTTTTTTTTTGGGTTTAATTTTGTTATCGGTTTATTTTTTTCATAAGAAAATTGTTCAAGAAAACTCAATTTTATTGCTAATTTGTAAAAAGACTCCCAAATAGGATACCTTGTTAACATTTTTTTACCCGTGAGAATACCCGTGGTAATATATTACCTCTACCCTCAAAGGTCGGGATATTTTTATTACATTTGAAAGTTGAAGATATATTTTTTACCCTACCCTCAAAGGTGAGGTATTTTAATTAGTTTTCCCAAAAATATAATACCACTTTAATCCGGAGGCATTGGTCTATTACCGTCTAGAAGTAGATCAATGACTTTTGAGTCGCGCGTACCTAATAAAAGGAAAAGGAAAATTCTTTATAGTGATCATAAAAATTTGTAAATTCCATGTGATACACAAAATTTTGACAAATTTCGCGTGGTATACTATGATACCCCGAAACACCATTTCATAGCGGTTTCACATCTCTACATTTAAAGAAACCCCAAAACTCCACGGAAACTCCGCCGAAACGTTTCCGATAGGTCAGAAACGGTCAACGTTTCGTTGACCCAAAAAGTCAGAAACGGTCAACGTTTCTATGGCTTCAGAAACGCTTCTTGGTTGTTATCTGGCGTTTTCCTAATTTTTTAATTGAAAAAAATTTAAAAAACAAACCCTAAATCGATTTCCTTCCGTACCATCTGCCGCCCCCTCCATTTTCGCTCACGCTCAGTCGCTTCCTGCCGACCCAAGCCGCCTCCCGGTGGACTGTTCAGGTGAGTGGCGAGCTGTGACTGTCTCTCCTCCCTTCCCGGCGACCCAAGCCGCCTCCCTCTGCTCGCTCAATTGCTCGGTCTTCTTCAGATCTCCTGCTCGACGGCGCTCGCTCAATCGCTCCTTCCCTTTCCTCTAGTCCTTCATCTGTTCAGGCCACTGTTCCTCCCTTCCGGTGACCCTAGCCGCCTCTGTCTCCTCGCTCAGTCGCTCACTCTTCTCCGGATCTCTTCTCGAAGGTGTTCTTCTGTGGCTCGCTCTTGTCCTGGTAAATCTCACTACTGCTCTCTACCTCCCACTTAGTCAATTGGGTACAAAATGTCTTCTTCAAATGCTAGTAGCGGAAGTCATAGCGTTGATTAAAGTCACGAGTCCGGCTCTACAGCTGATGTCCGAGACCAAGATGATGTAATTGACTGATTGAGGGGATTTAGGAGAGTCCCCTTTGGAAATATGTGGAGGAGATTGAAAAGCTTATGTTTATCATTGTATTGAATACTACAATTTGTAGCCGACCTTAGTGTTGCATTCGTTGGGTATGATACAACTTATAGCCTTAGTGTTGCATTCGTTGGGTATGATTTGATAATATATTTATTATTCTTCTTTAGACCTTTAAATGGACATATAATTTATGTTGTCGTTTCCCCGACGTTTCCGTTTCCTATAAAATTTGGATTGCCGTTTCCCCTTTTCCGTTTCATGTCCCGTTCCCGTTTCCGTTTCCGTGTAACATAGGTGGTATATACATGATATTTTACTAAAATTCATATGGTAATCCCGATGTTTCGATACCTTATATAGTAGCATCTTACAATTCTACTATTATGCGTCATTAAAATATGTCACACCTTTAATTGAGTATATTATTGAAAAATGGTTTAGCATCATATCATTAAATACCCAATTATCTATAATTTTTTTTTAAAAAATTAATATTGGGTACAAATTAGATAATTATATTAACTATAAAATCCAATCTATACTCAAAATTAGTTTTTTTTTTCTTTTTACAAAAATTAAAATTTTGGTCACTCAATGATATGGACATCAACCCACTGTTAATTTCCATAACAAAACAATTTATCGAAGTTTTTTAATGTGGAATAATTTGTATATTGTTTAGTAATTTTCAAAGTTTGTATTAATATGGGTTCATGGAAAATATTTGTATTATTTTTGTCCACTTTTCTTTAAAAATAAAAACTAAACACTAAGATCGAACATTTTAAAATTAAATACGTAAGATTTTGATTAAAAAAAAAATTGGTTGGATTATCTCTAAGAAAATGTGTATTAAAAAAATTGTTTTAAAAAAGATTCAATGTAATATACAATGTTGTATAGTGTTTCCCCCAAATAATGTATAATAATATCATTTTTGTAGATCTTTTTAATCAAAATATCGATTTTTCAATATTAAATCACAATATGGTTATCATATACATTTTTGCAAAACCTCAAAGTCCCCCACGCGGAATTTCCACAAAAAAAAAAAAACTTTGTAATACCAATAGTAGAAAATGGGGGTGTAAAATTGAATTTGTAATACCAATGGTAAAAAATGAATTTAATGCACATATAGATTCAATTTGTACTTTAATGTGTGATTTAGTTACCTCATCTAGGTGCCCTAGTTTATGGGTTACTTATATAGGATGGAAAAGCTAAATACTTGTATTTTAACCATTCCGGAATGGCTCACTAGAAAGGACTTGTGTGTAGTACCTATAGACATAGGCGGAGCTAGGCGGGAGCATTCGCCCCCCCCCCCCCTTTCACTTGACAAATTACCTATATTTGTTCTACTCGTCGGTAGCTTCGTTTTGATATATTTTAAGCCTGAATCCGATAACCAAGTAAAAAGTTATGAGTGTTTGAAAGTTAAACACAAATTAATTATTTCAAATGTCTTTTAATAAATCATGATGCTTTTATATTTTACTTAATTTGATATATTGGTAATATAATTCAGCCTAAGAGTTTCGAAACAAGAGGTTATATTGCTAAATTCGATAATTATATAAGAAATTATGCAAGTTTAAATTTTGTATATCTTGTTACACGTTATTAGATGATAAGAGAACAAAAAGTTGCATATGACTTTGTGGGTTTCAATCGATATATTTTTAGACGAAAACAATGTTGTTATAGATTAAAACGGCATAGTTTTCCTTTTAAAGAGAAAAATAATTATATAACCACTAATGACATAGTTTTAAACTGTAAAACCTAGATTCGTCTAGAAATCGGTTTTGGATAGCGGAAGCGTAATAGATCTAAAGCGATAAAGAAAGATCTAACGAAGAATCACAAGCAGAAGAACACTCAAGCAGTTTTACGTGGTTCGGTCAATGACCTACGTCCACGGGGCCTCAAGAGTTGGCCGAATCCACTATAAGAGAGTTCGTACAAGGGATGATACAAGCAATGAAAGCAAGCAACCCTAATCTAACATGCATGTGAATCAGAGGTACAAGGAAGAAGAAGAAATCCCCCTGTATGGGATAAAACCAGAAGATCGATAGAGAAATCGATCTCTAGAACCCGAGATCTCAGAAGACGAGGAGAGCGGCCACCCAGGAGGACGCCGGAGCTCGATCCACCTTCCAGAGAAGCCACCAGCGACCTTCCTTCTCCGAGCGCTCAAGATCCGAAGGCAAGAGAAGGAGAGAAAGCTTCAAACCCTAGAAACCCTAATCGGCGCAAAGAGAGCGTTTGTGAGGAGAGAGAAGAGAGCAGCTGAAGTGTGTGGCGTCCAGGGCAAGAAGCGAGGCTTTATAGCTAGGTCAAGCGCCCAACCTCAAAACGCAGAGCTTCGACTTAAGGAGGTAAGGATGTAGCGGGCTCCGCGTCCATGGGCTACCAAGCTTATCCGAGCTCCTGGATCCTTGGGCCGAGTAATGGGCTAAAGCCCAATACCAGGTAAGTTCACTTCTTCCCTATCATACCTTATACAAGTTATATTATATAGTATAGTTATATATACAAATGTTAACTCCGCTATAGTAAGGTCTCGTTAGAGGATCAAGTCTAAATAGACTCAATACGACTCAGTCGAGACACATGCCTATAGTGCAACATGTATATATAACATACACTAAAATATACATGTATAGTCATCATACACACATACATGTCCAAAACAAACATATAAACAATATTACATGCCAAAGGAAACAACTTAGGAAAGTAAACACATATCATTACAAACACCCCTCTACTTTTCTAAGTCTTGCACTGGGCAGACTCAGACTCAACATATAAGTGGATTCTTCACGGCCAGGTCCGTCCTCAGCCCAAGCATACATCACACACAGAGATCACTCAAGTTCCTCCAAGTGGAGGAAGTTCCTGCAAAACACAAATTTATCATGAGGGACAATTTTAGTGCCAAAATCTGCAGGATTAAGTCTACCATCAATTTTCTTAACATGAATGATGTTATCTTCAACTTTTTCACGAATGAAATGGTATCTAACATCAATATGTTTAGTACGCTCATGGTACATGGGATCTCTACACAAATATAGAGCACTTTGGCTATCTATATGCAGCACAGATGTATAATGCTTTAATTCCACTTCCTTCAAAATACCCTGCAGCCAGATAGCTTCTTTATAGGCCTCTGTTGCTGCAATGTACTCAGCTTCAGTGGAAGATAATGCAACTATAGGCTGTTGTTGGGACTTCCAGGAAATACAATTACCTGCCCATGTATAAACATAGGAAGTAATAGATTTCCTAGTGTCCTTGTTACTAGCATAGTCAGCATCAACAAAGCCATGTAATTCATATGCAGAAGTATGCTCAGAATACAACAATGACAGATTAGCAGAGCCAAGCAAGTATTTCAACAAGTATTTCATGGATAACCAGTGCTTCTCAGAAGGATTAGACATGAATCTACTTAAAGTACTGATAGCAAATGCCAGATCAGGCCTAGTACAGATCATGGAGTACATAACAGACCCAACAGCAGCATCATATGGTATAGACTTCATATTTTTCATCTCAATAGCAGACAAAACATCTTTAGACTTAGTCAAATCAAGATGAGGACCTAAAGGAATGTTATTCACCTTGTCACCAGAAATATGAAATCTATCAAGCACCTTATGAATGTAATCAAATTGATGCAACCATAATTTCTTATGCTTTCTATCTCTAAGAATGGACATTCCTAAAATTTTCTTAGCAACACCCAAATCTTTCATGTCAAAATGCTTCTACAAGTTCTTTTTAATATCTAAGATGCAATCTTTGGATTTAGAAATCAAAAGAATATCATCAAGATATAAAAGCACATAAGCAGCAGGACCATTTCTTTTAACACCTTTAAAATACAAGCATGTATCAAACTTACTTCTCTTAAACCCTAAACTGAATCTCATACATCTATCAAACTTAATGTTCCATTGTCTAGGAGACTGTTTAAGACCATAGATAGATTTATTCAGCAGGCAAGCATAGTTAGGATGCACAGAATCAACAAAGCCCTTAGGCTGTCTCATGTATATAGTCTCATCCAAATCACCATGCAAGAAAGCAGTTTTAACATCCATTTGCTCAAGTTCAAAATCATGCACATCAGTCATAGCAAGTAAGAGTCTAAGAGTCTTATACTTAACCACAGGAGCAAAGATTTCATTATAGTCTTCACCCTCTCTTTGGGTGAAGCCTTTAGCAACAAGCCTGGCTTTATATCTAGGTGGATCAGTTTTAGATACACCATCTTTAAGCTTAAAAATCCATTTGCAATCAATAAGTCTTGCATTTTCAGGTTTAGCAACTAAAGTCCAGGTTTGGTTAACCCTCATAGACTCAATCTCTTCATCCATAGCCCTTTTCCAATTTTTATAGTGAGCACACCTTAAAGCCTGTTCATAAGTGTCAGGTGTAAATGATTTAACCACATCAGAAACAAGGCAAGCAAACTCAACAATGTTATTTATGAACCTTTTATTTGGAATGACAGTCCTAGGACTCCTATCCCTAGTCAACTGCCAATCAGTGAGATCATGTCTTTCAGCTACTGAAGAACTAGAGGAACCAGAACCAGAAGCAGGCACAGACTCATCAATCATATCCTCATCCACAGAAATAAGAGAAACAGAAGAGGAAGGCAAAACATCAGGTTCAATAACAGGTTCATTAGCTTCCCCACCCAATTGGTGAGGTTGCATAATCACAGAATCAGAAGGGGTAGAAACAGAAGAGAGAGTAAGAGGAGGGGAGGGAGAGTAACCAGTATCAAACTCATCATCATAGTCAGTTTCAATGTTCTTAGGAACATAGAACTGATCACCATTGTGTCCCTGCAAGTTAGTATCATGTACAGTAGGAACAGAAGTCATTTTAAAGTGAAACTCATTCTCATTAAAAATAACATTCCTACTCACAATAGTCTTATAAGCTCCAGGTTGAACAAGTAACAATTTATAACCCTTAACACCTTGAGGATATCCCAATAGGACACACTTTTGTGACCTGGGATTCAACTTGCCTTGGTTAATGTATGAATATACAGTGCAACCAAAAGGCTTAAGATGATCAAGGTGAGGTTTTCTTTTATACCACAGTTCATAAGGAGTCTTAAAATCAATCACAGAAGAAGGGGTTCTATTTATCAAATATGCAGCAGTCATAACAGCTTCACCCCACAAAGAATGCTTTAAACCAGAGGAAATAAGCATGCATCTAGCCTTTTCAAGAAGAGTCATGTTCATCCTCTCAGCAGTACCATTCTGCTGGGAAGTTCCAGGTATTGTCAAGTGTCTCTTAATGCCATGTTGTTTACAATAAGCATCAAATGAGGAATTACAAAATTCAAGACCATTGCCAGTTTTTAAGCACTTAACAAACAAGCTAGTTTCCTTTTCAACCATAGATTTCCAATGTTTAAAAGTTTCAAAAGCTTCATCTTTAGTTTTCAACAAGAACACCCAAACCTTTCTACTGTAATGATCAATCAAGGACATAAAATATCTTTTCAAACCAACAGTAGATATTTGGGCAGGACCCCATAGATCAGAATGAACATAATCCAAAGGAGCAGTTGAAACAAATGCAGATGATTTGAAACTTTTTCTAGTATGCTTACCTAAAACACAGTTTTCACATAATTCAATGGAACATGGTTTAGCAGGAATAACACCAGACTTATACAGATTCTCAAGACCTTTATTACCAATATGACCTAACCTAACATGCCATAACATAGAATCATGCATAGACATAGGCTTATCAATGGCAGTAAAAGCAGTAGCAGAGGAATTCACAATAGGAGTAGCAATCAGTTCATATAAACCAGCCTTTCTCAAGCATTTAATCACAGGTTTACCATCCTTAGTAACAATCCTCACACCATCAGAACTGTACACATCATATTTTAATTCCTCAAGAGCACTTTCAGACAATAAGTTTCTTCTTAGATCAGGCACCCATTTAACATCCTTTATAACTCTAACAACATTGTCAAACATTCTCAAAGCAACTGAACCAACACCTTTAATTTTAAGCACAAAATGATCACCAAGCATGACAGTACCAACATCATAGCATTTAAGGTCAGAAAACCATGACTTATGGAAGGTAGCATGCATAGTACATCCAGAATCTAAAATCCAAGCATTGGAGTCACCAGAATTTAACAAAGCAAGAACTTCATGAGTATAATAAGGATGAGATTCAAGCACAGCAGAAACATTAGGCTTTTTACCAGCAAGCCTTTCATCTTTCTTCCTCTTAAAGCAATGTTTCTCAATGTGACCAGATTTAGAGCAGTAAGAACACATAAGGTGAGATTTATCAGGTTTACCACTTTGATGATTTTCAGTTTTACTGGAATCTTTTTGAGGTGGTTTATTGTTGCTATTGTTGTTATTATTCTTATTGCCTTTAAACCTACCTCTAGCAACAAGCACTTCATTCTTGTTATCAGGTTTATGGTCAGACTTAAGCTCAAACTTGTTTTTAAAGACCTTTAAAGCATCATTTTTCTGAATAACGGATTCAAGAATAACTTTCTTTTCCAATTTATCAGTACTATATTGCACAACATCCTTAAAAGTGTCAAATTGAGCAGGCAAAGAATTTAACAACAAAACACATTGCTGAGTTTCCTCAACTTTGTCACCACATCTTTCCAAATCTTGAAGAATAGTCAAAAACTTATCAAGATTATCAGATAAGGGGCAGGAAACATCCATCTTGAAATTAAACATTTTATTGAACAAGTTAACCCGAGAAGGGAGAGATTTTACCAAGTATAAGCTTTCCAGACCTTCCCAAAGCTTATCAACAGTGTTAAAATTCAATACCTGTCTAGCAACTTCGTCACTTAAGCGAAGCATCACTTCACTGTGAGCCTGTTGATCCGTTTCAAAGATTTTTTCCTTTGAAGTCCCTTCTGGAAACTTGTTGGTTATAGCAACCCAACACTTTTCCTTGATCAGAATAGCCTTCATCTTTAATTGCCACATAGCAAAATCTGTGTGGCCATTGAAAGGCTTCAGATAAGTGCCTTTATCACCCATAGCTACTGTATTGTACCTGTAGTAACAACTAAACAGTTAGTAAGAGATTTAGAGAGCACAAAAAAACGATTCAAGAAAGTATGAATCTAACAGTGCAACTAAAGATCTTATCAAGCCAAGTTAAAAAACAAGCAATCTCGAAGATCAGATGCACCAAAAACACAAGATCCAAGCACAGAAGCCCTAGATCTAGCAAACAAGGGTGTGGTACGTCGTGTAGGGGGGGTGCTGCACCAGCGATGTCGCCTTTTAGGTCAGCCCGAGGCCCTACACCCGTTCCCTATCCCTAGAACTCAAAAAATGAGCCAGGAAATCAAGAACGCGACAGCCAAGCTTTGATACCACGTTGTAAAACCTAGATTCGTCTAGAAATCGGTTTTGGATAGCGGAAGCGTAATAGATCTAAAGCGATAAAGAAAGATCTAACGAAGAATCACAAGCAGAAGAACACTCAAGCAGTTTTACGTGGTTCGGTCAATGACCTACGTCCACGGGGCCTCAAGAGTTGGCCGAATCCACTATAAGAGAGTTCGTACAAGGGATGATACAAGCAATGAAAGCAAGCAACCCTAATCTAACATGCATGTGAATCAGATGTACAAGGAAGAAGAAGAAATCCCCCTGTATGAGATAAAACCAGAAGATCGATAGAGAAATCGATCTCTAGAACCCGAGATCTCAGAAGACGAGGAGAGCGGCCACCCAGGAGGACGCCGGAGCTCGATCCACCTTCCAGAGAAGCCACCAGCGACCTTCCTTCTGCGAGCGCTCAAGATCCGAAGGCAAGAGAAGGAGAGAAAGCTCCAAACCCTAGAAACCCTAATCGGCGCAAAGAGAGCGTTTGTGAGGAGAGAGAAGAGAGCAGCTGAAGTGTGTGGCGTCCAGGGCAAGAAGCGAGGCTTTATAGCTAGGTCAAGCGCCCAACCTCAAAACGCAGAGCTTCGACTTAAGGAGGTAAGGATGTAGCGGGCTCCGCGTCCATGGGCTACCAAGCTCATCCGAGCTCCTGGATCCTTGGGCCGAGTAATGGGCTAAAGCCCAATACTAGGTAAGTTCACTTCTTCCCTATCATACCTTATACAAGTTATATTATATAGTATAGTTATATATACAAATGTTAACTCCGCTATAGTAAGGTCTCGTTAGGGGATCAAGTCTAAATAGACTCAATACGACTCAGTCGAGACACATACCTATAGTGCAACATGTATATATAACATACACTAAAATATACATGTATAGTCATCATACACACATACATGTCCAAAACAAACATATAAACAATATTACATGCCAAAGGAAAAAACTTAGGAAAGTAAACACATATCATTACATAAACTAAAACACTTCAATTTTTTTTTTTTTGAAAAGCAACAGTACAATTTTAAATAAATAAAACATTGTGTTTTGAACTAAAAACTAAAATAAACTTTGTCTTGAACTAAAATATATCACAATTTAATGTAAATTAATAAATATCATAGTTATGCTTCTCTAAGCTATAGAAAAATCTACCGAAGAATGAATCAACAATTCGTATCAAACTTCGCCCCCCCCCCCCCCCCCCCTTGATAAATTCCTGGCTCCGTCCCTGCCTATAGGTCCCCAGTTCGAACCCCGGAATGACCGCTCTTTTTTTTACCAATTCAAGGAAAAGCTAAATATACCACTAATTTTTACTGGATACATCACTAAACTTCGCAACCCCCAGCGGATCGAGTTCCGCTAGCCCTTGCGGACCTCACCGGACATCGGGCCAAACATGCCCTAAAAAGTCATCGACAAAACGTCCATGAGACGTTGCAGAGAGAGGTTAGCGTTAGGATGCGGAGTCCCTAACCTATATGTAAAAAACAAAACACTCAAAAAGGTCCGCAACTTCTTGCGGAGTTGAGTCCGCATACTTTAGATGTTGTGCCAAATACTAATAGCATTCACTCCGCAACTACTTTTTTTTAATAAATAAATAAATACATAAACACAAAAAAAAGATCTGCAAGAGCATGCAGAATAAAAGTGAGATCATAGAAAGGGAAAGGAACAATGGATGGACAAACCCTAAAACACTCTCAATTGAGAGCCTTTCGGCCCGCCGCCGCCGCCACCTTGACCTGCCATGGCTCCTCCTCCTCCTCCAATTCCTTCTCCAGTTTCAGCCACCCACCGGCCTTCTATCCTCCTTTCTTGGCTTCCTGCCACCGCCGCCGCCACCACCTTCCTTCTTAGAACCGCCTTCGTCTTCGGCTCACCTCCGCCCCTTACCGGCCTCCCTCGGTCATCCCTTTAACTGGGTCAATCTTCGCCCGTATCGCCTCTAACCGGCGCCTCCTTCTGCTACCGGTTCGTTGTATGGTCTGACCGTCGTTTCAATCGCTGTTGATGGCCGCCTCCGCCATTTTCAGGGGCTTGCCGCCTCCACTATCATCAGGGGTTCGCCGCCACCGCCCTTCATGGCTCGCCACCGCCTCCCAGTTCCGGCCTGTTACTGTCGGAGTTCGTTCACCACCCGGCTTTGACGCATCCGCCCTTTTTGGGCTTCACTGGCTCCGGCCTTGCCTTTGCCCGCCGCCTCGCCACCTCTCCATAGTCGTGGTTCCTCACACGACCTAGCTCCGTCGGCTTGCCCTGTTTACGACACTTTGCGCTTCACGGCCTCTTCTCATTCGGCCACCTTCTCACCGCTATCCTCCGGCCTGGTTCACCGGCTGAACCTTTCGTCTCCTGCTCACCATGCTTTAGTTAGCGTTCAATTTGGTTACCCTTTTGGTTGATCGACATGGTAGGGAAAAATGGGATTTGTGAGCTTTATTGGTTCGTTTTCTAACCGCCCTCTGGTTTCTTAGCCTGTGTATTGTTGTTGTTTATTTATTCCGATCCCGTCTTATATGTTTCCTCTATTTTGGTTTCCCTTGTGGTTGCCTTTACGATCTTGTTATCGTCCTTGAGGGTGTGAGTTGGGGTTTTGGGATTTGTTTTGGCAATGATTTGGCTGGAATTTTGGTTTGCGGGTTAGTGTACTTTGCTTTTCTTGTTGTGGTACAGGTTTCATGTGAACGGTGACTAGTTTGTCGAGCTTGTAGACGTCGTGGAAATGCGACGATGCCTGTTGATTCTGTAAAGAGTCCATGTTGAGGTGTCCGCTAGTGATCCCCAGAGTTCTCTGTGTCCGTCTGCATTTTGACCGGTTGGTTTTGGTTCTGCTAATCTGTTGTTTCAGTGTAGTTTGGCTTGTACTTTATTTCTGTTCTTTTCTTTCTGTCATTTAATTTATGTCATTTGCTTCTGTCATTTGCTTCTTGTTGTACATGATGGTTAGTCCATCCCCCGGCTTTTCCGGGCTCTCGGTTTCTCTAGGCTTGTCTAGAGAATCGAATTTCTTTCCTTATATCAAAAAAAAAAAAGAATAAAAGTGAGGGATTCCCTTCCATGACCATATGGTGCAAAAATATTTTTTAAAAATTTAATTGAATTTTTAAAAAAATTGGAAAAAAAGACAAAAAAATTTTGGGAAAAAAAATTTAATTTATTTTGAAATAAATTAAATTTTATTTTATTAAAAAATTAAATTTTAATTTAATGTAGGCAAATTTTTTTTAAAAAAAATACACTGCCCGATCTTAGGCCCGACAAACATTTTTTTAAAATTAAATTAAATTTTATTTATTAAATATAAATAAAAATTAATTGTATTTAAATTAAAAAATAAATGAATTAAAGTCATTGTAATTAAATTCATTTTAATTTTAAATTAAATTAAAATAAATAAATTTTAATTTAATTTATTTAAAAAAAAATTCGCTGTGATTAATTTTTGAAACAAAATTAAAATTAAAATTAAATTTTGTCAATTCATTGTAATTTATTTAATGAAAATTAAAGTTGTAATTTTTTTAAAAAAAATCAAGTTGTAATAGAAAAAACTATTTTACAACATATGCCTTTATTTGATCGATTGGCCGACATTATTAAAGCTGATGGGAACGCTTATGCTATAGCGAGTGCTTGGTTGTTTCTCTTTGTCGGCGTCACACTGTTCTTGGATAAGACAGAGAACAAGATAAAGAGCCAAGTGGTGGCATTAGTGCTGGATACCCACTCCAACGACAGGACTTACTTAGCATGGGGTACTGGTGCTTTGGCATACCTATATCGCCAACTTGGAGAAGCTTCTCGAGCCAGTTGCAAGTCTTTAGGTTGCTTCAATGCACTTTTTTTTTATTAGGTAAAAATTCGAGGCCAGATATACCTAAACCTCGAAGGCCGACAAGTCGACAGACGGAAAACCATCAAAAGAACGAACAAAAAAAATACAAAGAAGGTGCAACGAACAAGCAAAAGTGCTCTACAAAGCAAAACTAAACATAGCTAATCCGAGCAAGATGAGGACGTAGACGAAGGACGAAGCCAAGCACTACCCTAGAACAGTACCGTAGGCCGGTGGCACATCAGGAGTCACTTGTGGGCAGTGAAGACGAACCTCCAAGGAACCATTCTTCCGGAGAAAAGAGACGCCTCGATACACACTACCACGGCCCCAACCTATCCCGACCCCGACTGCTAGAACCCCATCAAACGGAAAAGAAAGCCAGTCACACCGAACGAAGAGCGACAAGACGCTTGAACCAAAACGCACCAGAAACCCGATCGGGAATTACGCAAACCCCACAGGGAATTATTTATTAATAGTTATAAATTATAATTTACTACATTTATATTATTAAAATTATTCTTTAATTCAAAGGGGAAACTTTGGGCCCAAGGCAAATCCTTGGGCCCAAAGTAACACCGCCCGGGCCCAAAGAGAATGCAGGCCCATCGTCAAGGAAAGCGATATTAGACGACGAGACGACGATGAAAGCGACCGCATAATGGATGAAACACAACCCTAGCGGACAACGACCACCGCCCACAGGGAAGAGGGGCAAGACACCAGAAACGGAGGGAGCAACCGCCGGCGCCGTTGAGGCGAGGACCAGCCCACCAAGACAGCAGAGGGGACATCACCAGAAGGGAGACTCCAGGAGAGTTCGAGCAAGGTTCGCCGGGCGAGACCTTGGATCCGAAATCAACCAGCCAGAGGAGGAGGGAGCCAACAGGGCGAGTCTCGCCACCAAGAAGCCGAAGATGGGGATAGATGACGATGAAGAGGAGGCAATAGCTAGATGCAAGGAAGAGGAGCATCGAACACTGGATTAACAGGGGAAGGGTGCGCCGTTCTGGCTCGGAGAGAGCAGGGATTAGGGCTGAAAATCACCCGTGGGTGATCGACTCACCCGACCCACCCGACCCGATTATACACGTGAAAACCCAAAAAAAACCGGGTGATGGATGGTTGATGGGTGGGTGAAACGGGTGACGGATCGGGTGATGGCTGATATGTTTTTAATCCATTACCGGACCCATCACCCGACCCATTACCCGACCCGCTTAACCACCCATTAACCCACCCGATTATTTTAAAAAAATCCTTGTTTATAAAAAAAGTATAGCCTGACATAACTATATATTTCTCCTTTTTCTAATTCTAGCTTCTCTATTCTTTAATTATTTTTGTGCAAAAAAAATCTAAAAGAATATAAACTTATTTTATTTAACTCCACAACACATTTTTTTTAAAAATATATTTTATTTTTTTTGCATACACTGTTAGAGTGTTAGCAATTTCGGTCGTTTCAGCGACTTGGTTAGCATTTAGTGTGTTAAGGCATGATTTAGCCAAATTATTTTTTCTATTTTTAACTATGAATCTATCAACGGACTAAAATTCATCTCATTTGATTTGATATTAAACTTTTAATACTAACATTTTAAGATGAGGATAGTGGTATAATGCATGAATAAACCTTTTATACATTTAATAAGATTTCCACGTTGACGTGATTTGTGAAATTATCGAATATGATCGATTTCTAAGTATGTCTTTTGACTCATTTTCTTTTAATTTACTTCACCCGATTACCCACCCGACGGACGGGTGATGGGTGAAACATTAGATGGACGGGTGATGGGTCGGGTGAATTTTTTTTGTAACGGGTCGGGTGGAAAAATGGCTCCACTCACCCATCACCCGACCCATTTCCACCCCTAGATGGGGCCTAGGGGTAGAGGACTCCAATTGACACAAGCCCTAAAGCAATTGAAAGATTGGAAGCAAATCGAAACAATCAATCGAAAATAGAATGGCGAAGATCGAAAGAGAGATTTTGAAGTGAATAGGTTGTAACCGACCCCCACCCAAAGCAAGATCCAAGGCGGAACCAGGAGAAGACACCGCAGCGAATCTGAAGGATGGAGGAAGGAGACGAAGCGAAGCCTGCCGACGAAGGACGGACAAGAATATCCGACCTCCAAAAGAGGAGATTAATCTCCGACGAGGATCACCTCAGTCGACAAATAAGATTCGACCTCCGAAGAGGGGTTATAATCCTCCGAAGAAGGGTTCTCAAGTCCGGCAATGGTCGGAAACTCCGTCAAGGAAGGTGGCTCCCTCTTTCTAGAAAACTAGGGGGAGAAGTTGATGTTCGTAACTGCTTCAATGCACTATTATTCGTAAGTGATATTGAGTTTAATGAAAAATGCTATTTGTTTTAATATTTGTTAGCTTAGTAAATATCATGTCTATTTTTTCATGGGAAGTGTCATGTGACCAACTTCAAGCCGACCCTTTCTACTGCAGTCATCATCCAGTAGTGAGTTGCCAGAGCGTTCTCTCCCTCCGCATATTGAAGGGAATTTGGTACGTATCCCTAAAACTATTGTATTTGAAGGTGATTATTGAAATGTGTCCACAACGTAGGTAGAAATTTCACAGTTCTTGTCAATTATGCAGCGCGCTCGACATGTTGGCGCCATGGCGTTAGAGTTATATGATCGATATATAACAGTGTAGGTGCTCCAACCAAAGAGGAATCTCGTGTGCTTCTTGAGACCCTAATTAATCGGTAAGGAAGACTTGCAACAAATGCGCCCAGAATGGAGGGCTACCCAAAATAAATACTACGACCCAAGTCAGCATCGTTGGTTTTCTCGCCAATAGATGTGTTTTTTTATGATTCATTCGTATCTTTGTAGTTTTACACTTTGCAATATTACATGTCTATTTTTCCAGTTATAACTCGTTCTTAAAAGTAATTTTTCTTGTTATCACCCATTCACAAATGAGTTTTTTCTAGGAAAAATTAATTAAAATACCCCCACCTTTGGGGGTATGGTAAAAATATATCTCCAACTTTCATATGTAATAAAAATATCCCGACCTTTGAGGGTAGTGGTAATATATTACCACGAGTTTACTCCTAGCCCTCGAGAAGAGGCTCCTGACTTCCGGCTTGATATTTTTTTTTTTTTTACAGTAGGCGAAAAATAGGTGAGCCTTACTCAAGTAAGGCGCCACCATGATCATTCGACCGGATGATGACTTCAAGCCGGAACATATCTGTTTTTTAAAATTTTTTGCCTACATTAAATTAAAATTTAATTTTTTAATAAAATAAAATTTAAATAAATAAAATTTAATTTATTTTTAAAATAAATTAAATTAATATTTTTTTCAAAAAAAAAATCCTTTTTTTTTCAATTTTTTTTTGTTAAAATTCAATTAATTTTTTTTAAAAAAAATTAAATTACTTTAAAAAAAAAAATTTTTGCATATCGGAACATAGGCTTGACAGGTGTATTTTTTTTTTAAAAAAATTATATTAAATTTTAAAAAAAAAAGTTTTTTGCACCTTATGGTCATGGAAGGGAATCCTCAATGTTACTCCGCGTTCTCTTGCGGAGCTTTTTTTTTTTTTGTTGTTGTTGTTGTTGTTTATGTATTTATTTATTTTTCTTTTTAAAAATCTCCAATCTAGTACGCAATTAGTTGCGGAGTAAAGGCTGTTTGACACGACGTTCAAAAGTATTCCACAATCGGGTGCGGACTCAACTCCGTAAGAAGCTGCAGACCTTTTTGAGTGTTTTTATTTATTTTACATATAGGTTAGGGACTCCGTATGCTAATCCGGACCTCTCTCCGCAACGTCTTGCGGACGTTTTGTCCATGACCTTTTAGAGCGTGTTTGGCCCGATACTCGAGATCTGCAAGGGGTAGCGAAACTCGGTTCGCAGGGTGTTATATATGAAATTTAGCGGTGTGTCCAGTAAAAATTAACGGTGTATTTAACAACTCCATTTTATAAGTTCATCTAGGTGTCCTAGTTTATGGATTTAATTTGTTTAGTTACCTCATCTAAGTCCCCTAGTTATGGGTTACGTACTTACGTTGTGTAATTTTATATAATTTCTATAGGATTTATAGGTCCCATCTCCAACTGTTGGTATAAAATGAGAAAATAAAAAACATATTCTCAAAATTATTTTAACTAGTTAGATTCCAACGACTTTTTCATTTCAAAATTTTCAAAAATCATTTATGCTTTGAATAATGTTGTAGATTTTGGGAAGATTTTTTTTTCTATTGCTTTCCTATTTTAAAGAATAAGAGATGTAGCTCTAGAGTCTAGAGGACAAGTCTTTCAACTTATAAACTGTGTGCTACTACGGCAGAGGACAAGTCTTCAAAGATGGAAACACGCTCACAACCAACTACTCCCTCCGTTCGGCAAAACTTGTCGTTTACTATTCATGCACGCTTTTTTATAACGATAAAAACTATATAAAATATTCATTTTTTTATAATTTTTTTTAACAAGTTTGTACTTATTAATAATAACTACGAAGTTGTTAAAAAAATTATTAAAAAAACTAGATATTTTATATACCTTTTATCTCCTAAAAATGCGTGCATGAATAGTAAAGTGTCAAGTTTTTCCGAACGGAGGTAGTAATTAACTATGTGTATTGAGATATTGTATCTTATGTATAAAGATTTTATTTGATTATGTATAAGAATATTTTCTCTTGTAAGTTAGGAAAGATTTAACCTAGTTTCTTTGTATATATTGATATCACAAATCAATGGAAAAGCACACTTTTGTCTCCTATATTTATTTACATGGTATCAGGCTTACCGATCCAACTACCCGTCTAAACCCTACCTTTTTCCGCCATGGCCGCCCTTGCACCCGCCCTCACCCCTGCCTCCCCATACTACCTGCATCTCTTCGATCACTCTGGCCTTGCTATTTGCCCTGTGATCTTGCGTAGTGAGAACTTCCCTGAATGGAAGATCGCTATGCGAAATGCTTTCTCTGCCAAGTTTAAGGTTGACTTCCTTGATGGCACCATCACCGAACTTGTTGTCGGTTCTGCTGATGCGGCTTACTGGAAGCGCGTCAACTCCATCCTGATCGGGTGAATTGCTCAATCCATCGAGCCTTCCCTCCGATCGACCATCACCTATTTCGCTACTGCCAAGGAACTTTGGGATGATCTTGATCAACGCTTCTCTGTCGGCAACGGTCCTCGGATCTTTCAGATTCGCTCTGAAATCGCCCGTTGTCGTCAGGAAGGCCAATCAATCTCCGCATACTTTGGTTGTCTCAAGAAGTTGTGGGACGAACTCCTCACCTACATTGGCACCACGGTCTGCTGATGAACGGTTTTTAGTCGCATAAACCGTATCAAAATAAAACTCAAACCTACAAACTAGTATAGCAAGCAAGTAAGAGGTCGATCCCACAAAGAATCAAGTATTTCTCAGCAATGTGTATTTACCAATTAGTAGAAGGGGGGTTTTGATTGATTGAAATAGAAAGAAAGCAAAATAAACTATAAACAGATTGATGCAAAACTATTTAGAGAAGATCGCTCTACCTACAACTATCCACTTTATTTGATTGAATTGATATTGTAACTTCCTCTTGTCCTTTTAGTCTTCCTATGAATGCCCTTGTCCCGACCTAATATAGTTACTAGTCCAATCAGTCCTAGAAACCCTTATCAATCGAACAGTCCCTAAAGAAGGATTTAACCCAATTGATAGCTTTAAGTTCAGAGATTAACCAAGGTATTTGCAGTCCCTAAAGAGGGATTTAACAACACATTCAACTTCCTACCTATCCAATTAGTTCAATCAGCCCTAAAGGAATAAGTTTTCCACTTGGGTTAAGGTTCGCAATCAGGAATCTACAAAACCCTAGCAATTGAATTGATCTAACTAGTTGGCCAGACGAGAAAGAACAAAACAATAAACAATCAAGCACAAAGAAGTTGAAGCATTCAATATAGGAAATAAGGAACAAGATTCAGAAACTCACAATCAATCCAAATAAAGCTTCAATTTGCAAGTAGAACGAAGAGAGTTTAGTCGCCCATGGCGAACATCGCTCTCTCTCCAATTGTATGATAGAACGTAAGAATAGAATGGAAGGTATGAAAAATAACATAAAAGTGGCCTAATAAAACATCCAAGTCGGCCCTCCAAACAAAATAGAACAACTAGGGTTTTTCTCAAAACGGCGCTGCGCTGATGACCCGTGCGGCGGGCGCCGCAAACCATGCGGCGGGCACAGCATGAATACCGCCCCTGGCGGCGGGCGCAGCAAATTATGCGGCGGCCGCTGCATTGGGTTTTCCCGAAAATTCCGTCTCGAATTAGCTCTCGACGTCAACATAGAAGTTGTAGCTCTCTGAAATAGCTTTCCAACGCATGGTCATAATAGTCGATCGGACAACTGAGGCCTCCAGAAAGTGCAAAACAAGTTCAGCATGTCTGGCGACAACTTCTGCAGACTTGTTCTTCGTTTAGGTTCGCTTCTTCTTCTCAGGACCTCTTGAGATCTTCATGTAAGCTTCTTCGATCAACTAGACATTCTCATCCAATGCGTTATCAACCTATGTCTCCTCCTCGGATCCACGATTACCTGGAATAATCAATAAAAACATGTAGATTCCGACTCCAACCACACAGAGAACAAATATGCAAATTATACTTAAACCATGCATGATATGCATCATAACTAAGCTAAATGCAACCTATTATAACTCTCTAAATGCATGCTATCAAACTCCCCCACACTTAAGCTTTTGCTTGTCCTCAAGCAATCAAACACAAATATAGAATTGATCATCCAACAAATAAGATCTTCATGCTATAGTTTTAGAAAAGCAACATCAAACAATAGGAGCCATGAATTAGAAAACAAATATCCTAGCAAATATATGAGCGATCCAATAGTAAAAGTAAATTTAATCCAACCTCACCGGGATAATGTGTTTCACTCAAGCTCTCATGTGTTTAGTCTTTAAAGTCCAACTCTCAACTCAATCCAAAATGCTCTGTACACCGTGAAAGTTATCACTTGCAAACAACATAATGAGGACTTTTATAAGGTTGTAATGGGACTTTGGTAGGAACATAAGGCATGAGAAATATTTAGGCTTGTGGTGCTAAAAATCCGGGAAAAAGGAACAACAACCAACCAGAACAACACCAAAACTTCCATACTTCGCAAACCATTCCAATAACATAAACTCTAATACACATCAATAAGCACTCGTCGATTTCAATAGCCATACAACTTATGCAATTTTTCCATTTGAATGATGACTTTCTTTTCTTTTCTTTTATGCTTACTTTTGCCCCTAGGTGAATTTTATCCTCCCTAGATCCAAGCTTACTAGACTTTTACTCCTAAGTGAATTTTATCCTCCTTAGGCCCCTAGTAACAAGTCATCTCTATTATGCAAGAAGGGTTACCTTATTTTGGCTATGCCTCTCGCAATATACAACCATACATACATCATCTCCACTCAAAGCTACTCCAACATAAAGATTTTTCACCAATTCTCCTCCTAATTCCCGGATGGGGTCAGGCTAATCATTGGCTATGATATATTTTTGTGGAGCTATAAAAAAAAAAGATAGGCTTTAAGGCTCAGATGGGCTTCAAGCACAGGATAATATGTAAGGTAGATAGGGTATAATATGGCTAAAGAAAACATGCCTCAATCATTTGAAATTCACAAGCAACAAACATGTGCAATACGGTATTGAAATAAGAAGCATATGGAGAGTATAATCACACAATAAAAGCAAAAGGGAATAATATGTAAAGTCCCTATAAGGCCAAAACAAACTCACAAGGGTTATTTTTTTTTTATTAGATTTCAATTAAACCTCAACTATGAATCATACTTGCTCAATTATATTCTCAATTCATGCTCCAAAATCATTTTCAAGCAATTCAATCAAATTATGGGATTTATGCAATTAAGATCATAAAAATAAATTAGAGGACAAACTAAACCAAGATGGGTATCTTTAATAACACCTAAAATGCAATGCATGATATTTTTGTGATTTTTTTTTTAAATGTGATATATGAGTAAAAATAAATATGAAAACATAAATAAACATGATATGCAAACTCTATCTATATGCAATGCAATCCCTCCCCCACACTTAAACCTTTCATTGTCCTCAATGAAACATAAAAGACAACAAAAAATAAAAACATAGAGAAAGAGATGAATGAAATACTCACAATGTGGTGGATGGGTCTCTATAGGTCGGATCTGAGGATTTCGGCGGCCTTTCCTGAAAGCTTAGTCTATCCCAAACCAAGAACAACTATCTAATGCCTAATGGAAAACCTAATTTATTGAAAAGAAACTAGCTAACTAGGAATCGAAATAACTAAAACTTACCTCGGGTTGCCTCCCGAGAAGCGCCTTTCTTTAATGTCATTGACTTGACTTATTTTCAATCTCAAGATCATAGCTATCAGACATCGTCAAGGCCCTCAATAGCCTATCATATTCCTGTGCACACATCTTACAAGGCACATCATAGCACAATAAATTGAAAGCATAAAATGTGGAACTCACGAACCCTTTCAATCTATCAAAGAGTCTAGCATGACTCTCTGCGGGAGGAATATGATACCACCAACACAGTTCCGCTGGTGGCTTTTCAAAATAGCAATCAAAAGGATCAACATATACACCATTAACTTCAAAATTGCAAAAGTTTACCTTTATTACCTCTTTAGCCTCAGCTGATGGCTCTAGACCTGGTTCATCAATAGGCGAGATCAGAATGGATGGTGCAGATGGAGTAGGAGACACATCACATGTAACCTCATGCGTCGACTCATGAGATTCCAAGCTAGGAAGCACTAGACCATCTCCTCCATCATCTAAGAAACTATCGTTGTCTGCAACCAATTCCTCATCTTCTTCTTCGAAGCTCCTTTCTTTCTCACCTTTTGCACTTAGAATTTGAATGAGTTGGTTCATTTGTTCCTCCAATTTTCCGATTCGGCTCATGTTTCTTTCCTCTAACTGTTGCAACACTTGTGTGAGAGTTCGGATTGATACTTCCTGCTCAACCTGTCGACTCATGTTGTAGAAAAAATCCCAAATCTCAAAGAGTCCCATATCCAATAGGCCTCCATTACTCATGGACTCAGCAAGATTCCGTGTTTCAGCATTCATCCCATCAAATATGCAAACACACATCTCCCGCACACCATATTGATGACCCCATGAACCAAGGTCATTAACATACTCATGCAATCTAGTGAAATATTGGTGAAAGTTCTCACCTTCAAACTGCAACAATCTCAACATCTTAAAAAGTTAGTAGCAAGGGTGTTGTGAACCGTAAGATAGGTTCACAACGAAGTTAGATATATAAACAAAAATTAATAAATACACAAAACAAAGAAATAAACTTGATTCCCCGGCAACGGCGCCAATTTGATGAACGGTTTTTAGTCGCATAAACCGTATCAAAATAAAACTCAAACCTACAAACTAGTATAGCAAGCAAGTAAGAGGTCGATCCCACAAAGAATCAAGTATTTCTCAGCAATGTGTATTTACCAATTAGTAGAAGGGGGGTTTTGATTGATTGAAATAGAAAGAAAGCAAAATAAACTATAAACAGATTGATGCAAAACAATTTAGAGAAGATCGCTCTACCTACAACTATCCACTTTATTTGATTGAATTGATATTGTAACTTCCTCTTGTCCTTTTAGTCTTCCTATGAATGCCCTTGTCCCGACCTAATATAGTTACTAGTCCAATCAGTCCTAGAAACCCTTATCAATTGAACAGTCCCTAAAAAAGGATTTAACCCAATTGATAGCTTTAAGTTCAGAGATTAACCAAGGTATTTGCAGTCCCTAAAGAGGGATTTAACAACACATTCAACTTCCTACCTATCCAATTAGTTCAATCAGCCCTAAAGGAATAAGTTTGCCACTTGGGTTAAGGTTCGCAATCAGGAATCTACAAAACCCTAGCAATTGAATTGATCTAACTAGTTGGCCAGACGAGAAAGAACAAAACAATAAACAATCAAGCACAAAGAAGTTGAAGCATTCAATATAGGAAATAAGGAACAAGATTCAGAAACTCACAATCAATCCAAATAAAGCTTCAATTTGCAAGTAGAACGAAGAGAGTTTAGTCGCCCATGGCGAACATCGCTCTCTCTCCAATTTTATGATAGAACGTAAGAATAGAATGGAAGGTATGAAAAATAACATAAAAGTGGCCTAATAAAACATCCAAGTCGGCCCTCCAAACAAAATAGAACAACTAGGGTTTTTCTCAAAACGGCGCTGCGCTGATGACCCGTGCGGCGGGCGCCGCAAACCATGCGGCGGGCACAGCATGAATACCGCCCCTGGCGGCGGGCGCAATAAATTATGCGGCGGCCGCTGCATTGGGTTTTCCCGAAAATTCCGTCTCGAATTAGCTCTCGACGTCAACATGGAAGTTGTAGCTCTCTGAAAGAGCTTTCCAACGCATGGTCATAATAGTCGATCGGACAACTGAGGCCTCCAGAAAGTGCAAAACAAGTTCAGCATGTCTGGCGACAACTTCTGCAGACTTGTTCTTCGTTTAGGTTCGCTTCTTCTTCTCAGGACCTCTTGAGATCTTCATGTAAGCTTCTTCGATCAACTAGACATTCTCATCCAATGCGTTATCAACCTATGTCTCCTCCTCGGATCCACGATTACCTGGAATAATCAATAAAAACATGTAGATTCCGACTCCAACCACACAGAGAACAAATATGCAAATTATACTTAAACCATGCATGATATGCATCATAACTAAGCTAAATGCAACCTATTATAACTCTCTAAATGCATGCTATCAAACTCCCCCACACTTAAGCTTTTGCTTGTCCTCAAGCAATCAAACACAAATATAGAATTGATCATCCAACAAATAAGATCTTCATGCTATAGTTTTAGAAAAGCAACATCAAACAATAGGAGCCATGAATTAGAAAACAAATATCCTAGCAAATATATGAGCGATCCAATAGTAAAAGTAAATTTAATCCAACCTCACCGGGATAATGTGTTTCACTCAAGCTCTCATGTGTTTAGTCTTTAAAGTCCAACTCTCAACTCAATCCAAAATGCTCTGTACACCGTGAAAGTTATCACTTGCAAACAACATAATGAGGACTTTTATAAGGTTGTAATGGGACTTTGGTAGGAACATAAGGCATGAGAAATATTTAGGCTTGTGGTGCTAAAAATCCGGGAAAAAGGAACAACAACCAACCAGAACAACACCAAAACTTCCATACTTCGCAAACCATTCCAATAACATAAACTCTAATACACATCAATAAGCACTCGTCGATTTCAATAGCCATACAACTTATGCAATTTTTCCATTTGAATGATGACTTTCTTTTCTTTTCTTTTATGCTTACTTTTGCCCCTAGGTGAATTTTATCCTCCCTAGATCCAAGCTTACTAGACTTTTACTCCTAAGTGAATTTTATCCTCCTTAGGCCCCTAGTAACAAGTCATCTCTATTATGCAAGAAGGGTTACCTTATTTTGGCTATGCCTCTCGCAATATACAACCATACATACATCATCTCCACTCAAAGCTACTCCAACATAAAGATTTTTCACCAATTCTCCTCCTAATTCCCGGATGGGGTCAGGCTAATCATTGGCTATGATATATTTTTGTGGAGCTATAAAAAAAAAAGATAGGCTTTAAGGCTCAGATGGGCTTCAAGCACAGGATAATATGTAAGGTAGATAGGGTATAATATGGCTAAAGAAAACATGCCTCAATCATTTGAAATTCACAAGCAACAAACATGTGCAATACGGTATTGAAATAAGAAGCATATGGAGAGTATAATCACACAATAAAAGCAAAAGGGAATAATATGTAAAGTCCCTATAAGGCCAAAACAAACTCACAAGGGTTATTTTTTTTTTATTAGATTTCAATTAAACCTCAACTATGAATCATACTTGCTCAATTATATTCTCAATTCATGCTCCAAAATCATTTTCAAGCAATTCAATCAAATTATGGGATTTATGCAATTAAGATCATAAAAATAAATTAGAGGACAAACTAAACCAAGATGGGTATCTTTAATAACACCTAAAATGCAATGCATGATATTTTTGTGATTTTTTTTTTAAATGTGATATATGAGTAAAAATAAATATGAAAACATAAATAAACATGATATGCAAACTCTATCTATATGCAATGCAATCCCTCCCCCACACTTAAACCTTTCATTGTCCTCAATGAAACATAAAAGACAACAAAAAATAAAAACATAGAGAAAGAGATGAATGAAATACTCACAATGTGGTGGATGGGTCTCTATAGGTCGGATCTGAGGATTTCGGCGGCCTTTCCTGAAAGCTTAGTCTATCCCAAACCAAGAACAACTATCTAATGCCTAATGGAAAACCTAATTTATTGAAAAGAAACTAGCTAACTAGGAATCGAAATAACTAAAACTTACCTCGGGTTGCCTCCCGAGAAGCGCCTTTCTTTAATGTCATTGACTTGACTTATTTTCAATCTCAAGATCATAGCTATCAGACATCGTCAAGGCCCTCAATAGCCTATCATATTCCTGTGCACACATCTTACAAGGCACATCATAGCACAATAAATTGAAAGCATAAAATGTGGAACTCACGAACCCTTTCAATCTATCAAAGAGTCTAGCATGACTCTCTGCGGGAGGAATATGATACCACCAACACAGTTCCGCTGGTGGCTTTTCAAAATAGCAATCAAAAGGATCAACATATACACCATTAACTTCAAAATTGCAAAAGTTTACCTTTATTACCTCTTTAGCCTCAGCTGATGGCTCTAGACCTGGTTCATCAATAGGCGAGATCAGAATGGATGGTGCAGATGGAGTAGGAGACACATCACATGTAACCTCATGCGTCGACTCATGAGATTCCAAGCTAGGAAGCACTAGACCATCTCCTCCATCATCTAAGAAACTATCGTTGTCTGCAACCAATTCCTCATCTTCTTCTTCGAAGCTCCTTTCTTTCTCACCTTTTGCACTTAGAATTTGAATGAGTTGGTTCATTTGTTCCTCCAATTTTCCGATTCGGCTCATGTTTCTTTCCTCTAACTGTTGCAACACTTGTGTGAGAGTTCGGATTGATACTTCCTGCTCAACCTGTCGACTCATGTTGTAGAAAAAATCCCAAATCTCAAAGAGTCCCATATCCAATAGGCCTCCATTACTCATGGACTCAGCAAGATTCCGTGTTTCAGCATTCATCCCATCAAATATGCAAACACACATCTCCCGCACACCATATTGATGACCCCATGAACCAAGGTCATTAACATACTCATGCAATCTAGTGAAATATTGGTGAAAGTTCTCACCTTCAAACTGCAACAATCTCAACATCTTAAAAAGTTAGTAGCAAGGGTGTTGTGAACCGTAAGATAGGTTCACAACGAAGTTAGATATATAAACAAAAATTAATAAATACACAAAACAAAGAAATAAACTTGATTCCCCGGCAACGGCGCCAATTTGATGAACGGTTTTTAGTCGCATAAACCGTATCAAAATAAAACTCAAACCTACAAACTAGTATAGCAAGCAAGTAAGAGGTCGATCCCACAAAGAATCAAGTATTTCTCAGCAATGTGTATTTACCAATTAGTAGAAGGGGGGTTTTGATTGATTGAAATAGAAAGAAAGCAAAATAAACTATAAACAGATTGATGCAAAACAATTTAGAGAAGATCGCTCTACCTACAACTATCCACTTTATTTGATTGAATTGATATTGTAACTTCCTCTTGTCCTTTTAGTCTTCCTATGAATGCCCTTGTCCCGACCTAATATAGTTACTAGTCCAATCAGTCCTAGAAACCCTTATCAATTGAACAGTCCCTAAAAAAGGATTTAACCCAATTGATAGCTTTAAGTTCAGAGATTAACCAAGGTATTTGCAGTCCCTAAAGAGGGATTTAACAACACATTCAACTTCCTACCTATCCAATTAGTTCAATCAGCCCTAAAGGAATAAGTTTGCCACTTGGGTTAAGGTTCGCAATCAGGAATCTACAAAACCCTAGCAATTGAATTGATCTAACTAGTTGGCCAGACGAGAAAGAACAAAACAATAAACAATCAAGCACAAAGAAGTTGAAGCATTCAATATAGGAAATAAGGAACAAGATTCAGAAACTCACAATCAATCCAAATAAAGCTTCAATTTGCAAGTAGAACGAAGAGAGTTTAGTCGCCCATGGCGAACATCGCTCTCTCTCCAATTTTATGATAGAACGTAAGAATAGAATGGAAGGTATGAAAAATAACATAAAAGTGGCCTAATAAAACATCCAAGTCGGCCCTCCAAACAAAATAGAACAACTAGGGTTTTTCTCAAAACGGCGCTGCGCTGATGACCCGTGCGGCGGGCGCCGCAAACCATGCGGCGGGCACAGCATGAATACCGCCCCTGGCGGCGGGCGCAATAAATTATGCGGCGGCCGCTGCATTGGGTTTTCCCGAAAATTCCGTCTCGAATTAGCTCTCGACGTCAACATGGAAGTTGTAGCTCTCTGAAAGAGCTTTCCAACGCATGGTCATAATAGTCGATCGGACAACTGAGGCCTCCAGAAAGTGCAAAACAAGTTCAGCATGTCTGGCGACAACTTCTGCAGACTTGTTCTTCGTTTAGGTTCGCTTCTTCTTCTCAGGACCTCTTGAGATCTTCATGTAAGCTTCTTCGATCAACTAGACATTCTCATCCAATGCGTTATCAACCTATGTCTCCTCCTCGGATCCACGATTACCTGGAATAATCAATAAAAACATGTAGATTCCGACTCCAACCACACAGAGAACAAATATGCAAATTATAACTTGTACTCGACAATCGTCAGATTGAAGGTACCCATTACTCTGAAACCTTCGCTCTTGTTGCTAAATTGGTGTGTGTCAAGGTCTTCTTAGCAGTGGCGGCGATTCGGGATTGGGAACTGTATCAAATGGACGTTCATAATGGACGTTCATAATGCATTTCTCGGCCTTGAGATCACCTGGAATCTTGTTGGATTTTTTGTGTCTCATCGCAAATATGCGCTCGACATCATGTTGGAAACTGGGCTTCTGGCGTCCAAACCCGTCACGTTTCCAATTGAGCAAAATCACAAGTTGGCTTTAGATGACAATCCTCTGTTTGATTCACCTGAGCAATACCGTCGGTTGGTTGGCAGGCTAATCTACTTCACCATCACCAGGCCGGAACTCAGCTACTCGATTCAAATCCTAGCTCAGTTTATGACCTCTCCGACGGCTAATCAGTGGCAGCTGGCAACCCTTCGAGTTGTTCGTTACTTGAAGAGTTTCCCCGGCCAAGGTATTTTCTTGTCTTGATCAAATGCTCTTCGTCTCAACACTTATTGCGACTTCGACTACGCTACATGCCCCAGCACTCGCTACTCTCTCACATGCTTCTTTATTATGTTGGGCGAGTCACCGGTCTTTTGGAAAACAAAGAAACGATCTATTGTTTCTCGCTCTTCAGCTGAAGCCGAATATCGTGCTATGGCCACCACCACTTGCGAACTTGTTTGTCTCAAGTCTTTGCTCGCTTCCCTGGGGTCTTTCATCGGCAACCTATGCGCCTCTGGTGCGACAATTAGGCAGCCCTACATATCGCCTCGATTTTGGTCTTTCACGAACGCATAAAGCATATCGATGTTGATTGTCATTTCATCCGCGATCATGTTCAGGCTTGCACGATCATCACGGCTCATATTTGTTCCTCTCAGCAGCTGGCGGACATTCTGACAAAGGCTCTTGGGCAGTCGCAGTTCCATGTTCTTCTTCGCAAGTTGGGCATTCGAAATCTTCACGTTCCAACTTGAGGCTAGGGGGAGTATTGAGATATTGTATCTTATTTATGAAGATTTTATTTGATTCTGTATATAGCCATATTTTCTCTTGTAAGTTAGGAAAGATTTAACCTAGTTTCTTTGTATATATATTGACATCACAAATCAATGGAAAAACACACTTTTGCCTCCTATCTTTATTTACAATGTGGGATGAAAGTAAATCACATTTCTTTATCTTGGGAGGTTTTTGAATAAATCTAATTGTTTTATTATAATATACCTAAGTCACAACTAGTATAACCAGATTAATTGTTTTGTGCACCTTATAATTAATAAACCAACTAATATTATTAGGTAGCCTACACTACCCGAATTCTGACCTAATCAAAAATAAATAAATAAACCAACCAATGAACCCACTCTCGCAACTGACCTTCAAGATGACGAAACATTTGAGAATGAGCACCATAACTTCACTATGCACGTAGGATGACATTAACTCTTCACACAAATCAGTGTTCAAAAAATCGTACCTAAACATTAGTTGGAAAGTCACATGAGAATTTTTAAACCTAAGCGGTTCTCTAAACAGAAATCCGTCTCGGCATCACCTAGGTGCCGCCTAGGCCCATCTATATACGTTGGCGCATAATTGTTCAGTTTTAGCGTTTAGGCAAGTGATTAGTCGATTTAAAGTTTTATTATACCCCAATTTGGAATGTATTTGCTTTTGAGTCAGACCTATGGTTTTGGATTTTATGATGTTTAGAGTCGGTAGTCTGATGCGTACTTTTGCGTTTATGTTCTTTAGTGTTAGTTAAGCACCACGAATCTGAGTTTATGAGTGATATTATGTATTATTATTACATTATATGAATTATTGAGATATGTTATACGTTAAAATATAAAGAAATAATCAAGTTTGTTATAAATCAGCCTAATCGTCGTCTAGGGATCCGACTAGCCGCCTAAGAGCTAGGTAGCCACCTTCCACCTAGCGACTGCCTAGCGCATTTTAAAACATTGTACAAATCCACACCTTCCTACCTTGTTACATAAAAAAAAATCATAATACACCCTCTAAGAATGACAAGAAAGGAAAGAATTGTCCAAACGCCCAAATTTTGTATGTTTGCTTGCCACTTTTTTTGTATTACACACAGTGTTCTAAAAATCGCGCCTAGGCACCGCCTGGGCACCGCCTAGGCGCTAGGCGGGACGGGACCTAGGAATTTTTAAGCCTAGGCGGACCTCTAGGCGGAAATTCGTCCAGGAACCGCCTAGTCCCGCCTAGGCACCGCCTGGTCCCGCCTAGCCGCCGCCTGGGCCCGATTGATCCCGCCTTGGCGCCGCCTGGGCCCGCCTAGGCACCGCCTAGTCCAACGATTATTCAATTTGCGCTTCTAAGCATATGATTAGTTGACTTAGGGTTTTTTTATCCCCCATGTCGGGATGCATTTTCTTTTCAGTCGAACTTATAGTTTTAGATTTTAGGAGGTTTAGAGTTGTTAGTAAGACATTTACTTTTGCGTTTATTTACTTTAGTGTTAGTTAACTACTACAAATTTGGATTTACTTTGCGTTTATTTACTTTAGTGTTAGTTAACTACTACAAATTTGGATTTATGAGTGATATTATGGATTATTATTACATTATATGAATTATTGACAAGTGTTATTCGTCAAAATATAAGGAAATAATCAAGTTTAATCTAAGTCCGCCTAGGCGCCGCCTAGGCACCCGCCTAACCGCCTAGGCACTAGGCGGCCACCCACCGCCTAGCGGCCGCCTAGCGCCTTTTAGAACATTGATTACACATTTCTATTTAGTTTGTATGTTTGACGGTTCTCCGGCCTCTCGATGTGTTAGGTCTGTCTGACCCTCGAATTCTTACCTTATAAAAATAAAGGAAAGAAATAATAGACTTTTAAAAGAAACTAATATTGAGCGAATCAAGATCATTTTCTCCATGATATTCTTGCTCTAGCTTTAAGCCGCATATTGATATCCAATTCTTCTTCACATATAAGTTTTCGTTGAGCACGGTGACCGACCATGATCTCCAAATATCAGCCATGGCCTTCACATCGTCTATTTGTCCTTTAGAGACAAGTGCGGATTATACTTGATTTTTAATCCATTTCTCGTTGAGTTTGATCTTATCAATTTGAGTATGCATTTCAAATATATCAAACAACACAACAAGAATTGTCTTGACCATGAAAGCCTAGCTGAACACTAAATACACTACTCACTCCGTTCAGAAAGTTTGTTCAGGTTGCTATTAGCACCAACTTATTTTACTATATTTTATTATATATATACACTTAGACCTGTCAAAATACAACCCGATCCGAACAATCCGAAAAATTTCCGACCCGAACCCAGAGGTCAGAAATTTTGACCCGAAATTTTTTTCCGACCCAAACCCGAAAAACCCGAAAATTTTCGGGTAATCTGGGTTTCGACCTGGAGACCCGATTGACCCGGTAATTTTGACCCGGTTGATTTATAATTATATATAATTAAATTTTTTTTATATATAATTAAAATTTATCACAAAATTATCAAATCTTGATTTTTTTTAATTTAAAAAAGAAAAAATTGACAAACCCGAAATGACCCGAAACCGGGTCAAATCCGGGTTCGAGTCAACCCGAAAATACCCGGGACCCGTTTTACCCGAAACCTGAAGTGACCCGACCCGAATTTCATATTAAATATTCGTCTGTGACTCAAGAGACGTAGGGTCTATTTTATAAAAAAAAAATGGAATATGTCGTGATAGTAAAAAAAGTGGGTGTATTTATCACTTTCGATAATTTCATATTAAATATTACAAATAATTATACTAGTTTTTCTCCTTGAAAAAATGGAATATGTCGTATAGATAGTAAAAAAAGTGGGTGTATTTATCACTTTCGATAATTTCATATTAAATATTACAAATAATTATACTAGTTTTTCTCCTTGAAAAATGTGTTCAAAAGTAAAATCATTATATATTTTTTAACGGAGATAATACTATAGAAACGGGAACAACATATTTTCATTACGGAATTTAATATGGAGTAGAGTAATTAGGACTTTTTGGTATTGATATCTACTTATTAGGGATCGATATCGGGATATCAATATATCTTGATATTAAGTGATACTTTTCTCTGAATTAGTATATTAAGTAGGTCAAAAAGTATGAAATCTGATATCGATCTAAGGGCTTGTTTGGGATGAGTATATAGATATATATAGGCTATAAGTATAGAAAGTCCAATATCTATATATTTTGTTTGATATATTCATCCAAATTGGTAGATGAATATCAATCTTATATCCTCACATACTAATTCTATGAATTTTTCCGAAATTGAGGACTTAATTGATTCAAAATGCATATGTTCTTCTTCTTGGAAAATTAGGAACGAGCTTAGGGGTTCTATTCGAATTTTCGAACCCTAAAGGTTCTATTCGATTTGAAAATTTTGAACCCTAACGCATCTGTCTATTCTATTCGAATTAGGGTTTGAACATTAGGGGTTCCCTAAATTGTTCGAAAATTAGGACCCTTTTTTTTTTGTTCTCGAATTAGGGTTTGCATATGTTGAGTGGTGGTATGATTTTGTTTTAAATCGGATATCTATATACCCTTTTCAAACAAGGGATATAAGATATAGATATCAATATCTCATACCCATAGGCCATAGCCTATATTCTATATCTATATATCATTTCCAAATATGCCAAGTGATATTGATATCAAATTATATTAAACACTAGATATCAAATATCTTGATATATGATATTCACATATCATACCAAACATGATTTAAATTTTCTTTTCTTTTTCCTTTTTTTTTATAAAAAGAAAAGAAAAGGAGCTATACCGGAACTTTTAAAAGGAGTCAAATCTATTGAACAAGAGCAAGTTTTAAGAAGTCCTTGGAAAATCAAAGAATCAACTAACAAAATAGAGAGCAAATGAACTAACCCATCAAGGAGGAACGATACTAGTAAAAACAAATCTAGCAGTCAAAGTGAGCTACATTATGCAAAACTTCATGCTCCCCGCGAGTATTTACAATGACCTTGATTGACTAAACATATGTTTCGTCTAGAACAAGGACTCAAATTACAAACCACTTATCAGATGGGATAAAGTTTGCAGACCAAAGAGTGAAGGTGGATTAGGACAGCTACATAAGACGAAATACATGAACAAAACGTTGCAAATGAAATTATTATGAAAAATACATGGGAAACCACAACGAATTGGTGAAAATTACGGAGTATTAGAGATAAATACCCGAAGGATGAGAATATTGGGGACTATAAAATAAAAAAAGAACACCTCTTGACAATAGGCATAACTAATGGAGATTAAAGAGTATTTCTGCTCAGGTCTAATCTGGGAGGTAGAAAACGGAAAAAACCATAAGATTCTGGAAGGAGAAATGACTACACAATGACACTAACCTTTTCGAGAAAAACGTCTCCATTACCACATTGATTAACAAGAAACGATCGATCAATTCATAAAACTAGATAAAACCTGAAACAAAGAAAGATTAAAAGACTCCATTCCTATGGATATCGTTGAAAAAAATCCTTGAAGCTCATTTACATACAAATGAAATTGAAGATAGATTATATTGAACACCTAATAAAAATGGTTGGTTCTCAACTCTTAGTGCTTTAGATTATATCATGAGAAACAGAAGAACCAATTTAGATCCACTCGGTTGGATATGGAAAATTGAAAGTCATATTACAAAGTAAAGTAGTGCATGTATCGTTGGAATGCCCTCTATGCAACTATAATGAAAAAGATGATACCCACATATTTATAGAATGTTAGAATACTTTAACCTTTATTGGGAGAATGGACAGATAGATCGAGTGTAAAATCCGAAACACTGACAAAGATAGCAAACCATATAAGAATATAATAACGAAGTTCTTTACAAATCTATATCAATGGAGCAGAAATTGATTTTGGCATTTTCTCTTTAGGGAGTTTGGTCTATGATAAATAAAATCATTTTCGACAACAATGACATTAGGAAGATGAAAGATTGGATAAAAAAAATACTAGATAAGTTGGAGAAAAGCACAAACTGGGTAACAAGAAGACGACATGGAGACAACAAGACCAAATATCCACCAAAAGAGGACGAAAAAGCATAACATTGTAAAATGGAAAGCGATTTGTTTGACTGTGATCAATGTCATTAAGGGGATGTGGCAGTATCCATGGGAGATCAAAATGGCAGTTTCAGATGCCATCGACATTTGTCGTGCTTTTGAGAGTGTCATCTTCTAGCACACCTTCAAGCAGAGGAATCAGGTAGCTCACAGGTTGGCACACCTTGAACTCTCCTCTCCTTTTGTCGAACATTGTATCCCAGAGTCCGTCAGAATTCATAAAGCGCTTGGATAATGGGTCAACCACGATTGACCACCCCAAATCTTTACTTGTATAAATAAATAAAGTCAAATCTATAGAGTAGTACCCACTAGATATCAAATCGTCCCTCGGTATAGCCTTAATAATAATAATTACGGAGTACTCCGTAGTATCTAGCCTCGCACGATAGAGCTGAAATTTTCTAAAATAAATTTAATTATACGGAGTAGTTTGCATTATTTACATACTGCTGTACTATATATCTACAACGAAGTCAAATGTTGTGTAATTGGTTATCAAATTCTACCCTTTCTTTCCTCAGCTATGCATTCATTTAGATCCACCTCTGTTTAATTAGCTTGTCCCCTATTGCACGTTAAAAGCTAGACTGGGTGCCATTTTTTTTTTTTTTTTTTTACCGTAGGCAAACACGAGGTTGTCAAAAGATCATCCTGACAGATAATGTTACAAAATTCCCTATTCGTAGAGAGGTTATAGGGATTAAATTCATTACTACTTCTAGCTAGGAAGTCTGCAGCCGAATTTGCTTCTCTGTAACAATGTTGCACCAGAACCGAAGTGAATTCCTTCATTAATCTTGAGATCTTCTCTGTGGTTCTCATGATCCCCCAGTGATGTATGTTTACTAATGTGATAGACTGGGTTCAGTTAGACCATCTTCAACTTCTCTAGAATTTTTACAAAAAAATAAAATAAAATACATATTATTAAAATGGCAAAAATGCATAAAACCACCCACTATTCATTGTTGTTTGCAAATAACCATCCCTTATTAAAAAATTGTCAAATAACCACCCACTATTCATTGTTGTTTGCAAATAGCCACCCCTTATTCAAAAATTGTCAAATAACCACCCATTAAATATATGTTGTTTGCAACTAACCACCCATAGGCCATAGCCCTTTTCTTGGCAAACCTCACTTAATTTAATATGAAAAGACAATTATACCTCTATTCTTTAATGTTTTATTTTTAGTAAAAAGACATATTTCTCTTTGTTGCTTGATTTTTCAGGTATTACAATTAGACCTGTCAAATTGGTCATTCGGGTCGGGTCACTTCGGTTCCCGAGTAAAACGGGTTCCGGGTACATCCAGGTTGTCTCGAACCCGGGTTTGACCGAGTTTCGGGTCATTTTGGGTCGATTTTGGGTTTGTCAATTTTTTCTTTTTTAAATTAAAAAAATCATGATTTGATAATTTTGGATAATTTTAAAATTCTACAATTAAAGACGTTGACCCATTTTTGTATTTTTGTTTGTCTTTTGACGGTTTTCTGTCTGCCGACTAGTCGGCCCACGAGGTCCGGGTACGTCTGGTCTCGAATTTTTACTCAATAAAAAAAAACATTTGATTTTTATTATTTCACGTAATTTTTAATAAATTGTAATAATATATAAAATATTAATTTTTTTCTTTTTAATAAAATTTAATAATATATGATTAATTTTGGGTGGGAAATTTTTTTATTTAAAAACATTTGATCTTTCATTTTTTAATTTATTAAAAATGTTTTCTGAGTAATCGGGTAAATCAAATGTCCCGAAACCCAGATTAAAAATTTATTAAAAATTTATTTAAAATTTGATAAACCCAAAATAGACCCAAAATGACCGGAAACTCGGTCAAACCCGGATTCGAGACAACCTAGATGTACCCAGAACTCGTTTTACTCGAGACCCGAAGTGACCCGACCCGAATGACCCATTTGACATATCTAATTGTAATACTTGAAAAATCAAGCAACAAAGAGAAGTATAATTGTCTTTTTACTAAAAATGAAACATTAAAGAATAGGGGTATAATTGTCTTTTTATATTAAATTAAGTGAGATTTAAGAAGAAAAGGTGTATGGGTGGTTAGTTGCAAACAACCTATATTTAATGGGTGGTTATTTGACAATTTTTGAATAAGGGGTGGTTATTTGCAAACAACAAGGAATAGTGGGTAGTTATTTGACAAATTTTGAACAAGGGGTGGTTATTTGCAAACAACAATGAATAGTGGGTGGTTTTATGCATTTTTGCCGATTGAAATTATTTTTCCCAAATTTCATCGGCTTTTCCATTATGATGATTTTGAGTCATTTAATTTTAAAAAATGATAGAGATTTAGAAAAACTTCTCTGATTTTTTAACTGCTTTTCCATTTTGTAAAATGAGACAAAAAAATCCGTTGAATAAAAAAATGTTTAAATTTTTCCAAAAAATCCAAAATGCTTAAATATGAGATAGTTGTTGGATATGTTCTTACTCTTTTCGTAAAGGGTAATTTACAGAAAACCACCCATTAAATGTCACACTTTTCACTTAACCACCCATTAAAATTAAAATTACACAAAACCACCCATTATAACATATGTGTTAACAAGATGCCATCCAAAGTTAGGGTTTTGTAAAAAGTGTAATGAAATTACAAGAACACCCCTGCTAGTAGATCAAATCTTCCCTTGTTTGCCACTCAAGTCTCAAAATCACTTGATTGTTGTCTCAAAAATCTCAGCAAAAAAAATCCATTGAAAATTAATCCCTTCAAATAGGACATAGCCTATAAAACCCATAAATTAATCGTTAAATTATTATAATAAAAAAAAGGGATTGTTGTGTTTTAGACCTTTTTGACCTTTTGAGTAAGTAAATAGCCTCTTACAATGTTTTATTAGCCGTAAAAGCCTCCTTTGAAATTTAATTAGGTTTTCTCAGATCTGATCGGAGCTCTTGTCCATGGCGATTCCCTCTCTCGCATCCGATAGTCTCCGTTCGGACCGTTCCCTTCTCCTCCCAAGAGCCACCGTCCTCCACCTCGACGGACCACATCCTCCCCCACCGCCTCCAGTACGGCATCACCAGGCCGTCTTCCACATCCTCTGCCCAACCTCCGAGACCGACTTTGTCGACAGTGTCCGCCATGCCTCTTCATTGGGAATGGATTACCGGTCGACGAGGACTGGTTCCCTGGCGGCGGAATCGAAAACGACAGCCTGTGCGACGACGATGACAGTGGCGCTGTTCACCAGCAACTCCGACGAGCACTTCGGCGGGCTGGAGGCATGGCGGGGCGTGGGACTCCATTTGTGGAATACATTGGGGCTAGGCGCGCATGTGCTACTTTTGCTTGTAAAAAAGCTGTTGGAAGGGCTATTATTTTAGTCTCTTTTGTTCAGCTTTTTGTGGGAGTAGGTGTTGACCGGGTTAGGATTCTATGGGCAATGGGTAGTTGTTTTGCAGAGGTGGTTTCCGGTTTTAGTGAGCTTCAACCGGATTGATTTACCTTTGTGTGGTTAGGCGAGAATGGTGGTATTAATTAGTGGTAGAAATTGTGATATTATGGGCTAATTGTGGTAGTCCCATGTGCTTGGACTTTTGTGGTTAGTATCGTCTTTTTCGGTCAGACCCTTGGTTTGGTCTTACTTTATGTTACTCTTTGGCTTCGCCATCATCTATATATTTACCTTTTCAGGATATACAATCGACTAGATTAAACCACTTAGCAAAGGGGCATCATAGTAAACAAAAAATATTATCAATAAAAATGTCATCACCGAACAATGTCATCCCAAATGATCAAAATCAATAAAGTGTAATCACAAATGTCATCAATGAATAAAAATGTAATAAACATGTCACCAAAAGTGATTGCATCAATGAAGTGTAATCACAAACTTGTCATCAATGAATAAAATTAGAATTAATATGGAAATGAAGAGATGGAAATGAAGAAGAGTTATGTTATTAGCAACTACTTTGATGCCACTTTTGAGAATGTGGAATCTTTAGAAATGTTGTATATCATTCTTGGATTGTTATGACACCTTGTATTGATTTTATTGATTCCGCATTATATTACTTACATTGATGCATTTTTTTAGTTGATGACATGTTATAATAGGTGTTTTTACGTATACAACCAATATTAATGTCGTAGTTTCAAAGACTTTGTATTTTTATATGTGCAATAAGGTGACAATATTTTGATTCCACGTTTTAAGCTCTTATGTCATCAATTATATAAAATTGTCACCATAAATAATTGTGATTAATGAAGCGTAATAACAAATGTCATACATGAATAAAAATTTAATGAACATGTCACCACAAGTGATTGCATCAATGAAGTGTAATCACAAACGCGTCATTAGTGAATGAAAGTATAATTGATGAAAATAAATCGATATACAATTGATTAAATTAAAAACATGTGGCATCAATCGATTTGATTAAAAAAAAATGGCATCAAATAATTACATTATAAAAATGACATCAAAATACCATTTTGAAAAAGTTGTATCACATTAAAGAAAAAAATGTCATCAAAATACTACTTTGAAAAAATATCATCAAAAATATGGCATCACGGTAAAAAAAATATCATCAACAAATTGACATAAAAAAAAAGTGGCATCAGTCTTTAACAGTAAAAAAAATGGCATCAATGATCAACGTGACATTACTGTAAATAAAAAATGTCATCAAGGTTTAAAAAAGTGACATTAAAAAAGTGTCATCCAATCATTTCATTAGAAAAGTGGCATCAAAGTGAAAATAAAATATAGTAAAATTTTGGCATCAGAACGGTAAAATATGGCATCACTAAAAAAAAATAAAAAATAAAAAAACAAAATAAAATTGGCATCAAAATGGGTTGGTCGACGTTGACCGGTCAATGGTCAAATGGTTGACCATTGACCTATTGGGAAAGGGCCTAGGGCAAAACTAAGTAAATTGATTTAGGGCCTAAGTGCCCAATTGAATATTCAAAAAAGTCCATCTACCAAAATAACCCTAATAAAAAATCAATCAAGTTAAAATTTTTTATTTTTAGTATTTGAATTGGGTAGTTTGAAATCTCCAAAGATGATGTTGCCCTTAAATTAATATAACCGAGTTAAAGCCCATAAATTTATGGAAGGGAAGATCATTAGCAATGAGGGAAGATAATCAAGTACTCCCTCCGATGTTAACCCCCTCCAAAAAATCAAAACAAGGAAAGTTGATGTTTAGTTTAGTGTGAATGGGTAAATTTGTCCTTTCAAATAATGTTTAACAGAATCTTCCTAGAATATACTACATGGGTGGTGTATTGTTGACAAAATTCATTTAATGGGTGGTTTTGTGTAATTTTGATTTTAGTGGGTGGTTAAATGAAAAGTGGTATATTTAACGGGTGGTTTTGTGTAATTTACCCTTTCATAAATTACAATCTTAATGCTACCGTCAGGGTGACCTAGTGGTGTGGAGCAAGGAGGTGGTAAGGATGTCCCGGGTACCGGGTTCGATCCCGGTCACCGTCCCCTTTCCTTGGGTGAAAATTTCAAGGTTTGTCTTGCTTTCTATCTGTGGATCGAGCCGGTCGATCCAAGCCAATTTACCCGCCCAAGCCAATTTACTTGGCACGTTGCTCTTGCCGGCTGGCTCACATGCCCGGGGTGACGATGCCCCTTATCTTAAAAAAGGAATAAACTTTAAAAAGAAGAAGACACAATCAAATCGCGGATGATGCGCTTGCTCAACAACCGCGGACGACTAACGAAGAAAAAGCAAGAAGAGGTGTCAAACATGCCCCCCATCCACGTGTCATGACTAGAAAGACATGTGGTAATTCACTCGTGACAGATGGCGTCGGAGGTCACTCGGACGTGTCCCAGAAAGCACAAACCCCCGAGCTATAAAACCGAAAAATTTCTCCAATGAAGGGCCTTTTTGGTGAATTAAGAGAAGAATCCTCATAATGGAGGGAGGTTGTGAGTAGAGGAGTGCCTAAGGGTCCTTTTCATAACATAGCAAGTCGAACATTGGATTAATCTCTAAGTAATTTGTCAATCAAGGACCGTAGGTATAAACCTCCCACTGGCTTCCTTTTAAGACACTCGTCCTCTCTGTTGTGACAACTCTCACTTCTTTGAAAAGCCTTGATGAGGTCGAAAATTAGGAAGTGGATTAGGTGAGCACAAGTCCACGCAACACTGGTTGATTTACCCTTTTGTCCGCGAATGGGGTACCCCAGGTAAGACCGTCGGCTACTAAAGGTCTCTGCGGCCCAAGTAGAGGTGCCCCCACGATTGCATGAAGGGGCATCACATGTAAGACAACCGACCAATCAAACTAGCGCACAATTCATGTGTTTAGACTTCATATAGGCATTATAGGTGTTTCTTATTGCTATTAGGGCATCATTCATGTGTTTAGACTTCCGCAGACCCATACCTCCCTGTAGTTTTCGTTTGCATATTTTGTCCCAACTAATAAGCGGTTTGTAGCTTAAATCCTTATTCCAAAAGAACGAACTATTAATTTTGTCTAGTTTGTTGTGAATGTAGGTTGGAAGCATAAAGCTTTGCATGGTATATAGGGGTTTTGACGATAAATTTGAGGCAATAAGAGTAGCTCTGCCTTGTTGGGAAAGAGCATCAGCCCTCCATTTTGTTAGTTGATTTGAAGATTATTTCCTCAAATGTAGATTGTTCACCCTACCATTAATAACGGGACAACCAAGGTATTTGTCAAGATTTATTTCCTTAGAAATATTCAAGCATCCTTCTATCAATGAGATTCTAGCCCTGGGTATTCCAGAAGTGACTTGGAAAGCCGACTTATGATAATTTACTTTTTGTCCCGACATCGCACAATATAATTCAATGGTATCTTTCACTTTTTGGCAAGCTGTTAAATTACCTTTTGAAAATATAATGATGTAGTCTACAAATGCTAGAAACGGGACACGAGGACCTCTCTGTCCAAAGGGGAAGCCAATCAACTTCTCAGCTGAATTCGCTTCCAATTGAAGTTTCCTTGCTATTCTGCTCCGAGGATAAAAAGAAAAGGCGAAAGAGGATCACCCTTCTTTATGCCTCTTGATGGCTTGAAAATCGATGTTGGTTTGTTGTTGACCAAGACTAAGAAAGAAACAGTCGTTACGCATTCCATAACTAGGTCAACGGATTTTTGGTGAAATCCAAATTTCTACAACACTAGTTTTGTGAAGTTCCAATCTACCCAGTCATATGCTTTTTCCATATCTAGTTTAATAGCTAGTCATCCTTCTTTTCCTTTTCTGCTCCTAAATGAATGGAATATTTCATGCGCGATGAGTACATTATGTTGAATTGATCTGTCGGCCACGAATGCACCTTGAAGGGGAGGAATAAGTTTACCCATGACCAATTTCAATCTTTCCGTTAATAATTTTGAGATAATTATACGTAGAGTAGAGCATAAACTGATGGGTCTATAGTCCGTACTTTTACATGGATTATCACATTTCGGAAGTAGAGTAATAAATGTATGGTTTACTTGTCGCAGTAATTTTCCAGAGTGGAAAAAGCCTTTGACGGCACGAATTACGTCACTACCTACTATTTCCCAATAGTTTTTATAAAATTCGGCTGTCATACCATCAAGGCCCGGAGATTTATTCGAGCCTAACCTAAAAATTGCTTTTTTGATTTCATTATTATAGGGGGAAGCAACGAGGGACTCATTTTCCTCGGGAGTAATTTCCATGTCAATAACATCATGATAGGGTGTCAGACTATCTATATTGGCCATATTACCTGTAAATCGTCGTTCGAAATCTTTTTGCAGTTCCTCCCTAATATTGGCACAACCCATTATGAGCGTGCCCTCGGTCGAGCTTAGGCTTTTAATTATTTTCTTGTTTCTTCTCCCAATTGCCACCCGATGAAAGTACGCAGAATTTGAATCTGATAATTTAAGATGTTTAGCCTTGGCTCGCTGGGTCCAGAATACTTTTTGGAATTGTAATAAACTCTCCTTTTTAATAAGCATTTTTTCTTTTTGAATGGAGTTTCTTATTTGGCGATCATAGTTCGAGCTTTGTAACTCAATGAGATTTTTTTCCACATCAGTAAGTTGGCAGAATATATTACCAAATGTGGTTTTATTCCAATCTTTCGCCTTTTTCTTTAGAATCTTTGTCTTGTACATCACATTGAACATGGCAAACCCAGAGCAAGAGGCTCGCCAGACTTGCTTCACAATATTTCTGAAATCTTTTCTTTGCATCCATACGTTCTCAAGCTTAAACGGCGAAGGTTTAAACCCGGTAGCCGTTGGTATTTCAATATAAATGGGGCAGTGATCTGATAGAGAAAACGTGCCATTAAATGTAATTTGTAGTTCTAGAAAAAATTCTAGAATTTGGTGATGGACCAGAACTCTATCAAGCTTTTCCAAAATATTGCCATCGTCATCGATTTTCTTTCGCCATGTATACAAGTTCCCACTCGTAGGAAGGTCAATCAAGGAGCATGTATTTTTTAAAGACGTGAGTCGTTGGTATCGATGACCATTGTTGTCTGTGCCACCACTCTTTTCCTCGCTTGATCCAATTTTGTTTAAGTCTCCAATAACCATACACGGTTGCGTTTCACTTAATATGATGTTTGTAAGAGTACACCAAAACGATTCTTTATCTCTTTCATGTGGGGGTCCGTACACTGTTAGGATAGTGCAACTGAAGTTTATCTGCATTAGAATACTTGAGACCAATAATACGAGACAAATGGATACTCACCGATATCTGTTCACTTGAAAGATTGTTTTCGTTCCATAAGACTCCAAGACCACCGGTCCTACCAATGGCCGGAGACCAAACAGCGTTAGTAAATCCAATGTTTCTCCATGTTTTATCATCCGGGATTTTCTCAGTTTTGGATTCAGCAAGGGCAATTAACAGGATATGGTCGTTGATTCGCATGGATTTACGTTATGTCCATAGACTCTTATTGCCGATACCTCTAGAGTTCCAAAAGAAGATTTTCATGATACACTTCATTTTTGTTCATGCCTACGAGGTCCAGTAGGTGCATGAACCAACATAATTTTTCTCAACAAGTTATTTGTATTTTGGGCAAATCGAGAATTTTTTAACACCACACTAAAAACATTAGTAATTTATTTCACAAGAATGAGATTAGTCATAGATGTTTTAACATTAATCGTCATTTTGGTTCTACACAAAATAAAGCATACATTACGATGGTGAGCTGGACCTTGGAATGAGACACCATAGCTACTATTTAAAATATACATGCATGGGGATGTTGATTACACATTCTACAATCACACAGTACGTAGCAAATTCCAATTGTACCAATTACACGAATACAAGGTTGCAACCAAGAAAGTAGTGTACACCACACCCAAACCAAAACAAATTTGCAGTGAACAAGGAAATAAGTAGTCAATAAGAAGGTGGCCTCAAATGTCTCCATTTTAGACATCTTTTTAGTTTTACACAATGTGATAAGAGTTAATTATACTCTAGATCTGTTGATCCGACCCTTGGAATGATGCGCCTTTAACATTGCAAGTGATATACACAAATAAAACAAGACAAACACATAGCCTCTCATGCCTAGAATTAAAAGATTCAACCATGTAAATGGGGATTTCACTATGTTTAATTGTTCCACCTGTAAATAGCTATAGCTAACCAAACAGATCGGTTATACGTTTGTACGTACCCAATATTTTATAGGTATTAGAAGGAATGCACGATATGTTGCTCTAACTCTAAAAGAGTGGTTTGGACAATTGGTAGCTTAGTAAACTTAGTAACAGGTGGGTTAACCATTAGCTCAAGAGAAAACCTATTCAAGAGCACTGTTTGCAAATTAATTAAGGGTGTCAAAAGCCCATTCGGTTCTTTGGTACCAGCATCAGTAGACCATTAGATAGTTAACGAAGAGCCTGCAATGTACTCATCAGAGCAGGATCCTCAACAATACATCAGCAGGTTGAACACTTTGATTAACAACAACAGAATTACACAGATTCCTCTTGGGACAACTTCCAACCAAATACTCATCAGAGCCATAGCATCCACATCCATTGGTACATTTATCGAACCATACCTGATAAGATTGGACCTCACAAGCTTCATTCTTTGATTGATTACCAAACACCCAATAAGGGCAAGGAGTGTTTAGTTCAACAGGCATAGCCATATCTATATAGACATAATTAATAAACCATAGATCATTAAGAGAAAAAACAAAAAGATGTAGGGAAAGGTTATCACCAAGATCATGTAATTACATCCCAATGAATCGTCCAACACGCAGCCTTGTAGAACGACCAAACTCTCTCTGTTAATGGTTCGCTTTCTGGAGCGTTCCCTAGCCATAGATTTTTGCTTTGATTCCTCTTACTCCTTAGCACCCGGAGGCCTCACAGTGAGTTTAATGCCCCCCGACAGGCCACGCGGAGTTATCATCTTCTCCCTACTGCTTGTGTGCCATTTGAACTTCTTTTCTGCTATGAATTTTGGCCTGAAATTTTGTTCCTCATTGGAGCAAGAGTGCTCCTCGTTGAGTGTAATGCCCTCCGGCAATTTAGGGCCCTTTTGTGTATTGGTGTTTTTGGAAGACTCGATGGTCTGATTGATAATTATAAGTATGCATTGGAAAGCTCTTTTCAAGAGCTATAACTTACTTGTTGATGTCGAGACCAAATTCTGAACGAGAAAATTTTGTGCACTGCAAACTCCACTCTCACGCGGCTCAAAAGGCCTCCCTCGCGGCCACATCCTACACGCGTCATGTTCGCAGCTTTGATGGACCGAATCAACACCAAATTTTGTCTGAAAAGTCTATCTTTGTCTAGATAAAATATATCTTTTGAAGACGTTTTCTACGGTTTTAGGTCAACTCTTATGCGTATTTAAAGACTTGTTTTTGGTTGTTTTCACAATATTTGACTATGAAGAATTTAGAGATTTGTGTTTGGCAAGCATGATTGATGTGCGCTCAATTTTCCATGTTTTGCATTAACTTTTATTTCGATTTCTGTTTATATTTTATATTTCGAGGTTAGAATAATGCAGGAATTGTGTGGTTTATGCTTATTTTTCAATTATGGAGATCCACACAAATTCTTGTTTAATTTCGCAGAAATCGAGACATTTTATGAGCACTTCGGAAAAGAGGAAGAAAGCTGTCAAGGGCGCTCGAAATCAACCATACAACTCGATATCGAGTGGGAGCTAAACACTAGAAATCGAGATGGATCAAACGAAGGCATTTCAACTTGACACAGAGGGGTCGATATCGAGTCCTTATACTCGATATCGAGTGGACAACACCAGGAATCGACAGTCACTCGAGAGCCACACAAGGGGATCGATATCGAGTCAGTACATTCAATATCGAGTGAGCAACAGTCGACAGGAACCGAAATCGAGTGAAGTGAGGACTCGGGACGAAGATGAGTCGATATCAACTGATTTTGGTCGATATTGAGTGATGCTACAGAGGCCAATCCGAGTCCGATTTCGAGTGAAGATTGCTTGTACCCTAAGCAAGGAGATATTTTATCTATAGTTGGACATTTATCCTCTTGGGTGAATTTTATATTTACCTAGGAGAGTTTGTTCCTTTCATTATTTTTATTTGGAATATTTTATCTTAAGTAAGTATGATCTTTTATCTTATGAGTTAGATAAAGTTGTTGCATCCTAGAATAGCTAAGGTTGAGCACTATAAATAAAGCCCTAGGGGCTGATTTTTATTCATTTCATCACACAAGTTACAAACAACATAGAGAGAGAGAGAGAGAGAGAGAGAGAGAGAGAGAGAGCTAAGGCCGAGTAGAGTTGGAGCGAGGAGAGACGGTGTGGCTTTGTTCGGTTGTAAGCTTTCGTTTATTTCAATTAAAGTAGTTATTTTTATTATGAATTTGATGTTTGTTATGATGATGAGGCGCGAGTAGTCACCCTACTTCTAGGGTCGGGGTGAGCCCAACGATAGCCATGTAAGTTTATGCATCAAAGGTATGGTCTTTATATTGCGATTGCATCTTCTATCCCTATTGGTATGATTCTTCTACGACAGTAGTAGGCAAAATCCTTATTTGTATTATTGAAGCAAAAGTAATCTTAAGTAATATGAATTTGGATTAATTATCAAAAAGGGTAGTAACAATTAGGGTTGCGAAAGCCTCTATATTCTTAATTGTTAATAACGATAGTTATTTGATAAAAATGCATAATCTTTTATAAACTTGGCATAATTCTTATATGGTTATCGTTGTGGCATAATTCTCCGACTTTGGAAGTTTCTTAGTTTATTGAATTCAAACAAATCAACCTGTGTTTATTTCTGCTCATACATCTTCTTATCCATCTTTATATTCTTCGGACGCTCTTTTCCGACACTTTATTTATTTTCTGCAAAGTTTCTGTTTTTCTGCACACCCAGTCGATTTCGACCCATACAGGTCGATATCGAGTCCACTAAGGTCGAAATCGAGTGCTTTATACTCGGCGTCGACTTTGCTTGTTTTTTTTTTGTTGTACATGTACTCACTAGGAATCGACTGACTTAGTCGATATTGACCCTTACTAGTCGATATCGAGTGGTCTGCTGGTCGAAATCAAGGGAAAATTTGGAACTAGAAAGGCGAGAGCTGACATACTTCATCGAGGATTCGATTCTGATTCCCTACCACTACAACGGGAGGGTTTATTTTATTTTATTTTCTTGGACATCGGAGATCGGATTGAGATTTATATTTTATATTTAGTTTAGACTCGAAATCCCTCCTAACAATGATCAAATAAACTCATTGTGTTTTGCCTATGATTAAGACTCGGTTATGTTGAACTGTGAGTTTTGAATTCTAGTTTATTCCCAATGTCTACTTCAACTTCCTTTTGCTTTAAAGTGATTGGTGTTGTTGTTTTAATCTTGTCGGATCAACTTGTTAGAATCAAATCATGCTAGGGTTTTGATTAATGCATTTGTGAAGCCAAACCTAAAGTAGCAAACATGTTCCAGTACACTTCGTTGGAAAGCTTGAATGTGTAGGGAGTTCACTATAGGTTGAATATTAGTTCTTTAGAGGATTGATATTGTTTATATACTTTGCGAATCTTGAGACCTATTGTTTTTCCTATGATTAAACCTTAATCTGTGTTCAGATTGCATAGGATTAAGGGATATTAGAACTCTTTAGGGCTAATAATCTATTTAAATCAAGATAAGAGTAGGTGATGAGCGGTGAACTGGTCGTTGATTCTCACCAAAGATAAATAACCAATATTCAACACTAGTATAGCGAATAAGTACAGGTGCGATCCCACAGAGAGCGTGTATTTAGTACGATTTCCTGTCAATTATGCAGAATAAACAGAGAGAAAATGTAGCAAACCAAAGCATTTGATTGATGTTTGAAAGGATGAAAGCAAAGTAATAACGAGTGAGTGAATATAATGGAAGTGGTTTCATCTGCTTATCTCGACATGGTTGGTAATTACCTCAATCCTCAGTTCTTCTTATTACCCCATGGATCGGTTTGTGAACATAGTAGAGTAGCTTCTTGATTCAATCACTACCAACTCCCTAAACTCTTGTATGGGGTTCGAGAAGCATTGGGTCCCTAGTCTCTATAGCACGTAGATCAGCATCTCTCCCGCATCGTCGACGTATCACCTAGTTGTCAACCCAGCTATCGCTTCTGCTAGAAGAGATGATTCTCACCTGTCGATTCGTTACAGAATCCATACTCCCAACCTTCATCAGGACGTGTTTCCTACTATAGAGGTTCGACCCGCAAGAGCAGAGGTAGTTGAAACCCTTAGCTAGATGCAACTCAGTCCAGGTGAGGATCGATGGGTGCCAATCCTTAAACGTGGATGTCAATCATGTCTTGGACAACTTTAACAGACTAAACTAGTAATTCACTTTCCAGAGTTCTCGTTCATCCGATTGATACATATGAATATGCATTGAAAATATCTTCTCGGAGGCTACAACTCTTGTGAAGATGTCAGAACTTGACAAATCTCTACTTTCTATACCCATCTCTACTAGTTAATGGACGGTTATGATTTGATGGGTGGTAACTTCCCATTCCCACATTATAAAAGGGAGAAAGATCATGGCAATTGGGGTTGTTTCGTTCTTTGGGGGGACAATTGTACACATGCTTTAGAAGATTAAAAAAAAAACTAATAAATCTAAAAAATTATGCTCCAATTCAAAACAGTAGCTGTTGGAAGAAAAACAAACATTCAATTTTTTAAATAACTGTATTTTAGATTCTTTTATTTTAATTTTTAACAATGTTACCAAAATATGTTTTTTTTTTTTTGATAAGGAAATAATTCGAGACCGGACAGGCCCGGACCTCGAGAGGCCGACAAAGTCGGCAGACCAAAATATGCTTTATAAATTAAAATATATGAATTGTTTATTGATTTAACTGATTTTCAATAAATATAATTAATTAAATAAATACATTTCTCATATATATTCCCAACTTTATATTATATGCATGATATGATGTAAGTTGGATATAAAGCATATTTTCTTTCCTGTTTTTAAAATATTAATTTGTTGTATTATTAAGATTTTATTTGTTTAAAATTTATTTCATGATGCGGGAGCAATATTAGTGGTTCGATATTAGAATTGTTGGAATTAATTTCACATATAATTTAGTTTTAACATTAATGCAAAATCCAACCTGCGCCACATATCACATAGTTTGGTATGAACAAGAAGACGACTTGGAGACTACAAGACCAAATATCCACCAAAAGAGGACGAAAAAAGCAAAAAGTTGTAAAATGGAAAAAACCTAATGAGGGTTTTGTATAACTCAACTTTGATGGTGCAAAGGTTGGCTCGGGTCTTGTTGCTTCTAGTTTTGTCATTCGCGTTAGCCAGGGGTAGTCCTCTTATGTGATGCCCGCGACCACGGGAAGGTTTGCGTTGTTTAAGCGGAAGGTTTTGGTCTTCATGTTGGACTCTTGGAAGCTATGAGGAGGGACTTCTTTCGTCTTGAGGTGGACTACATGACCATGATCAATGTCGAAGGGGATTTGGTTGTGCCCTTGGGAGATTGAGATGAGGGTTTCGGATGCCCTCGGCCTTTGTCGTGCCTTCGAGAGTGTTAGCTTCTTGCACACCTTTAGGGAGGGGAACCGGGTTGCAGATAGGTTTACGCATATTGGTCTCTTCTCACCATTTAACGAAGAGCACGCCCCGGCTGAGATCGAGGACGTCGTTCTCTAGGACGAACTTGGGCGGTGGGTCAACCGCGGTTGATCATCCCAAATCTTTGGCTTCTATAAAAAAATAAATATATTATATAAGTATGAATTTGGACAGAGATTGATAAAATTTTATTCATTTACGGTTGGTTGAATATTGAGTGGTTATGACAATTTTGTTCCATTAATTTTTTCACTTGAGATTTAGGCGACATGTGTCATTTTTTAATTGGTGGTGTAGGGTTTTAAATATACACCTAGTGTATGTGTATCATTGTCCTTCTTCGGACTCTAAAGTACATGCAAACACACAAAGAGACACACATCAACAAACAAAACAAAGTAAAAATCCAATAACAAAGTTACTGCAACAGAGAAGAGGAAGGAGATAAGGTATCTTTAACGAAGAGTGCGCCCCAGCTGAGATCGAGGACGTCGTTTGTTAGGACGAGCTTGGGCGGTGGGTCAACCACGGTTGATCATCCCAAATCTTTGGCTTCTATAAAAAAAAAAATATTATATAAGTATTAATTTGGACAAAGATTGATAAATTTTAATTTATTTAAGGTTGGTTGAATATTGGGTGCTTATGACAATTTTGTTCCATTAATTTTTGTACTTGAGATTTAGGTGACATGTGTCATTTTTTAATTGGTGGTGTAGGGTTTTAAATATACACCTAGTGTATGTGTATCATTGTCCTTCTTCGGGCTCGAAAGTACATGCAAACACACAAAGAGACACTTATCAATAAATAAAACAAAGTAAAAATCCAATAACAAAGTTACTGCAGCAGAGAAGAGGAAGGAGATAAGGTATATATCTTTAATGACTTCTTAGACATCCTTGCAAAGCTTGCTTTTATGCTTTAAACAAGTGTATCAAAGTCCAACTCGGACCGATGATTAGGGGGTCGTGTGCACGGGCGCACATGCGCTAGTAGCCTACCACACAAACTGAGTGGGGTTCCATTCTAAAACCAATTGGCGATAGAAGGAGTAGCTCATCGACTCATATACTATGGCTTCATATGTTCAACTTTCCGATGTGGGACACTTTTGGTCTCATTCACACAGGCACGGAACCAGGATTAAAATCTTGGGTATGCTGGATTTACATATAATTTTAGAAAAATCCCCTATTTATCACTAAATTTATTGAGTGAAAAATTAAAACTAATTATTTATCTATATTTAAATTAAATTAGTAATAAAAAAAATTAAGAGTAAAATGAAAGACAAAAAAAAAGAAAAAATTAGGAGTAAGAAGAAAGACCAAAAAAACACATAATGATGGCACTTGAAGAAAGACAAAAGACGAAAAAAAAAAAAAATAAGTAGTACTCTGTAACTATTAGAAAGAAAGAAAAAAAAATAGGAAAAAATAACTACATGGTGCAAGCGAGATTCGAACCTAAGTCTTCATTCCCCTTTCCAAGGCTCCCTACCAGTAGCAATTGTGCTAATCTACCAATCTAATTAGAAATACTTCTATATAACTAATATTAATTTTGAAACGGGGTGGGTTGTAGCATATACCAGCCCACCCCTAACAGTATGGTTTTCGAGACCACCAAACTACCTCTAAATCATGTCAAAGCGCTACTGAAATGGACTCTCGAAACCCCTTGCAAAGCTTTTATGCTTTAACCAAGCGGCATGGGTTTCGGTCCCGAAATCGCTCCAAATAAGTGCGAAACTCTGGTGAAATTTCACAAGAATTGGTTATGTACTCTTTGATAATTCAATCGATAAATTTTAGACAACTTCAACCTTTCACTAATTCATTGAGAGACACTGAATTTGGAGCCCAAAAAAAATTGTGGTTTGAATAAACAAGCAAAGTTTCATCAGGCTGAACACCATATGAGATAATTATTAAAAAAATGATGGATCATCAATTTGGGATTTACAAGAGCAATTTCAGAAACAAGAACAACTTCATTTGGATCCCCTCGCTTTGCAGAAGCCCTCAAAATCTTCGGCTAATAGCAATTTCATTCGGGTCCCCTCGATCCTCTCTTTCCATTGATTTCTTTGGAGCAGCTAGGCATCCATGGCGGTAGAGCCTCTTTTGACAGTAAGTGAAAAAAGAGGAAAGACAAAGAGCGCAGGATTTGGATGCTGCTGGCTGCAATTGGAACGTAGGAGTTGGGCTCAATTTTTAGAAAGAAAATGAAATGAGTGTAAAATTAAACTAGGCTCATTTTTTATGGCTTGTCGCAATCACCCTTTCATAAAAACAAAAAAGTCACAATTAGCAAGCAACATATATATTACGTATATGCTTGCGCATATTTTGAAATAAATTTGTTTAATTACAAAACTGACCCATAAAAATATAGAAATTATAATTGGTACAAATTAAGAATTCGAGTTTAATTAGAGAATAAGTTTTAAACTCGTAAGAATTCTTTGCTAATTAATTACGGTGGATCAAGCTCAAATCTGCAGTAGAAACGGACTGAAAACCTAGAGCTGGAAAAACCGGATCCGAACCCGAAAACATGACCCGGTCGACCCAGAACTGATTGTTCTGAATACAAAACATAGTGAAGTATGTCACCCAAAAACTGGCCCGACCCATTTTGGACCTGAAATCCGAATAACCGATAATCGAAACACACCCAAATCCGAATGAACCGAACTCGATTCAACTCAAACTCATTAAGACCCGAACTCATTATAACCGAAACTCGAAATAACCCAAACTTTAAGATACATTCTCTATAGTAAAGCTTTAAAATGAATATTGAAATAATGAAAACTTGAGATAATCCAAACCCGTAATAATCGAAACCCAAGACAAATGAAATCTAAAATAACCAAAACATGAGACAACCGAAACCCAAACAACTGAACCCGATACCCGAACCTGACCCAACTGGGTGATCAAATTATTAATCATTATCCAAACCCAAAATGACATGAAACCGAATAACCAAACTCGAACCCGACCAACACGCCAGATTTCACCCTTAACCTCAAATCAAATTTTCTCAAATTTAAATCAATTCTAGTTGTGGAACTACGACTGATTTGATTCTCTTCCAAGACATACGTAGAACACTCGATACAAAGTTATCGCTAATCGAGTTCAATCACACGAACCTCAAATGATCAAAAGATCAAAACCATATCAAACTGGTTCTTTCAAAAGAAATACATAAGATTTGATTTTGCTTTATCGGATATGTAGAAAACCTGATACAAAGATAAAGCTTGTTAGGTTCAGTCGCCGAAATGAAATTAAAATTGTTTCAAAAAGAACTACGTAAAGACGTGATACTCTTTTACGAGTTACATAGGAAATCTGGTATCAAATTTAACATATATCGGATTAAGTTGTTCATCCCAAATTAAATTAAATTTGTCCTACAAATGAACTACGGGTGATTTGATTCCCTTTTCAAAATGGTACGTAGGACACTCGATACAAAGTCAAAGCTCATCGAGCTCAATCGCCAAAACTAAATTAAATTTGTTGTTTTTAGAACTACGTAAAGACTTGACGCCTCATATCGGCTACGTAGGCAAACATGTATTAAATCTTAAAAATATATCGGGTACAATTGTTAACCTCTAAATTCACTTTTATATGAATATGAGGATAAATTCCGTCAAATTAAATCACTCAATTTGAAGCAAACTACACTCGATTTGATTCTGACTTGTCGGAAACGTAGATCACTCGACATTAAGATACAAGCTCGTCGAGTTAATCACTACCCGCTAAAATTCGGATGCAACCCAAATCACCAAAATGGAAAAACCACTTAAATATTGGTATTGATGTGACTTCGAATCAAGAGGATAATCACAATGAGTCGAACTCAAATATTAAAATTAAATAAGATATATTTTACAATTATTCGTGCATTTTTATTCAACAAGGAGAGGGCTAGGTGGCAAGAGTCGGTGCCTCTTAAGACCCCGGGTCTTATAGATGGTATCATAACCGACTTCGGGCTCGGAGGTAGTCCGACAGTATGCTCGGATACGGGCAGTTACTTGGGCCTGACTGGGTCCTCAGTTCTTTAAGTGGGGAGATTGTAACACCCTGTCCTGCATCGGATATCATGAGATTGATTTATAAGTGATTCAATCCCTGCTCATGTCACAAGAGCTCTTCCTTTTCAGGCTCCAAGTGAGGACAATAGACCCGAGAGGGTTGGGTGGCAAAGACTGGCGACTCTTAAGACCATGGGTTATACATAAATAGAATGAATTAGTATAAATGCAAGATTAGCGGCTGAAAAGGGACAACTTAGCAGAAGTTCTCCATCACACGTGATCTCTTTCAACGCCAGGATATATAAATATAAGATATGGGTATAAGATCTCTATATCTATATTTAGTGCTTGGTATATTGGTATATGGATATTAGTTTGATATCTTGATATACGGATTGTGGTGGTTTTCCCCTTTTTTATATCGGTAAAATATGGAGTATATCAGATATCCCTACCCCATTTATCCTCATCATCTTCCTCGTCCTTCTACTTCCTCCGTGTCGAGCCACTCTTTGTCCTCGACCGATCGATCAACAACCAGAGCTGAGATTGGAGTGTCCAAGGGGACAAAAGTTTGAAGTTCAGATATGTTGTCTTCAGAGTCAAATTCGGGGGAAACGAAGAGATTCTTCTTGAACAAAGAAGGCTAGATTTGTCAATTGGGTCCTCGAATATGTCGAAGAGAATGATAGGAAGGAGTTCATTGGTGGCAACGAAGACAAGGAAGAAGTAGAAGTCGAAAAGGTGAGCTTGAGAGCGGACATAACCTTATCGAAGAAGTACAAGAGTCCTAGATATGGAAAAAGAGAGAGAGCAAAAAGTTGAAAATTGAAGTTTGGAATTGAAGCTGAGAATTAAATGTGGAAGAAGACTGTTGGGGTCTCCCATGGGTAATGGGAGGAAAAAAAGATAAATGAAAGAAGATGAAGAGGAAGATTGGGTTGAGACGATTAATTTTTTTTATTAAGTAATAATTCAAGCTCAAACATACCTGAAACATGAGATGCCGACAAGTCGGCAGATGGAAGAACCGTCGAACATACTAATAAACCGAACAAAAAGAAAAAAGGGTGCAATCAACACGAACAAGCACTCTGAAAGAAAGAAACCTAGGCGGAACTAAAACTCAAAAGTTGAGGATGCCGGCGAAGAACAAAGCCAAGCCCACCCAAAGGAAGCATCGCAGGTCGGCGGAAATGCATGACTCAAATTCTTGTGAGTAGTGAAGACGAAACTCCAAGGACCACTATCCCGGTTACAAAGTCGCCCCATACACACTACCACGTCCCCAACCTGTCCCGACTCCGGACGCTGCACACCCAACCAAGTAGAAGAATGCCCAGAACCACCAAAGACAGAACCACCCGTAACGTGAAGAAAAAAGCACCTGAAAACCGGCCAATCAAGACACGGATTTCATCACTCAAAAGATGGCTATGCAATTGAGTGATGAAATCCGTGCCTTAAACGGCCTCTAGAGATAGTCGCAGAGATGATTTAGATAGGCTTATTGAGATCATCAATAAGATGGCTATGCAATTGAATCAATCACAACAGCTTAGACATTGTGGTGTCTGCGGAGATCCAAACCATCTGAATGATAAGTGGCCATTAATTCAAGAAAATGTTGTTGATCTCAATTATATGGATTATGGACCTCGCCGCAACTTTGGTATCAACTTCTAAAAATACATTGTGTTTTGTACTAAAAAATGTAAGTTTAAACTAAAATATCATCGTTTAATCTAAAATATCATAGTTTTGGTTCGTTAACATACTATAAAAAAAATCTATTGAAGAGTGAATCAACAATTTGTATAAAACTTTGCCCCCCCCCCCCCCCCCCGATAAATTTCTGGCTCCGTTTAGATAATGGATAGTCTTCGCCATTATAATCAACAATATCCTATGTTAGTATAATGGATAGTCTTCGCCAGCGGTTTAGATCCCATACCCCATCTTCACATTAATAAGTTAGTTTTTCGCTTCCTTCACCCTCGGTTTTATTTTTCATTGTTCTTTTTGTTTATGCATTGAGGACAATGCAATATTTAAGTGTGGGGGAGTGGTTTAGGTAGTTTAGTTCATGTTTATGTTTTATGTTTCATGTTGTTATTTATTTTAAGTTCTTATTTATGGTTAAGTTTTATTTCTAATTCACCCATCATGTCTAAGTTTATTTGTTATAAAATTACAAAAACCGAAAACTTTGTTTAGAAAAAAAGAAAAAAAGAAAAAACAAAAGAAAAGAAAAGAAGAGTTTGTCATACATTGCATATGTGTGTGTGTTATTAAAGATACCCATCCAGTTTGATTTAGTTCTATCAACTATGTTCTAGCATGATCTCATATATCCCATGGAATTCTGGAATGATTTGACCTTGTCTTAAAATTGTTTTTATGTGAAATATGATTTGGCGTAGGTAATTGAGCATGTGTGATTTAAGTTCTTATGCATGTTTGATATCCAACAAACAAAGTATTCTAGTGAGAATTTTGGCCTTATAAGGGATTGATATGGTTATCTATTTTTGAGGCCCATTATATACATGATCATTGCTTGATAAGTTCAAATGATAGAGGCACATTTTAGCCACATCTTATCCATGTCTACCTTATGTTATATCTTGCTTTGAATCCAATTTAAGCCTTTAGCTTATTTTATTTGTAAGCTCCACAAAATTCATATTATGTGCGTTATAGTTTCCCTCATATTATGCTAAAGTGTGAAATTAAGATTTACCCTTTCCGGGGAAATTAAGATTTACCCTTTCCGGGGAAATTAAGATTTAGAGTTGGTTATGGAAATTCACTTGGAGTTATGGGAAAGAAGCTAAAGTGTGAAATTGTCTCATGATTTATGGTTTTGGAGAAGATGTAATATTATGTGCGTTATAGTTTCCCTCATATTATGCTATATTGTATTATTTTCGGCTCAATAAAAAAAAATCAGAAATGCCGAAAAAAAAGAGAAAAAACAGTGGCATTCGAAAAAATCGAAAGAAAAAAAGAAGAAGAATAAAGAGTCATTTCATCTATTTTTGCATATGAGGAGTTGGATTGATGTTTGGTTAAGTCGGCAGTAGAAACAACAGTCCACAGAACAAAGGGTTGATCATCAAGGGCACGATCATCCTCGTCGCAGCTATCGGCAGCAAAGAGATGCCCACTATAACAGAGGCCAGCCCGACGACAACTATCAACACCATAGAGATGAGCGCTCGCAGCATCAGAACAGAGATCAAGAACAAAAAGAGAATCACCGGAGTTACCCTCAGGAGAATGGAGGGAGAGGCAAAGGCCAAAGGTGGTGCGATAGACACCAAAACAGAGCTCCTCCAGTGCAATGATCAGTAAATCAGGCACCTGGGGAACAAGCCAGGGCTGAGAGGTCTGGTGCTAACCGGATTCCTAAGCCAGAAGGTTTCATCAATACTTTGGTAGAAGGAACTTCCATATCCGGATCTAGAAACCAGGAAAGGAGAAATTATGAGCTAGAGGGCAGACACCCTCCATCTGCGGCAAGTCGGAGGATAGCCCAATCACCTCACACTGAGGTTGTGTTTTCCGTGTAAGAAGCCAATGAACTCTGAATGCCACAGTTCGACCGTTGGTAATCCATGCACAGATTGCTACCAAAACGGTAAAGAGAGTGTTCATCGACATTGGATCCTCGGTAGATATTATGTCATGGGAAGCTTTCTCGCAACTAGGAGTATCCGTGACCGCCTTAAAACCATACCCATGAACCTTAATGACGTTCTCTAGGGATGAAGTACAAGTGGTCGACACCATTGAACTAACGGTTGTTTTGGGCACTGCTCAATACCGTCGGATGGAGAGTATCATATTCACGGACATAAGGATTCCCACCGTCTACAACGCCCTCCTAGGAAGAGTAACACTCTTCAAGTTTCAGATGGTTGTCTCTATGTACCACTTTGTTGCTAAATTCCCGCTAACAGAAGAAGGGGCGGGGGAAGTCTGCGGCCAGCAGTTAGAGAGCCGATGCTGCTATTTAACCTCCCATTGAACTTTTAAACCCCAAATTCAGTTATAACGAACACAAATTGTAAACAGATCGAAACCCCAAATTCAACTTTTGAAACCCTAATTTTTCAAAAGGGGCATACTTGGTGCCATCACCTCCGGCGGGTCCTGGGCGTCTCCACCTCTCCTTCCGGCACCTCAGACGACTGTGACCTCTCTTGGTTGTCGGCGATTCCTAATCCTCCGATCGGACTCTCCTCTCCTCCATTTCTTTTGCGCTTCGTTTTATAAATTGAACGTCTCGGAATAAACAAACGAAGTAGGTTAGAACTGTTAGTTTTAACTGAGCAGGAGTACGGGGTGAATTACATACATAACTTAGGGGTACCGGGTAAATTTAATGAATTTTTTGCACACCACACAAAATAAGCAATATCTTAGGGTACCACGCGGATTACATACATAACTTAGGGCTACCGGGCGAATTCCCGGAAAGAAAAAAAAAATTTCTTCTTTCCCAAGTCAAATTTTTTTTTTTAAAAAAAAATTTGGTGTTTTCCCCAAGAAATTCGAGTACCACTCAAACTCCTACAAAATCCCAAATTCATGTCCATTGTCCAACAAGGCTACAAGGCACAAGCCCACAACCACATACAGCTCCCTCTCTCTCTCTATTTAATCCCATCTTCTCCACCATTCGTTCTTCCAATCCGCCCTGTTCTTCCAATTTAGCGCTAATTCCCCCCTCTGGAAGATCCAAGTTGCCAGCTTTCCTAAAAGATCTTCGAGTTCTCCTGGGTTGGCAATCACGGCTATACGCAGAGAAGCTCGGATTGTCGTCCATGTCCGCCGTCAGGGTTGCTTGATCGTCGACCGGTCCAGCCCTTCGCCGCACGGCGGACGCGGAGCCCTACCCTCCGAAGGAGGAAGCCCCTCCGACCTCCTCTTCCTCGCCGGCGGCGGTTCCTCTTCCTCCTTCTGATCTGCCTTTGCTTCTACTAGTTCTAGGCTTTAGCGTAGTCTGATTTTTCTTTTTTCTGTGAATCTTTGCGGTAAGAAAAAAACCACAAAAAAAAAAGTTTGAAAAAAGAAAGAGAGAGGGAAGATGATGCAGCTGAGGATTAAGAGGGTGCCTACTGTTGTTTCAAACTACCAGAAGGACGAAATCGAAGGGGGCGGTGGTGGATGTGGCCGCAACTGCCTCAGGGAATGCTGTATTCAAGGTATTCGACGAATTGTCTTGAGTCATTTTTATTTTTGGAGTTGCAGTTTATTCATCTTGTTGTTTAGTGGTTTCTGTGTTTAAAATTAGGGTATTGGGAATGAATTGTGTATGCCATTATTGATAATTGAATGTGTTTGAAATTAGTAGTCAATTGGTGGAAATTAGAAAACTGGATGAGCCAAATCAATAAATATAGGTTCGTTTGGTGGTCTTTTTGGCGATCTCTTCATCGATTTGCCACTTGTGTTGGCTGTATTGCTTGATTGGCGATATCATATCGGAGGGATGAAGGGCAAAACTCTCTTCAGCTTTCATTAGAATACATTCAGTTTGATATTAAAAAGTCTGTGCATGTGGAGGTTCACTGAATTACTTTGGTTTTCTTCTTTGCCTGCAAAACTGTAATGAAGAATTCACTTTTTTGTGCTTTGATTCTACAGGGGCTAAGCTTCCTCTCTATGGATACAAGAGGTTGAGCAAGCCAGACTCTGAAAAGAAGCCTGTGATTGGTTGCCATGCTGGAGGACCGCCTGTTGCGTTTCTTGATTCGCTCCTCCTTGGCGAGGTAAATAATTTTCTCAAAAATCAGTAGTAAGACTGTAGGTATGTTATCGTCTTATTAATTGGAGCTTACATGTAATCGTTGCTCTTCATTGCAGTGGGAGGACCGAGCGGAGAGGGGGCTATTCCGCTATGATGTCACTGCTTGTGAAACCAAGGTCAGACCTCGCATCTGATCTCCTCTTATTGTTTGTTCTGAGTATTTATTTGTGAATGGCATTGATGCGTAATTGTGACCTAAGTTATAGCTGGGTGACTGCTTCCTTGCAATTCTTTCATACCCTTTGCACAGTGTAAAATGTGTTAAAAATATCCATTATGTAGACATATTGATGATGGATGGTTATATGCGGAGTGATGCATGGTTTTGTGTAGTTTAACCTTCCAAGTTCTTTGTTGACTAGATGTGACTTCCAAATATGTACTGTTTCTTCAACATTTTGGGTTTACCGGCGTAGCGTGTGCTTGCTCACTGCTGATAATTTTTGCAATCATGAATAGGTGATACCTGGTGAATACGGGTTTATTGCACAGCTGAATGAGGGCCGCCATCTGAAGAAGAGGCCAACTGAATTCCGTGTTGACAAGGTTCTGCAGCCGTTTGATGGAACCAAATTTAACTTCACGAAAGTAGGGCAGGAAGAGGTGTTATTCCAGTTTGAAGCAAGCAGCATTGATGAAGTCCAGTTCATTCCTGGTGCTTGTATTGATGTGGAAAATTCTCCTAGTGTTGTTGCTATCAATGTATTTACCTCTCTCGATCTTTTGTTTCTTCATTTGCTGGCTTATCTCCGGATTGATGAACTGACATAGGCTGAATTCTTGGGAACAGGTGAGCCCGATTGAATACGGGCACATCCTTTTGATTCCCCGCATTCTTGACTGCATGCCACAGAGGATTGACCGCGATAGTTTCCTGGTTGCACTTCACATGGCGATTGAAGCAGGGGATCCTCACTTCCGCTTAGGTTACAATAGTTTGGGTGCCTTCGCTACAATCAACCATCTTCACTTCCAGGTACTTCTTAAAGCCTAGGTTGTTGTACATTTGTTTCTTTTTAATGCATCATATGCTTATTCTGTGATAAAAAAAATTCAGGCTTATTACCTTGCTGCGACTTTTCCCATTGAGAAAGCTCCTACCAAGAATGTAGCCACCATGGACAATGGGGTTCAGATATCCGAGCTAGTGAATTATCCAGTGAGGGGTCTCGTCTTTGAGGGTGGATTTTCGTTGAACAACCTATCAAACACAGTCTCTGACGCCTGTATTTGCCTGCAAGAGAACAACATACCCTACAATGTGCTAATCTCTGATTTGGGAAGAAGGATTTTCCTGCTCCCCCAGGTATTGAAAAACACGGCATATTTAGAGCTTGTTTTGTAAATTTTAGTTTTCAGTAACAAGCTTTCGCCATGTACTCCAACAATTTGGTTCATAATGAATAAATTACTAAATGTTTGCATCATCTTTTGTGTCCAGTGTTATGCTGAGAAGCAAGCCCTCGGTGAAGTTAGCACGGAGCTGCTCGACACCCAAGTCAACCCCGCTGTATGGGAGATCAGCGGCCACATGGTGTTGAAGAGGAGGAAGGATTACGATGAGGCATCCGAGCAGAATGCTTGGAGGCTCCTTGCTGAAGTCTCCCTCTCCGAAGAACGGTTCCAAGAAGTGAGAACTCTCATATTTGAGGCCATTGCTGCATGTGCTGATGGGAATGAAGCTCCTCTCAAGGAGCAGGAACCTCCCATGGAAGAACAAGATCCCATCAACCAGGGTTCATCTGCTATCCTCACCGGGAATCAGGAGTGCATGGTTCGTCTGTGAGACTGGTCAATTCAGATGATGATCTCGCAGGATCTGTTCTGGTATAGCTGGTATTGTTGCTAAATAAACACTAGTGATAATCGATGCTTACATCTGAATGTCGGGTCTGAACTTTGTGTTATCTTGTGGTTGTAATACTTTGGAGATTTATCTCACTATTTAACAGACATATACGTTGCTTTTTAAGGCGCTATGTGCTCTGATGAAGTATATTTACGTGGTTATGGCTCCCTATAGCGATAAGTGCTGGTCTGTGTCGAGTGATGGTTTGTATTCGCGAGGTTCGCCTCATTATTTAAGGGACAAATTGAGATGATATCTGGTTGCAATGTGTTGATCTTCAATATGCTTGGTGATATTGGCTCCTTTAAGAGCTTGTAAGAAATGGTTCTGTAGAATATCACTTTCATTATGATACCATCCATTGATTTGTTTGGTCTGGGATTTTGCTTATTTTTCCCTTGTCAGCACAAATAACTCCTTAATTATCAGCACCTCACACTAAACTACAACCCCAAACCACCCTCGCCCCCCACCTGGACACGGTTTTATCCACATTTTGGAACCTCTTTCGTTGAGTATCTCCAACATATTCTCCATTTGGGAGATTTTAGAGTTTTTAGAGAATTTTAACGCATTTTTTTGTCCAACGGATTCTCCATCTCATTTTTCAAAATAGAGAAGCAACGGAAAAAATAGCGTCTTCCCTAAATCTGTAACATTCTCCAAAAGTAAATCATTTTCCAAATCTTATAAATAGAAAAGTTGTTAGAGTTAAAACAAAAATAATTTGAATCATATATATTTTGTTTTTCCATTTTGGAGAAACTTTGGAGAAGTTGTTAGAGATGGTCATGAAACTGAGAGCATTAGCGAGAGAAAGTGGTTCACGCGTGCCACAAGCTGATGGAAAATCGTCGGAGGGGGTACAGGTGGATGTTAGACCGGCCCTCCCGCCTCTTTGGGACACAGACTAGTGGGAGTGGAGGGAAGCACATCATATACTTCTCAGCCGATTGTAAACTCTTCTTGAAGAGACAAGTTTGTAATGGTAGGTTTTGCTTAGTACTAAACTTTGCTTTGTGGTGATTTCATCCGAGGAAAAATTGCACCGAGGCCAAAGAGGGGATCTAGTAGTTTCTAGGGCTTTTTACCACTAATTATAAAATTTAATCACTATTTACCACTAGTAAGGAGGAGGATTTTTGTTACCACTAGCAAGTTGACAAGGTGGCATACAATTGTCGTACTAAGGGTCAACATAGTTATAATAGTGATGAGAACCAGCACTATTATAAAGTGTTGAGGGTCAATACTATTTTAAAAGTGTTGTTCCATTATAACTATACTGAGAGTTAGTATTATTATAACAATATTGAGAGTTAGTATCACTATAATGGTGTTGACCTGATATAACAGTACTAAAGGCCCACACCATTATAAAAATGATGATGGTGTCGTTATAAAATCTCTACATCTTTAATTTGGAAAGAAAATGACCATTCACCTATTTAGCAAAATTAGCAAATGAAATTCAATTTTTGAAAGTGGTGGATGACATCATGCTGTTAAATGTTAATGATGAACAAATGCAACAACCATGTCCTCCATCTTGTGAGTCGTGTTCTCCACCATGGTCGTTGTTTCCTGCATCCTCTTCGCCCTCGAGCTCTAGAAATCTCTCTCTCTGCCGCTACTTCTGCCTCCATCGAGCCCGGTATCCCACCATCTCACCGCCGCATCTCCTCTACTAATTTTCCCCAAATTGCCCCTTCAATTCCTGCAATTTAAAAATACACCGATCAAAATCGAAATCAAAAGTAAATTCTCCTCGATTTGTTACCCCGATTCACCCATCGATGTATTCGGAGAGTGCGGAGGATGTGACGGTGGTCTTGAGAGGGGAAGTTGGAGAGATTGATGAAATCTAAAAAATTTGACATATGGAAAGATGATGGAAGAGATGCTTTGAAGGAAGGGCGAAAAAATAGAAGAGGAGATTTGATTACGACCTTTTGTTTCGCAACTGGGTTTTTTAGGGGAAGAAATGGATGAGAAATTGGAAAAGAGAAAGGGAGGGGAGGGACTGTCACCACAAATGAAGATCGGTATCACTTGGAGTACGAAGAGCTACCTACTATTTGTTTTGGTTGTTGTAGTAAGGTCGGTTGCTAGTCCCACGAAGGATAAAGGGGAAAAGGTGGAGCTATGAAGGCAGCAGAACAATCTACAACCGAAGTGGTGGATGGTGAGACTAGAATTCATGGTCCTTGGATGATGGTCGTGCGAAAGAAGCGTGCGGCGAAACCATTACTGAAGCAACCGGAAGCATCGTCGTCTACCTCAATGATTCTTAATGTTGAAACTCCTCCTTGTTGATGGTTTAGGATCAAGATTGCCGAAGCAAAGGCTTCAACTTGATAGAAGTCGAGTTCTGACCTGAAACAATGAAGTTCCAACCCGGAAGGTGGAGTTCCGATTGGGAATCCGGTGTCTGCAAACGCGGTTGCGAGTACTGGCGTGCGAGACTATTCAAACGTGCTCGAGCACATGCGGGAAGGTCTCGAAAGTGCTCGGGAGGGCTTGGCGCTACGGCTTAAATGGTGTTTGGTGATGGTTGATGTATTTGAGGAGTGTTGGGTGCTGAATTGTTTATGATCGGTTGTGAATAAGAGAGGTAGGGTTTTAAGGATGAATATTGTAGAAAACTTAGCCAAGTGCTCCATAATTTAATTTCAACCTAATTTTCAATGGATATAAGAAGTGTTTAAATAGACCTCAATCAAACACTAATTTTGTCTAACGGGGTCAGACCATATCCTATGCAAAGGATAGGTTTTGGCTCCTCTAAAAGTCTAATGTATGACTAAATAAATCCTACCTAAAAACAAGATAGGAAGATAGTAACTTGATGATTAAGGAAGACTAAAAGATATACATTTCTAACCATCTTATTTATCCTAACTAAGAAATACTAAAATAAGCAGTTCCGTAATTAGACTCAAACTAACATAGGAGTTACTAAAAATAAAAACTAATAAAAATAACTAAAATAATTAGACTCCAACTATCTTTTAGGTCTTCAAAGGAATATGCCTATTAAAAAGGGTCCTAAGGATAAATATTCTAGATGGGTTTTCTTCCTTATTTTATACTAGAGTTTTATCAAATGGAGAAAAGGTTGATAGAGATTTGCTTCTTTATTCAAAATAGCTTTGACATAGTGTTTTGCTTTTGTTGTAAGATATTTAAGAAAGGAAAATTTCACCTAGCAAATTAGGGTTTTGGAGATTGGAGACATATTGGCTATAGACTTAAGGAGCATGAGACTGTGTTGAAAATGTTAAGAATATGACCATTTGGTATGATTTGCGTCTAAGGCTCCAAACTAATAACACTATCGATAAGGTTGGTCAAAATCTACTTGAGAAAGAGAAAGATCATTGGAAGAAAGTATTGGTAAGAATTATATCAATAGTGAAATTTCTTGGAAAACATAATCTTGCATTTCAAGGTAGTAATGGAAAATTGTTTCAACCTAACAATGAAAATTTCTTAGGCTTGATAGAAATGTTGGCGGAGTTTGATCCAATTGTTAAAGAACATGTGGAACGCATTGAAAAGTTAAAAATTCATTTCCACTACCTTGGTCATAGAATTCATAACGAGTTGATAATTTTACTTTCCTCTACTATTAAATATGATATTATTAGGAGAGTAAAAGTTGCTAAGTATTTTTCTGTAATTCTTTAATGTACTCCGGATCAGGGGCGGAGGGATGGGGGGCATGAGGTGGCTCGAGCCCCCTGGGTTGGGGGAAAACGTAATAAAAAATAAAAAAATATGTATTTTTTTCATAATTGTTTATAATTTAAGGGTTAAAAATAGTTTAAAAAAGTGTAATGAATCAATGAGTGTGCTTAGCTTAGTTTGTATGGGTTGGAGAATAAAGTGATAAGGTCATGAGTTCGAATCCTTATAGGTTCATTTTATGGATTTTTCCCCTCCTTTTAGCTTTTTAAACTTAAAATAGCTATTTAAATCATACATTTAGTGTGTTTTTTACTATATTCTTTATAACAAAAAATTGTATCATATATATATCTTCAAAAAACAATCCCGATCCTATATATATTTTTAAAAAAATCCCAAAAATATAGGTGAGCCCCCCACCCCCACCCCCAATCGAATTTTTCCTGGCTCCACCTCTGCTCCGGATATAACCCATCAAGAGCAAATGTCTTTAATGTTAAGATATGTAGATGTCTCTTCAAGTTCGGTTAGTACCGAATAATCGTATTTGGGATTTTTTGAATTGAATGATACAACCGGGCAAGGTTTGTTTAATGTTTTACAAGCTGAATTGAAGCCTCTTGGTCTTGATATTGATGATGTTAGAGGGAAAACTTGATAATGGTTCTAACATGAAAGGAAAACATCAAGGGGTGCAAAAAATACCTTTAGACAGAAAACCTAGAGCTTTTCATACATCTTGTGCTTCTCATAGTCTTAACTTGACATTATATCAGATGGCCAACACTAGTGGTAAAGCTAGAGATTTTTTTGGAATTATCCAATGCATTTACACAATATTTGCTAGTTCTACAAAGATATGACAATTTTTTAAGGATAATGTAAAAGGATTGACGGTTAAATCGTTACCATATACTCGGTGAGAGAGTAGGGTTGAAAGTGCTAAAGCCATAAGATTTTATATTGTGGTGATAATAATGATTCTAAAATAAGAAATGAAGCTAATTCATTGGCACAAAATGAACTTGGTGATTTTAAGTTTTTAGTGTCAATAGTCATTTGGTATGAAACACTATATGCAATTAATCTACTGTAGTTAGCAATAATTTACAATAGAAAGATATATTTGTTGATGTTGCTATTGAGGAAAATAAAGGGGCTGATTTCCTTCTTTGAAAAATGTAGGAAAAATTTAGACGCCTTAGAAATAGTTAAGGAAATTGCAAGGATACTAATATTGATCCAATATTTTCTCAAAGGCATCAAATTCGATGAAAAAAAACAGTTTGATGAGAATGATAATGATGATGTTGTTAGTCTTGAGAGGACACATTTAGGTTGAATTATTTCTTATTTATTGTTGATCAAGCAATTATTTCACTTACTAAGGTTTGAGCAATATGATGAATATGAAAATATTTTTGGCTTCTTATTCACTTCTAAGAAGTGATATTCTTTTCCATAAAACAAGAAGAAGTTATATTCTTTGGACTATACACATTTAAAGACTTCTTGCAATAATATTGAAGTTACACTTCAGAAAAATGAACAGTGTGACATTAATGAGAGTGAATTATTCGTGGAGCTAAAGATACAACAATATTATTTGTCTAGAGAAGTGACGTAACCTATTGATATTTTAAACCATTTAAAACGTGTTTGGTTGCTTCCCTAATTAATGCAATTATTATTTATAGAATATTTTTTTTACTATTCCCATTATTGTTGCATCTGCATAAAGAAATTTTTCAAAGTTGAAGTTGTTGAAGTCATACCTATGATCTACAATGACACAAGAGAGACTTAATGGTTTAGCTTTGATATCAATCGAGAAGGATCTTTTGGACAAAGTATATTGCGAAGAATTGAATTGATTGAAAGCTTTGTTACAAACAATGTTAGGAGGATGATGCTTTTCAAGTGAATGAAAATATGAAGCGTTAGGTTGGAGTTATTTTGATTAAGAACTATTTTATAAGTCAAATGTTTTGTTGTTATTTTGCTTAAGAACTAGTATTTGACAAGTATTTTGTATAAAAACTATTTTCTTACACAGGGCCTCCGGAAAAAAAAAATTGTCGAATATCATCTTGTCCAACTAGGTTTTTCATAGGGCCTCCGAAACCCATTGGTCGGCCCTGAATCTGAAATTGGACTAAGTACTTACTTCGACCTTTTTGGAAATATTCGTCCTACTTCCCCTTCATAGGCATTACCGATCTGGTTTGACCATGTTATGCTTGAGGAACGGGTATGCTATGCACACATCGATATTTCGCCAAATGCACGGTGAGACGTTGTTGACATCGGTTGTCAAAGATCGGAGGTTGACGCTAGGAGTGAAGCAGGATGACACTTAGAGGGTTGTTGCATGTCAAAGACGGAGGAAGCTGCTGCAGGTAGACGTGGTTGTTGCTCGGCTTTGACATAGGTTCGAGCCTATAAAGAGACACTCCCTCTCCTCCCTAATTCATTTTATTCCATCATCTTATCAATCAAATTACATTTCATTTTCGTAATCTCCAAAAAAGTCGATATCGCGTCCATTGTTATAATGGTCGATTGTAGCGAATCCTCTAGCTCCTCGTTGTTGAACCATTTCGACAAGGTCGTCCAAGGCCCGGGGAAGATTGAAGCAGGTTGTCGTTGTTATGGTCATAAGTACAAGATAATTAACGAATACTTGAGTTATGGTAATTTAAAGCTTCATATAACGAAAAAGCACCCCGACAACGTCAACGAAGAATCGGGATCGGGTAATTAGCATTGTGTTGTGTTAAGTTTATTAAATTATGAAGTATTAAATAAAGTAGGAAGTAAGTTGGTTGTTTTCTTTATTGTAGTGGCAATATGGCATGTTTGTAATCGTTGTTTGGTATGAAATAAATTTGTGTTTTATTACTTTTATGTATGTATTAATGTATTATTATTTCGTTTTGAGCAAATCAAACCTATAAACTTCGCATCACCAAATCCTACTTCTTTCATCTCTTTAATTTCTTAATTATTCCGGCTTTTCTCTTATTTACGTATTCATATTATTTTTAGCAAATATCTAATCCACTATTATTGAAAATGTTTTCCTGAGGTCAAAGGAGTGTTAGCGGAGCCCCGTCCTTAGGCAAGGGGAGCCGATCGAGTCACCAACCAAAGCCTAGCGGCCCTAGTGTTCGACGTAGCACTTCTGTGTTCGAAGGTGGGAGCGTATCTCGAAGACATCGAGATCAGGCGCTACTCAATGAGAAGCCAGGTATAGAGGAGAAGGAAGTTACCGTTAAGGGAACTCCCTCCACCATCCTGACGCATGAGACCAGTTTGGCGCCCGATGCCGAAGCCACTCCCGACGACGAGCCACCAATGACATGTAAGGCCGCAACGATGAAATACTGGTTCAAGAAGGGCCCGCCCGCGCCGGGATGGGGTAACCATTTTTTCTCCGTCAAGTGCAACTTCTGTCCGACAGTGTACAAGCACAAGAAGAGGAATAGATATGGGAACTACAGACGCCATATATAATCGAAGCATCCAGAGAAATTCGACTTTGCGAAAGGCCAAACTCAACTTTTCGGGAACACAACTATTTCCTCCCAACCCCCTGGTTTACGGAGTTATGATTACGCTAGTTGTAGTGATAACTTTACTGAAATGATAGCGGCCGAAGGTTTAGCTTATAACTTTTCACAACGTTTATGTTTCAATGAATTTATTACGGAGCCCTCTTGGCAATTTATGAGCCGAAACACGGTTAAGAGGAAAATAATCAAAAGGTATAACACCCGTAAAGCTGAATTAATTGAATATTTTTCAAATTTTAGCAATTTATATGTTTTGATTTGTAGTGACATTTGGACCAATGACTGGCAACACCACTCATATATGGGTGTCATATGGCATTGGCTGCATGAAAAGAAAATCAAAATCAAGTGTTAACTTACTAATATCGAAGTTTTAAGTGAAACGAAAACTAGGGTTGGGCGGTGGTAAAAAAATTACAGTACCAACCGTACCAACGGGACTTTGGTTGGTACCAAGTAGTCGGTAACCGACTGAATCGGTAACCGAAATCTCGGTACCGAAAAAAGTCGGTACAGTACACGGTATGAAATCTCAAATACCGTGGCACCGTTAGTACCAATAGTATATTTTTTTAAAAAAAAATATTTGATAAATGATACAAAAAAATTGCGGTGCCATCGGTACCATCGGTACCGTCGGTACAAAATAAAATATTTGATAAATGGTACCATCGGTACCACAGAGTATAAAACATAAATTGATTATTGAAATTTGCGATGTTGGTTCGGTACCAACAATATCGGTTACCGATATTAACGGTTGGTACGTGGTACAAAAAATTCCATACCGAATGGTATCGGTACGGTATATGGTAATCGAAAATTTACCATGATACTGTACCGTGCCGGCCTTAACGAAAACAACACCAAATTTATTATTTTCTTTCAAATTCCCTTTCCTGAAATGTTTTGTAAAAATATTGGAACACTTCTTGCTTCCGATATTTTTGCAAAACATTTCACGAAAGGGAATTTGAAAGAAAATAATAAATTTGGCGTTGTTTCTCACTTAGAACTTCGATATTATTAAGTTGACACTTGATTTTCATTTTTTTTCGGTTTATTTACGTTTGACGGAAATAATACGTAAATGAAAACGCTAAACATGAAACTTTATTACACAGAACGAAAAAATATCACAAACCCGTTCAACGCAAAGACCCAAACTCGTTCAACCCGGACCTGACTCAACGGGTACCCGGTGGGTTGCCACGCATCACGACCCGGCAGGTCGACGGATCGACCCGTGAGATTCTCATATTAGGGTTGAAGTCACCTCCCCCGACCCTTGACTCGATGTGTCGAACTAGTGGCCACATCTAGCTGGAGGGGCGCTGGAGGCTATTAGATGTCTAGATGTGGTTGCCCACTTTGGCTATCGGAGTCAATGCCGGCGTTTGTCGTATCTGACTCTTCGAATTTGATTTTGAATATAATCAACATGCTTTTATTCGACTCCACGTATCGATAACCGATACACGGCTGTATGTTTGGTGAGAATTTAGACGTCCTAATAACATGCCAGGACATACCTTGAGTTATCTAGTTTTTGAATAAAATGTCAAGAGTTCATCAACAATTGAAAAAAAAGACTTTCATTATAATCAAAACTCATCCCATCAACCAAAAAAATAGGTGATAAAAAACATTCATAAACATGCTTTTAGTTTAGAAAAATACATGTGAAAATGGCATCTGAAGCAAACAAAGCCAATTATAACCAGAAGCCACCTTGACTTGATTGTAGATAAACTAAATACTGCAATACAATGCCCGTTGCAGCCCATTGATAAAACCATCACAAATGGACTGACCAAACATTTCACAAGCAATAGTAGTTCCAGTTTTCATTATAAGTGTGACTGGAAGCCATGACAGCCAGTTAGTACTCAAACCTAGGATACCTAACCTACTACGAAGTAATTTGCCGAGACAGAGAATTGGCATCAAACGAGAGAAGTGGTTCATCAATCCAAACCTCCTTGCTCAAGGAGCAGCAGAGACACCTCCGGTTTGATGCAACATCGCATCGATCTCATCGCCTTCCTCCATCTCCAACTGCAACACCAATGGAATTTTGTCAGGAAAAAATTACAAGCTACTTGGAATGATAGGAAGGACATCGATTTGAGAGAAGAGGGATGATTGCTCTGACCTCGTCAGGAGTCTGATCTGCTCTAAGTCGGCGCCCATCAAACAAGAATGCAATGGAGTTGAACTCGACAGACTGTCGATCACAGTATGCGTTCATCAGTTTCTTCAGCTGGGTGGATCTCTTAATCCTAAAGAAAATCTCATTCCCGTCCTGCGAAAACACAAGATAATCATGATAACAAAAGCACCACGTTTGGATGATGTGAAACAAGTAAAATCATGATAACGAAAAGTAACACAACTATGCTCATCAACAACAACAACAACAACTACCCAGTAAATCCCGCAATTAAGCAGGGTCTGGGGGGTCAGGATGTACGCACTCTTTCCCCGAGTACATCGAGAGAGTGTTTCCGATAGACCCAAAATAGTAGGCATATCAATCCCATCAAAGCACGCTAAACAGTAGAAAAAGAGGCACGAAGAAGCAAAGAGGGAGGCGGAATAAAAGCAACCACAATAGAACAAAACCCCAGCCTAGTACTGCTACACATCCGAAGCCCGAATAGCCCTCCTCCAACGGTCTCTGTCCAAAGTCAATTCTTCCGATAAGTTGAGCAGATTAAGATCCTGCCTAATAACCTCCATCCAACTCTTTTTCGGTCTACCTCTACCCCTACAAATAGCTCCAAACTCCAAACTCTCACACCTACGAACAGGCGCCGATCCAGGTCTCCGCCGAACGTGCCCAAACCACCGCAATCTGGACTCTCTCAGCTTGTCCACAATACTTGCAACTCCAACTTTACTCCTAATGTCTTCATTTCTGATTCTGTCAAGTCTCGTATGCCCACACATCCATCGCAACATCCTTATCTCAGCCACTGCCAACTTCTGTTCTTGAGCTTTGGTGACGGGCCAGCACTCTGAACCATACAATAAGGTCGGCCTAACAGCAACCTTGTAGAACTTCCCTTTCAATTTAGTCGGAACTTTCTTATCACATAGCACCCCTGACGCTCTTCTCCATCTCAGCCATCCCGCCTGGACTCGATGTTCGATATCTCTGTCGACACCCCCATCACTTTGGACGTACGACCCAAGGTACTTGAAATACTCTTTCCTTGGGACAATAACGTCCCCCAATGAAACTGATGCCCCTGGGTCCCTGTCAGCGCCAAAACGAAACTGAACATACTCGGATTTGGACCTACTCATTCTGAATCCCTTAGACTCCAACACCTCTCTCCAGTTTTCTAGTCTGCGATCCAAACCCGATCTTGAGTTGTCCACAAGAACAATGTCGTCAGCAAACAGCATGCACCATGGAACCTCTTCTTGGAGTGGAGCAGAAAGAGTATCCAAAACTAGAGTGAAAAGAAACGGACTGAGCGCTGAACCCTGGTGAAGCCCCACACGAACCTCAAAATACTCAGAATCACCACATGGCGTTCTAACACTTGTCAGCGAACCCTCGTACATATCCCTGATGACTCTGATATACGACCCCGGTACTCCCTTCTCTACCAAGCAACTCCAAAGTAGCCCTCTCGAAACCTTATCGTATGCTTTTTCTATATCAATGAAGGCCATATGCAGATTCTTCTTCCTGTCTCTGTGCATCTCGATCAAACGCCTAAGCAGGTGGATAGCCTCCACTGTTGATCTGCCCGGGACGAAGCCAAACTGATTCTCGGAAACGCTGACCAATCTCTGAAGTCTGACTCCTACAACTCTTTCCCATAACTTCATCGTGTGACTCAGCAGCTTGATTCCTCTGTAGTTACTGCAACATTGAACATCCCCCTTGTTCTTGTAGACTGGGACCAATTTACTAAGTCTCCATTCCGCAGGCATCTTAGCTGACCTTAGGATTGTATTGAAAAGCGAAGTAAGCCAAACCAACCCTTTGGCCCCTAACCATTTCCAAACATCCCCTGGGATATCGTCTGGGCCCGAAGCTCTACCGTTCTTCATCCTACAGACAGCTTCCTTAACCTCTTCTATAGAAATACGCCGGTGGAATCCATACTCGATACGTTCCGATGGACCGGAACTCCAATCCGATGAGACAAACTCCTCATTGAGCAAATCTGAAAAGTACCTCTGCCATCGTCTCTTGATCTGCTGATCATCAACCAACACTAGACCACTCTCATCTTTGACACATCTGACACTGTCGATGTCTCTGCTCATCCTCTCTCTATGTCGGGCTAAGCGATAGAGAACTCGGTCCCCTCCCTTCTCGTCAAGGGCCTTGTACATACTCTCAAAATACTTGTCTTTAGCCTTAGCAAAAATCTGTGTGGAGATGTGTATCCAAACACCACATTCAAGATAATCAATAATTTCAATAAATAAATAAATCTGTGTGGAGCCCCTGCCCTCACCTTTCTTAACCAAAAAAAATTCAATAAATGTTCATGAAGATCAGACTCCTGACGAGGTTAGAGCAATCATCCCTATGAACGCATAATTTTGGTAAAGTATTAATTTTCTTTAGAATTAAGAGATCCAAAATGCTTTTGGTAGTCATGAAAAGAAGAATATAAAGGAAATTATGTTTCAAACTTTTGATAAACTATAAGATGAGACATAGGGTTCGTATGGGACGGGGTTAATAAACTGACTAAAATTATAAACAGGGTAAAATGCATAAACTATTGGTAAAAGTAGTTAAAAATTTAAACAACAAGATAATCTCCGTATGGAGCGAAAACCAGTTTATTTGTAAAAAGTGAAATTTATTTGGTTTTTATTAGGGGTATTGTGTTACTTTCAAATTAAATAAAATAAAAGAGAAGTAAAACAGTACTTGTGTAAAATAAACATCCAAATAAGCACCTTTTTCTAGCTTTTTTTTAACACAATTTTTTAACCATTTTTAGTTACTTTTGAGCATTCATCCAACCATAAATCTAGTTTAAAAAAAACACTCACTTTTACTTATTTTGACACCCATACAATCCCATAATTCTTAATCCTCCCAGCTGGTTAGAAAACATGATTTCTTTCATTGGTTTTGACACAATTTATGTAAAATATATAGTACTCCCTCCGTTAATTAAAACTTGACGTTTTACTATTCACGCACGCTTTTTGAGGTGTTAAAAACCATATAAAATATTAACTTTTTAAATATATTTTTTAAATAATTTCATACTTGTTACTATTAAGTATGAATTTATAAAAACAAATTTTAAAAAAAGTTAATATTTCATATAGTTTTTATCGTTCTAAAAAAGCGTGCATGAATAGTAAACGACAAGTTTTAATTAACAGAGGGAGTATTAATTATCATTGGTTTTATACATTTTTTCTAAATCTTATTATTTAATAAATGTTTGCCAACTTTTTCAACTAATAAATAGAGAGTTTGAAAGAAAAAAATAATCAACAAATACAATTGTCAATAACAATTTTCATTAATCCATCTACTAAGCTGTCTAGAAAACAGAAAACGACACTTGTTTTGAATCAAATTCAAAAATCTAAAACAACCGTTATTTTGGATGTTGGATCGGACGGAGTATCAAAGAATGCTTTTGGTAATCATGAAGAGAAGAACATAAAGGAAATTATGTTTTCAAACCAGGGTTATACAATTTCCTCCTTGATCCTTGTTCACTCCAGAATGTGAACTGAGGCAACAAAGGAGATGTTTCCAAACTCGAAATAACAAGAGAAAGAATATCACCAATGACAAGATGTTAGCAAACTTACCCAAAAACTGACCAAATAAACCTGAAAATTGATTTTGTACGAGTATTTAATAGTTCTATGAATCATGTGAATGACATTGTCAAGTAAAGCAGGTAATCTATCTTTTGGGCACGCCCAATGGTTAAAATACCAAAAATGCTTTTTATAGCTATCTTGATCATTTATATATGCAACCCGCAGCAAAATTAATTATGACTTCTACAAAAGTCTACAATATGAAGAGCTCACAGTAAATATTCCCAACCAAATGGATAGCTGTAGAACATTATATGATTGAATGAGCATGCTTCACTTTCTTTAGCATTCACTCAGATGGAAACCAGTTCTTCTATTTCAAATTTCTCCGTCGAGTGGACTACACAAACCTAACTGTTAATAGGGGATTTTGCAAGAAACTGCTACCAAAAAAGAAAGTTCTATTCAACCAAAACACTTGCTGTGGGTTCTGTTTGCAAATCTCCGACCAAATCTGTTTTTGGTAAACGATTAACTGAACCCTATCAGAATAAAAGCTAAGCTGTTTGCAAAGAAACGATGATGAACAGAAATGAAATTGCTTATTTATGGGTGATGATTAACCCTAATCACACCAGTCAGAAGACCACGTCCAAAATCTAGGCCCGAACAAGTCCAATCCCACAAAAAAAAACCACGTGATCGTCGCGAATCCAAGCCCCATGCCTCGCATTTGGCCATAAACAAACCCTTGCTTCACTCAAAACCACACAGATCAACCAAAACAAAACCCTAAGCCACACGGAAGAACGCATCAATCGAACGAGACACCAAAAATAAACACAACTAAACAACAATCGCAACGCAAATCTCGAGGAAGAAGAAGAGATCACCATACCTGGCCCTTGACTTTGAGGCTAATGTGCGCGGCTCCATCAGCCGATGGCTTCCTGTCTGCCTCAGGGGTGCTGTTTGCGGCTGCCGACATCTTCCCTTCCCTCTCGCTTCGCCGGCGTCTTCTTCGCTTCGGAGTTCGGCCTTTGCTGAGTTGTGGCTTGTGAGGTACGACGACGACTGTCGGGGTTTCCTTTTAAAGGTGAGAGAGGATTTATCGCCTGCGATCACCGTATTTAATGTATGGTGCACTTGCGCGGGTACAAAGAGTTAGCGTGATTTGTAAGCAGCTTTTTGAACGACACGAATCGTCCTATAAAAGTTTCATGATGGAATCGCTTACAGAGGCAGGGAATGTGGGTCGATTGAAATATAGGCCCATTCATTTTTCTACGGCCCACAACTCGTCTGAAGCTTTGTGATTCCTTATAGAGTTATAGGTTTGGTGTCGGCGGAGTTAAAAAAGTGGCTAAAATTTAAAAATAGTTGAAAATAAAAAATTATGTAAAATAAAGGTTGTAAATAAACACCGTATAGGATGAAAAAGAGTTTATTTGTAAAAAAAATTATAGTTTATTTGATTGTTATAAGAGGTATTATGGAAATTTAAACTATGAATGATAATTTCACCCGCACCCGACGGATATCCATCTCACCCGACCCAAAAAAGTGGATGAAAATCTGAAATAAAGAGGATATTAAATGGGTGATGGGTCGGGTCAGATTTGGGTGAAGACATTCCTCATCCGTCACCCGACTTATATTATATAATTATATTTTATATGTGAAAATATCAATATACCCCCTAAACCCTATTTCAAGATATCTATCAAACGATTAAAATGGAAATATCTTGTCATAAAGTAAGCTATGTAATTATTATTTGAAGATATGAAATGCAATGTGCTCCTAATTAATGTTTATTCGTCGATGTGTTCGGTGTATATTTTTCAATAATTTTTTTGACAAATATTTGATGTCTTGTATTTCACCCGAATTATCACCCGATCATCCGGTGGGTGATGGGTGGATGGGACGGGTGAAATATTTGGTAGGTGATGGGTCGGGTAGGGTAAAGGGTTTTGGGTAGTGGGTCGGGTGACGAAAGTAGATCATCCACCCATTACCCGACCTATTTCCATCCTTATTTCAAACCAAATAAACACCAAAAAAAAAACGTTTCTTTAGCTTTTTTTTTAACTATAAACTAGCTAAATTGAGCACGCATTCGCAGTTTTAATTTAAACTAGCTAATTCTACTACTTTTTTAGTAGTTTATATTTGCAATCATACAAACCCATATAGACAATCCAAAATGGTTGGGTGTGAATGTGCACATTTGAAGTTTATTTTTCCACACCACCTTTTATCATTTTACTCCATTGGTTAAAATGTGTATTTTTTGCACACATTTCTTTTAATAACCCGAGTAATATATATTTATCTTCACATTTTAATTGTGATTAATATTTATTAAATACTTAAATAGGTATTATGTACTATAAATTTTTATTACACACATTTTGATATTAAAAAAAAAAAAATTTCACCTCAATTTGAAAAATCAAAATTTCAATATTGTCATTTCTTTTTTCTTTTTGAATAGGAAAGAATTTGGCAGATTGCTAAGACAGACTAACCAAGAGCATCCTTACGGATGATACTACTAAGAACAACATCAACAGGGGCACAAGAGCACGAAAACGGAATCCTAATGTTGAAAATCGAGATTCGATATAACAAAAGTGATTTATGCGGAAGCGAGAGATAAAGAACGAGAAACTCAAACAAGACATGCAAGAACAACACCAGAGTTTTACGAGGTTCGGCAAAAGATGCCTACGTCCTCGGGGCCTCAAGAAGCGGCCGAATCCACTAAGTAATTGTTCAACAGAGGGTTACAATCAAGCAATGCAAAGATAAACCCTAGATCTAGCATGTACGAGTTTCAGAGATACAGAGAGAAAAAGATCCCCCTGAGTGGGATGACTGGAGTTCAAGATCGCTTCGAAACTCCCAAACCCTAGATCTCTAGACGTGAGTCAAGCGGCAACCAAAGCCAGGAGCTTAGCCGCGCCACCACCAGGAGATCACCGAGATCAGCCAACGCCTTCGTCTTCACAATCGCCGGGGAGGAGCCAGCAACAAACCCTAGAAACCCTTTGAGAGCTTTTGTGAAGAGACGGAGGAGAGAGAGAGAGAGCTGAACTGACGATCCAGAAGCTGGAAGAGAGCTTATATAGCTAGGTCATCGGATCTCAAGTGAAGCCAAGGCCAAAACGCAATGCTTCACTCAATTGGACAAGGCCGCCAAACTCGCCCCAGCCTGAAGAGATCTTTGGGCTCGGAAATGGGCCTAAGGCCCACATATCCGGGTAAGCCTTCTTTCATACATATATCATACATATTATACATACATAATATACCATAGGTTATACATTATACTCCACAAGTGTTCATTAGACTCGTTAGAGGATCAAGTCTATTTCTCGACTCAATGCGACTCAGTCGAGTCTAATTATAAATGTGCATCCATGTATACCTAAGTATATAATATATGTTATATGCATACTCATCATACACTGATACATGATTACAAGCACATAACAATATTACATGTAACACATATGAAAGCAAGACATAGGGAAATATAACACATAGCATTACAACACCTAAGGTGAGATAAGCGGGTAGTTACCGGATTACCATCCCTATAGATGTGAGAGATCTCGAATTCCGAAAAAAGGCGGAGTGAAAAAAGAGAGTCAGAGATGAGCATCTCAATTTCACCCGAGCATGAAACTCTCGGTTTAAGGCTATTAATAATGCCTAAATTATCACCTTCGATACATATTTTGTTTATATGAAGATCAATAGCTTTTAAAATGCCTTTCCACAAGTTGAAGCCCTCAGTACCAATGACAGAGAGAAAGGGGGAGTCCCCGAAGTCCTCAAAAATGACAAGGCCATTGTCATCGCGGATAAGAAAACCATACGAACTGGAGTTATTGGCGGATACCGCACCATCAAAATTTAATTTGTACCAGCTTGGCTTTGGTTTAGACCACTTAGTTGGTCGGCGATGTGTTTTAAGGTCGAGATGTGTTTGGTTTTGGTATGTATGGGTTGGATTCTTTGTCTAAATCTTTTTCTTCTTCCAAGGTAAGCATGTGTTCTCTTATGAAGGCAACTATGGCCATGGGGTTAGGGTTAGCGTAATCGAAAAGTGTTCTGTTATGAAAGTACCAAACACACCACCAGTCAGCAACGATGGTGGAGAAATCATGAATTCCAAGTACCGATTTGAGGGATGTTAGGGCTTCAAAAAGACTAGTTGAATGGTCATATGTTTCTTATACTTTGTAAGCAATATGTGTAGAGAGAAGTTGGATTGTGGCTTTTGTTATTGGGCATTCAAAAAAAAGTGGGAAGAGTCCTCATGGTTCATTTTGCATAGTGGATAGTCAGTTAAGATACCTAGACCACGGCTGGCCAGATTAGCAGAGGTGGGAAGGCCGTTTAAAGATATGCCACATGAAATTTTAATTTTAGGTAGTGTATCTAGTTTCCATATCCAATGGAAATCAGATGAGGTGTGATGCTTAGAGTGATGATAGATCATATCACTTGCTGAGCTAGTGGACAACCAACCATTCTTACTCCATGCCCAGTAAATTCTGTCTTGGTGGATATATTTGGGAATTGGAATTTTGGTTATTGAGTTAATAGTAGTTGTGCTTAAGTGATCCTCAAGGAGGTTTCAAGCTTGTGAATATCCCATGTTTTATCTAGGGTAATGAAGTGGCTAACCTTGAGTTTCGGGTTGGTATGTAGCAAGTTGGTTGCCTGGGTCTATAAGGGAGCATGACTGGACAGAAGTCGTTCCAGAAATGAATGGAATTGCCATTACCAATAACCGCAGCCCAAACTTGATTTGAATAGAGGTAGAAGAGAAGTAAGTTTAGCCCATTGTCATGATGAATTTCCCCTTTTGTGTATTGGATGATAGGTTTATCTTTTAGGTATTTTTCCGTGATCAGTGTAACCCATGGGTTACTCGGTTTGGCAAGTATTTTCTAGAGAAGATTTAGTTGTAAAGCTTTGTTCATGTCTCAGATGAACGGAGGCCCAAACCACCATTAAGCCGAGATTTGCATACCTCAAACCAACCCACAAGAGGTTTGTGCTTAGGACCTTTGTTCCAAAGGAAATTTCTATTTATCGTATCGAGTTCTTTGTGAATGTGCGATGGGAGTAAGAAGCATTGCATTATATGTAAGAGTTTAGCAGCTAGGTTGGATTTTATTAAGGTGCATCTTCCAGCCTGCGAAAGATTATTTGCAGTCCATTTTAAAATTTGGTTTTTGGTAGAGGTGGTTAATTCTGCGGAGGTTGAGTTGGAGACCTTGCTGGTGATGACCGGACAACCGAGATGCTTGCATAAATGAGTGGAATATGGTATATATATTAAGTTCATTTTCTATGATAATTTTTATTTGTCTATCCAAATTTGGAGTAGTTTGGAAAACAGATTTGTGAAAGTTAATGCGTTGCCCCGAATGATGGCAATATATCCGCAGAATTTTATGCAGTTCATCACAAGCCCTTTTTGTCACTGGGGAAAATATAATGATATCGTCCGTGAAAGCTAGGAAATGAATCTTAGAGCTGGATCGTGTGATAGAAATTCCAAGATGGCTTCCAGGCTGGAGGGAAGCATAATGGAACCCTCGAGCGAGCATTTCAGAGACTAGTAAAAAAAGATATGGTGATAAAGGGTCTCGCTATCGAAGCCCTTTAAATGAGGTGAAGATTTCAGTTGGTTCATTGTTGACTAGAACTGGGTAGGTGAATGTTGTAATACATTCCTTGATCCAATTGATGAATTGGTTGTTGAAACCGAATCTATCTAAAATGTCAAAAAAAAAGTCTCAACGAACCATATCAAAAGTTTTTTCCATGTCCAGCTTAACTGTCATCCAGCCAGATTTGCCTTTTTTCCGTTGAAAGGAGTGAAATATTTCGTTAGATATTAAGATATTGTCTTGAATGGATCGTTTTGCTATGAAAGCACTCTGAAGCGAGTGGATTAATTTAGGTAGGATTCGGCGAAGTCTGTTTGGCTAGAGTCTTTGAAAAGATTTTATATATGGTGGAGCATAGGCTAATTGGTCTAAAGTTATCTGTCATTTGCGGATTGTCGCATTTGGGTATTAGATCAATAAATGTGTGATTTATTTGTTTCAGAAGTTTTCCACTAGAGAAGAAACCCTTAGTTGCCGTGATGACAGAGGGTCCAGCAATGTGCTAGTATGCCCTGAAAAAGCTCGAAGAGAAGCCATTAGGACCAGGAAACTTGTCTCTAGCCAGGGAGAAGACCGCTGATTTAATTTCTGCATTGGTAAGAGGTTTTGTTAGCCACTCATTGTCCGAATGAGAGATCTCGGGGTTATGTTATCAAGTAGCGAACAATGGCCATGTGATATAGGAACAGTTGAGAATCGACGAGAAAATTCGTTTTTGATTTTCGCCCGAATCTCGGGCGTTGTTGTAATGGTAAAAACGTCTTTTGTTATAAAATTGACATTTTGTCCTGATATGACACAATAATCATCAATAATATTCTTTACCACTCGACACGAGTCTTGGTTCGCCTTGGAAAATATCATCATATCGTCTGTGAAGGATAGGAATGAGATTTTCATTTTCTGATCTAGATATTTGGAATTCGATGGATTTGTTTGTCTGGTTAGAAGTGGCTTGTAGGTTCCTTGTAAGAATTTCTGCTCCTATGTAGGCTCGTGCCTTGGGGTGTTCCAATCAGCCCAACGGAACAGGGCCCCAAAAATTTTAGAGCCCAACATCATTATACTCCACTTTTACTATATAAAAAAAATATCTCCCAAAGATACACAAGTTTCTCTGTTTGCTTTGGTGGTTAGAGAGCCTAAACAATTTGAAGGGTGGCTCATTCAACTAGTGTTCGAATCCCATTCGGGCCATTCTTTGCCTTTCAATTTTTTAAACCTTTTCGTTTTTTTTTCCTTCTCGATTTTTTTAATTTCTTTTTCGATTCACTTTTTTTTTAAATTCCTTACCTATTCGATTTTTTTTAATTTAACCATTTCGATTCTTTTTTTTAATTCCTTACCTTTTTTATTTTTTAAATTTCTTTTTCGATTAAATTCTCTTTATTTTACTAGTTAATTTCTTCTTTTTTTTAAAAAGGAGAACCATATTAAATAATTATTTTCATTATTCACTACATATATTTTGGATTCCAACCCTCTCTTCTTTTCTTTATGAGCACATTCATACAAAATAATTGTTGGAAAAATTAGTCATAATACAGTGCCGTTATATATAGTACTTTTAAATTCACCGAATCACCGACACTATGAATAGGCTAACTAAATTTTTAGCACAGGGCCCTCCAAAATATCGGCACGGCCCTGCTCCTATGATAAATAGATACGGTGAGAGCGGGTCTCTTTGTCTGATGCCTCTCCCTGGTATAAAAGGGTTCATGGGGCTATCATTTACCAAGACTGAGAAGGAGACAATCTTGACACATTGTTCTATCCAAGTCCGGAATTTTTGGCAGAAGTCGAATTCTTCTAAAACTTTGGATAGGAAGTCCCATTACACTATTTCATATGCCTTTTCCATATCTAGTTTGACGGTCATCCAACCTTCTTTTCCACGTCTGCTCTTGAATGAGTGAAAATTTTCATGGGCTATTAAGACGTTGTCTTGGATAGCCCTTTTATATACAAAGGCCCCTTGGAGGAGGTGAATAATTTTCCATAGAATTGGTTTCATCCTTTTTGCAATGATCTTGACTATAGCTTTGTATATCGTGGAACATATGCTTACTGGTCTAAAGTGGTTTGTAGTTGACGGGTTGTCACATTTTGGGATCAATGTGATAAAAAGTGTGGTTGATCTGTTTTAGGATTCTACCAGAGTGGAAGAATCATTTGATTGCTTTAATGATTGATGGGCCTGCAATATCCTAGTATTTCTGGTAGAATTCTGCTGTCATTCCATCGGGACCTAAGGATTTATCTTTCCGATTGAGAAAAAAGCATGTCTGATTTCTTGGTTCGATATCTTTTCTGTTAGCTTCTTATTGTCATCGGCAGTGATTTCCGTGTTGACGAGTGAGAGGTATTCATTTAGAAGATTATAGTTGACGGGTTGCATCTTAAACCTTTTTTCAAAATCTTTTTTTTATCTCTCTTTTGATATTTTTTTCTCCTAAGATTAGTGTGTCATCGGTAGTTTGGATTTCCTTTATGAATTTTCTATTTCTCCTTCCTAATGTCATCCGGTGGAAATAGCTTGTGTTCGTGTTTGTCAGTTTGAGATGTTTTGTTTTTGCTCGTTGGCTCCAAAACATTTTATGGTAAGATAAGATTTTATCCCTTTTATTTATTAGTCTATTCTGTTTTTTTGTTGTTGTTTCCTTTAATTGGCGAAATATATTCCCAAATGTTTTCTTATTCCATTATTTAGTTAGTCGCTTAAGTATATGGGTTTTTTCTCCAGATTGTACATATGCGAACCCGCAACATGTGATCTCCAAGCTTGTTGAACCACGTGTCAGTAGTCTTTTCGTGTAGTCCACATTTTTTCAATTTTAAATGGTTCGGCTTTGAGCTATTCTTGGCTATCTAATTATGTTATAATAGGACAAGGATCTGATGATGTAAATGCATGATTTTTCGTTGTAATGTTGACCATGTGAGTATTTGCTCTTATATTAAGGTTCTATCAAGTTTTTCCACGATGTTATTGTTATTGGATCTATTTTCCTCCATGTAAATGAGTTTCCAGTCGTAGGGACTTCTTGTAAGAAGCATCTATCTTTGAATTCTGTTAAGATTCTATATATGTTCGGATGTGGTTCCACCCCTCCTTATTTTTCTGAGCTATTTTGGATTTCATTCAGATCTCTCATGATCATGAATGGGTATTCCAAGCTTTGGACGTATCGTTGTGGTCCAGTCCAAAAGTTTGGTTTTTCGTTCTCACGAGGGGGTCCCTAGACGAAGACGATATTGATAATAATATTTCTATATTTATTCTCATATTTGATTACTATGAATCTTTAATCCATATGTACCATTTCCAGTGATTCGTTTTAAAGATTATGACTTTTCCATAGGACACATAAGCCTCCTGCCTTGCCCGTTGCTGGGGCCCAAATCATATGATCAAATCCAGTCTTTTTCCATATTCTTTCATTTAGTTCTGTTTTTGTTTCTATTAATGCAATTAATTGAATTTTCTCTATTTTACATAATGAATTTATTTCCACCCATAGGTTTTCACGGCCTAGGCCGCATATATTCCATGAGCATAATCTCATTTTAAACTCTTTGTTGTTGTGGTTTCAATTCTGTTACCTTTCGTTTTATGTTGTGTTTTTCCTGTTGTTCTTTCTTCTTGAGGATCATAGTGTATATGGATTTCTTTTTTCATGTGCTGCAGTTTTTGCAATTTGCATATTATTTTGTTGTTATCATCCCTTAAAAGCACAATCAAATCAAGTTCCTTTTCAGTCTCAATATTTTGAGAAGTTGGTCTTTGCTGTAATCTTGTCCATTGAGATGTGGGCTTTTCGATCAATAAATTCCAATTTAATTTGCATGTAAAACAAAAAGGGTTAATATATTTAATAAATTTGCAAACGCATTTTAGTTTTAGGCTACTTGAAATCATCATTATTTCAGGTTGAGGGTTTGTTTCCATTATCATTTCAATTTGATCGCTAAAAAAGTTTGGAAAATGGTCAATACATTCCAAATAAGATAGAAAATCCATACCAAAGCAATACAAAGATCTGATAGGAGGTTCTTCACGGATTCCTTTTCCTTTGTCATTGTTGGCTACACCACCGCCATATCGTCTCAACTGCCTCCATCCTTCCCGGTCTGGTTGCCGTCGATTTCCATTGAAAAACCTGAGGGCGTCGATCGATTCCCTCCTCTATCTATTCCTCATCTGATTGCCTCAATTTGTTTGCAGCGATGAGTTAATTGTTTTTGACAAAAAATCTCCATGTGAGACCCAAAACCCCCTCGAGGGCTGATAAAATCCGCCCATGCCGGTTGTATTGGGTCGTCTCGTCCTATTGGTTGACAATTCATCGATTCCACTATCGGGGTTGTAATCGATTGGTAACCTCGGCTGGAACCGTTTCAATCTCCCCTTTCCAATTCGGATCCATGATCTACTAATCCTCCATTATTCCTCATCTCCTTGTCTAATCTGGCATCTTCCATGTCGATTTGAGCCCAAACCCCAATTATTTCCCCTGATTAAAACCTTTATGGCAATGTTGAGAGAATGAAAGATGTGAAGAGACCAAAAGAGTCACACATCGACAATATGAACAAAGAAGCCTTATAACAGTGGGTTACTCCTCTTAATGCCAATTGGTTTTAGGATGGAACCCCGCTCGACTTATGTGCTAGGCTATTAGCGCAAGGGCGCACGTGTGCACACGATCCTCGGTCCCGAGTCCCAACGGACTTTAGTAGGCAATAATCCGAGAGATGCGAGACTATCTTTGTGCTAATCTGAAATCTCCATGGCTATGGAGCTTGGCTGATCGATTAGTGACGAAGATGTCATTTGGGGTTGTTGAAAGCCTTATATCTGGAGTTCAGCCATCGCCAGAGGCTTCTTGCCATTGAGGCTCCGTCGGCGGATGTCGTTCCCCATGGATGTGGCCCTCCGTGAGTTCTCCGGTCAGCTCCGCGCCGGTGCCGCGTACTGTTGCTCCCTTGGCGTGCAAGGGTTGCTTTTCCTGTCTTGAATGCCAAGGCCGGAAAAAAAAAACATTTCTATAATATCAGACGTCCTGATTTCATAAGGTATTGTCGTATTGAAGAAAGGGCTTGAGAACAATTTCCGAGAGGGATTGTCCAAAAAATCCCAAAAGGGTTTGATTAAATCTCGAAAAGGACCCAATAAAATTCCGAAAGGGTTTTCAGGCCCGTTGTACTTGGGTGGTTCTCGAATGCTTTTCTGGTTGGTCTCGACGATTCTTTTCTTAGTTGGGGCTCTAGCGTCTTGGAGTCGAGTCTGGCTGGGGTCGAGGTGGCGTGTATCGAGTTGTCTCCATGAGCTGGAAATTTCCTTGGAAGTTTGTCTTCACTGCCCACAGGGACTCCTGATGTACCGCCGGCCAGTAGTGTCGATGCTTGGTTGCGCTTAGCTTAAATTCGTAGTCTATGTTGTCCACAATGTGTTAGATATAGGTTTGTTGGCTCGCCCAGATTTGTTTGTTTGTCAATACCTAGTTTGCACCTTTTGTTATTTTCATTGTATGTTTTGACGATTCGTCGTCTGCCGACCTTATCGACCTCTCGAGGTGTCAGACTTGTCTGATCCTCGAATTCTTTCCTTATCAAAAAAAAAAATTCCGTGTATATTTTTGTTTAGAGTCTCTTTAAGCACTTCCTAATCGACGCTTCACAACCTTTCTAATTCTAGCTGTATCGGCCAAGAAATTTTCAGAAGAACCAAGATTCCAAGTCATAAATTCTATCCTTTCAAAGTCTATTGACTTCTGCTCATATGTGGATTTCAATGAGTTTATCGATTCAAGCCAGATCTTCTTATCTCGAATGGATCAGGTAAAGAGCATTATGATGGGATAGAGAGAAAACTCTAAGATGTATAAGGGTCCTCGATCGAAGATCTATTAATGTTTGCTCTTTTTTATTTGGTTCTTTGTTTTTTCCAATCTTTAGGTTCAAGAGTTGTACCTGTAGATTGGGAGACGTCAGCCACCAAGCTCGATACCAATAGCACTTGCACCACTAAAATTAAAATTGTTTTTCTGCTCATGAGTAGTAGATCTCAAAGGGATTAATCCAAAGTGCAATTTGTCATTCGCATCAAGACAAAGGAAGTTGATCGAGAAAAAATCAATAGAGCCAAAGGACTGGGAATTGATCCGTTTAAGCTTACTTCTAGGGGAAAATTAATTGTTCGTTTCCTATTTCTTAGTGTTAAATTCGTTCATACACATATAAAAGGAAGATGGTCAAGAGGAATCAAGGCTAATCAAAGCTAGATCACAATCTTTCACGGTGATATTCTTACAAGGGCAAAAACCAAATATTTGTCTAGTCCTTTCAAGATTCCAACTAATAAAAAAATACAATGTAGGGGTCCATTAAAATTATAAGTCTCATATCTAGTAATTCTAGAGAGATTATTGTAATTTGTAAATTCCCTTTTCAGATTTTTTTTTTTCATTCTCGTCTTCTAGAGAGGAAGCACAAGGTTCAATATCTATTCTAGAGATAGGAGAATCACCAATCTCCTTTGTTTCGTCAGGAGGTAGCCCCTTGAAGACGTGTTTTGATTTTAGTTGATTCAGCCTATTCGAAGTTATAAAGCGAGAATAAAAAAATTTCCATTCATGGGGGTTCTGTTTAGAGTTCATTGTTATGAAGGTCAAGTTTGGGGAGAGTGTGGAAAGTCGAAGTAGGGCCGTGTACATGAGGAAGACAGACCGGGTTTCTCGGCACATTTGTATACCTAATCAAACTTTGATGTTGGAGGGTCCGTGTTGTTGTTGTTCACAAGATCCATACCTTCTTTCGCCCTCACCATTGGATCAGCAGGGATCCACCAAGAGAGGCGAACAACCATGCCAGATTTAGAGCAGACGGGGAGGGAAACCAGAACAAGAGGGTGGGGAACGGGAATGGGGAACAGAAACCACCAATAAGGGAAGCCGCTAACAGCACATCGAGCCCGCCGCCACCGCAGTCGCCCGTTCTGCACTTCTCTTCTACTTTTTTTTAGAAACCGCCATATCACCTCACCTTCGCCCTCTTTCTCTGCGTGAAATCGCAGTCTCCAATTCTTCTTGGAGTTCTTCCAATTCTCCTTTCTCTTCTTCTTCTTGCAATATTTTGGTTTGGGTTTTTTTTGTCAGTGGGATCTTTGAGATTTTTTTCTTTTCTTTTGGATTTGGGCTTTCTGGCTTTCGATTTAGGTTGATGCTTATCGGTTTTCGTTTTTGATGGGAGATTGTTGAAGTGGATCCTGGGCGGCGGCAACTCGGCTTTCATGACTCCTCTTATTAAGGTTTCCTCATGAAGAGAGTGTTTTCATTTTGTTTTTTGATAAGGTAAATTCGAGGGTCAGGCAGACTTTACACCTCGAGAGGCCGACAGAGTCAGCAAATGGCGAACCGTCTGAACATACAAAGTGAATAACAAAAGGTGCAACTCAGGCAATAACAAGCAAATATTTTCGGGTGACCTAAGCAAATTTATTCCAAACACGTTGGGGACAACATAGACTATAAATCGAAGTTAAGAACCACCAAGCAGCGACACCGCTAGCCAATCGTACATCAGGAGTCCATGTGGGCAGTGAATGACAGTGAAGACGAATCTCCAAGGAAATTTCCAGATTACGGAGATGCTTCGATACACATCGTCTTGACCCCAGTCAGACCGAAGATAGCATTTTCATTTTTCTTAATTAGAATGGAGATCTTCTACTCCCCTTTCTACATCACAAAAATATTTTAACATTTATTTTATCTTAATTTTTTTTTAAAAAAATTATATTTATATTACTAACATATATTTTGATATATCTATAAAATTTTATTTTGTAAAATCATGTTTTACCATTTTTAAAAATTAAAAAGACAATATTTAACAAAATGCAATTTTTAAAAAGTATAAAACATGAGTTTTTAAAATATTTTTTTTTAATATATAAAAATAGAGGTTAGTAATGTCAATATATTTTCACAAATTCTATAATTTTTACTATAAGATAAAATAAATGTTAAAATATGTTTGGAAGTAGGGAGGGGAGTATGTCTGTATGTGTGTTGTAGCCTGTAGGGGATCTCAACTGCACTCCCCAGTCCCCCCCTCTCTCTCTCACTCACTCTGAATATCGTCGTGTGGAACGGCCATTATTACAGTCTTCTAGATCTGAGAGAACGACCATCCGTAGACCCCTTTTCTTCGCTTTCTCTCGACAAAAACCCTAACCCCGTTGTCGCACGATTCCTTGTAAGTCCTTGCTTCCTCCTACATTTCCAGTACAAATCTCACTCTCTACATTTCCGTTCTCCACATTTCCTGCTTTCTCGCCTCAACTTTGGGTTTTATTTTATGATCCCTCCGACTCTTCTTTCGATGTGTTTCCGCTCCTGGTCTCTTTCCTCTCCCTCTCTCCTACTTTCTCGCCTCAACTTTGGGTTTTTGTTCGTCCGCGGGGGAGTGAAGAGATCTGAGTGCTTGATTTGCTTCTTGCTTTCGGTTTCGCGCGGTTACTTTTTTCGTATTGCTGTCATGTTGGTGCGCATTGTGAAATTTGAATGTGTGCAACTTGTTTGCGGTTTTCATTTTTTTTTTTGGCCGAAGTGGTGTTTCTTGTGTTGCTGGATTGTAATTTGCAATTGTGGACGGGATTGTGTTAATTCATGTGCTGCTAAATTCAGTAGTAGATGTTGAATTGATGTAAAAAACTGTATCAGAAAGTTTCTAATGTCAGAGAAATATGTCTTGTGCCAGGGTCTGTTGAGAACTTTGAAAATGCGAGTTACGTGTTCATATGCATATGTCAATACTCCGTTTTCAATTCAATTTGTCCTTGAAAAGGTGAATCGAAATGTCTTGAATGTAGGTTGAATTCAGGTTTGGTTGCAAATGGCAATAACAGATGCGGATAACCCATTTCTCGGGGATATCACTTGCGGATCTCTACTGCAGCAGTTGCAGGTAGCCGTAATCGGCTTAACCTTTGATTTGTACTTTTGAATCCATTTGTCGCTTGTTGATTGTTGAACAGTAGCTGATAGCCTGATATATGCTAACTTTGACAAACATCTTGGATGAGTGTAGAAAGTTTGGGACGAGGTAGGAGAAACCGACGAGAACCGGGACAAGATGCTTTTAGAGATCGACAGGGAATGTCTGGATGTTTACAAGAGGAAGGTTGACCAGGCTGTGAAATCAATGGCACAACTTAATCAAGCTTTGGAGGATGCAGAACATGACCTTTCGAGTCTCCTGTCTTCTCTTGGAGAGAAGACTGTTGTAAGCATTGTGAGATTTTACTCCCTCGGGTTCTGACTACATTTTTCTTAGGGTAGCTGAGCTTTGTGACTTTTGTTCACGGTCTCTCATGTCTGTTGTCTGATCTATTGGTCTTTCTTTGTAGCCTGAAAAGACTTCAGGAACTATCAAGGAACAACTTGCGGCAATAGCACCAGTGCTGGAGCAGCTGTGCAAGCTGAAAGAAGAGAGACTGAAAGACTTATCTGATGTGCAATCACATATTCAAAATATTTGTGGCGAAATTACAGGAAACTTGAATGATCAAGTGCCTATAGTTGATGAGTCAGACCTATCCCTGAAGAAGTTGCAAGAATTTAAAGCTCAACTACAAGAACTTCAAAAAGAAAAGGTGAAAGATAGTTTTAATGAAGATTCCAACATTTTCCACACATCTGTAGATTCTTCTTTGATTGCTGACAAATTTTATATTTGGTTTGACAGAGGGAACGGTTGCACAAGGTCCTGGAATTTGTCAGCACTGTACACGATCTTTGTTCTGTCCTGAATGTGGACTTCTTAGGCACCATTATGGATGTTCACCCAAGCCTGGATGACTCAAGCGGCATGCAGTCGAAAAGTATTAGCAATGATACACTTTCAAGGCTTGCCAAGACAGTCTTAGCACTGAAAGAAGATAAGAAGCAGAGGCTTGAAAAGGTGAAGGAATCTGTTTCTAGCTAGGTTGCAAGCTACATACCCATACTGTTAATTATTTTAGTGTCTGATAATTTTATCTTTCTTTCTCTCAAATTGAGCATCATTCTTTTGTTACTTTTTCTTATATCCTGCTTGGTTAAACTCCGTTATGTTGGTATATATGTGATATCATTTGAATGTGTTCCTCTTGGATATGTTTGTTCCTCGTTGCATGAATATTTGTAAAAAAACTCTTTTTTTTTCAATTGTGCAAGAATTGGTCCTTGAGTTCTGACATGGTGTTTTTGTCTTCTGCAGCTGCAAGAGCTAGCTGGGCAGTTAATTGATCTTTGGAATTTAATGGATACTCCAGATGAAGAGCGACATCTTTTTGATCACGTGACCTGTAACATATCAGCCTCAGTGGATGAAGTGACCATTCCTGGGGCTCTTGCCCTTGATTTAGTAGAGCAGGTATGATGGGGCTCTGTTTTGACTCGGAAAATTTTATTCATCATTTTATGGCATGATTCCTTATTTAGATCCTTTACGTGTTAAGGCTGAAGTTGAAGTTGAGAGACTCGATCACCTGAAGTTCAGCCGGATGAAGGAAATTGCATTTAAGAAGCAAAGCGAACTCGAAGATATATATGCTCGTGCACATATAGAAACTGACACTGAGGCTGCTAGAGAGAGAATTTTGGCACTGATTGATGAAGGGAAAGTTGAGCCTTCAGAGCTCATTGCTGATATGGATAGTCAGATTATAAAGGCCAAAGATGAGGCTCTTAGCCGTAAAGAAATACTGGACAGGGTTGAGAAATGGATGTCTACCTGTGAAGAAGAGAGTTGGCTTGAAGACTACAGCCGGGTAATCCTTCCTGCCTTCTTCATTCCTCTTCATTCCTTTAGGCCCACTTTTGATTAAGCCTGGTTGGTGCAACCAAATTTGCATTCATGTGATCTTTGATATATTGAACTGCCATTAGCTAGCTCTACCTTCTGAGATAGGCTATTTAAAGGGACAGATTTTCATTTACGCAAAACAAGAATTAAAGAAGAAGAAAAAAATGAGCTTGACTGGCCTAATAGTCTGTCATTGAGCATTTACTTATGCAACTAAATTTCCACTTGTTGGGTCGTTGACAGTAAATCTGCATTTTGTTGAACAATTGGAAAATAACTTGCACAACCATTCCGGAATGGCTCACCGGGAAGGACTTGTGGATAGTAACCATAGGTCCCGGTTCGAACCCCGAAATGGCCGCTCTTTATTTACCAATTCAAGGAAAATAATTTGCACTATACCTAATTTCTCTCCCTTTATGAGATAGTTGTGCCATTTTGAGCTGCAGCCATGAAAAAAACTTGTCATACTCGCCTAGGATATGGTTCTCAATTCGGTTTTTTGTCTCATGGAGGGTATTGATCTGAATTCTGGAGCATATTTTAGTGTATCGTCTTGCTTGACATCCTAACTCAGTAATTGCAATTCACTAGTAGCTCTATCATACTTCTATATGCTACAGGATGACAATCGTTATAGTTCAAGCAGAGGCGCTCACTTGAATCTCAAGCGGGCAGAAAAAGCCAGGATTCTGGTGAACAAAATTCCAGGTATAGACAGAATCTGAATGATACCATGCTTGTTTTCTTGTTGTCTTTCTCTCTTCTCATAAATTTGTTTACTTTTTGGCAATTTAGCCATGGTTGACACCTTAGTTGCTAAAACTCGTGCTTGGGAGGAGGACCATGACATGTCATTCACATATGATGGCGTTCCTCTTCTAGCAATGTTGGACGAATATGCCATGCTCAGGCAAGAACGGGAGGAAGAGAAGAGGAGATTAAGGGTAAGTTTAGTTGATCCATTGAATTAAGTTACACATGGATCTTACAGGATAATTACTAGCCCCAGAAAACTTCACATTCTTCAGGTGGCTACTGTACGTTTGTATAAAGCTTTGACAAAAGCTTCTGCAGCAATTTAAAATAAAAAAGTTATTTGCCCTTGTGGACCATGGTCCATGACCAAGTGGCAAAGGACCGACCAGTTAATGATTCGTAGGAGCCACCCGTCATGTAGCATCATCCAAGAAAGGAAAGTTCAGAAATAAACAAGAGATCTTTGTCTTTGGCAGGATCAGAAGAAGTTCCAAGATCAGATGAGCAGCGACCAGGAACCCGTGATCGGTGCAAGAGGTAGCCCAGCTAGACCTAGCAGTGGCACGAAGAAGCTGGTAGGTCCACGTGTAAACGGTGGCAGCAATGGAACTCCGACCGGCAGACGTCTGTCCATGAACACCAGTCAAAATGGGGGCCGTTCCACGTCCAAGGAGGGCAGAAGGGAGTCCCGGGAATCCCGATTAGCAGCAGCGGTGAACCATGTGGCCATGCTGAAGGAAGATGCTACGTCCATTGCCTCTGGCACCGAACCGATCCCCTCCACACCGTGATATACCAGTTGGACACTTGGGCTAGAAGAGGAGATAAAAGGTCTGTAGAATTCAGCTATAGTAGCTTTAAAACTAGTCTAGTTGCTGTTGTAGACGGGAAAAATACCTGAGACGTTAACTATTGAGGTGTTATGATGAAGAGTACTATAAACTTTCTTTGTGAACTATCTTGTTACTTTGTTAAGGGTGTTATATACACCATAAATCCACGCTAATCAATGTCAATGTCCCGCTAATCAATGTCAAAACGGACATTGTTGAGTGGAGAAGCTGTCGATGTTGTTAGATGGCAAGCGGAGGATCAGGTTAAGCTAGGCTAGCAACGTCGGATGTCGATGTTAGATGGCAAGTGGAGGATCAGGTTAAGCTAGGCTAGCAATGTCGGATGGACAAAAAAAAAAGTCTAAAAAATCATCTCTTAAATACACTATTTTGCAAAAACCATCCCTTAAATTGAAAATTCCTGAAACCCACCTATTAAAAGTTAGATATTTACAAAAGACCATTCATCCCATATTTTACATTAAGTTTAATGGTTAAGAGTTAATTATAGAGTTGTGTTACTACTTGTGTGCTAAATAATGTTTACTAGTGAGAGTATACCGCACGCAGAATCTAACCTTCCTATTTATTAATGTAGTTTATATAGCAACGTCAGATGGACAAAAAAAGTTCTAAAAAATCACCTCTTAAATACACTATTTTGCACAAATCATCTCTTAAATTGAAAATTCATGAAACCCGCCCATTAAAAGTTAGATATTTACAAAAAGACCACACATCCCATGTTTTACATTAAGTTTAATGTTAAAGAGTTAATTAGAGCATGCCCAACAACTTTCCAAAAAAAATCTCCAAAATGGAGAATTATAAATCACATATTCTGAATTTTTTTGGGCTAAATTCCAACAATTTCTCCATTTTGGAGTTTACCACAAAATATATAGAGTTTTCTCCAAATTTAGGGAATGATCTCCATTTTTTCTCCCCATTCTCTATTTTGAAGAATGTTACGGGGAAGCTGTTGGAGCAAAACCAGTCTTCATATTCTCCAAAAACTTAATATGGAGAAGCTATTGGGGTTGCTCTTATAGAGCCGTGTTACTACTTGTGTGCTAAATAATGTTACTAGCGAGAGTATACCGTACACAAAATCTAACTTTCGTATTTATTAATTAATGTAGTTTATAGGGTGATTAATTATACCTAATGGGTTGTAGCCTTGTAGTTATATCTTAACTATCACATTGCTTCTCAACATGGTTTTAAGGATCGAGATCCTAGGGTGGGATCGAGACAAGGGCGTAGGATCAGATCGTAGGATCGTAAGATCCTAGTAAAAAGTGAAAATAAAACTAAGGATAATGTCTTATAATAGCCATAACAAACAAATACCTTCATTTTAAAACAAACTAGTCTTTTCATCCATTAAATAAACTATAAATAACTAACATAGTCCAATAATAGCCACTTAACATTCATAATTTGTCAAAGATAACGTCTAAAAAGGCGGTAAACATACCAGGATAATGTCTTATAACGTGACAAACATAGAAGAGATATTATCACACATCCAAATATCGAATGTCATTTCTAGTTTCAAATGTCATAATCGCAATTAATCACATCATGAACAATTTCAACATCCCTCTCAAGAAAATCATCAACATCATCATCATCATCATTTATCTCAACATCTTCATCTTCATTGCAAGATAATGTAACCATACCAATACCACTTCCATGGGTTGGGTCGTGGGTTTCACTTTCAACATTATCACCTATAAATTGAAATAAGGAAAACAATATGAATATTATACAAGTAATACAACTTAAGTTAAATAAATGTAAAGGAAAACACTATGAATACACGCACTACCCGGTAACCACACATAATCAGCAGACATTTCGCACTAAAAGAGACTGAAAATCCGAGACTATAATCAAATCGAGACTCACATTTCGCCATAAAAACGGACTGAAAAATCTGAAAACACTAAACACTCACCTGACCTATTGCTGGACTGATGAGAGCCTAAGAGGTGTGCTTTGCTACTCGCCCCCGCCCTCAATGTTTGTTGCTGACCTGCTTGCCAAAGTCACCACTAGTCCGCCACCAAATACTCCATGAAATTGCTTGGCCCAATCTCTTACCGATCATCACTCGGACCGTCGATTACTTGCCACTTGGATTAGGGTTTCACGTTTCAATCATCAACTCTACTTAGTGGAATGGAGCAGGAAGCCATTCAGATGTCCGGGAGTGGAGATGGGCTTCAAAACAAAAACCACATTCCTTTCACAAAATTGGCCCATTGTCCAACAAAATATAATACATACAACTCAAAATTTAACATTGCTAGGATCGCACTATTTTCTTAGGATCGTAAGATCCTAAGCGATCCTAGAGATCCTATGCAGATCCTAGCACTACAGAGTATATATGCCCAATCTGGATCAGAAGCTCACCTAGGATCGTAAAATCTGGATCGGGATCCTAATAACCATGCTTCTCAATGCTCGAATCACGGAGTTATGATCTTGAAAAATGGAGAGGTTGAACTGAGGAAGAAAACGCAAGAAGTAACTCATCAAGTGGATTAAGTGATGAGGAGAGTTTTGACCGAGCATCCCGCAGCTGAAGCATTAGTAGCAAGAGAGCTCTTATTATGCAAATTCAAGCTGAGGAAGAAACACAACAAAAGAAGAACATCTTTCACACTCGGTGCTATATGAAGGACATGGTGTGTGGCTTGATAATTGACGGTGGGAGCTGCACTAATGTAGAGCACTAACTTAGTGGAGAAGTCAGGGTTACCAACCATGAAGCATCCCAGCCCGTACACGATTGTCTGACTGAATGAAGGTGGACATCTTCAAGCTCAAAAGCAAGTGTAGATAGCTTTCTCTATTAACAAGTATGAGGGTGAGTTTACTTATGATGTTTTACCAACGAATGTGGGTCATTTGCTTTGGGTAAGGCGTGACAGTTTGATAGAAACGCAACCCATGATGGCTACTAAAATAGATTCTCTTTTGTCAATGATGAATATAAGGTGGTCTTGTCCCTTTATCTCCTTAATAAGCGTATAAAGATCAACTCAAACTTCGAAAGGAGGAAGAGTCCACGATAGAGGGTGATGCAAGGTTACCCTTCGTTTTCCTGATCTTTTTGACGTTGTAGACTCGGACTCCCAAAAACACGCAAAATAGATAAAAATTAGACAAGAAAACGTAGCAAAAGGAGTAAAACATCCAATAGAGCTTTCCCAACAAAAATCCAATAGAGCTTTGGACAATTCACTCTAGCGGATCGAGCCTCGTGACAACGGATGTAAAGCTTTTCCAACAAAAATCCAATAGAGCTTTGGATGCCTTGGATATGTCCGTTGGTAGCGAAGACAACATATCTATCTCTTAGGAAAGTCTATCTATTATGTATACTAGTTGGGATGTCTTTTCCCAGTTTAATTAGGTTTTAGGTCTGTTTAGGTCCGATTTTGAGAATTCAATATACATTAAAGCATAAAGGCAATCATCAAGGAAGAGACGAGAGTTAGGTAAGTCGTGCTTGGCTAGTTTTATAGGTTTTCGCCTACACTTTCGAGACTTAGTTGGTGGTTTGTGAGTTTCTAATTCGAGTTATTGTTTCTCTATTATTTCTTCAACTACTTTGAGCGCTTATGATTATGTTGTTGATATTGTCTACATCTTGCTAGGTTTTAGTGCTATTGAATTTGTTTTATTCCCGTAGTAGCATGCATAAGATTGTGGATACCTTCATTGAAGCATGATTATGTAGGAAGTTGACCTATATCATAAACATTGATTTAATTGTTGTTATTTATATGCTCGGATCATTGGGATTATTTGCTATCTCTTTGTTAAATCTTAATTGAACTCGTTTTTCTTTTATTTCGATTTAAACCAAGACCAGGGGAATTTCGTAGGAAAATAAACAACTTGAAAAGGATTCAATGACCTATAAAATCAAATAAAGTTGAGAACTTCTAGGTGGAAATGCTCTCCTTCTATCATTTATTTGCTTTTGTTAATATTCTTTTCTTTTATTTTCATCAAAATCTTGTCTTTTATATTGATAAATACACATTGCAATTGAAATACTTGATTCTATGTTGGACCGACTTGCACACTGTAATAGTTTGTTTGTTTGAGAATTATTTTTGGTGAGGTGAACCGACGACGTACTTTTGCCTTTGTCAAAATTGGCATCGTTGTTAGGTAATCAAGTTTATTTTTTATGTATTTATTTATTTTTTGTGTCTATATATATATAAAGAGAGAGAAAGAGTATGGATCGGATGAGAACACCTCTTAAAGTGTAAACTAGGAACAATTCTATTCCGTCGATTAGGTTGGAATTAAAGGTTGAGATTAAGCCCTATTTTCTAAATTTATTTAAAATAAAAATTGGGGGCCCATCAGCCCATGTTTTTAATTTGTACTCATATCGTCATACGGGCGCATGAGATACAAAAAACGAAAGTCTCCCTTCATCACTAAGGGATCGTTTGGTTAACTTCCTACTTTCCGAGAAGTCCAAAATCCTAGGAAGTAAGCATCATTACATGTGTTTGGTAGGATTTTTAAAAATGGAAAAACCTAGAAATTTCAATTCATGGGGATTTGAATTCCTATGAAATGGGGGAAGTTAGCTTATCATGAGGGGTTATGCCAAATCTCCTATAAATTTTATTTTTTATTAAAAAAAATCTTCAATTACTATGAAAATTCCATGTTTAACCAAACAAAACATATGAACTGAATTCATGGGAAATTATTAACAACCAAATACTTTTTTACCTTTCCCATGAAATAGAATTCATGGGAATTTCATATCCCGGGAAGTTACTTTCCGAAAAGTCTATTTCTCATATTTAACCAAACGAGCCCTAATTGTAAATGGTGGGTCCTAGAAAATTTTGTTTCATTTTTCCATTTGTTTTTTTCTATTATTTATTATACTCCATAAATTAATGGTGTTATCGATATTTTTCATTTATTTAATATTTTTCTATTTTTTCATTTTTCATTTTTTTTCAAACTATATGGAAAAAATAACAAAAATGGGTTTATATATACGAATAATAGTTCATAATTTACCGAATAATGCATCATTTTTATAGATAATTTGTAACGGCCCGGGATTATGATTCCCTAGTTACGTTTCGAGGGATGAAACCCCTCGTTAGGATCTTGCACTCCGAGTACATGTTGAATGTTGAAATCAAAGATTAGTACTTTAAAGCGGGATTTCGCACCCAAAACCGTAAGGATCGTTGGAGACCCCGGGGTAAACTCCTATATCTGTCCTAAGTCTATGACGCGAGAAATCCATTTGTCATGCAAACCACATAAGTTGAATAATACAACGAGTGTCGCGGCAGAGCCGGGTCAAAACAGAGCATAAGTAGTATGAAATCACAAAAGTATAAACTGGTGAAGTTAGAGTCTCAAGCGCTCACTCTCTGCCATGGGAAAGGACCCCGTCATAACATCACATAATCAATCAGTGGGACGGGTACCTGAAACTATACCACGAAGTCAGGCCAAGAGTTCACCTGCGGGCCCTAGAGACCGCGCTGTGGACATATAATACGCCTACACCTAAAATAAAAGATGCTCTAATGTAGTACTGGAATTTGAGTCACACAAGCATGCTAACAATTATATAATATGCAGAAAGTTGTAAATGAGCCCACACAGAATGCCAAGTGGCACGTTCCTTTAGGCTCCTAAGGAATCCTATAGTAACTCATCACAAAAGAGAGCTGCCTCACCCTACGGTGTAAGTCAACCCCTCCCATAATGAGTCTACTAACTACAAAGGGGAGGTAAGCAACGACACCTATCTAATGCCTAGGGTCTAAGAGTCCTATGACACTTACTACCAAAAAGCCTACCGCATCATGCAAACAACTTCCTATAATAAGCACCAACTAAGATGACAAGAATAAAGAAAAATGTCCTATCCGGTAACACCTATAACGGTCGTTTTGTCTACATACGCATACAGAATAAGAATGCTCATTCGCTCATGCAAATCCTAGCATGATACTACATGACATGCGAGATACAACACCTATATACTATATGACACATCAAGCAGGAAGTCCTGGTTACTAAGTAAGCCCCGGAGGACTTACTTGGCTAGCTGAACAACAATATAGGAACCCGACACACAACAAGCACAATCACAGAGAATATCAGTCATATTAATCCACACTAGCATGTACCTATCTCAAGGAATAACAACCTATGCATTCATGCTATGTATATGTAATCAAGTTCTTCGCGCACGCGAGACAAGCTATCAACCTATCATTTCATGTAATAGTCATGTCTGGTAGATCAAGTAAGCATCAATCGACAATAGACTTGTGCATCATAAGCTATGCAAAGTGAAGTCACAAAGTATCTTATAACGACCATGTTTCAACAGGAGGACAATCAAGGCATGCGAGGCTAGTAATGGTCATGTAGAGTTCAATATGCATCACAATCATTTCATATATGGACAACTGAACGAGCATGGTATACAACCAAGGTAATCCAAATAGGTCCAACCTAACATTCATGTGTCATGATATAGGGATATAGCGTGGTGTGTGATCATGCGATGTGCTAGATCGGGTATTCATGAAGCATGAGAGGAAGTCATAGAAAGTATATTGAGCATTTATTGCAATCATCAAGCTACCATAAATAATAAAATAAGTAATACCATAAATAGACTTCGACTAATATAAGAGTTGCTAAAAATGAAAACTAATAAAAAATAACCAAAATAACATAAATGAATTCTCTTCTTCGTAGACTCCCAAAGTGGAGGATTCTTGTTTGCCTTGAGGAGCATATCCTCCTCCTCAAGTAGTCCTCGAACCCTGTTTGACTCGCCGGGTAGGTCAAGCTTGTTTTTTGACCCACAAAAGGCCAATTTTGACGACATCACTTGTTGTTGATGCTTGTGATGAGTACCTTCGTCTATTTTGTGGCACCGCCAGATTATGCTTGTTACATTTCGTTGATGGAATCATCACTCGGTTGGAGATGAGTATATTCGATAGACAAATGTAGCATACATACAACGATTGCTAAGCATATGGAAGTCTTGTGGCTTTCCAGGGATGTTGGGCAACATTGATTGTATGCATTTATCATTGAAGAATTTCCCAACTAGAAGGAAATGACAATTTGCTCATGGAGATCATGATAACCCAACGATTATACTCAAGCTCGTTGCATCCTATGACCTATATATGGACATGACATGCTTTTTTGGGTGTCCCAAGTACTAATAATGATATTGACATTGTTAATACATGATAAGCTAGAGTGTTTGGAGTAAAACTCACGAGTGGCAAAAGTCAAACAAACTCTATCAAATAAGAAAAAGTACAATAAACCCTGTTTGTAAACTGTGAAGATTTGTTTGCATAGTGTGGCAAGTATATACAGTCCTAGACAGTGAGAAGTCTGTCATACACTGGTATGCCTCATCATATTCTGGAGCTAGTCGTTATTACTCTTTCAAGGGGTGATACATAAGCTAAATGAGATGTAGAGGAACTTCTTGTGGAATGATAGCCGAGAAAAGGGTAAGAACCTTGTTGCTTGGGATGAGGTCACTAGGCCATATGAAGAAGGGGGCTGGATGTCAAATAAATTATCAGCTGGAACAAGGGAGTGTTTGCTAAGCTGATTGGAGATGCGGACAAGCAACGAAATTGCATTTGGGTACGATGGGTAAACCACAACTTGCTGCGTGCTAACTCGGTTTGGGATGTAGGATTGCATATTGATGACTCATGGGCTTGGAAGGGGATGTTGAGTGTGAGGGATGAACTGAAGGACAAGCTTGCAGCCTCCACACTGCTAGCAGGAATGGACTTGACCATAGTGATGCACCTAGCGGGCGGAATCTCAAGCAACAAGGTGTATGAACTGATGCGACATCTACGAGATCATTGGAACTGGAGTTTGATATGGAAACGAGTCCAATGCAAAAGATGGTTGTTCATTTTCTGGCTGGTTGTTCGAATGCGTTTACAAACAGGTCACATTGTGAAGCATTGGAAAGGTTTGGATGCGGGTTGTTGTGTATTCTGGGAGGAGGAAGAACAAATGGAAGACTACCTTTGGTTTGATGGTATGTAGGGTGGTCCGAGATGTCCAGCAGAGAGTATGAAGCTGGGCTAGTGTGGAGACAAGGCTCCCCGTTCTAATAGATTGGATGCAGTGGTTTGCGGATGAGCTAGAAAGTGCGCGCAGAAAAGCGATAGTTTCCAAGGGAAGTTGATAGTAATATGTGCTTTTTTATATATGATATGGAGAGCTAGAAATAGGAAGATTTTTAGGGGCATTGAGAGTGGGTTCAAATCCTCTGTCCCTTCCCCTATCCCCTCTCACAAAATCATCCAACTTTTTAAAGTTTTAATCTACTTTTTTGTTTTGTTTTATTTTCTTTTTTTTTTTAAATCTCGAGATGTGAGGAGGGGACACCGGGGAGGGCCAAACAGGGGGGACACATGATTTGGCTCCATTGAGAGTAGCCCGAGTGAATGTGCGCGGGAAATTATCGAAGCTTGTAAGAATCGAATATCTATCAAGTGTAAGTGCAAAACACAGATGGACAAGCGGTGGGTAAGGAGGGGGACAAGTTGATCTTTTGTGAGGAGAAGCATGCGTTCTTGATGTATAGGAGATGTATAAGAGGATTATGAGTGGGGGCATCATACTTTTGTCATGTGAAATAACCAAAATTAAGGGGCCTTTGTGTAATTAACCCATAAAAGGAAACAACCTGAACCGATATGCATCCGAAATTCCCTAGCCTTCCTCCTGCCTTCTTCTCTCGGCTCTCCCTTTCCATCAAAGCAAACGAAAGGCATCCATGGCGGCCGAAGCCGAACCAGCGAAGCTCTTGCTTCCATATCTCCAGCGTGCCGATGAGCTTCAGAAGCACGAGCCCCTCGTTGCTTACTACTGTATCCTTTTCCGTTTCCTTTATCCCTCGATCTTTCTCAACTCGTGCTCCCGCAAACCATAGAAACTGCTTTCCTTCTTCCGACCATCTAATTTGGATTTTGTTTATCGTGTTCCTGTTTGATTCGAAAAGGTCGGCTGTATGCGATGGAGCGAGGGTTGAAGATTCCTCCGAACCAGCGGACCAAGACTACCAGCTCTCTCCTTATTTCGCTCATGAAGCAGCTTGAGAAGGTATGATCCTTCTTGTCCGATTTATGTATGATTTATCTCTGTTGGATTCTTTATTGGATTACTTGTGAGATTTGAAAGACAGAAATGTTGATTTGGCGTGTTTTGAGATCAGAGCTAGGGTTTACCCCTTTCATGGTGTCTAATGAGATCGATTGATCAGGCTCATTTTTTTTTTCCCGATCTTTCAATATCCATTCCGAGATGTTTGATTTTATGTTTTGATTGCTTGCTCGGATTGTTTTGTACTGACAAACCCTATGGTTGCAGCTATTATAAAGTCAGTAGATTGAAAAGATGCAAAACATAATAAAAGTACTATTTAAACTGCACTTATTAGTTGAATTCCGGCTAATATGTGAGAAAATTACATACTCAGTTGCAACTAGTCTAGGAATCTAGTATGGTTTTTGTCCTAGATTCTTTTAAGGATTCTGATTTTACTCCACAGTGGGATTGCATATCTATTAATTAAGATAAGTTGCAGTGATTAATGTCTGATGTGGGAGACATTTCTGTGTCTGAATGATACCATTTGTGCTGTATGCATGGCAAGCTGTGTTTGGATCTGTCTTGGTAGATAATCCATGTACTTGATCTGTCTTGGATGCAAATGCGAAAGGTAAAGATCTGGAGGTAATTGTGAGCGGTGGACCAGCTGTATAGTTTCCGTTTCTTTTCTGCAGTAGGTATGGTATGTTCTTGGTTAGGATCCCGACGATGGAGATGAATTGGCCCAAACAGATGTTTGTTGAGTTTTATTTTAGAATATACTTTTGAAGAATTGTAGATGGCTAATAATCAACAGCGTCACCACCGCTATAACACCTCCATGATCATTGCGGCCCCTATGACCAAGTTGCCCCGCCTGCTTTCTACCACCACTGCTTCCTTTACTTCCCTCTCTTCATGATTTCCATATCCACTGCCTTTTCTGGCCTCTCTTCCCCTACCTTCAATGTCAGAAAAATAGGACCATGGGCCATCCATAGAGGCTTACGATCTCCGGTTCTTGGCAGAGTTTTTATACACTTATACTACTTGAACCTGCAAAAGTTACCCTGAGCAAGTTGCTTTGATATGCTGAGATGCACTTAGCATAAGTTATGCAATGTCTAGAGTGAAGACCTATGATCTCATTGATATGAAAGAGATGGCAAAGGGAGGGTCTGGATGCTAGAAACCTATATAGTCGTTGACAATTTTATGAGAGACATTCTTTGATAGGGAACAAATTTTCACCATAAACTTGCTCTTGTTGTCTTTCTGGGAAGAAAATCCTTAGAAATTTGTTTCCTTTATCTTTGAGCCTTAATTTCCAATTGATAGGAAAAAAGAGATGTTTGTGTTTATTGGTTCATGCTTTCTTGTATTGTTTGCATCTTTTTTACTTTAAACACTTCAATTATTACTTGTGTTTATCTTTAATTGCAAAATTGTTGATGGAATTGATATTTTACAGGATAAGAAGTCCTTGAATCTAGGACCTGATGATCATTTGCACTTGGAAGGATTTGCAATTAATGTATTTGCAAAGGCAGACAAGCAAGATCGTGCAGGACGAGCAGATATGTAAGATTTATTTTACTGACTCACGGTATTTAAAATAGCTAGAGGTGATGAAAAGCGATGGGACTAGCCTAGCGCTATAGCGCGCCTTAGAGGCAAAGGCGATCGCCTTTCCATAAATCTATAAAACACTTTAAACTTTTGTTACTTTCAAGTTTAATAGTATAAAATATGTTCATGATGAAATAAAACCAAATTGAAAACCTAATATTATAATAAAACGAAGTCTAAAGCATCATAGGTACTAAATGCAAGTCTAAAACATGTGAGATTATAGAAAAGAACGACTTCAAGTGGAAAGAGGTGGACTGGTGGATGGTTAGGAAATGGGTCAAACGAAATCATAATGCCATTTGTATCCTCTTCTTTCTCAATGTCGAGACAAGGAACGAAGTCCCCATCACGTTCATCGATAGACTTGTATCCTTCATTGCTGTCCTCCTCTCCTTCTTGTGATCTCAGATGTTGGGTATGTGAGCTACTACTACATGCTATACCTTGCCCTTCCTTTCGACCTATGCTTGACCGCAGATTAAATCTTTGTTCGTTCACACTTGAAGCACTATCAACTTGCCCCTAAGTAAGATCTTCATGCAACTCCAATAGGGGAGAAGGATAGAGAATGGAGAGAAGTAGAAAGGTGTTGGTGAAGAAGGGATGTAAAATAGAGGAGGGTTGAATAGATTTATTAAAATGGGGAAAGGATACACAATGAAATATAGAAAATAAAATCTTCAAATTTTGTTTAAATATATTTTCCAGAACTAAAAAGATATGAAAAGATCTTATAGTACTTAAAACAAATGGAAGGCTATTGATCTACATAAATCAATGAAATCAGAATTATACAGCAAAAAGAAAAGCAATGAAGCCTCAAGCACCTCTGGACTGACTGCCTTTCCATTTTAATAGGCGCCTTGGTCAAGGCAGGCGCTAGTAGGTTCAGAGGTTGCTATAGCGCGCTATAGCAACGGTATTTTAAGCACTTCTGACTCAGAATAATTAATAGAACCTTGTGACTCCAGCATGATGCTGAATGCTTTGGTCATATAACTAAAATAGCACCATCCTTCCTTAAGGGACATTTGCTGCATGCCTTGTGTGACAAGTTCATTTAGAGATTACTTTAATGATCTTTTTTCTGCTGACTAGGTTGTATGTGTATATATCCTTCATATATTTCATTAAGGCCATAATCACAAAGAATAGTACACAGATGGATAATAAACACATTTGGTTGGATATGATTAATATGAAGTATGAAGGCATGGATAAAGTTGGCCCCGAATAAAATCTACCATGAAGAAGTGAATGAAGCTGAAGATCCTTGTATAATTATGGTCTATTTTCAGTGCATGCAGATGATGCAAAGATAGCAATATTTTTTAGTTTGAAAATATTGTTATTGATGCAAATGAAATCACTCTTCATTGTCACATCCTTTTTCATTTTTCTATTCGTCTTTATATTTTCCAAGGCACATGCATGCATACAAGATCTCCATAAATATCCCCCTTCTTCTTATCACTAGTAGTTATGTATAGATTTGTACTTTGTCATTTTCTTGTTTCCACTTTTCAGAAGTACTGCCAAAACCTTCTATGCAGCAAGCCTCTTCTTTGAGATTCTTAACCAGTTTGGCGAAATACCAGCAGATGTGAGTTCCTGATTTTTGGTATTAAAATTTTGCCAAGTGTATTTTATTGTATCAGATGTGTTCTGGAGTGAGAGTTACTAATACGATTTCTATGGTTTGTTTGTGTAAACAGCTTGAGCAGAAACAGAAATATGCAGTATGGAAAGCTGCGGACATACGGAAAGCCTTAAAAGAAGGAAGAAAGCCTGTACCAGGTCCTCCTGGCGGTGAAGATGATTATTCAGTGTCCTCGAGCACTCCAATCGGATATGTAAGATTCTATCTTATTAGCCTGCCTCCTGGCTGCAATTAGAGAAACCTCTACGAGTTCATAATTATTCAACTTTTCAGGATTTGGAACCTGGCAATCATAGAGGTGATGCTAATCCTGGATTGGAGCCTGATCCATCCCCTTCCACTGAATACGAGGATAAGATGAAGAGGCAAACTTCTGTGAATCTCTCACCTCCACCTCCCTCTTTCGCTTTCGATCATCCCACCCATGATTATCAATCCTCTGAATACGAGGAAAAGATGAAGAGACAAACTTCTGTGAATCTCTCACCCCCACCTCCCTCTCATCCCTCTGATTATCCCACCCACGATTATCATTCTCCTCACTCTACTGGTGGGCTTGATCGTAGTTATTCTCAACAATATCATCAGCCAACTTACCCAGATGAGCCCCCACCTCACACCCCTCAACAGCATTTTCCACCGAACAATTTCCCTGCTCAGGAAATCCCCCCAGGATATTCCTACACCAACTTTCAATCATATCCAAGCTTTTCAGAGAGCACCCTTCCCGCCGCTGCTCCGCTGCCACATTATTCTACTTATTATCAAGGCTCTGATGCTTCGTATCCCCAGCAACCAACTCAATCGGCCATGAACTATCCATCAGCTCCAACTTCAACTCCAATGTACAATTCTAGCAGTAATACTGGGAGTACCCCAGAGCCTGCACCAGTTTCTCCTCAGACTTACCAGTATGACAGCAATTATCAGCCACCACCTGAGAAGATTGCAGAGGCACACAAGGCAGCAAGGTTTGCAGTTGGGGCATTGGCATTCGATGATGTGTCTATTGCTGTTGACTTCCTCAGAAAATCACTTGATTTGCTGACGAATCCATCTGCGGGTCAGTAGTTTTCTCCTTTCACAATGATAGAGAGATAAGAACATATATAAATGCATCCTGTTCATGCTGGTTGTTTGTTAATTCATTGCCAGACAACGTATTGATTTGTAAATACTGAACATCATCCCTGAATTTTACTGAACAATGTCATGTTTTTTGGTGACTCCATTTTATTGTAAGCTTTTTTGGGAAGAGCATGGAGTAATACTACGGTATTAGAAGGGAAGTTCTTCAGATTTACTGAAGTTTGTGGCATTTGTACGACATTGAAAAGAGTCAATTTGGTTACACTATTGCTATATGCAAAACAAATAAAAGAAAATTTAAAAAACACGGTATAAATACACCATAAATCTGCACGTCGGAATAGGATTTGTGGTGTATCTAACAACACTCATTTTAAAAAGATAGAGTTAAATAATTCAAGTTTATATTTTTAAGGTCTTTTTGAACAAAAACAATTGGTTCTAAAAAAAAAAAAGAACAAGAACAATTGGAAAATAAAAATGGTGAAACTAGATGTAGAAAAGGAGAAAAATGTTAGTTATGTTAAATTATGTACTACGTATGATTCGTATACTAGTTTTTATATAAAAATAATAATCGGGTGGACTAATGAGCGCTATGAGTTGGGTGTTGGGTCGGGTAACGGGTGAAAAATATATCATCCAACCCATCACCTATTTCACCTGACCCATCACCTTTTTTTTTAATAGATTTTCACTGTTATAATCGGGTCAGGTAAGTCGGTCACCCAAAGGTGATTACCGATTTCGAGCCTTTCTGTAGTCCACTAACTCTTTCTTATTGAAGTTCATGTATGAGAAAGCAAGGTTAAAAATCTCATTTAACCATCCGTATTGCCGACGATCTTAATTATGGACAAAGGTCAAAAGATTTTGACTCTTAAAAAAGATATTTAATGGTTTAAACTTTGATTTTCCCGGATGGATCATCTCGAGGCAAGCCCTTGAATTTTCCTCCTCATTCCCAAAATAAAGAAAGAAAGAAAGAAAGAAAGAAAAATGATTAAAATATAAAAGAAAAAAGAAAAATATTAAATTGTGAGATTTTTGTGAGAGGGCGGGTATAGGGAGACAGAGATTAACTCGGGATAGGGGATCCGCTCTGCCTCCTCCAAGTTTTAGGGCGTGTTTGGCTGGGGAAAATTTTTTAAGGGGTGGAGATACTTTTTGGAGGTGGAGGGGATGGAAATATTTTCTGGGGGTGGATGAGGTGGAGATACTTTTTGGAAAATATGCTCCTGCGTGTTTGGTTGAAAGAAGATAGGATTTTTATATAATAGAGTAAAAAGACTTATATACCCTCAAATTCTTTCACAATTTCATTCACATAGAAAAAAAAAAAAAATCCTCCTCCTCTACTGTTCATCGTCCTCCTCCATTGTCATCTGTTCAATGAGGACGAGGACTCTCAATTTTTTTTATATATAGGACGTCTTCGCCACCGCCCACTCCTACACCGTCTTCATCAAGAACGAGGACTCTCCGCCGGCAACGATGGGGTCGAAGAGGAATTGGGGAGGATGAAGTCGAAATGGGAGGAATTGGGGGTTTAGAAACGAAATCAAATCAATATTTTTGGTGAGACTCCATTGACGGGGAACAAGAAGAAGGGGAACAAGAAGAAGGGCAAAAAAGGGCAAATGGGGTGGGAAAATTTCTCCACCCCCCAATCCTAAAAAATGAAGGTACTAAAATCCGGCCATTTTCCACCCCCGTCATCCCCGCCACCTCCATTTCCGCCACCCCCGCCACCTCCCGCCAAACACTCCGGCTCGCTTCCCTAGGCGAATTTTCGTATCCCCCCCACCCTTCCCACCCCGAGCCAAACACGCCCTTATTCTTTTGTTTAACCTAAGCTGGATCTGGCAATTAAACTTGCCACCTAAAATAAAAAACTTAGTTTGGAAGATTATGATTGATGGATTATCAATAAAAAAAAATAAACTAAATAAATACATAAATCGTGTACCCTCCCAATGTAGTCTTTGTGATTCTCATGATGAAGATTCCACACATCTATTTCTTAATTGTAAGTACACAAAGGAGGTAATTCTACACTATGAAAGATTATTGGGAAAAAAATATCCTAAATAGTAAATGTGACAACAACACAATTACACAACTGATATTTTGAAAATACTTGCAAACACAATGACCAAAACTACGATGGAAGATCTGGGATTCATTTGGCAAGTGATATGGACCTCCAGGCATGAACTCATATTCAAGCAAAAGAAATTGTCATGCATTCCCAACCCGATCCAACAAATAACAACATACCAAAGTAACCGGAGGCATGAAGAAAATATGCAAGTACCCTTGCATCAAAGAAGAAGACAACGGAACACGAAATAGAAAAAGACAAGACGCTAATATTTTCAAAATCAATGTGGATGGCTCGGTGAAACCCACGGGCGCCTGTCAGGTTGGGGGAGTCATCAGAGACTCCAAAGGCTCGGTCCTTCAGACGGAAGCCGAGACGATCTGTTTGGGGATGCAAAAAGCTACAACGAGAGGCTTAAGGAAAGTGTTACTTGAAGGTGACAACCAAACGCTCCTTAAAGCAATAAATGGAAGTGGTATCGTCAACTGGGAAATCATGCATCATGTGGAAAAGATCCACTCACTGACTAGAGACTTTGATCAAATAGAGTTCCACCATTTTTTTAGAGAAGCCAACAAAGTCGATGACTATATAGCTAGACATGGAATCATCTGTAATAGATCTACTCTCCCTTATAATAGGGATATATATATATATATATATATATATATATATATATATATATATATATATATATATATATATATATATATATATATATATATATATATATATATATATATATTCCATCATCCTTCATGATGATCATGATTGTACTTTGCGTGTTGCGTAAATTACGCCAAATGTTTGCCTACTAAAAAAAAACTCTTAACAAAAAAAAAAACTTCATAGGAAGAGCAGGGTCATGATTAGCCCGTTTGAACCAAATGATCCCCAACTTCTCCCTCTGAAGTTTTTTTTTTTTAAACAGTAGGCAAATAGTATAATGCATTGCCTTGGTTCATTCTTGATCATCCTTACCGATGATGTTGAATAAATCCCCATGCACGGGGAGAGTAGACATGTTACATATACCCCGAAATATAGCAATGTAATCAGCCGCTGTATTTGATTCTCTTAGACAGTGTCGGAATTCAATCTTGTCAAAGTTCTCTTTTATCAGATTGATCTTTTCGATTGTTCTGTAAATCTCTCAATCGATCTTGATGTTGTCGTTAATTGTGTACAACCTTCAAATTATCACCTTCAATAATTACCTTCGTTAATCCTTTCTCCAGGGTCGGCCCTTGGGGCAGGTCTAAGGGGTGGTCACCTAGGGTCCCCTACCGAATAGGGCCCCGAGATAAAAATTACGTTATATATAATTAGGGTATTATGTATTATTATATTTACATTTAATAAAAGATTTATTAAAATTTATATGTAAAAAACACTCATTTGTGCTATGACTTATTAATTTATTCAATATTTCGAATCAACGACAAAGAGGGTAAAAAAAGTCTTCGTCTTTTTTTTTATAAATGAAAAAACGGGTGGTTTTTAAGTAACAATACTTTATTAAATTTATTTAAGTGATTATATTATTATTTTGGATAAATTTAGAAAATAACGATATGTTTTTAAGTGTTAATCATACTACTTTACATTCATGGGAAAAAAGTAGAATATTAAAAAAAAAAAATTTCACCTTTGTTTCTCACTAGAAAATTCACGTATTTTTAATCGGGCTTGTAAGTAATATAATAAATTTAGTAAATAAGTATATTCGTAAATCTAAAAATTGAAGTCTTTTGTTGTGTTATACATACCGAGAGATTGTCGAATTAGTCATACTCATATACTAGTTTAAAATCTATAATTTTTTCTCGTAGTGATAAAAATAAAATCCGAATTTAATAATGGTTAAATAAATTAAAATTTTAAATTGTTTAATAAATTTTTTATAAAAAAAAATTAAAAGGCAGAAACTTCTATCTGAAGAATGGATCCCGAACTTCCTTTCAGCTGAAATATGTCGATTACTTAACCCGTACTATCCCTAATATTAATGGTCCCCAACTGACAATCGATAAGTATATCACTTCGTCATTTTTTAACAAAAAAAATTTACAAATTTAATTCTTCTACGGCTCTGCCTTGTAAAAAGTTTTAAATTATAGGCTCACAGTAATATTTATCATTACAGTTTAAAAGCATATCTCAAGAGAATATACCCATCAATGAACAAGGGACCAAGTGTTAGATTTTTAACAGTCTTTTCAACTGAGTCCACTAACTACAAAATCACAATAGTTTTATAGTCATTGTCACGCTATCTAATGTTTTTTAAATTAAATATATTAAACTTAATTCCCTTGTGAACATGATCTCCTTTAAATCTAATTTCCAAATAAAATGACAGTTTAGTGGAAAAATTAAAATCAGGTAATTAGCAGATTATCTTACTTTCTGTTGGACCCACTATTAAACAAACATAATTGATCAGAAATTCAGAATGATAAGAGTTGTACGATACATTCTCTCTTCTCCCTCTCTCTTTTTTACCCCCTTTTTTTAAAGAAGGTTAGAAATATCCACTATCCAATAATATTCTTATGAATGAGAATACCAAGTTCTAAGTGAGAGACAATCGAAGCATCTTTATCAAGAAACAGAGATGAGCAACCTTATCTATCATTTTCATTGATTTTTTTACAAGATATATTAAAAGAAGCTAGATCAAAACTTAGAAGTAAGATGAGACAATTTGTTAACACTATCTCAATCTCCAGGGTGTTAGTAAAAACCATCAATTGATTTCTAAACTTTATCAAACTCATTGAAAATCAAATTACAAAACTCATCTGAAAACATGAATTGCTGTGGCGTGGTATATATCCGAACCCACGGCCTTAGAAGTGATTTCGCCCCGACCACGGTGCAAGTCGGCTTCAGGCATCGCCCCCCAAGATTACACAGCATCTCCGATCGCGTGCACTCGCCAAAGGAAGTTTGGAATCATTCCAGGAACTCAGAACGTTTCTCAGAGAGGATGGTGTTAAAGAAATAGTAATTCTCTAATATTAGATTAGTGAAAGAAAACAAACAATCACCTATTATAGGAAAATTAAAATGGGAGGTGGGATTGTTACAACTTACAAGCCTCCAATATTAGATTGTTGCAAGCCTATATAAATGAGAAAGTTTTCATTTGTAAATTATCCAATAAAAAAACACAGAGAGAGAAAAGCTTAGTTTAAAGCATTAAACAGAGAGAAGCTTTCGGGGGAATTTTCTGCGTAAAATTCCAGAGTGTAGATTTGGGTGTTGGTGTCAAGTAATTTAGTTGTAATCGGGTTATCATTCTATTAAAGTTTTGCGGCAGATTAGAAACATCTTGTGTGTGTGTTTTCTATCATTGTCATTCTCATTATTCTGATTTTCGGGAAAGTTGAGCGTATTTTTCCCAACAATTGGTATCAGAGCTTTTGTTATAAACAATCCACATAAAGTCAGATTTGAGTGGGAGCAATGGCCGCAGAAGATAGAAAGGTCAAACTAGACAAGTTCGATGGTGCAGATTTCGGATTTTGGAAGATGCAAATAGAAGATTATTTGTACCAGAAAAATCTTTATCAACCTATGTCAGAAAAGAAGCCAGAGGGCATGAAGGATGAAGATTGGAATCTCCTGGATAGACAAGCCCTTGGAGTTATCCGACTTACGTTATCACGCAATGTTGCCTTCAACATAGCAAAGGAAACTACCACGGCAGGTCTTATGTCAGCCCTTTCTAATATGTACGAGAAGCCATCTGCCTCTAACAAAGTTCATTTGATGAGGCGATTATTCAATTTGCGAATGACAGAAGGCGCATCAGTAGCTCAACATCTCAATGAACTCAACACAGTCACAACCCAGTTGAGTTCAGTTGGGATTGAATTTGATGAGGAAGTGCGAGCCTTGATACTTTTGTCTTCTCTTCCAGATAGTTGGAATGCTACCGTCACAGCTGTGAGTAGCTCAACGGGAAGCAATAAGTTAAAGTTTGATGATGTTCGTGATCTGGTGCTCAGTGAAGAGATCCGACGGAGAGGGTCGGGTGAATCATCAACCTCTTCAGTTTTACGGACAGAGTCAAGAGGTAGAAATTCAACCAGAGGAAATGGACATGGAAGATCGAACAATCAAGGCAGACCAAAAGACAAGAGGTCGAGGTCGAGGAATCCCAATAGCTCCTCTAGCTCGAAGACCATCGAGTGTTGGAATTTTGGGAATACCGGACACTATAAAAATCAATGCAAAAGCGCTCCACAGAAACAAGAGACGAAGGTGGAGGCAAATGTTAGCTTTAGTTCTAGAGGAGATGATGCATTGATATGTTCCTTGGAGAGAAAGGACGAATCTTGGGTGTTAGATTCTGGAGCATCATTTCATGCTACTTCGAAGAAAGAGCTCTTTGAGAGCTATGTCCCGGGGAACCTTGGAAATGTATATCTTGGTGATGATCAACCTTGTGCAATCATCGGGAAAGGTCAAGTGAAGATTAAGTTGAATGGCTTTGTCTGGGAGCTAAAAGACGTTCGACACATTCCTGATCTAAGAAAGAACTTGATATCAGTAGGCCAGTTGGCAGATGAAGGCTACGATACAATTTTCAATGGTGATAAATGGAAGATTTGAAAGGGTGCAATGACAATAGTTCATGGAAAGAAGAGTGGTACTCTTTACATGACAGTAGGGGCACGTTGCTCAATTGCAGTTGCATCAGGCAATGAAGATTCCAAAATATGGCACCAGAGACTCGACCACATGAGTGAGAAAGGGATGAAACTCATGCATTCGAAGGGAAAGCTTCCAGGTTTACACTCGGTTGAAATGGGCATGTGTGAAGATTGCATACTTGGAAAACAGAAGAGGGTAAGCTTTCAATTAACAAATGGCAGATCTCCAAAGAAGAATCGGCTAGAGCTTGTCCACTCCGATGTTTGGGGGCCAACCACTACTGCATCCATTGGCGGAAAGCACTATTTTGTGACTTTAATCGATGATTACTCTCGGAAAGTATGGGTGTACTTTCTAAAACACAAGTCTGAAGTTTTTGAGGCTTTCAGAAGATAGAAAGCTATGGTTGAAAATGAGACAAACGTGAAAGTTAAAAGGCTTAGAACCGACAATGGTGGCGAGTATGTAGACACCATGTTCAAAAGATTTTGTTATGAGAATGGGATCCGAATGGAGAGAACGGTTCCAGGTACACCTCAGCAAAACGGTGTAGCTGAGCGTATGAACCGAACATTGACAGAAAGAGCCAGAAGCATTCGTATACAATCAGGTCTACCGAAGCAGTTCTGGGCAGAAGCAGTCAATACGGCATGTTACCTGATCAATCGAGGTCCCTCGGTTCCGTTAGATTACCAAATACCAAAAGAGGTATGGAGCGGTAAAGACATAAAACTTTCGCACTTGAAAGTTTTTGGTTGCATAGCATATGTGCATATTAGTGATCATGGCAGGAATAAGCTTGATCCGAAATCTAAGAAATGCACTTTCATCGGCTATGGCGAGGATGAGTTTGGCTATCGCATTTAGGATGATGAAAAGAAGAAGGTGATCCGTAGCAGAGATGTTATTTTCAATGAGTCAGCCATGTATAAGGACTTGACAAAAAGTGACGCCGTTAATTCAAAGCAGAATGGACCAGTATTTGCATATGCAGATTATCTTCCAGATTGTTCTATGACAGAACCGGTCGCAATAAATCCTCATTCAGAGGAGCATGTTGGAGAAAGTAGTGCACAAGAGACTAACACGACACTACCTTCTACTCCAACTCTTGTATTGAGAAGGTCTTCTCGGCCACATGTGCCTAACAGGAGATATATGAATTATTTATTGTTGACTGATGGAGGGGAGACCGAATGCTATGATGAAGCTTGCCAGAGCGGTGAAGCAAGCCAGTGGGAGCTTACAATGAAAGATGAGATGCAGTCTTTGGTTTCTAACCAAACGTGGGAACTTGCTGAGTTGCCCATAGGGAAGAAGGCACTTCACAATAGATGGTTGTACCGGGTAAAAGATGAGCATGATGGCTCTAAGAGGTACAAAGCTCGACCAGTAGTCAAAGGCTTTCAGCAAAAAGAAGGTGTTGACTACACAGATATTTTTGCCCCAGTTGTGAAGCACACTACTATTAGATCAGTGTTGAGTATTGTTGCCGCTGAAGATCTCCATCTTGAACAATTAGATGTGAAGACTGCATTTCTTCACGGAGACTTAGATGAGGAGATATACATGCATCAACCAGAAGGTTTCTCAGAAAAGGGAAAAGAGAAGATGGTGTGCAGACTCAAGAAGAGCTTGTATGGCCTAAAGCAAGCTCCGAGGCAGTGGTACAAAAAGTTTGATGGCTTCATGCACAAGGAAGGTTTCCAGAAGTGTAACGCCGACCACTGTTGCTATGTCAAAAGATATCAGTCCAGCTATATCATTTTACTCTTATATGTTGATGATATGTTGGTAGCGGGTTCTGATATGAATGATATCAGAAGGTTGAAGAACCAGTTATCAAAAGAGTTTGACATGAAGGACTTGGGTCCAGCAAAGAAGATTCTTGGAATGCAAATTACAAGAGATAGGCAGAAAGGGACATTGCAGTTGTCTCAGTCAGAGTACATCAAACGTGTCTTGCAAAGGTTCAACATGGGCAATGCCAAACCAGTTGGGACACCCTTGGCTAATCATTTTCGCTTATCCAAGGATCAATCTCCTAAAACAGAAGAAGAAAGAGCTCTCATGGCTAAGATTCCTTATGCCTCGGCCATCGGGAGTTTGATGTATGCAATGGTCTGTACAAGACCAGATATTGGACAAGCAGTGGGAGCTGTCAGTAGGTTTATGTCAAATCCCGGGAAAATTCACTGGGAAGCAGTGAAATGGATTTTAAGGTACCTACAAGGAACGACAGAAAAATGCTTGTACTTTGGTGATGGTGAATTAAAAGTACAAGGATATGTAGATGCTGACTTTGGAGGCGAATTCGATCAACGGAAGAGCACAACCGGTTACATATTCACTGTCGGAAATACAGCTGTTAGATGGATGTCACAATTGCAGAAGATTGTTGCTCTATCGACTACAGAGGCTGAGTATGTAGCAGTGACTGAAGCTAGTAAAGAGATGATATGGCTTCAAGGCTTGTTAACAGAGCTGGGATTCGTGCAAGAGAATAACATCTTGTACAGTGACAGTCAGAGTGCAATACACTTGGCGAAGAATTCGGCATTTCATTCTAGAACCAAGCACATTGGACTTCGATACCATTTCATCAGATCGTTGTTGGAAGATGATGTATTGAAACTGGAGAAGATCCAAGGCAGTAACAATCCAGCAGACATGTTAACAAAGACGGCGACGCTTGATAAATTGAAGTTGTGTTCAACTTCAGTTGGCCTACAAGAGTAACAAGACCATGTGTGTGAAGACAGATTGAAATCAGTCTTCAAGTGGGAGATTGTTAAAGAAATAGTAATTCTCTAATATTAGATTAGTGAAAGAAAACAAACGATCACCTATTATAGGAAAATTAAAATGGGAGGTGGGATTGTTACAAGCCTCCAATATTAGATTGTTGCAAGCCTATATAAATGAGAAAGTTTTCATTTGTAAATTATCCAATCCAAAAACACAGAGAGAGAGAGAAAAGCTTAGTTTAAAGCATTAAACAGAGAGAAGCTTTCAGGGGAATTTTCTGCGTAAAATTCCAGAGTGTAGATTTGGGTGTTGGTGTCAAGTAATTTAGTTGTAATCGGGTTATCATTCTATTAAAGTTTTGCGGCAGATTAGAAACATCTTGTGTGTGTGTTTTCTATCATTGTCATTCTCATTATTCTGATTTTCGGGAAAGTTGAGCGTATTTTTCCCAACAGATGGGGAGATTGGAAACACACGTTACTTCTTAAAAACCCTAAAACCTGTTTTTGGAACGTGTGTTAAACCCCATTCTCCCACCAACTTGCTTTTTGGGAAAACCCTCAAAAAATAGTTAAAAACTTTTTTCCTCTTTTTCTTTTAACTTGGATAAGAAATGACAAAATAAAGCCCTTTTATAAAACCTTTATTAAGCATTATTCCCAACAATCCCCCACAAATGCGAGGAAATAGGTTTTCTACAATAACTTTGAAAACAACGTTCTGAGCTGGTTTTTATGGAGAAGATACTTAAATGTTGGTGAACAAGTCTTGAACCAAACACATAGTGAAGCTGAGTGCCTTGCTTGTCATAGAAGTGAACGAATCTTGAACTTCCAGACTCGCGAGTTGACCTCAACAACACATACCTTCACCACGATCCTGGTGATTCCGCGATAAGATCCTCAAATATGTATGTGGTCATCTCATACCTTGGGTGCTGAAGAGTGTTCCAGAAAGACCACCCTAGTCTTCCATAGAAGGTGACCAACCCCTTCACACTCTCGTAGGTAGCTCCATCAAGTCTATCTCACATAGACCACCCTTATTAGGGCTATGGAACCATTAAGAGCCTTGCGCTCATCCTCTTCTATATTCGGTGAATCCATCAAGGCCTTCTCAATAGGACCACCCAACTCTGGGCTATGGACTCATTAAGAGTACATGACTCAACCTTTCTCAATACACCTGTCATGGAAATGAGACGTGGTGTATCTCTCCTCATATGGGTTTGAGTCTCATTCCCTTAGACAAATCAAGGACTATTCTCATGTTCCGTCCTTTTGTCAACAGACCATCACGTTCCTCTTGGGACTCACATTCTCCAAATCGATGACACCATTTGCAGTCAGCTGTCTCAAAGCTTCATGTCAAATCCGCGTGTGTCACTTCTTGTCATTCTATGTATTGCTACTAGCTACACAAAATAGCAAATGTGAGTCACAATGTAGAGAATTAGATAGAGCTTCATGCCCCCACAAAGGTAAGTAAGCCAGTAACATTCTCAACTACTCAATCTCTTGTCCAACTAAATCTAGAACTATGATCTCACATTTCATAGTCGATCTAGCAAACATGACAATTTTCATGATGTTCATAGTATAGCACCACCACATAATGTCAAAACAAAACCACTAGTGGAGCTATAACATCATCATAATTAGAATGTTCGATCAATACTGGCACAACGATAAAGTTATCAAACCTTCTCAACATTTCTCTACATAATGGAATGAAGCAATTTCTCTTTTCTAGTTTCTTTAACACTTAGAAACACATCAACTTCACCCATATCTTTCATTTCAAAGCGAGAGGAAACAAATTTTTTTAGTTTCATTTATCATGTGCATGCTAGTGCCAAATATCATCTCATCTCCACATCAAGGCACATAACCAATTTAACACATCTTGGCATAAAACATGCATTACATACACAAAATGAAAGCTTCAACACAGTTTGGTCACATTCTCATAACATTCCAAATATGCTTTGTTAAAGCCATATATTGATTTCTTAAGTGAACACAAAATTCTCTTTTCTTGGAACCACATGCCCGTAGGCTGTTCCACATATCTCTTTCTCTAGATTGTCATTTAAACCACAGTTCAACGCACCGTTGATTTATAATTAAATGCTAAAGCAAATAATAAATGTAAACGACAATCATAATCATTTGAGAATATGCATTAACGAAATCAATTTCATACTTTGTGTGAATCATTTAACCACTAGTCTTGCCTTAAACCTTATCATAGAACCATCAGTTCTAAAATTCCTTTTAGAGATCCATTTACACTTAATGGTTTTGACACCTCTAGGCAAGTCAACTAGTTCCCAAGAAGGGATACACATAATAGATTCCACTTTACTGTCTATATCATCTTTTGCAAGAAACTAGCATAAGTTGAACTCATAACCTCTTTGACTGTTCTAAATTCATCTACTATAACTTAAGAACATAAATAAGAGGTAAATCACTTTCAGTCACATTAGCGAGTTCATCCAACATAGTTGTATCAAACTTAAACTCACAACTAGTTTCCCTTATATCTCATTTACTCCTTCTAGACTCACTAGATTCAAGCTCGACATTTGAATCAAGTAAAGATAAAGATGCAGACATGAGCACATAGACATGAATACTATTATGATTTTACTTAAAGTAAACATCGCTAAAAACTCAGCGTCATGATATTCACACAAATTATATCATACAATCACGTAAGCTCATAGGCAATACAATTGTTCTCATAATAACCAACAAGAATAACATCAACCATATTAGATCCAACATCATCTCACTTAAAGGAAAGTACAACCACTTTAGTCAAACACCCCCACATTTCTCATATACACTAGATAGACTCTTAAGTCTTAAGTCATATCCACACCTCGTATGGGGTTTTGTCTAACTTCTCTTGTGGCATCTTACTTCCTACCTCTATTGGATCCAAAGCATTTTTGGTTCTATTCAAGTTGGTTTTATACCTCATATGTAAATATCAAGAACAATTTTTCCTACTACATATTTGATCTTAGCAAATGCATTCAACTTGGTATATCCAAAGATCATCAACATAACGTGATATATATATAACACCTTTACCACACTTGCTTTTAGAGTTTAACTATAAATTAACTCAAACAATCTAGCGGTCCTCTCAATTACGGGTTTAAAAGGTATTTAACATGTTTAACATTTATGCACATATCACCATATTTTGATCATCAACAACCAAGTTAGAGCTAGGTTAGGAGCATTTATGGAGTTCTCTCAAAGAAACATCTTCCTATATATGTCCTAATATCATGTCATCGATCAACATTCACATATATGTATGCATAAGGATATATCCAAGCTCAAACGGAAAGAGGCATATCATGAATTCATGATCTTAGTTTAATAAAGCATATGCACATGAACCCGATCAACATGTATGCATTTTGGTATAGTTAAAATTAATGATTGAAGCAAGAACTTCTTACCAAATTAATTTCAATCTTAAAAGATTGAACGGTAATTAATTCTTCAATCATCACCTTGCTTTGCTCATGTCCAATTGACAAAATAGTCCAACATGAATGGACCCTTTGTAAAACCGAAGTGGCTACTCTCTTTGTATATCACCAAGGTTAAACTTCCATGTGATTTACATCATGTAAATGCTCAATCACACAGGTACTAAATTAATTAAAAATGAATATATTTATTGAATTAATTTAGACAAACCTGTCCATATACCTTCTCCGCTAACGAGCTCGTGTACGCAGGTCTCGACACCAATGGCTCAATCGGAGAATGAATTATTGAACCCAATTTCAGCAGTCTACGCCAGCCGAAGTCAATTCCACATCCTCAAACAGCCCAGCTTCAATCATCACCCATGAGCTCTCAAACGTTAAGTTGTAGAGGCAAGAACTCAGGTGGCTATTTTGGCCATCTGGTGGTCGACATCAGTTGGGCTTGACACCAATTGATGGGTGCAGTGTGCACCGGGCATGGCTTATCCGACATCAATATCGATTGGCATTGATGTTGGACTACTCTCTTCACAAGCTAGTAGAGTCCGCCATAGGTAGGGTAAGATTGAGGAGCACATTCACCTCATCCATTGACAGCCCCATAAACATGCGCTAGCCATACACCATCAAAACTGGCACATCAAAATTCAGTCCATTGTAAGCAAATACGTGGTCTCGCCAGTTATGCACTAGACAATTAATTAATTTAGTAATTAAAATTAATTAAGTCACAAGTATTAAACTCTATAGAGAACATATTGGGAGTACACAGAGTACTAGTGCGCATGACGGTGAAGAGAAACAAGGACTATCTATCCAATCTAATCCAACCCACACATTAATTAAGAAATCAGCAGATTAAAGAAGGAAGCCATGACCTCTTCGCTGTTTATATTGACGCTCATATATGACTCCTTGAAGGGACCGCATATTCGCAGCCGAAACGCCTCCAATTGAAGCTAAAACAATCAATCTACTTGGCATTTCACAAGCACGATTTGGTAGTATTGCTACCCCATAGCCCCCCCCCCCCTGCAGAATCAACGGCTTCAACATCTCGAACACCAGGGCTTTATTGAAATCAAAGATCGTGGCCGCAACCCTAGACGACGGCGTCCTGATGCGGCGATCGCTTCTTGCGATTGCAGTTCGACCCCAACGTCGGAATTGGTTCCCGCTGTTGTGCGATCTTCATGCTGCACCGTCGGTGCCATGGCAACCGGAATCTTGCTCTCAAGAAGGCCGAGCAATGAGAAGACCGTCAATTACATAACTGCGATCCAAATCGTAAAGGGGAGAATGACATCCCTTCCTTGACAATCTTCTTCATCGGCTAGTCGATTACCGACTTGAATTTGTCAAAACCTAAGTGTCGATCGATTCAAACACAACCCTGAATCGCCCTGACAACACGATTCCCAAATTGAATAAGGTGTAAATACTACTCCGTAACAAATAAAATCGCTTCTAAATTGTTAATAAAAACTATCAATTGATTTCCCCATGAATTGCTATGGCGTGGTATATATCCGAACCCACGGCCTTAGAAGCGATTTCGTCCCGACCACGGTGCAAGTCGGCTTCAGGCATCGCCTTACACAGCACCTCCGATCGCGTGCACTCGCCAAAGGAAGTTTGGAATCATTTCAGAAACTCAAAACGTTTCTTACAGAGGATGGAGAGATTGGAAACACACGTTACTTCTTAAAAACCTTAAAACCTGTTTTTGAAACGTGTGTTAGACCCCACTCTCCCACCAACCTGCTTTTTGGGAAAACCCTCATAAAATAGTTAAAAACTTTTTTCCTCTTTTTCTTTTAACTTAGATAAGAAATGACAAAATAAAGCCCTTTTATAAAACATTTATTAAGCATTATTCCCAACACATGGTACTTCATCGTCCTTCTAATAGTACGTATTGATAACGATCAAGTTGTTCTCTTCTACTTCAATCTTTCGTATCCCTATCTCTTTTGCGACCACTAGACTCAACCGGAGAGCAAGCACATACTTTTACCATCAAAGCTGATATGGAGCCACATCTCAAAGCATCATAGGCCTGAATATATCCAAGGTAGTTACAAATCACAAATCCCGTCACAACTTCATCTAAAGGACTTGAACCATTAAAGTTAGGAGAAATTGCAGAAAATCACCCCTTAAATAGGTCAGTTTGCACAAATCCACCGGCTAAAATAAAAATTGTAGAAAATCACCCTCTAAATATACTACTATGTTAATAATGTATCACCCCATACCCATTTTCCATCTCAAGACTGTTTGAAGGCAGTAAAATAAAATAAAAAAACTAATTGCATTTAAGGAAAAATAACAAAAAATAATACGAACTATCGACGGTGAAACAAAAATAATACGAACTTTCAAAATTATCAATTCATATACAAACTATAACCCATTAAACCAAAATTGATACATGGTCCAAAATTCACAAACTCTAAATTTATTTGGACACAATAGAGAATTAATAAAGTAATAAATTGTGGTCAAATTTGTAAAATTCAGAATTTAATTAACTTTCCCAATATGTAGAACTTGAAGCCTAGAACAGCTTCATGAAGCCTTGAAGTCGGCGATGGAGGACCCTACTGACGAAACACCATAAAATAAATAATATCATGTGCATAAACGGGTTTCCGCTAAATAAATTAACCTGTATCACTTATAACAAAATGAGTCAACAAAATAGTGGATTTTCCCACCATCACCACATAAACCTATTATTTGTACATCAAGTGCCACCTATGAGACACTTGTCTCAAGCAGCATGACACTTGTCACCTACCTCGGACACTTGTTGACAAGGGTTCATGAGGTTCCCCTATAAATATGAGTTGAGACCTTGGACTCGGGGTCGGTTTTTGATGGCTCAAGGAGCCTTCCCGCGCCAAATTTGTCTCGATCAGCGGGAGCCGACGTTTGATGAAGCCTTGGGAGGAAGGTGGTCCGCGTATGGCTTGAGCTCGGATCGGCACAGGTTTGGGTACGTCGACGGTAATCTCGTCGCGCGTCTCAGGTAAGCCCGATCGTCTGAGCTCGCTCGCGCTCCACTTGATCCCGGAACCCGCCGACACGGGATTCACAAAATCGGGTTTCGTCATTGGCGCCGTCTGTGGGAATCCACTCACGCTAAGAGGTAACAAACAACCGGATTGAGGTACCATATCTAATTATTCTTTCGATCGGTTGGTACTTAATGATTTAATTGGCAAGACATAGAAACTCGGTCAAACTAGTTTGCACCGAGTTGTGATCATATTCAGTATGTAGGTAGATGAAGTCTCCACCCAAATTATGAAATGTTTGTTGTTTCATCCCATTCATTCGTGTGGTAATCTTGGGTGGATAGGAATGCTTATATAATAGCATACATACTGGCCGACGTCGAATGCATATGTATAAATATATTGTCAAGGGTAGTACATTTGGCCGCGGACGGACTTTCATTGGGAGGAGCAGCCTGCGCCTCTTGGCCTTTAATCGCGAATGATGGCAATGTGTACTAGACTCCGACGAAGCCGAAGTCTTCCATGGTCAAGACAAGGAGGCGATTGCCCGGGTGAAGGAACCCATATTCGCCACTTTCAAATCTGCAAAGCCAGGGACTTCGGGGTTACCAATCGGGAAGCGCTAATTGTAGTGATAGCAACAAACTGAGCAACGCAGGAATCAAGCGCGCTCTTCGGATTTCGGGTCTAATGCAAGTCGATATCAGCAGGCAAAAAGAAAAGAACAAGCTAGCCACCGATAGAGCTCGCAATAAGCATAGAGACCGCGGTGAATCTCTCAAAATCTAAGTGAACCTTCCGCGACCATTGTGATGGAGAGGTCGAGCCACGCTAAGACATTCGTTGTTGCTCGAGTCTAAGCCGCCCACCGCGACCCCGTCGTGGCCAGGAAAGCAAAAGTAGCAAGCTCAAGTCCGATCTGCCTCCATGACTAAAGAGAGCATTCAGTGGCTTACTCCTTTGTCCCCGCAGTGCAGCTACGCCTTACTTCGTCCGCGGAGAAGACAAACACCAACTAATGAGAAAAGTTTGATTTGTTCAGAACTGTCAAGTTCTGCTCGACAGTTCTGCTCTTTAAATTAAGCATTGAATTTAGAAGGCTCCTACACCACTGGAGATCCTATAGTCCGCGTCACTCCTACACCACTGGGGTCAGACGCGTATGAAGAAATAATACCGCGGCTACTTCACAGTTACTCAGGACGCTGGAGCTTCCTCCGCGTCGGGCAACCGGTCGTAGAGCTAGCCTCCCGGATTGTAGATTTTATTTAGGCCCCTTACACGTGATCTTGCTCCACGTCGGGCATCCGGTCGTAGAGCTGGCCTCCCGGATTGTAGATTTTATTTAGGCCCCTTACGCATGATCTTGCTCCGCGTCGGGCATCCGGTCGTAGAGCTGGCCTCCCGGATTGTAGATTTTATTTAGTCCCCTTACGCGTGATCTTGCTCCGCGTCGGGCATCCGGTCGTAGAGCTGGCCTTCCGGATTGTAGATTTTATTTAGGCCCCTTATGCATGATCTTGATCCGCGTCGGGCATCCGGTCGAAGAGCTGGCCTCCCGGATTGTAGATTTTATTTAGGCCCCTTACGCGTGAACTTGCTCCGCGTCGGGCATCCGGTCGAAGAGTTGGCCTCCCGGATTGTAGATTTTATTTAGGCTCCTTACGCGTGAACTTGCTCCGCGTCGGGCATCCGGTCGTAGAGCTGGCCTCCCGGATTGTAGATTTTATTTAGGCCCCTTACGCGTGAACTTGCTCCGCGTCGGGCATCCGGTCGAAGAGCTGGCCTCCCGGATTGTAGATTTTATTTAGTCCCCTTACGCGTGATCTTGCTCCGCGTCGGGCATCCGGTCGTAGAGCTAGCCTCCCGGATTGTAGATTTTATTTAGGCCCCTTATGCGTGATCTTGCTCCGCGTCGGGCATCCGGTCGTAGAGCTGGCCTCCCGGATTGTAGATTTTATTTAGGCCCCTTACGCATGATCTTGCTCCGCGTCGGGCATCCGGTCGAAGAGCTGGCCTCCCGGATTGTAGATTTTATTTAGGCCCCTTACGCGTGATCTTGCTCCGCGTCGGGCATCCGGTCGTAGAGCTAGCCTTCCGGATTGTAGATTTTATTTAGGCCCCTTACGCGTGATGTTGCTCTGCGTCGGGCATCCGGTCGTAGAGCTGGCCTCCCGGATTGTAGATTTTATTTAGGCCCCTTACGCGTGATCTTGCTCCGCGTCGGGCATCCGGTCGTAGAGCTGGCCTCCCGGATTGTAGATTTTATTTAGGCCCCTTACGCGTGAACTTGCTCCGCGTCGGGCATCCGGTCGTAGAGCTGGCCTCCCGGATTGTAGATTTTATTTAGGCCCCTTACGCGTGATCTTGCTCCGCGTCGGGCATCCGGTCGTAGAGCTGGCCTCCGGGATTGTAGATTTTATTTAGGCCCCTTACGCGTGAACTTGCTCCGCGTCGGGCATCCGGTCGTAGAGCTAGCCTCCCGGATTGTACGTAAATTTTATTAAGTCCAATTACGTGTGAACTTGCTCTGCGTCGGGCATCCGGTCGTAGAGCTGGCCTCCCGGATCGGAGTTTATATTAAGTCCCTAGGATGCTGGAGCTTGGCTCCGCGTCGGGCCTCCGATCGAATCTGCATTCTCGGAGACGATATTTTATATTAAGTCCTAGGACTCTGGAGCTTGGCTCCGCGTCGGGCCTCCGATCGAATCTGCATTCTCGGAGATGATATTTTATATTAAGTCCTAGGACGCTGGAGCTTGGCTCCGCGTCGGGCCTCCGATCGAATCTGCATTCTCGGAGATGAAATTTTATATTAAGTCCTAGGACGCTGGAGCTTGGCTCCGCGTCGGGCCTCCGATCGAATCTGCATTCTCGGAGATGAAATTTTATATTAAGGCCTAGGACGCTAGAGCTTGGCTCCGCGTCGGGCCTCCGATCGAATCTGCATTCCCGGAGATGATATTTTATATTAAGTCCTAGGACGCTGGAGCTTGGCTCCGCGTCGGGCCTCCGATCGAATCTGCATTCTCGGAGATGAAATTTTATATTAAGTCTTAGGACGCTGGAGCTTGGCTCCGCGTCGGGCCTCCGATCGAATCTGCATTCTCGGAGATGAAATTTTATATTAAGGCCTAGGACGCTGGAGCTTGGATCCGCGTCGGGCCTCCGATCGAATCTGCATTCTCGGAGATGATTTTATATTAAGTCCTAGGACGCTGGAGCTTGGCTCCGCGTCGGGCCTCCGATCGAATCTGCATTCTCGAAGATGATATTTTATATTAAGTCCTAGGACGCTGGAGCTTGGCTCCGCGTCGGACCTCCGATTGAATCTGCATTCTCGGAAATGATGTTTTATATTAAGTCCTAGGACGCTGGAGCTTGGCTCCGCGTCGGGCCTCCGATCGTAGCTGGTAAGCTCGTGGAGATAAACTCTTAACGAGTATAAACTAAGTCCCTCAACGCTGGAGCTATGCTCCTAGAGGGACACCGATCATAGCTGGTATGCTCGCAGAGACAAACTCTTAACGAGTATAAACAAAGTCCCTCAAACGCTTGAGCTATGCTCGCAGAGGGCCTCCTGCTCATAGCTTGTATGCTCGCGGAGATAAACTCTAAATCACTGTTCTAAAAATCGCGCCTAGGCGCTAGGCGACCCCCCTCCGCCTAGAGCCAAATGGCCGTTTAAGCACGCCTAGGCGTCCGCATTGACCGCCTGGGCGTCTCCTAGGCGCTAGGCGGCCCCTCATCGCCTAGGATCCGCCTAGCGCTTTTTAGAACACTGATCTAAATGAGTATAAATTAAGGCCCCTCAACGCCAGAGCTCTCACCCGCGGAGGGCTTCTTTATTGAACTACGAAAGGCTTGATTCTCTTCCCAAGAGATACGTAGGCAACCCACTAATGTGTTGGGTACAGCCCAGATCAAACAAACTTAGCAAAAGCATTACACCAAAAAGTCTGATATATTGAGTACTCTCCCGAAAGAAGGCGAAGTACAAATGCATATGTTGTCTCGTTTGAAATCGAACCCTAGCTAAGCCTCATCTTAACTAAGGTTCGAGGAGCTGTGACGAAACACCATAAAATAAATAATATCATGTGCATAAACGGGTTTCCGTTAAATAAATTAACCCGTATCACTTATAACAAAATGAGTCAACAAAATAGTGGATTTTCCCACCATCACCACATAAACCTATTATTTGTACATCAAGTGACACCTATGGGACACTTGTCTCAAGCAGCATGACACTTGTCACCTACCTCGGACACTTGTCGACAAGGGTTCATGAGGTTCCCCTATAAATATGAGTTGAGACCTTGGACTCGGGGTCGGTTTTTGATGGCTCAAGGAGCCTTCCCGCGCCAAATTTGTCTCGATCAGCTGGAGCCGACGTTTGATGAAGCCTTGGGAGGAAGGTGGTCCGCGTATGGCTTGAGCTCGGATCGGCACAGGTTTGGGTACGTCGACGGTAATCTCGTCGCGCGTCTCAGGTAAGCCCCATCGTCTGAGCTCGCTCGCGCTCCACTTGATCCCGGAACCCGCCGACACGGGATTCAGAAAATCGGGTTTCGTCACCTACAACACGAGTGAGGTCGACAGTAACCAGACGGCTGACGGCGAGACCACGGGATGGCAGACCCAGCTGGCGATGACCATGAAAGAAGACGACGACCCACCCAAGGAGGGGCTGGGTCTTCCAGACTAGAGACGCCATGAAATACGACGACCCTGTTAGGAGGGAAACTAATCGAATAAATAATTATGAAATATAAATTAAACCAACTCTCTGTCCAAGCAAATAAAATACAAGAATCCCTCCCGCTGTAGTGGTAGGAAATCAGGATCGAATCCACGAGGAAGCGTGTTAGCGCTCGCCTTATCAATTCCAAATTTCGCCCTACTGACGACCAGAAGACCACTCGATATCGACTAGAGTGAGTCGATATAAACTGAATTCAGTCGAAATCTGTCAAATTCCTACAAATTAGAAAAACAAGGTCGATGTCGAGTGGAACTCGATATCGAGTCAGTGCCCGGTCGATATCGACTGTAGTAGTCGAAATCGAATCCTCTGCAGAAACTGAAAACATAACCAATTGTCGTTGGAAAAGAACGTCCGAAGAATATAAGAATGGATGAGAAGATGTGTGAATAGAAATAACACAGATTTAGGGTTTTGAATTCAATAAACTAAAAACTTCCAAGATCGTGGATTCAACGCCACAACAATGAAGGTTGATATTGAAGAGCAACTTTGAATTTTGGGGTTACCGAAACAAATAAGGGTTGAGCTTATATATTCAGGCCTAAGCACCAATAATTAAAAGCTCATGTTCGTGACGTGAACAAATGCAAGATGAATTGATCAATCGTCATGCCATTTTAGTGAGGATAACTTATGCAAACATAACAGAACTCCATTTTATTAATTAAAGAAAGACTGCATTGTCAAAGTGACACTAGTACATCAAAATTCAGCCAATACAATCACAAGTTTAGTGCCCATGTTCAGAAGCAAAATCAACCCCTGTTTTCAGCAATAATCAGACAAAATCAAATATTAGGGAGCACCTTTAACCACAAGCTCCCTCCAGCACTTAAGTCGTCGATCTACGAAAAACAAATACCAAAACGCTCCAACCGGCTGGAATTGCAATTGCATAACTCATCACAAACCCTAACTCTTTAGGGCTATTGTGTCAAAAATGCAAGGGAGGTTGGCCGCAATTCACTCCAGATCACACACACACAACAACAACAATCTGTCTTTCAACAGTTGCTCAAAGAAACTAAGAGAGGAAGCAATAAACTTTCAATTGAACTGCTTAACATTGATTGAATGAAAGTGTCAAACATAATACACTTGCAAAGGAAATAACCGTTCATAACTGTACCCCACTACACCCACTACTTGAGCTAATTCAACCTTACAAAAGAAAACTGAAATTCAAATTCTAACTGCTTCTTAACATTCCTCGATATCGACTACAACTGGACACCTTTCTCGACATCGACAAACTAACAACAAACTGACTTGTTCCTTGCTTGAGAGGTTTGGATCACTTTAGCTAACTTCAAACACCACCCCTTGATTCAACACCTCTCATTCCAATCTTCTCCATGAAAAATTGATGCTTTGCCACACATAAAGCCTTTGTGAACATATCTGCACTTTGATCATTAGTGCCACATAACTTTAATTCAACTTCTCCTTTTGCCACCAGCTCTCGTATGAAGTGATGTTGAACATCAATATGCTTTGTACGAGCATGAAATGCAGGATTCTTGGCCATGGCTATAGCAGACTTATTGTCACACCATACTTCAGTTGCCTTCCTTTGACTGCACCCCAAGTCCTTCATCAATTTATTTAACCACAAAGCTTGCTTTGCTGCAGCTTCAGCAGCCACATACTCAGCTTCTAATGATGATAGTGCAACTGTTTCTTGCTTCTTAGAGCTCCAAGTCACTGCACTTGAGCCAAAACTGAACACAGAGCCAGAGGTGCTTCTTCTATCATCCAAACACCCTGCCCAATCACTGTCAGTGTAACCATGAAGTCTGAATTCTTCAACCTTTCCATACCATATTCCTTGCTTCACAGATCTTGCCACATACTTCAAGATCCTCTTTGCTGCTCCAAACTGTTGCTTTGAAGGGTTGTGCATGAACCTTGATATCACACTCACACTGTATGCAATATCAGGTCTTATGTGTGCTAGATAGTTCAAGCCTCCAGCCATACTTTTGTACATCTTCTCATCTGCAAGCCATTTTCCATCACTCATGTGCAGCTTCTCATGAGTGTTCATAGGAGTGTAAGCAACATCAGAACCTTCTAAATGGAACTTCTTCAGTAAGTCCTTTGCATACTTCTCCTGGCACACAAAAATCCCATCACTTTCTTGATGCACTTCTAAGCCTAAGAAGTACTTTAAAACATTGAGATCTGTCATCTCAAATTCTTCCATCATTGCTTTCTTGAATTCTATTAACATCTTCTGAGATGAGCTGAAATAGATGATATCATCTACATACAAGCACACAACTATGAATTATTTCTTTCCTCTTCCCTTCACATAGAGAGTAGGCTCATTTTCACTTCTGTCAAATCCTTCACTCACAAAGAAAGAATCAATCCTGCTGTACCAGGCTCTAGGTGCTTGTTTCAAGCCATAGAGAGCCTTTCTCAGCTTGTATACTTTGTGCTCTTCACCTTCCTTCTCAAACCCTTTAGGTTGTTCAACATACACTTCTTCCTCTAGCTCACCATTCAAGAAAGCCGACTTCACATCCAATTGATACACTTTCAAACTCCACTGTGCAGCAAGAGCCAACACTACTCTTACTGTCTCCAATCTCACCACTGGTGAGAATGTTTCTTCAAAGTCAATTCCTTCCTGTTGAGCATACCCCTTTGCAACTAGCCTTGCCTTGTGCTTTTGTATGCTCCTATCAGTATTCACTTTAGTCCTGAATACCCACTTCAGACCTATAACATTCTTTTCTTGAGGAAGCTCAACTAATCCCCATGTATCATTCCCCTGGATGGCATTCATTTCTTCTTCCATAGCAGACTGCCACTTGCTTTCAAACTTTGCATCTTCATAACTCTCTGGATCTGAAGCTAGCAAAGCAAACCCACAGTCTGCATACACATCAGCTAGAGACCTGAACCTTCTTGGAGGAGTTTCACTTGATGAACTGGATGGAGATGAGTTGTGACTGCTTGGTGAACTGATTGGTGACACTGGTGTTGCTGGAGAGTTCACATTTTGATCTTGTTGATCATCATCTTCATCACCATTCACATTCTCTTCACTCTCCTCACCAGCTTTGCTCACTGAGATCCCTTTGTCAAGGATTGGATCTTTACTTCTGTTCTCCCAATCCCAGGCTGCATTCTCATTAAAAGCTAGATTTCTGCTCACAATTGTCTTCTTTCTCAAAGGATTATACAACTTGTAGGCTTTTGATTGAGCTGCATAACCAATGAAGATACACCTCTCAGCCTTGTCATCTAACTTGGATCTCAGATTCACCAGTGCATAAGCCACACACCCAAATACTCTTAGGTGACCCACAGACGACTTCTTTCCTCTCCAAACTTCAAATGGAGTTTTCTTCATAACAACTTTTGTAGGAGATATGTTGAGTATGTACACTGCAGTAGCCACTGCTTCACACCAAAACTGGTTTGGCACACCTCTAGCCTTCAACATACTCCTAGCCATCTCCACCACAGTCCTATTTTTCCTTTCTGCCACTCCATTTTGCTCAGGAGTGTATGGTGCAGTCAATTCTCTCCTTATGCCATTCTCCTCACAGAAATCCATGAACTCATATGACATGAATTTACCTCCTCTACCAGTTCTCAAAGCCTTCATTCTCTTCCCTGATTGATTCTCTGTCAGTGCTTTGAACTTCTTGAAGCACTGAAATGCTTCTGACTTGAGCTTCAGAAAGTACACCCAACTTGCTCGACTAAAATCATCTGTGATGAGGAAAAAATATTTGCTTCCTCCCAGAGACTCAGTTTGCATTGGTCCATAGAGATCAGCATGCAACAACTCTAAGCAATCACTTGCTCTCTATGCATCTCCAGTTGCAAATGATCCTTTCATTTACTTACCATACACACACCCTTCACAGAAATCCAGCTCACCCATCTTTGGTATGCCTTGGACTAAATCACCTGAAATCAGCTGTCTCATACTTTGCAAATTCAGATGGCCGGCCATATCTCATATGCCATAACATTGTCTCTGCATCACCTTTCATTGTCATTGCTCTATTGACCCCCTTTGCTAAATCCAAAGGAAACATCCTATTTTTGGTCATTCCCACATTCACAATCACCTCACCTGTTCTCTTCTCTCTGATTACACAAGCATCTTCATCAAACAACAGAGAGTAACCAATACCTTGAAGTTGTCCCACACTGAGCAAATTATGAGCAAACTTTGGAACATATTGAACATCTTGCAAGCACTTCTCATCTCCTTGAGCACTTCTGATCACAACTGTGCCTCTTCCCTCAACTTGAAGCACCTTGTTATCTCCAAGCTTCACATTACTTTTCTTCGATTCATCTAAGTCTCTGAACATACTTCTTGAACTTGACATATGATTCGAGCACCCACTGTCCAAATACCACATACTACTTGTTGTGTCAGTTGTGGATGTCAAGGCCATGAACATCCTGTCTTCTTGCTCAGACTTCTCTGTAAAGTTTGATCCTTTTTGCTCATTTTCTTGCTTCTCCCAAAAGTAGGCTTCCTTGTGCCCATACTTCTTACAATAGTAACATTTTATGTTACTCCTATGAGATCTAGAGTCACTTCCTTGACCTCTGCTAGACTCTTTCCATTGATCTCTTCCTTGCTCAGTACCATTTCCTCTTCCTGAGCCATTTGATTGACCTCTACCATAGCCTCTACCACCTCTACCTCTGAAATTCCCTCTGTAGTTGCCTCTTCCTCTAAAGCCACCTCTTGAACCACCCCTGCTTGATGAGCCTTCAGATTTTCCCTTCTGATTCTCATCCTTCACTTGGAAGACCTTTTCTTCCTTAACATCACTGGTCCTGCACAATCTCTCCTCATGTGATTGTAAGAAGCTTGTCAACTCCTCAAACCTGTACACAGACAGGTCCTTGGACTCCTCTATGGCTGCAACTACATGGTCATACTTCCTGGTAAGGCTTCTTGATACTTTACTCACAACTGCTTCATCATTTAAGGTCTCTCCATAGGTTCTCATGTGGTTCACAATCCCAGACACTCGAGAAAGAAACACTTGAACTGTCTCCTTCTCCCGCATTGCTAGAGTTTCAAACTCTTTTCTGAGTGTCTGCTGCTTGACTGTAACCACTCTTCTATCTCCTACATACTCCTGCTTCAACACATCCCAGGCTTCATGAGCAGTTGTAGCAGCTGCAATCCTTGGAAAGATCTCATCATCCAAGGCGTTTTGTATCATGAACAAAGCCTTTGAATCCTTCTTCCTTTTCTCTCTTAGTTGCTGATCTGGCTCTGGTGGTTCAGCATCTTCGAACCCTTGATCCACAAGACTCCATATCTCTTGTGACTTAAACAAAGTGGCCATCTTTAAACTCCAGAAATGGTAGTTTACTCCCTTAAATATTGGCAACTGTGGGTTACCAACATTACTGCCACCATTGTTCTGCATTTTCTAAGAACAATGAACACTCAAAGTGTTTTCCTGTGTTTGTTCTCACTTCTCTCAATCCCAAAACTCAAACCCGGCAAGAGCACATCTCTTTTCTCTGATACCAATTGTCAGACATGCATGGGAGATTGGCCACAATTCACTCCAGATCACACACACACACAACGTACAACAACAATCTGTCTTTCGACAGTTGCTCAAAGAAACCAAGAGAGGAAGCAATAAACTTTCAATTGAACTGCTTAACATTGATTGAATGAAAGTGTCAAACATAATACACTTGCAAAGGAAATAACCGTTCATAACTGCACCCCACTACACCCACTACTTGAGCTAATTCAACCTTACAAAAGAAAACTGAAATTCAAATTCTAACTGCTTCTTAACATTCCTCGATATCGACTACAGCTGGACACCTTTCTCGACATCGACAAACTAACAACAAACTGACTTGTTCCTTGCTTGAGAGGTTTGGATCACTTTAGCTAACTTCAAACATATTGAACTCGAAGCAAATTTGAAAGCGGTATCATATTAACCATCGATTTCAATCAAACACTTCCATGAACTAGAGAAATTGAAGCAGTAAGACGACATGGCTGGCGATGATGTAAAGGAAGAGATTGAAAGCAGAAGGACTTACATGGCTGAGTAATGTAAAGGAAGATATTGAAAGTGGATCCAGCCCACACATCTCTTGAAATCGTCTTTGATCGCGGCGACTAGCGCATCCGAAAGGAAGGCATCGGAGGATTCATCCACGGGAATTAAGGACGTCATCGTGCGATTGGAGGCGCTGGGAGTGGACGGCGGTGCTGGATGTGCCTGGTGGTCGGCGGGAGTGTGGGATGGTGGCGTAAGTGCAGTGGCGGTCGACGGGAGTGCGGGATGGTGGCGTAAGTGCAGTGGCGGTCGGCGGGAGTGCGGGAAGGACGTCATCCGGAGAAGAGAACGGCGAGAGATCCGGTGGCCATGGGAGAGGGCGGTGGAGAGAGAGAGACGAATCTGACTGGAACCTTCAGCTGGGGTGGGTTAATTTTTTTTAAAAAAAAATCAAGCCCGTGTCCTATCGTTAAAATACAAAATTTTACACTTTACACAAATAATTTTGAAAAACTATTATCTTATGATTTGGGAAAACTATTATCTTAAGATGGATTAAGATGAGGAGAGAAATTTTTCTGATTGGAAAAGTCCACACTTATACTGAGTGTAAGAGTATATATTTTACACTTTCAGTAAAATGACATGATTTCCACCAATATATTTACAATAAAAAAATATTCTAAAAAGATGAAATAGTAAAAGTAAGAAAATGTTAACTTTCATTATCATTGAGCCATCATCATTTAAATTAATTGAAAACTAATACATTAAATAATATAATGACACGTGTCATATTTTAATTTGTAGTGTAAGACTAAAATTTTACACTTAGTGTAAATGTATCATATCCTTATACATTATAGATTTATCTAATTTAAAAATGATCTAATCGTTTCATTTTAATTACAGTAGTTTATAATAAGTGATCAAATATAAACCGTAATTATATACAACGACTATTTATAGATTTCCAAAAAAAAAAAAAAGATGGATGGGTATTGGGTAAGTAGGTAGTGTAGTAGATGGGTGAATTGTTTACTTGTAAGTTAAATGTAAGTAGGTGAGGGATCGTGGAAAAGGGGAGAACTTGAAAGTTTCAAATGCGACGGCCAGTGTGGTCGGGAAGATTGTACGTGCTTTCCGACTTCCTCTTAACTTATCAAATTCCATCTCCTTTTTACTTTTTGTTTGTCTTCTAGTCGACCACAATCGTTACATCAAATTTCCATTACTCTACTGAAAGCAGGAGCGTCCATAGTGGTGTTGGTGGACGCCCGCCCTCTTTTTTTATTATTATTATCATTGTTATGAAATTTTTTACATTTTTACTCGATAGCTTCCTTTTCTTTTAGGCGAGATTATTGAGACCTGTATCAATGTAGATATTAGTACCGTCTTGATTATTGATTATTGTCAGGGCCGTCCAATGATTTTTGAGGGCCTGTTCAATCTAGAGTGTATACTAAATTTTAATAATTTTTTTTATAAAATATGAAGTAAATTAGTATTAAAAATATTTTAAAATTTTAATTTTTAAAAATAGTAAAACTAGGCCAAAATAAATTTAATATACGACTACTTTGTACGGAGTATTAGATTTTAACTCACTATATTTATATTGTTACATGTATGTTTTATTTTTTCACGTTTTTAATCCTAATTGACTAAGTCATGTTTTTATTTACAATTCAAAATTTGTTGCACATGAAATTTTCAAACTGTTAATTGCTAATTTAGTAACTGATGAGGAAAATAGTTTTTTGGAGAAAACGATAACAAAAGTTTGAATGAATTGAGAGGGGCATGCGAATCGAACTCTCGCTTAGCTGCTTGCCTTAAAAATTCCTGGGTCATTAACTACTAGGCTGAGAAAACAAGGGTGAAACTTATGTCAATAAATATACTACATATAAACAGTATATTAGTTGGGGCCCCACAAAATATGGGGGTCATGTTCTGTTGGGCTGATTGCACACGCTAGTGGACGGGCCTGATTATTGTAGAGGCTTCAGTACTTGTGATTGTAATTTTATATACATATACAGTGGCGGACCCATAAAGTTTTTAGCGGGGGGTCACCATAGTAGTCGACAATAAGATCGAGAAAAAAATCGCAAAACACAACGTGATAGATAGTACAAACTAGTGTCAACCTATGGTTTCGAAAATACTACAAATATATAATAAGAAAATAAGGATAAAAAACGAAAAATAAAGATATAAAAAGCAATAAATAAACATTGCATTATTAACGTGTAATAATGTATAACTAGATATAAAAAAATTTAAACTTGCGTAACTTCTTACCATATTCTCAAAATAAGTAATATAACCTATGGTTTTGAAGCTCTCGAGATGAATTATAATATGTGAATGTCAATTTAAGTAAAATATTAAAGTATTATAGTATATTGAAATAAAATTAAAGTGATTAATATTGTTATAATTTTCGAACATTCATAACTTTTTACTCAGATGTCGGATTAGGGCGTATTATATATCAAAACGAAGCTATCGGCGAGGAGAATACACCTAGGTAATTTGTCGGATGAGGAGGGAGTCACGTGACTCTCTAGGACCCCCCTAGGTCCGCCACTGTACATATATATTATTTGCAGGAAGAAAATTGTGAATCTACATATAGTGTAATCATACTAGTAATAGCATATATACATGTTTTACTGTTTAATCAAATGGTGCGTGGATGGTATCTGGGAATCCGACATGGAACCGATTAGCGAATACCGGATTTATCCGTGTCATATCCGGATTGGACACTATCAAAGTCCGACTCGGACCAATGAGGTTGTGTGCACGGGCGCACATGCGCTAGCTAGTAGTCTAGCAAACAAGCCGAGTGAGGTTCCATTCTAAAACCAATTGGAAATAGAAGGAGTTGCGCCCGCCGACTCATATACTAGGGCTTGTTATGATCAACTTTTCAATATGGGACACTTTTAGTCTCATTCACGTCTAAAAACGCCCTCGCAAGTCCAACTATTAAGCGATTGCAATATAAATAAGCAGGACGGAAACAAGGTAGACACGCTGCCTCTGGTTCATAGCCAATTGTTGTCGTCGTTGTCATATCCGTACTCTTTCTCGCTCGTTGTCGAACTAAAACTAATTAAGGGTGGGTTAGAACTAAAACGTCGGTCAATACTCGTTCAAAATCATATATTAAATATGCAGGGAAATGCATTGCAACCTTGTCACCAACCATCTATGGTCTTTACGTCAGCATCTTCATCGATTAAGTACGTGTGGGAAGGACCCGACCCAATAGTCTGGTCGACCATTTTTGCAGGGTAGAAGGACCTAACCCAATCTCGATGGGTCCCAATGTCCTCCACTTCCCGCGATTCTCGTAGTATTCATGGCCTTCGATCTATTCCATCCCGATCGAGGTAAACACGAATGCGTGCAGAAAATCACGGGGTACAGATATGTGAAAAACCTGGCAAGCGTTCTACAATAAGTTAACGTAAATAATCCATCATCCACCAAAGGAAAGAGGGGTATAGGTACAGAAACATCTTGCTTAATTGGGATCATACTAATGTACGTTGTATGTTGTGTGAGATCATAGGATTTTCGTACTTGCGAGTGGATTTCCATTCCACGATCGATGAGGGTTACATCGTTTAGACGAGAACGGAGAATCCGCATCATTGTATGGTTTGCCCCCTACCGCTATGGTGGGTCGTTGATTTTGAAGACGGAGAAGAGGTTGACGTCTTCGGCTTTGGATGCTACTGCCATGCTCACGTTGTTCGCGGATCAGATAGGTGATTTGAGTTCAAATATGACGTATGATCTGTGATAGCACGCATTTAGGTAGGCATAATAGGTTCATTTAGCTTAGTTAAGTTGCATATATAACATGCATAATTTAGGTAGAATTAATTTGCATATTTACTCACTATCTTGTCGGGGTCAAAATCTACATGTTTTCATTGATTATTTCAAGTAAATGTTGATTCAAGAAGGAGACATGGGTTGATAACGCATTCATCAAAAAATTCAAGTTTATCTAAAGAGCTCAATGAAGATCTAAAGAGGTTTTGAGAAGAAGAAGAGAGCCTAAACAAAGAACTCACAAGCCCATAGAGCTTTGTTTCACTAGTGTGATTGGGGTGCTAGATAGGAAATTAGCCTAGAAGAGGGCAAGTCTTTTAGAGGTTGTATCTAGGACTCATAGGATAAAGTGAAATAAAGTTTGTTGAATCCTACAGGTTGGATAACCCTAGGCGGGGACGTAGGCGGTTGTGTCGAACCTCGTTAACAAGTATCGTGTGTTTTACTTCCCGATCTTTACTTCCGCATATTATATGTTCGCTATTTATTACTAATTCGCGCTTTTGCTTCTCAGATAAGGTCTTACAACAAGTGGTAAGGTCTTACGATTTCTGTAATTGCGAAAAAGTTACATACTCTATTCAACACCCCCCCTAGAGTATTTTCGTGCTTTATATCTGCCTATTTCGCACTTCAGTTTTCAAAAGAATTACATGCACTTGTATAATTTTACATGTAGACCTAAACTATTTTGTTTTCATCTGCATATTGAAGCTTTAGTTTGAAAAAAGTTGTGAGATTTATTCTTATTCTTATTCCTATATTGAATGTTTTGACTTCTTTATGCTTAATTCTTCAAATGTGTTTTATTCTCTATGGCCTAATCAACTAGTGAGAATTCAATTCATTCAATCGCTAGGGTTTTGTAGATTCCTCGTAGCTAGTGAAGCTTAATCCAAGTGGAAAGCTTATCCGTTTAGGCTCGTTGAACTAACTGGATAGATAGGAAGTTAAATATATGTGAAATCCTCCGTCTGTGTAAGGGTTGCGGATATGTACCTTGGGTAATCTCTTGTCTTACTACTATTACTTAGGTGAAATCCTCCGTTTGTATAAGGGTTGCTTGAGAAATAAGGGTTGCTAGGACTCGTTGGACTAGTAACTATATTAGATCGGGACAAGGATATCCATAGGAAAAACAATAGAACTTGATGAAGAATCGTTGAGCAATCAACCAAATTAAAGTGGATATTTGTAGATGAAACTATGTCCTTAATTATTATATGAATACTTCTATCTTTAAAATTTCTATTTCTCTTATTAGTGTGTCTTGTATTGTCTGGCTTAGATACTTTTGTAGGTACGGGTCATTCGGAAACTCTCTCTCGACCTAGTCGGGGAAAGAGAGCGTACATTGGGACCCCCCAGACCCTGCTCTAAACGGGATATACTGGGCTTGTTGTTGTTGTTCTATCTTCAAAATAATTAATCAATTATAATTTATGTCTTTTGCAACGAAAATTTTAGTCACCGATAATATCGACACAATTTGACGTAATCGTTGAGGAGGAAAAAATATATTAGCGATGAAATTGTATTTGTCGTCAAACATATTTAACGACTATTTTCGAATCCTTCCGCTTCTTTGGCGACAAAACATTTGTCTATTTACGAGGAAAATATTAGTCGTTAATAGTTAAAGCAAGAAAAAACAATTTCATCGCTAAAAGTTTCAACGATGAAATAGTTATCCCTCGACTAACCTTTCCTTGACGAGCTTTTTGCGAGGAACAGACGACGAAATGCATTTCCTCGTCAAACCTCTTTATCGTCAAAAAATCAATTTTTAGGGACAAAAAATTTCCCCGCTAATATGCATTTCTGTTGTAGTGATAGATTGAGATTCTACAAAGATTAGAATAGGATCGATGAAGATCGAAGGGGAATGAATGAAGAAGATGATGCAGGGAGTTGGAGATCGGAGGGGATAGCTGACGATGATGCCTCCGGAGGAGTGCCGAAGGACTAACGACGAGGACTTATGGAGTAACACCTCCGAAGGAGCTTCGAGATCGATGAGAGAGGCGGTGAGAAGATGACTCGGTGTGAGTGTGTGCGTATCTGGCTGGTTTAGGGTTTACTAGTTTGGGGTTAATGGTTATCTATTTTATCAAATAGACAATTAAATAATACTCCCTCCGTTAATTAAAATATGTCGTTTTAGACATTTGCACATTTTTTAAGAAAATAAATAAAAGCAAACAAAAATACACTTATACTAGTAATTATTACTTTATTTTTTCACTTTATTGAAAACTACAACTAACAAATCTCTAATAATTAATTACAAGGATAATTTTGGAAATTGAACACTAAAATACCTAAAATGACATGTTTTTCTTAACAAGATTTTACACCTAAAACGATATGTTTTTCTTAGCGGATGGAGTACCAATTAATTAATATTCTTTTGGATTGAAAAATAAAAACAAATCAATTAACTATTTTGAAACATCCTACCAATCTAAAACAATTAATACTTATACAATTTATAGAATTTTTTTAACTTTTCAAAATAATTAATCAAATTATAATTTTTCTTACCCACCCCTACTTTCGATGGTCTCCATAATGTGTACATACAACAGTATTGTGGAGCGAGTTTTCTCGCTTCCGTATCTTGGTCCAGATCTGCAATCATCACCGCAACCATAATCGTGTCTAAGCCACCAGAATCGAAATCAAGAAGCACAGGCTCCTATTTTAGATGTTTTTAATTATAATTTTTATATGCGATTATAATCTTAGTTTTAAAAAGTTGTGATGGACTGAGGTATAGGTGGATTGCATGGTTTGAAATTAATTGACACAACACATGTGACAATAATTTAAGCAACATAAAGATAAGAGATCATTCTGTACCCACTCCCCCCACCCCCACAGATCAGTGACAGAGAGATCTTAGAGTGGGCCCTAATCCTCCTTATCTAGTTATCGGCATTGAGCTCTCTCATCCTATAAATAGGGTTTGCTTCTCATCATCCAAATCACTCATTCCTAAACATCTCCATTGCCTTCTTTAGCTAATTAAAGAGATTAAATTAAAAATGGCCTACTCAAAGGCTTTTCTCCTCCTCCTCCTTGCACTGCTCTTTGCAGTATCCACTCTTCTCGCCTCTTCTCATGCACGTGAGCTCGCTCAAAACTCACGTGAGTTCTATTATTTTATGCCCATTAATTTCTGCATTTCATTATATTTCTACTTCCTTCCTTCCATATTAAAATCACAGTCTTTTATTATGCTTCAAATATCCATTGTTGGAACTTGGATTCTTTATTTTTCTCCTAAACATAAATACAAAAATCACCATAAATATATGACATTTTTTTTTGTTCTTAAATATTATTATGAAATAAAATAATGAAAATGCTTAAAAATGAAGTGATATTAAATCGCATTCTTAAAACAATTTCTATGCAGTAAAGGAGTAATTAATTGATAGTATTCCTCTATTTTTAAAGATTACTAGTGGACGGTCACTTTTTAAAATTTTTAATAAAATTTGATATTATATATTCCATATAAACAATAATTTATATTATTCATATTAATTTATATTGTTTTAATCTTGTAATTTTAACGCGTTATTTCATTAGTAGTTCTATATAGCATGGAGTAATTGTTATAGGAATCAAGTTTGAAAAACCTATTTTTTTTTCTTAGAAATATAAATATAATTATTTTATATTTGTATCCATTACTATCATATTTTCTCAAGTAAACTAAATTAATCTACTTCTATTCATTTGTCATATACCTAAATAATATTTACTCCAATTATTATGATTGTATAAAATATAAATAATATTATTTTATTCTTTTGGTTTTCTTTTTTATTTTATTCATTTTATTTTCTTCTTTTATTTACATTACTCAATTAATTATTCAAATAGGTTTCTTGAAATTTGATTTCTAGCTAGTTTTTTTATATGGTTTCCTTATTATTTTATTCTTGTAATATTCTTCTTTGATTTACATACTCACTTGATTATTCGGATAAATTACTTAAAATTTTATTTAAATAATAAAAAACTTGTATATCTTTGTAAATATAAATCTTTTTTATGCTCATCAATTAGATTTTTTTTATCTCCTTTTTTATAATTTTATATGAATTGAAACTTTATGTATATACTACTAAAATATTTTTTTAGAAATAGTACATTAATATTTTTTCATTTTCATTAATTAGACCTTTTATCTTCTAAAAAAAATTATACTAAACATTTTTCTAGAAACATAAATAATCTTTTTATTGTTTTTATTAGTTAGACTTTTTGTCTTCTAAATGGGCATTAATACTCCAAAAAAAGCTAACTTTACTATAGAGAAAGATTATATCATATAATTAAGGAGTGTACTTTATCATTCGTTTTGTAATCAATAATTTATGATTCCTTGTTTTTTTTTGTGAAAGAGTGTATTGTAATCTCACGGTTAATTAAAACTTTTTGTTTAATATTTATGTGTCCTTCTAAAGAAGGATTAAAACTATATAAATTATTAACATTTTTTATATTTATATTTATGTATAAGTTTATGTTAAAAATATTTTTTTTTAAAATATTGTACTCCCTCTATAACACCGGGTGTTACACTCGGTGTTAAACTTAATTATTTTATGTATGAATTTATGTTAAAAATATTTAAAAACTATATTTATATTATATAAGCTTATATTAACATTTTTTATAAAATTTTATTATAAAAAATATTATTAAAAATTATGGATAATTAATAGATTGATTATTTTAGAAAATATTTTTTTATTTTTATAAACCATATATTTTTAAAATAAAAATCTATAGACATGTTAATAGAAGTATATAGGGTATAAATATATTTTTTTAACTTTTTTAATATGTATTTATATTCAAAATAATTAAATGTAACTTCGGCTATGTTGTATATATGCATGTGTACTGTGTACAGAATCGGTTGAAGAGAAGGCCGACGCCAAAACTGATGGATACGGTGGCGGCCACTATGGCGGTCACGATTATGGCCACCACGGAGGCGGACATGGAGGACACTACCCTCCGATGACCGAGGAGAAGAATGAGGCTAAAACAGACGGTTATGGCGGCGGCAGCCACTATGGCGGCGGCGGCAGTCACGGAAGCCACTACGGAGGCGGACACGGAGGCCACTACCCTCCGGCGACTGAGGAGAAGAACGAGGCTAAAACAGACGGCTATGGCCACGGCAGCCACTATGGCGGCGGCGGAAGTCACGGAAGCCACTACGGAGGCGGACACGGAGGCCACTACCCTCCGGCGACTGAGGAGAAGAATGAGGCTAAAATAGACGGCTATGGCGGCGGCGGAAGTCACGGAAGCCACTACGGAGGCGGACACGGAGGCCACTACCCTCCGGCGACTGAGGAGAAGAACGAGGGTAAAACAGACGGCTATGGCCACGGCAGCCACTATGGCGGCGGCGGCAGTCACGGAAGCCACTACGGAGGCGGACACGGAGGCCACTACCCTCCGGCGGCCGAGGAGAAGAAGGAGGCTGAGACAGACGGCTATGGCGGCGGAACTCGCGGGAGCCACTACTACGGAGGCGGGCACGGACACGGTGGACACTACCCACCGACAACGATGTCAGAGGAGAAAGAGGCGGTGAAGACGGATGGGTACTACGGACACGGAGGGGGCCACCACTACGGAGGACGAGGATATGGGCATGGTGGGGGCCACTACCCACCGGTGGAGGGGAAGGGTAACTAATTAAGATATGGATCGATCATGGAGCTTAAAAGTAATTAGCTAGCAAGGGTTTGATAATAAAAGCTAAAAGCTTGTTGCGAGTTTTGGGGCATACTATATATATAGTGTTGGACTTGGACCTAGCTACGTACGCTCATGTGCTGTTGTTCATCGGAGCTCCTCTATGGCTCTATGTAATGTATTTCGATCACTTGCAATCTAATGTATTATTATATATCTGTACTAAACCTAAATGCAAAAGCACACATCTCCTAGTTGGCATCACCGCAGGACTCGAATCCAAATGTCATTACATGATAAATGCTACCTCATTCCACTTTAAAAACATTGCCACGTAACCCTAATGCAAATCCCATGTGGCACTCACGTGGCAGTTTACTTCCGATGGTCTCCTCCCACGTTCTCCATATCCATCTCACGTTCTCGCTCGCCCTATAATGGATTCTCAACCGCCGGAGGAAGGGGTTATCCAGATACAATATAGTTTCAATAAAAGGCCTCGGATTTCACTAGAGATTTTTCAGGGCGATTTGGGACAATTCAAACACGCCGCCTAAGGTCGGTCGTGGAAGGCCTCTCGCAGTCTGGCCTCAAGGTCGGCCGCGCAATGAGTGTTTGTGGCGCCTGCGTTGAACGATCTACTCGCTTTGGAGGCGGATCTGCAGGAGACGGAGGAGTTTCTGCGACGGAGGTGGAGGAAGGCGATGCACGGGGCAGGAATTTCGGGATCAGTCAGCGGCAGGAGATCGAAGATGGATGCGATGAAGATAATTAATGACAAAGATGAGAATCAGGTGGTCCCAACGGAGACCTCCTGTAGCGAAGAGGAAGAGCGGCTCTCCGGCGGCGCTTTCGGCGAATCGGCGTCGACGAGTCGATTCCTCCACTAACCATTATCTCACCACTCCAATGTAAGATTTCGCATATCTAAATCGGAATTGTTGATTGCAACGGAGAAAAATACTCAATTAGTCATTCGATGAATGTCAGGTTGAAATTGGAGCAAGCAATTCAGATTTATCATCCAAAGTGGAGAGGTCACGGTCGGTGGCACAGGAGGAAGGCGAAGACGAGATTTTTCATGGCGCAGGAGCAAGCAGTTCAAGTTTATCATCCAACGCGGCGAGGTCTCGCGGTGGTGGCTCCCGGGGTGGTCGCCGGGATGGAGAAAGTGGGAAGGAATCAACCTTGAAGGGAAACTTGCAGCTCTATGAAGCAATTGGAGAACGTCACACTTCTTAGGAGAGAATCAATAGGACATGAGAAGGAGGGTAGTAGCGAACCCGAAGGAAGAGGACAATGTCACTACATTGGAGAACATAGAAGCGATCGAAAGAGAAGATTGGTGATGATGAACCTGAACATTTGCAACCCAGATCCGAGCAAGGAACGACGACGGACATATGGCTTGGCCACTAGATTTATATCATGGCTTTTCTTGAAATCAAACCCACATCAACGAACAGATTGGCCTCCATCAAACTGGTAATCCCTCATGGCCTCTGATTCCTTTTGTTTGAGGAAATTTAAATACTTGAAATCGGTGCCTCGATCTTTATTTACATACATCTATTTTCACATATTCATTTCTTTTCGTTTTTTCATTGTGCTTGGTGTTAGATTTAGCGTATATGGGTTTTCATTAGCAATTGAAGTTTTCAATGAATTGAAATGGAGGATTTGTAAATTAAGGATTGAATATATTATATGAGGTTCAGAGAAAGCAAATCGAACTTCCATTTCAAGATGTGAATGTACTTATTGCAGCTTGTAATCATGCATTATGGCAAGATATTCAAAATTTCTTCGTTTCTTTATTGATTCCGATTGCTATTCTTGTGAATTGTGAATATTTAGGTTTGTGATCATGCATGTCAAGGCCTGTTCACTACTCTCTTCTATGCTTTCCCTCCATCGTTTCCAATTTGATGATCCCTCTCTTCTAGATTGTTGACAAATTGGTTTTGACATCAGCTTGATTAAGGAGGAAAACAAGAGTAGGTCTCAGCATCAATGTTTAGGGTTTGAAGTATGAACAAATTAGATGGATGTTTCCGGTTAATTGCATGTATAGTATTCAATTAGCACTTTTGCAGTAGAAATTTTAGGGACAATAGGGTTTGTAACTGAAATAAAACACCACATTTGCTGGCAAAATTTGCCCTATAGGTTTGATTTTAAATATGTCACATTTGATAGACTGTCCACAAATTGATTACATAAGAGGTTATGGTGGTTTTGGCATTAATTTATTGTTTTAGGATGCTAATGGGAATGATGTAAGCGTCAGGTCATACAAGGGCAATGTTCTGCTAATTGTTAATGTTCCTTCTAATTTCTAAATGGTTCAGAAATCATAAAGTTTCTTCCTTCTCGATGCCTTTTGATGTTTTCATATATAATACGAGTCTTACTTAATCTCTCATAAGTTGTTTACTATTGATGGCTTTGCAGAGGCGTCACCCTTCTGGCGTCAACATCATCCTAGCTTCCTCCACAATATCTAAGGTTCAAGACAAACACACTCTTGCGATGCACCCTCTATCATCGTCTCTTTTGTCTCCTTCTCAGAATATAGGAAATGGAAATTGGATATTGTGTTTGGAGTTTGGAATGATGTATTAGTCAAAAAATTTAGTGGTTTTAATTATAAGATTTAATCTTAGCCCTTTCTTTACTCGAACGGTTGAGATCAATTTAGTAGGTTAAATAGTTTTTTTCCCATATACATTTAGGAGCATTACAATATTTCAAATTTTATCTAAAATATATATTTGATTTTTACAATTTTACATGTTTATAATAAAAACCAAACATTATGTAAATTAATAAATAATGTATATGAAATTAATAATTTTTTATAATTTTAACTTTTTAAAAAATATACTGAAAAAAAAAACGAACATCAAATATTACTAATTTTGACGAAATAAGGTCCGGGCCTTACACTAGTTCCTCTAAAACGTCTTGCGCGCATGGGAGAGCACCTTTAAAATGTTTTAAATTATGCGAATTAATGGTTACATTGCTGATTTATCTATAAAATAGATAGAGAGTATGACTGATTCCACCCTTCTTCGGTCAGACTCATCCACATTTCTACAGTTCAACCAGTTGATCAAGATCGAGGTTCAAGCTAATTAAACGGAGATGGAGATAATTAAGACGATGAACTCTCATTCGGATACTATATAAGTTAGAAATTTGGTAGAAATATATATCTTCTACCGGTGCTCAGAATTTGGTAGAAATTTGGATCTGTGCTGCACCTTAGTACCCTACGTAACATGCAAGTATGTAGCCCCATACACCCTACCCCTTAATTATTTACTGTATTAATTACTCATAATAAAAAAATTCAAAAATTATAATTATATTTTAAATATCCAATTACATATATTTGTATACTTATTAACATGAAAAATTATATTTTAAAATTTACTATAATTATGATTCTAAAAAAATAACTCTTTCAATTATTAAAAAAAAAAACTATAATATAATTTTTTATGTTACAAGTATACAAATATATGTAATTGGACATTTAGAATATAATTACAATTTTTTTTTAAAATTATTATGAATAAATATACTAAATAATTAAGGGGTGTATGGAGGGTTAGATCCAAACTCCGTAGTCAGTGTTGCCTGTAATGTATTAATTTAAATTTTTTATATTAGCCAAAAGAGGAAGTTCTTTGAATCCAAGTTTTATCCCTGATTATCCAAACGGGTGATTTTACAAAGTTTTCTAATGTTAAGGATAGAGAAAAAACTAAAATTATAATCATGCCTAGCAATAAAATTTACAGTTGAGTTAATTTGTTTCCCTATATATAGCAATGCTGAACAATGACAACCTCAAATTGGTTGCTCATACACTTGATTTCTTTTATGACAATTAAGATCTCCCAATTCAAGATGCGGTTTTCTTTAACCATTAATTGCATTGACCACAATCTGACTGTCACCTTCGATAATGAGTTTCTCGATGCCTAAAGATATGACTCGATCGCTTGATTCTTTTCTTGAAAGCTAATGCTTCGATTCGTAAGACGGTGTCAGGTGAAAAGCCTCCTAGCAGAAAAGATCGACCACCTATCCCATTTCATCTCAGATAATACATCCAATGTGGGACTCTCTTGCTGATTTGACAGATCCATCAACATTAAGTTTGTAGAAACCACTAAGCTAGTGGTTTTTTCCAATTCACCCGTTTCCTAGACCTAGGCTTAGGAGTGTCCTGAGACACCTCTTGAGTCTACGACCACGCCATTAGTTTAGATATTGCCACTTGTAGGGGTTTTATAGCTGTGGAGCATATTGGTATCAAAAATATCTTCTTATTTCTACATTCCCAACTGAATTTCATAAAAATAAAGCACATGAAAAATATTATTTCTAGTGGAAGTCGTTACTTGTTTGTGGAAGGTGGGTATTATAGCCTAGCTTATCATTAACAACATTGAGCATGGATATTGTTAACGGGCATTCAAATAACAAGTGATTATCATCCTCATCTACCGCGTTAGATAAAGAGCATTGAGATGGAACACGATCGATTATAGTATATGTTCAGTCTGCACTTAGTTGGCAAGGTGTTAGCAGAGGCTTTCCAAATAAAGTTTTTTATTTTGGGTGGAGGTTTTAATTTCCAGATCCACCTATAATCATATCTCCTATTAGAAAGTACAACCGAGAGATTGGAAACTGATCTAACCGAAAAGGAGTCATCTAGACTCGGTGTCCATATGAGCCTATCTAGCATATTATTTATGGGTATGCTTAGTTTGACAATCTCATTGACAACGTCTGTTGGAAATAATGTATAGAGTTGAGGTATATTCCATTTCTGATCTGCATAATTAGATCAACGACACATGTACTTTCATTGTTGTCATGATGTCGGTGTGCCAATGCAAGGTGAAGTTTCCTACCCATGGATCATGCCAAATATTAACTGAAGTGCCATTTCCAATAATCCCTCATGTGTAAAATTTATCTTGAATATTGAGTAGCTGCCCGAATTGCCACGAGACATTGTATTGGTATTTTCTATTACCATTTTGAGCCCGATATTAATTGGTTGTGTACAATTTTTTCATAATTCATTTTGAGAGCTTTATTGATGTCTTTGGCTTTCTTGAAGCCAAGTCCGCCTACATGTTTTGGGGTATAGAGTTGATCGCGACTAATGAGTGGGTGGTACCTTTTGCTTTCTAATTTGTTCCAGAATAAGTTCTTGTTTATTTTATAAATTTGGTCCCAAATATCTTTTGGGAGTAAAAAGGTCTACATTAGTTTCTTTTAGAATTTAGGGTTGCTTACATGAGAACATGCCTCCATACTTGTGAAAGAAATGAGGTTTTCCACTTAGAGAGATGCATTTTTAAGTTGTTGGTCGCTTCTTCAAAAACAGAGTTGTTAACCTTACCACTTATATACTACGCCAGATTGCAGCTCAAATGACGAACATGTCAGCTTTCGTCACCTGAGTGGACATCCAGCGACGGAGTCAGTAGTTGGTCGCCTGAATACCACATAATTGAATTGAAACCCATCCCAGATCACATTTGGGCGACTAACTAATTGCAAAGTTCGTCGCCTGAATCTAAGTTAGGCAGTGGACTACGTTTATGGAACGAGCAATGGAAGAAACATGATGGCTCTACCAAAGATCCTAACTACATCTGTCAAAAGTACCTTTCAAGCGACAAATGAAGCATCATCGTCCGTCACCTGAATGTGAACTTATTAAGTAAGGGCAAAGAAAGGACATCGATCGATTGCCATGTTTGATTTTGTGAAAGTAAGCGACTAACATAGCAACTGGTTCATTGCCTTACGGTTTCTCTTAATGCCCTTTTCAACCAACAAACATTTTTGTATTTGCATCACTTGAAAGAATGTCATAGAAGTACATCCAGCTTCCCTGTGTAATACCACCTCTGTTAAAAAATAAGTGTTGTTTGACTTTTCGGCACGTTTTTAAGGAGTTAAAAACTTAATAAAATATTAACTTTTTAATTACTTTTTTAAAATAATTTTAAACTTATAAAGTTATAACTAATAACTATAAAATTATATTAAAAAATAATTAAAAAGTTAATATTTTATGTATAGTTTTTAACTGCTTAAAAACGTGTTAGAAAGTCAAACGATACTTATTTCTGAATGGAGGGATCGGAGTACTGTGCAAAGAGGCGGCCACCTTTAAACCAAAGTTCGTCGCTTGAATAAGTTTTATTTACTGAACTTGTGAAGCGACAAACATTATATGAAAGTTCGTCGCTAGAAGGAGTGTAAAGAAGATCATCCAATTGGCCTGTTTAATATTGTGAATTGAGGCGACGAACAATTTAGTAATTCTGTCGCCTAAGAGACCTTAGTCCGTCGCATGAAAGTGTAGGTAGTTAGATCTATAGCATTTATTACTATTGATTCGGGTGACCGAGATAGACCTTATTCCATCATCTGAATGTCTTCATCCATTCACACCTTCACCTTTTCACCATTTTTCCTCCCAAAATCAACTTTATTTTTCTCTTTCTAATTAAGGTACGCGTATAAATTTCTTTGTTTATGGATGGTTTTTATTAATATATGTATATATTATGTTGGTGATTGGCATTGATGACGAGAATGAGGTTTTGTTTGAGAATATGGTAATTTAGATTGAGATAGATGATGATAATGGATTGTTTATGTGGGTTTTTTTGTGTTGATTATGTATATATGATGTTAGGGGTTGTGAATGATTACTAAAATAAGGTTTTGATAGAATATGGTTTAGATTGACTTATATTATGAGAATTGATTGTTTTGTGTGTGGTTCACTTTGTTGAATACATATATGTTGGTGATTAAAGCGAAGGGGTGTATTGAGGGTTCACTCACTTCACTGGCATATGAATTGAGGGATTTCAATTACAAATGTATACGCAACTTGTGTACATGTCTGGGAAAGATAATCGTAGATGAGGATTCATCAAAAAAAAATTGCAGAGGAGGAGAAGCGATGGTATGTTGTGACGCCGAGAAAGACAATGGAGGAAGAGAGAAGAAAAGTACGTGTTGGGGTAATTTTGGTTGTTCCATTACATTTAACAGAACCGTAATCGAGCATAGAGGTGAGGTGGTCTTCGATTAATGGAATCCATATAAAGGGTAGTTTTCTATAATATTGATTCTAAAGGCTAGTTTTATTTAAGTAATACACCATATTTAAGGGGTGATTTTCTGCCGTTTACCCTTATTATAATTATAAGGACTATTGAAAAGATTGAAAATGTCTATTCACAAGATATTTTAAAGTTAATTAAATTTAGACCCTTCTCCATTATTTTAGATCTAAGTGTGCTTCTCCACGCTTCATTGGTACAGTGATTTTTTTTTGCTGGTTTGAGCCACAAAACCCTAAACCCTAAACTCGGGTTGCCCGACGACAGTGTTGCGGGGCATGCAAGGGAAAAATTGAAAGAAGATATGGTCTTGGTGGGCTATGGCTTGGGGCTGGCGACATCGTGGGTCTCTGGTGGCATGTGGTTGAAGTGTTATTTGTCCTCCTAGTGGTTTCTTGTCCCAACTCTTCTCCCTTGTCTTCAAGAGCTGACAGCCTTCTCAATGGAATCGAGGTGATTTTCTTTTGAGGGAAAAATGAACCAATTTGATGAGGAATGAAAATCGAACACCACCCGCTAGATCCGATATAGATCGGAGCCGCGAACAGAGGGGAGGGTCGACTGAGGAGCGAGACTGATGAGTACGAAGAAGGGCGGAGGAGGGCAAACAAAGGAGCGGAGCCGCGAGAGCAAATAGAAGAGACTGGGTGAGAGAGACGACGAGCGAAGGCACGAGAACAGAGAGGTTGAGAGTAGGGTTGGGCGAAAGTTTGAATTGAACAAAAAGAAGAGGCTTTGGGAGGGACGAGGGTAGGTAGGTCACAAGCTAGTCACAAGCAAAGCAACACATTTTTTTAATCAACAGAAACCGGTCTAATTCATGTCTGACTCGGAAATTTCGATCTAGTCCTGGGTTTGGACCGGAACCCGAAATTCAAAATTTCTTAGACCATGGACCGGGAGTATTCCATGGACCAGACCGTAATACTCCCGGTCCGTTTCAAAGACCGTAATTTCTGGTTTGGTTCCAGTCTGATTCCGATCCGATCCAACTTTCATCCAACCCTAGCAGTTCTATGTCAGATAAGATCCCCTAGTCATACAAATTCCAAAGATGATAGACCAAAGCGCGCACCACCATTACCGCAATGGGTGACCGACCACAATACTATATTTTTAATGTGAATTCACCTATATATATATATACTCCATATTCAAATAAAACATAGAATACCAAATCTCCATGAACCAGAAAATTACAAATCTATAACATCTTACTTCACTTAACCATATAAAAAAAAAATTAGGGCATTGCTTTTGAATCATACAAACAGGTCATTGAAGAGAGTTTTTACGAAAGCAGAATTAGGTCATTAAGGGTGAAGAATGATCGGAATCAAAGTAAAGGGGATGTTTTTGGTTTATTTGTTTAATTTCATTTGAAACAAATGATTTTAGATGAATGTTTTACGGTTGATATGAACTTTGAGTTTTTTTCTCGGTTTAATTATTTTATAAATAAAAAGGGATTTCGGTGCAATTTAATATAAATTATCTTATCAATATATAGTTATTTAGTGATCTTATCAATAGCGCGCCTTACTCTATGCAAGGACCGCCTCAACTGGAGACTCTTTGTTGAAGGTGCCTTCTTGGTTAAATTGGTGGTAAAACTAACCCACGCCGGCAGTAATAACAATAAAAATGTTGGAATAACAATAAAAATGTTAGATGGACCCGGAAACTCGACCTACCATCTAAAATTAAGAATTTTCTTTGAAAAACTATTGAGGCTTTCCCTATGAAAGAACACCTCAATAGATATGTTAACCGAGTCCCTTCACGATGTAGCCTGTGTAGTGATGGCAATGAGGACGATAACCATTTCTTCTTCAATCGCCGAACAACCAATTATATTTCCAATCTTTTAAGCCTTAAAACAAATCAGAAATTCATAAAGCCAACCATCAACGAAAATTTCTTTGAAACCCTTACAAATACATGCAGTGTAAACAAGAACGTTTGGTCCCTTTGTTTCATGTGGCACTCCACGTGGGAGTGGTGCGCGTTAGAATGTCATGTGTTCTAACACCCTAAATAGTAAAACTATAATTTCAACTAATAACGAGTATTAGCAACAAGTACAGGTCGCCATAAAGAGTGTGTAATTCCATGATTATCAGGTTGTTTGGTTATGCTTGGGCTATCTTAGTGTCGGTTTGTGCACAGAGTTGTATAGCTTCCTTGTTTGATCACTACCAACTCCAGAAACTCTTGCATGTTATTCGAAAAGTAATAAGTCCCTAATCACATAAGCATATAATTCATGTAATTCTCGCATATTCGAATTTGTCACCTGGTTGTCAACCCGACCAGCTATCGCATCCGCTAAGAATAATATTAAACTACATGTCATTGCTCATTCATATGCATGAATTCCAACATGTTCATCAAGATATGTTTGCTTCTATATCGGATCAATGCTCGCAACAACGGATTTAGCTATAATCACTTAGCACGTTGTTTACCTATCTTAGTGGCTAATTAAGACGAATAAGTAACATAAACATGTAAAGAACAAGAGTAATGAATATCCAAATATAAACTATATAATAGTATTCGAAAAACCCTCACATGTCCTTAACCAATGCATAAAATATAAGCAAAACTATATAAAAGGTTTAGCCGAGCATGTCTTAGAAAACGACAAAAAAAAAATGGAAAAGAGAGAAAAGTGGTGTGAGAGATGTGTTGAGTGGTGAATGAGATGGATTGAATTGTGGCAGAGGAGAGCTGTATTTATATGCATAGAAACTAGACCTGGGCAAACGCGGGTGCGAGCCGGGCTTGGGACGGGCTTTGGCCGAAAATTTATCCCGTTGATGTGGGCGCGAGCCGGACTAAGCCCGCTTAACGGGTTGAAAACCTTGTCTGATCCCGTCCGTTATTGCGGTTACGGGCAGTCCGCGAGTACTCGCTTAATTTCCACCTTGTACTGATGTACTCATTAAAAAAATTTAAAAAAAATGCAACACTTTCTGTTGTAGGTTTGTAAGCAAACTCCATTTTATTCCACTGAACCTTAGACTTGAAAGATGCTGCAAAATTCAACCTAATTAAAATCCAAATCAAATCCAAGCAAATAAGATAGGAAAAAGAAAGATCCTTAACCAGATCGAGATCGCAAATTGCACACTCAGGTCGCACACACGAGACAATAAATAAAAAAAAGGATATGAGAAAGGGTAAATGCAATTACATCGTTTGAGAGTGACCCAAACAGAGCCGCTCTCCACGATGCCTTCGAACATGGCCTTCAACTCATGCAACACTTGATGTTGTACCCACTTAATTTTTTTTGAGGAACCAGTAGCCCACCCAAAAAATATACGGTAGGTTTGTAATTTTGTATAGATATTTTATTTTATTTTTTTAAATTAATAATATATATATATTTAATAATATATATATATCAAAAAAATAACGGGTAGATTGGCTTACCCAATCCTGTACCCGCTGCGGGCGCGGACCGGGCTTAGCGGTCCACGTGGGCTTTTCCCCCTACCCAAGCCTGTCCAATTTCGCGGGCGGGCGGGACGGGCAGGGCGGGCCGGCCCGCGTTTGCCCAGGTCTAATAGAAACCCCTAGGAGTCGACAATCTTAATGTAGAAGCGAGGCCTAATGCGCCAGATTCAGCCAAGAGGAAATGGAAATCTTCTAGAATCTACTATCGGCGAGCGCCGACAAGGCAGTGGCGGGCGCCAATTCTGCAGGTGTCGTTGGGTCTTCAGCGGGTGTTGTAAGTTGGCGGGCGTCGATCCCTTGGTCGCGGGCGCCGCCTCTGCATTCTTTTTTTTTCTTCTTTTTCTCGTCTTGTCTTGTCCACTTCTTCTTTTTATCTTCTTCCATGACTCTTCTTTAAGCTTCTAAGGTTCCATAATGTGACTTTCCTCTTCTCTTTTAGCTTGACTTTCGAGAATCTACATTGATGTGAGGGTTTCTTGACCAAATAAAATTGTAGTCAAGACCCCGCTATATGATAGTGGAGTCAGGTTCGTTCCGCATGAGAGAAGTCAACATTTTAGTGTTTCGGGGTTCGGGAATAGAGATAAAAGGTGGTTTTCGACAAGGATTAGAGGGGTCGATGTCGACTAAAAGTGAGGGGTTTGCCTGCATAAACTTTAAAGCAATGAAAAAGCAATAAAAGTGCAAATTTCCAAGGTAAGAGGTCACCACAAGAATAGACACATGTGTAAATCACGAATCACACAAAGAAGCATGCTTTGCATCAAAGAATCAATTCACATCAATTACAACAATTTAGGCAAATTGACTTTCGTAAATAAACCTAATTGTTTCTACCTTTTCTTTATTAGGATTAATTAATGGTTGCGAATATAGATCCTAATTACTATCCATCCTTGAATTCTCATCCAAGGGCTAAGCATAGAAGTAGATGATGATAGAAACACACACAATCATGGTTTCATCGATTAAGCACCCATGCCTATCGTTGGGCTCACGCCAACCCTAGAAGAGGAGAATTAGAAACAAGGCATAGAAATAAACAACTTTAACATAGAACTAAAACTAACAACCATTCTCAATCTCTTCCTCTTCTCCTCTCTCTAGGCTCTCCTCTTTCCTTCCTAACTACTTGCATCCGAAGATGACTTGGCTTCAAAATCTTAAAACCTAGGTCAAACCTAATCCTTGCCCACCAAGGAAAACTAATAATAAAATAATAGAAATAGATATATCTTTTATCTAAAAGATATAAAAACTAAGAAGTCTATCTAAATCATAAGGAAGAATAGATAAAAGATGGAAAGATAGATAAAAGATCTCGTGTATAATAATCCTTGAAAGATTCGTCTCAATCCACTCCGCTTTTGTTGCGTCTCTGATCCAGTCAACGTCGACCAGGGTGGTCGACGTTGATCACTCATCAGTTGTGGTCGACATCGAGTAAAAAGTGATCGACATCGAGTGGATTGGTCGACGTCGAGTGAAGACAGGTCGATGTCGACCTCCTTTCAGCTTTTTCAACATTCAACTCCGTCTTGAAACTCACTTTCCTGAGTCCTCGTTCGTCCGATTGACGCATATAAATATGCATTGGAAAGCTCTTTTTTAGAACTATAACTCTCATGAAATCATCAAAACTTGATTCAAAATGATAAATGGTGAAAAGTGGGGTTTTCTCCCGTTGCACCATCCTATGATCTTCCTTTAGCTACTCCAATGTCTTCATGGGATTCCTTCAAGCTCCAAAGTGCATCCAAACTTTTCCAAATCTGCTATAAATCCCTAAAAATCACACAAAACTTTGTGTAGACTCCATATCTTGCAAATAATCAACAACTACACAAGTTTCATTCTTTCCCAATACAAAATATGCATAAAAGACTCAAATATGACTAAAAATATGACTCTAAAAAAGACCAAAAACGAGGACATCATGCATAAATAGACATAAAACGCGTAGATTCCAAACTTTACAACTTTAAAGAAAATGAATGTACTTTATGCCAAAAACCTATTTAAATGCAACTTAAATTACTTAAGAATGACTCAAAATGCCTATAAAAAGCATGCGTTATCAGGGAGCAGAGGAATAAAATTATATTTAACCGATCCTCCCAACTTAATATTCAAGAAATTGTGACACAAGCAATTATAACTGAAAGAAACTGTAACTTGACCCAAAATGAAACGACCAAATATAGAAACACGAGATCTAAGCTAAATAAATGGAAGAAACCACCCAGGGGGCACATCAAACTTAATGTTGATGGCTCAGTAAAGAACTTGGGAGAATGTTACAAGGGTTGCATTTTTAGAAACGACTTGGGTGAGGTTGTGGATATTCTCTACCGGGAATCTATCCCTAGCTCGGTGTTGCAAACAGAAGCCCTAGCAATAGCTTTAGGGATCAAGAGAGCCATCTCTTTAGGGTTAAAGAAGCTAGTCGTTGAATGCAACAACATAACCGTCATCAATGCGATCAAGAGGAAGAGCTACGTTCCTTGGAATATTCTTAGAATTATCGAGGAGATTGAGCGACTAAGAGGCAGCTTTATGCACATCGTCTTCCAGCACTACTATCGTGAAGCAAACTCGGCCGCTAATCATATCGTTGTATCTATAAGGAATTGTAATTCCCTCTTATAGAGACTTTTATAAAATCATCTGTCAGGATCATCTTAGTTGATTTTTGTCTTTTGCAAAGATCTCTTTATCTTGAATAGTGAATACCATTAAAAAAAAAATTCTAGGCTCGAGTATAAATTTTGCAGAATTTTTCCCCAGAGGCCCAGACCATTGGACCAGGCGCAACCGCTCAAGGCCCATGATGAAAACCAAGCTTATATTTCTGTTTTAATTTATTCCATTTTAATAAAAGATATCAATCTCGCTGAGTCGACAAGGAGGGCTTCGTCGTTTGCAGATCATACCAGCACCGCCCGCCCACAGGCCACGGACGAGCAATCCCCGTTTGTCAAACTTCCGGTGGGCCTTCATCTTGCTCCCCGAAAATTTTATTCTCCGAATTCAACTCATTGATGATTTTTTCTAGCAACATATGTTCGTTTCGTTTATTGATTGGATTTTACGGTTTCGAGTTTCGCAGATCGGTGTATGAATCGGGGTTCAATTTGATTGGTTAGTAGCTTCCTTGATCGATCGCATAATTTGAAGCTACGGTAGAGACAGGAAAGTCTCGGGGTTACGGCGAGTGTGTGTCATTTGTAGTGAAGAGTCATGGGGTTCTTCGTCACAACCCTAATTTTCGTAGTGATTGGGTTCATCGCGTCTCTTTGTGCCAGAATTTGTTTCAACAGAGGGCCTTCTACGAATCTGTAATGTTTTCGCTTTTTTTAATAGTTCTATTTTTTTTTTAATCTCATGAGATTGAAAGCTTGATTCTAACATTTCTATCTGGTTACTTCTCAATTGTGAATCATTGTTGCTGGGGAAGAGGTTGCAATTTCTCATTTTGGGGGTTTCGATAGGAACAAAATGTCCCACTTTTACTGGTTTTGTCTGCATAACTCCTTGTGTCATATATTTCTATCTGCTTACTTCTTAATTGTGAATCATTGTTACTGGGGAAGGGGGTTGCAATTTCTCATTTTTAGGGGTTTCAATAGCAACAAAATGCCCCATTTTTACTGGTTTTGTCTGCATACCTCCTTGTATCATGTATGAAGTAGATTAGTTTAAATATATGTACTACTTTACACGGATCTTTGTATGTCTCTTGAGATTCTTTCTTGTTTCCTTTCCATTTATGCACATGATTAATTGGAGAATTGTTTAAATGTTTAATGCAGGTTTCATCTTACTTTGGTAATTACAGCAACAGTCTGTTGTTGGATGATGTAAGTCTTTTCTTTTCAGTTGTTAAAAATCTTCTATATCACTGCTTGATACACAATTGAAGAGGATGGGTGAGAGTTGAAACCATTCTTAGGTAGCAATCTTCTGTACCAACATGTTATTGCTTTGAGACGTAATATGGTAGACGAAAAGGTGGTTCTTTTTTCTTGTCTTTTTTCAATACAAGAACCTCGAAGTGGGAAACATGAGTTAATTAGAGTTTGCTAGAAAGATGGTGAAAGTTATTGGATTTATGACTCCAGTTTAGGCCAATGGAAATTACCATTTACAATTTGATCAATTATGTTGGACAGTTCTTGCTTGAACAAGCCAGTTGGTGGTATTGCTGATTGCGAGGTGCATTATTAGGAATGAATAAGATTTATATCAGGCTAAATTTCTCGGGGTTAACTGATCAGTATGTTTGAAATATGGTGAAGGGGGTAACATATTAGCTGTTGTGTAAGAGAGTAATGTGTCAGGGTAGCATTTGTGAGAGAAAGAACACTAGAAGACGGATAAAATAGTGTTGGTAGATGGCACTAGATTGCAGAAATGCTTAGGATAGAAAGAGTATTCTCATGATCGTCTCCCGTACAAGGGTCAAGAGGATAAACCCGTTGCCCAAACCAAGAGTGCATCCTTGTCCCACAGCCTAGGGCCAAGAAAATACTCTAGCAACTTGATGTTATTATAATTAACTGAGTGATTCATCTCCCAAATTAAATATAACTAATTTATAAGTTGTTGGCACCTCCCTTCATTCCCAACTGATTCTTTGATCCAAATCTTCTACTACCCTTTCATTCTTCGATGCCTTGCTGCATTATATTGAGTTTTGATCTCTAACCCATAATCTTAATGTCACATGTTGCCTTCCTACACAAAGATATTTTTTTATCATTTTTTTCAGTTTATTATATACTCCATTTTCTAATCAATTATTCAATTCAAAACAGTAAATTAATATTAATATATTAATGTTAATATATAATTTAAACGAAAAATAATTTCAATGGGGTGGCATCATCCCATTAATCACAGTTTTTTTCCTTAATACACTCTATGTAATATATTCTCGTGCCATTACGCGAATTTTTAAAAATAAAATCTCTACACGTGCTAGTGGACAACTCAAGATCGAGTTTGGCTCGCAGGCTAGAAAATTGGAGAGAGGTGTTGGAGTCTTAAGGGTTTTAGACTGAGTAGGACCAAGACCGAATATGTGCAGTTTCGTTTTTGGAGAGGTCTAGTCCCCAAGAAAGATTTCAAGTACCCAGGATAATTTGTTCAAAGCGATGGAGGAGTCGACGGTGATATCAATGATTGAGTAAACTAAAAGGTAAATTATACATAACGGTGTTAGATACTTAGATCGGCCTTACTATATGGCTCCGAGTGTTGGCCAATCACTAGAGCTCAAGAATAGAAATTGCAAGTGGCAGAGATGAGAATGTTACGATGTATAAGTGGTCATACGAGACTTGACAGAATCAGGAATGTTGACATTAGAAGGAAAGTTTGAGTTTGAGTATTGTAGACAAACTGCAAGAGTTCAGATTAGGTTGGTTTGGGCACGTTCAATGGAGACCCGGTTCGGCACTAGTTCGGAGGTGTGAGTGGTTGGACCTTGGAGCTATCCGTAGGGGTTGAGGTAGACAAAAGAAGAGCTGGATTGAGGTTATTCGACATTTGTCTCCTTTCGTTCTGGGTCATTCGAAAACACTCTTTCGACTCATTCGAGGAAAGAGTGCGTACATCATGACCCCCAAACCCTACTCCACAGGAACTAATGAGCTGTTATTGTTGTAATAATAAAATGAATCAATATTATAAAATTAAATAAAATATTAATAAAACTTATCGTAAAATAAGAAAGGTAGGTTTAATAAAGTAAGAAATTATAAATAAAATTTACAATAAAAGTATCTTAGAAATCTTTTTAAAATTCATTTTGAAATTTTATTCTTTTTTAAAGTACTAGTATATATAAATATTTTATGTTACCCATATTGGTTAGTCAATTAAAAAAATTAATTAATATCATTGTAATTTTGTTTGATAGTTTTAAATATAATATATATATATATATTAATTTTAATTTTAATTCAATGTTTTAAACAATGATTAGAAAATAAAAAATAATATAAGGAAACAAAAAAATTCCTCTTATAATCTAATTGGTTAAAAAATCCTACAATTAATGGGATGATCACACATCATAAAAACATGGTTCTCATTTAAAGTATTATATAGATATAGATATATAGATTTGAGCTTTGAACTAGGAAATAGAAGTGTAATTTTGCTATGATTTTAGGGCATTATTACATCATAATATTCAGTCGTGTTCTACTAATTGCTTACTTTTACATGTTCTATCTCCTCATATTTGTTAAATTTTCTCCAATTTACCCGTGAGCACGTTTTAATACTATCGGTCTAGCAGTTGAAGCATTCTTCTTCATTGCAAAATTTTGTTTGCTTGCACAGGTGGGCGATTGTTTATCTTGCACAGATGAAACCTCTCATCGTCCCAATTTTGAATGAAGCAGAGTAATCTGGTCGTAAGTGGCCTCAAATGATCTCTTGTCAAGAATGTTTGCAGTTTGTTAGGAAGAATGCTCCCTTTCTTTGAAGCCGCATTTGTTAATTGCCCTTCCTACTTTCTTCAAGTAGGTTTTGTATCAAATTCTTGTTATCATGGCACAGAGAGAACATTTGAGTCGTTTTCTGTATTATTGTGCATCAGTCTTGCCTGGCCAGTTTAACGGAGCTTGTATGTGGATGAAATCATTGTTGGACAGTTGAAAATATACTTGCCCTTGTGTACTAATTCTTCTTTGTCATGGCAAGTCAGAGTGTACTTGTCTTACTAGTTCAGCACTTTTATGCGCTCATTTTTTACATTAATGCGTTTTTTGATACATAGTACTGTATAGTTCAGTACTGAATTTATTAAAAAAAAATTGGTATTACACCCATTTTACTACCCCTCTGTCTCAAAGTACATGTCTTTTTAGAAAAGAGCACGAGAATTAAAAGGTATGTTAAGTGTAATGATTAGACTTGTATTTGTTTCTTTTTTATTATTTGTGAGGAGGAGAATAAAGGTGAATAAAAATTAGAGTAATGATTATATTTAAAAGTAGATTAAGTGTAATGATTAAATCTAAAAAGACCTGTATTTTTGATAAAATTACATGTCTTAAAAAGATATGTATTTTAGGACGGAGATAGTATTTGATTTCTTTTGTTAAACAATTTTTATTAGTTTTAATTAATATAGAAGAGTACCCTACACGCACCAAATTTCTCCACATAATACAGACATTTTTTATGTAATACATAATCTATATATCTATATATAACTTTAAGTCATAAGACTCTGCTGAGGTGGCGATTAGTCCTTGAATTTCGATACTTTGGCCAATCACGTTTTATTACTCCTTTCAAATTTTTTTCCCTTCTACTTTTCATATTCCCAGAATCAAAGAAGCGGCCTAGGGTTCCCGGCTATCACTGCCTCCAAACCTCTCCCGTTTCGATTTCATCTTCACACCGCTTCTTTCCCTTCCTCGGCTTGGAGTTCTACGCCATCAAAGTGAGGTTCTGCCTTTCTTCCACAAAACATACCCAATTCCCCGATGATCTCTTAAATTCAAATTCTCACCGTCCGATTTCGTTGTCAAACGCTCACCGCCAACCAATGGCTGATTCAGTTCCATCAAAATGACGCCTCTTGGGAGGTCGCCACCTCCATTCTCACCTCCGACCAGTTCTGCCTCCACTCATACTCTTTCTCGTCCAGCTTCGAAGTTGAATTCTTCGTTGCACATATTCTCAAATGCAAGGTCCGTTCTCTGTCGGCTTTTGTGTCTTCTTCCCTTTCAATCATGCCATCATGAATGGAAACGAATGAATTTATTACCAATTGCTGCCATAGAATCCAAAAGGTTTTTAACGCTTTGAGTGAATTATGGTTACTTCGGGCTAAATTTCTTTAGATATTAGTGAATATCTGCTGAATTATGTTAAGAGGTGTATTTGTGCTGATGTTTCTGACGTGGTGTGTTTCAAGTGTGGGTCGGTTTTGGTAAGGATTTCATCCAATTAGTTTCAATACTTGCTAATCTCAGTGAAAGGGAACCTTTTGGTTCTTTAATTGAGAATCAGTCTAGGATTGTAAACCCCTTACTCAATCTCAAGGACAGTGCAACTTCATTATTTGAAAATGCTGAAATTAAGCTCACTCAACTTTAAACAATTTTATTTGTCAGTTCAGAATGACGGGAAAGAAAAGGATTTTTATATGTCCATGGATTTCCCAAACTCTTCTTGTGTTTTCTATTTTATTTGTTCAATCTTTAATGAAAATAATTACAATACATTTCTTTGAACTTCATATTTGTTGTATATGATATAAAGTACCTTATAGATCATCTTATAAATGCCAATTACCTAATTTCAAAAAGGTACTAAAGAAGGGTTATCCTCTTTTATAAGATAGCTTAGGGACAAGAATATGATATTTTTTAGGCATTAAAAGAATATGATATTTCATTTTTTTTAATCTTTCACATATCCTATCATTTATCATCTCAACTGGTATTTTTCTACAAAAACCAATTACCTATAATATGAGATTCTCTTCAAGTTTATCCTAATACATATCTTCATTTCTGATTTCCTCTTATCCTGTATCCTATTTCCCAATATCCCAATTACCTAAAATTTTAGATTTTTCGAAATCTTTTTTTTTTTAATTCGTTCAGATTATCTGATATTTCAGGTTATCCTAATACATATCTTAATGTATGATTTCCTCTTATCACAATTACCTAAAATCTCAGATTTTTCGAAATCTTTTAAAAAAAAAAAAAAAAAAAATTCGTTCAGATTATCTCTGATATTTCAGATTATCCTCTTACCCCTAAGCTATTATATTTACTTACCACTCATCATGAATGTGTCCCTCTTTATTTTAGTTTATATAATTCCTTGGACATCGTATAAGCACACTTATTCTCACCACACTATGTTTCTGAACATTCAGTGTGTGTGTGTATATATCCATGAATGTGTGTGTGTGTGTGTGTATATCAATAATGTGGCATTTTGTTTCGATTTTGTATCTTCTATTATAGGTAGACTATGTGCTAAAGCGTTATATCCTACTGTTTGTTAAGATTCAATTCATCTTTCAATTGTATATAATCAGTCCATCTCATCTGCTATTGTATTTAATTACCTGACCCCCTGAAAAATAGGCTTGGAATTCGCAAATGAGACTTGCCTAAATATGAAGAGGAGTTGGAAAAGATTGCCAAAGCTCATCTGGAAGAGTTGAAGAAAGAGACTTTTGAGACTATGGACACACAAAAGAAGCGGTATGTTGTTTATATCCTTCTCAATCTCATTACCTCTTTCATAATGTGTTTTTGAGATTCTTTTTTTTTTGTAAGGTTCCTCATCTCTTTCGGTAGAAGGCATGGTAAATCGCCTTATTGTAGTTGCATATGTTGCAGTGGCACTTCCTGTAAGATATCCAATGCCAAATTTGTCGATGGTTTTGTGCCTTTGTATACATGTGCTGGATATGTGTATATAATGCCAAAGAAATCTTATTCTTAGCATTTTTCATGCACATTCAATTATTCTTCTGCCAACATGACTCCCTTTCTCAACAAACCAAGTCAGGTTGATGAACTCAAGTTCTTTAAGCAGACGTTATAGCATATTTTGCAGCACTTGCAAATTCCCGGAAACAACATTCAACCTTTCCACAAAGAGGGACTTCCAATCCTTGAGAAGCAAATACTCGGCATTACATAGGCCTAGAAAGCCCTATCCTCCACTGTTGCAATGACAGATTGCCCAGCCTCAGTCACATTAGAAAGTGGGGTGAACTCTCAGTTGCAATTAGTGAATGCACAAGGGTCTTCTGTTCATATATATATTGCAGCTTGACAAGATTTCTGGCATACATGGTTTTAAATCCTTTTCATATGGCATTAGCTCTTCCCAACCAAACATGATGAACTCTTTCACAGAAGCACCATCTGGTATGTGATTCAAAACTTATGTTTTTATTGTTTATTCGCTATGCATTTTTTGAATATATGCGTGGTCTTTAATTAGCTTGATGTTACTTATGTGTGTTTTATGGTGGTGCCGTGTTTGTTTTTGAATCTATTTTCTGATTATTTATTCCCCTCCTTGTGTTCCAGTTTTTTTTTTTTTTGGAAAGTGCTTTATGGCTGCTTTGAGTCAGATCTATTGCGTTCCCGACTACCCGTTACATGCGTTACTTGACTGAATGCAAGAAATCAACTTATTGCACCTGCAGATGCGACAGTAGGTCACCTGGAAGAGCTGAATCGATGAAAGAGACTTTTGATGCTATAGACACACAAAAGAAGCGGTACTTTGTTTATATCCTTCTCAATCTCATTACCTCCCTTCCATTCATATAAACAAACTGTTTTTTTTTTAGGATTCCTATGAACGAAGTCTAACGCTCAAATTGTGGGGATTGTGGACACCGATAAGTGAGATTTCAAGTGATATTTCGTGGAAGTGCAACAACTTAGCACCGTTTCCCGTCACCTTTTTCTTTCCCGAAGAATGATATTGTATTTAACTTCTTATAATAGATAATAAATAATAGATTTGTTAACATAAGTCACTATTTCTATTTTTTTTTCGTTCATTTTTTTGTTATCCTTATAATATTTTTTTCCCCACAGACGCGCCATGGCGCGGGAATTGTACTAGTAATATTTAAATAGGATCATGATAAATCTATTAAATTCAATTAATAAAATTTTGTCGTTGGCAAGCTTATCAATTTATCTATTATTAATACTACACTAGTTCTTTTCCCGAACCTAATCTTCCAACCCAACCTTTGGCGGTAACATACCCTCTTCCTATCTGTTTGAGTTTAAGGCAATTTGGATCTCTTACTTTTTTTCAAGTTCCACATATTGAGTGGTGAAGATCCCAACAAACATTTGGCGGAGTTTCACCTATTAGAGAGACAATTTGGCCAAACAATGTAACAAAAGATCAACTAATGCTCCGAGCCTTTTCATTCACATTGAAGGACTCGGCGAATGAGTGGTTCTATTATTTACCACCGGGATGCATTACCACTTGGAAGGAGATGAAACGGAAGTTCCTTGAGAAGTACTTTTCGGCCATCAAGCTCAACACGCTCAAGAAGGAGATAAGTAACATTGAGCAAGCGAAGATGGAGACATTTTATGAGTATCTCAAGTGTTTCAAAAAGCTATGTGCGAGCTTTTCATATAATGGGTTTTCACTTTTTAGAGAAGAACCTTGTTCTTTTCTTGCATGAGGGCTTGAGAGACGACGAACACTGGAGTGTTGATGCTTCAAGTGGTGGCAACATCCTTAACAAGACGCCGACAACCGCAATGGAGATGCTTTGAGAACTCGCAGAAGGTTCAAGACAATTTAACAAAAGGGCTAATGCTCGCAGGGTGCTAGCTATGGAGTCTTCGGATTCGGCTGTCCAAGCCGAGTTGAGGGAGATGAAGGAGCTCTTATGGAGAATGATGATGAACTCACGGTAAAAACTCAAGGTGTGTGAGGCATGTCACTCCCCACAACTCTAGTCGTTGCTACACCCCTCGCCTCCGCTATCATATGGCTGTTGCCGGGGCTTAGCATATGGTTCGACTGATCTTATATTCTTATGTCTTTGGTGTGCACATTCTGCGCCGATAGATTTGACAACTCTTGGCGTGCAAGTTGCAAAGTGGGCCTTGCACACCAAGTCTAACAAATTTAAAAAAACTAGTTTTTACATTTATACATATATCTTCTAATTTTTTTATATGTATTTATCTAAAAGCACCTCAAATCCCGAAAAGGGCTGGAAACCCCACTCGAAAGGGCCCGAAATAAATCACGAAAGAGTTTAACCAAAATCCGTGTTTGTTTGGGCCGGTTTTTCGTGGTGCAGTTTTGTTCGAGCGGTGTTCGCCTATGCTTTCAGTGTGTCTACGCGATCTTCTGCTTCGTTGGGGTTCTGCCGTTTGAAGTTGGGATGAGCTTCTCTGAAGGTTTGTTTTCACTGTCCAAAGGGGATTTTTGATGTATTGCTACCATCATCGGTGCTACGTCATGGTGGTGCTTTGCTTCGCTTAGTCCACGCCCCTAATTTGCTAATGTTAGGTTTGCTTAGACTCGTCATTTGTAAAGTGCATTTCTGCCTGTTTTACTGCACCTTTATCCGTATTATGTTGTATGTCTCGACGTTTTCCGTCTATCGACTTATCGAGATTTATATGATGTCGAATTCTTAACTAATTTTAAAATAAAAAAGAAAAGAAAAGCGTTTTCAACATTGAGGCCGAAAGTCGCAAATTTCCAACACATCGAGAAAGCAAAATAAAAGAGTGCCCTCAAACAAAAGCGGGCAAGCGACGGCGAAACCCACCCCCTAAGGCCGCCCCCCAAAAATTCACCGGCAGAGCCTCCCTCCATAGCCACCTCTCTTTCTCCCCTCCGTTGACGGTGAGAGGGAGAGAGAGAAACCAGCAGAAGGCGAAGGCTTTTAGGGGAGGAAGGACGAGGATGTCGGACCTCGATAGGCAAATTGAGCAGCTGAAGAGGTGCGAGCCGTTGAAGGAGTCGGAGGTCAAATCCCTCTGCCTCAAGGCCATGGAGATCCTCGTCGAGGAGAGCAACGTCCAGAGAGTCGATGCTCCTGTCACTGTAAGTTATCGTCTTGTTCAGCCGTTTTGTTTTTCCATCTCGGAGTTTTTTTTGGATGTGAAATCGTGTTCTTTTATTTCATTTCCAAGCCCTTTCTTTGTGCTGCATGGGAGATTGATTGTTGTCGGTCGCTTTTAGCTTAGGTTTCTATTTGTCAGGGCTGCACAGATGTAGAAAATTTTCCAGAGGGGAAAAAGTGCATTTTGGGGTTAATATGCTGTGTGTAAGTATCTGGATTTGTTTAGTTTCGATGAAGTAGGGAGGTTATTTGCTGGTGGACTGTTAGTTGTGAATGCTGATTCAGTGTGGCAGATTAGGGTTTTGGAGCTATAAGCCCATAATATAGGTTTGCGGCTTAAGTTGAGGCTGCAGAGTGTTGATGAGAAACTCTTGAATTGGCTTTAAAAGTTTTTTGATTGAACACCCTGCAAAAATCATAATGGAAGTAGGAATATTGCTGCATTATAAGGAGGTGAGGCTGTTGTGCAAATCAGCCATGTCAACGTCCCTGGGGTGTATCAATTATCTAGCACCTCACTTTGTTTGTGCACATGGAAAGCGGTGTTTGGAATTGACGAGGTAGTTCAGAATCCATTGTAGAAAACAGACAAGGATAAGAGAAAAATAGTTTTCTTATGAAAAACTGAAGGACTCGGCATTTATACACCAAATGCATAAATGATCCACAAATTCTCCTTACCTCCTGTAATTAGGAGATTGAACTAGATTGTCAAGAAATTTAGTGTAATTTTTTTTTTCATCGTGTGCTGGGTTGGCTGGATGATAGTAGCTCGTTTTGACCTCATTTCTTTTTCCATCAATTGACAAGACCAAGTAAAACTTCTTATAAACTGCCCCTTGTTTCTATTTCTAGCCTTCCATTATGGGGTAGTGAACTTGGGAAAAACCTTGAAAAAGTTTAGAAAGGAGTTTTGTATATATTTAGGGCCCGTTTGGTTCAAGCTAGGGAAAGGAAAGAGATTCATTACCTTTATGGGAAGGGAAAGGAAATGATTAGTGTTTGATTGCATTTTTGTTTGGTTGACTTAGAAAATGAATCATTGAATTCCCTATTACCTTCATGAATGTTTGGTTGAATTTATTTAGGAAAGGGAATCTTAATGTTTGTCGTTTTTAATTTGTAACAAGTAATGATCATCAACACTAACTTAGAGATATGTAAAAGCTCAGTTTTGGAAAAAAAAAAATTCTATAACTTAGAGATCTGTAACAAGGAAGTTTGACAATTTCCACCAAAAGTTACAATTTCCAAAAAAAAAAGTTAACAGAAGTTAAGACAATACACAACAGAAGTTAACAGAAGTTAAGACAATACACACCAAAAGTTAACAGAATACACACCAAAAGTTAACAGAAGTTAAGACATTACACCAGAAGTTAACAGAAGTTAAGACATTACACCCGAAGTTAACAGAAGTTAAGACATTACACACCAGAAGTTAACAGAAGTTAAGACAACACACACCAGAAGTTAACAAGAGCCCATCTGACTCGTATCTGACTACTAGACCCACCCCACATCCCATCTATTCATCAGCCGAAGCGTCTGAATTAATTTTGATAAAAACCTGCAGTCGATCTGTTCCATCTTGCTGGTGTATGCACCTCTGTCAGCCCCTCTCTCAGCTTAACATACAGCTCCCACTTCATCCTTTCAGTAACGTGGACAACATCATATATAATCCTATCAACCTCAAAATCAACCCATTTGAACAGCCTGCTATTTCTAGCCCTCCAAATACCACTCGCCACCGCTGCCCATAACAAAACATCATAGATTCGTACACTTTAGTTCAAAAGACAGCAGAGCAATTCAAAACAGCCCGTAAAACACCGTTAAACATTCACAAAATATATGCTTGTACAACCCACCTGATCAAGAAACTATTCTGAACATAGGGAATTAGAGAGCCATCCGAAACTATCAATGGTTTAAATAAAATGAAACAAGCATCATAGATTCATAGTAACTCATTTGTGTATATACATGTAGTGAAAATAAAGCATAACAAGATTGATTCAAAAATCTATTCGGAATATTGTGGAGGTAGAAATTCATACAAAGTAAAGTCTGATGTGATGCATTTCATGAAGAAGCACCAGATCATCTAAGCAATTAGCGAGACTTTTGGGCCAACTAGGAATCATAGCTAACAATGTGATCGTATAAGCACCAGATCAACCCACCTGATAAAAAAACTCTCGGTTGCGTCTGTTATTTTCCGGATTCAAGAGGGAGGATGGACCAACTAGGAATCATAGCTAAATAACTCAAGCAAAAACAAAGTGATCAAAGGAGACAATAGACAAGCAAAGTAAAGCAAGCATAACCAAAAGAAAATGAAAGCAAAGTGTTCTCCAACTATGAATCAAATTCAGAAAGATTGAGCAACACTTACAAGGAGACCCCCAAATAAAAAAAACCAAACAGCCCAGGCTGCAACTAGCTGCAGCCACCGTTTTGATTCAATGAGTTCATAATCATTTTTAGAATCGGATACAATCATTCAAATCAGAAGCAATGCATCCCAAAGGAACTGCACTGAACATAACAAGACTAGCTACCAGAAATAACCATATCTTAACATTTCCACTAACAATCAAACAAAATCCAGGTAAAGAAAAATGAGAATGAACAAAATAAGATTCCATTTATATACATAAAATAAATAAATAAAAGAACCAAAAGACCACAATATTAAGAACATTAAACAATTACCTCATTCAAAATCAAAACCAAGAATGTGACACAAATATGGTATTCTAGAATCTATAACTTAATTCTGCTGACACAGAGCTTTGGAGATACACCTACTGGCTCCCACAATGCCAACTTATTCTTCACTCAGTTTCATTTGAATATTTGATGCCATTTATTGAATCTGTGGAGTATGAACTTACTAAAGCTTCAATACACATTAAAATAAAGGTGTGTACAACTTTAAAATTTTAAACCATAGGTAATCAAGGTAACTATCATATGAACAACAAAAAATTATGATCGGGCCAGCAGAGATAATCCCCATCTCTTCATAAATCTGAACATTACCCGCCTACCTAATTTAGAGCCCCTTATTTTTTTTACTGACAATGGAAAGTGGCATACCTTAAGGAAATCTGAAAAGGAGGTTATTTCAGTTGATTTTGTGTCTTGGACTGCAATCCTTCCCTACCTGAATAACAAAAGAAAACAACTTAAAATCTCATATACCATGTGCCTGCTTTTCTAATATTCCTTGGACAGTTTTATCAATTCCTTTCTTCAATGAGATAGGATTTGCCCCTGATGTTACACTAAGCAGATCCAGCTTTGTAATTTCCATTGCATCAGCTAGCTCAATATCCCGAGCAATAGTGACCCCATCATTGACCACTTTTGGGCTTCCAAATTCATCCAAAACCACATTCCCTCTTGCAAATGAGGGCAGATGATCATTAGCAATGACAACAGATGATCAAATACATCACCATCAACACCCTAACTATGACAAAAACCACATGAAGTTGTAATTTTTTAGTCCGAGTCAATGATCCATTACGTCTCTGAAATAAAAAAAAGGGATCCAAGAGTACGTGTATTATTTAAACAAACACATGCTTTGTAGTTTATAGTAGCTAACATAAGCACGTACAAAAACATATACATGCTTTTCTATCTCAATGGGAAACATAAAGGACCTAAACAAGTAACCAATCACTATCAGTACATATATATTAGTAGATATATTCACATACGACGTGTGTGTATAGTATCAATATTGATCTCAGTTTCAATTCAAACATTCAGCATCCAATTAATCTCGATCTATATATTTGTAAAAAACTAATTAAAAATAAGAACAAAAACAATGTTAATTTTGCACAGAACTATTGAGAGCATGCAAGGATTTTTTGTCGCCTAGTTTCCAAATAGGTCTGGTTGTTCTGCATTCTAAAGCAAACCACCTAGCTCCTGTCCCTATATTCCATGTCAGTTCAAGAAAACTAGCAACAATGGCCCAACAAGTAATAACTTTATGACGGTAATTTTAGCAATCAAGAGAAGGTTGTGCTTGTAACTATCACACAATTGATATAGAAGATAACCATAATGGGTCTGACAGTAATTTGTGTGATACAGAATATATGCTACTATACATGCTTACGCTAAGAAACCAGTTAATGAGCTTTTTAGTATCTGGCTTCTCATATCAACATTCATGCCTATGGGTGGTTCAAGGGTACCTCTATCAAATGCAGACCATATAGGTTGTAGAGCCAAAGAACCACTGTGCTAGAAGATAATTATCAAATGCAGACCACATATCCCTCAACCAGCATACAAGGGAATTTATTACAGGGAAAAAAATCCCTGCTAAGTTGGAAATTTAGCACAGAAAAATCAGCCAAATGCCTGAAATTGCTTAGAAAAGAGAAGTAATGTTATCGTTGAAGGTCGAGAAAACCTTCAGATCCCCTCAAAGTGAGAAAACCTTCGAAATCTTGAATCACAGTAAAGAGGAAGAATCAAAGCAAAATTTCCCTCAAATCGACTACCACGCTAGCTTCAATCGAAGATGGATAATCTATAAGATAGATCCACAGAATCCACGCAACACAAAGGAAAAGCACAAGGAAATTGAACCGAAGATAGAAATCCACCGATCGCGAAAATGCGAAGTAAGGGTTCAGTAATTTGACTCACCGAGAGAGATTCGCTCTTCATAGAATGCCAGGTAGGGAAGACGGTAGGAATCAACACAGAAAACCCGGCATAGAGACAGAGATCGGAGGGAGCGAAGGTGCGATTGACGGGAGTAACTTTCGGCGATCCTGTTGACGAGGAATTACGATGTCGGGGGCGTATTCTGAGAAATGAACACCCACAGAAATGAGGGGTAACAAAATGGGCCGATCTGTTTGAGGCCTAAAACACTTTCTTTCCTTTGAGGAGGTGAAACAAACATTTTTTTTTTAGCTCAACTCTAATAAAGTGTTTGATATGGTGTTTTTCAACTAACCAAACGGGCCCTTATTTCTAAACAACCTTCTTGTAATTCCAAGTGAGGGGGGAAATGATAATCTTTTGATGTTGCGTTGGAATGATAAAACTGACCAGAAGATATGGAACAATTCCGAAGATATGGAACAATTCCTTAGTAATGCTGATCTCATGGTAATTCCAAGTGAGCCATATCTGAACAATGTATCCTGATTTCAGTCAGCTATTTGACTTGTTCAGAAGATATGGAACAATTCCTTAGTAATGCTGATCTCATGGTTAGTTCTGTGCAACTGTTAAGAGCTACTGGTTTGTGTCAATGGTGCACTATAATCTCTACCCATTTAAAACCAGGAAAAAGTTAACTACTTGATCAGTTAAGTTGATTGAGAAAACGGGATGGATTATTAGGACATTTTAGCCAAAAGACCAGTTTATGCAGGGCAATGGTATTCAGAATAAAGGGAAACAAGTTATACTTTTTTTTTTTTTGTGTCAAATGTGATGCAAACTCAAAACCTTGCACTCCTTGTCCTGCTTTTCTATGATTTGTGATTACGAAGGAGTACATCTGTTGACTGTCATTTGAAACATGCACTACTTAAATGCAAAGCTCTTAGATATATGATGAAAGACCATGTGCTGAACTTGTCCAAATGGAAAGACAACATTGTGGAATGTAGCCTGTGACATTTTTTATGTGATACCACTACTTTAGTTCATTCAGTGTGGGCAGGCTCAGGTTATATCATGCAAATCTATGAATAAGCTAAGTTAATAACAGAGCTGTTAGCCATGCTATTCAAGATGGATTTTCTATTCAATTTATTACTAGAAAGCTATGAAGTAATTGATGGATCTGTATGTTTGTTTTCAGAATTTAATTTTTCATTCCTTAAACCATAGTCTTGCTGAAGGGTTTTGTCCTTGCATTGTTATATTTTGGTCCCTTTTTTCCCCGCAGATTTGTGGTGACATTCATGGGCAGTTTTATGATATGAAAGAGTTATTTAAGGTGGGAGGGGACTGCCCAAAGACAAACTACTTGTTTCTTGGAGATTTTGTGGATAGAGGATTTTATTCTGTTGAGACTTTCTTGCTTCTGCTTGCGCTTAAGGTATTCTTTTACTTTTTACCACTACTGCCCCTATTTTTGTTAGTTTTATTCTTAATCAAGTTTGTGTCAGGTAGGGCATTGAAAACCTAATTAACTTTGTCAAACTGCTTTTTCTTGTTGGGAGTTACTTATGTTAGTACAGCTGTGATTTCTATGGTGCTTTGAGCAACATTACAAAACTCCGCAGTGGAGGTGTTGTAAAATGAATCTTCTTTCGTTTTTTCCACCACAAATAGTGAGTTTATGGTTTCATTCAGATATTTGTGCTTGATGCAATTTTCAACACTTGTATTTTCTAGGTTTCTAACATGCTACTTCAGTTGCTGGGAAGCTTTTTAAAAATTTATAGTGGTGATTTTCCTGTTTCATGGAGCAGTCATTGGGTTTCAAATGGCTCTTATAATCTTATTATTGGTTTGTGACCAAATTATTCTGTATACTTTAGGCAAAAGGTATTTTTTTCTCTCTCCAATGGTTGATTAGTATTCTGACTAACGTGCAGTACAAATCTAGGTCAGATATCCAGATCGAATAATACTGATTAGAGGGAACCATGAGAGCCGTCAAATCACCCAGGTTAGCATTTTTCTGATGCATCATCACTCAATCATTTACAGCAACACTTCGTCCTATGTTACTGATGTTCTCGTGCTTAACAGGTCTACGGTTTCTATGACGAGTGCCTCCGTAAATATGGATCTGCCAATGTATGGCGGTATTGCACAGAGATTTTTGATTATTTGAGGTATGCTTCACTCTTCAGCCAAAGCTGTTAGAAATGGATTTCATTGTAGTCTCCTTCAAAAAGGGGCTTCGTAGCTAATGCCAAGTTGCAAGGAGGATTTTTTTTTTTTTAAAAAATTATTCACATCATCAATATATTAGTTTGATGATGGAAAAAAGTTGTAAAAGATGTTTCCAGCAGATATATTTCAAAGTGCAGGTTGGTTCATCTCATTAATTGAGATTTCAAGATGTTGCAAATTCAACGACTGAAATTATTTATATGTAGATTTGTAGATTCTTCTTTTAATTCACGGGGGATGGACACCAAAAATTTTCAAGCATATTTAGTGAGATGTTTATGTTCATAAAAGGTTCCTTTTCCAGTTTCATCTTCTGCATGCTTTAGTTGGTGCTTTATTCTATGTACTAGCTAGATTGTCTACCTTAATCTTGCGTGATGTGCTGCATTCATTTCTTTTCATTTTATTGCCTGAGTTTCTCCTGGTTCTGTTGCAGTTTGTCAGCCCTGATTGAAAACAAAATATTTAGTGTCCATGGTGGTCTTTCTCCCAACATATCTACATTAGACCAGGTCAGGCAATTTCCTAGATGTTCTCTTGATTTATATTATATATAGTCAAATTTCGAGGTTTTGATGGTTAGTTGCCAGCTGATTGACAGTTTGCCTATTTTTCAGATCCGAGCAATAGACAGGAAGCAAGAGGTGCCCCATGATGGTGCCATGTGTGACCTGCTATGGTCAGATCCTGAAGACATTGTGGATGGTTGGGGATTGAGTCCTCGTGGTGCTGGTTACCTTTTTGGTGGCACTGTAGTTGAATCATTCAACCGGACAAACAGTATTGATTATATTTGCCGTGCCCATCAGTTGGTTATGGAAGGCTACAAGTGGATGTTCAATAACCAGATTGTTACAGTGTGGTCAGCTCCAAATTATTGTTATAGGTATCTTCGGAAAAACCAACAAATTTTACCGTCTTATTTTAAGGTCGCAAGCTATAGCTTTTGTATGTGGTTTTATTGCAGATGTGGTAATGTTGCTGCTATACTCGAGTTAGATGCTAATCTTAATAAAAAGTTCCGTGTTTTCGAAGCTGCTCCACAGGTTTGTGTAACTAGCCTCATTATCTCCACATAACATTTTCCTACATGTCTTATTCGGTAAACTGTATCTGCTTTTTTAGAGTCTTTCCTTGTGGGTGCAAATGGGGACCTGTCCTCTGACATCTTAGTCGATCTCTTATGAGAATAATCCCGTGAGCTCATTTTTGCCTCTGTAAAAAGATTTGACCTTTGTTTCCTTTCAAACTTTATTATTGGATTTCAATAGTTTTTAAGCTGGATCTTTACAAACCCAGCTTGAGAAGAGTGTTGGATAAATTGGTATTAATATTATGTCACAAGTTGATTGTTGCATTTAATGTGTTGCTTTAGGTTTAATTTTCTAGTTCTAGGTTCATATTTCCTAGGCTGTTTTTCTAGTAGTTATTATGTCTTTTGTAGCTTTACTTTTCAGACTTTGTAGCTTCTCTTGTAAGCTTTAAAGGTCATCTCTTGCTTTTAAATAGTTTTACATCCTGACCCCCCAGACCCCTCCTTAATTGCGGGATACAATGAGATGATGTTGTTATTGTTGTTGTTGAAACTTTCTGGTTTCTCAAGCCTTCATTGCTGAGAACCTTTTTCTGTGTTCACAGCCTTCATTGCTGAAAAAATTGTTTATGTTTCCAGCCTTCATTGCTGAAGATCTCTTATGTTTTCAGCCTTCATCGTTGAAATTACATTTTGATTTCTCATGCCATCATTGTTGGGAATGTTTTCTGTTTTTCAGCCTTAATCGCTGAAAAATGTTAAATGTTTCAGCTTCATTGCTGAATATTCGTCGTATTTTGTTTGTGACATCATATCCTCTTCAAAGTCAGATTTTCATCTACCCTTGCAGAAGAGAATAATGCTGTCATTGGCTCTTATCCAGATCTAGGGTTTCATCTTTTCCCTGGTTTGTTTTGGTTCTTCGTTGGTTCACTTCTCGGATTTCCTGAATGTATTCTCTTCCTTGAGCTTGTTGTTCGTTGCTGCTGAGGGTCTCTTTCAGACTTGTGTAGTTCCGTGAGTCTGGCTAGGTGCTGATTCTAGAACTGTTAGTGCTTGTGCTATTGTCTTGGACTCTGGCTTGTTTCGATTGGTGTTTGTTGAGGCATTGCTATTCCAAAGATGATGATACCACTTTCAAGAGCTATTTCCAAGTTTAGTTTGAGGGGGAGTGTTGGATTTCAAGGATCTTTACAAACTCAGCTTGAGAGGGAGTGTTGGATAAATTGGTTTTAATATTATGTCACAAGTTGGTTGTTACATTTAATGTGTTGCTTTAGGTTTGATTTTCTAGCTGCAGGTTTATATTTCCTAGGCTGTTTTTCTAGTTGGTATTATGTCTTTTGTAGCTTTACTCTTCAGACTTTGTAGCTTCTCATGTAAGCTTTAAAGGTCATCTCTTGTTTTCAAGTCGTTTTCTCCTTGAATAATATGATAAAACAATATGAATAACATCTTAAACTTGTCTTTGCTGTTTCCGTTGCTATTTATGAATTAGTTTCTCATGCTTATTAGCTTGTTAGTTGCATGTTATGTCTCTTATTTTTTAGCTCAGAAACACTAGATTAATGTTTGTTTTCCTGAGGCTTTCTCATAGAATGGGTGAAGGGTGAAGGATCCTCATACTTTTCATAGTAACAGACTTGTATAAAATGGTAAATTAGTTACAGGGTTTATACTGTCATGAAAAATACTTCTTATGTCATACTCCTCGAATTTAACTTTGCTGCTGTATGGTTGCTTGCTTTTCAACGTGTTCAGCGAAAAAGTCCATTTGAGGTTTGATACATTGAATAAACTGCCAGTCAACCATGCAATTAAGATTTTTAATATCTTCTTAGGTTCATCTTCATAGTATATCGTTGCAAGAATGTGATTCTCTGAGCTTAATAGATGATCTTCGCCATTTCTTTCCTAGTTTCAGTTTTATGTTCTAGTTGCTGAAGCTGGCAGCTTGTCTTCAAGTCAGATGTTTTTCTTAGTTTTAACCGTATACATTCTTTCCAACATTGTTAACCCAACAAACCAAATGCAGGACTCAAGAGGAGCACCTGCCAAGAAGCCTGTAACTGATTACTTCCTCTGAAGATACTTCCTTTTTGTGCTGTATGCTCTGGAATGATTTGAGCCTCTGTAGTGATGTTTGTGCGGCGAAGTTGTTGAACAGCACGCTGAAGAAGAAAAGAAAAAGAAAAAGAGGTATGAGTTTGGTTAATGAAGCATTTGCCTATGGGGACAGATTAGATTTGAGTCTTGTCTTCTTTTCTCATGGTACCACTCTCTGTGCTTCAATCCTCCTGCAACTCGTCTTCCCGTGTTTTCTTCTGGTGGATAAATAGCTATGTATGTTGTGGTAGTCTTGGTACGAAACATCACTATACGAAACCCTGAGAACATCTTTGTCTATTTGAAAAGACCAAGGAAATGCAGATAGAGTCATTAAGATAAGAGATCATCATGCTGTGCCCTCATGTAATTGCAAGTTATCAGTCCTCATTGATAGTGTGAAAAAAAAGGAGAGAAAATCCCATTTTGAATTCCTTGACTTTTGGAACAGATTTTTTTTAGGCTAAAAATGTGTCATGTGTGACGTGTGGCCTTTAAATGAGGTTTTGAAGCCATAACAGCTTTGGTTCGGATCCTCTAGTCTGTCCTTATTTATTTTTTTTTTAAAAAAATTCGGGTGGTGAGGAGGGACAATCAGAGGCAGAGGATTTTGGACCAGGCGATCTCCATCGCACTTTCCATTGGAAGTCGATTTGTTTATTCCTGTGCTATATATGTACCCTGTTCCCCGGGGCATCATCTAACGTATCTTGGACCGTGTTTGGCAACGGGATGGGGTAGGTGGATGGGGATGAAATTTTGGGGATGGAAGTGATGAGGATGGAATTTCGGGGTGGACGGGGTGGAATTTTTAATTCAGTTTAATCCCGTTCGTGTTTGGTTTTGGTTTAAAGTTTATGGGATGGATGACACCGACAAAGACAAATTTGCTCCCACTAATTGACATGAAAGGACAAAATTGCCCCTAAAAAATACCCCTCAACTTAAAACCCCCCATCTTCTTCACTTGCCGTTAGCTTCAGCTTGGGAGGACATACGACGGCGGCGGCGGCGACCTTCACTCTGGGAGCAGCCAATCGCACCTCCGGCCTGCCCCAGTGCAACCGACGGCTCCAGCGACGTCGGACTCCATGTAAGTCCTGAATCCCTACTTGTGCTATGTTCAGTGAGTTGTCATAGATTTTCGATGTAGCAGCCATTGGATTCCCTTTTTCTCTAGTTGGGGAAATCGGCAATATAGGAGAAGGGGGTTTTCGATGCAATGTTGAGTAGAGGATATTGGGATTTTGTTGATAGCAGATTGGGTTCAATTTGAGGTTTGGGAATAATCCGAACGAGATTGAAAATAAACCATGTTCGCGTAGGGTTCAAATTTTAGAATTTAGGGTTATGGAATTGGTGATGTTGTCAGCTAATAGAACAAGTTAGAGTGACCCTTCGTAACGTTCTAAGTAGCTAGCAACTCATTTGTGGTCGATTGAATTGCATTACTGGGTTCAATTGCTTGACAGGAAACTCTGGCATACTCTGAAAATGTTATAGTATAATGAATGATTTCTTTGATGGGTGTTAGTTTCGGTGTTAATATTGACATTATTTGTTGCGTTTACTGATTGTCTCATTTTGTCGTACATCATATTTCCCAACACCAAACCGACCTATTCATTCGATATACTAGCGATCCTCGTCGACTGCAATATCGTACCTGTTCATATGGATTCTTCTAGCAAAGTGAAGGGAAAGGCAAAGGGAAGACCAAGAAAGTAGCGTCTGGTTCTGAGGACAAGAACTATGTCCTCGCGGCCTTCTACTGGTCTTTGGAATTGACAAAGAAGTTGATGCATGTGATCCTCGCTTATCAGTGGGAAAATGGTAAGGATCAGTCCTTCAAATGGGGGTCATCACAACCGCATTCGAGGCTGCCACAAGTAAGAGGTGCAACCAGTACACTCTGAAGAACCGAACTCGCGACATGAAGACGATATACCAAGCCTGGGGTAAGTTAAAAAAGGGGAGACCGGACTCGAATGAGACTAGACCGCTAGCACCGTAAGGGAACCTAACGAATGGTGAGACAAGAAAATCAAGGTATGATCTGCTCGCCTTCCCTTTCCCTTACGTCAATGCAAGAGAGACTGCAATGATTCGAAACTCGTCACGTGACTTGAATTGCGCAGCAGGATAGCAAATTAGAAAGGTTCCGGAAGAAGGGGATCCCGCCGGAATTGGAAGAGCTGTTCGACCCGGTGTTCGGAGGCACCGTAGACACCGACAAGTATTGCGTCGCCCCCTCCATGGATCCGGAGGCTATGGCTGCGCAGACCCACAACGAGGCTGAGAAGGAGAGGCTTGATGACCCCTCCGAGGACGATGCTGATGACGATGCTGATGACCCCGACGCAAGGGGTGACCCCAACGGGTCACAATATGAGGGTGTTGAACATGAGTTCGACGAGCCGTTCAACACCCCTCGCGCTGAATCTGCAACACCCTCCATGTAAAACGCTGTCCAGGGTATTGTGGACGACGATGCCTCACCTCTAGTCGGGCGCCTTGAGCTCCAAGCGCAGGGGCGTCACAACCCTCTAGGCCTAAGCGAGGCCCAGGTTCCGAGACGACCTCCTCCCGTAGGAGCTCCAAGCGCAACGTTCGCGTCTCGTAAGGGACCAGGCTGTTCGAGCGTAGTGTCGGGGTCATCAAAGACAGCACGCGTGACATCATTGACATGATGAAAAAGGATAAGGAGAAGGATGAGGTATCGTCCAATGCTCTCTAAGACACAACGAAAGAAGTGTTAGATGTTGTGAGATCGATGGTTGGGGAAGGCCTTTTCGGCGAAGGAGAACCCCTATGGTGCTTCAGCTTAGTCATCATCAAGTCACCCGAGCGACGTAAGGTCTTCGTTCAGCTTGACAGCAACGTCGCCCGACTGAAGTGGCTTCGGTGGTTGTATTCGACCAACGACGGTCAGCAGCTGAGCACCATCCACCTAGAGTGACCGTGACCCATTGCCGAAAGTCCCACCTCTCACATACGAGAAGATTGTCCGCTTAACGCCTTCAATTCACAAATAAGTTGGCACTTTAGAATGTGTTGGAAGACTTATGTCTCTGTTTACTTCATCTGTTTATTTATTATTGCTTCCAAATACCCGCTCATGAAAATGGTAGATACAATTATATACAATTTCCGCATGTGTTGTGTGGCCTTCATAACGTTTTTCCCCTTGTAATAAAGTTGTTCAATGTTGTGCGTTAATGCATCGTTGTTGTGGTTCCTCAGCATTATGTTGTGGTTCATTGTCATCATTGTTGTAAGGAGGAAATCGAGAATTGCAATAAAATATAAATAAAGTACAACAAACCAGATTCCGTCCATTGCAAATGATTACAAGACTTCCTCCCGATGCAGCAGTGGGAAGTCAGGATCGATCCACGAGGAAGCATGTCAGCGGATCCTGCGCAGCGGATGAATCTCACGAATAGAAGTCGACCACAATGCTCGATCTCGACTAGGGTTAGTCGATAGAAGATCGGACAAGTCGATTCACGCGGCAGCAGTCATAGGAGGTTGTCGATATCGAGGAGGCTCTACTCGATATCGAGTAAACTTGTCGATGTCAATGAAGGCTTTGTCGAGTTCCTGCACAACAGAAGCTACGGCGATCTGTGATCGAGGATTAGTACTCGATATCGACCACAGTTAGTCGATATCGAGGAAAAACAGAAACTTTAAAAACGAAATAGATAAAGACAAGGCTTGTGGGATTCGAAAATAAACTATATATGAAAGGGAACTTCCAAGATTGGGGTTTGCAACAACAATAACCAAGCATGCATAAGGCAGGAATAAAACAGATAATCATGTAAATCGCATCGAAGGACCAAGCTTTCGCCTTTTCCAACAATTAGACAACTCTTTCAAGAAACCCTAATTGTATCTACTGATTTTATGTTTATAATCCAAGTTGTTAGCATGGATCTCCATTAGATGGGTAATAAACACATAACAAGTAGTAGATGCTTAAAACATGATAAAAGTCAGATCTTTACCTCAAACACGCATGGCTATCGTTGGGCTCACCCCAACCCTAGAAGTAGGTGGACTATCGCGCCTCATCGCAATTGCAGACATTGTTGATGGAAAATAAACTTTCATTAATAAACCAAACAGAGCTTACAACCAAAAGAAGCCAATTCCGCTCTCGCTTCACAAACTCCTCTTGGCCACTCACTCTCTCTCTCTCTCTACCTCTATGTAACTAATTGTGTCTTGAATTTTCTGAATAGAAATCAGCCCCTAAGGCTTTATTTATAGGCTTCTAATCCTTGCTAATCAAGGAAAGAAATCTCTATCTATATCTAAAGATAAAACATTAATAAAAGGAATATTTATCATAAAAGAGAAATATATCTAAAAGCCTAAAATATCTTCATGACTGGATAAATCTTCTTCTCCATGGATGGATCTTGATATACTTGATAGATCTCTGACTCCTTCGCTCCCAAGAAAGCCCAAACCGCGTCGGACAGGCCCAGCAGCGTCGCGGCCTAGAAAAGCGGTACTCGATATCGAGTAATTTCCTCGATATCGAGCAGAGGTGTGTTGTCGACTTGGCTTCAGTGGTATGCTCGAGTAGCTGGTCCTCGACTTGGCTCGGGTAAGTGCCTCTGGTCTTGTCGATATCGAGTATATAACTCGATATCGAGAAGAGTGTTGCTCAGTATCGGGTTGTCTGGTCAGGTCGAGCAGCTCTCCTCGGATCCTCGATCAAGCTTTTTCCTCGAGCAGGTTCTGTCTCACATCCTTTGTCGATATCGAGTAGTTTACTCGATATCGAGTAATGTCCTGAACTCGAGTAGCTTTAGTCTTCAGTTCCTCGATCAGCTTCTCCTCGACCTGTGCTTTGCTTCATCATTTTTGTCGATATCGAGTAGCTTTCAACTTCCGTTTTTACTTCTTGGTTTTGTCCCGAAATGGTTCCATATTCTGCAATATTAAACCAAAACTTATGTAGACCTCTATTTCTTGCAAATAAGCATATACTACATAAATTCAACATATTCCCATCCCGAAATATGCAAAGTATATAAAACATGGAGCTAAAATGTGCATTTCAACATGGCTATTTTAGTGGACATCAATCATCACCGTCGTCTGTGCATGCAAGACGAAGGAAACGGTCACAAAACGTCGTCGTCGACATCGCCGACGACAAGTGAAGGGCGTGGCTGGTTTTTCGGAATCCTTGGCATATGGCTCACCATTGCGAACCACTACTTCAAAAGGGTGCACAAGGTACCCCATTTCCTTGGAGAGTACACTGGGGAACGATGGGTAGACCAGATCCTAACCCACCGGTCAGACGCCAGGAGCGTTAATGCATTCCGAATGGAGAAGGCGGTCTTCACTCGACTGTGTGGCATGCTGGAGCACCAGTATAGTCTTCGGGGGTCAATGCAACTTTCTATAATGGAGAAGGTTGCTATCTTCGTGAATACCATGGCCTGGGGGTCTAGTCAGCGAAACTCTTGCGAGTGGTTCCTCCGATCGACATACACAATCTCAAAGACAATATCGGAGGTACTAGACACCATGTGCGGGGGCAGATGTAACGGGTTCCACGGGCTAGCAAGGGACTTGATCCGGCCTCGCGACCCTCATTTCCAAGCCATACCCGAGCAGATCAGGAACGACAACCAGTACTGGTCGTACTTTAAGGGCGCAATTGACCGCATGCATATTGAGGCGATCATGCCGAAAGATGACCAGATCCGGTTCCGATGCAGGAAGAGTGCAACAACGTACAACGTCATGGCCGTCTGTGACTTCGACCTTCGTTTCACATTCATATCCACCGGCTGGGAGGGAAGTGTGCACGATGCACGGGTGTTCGATCACGCATTGAAGACGTCGGCACTTCGGTTCCCCCATCCACCGGCCGGGAGGTACTATCCATGCGACAAGGGCTACACTTTCCGAAAAGGGTACATGATTCCTTACTCGACGACGAAGTACCACCCCCCGACCTTCGTCGCATCCCAACCGAAAAACGAGAAAGAAGCCTTCAACAAGTCACACTCTTCCCTCCGAGGAGCGATAGAGAGGTCCTTCGGGGTGTTGAAGATGAAGTGGAGGATCCTCCGTCAGCTCCCCAAGTATCCGATCCGTAAGCAGATTTCTATTATTATTGCGTGCTTCGCCCTCCACAACTACATGCGGGATTCACGCGATGCTTCGGAGTCCGACGACGAAGACGATCCGAGGTTCATGGAGCCTCCGATGGGGAGTGACATCCCATCCGACGGGGATGGTGATGAAGACGCGTACGACGCGGGAGAGGATGTTGGACATGATGACGATGACCCATTTTTCCCTTTCGACGATGCTCCGGGGTCAAACGCATAGATCAAGGCGCCGAGGGACAACATTGCTCAACAGATTTGGAACGACCGTCGTAGGGCAGGTAAACCTTGGATGATCGCATCTCCAGAGTGTGGCCTTGATGTCATTTGTAATTGATCAAAACTGGAGAGGCTCGGATGCATACCACTACTTCAATTGTAATATTGATGGGAGTGGTCTTTTGTATAAAGACATATTGACAACTAGCTATGATATTTTGGTAGGATGCAAACCACTACTTCAATTGTAATATTGATGGGAGTGGTCTTTTGTATAAAGACATGTTCACTGATTTTGTGGAAGACATGATCGAAGGAAAAGAATTAAAGTAATGCAACGTCAATTGTAGTCGAGGCATATACATATCATACATAACTTACGGAAATTGTTTCGGTTACAATTGTTAGGATAATACACCATTGCAAAAGGGTGCAACAACACTCGGCTTACAAAAATGGGGGCCAAGCACCAGAGTTTCAATACAGGTTCACAATTAGCAGATACGAAATACAACAACGCTAGGAAATCTTCACAAAAGGGGGTAGCAACATGAAGGAGCGGCTTGATGTCCTACGCCTTGGTGACCAGAGGCACAATGATCGCCAACATGAAGAGGATAATCCAGCCGAGGAGCCTGTTTAGGCGGGAGAGCCTTTCACACCAGAGCTGGTCCCCTGCGTGCTCCACCCACCAGCCACACATGAAGGAGCACACCTCGGCGACCCTCTGCACGATATGGTCGTTGCTCACCTCAGAAACGACGAGCCTTTTCGTGACGGAGACGCTGTGTTCCCTGGTCTCCTGCAGCTGAGTGTTCGTTGCAATCAGGACGTGCTCCCTTAGGGTGTCCTGGGCCAGAAGCCCCCGGACCTGGGCCAGAAGCCCCCGGACCTGGGCGCGGAGCTCCTTTAGTTCGTCGGCGGCGTATGCCCACATTGAATTATCCTCCGCGACGTCTTTGGGATCGCGACGATCAGATTGTGCGTCGTCATATTCCTCTGCCCGACGACGACTGGACTGGCCCTGCTCGTATGACGTCCTAAGCCAGGGGTACTTGCGAGGGTCACCGCTGGCATAACTACGGTCACTGTCGGAGTCGGTGTCGGATTACGGCCACATGATTTCTACGTTGACATGGGAAGCGTATTGTGAGAATCAATATTCAAACCGGAGTAAACAGAAAGCATCTGAAACATATTGTACGAATGGAAGAGGCAACAACATATTGAAACAGAAACCAAAAAGGATAAGAAAGCAACAGGAATGTACATGAAATCTTGAAAACGCGTACCAACACTTTACATACAGCTTGGCAGAACAAAAGAAATCTGAAGTGAACACATATGCAAAAAGAAAGCAACAGGAGGATCAACATCCTCAATTCATTTGACTTTTCCATGGATGAAGTGAACACATATGTGAAAAGAAAGCAAAATGTAGAAGAAAGCAACAGGAGGTAGAGCAAGCAGTTGAGATAGAGTGTCTGATATGTAAGGTGAGAAGCAACAAGAATCTGAGGAGGACCAACATCTTTATCTAGTAATCAGTTAAGAAGCAATGACATATTGGGATGATATCATGATATGAAAGCCATCAAAAAATGGGATCAAAGTAATCAGTCATTACCTATTGCCACCAGTGATCACCCAAACAGAAAAATAAGGATGAAAGTATTCGGCTCTAGTTCATTATCTATTGCAATCAGTGGTCACCCAAATAGAAATAAAAATGCAAGTAAGATCTAGATCTGCTCAATAGATGCCATAACACAGACACTAATGCAAGAACACACATTGCAACACAAATAAATAAAGAAACAGGCCTTACAAATGTTAGGTTTACAACACATGTGATCAAATGAAAAGTACAACATAAAGATATCTAACCGGTTTGCAAATTTATGTCCAATGAAGAACTACATAATTGATATGCATAATGAAAGTAGATGTTAAGGTGGATCACAAGTGAGGGCAGTTCCATCCAAATTGAAGCTCCAATGAGGAAAAAATAATGCATGTTATGAAGAGGTGTTCTTACTGTTGAGACATCAGACATGCAAGCCACAACACAGTTGGATGTTTTGTGCAATGTAATCTTAGAAACAAATGGGTATGCTTAACTGTTGGGCGCAAGTGACCCCCTATGAAATCAACATCTTAAGATGTCCAGATTTTGGTTTCAGTTCGCCATTGTCAGACTTTGAGGTTTCAATCGAACACCCTAAACACTTACCCATGTCACTGACAAATCCTATACATTTCAATCGTTCACTTGCCGTTACTTTCTTGAGGGAAAACTCAAAGCTTTCAATGTAAAACCCTACAACCCTAAACATGAAAGCCAAAATCATAGATTTTTCATTCGAATCGAAACCCTAAAATCATAACTTTCAACAAAACCCTAGGATTTCAATCAAATTGGGGGAAAACTGTCAAACCCATCAAATTGGAACCGAAACTCTATAAACACTTGATATTGGAGATGAACGGGATTACCTGGCTAATCGAAGATGCAGGACGAAGGAGAAGCTCTCGGAATCGTCGCTCTGGGAATCGCTTCTTGAGACGTGCGTGTGAAGAGTCGGAATGGGAGTGACGATGAATTTATGAGGAGAGAGGGAAGGGGAAGGGGCAAATCTGGGACGTTTTCCTTCCCATCCCGTCCATCCCCCTTCAATCAGGTGCAACCCTCACCCCGTCTCACCCCTCGCATCCCCTGATTCGCATCTCCCTCCACCCGCGGCATCCCCTTGCCAAACATGCAGGCGCTATTCCCGAAAACCCACCCCCATCCCCAGCACCCCCTCGCATCCCCTGCCAAACACGCCCTTGATCACTTAACACTTGCATAGGTGAACTTTTGAACTTTAGAATCATTAAGCTAACGTTTGCAGGTTTTAGTAACAAATTGTGGCATATCTGGAGTTTCCACATGCGATCCCCTCCTTAAACCAATGGATTTTAACGCATATCTTTATTAAAATTTTAACTTAAATCTTCAATTTAGTAATTTCTTTTTAAAACATAACAATAAGATTAATTCAAACACTAAATTGACAAATTATAATTCACAATTAAATCTAAATTTTATTAATATACCCGTCCCTTATGGTATTAACCCAAGTTAATGTCTATAATTAGGGCGTGTTTGCGAGGGTAATTGTTTTTAGGAGGTGGAAATATTTTTTTGGAAGTGAAGAGGATGAAGATTATTTGTAGTGCGTATTTGGTTGAACGAAGTTAGGTTTTTTATATGAAATTAAGGGAAGTGACCAAAAAAAAAACCTTGTCTTTAACTCCACCTCATTACTGTTCACATTCTTTCCTATTACCGCCCTCCTCTCCTCCCCCTTTCCCTTCTCTCCACCATCCCCAAATCAGACTTCAATCACATGCGTGTATGGCGGATAAGGCCTCAGCCCTCCCAATCAAGCCTCAATCCAAGCCAACCCTAACCAATGTCCCCTCCCACTTCCTCCTCCGAGCCGTAATCGCTTTCTTCTTCATCGACATCCACATCGTCCCCTCAATCGCCCCGGTTAGGAATTCGGGATCTGTGATTTGGTACGTCATTTCTACCATCGGAGAAGATGACCAGCTGAATCGAGTTGTACACGAGAGATGTGAGCGATGGAGAAGACAGAGGTTGGGGTGAGAGAGGATCATTTGCATCCGATTGTAACAAAACTTCTTTCTGCCGTCACCATTAATCCCAGTGAGATAATGAGACAACCGATTCGATGGAGGGTGTCGAATTGAGGGCGAGATGGTGGCGGACTGGCGGCCAACAGAACCCAGAAAATTTTTAGAGGTGGAAACGAAGAGGAAGCTGGATGAGCGAGGATGTGTGTTTTGGTGAATGAGGGGATTGAAACACACGCACTAGTATTTGAGAATGATGTGAGAAAAGTAGTGAGCCCATTTGCTTTTTTTATTTAAAAAATTACAAAGATCTCAATTAATCTTGACCCTCCATTCTATTACACTAGAAGGCCTAGATTTGTTAACATTTAACATCATAAGAGGTGTTAACATTATGTATTCCACCAGAAGCTTTGCATGCGATCCCACAATTTCCAAGAGTTACTAAAAACAAAAAACGGTTCACCAATCGAAACACTAATTCAGGGAAAGGGGGTTTACCAAACTGCTCATCAGGTTGCTGGACCTTTCTCTCTTCGTCCTGACCATTGTAACTCATTTCCTAGACCTGCATTCCAAGAGCTCAACTATTTCATATTCAGACTTTCAAGTTCAAATTGTTTTCACTAACTTGCACAAAGGGTTTCCTATGCCAACTCATGTCACACAAAGGGTTTCCTATGCCACACAACTACAGACCCATGTTTGTCGTTTCGTTTTCAGCCCCAAACTTTTACCCCTTTCTAGTTCTGTAACTCTATGGCAACCATTGCGTTTTCCATGCCCCTAACCCACAGATCCACGACACACTTGTCGATTCCCATTCGAAAATCAATTAGTTTATTCGAATCCTCAAAAATCCTTCACAACCTATTTCCCACATTCCTGAACGATTGAGTTAGGGTTTTACCCTCATTTTTTTGCACATCACATTTGGGATTGGATAAAAAAAAAAAAGAGAAAAAAGGGCTTACTTGCCTTTAAATTGGGTTGGCCGAATCCCTCTTCGTTTTCTCTTCTCTTTGGATTTGCAACAACAAATGAAAACCGCCTTTCCCTCCTCCCTTATCCTTATATAGTTTGACTTTAATCTCCCTCTTTAATGTCTTGTCACACTGTACAAATGCAGGCCTAACAAGTTGCCTTTACTCACTATACTGGGTTGGGAAAACCGGTTATTTTTGCCAATAACCACAAAAAACCGTTGTTTACTCTTTTTTTTGAGAAAATTTGGTTAATTGTACCCTTTTTAAGATTTGATTAGGTCTTTAATCCCTTTAAAAAATTTATTGGCCGTCCTAGCTCCTCTTCAAATTAATTAGGTACCATGTACCCTGTCCATTTTCTCTTTCAGCCTCGTCCATGGCGATCGCCACATTTGTCCCTTCTCCTTTCTCGTGCTCATGCTTGCCTTCAATATATCTAGGGTTTTGCTCATGCTTGCCTTCACTTTCGTCCATGGTGATTTGAGTTCTACGTCTGTCACACTCTATCTCAACCACTCACGCTCACGCTTGCCTTCAACAGATCTAGGGTTTCGCTCGAAGATCCCGTTGGACCGTTGTATCCTTCGCCCCACGACTTCCTCGACTGTCGAGCTTCCTTAGGTGAGTCCCCTCTCGTCTTCATCCGTTCAATTTAAAAAATTCCCTGGAACCCTAGAATAATTTCGAGTGGACGAATAAATCCCTTTAAAAATTGACTTTTGCCTCACCTCTAGGATGAATGAGAAGCATAACTTGTATCAATGGTCAATGTGAGAGGAAGGAAGGGGGAAAATAGGAGGAAGGGAGGGGGAATAAAGGGAAGGAGGGAGGGAGGGGTACCCGTACAACCCCACCTAATTTATTTTGTTTAGGATCTAATGACTTAATTAGATTTTCAAAAAAGACTAACTACCTAAATCACTCTTTTTTTCTTTTTCTTTTTTTTTGGGTGGTGGGTCATTTTTTTTGTTGCTATATTTGATATCATTAAAATGGTATATGGAGCCAATTTTCTTTATTTTTTTTTGGTAGAAAGAAGACAGTATAATATTAATATTGCACCTTCCTATCTTGCAAATTTAGAGTACTCACACGGGGATGATAAAATGTTTAGTAATTTGTTATATAAGTGCACCTCAAAAAATAATTGCACTTTAAAAAAACGTACAATAGCCAAGTTAAAGTTTATATAAATCAATTTTACAATTGCAGTTCAAAAGATACCAAAAACAAACTTGTTATTAAGGAAAAATATTTGCTAAAGCTTTCGTAATTAGTTTCCTTTCCATTTGCTTGGTTCCAATCCATTAATCATGTCGCGACTTCGACTTTAATTTCCACGACGAACAGCAAAATTCGGGTCTTGGGTTTTTTAATTTGATGCCCAATCCTTCTGGATGTCGAATGTGTAATTCATCTCCAAGTAGCATTTGTTGTCGTCGTCGACGAACTACCAAGAACAAGGGACACATTTTGTTTGTAAATGATATAGCATAAATTAAAGCATATATTGTATTGTTATCATAATACTTATTACCACTATTCGTACTAAAATGCAATTTTTTTTATAAAAAAAAAAAGGAAAAAAAAAAGTAAATTAACTTACCCTAGTTTTAGCAGAATATGTGCCTCTAGCAAAATAACCAGAAGGGGTGGTCTCTTCTGGCATTTCATGGGTGTAGGGATCCTGCTGAGGGCTGAATGCGCCTAGCATTTCTCTTGTGGTATCCACTGAATTAAAACCCCGTTTAAACATCAATAAATTAATATAGAACCTTGAATTGGTAAATAAAGAACGGTTATCCGGGGTTCGAACTGAGGACCTTGGGTACTACCCGCAAGTCCTTTCCGGTTGAGCCATTTCAGAATGGTTTAAATTAATATAGAACCGATCACAAGTTGTTGGTTGACGCGAACATGTTTGGTTGATGAGATTTTTAATGAGAGGAAAATAGAAGGAAGTCATTTCTGTTATTTAGATAAATTATTTTAAAAGATTTGATTAGAAACGGTATGAAAATAAGCAATCAATTGGTGAGAAATGAAAGGAAGATAAATCACACTAAATTGATGGAATTAGATGGGAAAATTAAAATTAAGCTTTCAACAGTAAATCGATAACTTCTTACATTATGAAATAAAATAAGTTTCGTTCATTTTCTTCCCTAAAAACCAAACATAAGAAAATTTTGGGTTTTTCAAATTTTGACCCCTCTTCTCCCCTTCTCTTCCTTTTCATCATTTTTCCGCCTTTTCTCTTCATTTTTTTTGAACCCGTTGCTAATTTGTGTTTCAGAATTTTTTCCTTAGTATATATAATGAAGAAATTTTAAAAAATATATATTAAAAGAAAACCATAAATTGTGCTATAAATACGATATTTTATCAAAAAATTCATACAATAAAATTTCATAATTTTTTCATATATATATATATGAGTGTGTGTAGCACGATGAATATTTTTTTGAAAAATATTAAAAAAAGTTATAATATCTTTTAAAAATATGTCATTTGTAAATGGAAAAATTTGATAGGATTGAAAAGTGTCGCAGAAACCCCATAAATTGTGGTTTAAATCTGAAATTGATAGTAAAAAAATTAGAGTGGATATTCTTATGAAAAATATCAAAAGAAAATTATAAAATTTGGTTTGAATATGACATTTATAATAGGAAAATCTTGGTAAGATTAAAAAGTAAACAATGAGGTTTGAACCCATGACCTCTTACATTATTTATGCCTTACTTTCTTTACCAACTAAGTTAGACAAATTCATGTTCATTTTCACTTTTTTTTATTTTTTTATCTTAATTTTTTATTATTAAATTCTACGTTTTTCCACCCCCTTGCACACCCTCAGAGATTCAATGTCTAAATTAATTAGTTTGAGAACATGAAATTGATTGTAAGTGGAAGGATCGACCCCTTAAATGAGTCATTTAGTTAATTATCAATTTAAATGTACATGATTGTAGTTGATCGAACTAAACTAGCACTAAAAAGTTTCATTTTTAAATGGAAAAAATTAATATAATTGAAAAGTATTGCAAAAAAAAACTCATAAATTGGGATTTAAATATGATATTTATAATGAAAAAAAAATCATATGAATAAAAATTATCATAATTTTTTTAATACATGTTTAGAATAATAAATACTTTTGTGAAAAATAAAAAATATTAAAAGAAAGTTGTAAAATATGATTTAGACATTTTATTTTTAATTGTAAAATATTGTTATAAATGAAAAGTATCGGAAAAGGATAAACAATGAGATTTGAACTCATAATCTCTTCGATTCATTAATCTTATAGTTCTCTTCTTTTAACAACTATAAGCTAAACAATTGTGTTCTTTTCTCTATTTTTATTTATGTATTTATTCGGCCATCATAATTTAATAGGTGTATCGTAACATTTTAAATTAGAAGAAGAAAAATAGCATCTCAAGTAGTTGTAACATTTTAACATACCTTTAAGTCCAGTTTTCCAGACATTATTGTTATATCGGAGTCCAGAAACAATGTTGTTTTTAACAGTGAAGGTAAAGCGAAGGACATAAGTGCTGCCTTCCTTCAAGGTGAACCACAAGCCTTTAGGGTCTTCAGATTCCGGGATCGAAAGCTCGATGTCCGGCCTGCCGGGCGACAGAATTGTCAGCATTAGGATCTTCACTTCTGGTTCCATTGTTTCTGCATCCATCAACAAAATTAAATTGATAAATTGTTCACTTATATGGTTCTTATATACATTCAAGTAGTGGCTGCCGCAAGATTTCATAGAACACAATCTTTATTTCGGAGAATTTTTATTTTCGGTATACGAAGAAATCTAAAAAAATTATTCAAACAAAACTATAAATTGTGGTTTAAATATAGTATTTTTAGTGCAAAAATTTATACAATAAACATTAATAGAATTTGTTTTTATAGTATGTGTGTGTAGCATGATTAATACATACTTTTTTTTGAGAATATTGAAAGAAAATTACAATTTGTTTAAAAATATGTCATTGTTAAATGGAAAAAAAATGATAGAATTGAAAAGTATTGTAAACGAAACAACAGAAATTGTGGTTTAAATATAACATTTACAATAAAAAAATTCATATAAATTAATAGATTCATTATGCTACATATATGGAAAATATTCTATTAATTTTTATTCATATGAATTTTTTTTTATTGTAAATGTTATATTTAAACCCAATTGTTTGATTTGATTATTTGAAATTGAAACTAATAATGGATTGATAATCTCAAATTGCCCAGTTCATATAAAAGTTAGAAGGAAGATTCAACACACATACCACCCCCAGCTTCAGCATCAACATTTCCAAGGAGTTGCTCCTTCCATTTCCTCAAGCTCTCATCATCCTATACACACATATATATGTACAAATTGCAAATCAAAATATATGAAACTTAAACAAAGAAAGATTAATCAATGGAATTGGAATAATGTGTATGAAAAAATAAATAATAAACAAAAGAAATAGGGAACCTTGTCTTTCTCAAGATGTTCTCTAATGCTGCAAATTGGACCCAAATCCAATTTGTTTTCATCTTCCTCTTCATCATAGTTTTTGTCCTTTCCTTCACCGCCCTCGTGTTTTGAAGATGATGCATCAGCAGCTTTTGGTTCACCATCTCCCATTTTCTTCTATTTCAAGCCCTAATCAGGAAAGAGTAACCAAATTAAAGTTTCCCTTTAAAATTTGAAACTGAAATTTTGTTTAGTACCCAAGTCTCATATGACCCAGAAAGAAGAAAAGGGAGGAATTGATTTGGTTGTAAATTTAGAGCAATTTGGAAACCACATTTATTCCCTAATCCTAATTTTCTGGGGATCAAGCATCAAAGTTAATGGTTCAAAAAATAATAAACAAGAGGTGGTAAGTGAGAGCGCCACTTGGATGGGTTGGAGAAGCCAATCTGAGATAAAATAGGAAATTAGAGGTGAGAGTCAAAAATGCATTATTTTTGTGGTGAAAATGAGGGATTTGAGTCATAGGTTTGTGGTGATGCAACAAATTTGATGCTCACATTTTATAATCTGTCAAAAGCCTTTAGAACAAGTTATCTATAGTGGTATGATTTTATGCAGAATCTTTGCAGATGAGAACATAAAATTATTAATATGTTAGGCTCTTGTAAGAAGATGGATATATGGCGGATGTTTGGTATATGTTACTTCGAAGATGTAAAGCTCGATCTTCAATGTAGGAAAAAAATTGCATATCTAATTACATATTTGGGGGGTTTTATTTTCCCTTCAGGGTCTAAAATTACACAAAGCTAGGTTAGTAACATCCTGTGGTGGCTTAAGCACCCAATAATCCACCCCACCATCGTATCATGCGGTGGTGTTAGTGAAAACGTCACAGAAGAGTGGTTAATCTTGAAAATTCGACCCTACCAGTTGTTTTTGTTCGAGTTTTAATTTTCAAATGTCATTCACCGAAAGGGATTGGCAGACTAGAGAGCTTGCTGACGAAGGTACATCGGCCCGACCAGAGTCGGACCATGCAGCTCCAGTAATGGAGCGGTTCGGTCTCATAACAAAGCGAGTCAGTCTTGTAACATTGTGGGTTGTAGAAATATTTCATTAAGCATATTAGGTTTTGTATTTTATACATGTAATTTTGTATGGTTGTATATATATGTACATGGGCTATGATTGAAGGGTGGAATTGGGCTTTGGCTAAAGCTTGGGTTGGGAGTTAGCCTTTGGGCTGCCACCTAAAGCTGGGCCGTCCAAACCCGTTGAGCCCAATCCAGCTTAACCTCTCCTTGTGAAAGATGAGCTCGGATCATTAGGGTTTCCTCGATAGCTCTCCTATATATATGCCTTACCTCCTACCTGCTTGACACTGTTGAAGACGCTCCGCCGTTTGGTAAGCTCCAAAAGAAAGAGAGAAAGAGAGAGATCCAGGAAACCCTAGCGCCGCCGCATCCCTCTCCGAGAGCGTCGCTTCTTCCTGGTTCCGGTGGTCTTCTCCGGTGCTGTTCTCTGGTGGCCGATCTGTTGCTCTTCTACAGATCTACCTTCGACGAAGATCTTCTTCGTCTCGCTCTCGTTTCTTCTTCAGTCTTTTGTGGTTTCTTGTGTTTGCATGTTCTTCGTGTTTATCTTTTGTTGTTGTTTCTCTGTAAGCCTGTGAACATCTTGAGTTAGTGGATTTAGGCCTGATCTGGAGGCCCCGAGGACGTAGGTCATTTGACCGAACCTCGTAAAACTGTTGTGTTCTTGCTTTGAGATTCTTGTCGCTTCCGCTTGTCTGTTTCTCCAATCTGCGATTATCGAACTTGTGCTATATCAAATTGGTATCAGAGCATGTGTTTTGATGCTAGAGCTTGAGTGTCCGCTTTCCAAACTCTCTGAATCTTTATAGATCTCAGGGAACGGAAATTGGTGCAGGAAGCGGGTGGGCCTAGATAGGGTGTATCGCCTGGTGCCATTCCCCCCTGTACGACGCATCAGATCCTGTTCTTGTTGTGTGAAATCTTGTGTGTCTTGCATGCTTTAGGGTTTCTGCACTTATAGCTTTGCTGTTTGTTATTCTGTGATTGGAATCTTCAGATCTTGATTATTCTCAAGTTTTGTGGTCTCGAAACTTTCAGATATGGACTTAACTGTTTGGATCTAGGGTTTCTTGAAGATCTGTAAGCTTTTGAGTAGTCTTCTGGGATCTTTTGTGTGCTGAGTTATTCTCTGCAGTTGTTTTGCTTGCTTTAGCTAAGGTCTTCTTAGTTATTCTAAAAGCTAAGTTGTTTTTTCTTTTTTTCTTTGCCATTTACTGTCAGGATAAACCATGGCTGAGTCCTCTGTTAGGATTAAGCCCTATGATGGGATCTCTGACTTCGCAATGTGGCAGTTAAAGATGAAAGCAGTTCTCATTAAGGAGAAATGCTGGTTACCTATCAACGCAGTGTATCCTGCTACTTTTGATGATGATAAAAAGAAGGAGTTGGACCTTATAGCACACAGTGAGATTATGATACGCCTTTCTGATGAGGTAGCTCGACAGGTAATGAGTAAGAAAACAGCTAAAGAGCTATGGGAGGCTCTTGAGGGGCTGTATCTGGTAAAATCTCTCCCTAGTCGAATTAACTTGTTGTGTAAACTGTTCAATTTCAAAATGGATGTGCATGCTTCTCTGAATGATAACCTTGATAAGTTCTTGGGTATGACTCAGGATTTAACTAGATGTGGTGATACTATTACTGAGTTGCACCAATCTGTTCTGTTGTTAAATTCTTTACCTTCTCAGTTTGATACTTTTAAAGATGTCATTCAATTCAGTCGTAAGGACTTGGATAAGAAGGAAATTATAGAGTCTATTACTCAGAAAAATGATGTTATGAAGGTTTTTAAGTCTAAACAGGAAGCTAAGTCTGAGGCTTTAATGGCTAGGGCTAATTTCAGAAAAGAAAGGAACAAGAATTCTAAGAAAAAGGATGAAAATGCTAAAACTGACAAGCCTCCTTCAAATAACAATAAAGGTAAAGAAAAAGTGTCTGAAAATGTGCAGGATAACAATCCTAAGAAAAATGTGAAGTGTTATTACTGTGACAAACCTGGACACTATGAAAAAGATTGTTATAAGAAAAAGAAGGATGAGGCTAAGAAGGAAAAGTCCGGTGTTTCTGCATTATTTGAAGCTGGTTCTTGTTCTAAGCATGAATTATTGCCTATTTGTAATGATTCTGCATGTGATGATGTCTGGATCCTTGATTCTGGTTGTACTATGCATGCTACACCTGATAAGAAATGGTTTGATCATCTTACTTTAATTGATGAAGGGGATGTTTTGTTGGGTGATCATCATGCTGTTTCTATTAAAGGGGTGGGTTCTGTGCCTTTGCTTATGTATGATAACCAGATTAGGATTATTCAGAATGTTAGATATGTGCCTGATTTGAGAAGAAATTTGCTGTCTGAAAGTGTGTTTGATGATATGAGGTGTCATATTAACACCTATCTGGGAAATAAGAGAGTTTCTAAAAATGGGAAAGTTTTGCTTCAAACTGTGAAAAAGAAGGGTCTTTACCATGTTATTGCTAAGTCTGCATTGAAACATCATGCTTATGTTGCTTCTGTTTCTATGTCTAATGCTGAAACTGCTTTGTGGCATAAGAGATTAGGACGTATTGGGAACATTGGTCTGTTACAGCTTTATAAAACTGATATTCTTAAGCTTAAACCTGCTGAATTGGATATGTGTGATGATTGTCTGCTTGGTAAGCATACTAGATCTAAATTTGATAAGTCTAGTTTTATTGCTGAGCATCCTTTACAATATATTCACTCTGATCTTTGGGGCCCTGCCCAGGTTGATTCTTTTTCTGGCATGAAGTATTTTATGTCTCTCATTGATCACCACAGTAGATATGTGTGGATTTATTTGTTGAAGGTTAAAAGTGATGCTTTCATTACCTTTAAGAACTGGAAAACCAGTGTTGAAAAAGAATTTGGCTATGTGGTTAAGTGTTTAAGAACTGATAATGGGCTTGAATTTTGCAACTCTGACTTTGATGCATATTGTAAAGAACATGGTATTAAGAGACACTTGACTGTTCCTGGAACTCCCCAGCAAAATGGCATTGCTGAGAGGATGAATAGAACTCTACTTGAAAAAACCAGATGCATGCTCATTTCTTCTGGCATTAAACATTCTGTTTGGGGTGATGCTATCATGACTGCTGCTCACTTAATTAATAGATCTCCTTCCTCTGTTGTTGGCTTTAGAACCCCTTATGAACTGTTGTTTAAAAGAAAACCTAACTTGAGTTACTTGAGACCTTTTGGGTGCACTGTGTTTTCTCATAAGTCAGATGGAAAACTAAATGCTAGGTCTGAAAAGGGTGTTTTCTTGGGGTATCCTGAAGGAGTTAAAGGTTATAAGATCTTATTGATTCAACCTGGTGCCTATAAAGTGATTGTGAGCAGGAATGTTGTGTTTAAAGAGACTGAATACTACTTCAAGTCTAAGCTTACCCCTGCAGCTCAGCCTGACAACTCAGTGGAGGCTTCTGGAGCTGCTCCTGGCACCCCCTTCTATGTGCCTGAAGCTCAGACTCCCCCCTTGGAGGATGGTTCTGACAATGATCAATTTCAACCCCACGGGGGTCAGGTAAATGGAGCTAATGATGGTGATGAAACTGAAGCTTCCTCTTCTTCTTCCTCCACCTCTTCTTCTAGCTCGTCTGATTCTGATTCTAATACTAGGGATTTGGCTCCTGATGATGCTGAGGATGCCATCTCAGTCAACTTGGATGGTCAGCCCTTGGCTGATTACCAGTTGACTAGAGATAGGGAACCCAGAACTAGGAAGCCAAATCCTAAGTATACTGAGTCTAATGTGGTTGAATTTGCTCTTATGGTTTCTGAAGTTATAAATTCTTACACCCCTGATCTCTATGAACAAGCTGTTAAGTGTTCTCATTCTAATCTTTGGCTTGCTGCTATGAAAGATGAAATTGAATCTATGCATGCTAATAAAACCTGGACCTTAGTTAAGAAACCTAAAGATAAAAGGATTATTGATTGTAGATGGGTTTACAGGATCAAATCTGGTTCTACTTCTGATGATCATCTTAGGTATAAGGCCAGGCTTGTGGCCAAAGGCTTTACCCAAAAGAAGGGTGAAGATTATAATGAGATATTTGCCCCTGTTGTTAAGTATAAAACACTGCGTTTCTTACTTGCCATTGCTGCTGTTTATGATTTTCATATTGAACAAATGGATGTTAAGACAACTTTCTTGCATGGTGATTTGTATGAAACAATTTATATGAAACAGCCTAAGGGTTTTGTGGATGAAAAGAATCCTGATTATGTGTGTTTACTTAGAAAGTCTATATATGGCATGAAACAATCTCCCAGGCAATGGAATATTAAATTTCATACATGCATGCTGAAATTGGGTTATTATAGATCTAAGTATGACACTTGCTTGTATATGAAAGGTGTGAGAACTGCTGAACCTATATACGTTCTGTTATATGTTGATGATCTGCTGCTTATGTGTAAAAATATGACTAAGATTAAAGATCTGAAAAATGGTCTTAAGTCCAACTTTGACATGAAGGATCTTGGTGCAGCTAAAAGAATTCTTGGAATTGACATTATTAGAGATAGAAAGAAAAATCAGATTATTTTATCTCAATCTGATTACATTCTTAAAGTTTTGAATAGATTCAGTGTTATATGTGCTAAGACATCTCCTATGTCTCTTGGTGCTCATCTTGATCTAACCAAAATTGTTGATCCTCTTTCTAATAATGAAGTTGCTTATATGAAGAAAGTTCCTTATGATGCTGCTGTGGGTTCAGTTATGTATGCAATGATCTGCTCTAGACCTGATCTAGCTTTTGCAATCAGTGTTTTAAGCAGGTTTATGTCTAACCCCAGTGAAAAGCATTGGGTTGCTATGAAATTTCTTTTGAGATATTTGTGTGGCACAAAAAATGTTGGCTTAGTTTATGGCAGGCACTCAGCTATGAGCCTTCAAGGCTATGTGGATGCAGATTATGCAAGCAACAAAGACAATAGGAAGTCTACTACTTCTTATATGTTTACATGGGCAGGAAACTGTATCTCTTGGAAGTCACAGTTACAGCCTATTGTTGCTCTCTCATCAACTGAGGCAGAATATATAGCAGCAACTGAAGCTGCAAAGGAAGCAATATGGCTTCAAGGCCTAAACAGGGAGATTTCTGGAAAACCTTGCACTTCAACTATTAATATTGATTCTCAATCTGCTTTATATCTTTGTCGTGACCCTATGTATCATGAAAGAACAAAGCATATAGATGTGAGATATCATTTTATCAGAGAAAAGGTTGATAAAAATATTATAAAGGTTGTTAAAATAAGTGGTGATAAGAATCCTGCAGATTTTGGGACAAAAATTGTTACATCTGACAAATTTGTTTTCTGCAAGAATTTCCTCCATGTGGAGGATCTCACTTAGCTGGTGTTACAAGGTAGATGGGCCTGAGAAGGATCAGTACACCTAAATCCAGTTGGCTATGAAGCTCTAACTCGCTGCAAATCAATGATAAGCGGCTTAAAGAAATACATGGGCATATTGTAGAAATATTTCATTAAGCATATTAGGTTTTGTATTTTATACATGTAATTTTGTATGGTTGTATATATATGTACATGGGCTATGATTGAAGGGTGGAATTGGGCTTTGGCTAAAGCTTGGGTTGGGAGTTAGCCTTTGGGCTGCCACCTAAAGCTGGGCCGTCCAAACCCGTTGAGCCCAATCCAGCTTAACCTCTCCTTGTGAAAGATGAGCTCGGGTCATTAGGGTTTCCTCGATAGCTCTCCTATATATATGCCTTACCTCCTACCTGCTTGACACTGTTGAAGACGCTCCGCCGTTTGGTAAGCTCCAAAAGAAAGAGAGAGATCCAGGAAACCCTAGCGCCGCCGCATCCCTCTCCGGGAGCGTCGCTTCTTCCTGGTTCCGGTGGTCTTCTCCGGTGCTGTTCTCTGGTGGTCGATCTGTTGCTCTTCTACAGATCTACCTTCGACGAAGATCTTCTTCGTCTCGCTCTCGTTTCTTCTTCAGTCTTTTGTGGTTTCTTGTGTTTGCATGTTCTTCGTGTTTATGTTTTGTTGTTGTTTCTCTGTAAGCCTGTGAACATCTTGAGTTAGTGGATTTAGGCCTGATCTGGAGGCCCCGAGGACGTAGGTCATTTGACCGAACCTCGTAAAACTGTTGTGTTCTTGCTTTGAGATTCTTGTCGCTTCCGCTTGTCTGTTTCTCCAATCTGCGATTATCGAACTTGTGCTATATCATGGGTCGATCCCATAATGAGGCAGGCCGGTTCCATAATGGAGTGGGTCGGTCCCATAATGGACGGGTTATGCTACATCCCGTTGATATTAAATACATTAAAAACGTCGACTTCTTTGATATGCTACGGAAAAAGATCCATTTACGAAATCCATACAACAACTACTGAAAGTCTGAAAGTAGATAGTGGAAGATCCAATACAAAGGCCAACGTTGTAAATACAATAAATTGAACAACGTTAAAACTGCAATCCTAGTATGAGAGATGCATCTCGGCGTCGGTATGCTTATATCGTGCAATCTTGGAAGCGAACTGTTCATCCCAATCAGTGACGCTTGGGTGATGGTACATCGTCTAGGTCGTGTGTGTGTGTTTAGTTGATCCCATCTAACCCTATTACAAATTTCAGAAAGAATATTTTATAATTTCATTTTAAATTGAAAACTCTAGTTTCAAATGTTATCATCGCAATCAACCACATCATGAACAATTTCAGCATCCCTCTCAAGGAAATCATCAACATCATCACCATCGTCATCATCATTTATCTCAATATCTTCATCTTCATTACCAGATAATGTAGCTACACTAATAACACTTCCATGGGTTGAGTCATGGGTTTCACTTTCAACATTAGCACCTATATAAATTGAAATAAGGACAAAATAAATGAATACTATGTAACTTAAATCAAATAAATTTAAAGGATGAATAAGAAAGAGTATGTAGCAAATACTCCCTCCGTTAATTAAAACTTGACGTTTTACTATTCACGCACGCATTTTTAGGTGTTAAAAACTATATAAAATATTAACTTTTTAAATAATTTTTTTAAATAATATCATACTTATTACTATTAAGTATTAGTTTATAAAAACAAATGTAAAAAAAAGTTAATATTTTATATAGTTTTTATCGTTCTAAAAAAGCGTGCATGAATAGTAAACGACAAGTTTTAATTAACAGAGGGAGTAGAAATTACATCTACGTAGATATGTACCTTCCTCTCTGGTGTGTAAAGCTTTAAACATGACGCTTAACAACTCCTCCCTTGTCACGGGAGTAGGATCATCTCCAGCAGCAACTTTGGTTATCCACTCATCATCCGAGGGTATGTCTTCTAAGTCCAAATTATATGATGGTACGGTTGAGATTTAATTGTTTTCTATTGTTGCTTATGCTTCAATTTTCAGATTGTGCATTACATAAACTAAATCATTTAGTTTATCTTGATGTTGACGATTTCTCTTTTTGGTGTGCACCTAATAATATATAAGTTACCTAAGTAATTTAGTATGTAGCAATCATATCTTTTAACAATTATAAATTAATATTAATGTATAATGATGAAAATCATGAAATTATAAATGATAAGATAGCTTACCATCTCAAATGCACTCCAGTTTCGCTCACAACCGGAAGAGCTACAAGTCAAGCTTAAAATCCTTGTAGTAAGACGCTTTAGCTCCGGACATTGACCACCAAAAGAATTCCACCAATCAGTTGCATAAATAGTACAAATTCTCTTATTATTTTACTAATTATACACAATATAATAAGTAAATTTACATAGCCAAGTAATATAAGATATGCCTCACCTGGGATTTTTTTAGTTCTTGTGTCAACAACCGTTTCAAAGCAAAAAAGGCCTTTTGCATTTTTAAAGTCACCCATTTGTATATCAATCTTCACCCTTTCATTTCTATCAAGAATCATTCTTTGCAAGCATTCATACAAACCAACCTTGATTCCCGGGTCTATACTAAAGTCAGAGCTATACTGAAAATGTGGATTCAGAAAGTATGCAGCTGCGTGCAACAGTCTATGTAGTTGAGAACCCCACCGCCGATCAATTATGTCCAAAACAGGCTTGTACCTATATAAAGAAAACAAACACACAAGTAAATTTGCTTTGCTCTCATTTAGAAGTAGAAAAGAAAAAAATATCAGTAGGATTGTTAATCACTTACTGTTTTTCAACATGATCGAAATTTGCTTTGATCTCATTTCTTGCTTGTTCCATTGCATGGTAAATGAAGCCCATCACTAGTTCATCTGAATCCACCTTTTGCAACACCTTGACAAGAGGGAGAGATGCTTTCAAGCATGTTCCAACTCCATTCCAAATGCCACGGGCATCTAAAACAAATGATTGTACTCTTTCCCTTTATTTGTTTTAGCAAATTTACTTGTTAACCACTTGTTTGAGGAAAAAAACGACATCAAAGCTCCTCTATGCTCATTGAGGGATCTCAACGTCAAGTAGGAAGTAGCAAATCGGGTTGCACCTGGCCTAATTATCTCCCTTCCTTTGGTAAACTCTTTCAACCATGTGTGAAGCAATGTTCTAGAGTATAAGAAAGTTGTTATCCTTTTGACCCTTTCAATTATCATACTATGAATCTTAATCTTCTTGTCAAAATCCTCCAACATCAAATCAATACAATGAGCCGCACAAGGAGTCCAATACAACCTTTTCTTCTTCTTTTTTTCCATCAACATCTTTCCAACTGCTTTGTAGTTTGCGGCATTATCAGTTACAACTTGAATTATATACATCATCCTCCCCAACCGCTTCCACAACACTATCTAGCATTTCAAAGATTTTATCTACTGTCTTCGAGATGTCAGATGCATCAACAAATGACAAGAAAATAGTTCCCTTGGTGCTATTAACCAGAAAATTACATAATATACGTCTTCTCCTATCAGTCCATCCATCTGACATGACAAACAATCAGATTTCTTCCATTCCTTTTGATGCTCAAGAACCATGTTTCTAACATTACTCACTTCCTTCTTAAAGAACTTCTCTCTAACTTTGTGAAAACTTGGTGGCTTAAATCCCATCCCAAACTTTGCAATCATATCGACCATAATTGCATACTCAGAATTGTTCACAACATTAAAAGAAATAGCACTTGTATAAAAAAACCTAGCAATTTGTTGACAAACTTCATCCCTTTCATCCTTTTTATATAACTGATTAATGGTTGTTTGAACCTTTCTATTAGATCAACTTGCTAAAAATTTGATCAATCCTGCCTTTTCCCTTCCTATTTCTTTCCTGCTCAACCGATCTCTCTTCTTCTTCCTCATCAGTTTCACCAATATCAACAAGCATCCTTTTTTTTTTTTAACAGATTCCTCAACATTGGCTACCAGAATTGCTCTAAAATAATCTCTACCATTTGGTGGAACCACTGCACATGACTCAACATTGAGATGGGTACCAGCTAGGTGATTTTTAAGCCTATTAATGCCACCAGAAAATAGCTTGTTGCAATGCTTGCATTTGACTTTCTTCTGCTTACTATCCACATCAATAGCATGCTCCCATCCCGGGTCTAATATAGCACCCTTCATTCTAGACCTCTTCATTGGTAGTTTAGATGACTCACTACTCGACATTTTTATCAAATTTATGCATTACACAACCAAATTATAGGAGGCTTATAAATGATGAACATCCCGAAGCAACAAACATCAACAAAAACGCACTAAAAATTGTCAAAAAAAAATTGTCACCACTAATAAAGGTGGTGACACTAGTCTCGTAAAAAAACTGTCACAAAAAAATTTGTCAGAAAAAAACATTATCATAACACGTGTTACCAACAATGTGTGATAAGTGTGGTGACACTAAACTTATAAAAAAAATGTCAAAATCCAAATTACTCCGTATTTCATACAAATCAGCTAAAAAAATGAAGAATGAGTTGAAATCGAAAACTAGCTTTAGGACATTGTTGCAATAAAAAAAATTGAAGAGTGACAAAAGGGACACTGTTGCAATAAAAAAAGGGAAAATGACCAAGAATAATACAAACTATCACCCGTGAACAAAAAATAATACGAACTTTCAAAATTACTAATTGGTATACAAACTATATCCAATTAAACCGATTTTGATACCATGGCTAAAATTCACAAATGAAAAAGTAATTTAAACTAAACATATAATTAACAAGAAGTTTGGGAAAATTTTGTAAAATTAAGAAAAGTAGTCACTGTTCAATGTTCATCTTCATCGCCTTACGCCGTTACCTCCTCAGCGTCTTTGCCCAGTGCCCAGACCCCGGCCAGCTCCCCGTCCTCCTCACGCCGGCCACCCAATCTCCTCCCACTTCCGCTCCCCCTCCTTCTACTCTTCTACCTACATCCTCCCATCCACCGGTGACCGCTGCTCCTCCCCCATCGACCCTTCCGCCGGCTGCTTCTCCTCCTCCTGCCGTTCCCCCTCTGGCGCCGGCGCCGGCCACCCCACCTCCCTCTCCGCCACCGGCGACCACCCCGCCGCCTGCTCCGGCCACTCCCCCGCATACTCCCGCTCCAGCAACTCCTCCGCCGGATCCCTCCACACCTCCTCCAGGCACATCCCCAAACCCCGACAATGGAGATGAATAGCAGGAAGAAGACGATGAATTGTTCATCTAGTTTCTCCTAATTTTACAAAATTTTCCCAAAATTCTTGTTAATTATATGTTTAGTTTAAATTACTTTTTCATTTGTGAATTTTAGCCTTGGTATCAAAATCGGTTTAATTGGATATAGTTTGTATACCAATTAGTAATTTTGAAAGTTCGTATTATTTTTGGTTCACGGGTGATAGTTGGTATTATTCTTGGTCATTTTTCCATAAAAAAATTGAAGAATTACAATAGTAACTCTGTAGACGTGGCAATCAAATCTTATTAATTCTAGCTAGTGAAATGTTTGTAATTCACTACAATCAAGACACGTGGCAATCAAAAGCGGGTAAGTGAGACAGGAGCTCGAAGATGAGCGTTTGGGGTCGGACATGACGGAAGAAAATGGAGATTACAGTAAGACCATCTCCAACAGCTTCCCTAAAATTTTCCCAAAATGGAGAAACAAAATACATATTTTCCAAATTATTTTTGCTTTAAATCCAACAGCTTCCCCATTTCGAAGATTTGGAGAATTATTTAGTTTGGAGGATGCTGCAAATTTAGGGAATCCTCTCCATTTTTTCTGCTGCTTTTCCATTTTGGAGAATGTGATGGGGCATCTGTTGGACCAAAAAACCCCTTAAAATACCCCCAAAACTCCAAAATTCCCAAAATGGAGAAACTGTTGGAGATGCTCTAACTAGTAAGGGTAAAAATGCCAATTTGGATTATTTTTTTTGAGCAACCAATTTGGATATTTATTTAAATGTCTTATGAAAATGGACATTTACTAAAAAAGGGTTTTTCAAATGGACATTTAGCAAATTAATCCTTTAAAATATGTACTTAATTTATGGATTTGAAAATAAATTAAGTACATATTTTAAATCATTTACTCATTCTTTATGTACTTAATTTTTTTTAATTTTAGGTGATTTTTTTTTATAATTTACTCATTCTTTATGTAAATAATTTAGTATCTTTAAAAATTAAAAAGGTCGTTGATGGTTTTTTAAAAGTAAAACACTAAAATTGAGTGATTATGTGAAGTAATACAATATATTTGTTACTTTTATATAATTTCTATATGGTTTTTAATAAGTTGGTTATCACACAAAATTTGTTGAAACTTCGTGGTTATCATGCAAAGTTCTTGAAAAGTTTTGGTACCATGCAAAAAAGACTAAGCCTCATGGTCGTTACCCGAATATAAATTATCATTCACATACTCCATTCACTATATTTTTTTTGAAGCAAGATAAAAATTCGGTTCTCCAAACAAGCCTAGAGAAACCGCGAGACCGAACAAGTCGGTAGATGGACTAACCATCATGTACAACCGAAAAAAACATACAGAAGCAAATGACATAAAGAAATAACACGAAACAAATGACAAAAATAAAAGTACAAGTCATCCTACACCGAAACTACAAGCTAGCAAAACAATCAAACTGATCGGCTAAAAGGGAAGACGCACACACAGAAATCTGGGGAACCTAGCGAACATCTCAGATTATGGACTCCAACAGATCCTTCAGATATCGATCGCACTTCCACTACGTCTTCGAACATAGAAAATCGACCACCATTCACATGAAGCCTGCAGGACAACAAGAACAACATTGCACTCCAATCCGCAAGGCTAAATCCTAACCAAATCATTGCTCAATCAAACCCAAAAACCCATCTTCACCTCTCAAGGACGATAACAAAGATCGTAATAGGTTGCACAAGGGATGCCAAAATAGAGATAGGCAAGATGAGCAAAAGGCGAAAGATTAAAACAACAATCAAAAGGAAAGGACACAGGCCAGAAAGATTGACAATTGTAATTTGATTTTCATATATCCAGAGGATAATAAAGAAGCGTATCACCCATGGCCAAGGTGAAGGCAGGCAACCACGGGGAGTGGAGTCGTGTCGGAAGGTCGGAGAGGTTGGCTAGATGGCAGAGCCGAAGGATGCAGGAGTGGAGCCGCAGATGGATGAGGCGCGGGCTTATGGGGCTGAGTGCTGCGGGACGGGGAAACTTCAGCGCGAGGGCGGAGCCGCGAAGGCCGAGGGGACTGAAGGTTGCAGGGAAGGGCGAGGACTGTCGGGGACGTTGTTGTGCTGTGAACCTGCTGGGTGAGCCGACGGAAGGTCGGTGGCGGTGGTCAAAAGCGACTGAAAGCTTAGGTGGAGGGTCTATTGTAGGCAGAGGTGGGCCGAGAGCGGTGGTGAACCGAGACCCGACGGTGAGGCGATGAAGGACTGGGAGGCCATGATGAAGGGTTCACACCATGTTACTCTATACTCCATTCACTACATGAAATATCATTTACACATACTCCATTCATATTATCTAGGGTAAATTACAGTAAATCACCCGTTAAATAGGACTCTATGCATAAAACCACCCGTTAAAAAGGAAATTACAGAAAACCACCCATTATATACTTTACTTAACAGAAGACCACCTGTTCTAGATTTCAGGTTTGACTCCAATAGACAGATGAATAAAAAGACTAAATTGTCCCTCCTATATTTAATCAATATTTTGATTACAAGAAATGCTCACTCGTTTTTAGATTTAATCCAAAATCATATTTGTCTCTTTGAAGCTGGTGGAAAATATGAAAAACATTACCCCGGGTATTTGCTTCAAGGTGGTCAGATATGTTTTCCGACTTTTCCCAATTAAGATGTGTTTGCTTGAAATTAGTAAGAAATTCTTCAAAAATCAGGAAGAGGTAAAAGCAAAAGGAAGAGAAAAAACGCCAGATCTAGTTCTGGGTTATGAATACATATGCAATAAAGTCATTAATTGAGATTAATTTATTTTGGTTTTTTAAGTTGTCTGAACTTCAAATTATGAAATCAATGGGCTATATTTTAAATTGATTAATTTTTTGATGGTGAAGAACAGATCTAGTTGCCATAGGTGAAGATGATGGAGCTGGGAATTTGCCATATAGTAGAGAATATGGGTCACCAAAGATACAATTTTTCTAGTTCTAGAACTCCCACCCATGTCGTTTCTTGTTCTTTGCCCAATTCCTAAGATGGATTACACCAATTCATTTGTTGGGTTTAGACGGTTTAGTGGTGGAGAGAAGAGATGTTGAATGGCAATTAAAAAGAAAATTTGACCCAATGAGAAGGGTATTTTGGTAAATTTCTTCCTTATTTTTCTTAATCTAACTGACGTAATGGGTGGGGGTGGTCTTTTGTTAACAAAATGTATATAAAGGGTGGTTTTATGTAATTTTCTTTTTAGTGGGTGGTTTTATGCAAAGTGACATTTTTAACGGGTGATTTAATGAAAGGGAAAGTCATTGTCCAAAACAATCATATTCTATGCTTGCAAGGGAAAGTCATTGTCTAAAACCGCGATTTTCTTGGAGAAAAACGCACCATCAAGCCGCGTGTCATTAATGTACATGTTTGACCTATGCGAATAGGATGTGCGTTTTATGACTTTCTATAAAAAAAAATTAAAAAGGTAAAACCACGGTTCATGTTATTGTTTTTTTTTTTATTGTATGTAGTTTTTACAGAAAAACCCGATATGAACCGCCTTTTTATGTGTTTCTTGACAGTTTTGAACATTTTGATAAATTATTTTAATTGATGAATGTATACGTATTTATTTATAAAATAATGAATATGTCAAAAAAATCCACAAAAAATGATATCAAACTTTATATTATCCGAATTTTTGGAGCATAAAAACACATGGTAATTATAAAATAAATAAAAATTTTATACTCTCAAATTCTAAATAATCGGCCAATCAATCCAAACCCGGCCGCCGGCCATTCCACTCTCTGTTACGTGCGTGCTCGTCCTTTCAGAAGCTGGCCTCCATTTCAATGAAGAACTAAACTCGTATTTAATTTATTTATACATAAATAAATAAATAAATAATAAATTTACATATACCCCCTCCCAGCCTGTCTATTGTTGTACCTCCACCTCCCCCCTCTCTCCCTCCCGCCGCTGAATTTGTCGCCTTCTTCGCCGAGATCTCTTCCACTGTCCGTCGCCGGAGAAGCTCCCGGCACCTACTGTAATGGCTTATCGGCGAGGTCTCCTTGCAATGTGCCGCTTCATTGTGCTTGCGCTTCTGCTTTCTCACCTCGTTGCTCTCGGTGCTGCTGCCGGTAAGAAATCCGCCAAGAAGAGCTCCTGGCTTACACAGGACGGTGAGTTTCTCCTCCTTTTCTTTTCTTTTGATCTGTTTTTTTAATTCTTCGGGGAACGTTTAGCTTCGATTTGGTGCTTAGCTCAGCGAATGAGGATGCGGCGGGGGTAGTGATTTGGCTGCTATTGCTTTTTAGGTTTTCGCTTTTAATGAGGTGGTTTAGGAAGCTTTTGATTTGTGGATTTGTCGCGTTTCGGTGATGCAGTCGCTGTATTAATGAGTTTTAAGATCTCGAGTTACTTTCAGCTACAGATACAGCTCCTCATATTTGTTTGTTTCTGCTTCAGGAATTAGGAATTTAATTGATCGATGTTTAACTTTCTGGTAATATTTTTGTAAATGATATCAGTATTTTCCATGTATTCTGCCTGTTTTATGGGATTTGCTTCCGTTTGTGCTATTATCCTGCTGATTTTATGCTAAGGGAAAAGGTAGCTTATGAAAGTCCATGCATTCAAGAACTATATTTTGCTGTAACTGAAAGAGGAACCTTTTTTCCTCTTTTGCAGGAAGTGCTCCAAAAGTTATTGCTCGGGGTGGATTTTCAGGACTCGTTCCTGATTCCAGTTCAGTTGCATACAACCTGGCTTTGCTTATCAGTGTACCGGATGTTGTCCTGTGGTGTGATGTACAGCTGACAAAAGATGGAGCCGGGATTTGCTTCCCTAACCTCAGGCTTGACAACAGTTCTAATGTACAGAGGGTTTACTCAAAGCAGAGCACCTATTCAGTTAATGGAGTTGACACCACCGGATTCTTCACCATTGACTATACTCTGAACCAGCTTGCCAATGTAACATGTAAGTGCATAAAATGCTTGGCTTTTCATTAAATTCCTTGTCACCATTGCTTTTTGGTTGAAACTTTTGAAGTCTTTTAGCTTCTGTGATTTTATTAATATTGGTATACCTGGTTAATGGTTATATAGCTTAATCCATGAGACCTAACGCTCCTTTCCTCAGTTGTATGTTCCTTAAGAGTTAAGACTACAAGGTCACCTATGTGGATTAATTTGAGGAACAACTGGATACTGATTTTTAGGAAATGGAGCTGTACCTCTCTTCTGTTTCTTTTTCTGTAGCATTCTTTCTTAGTAAGCTGGTAAAACCTGAGTGTTTTAATGGCTAACTCAAATGGCCCTAATGTTTATCTTCCCAAGTCTTGGGTATTTAGCTCCATGTGTTCTTGATTTCAGCAATTATGTGTAGCCTGCATAGGTCTTTAGTTGGTTTCCAATTACGAAACACTGAAGAAATCTCTTGAGGATTTAGTGTTACTTTTTCATAGTTTAATTTGGATAGCTATCAGTAAATGTTGCTATCATTTAAAATTTTCTTCGATGTGATTTCTGAAACTTCATTCTTCATCTTATTTTGCACATGATAGTGGTGAGAATTTATTGGTATGTTTGATTCCATGCAGTAACTCAAGGAATTTTTTCTCGGGCTCCTAATTTTGATAATAACTTGCTCCCAATTCTGACCGTTGAAGAAGTGTTTAATCAAACCAATCCCTTGGGCTATTGGCTGAATATACAGGTATCCTCGGGTTGCTTTATGAAGAAAAACATCTCTCAATTTACAAGACTATTTTCATGTATGTTCACTTCTGTTTATGCTTGGTAAAACATTGTTGTGTTGGTGACATATCTTGCAGCACGATGCTTTCTTTAACCAGCACAAGTTGAGTATGCAAAGCTTTTTACTTGGCGTCTCTAAGACCGGGTTACCTATTGACTACCTCTCATCTCCTGAGGTTGGCTTTTTGAGATCCATGTCCCCAAAACTTAAGGGAACAAAGATAATTTTCCGCTTTCTGAGCCAGGGTGAAACTGAACCTACTACAAATCAGACCTATGGTTCTCTGTTGAAGAATCTCACATTTATCAAGACTTTTGCATCTGGAATCCTTGTTCCAAAATCATATATATGGCCTCTCGATTCAAGCCTGTATCTGCTACCTCAAACTTCCATAGTACACGATGCTCATGGGGCTGGGTTGCAAATTTTTGCCGCAGATTTTGCTAATGATAATGTCCTTAGCTACAATTACAGCTATAATCCAGTTTCAGAATACCTGAACTTCATTGACAACGGTGATTTCTCGGTTGATGGTGTCTTGTCTGATTTTCCAATAACTCCATCAGAAGCAATACGTAAGTTATGCTCGAATGATACATTTTTTGTCACAGCTAACCATTTTGTTGTACTTATCAATTGATTCATATCTTGTCACTGCAGATTGCTTTGCTCAGTTGGGGAAAAATGCATCTGGACAAGGTGTGAACGCCTATTTTAGAATTTTCATTTCTTAACTTTTGATGAAAGAGAGAATAAAAGCTTACTTTTGATGCCTCTTTTCCTTTTCAGCTACACCCTTGGTCATCTCACACAATGGAGCTAGTGGAGATTATCCTGGTTGTACCGATCTAGCATATGCACAAGCTATTGTGGATGGTGCTGATATCATTGATTGTACTATTCAAATGTCAAAGGATGGAGTTCCTTTCTGCTTAAGCTCAATAAATCTCATAGATAGTACAACAATTGCCCAGACATCGTACATTAGCCTCCTGGAAGAAATCCCTGAGCTTCAGTTGAAAGGAATATTTTCCTTTAAACTCACATGGAAGGAGATTCAAGGCTTGACTCGTAAGTTAAATGAAAACTTCAACTATAAGTGCAAACTTCATTTTCGTAGTTCTTATCAGAATTTGGACCCTATTTATGGCCGTGGAGGGTATATCCAGAAACAAGTTAATCAGTGTATCCTTTTGAGCCCATGGCTGATATTGTTTAGTTCTACTTTGACATTTGACATTTTATCTAGAAATGTGCTTCTCATATATCTCATAGTCTATTGAATTTTATTTGCAATGGAACTTGATATCCCGATTTTCAGGTAAGTAGAACTCTATATATGGTCATCGGGTAAATGCCAGCAAGTAGGCCAATATTTAAAGAAGTCTAAAAAGATCATGGTGGTGTAAACACGCCGACAGGATTCAAAGCTTATAAATTTTCATTTTCAGATAGTTTCAGCTTAAATTCATATGCTACAGTGGGTAGTTTGCTCCTTTGACATCTAATCCAGAGATAATATTTGGTGATTCCTGTGATTGTCCTTTCTCGCTAAAATACTCTACTGTAGCACTAATTAATTTTGATGCTGCTGCAGCTGCAATATCAAACCCATTTTCAGGCTTCACTCTATACCGGAATCCCAACTATAAGAATGCTGGAAAACTCTTATCCCTGGCGGACTTTCTAGGCATCGCTAAAAATTCAACTGTGCTTTCTGGTGTCGTAGTTCGCATAGAGGTGAGTCTACAATAGACAACTTCTAAATATCAATGCAATTTTGTTTGTTACTTACTCATGAGCATTGGGAGAATGAATCACTAATGCCGCGGACTTCTTTAGCTCATGGAAAGGAGTATCTTGAGGTCACAAGCAAATGTTTCTATGGAAAGTTACCATTTCCACAGGTTCAGGAGGGATACTATTATGTTGTGATTATTGCATATTTTCTCTTGTGAATGATTTGTTTGTCAAAAGCTTTGATAGTGGCGTTCTCATTACAACCAAACATTTGCATTTCATTTGAACCGGCCCCTGTCTTTTCAAGGTTTTCATGCTAAATTCCCTGTTTAACATGTAAAACCTTGCATGATGGTCAATAATCAGATGACTGATAGTGTTTGCCATGCCTTTTCGTCTGCGTCTGGCTAAATATAGGATTTTCCCAGAATTTTACTGTAGCACCTGATTATTCTATTTGCCACTTCTGTTTCAGCATGCAGCCTACCTTGCACAAAAGAGGGGCATGAGTGTGACAGATGCAGTCTTAAAAGCCATAGAAAATGCCGGTTACCTTAACGAGACAGCCAAAAAAGTCATGATACAGTCGACTAACAGCTCAGTCCTTGAAGTATTCAAGGGAAAAGGTTACCAACTTGCGTATGAGCTTGATGAGACAATTCGTGATGTGCAGAATTCTACCATAGCAGAAATCAAGAGTTTTGCTGATACTGTGGTTCTTCAAAAGGAGTCTATCTATCCTAAAGATAACGGTTTCCTTATGGGGCAAACCAATGTGGTCGAAAAATTGCAGGCGGCCAAGCTCCGTGTTTTTGTGCAACTTATGACAAATGAATTTCCATCACAAGCTTGGGACTTCTTCTCAGACGCAACGGTGGAACTCAATCAATTTGCATCAGGAGCTGGTGTGGATGGTGTTATTACTGACTACCCTCAAACAGCTGCTGCATACCGAAGTAAGTTTTTTTTGCTCATTTTTCTATTTCTGTTCATTTTTCTATTGTTCAATTACATAACGGAAGCTCCCAGTGAATTCCTGCTGAATTTGGTTCCTTTTCTTCAATTTAATACTCTCCTTGCCTCTGGATCTGTTGTTTTCTTGCTGATTTGTAAACTGAAACGTGGTTTCTCCTGAGCAGAGAACAGTTGCCTAAACATGGGAAAGAACACGCCGAGCTACATGACTCCCGTCCAACCCGGCGGCCTCTTGCAACTCATGAGCGTTCAGTCCTTGCCACCAGCTCAAGCTCCAGCACCCATCCTCACTGACTCTGACGTGTCAGAGGCACCACTGCCTGCAGTCGTCCCAGTAGCTGCCCCTTCACCATCCGCTACCCAATCCACTACAAACAACAAAACCTCAGACGCCCACCATTTAGCCACAGCCTCTGCATCCCTTGCTGTGGCAGTCGCTTCAGCTGTTGCATTCCTATGGTGATCTTTCTCTTGTAACCCATCTCTCTTTTTCCTTGTCCATCATCTGTCGATTCGAGCTGTTCTTGTAGGCTAATTATATGGTTTATTCTTCTGCTAATGTGATTGCGGTTGCGGTTGAGAAATGATCTCGAGCTCTCTGAAGAGGTACATACGCTGTTGGATCTTGGTGTATTATGGGTCGCTGGTGTTGATTCTTTGTATGTATTCTATTTAAACTTCATCGATGAAAATTTTCTTGTCAATTGCTCTACCTTTTGTGTTTTCTTTTGTATTCCGCTTGTGCCTTACGTCGTTAAAGAGATTGGCAGTCTGTTTCCTTTGTAAGTTTGCAAACGGCGTCGTTGGATCCAGAGGAGAGTCTGTACTTGCTTCCTGAGCTAGAGTTCAAATCTGTCCAACTTTCAAGGTCATATTTATAAAGTCATGTTAGTTATACTAAAAAGGGAAAGTGATTAAAAATGATAGTGAACCAAAAATAATACGAATTTTCAAAACTACTCATCCGTATACAAACTATAACACATTAAGCCACAATTGACACATGGTCCAAAATTTACAAACTATAAATTCATTTGGACTCGGTATATAATTAATAATAAATTTTGGGCAAAATTGCAAAATTAAGAATTTCATCATATCATTCTGCCCCAATCCCCCAATTTGTAGAACGATTGAAGGCGACAATGGTGGTGCGGAGGTGACGATCTAGCTCGAGGTTGATGGTGTCGATGCGGCTCTGCGAGCGTCACTAGATCCTAGTGAGAGAGACATTCGGTCGTCGCACAGGTTCTCTCTTATTCTTACTGCTATCGTCAAGTGCCCATTGACTACCGTGATGATTTCCGCCAGTGGCGGCTGCAGGGGGTGCGCGGTTAGGCGGCCGCCCTACCCTTCGGCGACGAAAATTCGTAGTATTTTTTTTTAAAAAATAAGGTAAAAAAAATAACAAAATGTAAAAGACAACACAAAACTTGTCTAGCTTAGTTGGTAAAAGGATGGAAGGAAACCTCAAATCTCATTCTTTCCTTTTTTGTACTATTTTTTATTCATACCAAAATTTTCTACTATAAATGTCATATTTAAATCAAAATTTATATTTTTCTTTTAATATTTTCATAAGATAATTCATTATGTTACACATATATTTTTAAAAAATCTTCAAATTTTTATTCATGTGATAGCTCCCTTACTTTCCCTTGATGAAATACATTGGCTATGATATTAATCTTTGCAGGTTTGATAAAAGACAAAATTATAAGGTATTGTAGCTTATACAAATTGGATATATAGTTTTTTGCAGATTATTTATTCTCGGACTAATAATTAATGGTTGAGCTAAATTGTTTTAATTCTATCTTATATTAACAATATCTTCTATAGAATTTTCGGTTAAGGTTTATTTGGATAAAGATATTGTGTTGGTCTAGAATTATATATTACATGAAGAATTTGAATTGGAGATAGACTAGGATCTCGGCCAATATCTCTCAGCAAGATCTCGGCAACCATATCTCGACAACCATATCTCTCAGCAAGATCTTAGCAGCGGTAATTCAAATGAAAAAGAGCCAAGAAGATCACCATACATTTCGGCAGCAGTGACGTTGAATATCCCCAGCGTTTTAACGTTCAAAAAGTTGTTGAACTGATCGAGATTTTAGGGATCAAATCAGCAAAATATTAAGAGCTCTCGGCTATAAGAAGAGAAGTAGAAAACGATCAACATATAACCCCTCACCAAGCCTTCTCTGCGCATCAAGAGCTCTCAATTCTCCCAACGTCATTGCTGATTTACTTTGCTTTCTTTCTCTCTATTCTGTATTCGATTTATTGCTTTTGAGAGTTATGAAGTTTTGAGCTTCATAGTATAAGTTAATCCCTGTTATACTAAGAGTATCATATACTCAAATATATCACACTTAGGTGTGGTAAAGGGGACTTTTATTTCTCTGTATCTTGGGTTGACTAGATAGAAGCGAGGTAGGCTTCGGGTTATAGAAGAGAGGAAGTTCTTCTAGGTTGTATCTAGGACTCATAAGGAAAGAGGAATAAAAGTTGTTGAATCCTACGGGTTGGATAACCCTAGGCGGGGAGGTAGGCTGGTTAAGAGCCGAACCTCGTTAACAAGTCTTGTGTTATTTATTTCTCTGTTAAAGTTTCTAACGTTTGATTAACTGCAGATTACACAAGGCACGAAAAGTTCTATTCAAGACCTTGAGATCGAGTTCAAGGTCTTGAAATTCGGTTTCCAGCTCTTGAAGTTGCTTGTTCTAAAGGACTTTGCGAAAAGTGCTCATACTCTATTCAACCCTCCTTTTAGAGTATTTGTCTATTATCATTAATTAGTTTAAGTACTCGATTCTTCAATTGGTATCAGAGCTTAACTCACTTAATTGATTTAACAATCTGTGAGATCGATCATGAGTACTATAGGAGAAGGTGGATTCGCTCAAGGAATGTCGTCTAATCGCCCTCCTGTCTTTTATGGTGACAACTTTGTGCACTGGAGGTCTTTGATGAAAATGTTCATCATCGATCAAGACATGGAGCTATGGGAACGCATAGTCAAAGGACCTACTATTCCAATGAAGCCCGGTGCTACAGCAGGAGCACAAGTGCAAAAAGCAGAAGCAGAATATATCCAGACTAATCTGGAGAATGTGGCAAAAAATTATCGAGCTATGAATATGCTATATTGTGGTTAAAATGCCAACGAATTTAACCGTATTTCATCTTGCAGGAGTGATAAAGAAATCTGGGATAAACTTGTGGTAACCTACGAAGGCACTAGCCAGGTTAAGGAAACCAAGATCAACATCTTCCTACGGCAATACGAGTTATTCAAAATGTTGTCCACGAAAACAGTAAAGGAGATGTTTACCAGATTCACTCAAATCGTCAACAACTTGGACTCTCTCGGCAAAACCCTCCCCAATGAAGAAAAGGTGAGGAAAATCTTGAGGAGCTTGCCGAAAGACAAATGGGGACCAAAAGTAACTGCAATACAGGAAGCTCAAAATCTGTCAACATTGCCATTGGACGATCTCCTCGGTAAATTGATTACCCACGAAATGGTTCTTGGTGAAGAAGATGAAGAAGTAGCCTCTACGGTAAAGAACTTGGCCCTAAAATCAAAGAAGGAAGAAGCTACCTCGGATGATGACGAGAGTGACGATGAAGAAGATCCATTTGCACTCATCACAAGAGGATTAGCAAGGATACTCAAGATGAAGAAGCAATTTGCAAATCGAGAGTACAGCGGCACATCAAAACCAAAAGGAAAGTCATATAATTCCAATAAGAAAACTAAATCAATGGCTTGTTTTGAGTGTGGAGATACAGAACATCTAGTCAAGGACTGTCCACAAAAGAAAAGGAATAAATTTTGAAAGGACAACCGGAAGAAGAAGGCTATGATGGCGGCATGGAGCGATTCTGACTCTTCAAGCGAATCTGAATCCGAGACCGAACATGCAAATCTATGTCTAATGGCCGATTATGAGGAAACTCCAAAGAAGCATCTTGGAAATATTGTATGGAATTTGATTTCAAGTCCTACTGCTGTTTTGTCTGAATTTCTTCAAAATATGATTTTAAATGAAGAGCATTTTATACATGAAATTAACATCTTGAAAGAAAAGCTTTTGGAACAGGAAAGGATCATGAGTGAAATGTCGCTGGAAATGAAAAATCTCAAAGCTTATCAGTTAGCCCTTGACATTAAAGTCAAGGCCTTGGAGACAGAAAACTCTGTCTTGAAGAAAGATATCTCCTCCCTAACTCTTTCCTCAAAGGAGCTAGAGAAAGAGAAGATCTCGCTGACTGATAAGTGTAGAGACCAGCAGACCTCTCTCATGCGCTTTACCCATTCCAAGGTCAATCTCGATAGAATGTTAGGTGAGCATCAATCATCCCTTAACAAAAGTGGTATTGGATATAACAAAAACTTTCCAAACAAAGCCCCTACCACTTTTGTGAAAGCTAAAGGGAATTGGCACACACATACATGTCATTTTTGTTGTAAGAAGGGTCATGTTAAAACTACTTGTCCATATCGTAGAAATGATCCTTATATCATACGTAATACTTTTCCATTGTATCTAAGAGAACATGTAAAGTAAATCTGGGTTCCTAAAGGGACAAGAACACCAAACATGGTCCATCCCGAGTACGAATCTAAATTTGTAATTTGGTCTAGACGGAAAGGTTGAATTTGGTTGTCTTGCAGGATATCACCAAGAATAAGGAGTATAAATGGATACTTGACAGGGGTTGCTCACGGCACATGAGTGGAAAAAGTTCATTGTTTTCGGATCTAAAGAAGCAATCCACCGACACAATTACTCTTGGTGATAAGGGAAAATGCAACATAATTGGGATAGGTAAGATTGGTAAGGATTCTTCTAACTGTATTGATGATGTATACCTTGTGGAAGGATTAAAGTACAATGTACTAAGTATTTCTCAATTATGTGATAAAGGAAATATTGTTGTTTTTTACTCCGAAAAATATTTAGTAAAAAATAAGAAATCTGGAGATTTAGTCCTAATGGCACCTCGCAATAACAACGTATATTCTATGAGCACTAACCAAGTTGCAGGAACAAGTTTAAAGTGTCTCAAGGCCTTGACAGAAGATCCAAGGCTTTGGCATAAGAGACTTGGACATGTAAGTATGCACACGTTGAAGAAATTACAATCAAGGGACTTGGTACGTGGCCTTCCTGGTCTCAACTATAAGGTAGATGAGTTATGTAACGTGTGCTCACGAGGTAAGCAAACTCAAGGGTCTTTTAAGCCCAAAAAGGTAGTAAGTACATCTCGCCCTATTGAATTATTACATATGGATCTATGTGGACCTATGCGCGTCAAATCTCCCAAAGGTAAACAATATATTCTTGTCATTGTTGATGATTTCTCATGATTTACTTGGGTATTTTTTTCTTTGAGAAAAATAAGAGGCTTTATTTGAATTTTTAAAACATTGTAAGGAGTTACAAACTTTAAAAAAACATGCCTATTGTTGCTATCCGTAGCGATCATGGGCGTGAGTTTGATCAACTTAAATTTGATTTGTTTTGTTCAAAATATGGTATTTCACATAATTTTTCACCACCTAGAACTCCTCAACAAAACGGGGTTGTGGAACGAAAGAACCGCACCTTGGAGGACATGTCTAGAACTATGCTTTTAGAAAATGGTTTAGCAAAATCAATTTGGGCCGAAGCGGTAAATACAACAAATTATATTTTAAACCAGTGCTTAATTCGTCCTATCTTAAAGAAAACTTCTTATGAACTCTTTTATGGAAGAAAGCCTACTGTTTCTTATTTCAAACCTTTTGGATGTAAATGTTTTGTTCACAACAATGGCAAAGACAATTTGGGAAAATTTGATGCTCGTGGTGATGAAGGTATCTTTCTTGGTTATTCCTTAAATAACAAAGCATATAGAGTCCTTAACAAACGCACAGGTATTGTAGAAGAAAGCATTCATGTGATTTTTGATGAAAGCAATAATGGTGCTTTAAGTGATAGCTTTGCAGATCTAAATTTGAACCAGCATGAGGAACAAGGATCCGACATTGAAGAAGAAAAGGAGAAATCACAACGTCGGAACATGCAGGAACCAATACTAGACACATCCGAGCAAGCCCAAGACCTTGACATACAGGTTCAGGATCTTGAAAAAAGGTTTCAAGACCTTGACTTAGGAAATGCCGAACCAGAAACACATGTTGAACCAGAGACTCAAAGCCTTGGAGAAGCCTCAACGTCACAAGAGCCTAAGAGAAGAAATTCCAAACATGTTGCATCTCATCCAATCGAAAACATCATATCAGATCCGAAATCCGGTATCCAAACTCGTTCCAAGTTAAGAAATTTGTGTGCTTTTTATGCGTTTGTGTCTCTTGTAGAACCAAAATCGCCCGCCGAAGCACTTCAAGATCCGGACTGGATTATAACAATGCAAAGCGATCTCAGTGAGTTTGAAAGAAATAAAGTTTGGACACTCACTTCAAGACCAAAGCATCAATCCGTCATCGGTACTAGGTGGGTCTTTCGAAACAAGTCGGATGAAGATGGAAAAATCACTCGTAACAAGGCTAGGCTCGTGGATCAAGGGTATAATCAAGAAGAAGGTATTGACTACGAGGAGACATTTGCTCCCGTAGCAAGGTTAGAGGCTATTTGTATCTTACTCGCATTTGCATCATACATGGGTATTAAACTTTTTCAAATGGACGTGAAATGTGTCTTTTTAAATGGTATTTTAGAAGAGGAAGTATATGTTGCACAACCTCCTGGTTTTGAAAATGAAGAATTTCCAAATCACGTTCTTAAATTAGATAAAGCACTTTATGGTCTCAAACAAGCCCCTAGGGCATGGTATGAGATATTATCGAAATATCTTCTTGAAAATGGTTTTAAACGTTGTTTGATCGATAAAACTCTTTTTTATCAAAACACGAGGTAAAGTTTTATTAGTTGTGAAAATATATGTTGATGATATTTTATTCGGTGCTACTAATGATTCTCTTTGCAAGGAATTTTCTAATATTATGTGTAGAGAATTTGAGATGAGCCTTATGGGAGAATTAACATTCTTTCTCAGACTACAAGTTCATAATCAAAGAAATGAACCTTCTTGAATCAAGGTAAGTATACGAGGGATCTACTCAAGAAATACAAGATGGATCAATCAAAGGTTGCTAAGACTCCCATCAGCTCGATATTGTCCTTGGATCAAGACAAAAACGGTAAGAGTGTGAACCAAAAGGAATATCGAGGTATGATTGGTTCACTTCTCTATCTCACGGCAAGTAGGCCCGATATCATGTTTAGTGTATGTATGTGTGCAAGATTTGAGGCTGACCCAAAGGAATCGCATCTCATCGCAGTTAAAAGGATCTTTCGCTATTTAAATGGAACACAAGACCTTGGTCTGTGGTATCCAAAGCGAGGAAATTTTAATCTAATTGGTTATTCAGATGCAGATTTTGCAGGTTATAAGGTTGATAGGAAAAGTACTTCAGGATGTTGCCAACTATTGAGATCTTCCCTAATTAGCTGGCACTCAAAGAAACAAAATTTTGTTGCTCTCTCAACTGCTGAGGCCGAATAAATAGCTGCTGGAGCATGTTGTTCACAATTTTTATGGATAGCTCAACAATTACGAGATCTTGGCTTCGACTTGAAAGGTATCCCAATTAAATGTGATAATACGAGTGCTACATCTATCACTAAAAATCATGTGCAACATTCTCTAACAAAACACATTGATGTGAGACATCATTTTATTCGGGATCATGTCGAAAAAGGTGACGTATCTATATCCTTTATCTCCACTGATTTACAACTTGCTGATATTTTTACTAAACCATTGCCTGAGGATAGATTTAATTTTATCAGATTAGAACTTGGTATGTTATATAAGGATGCATTTGTTTAGGGGGAGCATAAACGAATTGACTCTCAAGGTCTCGGACATCAATTTCAAGACCTTGACTGTTCATATCGTATACATGAAATATTGGATCGTATTTTTTGGCTTTTATTTTATTAATATTGGCCAGAGAATTTTTTTTTTTGGTTTTAAATTCTTTTGTCAAAGATTTTTTTTATATGATTTCCGAAAAATTTCAAATTAAAGATTTGATATTTTTATTAAGATTTGTTTTCAAATAAATGCATTTAAATTTAATTTACTTATGGATGATCTTTAAGGTAAAAATCTTTCTCTTTCCTAGATATTTTTACCCGGTTGTGATCCCCCTACCTTGGAAAGATCTCAAGACTCTTCACCTCCCTCTCTTTTAACTCACCTGTCACCTCATCTCTCTCTCCTCTTCACTGTTCTTCCCTTTCTCCTTCCCAAGAACCCTTTCCATGGCTCCCAAGACTTCCATCGGAAATCCAGGCTCCTCTAGCAAGGCCAAGCGGCCGGTTGCACAGAAGGCGAAGGAGGTCGACGAAGAAGACTCGCTTAGCATCCACTCTTGCTCCTCCGACGATGCCCTTTCCCGGACTGAGACAAAAGCCCCAATGCCTACTCTCCCCGCATCGTGGTTCCGGAACTTCGAAACGGCAGGTAAGTGGCTCGATACTTTTAGTTCTCACAAGCTTTGCCTTTGTGATTCCATTGATCCCAGTTTTCTCGACTCTCTTGACCTCCCCTGCATCACCAATCTCAAATCCTCTGGTCTTTGGCCGCTTCTAAACCTAGGTGATGTTCATTACCCCTGTCTCACCCGTTTGTTCTTTGTCAATCTCACCTATTCAAGGGACTGGGGTAACCAAAAAATCAAAACCAATGTCTGCAATACCCACATCAAATTAACCCCGAGTGTGATCGCTACAATTTTCGGGCTTCCAAAAGAGTTATCCACTAATGGCCACCCCCCAAAGGCCGATTGCATTTCCTTGGACAAAGGTCGGTATTTCCTTCCAGAGTCATCTATTCCCAAAGCCCGTCAATTAACCCATAATGTTCTGAACCTCGAAGCCACAATAGTTTTCACAATCAACACCCGCTGCATCTTTCCCCGCTCTCACTCCAGGGAATTGGTCACCGACCATCTCGTTTACTTGGTTTACTTGGTGCTTGTCGGGTATCAACTTGATGTCCCTAACCTAATCCTTAAACACATGATCAATTCGATGTCTGCCGCTTGTGATATTCCACTGCCATATGGCAATCTTCTTCCTCACATCTTCAAACATTTCCGCCTTGATACCTCCCTTGAGGAAAAGGCCTCTCACTCAGGCAAAGTGGACGCTAAATGCTTCCAGAGAATTGGAATTATTAAGGTCGCTGATACTTGGAAACTAAAGTCCGACTTAAGCCCTGAAGAGCTTGTAGCTAATGGTCTTCCCTTGCAATTGAAATCTACACAGCCATCGTCCACAATCGAAGCCCGCATTGAGGAGTTTGAACTCGGCCTTGATGCTCTCAAGAGGGATGTAATCGACTTCCAGGACGAAGTCTCTGACAAGCTGGACGCCACACACGAGTTGCTCGCCATGGTCAATGCCAAGATCAATAACATGTTCCATCTTAATGCCTTGACCTTCACTTGTGCTGGTAATATTCTTCCTCTCGCGGATGATGCTGCTAAACTGTGCAAATCCAAGGTTGCAAATGTGCTCTTCAATTGCGAGCAATATGTCCGAGGATGGGAGATCCTCCGCCCAGTCGTCCCTGAACCTGCTATCATCACTGTCGAAGCATATGACATCATCAAACGCTATCGCCGAGACGAAGCCCAGAAGCGCCAGGTTGATGAGATGAAGAAGGACCAGAAGCTCAGTCAAGCTCAAGGCCGGTACAAAAGGAAGGTTGAGGAAGCTATGGAGGCCAAGAAGCGTGAGAAAAACGGAGGCGACACTGGTTTTGGGAAGTGGCGATCCGAATAATTTCACTAACCCAAGCCGAATTCTGATGTTTTTTTAACCTTATTTTCTGGATTTTATGCTGTGTTGAACCTTAGTTTTGTGCTGCTGGATCTGAATTTCTGTTTTGAACTTGGTCTTTGACCTGTTTGTGATCCTCCTTTGTGGAAAGACAAAAAGGGGGAGATCAATTTTGGATTTTGGGTTTAGCTACTGCTATGTTTTAGATGTTTTAGATTTTAAAAAAAACTATGCGATCCAACATATTATTAGAACTTGATATTTGCTCAGTAGATCATATTTGTCCGACTATGTTTTGCTTGTTATGTGATGACTAATCTGCAGGAGCTTAAAGTCCAATTTGTTTTGTCTTTCATCAAGGGGGAGATTGATAGCTCCCTTACTTTCCCTTGATGAAATACATTGGCTATGATATTAATCTTTGCAGGTTTGATAAAAGACAAAATTATAAGGTATTATAGCTTATACAAATTGGATATATATGTTTTGCAGATTATTTATTCTCGGACTAATAATTAATGGTTTAGCTAAATTGTTTTAATTATATATATCTTCTATAGAATTTTCGGTTATGGTTTATTTGGATAAAGATATTGTGTTGGTCTAGAATTATATATTATAAGAAGAATTTGAATTGGAGATAGACTAGGATCTCAGCCAATATCTCTCAGCAAGATCTCGGCAACCATATCTCAACAACCATATCTCTCAGCAAGATCTTAGCAGCTGTAATTCAAATGAAAAAGAGCCAAGAAGATCACCATACATTTCGGCAGCAGTGACATTGAATATCCCCAGCGTTTTAACGTTCAAAAAGTTGTTGAACTGATCGAGATTTTGGGGATCAAATCGGCAAAATATTAAGAGCTCTCGACTATAAGAAGAGAAGTAGAAAACGATCAACATACAACCCCTCACCAAGCCTTCTCTGCGCATCAAGAGCTCTCAATTCTCCCAACGCCATTGCTGGTTTACTTTGCTTTCTTTCTCTCTATTCTGTATTCGATTTATTGCTTTTGAGAGTTAGGAAGTTTTGTGCTTCATAGTATAAGTTAATCCGTGTTATACTAAGAGTATCATATACTCAAACGTATCACACTTAGGTGTGGCAAAGGTGACTTTTATTTCTCTGTATCTTGGGTTGACTAGATAGAAGCGAGGTAGGCTTCGGATTATAGAACAGAGGAAGTTCTTCTAGGTTGTATCTAGGACTCATAAGGAAAGAGGAATAAAAGTTGTTGAATCCTACGGGTTGGATAACCCTAAGCGGGGACGTAGGCTGGTTAAGAGTCGAACCTCGTTAACAAGTCTTGTGTTATTTATTTCTCTATTAAAGTTTCTAACGTTTGATTAACTGCAGATTACACAAGGCACGAAAAGTTCTATTCAAGACCTTCAGATCGAGTTCAAGGTCTTGAGATTTGGTTTCCAGCTCTTGAAGTTGCTTGTTCTAAAGGACTTTGCGAAAAGCGCTCACACTCTATTCAACCCCCTTCTAGAGTATTTGTTTATTATCAATAATTACTTTAAGTACTCGATTCTTCAATATGAAATTTTTTTACTATTAATGTCATGTTTAAACAACAATTTCTGAGGTTTTTTGTCATACTTTTCAAATCCTATCAATTTTTTTTCATTTACCAATGACAAATTCTTTGAAAATTTTATAATTTTCTTTCAATAAATTTTTTTTAATCAAGTACACACACACACACACACACACACAATTTATATATATATATATATATATATATATATATATATATATAAATTATTAAATTATTGTATAAATTTTTATAATAACATATCATATTTATATACCATTATTTCTGGTTTTCTTTCAATATACCATAATTTATGATTTTCTTTCAATATATTTTTTAAAAAATTATTTATTATATATACCGAGAAAAAAATTCCCAACGAAAAATTTCGACTAGCTTTTCAATCTATGTTTTCTACCAATTTAATTTATAAATATACTATTATCTAATTATTATTTCAAATTTCCATTCTAACCATACATCAATTACCTCACGGAAGCTTAGGAAGGAAAACTTCCACAAGACAAGAATAAGGCTGCCGTATTATTATTAAATTAACATTATTATTTTTCTAAGTAAATTTATACCCAAAATAATGAAGTGATACACAAAGAGGAACGGGAAAGGGTGTAGGTAGACCTGTCAAACAGGTGGAGCGGGTCGGGTTGTCTCGGGTTCGGGTTCATTCCGGGTCGGGTCATTTCGGGTTACGGGTCATGAAATGCTCAACTCATACCCATATTTAATGGGTTCGGGTCGACCCAACGGGTAAAGAGCGTTACTCATCCGAAATTTTTTAAATGTCATTTACTATTCATATGCGTTATTTAAAGATGATAAAAATATGTAAAATATCAATATAAATTAATATTTTATATAATGTAAAAGTAAACAGATGGAGTATTTTTAATGACTATTTACATAGTTCCTAAATTTAAAATTGTTATATTAGTCTAATAATAGTTATATTATTGAAAAAAAGTAATTCAGGTTGCTCCAATAGTAATATGTATTTTTATATACATAACAGTTTGTAATGTTAAATTATAAAGTAAAGTTGATGATGAAAAATACTATAATATTTAATTATAATTATTATTAGTAATAAATTTCAATATTAGGTTAAATTGTAATTTATTTATATTTTTATTATATTAAGGCTTGACCCAACGGGTGACCCACATGTTGACCCTACCCGACCCTGAAATTTACGGGTTGAACGGGTTCCGATTGCTTCAGATTTCGGGTTGAAATATTTGCGCCAAAATTCACGTTTTAGGAATCGGGTCACATTTGGACAAGTCTGGATATAGGTGATCCAGACCTTACATAATACCTTTGAAGTAATGATGACATGTATGATACATAAGCAAGGAGAAGGCCATGGGTGATACGTTACGCAGTATGTTTGAATAAGACAGTGTTATGATATATATGGACCAAAACTATAGCCTTAGGAAAAAGGGAATGGAAATGTGTTGTGTTGGTCCACCACACCACCTCACAAGTCACAACGGCCCCACTTCCCATTCAATATCTGTAAATCTCTAATAGTACTCCGTATGTAATGTATTGGTCAGGGATTGAAAAGAAGAGGCATCATCAACCTGTCATGCTGACATCATCCAGTTGGAACCTCTAAAATGGGCAAAGGTATGTATAGCCGTATAGAAGAAGATGCAGAATGAATGAAGTATCATCCCACATACTACATAGGGTTTCCCCCTTAGTGCCTCACCCAGCAATTTCTCTCTTTCCCTTTGACTTTTTTTTCTTTTAAATAAAAATTAAAAAAATAAAAATAAAGCTTCCATGGCTGTCTCTATAAATACATTCAAAAATCTTCCATCTCTATCTACAGAAACAGAGCCAAAGAACAAAAAACCAAAAATCTCCTTTCCGTATTGGCAGAGATTGAGAGAAATTAGAAAGAGATGATGAATTCGGTGAAGAACCCACGTTGTGTTGCAAGGAAATTCCTGGCTAGGCCACAGCCAGAAGGTGTTGGAGCTGTTGTAAGGCGGAGCATTGGAAGGTCCATCTATCTCAATACACTCTTTTTATATTTATATATTTTTATTTTTATATATTTATATATTTAAACAAAAACAGAGGAAGCTTGTGTTTTGGTGGCATGTTTATTGTTTAGGCTAAATGGATGGTTTTTATTTGATTGATTGGTGGTGTAGGTTTGAGCTTAACTACTTTGATCCTTTCCTTGTTCTTGATGAGTTCTCAGGTTTATTTCCATCTCTCTCTCTCTCTCCCTGTTTTGTTTTTGCCCTTTTTGGCTATTTAATGTGCTTTTCTTGATTTGTTTTATTGTGTGAATCTGCAGTTTCTGCTCCTGCTGGGTTTCCAGATCATCCCCACAGAGGTTTTTATTTTTACGATATATATATATTTTCTGGTTTAATGGTAGAAAATTGAATTGTAAAATGCTCTGTTTTCTTCTTGCAGGATTTGAAACAGTCACCTACATGCTCCAAGTAAGAACCCCAATAACTGTTTTTTTTTTTTTGGCTTATAATTCCTTTAAAATTATTTTCCAATATTAATGCATGTCATTTTCGTATTAAACTATACATAAATGATGTAATTAATATGTCCATTATTGTCTAAAAAAACTATTTGGGTTGATAAAGAGTTATACTCCCTCCGTTCGGAAATACTGAAATACAGATCATTGATTTTTTAGCACGTTTTTTAATGAGTTAAAAACTATATAAAATAATAATGTTTTTATTAATTTTTTTACCTAACTATATACTAAAAATTAATAAAAAAATATATTATTTTGTATAGTTTTTAACTCCTTAAAAAGCATGTCAAAAAATCAATGGATTTATATATCCGAACGGAGAGAGTATTACTTAATGTTCAATTTTTCTTAAATCTTAAAAAAAAATTAAGTTTGATAATTCTAAATCAAACCAATATACATTGATTCATAATTTTCGTCCAAAAAATGCTCATGATTCAGACTGGATTTATTTTTACTAATCATAAATCATAGCAATAAGAAGTCTAAAATGGATGAGTAATGAGTTGGATGACTATAATATATGAATGCAGATTAATTGATATTAATAATATAAATTCCAACCTCTGAGTTAGCATAATCATTGCTGATAAGGTCAGCTATCCATGTTAGCAAGAAAGCAAATGAGATTAAAAAACCACCATTTTTTCATAGTCTCTTAGCTGTATCCATTTATAAGTAATGAGAGGGTATAGTAGTCACTCAAAACTTGCATTGCTCTCCTTTCCCACTTATGACATAACCCCTTTTATAAGTTGAGCTCCTATAAGTAATCAAATTAATTAATTAATATCATTAGGTATATCATTAAAATTATTTTAAGTGCGAATTACAATTTTTTAGTATTATACTTTGAATTAAATATCATTGTTGTGCTTTAAAAAAAATTGATCTCATTGTTATGTTTTAAAAAGAATTGATAAAATTAAGATTTACAGTAAAACATGAAGATTTGTTCAAAATCTTTTGATTTAAGGAAAGATGACATGTTGACAAAATATTTATGCTTTAGTAGCTAGTGCATAGATATAGCTTTCCAGTTAAATTCAACTAGTTTGAACATTATAAGAGTTAACTGGTTTTTATATTTAAAAAATAAATTTAAAAAAAAACACAAAATACTAAATAGTGGCATGTGATCAATCTTAACCATGATCTGTTATTGTTATTTTCTACTACAATTTGTATTTGACCATCAATTTTATATGATCAAAGTCCAACAACTTGTCAGCCTCCACTCTCTTTGCATACACAACAAGCTAACTTTATCTAACACTAGTATCGTGGCCCGCCCGTTGTGCGGTTTTTTTAATAAATTTTATTATATAAAACATCTTTGAATTAATATAAATTCCTACTCCATATAAAGTAATAGCTTTCAGTTGTGTTATGTTTTTTAGAATGTAAACATTTTTTAATCTATATTAATCTATTTGTTCAGCCTGAAACGAGGTCTGGTGTGATTCGTATACGTGACATTTTCTAGATTAAAATGGTGTTATTTTTTATGCATTGTCATATTTTGGATTAAAATGGTACTGTATTATCTTTTTAGTCACGTCATAAGTCAATATAGTTAGGTAAAAAAAAAACTTATCTTTGTAGATCAAATAATCTATCCAATATAACCTTATATCTTAATTAGGTTTTTTATATATAAATATTCAACCTTATATCTTAATTAAGTAGAAAACTTATCATTTTAGATAAATTTTAAATTAGAGATCTACTTTTTACCATGCCTAATCCATAGATTTTAAAACAATTGAAAATTGATCTAAAAATGCACGGTTTTTTTTATAGCAAAGGTATATTTGATAAGATTGTTTATATAATACGTACTAAAACATATTATTATTAACAATTTCATTTTACGATTAAAATATATAATATTATATAGATTTATCTAATTAAGATATAAGGTTATATTGGATAGATTATTTGATCTAAAAATATAAGTTTTTTACCTAACTATATTGACTTATTAATTGATGTAGGCCAAAATATAATACCAATTTAATTCAAAATATGGTACGTAAGCCGAAATAATCTCGTTTTAATCCAGAATATTCCAGGTATGCGAAATCGCACAAAAGGCATGAAATGGCCTCCAACGGCCTCTGCTTTAGTATTTTAGATAGATAGATATAGATTTTAATAAATTATATTTCACCATAAAATATTTAGTTATAGAAGGGGGAAATTTAAATGAATAATTACAATAATCTCATCTATTTGAAACAATTACATAATAGAAAATATACGATTTTATTCAATATATTACATTATGTTAAATCGTAATAGGTTATATAAATTTATCTAACATTTTAAGATTATGTAGATTTTTTAGGTAAAATATTTATAAATAACTTGAGTAAAATGATAGATTTTGTAAACCTTCGTCATAAATAAGGTAATTATAATAACTTATCAATTAAGTTAAATATTGTTACTTTAGAACTTCAAAATAAGGTACTGTATATAATTTTTAGGTTATAGTTTGATAAAGAACTTATTTTGATGCATGATTAATGTATTGAATCAAATGTATTAATCAAAATTTTCCGTTTGGAATTCAAGATCGATCAATTCGATCAAGGTATATGATGAAACTCAAAGGAGATTTGGTAGGAGTTGCGAGCAAACTACACGGTGACTTAAATCTACATGATAGAATTTGTGTGTATACTGTAGAGCGTCAGTAGTCCATACCCGGCAGGCTCCTAATTAAATCCATCATCCACCTCAAATCTGTGTGTAGACTGTAGAGCGTCAGTAGTCCAATCTTCATCCACATGATACAATTTTAGATAAAACTATTTTAGATATATATATATATACCTCTTGAAGCGGCGCAACCAATCTACACATATGATAAATAAAGCTATTTTAGGGACCTTATTTTAGGAATATAAAGCTATTATACACGTACTCGGATCTACACATGATGAATAAAGTCAAAACTATACCTCTTGAAGCGGAAAATCTTGATTTGCAACTATTAAAAGTTGTTGATCCGGCTAATGATATTGAAGGTTTCATGTTTGGTGATGACTCAAAGATTAGAATATATATAGCAACTAAAATATTCTATCTTAAACCGTTAATTATTTATCTATTCAACACAAAATCTGATGAGATATATATCCATACAAATATATTCAATTTCATCTAAAAAGATAAAATTTTCAACTAAGTATGATATAAGGTTGAATACCTTTTTATACACATATATTCAATTTTATCTAAATAGATAGAATATTCGACAAAGATTGGTTATATTGAATATATTATTGATCTTTTTACTAATTATATTGACTTATTAATTGGTGGGGCCCATAAATATAATACAACTTTAATTCAGAAAATGCCACGTAAGCAAAAATAATCCCGTTTAATCCAGAAAATTCCGTGGCAGCGAGGTCGCGCCAGTGGTCTCTGTTTTAGTATTTTATATAGATATAGATAGATGGTTATAGTTGTGAGAAACTGAGAATTCCGAGCGGGTCGTATCAAATCGGGAGTCATGTCGGGTATATTTTATTTTTGGTTTTTTTATTATAAAGTCGGGATCTACCACTTTACACAAAATCTTAAGTCGTAGTGTATGGGCTTCTCCCTTCCTTACATTTTGTATGGTTATACCACCCAGAATCAATATGGGATGGCAATCTTTTATCCCAACAATAGTCACCCATGCCAAGTTAAGGGCATAGAACATGTTAAAACTATGTGTTTACAATTCATATCTTATGGATCTAACAAGGTTTTTGTCTTCTGTTTTTTTTTTATCGAGAATGAATTCAAAATCAAATATACCTGAATTTCGATAGGTTGACAAGTCAGCAGACGGAAAACCTTTAAAAAAATCAACATCCTATATATTAACACACTTGTTCAATAACTCACAGACGACTAGAGGATCAATTTTCAAATGGAGCAACGAAAAACAAAGCTAGCGAAACAATAACACAAGCATGATTCATGCGTGACTAAAGGGTCGATTATGTTTATCTAGGGTTAAATCTTTTGACTGGTTGAAGCTAACGAAGATGATTTGATTTTGTGTTTTGGTGAGAACAGGGGGCCATTACACATGAGGATTTTGCAGGATACAAAGGAACAATAGGGGAAGGGGATTTGCAGTGGATGACTGCCGGAAGAGGAATTGTTCACTCTGAAATGCCTGCAGCTCAAGGTGTCCAGAAGGGCTTGCAGCTTTGGATCAACCTCTCCTCCAACCACAAAATGTAAGTGTTAACATTATCGGGATTTTGTAAAGATATATTGTTGTGACGAAAGAACAGATATTCAAACAAACAAGATCAACACACAATTTATTGTGGTTATCAAATCGGCCACATCCACTCTGAAAGATTTCATTAAGGAGCTTCTCGAAACTAAACAAAGACTACAAGATGTGTCACCCACACTGACCAATAAACGATAAACCTATGAAACAAGAAACGTAGAATATCGTTTCTGCGAAACCACCATTAGCCTCTTGGACCCTAGCCCTGGTGGTTCGAGTTTCACCCCCGGACCTCTTGGTTACTTATTGGTCACTCACTCAGAATTCAACTGAATTGTGTTGAATACATCTAGGGTACGTCTGCGAAAGATTATACATCTAGGGTACGTCTGCTGGAGATTATATAGCCTTACATAATTCTAATCTTACTAGGATAAATCTCTTAATAAGTCTTGAGAGGATAAATCTAAATCTAATTAAAATATATCTTATCTAGATATTATTATAGATAAATCTATATCTATAATAAATCCATTAACATAAAACATATTAGATTCAAGTCACCCCAACAAATCTTCACCTTAAGTTGAATCCTCTCAAATATACCAAATACGTTGTAACGCCAGATGTACTCATGTACTAGATGTTCTACCATCCAAGAGGTACCTGATGCACTTCAATGTCAGATGTACCAGAATCCCATCTCTCTCTTTGACCTAGATTTGCCCCCTAAGGGCAAACTATCAAATACAATTTTTTAGCAAATCCAAACAACGTTAGAACTTACTACAGAAAACAGACTTGGCAAATTGACATGTCGATAGTCTCTTTATTTGAGCCCTTAATGATGACACCATCTACAATGCCCTTAGATGTCATGTAGATACCACATAGAAGATTGTATGAAGAAGATGAAGTGGATGAGGTGAAATGTTATAAAATTGACATGGGAAATAGAGGCTTTTGGTGAAGCTAAATAGGATGAAAATGCTTTGATTTTTATTATAGTGTATCTTAGCTCAATTTATGAGATCATCCTCTTTTTTTAAAAAAAAAAAGGATATATAATATTTTATGTTGTAATTCAATAATAGGTTATAGGTTATATATTGAAAGCGAGGGCACATATTTTGTTTATAATTTGTGAATATGATACTAATTGAGGTTTACGTGTATAGGGTTGAGCCAAAATACCAAGAAATGCGAAGCAAGGACATAGCGAAGGCCGAGCAAGACGGAGTATACGTTCGAGTCATAGCCGGGGAGGCTTTAGGGGCTAAGTCGCCCGTATACACAAGGACACCAACAATGTACCTAGACTTCACATTAAATCCAGGAGCCCATCTTAGGCAGCCAATTCCCGTGTCATGGAACGCGTTTGTGTACGTCTTGGAAGGGGAGGGGTCGTTTGGGTCTAGCCCAAGATCCTCTCCGGTGAGCGCCCACCACCTCTTGCTACTCGGAACGAGTGGGGATGGGCTTGAGGCGTCCAACAAGTCATCGACCAAGCAACTACGGTTCGTGTTGGTAGGGGGAGAGCCCTTGGGGGAGCCTGTGGTGCAGTTAGGGCCCTTTGTCATGAACTCACAAGAGGAGATTGATCAAGCCATTCATGATTTTGATAATTGTGTTAATGGGTTTGATAGGGCCAAGCACTGGACTTCACAATAAACTTTTGATTCATTATTTAACTTCTTCTTTCTTTCTTTCTTTTTTTTGAAGAAATTGTGGAGAAATTTTTTAACAAATGTATTTGTTCATTTTGAATCACATGAAATAAATATTGTTGGTAATATAAATTAATTCTCATCTATTATCTTTGAATAATTAATTTTCTGTTACTCTGCATAAAAAATAAAACAATTCCATAGGAGAACAATTATATAACTCTAGAAAAAATTTAATTAAAACAAACAAACAAATGGCCTTTAAATCTCGTCGGTTAAATATGGTTTGAGTGGTTGAGAATTTCGGAATGTTCAAGAGTCCAGATCCCATGTGATGTAACATTTTTTGCTATAAATTTACATTAAAAAATATTATGAAAATTATATTTTATATTCTATATATTTATATTAACATGTTGTAAAACTTTTTTGCTAGAAATATTTTTTCAAATTTGTAAATTTATATCCGAAATAATTAAGTACAACCGGATTCTCTTATTTTGATTTCTCGAAGCGAGAGATCCACGAAGGCATCCCTCCTCTCGAAGTTAAGGGGCTATTTTGCCGAGTTCCTTAGTACAACCGGATGTAACACCGTTCAACCCTTTTGAATCCCATTTGCCAAAAATCAACGGGTCCTCCAACATGCTCTGGATCAGATCATGGTGCCCAAATTCTGAAACCCGGTCTTCCCTTTTCTCATTCTCACCAAATTCATTTTTTATTAGTCTACTAGATCCGGTGGATACTCAATCTCAACCCGCACACTCATATACACATCAAAATTGGGGGATGGAGATAAGAGTGACACCCAAAGGGATCAAATTTATGCCAGCGGCAACCGGAGCACACCATGATTTGGACAAGGAAAATAGGACTTGAAGAGGTTCAGGATGGTGTCGCGGAGGAGCTAAGGGCAAAACCGGAGTTCCATCCCCATCCTGTAGCCGAGGCACGCCATCACCAGGGAGCCAGGGCAAGTGATCGTTCACTGTCGTTGGGATTGAAGCAGCCCAACGAAGCAGGATAGGGAGACATTGGTTGAGGCAAGGTTGAACGAAGCTTACAAAGCACATGATTGGGGAGGAATTTGGGGAATCCTTGATCCACATATTCAATTATATAATTAACCTTCAACTAGTAATCCGCAGGTTTAGAACAACAATTTGATGTTTGTACTTGTAGTGCGGAGAAATCAATTCATGAGAAGGGGATTTTTTATGAAACTAATTAACAATTTAGGGCAATGGGTGATAATATTTACCCCATACATTTTACTATATGCGCTACTCTTGAGTCACACACCGGTCACCTGCCCCTCAAGACGTAGGGTGTTTTAGGTATTTTCATAAAACACCCTACGCAGGTGTATGACTCAAGAGGAGCATTAAAAAAAAATATAAAAAGTGAGATATGTGGTGTAAATCTAAAATTTTGTGGTGTAAATAACATTGGCTATTTGATATTCAGGTGGTTGTTAAGTCTGAAGGTGGGACTGCGAATGGGAGGAAAGAAAATAAGTTGCAAAAGAGAAGTGAAGGCAGTGGCCAAATGGTGTATCAAGTGAAGGAAAAACATTACAGAAATTACTATTTACTACCACAAGAGCTTAGCTTCTAAAGAATGTGTATATAATTGCATGATATGGATATTTTCGAGTAAAGGTTACCAAAATGAGCAAGCTAGGGAGTTGATTAACAGCTGAGGTAAAAGTAAAATGAGTATGTTGTCCCCCAACACTGCTAGTAACCAATACAAAAACATGATGGAAATTAACCAAACTCATATTAAAGATTCAAACTGTCAAAAAGGCATTCCTAGTTCCATGATGAAGGACAAGCCATAATTTGAAACTTGAAGATAGACAAACTAAGCTCTTTTACTGGAAAGGATAAAATGTTTAAGCTGCACCTGCTGACTTGCCCTTCTTCTTCTGGAGTTTCTTCATGTAGAATTCCAGCTCTTTGCCCTCCAAGATGTATCTGCACAGCCAGGAGTGCTCAAAATTGATTAATGGCATCCCACAATGATAAAAATAGGCAAGGACAGGAAACCCACTTAGCCATTAGAAAATGCTAAATGACATGAATGTAAACAATGAACATTTTTAAAGCTACAGAGCTTTCACACATGGAGGTTATCTCGAAAAAAAAGATGTATAAACACACAGCCCTCACCCGTCACAACGACCACACTGGCCAGGGCGAGATGAGATGCAAGCCAACAAACGTCCACCACTGAATTGTTCTTCAATGTGGGCATCAAGAGCTCGACCCTGCTGGCGCTTCTCCAGTTTTCTCTGGACATGGTTACTCTTCTTTGCTTCCTCGGTGCCTTCACCGTCCTGACATTAAACAAATAAAGAGAAGGGGCATTGATTACAAGTCATAAATTCCACAATACACATCCATGTCTAATCAACTCCAATGCTTTTCAAATCAACCGTGAAAACTGAAATGAAGACTATATACAACCAGGAGCTCGCACGAAAAGATCACAAGGGTGCATATCATGCCCTTCCAACTATGAATGAAGGAGAGGTTATAAACATCAAAACATTTATTAAAGTAGAGAAGAAATATGAAGGGAAATACTAACATAATAGCACTATGAATTAAAACTTCGAATTCTGATTACACAGGCAAGTCAATAAACAAATTTAAAGATATTGGAAATAAGAAATTGCAGAAACATACTTCTTCCTTCTTAGTGGAAGCAACAGTCTTCTTCTTGCGACCAATGTCAACTCCATAATGCTGGAGGTACCACTGCTTGAAAGGTGCAGCATCAACCTGAACAATAGCAGATTTCACCAAGGTCTGTGTCCTAACCAACTCGTTGTTGGATGCATTGTACACCACATCCAGGATACGGGTTTTCCTGGTCACAGCCTCACTACCCCAAGAGTAGTTTCCAGTATCCAACCTCAAAGCACGCCACTTCACATTACCACCCCTGACCCTAACCCTCCTGACTGTCTTGTTGCTGGACAGCTTAGTCATTGCCGGCTGTCTCCCAAGCTCATACCTTCATAAGTTAACAGTTCACAACATCATTTACTCACAGCACAGCTAGAATAAAATAGAACATTCAAATAGTATAATAACACACAGAAAAACCCACAGAGAACTAATACCCTTCTAATGTTACATACTTGAACAATTGAACAAAGCGTCCATCCAATAAGATAATTTTTCAGAAAAGAAGAAAACTTAAAAAGATAGTGGAACTGCAAATGCATACATGAGTCACAACAAGGCGAGTAAGAACATGAATTAATTCTATTACATCGCAAGCAGATCTATACTTCCAAACTTGCTACACCACATTAATAACCAAAAAAATTAAAAACAATTTAGCAGAGAAATCCATTTCGCAGAAGCTCCGAGTATCAATCCAACAAAGATGAGTAAAAAACCAGAATAAAAGACAGAAAATGATAGATCGTTTTCGAAGAAATCACATACTTTCGCTTCTTCCTCCAAGCCTTCTTCTTGCCTCCAGTGGCGCGCCTTTTGTGCATAGAATCACGAGAGATACCTGCAAACAGAAACAGAAGAGGAAATATTAGCGAATTTCAACTAGAGGTATCAGATTGGAAGATAATGGAGGTGAGATTGAGATCGGAAACAGAGAGAAGAAAGTACGGTACCCATGGCTGCTCGCTTTGGGATGCCGGCACAGAGGAGCTGGCGAAGCGAAAACTAGGGTTTTCCGGATCTCTTGCGAGCCAAATGAGGAAGATAAACCCTTGCTTGTGAGCTGCATTATATACCCGTTGGATGCCTATTGTCAGGCCCAATAAGCTTTTAGATATTCGTGGCCCATTTAATAGATTTTTGGGTAAAGTGCATAAAACGATTTGCTCAAACCCACCCCCGATTTTGGTAAATAGAGAGTGGATGGAGTTCGAATCAGAGAACTTTGAATACTATCCGTAATTCTTTTTCAGCTTAACTATTCCAGAATGGTTACTGTTAAATGCTTAATTGTCGGAACCCACCCCTATAAGGCTTCCGCTAGTAAAAGATTACCCGTTGTAGGGTTCCGTTATATTCTCACTTAAATCAAGAAGTTTAATCCGCTTCGGTTGGAATCGATTTCAAGAAGCAAGGGGCAAGGCGAAGGTGCTTATTTGTTGTTTGCGAACCGGAGAAGGTAAACCCTAATTTGGTGCGAATTCGTCCTCAAATTTCTAGTTTATAGTTGTCTCCAATTTGGGCGAAAAAGCTCATAATCACCCGGAAGTATTTCTACTTATGTTATTTCCGCCACTAACAAGTTAGTTTGCTTGTGCAATATTTGTCTTGCATTTTGGTTTGAGTGGAAACTCTGCAACTTTGCCTTTATTTGTGTTATATACTTATATCATTACAAATATGAGATGTCGAGCTCAAGTTATTCTTCCAACAGTCAGATGAGGACTTGTTTTTGTGGCTTTGGAGCAAGGCAATTCACCGCTCGTACAAAGGACAACTTTGGGAGAAGGTTTGTCACTTGTAGTATATGGGTCAATTGATAGATGCAAATATTTTGTATGGATGGGTGCTGATTATGGAGAAAAAGCAAAGGGAGTAATCAATGAGTTACTGAAAGAGAAGCAAGTGTTAGTCGAAAAGAACACTGAGTTAACTTGTACTGGTACATGCTGAATATGCAAATATTTTGCATGCTTATAAATGTTCTAATGGTGAAATTGGCAAGATAGGGTGGATATCTTTAGTTGTAATTAAATTGTAATGGTACATGTCTTCCTTCAGTGTAATGGCAAAATCAAGCTTTGTAATGGATATCTCGAACAAGTTGACCAAGGGTTGTTTTTGTTATGTGAATGGGAACCCACCTTCGGTGGTAAACCCCGAGCACGTGACCCAGCCGGCAAGAGCCACGTGCTAGGTAAACCGGCTTGCGCCGACCGGCTTGACCCAGTAGCAGGGAGCAAGGTAAACCTTGGATTTTCACTCAATGAAAGAGGCAGAAGTAGGGATTGAACCCGGGACCTCCTTACTCCTCCCCTTGCTCCTTACCACTAGGCCACCCCGACTGGGGTAGCTTGCCCTTTTACTTTGTTGTTCTGAACAAGATAAATGGTTTGTGAATTGCCTAAAAATACAGTAATACTACCTCCGTTCCATAATACATGTCCTTTTACTTTTCAGCACGTTTTTTAAGGAGCGAAAAGCTCTATAAAATATTATTTTTTTAATTAATTTTTTAATATAATTTGATACTTGTTACTAATAAGTATCAAATTATATAAAAAAATTAATTAAAAAAATAATATTTTATAGAGTTTTCCGCTCCTTAAAAAACGTGTTGAAAATCAAAAGACCATGTATTATGGAACGGAGGGAGTATGTTGTGACTACCCTTTGATGTAAATGGTTTGCACTTAGGGGCTGATTTTTGTGCAGCTTTTGGCTTAAAAAAATAATGACAGCAACTCATACAATGCAATTTTGTGCAGCTTTGGCTTAGGGGCTGATTTGTGTGTGTTTGTGTGAGCTGTTACAACAACTCTTTTTTTTTTTTTTGATTTTTTTGTTATTAGAAAAAAATTCGGTTAGGAGTCACCTAACCGAAAGCATCCTCACATATGAGGTCAAGAAGACATGGAGCGTTGGCTAAACAAACACCGCTGATAGAGTGGCTAAACAAACGCCGATGCTTTTGATTTCGCCTGAGTCGGTTGCGGTGGGCCCTCTGTGGTGTGGCTGGCGGCACTGCCTGTCTGCCCGTGGTCTAGCTCGCTCCTCTCCAATCGTCACCGGCGTCCGGCGATGGGGTACTTCCGATCGCCCTAGCTGGTTGGATGACTCGCGAGAGGCCTGCTCACATATGCCTCAAAAGGGCGTAAAAAATAATTAACTAGCTACAACGCGCCACATATGAGCTGCGCCACATATGAGCTATGCATTGGTTTTATGATATGTATATAGATAGATATATAGAAATATTACGTAACAATTAAAAAGTATTAGAAGAAATTAATTAGCTAATTAAACGGGTATTTACTATCAAATTTCTAGCTGTGCAGTACTACAACTTCTGCTATAATATACAGGGAGACGACAAAGCACACATGGGTATACGGTAAAAGATCAGCGAACAAAAATCAACGTCTATTATCTTTCAACAATGTATTTCAAATGCATTTTCTACCAAACAAATGCAGACGAAAGCAACAAGGCTTGTAGAAAGACTGTAAGAGTACACTCTTGATAACCAAAATGGCTTATACGACTACAAGATATAATAAATATGATATCAAGAACTCTAATCGTACATGTTAAAAGAGGGGCGAGAGGTCCAAGAAGTAGAAACTCAATACAGATCTACCGAATCTCGCAGAGGCTAGATCTTCTGTTTTCCCTTCCGCACTTTCTCTAGCTCCTCTTCGGCTTCTGTCAACTGTACCTTCAATTCCGATACTCTCCTCTCCAAATGCTCTATGGGGTCCTTTGATGCCAAAGCTACGTATGGTGTGTTGAAATGTTGTGAAAATGATTTCAATGCGGCCACTCCACATACCTGTACAACAATTTAATGTGTGTATGGAATTCGGTAGGATTGAAACTTCGACCAACACCAGGCCAATGAGCCAATTGGGATTAAATGATTAAAACAAGTATCTTTGTTGTAAAGAATAAGACGGATTCATACCTCTTCAGATAACAATGGCAGCTTTGTAATGTTGAATTCGTCGTACAGCACGTAGAACTGATCAATGTACTTTTGTTGCATTCGCATTCTTGCCTTGAGCAATTTAGATTGAACAGCTAGAAAGACCAGCATATAAGAGAATATGAGATTAGGTTCAACTTCATCCAATAAGAGGAAGAATCACATACAACATGATAAGAAATGTTTGAGCACCTTCATCATCGAAGATCACTTGATTAATGATGATATTATGAGTATCTATCTCGAACTTGGTCAATTCTTGGACCAATCTTTCTGTTTCATAGAGGGAGAGAAACTCAGGGATGCAGACGCACACGAAAGTTGTCATGTCCTGCCTCAAATAAAACCAAAGGGGCAGGGGATGCATCGGTTAGCAAGAGCATGCCAGGATCTGAACAAAAAAAGAGAGAAAAAATAAAAGAAAAGGGGGCATAACAACATCCCAGGGATGAATTCGAGTTGATTGGGAGTTGTTCATCCTGTCATCGCGAGGAAGAAGCTCACACATCTTATAATAGGGCAAAGCATCAGAAAAAGCCAGCCTTACTGTGTTTTGAAGCTAACCCCAAGCCATCCCTCAGTAACTAAATGCAGTCTCAAGATTGTAAATGAGTTCATTCATATGAACACTAGTTTTATCTTTTAAATTGCTTTGTGTCTCATAAAGGAGATCAATTCACATTTTAAAAAATTGGAGGAAAGGAGACGCAATATATGGGCTAATATTTATTCATGGCCGTTCTTAGTTGGTGGAGCGATTTGTCTAATATTTATTCAGACTAACGCAAGCGAGTACACAGTAATATTTTTTCTTACAAAATACATCTTTGATGAGGTGTTATCACCACATTAATTGTAGGTTTTTCAACCAATAAAATTACACCTTTTTAATGTTATGTCAACTTTTATTAATATTTTATTTAATTTTATAATATTAATTTGTTTTATAATTACCATTTTATTTTAAAAAAATTGCGCCATAGTGCAGGGGCTGTACTAGTTATTATTGAACCCTTAAAACCATCATACAAAGAAACCATGTCAGTATTTCATCCACAATTTTTAATGGTTTGGTAATAAAAAAAAAAAGAAAAAAAGAGCTATCAGTAAATATTTCACAGCCAGTATTTCATCCAATATTGCATTTAATACGAGGTTTTGTGAAAACTCACTTATTACTGGATATTTTTTGCATATCTTAATTCATCTTGGTTCATTATTTGGTTTTATTCCTCCGGGTTGTACTAATTTAGCATTGGAATTTGGAAACCATATTTAGCCTGCAACTCTTCTGTGTCGTATTTATTAGTGTCAGGTACAACAACCCACTAATTAGAATTATGTTTTAATTAATAAAAAGGAAAAAAGAAAGGCAAAATAAATTCTTACCGGATCTGTAAATTGCCTATTTACTTGTTCAATCACCTCTTTCATGCCTTCAAGCCTTCCGAGGATTGCATCTTCACCAAAATCATCCTCCACTCCGAAAAGACGTGTCATCTGGCAATGCAGAATAAAAGAACACCAGTCATACTTCATGCCAAGAATGTCAAACTTGTAATGAATTCCTGAGGTGAAGGGCAAATGTAACATAATATCCCCTCTCTTAAGATGTAAGAAATTCAAAAGCTTCTTGCAATCATCTAGCAAAAAGATGTTTTCTCTTCCTCTTCTCGGGCATGAGTGAAAATAATTGTCTTATAGGAAGCTTACATTGTTACAAATGGTATCAAAATTGAATCGACATTAGAACCCTCCATAAAAATAGGTGTGAAATAGGGTTAATAGACTTCAGAATTCAAGATAAGCATGTTTGTGCAAGCTTAAGCCAGTCACTGTCGAGCCAGCATATTCCATAAAAATGGCAAACAGACTCTGCTTACGAGAATACTTGGATTCATAAAACCAACTATTGCCAGTAATCCCAGTATTGTAGCATGCACTGATCTAACTAAACAGGCGATGGAACAAAAATTACAAATTTGAATGTTACTCCCCCAGGGTAACAAAGTCTACCTGATTCAGAAGACCCCCAAATTTGTTCTTCACGGACATCATTTTGGCTAACCCCTTCTCCAATGTTGAGGGGAACTGCAAGAGGCGAAGAGTATGGCCAGTAGGAGCTGTGTCAAATACAATCACAGAATAATCCATTGTCTGCACTAACCTGTCAAACAAAGAAAGTTTGACTTATATATACAAGGAAAAGGGCCTTACTAAAATACTAAGAATCCTTAACAAAAAAAAAAAAGTATGCTATACGTTTGATAATTAACAAGCTTGATAATTAACAGGCTCCCAAGTTTTCGTCCAAAATAATAAATAGGATCCCAAGAACAAACTAAGAGAATGCCACAACCAGCATGAAAAAGAAGGATGTAATTAAAATAAGTTTATGTACACGATTTCATGTTCAACTCATAGGAATAAAAATAGAAAGGGTGAATTATGTGATAGAATACTAGAGCATTAAAAAAAAAAAGCAAAGTCGTAGAGTTAGGACCTATGTGACACCCACATTAGATTGCCTCCTGCTCTTGTTCCTCAATGTCAGCTCATTGTGAGAAAAGAAATATCAATATGAATTACACCCACCATTGAAACCAAACATAGTTTAATTACAGGTCGTCCCCCCCCAAAACAAAGCAAACAAAAAAAAGTTTCCCAAAAGGCCAAAATTGAAGTAATGAACAATATATCAGCATTTGTCAAGCCAAAAAGCTTACTTAAGCATTTCTGCAAAGCTCATAGCTTCATCAATTCCAGGGATTGCATTAGCCAACTCTGAAATAAGATTATCTGCTCCATCCGCACCAGGAAGCTCATCATTCTCCAAAGTAGGATCCACCTCCTAAGAAAGGGGGAAATGGAATAAAAAAATCACATCAGGGCTACAAACTTGAACCATGTTCCATCCCCTTAGAACAATTAATGGCATAATATTTGAAGTTAAATGATGCCACTGGAAGTCTGGAACGAAACCAATACAAATGCTCCAACGGGGCAGATATGTCCAGTCCATTTGGGAAGCTACACTACTATCTATGCATCTTGCCATTGCCCCCATTTAGTTCTAAATCTAATATCGAAATTACAACTTGAGAAACTGAACCAATAGTTTCTTCAATTGAAAACTAACAAAAGATTCGAATTTACCATACCTTAGATTAGAAATGATGATCAATGAAAGATCACAGATTTAAAGGACATTTTTTCTGATACTACCATAATATGGATAAAATAAACAAAATACCCTTCATTTAGGACACTTTTTCACAAAACCACATCGTGTTGTTCATATTTTGTTAGCAATCTACACCAAACCATTTCCCGCTTATTGCATCATTAAAAATCAAATGTCCAAATTACCCCTTACCTAGGTATTTAGTGATTGTTTACAGTAAAGGATATTTTGAACACTTCAACCATTTTAGTGTTTAAATATTGAAAAATGAATGTGTGTGAATTGCTAATAGGAGAGAGATAATGGATGGTCAAAGACATTTTTCTTTATAAGGAGAGGTTTTGTAAATATCCATCATAGAATTGACAAGTATTCTTCAATTAACACACCGCCATGTTTGGCATGGGAATTAAAATCTCGTTGAAGATGATTTAACTACTTAAGAGTTGAAGGTTAACCTGTTAAGAGTGTTTTGTGTCTTAGCAAGATGAAATAAACTCTAAAAAAAACTATGTTGAATATCTTATTTGCAAAGATAAGAAATCATACAATAATGAGTCTACAGTAGCTAAGAAATTATTTTAGATGGTGCCAAATGTCCTTAGTGTTCGTTTTGCTGTGATGAATGCTTAGCCTCTTTTTTTTTTTTTATCATTAGAACGCAGGGTGACTAGGTGCTAAAAAGAAAAGATTACATGATTTTTATTCTATAAAAAACAGATAAATTTGCACTCAGAATTATCCTATCACAAATTTACAACCAACTGGCAATTCCGTCGCCTGGGGCTGGGATTACCCTAAAATTTCCCAAATCCCATCCACAAACCACATTACGATTTACAAGTACCCAAAATCTGAACCCAATCTGACCACCATAGACATTCAAAATTGATATGAAATTGGATGATTAGGAAGAGAGAAAACGAACCATGGCATAGAGATTGGTGAACCCGTTAACAAGAGTAGGCGTTTTGGTGAAGCGTTGCTGAAAGGCATCGCTGAGATTGTGTGCAGGGTCCGTAGAGATGATAAGAACAGAAGTCCGAGCCCTAGCGAGGAGGATGGCGAGGGTGGAGCTGCAAGTGGTCTTACCGACGCCTCCCTTACCGCCGACGAAAACCCATTTAAGGCTGACCTGATCTAGAATGTTCTGGACTGATCCTTCTGGAAAGTCTTGGTCTGAAGCCATCTGAGAAAATTGAAAAGATGTGTGTGTGTTTTTGGTGGGGGATTTGGGGATCTGGATGTGTTTTGAATCTGGAGATTTGAGCGGATTGATAGATAAAAGGGCTAATTGTGAGAGGAAACGCGGTGTGACTGGAGAGTGTTGGGGGCGGCTTTTTCACTACTTTCGGGGTGAGCCGGAGAGGGGCGGGCCGGGCAGGGCAGCTTCTCAGCGGTTCCCAATAATGTCCTAATGAGTGATGCGGGACATTGCGGGTAATCTTCGGGTAAGCACCGGATGGATGGATCTTTTGATCTTTCCGTCTCCCGACCCGCTTAATACAAATCCCCCTACAACCGATCCACCCTTCTAATTATACTCATAGATATGCAACCCGATCGGTGGAAGGTGGGTTTTAGGAGTCCAAATCACCTACAACCTTCCATACACCCCTAGGTGTGACACAAAATTATTTGTGTTAAATATTTATGATAAAAAAAATTCAAAAAAATATATTTATATTACAAATAACTAATAATATATATTTGGATAATTTTTTCATGAAAAAGCATATTTTAAAAAATATTAAAATTGAAAAGACGAGGATTTGATAATAATAATTTTAATTTTTTTTTTAAATATGTTTTTCATGAAAAAATTATACAAATATATATGATTAGTTATTTGTAACATAAAGATATTTTTTTGAATTTTTTTTATCATAGATATTTAATCCAATTAATTTTGTGTTGCATGGAAGGGTGTATATAGGGTTGTAGAGGATTTTCACCCGGGTTTTAGCTCAAATATTACAATCCGAAATCCGAAATAACCCGAATATGTTCAAGATGGATCTATACACCTACTGGTCAATCGAACACACGTCTTTGTTTTCCTAGATAAGGTCATACGCGGATTTCACAGAGTATTCACTAAAGCTTTTACCGAGTACTCACTATTACGACGTGCATGCACGTTGTAATTAACGTGCAAGGTGGATAGACCACAAAGCATGCCTACGTGCACGCACGTAATTTTTTTAAAAAAAAAACGTGTATGCACGTCATTAACGACGTGCATACACGTTTTTTAAAAATCGAAAAAACGTGTGTCGTTGTCCTCACTTTGCCCCAAACCAGAACACGACGGGGGGGGGGAGAGAGAGAAACGCCGGCGACCAGAGTTTTTTTTCTTATGAAGAAGAAGTTTTTTTACATAATATTTGAAAAACCACTAAAATTATAATTTAAATAGGTAAGTTTTGATTGAAATAGTTAAAACAATATAGAAAACAAAACAATTAAAAAAGAACTTGAGAGAGTCGGAGAGAGAGAGAGAGAATCCGAGAGAGAGAGAGAGTCCGAGAGAGACAGAGAGAGACAGAGAGAGACGGAGACGGTGGCGACCATGGAGACGGAGATGGAGAGGGTGGCGGCGCCGGGCGTGGAGGGTGGTGGTGGTGATGGGCCGGTGGCGGAGATGGAGAAGGTGAAGGGTGGTGGCGGCGGTGGCGGAGATGGAGATGGTGGAGGGTGGGGGGGGGGGGGGGGTCGTGGCGGAGGTGGCGGTTCTGGTGGAGGAGGTGCAGACGGAGGTGGTGGCGATGGAGGTGGCGGTCGACGATAAGCCGGAGGTGGTGGTGCCAGCGTCGGATCCGGAGGTGGCGACGCAACCCCTATTACCGCCGCAAAAGCGGTGTAATATGGAGGTGTCTCCTGTTCCGACCCCACCGGTATGTTATTCGAATTATTTATTTTATTTGATAGTAATAGTTTTATAGTTTTATAATATAGTTTGATAGATTATAATTTATAGTATGTAGTTTATAATTGATAGATTATAGTTTTATAATATAGTTTGATAGATTATAATATAGTTTTATAAAATATAATTTGATAAATTATAATTTATAGTATATAGTTTTTTATGATTTGTTATATGTTTATAATTTTATAGTTTGTAAAATATAGTTTTATAAAGTAGTTATATAGTTTGTATAATATAGTTTAAATATTTGTTTTATGTTTATAGTTTCAAATACATAAACATACATTACTTGTATGTTTATAGTTTCAAATATAGTTTGTACAATATGTACAAACTACATTAAAATAAATTCAAATACTGTAAAAATACATTAAAAGATATTTAAAAACAGTATAATATATTTAAACACATTACAATATCGAAAAGACATTCAAAGACAATAAAAACATTAAAAACATTAAAAGATATTAAAAGACATTAAAAGACATTAAAAGATATTAAAATACATTAAAAGACATCAAAAGACATCAAAAGACATTAGAATAACATTAAAAGACATTAAAATCCATTACAAGACAGTAAAAGCCATTAACAGACATTGAAAGTTATTCCAAGACATTAGAAGACGTTAAAATAAATTCAAAGTCATTAAAAGACATTATAACACAGCCAACTACATCAAATGAATTAGCATAATAAATACAGAAAGTAACATATTCTTAAACAATTTCATAATAACAGGCATGGAGGCTCTTGAGGGGGGGATGGGGGAGACGACACCCATCCCCCCGATGTCTGCAGAGGGAGGAGCAGAGGGGGAGACGACACCCCATGTTAGAGAGGATGAGACACATACAGTACATGATCTACTGATGTCTGCAGAGGGCTACCAGAAGTCCATGGGGAACCCCCCGGCTGACGAGGATGACAGCTTCTCGCGAGGTCTGCCTAATTTCCGCTCTTCTGGCGTTCCGACATGGGCAACATCCTTCGTTGGAGACCGCTGATGTACTCAACAGATGCGTCACTAATGTAGTTGCGGATCGACGGACCCACGGGGGTAGACCGCCTGCTCGGCTGCCCCCACCATCCACGAGGCATCTACTTCAAGCGTCCACGAGGCTTCTACTTCCGCCACCCACGGCGCCAAGGCTTCGACCTCCACACCACCACCGATTTCGTTGGCTTCTGCGGATGACACCATCCCTGACGTCGTAGAGGGGGTTGCCGAGGGGCAGGATAGGCAAGAGGAGCGGCAGGAGGAGAGGCAAGGGCAGCAGGAGCCCGCGCCCATCCCTGCGCAGGCTGCTGCACCGGCTGCGTAGGTCGACCCATACTTGCCTCCGAGCGATCTACTGGTGTTCTACAGGCACCACCGAGCACACCGGGTGTGGAGGGGTCCGACTGTGGATCTATCGTTGCTGAAGTTTCACCATCGGGCGAGTCACCTGTTGCCGTTTGACCTGTATATATTCGAGGGCCCGAGGACCTAGTGGCAGGATCTGATTCCATCGGGCATCCCGCAGCTGCGGGCCCTCCATTGGGAGGGTGTGGACGAGTTCATGGTCATCGCGTTCATGGAGCATTGGCATCCGGAGACCAGCTGCTTCCATTTTCCGTGGGGCGAGATGACCATCACGCTGCACGATGTCGCCTGCCTCCTAGGGGTTCAGATTGAGGGTCTGCCGTGTTTGTCACACTTGGGCGCGGCGGAGCTGATCCTCACGGTCGTCGAGTACTACCAGGTGACCCCACATGACCTGAGCTCATACAAACACGCTGGCGCCACCCCCCCCCCATTGTGTTGGTTACAGACCAGTGGATCGCGAGACACGGGCCGCTCATCGACCCCGCGCCCGTTGATGACCCCGAGGCCGCAGCTAATCCTGAGCAGATTCTGATCCGCACGCATACGGGAGGGGGGCATCCAGAGGATGACCCTGCACAGCGTCGGTTTCTGCACCTTGGGTACCTATCCACATCTCTCGCCGCGAATCTGTTTGTGGACAAGTCGCAGAGCCGAGTCCCAAGGAAGATGTTCGGCCTTGCTTGGGACATCCCCCGAACGGCCGGCATTGCATGGGGTGCAGGTGCCCTTGCCTGTCTCTACAGGGCCCTAGGCGAGGCTACCCGAGCAGGCGCGAAGGGTGTAGATGGATGCACACCGCTACTTCAGGTACGCGACCGCTGAATTTGTTATATAGTTTGGTAATATTTATATTATATTCCAACCACATTGTGTTCTGTGTCAAAGCTTGGATATGAGCGTACTTACCTCGCTTCTGAGGTGATCTGTCCAGCGATCCGGCTAGGATTAGGGCTAATCAATCGGTCTGGACCGGACATTCCGGTCCCGGTCCAGTGGACCGGAATTTTTGGAAACTTGGACCGCAGACCGGACCGGGACCGATAAATATGGTCCCGGTCTTTCCGGTCCGCGGACCATAAAGACCGTTTGGACCGTTTGTACCACAACTTTTTACAGTTGCTGTTTTTAGAGTAGCCGTTTGGACCGATAAATAAGACAGCAGAGGGCCAGAGGGCAGAGGCTGCTGTATTTTACAATTTACAGTAGCGGTTTTACATCACTACAGCAGCCCCTTGAACCTGTTTACAGCAACCCCTTGAACATGTTTAGTGTTTACAGCAGCCCCTGAACCTGTTTACAGCAGCCCTTGAACCTGTTTACAGCAGCCCTTGAACAGTTGAACCTGTTTACAACATCCCTTGAACTTTCGCTCAATTTTATAGCAGCTGTTTAGAGCTACAACAGCCCCAACCTGTTCATATTTATGTAACCTGTAAATCCCTATAAATTGAAAATAAATTCATTCGTGATTGAAGATTCATACATGATCAAATCCACAACAAAAAAACAATATTTAAAAGTTAAAACAACAAATCAAACTCAAAATGCAAAGTTTACACTTGAAACAAACACATCCATAAAATAAAAGTTTAGACTTAAAAGCAAATGCTGAAAGTTGTAATCAACTACTTATCCATTATCTTGCCAGCTTGCCTTGAGTTCTTGTGTGAGAACACCTAGAAGGTAAAGCAAACAAACATTAAATAAATTATGATAACAAATGAGCACAAATGTAAAGTATTTAAAGTTTTGTTACCTTCTCGTCAAGGTCATTACTCCTTACAAATGTAAAAAGTTCCTTCTGTGAGATCTATATCGTTATCCGCCGAATCTAAACAACATGAAAATAATGCTTAATTGTTCAAATTTAACATTTTTATTAATGTAAGTACAAGTATACAAAATGAAGTAATGAATATAAGATTACCTTCTTCGTTGCTATCTTCTTCATATATGCTTTCTTCATGAGGTTTAGCATTTTTTAGGTTTGTCCCACATAACCAATCTTGAGTACAAACAAGTGCTTGCACCGTCTAATTAATAGATGAGATTATTAGTATATAACTATTTAGATGCATAGCTAGTTATAAATTTGAAACTATATATACAATAGTAGACACAAATATATTCAAGAGGAATGATTGCACCGTCTAAGCTGTTTCTGAAGTTTGTAATAGTCCGCCCACCAGTGCTAAAAGCAGATTCAGACGGAACGGTAGATATAGGAATGGCCAATAAAGCTCGTGCCATGCGTGCAAGTACATGATATCTACTCTTATTAGCATTCCACCACTCAAGGACACTCTTTTTTTACAACTTCTAGCCTTTCAGTTTCAACAAGATACTGATCGAACTCGGACCTCAAGTTCATATCAATGCAATAATTTCCTTCCTCGGTAAACTCATCTATCCAGCTTGATTCATCTACATCCACCATTACAGATTGGCATGATTGTGACCCTCCTTCACCGAGTGGATATTGGAGACTTCTAAACTCATCAAACAGTTCATAAGCAATATCCTTCACTTTCTTCACCATACCATCCACATTTTCTTTCGGAAACAAGCGAGTCAAAACACTAGTCACACCACGAATCTTGCGTTGAGGGTCAAGAAGGGCGGGCACAAACATCATCAGATTCATCTTCTTAAAAGTACCAAAGTACTTATCAAACTTATCCTTCATGAAAGTAGCCATTAGCTTCAAATCTTCATCACCACTAACAACTAGCTCATTCAATAACTTAGCAATAACCGCAACATGGAATGCCCACCAATTGCTAGTGACATACAAAGATCCTGAAACCCGGTTTGTCAAATCATAAAACCCCTTCAAGAAATGACAAAGCTTTTCTATTCTGGTCCAATCAGAAGCGGTCAAAGGTCCTACTTCATCATCCACGGGAATATGCATTCGAGAATAGATCGGTTTATATGTCAACGCCTTACTCAACATAAGATACGTGGAATTCCATCGAGTAGGCACATCACCAATCAACATTCCCTTGAACTCAATGTTAAGTCTTTCTGCATGTAGTCGAAAAGCTTCCTTCCTAGCAGGAGAACCCCTACACCACCTCACAAGAGCTCGAACCTTTTTCAGATGATCACCACCAAACATGAGACCATCATGCACAACCAGATTTGTGATGTGTGCAGTGCATCTCACTTTCACATACTCACCCTTCCCAATGCAACTATTATCCTTAGCCACTTCACTCATATAGTTGCAAGCAACATCATTAGCCGATGCATTGTCAACTGTAACAATCAAGAACTTACTAGACAAATCCCAATACCTCAAGCAATCTTCTAGTGTTCTCCCAATTGATTCCCCCTTATGGCAAGTGGTAAACATGAAATTCAGATTTCTCTTTTGTAAGTTCCAATCATTATCAATCCAATGAGCAGTTACACATGTATAATTATCAGTTGCCACCGATGTCCAAGTGTCCGTAGTTAAACACACACTTTGACAAGATTCCTTCAAGAATTTCTTCAACTTCTCTCGTTCTCTCACATAAAGAGATTTAGAATCACGTTTAACTGAATGACGCGATGGCATGTTAAATAAAGGTTGTGCAGCATAAAATGCATCGACCATACCATCCTTCTCAACACATGCAAAAGGCAATTCATCTATAATAACCATTCGAGACACATACTCCCTAATAAACTTCTCATCAAATGTCCAATTTTTCATCTTCGACCCCCCATCTCCAACATTCTGAAAAGTAAGTTTAGATTGAGTACCTTTGCCTTGATTTTTCGGGTTGTTTGGACATGCCTCAAAATGTCTCCCTATATTTTTGTTGCCATTTGTGTTTGAATCACAAGCATAGGATATCTTCGGACAATAGTTGCACCTAGCTCTCTTCTTTCCCGCCTCATCAAAGTACACCGTGAAATGATCCCAATAATCTCTTCGCTTCTTTCTTGATGTTAGAGCTGGTTGCCTGCTACTTTTTGATGATGATGCCCCTTCCGCTTGTGGTTGCACCTCGGAAGGCGCCCCGGTATCATCAGATAACCCCGTAGTCTCCGTTTGGTCCATACGTATCTATTTAAACAAATAAGAGATTACCATGAAATCATTCTATGCCACAAATATAATACATTCAAAACAAATAAGAGATTACGTTGCATGAATGTTTTGGAATGTCGATTGAGAATTAGGGTGAAGGAGATTTAGATTGGAGAGGGTTAGGGTTAGAGGACTGTCGGCCGCTTGAGATTTTGTCTGAAATTGCAAGAAATCGGAAGTTGAAAGGAATAAAAAAAAACTTAAGCAGGGTGAATGGAATGGAAAAAAAAGCGTTGGGTATAGGATTCGAACTTGGGCTGTCTAGACATATGAACGCCTACACTACCCCTGAACCAATTGAACTAACAGAACTTATTGATCCTTAACATATTCTATCTATACTAGTATTAAACTACCAAGCCTAAAAATTAAAAAAAAAAATTAAACGGTTCGTGTCGGGTATTCGACAAGGCGATTTGCCTGACCCGAACACGAACTGTTTACAGCCGTGTTTTCTCGGTTCGTGTCATTATCGTGTCGTGTTTTTTCGATTTCGGGTTTTTTCGTGTCGTGTTTTCGTGTCGTGTTTTCGGTTTCGGGTTTTTTTGCACACCCCTACCCCCCTCCCCTTTATCAATAGATATTATATAGTTGAAGATAGGACAAAACTCTCTTTTCAGGAGAAAGAAAACCCCCGCAGGGTCTTCATCCGGTGGCCTAAACAACCACCCTTGGGTGGCCAAAATCTTCCTTCATGTATATAACTCTCCTTCGGAAGTCTCAACTCTCTTTCGGGAGCCTCAATCCACCCTCTCCGGGTGTCTCAACCCTCCTCCGGGAGCCAATAATCCGCCCCCTCGGAGCGATGAACTCGGCTTCGTCCGCCCCTTCTCCTCCTCGCTCAGGCACCCATCTTCCCCCTCGGACGGGTGCGCTATTCATGGTGAATCTATGGTGTTTTAACTATTCCGCTTCCCCTTCGTCGGAACCTTTCAATGACAAAATCAACTTGGGGTTTTCATTGTTTTGGGTTTCCTTCCCCCAATTTGGTCCTCCTCCTCGCTCTTGGTCTCTAATGTCATGCGATTGCCCAATCGGCCTCTTTCGGGTCACCGTTTCAACTCTCGTTTTGGCGTTTCCTAGGGTTCTTTTCACCTTTCCCTCACGGTACTTGTACGCTATCGGTCATTGAGGAATACTTAGGCTTAGAGGGTGGTCCCCCTTTCTCGCGTAAAAGCGATCAGAATTCGAACGCGCCGCGTTTTACTGGGAAGGATCGAACCATGGGAACGAATCTACAACCGACTCAGCTTTCCCCTACCCTTGTGGTCTAGCAAATCCTGTCTCCGGCAGCGCTCGGTGTTGTCTTCCTGGTGGCGTATGGTCTCGGCGACTTCGCAGTTGGGCCGACTCCGGTCTTTGCCTCCTCGTTGCCGCCTTCCTAGGCTTCCCTCTGTCGATCCCTTTTCTTCCTCTCCGGTCGTCGCCATCCCGCCGGCGACCTTGCCGAATGCCGAGGCTGCTTCTCCCTTGCCCTGCTGATTCTCTTCGTGGCTGGGTGGGGTTCCTTGGAGGCTGGAGCCTTCTTCCATTGTCATTCAGGGCTCTCCCTTGCTTCGGGTCAACTTAGGCCCTAAGGTTGACCCGTTTTTGGGATCCAGCCCTTTTGTGTTGCCTTGGGCTTTTGATGGCCATGTGTAATACTTGGATAGTTAGTAATAAATTTACTTTAGAATTAATAATTAATTACTTAATTAAATAAATCTCGATCGGATTGCTATTTTTCGCTTGGTTTTCTGGTGCGTTTCGTTTCAAGTGACGTGGGGCTCTACGTTTGGCATCTCTGGACTCTCTTTCCGTCTGATGAGGTTCTGACATTCGGAGTCGGGACAAGCTGGGGTCGTGGTAGTGTGTATCGTGGCGTCTCCTTTTTCCGGAAGACTGTTTCCTTAGAGGTTCGTCGTCACTCCCCACAGGTGTCTCCTGATGTACCGCTGGCCTGCGGTGCTGCTTCCGGGTAGTGCTTGGCTTCGTCCGTCGTCTACGTCCTCATCTCGCTCGGACTGTTTTGTGTTTAGTTTCGCTCTTGTAGAGTTGTATTGCTTGTTTCTTGCACCTTTTTTGTATTTTGTGTTTGTCTAGACGGTTTTCTGTCTGCCGACTTGTCGGCCTTCGAGGTTCGGGTTGTCTGGCCTCAAATTTTTACCTAATAAAAAAAAATGTCCATCTAATTCCAATATTCTATCTATTTTTTAGCTATATATATCTCTATTTTCGTTAAAAAATTCACAATACTTTTTTTGTTATTGTGTGCCCAATAAATTATATACGAGATAGTAAATCTAATTCTATCAATTTTAGCACCATATGTCCCTATTTTCATTCATTTTTTTCTGCAATAATTTTTTTTATGGCATAAGGGAATCCAGCACACCTAGACTTTCATTCCTGGTTCCATCCCTGGGTAATGGGGTGCCGTCTAATAGGGAAGCAAATGCCTCTGATGGCCGAGGCATTGGCAATAAGAGCAGGTGTATTAAAAGCAATAGAATTAAAAATAAGCAAGCTAATTATTGAAGGTGATTCTCCTATTATCATTGACTATATGAAGAAGAGAACAAAATGTCCATGGAAAATCGAACTGATTATGTCAGATGTCAGTTCTCTCCTTATAGGGTTCAACGAAGTGACGTTTGCTCACATTCTTCGCAATGATTCAGGTCTGGATGACCTCATCCGCAAGGATGCTATCAGATAGCACGTAGTGCATTCGAATATTTTACCCAATTAAAAAAAATTATTATATAGAAATTTGATTTAATAAAAAAGATTAATAAAGAAAAGTAAGTTATGAGTCCGAGGTCGGATTCATGAATGGGGAGTGAAAAAATAATAATCTAAAGTGTGGTTCGTAAGCTGATATGGAAGTGAAAAAGTAAGTTATGAGTTTGGAAAGAGAATCATGAATGTGGATGGTTTTAGGGTTTTGTTAACAAAAATTAGATCCACACGCACACGCTTGTTTGGAGATGTCTGTTGATTTGATATGGACCCCACATTATTTTAATTAAAAAATTGAGTAAAAACGTTTAATCTCCACTTATCAATGTTCGGGATTTGTTAACATTTAACCCATGGCTTGTTAACATTTGACATATTCTATATAATTGTATATATATTACTTTTTTTTTTACACTAGGCAAGAAATAGATCGACAAAAACGACCTAAGGTTACAATTAGGCACGGAACTTGGGGTGGGCTGGTGTATGCTACAGCCCACCCCATTATACTAGTAATATATACTCCATCCGTTCGGCAAAACTTGTCATTTTAGCTTCTTTCACAAGTTTTAAGAAAATTAACAAATGTACTAATTTACCCTCAATAATTACCCTCCTTTTTTACTTTATCGAAAACTACAACTAACAAACCATCAATCATATCAAGAGCATTTTTGTAAAGTGAAGTGCAAAATACCTACAATGACAAGTTTTTTTGAACAAAAATAACACCTTAAAATGACAAGTTTTGCCGAACGGATGGAGTATAATATAGGCATGCTTATAACATAATGTTTGAGTGGCCCATGTGGTTGAGGGTTTATGGTGGAGCGCTGTTGCCCCGGGTTCGAATCCTCCCCCTCCTCCTTTATTTTTCTTGCACATTAAGTACTCCGTATGAGTGGTATGACTGGAAAGTAGATTTTCGAGAAGAGGTGGAATTTGACGAATTTGGAGGGGTTAAAAATTGGGTTGGAGTTTTGGATTTCTTTTAAACTGGAAAGGTTGGGGTTAAAATTGGGTAAGAGGAGTTGGAGGAACTTGGAGGAGCAGATCGGCGGCGTTAGGTCTGACACCTGGCTGAGTAGAAGATGTCGGGAGTCGACTACCAGCCAAACACCGGCGGTAGGAGTAATCAGAGAGGAGGAAGATGACAGATGAGTAGGCGGAGCGGACCGCCACAAGGCCGAGGGAGGACCTGCCCGAAGACACGCGAACCCAGCGGCGACGGCGGCGGTCTACAAGGAAAAAAAAAATAGTTAATTAATAAGGGTTGGAGATTTTTGGGTTGCTAAGCTGGGTTGTGTGGGTCGAGGCCGGCCGGGAAGCCAACCCGAGGGGGAAGCAGTTGGTCACATTGGTTGTGGCGGCGGCGGCGACATCTAGGGTTTCTTTATGGGTGTTGGAGGTTTTTGGGGTTCATTCCATTCCGTATATACGGAGTATTACTTAATTGACAAAAGAATCATATAGCCTCACCAGTTCTATGTTGGTGGCTTGGTGTGCACAAATTGATTAAATAATATCAAATGGGAAAAAAAAAAACTTGAATTGTCTTGTAGTAGTGCAACAATGGTGGTAATAATTGAATTGTCTTGTAGGTCTCATAATGGATCGTACGTTGTAGCTCTCCTCGTTGACGTAGCTTGGAGAGACCTCCATTGTAACCAACAGAATCATATAGCCTCCTCTCTTCCAATATTAATCTTCTTCTTCCTTGCTTGGTTTTCTAACATGGCTGAAGCTCTCCTCTTTGATTTCACCAAGTTCGTGGTCGGGCAGCTGGGTTCCGTGGTGTTGGATGAGGTGAAATCAGTCCTGGGAGTTGAGGAAGATGTTGACAGGATCAACAACACCTTGTTCAGCATCCAAGCAGTCCTCAGAGACGCCGAGAAACAGCAATCCACCAGTGACTCTGTCAAAAACTGGATGCAAAAGCTCCAGGATGTTGTTTACGACATCGACGATCTCCTTGATGAGATTGCAACTGAGGTTGCAATTCACAATAAGAACCAAGGCGATGTGCGTAGACAGGTCCGTAAATTCTTCTCTCGCTCCAACTTTGCTGTACTCCGCCTACAATGGATTAGCCAGATTAAGGATGTGCGTAAGAAGCTTGATTGGATTGCAGAAGACAGGAAGAATTATGTGCTTGAGCCTACTGTTGATTCTTCAGAATCAAGATCAATAGAGACCCACTCTAATGTCAATGAATCTGAAATTCTTGGAAGGGATCAAGATACAGAGTCGATCATCGACTCTATATTGAGCTGTCGGGATTGCGAAAGAATCTCTGTTTTGCCAATTGTGGGTATGGGAGGGATTGGGAAGACAACTGTTGCCAAATTGATTTATAATGATAAGAGGGTTATTGACAACTTTGATAAGAAGTTATGCATATGGGTGCATGTCTCTGAGCAATTTAACATCAAGAAAATACTGAGGCAGATCATAAGCATGGTGACTGGTGAAAATTATGTTCAGTTGACGATGGAGCAGCTACCCTTACAGCAATTGAGGATCAGGGTTAGTGAGGCTCTGACAGATAAGAAATATTTTCTCTTGTTAGATGATGTGTGGAATGAAGATTCAAATAAATGGAGACAGCTGAAGGAATTCTTGGATGTGGGTGCAAAAGGTAGCACAGTGGTTGTGACCACACGTGAATTGGCGGTTGCTACCATGATAAAGAGTGTCAAGGAATACAACTTAAGTGAACTTTCAGATGAAACGTGCTTGATGATATTCAGGCAGCTGGCATTCGAAGATGGTGAAGAGATCGAACCCACATTGATGAGTCTGGCAAATGAGATCGTTCAGAAGTCAAGGGGGATTCCTTTTCTTGTAACAACTCTTGGAAACCTACTTCGTGGGAGGACTGATGAGAGAGAATGGCATCTTGTTATTAAGAAGTTAGGGGAACTGGGGAAGGGCATGAGGCTATAATGAGTATATTGAAGTTGAGCTATGATCAACTCCCCTCTTATCTCAAGCGATGCTTTCGCTTTTGCTCTATATATGGAAAAGGTACAACCAAACTGGCAATGGAGCCATTACACTTGTGGATGGCACTTGGATTTTTACCATTTGATAATAAAGGAGAACCACTCGAAAGTCTAGAATTGATTGGATGGAAGTGCATCGATGAGTTAACATCAAAATCTTTATCCCAGACAGTAAAGGATGAGCTTTTCTCTATTGATGAATTAACTGAGTTTCGTATGCATGATTTTGTTTATGATTTGGCCAAATCTATGGCTGGGGATGAAGTGGCAGTCATCGACTGTACTACAAAGGAGGTTTCCAAGAATGCTAGATACATAAGGCTCGACGAAGATTACTTGTCTGAAAACCAATCTCCTCAAACACTACTTAACAAAGCAAAAAAAGCTCGGTTCTTGATGGTCAAGACTTCAGAATATCCCCTCAGCAAATCCTTTCTCCAGAACATGATCTCAAATTTAAAATGCTTACGAGCGTTAGATCTTGATAATTCTCAATTCGAGGAGCTACCGAGGACAATTGGTTATTTAAAGCATCTAAGAGGTATATCGATGACAAATAACTTGAGAATTAACCTGCTCCCGAATTCTTTCTGCAATCTGCTTAACCTGCAATGGTTGAACCTTAGTGGGTGTCTTAATCTTATAGAGCTCCCAGCTGACATAGAGCGATTGGAAAATCTGAGAGTTTTGATGGTGACCACCCAGCAGGAAGTTCTTCCAGAAGGTATTGGTTTCCTTTCTGCCCTAAGATTGTTGTGGTTTCAGGATTGCTCGAGGCTTGCATTCCTCCCGCTTAGCACAATGCACCTGGAGAATCTTCACTTGTTATCGATATTGGACTGCAAGGAGTTAAACTTGGAGTATGACTGATGGTCACTGGAAGGCATGAGTAGCCTCCTAACAGTTGTAATCAAGGGACTTCCAAAATTGCAAACTTTGCCATTGGGTGTAAAAGGTCATCCATTCACCTCTTTACATCGTCTGATAATCTTAGATTGTGAGGGTTTGACTGCAGTAGCAGAATGGATCCAGTACTTGACGTATCTCAGGACTCTTATGATTGGATGCTGTCCCAATATGGTGATATTGCCACAGACATTCAGCATGCTCAAGAGCTTGGAGAAGTTGCGTATTGAGGGATATCCTGATCTGGATATTTGACTGCCGATGAAGAGAGTTGTTGAGGGTGATGGTCTCTAATGTTATCCAACCAAACTGATCATGGATGTTGGTTCTGAAGAAGAAAAAACATGTTACCTTTCTTGTTATTCCTATATGGATTGAAAGACCCCATGCTATTGTTCTTTCTTTTATGTGGTTTCATTGTTCTTGTTGGTTTTCATATATTGTTCTTGTTGGTTTTCTTGTTATTCCTGTATGTTCTTCGTTGACGTTGTATTGTGTGTGATCTCTGAGGAAGACTACTTTCAGTTTGTATTTCTAGTGCTTGTAATCTTTCATTTTTCAGAGAAGATAAATGTATGCCAAACAAAGAATTTGATTTAATTGTTAGATTTGGCCTGCTGATTATCAGTGGACATGTGAGAGTACCACATATATTTGCTTCACAACAGAGTTTTGGACCCAACAAAACTCTAATTGGTAGATCGACACTCCAATGTTGAGATGCTTTGGAAGTTCAACCGTTTGTTCAGGTACCAAATGTTGAGACGCTTTTTACTGGTTCTGATTGAATCAGTTGGAATTTTGTGCTATTCATAGTTCATTTAGCTCTTGCGAATCTATTGTTAGTTTTCATCATAACTGTTTGTGGCAGGTGAAAGCTATGTTCAGTTGACGATGGAGCAGCTACCCTTATAGCAATCTTGGAAGTAGGGCGGCTCGAGTTAAGATCAAGGAAACGAGGACTTGTGATTGTGTGAATGGCGTTATTTTATGTCTTAACTTTGTCTTTGTCTGTGAACAAAAACAAACATGGTTTGTTTAGTTGTGTGGGCGTGGCTTTTGTTTTCTTTTAAAGGATTTGTGCTTTTGGATGGATGTTATGCCTTGTTTGATGACCTTTTCCCTTGGCAACTTGATCTGCACTGCAGAGCATCTCCTTCTCCTCCTAAGAATCGATTGAAGCTCTGGCCACATTCTCTCAACTGAACGAGCTCATATAATTGATATTTGAAACATTATGATCGAAAGCATATGCACATGCGTTCATCTTAACTCACTTACCTCATTCTGTTGCACATAAAGCAGATCGAGAGTGCCACAGTTCACTTCTAATCACGTCTTCCCTCGAAACTCCATCACAGGCAATTCAGCATTCACAAGTTCATAGTCGCTTGTTTGTCAAGGTACGAGCAAGCATCGAATAATGGAAGCATTAGTACTCGTGTGAAGCATATTTAATTTTTTCGTCTGCTGAAACAAAATCAAAGCAATATTATCACTATGAAATGTAAAAATAATGGATAAACAAAAAAATGTCTCACAATACTCGTAATAACAACCAAGCAAACTCTAGTTTTGACAAATAAACTCTTTTTTCGTCTCGGTGTTTATATTATTTCATAATTTTTCAACCTTTATTTTACACAATTTTTCAATTTCAACTGTTTTTAAATTTTAGTCATTTTTTTAACACCACCCCATACGAACCCTATGTGATTTTGTTAAATTTAAAAATTAAAAGGGGTTAGTCACTTTTGTGTTGAATTGAGGAGGAAATTGGGTGGAGTATACCCTTTTCAAGTTATTTTTAATTAATTGTACTCCTTCAATTTTGTTTTAGGTAATTGTATTTTTTAAAGATGGATATTACCTATTTACCCTTAAAATCAATTTTTACTTTTTTCAATTTTTATCCCTTTTTAAAATGATTGATGACGAAGATATTTTTAACAAATCAAATTTTATCCTAATTTTTTTTATTCTTTTTTAAAAGGATTGATGGATGAAGATATTTTAACAAACTTTTTTCTTTTAAAAACTACCCAGTTAGATTACCGCGGATGGATTGGTGAATGAAGGGATTATTATCAACGGAGAATTTTCTAGAGTACCGCTTTAAGAATTTTCTAGGTTACATGTAACGTACATTACTCTTCAAATTATTTGATTAGAATCGTTTATCGATCAATTTTACCCTAAATTATTGTGTGCATATGATTTTATTGTAACAATTTTTGTTTCTTTTTCCAGTTTGCAGCGTAGAGATGACCGAACAAGATGGCGGAGGGTCCATATCATCCCAGGTTCAACCACACAATGAACCTCCAACATTGAGTTACTTACAAGAAATTACACTCCTGTAATACAATAATATTCATGTAATCAATTCTTGTAATACAATAATATTCATGTAATACAATGTCATGAGTTACTTACAAGAAATCACACTCATGTAATATAATAATATTCATGTAATCAATGACGGAGCCAGGATTCCGGGCAGGGGGGTGCTAAAAAAATTTCGTGAAATATTTTTGTTGGTGTATACTTGATAAGAAGATTTTGTAAAAAAAAAAAGTTGAAAAAACACTAAAATTGTTATTTTTAATGATTTTTTTTTTTTAAATAGTTGAGAGTAAAAAAAAAATATAAAGAGAAATTAAGAAGAATTAATAATAGAGTAAAACAAATAAAAAGTTAAGGAGGTGGGATTTGAACCCAACACCTCAAATTCTTCTTATTTTCTCCCTTTTTTTCCTTACCACTTGAGCTAGAAAGCACTTATGTTTCACATATCATTAAAAAGTATTATATTACCTTAAAAATACTAAATATATGCAAAAAAATTATTTTTTTGTATGTAATCAATTCCTGTAATGAATGAAATATATCTTGTAGAGTTGTATTACAAGAAAGCACCATAACCAACTAAAGTAGCATGCAATTCTTGTAATGAACGAATTCTTGTACCCATTACTATAATCAACTACAATAGCATACACTTATTGTAATGAATGATTTCCTGTAATGACCGAATTCTAGTAAAGACAGGTATCAATTAAAGTAGCATACAATTATTGTAAAAATAGCTAACAATTATTGTAACCTAAATTATTGTCCCTAACTAACAAGAAGGGAATACAATATCCGTAGGTAAGATATCGATTCCCTGAAGCTTGTATCTACCCTACATCTTCATTCTTTGTGTTTGTATCGGGGCGCCTAACTCCCGTGGTTGAATTAGGGTTCTCAAATTAGAGTTTACTATACCATGAAAGTTACAATAACAACCACAAAACAAATAAATCAAATTTACTAACCTTCAATGTCTTCGCAATCACTGTACTTCAAGAAAGAATGGAAAAGAACGAGCGTTTATGGAATGGGATGAGCGTCAATGAAATTAAAATTAATTAGAGTTTCTACGATTAGTTGTTACAATCAAATCAAGGGTAAATCTGTCATAACAAAAACAAAATCTTCAATGGTACATTTAACAAAAAAAAAACTTGAAAAGGGTATAACTGCCCAATTTGGCCTGAATTGAGTCACATAATAGGTAGTTTTGTTCAATGATCAAATGTAAAGGTTTTTTTTTGTGTGAAAAAAATAGAGAAACAAAGGGAGGTTTTATTCGTTAAAAAAAGGTAATTCGGAGGTTAAAAACTAACCCTGTCGGTCCAAGGCTTCGAGCTCGTCCCGCCTTGCGTTGTCGTTTCTATCTCGTGCGTTGGCGCCGCTGCTCGGCGTGACACCCACTTGTGTCGGCGTTTCGGGCTGTCTCGGCTTGCCCGATTCTCCTTCGCACTCCTCGATTTACTCTCTATTTTGGGGCGAAACTATCCTTGAATTCCCAAATCAATTTGGGGCTTTTTGCTATGGCTAGTGTCAGTTTCTTCGGAACCCCATTCCCCCCATCCTCGGGCTCCTTCGATTTCCGGCCTCATCCGGCGCTGCCTTAGGTGGTGCTTGGCCCTCCCCTCTCGGTTTTCCTTCGGCTAGTCGTGGTCTTTGGGTGGTCGTCGTCGGTCTAGTTTCAATCGGGATGTGGCTTCAGCTTCTTCGCTTCTCCCTGTTGTCCTCGGCGCTCCTCCCTGCTTGTCTGTGCTCGTCTCCGGTTACCGGATGGGTGACGGCGCTGGTCGGCCTCCGACTTAGCTCCTGTCTGTGCAGTCGGCAATGGTCGGCCTCCGGCTTGTCTGTTGCTTGGGTGTCTCTTTCGGGCTCTTATATGCCCTTGTGGCCCGTTGTTATGGGCTTTGCTAGAGTGCTTCGGGTCCAAGGCTTTGCCTTATACCCAAAGATGACCCATTGGTGATATAATTTTCTTTAAATAAAATTAAATATGGTTAAGTTAAAAAAAAAATTGATCAGGTAATAATTCGATGGCCAAACCGTCAAACATACAGTCATAATAATAAAAAGATGCAACACAAAGACGGCAAACAAACCGTCACTAGAAGAACATATGAGCATTTTAAGGAGGTAAAAACTATATAAAATATCAACTTTTTTAAAATTATTTTTTTACAACTTAATATTTGTTGGTAATAAGTATTAGATTAAAAAAAATATATATATATATTATATAGTTTTTAGCTCCATAAAATATGTGTTAAAAAGTGAAACGACATCCTTTGTAGATCAGAGGAAGTATTAAATTAAAAATAATATCAATTTCCTGCTGAAGGAACGGATCATATGGCTAATGATGACGTGCCAAAGCATAAGCCTTCAACATTCAAGACCTACCAAGCCAAGCTTTGTTGACTTAGAGCAACCACAGCGGCAGCATTTAAGGGGTTTTTAGCATAAAATGTCAGAAAAAGTAAGGGAGAGGGGTAAAAAACTCATCCACTTCTAACTCCCAAACTCCACTAAAACCCCCGTAAAATGGACCCCATGTATATGTATGGCTGATTTTTGCATTTTGTTAATTTTTTTGCATGAGCCCTTCATTAAACAAAGTATAATACATATGTAAATATATAAATAATGTACAACATAATTTATTTTAAGCTATTTTTAGTCATTAAACATAAAAAAAATAAAAAATAAAAGATGGTATTTCGGTGGTATTTTTTTGCATAATTTATTGTTCCAAAAAAAAATAAAAGATGGTAAGGAGTATTTTTTTTTGCATAATTTATTGTTCTTGTATTTCGATGTTTGTTTTGTCCCAATGAAATTTTTACATTAAATGTTATTATCTATTTTTACGTTTTGAATTTTTTTTGAAAAAATTATTATATACTATTATTATATTAATTAACGCAAAATATAATACATATATATAGATAATGTATAACATATTATTATTATGTATAATAGATAATAGTTGGTGAAAAGTAAATTAAGAAACTCTAGAAACTCATATGGATGTGGACGAAAAAGTATGTTGAGGTTTTTAAGAAGAGAGAAAGTGATAAAGTGGTATTAAGAAACTCAAGAAACCCGCATGGATGCGGATGGTCTTAAGCTAACAATCTCAAGCATCAAGGGCAAGCTCCACTGCGACTTTGGATCAAGTTATGATCTGACACGTACTGGATATCTGCTTAAAAGATCCAACTCAAGCAATTTGATGAAAATGTAACAATAGATGTGAAAATATTGTAAAATATAATCGTCCGGGATAGCTCTAAGTGCCCATGCTTTGAGTTTGATTACCGGGCATGGATTATCCCAAAGTACTCCACTTAGTTGTTTCATAAAGGATATAAATTGACTCATCATAACAAGTTTGCCTTTTCCACGATACGAACTCGTTGACTTAAATAGCAAATTGCTAAGCACAACTCCTCGTATCTTTTGTTTTTACCAGAGTTTACAGTTCTCAACTTTCTCATATCAGCACGTGCTCTCTTTGCAAAGATAGGATCCAAGCAAATGCACTCTTCACCGTGATCGTGGCAAACTCCCTGACGTGATTAGCACTCTTCCAAATCAAACGAGATTTGATGGTAGCCTCGATTTGAACTCCCCGCAGTGAACAATAACAGTGATATTAGAAAGGACAAATACGAATAACACAACAATCAAAAGAAGACACATGAGAGAACACTTATAAACGACTAATATGGATCCACATAATAACAATAAAAAGAAGACATATGAGGGAGTATTGAAGAGGGAAAAAAAGAAAAAAGAAAAAGAAAAAATTTGATTGGATGGAAAGGAGTTAAGTGTGGAGAGGTTGCCATATCAGCCTAAAGTCAAAATAAGTAATTATATACTCCCTCCGTTCCAAAATACATTGGTTTTTAGTTTTCGGCACGCTTTTTAAGGAGCGAAAAACTATATGAAATATTATTTTTTTAATTAAATTTTTTATATAATTTGATACTTATTAGTAATAAGTATCAAATGATATAAAGAATTTGATTAAAAAAAAATATTTCATAGAGTTTTTCACTCCTTAAAAAACGTGTCAAACAAGAAAAGCCCATGTATTATGGAACGGAGGTAGTAGATATAGATAAGGTGATATAATAATTTTAGTTTTTGAAACTATGTAAATAATCCACCATTAAAAATAGCAATACTAGGATGGTGGGACCCACCACCCTGCCACATCACTAAAAAAATATTATTTTAAATGAGTCAGCAATAAGAAAAAAGAGGAGCTATTCTCAACCAAATACGCTTCCAAGCAAGCTTCTAGAATCGGATCATAAAAATAATTAATTAAGTCAAATTGAATCATCACTTTCATATGTGGTATCCACTTGCCTCGTGGGTTAGCACAAAAGTTTGATTTGCTAATGAGGGTGTTAACAATGTTTGAGCAAGTTTTGAATGCAAGGACAAATAAATCGTCGAGTCTATGACATTAACCAATGACGACGCTTCTCGGAAGGCAATCCGAGGTAAGTAGGCTAGAATCTTTTCTTTCATTAGTTAGAAGTTGTTGTTGTTGTTGTTGTTTTTTAATAAATTATGATGATTTTAGGTATTAGATAGAAGTTTTTGGAGGATTTTCATACTAATCTTTCAGGTAAGGCACGTGGAGAATCGAAGAAAGGAGGAAAATAAACCAACCGTTGCCCCCACGGCACGAGGTTTCCTAGGAATTTTTTTTACAGAGTACAAAGTTTCCTACCAGCCACCACCACCACAGTCCACATTGATCGAGTATATCCCATTTTTCTCTCAGTTGTGATTTATTTTAATTTTTGTTATCTTTATAACTGATTTTCATTAGGGACAATGAAAACTTTAAGTATGGGGGAGAAGATTAGTTTAATATATCTACATGCATAGTTAAACCACGTTTATTTATTGTTTCATTGGAAAAAAAAACTCAAAAATATCATGCATTGCACTGCATGCAAATACTCATCTTGCCTAGATTAGTCCTCTGACATATAAATCCCATGCCATGGTGATGGTTTAGCCTTGTCCTATATTTAATGATTTTTATGTGGGAGCATGATACACACACATAGAGAGAGAGTAAAACTACCTGAAATAATTGAAATTAAACCCCAAACGAGCTGGATTAAAATTTCGAAAGGGCCCCAACAAATTTAACTACCCAAAAGAATTGAAATTAAATCCCAAAAGTGCTGGATCAAAATTCCGAAAGGGTCCCAACAGATTCCGAAATGGCTTTCAGGTGCGTCGTACTAGGGTGGTTCCCGGTTGTAATTCTGGTTGGTCTTGGTGATCTCCTTCTTAGTTAGGACTCTGACGTCTAGAGTCGAGTCTAACTGGGGTTGGGACGGTGTGTATCGAGACGACTTCGTGATTCAGATATTTCTTTGGAAGATCGTCTTCACTGCCCACAGGGACTCCTGATGTACCGTTGGCCAACAGTGTCACTACTTGGAGGCGCTTGACTTCGGTTCTTAGTCTATGTTGTCCTTAGCATGTTAGGATTAGGTTCGCTTGTTCGCCTGAAATTGTATGCTCGTTGCACGTTTGACGATTCACCGTCTACCGCCTCTGTCGGTCAATCAAGGAGTTAGGTACATCTAGCCCTCGAATGTTTTCCTAATAAAATAAAAAATGAATCAAGTGATTTGTTAAATAGTGAGTCAAGTAATGTGTGATATATTTTCATCCATTATCTGATCCACTACCCATTTTACCCGATCTTTCACTCTAACACTACATTAATGTATCATGATTCCAGTGACCTAGTAGAGCTGTACATGCATTTGATCAAACTAAAAACATCATATTGTACAAATTCCTCTGCGGGGGATGGAGATTCAAAGATAAATCTCTAGAGCTAGGATCAGTAGAGGGAGTTGTAAGTGAAGCAGGTGGCCATAATTGAAACTACGCAGGCGAACAGAGTAGGGATGAGAGTCGTGTTTAAAAGCCCGTTCATACCCCAGTACCCGGCCAGGGTTATCATTCCGTCTGCAACCACTCGAGCTAGTGTCCCGGCCTCTGTCGAGAGCAGCCCGCCATTGTATGTCCCATGGGAAAGCCTTGACGACATGACACGGGATAAGAGCGAGAGGTTCACACCTAGGTTTATGCAGCAGAACAAGATGAAAATGGGTCCGAGAATGAAAGCAAAAAGAATCAGCAAACTAAGTAGTTGATGATCACCTTCGAGTACTTCAGCAGCGACGAATGTGATCAAAGCGGAAAAGACATATTGTGGGACTGAGTAAGGGATTATCATGTTAAAGCTTAGCATGACTCCTAAGCACACAATAATTTCCGATGCCAGTAAAACTTGCCTGCAAATGCAAGTTAATATAACCCAAGGATCATGATCATGTCTAGGTATTTTGTAACAGACAATCTGAAACTATTGCGAAAGATTATCACCTTTCTTCAAACATGTTACTGATGTAGTTTCCAACTACAGCATTCACAGGCAGAACTGTTAGTCCGAGACAAGCAAGAAAAATTGCCACGCTTTGAGTCGACCACAGGAAGTAATATGTCGTAACAACACTTGATTCAGCAAGTATTATCTCCACCACTAACTTGAGCATGAAGTATATCAACAACTGAACCTGAAAGAGTTGTATCAATTTATTAGGCAGTAGTCGCAGTACCGTAATGAAGCTGATACACACGTGGGTCAGAGATTGAAGCTAGGTGACCAAGAGAGATATTTGTGCATAAATAAGGATTACCCCTGCATGGCTGCATTTGAAAGAATTTGAGTATTTGCTTATGTGAGGAAGCCATTAGCCTTAGACCCTTCGTGTTGGGCCAGAGAGAGGTATCTATGCCCATGGCTACTGAGTTGATCAGATAAAGGGTAGTTTACTCCTTTGGCATGCACTTGGGTTGAATGTTTTCTGCTGTGTAAAATTTCTTCAGCGAGCAGCAAAGAAAATGAAATATTACCTTGACAGATGGAGTGAGCAGCTTATATGCAGCAACAATCGAGGTAGCAGGCTTGTGGACTTCATTAGAAGGTGTTTCATTGTCGTCGTAGTCTTGATCATCATCATTATCATCATCTAGTGGCTTTCCTGCTGAGCTTACAATAAGAGGCCTTTCCAGACCATTCTCCACATGACTGTTCTCTATAAGGCCTGTCGGAAGCAAAACAAAGAGATCAGTCTACAGAGGAAATATTCAAAGGACATCCACTCAATGACTATAAAAATTTCAGCACAATCTTATCCATTTAATGTTTATAAAAAAAACAGATGCGAGAGCGAGATGGTGATGGATATATTACATACCCGAGTTAGTTATCACAGGAACAGGATTTACATGACGGGGAGGAGGCTCTTTAAATGCAATCCATAGCCACCCAAGGTAAATAAGCCATGCAAACGCCATAAACCAGCCAGGTAAGGTATCTTCATTAAATGTGAATGTGTAGATCCTGAATCTGGTCTGGAACAAACAAGCCAGGGCAGGACCACATGCCATTCCAAGTGCACTTGCACTGACGAAACCCGCAGAGGCCTTCAATCTCAATTTGGAAGGAACGCAGTCTGTAATGTAGCGTCTGTTGACAGCTCTTGCAGACCCCAACCTGAAATGATCACGATATTGTCACTCTTGCAGGAGAACACCAAAATCAAGAGCATATGTTATCATGAGTTTGACTATCAAATCTTCCATTTATTTTCATTTTTAACCAAACATGTTTTCTAAAATCTAGGAAATTTCGAGCAGTAAGAGACAACAGAGAAGTTCCTTACCCACAGAAGACACGACCAATCAGAAGAACTGATATGGAGTTCAGATCATATGCAGATGCATATAACAGGTTGCCTATGAAAAGAATAACACTACTAAACACGAGAGGCCTGAAGTAAGATCTATTAGACCATGCACTGAAGTAGACAGAGGAGAACATCTGGGCGACTGCCATTGATCCAATGACTACTCCGCAAACAGTTGCTGCTGCTCCAAGACTCATGGAGTAATTGTCAGCTGTTGGAACAATGATGTATGTATTGACCATATACAGGAATGTGTTTGCTAAGTTCAAAAGGAGAGATGGAAAATGGTATTCCTGGTCCAGAATCTCTTCTTCATCAGGTTTAAGCACATCTTCTTGCAAAATCATTGCATGTCGTCCCATAAATTGGAGGAAATTCGTTGAATGTGTTAACCTATCTACAGCAGCATTGAGTGAAAGGATGACAGGATCCTGCAAGCATTTTGCATGGTACATGTGAATCAATCATGGGAGAAAACAATAACTTGAAATCACTTGATGAGTTTAGTGTCTAACGTACCAAACTTTATACAAACATTGAAACTGAAAGAAGATGTTACCTTGTGAGGAAGAACGGGATGATCATATATCGACATGTAACTTCCCTGATGATCCATGAGATCATTAAGATTGCGAGATATGGCTCCCACTACAGCTCCAAAACCCTGATCAGAAATTAAGTAGTTCTCGATATTTTTTCAGAATATAATGATGATTGTCCATAACCTCATTTTCCAGAAAAGTTAACATTTAAGCTTTTACTAGAAATATACAAGTACCAAGGTCAGGGAATGATAATCTAAAGCTGCAATTTGCGAACGCGAGATTTTCCCTTGTTGGCCCAACCATTTAATCAAATCTAGTTCCTCTTGAAAGTATGTCATAGTGGTTCTTGTCCTAATCATGCCTCCTGACATTTCAGGAAATACATATGGTTTTGGCTATAATTAAATGCTTAATGGTCCTTTGTTTTGAGTGGATCGATTTACATAAGAAATTTGAAGGGATTAGGGGCTATGCAGACGAGGCCTACAAGCCATTCTTAGGACTGATGTAAAAAAAGTTGAAATGCTCAAATATTAATATAAACAAGAGTTGGAATGTTTACCACAATCTTAAAAACTTGTTGGAGCTGTGAGTAAGGGTGATTAGCTCGAGTTTTGACATAATAGTTGGTAAACTTGTAGCCAACTCGCTTATCAAATTTCTTCAAGATCTTCCTCAGACCAGTGGCATTCATTTCAACAAAAAACAGAAGCTTTAGAAGATCGCGTCCAACAGCTCTATAGGCTTCTTGTAGCTCAGACACATTATGCAACTCTCCATGCTGTGCGATGGTATCTTGCTGCTCTCTGAGACGGGACAACCTACTTGCAAGAAGCCCTTGTTGTTCCAAGATGAACAAGACAATCTTCTCAATCTGAAAATGGTAAACTCAGATAAATGAAATTGCTTTCTACCTTATCAAATCATTAACACTCACTCTTGGTGGAATATTAACACTTGCACTTCTAAGGATACAAATACAACGGAAAATCTTAGCCACACAACACAATAGTTAGACAACATATTCTGAACAAGTGATAATTGTGTTTGTACTTAAAACTTATTCTCAGATATTAGATACCTGAATATCCAGCATCCTCGAAAAATCTTTGAGAAAACCAACATGATCTGTGGCTCCGTTCTCCATTTGTCGGACATAGTGGTTGACTTTCTTCTTTAACAGCTTGTAATTTATGTAATAACTGGATTTGGAGAAAAAATCAGCATGTCTGATTATTCATAACATCCATTTAAGCACTTACTGTAGCATGACGAAAACGAAGAAATCCAACTCTTGTGAATTTGACAAAGAAAATCAAATAATTCAATTACACTGGTATCAGACAACAAGGAGGGCCAGGAAAAGTTACAAATTTATGGATAGGGCTCGAAAAAGAAAGGAAACAAGAAAGTCGGTAACAACTTAGCGACTTCAGAATTGTTCAATTGGAAATGGAAGATTGCAATATGTTTGACTCAACTTCATGCGAAAAAATGTTACAGTGATGACAAATAGAAACTAACACTGGTGCTTGCTTTGGAAGGAGCAAGGAAAACTAGGATTGGCATGAGAATATAATAGAAAAGCTATAAGCACTCTCTAGCTCAAACATACCCATGCCATTCTTCAATTTGTGATGCTTTCAGCTTTTTCCCAAAGGCAACCATCTTCCTTTACCTTACACCTGCAAGGGGGCAATGGTGCCAATAACATGAGATCTTTCTGATTTATAATGAGAACCCATTAAACATTGGATGCCATATAGGTATGACCCACATTTTAATGTGCAAAAATCTTCTATCATGACAATAAAAGTACCATAATCCCTCCATACACCGCTTTGTGACAATGAAGTGCATAAGAATGTCACCTTATTATTAGGTATTGTAACACTAAGATAGCATCCATTGAAGAGGAACTGAGTACTGAAAGACGATGGAAATACGTAGCTTTACTAAGAAACTATGCTCTCTACTATGGTCAATCAAATGCATCAAAAATGGTATAATCAGGTGCTTTCAATTGGTCCTTTCTCCATCAATTCCACAAACATTTATCAAATGCACCCACTAATTCCTAATACCTTGTCAATTTTTTTACTTTCTTTAAATAATTGATTTATAACCACTAATCTTTCTCATCTTTTCAAAGCATACCTACCAAACTTGATATTTCAAAAGTTCTATCATATGTTAAAGCAGTAAAATACACAAACACCAACATCACATTAAACAAAAGCAAAGCTACTGAAATCTTCATTAAGAAGTCATGTTCAGATAAGAAAGGGCGCGAGTGTATAGTTGAACACATTACTCAATACCTACCACTTTCCATTTGTGAAATAATATACCAATAAATTAATTCTTTAACTATCGCATTATAAAACAGTAAACCTTGCAAGAATCATTTGTATATACCAATAAATTAATACTTTAACTAACCACTTCAGGAACATGAAGATTCCGAACCCTAAGTTTGTGTTGAGATTTGTGACGATTCTCCCATTAGCTCAAAAATTGACAAAACGGAGATCCAAAGAGAGAATAATTATAGCTTGTGCTTAAACACGCGAAATCGCCAAGAACAAAAAATCAATGGAGATTCGCAGAAAGCAAGAGCCGAGAGATGAAAAAGCGTAATGGTATGAGAAATGAGTAGCGAAAGTAGAAGCTTGCAAAGACGAAGCCGGACTAGGAGAGAGCGGGAGGGAGTTTGTAAGCGGTGATTGATTCCTCAGATGGTTACCGTGGCCAAATAGAGTTGACTCAGTAGACGACAGTGGACCGAGAATCCCATTGGTTTCTCAGAGACAGAGAGATTAGTATTGAAAGGGAAATGGAGGTCTGTGGAGCAGCTCGGGTGAGTAACTGAGTATGGTGGCTAGAGGCGTTTTTTATTTTATTATTATTATTTTTTAAACGAAAATTTTTATTTTTTTTTTGGCAAATTGCATAAAATAGCACGAACTTTAGGGGTGGTTGCACTCAGTGGCACAAACTTAAAGAAATACAAAAATAATCACCAACTTTGGGGTTTAGTTGCGGTCAGTGGCACATACCCCATATCTTGCTAAAATAACCCATATCTTGCTAATGTGGGTGCTTACATTAAACTTTTTTAATTAAAAAGGCATATTGCGAGATATGAATTAGGGGAGCAAATCCTCTGCTCCATTTTCATGCCCCAACACCCCATCCCACATAATTATTTTACCTTCAAATTAAAATTTAAAAAATTTAAAAAATATATTTAACTTCTACCTACTTATTATAACATATTTGAAAAAAAAAATCTTAAAAAATTGAATTATATATATTTTTAAAATCTGTAGTAAAATCACATATTTTTATAACTTTAAAAAATCTTTATATCTCTTTTGAATTATTATAATTTTTCTAGGTTGATTTTTTAAGATTTTTTTTCAAATATGTTATAATAAGTATGTAGAAGCTAAATATATTTTTTAAAAAAAATTTAATTTTAATTTGAAGGTAAAATAATTATGTGGGATATGGTGTTTGGGGCGAAAAAATGGGGCAGAGGATTTGCTCCGATTAATTAGTGGGAATGCTTATATGGATTTTTTTAAAAAAATTATAAGACATAAAAGATGTGCCCAAATTATGAAACTAGCTAGGTTCCAATTTTATTTTTTATTTCATGTAATTCCAAATCAAATATAATTGTGACAATTAAATATAACATTTGCAAATTAAAATTTAGTTATTTTAATTTGCAAATGTTACATTTGCAAACATTCTCACTAATCCATATCTCGATATATGTCTTTTTACTTAAAAAAATTTCATGTAAGCACCCCCACTAGTCCACATTAGTGAGATATGGGGTATGTGTCACTGACCGCAACTAAACCCCAAAGTTGGTGATTATTTTTGTATTTCTTTAAGTTTGTGCCACTGAGTGCAACCACCCATAAAGTTCGTGTTATTTTCTGCAATTTGCCCTTTTTTTTTAATGAGAAAACGAAAATAATTTGGGTATAGGCCCAACCCTAGAACGGCTAGAAGTCAGGAGCATCATTACGGATGAGACTACGAATGCGTTTTTTTTTTTTATGGTGGGGACCTCACGCTACACCATAAAATTATGGATTTTTTTGCTAAGTGTTCATTTTCCATAAGGCCTTTTGCAAAATGTCCACTTTTATTTCCCCTTTTGCAAAATGTCCTAATATTACATTTTTTCCCCTCCTTCCCATGCCCTTCCTTCCTTCCCATTTTGATTTTGACCATTGACCGGTCAAAGTCAATGAATTAGTGACACAACTTTGGTGACACACAAAAAAATTTGGTGACACGTTTTTTTTTTCGATTTTTTTTTATTTATTTACGAAATTAGTGTCACCACCTTTATAAGTGGTGACATCGGTCAATGGCTTTGGTGACACATGTATGATTTTTTTTTTTTGATTAGGAAAGAATTCGGGAGAGCGAACTCTACCCGACAGCATCCTTATGGATGAGGTCTAAAAGACCAAGATTGTTGTGAATATCGACTCCCCGGGCTGAGTGGCAAAGGTGTGCAACCTTATCCGCCACTCTATTGCCCAAACGGGGAATATGAAAGAAAGACACTTCTTTCAAAGTCGATAAAAGGCTTTTAACATCTGACATAATCAGTTCGATCTCCCAAGGACATTTCGATGTTTCAAGTAAGTGATTAATAATTATACTAGAATCTCCTTCGATGTGGATTTTGTCGATACTGAATTGGATAGCATTTTGGATTCCCAGTTTTAGGGCAAGGGCTTCCGCTTTTAAGGAGCTTTGTTTCCCCAGTTTACTGTAGCATATGCTAATTGGCCTGCCCTCCCAGTCCCTGATAACGGCACCCGCCGAGCTTACAGAGTTTGTAAGCGTGGAGCCATCGAAATTTAGTTTGAAAGTGCCCATCGGTGGTTTACGCCATTTAGTCTTTACTACCTTATCTTTGTCCTTCGGGTGGTTTGTTTTTTGTGTATTTGAGGGGGAGACCTCATCTAGACACTCATAAAACTGAGATGTTCTATTCCAATTGTCCCTATGGGTTTGAACAATGTGAAGTAGAGTATCTTTAGGCGGGAAGGGAACTTGTTGAAAAACAAGCTGGTTTCGAGCGTACCACGCAGACCACCAAACGAAAGCAAGCTCCGCCTTGGCAGCAGGGGTGAGGTTGTTCCCAATGACCAAAAGGATAGGTCGTATGTCTCGCGAGAGATTAATCATACTGGATATTCTCGATTTTGTGAGAGGAGGGAAATTTAGAAGGGAACGCATATACCCACATTCAAACAACAAGTGAACCTCATCCTCGGCTACACAATTGCACACACTACATGTGGGAGGCACAGAAGACCCCCGCTGGGCTAACTTAGAAGCAGTTGGGAGACCATTCTGGCAAAGTTTCCAGAGAAAGTTTTTAATCTTCGGTGGGACATCCAATTTCCATATCCATGCATTGTCGTCTGAGTGTAGCGTTGATTGGGTTGTAATCAATTTGTATGCACTTGAAGTGGTAAACCAACCCTCCCTATCCGGCCACCAGTAAAGGCGATCCTCAAAAGGAGACACGGGAAGGGGGATGTCCAAGATTTCTTGCACTATGCTAGCCGGTAGTACAGTGCGTAGTTTTTCCTTCCACCATCTACCTCCCAGGATGTAGTCACTGACGGTTTCCTCTAAATTATCGATTTGTGGGCAATCATCCCTAGACTGTATGGAGGAGGTGCATATCCAGTTATCCGTCCAAAATTTGATTGTCTTCCCATTTCCTACAGACCAAATAAGACCCGTTTTGAACTTATCAATAAGGGTAGTGAGCTTGGCCCATTGCCAGGAGGAGTTCCCGATTTTCTTGTATTCCAAGATGTTAGCAGAGTGTAAGTACTTATATTTAATTAATTTGACCCAAACATTGTCTGGTTCAGCCAGAATTTTCCATATTAGTTTCATTTGAAGAGCTTCATTCATCTCTTTAGATTTCCTGATCCCTAACCCTCCACACTTTTTTGGTCTACATATCCTATCCCAACTGATAAGAGGTCGGTGTTGAAGATCTTTATTCCAGAAGAATTGCCTATTGATCTGATCAAGTTCCCTGTGTATTGAGGTGGGTAGCATAAAGTTCTGCATTGTGTACAGAGGTTTAGCATAAAGGTTGGTATTGATTAGGACTGCTCGGCCCTGTTGGGATAGCGCATTAGCACGCCATTTGCTTAGTTGTTCTTTGGTCTTACAGATAATGTCCTCAAATGTGTGTTTGTTAACTCTGCCATTAATAATTGGACAGCCAAGGTATTTCTCCAAAGAATTTTCACTTGTTATTTCCAAACAATTTCTAAGCTCTGAAATCCTCGAGTTAGGAATACCTTTAGTGGCTTGGAAGCTTGATTTATGGTAATTAACCTTTTGTCCCGAAACTTTACAATAAGTGTCAATTATGGATTTAACTTTTTGTCCTGCATCAACACTGCCTTTAGTGAAAATGATTATGTCGTCAGCAAATGACAGGAAAGGAACCCTAGGGCCGTTTCTTCCAAATGTAAATCCAATTGGACTATGATCCAGATTTGTTTCTGCTGATAGTTTCCGGGCTAATATTTCTGCTCCCAAAATGAATAGAAAAGGAGATAGGGGATCCCCCTGCCGAAGACCACGAGTGGGGAGGAACAAATCTGTAGGTCCATTATTAACTAGGACTGAGAACGAGACGGTTGTAACACACTCCATGATCCAAGAGATGAACGTATGGTGGAATCCAAATTTTTCTAGAATCTTTCTCGTGAAGTTCCAATCAACCCTGTCATATGCTTTCTCCATATCTAACTTTATTGCCAGCCAACCTTCACGCCCCGAGCGCGACCGGAAGGAGTGGAAGATTTCATGTGCAATAAGCACATTATCTTGAATGGCTCTGTCTGACACAAAAGCCCCCTGTAAAGGATGAATTAATTTTCCGATAATTTTTTTTATTCTTTCTGTCAGAATTTTAGATATGATTTTATATAAATTTGAGCATAAACTGATTGGACGGTAGTGGCTAGTAGTGGTGGGGTTGTCTCTCTTTGGTAGAAGTGATATAAAGGTGTGGTTAATTTGTTTTAGCATCTTCCCGGAATGGAAGAAACCCTTGACAGCTTTAATGATGGACACACCAACAATATCCCAATATTTCTTATAGAATTCCGAGGTAAATCCATCTGGACCAGGAGATTTATTCTTACCCAGGCTAAAAACAGCCGATTTTATTTCGTAATTAGAAGGGTGTCGAATAAGAAATTCATTTTCCTCGGTAGTGATTGACGGATGAATTAGATTCAACATTTCATTTAAAAGTCTGTCATTTATAGGCTCGTTTCCGAATCTTTTCTCAAAATCGTTTTTTATTTCATTTCTTACATTCTCCTCTCCCATTATAAGTGTTCCTGTCGAGGTGGTAATGTTACGAATTTGTTTTCTATGTCTTCTACCCGAAGCAACACGGTGAAAATACGCAGTGTTAGAGTCTGAAAGCTTGAGATGTTTTGTTTTTGCCCTTTGATTCCAGAAGGTTTTTTGAAAAAGGAGAAGCTTTTCTTTTTTCCTTATGAGGCAATTTTCTTTGCTGGTGATTCTGTGTGTGTTATTTCCATCTACGGTAGACTGAATAGCTAGTAGTTCATTCTCTACTTCCTTCAACTGCCGGAAGATGTTACCGAAGGTGTGTCTATTCCATTCTTTTGCTTTCTTTTTTAGAATTTTTTGTTTAAAGATAAGCTGAAACATAAAGGATCCAGAGCAGGAAGCTCGCCAGGATTGTTTGACAATGTTACGAAAATCCTTGCGTTGAAGCCAGGCGTTCTCAAACTTGAAAGGAGGCGCTTTGAAGATAGCACCATTGTCGAGAGTAAATGATATGGGACAGTGATCTGATGATGAGAAAGCCCCGTTATGAGTAATGATGTTGGGGAATTTTTGAATAATTTGGTGATGAACAAGGACCCGGTCCAGTTTTTCGTGGATATTGTACTCTCCGTCCGGAGTCTTTCTCCATGTAAAGGAATTCCCGAAAGTAGGGACATCCATAAGAGAGCAATCGTTTTTGAATTGTAAAAGTCTTGTGAACCGGGAGGAACGAGAATTAGCGCCTCCCGCCTTGTCCTCGCTACATAAGATTTCATTTAAGTCACCTAACACAATGCAAGGGAGGCTCGAGTTCATTACAATTGAAGTTAGTGATCCCCAGAAAGAGTCCTTCTCCCGCGGGGCAGGAGGGGCGTATACAAATAGAAGGAGAGATTTAAAACTATCATTTATATTTTCATAACGTAGCCCTACAATTCGAGGTAATTGGAATTCAACCGAAATAATTTCATTTGATAACTGGTGGGATTTCCATAATATACCTAGCCCACCCAATCGCCCAGACGCAGGCGACCAGATAGCCTCGTCGAAGCCCGCGTATTTCCAGAGTTTGTCGTCCGGAATGGCTTCCGATTTCGTTTCTGCTAGTGCGATTAGTTGGATATGCTCATTTTTACATAGAGTATTGATTTCGGTCCAAAAAGTTGTTTTTCCTATTCCTCTACAATTCCAATAGCAGATCTTCATGTATAACCCGTAGAGATATAAGGACGGAGTTTAAGGGTCCTCATATCGAAAAACCTTTGTGCTAATAACCTGTTATGGGAAACTAATTTGAGTATGATCTGGTTTTCCAAAAGTGCATTACAATTACCTTGACCTCTAAATTTCCCAATAAAATTAATATTTCCTTTGAAACAAGACCACCCATCCAAAGTCAACCTCAAACGAAGCCAACTAAAGATAAGAAAGCCTGGTAAAGGGGCTGACTGCAGGCCTATTTTTAGCAGCATCAAGATCCGATTTATATTACCAGGGGGAGCTGCAAGATTAAACTGCATCACACAGTGCTTACAACCAGCCTTGTAAGGTTTAATCCAAGCCCCAATTAAGTTACTAAGCATAGCAAAAGGTGAAAGAGCTGCTGTTAAAAATTATTTAGGGCCCTTAAAAGGGATTTGATCAAGTAGGTATATGCTTAACATAGTTTTGTATACCATACGAATAGAGGATGCAATCCAATGAAAGTTAATGCTATAGTAATTTTTACAAATAATAGCAAATGGAGATGGATGGTAAACTGAGCTGAAGCCAAACATGTCAATCTTCTCATCAAAGGGGAGACTAATCCCCACCGAAAGAGAAATCTCAATAAGAGTTGACGGGCCCTTGCGGGATTTGAGGAGTGGGAGGACACTGTCCTCTACCACCATTTTTGCTTTGCCTTTCCACGACGAGCAACTACCGGGAACGGAGGTAATAGGATCACATTCACCGGGCTGCACACAAACAAATAACTTGAGATATGAACCATCAAGACCAACAGTAGATGAATAAGACAATTCAACGAGCCTTGATTTAAAGAATTTATTTAGTTCCCTTTGAGAAAGTTTCACTAGCAGTGTAACAAACCTAATGATGAGTTGCACAACCTCAAACTTTGGCCTGTGATAAAGGATTTGTGGAGCAGCAAGAATTGGCAACCAGAAGGCTGCAATTAACGGAGTCCCATTGATGAACTTTAGTATCCGGAATGCAAGTTGAGCTTGAAGATTGCACGAATAGCCCACAAAGAGGCAGTAGTTAAGAGCTCTGGGTGCTTGCCACTGCCAATGTGCACCGATTAAGCCAAAGGGAGCATGCGAATGTATAAGGTTCCTTTGAAACAGCTGATGACCTAGAAGGCTCATCAGCTGCAGTTTCTTGCCCGTAAAGGGGGTTGCAGAAGTGTTTGTTGTGAATTTTGATACACAAAGATAAATTATATTACTCCTAAAGTTACATCTTACGAAGGGAATTGCAGAAATAATACCTGGCAAAGCAAATACCATCCATCTTGTTCCACACTTGCATTTCCAAGTAAATGCATAGCATTGTTTGTTGCCCTTTAGGGGTTTGTTTGTTGGAGGCACATAATCATCCACTGAATGATTTTGATCGTTGTTTCCACCAGAAATGGTGTCCATGCCATGAAAAATGCACAACAAGGAACGAGGGATTAGAAAGAGGATAGAGTTAAGGATAACAAGCATGCCATCTTTACAAACGTGTTTCTTCCTCATCATGTGCCTAGTAATGAAATTTAATAGATTATCAAAACAAAAAGATGTTTTAACAATCAATAACACCCAAGAAGTGATTTCCATGAATCTAAACAACCTAGACTCCTGTTTTACATCATATGGGGTATGTTCCTGGTTTACAAGAGTATTGACTGAGAACCTAAGGAATATAGCACATAATTTTACCCAAACGGCATCAGCCCAAGCAGTGCTTAGCATTTCAGTTGAAGCTTCCAAGGAAAGCATTTCGTCATCAATTTGCACAGAACCCTTTTGGGAAATAGCCACATCCAAGGCCAAGTTCAGACTAGCAAAACCAAATTCAATGAGAATCAATTCTTCAATTGAACTGAGGGAAGGAATAAATAAATTTTTGGGTGACAATTTTTTTTTTTTTTTACGAGATTAGTGTCACCGCCCTATCGCTGTCACCACAACCCATATCGCTGTCACCACCGCCCATATCGCTGTCACCACCCTTATTGCGGTCACCAACTCTATCGTTGTCACCTCCCTATCGCTGTCACCACTCCTATCGCTGTCACCACCACTCCTATCGCTGTCACCACTACCTCTATCACTGTCACCACCACCTCTATCACTGTCACCACCACCCATATTGTTGTCACCACCCTTATTGTTGTCACCACCTCTATCGCTGTCACCGCCCTATCACTGTCACCACTCGTATCGCTGTCACCATCACTCCTATCGCTGTCACCGCCCTTATTACTGTCATCACCTCTATCGTTGTCACCGCCCTATCGTTGTCACCACTCCTATCGCTATCACCACCACTCATATCGATGTCACCACCACTCCTATCGCTGTCACCACCCTTTATCGATGTCACCACCACCCCTATCACTCTCACCAACACCCATATTACTGTCACCACCCTTATTGCTGTCACCATCTCTATCGTTGTCACCTCTTTATCGCTGTCACCACTCATATCGCTGTCACCACCACTTCTATCGCTGTCACCACCACCTCTATCACTGTCACCACCACCTCTATCACTGTCACCACCACCCATATTGTTGTCACCACCTCTATCACTGTCACCGCCCTATCGTTGTCACCACTTCTATCACTGTCACCACCACTCCTATCGTTGTCACCACCATCCCTATCACTGTCACCACCACCCCTATTGATGTCACCACCTCTATCTCTGTCACCACCACTCCTATCGCTGTCACCACCACCCCTATCACTGTCACCGCCCTTACTATAGATGACTGCAGTGACACTATCGGTGGTGACACATACAATATCAACTTTTTTTGGTAACATATTTGTTGTTCGAGTTTTTTTTTACGGAAACATTGTCACCACTAATGTCACCACCCTTATTAAAGGTGACGCTCTTGGTGACACAAGTAATTTCATGAAATTTTTTTTAAAAAATATCGTGTAATCAAACACAATATGACAAAAATAAAAATAAAAAGACATATAATTATATGAAAAATCTAATGTAATCAAACACAATATCACCATAAAAAAAAGTGTAATCATAACTCATTAGGTGCTTACAGATAAACAAAAACCATTTTTAGGGCCTGTTTTAGTAAACAAAGCAATGTACTGACTAAAAACGATGTCAGAGATGGCTCTGTAGGCTTGCAAGTTGCAACACACAATAACAGGAAGACCTCGTCCATCAACTGTGTAAGAAGATACATGAGATCTTAGCAGCGCGCATCAGCAACAAAAACCAGTGATAGAAATAAGCACAAAACCATTGCTAATTTCACCGTTTTCCTGAACAATTGAATCAAAATCAAAGACCTAAAATCAAACCCTAACATATGAACAAACAGAGGCAAAATTGGAAGTAGGCAAGTAGCAAGATTCAATTGATGAATGAAATTCAAGTCCACTACCCCACTAAAAGGCTAGATTTCACTGCTAATGAAACTCAAGAGGTAAGACACGTACTCTGAAGGCAAGGGATGAGGTTGCGGTTGACGAGGCGAGCGGCGTCGAAGCCGCCGTGGCCGTCGAAGACGCCGAAGTATGTAACAGGGATTTCTATATTCTATATTAGTTTTACGTTACATGTTTCATCAGCTAATCAAATATCTGAACTTTCAAGTTGGGCCATATAGGGCCTCATGTTAGTGCCTTAGTGGGTCTCAGCCCATTTATGTTTAGTGTTTGCTTCCTGCTATCTTCAACCTAAGGTGAGTATATGTAATCAGCCAAGAAGCTGTAATCAATCAATCAAAATACAAAACCAATTTTCCAAACCTCTAAACTCTCTCAAATCCAAATATCCGTTCTAGTGTTCTTCGGATTGATTCTTCTTCCTCAATCTCTAGACCTAGTTCACTCACCTTCGAACTCATCAATTGAGTTTCTAGGTTGAGATCTATCCCCAAATTATCAATCGATCATCTCAATTTCATCAATGGAGTTGAAGAACGGAAATCCCGTCTCAATGGTATCAGAGCAGTACGAGACCTCAGGGTTCGAAACACTGCAACAGCCATCCGAGGATCTGGCCGGCGAAGTTGGGAAGATAACCTCAAGCTTCGAAGGAATCAAATCAGTGAACACGGAGGCCGAGCAGCGTATGCAGAGAATCGAGGAGATGCTCGTCAAGTTGCTGGCGGAGAAGAAATCACAGGGGATCAGCCGTACTGTCCAGGAAGGAAGATCATCACCACCGCCGACCCCGGATCCGCCCGATTTGATGAAAGCGAGAGAAATCAGTCCTCCATCGACCGGATTGAAAGTGAGACAAATCACAGGGGTTTCGATGATTGAACTCCCGAAATTTGACGGAACTCGTATGCGTGAGTGGGTTTCACGATGCGAGCAATTCTTCTTCTTGAACCGAACACTTCCCGAGTTGAAGGCACTCCAATGGCACCACGAGTACATTCGAAACAGGTATGGTCGATACCCTTCTTGGCCAGAGTATATGATCGATATCTCATCCCATTTTGGTAGAAATTGGGATGCAGACGCAGTCGATTGTAATGGATGGTTAGGACCGACTGCTTTGAATGATGGAATCGATTGGGATATGCATAGGATTGTTGATTTGAAAGAGGAGTACAGGATTGTATATACTCCTATGGTGATTAATGCTGATAATCAGATGGGTCAGAAGTTGCCAAAACCTAGTGGCAACGTGATAGAAGGACAAGAAACTACACAGGTCAAGTCGAAGAGTGCACTGACTGTCACTAAAGAGCGCTCATATTTGGTTGATCATCAAGTGCTCGATGAAATGACTGCAACATTGAATGACGAGGACGAGCTTCCAGCAGGGGCATTCAAGGCATCAAGCAAACTCAGTCAGGATGAAGAAACCATTCAAATTGAGGTAGAGGTTGAGTCGATAGTTGCAATAGGAAGCACTGTACCATCCGCCCACCACGTGTTTGACAAAATGTCTGCACAAAATGAGACCAAGGAAATTGAGATTAATGATTATCTAAATGAACCGCTCGATCCCGCTGTTTCTCAGATGAAGGTACATGAAAAGCGAGAGGTGATGTATGAGTTCTCGAGACTAGAGGCACCCCAAATGCTCGAGGAAATGCAAGAGGAGCCCTCGAGACTGGTTGTCTGCATGCCGTTTGATGAAAGGTCAGGGCTCATGGAGAAGGGAATATGTTTGCTTGAGGTATTTCCTAAAGAAATTATGTCGAGAGAGAGAGAGCAGTGAGCCCAAATAAGGGACAATCTACCTTGATGAGTTTTGATCCAGGAGGAAAATGGCCACCGATTTCAGCCAAATGTGAGATAAAGGAAGTTGCCTCGATGAGTGATGGTGACCCGAATCAAATAGATGAAGGTTTGATGCTCAATCCTAGTTTTCTCTCTATAAATCAGCCTCGACTGAGAGCTGATGGGCTTCTAGGAATCTCTCCGGATATAAAAAAGTGTATCGAGCTACCGGCGTCCGATCTTGATCTCAAAGGAGCATTATCATGTATTGACAGCCCAGGGTGTCACGGCTCTTTCGGGGACGGTGATGGGTTGTTATGTTTTGATTCTGGAGGCAAGGAATTGTTGTTTGAGACTAAAAATGGGCTGATTGTCTCAAAGATTAAGTTGATTGCCTTGTTTAATTCTCAACTTATCTTTGATCCTGGTGGAAGAGAGTTGTTGCTCTCTCAACTTATCTTTGATTCTGGTGGAAGAGAGTTGTTGCTGCCAATGACAGATTTAAAGCCGGAGAGTACTTTGCTGCCCAGGTTAGATCCACCTACGGGAATGAGGAAGGTGGATATTGATCTTGGATTTGATAGGTGCGGAGCTAGGATGATAGTCTTCGATCCGAGAGGAAGTTTAGTTGTGAGTAAAGCCCCTGGTTCACCCATCACTATTGTTGATTCTATTGTTGATTTGCTAATCCTTATTGGGTTTGAATATGCTATTTACTCGGCGGGAATGAGTTTGGGCAATGTTGGCAATTCTGGCAGCCTTAAACTTGTTGCTAATATGGGGGAACTTACAGCAGCAACGAAAGCCGGCAACTCTATTCAGCTTGTGTTTGATCCTGGAGGAAAAGAGGGAACTTCTCATAAGTTGGCCTTATCTATGCTGAAGCTGTACATGTTGTCTAAATCAAAGCAGAGTGCACAAAACTACGATGAAGCGGTAATCGATAAGATTGCAATGCTGAAGCAAATTGCAAAGGGAGATCAGGAAGATACCAAGCGCGTGACCTCATATTTGAAACCCAAGAGAACGCCGCTGCTGCTATTGTTAGATCCACCTAAGGGAATGAGTAAGCTTATTTTTTATATTGAAGGTGGAGCATTGTTAACTGTGGGCTATCTCCTTGATCTATTGCAAGGTGTTGCCAAGGAGTTGTTTGTCTTAAGCATCACGTTGGCAACTAAACTGGGAGACTACCATGTGATGAAACAGTTCAAGATTGTTGCTCTGCTGAATTCAAGTGATAAGCAACTGCTCACTCTTACGCTCATTGTGATGCTTATACTTTCTCTTGCACTCCTTGCTGTATATAACGCTTACCAGATCGCTCAATCCTGGGTACAAGAAGGGCGTATACAATATAGCTCATTTGCTACAATTGAAGTGGGTTGCAGTCTGATGCTCCAAGCTCTTGGCTTTGTTTGGACCTTGATTACAGATGCTACCTCCTATGTTTTCGATCCCGGTGGGAAATGCTCTCTACTTGCTGGCTGTCTGGTTGATGTTGATTTTGATGAAGAGCATTGCTACTGATCATTGAGGACAATGATCCTTTGAAGGAGGGAGTATTGTAACAGGGATTTCTATATTCTATATTAGTTTTACGTTACATGTTTCATCAGCTAATCAAATATCTGAACTTTCAAGTTGGGCCATATAGGGCCTCATGTTAGTGCCTTAGTGGGTCTCAGCCCATTTATGTTTAGTGTTTGCTTCCTGCTATCTTCAACCTAAGGTGAGTATATGTAATCAGCCAAGAAGCTGTAATCAATCAATCAAAATACAAAACCAATTTTCCAAACCTCTAAACTCTCTCAAATCCAAATATCCGTTCTAGTGTTCTTCGGATTGATTCTTCTTCCTCAATCTCTAGACCTAGTTCACTCACCTTCGAACTCATCAATTGAGTTTCTAGGTTGAGATCTATCCCCAAATTATCAATCGATCATCTCAATTTCATCAATGGAGTTGAAGAACGGAAATCCCGTCTCAAAGTAGGTGGCGGAGGAGGGGGCACTCGTCACGGATACGTCGTCCCCCAAGGCCTCGTGTATAGGAAGAGTGAGAACGAAGAGAGATCGGAGCCTACGTACCGACCGGAAGAAGGTGCGATGATGGAGAGCGAAGGCGCGCGACCGCATATGCGCAGATCGGCTCAGCGCCATGGGCGGCGACGGAGGAAGGTGCGACGATGAAGGAAGGTGCGTCAATGGAGGGCGATGGATATCGACGGAGGAAGGTGTGACGATGAAGGAAGGCAGTGGAGGTGATGCTGAAGGATATAGATCGGAGGAAGGAGCGTCAGATCTGTGTGAAGAAGGGGAAGGGAAAGGGAAAGTAGGGTAAGGGTAAAATGGGTTTTTCAAAAAATTTTAGGACATTTTACAAAAACTGATTTTAAGTGGACATTTTGCAAAAAGGGTTTGTCAAAATGGACTTTTAGCCAAATTTCTTCTAAAATTATTTCGATTATATTTTTTTTTTAAAAAAAAAATTATAAATATATTTACATTCCACATACGTATATTTTAGAGGTGAAATTGATAAAATACCTGTTAATTTTCGTTGTTACCACGTACCAACCAATTATAATTGGTAATGATAAATCTCGTATCATTACCAACCATATAAACTCTTGTACCAACTTAATTGGTAACCAATATAATTGGTTGGTAATGGTAAATTACCATGTTTTGACATCAATGGTACGCATCTCTAAAATTAAAGGGTCTCCCTATATACACCGCAAATCCGCGGTTAAGCGCTGCTAATACAACGTCGGATATAACGTTGCAGAAACGTTGGAATTAGGGTTTTTTTTATCCCCCATGTCTGGATATATTTGCTTTTGATTCGAACCTATGATTTTTGATTTTATAAGGTTTAGAGTCGGTAATTGGACACCTACTTTTGCGCGTTTATTTACTTGAATGTTAGTTAAAGACGGTAAATTGGGTTTATGGGTGATATTATGGATTATTATTACATTATATGAATTATTTACATGTGTTATGCGTTAAAATATGAGGAAATAATTAAGTTAGTTCCAAGTCCGTCTAGGCGGCCACCTATCACCTAGCAGTCGCCTAGCGCATTTTAGAACATTGGGTGGGGGCTAAGTCCGTTTTCCATAACCTTTGAGATGATTTTATATGCCACATTACAACAAGATATGGGTCTGAAGTCCTCCACTCTTGAAGCATCTGTTTTCTTTACAATAAGAGAGATAGCAGTATGGTTCATTTGCTTAAGTAACTCTACTAAAGAAAATAATTCCTTCATTGCGTTACAGATTTGAGGCCCAGTAATTTGCCAAGTAGCCTTGAAGAACTTAGAAGTGAAACCATCCGGGCCGAGAGATTTATCATCTCTTATTTGCCATAAGTTGTTCTTGATTTCTTTTTCTGTAATTTCCTTAGCGAGTTGTTTCTGAGCATCTAGTTTAGAAGAGCTCCTCCTTTGCGAACTATGTATTTGTATAAGGGTCTACACTGAGAGGAAGAGCCAAGCGACCCCCTGTAATATTTCTCAAATTCCTGGACAACCTGAGCTTCTGATGTAGTAGGTAAATGATCCTTCTTTAACACAACATATATATGATTCCTCTTCATATTCTCTTTCATGATGCCATGAAAATAGGCTGAGCATTTATCCCCCTCCATGGTGTATTTTGTTTTTGCTAGTTGAGCCGTGAATGTAATCTTAACTTCCTTGAGCTTTGAAGGTCTTACCTTACCTTAGCTTCTTCCATCTATAAAAATAGTTGCTCCGAATGTACGTCTAGCTTGATACTCTTCCTCGGTTGCTTTTGCTCTCATGGAGATATGTGATAAGTGTGTTTCTTATTTAACCTCTTCAAATGATGCTTTAGCTGATGCAAACTATGACACAGTTTAAAATTTTAAAAGTTGTTTTAGTCTCATGTTGCTCTAATAATCAACCATTATCGATCTGTGCATGATTAGAGAAAGACTTAGGAGTCAAGACTTGAGCTATGTAGTAATACTTCCTGGTCACCCAATCCTCATTAACCATGACTCTATCTATTTTAGTATATTTTTCCCCACAAAACCATGTGTAATCTTCAATTGTACCAATAACATCCGTTAGTCCGATTCCAGAGCAACGTACATCTCCAAAGATCAACAATTTCATAGGATGTAATTTCTTTAAGTCATCTAATTTCCAAAAGAGAGCTATTTTAGCCCCCACTCATGAGGATGTGGGAAAGGCGAATGATCATGTTTTATTTTTACTTTCGGAGAGGAAAGAGTGTATTTGAGTTGTGCTAGGCTTTGTCTGGAGAAGGATCAAGTTACCATAATTCACCGAATATTTTTTTTAATACCCTTAGGCCTTAGATGTTCTGGTATGTCTAATTATAATTTGAAGTTGAAAATAGGTGTCCATGTCATGTTGGTTCGAAATATTATCAATCAAGTACTGGGTTGTGCATTGGAACCAGATTAATAATCACTCACATGAGATGATGAATTATAGAAGGTCAACTCATATCTGGTACCAATTTGGGTAAAAAGATACATAATCCTCGTATGATTATTACTTCATCTGATCCTACTATACCTATACAATTTGAACCTAAGTATTTTCCTTTGTTACTCTGTTTTGGTATGATCATTAATAAGAGTCAAGACCAATCGCTTTTGGAATTGTTGGTTTATATTTGCCAAGAGCAGTCTTCACTCATGTTGCAGTATCTCGTGTTACTTCAATGAGAGGTTTACAGATTATAATATTTGATGGATATATTTTTTTTAATATTTTTAACATTTGTTAATATGTTTTCATGCCTGCTAATATATTTGAAAAAATTGCAAAAAACACCTCAACCTTTAGGGCTGTTACGCTTATTAGATTGAACTATAAAAAATGCAGAAAATAGTCTCAACCTACCTTCAAATTCAAATAATGAAATTCAAATTCAAATAATGAACTTCAAATTCACATTAATTATAAAAAAAATTGCCTTCAAAATCAAATTAATTACAAAATCTCTCCAAAATATTTTTTATTTTAAAAAATCATCACTTCTTATATATATAAAATATTACACTTAATTGTTGTTATCTAAACTCATAACTGAATTAATTATAAAAACTATCTCAAACCATATAAATAAAAATTAAATTTATTATTTAAAAAAATAATTATACTATTTACATGTCATTAAAAGTCAATAAATACTTAAGCTTCTACTCACAATTGATCTAATAAGCGATTTAGGGCGATCTTTTGAGCAAAATTAGCACAACAATGCAATTAAGCATGCATTATATATATTTTGTTAAACCTAACAATTAGGGTAGTTTGTTATTTATTGAAGAAAAAAGTGTGCATACGTTATATATTCACCCGCAATGGTTTTTATTTAAGCATTGAATAGATTGTGAGATGAAGATAAAATAATTTTTTATTAAAAAAAATAAATATCTTATGATATTTTATAGTAGTTTTTTTTATATTTATTTATTCACAAGGGTATAAGGTAGTTTTTATAATTAAGTCAATGGTGAGTTTAGCTAATAATGACTTAATGTGAAAAAAAATTATATAAAAAAATTATTTTAGCTAATAATGATGAATTTATAAAAAAAAATTGCAAAATTTATAGAGAAAATTTGCGCCGATCCCCAACTTAGCTATTGTCCCCCAACTCCGTCATATTGGGCTTTTGTCCACGTAAATTTTTTTGGACAAAATTGCCCCCCGTATATAAGGGTTTTTGCTGGAAACCGCCTTTCTCTCTCCTCACTCTGTTTGTCTCTTGGCTTCTCTCGGACGATTCGCTCTCTTTTCTCCATCCTCTCCCAAGCGACTTTTGCGGTTGAAACCGACGATTCTTCTTCGATTCTGCTCCAATGTCAGAGAACAAAGTCGCCGGCGACCTCGAAGGACCTGCTGTTGGTGCAATCGAGCATAAACATTCAAGCGATCCTTCAAATGGCGGTGTGTTATCTGTGTTTTTAATTTTGTACTTGTTTTGAAGTTGAAACTGACATTTCTTTTCAATTTTTGTCGATTTTTAGAGAACAAGGACTCCGATGAGAGGGAAGGAGTTGATGTTGCCGCGGTTGACAGCAAAACTGGAAGTGATTCCGCACATGACGATTTGTATTCCGTGTTTATGTCATTTATGCATGTTTGTCGTTTTCCCCCCCTTATTACTATGTTTGATGTCGAATGTATCTGATTTGCAGTGAAGAAAAGCTCATCTGAGAAGGTTCCTTTAGTTGAAGGTAGCAGTTCATCCAATTCTTCAAGCAGTGGTGTGTCGTTTTTGTTCTAAAGTTTTGTATTTATGCTTTTCCAGGCCTTTGTTGTGTTTTGGTATGAAATGTATACATGCATGTGGTACTTTGTCTTTGATTTTAGCATAAATGCATATTTCAGCATAATATGTAAAAGATCTATTTCAGCAGTTGTCTCTATTCATGCTGAAACGGTTGTTGTGTATTCTTTGTCTGTGTTTTTTAGATGTTAATGCCTCTGCAAGTGATCTTGAAGAATATAAATGTCAATTCGATGTGAGTATATTTTTTTTCCATACCTTATCCCCCTTTGTGTGTGTTTTTATGTTTATTCATGTGTATGAATGTGTGTTTTTAACAGAGATTGCAGTATTGCATTCCTGTGAAGGATAGATTTTGTGCAAAATCCAATGTTTACTGCGCCCCAGATGTCTGTGTTGTTATAGAGAAACATCTGTCCAAATCTGATTTTGAGTTGCTGAGGAGAAGCTGCTTTGGATGGGTCTTTGTTCAAAGAGATAAGATGAAACTTAATTTTCAGTTGATTCATCAAATGATGCTACGTTTGATTAAGAGTGATAAGCCGCATGAATTGTGGTTCAAGGTTGATGGTCTAGTTGCTCGTTTCTCTCTGGTAGAGTTTCATGCAATTACAGGGCTTCCTGTCATTGATACTAAAGTTAAACCGCCTGCGAAATTTGAATGGTCTTATTTTCTGGGGGAGAAGCAGTCAAAGTGTACCTATGATGAGTTGTTGGAGGCATTTAAAACATGTAGAAAATCGTCTACAAAGAAGCTTCAGATGGCAAAGCTGTTGATTATCGAGAAGATGTTATTGTTCAAGCGGTCTAAAAGTGTTAAGAAAGATCATGCTGCTCTTGTATGCAATCCAGCGAAATGTGAACTGTATCCATGGGGGAGGTTGTCTTATTCTTTGGTTGTGAAGTATTTAAAGAAGGTCCTGGATTGCGATCGATCTGATCCGAGACCATCATATGAATTGTTTGGATATATTTATGCTTTTCAGGTAATTTAAGTCCATGCATATATGTTTCAGCATCTGTTTGTTTCAGCATTTATGTTTCAACAATATTTGTGTTTCAGCAATTGTATGTTTCAGCATCTGCTTGTTTGGTTATATTTGTAGGCTTGGATAATGGAGGCTTTCCCGGTGATTTCTGATAAGTTCCTTTGCGATTTCAAAGTTCGTGTGGGTGATCCATATTCTCTTCGGTGGGAGTGTAAGTTACGACATACTTACATTGAAGCGCAAGAGTTGTTTGATGGCGATGTGGTATTATTCTTGTCTCAGATCTATCTTCATACAATCTTCTTTTTTTATTAATTTCATTTTTATAATTTCAGTTGTCTTATTGTGTGTTAATATTATTGGTTGTTTAGGCACCCATGTTCCCAACCTTTGGGGAGTTTGCAAGGTCCCCAGGAATGGTATTTGAAGATGAAGTTGCTCACCCCATTCTTGATCACATGACTGAACCTGTATTTTCCCAACCTGAGGAAGATAAGCTGTATGATTGTTGGAGACTTAGGACAAGAGCATACTGGAGACGGTTCAATTGCTATGCAGATGGTGATTTATCATTGGATATACCTTCTGCTGAAACCCAAGGTGAAGAACAACAAGAAGTGAATGAAGAGTCAGGTGGCAAGGAAAGTGGAGGTGCTGCAGGTTCGAAGAAGCGAAAGACTATGAGTAAAGCGCCGCCATTGGTGAAGAAACAGAAGATTGAAACAAGCAAACCTACGCCAACGCGGAGAGGTCGGTCTGCTGGTTTAGTTTCAACAAAACAAGTTGATGAAATTGGTTCTATTAGAAAAAAGAAGACAAGGGGTAAGAAGATGTCATCTGCAAAGAAACCACCAGCTGTTGAAGATGCAATTGCGAAACCTAGGTTTGTATTTCGTAAGAGAGGTAAATCTGTTTCTGAAGATTCCAGTGATTTGTTTATGCCAATTGAAGTTGCATGTTCATCCTTTCATCGAGTTGTTGAAACTGCATTGAGGCCGGCCATCGAAGCTGCACCTGCAAAGGAATCTTTATTATTTAAGGGTGGGAACGATGATGCTAATGACAGAGTAGCAGAGGGCCCCCAAGGGGGTGTGACTCAAGGAGGGGACGATGCAATGAATGTTGAAACCGATGACTACATAAACAATCAAGGCACTGAGAACGTTGCCAGAGATGATCACTTGGAAGGAGCGGGGAAGAATGTGGATGGCGCTCAGACTGGTGATTTCAGCAAACAAGGGGGACATCCTAGCTGGTTGAAAGAAATACAGATGAGGTTAGATAAGCTTGAAGAGTTGCCTCAAAGAGTCTCTGATTTAGCTGCGAGGGTGGAGATGCTTGAGGAACGTTTGTCAGGATGTTTAAAGTTGGTGAATGTTGTTGATAATCTACTGAAGAAGGTAGATTCCTTAGAAAATAAGTTAACAATGCAAGAGTCAATGCAGTTTAAGACCCAGTCATCCAATGCTGCAACTTGTGATCCAGCAATTTCAAAGGCTGTGAAGGAGGTGTTGGATGAAATTCGGGAAGAGGTACCTACTGAGATTCTAGGTCAACCAATTGGTACCATTGTTTGAGTATCTGTTAATGAGATCATTCCTGTTACCCTTGTTGAAGGACAGAGGTCATTAGACTCATCTTCAGGGCATGTATATGCGGTTGACTTAGGGCGCGACTCTGATTTCGAGTTGAAGGGTGGGGATTTGTGCTTAGATGATGGAGGTTCTGTTGGGGTGAGGAAGGTGGTTGGTGGTCCTGAAGTCAAGGCAGTTGGAATTGAAGTTGTTGAAACAAAGGTTGCTGAAAGTATGGTTGCTGAAACGAAGATTGCTGAAATTGAAGTTGCTGAAACCAACGTTAATGCTGAAGCAGCATCACCTCATGGGCAACTAGACAAAGATGCTGAAATGGGTGATGCTGAAGCAACAAAAGATGCTGCAAACAAAGATGCTGCTGGTGACTTAATGACCCCACCCCCTGGAAAAACAATACATTTAAGTGATGGTGAAAGTGACGATGAAGACTTGGTGAAGAAGCCATGCATTCAGTGGGATACAATTTCCAAAGACCCTAAATGTGTTGAAGAAATTGAAAATTTCAGGCGTTCAAAGCGTCTTCCAAAAGCAAGTAGTTTTCTGGTGAGCCCGTTTGTTGCTGAAAAGTTAAGGATCCCAAAGCATGTTGAAAAAAAATCATTGCTCAGCAAGGTTGACCATGACTTCATGTATCAATGTGTAAAAAGCTCAAGGTATGTCCATCTTAAAGTTCCATGTGTGTTTTCGAGTGCTCTAGCAATATATATATATATATATATATTAGGGAGTAGATCATATGAGAACAGCCCTTAACGTGTAAAATGAGAACACATCTGGGCCATCGATTGATACAAAACGAAAGGCTGAGATTATTCAAAGATATTTAATTAATTATAATTTTGATCCACAAAAACATTAAAGACTGCCAAGGAAAGCGCGTGCAATCACCACACCAAATTAAACCCAACCCATCCATCTACAGTTAACAATCCCAAAGGAGAGAGAAATCAACGAGGGGAGGCGAACGCGACTTCGAGGAGAGAAAAGGGCGATAGGACGAGGAAGATGGCCGATCTGGTGTTGGTGGAGGTCCGGTGGCAGAAAGTGGAACACCGGCAACAGCAAATCCGGCGATGGCGGCGCCTTCGTCGTTCCGGCAGGTGAATCCGGCGATGGCGGCGCCTTCGATCTGTACTCCAAGGGTTGGATCGATCCGAATCCGGACGTTGTTCGCCAGCATCCTAGTGTGTCGGATCTATTTGTCAGTGCGACCGCCTTCGTCTCCGAGCTCGCTCCCTTTCCATGTCGCGCTTGTGAGATCCAACGATGGTGGCGTCGGCGGGAGCAATTGTAGGGGACGACGGCGGCGGTGCAGGTGGCGAAGGCGCGCAGAGCCGGGTGCAACGAAGTGATGGCGATGGTGAGGGCGATGGCAAGGCCGACCTTCTTGCCGCTGCTCCTCGGTGGGTTCTCTGCCCATGATTGAAATTGGTTTAAAAAAAACCCAGGTATCTCTGGCCATGGCTGCTCTTTGGTATTCGGTGGTTAGGGTTTGTGGACGATCTCGAATTAGGTTTTGTTCTTGATTTTCCAGATTTGGTTTGTTGGATTTAGAATTTTTAGTTTGCTTGCTTTGATGGGAACGCCCTCCTTGTTGAAGTTCGTTGTTTTGTTGAAGTTCGTGGTTTTAGTTGTGATCGATTTAGGATTTTTATTTGATCGATTTTTTATTTTTGATCGATTAGTTGTGATTCCAGTTTGTTTAGGACGTATCGAATGATCGAATAACCATGTGATATAGTCGAATAATCCAGTGATATCATTGAATAATCAAGCGGTACAATTGAATAATCAAACGATAGTTTGTTTAGGACGTATCGAATGATCGAATAACCATGTGATATAGTCGAATAATCCAGTGATATCATTGAATAATCAAGCGATACAATTGAATAATCAAATGATACCATCGGATAATTTTTGGTAAATAGTTTATGGCATTTTCAGGTTGCTAGCCGATCAGAATAATCAATCGATACTATTGCATAATCCATTAATACGATTGAATAATCCAGTGATATTATCGAATAATTCGAAGAAAAAAATAACCACCCATCGTGTGGCAAGTGGATACGATCGCATAATCTGTCGATACGATCGAATAATCCAGCTATACAATCGAATACTCCAGATATATGATCGCATAATCCGTCGATGCGATCGAATAATCCAGATATACTATCGAATAATTTCAAGAGAGTGTATCACACTCTCCCCAAATTCAGCAAGTGGGCAAGAAAAAACGTGGGTCCCACTGATTTTTAATTAAAAAAAAGCTAAAATTGCTTTTTAATCTCACCCATCCATTTCATCTAATCAATGGCCCAGATTTGTTCTCATTATACACAATAAGGGTTGTATACCCATGAACCACCCCCTATATATATATATATATATTTCGAGTGCTCTGACCCGATTTTTAAATCTTGTAATAATATGCGCAGGGATTTTTCAGTACTTTTAATGGGATCCAGAAAAGAGAAGTCATTTTTTAAGAGCATTGTTAAGAAGGATGGTTGGCTTGACATAGATGTAAGTATGCTGAAACTGTTTTTCTTTACAACATCCTTTTTCGGGTAAATGTAACTATGTATGTATTTTTGTTTATATGAATTTCAGCACCTTACACTGTTTACTGTTTCAGCACCTTGAAGCTGGACTGGTTCACATGAGGAAGAGAGTCAGTGAAGATCCTAGCAGTTTTGAAGGCATTGTCGTGATGGATCCTATTTTTCATCAAAAATATCTTCCAGAATGCACTTCATCTTACGAAGAAACAACACCTGTTGAAGATTTCACTGCTAGCTACTTCCTGGGCTTATATCCTAGTGATTATCCCAAGAGTTGGGAGTCTGCAAAACTGGTCTACACCCCTTTCAACATAGACAATAAGCACTGGATTGCATTGGAGATAAATCTTGCTGAAAAGGTTATAAATGCATATGACTTCAACCACTACATTGTGTCTGCTGAAAAGCTTGTTGATTATCTGCGCCCGATGGCTGAGTGGTTGCCAATTCACTTGGATAAGGCTGGTGTGATCCCAAATTTTCAACCGTCTACATTCCACATTAACAAGGTCCCCGATCTAGTGCACGATACAATGGGGTATGGAAACCTACATTTACAATGTCTTTAAAGCCTTATAGAAGCATTATGTTGTTGTGCTTGTTATCAATATGTTTTGTTTCATTTTTTGCAGCGCATCTTGTCGGGTCTTTGTACTGAAAGCAATCGAGGCGCTGGTGTTCGGGGGAGATGTCAGGAAGTTTACCAATGAAAGAATCTTTCGATACCGAGAACTTATGGTCTCAGACTTGATTCAAGAGAAATGGAGCTTTAAATTCTAGTTAATAGCATCTTGTGTGTAACACCGTCTATCAGATTTAGGGATTTCAAGACATTCTAACGTAGTTGTGGTTTAGATGTATTTCCGTGGGATATTCTGGACAACTGTTGGTATTTTGTATCATTTTGGATGCGTTTTCAATGGCACTCTTTGAAGCCATTGGAATTGACATTTTATCTAATGTTTTAATGTAAATTATGTGTGCATTTCTGGTTCAGCATTGTTTTCTGCTAGTTTGTTTCAGCAAATGTTCCAGCAAGGATTTCAGCAAATAATTCACCATATCTGTGTTGCTGAAACAGTGTATAAGTCAACCAAAAATCAGAAATATAATCTTTAAAGAGGGTACTTATTGTGTGCATTTCTGGTTCAGCATTGTTTTCTGCTAGTTTGTTTCAGCAAATGTTCCAGCAAGGATTTCAGCAAATAATTCACCATATCTGTGTTGCTGAAACAGTGTATAAGTCAACAAAAAATCAGAAATATAATCTTTAAAGAGGGTACTTATTGCGTCTGTCAAGGTGCCATAGTTGTTCAAGTTATATTTTCAGCATTTTCCGCCAGGACATTTGTTTTCAACACATTTTTCATGCTGAAACAGAGATGATTGCCTAGAACAAAGCTTAAGCATAGCAATAAATGGTAAACATAATGAACTAAAAACAATATGATATAGCAAAGCAATGACACAGAGTACAACTGATTAAAAAAAACACAAAGCATCTCGTAAAATTCATATCAAATTGCTGAAACGGTGTAAAATTGAACTAAAAATTAAAATCAGCACATTTTTCTGTAGCCAGCTTCATTGGTGTTGAGCTTTTGAACTCTCCCCGTGCTCCCTTTGAAGCCATTCCTTACTATATTTTGCTCTTCTCACAAACTCTCCCTTGGAAAGTAACCTTTTCTGAGGAGATCGACCACATCTTTTCCTTACATTGGGGGGGTAACACTTAATCTGTTTAATATATTCAGGGAGGTTTATTTCATCATCAGGGAGGACTGGATATATGGTTTCAGCATGTGCTAAAATCCAAGCTTCATTTGTGTAGAAACCAGCAACAAAATCTGCAACATCAAGCCTTTTAGACACTATCGCCAACAGAGCATGTATGCATGGGATTTTTTGAATGTCAAACACCCTACAGGTGCATTGTTTTGCTGAAAGATCAACAACAGTCCGCGTACCTTCTCCAGTAACCTCAAATACAGACTCACTCAAGTGCTTTACAGTGTATGCACCGACATCCTTTTGCAATTCCTGGATCATTTTCATTATTGCAGGGGCGACTCTCTGTGTATTCAGTGCTGCAGACTTCCTTCTATCTTGAGACCACTCTGTGAACTTATCTCTCAAAAACTCCAACAGTGCAACAATGGGCAAATTTTTTTTACCACTCAAAACTGAGTTTAAGCTTTCAGCGTTGTTGGATGTCATCATGTTATACCGATTACCCTTTGCATGCGCTCTTGCCCACCTCTCCAGCCCCGCGGATATCAAATATTTTGCTAGGCTTGGGCATTCTTCTTTTATACGGTCAAATTGGTGGGCAAAATCACCAACAGTGTAGGTTTCAGCAGCCTGTTGGAACATGTCGGCAAGATGCCTTTTCTTGAAAGTTGATTGGATGTTCTGCTTCAAATGCCACATGCATATGCAATGGGTAGCATTAGGGTATATCTTTTTTATGGCCTTAGAAATGCTGGAATGCCTATCAGAAACAAACACCAAATCATCTGTAGGTTGTATAACTTTACTGAGTTGCTGGAAAAACCATTCCCAAGATGCATTATTTTCTGTGTCAACAATCCCAATAGCAAGCGGGTATAATTTCATATTTGCATCTTGTGTAACTGCTCCAAACAATGTACCCTTATATTCCCCTGTTAAGAATGTGCCATCTACTACAACAACCTGCAAATAAGACGGGAACAATTTAAATACTGAAATCACCATAATTTTGCTAAATTATAAATTATTATGTACATATACATACCTTTTTTAAGATGGGAAATGCTCTAATGGATTGTCCATAAGACAGGAATAAGTATTCAAACCTTTCATCACTGTCTGTTTTAATGAGAGCTACTGTTCCTGGATTTTTCTCCATAAGAATGTGACAATATGACGGCAAGGTAGCAAAATTTGATTCCGGCGACCCTTTTTCCCTCACTTGAGCTATTCGTGCTGACTTTCATGCCTTCCAATAAGTAATTGAGATCTTGTGGTCTGTTCTCATCTTATCAATAATTTGTTTTGGGGTGTATCCACTGTTGAAAACACATAAATCAGTAACAATAAATATAGTGCTGAAAGGAAAGCTGAAACTAAAATGCTGAAAACTAACTGCTGAAACAGTATACACCTTGAATGTATGAGGCCTGCAATAACATTGGATGGCGCATGCCTGGAGTGTCTTGTTCTTGTATCCCATGTGCATGTGTGTATATCTCTATACAATATCACCTCATGACAAATAGCTGAAATTCTCTTTGTATGCAATCTCCAACCACAATTTCTGTCTATGCATGCTGCTCTATAATATTTTGGTGTTGATTTTTTAACCTCAAATCCAAATATGTCTGTCATAGACATAATGTATAGAGCATCCTTTACTGATTGTCTAGATTCAAATGTTTTTCCAACATACATAACCCTTGGGCATTGAGTGACACGGGTGACAATATTGTCCGTGGTATAGCTTCCAGCACCCCTTTCATCAACTGTGTTCCCTTTTCTATTCATCATTTCATAGCGCTCATTCCAATACTCATCATTGGAGTTATCTGAAAATGATTCACTGTTTTCAGCATTAGAGGAATATGAAAATCTGTCAACATCCATATCGTCTTGTGGCACATCCTGATTCTCATAAAAAATAGAGACATTTTCTATTATATCTAAATTGGTGCTAAATCTCTCATCAGTTTCAGGAAGCTCAACAATTTCAGCAGTAAATTGAAACTCATGGCCAACAATATCCAATGGCAAGGTGTTTGTGACACACAACTCTACAGAAAAATTCACTCCATCCAGCTTACTCAACAATAAGAATTCTTTTAAATCAGCATCAGAATCTACCTTAAGTGGCGCTCTCAATCTCTTGAAGGGGTGCAAATGGCTGAATTCCAATTCAACTGATTCATCAACATTGAATCTGCTGCAAACCTTGTCCCTCAAGGTTAATAAAGTGATTGTATCCTCTAGCACAAAAGCCTTTGAAGTAGTGTTTCCATCGAATAGTAATCCTGTTTCAGCAACTCTCCACTTGCCCCCATACACAACAGTTACAATGTTTGATGACATTTTCTACCCCTGCAATTGATTGTTTGACAGTATTAAAGTACTTGAAATATAATTGGAATGCATTTCCGCAGAAACACTAAAAAACAGAGCTGTTGGAAGCAACTAAAAAACAGATAACTGCAATCCACATGAGATCAATATTCCACAGTTTCAGCAATCGAAAACGATAGTTTCATTCCACATGCTAATGTTATATAGAAAATCGAAACATATACTTGCAAAAACACTTTTAGTTGCAATTAAAAAAAAACAATTCTGTTAGTTTCAGCAGATCTCTTATAAACTTTGCGCGCTCACAACAGATCACAGCAGAAAGTGTTGAACTATAATAAATTGATAGAAAGTATTGATCTATAAGAAATCACAACTGAAATAATATAAACGATCATAACAGATCTGTTGGAACGTTACTTGTAGCAGAAAAATCGAAAATCCGTGTTTCAGCAAACCGAAAATCTGTTAGTTTCGATCACATCAGACCAGATCTGTAATCAATTAATAACATAATCAAAATCTCGAAGAACATTGCTGAAGAATAGTAAAAAATTACAGGAAAAAACGAGCGACAACGCTTACCTTCAGTTGTGATCGCTTAATTTGTCGATATGCTTACGTAGTAGAAGTAATTCAGCAATTTACAGCAGCAATTCAACTTTACTTTGTCGATCGATGAATTTACAGCAGCAATTCAACGTTACTTTGTCGATCGATGAATTTACAACAGCAAGGATGAAGAGGAGAATGCGTGTGCGGCAAGGTTTTCTGTGTGTTTCGGTTTCAGCATGATGAAAAATTTGGTGGACAAATCCCAAATATGGAGAGGGGGATCCTGATTCCTAATATAGGCTAATTTCGTGGCCTGTATGGAAATTGCCCCAAATTTATATGGTATAAGGTAGTTTTTTTTTAATTATTTGAATTTGAATGTAGTTTACTGCTATTTTCTGCATTTATGATGGTTCAGGCTATTGAACGCAACAACCCTGAATATTGGGCTATTTTTTTACAATTTTTCCAATACGTTTTAACTTCTTTTCTCCATTTAAGTAGTGGTTTGGTGAAGTTGGTGTGTATGTTTGTCTTCGCCTTCGGTACAACAGAGGTTCGTCTCTCATCAGTTGCTTACCAAGGAAGTACGCGACTACGCGGAACCCGCTATCCCTTTCCTCTCTCATCTCTAAAATCCGTTTCTTCAATTTCTCCTCAATCTCAATTCACAACTGTCGATTAGGGTTTTTAGTTCTTCCGCTTTGTTTTGTCTCTTTTGCTGTTCGAATTTGGATGGTGAGTATCCGCACCGACATTTTTTTCTTCTTCTGGTTCTCCGTATCTCTTGGTTTGTAATTTTTATGATGTGAAATCGGGGGAATGGATTGAAGATTTCTGTTGTAAGAACAGATGTAATTGTGTCTGTGTGAGCTCGAGTTCTGGATTTTAGTTTTTCCTTGCTCCGTACGTGCGAATTGTGTTCGCAATGTTGCAATCGGAGGGGTCTGTGGCTGAACTTTGCAATTCGTTCAGTCCCAGTGTCGATATTTGTTTATTCGAACGAATTTTGATTAGAATTCGAACGCGTTGATAATTTCTTTATGATTATATTAGGTTTTTCTGTTCATAATTAGGATTCGAATTTATATTACGTTTTCCTCAACCTTTGCGTTGCCCATTTTGATTTCTTTGTATTTAGCGATATGAAATCTTGCTGTTTGTTATAGCTTTGTTAAAAATCTAACCTTTTTATTTCCTTGTTTCAATAAACTACGATCAGGTTCGGAAAGCACAAACAAAAGCCCCATTGATGATGGAAATAGATAGAGTTCCTTTTGTTTCGCTTGACCTTGACGTGACAGTTAAAATCTTTACGTGCCTGGATAATCCTGGTGATATAGTTCGTGCAGCCTGTGTCTCCCATTCATGGCGTGACTTCAGTAAGTTACATTCTGACTCTGTCCTTGAATTTTTTTGATGGTTTTGTTCTCTTTGGTTGTGCTTCTAGCTGGTTCACTAATTAACTTCAGCCTCTTCTCAGTTCAATTCTTTGTTTTTACAAAATATGTTTCCTTTGTATGAATGACTTGGGCAATCTATATTCAGCTTGAGTCACATGTGAAACTTATGATTAGCAGATTCAATCTCCTTGGCCCAATCCTCTTAACTCATGAACACACTCTCCCCACTCATCACAAAAGTTGCTTTGAAATTGAAGAGGTACATATCTTGTAATTGAGTATTTTTTTGGGACCATCCTATTTGTTGGAATCTTATGGTGTGGTGAAAAAAAAAATCATATTGGTCATTTGTGTGTGGTTTCTTATCCAAATTCACTTGATAAGCATTGGTTGTTGCTATTAGCGGTATGCCAATTACTTCACCCATTAACTTAGCCTTTAGGACATGCGTTCATGAGTTACTCTGTTGGCTTTTCATGAAGTTTTTGGGAACTGTCTGGTAGCCGGTAGGTAATCAGTTTATTAATCCTTGGCTTGCATCTATCTCAATTTGACAAGTCAGTTGGACTTCTTTTGCACATTTTCTGTCATTTGTTAGGAGAGAGGGCTGAGAAACACTGATTCAGTCATTATTACCTTTACCTATTAACATCAGAGAACAAAACCAGATTTGATGCACCTATCAGGGTTCTCATATTGTAACTTCCACTGTTATTTTTCAAATATATTAAGGGAGCATGTTTTCTAGAGTGTGGCATGATTCTGTTACTGGATTTTATTTGGTCTTTGGAAGTTTTTTTTCTCGAAAGGTTGTAGGAATCTTATTTTATGCAATTATAATATATTATAGAATCTTAGAGAAGCTTATGGGCCATTTCTAGGGCATAAACATCAGTTGTAACTTTCTTGAGTTCAAAATCTGATTCCAAGAATGCATAGTCTGATTGACTAAGATGACATGTCCACTAAGACTGACAATGGCCTTATCTTTCTGCAGTTGTATCAAATGCTATATGCAAACAACTTTGCTTAATAATGTTCCCACAGTTATCTAGGATTGCTCATATTGTGGATGTTGGCAACAAAATAGAGTGGAGAGAGGTAGGATGTAGCAGTTCCAATAAGTTGGAACATGCAGTGAGGGAGCACAGAATTTACTCTTCTTTGGCTCAAAATCTTACGTCTTTCAAGGCAGGAGGCTGTATTGCAGCAGCATTATGTGCCTCTAGCACTGATAACTATCCTGAAGAGAGCATTTATAACACTTTAGATGCAAGGGATAGAATCCATCGTAGAGCTTCTTACTGGTCAAGTTCAGGGCAAAAGGATCCTTCAGTGCCTGAGAGGTTGACTTATAAACTGATCTCCAATTTCTGTGTCATTTCAGAAATAAATCTTCAGCCCTTTCAAGGTACTCACTTAGCTATTTTGTAGTTTATGGAAGTATGGTTTGTACTTTCCTTTTCCATGGATAGTCATCTGCTTCTCTTTGTCCAGCTTATTTTCAACAGAACTTCCCTATATATTCAGCCAAAGCAGTTCGTTTTCACACGGGTCACCTAATATCACCTGATGAGTGTGGGGATGATGTAATAGACCCGAGTGGAAAGGTACCTGCAGACGAAAAATTTGCATGGACATACACATCACCAGAGTTTCCCATGACACAGGTTGGTGACAAGTTATATTGGAACAATTGCTGTCTTATCATTTCCATTTTTCTTATCTTCTGGTTATACTCTACTGGCTTTTCTTGTATGCAGAAAATGTAGGAAAGAGAAATTACTTGTTTTGCAGGTTGTTATTCTCTCTTAAGTTCAAACAGTTGATGGAATTGATAATTGATTGGACATGGATTTAGTGAATCACATGTATCCATTGTGGTGAAAAGAAATAATTGTTGTCTTGTTATTGGTCTAGCCTCACTGCAAGTTGCCTATAGGCTATTTGTCTTAATTGTGCATTCCCATTCCAGTATGCTGCTGATATTGATTGTGCTGCTAATCTAGATCAGGCAAAGGAAGAATAAGTGTGGATAAGCATCTAAAGAGCATGATATTTATAGTTTAGTGTTTTTGCATATGTTGATACAGGTTTGCTGTGTAAATGCCAACTGTTTGTGACATTGTGCTTTATTTAACTTCATTCACCATGACCTTGTGAGCAGGAAGGTGTTCTGCAAAATTTCAAGCTACCGCAATTGGTTCTTTGTATTGGTGGAATCTTGCAGATTGAGCTGCTTGGTAGGGTTCAGAGACAAGAAATGGATGGCTTATTTTACATTTGGTTAGTTCTTCAACTAATTTACATGGAAATAATCCTGATATTGGCTGTTTCTTTTCAAGATCCCATGAGTTTGACAATTTCATGGCTTTTATAAGATCCCCAGCATTTTGCATTCTCTTAAATCTCTTTACTTAACCAGGTTCATGTTAACATGACCTTTTCTAATGGCTACTCTCGTGAAAAGGGGCATTACTCTCCCATTCAAGACTTCAAGTATATGAATATTTGAGTTTACTGTTCTGTTCCTTTCAACCAAACAGAGACTTATTTTTCTAGGGGTAGAAACATCCTCTCATGCCCATGTAGTTTTAGAGGAGAGTATTCTACAGAGAATTTTTTTTTCTCGACACAGCCAAGATTCCTTCTCCAATTTTATTTACATATTATTGACAGAAATAAAAGATATAACACCCAATAAAACGCACAGAGAAGAAAGATTAAAGGAGGTATATACATGTTACTTCAAACCCAGAATTTATTGGTTAAAAGCAAATTATTTCAGAAATATGATTTCTTTCTTTGTCATTTGTGAATAATCAGTGGTTTATCAACCATAACAGACTTGTTTGAACTAAATTGGGTGTGTGTGTTGTTGTCTCAAGTGTCACCATATTCGGTAGAAAAATTATTTTTATGAGATTCATCGGGTGCCTATTATATTCTGAATGAACTTGCGTATTTCTGTCCTCAGCATGACGCATGTTCAAGTTCTTGGGAGATCATTATCACCTGTATTTGGGGCAGAAGTTACTGAACCTTCTGGAAGTTTCAGATTGATTTACAACCCTAATGCTGAGTTCTCCTCACCAGACCCTCCGGAGCCGTCAGATGTAGCTTCATTGCCCGATGTGCCGCCTGAGATGCTGCAGAGACACGTCAGAGGCTGGGAGCATATCCTGAACATGTTACGTGGCAACTTGGGTATGGAGGTGTATCTTTCAGACGATGAGCATCAAGATTCAGACGACGAGTTCTTTGATGGCTTTGCTGACTAATTGGTATGGTGCCCATTACATGTACTTTATCTATCTCTCTTTCGAAAATAAACCGCTCCTCACTTGACATTGTTAGCCATGTGTGGCTGTCGGTCTGATATTAACGGCTGCTTGGCTGTTCGAGTTGGCTAACAATGAAGAGGCAGCTTTTGATGGGTAACCCAGTTCCATTTGATTGTTTCTCGAGAGTGGTATGACGGTTTGATAAATGCTAGAATGTAGGGAATTGTATGATTATCTTTTTTGAAGTTTATTTTGCTCGATTGTTGTATCTCTTATATACCGTGTCTTTTTATTTGGAGTCAGTTATGTATTGGTAACCCATAAAAGGACTTGCCATTTTACCAACATGGTTTACTAGTCAGTAGTCATGTATCGCGGACTTGTGACAGTAAGATGTTAACACCTTTTAACTTAGGCCCCGTTTGGTATGACTGCTGTAATCGGAATGGGAATCGGAATCAGAAATCGGAATAAACCATTCCTGAAGCATGTTGTTTGGTATGCTGTCGGAATGAACCATTATTGAAAACTGTTGTTTGGTGTACTGTGAAGCTGGAATCGGAATCAAATCCTGTTTTTTGCAATTTAACTTTATTTACGTAGTTTCCACGTATGTATTTGCTATTAGTAAAATAAAACAAGCACATAATTGAAGACCAATAATTCAACTAAAACAAACACAACTGGTTGTATGCGCTTTTGTCTTTCCTTTCTCCTCCTTTCCAAGTCGACCACAAACGAATCCATCACTAAAAATCAGAAATTACAAAACAATAGTCACAAATTGAACATTGAAGGTGAGTTTAGATGTCAATAGCAAGTCATGTGAAATTAGGTCATCATCCCAAATTAGGGGCATACAAAACTAACCATCCCATCTACTAATTTTCATCTCTTCTAACAAATTCAGCCTAACAAATCCCCAATTTCAACATAAACATCCACAAAGAAATCGAAATCTACAAGTTCATCTCAAATTCGAAGTATAGAACTCAAAAAAAAAAAAATCGAATATAGGCTGCGTGAGGGAGAGAGATACCTGTCGAGGCTGCCGGCGACGGAGGGAGGCTGTCGGGAGACGGAGGGCTGAATCTGTGAGTGAAACAGAGGAGGCCGCCGGGAGGAAGAGCACTAACCCGGTGAGTGAAACAGGGGGTCGGGAATATAGCGCTAGAGAGGGAGGAAGAACACTAACCTGGTCGGCGACGAAGGGAGGCTGTCGGAGACAGAGGGCTGCTGCCGGAAACGGAGGAGGCCGCCGGGATGGGGCCCGGAGGTTGGAGGCCGGCAGATGAGGTCGGGGCTGCTGTGAAACGTGTGTGGAGATAGGGTTTTGAAAAGTGGGAATGGGAAGAACCCCTACCTTTTCTAAAGTAATGAAATGGGGATAAAAGGGGGGATAATGGGATTCCCAGGAATCATTTTGATTTCGGGTTTTACCGTACCAAACAAGAAATGTGGTAATCATTCATTCCCATTAGTCATTACCCTTTTTGATTCCCGGGAATGGATATCAAACAAGCCCTTAATGTCAAGCCTTTTAGCGTTTAATGTCTGGTTATCTTTTTTGATATAAAATGTCTGTTTATCGCCTCCAACGCTTCACCATGCCCTTGTAGAAATTGAAGATCGTAGTGCGATAAATGAGCTTTGTATTTGTTGGACGAAGGTAGAAGAAGAAGAAAACTGAGTTTTTTTATTATGGAAGGAAAAATTCGGAATGCTGAAATTACGCATAACTACCCTATTTACACAGCTAAATGTGGGCCTCGGCAAATTGTTGTGACGAAGGAACATATGACAAGGTAATGGGGCCATCAAGCAATTTTTCCCGAACAATGTGACGATGATCAAGCACGATATGTTTCGAGCGCTCGTGAAACACAAGGTTCCGAGCAATGCAAATCACAACTTCTTTATCACAATGCACATCAATGGGTGTGACCCCTGGAATATCAAACTCAACCAAGAGACAACTGAGCCAAGTCCACTCTACACAAACCCGTCGTAAGGAACTATATTCTGCCTCTGCAGATGAGAGGGAAAGACTGTTTTTTTTTTCCTTCCATGAAATCATATTTGAACCAAGGAAAACGACAAAACCACTGACAGACTAACGGGTAATCGAACTATACCTAAAGATGTGTATTTATAGGCCTAAAGTTGGCCAAAACCCGAAACAAATCGGACTAGGAAAGATAAGTTTTTAGATGAAAGATAGGTTTTTCGATAGATTTCGTTCGTATTAGTGACGGGCTGACTCTGCCCTAGTGTTGCGGGCGTGTCATGTCCTTCCGCGGGTGCGGTGTGTCTTCTGGAGCGGCCTGTTATCCACGATTTGTCGAAGGTGCGACACCCTAACTCCTTGTATTCAGCTTTTCAGAAAAGCTGGAAATCACCCGTGGGTGACCGACTCACCCGACCCACCCGACCCGATTATTAGGGTGAAAACCCGAAAAAATCCGGGTGACGGATGGGTGATGGGTCGGGTGATGGATGATATATTTTCCACCCATTACCCGACCCGCTTAACCACCCGTTAGCCCACCCGATTATTATATAAAAAAAAGCTAGTATATAAATAATACTACGTATAATTTAACATAACTAACATATTTCTCATTTTCTACCTCTACTTTCTCCATTTGCCAAGAGTTCTTGTTAAAAAGGTATAAAAAAAACTTGCATTATTTAACTCTATGTCTTTTTAAAATAATAAAATTTCTTTTATTTGTTTTGAATATACTGATAGTGTAAGCAATTTGGCTCTTTCCAACGACTTTGTTGGCATTTATTGTATTAATACATGATTAACCAAATCATATTTTCCCAATTTGTCATGCATGAGACTCGTAACAATAATCCTCTTAATGCAAATTAAAATATTAAAGAAATTACCAAATCAAGATATTAAAGAAATGACACATGAGTCTGTTTTCAAAAGATATAGTTTTTCTATACTTTTTTAATACTGAGTCTAGTAACCGGGTTAAATTCATCTCATTCAGTTTGATATTAAACTTCTAATACTAAGTTTGTAAGTTAAAGATAGTGATATAATGTATGAATAAGTCTTTTATTAATATAGTAATATTCATACGTTGACATGGTTTATAAAATTATCGAATATGAATGATTTTTAGGTATGTCTTGTGACTCATTTTTTTTAATTCCTTCACCCGATTAACCACCCGACCCACCCGATTCACCCGACGGGTCGGGTGATGGGTGAAACATTAAACAGGTGGGTGATGGGTCGGGTGAAATTTTTTTATGACGGGTCGGGTGAAAAAATGGGTCCACTCATCCATCACCCGACCCATTTCCACCCCTAGCTTTTCTTGATACTTTATGGCTCGTTCTCAACATCTCTCCTTGGCTTCCTCCTTGTCCCCAACATCCCACAAATATTCCACTTTCCAAGCTCGAATCTACAATCTTGCAATTAAACACTAAAAATGCGTTGATTCCGAATTCGACCACCAAATGACAATGTATGCAATTATCATCCAAACATGCATTTTTTACATCAAAATGCAACTAAAACTATCTATAATACCTATTTAAAATATGCATTATCAATGAACATGTTACTACATGCCTAGTCTAGCACCCAAGCATGGGAGCCCGATTCATCAGTAAGTTTCGGCAAACTTACATGGCTTGAGATCCCCAAAAGGTCATGGCACACAATGACACAATGCCTAGCATAATAATACAAACCAAGCATAAGATTCAATCACATTACACATACAAGCAAGCAAGCAAACAATTTCTTGGGTTTATTTTTCCAGATTCTAGGCTTAGTTGAAAAATCCAAAATAAATCCTAGAAACTCCAATGCATACATGTCCCATTTTTACCACATTTTACATTGAAAAAAAAGAGCTACAATTTAGTATCTTGAATCTTGTTTATATCTTTTGCAAGGGTCCTTCAATAATTTTCACAAAACGTGCCTCGACTTTCCTCTTTTAGCTATCAGTATACACTTTCAACTTAGATTCCTCATTATTCATAAAGAAAGATACAAAACTAAAGTTTTAGCTCCCAAAATAATCTTTAAAACTTTGTATGGCACATAAATGTACGTGGCATATAAAATCAAATAGTTAGGCAAACTCCAATGGTTAAGTGTACAAATGTATATATTTGCATAAGACATTTAAAAATGCACATCACTTTTTGATATTTTAATCAAATGGTTAAATGTGTATTTTATACACATATATATCTAAATAAATATGATTAAATTAAAAAGGAAAAGAAAATACTAAAAAACAATCAATAGAAGTGACTTTACTTTATTGAAAAGTGATAAAAAGTTTTTACACATGGGGGAGAAGATGTGCTTATATTTAAACACTTTGTGTGCAAATGAGCACATTTTAAACACTCAAAAGTAACCATTGGAACACAAATTACATCAAAATGTGCTTATTTAAACATTTGCACCATACCAGTGGAGTTAGTCTTATAATACGTACAAAAACCAACAGTGATCATCGAGTTTCTCAATTTCCAAATTAGGCAGATTGTCAAAAAAAAAATTATCCATTCTAAACCCTCCTAAATATTCCATAAAAATTACAAAGGACCCAAAACATATTTTTACAACAATATATAAATTTTCCAGAATATATAAATTCATTTTGACCTTCAAAAAATTGAGGAAACTTCTAGCTCAAAGGTTTCATAGTGATAGATTACATAGATGACATATTGTATAGTGGGCCAAAAGATACAATCTCTTGTAACCTATATATATGATTGTCTAATGAATGAAACCCTCAAATAGGACTTTACATCAATTCTATCATTCTACATGGTATCACAACCTTCTTCCTTGGAACCCTATTTTTTCTTCCCCGCCCCACCTCACTAGCCACCGTCGCCGGCCCTCCCTCTCTCTCCCCTCGCCGTCGATCTCTCTCTTTCCCCTCGCCTCACCGGCCCACCCCTCCCGCTGCCGCCGACGTCTCCCTCTCGGCATCTGATGAGACCCGAGGACCGGATCGATCAAGGGTCGAGCTTTCGAACACTCTTATTGTGGGGCTAATTTTTGGAATATTTGGAAACTGAAAAAAAAAATATATATATGTGGAGCAAGATTCGCAAACCTCTCACCCTTGAATTCCCTACACTCGATCTCAATCCTCTCGGAATCGCACTCCGAGGATCTCGACCCTTTGACACATTCACCTATCACTAGGGTGTCACCCTCGGCCTCTCACCAAAGAGTTCTCTCTTAGCCTCTCACCAAGAACTCGATCCTTAACCCAGAATCATAGGAAGCTATTTAGTGACTTAACCTTTAACTCAACTCAACTTGACTTGCTTTAAAATGGAGGTTTTACAAGCAATATATAAGATGAAAATAGAAGCCCCAAACATCTCTAAGCAATGTGGGATTATTAGAATAGAAAAATTCAAGGAAAATTCATCCAGACTTCAGCTTTTGAATTTAACGTCAAATTCGAGCATCTTCGGGGCTGATTCGGAATAAATATTCTTCATGGAAGTTGTAGCCACTTAAAATAGCTTTCCAACAAGTGCTCAACGGCTTCAATCAAAATTTTATACAGTCCGAAAGAGCCAAAATACCACGGTGTCACCATGCTGTTTTCTCAAATAAGAGTTTATATTCGACTCCAACGACAAAACTTTGTAAGATAAATGAGTCGAAAGAGCCAAAATACCACGGTGTCACCACGGTGTCACCTCCTACCCTTGAAAAGGATTCGTCCTCTAATCCGTGATGGAAACGAGCGACTTCTTCGAACATGTTTCTTCTTCCTTATCTTGAATCCTTTCTTCTTCTTGAATCATGAAAGGCAAGCAAGACGGAATGAAAGAAGTCGAATCTAACCACTTACTTGACATGAAATTCAGAAAGTTAGGCATGTCGGTTGGCATTCGTTTCTCCTTCATGGAAAGCGCAACCTTGGGAACTTGGCTGATTTTCTCACCTTTCTTAAGCTCATGGTTGACCTTTGCAATCTCAATAGGAACATCATCGGACTTGCTTTCTTTAATCTTAAGTGTCTCGCCCATGGCCGTAGAGGATGTCGTCTTTGAAGAGGGAGGTGGGGCTGTTTTGGGCTTCGATAGCGTCGACCCCAATTTGTTGTCGACTTTTCGCATTTCCCGTACTTGTTGCATTGAGTCTTCCACGAGCTTGCGGATCTCTTGCCAAGGTGGTTCAACCTTCTTCTTAGGTCGAGCCTCATCATCTCGAGCCCTTCTCTTTCGATATCTCCTCCGAAGCTCTTGATCAACTACATCATATGTAGCACCATCCATGTCGCTCCAATGAAGATACCCATAATCATATGCTCGAATGGCCCATCAGATGTACTCTTCCGACAAAGGCTTGGAACTTGCTTTCTTGAACATTTTGACTGGGAAGAAACAACTCAGTTATCGAAAGCTCGATGGACTTGAGTCGATTAGCTCTGATACCACTTGATGAGACATGAGGACCGGATCGACCAAGGCTCGAGCTTTTGAACACTCTTATTGTGGGGCTAATTTTTGGAATATTTGTAAACTGAAAAAAGGGATATGTGGAGCAAGATTCGCAGGCCTCTCACCATTGAATCCCCTACACTCGATCTCAATCCTCTCGGAATCGCACTCCGAGGATTCTCGACCCCACTCGATCTCAATCCTCTCGGAATCCCACTCCGAGGATTCTCGACCCTTTGACACCTTCGCCTCTAATTAGGGTGTCACCCTCGGCCTCTCACCAAAGGGTTCGCTCTTAGCCTCTCATGAAGAACTCGAATTCTTCCAGACTTGAGCTTCTGAATTGAACGTCAAATTCGAGCATCTTCGGGTCTGATTAGGAATAAATGTTCTTCATGGAAGTTGTAGCCACTTAAAATAGTTTTCCAACAAGTGCTCAACAGCTTCAATCGAAATTTTATACAGCCCGAAAAAGCCAAAATACCACGGTGTCGCCATGTTGTTGTCTCAAACAAGAGTTGATATTCGGCTCCAACGACAAAGCTTTGTAAGATAAATGAGTCGAGCTCACTGACCACTAGGATCACATCAGCATCCTTGTCTCCCTCTATTCCCACCGACCTTTCCCTCCCCCACCTCTCACAATGGCCGAAGCTCCCCCTACCAAGCCGCCCTTCCACTTCGCTCTCACGATCTCAAATATCAAAAACTGTATCCTGATCATCCTTGATCAAGACTCTAGATCCTACACCATGTGGTCTCATCTCTTCAAGACCCATGTCAAGGCTCATAAGGTCCTCCACCATATCGATTCATCTATCGATCGTCCCACCACCGAGGACGAAGATCTCTTTGCTCAACTCGACACCATTGTTCTTCAATGGATCTTCAACACCATCTCCAAAGATCTGTTGACAACCATCCTCGACACCTACGACAATTCCATGGGTGCCTGGAAGAAGCTTAAGAACCTCTTTCAGGACAACAAGTCCACCCGTGTCGTCTACCTAGAGCACAAATTCTCAAGTTGCAAGCTTGCGTTTTTCCTGTCGATATCCGCCTACTGTCAGCATCTCAAAACCCTGTATGATCAATTGGCCTCCGTCGACTCCAAACCTAGTGCTACTCGCCTCGTCCTCCAGGTACTTTCGGGTCTTCCCTCTGAATACAATGTTGCTGCTACTGATATTCAGCAGACAGAACCTCTCCTCACCTTCGAGAAAACTCGGTCTCAGTTGATCCTAGAGGAGACTCATTTCCACCGTCAGACTACCGATGCCGCCAAGGACAAAACCGCCCTGGTATCTTCAAGCGACCTGGACGAAACCTATGCCCCACAACGAAGCCGCAACATCGAATAGTCCGCGCAGCAATGGGCGGCGGCCGCAACATTACGTGGGACTCCCCGCGTCCGTCCTGGTCCACCGTCCCCGACTTCAACTCGTCATGGATGCCCTATGCCCCCTCGCCCCCGTCATATCGCCCACCATGCCCGTATCCCAAATACCAGCAGGGAGCGAGCTTGTTGGGTCCAGCTCCTCGATCCGCCGGTCACCAGGCCTATCCGTCTTCGTCTGATTAGGGCTACGCTCCGACTGATGTGCATCACGCCTTCTCTTCTCTGCAGCTGACACATCCTGACTCTGCTTGGTACATGGACACTGGTGCGACCTCCCATATGACGAACTCTTCAGGTACTCTCTCTTCTCTTTCTTTTAAGGGTCCTGCATATTCTATTGTCGTCGGCAATGGTGGTGGCCTTGGTACTTCGGGTATTAGCCCCGCCACATTACAGACCCCAACCCACCCTTTACACCTTAACAATGTCCTCATTGCCCCCAAACTAGTCAAAAACCTAATCTCTGTTTGTCGGTTCACCACTGACAATAATGTTTCTCTTGTGTTTGATCCGTTTGGTTTCTCTGTGAAGGATCTCACTACGGGGGTTACTCACCTGAGATGTAATTAACAGCACCGGGGAGCTCTAACCCGTGTCGTCGCCCTCACCGTCCCGTCCGTCGTGTCCAGTCGCCCTCTCGGCATCGTCATCCAGCATGTGGCATGCATGCCTTGGCCATCCCAGTGCTGCCATTTTAGATTTGCTTCGTTCTAAGAGTCTAGTCAAATGTAATAAAGAGCATCGCTCTAGTTTATGTTCTTCCTGTCAGTTAGGCAAGCATGCCATACTGTCGTTTCAGCGGTCTTTAAACTCTACTTTTGCACCCTTTGATATAATTCATAGTGACATTTGGACCTCTCATGTGCCTAGCAAGGAGGGTCACAAGTACTACCTCTTGTTTCTTGATGATTACAATCATTTCTTATGGGTTTTCCTGTTGCATTTCAAGTCTCAAGTGTTTCCTATCTTTGTCAAATTTCATGCTTACATCAAAACACAATTTCAAACATCCATCAAATGTTTCCAATGTGACAATGGTCGTGAATTTGATAACAAAGACTTTCACACTTTCTTCACCACAAATGGGGTCTCCTATCGGTTGTCTTTCCCCTATACTTCCCAGCAGAATGGCAAGGTTGAACGAATCATTAGAACCATAACCAACAATGATGCGCTCTCTCCTCTTTCACGCATATATTCCCCTTACCTATTGGCCTCACGCCTTATCAACCACATGTTATCTCCTCAACATTCTCCCATCTACTACCCTACACCATCGCTCGCCCACTCGGGCACTATATTGCACCTTGCCTATGTATGATCACCTTCGTACCTTCGGGTGCTTGTGCCGCCCTAACCAGTCCTCCACCGCACCACATAAACTCCACCCGCGCTCCACTCCATGTGTCTTCCTCGGCTATCCATCTGATCATCGCGGTTACCTTTGCCTCGATGTTCAGAGGCATAAGCTTATCATGTCACCTTTGATGAGTCTCACTTTCCCTTCTCTTCTCCTCCTCTTCCATCTCCCACAAATTCTGTCTCCCAATCTGCATCAGAGTCTCCATATTCCATTCCCACAATTCCTCCTTCCCAGAGCTTTCCCGGTGCTCCTGTCTCTACACCTACACCGCCCCCACCGCCCCCCCCCCCCCCACCACATGTCCTGACACACGCCGCTCCACGTCTGGCTACTGTGTCTCCCTCAACGAAACTCTTGTGTCGTGGTCAGCGAAGCGTCAGTCTGTGGTATCTCGCTCTAGCGCCGAGGCTGAGTACAGGGGCGTCACCAACGTTGTCTCCGAGTGCTCATGCCTGCACAATCTCCTACTTGAGCTCCGCTGCCCTCTTCAGAAGGTCACCCTGGTCTACACTAACAACGTCTTCGCCGTCTATCTGGCCAGCAACCCAGTCCAGCATCAGCGCACGAAGCATATTGAGCTCGATCTACACTTCATTCGGGACAAGGTTGCTCTTGGACATGTTCGTGTTCTCCATGTCCCATCCTCCTATCAGTACGCTAATATCTTCACCAAGGGTTTACCTTGGCAGTTGTTCCTCAATTTTCGGTCTAGTCTCACTATACGGGACCCTCCACTTTCGACTGCAGGGGTTTGATATATTACATAGATGACATATTGTATAGTGGGCCAAAAGGCTCAATCTCTTGTAACCTATATATATGATTGTCTAATGAATGAAACCCCCAAGGAGGACTTTACATCAATTCTATCATTCTACACATAGATTTTCATAATGGTTTCAAAACTTTTCATAAAAATGGATCATATTTCCTACATCAAAAGTAAATCATATTTGTCCCAACCATGCTGGTTTAGAAGATGATCTAAGCAACTAAAAACAAGACAAAAAATATAAAAACAAATCACAAAAAGGGGGAAGCTTTGACCAAGAGTTAATACCCTTCCTCCAAGGTGGTAGGGAAGGGGCGGCAAAGCAGTGGTTTCCAACAACTTTAAGGATGCTTTCCGGCAGCCCTTGGTGACTTGATGAACGGTTTTTAGTCACGTAAACCGTATCAAAATAAAACTCAAACCTACAAACTAGTATAGCAAGTAAGTAAGAGGTCGATCCCACAAAGCATCAAGTATTTCTCAGCAATGTGTATTTACCAATTAGTAGAAAGGGGGGTTTTGGTTGATTGAAATAAGAAAGAAAGCAAACTAAACTAAAAACAGATTGATGCAAAAACAATTTAGAGAAGATCGTTGTACCTACAACTATCCACTTTATTTGGTTGAATTGATATTGTAACTTCCTCTTGTCCTTTTAGTCTTCATATGAATGTCATTGTCCCGACCTAATAAAGTTACTAGTCCAATCAGTCCTAGAAACCCTTATCAATTGAACAGTCCCTAAAGAAGGATTTAACTCAATTGATAGCTTTAAGTTCAGAGATTAGTCAAGGTATTTGCAGTCCCTAAAGAGGGATTTAACAACACACCCAACTTCCTACTTATCCAATTAGTTCAATCAGTTCTAAAGGAACAAGTTTGCTACTTGGGTTAAGGTTCACAATCAGGAATCTACAAAACCCTAGCAATTGAATTGATTCTAACTAGTTGCGCGGGCTAAATAGAATAAAACAATCAAACATTCAAGCACAAAGAAGTTGAAACATTCAATATAGGAAATAAGGAATAAGATTCAGAAACTCACAACTCAATCCAAACAAAACTTCAAATTGCAAGTAGAACGAAGAGATTTTAGCCGCCCATGGCGAACATCGCTCTCAATCTCCAACTAAAATCGTCTTGAATCCTACCCTAATGAATGAATGGAAACCTAGGGCTAAGCCCTCTCTAATCTCCTCCAATTTCATGCCAAAGTCGGACTCCCCAAAGACAAGATATATAAATAGGGTTTAGATAGAACCAAACTGTCGCCGAACTCAAAACGCGTCGCTCTGGGCATATGCGGCTGCCGCGGCCAATTGTTGCGCCCGCTGCAATGGTCTTTTACGAAAAATCTGCTTTGAATCCGCTCTCGGCGTTAACAGGAAAGGGATAGCTCTCTGAAAGAGCTTTCCAACGCTTGGTCATAATAGTCAATCGGAAAATCGAGGCCTCCAGAAAGTTCAAAACAAGTTCAGCATGTCTGGCGACAACTTCTGCGGACTTGTTCTTCGTTTAGGACCGCTTCTTCTTCTCATGACCTCTTTAGATCTTCATGTAAGCTTCTTCGATCGACTAAACATCCTCATCAAATTTGTTATCGACCCATGTCTCATCCTCGGATCCACAGTTACCTGAAATAATCAATAAAAGTGTGTAGATTCCGACTCCACCAACATAAAGAGCAAATATGCAAATTGTACTTAAACCATGCATGATATGCATCATAACTAAACTAAATGCAACCTATTATGACCATCTAAATGCATGCTACCAAACTTCCCCACACTTTTGCTTCTCCTCAAGTAATCAAAAACAAATATAGAATTAATCATCCCACAAATAAGATCTTCATGCTATAGTTTTACAAAATCAACATCAAGCAATAGGAGACATGAATAAGAGAACAAATATCCTAGCAAGTATATGAGCAATCCAATAATAACGGTGCCCATTTAATCCAACCTCACTGGGATAATGTGTTTCACTCAAGCTCTCAAGTGTTTAGGCTTTAAAGTCCAACTCTCAACTCAATCCAAAATGCTCTGTACACCGTGAAAGTTATCACTTGCAAACAACATCATTAGGACTTTTATAGGGTTGTAATGGGGCTTTGGTAAGAACATAAGACATGTGAAATATTTAGGGCTTGTGGTGCTAAAAATTCGGGAAAAAGGAACAACAGCCAACCAGAACAACACCAAAACTTCCATACTTCGCAAACCATTCCAATAACATAAACTCCAATACACATCAATAAGCACTCTTCGGTTTCAATAGCCATACAACTCATGCAATTTTTCCATTTGGATGATGACTTCTTTTCTTTTCTTTTATGCTTACTTTTGCCCCTAGGTGAATTTTATCCTCTCTAGGTCAAGCTTACTAGACTTTTACTTCTAAGTGAATTTTATCCTCCTCAGGGCCCTAGTAATAAGTCATCTCTATTATGCAAGAAGGTTTACCTTATTTCGGCTATGCCTCTCGCAATGCACAACCATACATAAATCATCTCCACTCAAAACAACTCCTACATAAAGATTTTTTTACCAATTTTCCTCCTAATTTCCTGATAGGGTCAGACTAATCATTGACTATGATATATTTTTATGGAGCTATAAAAAAGAAATAGGCTTTACGACTTAGCTGGGCTTCAAGCAAAGGATAATGCAAAGGGTAGATAAGGTATAATACGGCTAAAGAAAACACGGCTCAATCATTTGAAATTCATAAGCAACAAACATGTGCAATAAGGTATTGAAATAAGAAGCATATGGAGAGTATAATCACACAATAAAAGCAAAAAAGAATAATATGTAAGGTCCCTATAAGGCCAAAACAAACACACATGGGTCATTTTTTTGATAGATTTCAATTTAACCTCAAATATGAACCTTGCTTGCTCAATTATATTCTCAAATCATGCTCCAAAAATCATTTTCAAGCAATTCAATCAAATCATGGGATTTATGCATTAAGATCATAAAAATAAATTAGAGGACAAACTAAACCAAGATGGGTATCGTTAATAACACTTAAATGCAATGCATGATATTTTTGGATTTTTTTTTTTTAATGCAATATATGAATAAAAATAAATATGACAACATAAATAAACATGATAACATAAGTAAACATGATATGCAAACTCTATCTATATGCAATGCAATCCCACCCCCACACTTAAACCTTTCATTGTCCTCGATGAAACATAAAAGACAACAACAAATAAAAACATTGAGGAAGAGATGAATGAAATACTCACAATGTGGTGGATGGGTCTCTATAGGTCGGATATGAGGATTTCAGTGGCCTTTCCTGAAAGCTTAGTCTATCCCAAACCAAAAAACAACTATCTAATGCCTAATGGGAAACCTAATTTATTGAAAAGAAAACTAGCTAACTAGGAATTGAAATAACTAAATTAGAAAACTTACCTCAGGTTGCCTCCCGAGAAACGCCTTTCTTTAATGTCATTGACCTGACTTATTTTCAATCTCAAGATCTTAGCTATCAGACATCGTCAAGGCCCTCAGTAGCCTATCATATTCCTGTGCGCATATCTTACAAAGAACATCATAGCACAATAAATTAAAAGCATAAAATTTGGAACTCCAGAACCCTTTCAATCTATCAAAGAGTCTAGCATGACTCTCTGCAGAAGGAATATGATACCACCAGCACAGTTCCGCTGATGGCTTTTCAAAATAGCAATCAAAAGGATCAACATATACAACATTACCTTCAAAATTGCAAAAGTTTACCTTTATTACATCTTGAACCTCAGTTGATGGCTGTAGACCTGGTTCATCAATGGGCGAGCTCAGAATGGATGTGTCAGATGGAGTTGGAACCAAAACACATGAAACCTCATGCATCGACTCATGAGATTCCAAGTCAGGAAGCATTAGACCATCTTCTTCGTCAAAGAAACTATCGTTGTCATCAAACAATTCCTCCTCCTTTTGAACATCCTTATTATGTTGAAACCACCTATGAGGGAATGAATTCAGCAAAATGACTTCAATAGGATCCCCAACCCTTTCATCCTTCAATTCTCCAAGATGATGGGATGGGTTTCCCAAAATCAAGAGAAGAAGACGTTGGGGGCTCCTCAGTAGCACTGCGGTGGTCGCCGCCTGGCTGCGGCGGTCGCTGCTCCTCAGATCTTTCACCATCAGTTACGACTTCATCTCCTTCTTCTTCTAAGCCCCTTTCTTCCTTACCTTGGGGACCAACAATTAGTTTTACAATTTGGCTCATCAGTTCCTCCAAGGTCTGGTTTCGCTGAGCAATCTGATTTTCCAAATTCCTTATTTAATATGTATTAAGTCCAAATTATATTTTTAGTTGATTTACAATTGGATACCAAAATTTTCTAACCCCGCCATCCTCATTAGGTGAAGATCCATTACCTTGCATCCCTCAATACCACACAGTGTGGTTATCTCCTCCATTTTCTTCATCAAGCCTTGCGTTCTCTTCCTGAATGTGACCTTCCTCGCACGTGAAGGTATGAGATGGAGCCGCTCCTCTTGCTCGACCCACAGTTCCTGCTTCCCGTGCATCTCCACCATCTTTCAACCTCTGCCACCCCTCAAATATCTTCTTTATTTTTCTCTTCAAGGGCGGCATCTTGGTCTTCTTTAGTTTGATGAATGCGCGCATGATTGAGTACCTGAGAGAAACAAAGCCAATACCATATAACCACAACCAACGATCAACCCATCCTTTTATGAGTTGAAAATCTCCTCAATTATGATAAGGCATGAAGGAGATCGTCATGTCCATATGACGACTGCAACCCTAACACCTAAATTGTTACAAGTAAAAAATGGTTTTAATCCAACAAAAATCAGTAGAAAACATCATCATCAATCATATCTGAAACTCAACTAATAAAGATTAATTCATGCTCCTTAAACCTCATCAGCACGCAAGGGAGGAGCAGCACGCCTATCATTCACCATCTTCCCAGACGATGGACAACCTTTCAGGCTTTTCACACTTGGACAACGTTGATAAGTGTTGAACCAGATCATTTAATCCCATCCATGAGCTTCCACCTTCAGTTGTAGCTTCATTTGTCATCATCTTCAACTCCAATGCTCTTGATCTGTGCCCAGTGTAGGCTCCACTCACTAACCCGTCCAAGACTCGAGCAAGGTTATCGGGATCAGGGAGGGACTTAGTGCCCTGACCTACCATAACCCCAACTTTGAGCTGATCCACGATCAAGGTGGCATTGGGAAATTGGTCAGCCCCCAGTGGCCATGGCAACATCATGACTCCGTAACTTAATGCCTCTAGTACCGAATTCCAACCACAGTGAGTTAAGAATGCTCCGACTGCTCGATGTCTCAGTATCAATACCTAAATTGACCAAATCATATTATTTATCAACTTTTCGTAAACCATATACAATTATGATTGTTTTTAATATATATGTGTGTGTGTGTATATATGTGTATATATATATATGTATATGTATATGTGTATATGTGTGTGTATATATATATGTATGAATTACTTGAATAAATCTTTGCTAATTTACCTGGGGAGCCCATTCGCGGATGACTAAGCCTCTACCATCAACATGGTCCTCAAAGCTGTGAGGTAGCTTGCTAAACCTGTCCTCACCTTCAAACTCTATCATGGCCCACTAGGGACTTCAAGTGGGCACCTTCAAGACCAATGAAGGTGTTCACTATAAGCCCCCAACTAACCAGGTTATTCAAAAACTCATGTCGAAGGAATTGAGAATCCGAATTACCGGACGCATATGTTCGGTATAATGTAGAGAGTTGATACCAAGGAAAGTGGGCCTCGCCCGGAAGATCTTTCAACGAAACAACAGCGTTTTCGTCTAAGGAGCCGTCCTTCAATGTGGTTGGTGCAGGGAGGTGATTCCATAGGGCGTGCATGACCGAAAGGGCGAAGGCACCAGAAGGTGAGAAAACGAATCGTTTAATCCCCAGCTGGACGGCCAGTTCATGCGTCCATCCGAGGAACATATCGGAGATGATTGATGAAGGAGATGAACCACTCATGGAGAGGTTCTCGGAGGCGGCGGAGTGTGGAAGTGAGGTTCTCGCAGTCGTCGGGTATGAGGGAATTAGGGTGAGGCGGGAAGGGAAGGACGAGGGATGAGATGGAGGAGTGAGGGTGGCAGGAGAGGAGAGGCTGGAGGAGCGGGAGGTTTGCGGGGGTGATGAGGACCGTGACAGTTAGGGCGCCGTGTCTGCTAGTGAGTAGGTGGTTCGTGAGGTCGAGGAGGGGGGTCATGTGTCCCCATTGCTGGGTACGGAAACACCAGTATAGAGGCCATGTTTGTAGACGACGAGCTAACTTATTCAGCCATTTACACGCCGGTGGCTGGGGTGGTTTGTACCGGCAAATACACAGAAGAGGAAGGATTTATATGAGCGAGAGGGAGGGCGAGGGAAAGGGTAATCTGTTTAGGATTTCTATCTACCCTCCCTTTTCTACCGTGTGAATCGCCTACTCGTATTACTCCTATTGGCACACACTAGGCGTCAAATTACTCAGCCCAGCCCATTATCATGCGGCAACGGGCACTCATAATTTCAAGTACATATGTATTTTACAAGTCCGTCTCAAAATGTATTTTACAAGCTAAAAAGTATGTTAGAAGATTGTGATAGGGCTCACCACCCAAAATGCATAAAACCGTCTTTTATTTATAGAAAAAATTGACCGAAAATAATACCTACTTTCATAATCACAAATTCATACACAAACTATACCCTATTAACCCAATATTAATACAATCTCCATAGTTTGCAAATAAAAAATAAGAAATAATTTTGGACTTAATACATATATTAAATAAGAAATTTTGGTATCCAATTGTAAAATCTAACCCCGCCATCCTCATTAGGTGAAGATCCATTACCTTGCGTCGCAACTTCGAGTTGGTGTTTCGAACGACGAGCATTATACTTCATACGACAAGTTCTTCACTTGATGTCCTTTACACCTATTTATTATTTCCTTGTTACCCACATAGCTCACTGGCTCAGTGTTAGTTTTTACATTTGGTGATGCAACTTTTGATAGCTCATCCATTATTCTATTCATATGAGGAGGAAAATGTAGTAGAATCACACCCACAAGGCCACAACATTAAAAAAAAAATTATTTCTTAAAAGTGTCCCCTCAATTATATTTCCACACGGCGAGTTTTCGCCAACGCAGGGTGAGTGGATGTCGACACCGACAGGAGGAGTCGGCAAAGGGGATGGAACCGGTTGTGGAGTGGTTGAAGGAGGAGGGCTGGTTTTGCCGACATTGACAGGGAGGAGTTGGCAACGGTAACAGGGGTAGTTGTGCTCTTGTGGAGTGTGCATAAGGAGGGAGGCTGATTTTGCCTACGGAGGTGTCGACACCGTGCGAATGGTGATAAATTCACCGTGCACATAACAACACCCTTAGAAAAACAATTGCTGAGACTTGAGAGTGCTACTATAAGTTGGTGAAGTGCTCATACCCAAGTTTTAAAACTAATCCCCTGCCGAGATTCGAACTCAGATCTCTAAACAAGGATGGAGGGTGGCTTAACTCACGACTCACCTCTCGCTTTTCAACTTCAACGAATCATTTGGGAGCAAATAAAGGGCGCAATTAACAACAGTGATTTCCAAATGTTTCATCAAATACAAAGATATAATTATTGGCATTAAAAAAAATCAAATGAACAAGATTGAGAGAAGTTTAATAAGAAGACACAGAACACAGGAATCCAATGATTTGCTGGATAAATATAAATAGAGTATGATTGACAAATAGGCCAACTTATTGCATCAACTGTACTACTAAAAACACACACAGGCTGTAATGAGTCTGATCCTTACCAAGGTTGATCAAGTTGTTGCTCTCCCCCGACACCCCGGAAGCATATACATACAACAGCCATTCCTCGGATCCTTCTCATTATTCTGGATCTGGATCTGGATCTCACTCAAGATGTCTTCGGCTTTGGTCGAGCAGGGAACAGCTGCAGAAAATGACAGCAATGAGTATGCTCGACGATCAATAAAATCATAATGACAGCACTGAGGAGTAACAAGTGAAAAACACAATGGATGAATTTGGAAATCACCTGATAGCAAGAAATAAGAGATGTGGTAAATCCGAGGGCTCCAGTGACGCGCGGGGTCACCTTGTTGGGTGCCCACCGCAGCAACCCAACTGCAACGACTACATCCAGAGCAGACTTGAACAGTGCCAGTGACCTCTGATTCGATTTCTCGAGTTTCCCTTGGTACTCCTCATTCTGCACTCATCAATTTCCCAAACACAGAGATATTAACCGAACTAAAAAGGACAAGATAAATCTGCTTTTAAAAAAACAACGAGTTGTGAATATAGGACTTACTTCATACTTGTCACTGCCCTTGAGCTGCCTCTCCAGTTTCTTAATTTGCCTGGAAACCCTCCCGAGCTCCCCGAGCTGAAACATAAGAGATCCAGATGTTAAAAGGTGGGCAGGGAATTAATAGATCTGCATTTGGATTTCGGAAACAACGAACCTCAACCAAGGTAGTGCAGACAGTAGATCCCAGAAAACAGTAAAGAGAGATCCTGCCCAGCTTTTCCACTCGCTCTGCGTTCTGATAGTCAAAAGAAGGGATTACCGTACAGCCATATTCTACTGATGTCTGATCAATGGAAATTCTATAAAAGATGGCAGGATTGGTTAATTACCTTGTAGACTCCGGTTCTGCCGAGCCATATGATTTGATCAAGGAACAAGAATGTTGAGAGGAATATGTTCTTGGACTGGAAAAAGGAATGATCATTGTAAAACAACTGATTTATAGAGATTTTGTAGGAGCAATAGAAATAAAGGAAATCGGAAATTCTTGCAATACCTTCCCAAGTAAGATTAGCGGAAGCGGGGTTCCCTTAGGAACTGGGCTGATTAGAGCATTCAAATCGTTCAGAAACTGTAATATGAGAAATAGCAAATGGAAATCAGATTCAGGTGCACTTGCAAAATAGATAATAAAGTTGACACTTCTGGATTCAAGAATGCGGAATCAGTGGCATTATCAAGAAGTCAGAGACAAGATGAATGATTACCAGCAGCACCGAAGCCTGAAACGAGATATTGTGAAGCCAAGGACGCAGTATTAGAGCTTACCTTGAACAAACGGAAAACTTTTCTGGCCAAGCTTGTAGATTTGTCAACATTTTGGGCAGGACCTGGTTGCCCATCACTCAAGAACTTTGAACCATACTGAATTGCCCTGCATATCTTGTCTCTGGCTTCGGCTTTGCTCAAATACAGAGTTATAAGAGCGAGTTCTGCCCTTGTTGCGTCTAGTGAGCTCATTTTTTATCTTCTGTAACCCGTCCCACCACTGTGAAAATAATCAAAGCTATTAAAATTTTAAAATGACCAAAAAAAACTAGAAAAGTTCGATTCATAGCAATCTCAGATTACTATTAATCTCCACAGCAAGTACATCGACTTGTAGATCATGAATCAGTGTCGCAAAACAAACTGATAATAGACAATCTTTTAAAAACTGCAATGAAATTGAACGCTACTGGAGTGGAAGTAGATCTGCATCCCATATTGACTTTGACAGGTGGCCTGCACATGAGTTCTCTGTTTTGGTCTAAATGAGCATAATGGATCTCAAAGGGCTGACTTGGTCTAGGTGAGCATAATGGATCTGAAAGGGCTGACGCAGAAAGTAACTTATGCACAAGTAAGAGGGATCGGATTCACATTCACCTACAAAGAGGCTAAACCATCCCAAGGACAAGCATTCGAGTTTGTTCGGCCCAATGTGCTTAGTGCATATAAGGAGCTGACAATGAATTGGCACGCCCAAAACTCCCATCAGCAAGCTCTCAATAACTTAGGGTCAAATTGGCTAATCAGTATATAACATACAGTAATTCAACTACAAACTAATTTAAAGTAATTAGATAAGATCTACTGGACTTTTCAGGGGTTCATGATCTAGTAGACTAAAACTGAAACCCATATTGTTAAGCACAAAGAATAAATCCAATAATCTCTCTAGATCGGATCTACAACAACCCCACATTGACAAACTCTGAATCACAATGGATGATCAACACAGAAGCAATTGTAAATTTAAAATATAAAAAAATCATCAATCAAGCACCCGCATTGATAGTTAAAACTAGAAGCAAACCCACCAAAATTCAAGCAGGACCCAACACAAAATCGACTGATCCAGAAGCGATCACCGGAAAATGATGACAAAAATGAGCAAATGGAGGTGCTGCTTCAGGCAATCCGAATGTTTTTTTAGGGCTTAATAAATGTGGGGGATTGGGAGAGCGGGGAGGTGTGGGGAGACAAAAGAAGAGGAGGAGAGGAGGAAATTACCGGCGAAACGGGGGAAGGTGGCGAATTTAACGTTCTTCGTCGTAGAGAGAGTTGAGACCTCGATCAAGCCGCCCTTGTGTTGTACTGTATCTGTAGTTGTGTGGAGCCCAACGACAGCGATGTCTATTTATCTTCCTCCGGCTAACAAATAGATGTCAGAACGACTCAGAAGATTGGAGTAATGACAGCTTTCCATTGGTGACACAATTTAATTTATTTGGGAGACTTGAAGATCCGTGAAGATCTTGCCCAAGCAAAGATATGTATGGAAAATTTGGATCTTGATTGACATTAAAGCATACACCCCTCCTTTCCTCTCACAAATTATTAGGCCTCGTTTGGTTAGTCAATTAAAAACACTTGAAGTTAAAAAACCCAGAAAATAGGATATAATCCTGTGTTTGGTTGACAGAATGATACAGGAATTCAACTTCCCAGGAATTTCAATTCCTACAAATCATAGGAAGTTCACTTACCTAGGAGGGACTAGGTAAGTTCAACTTCCTCCATTTTTTAACATGAATTTATTTATTTCCCTCTTTATATCACTAAAAACCAAAATTCAACCAAACAACTTTGTTTAATTCATGGGAAGTGCATTTCACGGGAATTCAATTCATGGGAAGTAAGTTTCCGGGAATTGTACTTCCCGCATTCAACCAAACGAACCCTAGAATAATTTGTTAAACTGACCTCTTTGTCCGATTTGTTTCCATGACTAATCCAATCCGAATTTTTTTTTGTTAAAAAACAAATAGTTGCTTGTAGGTTAAAGTCGGTAGCAGGTCATTTTGTGGGGGACAGCTGGAGAGATGGTTATGTATTGGAAAAAAGAAGAAGAGAGAGGGGGGGAGGAGGAGAGAAAAAAGCAATTGTACAGTCGCATAGAACAGGAGAGAGATGTGAAAAAAGGAAAGTACAGTATCAGATGAGAGAGATTACTGAGAGTAACAGTGAGGGTGCATTAAATCGTTTTAGAGAGAAATAATCGAAGAAGAAGCAAGTGTGCGGGGGTTTATTTGTAGGTTGACGTGTAAGCAGATAGTTTTAATTGGACAGCCAAAGAAAAACGACATGCCACATATTAGAATCGGCTGGACAAGATTTCTCGGAGAAACAGATTCACTATCGGCTTTAGATAAAAAAAAATTGGGTAAGTTTGATTTCGATCTGCAATGTATAGAGTACGGACTATCAATGACATCTTTTATTATTTGTGCTCAATTATAATATTTGCACATGTTATAATTAAGCACAAGTTAAAAACAAAGGTGGAAAGTTTGGGAACGAGGTATTCGCGACGGGTGGGAATGGGGAAATTGATGAACGTTTATGTCGATTCAAAATTTTCAGGAGTAGGGTGACTATAGATACGTTCGGTTTAGGGCGAAAATGGGCCGAAATGGGGCGAATTAGGGTTAGGGGAAATGTTAGAAAGGGTGAGTTTTCATATGTGTATGTTGAAATTGGGTAGGGAAACTAAATATTTATGTCAATAGGTCAAAATTTCAGATGAATATTTTTAAACTCGTGTGCAATTGGAGATGTACATATTCAATAAGTTGATTGTCATGTATGAATATACAGGTGACATGTTTAACTGTCTTTGTGTCATGTAAAAAGGGAAACCGCAGGGTTGATTATGGAAGCTTTGAGTGCATTCAATATTAAGATGAATAGGTTTTTGATATGCATAGGTTCTAAATCGGGTGAAATTTGAAAGGAATTGGTGCAAAGTTGGTTTCTGTCATGTATGAAATATACATGTGTCATGTCAAAATAAGTAACTGTCATGTATATATTGACTGCTGGAATGTTTGTGGGACTGATATGAAGGGAATTGTGGGTTGGGGGACACGAATTGTTTTCGAGATTACTGATTTTTAGTCTCCCGACATGCGGGATATCTAGTGAAGAACAAAAATGTCAAAGCGGAGTGGAAAGAAACATGTCCACCCTCAAAGTCAAACCTCCGGCGCGGTATGACGGGCTTTCGTTCGAGTAATGTAAGTTGTGATTTTCGTGCAGCGTGACTAACATGTTGAAGTCTGTGCAGGTTGTGTACGTTCTCGAGGAAGACAAACACTTTAAAGCGCGATGTAACCAATATGTCCAGCCGCAGCTCCTACTAAACATGGACGAGCACTTGAGCAAGGTCGACTGGAAGCGCATGATGGACAGCCCGTTGGGGGGCATTGCAAGACTGGGCACAAGGTTCCATTTCTCCACGCAACTTGTACACTAAATCCTCCAACGACAACTAAATATTTACACTACATCATTTTCTCTCTCTTAATTAATTCCCTCTCTCATCCTTTATCTCTTTCTCCTTATTAAATCTCTCTTTGAATTTTTCACTTATCTCTCTCATTTTTCCCTCTCTCCCTTCATTAATTCTTCTATGTATATATTTTTTAAGCATTTTTTTTTCTTCCAATCCCCTCTCTCAAGTATTTTTTTTTTCAATCATCTCTCTCCATTAATCTTACATATTTCTAAAAAAATAATCTAAATGACTACTTCACTTACTTAAACAAAACAATTCATACACTCTTCAAAAAACACGACTCCAACTATTTTCCATTTTTCAACAAAGCAATAGGTAATATATTGTTCATTCATCAATAAAAAAAAATAAAGCAATAGGTAATACACTATTCATTCATCTTCTTCACTTCACACGAGCTTTGATAAGCTACACCGCCTCGTCTTCTCCGCCTCCTCCTCCAAGTGCGGCGACAATCAAAGAGGATAAGTGGTTGGTGTTGGTAGACTCCGTAGTTGGTGATGATAGCGAATTGGTTAGCGACTGGCGAGACAACTTCATACACCCACAACTACAAAAACCATAGGCAATGGAGGTCAACAACTGTCCAGTTTGCATTTAAGAGTGTCCAGTTTGCATTTAAGAATGTCATGTTTGCATTTCATAGTGTCCAATTAGCATTTCAGAGTGTAGTACAAAAGCCGACATCGAACAGGTCATGACCGGTTCGATGTCTGCTTCTTCTTCTTCTTTCTGGCAGTGTTGTCTTCTTCCTTCAGTTTTTGTTTTCCTTAGGTTTTGATGAGCGACTCTTGGCCTCCCTCTCCCCCTTTACCAAGCCTCTCTCACATGACAGTTGAGTTGACAGTTTATTAAAAGAAAACTATCATTTCTCTATTCCTCTCTCTATCCACACATCACACACACTCTCTCTCCTCATTAATTTCCCCCTTTTTTAGTTTCTCTTTTTACCGCCTAGGGTGCAATTTTTTAAGGGACGGTGATTAGGTTTAGCAAATACTTTGGATAGTAGGTTATAAGTGCAAATGGTTTCGGGTTTAGGGTTAGTTTGTGCAATTCTCTCAATTACTTATACATGTTCTACTCATCGATAGTTTCATTTTGATATATTATAAGCATCGATATTCAACTAAAAAAATATGAAAATTTGAAAATTAAACATAGATTGATTATTTGAAATATCTTTTAATAAACTACAGTGTTGTTATATTTTACTTAACTTGATATTTTAATAATATAATTGATCTCAATAGCTCTGAAACAAGATGTTATATTACTAAATTCAACCATTAGATAAGAAATTATGCAAGTTTAAATTTTTTTATATCCGTTTACACACTATTGCATGCTAAGAGAACACCAAATTACATAACCAGCGCAATAAATATGAAAAAAACCCTGAGAAGCGAGCTTTGACCTAGAGAGCGTTTGCTCTTTGCCCGCCGCCTCCTTCTTCCTTCCTCATCAAGCCGCCACCATCATGTGTCCTCCGCTAGACTGCATCCCTTCTTCCGCCTTCATCGGCACCTTCACCCTGCCTTAGCCTCTTTCCCTAGTCGAACCCACCCACCGAGGCTCTGGGGTTTCACCTGGGTCACCGCCTTTGCCGTCACAACCTTTCGTCCATAGTCAGGACCTCCGCCCTTCAACATCCTTGTACACGAACCTTCCCCCTACTTCTTTCCCTAGTCGTAGCCAAAGGCGTACCTAGAGGGGTCATGGTGGGCCACATGACCCTCTCCTCGTCCGAAAAATTACCCTGGTGTATTCTCCTCATCGATAGCTTCGTTTTGATCACTTTAATTTTGTTTCAATAGACTATAATACTTTTATATTTTACTTAAATTGACATTCACATATTATAATTTATCTCGAGAGCTTCGAAACCATAGGTTATATTACCTATTTTGATAATTTGGTAAGAAGTTACGCAAGTTTAAAACTTTTATATCTAGTTTATACATTATTACATGTTAAGAATACAATGTTTATTTATAGTGTTTTATATCCTTATTTTCGCTTTATATCTTTGTAGTAGTTTGTAATATCGTTTGACACTAGTTTGTGATATCATTTGACACTAGTTTGTACTATCGAACACATTGTGTGTTTTACGACATTTTTCTCGATCTTATTGTCTACTACTATGCTGACCCCCATTCAAAACTTTCTGGCTCTGTCCTTGGTCGTAGCCATCCATCGAGGCTTCGAGACTCCACCTGGGTCACCGCCTCTAGTTCCTCCGCTTTTTGCGCCGCCGCTTGCTGCGGTATTGGGTGGTCTTTGATTCCTTCGTCATGTCGGTACCTCGGTCCCCAACCAATCTTCCTATCGGTTGCTAGCCGCCACTGCTTTCTCCAGGGTCTGCTGGCGCCGGCCATCTTGGCTCGCCGCCTCATCCCAGTTTCGACCTATTACTGTCGGCATTCCTCCACCAACCGACTTCGACATATCCGCCCTATTTTGGGCTTCATCGGCTCTAGCCTTGGCTCCGCAGAAGGTTCCGTCTCTCGAAGGCTTGGTGTTTAGCGTTCAACGCTGTGTTGTTTTATGAGGGGGAAGAAAAAGAAAAAAAAAGCGTTTATGAGCCTCGATCTTAAAGGAACGTGAATTTTTAAAACCAAACATCATACAAAAGATGGATTCTTTGAATGACAACAAACATAACATTTGATTCATTTCTAAAGCTAAAACTAAATCAAATTTGATCAATGTATCATACAATGGCTCGATCTTTCAAGGAATATGATTTTAAAAACCAAACATCATCATGCTAGTTCAACAACTTAGTTGCAACCTCATTCCTAAGATTTAACCCTAAATCCGACATTATAATAAAAAAGGGGATTAAATCCTAAATCTGAAATTCTAATATCTAACCCTAAATTCAAAATTTTAATCCAATTAAATCCACAAATCAACTCACGAAATCCCCAAATCCAAATCCCTAACCCCTAAATTTCGGAAAAATGAAATGAAAAATAGGACAAAGACCTACTAGTGCGAACTAACATCGCCGACGCCGTTCACCGAGCGCCACCCATGCTCGCCGACATCGGTTTCGACATCCACTCCTTCCTTCGCCAACGTCAAAATTCTTCCCTCGTCCAATCGTCTCTTGTTCGCTCTACAACCTCTACTTGGTGCTTTGCTTCTAATCTCCTCTAATAGGAATTGGATCTATCGTGAGAGAAAGAGGTAAGCTTTTACATTTTTTTTCTTCTTTGAATTCCTTTTTTTATTTAACGGATAAGCTAACAGTTTGGTAGCAGAAGGGCACGGGGCAAAAATTTTACAAACCTTAGAGATACCATGTGAAATATGTAAAAAAATTGTACACCTCGCGAATTTCACTATATCTCATGGATATCCGGCGAAATTTCCGTTATTTTTATAGTCATTTTTTTTAAAAAAATAAAAATTCAAACCCCCCAAGGGATGAATGTAGTCCATTGGCCCAAACCCTATTTTTGGGCCCAAACTTTGTCTATAAAACGCGGCCACCAGTCCCTATGCTCGTTTTGCTGTTCCTTTGTTCCTCCCCCATTCTCTCCCCAAACCCTAGCCCAAAAATCTCCTTTTTCCCTCGTCGGAGCATAGTCGAGAGAGAGAGCTTTCGGGACCCAACAATGGCGGACGATGACTATAATGACAATTTGGAAATGGGGTTTGTTTTACCCTCTTCTTAGTTTCTTTGTTTTCTATTTGTTTTGTGTTCTTCTCCGTTGCTTATCTTTGGTCTGTAATCTTCTGCGCCTCTCTGTTGAATTTGCATTTTTGAGATACAGTCTTTGCGAAATCTTATAATTCCCCTTTTCCTGTTCCTCATCCAACCGTCCTTGCCCGGAAACCTTGAATTTGGACGAGTTAGGGCGTTCTCTTTAGAGCTTGTTTGTGTAGTTTTCCCTCGGAATTAATTACTTGTTAGTTGAGTTAATGCTTTTGTTTCTATAGAAACTTTTTTTTTGGCACTAGCCTAATCTTTTGCTTAATTGAGCTTCCCTAATGTTTTTTTAGCTAACATCAACTATGTAGTAAAGATCAAATTGTACTTAGCTGGGATTCAGGGTTGATGCTCATGGATAAAGTTGCATTTGTTGCACATGTTTGTGAATAATTGTGGGATAATTTGCTTAAAAGTGGCAGATTGAGAGTATCCAAGAAGTGCACATGTTTATGATCGTGAATCATTGTGGGATAAAGTTGGAATTGTTGCACATGTTTATATCCAAGAAGTATATTTTAGTGTAGCCAGGGTCGTTTTCTTGGGCATCCCAATTTCATCTGATGTTGTTAATGTGCTTCCAGACAAATTATGCTTCAGATCAGTGGTTAAATTTTGTCATGATGACTATCAAGGATAATTCTAATTAAGCCTCGATCAGTGGGTCATGATACTCTTATTAGGGCTTGCCCTATTATGTTTGCTTCCAGACAAATAGGGCTGGCCCGAGCATGTTTGCTTGTAGACTCTTAAATAGTTACATTTCTTGGATAAGTGGATGAATACTTGGGGTATGCACTGCTAAGTCATTGAATTTTCACATTGTAGGCTTGTAGCTACTTTCTTCCCAGTTGCTGCATTCTTACTGTAGAAAGTTTATTGTTTTCTTTACATGGTTTACTTATGTGATCATATCAATCATCTTTGATGGTTGACAGCTTATAAGAACTTCTAATTATATTGTTTCACTAAGGGAATCTCATGAGAGAGCTTATTTTATTAAATATTTGTGTATGACCACACTATTCATAGATTCACACCTTCAATTTTTTTTTCTTTTGCAGGTATGAGGATGAGCCCCTGGAGCCTGAAATTGAGGTTTGCAATCTCACAAGGTTTTTATTCCTGTCCTGTAATATAGCACTTCAATTTATGCTTAAACGGTTGATTCTTGGCATTTGTTACAGGAAGGGGAGGAAGCAGAGGAGAATCAAAATGAAGATGACCATGAACCAGTGCTAGAAGGTGAAGAGAAAGAGGATCAGGAACCAAAAGAAAAGCTGAGAAAAACTTCAAAATATATGACTAAATATGAAAGAGCTAGAATTCTGGGAACACGTGCATTGCAGATCAGGTTTGGAGAATAGCCCTTTTTAGTGTCACAATATTGAGCTTCGAGATTGTTATGATTTGCTGATATTTTGCATGTGGTACAGTATGAATGCTCCTGTAATGGTTGAGTTGGAAGGGGAGACTGATCCACTTGAGGTAATCCTTTCACTTTTTTTTTTATTTTTCAATGGAGGACTGAACGGTTTTTCACCTGTTTACCATTTTCTTTGCATTCCAGAAATCGAATAAACTTTTTTTCGCTGTATTGATTTGTAAACTTGTAATGGCTGCTTTGGCGTGCCTTTTTATGTTATTTTATGCCTATTGAAAAAGCTAAACTATGAAAATAATTCTCTAATACCTGTTACTCCCTCCGTCTCGAAATAGATGTCGTTTTAGACTAGTTGGGTTGTATCAAAATAGATGTCGTTTTAGGTTTTCTAGGTAGGGGATAGTAATGATTTGTATTGATTTGTGTGTTGTTGACTTTTTAAAAGATTTTGATTGGTTAAAAAATGTAGTGGGTATTTAAAAAAAATACAATTTATTAAAAAGGTTAGTGGAATGACGATGTTGATTGATGGGTGAGTGTTTTATTAAAAATTGTGTAGAATGCTAAAATGACTTAAATTTTGAGACGGATGGAGTATTATTTTGAACATCATTGGATTAATTGGAGGTGTTATTCACTAGAATGAAATAGACTTTCAAAGATTAAGATAGTTTTCATATATACTCTCCGATTGGGATTATACTTATAGGGTGCTGAAGGAGTTGCACGGGTTTTAATGAAAAATCAGATTCCCTTGTATTATTGAATCAAAAGCCTGTTTGCAGTACTACAGTACAAATCAATATAATTATAATTATCACCATAATGACGTCTGGCATAAACGCACTTACCTTTGCTTTTGTCTGAAAATGAACTGTGGCCCTGAGAAACAATGGAGACGAGTTTCAATTTATGGAAGGTGAAAGGCTACAAGCTTCCATTAAGATGCATTCAGATTTAGGAAAAGGCAGACAACAATTAATACTCCAATGCCCTATAATATTGGTCATTTGCAGAATCCTTCAGCGCCCTATAATCCCGATCGGAGGGAGTAGTATAGATTTCTGTTTAGATGCTTTGAAATAGATTTCACTAAAACTAGCTCGTTTTCATTGATGATTTTCTTGGACCATGTCTACTAATTCTCTGTTCTAGTTTTGCACTGCAAATTTTATAAGCCCGTTTTTTTTTATTGGCAAATAACAGGAAAATAAAGGAAGGGGTTTGCTTTGTTCTTTCAGTTGATTTGGTATATTAGGAAAGGAATCACTTCAAATTTGTTTGCTTGAAGAGTTTTACTCTTTTGGATTTTTCTATATTGTCCATGATGTATTTGGAATCTGGCAATATGACTTGAAACATTCTTCAGATTGCAATGAAAGAGCTGCGACAGCGGAAAATCCCTTTTACCATAAGGAGGTACTTGCCTGATTCAAGGTATGCAATCTGAACCTGTTAGTAACAACACATGAGAGCAAAAAAACCTACTGGTGCATCTCATTTCTCAACAATCTAAAATTACCAATCTACTGTTATTACTCAGCTACGAGGACTGGGGTGTTGATGAGCTGATAGTGGAAGATTCTTGGAAGAGGCAGGTTGGAGGCGATTAATCTGTGCCTCCAATAATAGTCCGGAGTTACCAATCTTCCAAGTCATCATGGTTCATCTCTTGCTGTTGTAATCTGTGGGTCAAGACGTGAAGAATGCTAACTAGTCCTTGATGGGGGACTCGTGTTTCTCCTACCGTCGTTTTGTGACCATGGAAGTCTTTTGTGATTCCTTTGTGTAAACAGCAAGTTTATATGCCAATGACTGCATTGTGTATGTTAATATTGCAACAAATTATCAAAGTAGCTGTCTACTCTGAGCGCTTTCCTGTGGTGATTTGAAACTAATGAAATAATGAACTTTTATAAGCAAATAAGTGTTTTGTGCAAATAATGCAATACATGTATTATTGTGAGGTTTTGCAGAATGACCCTGACTGAGTGGCTGGGATGAATGTGTAAAGGAGGTTTATTTGTACAAGATGTTGACAAAGAGTCATTGGTGCTGGGTATTTTGCTGTTTCAAAATTCCAACCTATTTGGCACATATAGGTCAATTAATGTATAAATGAATTTCTGAATGCGACAATTTCATAGATGTACATGAACTCTTTGCTCATTCCAATAATAATTAGAATAAAAACTTGTGAGAAACAATTTTTGGGTTGGAAAAAGTTTCAGTTTTAGGAAAATCAAAAATGTTTACAAGTTTTAGCAAACAAAAGATTTGGTAGCACTTGGAATTTAATAATTTCTCCGTTAAGAAAAACTTGTCATTTTAAAAAAATTCACATTTTTTAAGGAAGGAGACGAAAATACACCCATCGCCTTAATTATTACTCTATTTTTTCACTTTTTCGAAAACTACAACTAATTTTTTTTTTTTGAGAACAAAAAAACTACAACTAATAGCTCTATAATCATGATAAGAGCAATTTTGTAAAGTAAAATGACATGTTTTTCTTAATAAGATTTCATCTTTAAAATGTCAAGTTTTTATCAACGGGGAGAGTATTTGGTAAACCAGGAAGTCTATTTGGTACCAACAGATATAGAATCTTGGGATGTATAGTTCTGTCTTCTTCAATGGTCTAACTCTAACCCAATGCCATCATCCATCCCAAGGACCCGCCACATATTCATCGATCTAAAAGATTCTTCATAGTTCATACCATGCTTTGCCGGAGGCTTACAGCTGGCTCCTGATGCAAGCAATTCTGCATTTCGAGATTGCCCATGCCCAAAACCACTAGAAACCGCGTAAATCCACCATTTGGTGACAAATCATGGATTTTCACCCATGAAAGAGGGCAAAGGCACAGATAGAACCCGGGTCCTCATAACCACCCCTTGCTCCACAATACTGGCCCACCCCGTCAGGGGCTAGAAACCGCATTTTAATTCAATGCAATTCATTGTTTATCTCAAAGATCCAATTCAGTTCCCAAAACTGCGAGCCATTTTTTTTGTCAGGACAACTAGTTGTATGAAAAAAGCATCTTTGTTGAAATCAAATGTGACCAACACCAGTAGAAATAACAAATGGAAACAATGACATTGAAGATTAAAAAATAAATAAGCCCTACAAAATACTTCGTATTCGTTGTTATTTCCAGATTCCAGACTTCGACATTTGTAGCTGAACATAAGTGCAAATTCAAGAAAAAAAAAATGAAGAACAAAGTACAATCAATACACAGTTACCTCATCTGTGTAAGTGTAAACCATCTTGCGTTGCCTGCTGAGGTTTGAATAAAGAAATTACTGCTGTTTCACACAAGATTTAACACAACTGCCTGGGGTTACCTCTAATCTGCCACAAACAAACAGTTACTCCAAATCATTGAACAATTTAAAGCGCTGCTAATTCGTCTATCCGAAGAACATCGATCACCCCTTTTCACCCGCGAATTGTAATTCTTTGAATATCTCAACTATAAGATCATCAGAGCAATCATTTCCATGAACCCATTACATCTCAGGATACAGAGGAGTGTTTCACTCCCAAGAGGCCGTGTATCCAGATTACTATGTACTGACATTGCAATCAGTCGTGAATTGATCTTCCCGATTGAGATATTTAATCCAATGCCTTTTGAACTTGGGAATTCCGAGCTCAAGCCAAGGTTTCATATTTCCATTATAGTGCAAAACTGCTGATTTACCGAGGGCCTTAACATTGATGTTGTAGTCATGACCAAGTCCCGACAAAACCCAAGAACCATCAAGAGGATAGACTAGGCCTTGAAAGGTCAGTAGGCTTGCATGTGATGCGGCAGCTCTATCCGATCCACCTTCTATATTTAGCTGCAAACATTTAAAAACAGAATAAAGTAAGAAATAAGGAGATCCTAGGGAGCTGAAAGAAAAGGCAATGATTTAAGGACTCTTCAAGAGTAACGAATGCAAAGAGCAACAAAAACTTGTCATAGTTACACTGGGATCTAAAAAATTAGCATACTGAACACCGATAATCATAAATTTCATTAATTTATTGGACACAACTACTGTTTACCATTCAATAATTTCATGACAGACTATTTCCTACTCTCCTTCCAAGAAGACAAATGTTCCATATACATGCAAACCAAGAGGCACTGCAGATGAAGTTAACGAGCTAGTGACTAATATGTTAATCCCCAAGCTCTCAGTAGGTCTAAATTTTGGAACTATTGTCTCAATCATACCATACACCCTCAAAATCTGGGTCAAGTACATAAATTTTGCCCTATGGCCAAGATTCAGAACTAAAAGTTAAGCTTTCATTATAATATTGGAAAACAAATAATTAGGGCTTCTAGGAAATAAAGGCAAAACATGAAGGATGCTGATTGCCTTGCTTGATGAACCTAAAAATATTCCACAGAACCATAAAGATAGTGCTAACCTCTCGAACAAAGCTTTTGAAAGTGCCAGAAAGGTCAAGTTCTCTCCACCTTGCAAGATCAATAACATTTAATCCTGACATCCAAGCGCAAGACTTTCCATCAAAATTGATTCCACCCAGATAACTTTTTAACAGGCTGAGAGTCACAACACAATGCTCAACAGCAGCATTGACTTTCCCTTCCATGTTAATTCTGTATAGCTCTGACAAGTCTCGCTGCACAACTACGTCATCATCCAATATAACAACTTTGTCCAGCTTACGAAAAATATCAGGAAGCATGTAGTGTGAATAAGAAAACTGTGATATATATTCAGTTATATGGGGCATATTAGACATCTTAGCACTTTGAAAGGAAACACGAAACTCCTCTGGCAAAGATAGATGCGATATAGCGGTGTCTTGAGAGCTGTGTCCTTGGTCCTCAATGTTCAAGACCTGAACTGCAGCTTCCTTGAAGGTATTTCTCAAGAACCATAGCTTCATAGCAAAATAGTTCTGTTTATCTGTCAGAATATGAAAAACCACCTTCCTGCTTTCCTGGAAAAGAAAATCCCATATAGTTAATTCACAACACACACAGGAAAAAAACAGGTAAAGTTTATAACAGGACATGTGTCACGTACTTTTGCATGCATAACAGTTGAGTTGATCACAACTGTTGACGCAAGTATATTGTCGGAGAAAATTACATAATGATACAATGTTAGATCTACAAATTTCTCAGCAGCAGAGTCCTCCACGTCCAATAAGGCAGACCGAAAATATTCAACAGTCAATCGCATAGATAGGCAATGGAGGGATTTTGGCATGGTCTGCACAGCAAGTTGGTAAAGGAATGCACTCTGCTTTGTATGGAAGCTTGTCTCATCCTCAGTCAGGTCAACAAGTTGTCTCAATTTCTTGTCAACGTTATTACAATCTGCAACCAACGATTTAGATTTAGAAATAACAGCATCCATTTTCTGAAGCTTCTTCTCCATCCTGATGACAAAAACAAAAACAAAGTCAAATAACTCACTGGCGATTATAACAAGGGATTACTGTAGATGAGAAACATGGCAATTCACAGCCTTAATTTGAGGCAGCAAGTCTAAGATGATGCAGCTTTTAGCCTACAATTAGTACTTGTAAAAAATGTTCCTGTCTAATGGAAGGTTTTGGATCAAATGACAAGAAATTGTTTAGAGAAAGATAGATTATTCCCATTATGAATTGAGCAGTGCTAGAGTTTTGCACAAAATTTCTTATATAACTGCATATCTACTTTTGTAGCTGTTTGCTTTTTTTTTTTTTAAAAGGATGTATCTCATTTATAAAGAAGGATAAGTACATAGCTGTCTCCATTGAAATATGCAAGCATGGATTGCTTTCTTATTCTTTTTGACTTACAGAGGGGGGAGATCAGCATCTACAGTTGCTTCACTCATCACACGTTCAAAGTCTTGTATGTTTTGCCTCAATTCTCGTGATAATTTGTCATGATTTGGAAGTTTTGCGATGCTGGGATAATATGCACGGGCAACAAAAAGCCGGTCCTTCAATGTTTTCACCATGGAATCCTTCATATCTTCCCTATATTCACGACGCCAAAGGCAATAGCTTCCATATTTCTGCTCACAAGATATTTCATCTTCTCCAGCAAATTTTGCCTCTGATAATGTTCCAGCTGGCTTACTCTCCTTCACCTTCTGAATGGTTTTAGAGTAAGCATGCATAAATTAGAATCAACAAACAGACAAAAGAAATAAAACAACATAAAAAGCTAGGAGAAATTCCACTATATAAATGCATACATGTGTGTTAGAACTTGATTTATGATCACTTTGTGCTGGAGGACCTGTAAATTACAGGGATTTATATCAGCTTTCTCACAAGAAAAGAAACAAACAAAAGTGGGATGAGAAGCTTTGCTCGTACTTATTGTTGGTTGACGTTGCACGGAACTTCTACTCCCACTCTCTTTTGGGCTCAAGAAATCCTGATAGTCAGAAAAGGCATAATAGCCATGAAGATGAGTTTAATAGATCAATATGGCTAATCACAGAGCCACTACCACTAAATGCCCTTCATTAAGCTGTATGCTAGCAACAATTTAACACTTTAAACATTTTAACATGAATATGTAATACAACACAGATGAAATTGGGACATTTTAGATGATCAACATCCATGTATCCATGTTCTCTACCACAAATATTTCTAGCTCAAAACTTTTAACTGAACCAAAGGAACTTAGGTCCACATAAGAGTATAAATGCCAAAATAACTCTACTTTAGAAATCCTTTCCCAAACTAGAGAACTACATGCTAACAAAACAATGATTAGGAAAAGCTTCTATCACAGTTGTATTTTATAATATCCAGGACAATCTAAAACTAAAACAAAAACTTTCCAGGCTAAGAAGAATTGACCACAAATTATACAAATTGTGCCTATGATCTCTGAAAAGAGCCGAGTCTTGCAGTCTTTCCGTCATAACCAAATGGAACCACTTTCAGGAAGCTCACCCAAAAGTTTAAGTTTGCTGCCTCTATCAACATTAACGCTTTACTGTGATCAATGATTCTGAACAACATCAATACTAATGACCCAAATGCCTCATTGTGCCATCTCACTATCTCAGAGGAACCCTCATTGTCTTACTCTGTTTGTCACCGCAAAATAAGCAAAAGCATATTCTATAATTACCCTTCAGAAGCAATGAAAGATCTAATCAAGCGTTGTTACATTGCCCATTGCAAAGTTATCATGCATTCTCCTTTCTCCTTGCACAGACAAAGGGTGAAACTTATAAAATACTTTGTAGCATGTAGGCACATATCTACAAATGAAGTATAGGAAAGTGAGTTTTATATTTTATTATTTCAGACTACAATGTTGCTAACAATGAACGGTCTAAAATTTTGAAAAATGTTATAGACATCCAGCATCAGTACTGGAAATTATGGTACCTGAACTTAAAAGAGTAGACCAATTAATATCCAACGCAGACTTTTCAAGTCATATAGATTTGTATCATGTTGGAAGTTTCAGCCTTTGCTACAAAATACACACGTCCAAATATATATATTTTGCAATCTACATACTATCCCTGCCCTACCACCACACAAATTTGTACATACAACAATAACATCTGCCATTCTCTATCTGTAACTCTAGATAGACATTACAGCTAGAGATTGTAAACAGATAGATATACATCTTCCATTATTATACTTCTTCTTCAACCCTCTCATTGAATCTCTCTTTCTCTACTCCAACCTCAGGTCCCTTTTCTATGAGTCAATCTTCATATTTCACATATACTTGTTCAGGAAACTCCACTCTTGCTTTAGGTTCAATAAAGCAACTCTCCTTCACGGATCTTTTCTAGGAGTTCAGAACTCAAAAAATCACAATGCTTACTAGAAACGAGGTTTGATTCTTCCTTGAACCTAGTAATATGCTGTAACATCAGTTTCTACTAATGGTAGCAGCAGAAGTTTGTTAATGAGTTCTTTTTCTTCTTCTGAGAACCTTGTTAATAAGTTTCAGTAATGCTATCTGTGGCATTTTTCCTGTTCTGCCCTTAATGTGTGATTCTTCTGAATTTTGGTTACTGAAATCCAGGAAATTTTAGCACAAAAGTTGGATTTAGAGGTAAGATGAATTTTATTTTATTTAAAAACACACGAACTTGGACACCCACAAACAGATGATTTAAACATTTGGATACCTACATGATATATTGACAGATTCCCAAATATTTGCCCACCTAAAATGATTTAAAGTCAAGTTCAGGTCTCCTGATTAAAATTGATCCTATCAGGATGTCCAAATAATCCCCCCATGCTTACTCCTAAAAGTTGTCAATTGTCTCACATGCTCACAAAGCTACAATTTATAAGATGCCTCATAATGCGCAATTTAGAGCTTCTGAGGGGCAAGGTTGCTACCAACTGTTTCTGGATCAATCTTACTCTGTATAGGGTTTTGAAAAGCATATGATCCCTAGAAGTATCTATCCTCTAACTTTGTATACTTCCATAACCATAAAATCTGATTTTATCTAAAAAATGTTGCAAGAGTAACCACAATTGGTAGATAATCTGTGACATTACAATAAATGTGCTTCTTAGAGGCCACAAAAGCACCAACACCCGAATAGAAATTCAAATCAAGATTTCAAAAACATAAAAAACAGTTTGAACCTCTTGACATGGATAAACAGGTTTTAGCAGTCTTGCTAGCTTATCTCAATAAACCAGTGAGAGAAGAAGACATCAAGCTTTCTCTAGTTACTATACATCCTATGCCCTTGGCATTTATTTGATCAAAAGCCTAACATATAAAACTAGAATTGATTATAAGAGGAAGAAAGATATTGAATAAAGTCAAAACCTAACAATTGGAAAACCATGTCAACAATCACTCTCAATAAATTGCAGTTAAAGAAGAGTCTTAACCATCAAGGCAGTATGCAATGAACCTTTGGAATTCCTGGCCCCAATCTTTTCATAAGTTCATCCATGTGATGCGATTGATCTTTCTGCAATTCATCCAAATCTACGTTAATAGCTTTATCAGAGTACATGTAAAAGTGTATAGATAAATCCCATGCAACCTACTTCAGGACAAAGGATAAATAAGAAGTTTTAGAAGTATCTACTAGAACCACCCACAGTAGCAGCTGCAGCAATATGCAGTATGCACTAAGCAACATAGCCTAAGGATGAAATCAAGAGCTGATTTGGTCAAATGTGATAATTTTTCAATATGTAATTTGTTGTTCAATGATAAAAAGGGATTGACTATCTGCATATATCATTATCACACCCATGGGAAGCGTCATATCATTGGACCCTCCCTCCCTCCCTCAAAACCCACCTTTCATAAAAAAAAAATAGCAGATAAAAAAAAAAAGAGAAAGGGGAGTGGGTTGTGAGGGAACGTGTTTTGGGGACAAACGATTTGGACCCTTGAATATCATAGTGAGATGAAGATTTAAGTTCAGGCTCTAGCAAATCATGGATCACAACTCATAATTTCATAGAACTAAGATAAGTGGTTAAATTAGCTTCACTTGCAAACCAATGCCATTCAATTTGCTATGAAACAACGACATAAGCTAATTACATTAGCATTCATAAAATGTCAGCAATAGCATGTTCAATTCACTCGTGATAAAGGGCATAGCAGCGCCAGAAAGCATTTTACCACCATCAACTGATCACTTGATCAGTACCATTAAAATAAATAAGCTAACTGAGAATTGTTACTGTAATTACCATTGATTGATTCCCAGCGTTACTGGAGGGATGTTGACTGTGTCTTCCAAATCCATTCTACATTATCAAAATATACAAACTCAAATAAATCAAAGGAAAACAAAAACAAAAGTTAAACAGATGGGATTTGATCAATAAAGACAATAAGTGAGGTGCTAACCGGCGCGGCACTCTGTTTTTCCGGAGCAGATCCTGCAGCAAAGGAAAACAAAGACTAGTGAATAACTTTCCAGAATTCCAGAGCAAATAAATCATGCCAGCACTACTCAAATACAAACTGTAGGAGCAGATCTAGACACCTCGCATCTCAGATTCGCAACAAATCACTAGGAGAAGTCGAGAGTGAGAGCAAATTGAGCGCAATCAGCACAAATTCAGAGAGAATGAGACAGATCTAGTTACCGACGGTGGAATGAAAGCTATTGTGAAGACCGAGAAGGAAAACAAGAGGAACAAGCATGGAGAGAATAACAAGGCCCAAAACAGCAATCACAAGGCCCTTCCACCGCTTCTTCGGCGGCAATGGGTAAGGGGAAACGCCGACACCAAGGCCGCCACTGCCGCCAAGTGCCGCGCCCTTCATGGATCCGATTCCCTCTTAGGGCACTCCTTTGCTGCTTTTTATCCCCTTTCCGCTGCGTGCTTTTTGATTGTGCTTCAGTGGAAGTCGCACTCGAATTCGGAGCAGGTGACAGTAACAGTAGGATTGATTTGTGTAAAGCGCGCAGGGGATTTCGATCTATTGGGATTTATCAGTGGAGTGTGGGGAAGGGGAAGTAAAGCGAGAACGAAGATCTGCACATGGGGAGCCACATGCGAGTCGTGAGGGAGTCGTGACCTGTGTGATCTGCATCTTACCTACAAATTATAAAACCCGATTTCACCCGTATTGCCCAACCCGACACCCCAGCAACCCGGCCCACTTGAATGTTAGACCCGAATAGAAATCACCTCTAGTGTATCTATTAGCAAGACAAATACCATAAAATTAGTTTAGTACCGGTTGTACAATCGATTTTTATAAAATATGTAATTAAAACAGGATTAAAGAAAATTCTTACAATATCTTTTAAGTTTTAAACCTAACTAAATTAGGATTTGTTTCAAACTAACTAACTAACTTAAAGATGATAATCAAAGTAGGATATATATACTTTTAAATTTTTTAAATATAAATAAATTTGGTATTAACACTCTTTCAACTAATTAATTAAATTATTTCTGACAACTCCTACAATCACCAATGACTAAGCAGAATTGGTTATAGACCAAAAAGAAATCTCCTACAAAAAAAAAAGTTTCTTATGTTTCAAAAAAAGTATTAGCCTATTTTCAAAAGGTAGCAACGGGTAGAATGAATAGAAAAATCATTCGTTCTATTACTTCTAGTGAACGTATATATATATTGAGGGTGACAAAAATATCAGAAATGAAATTCGTAAAGATTTTGAGAAAATGCTTAAACATGAACGGATAAATGAAAATCTCGTAAGAGAGTACCTAAATTTTGTCACCCCTACAATAAAAAATGAGGAAAATAGTTATCTTACCCAACATCCGAGCAATGGGAAATAAAAAGGGTGGTGTTTAGCCTTGGCAATAATAAATCACCATGCTTGATGGAATGACTGCAGAATTTTACAAAAACTACTGGAACATTATTGGAGGATCAATCATCAAAGCGGTAAAAGGATTTTCCCTTTCTGGAAGAATTCTTTTTTTTTTTTGGTCTGGAAGTAGGCTACTGCCTAGTTGATATTATTGACGGTGCTAGAGGGGGAGGTCCTCTGAGCTTCCGGAAAGAAATTACAAAGAAAGTTCGGTAAAACAACAAATTAAGTAAAATTAGCATTATCTAAAATTGACGACTGGGCAAGAGCATCAACAATCACGTTTGCTTGGCGTTTGACATGGGACACCCGCGTTTCCCAGCTTGCAGACGCTAGCAGCTCTTTGCACTAGCCAACTAGATGACAGTCGGCCCTCGCTTCTATCCTTCTCGTAGCTAGCAGCTCATAGACCCTGATCGAATCTGATTCAAGCATTACATTACTATGCCCAAGGCGCATAGCGAGCTTCAGGCCATGGAAAGCCGCCCATAATTCCGCTGTAAGAGGCTTGCAAGCACCACAAGTGAATCTAAAGGCTGATAAGAAGGAGCCTGACGCATCCCTAATCACTCCTCCTCCGCCCGCTATTCCTGGATTGCCTTTGGCCGCACCGTCAACGTTTATCTTCACCCATCCCATTAGAGGTGGTGTCCATATGGTGCTGTTGTTCGATCCCAAATGAGTCGTAGCTTGAGCAGGGGAAGAACCAAATGCAGAGGCTTGATAGTCCCGAGCCTCCACAACCGCCCTGACTACGAAGACCAGCTTGTTCCTCCCGAGGCTTGATAGTCCCGAACCAAATGCAGAGGTGGTGTCCATATGGTCCTGCAAAGACCAGCTTGTTCCTACACTTCCATATCAACCACAGCATGGTGGCGAACAACGACACCTTGGCATCTTCTTTTCTTGTTTTAACAAACACCCACTCTCTGACCGTAGAAGGTGCGAAAATGGAGTCAGACTCAAACTTGCCCTGCAGCTTCCTCCACAAATCTAGAATACCCGGGCAATCCCTGAGCAGATGGAGGCTCGTCTCCTCCATCGAGCATCTAGGACAGGCCGGAGATGTGGATAAGTGACGACGAACACGATTTGAGTTGGTGAGTAAACAATCATGTGCAGCCAAGAAGAGAAAGGAACGAGCTCTCTATTGAACCGGGGTGCGCCATACGTGTTTCCACTTTCTAGCCCCCATCGAAAAGCAAAGAGATCCTGGCTTTCCTTATGGCTTTGATCCCAGAGCTCGTGGAGAATTCACCAGAAGGAGTCAAACCCCAAGTCAGCCTGTCACTGGCACTTGCATCGTCAATCAAGTAGACAGATTGAAGACGAAGTAGGATGTCGGGGCTGAGGAATGGTGTGAGCGCTTCCCAGTTCCATGAGCCCTAAACCCGCATCTCAGCAATTGTTGCCCCCGCCATGCTATTCGGAATTGGCAACAGAGCGACATCCTCTAGCGGCGTTTCCAGCAGCCATGGATGGACCCAAAACAGCGTCGACACTCCATTACCCGGAGAGACTCGCAGGTTCGGTGCTAAGGCTTTCGCTCCATGAATAATACCTCTCCAGGTCGATGACGAGCTACCACGCCTTTCGAACATGTCTATGTCTGCTCTGCCCTGGCAATACTTCCCACGAACAACCCGACTCCAAAGCGATTTCGGCTGATTCAACAGGCACCAACTCAACTTTGCAAGAACCGCTTGGTTGGTCTCTCGCATCGATCTCACCCCGAGGCCTCCTTCATCTTTGGGAGTCGTGCCCAAGTCCCAGTTCAGCAGGTGAAGCTTCTTAGCTGCTGGCGTCGACCCCCATATAAACCCCCTTACTTCCTTATCTATTGCATCACAGATCGTTCTTGGCACGAAACTTGATTGCATAACATATAAAGGGAGGCTAGATAATACCGATTTTGCCAAAGTTATACGGCCTGTGAAAGACAAAGTTTTGGATTGCCACCCTTGTAGTTTGCTAGTAACTTTGTCCAGGAGGAAGTTATATCTGTCCCTCGTCATTCTTCCCGTGGCGGTGGGTACCCCAAGGTAGTTTCCGAAGTCTCTAGCGATTGGGATGCCAAGTTCACCACTGATCTTGCCTTTTGCCGCTACCGGGACGTGTCAGGAGAATAGAATTGAGCTCTTAGTGAAATTGACTTTCTCACCCGAATGAAGACAAAAGTGGTCTAAGCATTCCTTTATAAGTTTCTCCTGGGCTACCGAAGCTTCAGACATGAGGACTAAATCATCGGCGAAGAAGACATGTGAGAGCTGGACTCCACCCGTGTTGACTGGTTTCCAATTCCCATTCTGCACTTCACCGATAATAATATGGGAGAGGCGCTCCATACATAGCACAAAGAGGTACGGGGAGAGCGGACCCCCTTGACGGATCCCTCGTTCAGGAGCAAAACCCCCGGCTACCTCTCCGTTCCACAGGACTTCCATGCGCCCCAGCATCTGGCATTTCATAATAACCAAGATTAAAACCGAAGGAAGATTGGCACACTCAAGCGTTTCACGGAGGAAGTTCCAATTGATGCGATCATACGCCTTTTCCAGGTCAATTTTCACCATCATCCAGTCTCTCCTCCGTCTTTCAGACATCGAATGTAATACTTCCTGAACTATCACTACATTGTCAATTATCTGTCTGCCCGGGATGAAGCTTGCCTGCGTATGAGCTATAAGCACTTCTAGCAGCGGTTTCAAGCGATTGACAATACATTTCGTTGCTAGTTTGAAGATCGAATTAAGCAGAGAGATAGGCCTGAACTGCGCAGGTCTGGTTGGCACTTGAACTTTCGGGATTAGCACCAAGAGCGCGTCCCCAATCCTGTCCGGGAATACCGACTCATTCAACATACTCAGCACAGTGTCCGTCACTTGGTGTCCGACCACGTCCCATCCCTTCTGGTAGAATATTGAAGGGTAGCCATCCGGTCCAGGGGCTTTCAGCGGCCCCATCTAATTCAAATCCTCCAACACTTCTCCCGGAACGAAAGGCGCAGCTAGGGCTACTGAATGGTCTGGAGAAAGCGGCGTGAAGGCTCGAGATAGCGGCTGCACATTCTCAATCCGGCCAGCAATATCGCTAGAATAAATCTTCCGAAAGAAGTCCATGACCAACCGACGAACAACGTTAGCATTCTCCACCCACACACCCCCATCATCTTGTAATGCCGAGACCTTGTTCCGACGGCGTCTGACCATCGTCGAGAGATGGTAAAATCTTGTGTTCCGGTCTCCCTCGATAAGGAAAGCTTCCCGAGATTTCTAACGCCAAAGTAGTTGCTCTTGATTAAGGACATCTGAAAGTTCCTCACATATACATCTCGCAAGATTTAAATAATGGTGGCTTGTTCTAATCGCCAGCTTGCTCCTGGCCCCCTCAAACCGGCCCCGTACAGCTTACGCTTTCGGGTGAAGATGTTACCAAAAACCTCCTTATTCCAGCTACTGAGCTCTTTGGTGAACTCCGTTAAGGCCTCACATGTCGGATGAGACACTTTCTACTGGGCAGATAAGAACGCCTTGAAGTGTTGATGTAACATCCAAGCTGCCACAAATCTAAACGGTCGGTCAGCACGATGGGATGTTGTCGGCGGACTTAGACAGATCAGGATCGGTGAATGATCAGAGTGAGGCGATGTTAGGTGTTTGACAGCCGCCTCTGGGAATCGTAAGCGCCAGTCAGCAGAGCAAAGCGCGCGGTCCATACGGACTGTGTAACGAGTGTGGGGATCATTGCCATGCCAATATGTAAAAGGCACACCATCAAAACCCAAATCCACCAATTGCAACTCGTCTACACACTCTCTGAATCTTTGAGTCGATCTGTTCGAACCAACCGATGACCCCGATCTCTCTTGATCATGTAGGGTGGCATTAAAATCACCCGCCAGTAACCACAGTTTGTTGTTGGACAAGGCAAATTCCTCGAGCGATCTCCATAGGTCCAATCTCCTAGTTCTTTCCGGGGGCCCGTAAACGGCGGAAAAGATCCACGGTTCCTCGTCAGTTCGAGAAACTTCCACCGTGATGTTTTGTGGACAGCTGAAAATCATCTGAACTATAACAACAACCGAGGAATGCCATAGCAGCCAAATACCGCCAGAGAAGCCCTGTGCCTCCTCCCTCCTCCCTCCTCCAACCGTCAAACCCAATTCTATGACAAACATCATCAGCTTCCGACCCACTGATCCGAGGTTCCACCAGTGCAATGATTTTCGGATCATGAATGCGAATAAGTTCCCGGGGAGCATTCATGAAATTGGAACTCACTGCTCCCCTAGTATTCCACACCATCAAGCTTAATTTTGTCATATCAACCATCAGTCTATCAATATGATTAAGGATTATTGGAGTACTATCCGGACTAGTTTCCAAAAAGGCATTGGTTGCTTCAACAAATCGCTCAAGCGATTCATTGTCCTTCTGGGACGTCCCCACCCGACATAGAATTGGGCGGTCGATTGTTACCATTGGGAGTAACTCGAAAACCATCTGATGTGCAATTCTTGGCATGAGCGCTTGTACCGGCAGGACTCGGCGATCTGATATGAGAAAACTGGCCGCTTTGTCGACGTGTACCACCTCTACCCTTGGGGTCGGACCCCATGGGTTTCCGTTTGTGGTCATCGCGGACTGTTGTGGTGGTCGACTTTCTGGGAGAACCGGAGGGCGTGGTGGTGGAATTCGGTTGGACTTGAGGCTTCTTGGGGGATCCTTGACGAGAATTGGCAGATCCAGAAGAGTTGGATATCACATCCCTTGTGGAATCGGCATAAACGACAGGCTCAGAGGGTTTTGATGGAGCAGGGTTTGAGTTGTGTAAGGTCTTATGAGGATCCTCTTGGGCCGGATGTGTGGAATCCTCTTTAACAGGTTGGGTCGTGGTGTTTTCATGGGCCTTGGGCCTTGGGTTCGGTATTTTGGTAGGGGGAGTTAGTCACGAGCGGTTGGGATTGATGCGGGACCATCCAAGACACCTTCGGATGATGTCGTTCTCAAGAGGAAGAAGAAGGCTCCACCATGGGAGAAGATCCAAAGGTGCAAGTGACGTTTTTACATTCGTCAAGCAACTTGACAGCTTTTCGACGTCTCTGTAAAATGGGTCGTACGGATTCAATATTGATCGGATTGAGGCGTGCCATACCTTGTTGGAACGAGGACGAAGAGATCTACAACTTTGTCGTTGAAGGTTTTTCCAGATTCGTCCTATAGCTTGGCCGAAATCCACATTCTATGAGCTGCTGCTGGTTTTGACGGGATTTTGTTAAGTTTGGAACATTATGTTTATTTCCTATTTTTAGTATTTCTTTTACTTAAGTTATTTTAGGAAACTTTAAGGTTATTTTTATTATTTCCATTAGATGTTAGTTTTATCTTATTTTATCATCTAACTCGGCCCAACAGCCCTGCGTGGCCTATATATTCCGAGTTCTCCTATTGTAATTCAAGAAGAACATTATGAATAGAATTTAGATCTCTCAAATTGTGTGAAACACATGGAGTGTCTTGTTGATCCAACTAGAGTTGTGCTCGTTGATCATCGAATTGGTTTGTTTTAGCTTGGTTTGCTTTGCCGTTCATCAACTTCGCAAGACTTGGTGAATCTAGTATCCACAAGCCCCCTCCTTGTGCCTTCAAGTTGTCCGCTTGATTGTGTAGGGTTGTAGAGGCGGGTTGTGTAGTCATTGGTATTGGTTCCTACCCTCTGAGGAGGCCTGGGGTCTTTATCTTGTTCTGCATAGATCGACTCAGTCCATATCAGGTCGTGTCTTTCCATTCTTGTTCTTTAATTTCGAGTCTTGTTGCGTTCTTGAGAATCTTGATCGATCTTGACTACTTCTTGGTCGAATCTTGCTGATCTTGTTGAGTCTTTATTCATTCTTGCTTCCGTTCTTTAACTTCTTGATTGATCTTGCAGATTTCTTGATCGATTCTTGAAGCTCTCTTGCTGCGTCGGTTTGAGTCTTGCTATTTCTTTAAGTCTTTCTTTTGTTTCTTGCTTGTTGTCGAAGATCGGACCAACCTACGGCTAACCCCGTATCAGGTTGGGAATCGTTAGGATTCTGGTCGTTTTTTATTTGTACCACCAGCTGGCCATCATTATCCACACGGGGATTAATATTACTTTCCTGATTTTTAACCCCTTCCATACCAATATCCTTCCCCTCCGGATTTTCCTCATTCATAACCAATACCGAAAATCTTGACCTTTGTGCAATCTCTCCTTCTCCGGATTTTTGGGGATTCGGCAAAGTCTGTTCCGGCGAGGATCGCGGGTTGACTGTAGCCTTTGCAGTTGCGGTCATTGACTGATTTCCGGCGCCGGAAGCACCCCTGACATGCCCTTGTTGTGTGCATCTTCTGGTTGGCTTCTTAGCTTGCATCCATCCACCGAATTTATCCCCGGTGACCTTGGTAGCCGATGCTGCATCTACCGAACGAGTTCCATCTACTTTTTCCTTTCCACAATCATCCCTTGTATGACCCACCCTGCCACAACTGAAGCAGAGCATCCGCAGACCTTCATACTAGATGGGCCAAATCTTCTCGTCTAACTTGAACTTGGAAATCAAGGGTTTGGAGAGGTCCACTTCCACACTGAGGGGGCGAACTGTCTCCTCTCCGCCGAAGCCATAGTATTATCTATTATGAGAACCTTACCTATCTTCTCGCCGATCCTCTTAAGGAACCTTCTGTCAAAATACTCAATATGGAGGCACGGAATCCTCACCCAGACGGTGAGTGTTGTAATCTCGTCCAGACTGGCATCAAACCTTGGAACCCACTTTCGGATCGATAAGTAGTTATCGCCAATCATCCACGGACCTTCCATAACGACATGGTTGTAGTCGGTTTGGTTCGAGAATCTGGCAATATAGTAATCATTCCTCAAGTCAACGAGGGAGAAGGGTGCAGACATACCCCATTTCAGAGATAAGCGCTTGAACAACTGCATATACCCTGGACCTTTATCAAATAGTTTGATAATGACATTGTCCTTCCAGGGCTTCCTCATTGAGTGCTTCTCTGCTTTGTTCAGCGCAATGGTCGGGCAATCAGGGTCCTCATCATTAGGGATAATGTCATCATCTGTGTCATACTCCTGGTCCCCTTCGCTAGCCTGGTAGACCGGATTGTTGCAGGTGAGTGAAAAGCTTTCACCCGATCCATTCAGTAGCATCGATTTGTAGGACAATTCAGATGACCCAATCCCCAATGACTCCTGAACGGTAGGGAATTGAGCATTCTGAATTTACGGCGGCCCTGGCTCCTGACTGGCTGGGATTTGAACATTATGCACTTGTGGTGGTGGTCCCATCGGGTGATCACCCACCCCCTCATTTGTCTTCTCATCTGCTGTGGTGTTCTGGTCAACAGAAGGGATCTCCAAGGGCTGAGATGAACCATCGGACGACTGATCCGGTGGCTTTTCTTGCTGGTTGGTTTGTGGGCGATTCGGACTACGTGAGCGCTCTCTCTCCATACTTTCTCCAACTAATTTTGTTGATGGATGGTATAAATTTGAAAACAGCTGGTCGACACCAACTTTTCCCTGTAAGAATTATGCGACAAATAAACCATACATTTATTTCCCTTCTACCAAAATGCGATAATCCCTCTACGACTACACATTATAGACCAATTAGCTTATGCTCCACAATTTATAAAATCATTTCCAAAATTCCGACGGAGAGATTGAAAAATGTAATCGGAAAACTTATCCACCCTTTACAACATGCATTTGTGTCGGATAGGGCTATACAGGACAATGTCCTTATAGCCCATGAAATTTTCCATTCATTTCGTAGTAGAAAAGGTCAAGAGGGGTGGATGACAATAAAGTTTGATATGGAAAAAGCTTATGATAGAGTATATTGGAATTTTACAAGGGCAGTATTGGAGAAATTCGGCTTTTATCCGACTTTTATTAAATGGATTATGGAATGTATATCTACAATTTCGTTCTTTGTGCTCGTCAATAATGGGCCAACGAAGATATTCAGACCAACTAGAGGTCTTCGACAAGGAGATCCTCTATCCCCATTTCTCTTCATTTTGGGGGGCAGAGATTTTGGCGAGAAAACTCTCACATGAAGCAAACATGAGAAATGACCTTATTGGTTTTAAATTCGGGAAGTACGGACCGTGTATCCCTTTCCTTACCTCCGCAGATGATATTATTATCTTCACTAGAGGTAACACCTCACCCTACTTAAAAACCAAATCAATTATAGATGAGTATTGTAGCATTTCAGGGCAAAAAGTTAATTACCACAAATCTGCTTTACAAACTACGAAAGGAATCCCTAGATCCAGAATCGATGAACTTGAAAGATGCTTGGGTATAGTAAATCAAATAACGATTGAAAAATACCTTGGTTTCCCTATTATCAATGGGAGAGTAAATAGACGAACTTTCTAGGAAATTGTTTGTAAATCAAAAGAGCAGCTTAGTAAATGGCGTGCGAATGCCATATCACATCAGGGACGTGCTGTCCTTATCAGCACAAATCTGGCATCAAAACCCTTATATAAAATGCGAAGCTTCATGCTCCCCGGCACAATCCATAAGGAACTAGATCAAATAAATAGATCTTTCTTTTGGAACAAAGATCTCCAATACCGACATCTGATAAGCTGGGATAAAATCTGTAGATCAAAATATAAGGGAGGTTTAGGTATTCGAAAATCCAAGGATATGAATGAGGACTCCAAATGAAACTCATTTGGAAAGTTCTTGCGGAACCAGAGAATATATGTGTAAAATTAATTCAGTACAAGTATTTGAAAACAACACATATATTGAATTACAAGAAAAGTGGGGGTTTGTCTTGACAATGGTCGAAACTAACTCATCTTATTAAAAAAAATTAAGACCGGCCTTATATGGTCGGTGGGAAATGGTAATCTATTAAATTATAGACCGATAACTGGCTTACAACTTCGCCAATAATCAAAAGGGATGACTATCCTACTAGTCGAGATGATAATGAAATAGTGAGTGACTATATATTAGGAGAAAAATGTTGGGAGGAAAAATTGTATAGTAAAATCCCACAAAATACAGCAAGAGAAATAGTGGATATCCCCCTTCCTAAAAATACATTTGATGACATACTATATTGGTGGTCAGGTAGGGAGAGATGGTTTACAACATCTAGCACCTACAAACTAATCACTAAAAATAACAGTCAGAATGAGGATAATAATTAATGGATTTGGAAAATTTATACAACATCAAAAATTAAGAACTTCCTATGGATACTAGGTCAGAAGGGTATCCCAACGGCTACCCGTCTTTCCCAAAAAGGGGTCTCAGTAACAATAACTTGTGCACTATGTAACAATGTCATTGAAGATGAAACACATCTTTTTGTGAAATGCCAGTTTTCTAGTTTCCATCTCCCATTTTCTCTGGGTACAAATTAGGCTATAATCAACCTAATTGCAAATTCGAGAGATTTCTCTCCTATCCGGTATTAATTGGAAGCACTCTTACAAAATATGAAAAGGAGAAACTAGCAGTCTCCTGGTGGACTATATGGTACATCATTAATCGAACAATCTTCAGAAATGAACCCATTATGAATCGAGAATCTCTTAGACACATCATCGAAACTCACTAATTTACATTTAAATATGCAACCTAAACTACATTAAAACTACCTAAAATACCTATGCAAAACATCCATCATCACATATACTCAGCACGAATCCATCTTTGACAATCAACCTACTCCATCTTTGACAATCAACCTACTCTACGCTTGGTTTCTTGGGGCTTCCATTGATAAAAACTTAACTTGCATTTTGTTCCAAAGCCATTTTCACATTCTGACTGCGATTCAATCCATTCAATTACAGAGAAATAATTTGCAAACTGGGAGGATTTAAATTGAAAAATGACATCAAATATCCTCATACGATGAAGGTTAATTGTTGAGCGTTCCCTTAAATTTACAATATTTTTCAAATTCTTAGACATGTGAAAAGTATTAAACTCCATGCCATTTTTAAGAAATTTTGAGAAATATGTTGAATATGTCATATGAGTTTTTTTTTTTTTTTTTATCAGTAACCAACCGACCAGTGTAAACTTTTGGGAATATATATAGGGATAATAATTATTGTTAACTCATAATCACATCTCCATATTTCCTTCACCTATCTCATATAAAATTTATACCATACATTGCAGTACTTATAAACTAATACAAATATCAATTACCTTAAAAACTAGCTTTTTTTTTTTTGTCTTATTTCAGTTAGATTGAGTTTAATCACTTCACTTTACATCTGAATCGAGTACTATGTGATTTATTTAAGAGATTGATCCTCCTACTTAGAAACGACTCCATGTTTCCAAAAGAATTCAAATTGTACAACTTTAATTACTAAATTAGCTTAAAGTATTTAAAATCATATATACAAAACAAAAAAGTTATGTACATTATGTTGGAAACCTAGCATATCTTAATTCCCACCCATGCTATATTTTAATTCAACCATATATAAGATACAATGCAATAAATCTATCCCACCAAATATAAAATCTTATGAAAAATAATACCAGAGCTCCTATCACAAGCATTTCCTTTCTGAAAACTGGCATTCAATTAATATTATCTGTCTATCTATTAATATTACTAATTCTGCTAGCATTTTACTGACGTGTCACGCCCACGATTAAAGTTGAATTTTTTATTCAAATGGTATTTTCTTATTGGTCAATATTATTCTTAAATTATTTGTTTTCTATTTGACATATATTTGTTTCCTATTTTTCATACGAAGATTATTTAAATTGATATCCTTATATCAATTTGTGATCTATTTCAAATATAATTATTTTCATTTTTTTCATAAAAAAGATTATGTACATTGATACATCGGACCACATTTTTAGATATTATCATTGTGTGTGGTCTTTTATATCATTATTTCATTTATACATTTCATTTATAACAATAATATTATATATTTATTAGGACCACAATTTTGGATACTATCATTCCGAATGTCGAATCGGGTTGAGAGTCAAATTGGGTTTGGGTCGGGTCGGTTTTGTCTGTGTTCAGGTTTATTTCGAGCCGAGTCATATTCGGGTCAAGCTCGGTCTCGGGTTCGAGTTACGGATGACTCTAGATTTTCGGGTCTAAGCTCGGGAGAATCGGTCGGATTTCTAGGGTCGGGTCAGATTTTGCCATCTCTAACCATGATGATCAGAAGCCATATATTAATTGGTCGACATATTTATACAAGTCTTATCTATAATTTGTTATGTAATCTTTTTTTAAAAAATTAATTAGAATATCTAAAAATAAAAATATCTTTGAAATATCAAATGTTTACATAATCTTATATTTATATAACTAAATTGACTAATATATTGAATGTGATAACTCAGGAATTGATAAGAATATTTAATTCAAATGTCAAAATAAAAATTAACTATAAAAAACAATGATTGTCAAAATAATATTTCCTTTTAAAATTTACATTTATTATAGAATATAGACATCTTACATTTTTATTGAATTTTTTTAAAATATTTTTGGAGATAGAAGCAAAACATCATTAATTTTAAGAAGAAAATATTTGTGCACCCGTTAACCTTCAAAAATTGAGGAAAATAATTATCCAAAATGAATATTTTAAATCTATACATACTCTGTGCATTCTACATGACATCTATAAAAAAAATTAACAAAAGATTTTTTAGAGATAAATTACATTTATTTCTAACATCTTAAATGACTATATGAAATACAAAAAAAATAACATTTTAAGATTTACAAACAAAAATTGAAGAATTTTGAGAAAAGAAAATATGAAATTTGCATATATTATCATTTAAAAATAAATAAATAAACACTCTTTTATGATTAATTTTGGGCGTTTGGCTTCAAATATCGAAGAAAAAAAATATTTATCCCTAAAATGAATATTTCACATCTATATTTATTTTATACACCCTAGATGTCCCTTATTATAATTTCAATCATGTGCTTACGATTTTTTAAATTATTATATGAAAACTTATATTTTCTTTTTTAGTTTTATCCTAATGATAATAATTATATATGTATTTCAAATTATAATAGGTGGTGTGTTTGAGGTTTATTATTACTTTACCTTATTAAATCATTTAAAAAATTATATTGTATCTCGATCTTTCCAACTAATTTATAAATTAAAAAAAACTTATGTAGCAGGTTATATTCGCATTTTTCTACTAATAATTGTATTATATAGATATATAAAACGATGTTCAATTTGAAATAAATCAAAATCCCGTGTCTTCAAGGCACGGGTATTACACTAGTATATCAATAAAGCAAAATGCATCACCTATATATGATACTATCTGTAAAATATTACAATAAACATACGATGATTGATCAGGAACTTACTTATAGCATCTTCTATCTATGATACTTTCGCCCATTCGCAATGTCTTGAATAGACATTGCAGTAAAACTTTATTCAACTCGTATGAGGATAAACATGATCGATCATATATTTCAAGTACTTGCATTGCCAACTAACATGTTGCGAAAGCCTGTATTGAATTGCACCAGCTTGTCATGGGGAGGCAAGCACTCCTTGATCAACGGAGTTTCGAGGAATTCACTAAACCATTCACTTAACACAGACATCTCTTTCTCATCAATCAACTTCACTCCCACAATCTCTTCGACCATCCTCACCCAGAACCCAAGCCACCCGATTGCAACATCTGCAAATCCGATCTTCTTCCCTCCGAAGAACCTCTTCCCTTCAAGCCCCATCTCGAGTGTCTTGAAGGCGTCTCTCATTTCCTTCGTAGCAGCCTCCCTTTGGTCATCGCCTTTGCTCGAGAAAACCCTCATCACCATCGGGAAACACTGCAAGGTAAAAACGAGGTAAAATAATTGCATGTTAAAAAAAATTGTTTCCCATTTTTTAATTTTCAAATAAAAATAAAATTTTAATATTTTTTTGAATATATTTTAAAAAAATATTTCTCCTATATGTAAGAAAAAAAATTCTTAGAATAAAAATGTTAAGCACCCTAAATTCTTTTATGACTTCGTCACTACACATAAATCAGATAAGTCATATATCTCATGCTGGATATATAAATCCAACAAGGAAATTATACTATATACTGTATTTCTTAAATAGTCCCATTCGGGAGGATCCGAATTCAAATCCGACATATTCGGATATTAGGGGAAAAAAATACCTTATCATCTGAAAATTTGGCCCAGAAGCGTTGCTTGGCACGCTCATAAGGATCCAAAGGAAGGAGGGGCTCATGCTTCCATGTCTCGTCGATGTACTCAATGATGACGAGTGACTCGGCCACAGACTTTCCATTATGGACAAGAACAGGAATCTTCTTGTGAACAGGATTGTACTGAAGAAGCAAATGGCTCTTCTCAGGGAGGTTCTCTTCGACATAATCGTATTCGACACCTTTGATCTTGAGTGCCCAGATGACCCTCAGAGCAAAAGGGCTTCCCCAGAAACCATGCAGCTTCAAATCCTCACCCCTAATTCCCATTTAATTTCTTTTTAAATTTGCAAGACAATTGATGGAAGAATGAGAGGAGGAGGAAGTCATATTTAACCTCTCAAACTGCACTTTGAAAAGTCAGATGAAGAAGACTCCACCAACGTTATGTAGTATCAGAGACGGACCTAGGGGTGGGCTAATCTATGCTGCAGCCCACCCCATTTTACAAAAATATAAGTAATATGGGTACATTAATGACAATGTTGCTCTGTTAGCCCAATTGGTAGGGAGGGCTGAGTAGGGGAGCTTAAGGCGCGGGTTTGAATCCTCCCCAAACAGCTTTTTTTTTTCTTTCCTTCTCCCTTTTTTTCTTTCTTTCTTTTTATTGCTAATTTTTATTTACGGTATTTTTTTCTTTCTTTTTTGCTACTGTCAATATCTCTCCATTTTCTGGCTTTCTTTCTCCCTTTTTTGTCTTTTTTTTTATTATCTTTGATCTATTATTGTTAATTTAAATATAAATATAAATAATTATTCTTAATTTTTTAATAATATATCTTAAATAGAAAAAAAATTAAAAATTATATGCAAATTCAGCCCACCCAAAATTATAATCCTCGTTCCGTCCCTGCGTAGTATCTTCTTTTGGGCACCAAAAGTCTTGCCAAGACAAATTCACAACCACAAGTTTGACCAACAAGTAAGAGACGCCATATTAGGCACAAGTATCGTCTATTTGAAATATCCTGATTGTATTTTTCCCTTTTATGACATTACTTTTTAAGGGATTAAAACGTCGGGGATGAAGTTTAAGGTAAAAGTCTTTTTAAGTTTGAAATTTAGTAGGGTTGGGCGGTGGTAAATAAATTACCGTACCAACTGATTACCAACCGTACCAACAGAAGTTTGGTACCACGTAGTCGGTAACCGAAACATCGGTACCGACCATTGTCGGTACGGTACATGGTAATGAAAATTAAAATCCCGTGGTACCGTAGTGCCGAATATATATATATATATATATATATATATATATATATATATATATATATATATATAGTTTTAGTGTTGTTGGTACCATATATCGGTACCAACGGTACCTATGGTACCGCCGGATACCATAATATTAAATCACGTAAATGATAATTGAATTTATTCTGTTGGTACCACGGTACCGACGTTCGGTACCAACCACTTCGGTTACCGAAACTTTCGGTTGGTACGTGGTAGGAAAAATTGCATACCGAATGGTATCGGTACGGTATGTGGTAATCGAAAATTTCCCATGATACCGTATCGTGCTAGCCCTAAAATTTAGTGAGATCTAGGGAAGATCTACTAGCATGTCAATGGTTAAGTAAAGAGGCTATAAAATATTATTGGATATTTAGAATATGCCTAAGAATAATTTGGTAAAATATTCTAAAGTGGTAGAGTAAAAGATTGTTGGAATATATATATTTAAGTAGGACAAATTATGTAAACTTATTTAAGGGGATAATTTTCGCAATTATGATGTAAAGTGGGTCAAAACCAAAATAAATGCTACGTTGCCATATTGATCTAAGTTGGTGTAGACATTCAATAAATGCCACACTGTCCATACACGTAGCAATATAGTATCAGTAAAGGAGGAGGGGTGATTGCATTTTGCAATTCGACATTCAATATAGCTAGGAAAGCTATATACCGTAAATCCCACTGTACCACGTTGATCTGGGTGACGTTGATTATTATTCAGTCGTTGTATTTTTAGAAAAATTTAACATTATCTTACTAGTAAAATCTCTTGTATTTATTTTAAGATCTTGATATTTTATATCGTTATAATACCCGTATATAATTTAAGGTATATCCTTATTAGCCGTTACGATGCTCGTTATTATTAAGGAATTTGAGTATTTTATAAGATGATATAACATTTGATAAAACGGGTATTTCTTTTAAGTTGAGATAATGCCCATTTATTTTGGATTATATGGCATTCCTAAGTCGTTATAATGCCCAATTAAATTTAGGAAAGGAAATCATAAGTTAAGTTTGCAAGTCCTAATACTGCCTGAGCATTTTAAAAATAGTGTTGGACAAGCGATTATCAGAAAGTAAAGGATATAAGTTTTATCGGATTAAGGCTGTGTTTGGGAACTGGATGGATTTTTGGGGATTTGTGGGATTTTAGGGGATGTGTTAGATGGAGGTGGATTTCTGGGATGTAAAAGATGAAAACTCAACACCCAAATTATTGGGTTTTGTGTTTGGTTGTATTTTCATTTTTTGGTGGATGGAGTGACGGGCAAAGACCGAATTACCCTTACTTATCCATATGAAATGACCAAATTGCCCCCAACACATACCCCTGATTTTGATTTCAATCATGCCGTGTGCCATTTTATCAACTCAATTGCGACCCACCAGCCGTCGAGTCCCACCTCCTCCTTGGCGATAGAAGAGCCTTCCACAACCGACGAAGTCTTGCACCCCATAGACGGCGCCGGTGAGCCGACAGCTGCGACGGCAGCCGACGACGTCGCCCCCACTGGTCTCCTTCCATGTAAGTTCTCCCCTTTTTTCAGTATAGGAGCTCGAATCGAAATGGGGGAATATGGTTAGGGTTAGGTCGGAATTGAAATGGGGGGAATTTGTGTCTGATTTTGTGGGGGTTTGCATGTGTTTGTGTGAATTGATTGGGGGAAATCTGAGTCGATTGTTCATGAGGCGATTATAGCTGAGGGCGGGAATTGAAAACACAACCCACCTCATGAAATGAATTGAGACATCCTGAAATTGAGAGGCATGATTGTTGAGGGTTGTGCATATGGGTTTTGTTGAGTTATGATTCCTCAATTTGTTGGTTTTGTGTCCACTGTTTCGTTTCGATTGAAATTGAATTGAATATTAATTTGGCCTCGCTATTTCGACTGTTGTTGTGCATCGCCGTCCATCGTCCCCATACCATACCTTGCTAGCTATCCAATCCAGATTGCCATGGATTCCACGCCCGTTCCCAATGACAAAGGTAAGCGAAAGGCGACGACTAACCGAAGGGGAAAAGCTAAGACACCCGCCAGTGGTGACAACAAGGTCCCCGTTCCAGCCGCCTTCTACTGGTCCTACGACCTCACGATGAAGCTGATGCATGTTCTCTTAGCTTACCAGAAAAAAAAATGGAAGGGAGCAGGCCTTCCTTCGGGCTCCCCTAACTGCCCAGTTCGGGGAATTGACGGGGAAAAAGTGCAACACCAACACTCTTAAGAATCGCACTCGCGATATGAAAGCTTATTACAATTGTTGGAAAGAGCTTAAGAAGGATGAGACGGGGTTGGGTTGGGATCCCGTTAGAGGAACAATCATGGCGTCTGACGAATGGTGGGAGAAGAAAATTGCGGTACGTTCCCCTTTTGTGTTTCAAATGATGTCTTCATAGTGCACACCGCCGTAGTCAAAACGTCCCACAACATTGCCTTCATTTCCCCTTGAGCAGGTCGACCATAACTTCCGGAAGTTCCGAAAGAAGGGCGTCCCTCCCGAGTTGGAGGACTTGTTTGACCAAGTCTACGGTGGCACCGTCGCCACCGGAGAGTACTGCATGGCCCCATCCATGGACCCATCGGCCCGGGCATCTCAGGAGCCCCCCCGCGATGAAGGACAGCCCGAGTGCATCTCCATCGATGACGAAGATGGTTGTCATGGGAATGGCCGAGACAATGCGAGTGACCCAAAGGCATCCCAACATGATGGGGTAGAGGAGGATTTTGATGAGCTGTTCCCTAGTCAGACCCGGACTCCATCTATGTCTCAAGCAATGAACGACATCTGCGACGAAGAGCCGAAGGACGGGAGCTCACCTGACAAGTTCCCTGCCTCCGACGCTTCAAATGGGGCAAGGTCTCGTCCTTCAACTGGCCACGGCTCGGGTCCATCTCATGTGGCAGCCGCATGTCCACGCCGCATGTCCACCCGGGAGCAAAAAGCGGGGTTTATCAAGTTCCGGGTCTGGTGCATCAACCGTCGCTCCAAAACGCAACATTCGGAAGTCGGAGGGCTCTAAGCTTGCTTCGCGACATTTTGATTTGGCGGAAGACACCAACAGTTTACTGAAGGCCATGCTGGAGAGGGATGCGAGGGAGGCGATGGAGGAGAGGGAGGAGGTGTCATCCAACAAACATCATGGGACCACCCGGGAGGTAATGGACATTGTCAAAACCATGGTGGCGGATGGGCTCATGAAGACAGGGGATCCCATGTGGTGCTTCAGCTTGGCCCTTCCCACACCCGAAAGGCGGGAGGTGTTCATACAGATTGATACGAATGAGTCCCGTCTTGCGTGGCTGAAGTGGCTGTACTCCACCAACGATGGCCAGCATTTGGGCGCTTGTCCCCCATGACTGCCAATAAGAGCGCGTCCCACACCCTCTGCAACTTCAAAATTTTCGTTCCTTGAACTTGTTAGTTTGAAATTACAATACTTTGTGTTCGCCTTTCGTTTCCATCATTTGAGTTTATGAAAATTGTCAAACTGTTTGCGTTATAAGTCCCATACCGTGAATAATGTGTGTGTTGTTGGGATTTGCAACGTGTGTGTTTGCGAATAATGTGTTTCGTTGCATGAGTAGTTGTGCCTGTGAAATTTGAAATGCTATTATATATGACGCTTGATTGTTATGGTTACCTTGATATTGCAGGCTGCAACCCAAGGGGTACGAGCGCCGTCGTCGTAGGCGTCGACGACGGCGACGCCTTGTAATCGCTTGCCTCCTCATCCAACAACAGTCCATCCCTATTCTTCAGCACTATTTTCTGCATGTGCATAAAGTGCCCCAATACATCGGTCCGTACACAGGTGCGCGTTGGGTCGATGACATTGTGAGGCATTCGTCGCAGACTCGGAGCGTCAACTCGTTCAGGATGGAAAAGGGCGCTTTCGTGCGCCTATGTGGGATTCTGGAGCATCAATATGGTCTTCGAGCATCCTCTCAGATGTCTGTTATGGAGAAGGTTGCAATCTTCGTCAACACCATGTCTTGGGGGGCCAGCCATCGGAATGCTTGTGAAAGGTTCCAACTATCCTCGTACCCTATATCTGAGAGCATTGGACAAGTTCTAGACGCAGTGTGTGGGGCGAGGTGCAATGGCTACCGAGGTTTCGCTTGCGACATAATCCGCCCTCAGGACCCCCACTTCAACAACATACCTGACGCCATTCAGAACGACAACCGGTACTGGCCGTACTTCAAGGGCGCTATCGGTGCAATAGACAGGACACACATTCAAGCGGCGATTCCTAGGGGTGACCAGATACGGTTTCGGTGCAGGAAGGGCACATGCACGTTCAACGTGATGGCGGCGTGCGACTTCGACTTGCAAGTCACGTTCGTATCGGCCGGGTGGGAGGGTAGCGCACACGATGCACGTGTGTTTGATCACGCCCTAAGGACAACCACGATGCGCTTCCCACACCCTCCTACCGGTAAGATGAAGCCTTCATATAACCTTATCAAAACCATATGATGGTCCAACGTGGTCGCTAATGCGCACGAATGTACACTCATGTTGTGTAGGCCGGTACTACCCATGCGACAAAGGGTATCCGTTCAGGCCGGGTTACATGGTTCCCTATTCGACGACGAAGTACCATCACCCGACGTTCGCCGCTTCACAACCGTCTACCGAGAAAGAGGCCTTCAACAAGTCGCACTCGTCCCTCAGGGGCGCTATCGAGAGGTCATTCGGGATCTTGAAGTCCAAGTCAAAGATACTAATATTACTTCCGAAGTACCCTGTTCGGAAGCAGATTGCAATCATCATAGCTTGCTTTGCGCTCCACAATTACGTCAGGCAATCTTGTGCGGAGCCCGAGCTCGTCGACGACGACGACCCGCGGTTCACGGAGTTCACCATGCATGTGTCGACGTCAGACGGGGAGGACGACGATGACCCCTACGACGACGAAGAGGAAATTGGTCATGAGGACGACGATCCCCTTTATGACTCGGACGCGGATAGAGGCCCTGTCACAGGTATGAAGGGGTTGAGGGACGAAATCGCTCGCCAGATTTGGAATGACAGGCGCATGCCATGATCCAGGAACACCCCTTCAGCTCATATGCAACTCATTTTTGTGTAACTACAAGTACTGACGACCATGGCAGACCCTCTTGTGGCAGCCGTTCGATCTGTGACGAATGTCGTTCATGGCATTTTGCAGTTGTGTACATATCCCATGTGTAGTAATGTCATTTTGTAACTACAAGTAATCGCGTCCATGGAAGACAATGGTTGTGTAATTTCAAACGTTTTGCAATATGGTTTTCAGGCCATCCCCATTTTGCAATATGGGTTGGTACCAATTATAAACTCGTGTCGTCCCTCCCAAACTGAGAGGCATACAAACGGCAAAGTGACAACGATTGCACGAAGACAATGAGATAACAAATTTACATAATCATTATAGCATTAACATGCCGAAACTGCTTGCCTGCGAAGACGGAAACAACAACCTGCACAAAAGGTCGCAGGCAAGCAGGACCAGGGATATGTTTGTTCTAACACAACAACCTGCACGAATGCTCGCAGGCAAGCTACAGAGACGGAGAAATAAGTTGTTCTTACATCACAGCAGACCCCAACGATATGCACAAAAGAGGGGCAAATAACCATAAACATTGTATCTGAATGGACGAGAAACGGGTAGGATGCCAAACAGATCTTCCAAAAAGGTCTTGAAGTCGGGGAGGACTGGCTACACCATAAACCAGAGGGCGACAATCACCGCAATCGCCATGACAAGGAGCCACCCTCGGATCCTCGCCACACGGGCAAGCTCAGCGCCCCGGAGTTGCTCCCCAGCGTGATCGACCCACCTTGCGCACAAGTAGGCGCATAGCTCTGCAATCCTCTGCACCATCTGGTTGTTGCTGGCCTCTGACGCGACTAGGCGGGCGCCAAGGCTGGAGCTGTGGGCCCTCTCCGTCTGGAGTTCCACCCTCATGTTGTTGAGCTCACCCCTAGTCGCCTGGAGCTCCATGACCCGGGTAGCATCATTTGCTACGAGGGTCCTGTTGCGCTCCCTGACAACAACAAGCTCGGACTGGGCGAAGTCCACGAGGGCGTTGTTCTCCTCGGCGTCCTCTCTGAGCTGAGACGAAGTCACGGCGTCCGCTCTGCGACGCGACTGTCTGCGACGCGATGAAGTCGCGTCGTCCTGCAGGTCCCTCTCGTCGCGGGAACGCCCATAGTCATAGTCGCTATGAAGCCAGGGGTACTTCCTTGGGTCGCCACTCTGGTAGGAGGCGTCCGAGTCGGTGTCGGTGTCAGAGTATGGATACATCCTGAAAGAAAATGACAAATTACGTCAAAAGGGATAGGAAAATACAGAACTGATACAGGGATAAGAAAAGGCAATGGAGGATCACAGCAGCATAAGGCCCTCACCACATATACAACTCAACTAGTTACGAAACCATAAACATTGCAAATCAGTTGATCAACACAAAACGGTTACATCATCATTGGGCCCTCGGCTCATATACAGCATGTCAGTTGATCAACACAAAACTGATACAGGGATAGGAAAAGGCAAAATGAAATCACAGCATCATAAGGCCCTCAGCTCATATACAACTCAACTAATAAGAGCAGTTTACATGACCAAATAAAATCACAACAATCATAACATGCATAATAGACAACAACATAGGGCCCTCATTTCAAATCTCTTAAAAATCAGTTGATCAACACAAGGTGAAGAGGCAAGGAAGTTCTACTTCACATGTCAATGACCAAACAGTTGAAATGCACATGTTACCTTTCAGGCAGCTGACGTCCCAGACACATGAGGTGAAGCGGCAATGACCAAACAGTTACTCAAAATGAACAAGTGCAATTCACATGAAAAAAATAATGTGACAAGTGACTTGAATAGACCCTGAAGCGGAAATAAGTTGTCTTCCAACATTGATAGGGCCCCCAATGTCATGTACAGACCTGCAATGAACGAGGTCGTCTAACAATAGCAGATAAAACAAGATGATGAACACGTCATTGGGCCCTCAGGCAGCTGGGAAATGTGCTTAGCATCATTGGGCCCTCAGGCAGCTGGGAAATGTGCTTAGCATCATTGGGCCCTCAGGCAGCCCCACAGGTGGGTAGCATCATTGGGCCCTCAAGCTACAAAGTAAGTGACCTTGCCATCAATTGATCAACAAGAGAGGTTGGCAGCGAAGGCCAGCTTCTCATGTCAATGCAAAACTGAGACAGGGCAACAACAGTTCACCCTAGCTGCATATACAAGTCATGAAAACATCATTGAGCCCTCATCACATTCCATCCAGCACGCAACAGTTGAAATGCAATAATAATAGGCTTCATGAAAACATCATTGGGCCCTCAATTCATAAACCTTTAAATCAGTTGATCAACATTAGGGGAAGGGGCTTTCAGGCCAACTTCACATGTCAATACAAAACTGAGACAGGGAAAGGGAAAGGAAATATTAAATCACAGCATCATTGGGCCCTCAATTTACATGGAAGAAATATGAAGCATCATTGGGTCCTCAACTCATGAGGATGGTAATGAAAACATCATTGGACCCTCAGGGATATGGATGAAAACAATACAACATGCAAGCAGAATGCAACATGCAAGCAGAATACGCATAAGTAATGGCACTGGTGACCTTCCCAATATCAGTTGATCAACACAGATGGAAGAGGCAATGACTGCCAACTTCATGTGTCAATTCAAAACTGAGAGTCAGGGAAACGAAAGAGGAGGGCATGAACCACATCATAGGGCCCTCAACTCACAGCCAGTGCAATAAGCAATGTCACAAAGCAACATGAAATCATCATTGGGCCCTCACTTCCATATACAACTCCTGTAAACATGTGAACAGGCAAAGGGGTAAGCCACAAACATCATAGGGCCCTCACTGTATACATATATATGAAACCACAACCTGCATTTCTGTTAGAAAGCAGTTCAGTAAATGCAACAAATTCTTTGCACATTCATGAACACAGCCAAAGGGGTAAGCGACAACAAGTGACAGTGGGAGATGGTGTGCATTCAGTTGTGCTTTTTGGGTAAAAGACAAAACTTCAGGCAACTGGGTCAAAAAAGGAAATGGAGGACATGGGCATGGGTACGACAAACAAGTACATGTTCCCCATCAATGAACAAACCCTATAATCAAAATCCCCAAAATACCCAAAATAACAACAAATCCGAAAAAGCAATTGCAGAAACCCTAAAACCAGTAGAAGAAACCCCAAAATTGATGAACAAACCAGAAATAGCAAATGCAGAAACCCTAAAATCAAAAGGCCCAAATTATGATATGAACAAACCCTAAAATTTATGAAGATAATCAAAATCCCCAAAATCAGAAGAACATACTACCGAAGAGAAAAGTGCAAGAGAACGAAGACAACCCAAAAAAACAAATGCATTTGCTTCAGAAGGACATCGAAAAGTGGAAGAGAACAAAGACAACCCGATGATGAGATCAAAGACAAGCTCGAAATAGCAAATACAGAAACCCTAAAATGAAATCCCCAAAATGTATCAAGAAAAAAACCCTAAAATGTATCAAGAACCTCAAAATCCAGCAATATCAGTCGAACAAACCCGAAATTCGAAAAGTGCAAGAGAACAAACCCTAAATCGACAAGCGCAAGAGAACAAACCCTAAAATGTCGGATTTCGGGATGGGATGTCGGGACTCAAGGTCGAAAAAGCGAAATCATTCCTCACACTCTCACTCTCTCTCACGCCTCTCTCTCTCTCTCTCCCAATTTGTCTTCTACCTCATTAATTAAAACCCTAATGAGCCTCTCTCTTAGAGCTCGCAAAACCCGACATGAACCCGAAAACCAGACTCGGTTGACCCGAAACTGATTGTTCTGAACACCGACCCAACCCGACCCATTTTGGACCCGAAATCCGAATAACCGATAACCGAAACTCACCCAAATCTGAATGAACCGAACCCGATTCAACCGAAAACCATTATAACCAAAACCCAAAATAACCCGAACTTTAAGATACATTCTAGTAAATTTTTGAAAATGAATATTGAAATAACTGAAACCCGAGACAATCGAAACCCGAATTCGACCCAACCAAATGACCAAATTATTAGACATTACCCGAAAAACGAATGACCCGAAACCTGAATAACTCGAAACTCGACTAACGGAATCCGAACCCGCCCGATTGCCACCTCTACTCCATCTCCCCTATATAAAGACAACCAATCCCTAAATGGATTCCCAACCCTAAAATTCTGAGCCACCGCAAAAGGAAACCTAGCCTCTATCGAAAACGGAAGTTTCTGGGGGATTTCGCCACCGCGAGTTCCATCTCGCCGCCGCGAGTATGAACCCAAAAAAAGAAACGCATATTCACCGTCGCGAGTGCATCTTAGCCGTCGTGAAAAGTGTTTTCGCCTCCGCGATTTCAGCACCCAGATCCGGCGTTGGCTCGGTAAAATCCTTCGTTCTCCCTTGTTTTCCATTTTCCTCCCCGTTTGTTTCTACTTTTTCCTTACTCTTTTCTCTACCTTATGAGGTCAAGAAGACTGAGATCTAACTCCTTTTGAAGAGGATTCGAGCTCATTTCTTCCTCTTTTCCTGTTTTGAGCAAGGTAAGCTTTTATTCTTCAAATCCTGTCATTTTTTTATCCAAACCTTCGTAAAGGTCTTCTTTTAACCCATATATATCTCTCCTAGGCCTTGTCGTAGCAAAATCTCATTGGATCAAAGCCAAGGGACCCTTCTCTTTCAAGATTTCAAAGAAGCCTCAAGGAGGCTAGGTGATCCCTCTTCCGCTATCCCCTCTAGTCCTTGTTTGGAGTCTTTTGTGTGCTCATAGTGTCGGGTTTTGAGCTAGAAATGTTTTTAAAAAAAAAGGTTAAGCTTGAATGGATTTGAAACGAACAAAAACGAGAAAAAACGAACAAGGTCTGGTTCGAATCTCGCTGCGGCGAAACCATGGGCGTCGCGGCGAGGATGAACATAGGACTTAGGGTTGAAGACGACCCACTCGCGGCCGCGACTGCGGGTTTCACCGTCGTGAAATCCTCTTGTTGCGGCCAGCAAGGGGAGCCTTCTTGCGGGGAGCTCTGGGAGGATCATGCGGCCGCGACTGGCCCTCTCGTGGCCACGAGATCTCCCCAGTGACTTGGCAGAGTCACTCCCCTTTGGGATTCCTTGTTGGTTTTGGCCCGATTCTTTTCGAATGTGTTTGAAATGAAGGATGAAATGAGATGGGATTTTGAGATATTATTTTAATATTAAATATTCGAAATGGAATTTTGACGAAATTCGAATTATCGGGTTTTATGCTTCAGAAGTGTTTTGGACGGACTTCATTTCAAATGTCAGAAACCTTTTACTTGATTTATTGATCAATGTTGGTTTTGGAAATGAGTTTGGAATTGGTATTGATGGGGTTTATCAAACGGCTTTGTTTGGTGCGTTATCATATCGGAAAGACTTTGAAATTGTTTTACTCTTGCTTGGCTTTGGAAACGTTTTAGAAACTCGATTTATGTGTGTATGAGTGGTAGCTTATCGAATCTATGTAATTATATATAGGTGATTGTTGATTGTTGGATTCCGCTTGTGTTACCTTTTTGTTGTTCGACGCTTTTAGGTAAGTTCCTTTATGGGCTTACTCAGATTCGAAAGAGAAAATCTCCTTCTCGTGGTCATATGACATACTAGGTGCTTCACACGCATTTAAAGCATACCCGTTTTCAAACGGGGGTGGGGTTGGGTTTGGTTGGTGCGGATCGCCGTCTCCCTTCTGTCCTACCCGTTTTCTCCTCAGCCGCTCTCACCTCGGTCGTTCGATGTCTCCGGGCTTGATCGTCTCCATGTCCGCTCCTCCTGGAGCCTCTGTTGTCCCTCGCCGACTCTTGTTCGGGGCTTGACCGTTTGCTTCGGTCTTGCTTCTCCGGCTCTCGTTCACCGGCTATCTTCGGACTTGCTTCGCCGGCTCTCTTTCGAAGTTGCTTCACCGTTTGCTTCACATGCTTTGCAGACTCTCGTCCTCCCTTTGGGTCTTCTTTGGCCCAAAGGTGACTCACAAATATAAAAATAGAGCTTTTTTGTTTGGCTTTGGGTTCAAACATTCTGAGGGAAAAATAAGAGGAAAAATTTAATCATAATTATATTTATTTGGTTTGCTCTAAAATTAAAGGTAGTAAATTATAATGATTAACTATAATTAAATAATTCCTTGTGGGGTTTGTGTAAATCCCGCTTGGGTTCTGGTGCGTTTCGGTACATGCGTTGTGTAGCTCTAAGTTTGGGGTGACTTGACTTTCTTTTCCATTTGATGAGGTTTTGGTAGTCGGAGTTGGGATAAGCTGGAGTCGTTATAGTGTGTATAGAGGCGTCTCCTTTCTCTCGAAGAATGATTCCTTGGAGGTTCGTCTTCACTATCCACAGGTGAATCCTGATGTGTCGCTGACCTACGGTGCCGTTTCAGAGTAGTGTTTAGCTTCGTCCTTCGTCTACGTTCTCGTCTTGTTCGGTTTTGTTGTGTTTTGTTTCGCTTTGTAGAACGCTTTTGCCTTATGTTGCACCATCATTGTATATTTTTTTTCTTTCTGTTTTGTGGACCTTGAATTTTTACATAATTTTAAAAAAAAATTATTGAGCCCAAGATTGTGGAAAGGTTTCGGCTGACGGCTAGTGCTGCACAAAATTTCCGGAAATATAATGGTCCGAAGTCCGAACACTGTCCGGAGTATGAAGGAGAGCTCGGCCTCCACACGAAATGTGCGGGCGTTTGAGAGAGAGCGACGATGAGTAGGAAGAGAGTGTTGGTGGTAGGAGGCACCGGCTACTTGGGGCAGCATCTCCTCCAATCCCTCCATACGACGTCGTACGATCTTGCCTTCACCTTCCACTCCACCCCTCCTCACCACCTCCTCCACTCCCTCCCCCATTCTCTCTCCTTCCTCGTCGATCTCGCATCTGGCCATGGCTTCGATTCCATCCTCCCTTCCTTCGGACAGGTCTCCTCCCTTCCTCATTATTTACTTGGATCATGACCCAAATGTACTTGCATTTCTAGGTATTTTTGAATTAATCGATCGTATAAAGTTAGATCATGTCACACCAAATCGAAGCTCCGTACGTGATTACGGATGAAAACTAGCTAGGGCATTGTTGTGTGTGATACTCCATTTCAGTTTTGAACATGCCCATTTGTTGTGATTTTATTCATTTTTATTTGAATTTTATTCTGAATGTGAAATGCCAGCCGGATGTGGTCATCAATTGTGCTGCGATCTCTGTTCCTCGTGCTTGTGAGGCGGATCCAGAAGCTGCAGCTTCAATCAACGTGCCTTCCTCTCTCGTTAAGTGGCTGTCTGGATTTAGAGAGAGAAATACTCTTCTGATTCACCTTTCTACTGATCAAGGTAGTGTTTTTACATTTGCACTATGCATCAATGTCAACTTGCTATGATAGATCATTAGATTTCTATGTTCCATTTGGTATCTGCATTATATTCAGATACTAGCATATTATAGTGCTTCTGCTGTATTTCTATTCTTTCGGCCGTTCTTAGGAGGTTGTTGCTTAGTAACACTTGAATTTGAAGGCTTAGCTTGATCTTTTTTCCATTTTCATATACGCTGTATAGGAACGGATAGCTTCGAATGATAAGGCTTGTATTGCTTTTGACCAATTGCAATCCACTTGTTCTTTACCTGCAGCTTGGGAGATGGCTGTATGATCTGACTTTCAGTACTCTAATTCAATATTATGTTTTCTTGACTAGCAGTATATGAAGGATCCAAGTCTTTCTACAAAGAGGAAGATGAAACTATTCCGGTTAATGTTTATGGAAGATCAAAAGTTGAAGCTGAGAAGTTTATATCTGCTAATTGGACAAACTTTGCAATTTTGAGAAGCAGTATCATCTTTGGCCCCCAGACATTGTCTCCCATTCCGAAGACACTTCCAATTCAGGTGCGATCTCAATAAAGAATGGACTGGGCTCTAGTTACATGCTTTTTTCCGAAAATGTGTCATGTTAGACTTAATATACTTGCTAAAATTACAGTGCTTTGCAATTTGCATTTGAATTTGGTATGGGATGGGATGAGTAACAGTGGAACTTGTCATCTGTTGTTTAAGTCCATGTTGTATATATCTGAGTTTCACTAAGGCATGATGTTGTTAGGAATGTTGACTTTATATACATACAAGAACCCAGACTCCCCATATTATTCGAGATTAGCATATTTGGCTCAGATTTTTTCGTGAAAAATTGGGCAAGTGTCACTTCTTAGGAAATTACTACTCGTATTTCCCACAAAGTATGAGAAGTTGATTATCTAGTCCCCTAAGGTAAGATAGACTTCCCATGTTGTACAGAAAACTAAATTACTATTAAGCCCATGCTTGTTTTTTTCAGTTACATTATTCAAACTTTCCAACCAATTTATTCTTGTAAAAAAAGATTTCCTGGGAAGTTCATTAGTTACCAAATAGAATACAGTAATTATTTCTTGCGAGTTCACATTTTTACTAATGCCAACCTAGGAGTGTAATGTATTTGAAGCATTTTCAAGGATGTATAGAACGGAATTCAGTTCTTGTCACTTGGGAATCGAAAAAACCCATATGAACCAAATGAAACCTTAGTATATAAATATAATTTCGTTCTTAGTCAGATTGCATGTGCTTGGATTTACCATTTTAACAACAAGCTCAAACAGTAATTGCCATCTCCTCTTCTTTATTGGATTGAACCCTTAGAATTAGCTGACTCTTGTCATGCTCTTTGTTCACGTGCACTATGAAAGCTTACACCCCTTTGTAGATTGTTTCTAGCCAATTCATACTGAAATTTGGGAGATGTTCTAAAGTGGTGGGTTGGGGGAGGGGGACAATTGAGAACGGGACAGTTTGTGGTATATGTTATATAGGGAGGACTTGTGTTCACCCCATATTCCCTCTTCTATTTTTTTTTCTTTTAAAGAATACATATCTTTTAAATAAATTGTTTTACAAAAAGTTTTATTTATTTTTTTATTTCTCTACCCATAAATATCCATATCATATATATTCTTATAGAATAAAGTTCCAGATGATATGGGTGATGACATCAAAGAGTGAGATTGTTAATGATAGCGTCAGGTGTCATCTGTTTCTCTGTTAAGTCCAGGTTAAGTCCATGTTGTCATCTGTTTCTCTGTTATTTTTCATCTAGTGGATTGATAGCGTACTTTCTAAAGGGAACAAAGTTGACTTCTTCTATGATGAGTTCCGTTGCCCAGTATTTGTCAAAGATGTCGTGGCTGTCATTTTAGCCTTGACAGAAAGATTATTCTCAGGTATGGAGCCTCTTACCTGCGTAGTTGCTTCTGGTTTCCAGTACTTTGATGCTGCAAAAAACAAAAAAAGGAAAACATTCAAAATGCTGTGATTGTGGTGCTTTCTCAGATGGTAAGCAAATGCAGTTATTGCTAAACCTTGGGGGGCCAGATAGATTATCTCGTGTTCAGATGGCGGAGACTGTGGCAGACATCAGAGGATACGACTCCTCGTTGATCAATTCTGTGTCTGCAGCATCGGTTTGTTTCTCCCAACTCCTCCATACTTCTGTTTCTTCATTTTTCCCTTTTATTTTTGCCTTGAGGTCTACACACTACTCTAGTGTTTTCCCAAGTCCATGGCTAGTCTATTAAGCAACGTAAAAAACATATAATGACTTCAAAATTGATCTGATAATGTGCTTTTAAAGCTGTCAAAATAAGATCAAACTCAACCTGAGAATATTAGGTTTTGACCATCCTAACCTGAAATGGCCTGAACATGTCTTGCAAATTTTCAAGTTGTGTTTAGCTGGATTTGGCTCTTTCATTAAAAAAAACGTATAATTATACCTCTTTAAAATTATTTCATTACTCCAAAAAAAAAAAGTTAGTTCTCTTGAGTGGGTTGATCTGAACACATACATGAATTCAAAGTAGCCTACTAGCCTAAGCTGCTGAGATTGACTAGTCTACATTCTTCCAAGTTCTACCTCTCTTGGCATGAAAGATCTTGTTTTCAAAACAATCTTGATTTCTCAGGTTGATCGTGGTTTAAAATCTCCACCGGACATATCCATGGATATCACTAAGCTCGTTGAAACCCTTGGCATATCGCCTACTGCTTTCAAAGACGCTGTGAAATTGACACTTGAATCTGTGGCTTGCTCTTGAGTTCTCCCGAGATTATTTTATATACAGCTTTTGCATGTTATCTTTCATTTTCTCTGTGCCGACTCATTTGTTGTACGATTACATATCATGTAAACTTGACAAACTTCAGGACCGTTCAGGTATGAAGTTTTGTTGCATAATATAAGACAATTGTAACATTCAAAGTGTATATGAAAAGATTGTTTCAGTTTTAACTGCCATTTACGGTCTAGCTAGCTGATATGGTGCAAAGTGAGGAAGCTCTTTATATATCAGGCACAAAAAGGCACCCTATCTATCTATCTATCTATATCTATATACCATATTAAAAGAGAAGCATTTATGTCACATTTTCTCTCCATGTTCAAAGTTATTTGTGAAAATATTATTTACAAAATATCATTTTATTATGGCAACTATATTTTCTAATATTATTTTTTTGTGGAAAATTTTCTAATATTAATTACTCAATATTATTTGATGAATAATATGAAAACCTACTCAAACGACACAAAACCCGACAAAACTTAAGAAAAGACTTAAATTGACTTAAAAGACTTAATAAAACATGGCTAAAATCATAGACATCACTTGACCTTGTCAAAAACCGATCTAGAACTATAGAAGATGACGGTGCGTGGGTTTGAAAAATCGACTGCTCTCCTAAGGTAAAAAGTTTCATGTGGAAAATCATGTCGAATAGTATTTGAACAAAAATAAGACTAACTGACAAAGGAGTAGATGTGTCACTTGCATGTGCTCTTTGTAACCTATTAGATGAAGACCTTATACATCTACTGACGACATGTAAAACTTCCCTCAAACTAATGAGAAAGATGGATAAAATTATAGAAATATCATAAGGGTAATAAGAAATGTAGACAAAAATAACATAAACATGAAAAAATTAACCACAAAAATATTCAATAAACTTACAAAAGAACAAAAGACAATCTTAGCAACCTCTTGGTGGGGAATTTGGACAATTAAACCTTAGCATAAGAAACCCAGATAACTTTTCACCAAAAAAAAAAACTAGATAACTAAACCGGATATATTAGACAACTACTACAAAACTGGGAGACCTCTAAGATTTTGGACCCAGATGAAAATGAGATAAAAGCTACTCAAAACTTGGCAAGAAAAAAGAAAGACTAAGAACATCCGATGGGAAAAACCAAAGCAGGATTTTGTCAAATTAAAATTTGATGGAGAGAAACTTGCGACTGATCATGCTTCTACAGAATTTGTGAATCGAGACTGCAACGTTAGTGTCATTGCTTGTGATGATCAATAGTGCGGGTATGCTACGACTCTTCAGACGGAAGCTCTTCTTGGTCTTAAGCTTGGCTTGCTTGAGGCAAAAAAGCTTGGTCTTAGAAGAGTTGAAGTCAAAGGAGATTGCCTTATGATCATCATTGTGATCAAAGGAGTTTGGAGAAGTCCTTGGAAAGTTGAGATGCTGCAGTCTGACTCCCTCCTCCTCTTCCAGAATTTTGAGGTCACTCTTTGACTCCCTCCTCCTCTTCCAGAATTTTGAGGTCACTCTCTGCTCACATGTTTTTTAAGAAGTCAACAATGTCACCGATTTCGTGACGCATCTTTGGTTGGGGTCAAATTCAGCTCTTTTGGCTTCGAATTCAGAGCTTTAGACTTTCCTTCGTAAGGACGCTCTTGGGTGGTGGTCTAGTATAGTCTAACACCACCCAAATTCTCGTTTCTTTCAAAAAAAAAAAACATAGGATATCATTCTGAAAATTAAAAATATGTGGGCTTAAATCAAAATTGGAAAACAAATGTGGGAACCATCCGGAATTTGCCTAAAATAAAATTCCAGGATAGATAAAGACATAAAGTGGTGAAGGTTTGCACATCTTGGTGCTGTTGCCTGTTGGTGGTTGGACTTGTGCGACTGAATCTTCTTTCTCAAAGGTAAACCCTAATTTCTCTCCTCCACTATTTTCAATGTCTTCTCATTCCCGATCTATGGCATCCGCTCATCCGATCCTCACTTCAATTTGTCAATTAGGTTTTGAATCTCCTTTTCCAATGGTTTCGATTTTTCTTCTGATCCGATTCCTTGTTTGCAGAGTAACGGAGATCCAAACAGAATGGGAGGAGGTGACCATGGTCATGCCGGTGGCGCTCATGCCGATTTCAGGACTAAGGTATGGAGTATGCCTGGTGGACCCAACTGTCGTCCCAAGCACTGGAAGCGCAACACTGCCGTTGCCTTGTTCGGCATCTTCCTTGTTTGCATCCCTATCGCTATGAAGTCTGCCGAGCTGGAGGTTCACCTCTCTCCCATCCCTCCTCTATATTTGATTTCATCTTCGTTTTTGCAATGTGATTGGGTATTGTACGATGAAGTCCTTAATTTTTTCGTTTGTGCGTTATAATGTATGTGGATTAGTTTCTTCGCTTTTCATTTGGTTGAATTATATGTCAATGTGATGTATAGGTATTTGAATTTTCTATTTTCTGCTGTGGAAAACTGGATTTTTTTTTTTTGAATTGGTAAATGTATAGATAAGTAACCAATGTACAAAAGGGGGGACAAGGAAGCAATCCATGTCCAAGACAAAAGCGTCACCGCGCCCACAACAAAACAAAAGGGGGCCGGGACAATCTCGACTACTCTAGTTCTCCTAGTCTATACTTCCCTCCTAACTCCAATAAAAAAGTCCCCATCTATTTTGTTAGTCTTCCTATCCACGACTTCTCCGTAGATGTTTTGCCTTTACATCTAACAGAGATACGTGACTGAAATCTTACCTGAAAGATGTTGAACAGTTAGGTAGTTTATGTCCACCGTTGGGTTGAGCGAAGGATTTTAACTTGGAGCTGACTTTTTCCTCCTGTATATATCCCAGAATGATGTGTTATGATAAAGTTTTCTCGGGTTATTTAGCAGGTCAGACCCAAATCAGATTTTGAGTTGGGGACCTGAGTTTTCATGGAAAGCTAAAACTGTTCATTTGTGGATTCACTATTATTTGAAGTGAGTGGATTATAGACAAAGATATGGATGTAGCTCTATCTAGACAAAGAATTTGCATAACCAACTTATGATTACTTTTGTGATTTTGAGGAATATGGAGTATGTGAAATAGCTCATGGAGATGGAGGAAGTTAGATTTTATGCAATTGGTCCAAACCGATGCAGTTAGAAAACTTGAGAATCGGCTAGGATGTATTTTGAACATATTGGTGTAGAAGAGGGCATTTCATTATGACAAGAGAATTAAAGATGGTGCTTTAGTTAACCTTAAAAATGCATCTCAGTCAGATAGGTAATTACAATTTATATTGTCTCTTCGCATATAAATATAGAATAAAAACTATCAAAGGAAAATTTATGCAATTGGTGAACCTTGAAGGACCTGAGGCATAAATGCCATCCATAATAGAAAACCTTGAAGGACCCAAGGAACGATCTGGATACAAATTTCATCTTTTCTGATTCATTTGAAGGAGGGCGAGGGAGGTGCACATTCGCATACCATTGTGTAGTATGTGCATCCAACCTTTTAAACTTTAATTAAAAAAAAAAACTTCATAACTTTTTAAAACTAAACATAGATACCCATAAGTGTTTTGCATGTGTTAAGACAGTATTTAAGTTCCTTAAGAGTGGATTTTGGGGATGTGGGAATGGTAATTTTTTAAGATGGCACAGAGAAGAAAGAGAGAATTAAAATTATGGAATCAGGTTTCTCTATTGTGGATGACCTAAGAAGTAAGACCTGATTGATTAAGCCTGAAGGAATTTGATTCTTGAGGTTTGTTTCCGCTTATCCTCTTTTAAGGGATTAGTTTTACTTGTCCATGTAGTAGGATATCAAATTTCATATGGTTGTGTTTGTATAGTAGGTTGGTTCTCTGTTAGTTTAGTTTTGCAGAATTAAACCTTGTCAGCTTCAGTGGAAGCCTTTTAGTTGCTAAGGCATCTCCATGACACTATGACAGCATAAACTTTACCTGCTGCAAGGGACCGAAATGTAATTATATGTCAATTGAATTTAGGACTATAATGAACGTATTAACTCTTTTTTTAAAAAAATTTTACATATTATAAATACTCTGTTCAAACTTGATCAGAACACTAACGTTTTTTTTTTTGTACATTATCTTTACTGCAGCAAAGACCTCACCATCCAGTGCGCCAGATTCCATCACAAATGTGGTGCAAGAACTTTGGAAAAAAAGATTACTAGGGCTTTCTCAATAAGTTGATCCAGTGCCCGGTTGCTTTTCCAACTTTTCGAGATAAAACCTGCATTTCTTTAATCAAGTATGTTTGAATAGCCTCCACTTGCCTTTGCATATTTTGCAATAATCTGAATACTTGAATGCCTCAGCAGATGATCATTTTCCAGAATGTGCTGCCTGAAGTTGTTTTTTTTCCGTGGTTTTGTCAAATGTACTTCAGTTCGATTACAGAAAAAAAATGTACTTCAGATGTTTGTTATATTATAGCTTTGTCGTGACCAATATGATTACACCAATGTCTTGTGCCTTCATGTGGAGTCAATTTGTGTTCCCAAACAATCATCTACTCTGTTCCAGCATGGGTTGCTTCATATTTGGTTCTTGGGAAGCAGATCTCTCTTAGCTTTTGTCTGAGGCTCACAATCACGGTTAGGCTAGCCATTCGTGTTACTTTTTGGGTTGTGCAGAGTCAGTTTAGCAAACGAATGGAAAGTGGAAAATTACAACTTTGAACGAAAGGTGGAGTATGAGTGGTAGCCTTACAACCTGGGCAGATCATGGTTGCAACTTGCAAGAACAACCCTGAATGAAACTAGTTAATGTGCCGCTTGTGTGGGAGAAGCAAACTCCATGGAGAACCAAGACATTATACAGCAATTTGACTGAGCCATCAAATCATCATCATGAAACATCTGAGGTGTCGATCCTTGCTCTATTTCCGTTCGAAAATACATGGTTTTTTTTAGCAATTTGCACAAGTTTTAATAAAATATTTTACTTTAAAAAATATCATCATTTTACTAAATTTTATTATTTTTTAATACTCCCTCCGTTCAACAAAACTTGTCGTTTACTATTCATGCACGTTTTTTTAGAATGATAAAAACTATATAAAATATTTATTTTTTTAAAAATTTTTTTTAACAAGTTTGTACTTATTAATAATAACTACGAAATTGTTAAAAAAAATTATTTAAAAAGTCGATATTTTATATAGTTTTTAGCTCCTAAAAAAGCGTGCATGAATAGTAAAACGTCAAGTTTTGTTGAACGGAGGGAGTACTTACTACACATTTTAACCAATCAAAATCCTTTAAAAAGTAAAAAATACACAAATCAATATAAATCATTACAATCCTCTACCTAGAAAACATAAAAACTATCTATTTTGAAACAAAAAAATCATCTAAAGTTGGACTCGACCCGAGAATCCGACCTGACTCACTCAAACTTGGACTCAACCGAAAATCTAGTATCATGTAAAACCCAAACCTGAACTCGAGTCAGACCCATTTTGACCGCTACTCGACTCATCTTTGACCCGATCCGAACAAGACTCGACTCATCCTTATAATTATTTTAATTGTCTTATTTTTAAACATTTAAATATTGTGAATTGCATATAATGAGACCTAATATAACTAAATGAATGATGTTTAATAGTCAATAATTAAGATAAACAAACAATAATCATCATTTTATAATAAAACTAAATGTGACCCGATTTGATCCAACCCGAACATGACCCAACTTGAAATCTATTTCCCTCGAACTTACCCAACTCGAAAACCTACCCGACATGACTTGAACCCAACCGAACATACAATATAGTTATACTCGACCGTCTCGACATATGATCTCACTTGACATATGACCGATAACTCTATAAAAGACTTATTATAAGGTGTTAAGTCATATATCGTCAAACAATTGTATCGTTAGAAGGTCTCATGACAAAAAAAAAACACATAATTAGATTTACATTTGATGATATTTGACTTTGAAAGTTTATATCACTAATGCAACCATTTATACAATTGGTGATATTTGTGCTAATTTTCCATTTATGATAAAAAAGAAGAAGAAGATTTTTTTAAAAAGATTGCAAAATTTTGAAGGAAGAAAAAAAGTAAATTAATAAAATAGAGAAAAAAACTAGAAAAGTGAAAATTACAGTGTCACCTCAAATGTCTTATAATTCAAATTTTTATCTATTGAAGAACATAGCCATAAACATTTTACATCGGACAAAAAAATATTATCAAGAAAAAAATTACACATTAAATGGGAAAAACCTAAACTAAATTATTTTAAACTTAATTTTGCACGGTTCCCTCCTCTCGGTTGGAGAAACATTGTTTGAATATATTAACACGGATCACCTTGCTAATGTGGTAACGGGTAAGTATGAATGATGGATGCTTTTTGTGTCCTCAATTCGGGCAGCAGAAGCCCATGCTCTCAGGAATGGATTAATCTTAACATTCAGCATATCAAAGTCGAAGGAGATAATTTGTGTGTTATTAATGCAGTGATGGACGATTGGAATTGCCCGTGAGATATTGAAGTGATTATTTCAGATTTCCGTTTGGATTTACTAAAATTTAGTAACGACCAAATTCAACATGTCTATAGGAAAATCAACTATGTAACTTTTCTGGGTCACATCTTAACTACTACTCGAATTTCTTTTGATAACGAATTGCAAATTCTCGTCCCTCTAGGGTGGACCACGACGCGTGCACAATATTCCCTAATCTCTTTTCTATTAAAAAAATATGGCAAAATTGCAGAAAATCAACCGTTAAAACTATTTTTTTTGCAAAGTCACATCCATCACAAAATTTCCATTACTTGAATGTTAAAGTGCGTGAAAAACCAATTATATCCCTTGTTATTATTATAATTTTACTTTATCCAATCGGTATTAATTAATTTTTACCCTTTTAACATGTTTTTCAAAAGTAATTTTTTTATATAAAATATCATTTTTTATTTATAATTTCACACTTATTAGTAAAAACACTCTATAAAAAGTAAATATAATTGATGTTTTATATACTTTAAAAAGGGCTACTTGAAGAAAATAAAATTTTAAAAAATGATATTTCATATAGTTTTTATTATTCTAAAAATATGTTCACTATTCCACATACATTAAAAACTATATGAAACATTATTTTTTTTAAAAAAAAATTATTTTCTTCAAGTATCCCTAGTATTACACATTTTTTATATGTATAAAACATAAATTACACATCAAATTTTAATAGAGTTTTTTTGTAAGTATGAAGTTATTTTCTTTAAGAAATTATTTTTTGATATTTTATAGCGTTTTTTGCTTTTGAAAAACATGTCAAAAAGTTAAATATCAACTAATACCAATTGAATTGAGTAAACTAATAATAAAAATAAGGGGTATAATTGAATTTCCACACACTTTAACATGCAATTAACGAAAATTGGGTGATGAGTGTGACTTTGCAAACAAAACGGTTTTAATGGGTCAATTTTCATTTTAAGAGATGATCTTCTGCAAAACACCCTATCTAAAGGGTGGTTTTCTCAATTTTGCGAAAATATTTATCTTTAGTCTTTACACTCCAATTTTGATGGAATGATTTTGGAAATTTATTTGTTGCTTTTATACTAGTCTCCTCATTTTCTACTTCCCTTTCTATTTCTTTCTACGTGCCGAATATATCGAGTTCGAAGTGAATTTTTCACTCTCTCCGTGTCGGTCTCTTTCTTGCTTATCCCTCTGCAATTTCCTCATCACTGTAAGCACTGCCCTTGAAGCTTCCAGTTGTGCATCCATTGTTGTTTTCGCGTTTGTTAATGATTTCCCTCTTTTGTTGATCTGACATTTTTTATTTTGACTTTTTTGGAGTGTGGATGTGGAGACTCGCGCGATCCGCCGTAGCGGCCTCGAATCTCCGCCGTGATTGGCGATGCTACAATGTAATTCCCGGCCCCAGTCACGTCCACAAGCGTGGTGCTGATATTCTTCACGATCCTTGGTTCAATAAGGTCTCTTTTCCTGCTAATCTTTTTTTTTTTTTTTTTTAAATATCTTTGTTGATTTTGTCGGTTTCATTTTTTTTTCTCCCTGTGATTTCGGAGCGAATCGAGGAATCCTCTTTTGTAATTGATTTGGTGGAACTGGTGAGATTTTTGGAACTGAAAATCTTGAAGGGACGATTTGGAGCTCAGAGTAGAACAAATGAAAGGGGCTTAGATTTGTTGTGAAATCATCCACATTTTGGACTCATCGCTTCCTATTTTGGACGATTAATTCATTGCTATCAGTGCAACTGTAAATCCGAGCTCTTAGAATTACATCAACGGCCGGATTTAGTGGCAAAAGAAGAGGATTGTCTTGTTTGGTCTTTTGTCTTTCTTTGTCCTTGACGCAAATTCAGTAACACGTGATGGAATTAATTGTGAATTGTCCTGTAAGCAATTTTCCTTAAACAGGATAGATCTAATCTGGTAGGGAGATCTGAATCTGATAGAGGTCAATGGAGTTCGGAATCTTATGGCATAGGGATTTTGTGCATCAAATCAACTGAAGTTATTTAACAACAACAAATTAACTTTAGTAAAAGCTACTGAAAGATGCCAAATTATTAAATTATTTGTTATTGGATTGTGTTCACTGTTCATAAGCTGTAATATCATAATCCAAAATATCATGTCTAATTTTAAGCTCTCCTTTATGCAGATTATTTTCCAGTTTCAGTAATAATATTTATATAGATAGATCATTATCTCTTTGAGCAGGAGACTGGATTTCCTCTGACAGAAAGAGATCGTCTTGGACTCCGTGGTCTTTTGCCGCCTCGTGTTTTTACGTTTGAGCAGCAATATGAACGTTTTAGTATGTCTACTCCCAACTTCTCATAAAATCTTTGTGCTTAAACTTACATCTGTATATCTAAGACTGAACTAGTGGATTTGACAGTGGACATGGTAAACTGAACTTGAACTATCACCGCTTTCTGATATTGCATCTATTCTACCTGTTCATTGAAGATGAGTCTTAATTGTTGCTATCTTGATCAGTTCAATATGTTCTTGTTGGTACATATGGGTTTTATTAATGCTTTGAGGTGTGAAAGATCACTTTATTTTCAGTGATATTTGTCCCCACTAGTTGCTGTTGGGTTACAAACAAATTCACTCCTAAGCATACAACAAAGCCCTAGAATAGATCAGTCAGACAACAAATCTAAAGAGTTTTCTTCAAGTTATTTGAGAAGGAGAATAATTTTAAGTATTTATAGGAGAAGAAAATAACTACCATAATGCAGTTCATAGGGAAGCTATTTCAGTTATAGCAGTTGGCGGGAAATCAGTCAGACAGATGTGGACCGCAGATTTCTGCGCCACATGTCCAACTCTGGTTAAACACAAATAATCCCCAAATTCAGAGAATATCTAGTTCCCTCCTAACCCTTGTGGGAAACTAATTATTAGTCTAATATGAAGACTTTCCAACAGCTCTGCCTTATTGCTGAACTTAGATTCACTGGATCAGTAGAACTAAGGCTCAGTAACAGTTCATCTAAGCTTATATGAAGCTTTGTGTTTTAATTTTTAATCTTTGGGGAACTTCTCTCGTCAATTTTTGTAGTATATTATTAGGGATTATTAAAGGCCACTAGTTTGGACAGAGATCATCTATAGCATAAATGATTTGTTTCTATAATAACATAAATGAAATTTCTCATCTTCATTAGGATTATGTACCAGAATTGAAGGTAGAGAAGAAAAGCTGGTATTGCCTGGACAATGACATGCTATATTGTTAGGAAATGAGTGAGTTTGAGGAGAAGGAAATCTCTGTAGAAAAACTACTTATTTAGAGCTGTAGAAGAGAAGTTTTGAGCCATGAATTACAATGGCAGAGCCCTGTATAAATACAGGAAAAGAGGAAACCTAAAAGATATAAGTAACCCATAAAAGTAGCCTAGGTAACAAAACCTAATGCCTATAGTACAACCTAACATTAATAGCTGAATAATAAGGCCTAAAAGTAGGCTAACATAACCCAACAAAGAAAACACAGAATAATTCAGCATAGCAAATCCAACATATGTATTATAACCAGTGAGAAAGTATATCGTTAGGGTTCCCTAAGAACTTGTGCACATATTGAAAGAAGTCCAAAAATAGTTCAGGTCATGATTGTGAGAGATGTAGTTGTATTCACCAGCTTTCTATATATACTGGTTTGAAACTTCTTTTATTATTTAGGTACAAAAAGTATAAATGATTAAAAGATTGTTTTATTTGGTGTATTTGTGCATTCCGTCATTAGCTAACCGCTCTTAGCTTTATCTGTTACAAGTTCATTTATTGCCTTGTATATCATTTTCTTAACTTTTGATGATTCTGTTTTTCTGTCATCTTCACTAGTGCAATCTTATCGGTCACTGGAGAAGAATACACATGGCCAACCAGATACTGTTGTATCCTTGTCAAAATGGAGAATCTTAAATAGATTACATGACAGGAATGAGACATTATACTATAGAGTAAGTGTCGATTTGATCTTTTAGAAGCTGTTATGAATTTAAGCAATGACCCAAGGTGATTTTGGTATTGTCTCAGGTTCTTATTGATAACATCAAAGACTTTGCCCCGATAATATATACTCCTACCGTGGGGTTGGTGTGTCAAAACTATTCAGGTTTATTTAGACGGCCACGTGGAATGTATTTTAGCGCAAAAGATAAAGGAGAGATGATGTCTATGATCTATAACTGGCCATCTCACCAGGTATGTTCTAAGCAGCATTTATGTAGATGCATATGATATGGTTGTCGTTTAGTTTTTGATATGTCAATGTTAAGCAATTTAAGCCTAGAAATAAAATTTTAGTGTTGAAAAAAGATATCAACCATTCAGCAATTTTCAGCTCTAGAAGATCCAGTCTTTATCCTTTTTCTTCTATTCTAGGGTTGCTTTGTCTGACTATGGTTAATTCATAATACTGTAGCTCGCAGTATTTTTTGCTCGTGATTGATGTAGGTGTTAATATTTTCTTAGTTAGAGGGTCCAGCTATTGTTTTGAAACACTCAAGGGTTCATATATATTGGCAAAAGTAGTACTAGTATGATTGTGGGGTAGAAGGGTATTTCATGGTAGAAGATCTTAGTATATACTTTATCTACTATGTAGATATCGTGAAGGCTTAGTTGGTGCCTTCTTAGATGTTCCTAGTGAGTTGGGAACTCATAAAAGCTTGGTTGTCTTCTCTAATGACTCATTAAAACTTGCTTGGAATCTCATACTTACTTAAATGTGATTTTTTTCACTGGACCTTTATGCCCCTAGAGAATCTTCCTTGATGTAAGACTAAACAGTGGCATGAAGTGGGTGTTATTTTTTTATTCCATAGTCTCTGCACAACGCCTATGTAGATTCTCTTTCCAAGTCACTGATTCATAATGCTCAAACTAGAAGATTTTTTTGGGGTTGTTTTCAGTGAATATATTCAGATGAAAACCATTCTCTCCAAAAGGAAAAGAGAATGGTTGTTTTCAATGATTAGGACTTTAAAAAACACTTAAGTGGATAAATAAAAAATTTCACTCGCCAAACTAAGGGTAAGTACGTAAAATCCAAACTATAATTTTCTTTCATATACACGATTTGCTGTTTCAAACCAAGCAAATATACATTGCCTAGCATGAGAGTTCATGGGGAAAAAATCTAGGTAGGGTAAAAAGGATTAAGACTTAATACAAGTACCTGAACTTACCTAGGAGTACAAAAGACTTGACCATACTAAGGGTCAAGTGTAAAAGTACGAAAGTGCTTCACAAAACAAAAGGTCAAGCAAAATCAAGTTGTTACTTGGTATATTTTGATCAATTTATTGTTCTTGCTATAATGTGCTCTATGTAAGCCATCAGGAAAATAAGCTCAATGTATATTGTTTTCGATGCTTACTTCAAGACCTCTGGATTATATAATGCATGTGTAATTACTAATCTTTACTAGTTAAGGTACTTACTGGAGGCTGGGCCCTATCTTTAGATGATCCCTTACTCTTTTTGTTAATATAAGCAGGTTGATATGGTAGTTATCACAGATGGAAGCCGCATTCTTGGCCTTGGGGACCTTGGAGTTCAAGGAATCGGAATTCCGATTGGAAAACTTGATGTCTATGTTGCTGCTGCAGGCATCAATCCGCAAAGAGTAGGTTTTAATGCACTCTCCTAGTTTGTACATTCCTTTGAAGAGATTGGTTTGCATGTTCTATTTGATCTGACAATTTATTTTGATCTTGAAAATTTTAACAGGTACTCCCAGTTATGCTTGATGTGGGTACCAACAACAAAAAGCTACTCGAAGATCCGCTTTGTAAGTAGCATCCTGTGGAAGTTGTCGATATATTTGCTGTGTACTTTATGATGATTTCATTGGTTCTTGCAAGTTGTCTATATCTTAACTGTGTTCCTTGTTTTTGTACTATTGCTATAATCCAATAAAAATCTCCATTGTTTCCTTCTACTAAATCTCTGTTAAACACGAGATTACAGCGAATGTATGACCTTATGTGTCTATTTTCAGTCCTCTGCAATATATTTGTCTAACATCAACACACTGATTTGTACTCAATTTGCCAGAAAGAAACCACTGGTGCTTTATCAGTAACACCAAGGTGTGTTGCATCTGTATCAGCACATTATCACCGTGTTAGAAACCTTCTTAGGCCTTGCCAGTTATTGACTTATCGCATGAGCAATAAGTATGTTTGCCAAGCATAATGCATACCTTAGAAAATTAGTAGCAATGATAATGTATTTGGGAGATCACTGATGTTCTCATTAAGTTTTCAAGATTCCTAGATTTGTCAGTGTTATAAATTTCTTGTAACTCCTTTTGGACAGTGATGCTTAAAAGACAATTTTGTCAAGAAGATTACTTGATGTTCACTAGAAGTGGAGGTTTTTTCTCTGTGATTTTTTAATATCTTGAAGCTGGCAATTCCTTGTGAGTGATAATTAATTTTTCATCACTTGGGCCTATGTCTGTGTTTAGTAGTGAAGTTTATCTGACACTAGATTTTCTGACTGACAGAAATATCATTTTTCGCTTCATTTGATTATAATTTTTTAGATTTAGGATTACGGCAACCTAGATTAGAAGGGGAGGAGTATCTTTCTGTCGTTGATGAATTCATGGAAGCAGTTCATACACGTTGGCCGAAGGCTGTTGTACAGGTTTGTTCCGTTCAGGATCTATAGCATCGTCATTTGTTTTTTCTTGCATATGAACATCTTACATCATTGTTGTTGTTGACAGTTTGAGGATTTCCAAATGAAGTGGGCCTTTGAAACTCTGGAACGATTTCGTAGAAGGTTTTGCATGTTCAATGATGACATACAGGTCAGTTACTAAGTCTGTTATAATCCGTAAACAATATGCTGTATGTTACACTGAGACTGCCACACAGATCCTATATGCTATCAATTTTCTGGTTTATTGGTGTGGATGTGTTCTTAAATTCCTAGATTTCAGGGCACTGCTGGGGTTGCATTGGCTGGTCTATTGGGTGCTGTGAGAGCACAAGGCCAACCATTGAGTGAGTTTGTGAATCAAAAGATAGTTGTGGTTGGAGCTGGAAGGTATATAAATTAAACTATTTACGCAATGACTGCGTAGGTGCATTTACAATTTCTTTTAAATATTTTGTTTCTAATATTCCTCTGTTAGGTGTTTTTGGGATTGAATATTGATTGATATCCTATTTCGTTCTTCAGTGCAGGGCTTGGTGTTATTAACATGGCTGTGAAGGCTGCGTCTAGGATGGCTGGGGCTAACGGAGTTACTTCAAATCACCAATTTTATCTACTAGATAAAGATGTAATGTGCTGCTCTATGCTTCAATAAATGGCTGACAAACTTCTTTTATTCTGAATGTGATTCTTTTGCATTTTAACTTTATTAAATAAGCTATTGTTTATACGATTTGGTGATCTTTTCTTCATTTGATATGATTTGTGTTCATTTTCAATGGAGTTTGACGTAGACACATTGTTTGTCTTTTTTATGATGTTATGCATCCTGGCATTCAACTTCAACCTTATATGGAGCATGTGATAAATTAACAATGATTTTGTAGCCTCAAACTTAGCCCCCCTTGGTTTTATAGTAGGTTAAGGTAGTTGTTACCCTCGTGAGTCTAGTCCATATTCAATTTATTGTTCATTGATCATAATTCTAATCATTACCCTCTCATTTTTCATATAAAATTTGTTTCATTCCTCCCATTTCATTCCCTAATGTTAACATAGTGTAATAGACTAATAGCTATATTCGCATGATTTACATGTACTCTTTGATTTGATCTTTTACGTGTACCCTTTTTTTTAATACTTTTTGACAAAGGTCACATGGCATTTTTGTCAACACTTTGAAATTAATTGGAAAATGTTCTTGTAATGCAGGGTCTCATCACAAAAGAGAGACAAAATGTGGATCCTGCTGCTGCTCCGTTTGCTAGAAATCCGGCTGAGTCTAATGGTCTCAAGGAGGGTGCCAGTCTTCTTGAAGTGGTAAATGTTTTCTTTTATGCTTTCTTTCATCACTTAAAAAATGATTTTCTGCCAGATACGAGAAACAAAAATATAGATTGGAGTTTGATGGTGTTCGAGTGTTAAAGGTGAGATTGCAAAGAGGAATTCTATGTGACAAACTGTTTATGTACAGGTTAAGAAGGTAAAGCCTCATGTGCTTCTCGGTCTCTCGGGGGTTGGTGGCATCTTTACTGAAGAGGTGTGTATTTCTCTGGTTTTTTCTTCTTTTTCTTCCTTTTGTTTGAAAACAACGTACCTACCCTTCTATTACTCTCTTCAGATAATATACTGTGGATTTGTGATGTGCATGTAATTTCTATGGTTCCCAAGCGTGTTTTACCGACCCTTCTTTTGCTTTTTCCTTGCACTGATTTTTTATTTTTATGTGTTGAATAATCATCTATGATCTATGCTTAGAATGCGTTGCTAGATCTTTGCTCTAGAAAGCAAACTATACATGGAACAATAAAGCTTAAATCGGAGTCATGGAAGCACTGATATTTATTTTTGATAGAAACCAAAATAAAATCAGTTAGAGCAGGGTATTGGGGGTCAGGGTATATGCAACTTTCCTTGAGTACCTCGAGTCGAGAGGGTATTTCCAACTGACCCAGAAGTGCCATACATACAATGATGCTTCATTAGTAGCCGATTTGACTTTTCATAAGCTGCCCCTTTTGAAACTATGGCCAAAGTGAACTTGCTCTAGTTATCACTTTTCAGTATATGATTTGCAGTGCTTTTGACTTGTTGTAAAATTACATAAATTTTTTGCTTGGGATGGGATCAGGTGCTTCGGACTATGGGGGAATCTGACTGCCCTAAGCCTGCCATTTTTGCGATGTCAAATCCAACAACTAAAGGTTTCTTTATTTCAACATGCTTCATAATATTATTTTTGTCATTTTCATCACCAACTTATCCCTTAAAATTCCGTTACATCTCATTTTGTTTTTATTTCTAATTGGACAGCTGAATGCACTCCTGCTGATGCTTTCAAATATGCTGGAGAGCATATAGTATTTGCAAGTGGAAGTCCTTTCCAAAATGTTGATTTAGGTATTCTCTATGGGATATGCCAATGTTTTATTCTAAAGCGTACCACTTTAGCCATTGAAACAGCATAACTTCTACTAATGGAATCCGATTTGGAAGGTCTTATGTTTTACTATGGTTTCTACTTACTGATATTTCTTTGAATCAACCCTTGTAGGGAATGGAAAAGTATGTCATGTGAATCAAGCCAACAACATGTATCTCTTTCCAGGGTAATTTCTATTTTTAGAAACGTAATTTGTGTGTGTTGATATGATTTTTCTGTTATTAAAGTGAAACAATTTTTGCTTGTGATACAGGATTGGTTTGGGAGCACTAGTTTCTGGAGCCCGTATTATCACAGATGAAATGATGCAGGCTGCTTCTGAAAGGTAAAAAGAAAAATTGATTGTTCTTATTTCATGAAATATAAGCTTTATAATTGCATTTTAACTAGACCTTTGCTGTTAGTTTGGATACAAAATAAAAATAAATTGGATGAATAGATCAGCTATGCATCTCTTTCCCTTATCTTTTCTTCCATCCTGGTGGAGTATGGTTGGCCTCAGTTCAGTATGGCACTAACTGACCGAATTGGTACTGAATGTATCATGTGATTGATTTTTGCTGTATGAAATTATGCATTTTTTTCTGTTGCATTGGATAAAGGGGTGGATTTAAAAATAAAATAAAATTTCCTTGTACCATTTTGTAATTGTTTCTCTTTTCTGTATGATTCTAAGTTTATAACTCGTAGTTTTCTGGTGATGCAGCCTAGCTTCATATATGACTGATGAGGATACCCTAAAGGGAATTCTGTATCCTCCTGTTGAAAGGTCATGTTCCTTCATTTTAAGCAGTGCTCAAGTTCTTATTTTGAATTTTTTTTTTATTATTTAATGTGAGAATGTAGTCAGATTGATATGAGAATGGCTTTATTATCCAGTCTTTTGAGTATATGGGGATGAAACCTCTGAGGTGGTCTACTGGTGTTTCTTAAACTATGGAAGGGGAGGATTTAAAAAAGAGTTTTTTTTAGGAGATCATTAGGATCCGATAGCCATAAGAAACTAAATAGTGGTATTGGTTACCTACTTTGATTCCCAAATGAAGAACAGGGAATCGACCTACATGAATCGTCCCATTATCTATGTTTATCAGACAGCCTAATAGGACCTAATCAGCTTATAGCTTGGTTGTGGCTTCAGCTAATGGTATTTTCAAGTGTATATGAATTTCCAAAGGGGTTTAAGTGTTGATTCTCAAGTCTAAGACAGATGGGAGAGAAACATTACTAAAACTCTAAAAGTGACGTGTTCTCTTGAAAAATCACCTAAACCTGAGTAGCATTTGTCTTTGGCTACCTTTCTTACGGTAAATTTTAAATGTGGATTGTTGGAGGATCCACCTGCAGCTTCCTGGAAAAGCTACATCTATTCATTTGGCGAATAGACTTTGGTTGCCCATTGTGTGATTTACCTCTTTGATAAGTCCCAGGTCAGGGTTTTTTGGGTTCCCTTGATGGAAAATCAAAGAAGAAATACACTATAAAAAAAGCAACATTTATGGGCTAAAAAATTCTCCAAGGATGGGTATAATTCAAGCTATAATTGTGACACCAATTCTAAAAACAAACCCTAAATGCAACACTTCCATGCACCATATGTTGGAATGAACAAAAGTGAAAACCCAAACATATCATATTTCCCAGACTTATACTGAGTGCACTAGTCAAGGGTGTTGGTTGTCTCCTTTGTGCACTGGTTCTAAGCTTGTCAAATACTGTCTATGCTAACAATTTAGTTCATCATCCAGCATACGAGAGATCACCGCTGAAGTTGCTGCTGCTGTCTTAAGAGAAGCTGTTGCGGAAGGTCTTGCTGAAGGATATGGAGACGTGGGGCCAAAAGAGCTCAGCCATATGTCAAAAGTAATTTTATTTTTTTTTTGCAGAAAAGAAAATGAAAAATCATCATCTAAAATATTTTCTTGTCTTTCGATTTTCAGTTTATATATCCACATCTGAAGTGTAACACTAGTATATATGCCCCCTGATTTGGACCTTAGCCTTGTAGATTTTCCATCGTTTCCTTGCTATCTGTATGCTTTATTGCAGCAGCTGAAATCACTTCACCTGTTCCATTCATTATGTATGTTTGTTATATAATGCAGGAGGAGACTCTGCAGTTCGTTAAAAAGCATATGTGGTTTCCCGTCTACAGCCCTCTAGTCCATGATGAATGAAACGCTCCATAGCTCCCATTCTTGAAGGTCCTATCGTCTTCAAGGTTTGTGTAATATTACTTACAGCTATACCTTGTCAGGTATGCAATCAACGTATCCTACCACAAACAAGTGGGGTTGTAAAGAGACATAATGGAATGTTACGCTCCGGTGGTGTCCACTTTCCCTGCAGGATGTTATTTTGTCCGACAATGTACCATCGGACGTTGGCAGCGGTTTGGCCCCCCTTTTTTGTTGTTGTTTTAATAATACTCTTCTTTTTAGTTCTAAATAAAGCACAGCTTGGTTTCTTGTTCACATCTGTGGCACAATCAGAACAGTAGTGCTACTACTATGGGGCAAGCAAGATTTGGATGCATGAACTCATCTCTCTAGATGATAATGGTAGTACCTTGGTGAGATCGGCGGGGAGTAATAAAATGGGGCAGTTAAAAGCAATAACCTCCCAATTTACCCTTAAAATCCAATTTATGTACCATATGTAGTTATGGAGTAAACGCATTTATCGACCAATACAAAAAAACAAAAAACAAAAAACAAAAATTCTGTTTACCACAGGGTGAAACTATTGTCTAGTGCATGATTGGCCATGAAAAAACAATGGAAAACAAAGGATTTCCGTGTCCCGGTAAGAACCATACATAACACTCTACACTCTGTATAAAAAAAAACTCTTCATATAAAGTTTCTTATTATTGTGATGCTTTGATGTATACCCTGGCACACAATAATTCCAACCCTACATCCTCTTATTAGTTTTGGTGGTTGTAAATATCTCGATACTTAATGCATGGGTTTGAGCATAAGTTGATATGTTGGCCGGATTGTTAGATTAGTAAAGAGTTTACTTTGGGCCTATTTTTTCTCTTGCTGTATTGTTGGACTAGGACTGTTAGTAAAAGTCCGGCCCACTATTTCGTTCTATAAAAGCCCGAACTTGTAATCTTCTGGAATTCAATTTACACACAATACAGATTTTCTCCATTCTCTCCAGTTCACCTCTCTCACTTTCAATCACGAAATCTCGTTCAAATCTCAGGTCGAATTTTGTTTCCAACATGGTATCAGAGCTAGATCTGATGATTTGAGCGTTGTTTGGTTCCATTTCCAGCTTTCGTTTGCTGTGATTGACTTCGATTTGCTCTATTTCGATTCCTGTATTTTTTCTTTCCCGCCATGGGTGAAGAAACGAAAACAGATAAAATTGATCCAAACGATCCTTATTTCATTCATCCTAGTGATCATCCTGGTTTGATTTTGGTCACACCTGCTTTCGATGGAAAAGGATTTGGGGAATGGAGGCGTTCAGTTCGAATTGCCTTGTCAGCTAAGAACAAAACCGGATTCATCACTGGGAAGATTGACAAGCCGAGTTAGGACTCTTCTAAGTTGATTTTGTGGGAAAGATGCAATGATATGGTTATATCATGGATCGTCAATAGTCTTAGCCCTGAGATCAAGCGAAGTGTTATCTACAACACTACCGCTCATGCGATCTGGCGTCAGCTAGAGTCGCGCTTCAGCAAAACCGGAGGAACACAGCTATATGCTAAGCAGCAGGAATTGAATACCACGGTGCAAGGTACAAGCTCCTTTTCATCCTATTTCACTAGAGTTAAATCGATTTGGGATGAGTTAGACAGTATGAAGACTATGACTGGTTGTGCTTGTGGTTGTAAGTGTGGATATGTTGACTATACTTCGAAATCTAATGAGGATCAAAAGGTTATTCAGCTTTTGATGGGGCTAAATGAGTCTTATAAATCGATGAGAGGAACAATTCTGTTGATGGATCCCCTTCCTGATATAGATCGAGTCTATTTTTTGATTGAGCAAGAAGAGCACCAGAGGGAGGGGAATCCGAGTGCTAATACTGGATCTAGCGATGGAGTATCTATGCACGTTAAAATTCAGTCTAATCAGACAAGTTCTAAGGCTCTAGGCTCTGGATCTGGTGTCAATTCAGGCTCTAATCCATCTCATACTGGGAATTCTAGAAATACTTTTGATAGAGGCAATTTTGAGAAGGGAAGAGGAGATAGAAAACCATTGTTTTGCACCAACTGTAAGAAGACTAATCATACAGTTGATCAGTGCTTCTTCATTATTGGCTTTCCTCCTGGTTACAGCACCAACACCAATCCTTCCACCTCTAATGCTAGTAGAGAGAGGAATGAGAATACAAACAGGAGATTTGCAGGATCAGTGTCTCAGTCTCAGAAGCCAGACTTTTCTAGTGATCAGATAGCTCAACTGGTGGCCTTATTGCAGTCTTCAGGCTCGTCTTCTTCTCATGGAAAGGAGCCCAGTGGTGATGATTTTGCTGGCTTCTCAGGTATGATGCTTTCAACACAGGTTCTTAATGGTCTTGTTTGGATTATTGACAGTGGAGCTAGTGGTCATATGTGTAGTGATATCAGGCTATTTCTCAGTACTTTTGATCTATCTAAGCCCTTCAAGATCACATTGCCTACTGGAGAGATGACACAGATCACTAAGGCAGGCACCATTGAGATCTTGCCAGGGCTCACTTTGCACAATGTCTTATTTGTTCCAAATTTTGTCTGCAATTTGATATATGTGGGCAAAATTATCAAGGAACTCAATGCTTTTGTCATATTCACTGCTAGAGGTTGCTATTTGCAGGCTCCTTCTATGAAGAGCCCTATGAAGCTTGGAGACATGGTTAAAGATTTGTTTGTCTTGGGATGCAGTCCCCCTGCTCAGTTTGCTGCTCATTCAAATAAGGTGTCTTCTGCTGTGGATGCTTCAGTTTGGCACATGAGGTTAGGTCACCTCCCTCCTCACAGGCTTTGCAAGATGCCTGGGGTTGTAATGACTAATACTTCTCTTTCTACTTTAAAGACATGTTCTGTTTGTGCAAGAGCTAGGCAAGCTTGTTTGCCCTTTCCATTGAGTTCTATTAAAACTGTTGATGCTTTTGCTTTAATACATGTGGATGTTTGGGGACCATATCGTGTGCCTACATATGATAATCATAGACACTTTTTGACAATAGTGGATGATTTTACTCGAAATACATGGGTGCAGCTTCTAGCTGATAAGGCAAGTGCCTTCACTGTGATTAAACAGTTCATAGCCTTTTCTGAGAGGCAATTTGGGAAGCAGATTCGTGCTATTAGATCTGACAATGCTTTTGAGTTAGGGAGTAGTCATGAACACTCTCAGTTCTTTCTTGACAAGGGCATTGTTCATCATAGATCTTGTGCTGCCACACCACAGCAAAATGGTGTGGTTGAGCGCAAACACAGACACATTTTGGAGGTTGCCAGAAGTCTGTTGTTTGAGTCTAATCTCCCTAAGAAGTTTTGGGGGGATAGCATCTTGACTCCAGTTCACATCATCAACAAACTACCTAGTAAGTTGTTGAGAATGCAGTCTCCTTATGAGTTGCTTTATGGTCTTGCACCTAGCTATTAGTATTTGAGATGCTTTGGATGTTTGTGCTTTGCATCTACTTTATCTCAAGGAAGAGACAAGTTTTCTAATAGGGCTTCACCATATGTTTTACTTGGTTATCCTGGTGGGCAGAAAGGCTTCAAACTGTACAACCTGGAAACTAAGGGGGTATTTGTCTCAAGGGATGTGATTTTTCATGAGAATGTGTTTCCTTATAAGTCTATCCCTTCAGCTGCTCATGCTGGTATTCCTTCATTCAATGTCAATCCCCCTTCCTCTCCTTTAGTTGTTGATGAAGATCTAGTGGAGCTTGCCAATCCTCATCATACTGAGAGCCCCCTACCTGCTCCACTTCGACGATCTACTAGAGATCATCAGCCTCCTGCTTATCTTACATATTATGTATGTTCCAGTTGCACAGAGTTTGGTGTTTGCTTCCACACCATTACTTCTACCTATGATTTCCCTTCAGCTACATCACCTGTCTCTTCTCTTCCTGATCATGAGCCTCTCACCTTTCAAGAAGCTTGTGAGTATGATGTGTGGCAAACTGCCATGACAGATGAGTTCAAGGCATTGGATGCCAACAGAACTTGGGACATTGTCACTTTGCCTAAGGGTAAGCGCACCATTAGCTGCAAATGGGTGTATAAAGTTAAGAGAAAAGCTGATGGGAGTATAGAAAGGTATAAAGCTCGATTAGTTGCAAAAGGGTTTACACAGAAAGAGGGGGTCGATTATACTGAAACTTTCTCACCAGTGGTCAAGATGACCACAATCCGAGCTTTAGTTACAGTGGCCTTGCAGAGGGATTGGGATGTGTTGCAACTTGATGTTAACAACGCATTCCTACATGGTCATTTGGATGAAGAAGTTTATATGAAGATACCATCAGGATTGGTTGTTTAAGGTCATAATCAAGCTTGTCTTCTTAAGAAATCCTTATACGGGCTCAAGCAAGCATCTAGGCAGTGGTATGCTCGCTTATCCCTTGCTTTGATCAAAAGAGGATATGTTTTGTCCAAGAATGATCCATCTCTTTTCTACTTCAAGAGGAAAGGTTTGGCCACTTATATTGCTGTCTACGTAGATGACATTTTGATCACAGGCAATGATCATCATGAGATGCAATCTCTCAAGGCATTTTTGGATTCTGAATTCCGTATTAAGGATCTGGGATCTCTTAGTTTTTTTTTTGGGCATTGAGTTTGTCAAGGTTCCTGGTGGTTTGTTGCTCAGCCAGCAGCGGTTTATCAATGACATCTTTCTCGATTTCCCTTGCTCTAGTCCACCTGTGGTTTGCCCACTGGAACCTCACCTTCAGTTGTCTCCAGATGAAGGTCTTTTGATTGAGGATCCTACTTCTTATCGAAGGCTTATAGGGAAGCTCAACTTCCTTGTACATACACGGCCAGACCTTGCCTTCACAGTCCAATTCTTAAGTCAATTTATGCATTCTCCTCGTGTTCCTCATATGAATGCTGCATTACATGTTCTTCTCTATCTCAAAGGGACATCTTCAAAGGGGCTTTTATTGACGAAGAGCTCCAATTTACTTCTCCGAGCCTACTGTGATGCAGACTGGGCAAGTTGCCCCTATTCTCGTCGATCTGTCAGTGGTTACCTGGTGTTTTTGGGGCCTTGTTTACTCTCATGGAAGTCTAAGAAGCAACAAGTTGTATCTCTTTCTTCTGCTGAAGCAGAATATCGATCTATTCGTAGAGTTTGCACTGAGCTGGCCTGAATTACTTGACTTCTCCATGAGTTTTATGTCCCCGACATTGTTCCAGTACCCATCAAATGTGACAACCAGGCCGCTGTATACATTGCTCGAAACCCAGTGTTTCATGAGCGTACTAAACACATAGAATTGGACTGTCATTATGCCCGCGAGAAGGTCCTTGAGGGTCTGGTTACACTTGATCATGTGCCCTCTCACTCCCAGCTTGCTGATTTCCTCACGAAGAACATTCTTGGTGCTCATCTTCGGCCATTACTACGCAAGATCGGAGTCGTTTCTTCGTCGTCTCCATCTTGAGAGGGGGTGTTAGATTAGTAAAGAGTTTACTTTGGGCCTATTTTTTCTCTTGCTGTATTGTTGGTCTAGGACTGTTAGTAAAAGTCCGGCCCACTATTTCGTTCTATAAAAGCCCGAACTTGTAATCTTCTGGAATTCAATTTACACACAATACAGATTTTCTCCATTCTCTCCAGTTCATCTCTCTCACTTTCAATCACGAAATCTCGTTCAAATCTCAGGTCGAATTTTGTTTCCAACACAGATAGATAATATGAAAACCTTAAGAAAATACTGTTAAAAAAAACATACTTGATTTGCATTGATGGTTGCTTCTGCTCCTTTGCATATCAAGGATAAGTCAGCCCAATCAAGCCTTTAGTGAGACGAGCGAGCACCTTTCTAGCATTATCTGTACAACATGATATTTTACACAACTAAATATCAAATATCGTTTCTCTTCATCGAGCAATATGGTCGGGGAGACGAAATCACTTGAACCCTAAATCGAAAGAAGCTGACATCAGGTTTAGGTTTGCTAGTTTGAATCCCAAACTACTTTTTTATGCTAGGAAAGAGATTCGATTCTCTAATGCCTAGAGTGACAAACCGGTAGATGGACTAACCATTATAAACAAAGAAGCAAACAAAACAAACAACAGAAAAGAAAATGCAAAAAATAAAATAAAATACATGTCATAATACAAAGCAATACAAGACAAGATTCCCATAGGGTGAAGGCCGAAACAGATCTCTGTTCTGGGGATAATTTGGCAAAAATTTCTACAATAATGTCCTTATAGGTTATGTTGTTTTTGTTTGCGCCTTTTACTATACTTCCGATCTGTTGTTTTATTTTTCGTATAATTATGAGGGTAGTTTGACATTCCGTGAATAAATGTGTTGCTTCTTCATCGTATTGTTATATTGTGTACATTCCAACGCTACATCTATTCTTTTATTTCGTAGTCTATCTTTGGTTGGTGTTCATTTAGTATATTTTTCCATACAAAGTTTTTCACTTTTAATGTACAGTCTATTTTCCAAATCCAATCAAAGGATTCAGTAATATTCCTTTGTGCTTTTGTAGTATATTCTAAGGCATTGGCAGAATCATCCATTTCTGCTCACTTTGCAGGAGAATCTATCTTCAAACTCTTTTGATGGTATATAAGTACTGAGAATCTGATCTATAATGTCCATTGAGAGCAATTCCTTTAGTTTTCCCATTGATTTATGTTGTCATGTAGTTGGGTCAGTAAATCACCTCTTGATTGTTCTCTTTCATGTCGAAAAATGTTTTTTTTTTTTTACCTTTTTAATAAAATATTATATATTTTAGCCATGGAAAGCTCATAGTCGTGGGCTCGTGGCTAATATTGAGCAGTTGTAACAAAATCAGCTACAAGACCCCATGTCGTTGCAAACTTGAGTGATGTGATGCTAGTTGCCGAGGTGTCGTGGCAAAAACTAATCCAATAGCCACGACAATTTCATGTCATCACTAGATTTCATGGCAAAAAAATTTGTTTGTGGTGGTGTTTTTTAGGGATTTGTGCTTTTTTTTTTATGAGATCTATCATCGATAATGGCTTCTCTTATATGCATTTGGGTTTAAAAGATGAGATTGATGGTAGATGATATCAAGTTCAGATGTTATAGCGTAGGGAAAGGTTGGGGGTGAATATTAGAGATTATTTATATGCATACGAGTAATTATTTATATACAAGTGATTATTCATATACACATGATGAAGGGTTTATTTTCAAACAAATAAATTTATAAGATCGAAACCTATAGCGGGTCAAGTTCGTCCGCAGGGAGAAAGTCAGTGACTCAATTCTAGTTACCAAAGAGCAAGAAATAGCAAGAAGAGATGACAAATGTAGAGATTTTTTGGGTTTTAAAGTTGCTGAATTTTTGGAAGAAAATCAATAATATGAAAGATCTAGGACATAGGGATCACTACAACGATAATCATACAAGCATTGCAATGAATCAAGTAAAAATCATATTTTTATCTATTAAAAAGGTCAACTTGCATCAACCCTAGCAAAGCAATCAATTTATTTTCACAAATTAATAAACTTTACTAACAATCTTAATTAGGTTATCAAACTTGCGTTCAAAATCCTAATTACTATCCAATTCACAATTCAATCTTTCAATTTAATTGCAAAAGGGAATTTCCCCAATTTTCATTGAGCACTTAAGCACATAAAATAGATAAAACCAATCAATTCATCAATTCATAGGAAAATTGCAAGCATAGCTATCGTTGGGATCACCCCAACCCTAGAAAAGGCGACTACTCACGCATAAACATGGTAGACAATGTAAAATTCATGAAATAATTAAAATTCAGAAAATTAAATTGCATAAAAACATGAGAATAATGTCAACAAAGCGTCACAAAAGCCTCACAAAACGTTCTCCAACTTTCGTCGAAGAAATCGCTTCAAAAAGCTCTCAAATCCGCTCACAAACGCTCTCTAAACGTGTGCTGAAAAAAATCGTGGAAGGAAGAAGAACCTCCTAACCCTAAAAATCATATTTATACTTAATAACCCATAAACTAAATTAGGAAATAATAAATATATCAATTTTATCTAAAGTCTATCTAAGGAAAATAGGTAAAAATAATTAAATCCGGGTAAATTAGCTTCGCTGGAGCCCATACCGAGGCAGATGACCTCGGTACCGACCCCCCTTAGGGTCGGTATGACCACTGTTGCCTTTTCTTGTCTCGCCCTTCCGGATTGAGCCTCGTTACCGACCCCCCCTAGGGTCGTTATGGGGTCGGTATGACGGTAGTCCATCTCGGACTTAAAGAAACGCCCGTATCTCCTTCGTTATAACTCCGATTGCTTCCGTTCTTTTTCCTATGCGCTCTAAATTCTCTTTCGCTTCTTTTAAAAGTTGAAAGTTTCTTCAAAAACAGCTCCCAAAATTCTGTAAAACACACAAAAGCTAGTGAAGACATCTATTTCTTATGAAATATGAAAACACATGCAAAAGACACTAAACTCAATGCAAAACTTATGAAAATGACTCAAATTAATGATAAAACATATTGGAAAATATAACTAAAAACATGCACATCAACACATAATTACTATAATTAAGATATTATTTCTATACAAGTTGTCATATTACTCCAATATATAAGTTATTATTTTCATGTGTACAAGTGATTATTCGTGTGTATATATAAGCAATTTATGAATATCACAGTGTGAAGGTGACTTAATGGCCATTGTTTGACATGTCGATGAGTAGTTTTTAAGAAATTGATGCATTATTTAGTGAATTGAGAATCACTATTCATAGATAGAAGCTCAATTTTGCTAGCTAGTTCGGAATTTGTATTCAGAATATGATAAACATTATTGGTAGAAGCCTAATTTTGCTAAGTTTGTTATGTTGTTTAGAATTTTTATAAATTGATGCATTATTCGTTGGGATGTGAACAATTATGTATAAGTACGTAAGATATTTTGTAAATATTAAAATCGATCAATGAATTAATAAACAAGTTTTATTCAATGAATCAAGAATCATTATTCGCCTAGGCCGATGTGATTCTGAGAAGATGACACTTAGGAAGGGAGTGGAGGAGAGGCAAAAAAAAAAGGAGTAGCTAGGATAAACGAGATTGGTTGAATTAGCTAAAGTGAAGGAGAATACGACACATCAGCAAAGTCTTCTAAATTAAAGTAGTATATAGATATAGATAGATATATAGATTTGTACGTACATATGTGAGATATTTCAAATTAATTACAATTATATTTAAATATAGGGTGATTTTGGTGATTATACCTTTATGAAAAGCTAATTAGCTAATTGTACCCGAAAACAAAATTAATTAGCCGCATTGTACCCCTGTTGCCTGCCGGTGATGACACTTTTTTTTATGACCTCTTTTTTTAGGAAACTTTTTTCATGCCACTTTTTGTATGACAATTTTTTTTTTATCGTGATATCATTTTTTCAAAGTAGTGTTTCAATGCTATTTTTTGACATTTTTTCTTTAATGTGATGTCTTTTTCGAAGTAGTATTTTGAAGTCATTTTTATAATGCAATTATTTGATACCACTTTTTTAATTAAATCGTTTGATGCCCCTTTTTTTTAATTCATTCAATTGTATATCGATATATTTTCATTTATTCTACTTTTATTCACTAATGACACATTTGTGATTACACTTCATTGATGCAATCATTCGTGATGACATTTTTATTACATTTTTATATAATTGATGATACATGAACATAAAATGTGATTAAACTTCATTGATGACATCTTTTATTGATGACTTTTATTCATTGATGACATTTGTGATCATACTTCATTGATGACATTGTTTGTTGATGACATTTTTATTGAGCATAAAATGTGATTATACTTCATTGATGACATTTTTATTGATAACACATTTGTGATGATATTTAAGAATCTAATAACATGAAATACCATATAACATGTCTCCCATCCTCCTTTTTTCCGAGCTTGGGACCGGTTGTGTACCAAAACACAAGTGGAGTTAAAAACATGTTATCACCTAGTTAGCAAGCAATAAACAAAAAGTAAGGAACCAATTTTTATTAATGAAAATATAAAATTACATATCCAATGCACAGATGGAGCAAAACAACTGGAAAAGAATCAAAAGTAGCAAAAATGGCAAAAATTCAAAGCAAAGGTGTAGAAGCTCATAAATCTCTACATATTTCCTCGTGATTAATGCACCAAAAGAAATATTTAATAATAAAAAAGTATCAAAGATTTATCAAACACTTTCTATTGAAAAGCACTCAGGAATCACAATAAAGATTGCCACTGTAGCAAAGAGGTACTGATCCAAATCCAAAGTTATATTTCAACTAAAATGTTCATGTAGAGGGTCTAAAAAGAGCAATATTTAGCAGAGGCTTCAAGGTTCCAACAAAAATCAAGCAACCATAATGCAAGTTTATGAATTGCCTATTGAACTAGCTAGAACACACCTAATGATGGGTTGAAGAATAAATCAAAATTTTTTGCAGGAATTCATTTAACGGATTGTGTTTCAACTAAAAGGAGTAAGTAGTCTGTAAATCAACAAACCGAGTAAAACACGCTCAGGAAAGCACAAATGACCAACATATCAAAGCAACTGTTGTAGAAACTCATAGAGATTCATCATCCTTACATTCCAACACCAAATTCCTCATTGATGATCTCTTTGATGGTTTCTCCAAAATGCATTACTTATTCAATCTGAGAAAAAAAACGTCAAGAGGTAGAAAAACTAGCAGAGGAAAGAATCATAGAGCATCAATCCAATAAGAAAGCTGAAGATATTGAAACTCCACAGAGATTCATTCCTAAACGTACATTGCAAATTCACATCTATGACCAACTCAACAAAACCAACACAACTATTTTGTTAGTCACATTAGTTTTTTAGTATATGACTTTTTTTATTAGTCACTGATGAAATAAAATAAATATATTATGTCTGTACTTTTATGAACCTTCTAGATATGATATCTTAGGGGTATGTTAGGAAAGTTAAATTTTCTGTAGTATAAATAGCCCTTTTGTAATGGATCTGTACTAGGAGTCTTCTAGCACACGAATGAAAAATCTGATTTGCAGCTGAGCATCTCTTGCTCTCTTCCTCTCTTCATTCATCTGTTTGATTTTCTTCCTTCCATATTATCTCAAAATGGTATCAGAGCTGAGCACGATCTCGCTCACTTTCTCTTCCCTCGTTGTTGTTTGAAGCTCTGATCTGCTTGGGAGTCAATCTGAGCTGCCTCGTTTCGGTGTCGTGTTGCTCGTTGAGGTCTCTTCTTCACCTACGTTCTACCTGTCTGCACGATGGCCTCTGGAAACTCTTGCACCTCACCCCCAACTTCTCCAGAACCCAACTCCACAGAACGAAGACGAGGTTCTCAGATCACCATGACAGATCTCCAGAATCCCTTGTTCATACACCCATCCGATAATTCCGGTATGAATCTCTGCGATATTCAGCTCATAGGTGAGAATTATCGTAGATGGAGTAGATCCTTTACTAAAGACTTGTCCGTTGAGAATAAACTATGGGTGATTGATGGATCTGTTCCTCGGAGTCCCGAAAATGCTCTGCAGTGGGATAAGTGTAATGACATGGTATGTTCTTGGATGCTAAATACTGTGTCCAAGGATATCTATAACACCATAGACGAGTATGACACTGCACGAGAGATGTGGCTAGATCTAGAGGAGAGTTATGGTCAGAAGAATGGGCCTCTAATCTTTGAAATTAAGCGCGAAATTCATGAGTGTCGCCAGGATGATTCTGAGCTGACCGAGCACTTTACCAAACTCAAGGGGTTATGGCGTCGACATGCTGTTGTGACTCCTACAATCAAGTGCAAGTGCGGGATGTGTGTGTGTGTCATCTGCAAAAACAGGCTGAAGATGCTGATCTTGAAAACAAGCTCATGACCTTTCTGATGGGGTTGCATGAGAGATATGACGGTGCTCGTCGTCAGATTCTCATGACCACACCTCTCCCCACTCCAAGTATGGCTCACTCGCTGCTCCTGCAGGGTGACCAGGGTCAGAAGTTCTCTAATAAGAGAGCTAGCAAGACTGAAGCACCTACCACATTTGCCTTCCTTGCCAAGCAAGATGATGAGAGGCACAAGAGAACTATTGTGACCGTTAAGAAAGAGGATGAGAAGTATAGGAGGGATAAATGTGGCCATTGCTCTGGCAATCACAAAACAGATAAGTGTTGGGAACTAATTGGATATCCCAGCTGGCATTACAAGAGTAAGAACAAGCCTCGAGTTGGCAGACCTAAAGGAAATGAGCACGGCAAGAAATATGGTAGTGTCCCTCAAGCTCCCAAGGCTAATGCCGTGATCAATGCTTCTCAGGAGTTTCAACATCTTCCTTCAGGGTCAAATGTTGGGGCATCACGTTCTGCTGATCATCATAAGCCTCTTGGCTCTATCATCTCTATCCTTAGGCAAACCGAAAATTCCACTCATGAATCACACCTTGCATGTAAACTTTGTTTCAATGCAATTCACTCTAACAAACTTTGGATCATGGATAGTGCAGCTACAGACCATATGACCTTTGATTGGACCTTACTCACATATCCAAAACCCATCCTCACACCCGTTGTCATTAACTTCGCTGATGGCAGCGCCTGTCCCGTAACTCATACTGGATCTGTGCTTCTACATAACCTAACTCTAAAAAATGTCCTTTATGTACCTACCTTTCATTTCAAACTCCTTTCCCTTAATTACTAAGTTTGTGAGAGATTTCAAATTTCATGTGGACATTGACTACGATTTTTGTGTTATCCAGGACCAAGCAAGGACGAGGATGATTGCATATGGTAGATACCTAGAAGGCATGTATTACATGGATCCAACAACCATTGGGACGGTGCCAAATGATCTCTCTCTGCCTCAACCTCAAAGCTTTACATATATTTCCTCTTTACCTATGTTTTTACATCTCTATGCCCAAAAATACCTCCATTTTGTCAAACTCTACAGCCTTGTGGCATTTACGACTTAGACATGCACCTCTTGTGAAATTAAAACACATCTCAGCTATCTCTAATGATATTGACTCTGCTTTTGATCATGATTGCACTATTTGTCCATTATCTAAACAAACCAGAACTTCTTTTCCTCACAGTACTTCTACTGCTGGTCATGTGTTTGAGCTGTTACATTGTGATGTGTGGGGACCGTATGATGCACCCACTAGGGAAGGCTACAGGTTCTTTCTTACAATTGTGGATGACAAAAGTAGAAGTGTATGGACCTCTCTCATGAAGCATAAAAGTGAAGTCCCTAACCACCTGCAAAACTTCATCCTACTTGTCCAGAACCAATTCAATGCCAAAGTAAAGACAATCCGGTCTGATCAAGGTACAGAGTTCCTTAATAATACTGTACTTCACTTTCTCAAAGCCCAAGGCATTGTCCACCAAACCTCATGTGCCCACACCCCACAACAAAATGGGAGGGTCGAGAGGAGACATCATTATATACTTGAGGTTGCTAGAGCATTCATGATTCAATCTGGTTTACCTATTCACTTTTGGGGTGACAGCATTCTAACAGCCTGCTATGTCATCAATCGACTACCAAATCCTCTTCTAAGTCACCAAACTCCCTATGAAATTCTGTTTCAATCTACACCTCACTATGACCAACTCAAAGTTTTTGGTTGCCTCTGTTTCACCTCTACCTCCTCTAGTCCCGACCTCAAAAAGTTTCATCCACGGTCCGACCCCTGCATCTTTCTTGGGTATCCTTTTGGCATCAAAGGATACAAATTGCATAACCTCAAAGCTCGTAAGACATAGATCAGCAGAGATGTCAAGTTCTTTGAACACATTTTCCCTTTCAAATTGTATTCTGATCACAAAACTGAAACCTCTACTCCTTCCTCATTCATTGATTTTGTAGAGCATAATTTCCCCATGGATTATGTTTCCTTTGATCATCCTCCTGTTTTTCAAACTTCGGATGATCCCTCTCCCATGTCTCATGCCGACTATTCCCCCTCTCCAGTTTCCCCTTGCTTTGAGGATTCCCCTCTCTCTCCCTCTAAACCGCCCATGCCCAGGCAGTCCACAAGAGAGCATCGCCCCCCTCCGTGGTTGAAGGACTATGTCTATATGGCCTCCAAGGATTCTACTGGTGCATCTTCCTCGTCTATTGCTAAGTACCTTTACCCTATTACTTCTTGTCTGTCCTATTCCTCTTGCTCACCAACATATCAAGCTTTTGTTGCCAATGTAGCTGACTATTCTGAACCATTGTCTGTTGGTGAAGCTTTGACAAGTCCCTCTTGGTGTGATGCAATGCTGCTAGAATTGAATGCCCTGGAAACAAATGGTACATGGACAGTTCAGGCTCTTCTTGAAAGTCATTCTGTTGTCACTTGTAAGTGGCTTTTCAAGTTGAAATTCAATAGTGATGGCACTCTCGAGCGTCATAAGGCTCGTCTCATTGCTCGTGGTTTCACTCAAATTGAAGGGGTGGACTACTCTGAGACTTTTGCTCCCATGGCTCGTATGATTACAGTTCGCACAATGATTGTTGTTGCATCTGCTCAGGCTTGGCCACTCTTCCAAATGGATGTCACTAATGCTTTCCTCCATGGTGATCTCGAGGAAGATGTTTTCATGACACTGCCCCCTGCTTACTCCTTCCTGAAACGTCCTCATGCATCAAAACAGGGGGAGCTCTCTCCTCGCAATTGCCCTCAGGGGGAGATATTTGATGAGGCCAACTGCTCCCCACTCGTATGCAAATTGAAGAAGCCGCTCTATGGATTGAAGCAAGCTCCAAGACAATGGTTTGCAAAATTCTCAGGGGTTGTTCAAAGTGCTGGGTACATTCAGTCTAAAGCCGACTACTCATTGTTCACACGAAAAAAAGGGAGTTCATTTACTGCCCTGTTAGTTTACGTGGATGATATGATAATTACAGGGAATGATCAGGTGGAGATTGGGAGACTTAAGAAGTACCTTCAGGGAAAATTTCAACTCAAAGACTTGGGTGAAATGAGGTACTTCTTAGGAATAGAGGTAGACAGAACTTCAGAAGGAGTATTTCTGAATCAACGAAAGTATACTATGGAGATGCTAGAAGAGGCTGGGATGAGCAATGCTAAGCCCCTTAGCTCTCCTCTCGATTCCCATAAGAAACTCACCAAAGAGGGGGAGAAAATGAAGAATCCCCATCAATTCAGGCGATTAATCGGGAAGCTGATATACCTAACTGTAACGAGACCTGACATCACTTACAGTGTGCAAGTGCCGAGCCAGTTCATGCAGGAACCCTGCGTTGAACACTGGAAGGCAGCCAAGCACATACTGAGGTATCTAAAAGGGGCTCCAGGCCGGCCAAGACCTTGTCTTGGCTCATAAATCTGATCTAAAGCTCAGGGCATACTGTGATGCTGATTGGCAATCGTGTCCCATGACTAGAAGATCTCTCTCTGGGTTCTGCATATTCTTAGGATCGTCTCTTATCTCTTGGAGAAACAAAAAGAAATCATTTGTGGCGATGTCAACTGCAGAATCAGAATACAGGGCAACGGCTGCTACATGTTGTGAAATTACATGGCTAGTTGGGCTGCTACATGATTTGAATGTGAAGCTTGCAGGACCAGTTGATCTTTATTGTGACAATCAAGCAGCTCTGCACATAGCCAAGAACCCCGTATTATATTCCACGAAAGAACCAAACACATTGAGGTTGACTGTCATCTTGTTAGAGACAAAGTCATGCGAAAGGAAGTTGAGGCCAAGTATATCAATACTAAAGACCAGCCAGCAGACATATTTACAAAAGTCTTAGGTCAAGAACAGCGTCGGAAACTAATGTGCAAGCTTGAAGTTGTTAATCAATTTTTCAACTCTAAGCTTGAGGGGGAGTGATGAAATAAAATAAATATATTATCTCTGTACTTTCTATGAACCTTCTAGATATGATAGCTTAGGGGTATGTTAGGAAAGTTAAATTTTCTGTAGTATAAATAGCCCTTTTGTAATGGATCTGTACTAGGAGTCTTCTAGCACACGAATGAAAAATCTGATTTGCAGCTGAGCATCTCTTGCAAATCATCTGTTTGATTTTCTTCCTTCCATATTATCTCAAAAGTCACATTAGTCCAAGTTTTAATTTCTTTTTTCACCCACTAATTTTGTTTCATTTTCCCCTCCAAAATTTCATTTAATAATTAGTAAAAACCGCCAATAAAATTAAAATTATCCATTATATATGGTTGTGAAAAATAAGCAAAATTTTATTCATATTTTATTTTTCCTTTCTCTTGTGCAACTTTATATTTTAAACAAATTTAGATTTTCACAAACTCTTTCTAGAAGAATAATTACCCAAAATTATAAATAATTTTTTTTAGTTAAAACCACCCATATTAAGATTTCTGTATAAATAAAATAAAATAAAATAAAGGAACAAAATGATAAGGAACGGTTTCCAAAAAACTAATAGTAAATGATTCCATTTTTAATATTTTATACCCTACCTCGTACACTCCAATCTTAGGTTTGACTTATATTCCGTGTACTCTCTTGCAACTCATCTCTCTCTCTCTAAAAGGGCTTATTGATTGGGTTTGATGAACTCGGTATGAACTATGAAGTTCGCGCGCATGTGTATCACAAATCCAAAATTTATGTGTAGGATATTTCCAAATACTCAACATTATTATTGGTACAAATATTTAGCATTAAGTTTTTTTCACTGAAAAATATTGGTAATTATTAAATAAAAGATTGTATGTATACAATACAACAAACTTGTAAAATGCATATTTCTTGCATATCAATCGATATGGGAAAATAAAGATACATGTATGGCTTCGTATACAATTAATGATATACCAATAAAACATGCAACAAACTATATATCTTCAAAATTTCAAATATATTTGTGGTGGGTTGTTGAATAAAAAGGAGGTAGGAAATAGGTAATTTAAAATAACATTTCCAATCAAACTATAATTTAAGACTTTGAAAAGAAATTGTTGTCCATGATTAATGTGTGTATTTCAACATGATCAAGATTCTTCTTCTTCTTCTTCTTTCTTCTCTTCCTCCTCTTGTTTATCCTCTCCTTCATCTGGGGTAGGATCGTCTGCGACTGGCTGAGGTGCCTCAGGAATTTCGACGTGCTCCCCCTCAACATGCACCTTTTTGTGCTTTGCTGCCTCGAGGATATGGTTGTAGCTTCCTTTCTCCATGAAGAGTTGTCCAAAATGGTGCTTGCAGTAGAGGACTCCATCAAGTGCAGCATAGGAGGAGGGGGTCAGTGCACACCCTCCTTGGGCACACTTGAAACAAGTCTTGTGATATGACTCTCCCTCTAGCGTTATCTTTTTAATGTACAATATAAATTAAATATTGTTAATATTTTATTATTTATTTAAGCACACACACAACAACATTTATATTATACATTTTAATGTACAAGAAGATGTTGACTTTATGTTTGTATAATAAAAGGCAAGGAAAAGAAAGTGCTAACCTTCTCTAATGGATAAACTGTCTTTGTACAAGCAGCACATTTGTCTTGTGTACCACAAAAAACATTGGAAAATTTGTTGGGGGCCTTTGACTGTTGTTACAAAATAAAAATAATAATCAACTTCATATTATAAATAAACATGAGATATTTCAAACATGACTTTAGTAATGATGGGTATTCAAGATATTTGATTAATTAATCCAATTTTATTAAAATACACATCTAATCAGGATTTTATTATATTTTTCTGATCTAAAAACTAAAAGAATTGAATTTACTTTGTTTTGTCAAAACTTTCGATCAGGACTTTTTGGTGAAACAACTCTTATCATATAAAGTCGTCAATTTAGTGTATGTTGTTAAATTCTCAAAAATTGTGAGGTTGAGTGTTCATATTTTAATCAAAATTTCTCGAGATTCAACAATGTATTTCTCATCAATGCTTCTAACCTATACTATTAGAAGAAAAATAATTATAGAAAAACATACAGACCGTTTCAGTCTTCTCCTTTTGACCTGCCACATTAATTAAAATCAAGCATGAGAGTTAAAAACATTTATGAATTTAAAAAAATGAAAAGGTAAATATTGTAAAGTCTTAATAAATCCTAAATAAATTGATTACTAAAGTACCTGGCTGGAAGTTCTTGCTAAAGTTTCCAGACTCTTTGAAGAGCTGCTCAAAGTGAACCTTGCAATAGAGAACTCCGTCCATGGAGGAGTAGTTGCTCATCTGCTCAATTTTATGTGCAAGAGAAATTGTTAATAGGAACAACAAATCCATAAACAATACAACAATTGTTGCAAACAAAATATGAATAATCAAAATAAATCATTTTTCGGATCATAATATATAAGATCCAGAGAAGCAATAATAAAGATGATACCTGAAGGGTTCCTTTGCAATGGTTACATCTGAAACAAGTCTTATGAAAGGGAATTCCATCAACTGTCAACAAATCGACAAAGTAGACGGTCTTGTCGCAAACCTTGCACTTGTCCAAAGTTCCTGTGAATGACATCTTCTTTGCTTAATATGTTTTTTTTTGTGGAATTAATTTTGACAATCAAATGTCTAAAATACACAAATATTGGTATTTGATGAATGTGTATGTATGTGAGCTCAAACAGATCTTCCTGCGAGGAAGCGATTCGATAACTTATATGTCGCTACCTCGAAGCATTAATCAGTTTGAACAATTTTTCTATTTTTTTGGATTTTCAAAGAGAATTGGTTTAAGAACTCCATGGATCGAAGGTGGAAATTTTGCCTTCTATACTTTCTAGGAGGCCGAAAATCATCAGATTTTCTCGAGAATGAGAGGTGAAGATTCCTTGGAAAGCTAATCTAATTGTGGAAAAAAAATTCCGATATCCTTGAAGGATGGAAATAAAAACAAAATTGCATAAAGAAAAACTCTAAAACCTAAAAATAACTTTTTCTATTTCCTCAAGTATTGAAAAATGGTGGTATTTGAAGCATGAAAATGCTCCTTTGCAAAAGAAATATATATATTTTTTTATTAAAACCTAAAACTATAGGCAATAATTGAAATTCCTTTTTTTGTAACATGTAAAAATTGAGTGCGGGTCCTAGACAATATACATATTATAATCTGTATATTGTATTATTATAATTAGAATTATGTACCATAAAGTATCATTCAGACAGACTTCTAGAAAAAAAGTAATATTTAAGTTTTCCCCTCTCTCTTTTGCCTATAAAGTATATCCTCACATAAAGTTCTTCAATCCAGAATTGGAGTTTGAATTTCTGATTAAGAGCTCACTCCGACACTCCATGTGAGTTATATGTTTGAATTTATACAAGCTCCATGCTCAGGGAGCTTCATCCCTTGCCCCTAGAGTCTTGGTCGGTGCCCGTGGTGCTCCCTCGCTGCCTTCCCATGTAGCTTCTAGTAATTGTGTAGGATTTGGTCAAGCTCTTGGAATGCTTGCAATCATTTCCAAAGCGTAGGAGTAGTTTATGGTTTAAGTTGTTATGTGACATTACGCTTTATGCTGATGGTTGTATGAGGTTTGCACACCTCGGGTCATTGCTTTTGTCCTTACTTTGGGGCTTACAACCCTTGAGTAGGACTCATTGTATGGTTTTGTCCTTAGCTAAGTCCGGGACTTAGCTACCCCAAATTTCTAATCCGTTTGTAATCGCTTTATTATTTACACTATTTTTACCCTTGAAATAAATAAAAAATGATAAAAAAATGTTTTGGAGGCTTTGATTTTAGTTACTACCATGAGTTAGGGCATGCTTCCAAAACTAAGATTGAACTTTAAATCGGAATTTGAGGTTCGCATGAAATGTTTTTGTTATTGTTAGACGCTTGGAAGTAGATTAGTAGAGGCTATTTAACCAGTAACCACATTTGGTCCCTTTTGGTTACAGATTCATAAAACTGTAGTCGTATTTGAAACAGAAGGAACATAAATATCAATTATATTAAAGTTAAACAAGCAAGTCTACGTGCAGTTCTCCAAGAGACTAATTTTGAGCTAACTCCGGGGTGTCACAGGAATCCGAGCTTCAAAGTGATCGATATCTGTTGCAGCCTCTTGCTTCCTTTTCCGAAGAATCGAAACCTGCAAGCAATGGAAAATCAAGAGTGTTTCAGGCCATTTCAGATTCAGGTGTGAATAGTCAGCTAATTGAAATTGGAAGGTGGGAGCATTACCGTAGGCCTCTCCATGGAGCTTCCGAAATATCCCACACCAAATGAAATGGATGAATATGCTGCAGCAATTTCAACAGCTTTCAACTTGGGCAAGTTTTCCGGCCCCTGAACAAGCAATGTCAATAAGAGGAGGGTACGGTAAGGTTTGGATTAGAGATGTCAATGGGCCTGGTTTGGGGTGAAAAGGATAGTTCGGGGTAGGAATACTGAACATCGCCTCCATCCCAATCCCTATAGTGGGGAATCTTTGCACGATTCAGGGAATCTCCTCCAGTTGACATCTTTCAACGAAGATAACAGTACATTTGATTTAGACACATAAAGTAAAGATGAAGAGCTTAAGAGTTTCTAGTACCGTCTCAGGAGCATCTGCTTGCACAAAGAGAACCCCTGCACTGCAATCAGAACCCCGTCGAGTACAATCTTGAACAACAGAATGAAGAACTTTGATGCAGGCAGAAGCAGGGCCTGCCTGTGACCTGTTGAAAAAATTTGAAAATTTTAGGCGTGTGAACATGCAACTAAGTAATAGTCAAGGAAAGCTATCATACTAATAATGTATAGACCATAGTTGTATACCCAAAAGTATCCGTCAAGGAAAACCTTGTTTTTCCAAACACACCCTACATGAAAGATTTTAGACTCTTGATAATTTTTTCTCAATGTTTTAATGCCGATAAAATGGCTGCAGCGGTGAACTACTTGTAGAGTGTAAATAATAAGTGGTTATAAGTGATTATAACAACTACTTTACACAACTGCTTCTGTCTAAAGTAGTATAAATCACATGTTTCTGTAGTTGATGTTTATAATCATCTATTAATCTATAATCTTAAATAGAAGCTGAAACTTAAAAAACATACAGTGATGCTAAGGCACAGCATTCCCTAGATGCTAAACCTTTCATCAAGTATTCTCCTGCACCGGTAGCACAGCAACCTGCTCTAAACGGTTCACCAAAGGAACCTTTGGATGTTGCCCAGCAACCAGAACCATACATGGCTGCCAAACCTACTCGCCCACTAACCTGCTTTGTTAATGGAAACCATAAGAAAAGGTTATAACCTTGAATGAACAAGAAAAAATATGCTAGGACTTCATACCTTCAATGCAATCCCGCCACTTGACGCTCCAGCTGCAACTCGACCAACACTGTCAACACAAATTACTCCAACAGTGTCCATAATACAGTCTTCTCCTGTTGCATTCTCCTTAGACAAATGACCATTTCTACTGCCGCTCAAAGCATCACTTTCTGTAACCATACGTAGGCAGCAAAAAGGATTACTAGAAACACATATCTCTATGGCTAACTCAACTTGTTATACTATTTCAATTATTTGATAGTATTTAATTATTTATTCACTTGAAATAACAATGTTAAGAAGGGTATATTAGTAATTATACATAGCTAAAGCCATCAATAGAGGCACCAATTGAATTTTGAAAAATCATGGACACATGGAATAATCAGGCGCTATAAGGGTACCATGCAAAATTTCCCTAAAATCTACGCTAAAAAAACATCGAAAGAGACATCTCTTTTACTAAACCAATCATTATCATGACAGCTTAACTGTTCTAAGCTTTTACGGTGTCAAACAACCTACCTGATACAACAGCTCTTGGATGCTCTGGAGCATTTTTGTCCCTGTCCTCTCGTGTATCATCCAGCATAGCTTTATACTTCTTCCATTGGGTTTTGGTTCTTTCAGTCACCAACCACTGACACGGAAAAAAAATGTAAGCATTGCAAAAATGGAAGAGAAAGCCAAGTTTCTTTGAGTAGGAAAATGGTCACAACTCTAACCTCATCAGACTCTATGGTGGTTTTTGGTATAACAATTCCCTTAGACTGAGCCCATACGCGAGCGCCTTCCCCAACCAAAAAGCTGGAAACCAGAAAGTGCAACAAAGTAAAATATGAAGAAGACAAGGACAAAAAAATGCAGAAAAATACATTGTCCTACATCAAACATGTAAGGAGCTAAAGAATGATAGTATTATGATTTTCAGATTACTACCTTGGTGGTATTCGACCAAGTAGTGAAGAACGGATTACTTGTTCTTTAAGCAATAAATCAGCAATTTGGATGGCATTTCGAACACCTGGTCTACAGAAAATAAATCCAATAATTAGCTAGACATCAATAGTAGTATATAATAAAAATGAAGAGAAAAAGAAGTGGCATAACAATCAAAGGTAAAATAAATGCTGACATATGAAAAGTACAATAAACCATTAATAAACAAATAAATAAATACTATTTGATTAGATGCATTGAGTTTTCTTGAAAAAAATATATAAATTTTTGGTGAAAATGTTCGATGAAATCCATTTCCATCATTCAATCAAAAGGAAGGAATCTTCCTTGCTTTCAAGAAACACCATAGGAAATGATAGGACCTTAAACAGATAGCCAAAGGCCAATCTGTCAAAGCCCAAAGGAAAGTAAATTAGAATGATTAGGATTTAAAAAAGATTCAACAAGAGTAGATCCTGCAAACACACCTGGCACTGCTCCAACAGCACCAAATTCCCCTGTTTCACCCTCCATAATACAAGCATCACACTCAACATGTCCATCTTCAGTTAAATTTGAACCACGTCCTGCATTTATGCAAGGATCATCCTTCAAACAAAATAATCTTAGGTCATAGTCATGCAAAAGAATTAAACAAGAACTCAAGAAGCAAAGCATAAGGGACAAGAAAGGTAGAAGATAAGAGTAGCCAAAACGACATAATGGTTTCCAGCTTTCTTTTTTTTTAAAAAAAAAAAAGGAGCTCAAACTGCTTGGCCAGGAATATCAAACACGCTCAGTGAAACATTAATACATTTGAATATCAAAACTTGGATAAAACTGAAAAAAAAAAAACCATCTCAGATACAAATATACGATCTTTTGTTGACTTCAAATTAAATATAGGGGGCAGCTATTGAGGCAAGAAAAAAGCTTGTATCAGCTCCACTATACAATTTTTTTTTTTTACACAGATTGGTACTTTACCTTTTTCTCTTCTTCAATGTCCAAAAGCATACATCTAGCTACGAATTCCACTATACTATACCCGCTTCACATGCCAAGTTGATCCACTCATCACGAGGATCAACCTTACTCATGCAACTAGACGAATTGTTTAACTATGAGGGACTCTGTCCTAAAATACTCCTATTGTTTAAAGAAGGAAAACAAGAAATTTCCCATACTGTTATTAAGTTTGTCAAATTCATAAGGACACTGCTTAGACAGCTTAGTAAGCACTTATTCGGCAATTAAAAAACTCAAAGTATATGATATTGCTTAGACTGCCTCATGAATGAGGATTAACATTGCTGGTTCTACCCATTGATCAAAAAGCCAATAGTAGAATTAAAAAACATTAAATATCTACCATAACTCGCCGAATTGAAAATTGCCATAAAACTAAGGGATGATTACAGTAAACCAGCCCTAAATAGATCATTTTCAAAGAAGTTACAACTTATCTTTAGTTTCCTCAAATAACATCAACTTTAGCTATGTTACAGTTTGGCAACCATGAGCCATGATCCTCGTTCCATTGGAAACAATTAACAAGTTCTTCAAAAACATCGCAATGGACCAAAATGGCCTCACTCACCCAAGCCTTATCACCAAATTGAAACAGGCCACATTCATCAACTACTATCAAATGAAAACAAAAAAGGGGTCTTTCTTTCAGGATGATAAAATGTACTACATAATTCTCTCAGAAAATAGTCCTGACCTAGCAACAAGCTTAGCATACCTCCAATACACTAACGGCTGCCACAACTGCATCCAAGCATCCACCAGAGTCCTATACAAAAAATAGTAAACCAAAAAGACTGAGAACCATTGATAGCAGCAACAATTGAAACAAGGAACGTTTCATACGTAATTTCATTATCCAAGTAAATTTAGCACAGCGTTATTGAAGAACACACCTTCTAACGATTTCAGAACCCAAACGCAACAATCAAATTCGGAGGAACAAAACCTAATTCTACCGCGAACTTGCAGAAGCTGCGATCAATTAATAATTTCCGATAGATGAATAAAAACACAGCAATGGAGGAGGCAAGGAACCTGGCGAAGAACAGAAGCAGCAGCGAGACAAGCTGTTTTCATAGCAGACCTGAGAGCCTTGTCGTTGGAGGGAGAGTGGTAACCAGCTCCCACGTGTACGGCCACGAAGAACGTCGGTTTCTCTCCACTCGCGGATTTCTCCATTGATCTCTGCTTGACTTTGCTCGCTCTCCCTAACCTTCACGGCTTCACTGCTTCACTGGCTGAGAAGCCTAAAGAGTAAAGAGGGGACGAAAAACGGTTCATTTTCATCCGACTCTACAAAGCTTAACCTGTTGAATATATCGGGTCGGGTACGGGTACGGGTATGGATATGGACAGCGCGTTGCGAAATGGACCGAATAAGGCCGACCCGACTCTACTATTTCTTGAATTGGTAAATATAGAACGGTCATTCTGGGGTTCGAATCGGGACTTATGGGTACTACCCACAAGTCCTTTTCAGTGAGTTATTCCGCAATGGTTACTCTACTATTTCGAATCGTCAGGAAACTTGTCCAAATGCGCATTCCAGGGATTCATTTTCAATTGGTGCTTGTTCAACCTAGGGGTGTTATGTGAACACGAGCGGCTCGGATTCGACTCGAAAAACTCGGCTCGAGCTCGTTCACATTTGAAAAACGAGCCGAGTTCAAGCGGGTTCCCGAGCTCGAGTAGCTCGTATAGCTCGGACAAATTTACCCTTGTGCTTTTTTTCCCTTTAGTTTTAGGGTTTCTCTCAAATCAGTCCCGTTCACTTCAGGCATTCGAACGAGCTCACGAGCTCGAGCTAAAAAACGAACTTCTAGCAAAAACAAGCTACAACAATAACACGAGCTCAACCGAGCTCGAGCTCTACTCGACAAAAAACAAGCAAAACGAGCTCGAGCTCGAGCTTGTTCAAATACTCGCGAGTCGAGTTCGAGCTCACTTCTAAGCTCGACAAAAAAACGAGCCGAATATTAGCAGCCCCTATTCGGCTCGAATAACACCCCTAGTTCAACCTTTCGAAGATGAGTGAGGCAATGAGGCTAGAGGCAAGATGTCTGAATGACTATTGACAAGATAATTACAAGTATATTGCATGCATGTCCTTTTCATTTTTTCCTTGAATTTGGTAAATATAAAGCGGGGAATTTGGTAAATATAAAGCGGCCATTCGGGGTTCGAACCGGGGACTTTTGGGTACTACCCACAAGTCCTTTCCGGTTGAACCATTCCGAAATGGTTGAAACTTTGGCAGGGTAAACTTTTTATAGTGACTGGCCCCACCGCTTTGCGGCCCCATACCCCAGAAACCTCTTGCGGGATTTTTTGAGGAGGCTCAGTACCACTTACGCAAAGTGCGATTTGCGGTCGCAACCTCACCTACCTACACACGGACCACTTCACCACTTCGGCTTGACCCTACGGATTAGTATACACCGCTTGGTCGTACGCGCTTGTGGGGATTAATATGGTCCAAATGCACCAAGTGAGATTCGAACTCGAGACCTCTCCTTTGGGATACCTCACTCTTACCGCTAGAGCAAGAGGTCATTGGTGAACTTTGTCAGGGTAAACTTTTTATAGTGACTGGCCCCACCGCTTCGCGGCCCCATACCCCAGAAACCCCTTGCGGGATGAGGAGGCTCAGTACCATTTACGCAAAGTGCGATCTACGGTCGCAACCTCACCTACCTACACACAGACCACTTCACCACTTCGGCTTGGCCCTACGAATTAGTATACACCGCTTGGCCATACGCGTTTGTGGGAATTAATATGGTCCAAATCCACCAAGTGAGATTCAAACTCGAGACCTCTCCTTTGGGATACCTCACTCTTACCGCTAGAGCAAGAGGTCATTGGTAAACTGTGGTAGGGTAAACCCCTTGCGGGATTTTTTGAGGAGGCTCAGTACCACTTACGCAAAGTGCGATCAGCGGTCGTCACCTCACCTACATGCACACAGACCACTTCACCACTTCGGCTTGGCCCTACGGATTAGTATACACCGCTTGGTCGTACGCGTTTGTGGGAATTAATATGGCATAAATGCACCAAGTGAGATTCGAACCCGAGACATCTCATTTGGGATACCTCACCCTTACCGCTAGAGCAAGAGGTCGTTTGTTATCGAATGGGGATTTTTGGTCCAAAACTATCTTTTCTCGAATTGAAACCTAAATCTGTCGAACGAATTGTTTTGATCGAAAACAGCCTAAAATTGATTAAATTAATCAAAATATCAATTGATCGACACACGAATTGGTATATCGCTCGCTTTACATGATTATCGAATGGGAATTTTTGGTCTTCGTTGAAAAAACCGTCGAAGGAAGGAGCTTGACCGGTAGAAACGAGGTACATGAAGGAGCTCAACAGATTTAGATGAGGTGAAAAGTTGTGTTAAGTGTGCAAAGGCTAAGTCTAAAGTGAATTCTAATGGTTTATCTACTCCACTACCTATTTCGAATGCTCCTTTGGAAGATATATCTATGGACTTTATTGTTGGCTTACCTAGGACATCTAAATTAAGGACATGATTATATTTTTGTTGTATTGGTCAGGTTCTCTAAAATGACTCATTTTATTCCTTGCCACAAGACTGATGATGTTATTCATGTTGCTACTTTTTTCTTTAAATTTTTTAGTTGTTTTTGGAAAACTTTATGGTCTAAGTTGGGTACTAAGCTTTTATTTTCTACTTCTTGTCACCCTCAAACTGATGGCCAAACTGAGGTTACTAGTAGAATTCTTAGGGCTCTCCTGAGAGTCATGTTGCGCGGGTACTAACCTTAGGAGGTGGGAAGACTGCCTACCTTTTGTTGAGTTTGCTTATAACAAGTCTAGGCATTTTGTAACAAAGAAGACTCCTTTTGAGGTAGTCTATGGGCGCAATCCTCTTACACATGTGGACATGATGCCTCGGCCTATGAAGGAGAAAGAGAGCATGGATGCAACTAAGCAGGTTGATTTCATCAAGCGCATGCATGAGCGGACCAAAGCGCAGTTGGAAAGGAAGTGCTCAGTACAAGGCGGTGAAGGACACGCATCGTAAGGATGTGCAGTTCAACGTTGGTGACCTTGTATGGTTGCAACTCAGGAAGGAAAGGTTTCCGCAACAACGGACATCTAAGCTGGATCTCATGGGAGATGCACCATTCTACGTTGTTCAAAAGATGGGACCCAATGCCTACAAGCTGGATCTCCCTGCCAATAAGTACATCGTGCATTCCACCTTCACATTAGCCGATCTATCCCTATTCGTGCCTGACGATGACTTTGACGACGATTTGAGGACAAATTGTGCTCAAGTGAAGAAGAATGATGCAGTGTAATTGATGATGACTCCTGATGACATTGAGGACAACCTGAATGTGTTATTTGATGAGCTTATCACTCGTTCAAGGGCCAAGAAGATTCAAGACGTTACCAAGGCACTTCTCATTCATTACCAAGGAACTATGTAGCGAGGATTCATGCTACCTTGGATCGCTTTGCTCAGGAATAGACCACCAGTCCAGGAGTTGAGCTTGCGACCACACACAGAGCTCATAAAGACTCGACAACACCCACCATGACCAGACACACACTTGGAGTCGATATCGAGCCCTTTAGGGTCGATGTCGAGTGCTAGGGAGGGGTGGCCGGTTTTGGTCTTACACATGTGGAACATTATTTTTTTTTATATTTGTTATTTGATGCAATTAGGAAAATAATGGTGGGAAGAAAAATATCTTCTAGGGTTTTTCCTTAACCACTAAGTTTAGGTTTTATCTATCTAAGTATGATATTTATCTAGTTTAATTATTATTTTTATCTAGCCTAATTCTATTCTTTGCAATGAAGAATTGACATTGCTTTGTTATTTAAACACATGCATGTTCTACATCGAATAAAATTAGATTAGAAATTATATTGAAGAAACCTTTTTAGCTAAAAAGGTTCTTCAATCTACAAATCAAAACTTTTAGATTCAAATCATTGCTCTTGTTGATTCATCCTCACAAAGATCCAAACCCTAATCTCAAACACAAACCCAAAAACACAAAGGAAACCCTAGCTACAAAAACCATCGCAAATCAGAAGCATCGTTGCCGCGAAGGGGAGATAGCGGTCGCTGCTTCGCTCGCATCCGCCCAGGCGGCGACCGCTACACGTCTCGCTGCCAGGCACCGCACTGTCCGCTGCAGGAGCCGCTGCTACCGTCGCGGCTGTTGTGTCTTGCCGTCACTGTTTCATTGTTCTTTGTGTTGTGTTCTTAAGTGTTTTCCACCGCAATTAAATCCTTCACTCATATTTATTTGAACTTGTTCCAAATCAGAAGAAATCAAAGAATATTGCAAGATCGAGACAAATATACGGAGTTGTTCTTGATTCTGATCCCACAGGCGAAGGATCGGGATTCACAACGTATCATAAGCAACTCTAATTTGAAATCCTAATTTTCAAAAACACAAGCTAGCGTCCCCAGTTAGAAACCGAAACCCTAATTTGTGGAACAACTAGGTAGAAACCCTAGTTCGAAACCCAAATCCCCAATTCACAAAGTCAAATTCACAAATTTAAACTAAGAATAATCCCCAATTTGAAACCCTGATTTTCAAAAAATTTCAAAATCGACTTATCTCACTCCGCCCTACTCCAACTCTAGTATTGCTTCACCTCCAATGACCAGTCGATGCTGCTTGGTGTCGGCTAACTCTAGTGTCGCTCTTTGATTGACTCTTCTGTTTCTCTTCTCGTCTCCTTCTCAGTGGCTTTCGCCTCCTCGTCACCTTAGCACAATTTTGTTTAAATTTTAATTTTACAATTTTCCTTTTTTCTTTACAACAAACCAAACGAAGTCTTCAATTTTTGTTAATTATAAGTTAAATGGCACGAGGCGAATTTATTCAAAATCTCAAGGGTATCGGGTGAAATTGGTGAAAGTCTTGTACACCTCGTGAAATACGCTATACCTCGATGGTATCAGACGAAATTTTCGAAAAACTTTTGACCCAAACTTTAATTGTCCCGAACATCACCTCTAACTCTAAGAGGTGTGATGTTCAGCTGTAATCTAGTAAGGAACATTTATGCAGGCCAAAAAAATAGTAAGGAACATTTATTAGTGATAAATTCAGCCAAGTTCAAGGCCAAGAGAAGCTCAGCGTCATTGGCACGACGTGTGTGAATGTGTGATAGAAGGAAAATCGACAGGAGCATGTGGGGAAGCCAGGATTAACGACAAGCCGATAGACCAGCTGCAGGCATGGTGGCACGAGAAGCCTTTTACCAGATCCTGGAGATGCTAACAAATGCGGGGAACTCGCTAACGATGGACTTAGATATGACAGTCTTAGAGACAGGGAAACGTATCAAAATGCAAATAGGGTTGTTATGTGAACACGAGTAGCTCGAAATCGACTCGTACTCGCTCGATAAAAACTCGACTCGAGCTCGTTCAGTTTCTAAGCCGAGTATGAGCACATTTTTAAGCCCTGTCCAAAGCTCGACTCGTTCGAATTAAATTCGAATAGCTCGAATTTTATGGAATTTCTAAAACTTCAACCATATAATGAACAAGTAAAACTGTTTATAGCTCGAAAAAAAAAAACTCGGCTCGTTCGTTTCTTAAACGAGCCGAGTATGAGCACATTTTCAAGCTCGGGTCAAAATTTAGGATTGACTCGAGCTCGTTCATATCCTAAATGAACTGAATATGAACAAATAATACTAGGCTCGTTCGGCTCGAATAACAGTCCTAAATGCAAAACTGATAAACGAATAAATAGGGGCAATGTAGTTCATTTTCCATGGAGGCATGGAGCTACAAATGCTTATGTATTCGTGCTCATGCGTTTATGGCTCCATGCCTCCATGGAAGCTATTCTAAAAATGATACACTGACGAGGAAGCAATTCTTATTATAACCCAAATCAGCACATTTGGCTGACAAGTATAGCATCTGTAATGCAAACATCAGTCGTTTGCACATTGGTAACATTATCATCTGCCAACGACAACGGTATATAACCCCTGCACCCACCCCCAAACCCCCTGGTTGCTATTTCTAATTAAACATGGTTGAATAAAACAAAATAATGCTAGCAAAAGTCGACTAAAGCTGCTCACGGATTGGTGGTCGGTTCATACCCTCATTTTTTTCTTGTGATGACTATGTGAGTAAGATCTACTAGGGCACGTCTTGATCTAAGGATATTTTCATCATCGGTTTTTGGAAGGGATTCAATGGCTTCTGCAGCAAGTGCAGCGTGCTTCTTTGCTAGCTCCTGTGCTTTTTGTATGCCGTGACTTCTCCCAAGGTACTCCAGAGCCTGAAGACATGAATAATGGTCCCGAAGAGTAAATTTAAATCCACATGATCAATGTATTTTTGACAAGAGACATTTCGACTGGTTCATCTTTCTTTCAGTTCCTTTTCAGGAATCATGAGTATGGATCAAAGCTCATATAAATGATAAATTTTTCTTTCAAATATGAAGAGTTGTTTCTTCTAGCCTTGTTGAAATTAACTAGAGAGTTTATCCTAAGTTCAATCAGACTATACGTGTCACTTACAAGATCTACATTAGCAGGATCATCAAAACCTTTCCGCACAATTTCGCGCAATTGAGGGTACTCCTCCATAGCAAACAATATAGGAGCTGTAACAATACCCTGTAACAACATTGCAAAAGTCAAAATTTAGTATTTACAACATGAAGTAGGTCTTTCCGTATAATACGGAGTATTTAGTAATCTTCTGGGGGTGGGGTTTGGGTTGGGTTGGGGGGGTGGGTTGTGAAGCCCACTGAAGACCACCAAAAAGAAATTCCAATTTCCAAATGTAACCTATGGAAAGTAGAAAGACTAGTACAGCCTGAAGTCAAAACACACTGTCATGCTAAATCATCAAAGATCCTACAGATACCAGATTCAGAAGCAGGTTAAAAAAAAATTTAGTTCAAAAGGATAAAAGGAATTTACATGGTGGATGTCCGACAAAGAACCCTTCCCGAGTGAAGAGGACTTGCCCGTGAAATCAAGAACATCATCAATCAACTGAAACGCCAATCCCTGGTAAGGTGACAAGTAGAGAACCAACTTACAAGCAAGATAACACACAAAACAACCAAATAGTGAATGAGAGCATTTTCACCTTTGCAATTATAAATTTACTACTAGGATCACATGATGTTGGACATATGCAGAAATATACATTGCCTTTCAAATATAGGTTATTGTATATCAGTAAAGAGAGCCTGGCTATAAATGGATATGGAAGAATCATAATGCCATATAATGTTTTAAAGGAAAACTTATAAATAAAACTGTAAACCGGTCCACATGCAAGCTTGCCTGCCTGTTGGAAATCAGTATTAAATTAGACTTACTAGATTTCTTCCATAATCGTATGCCAATGACGCAACTTCCGCAGCTTGCCCTGTGAGAAGGGCAATTGCCTTGCAGCTATTTGAAATCAATGATGCAGTCTTGTAATATGTCTTTTGCATATAGTACTCCATGCTGTAGTGATAAAATATAAATTGTCAAACAGCTACTCACATGCATATAGAAGTGGCAATAAACTCAATAACAAAACGATTAATTGAAAAGATACTGCGGTTCAGGGTGTGTTTGAATTTACATAAGTTTATAATGCAAATATAAACTTAAATACATGGATTGTGTTTGGTTAACACAATTTATACTCTTTAAAATAAGGTGATTTTAAAATAAAACACCATGTAAATTGTGTCAACCAAGCACTTACTGTTGCGTAAAGTTTATAATGACATCATAAAGTTAATGCAATTGATTGACACATTTTACAAGGTGTTTTATTTTAAATTCATGTTATCTTAAGCACCATTTATATTGTGTTAACCAAACCCAATCCAATGAATCCATGTGTTTTTAAGTTTAAAATTGCATTAAAAATTTAAGTATGTGGAATCCAAACTCACCCTAATTGTCTGCTTCAAGAAACAGATCTAATAATGCAAAAGAAATGGGAAGAAAGTCCCCAAAATTAAACAAATCCACGATAACTGCATTAATGATATCTTTATGCACTTATCAACCAGCAGAAAGAACCTTAAATGATTGAAAATTTAAAACTTCTCTGATTCAAATATTCTAATATAATTCCACACGCTTTCATCACATTCCAGAAAAGACCTTTTCATAACTCGCTGGTCCCCATCTTTTCAAAAAATACCTTCATTACCACCAGTTCACACTTTCTCCACTACTTTTTCCCAAATTCTCTATGACCTCTTTTGAAGTCAAATTAGAATACAAAACCTTTGCAACCTTGATGACATATCCTTTCAGAATAAGCATTATTGACTCTCCTAATGCTAGTAGAAAACATCTTTGTAAAGCTCTATTAGGGTATTTGTCAGTGAAACAAGAGAAGTCCACACTAAACCAGGAGCCCAACTGCCCAAGAGACTAGAAATGATATTACGATTTTCTACTACTAGCAGAAAGAAGATATCTCCTCAGCAGCAATCACATTCTTAACAATCCACACCATGTTTCTAGTAATTCCTTTACAAATTCACATGCCATGTTTTAAAATGTCTGCTTCCTCGACCAACTGAGCCTTTGACTTACATCTCGCACTTTTAACATTTTGTCATAATGACACTGATAAAGAACAAGGTCACAAGTGCAGCAGGGTTTATGAAAGAGGTGAAGAGCAATGTTGAGAATATATATATAATGCAAAAATGTTACTCTTGAAGGTATGTTAAGCTAGATTTGAGCAAAGGGTTGAATTTCAATGTTCCAGTTTCTAATCTCTATAAGCCACTTCCTAAATGTCCTTCAATGTCTTCTTTACATAAGATACAGAATTTTTCCCAGCAATAATATCCTCCAATTGGTCTTTCTTTGGTCATAAAATATCCTCTAATTGTTAGAATATGTGTTGTACACTCAATAAATTTGTGAAGATAAGAAGCATTCTATTCTTTAACATGAAAAGTAACACATAAGAGAGTAATCATGACAGAAGGCCTGCATACCTACAGCGTTGCTCAGGTGTTGCACTCATTTGCATTGTTTCACCGGTGACAAGGTGCTCCACTACTTGAGCCAACAAAGATACAACCTACAGATGGACATGTTAGATTACCTTGCATCATTTATCTATTAAAATACATGTTAGTTCCAAATGGTAAGGAAAACTAAAACACGCTAATTTGCATGGATTCTCACCTCAGTGTTCTCCAGAGAGGCTAGCGCCATGCAAGCTCGGGATAGCAAGAAGTCTCCTGCTAGCACAGACAGCTGCATGATTTAAAATGGATAATTTCAGAAACATATTCTATCTCAGTTACTATGGTTGCAAATGTTCCCAAAGAATAACGTTATGGGTAATTATGACAGACAATTAAGCTGTCTACCTTTAATAGAATGCATAAGCGTAATTAGTCCTGTGTATTTCTGGCTCGCAAAAATATTTCATGATCTTTTTAGTTCACAGACTTTAAAACAAAGGATAAAGTCATTGCTGGCAGAAAGGAAAAAAAAAGCACCTTATTTCCCATCACAATGTTTAAAGAACCTACACCGCGCCTTGTCTCAGCATCATCCAATACGTCATCATGTAGAAGACTTGCCACCTGATAAATTAGAGTAAAAAGACATCAAACAAATAACAACCAGAAAAATACCAAAAGAAACTATTTTTCAGCATCAGGTGTAAATATCAGTATTATGGTATAAAAAAGAAGTACGCAGTCAATGTCAAAATGTCTTTTACTTACATGAATCATCTCTGTAATCTCAGCTATGCTCTGCTGTCTTGACCGCAGGTCTGTTCCCAATGTATCAGCCACTTTGTCGGCATGCGTAATTGATAATGGCATGTTCAGAGCTGTTGCCATCAACAGAAGAACCTGCATCCTTGAAAAGGTTAGACACTGTAGTAAGTAACATGATTTATGTAAAGAAGAAAAGAAAGGTAAAACTAAAGAAACCAGGAGGGGTCACATTGAGGAAATTGGCAAAAGCAGAGGAGCCAACATGTGCATACAGATCTACCAGTTGGATGTGATTTATTACTTACCAACAAATATTCTTGGATAACAAACAAGTTGAATTGGAAATGAAAAGCCAACCATCTTAGGAGCAAGTACTAAACCAAAAAGTTACAAGTGTTGGGTAATCTTTTCAAGACAAAACACCAGGGAATAGCCTTAGTGAGTTAAGCAACAAACTGAGAAAGCAACAGAAGGAAAACAAATAAGATAAAAGGAGCTTTCAAGTTTTGACATCGTTTGGTCTAATTTTAAGATACATTTTCACAACAGATAAGCATTACTAGTATGTTAAATATAGTTAAGAAAATTGAATTTCTTCTCCAAAATGAATAATAATGTGTTCATCCAAAAGTCTAAACTTGTGGAATATAGGCTGATTAAATACTAGGCAACATCCCAATAGTCATAAAAAAACACTTCCAATTAAAGATGTACATTCGGTTCTTCATTTATAATATAGTTACAATGGCAGATGCAAAGAAAACTTGTGTCTTAATCAAGCATCAATGTCACAAGGAAAAGAATAAAAAGGGATCTGCAAGAAAATAGACCATAAAGCATAAATTTTCATGGAACCTTCAGGTAAAGGACAAAAAACCTACCGTAGGTCGAAAACGCTTTCCTTCTACCCCTATTTTAAAGAAGTACTCAGCAGCAGATGCAAGCTTGGGAACCTGAAAAGGGTTATCTTAAGGAGTAAGATATAATCGTCATTTGTTTCAGAAAACTGATATTTGATTTGATTTAGCGAATCAAAGATGCAACAAAACGCTCAGCAGCATACCTCGGCCACTATCATATCACGAAGTCGATTCGCAACAAGGGATAATTCATCAGCAACAAGTGAAAAAGGATCAGACTGTTCCTGCAAAATAGCACTTCAACATGTTCAAGACCTTAGGAGGAAAATAACTGCGACATCAAAAATAAATCAGAAAGAAAGGAAAGAAGAAAGATCTCAAAAAACACATTTTGCTTCATGAAATAATGCAAATTCGAATACATTTTCTAGACAAAGTTATCAGCATCTCATACATTTCTACATTATACCAAACAGAAGAAACTCCTATGAATGCCTTCATATTTGATAACCACAGTCCAGGATCAAGTTCATCAATTGGGGCTAGATATAAACTATCAACATATTTAACATCTGTTATGAAACCCTTCTCGTAATCTTTTTGGTTCATGTCGCGGAGAGCGGGGTCCAAGATCAACGTACATTCCCATATTTTGTCCAAAGTATTAGCATAAATCATGGGAAGTATCATTATTTTACAAAAGGTATCATTCATTAGGTCAATGCTAGATCATCAATTGACTAACATAAATAAAGTAGATGACGCCACAGGCATCTTGAATAGAGATCAGATTAGTCCAATTGGTCAAACAAGGTCAAAAGTAGTATTTAACATGGGGGAGAAATAACAACACGTGCTGTGAAACATTACACCAGATGTTATTTATTGTAATAAAATATAGTGTCACTTAAGGCTAAAAGCTAGGGATTCAGATCAAGCCTCAGACAAAACTAATAAAACCACAGGTGTTACCATGCTCTAATGCCTCTGAACTCATATTGTTGCCGCAGATGTAGATAGAGGAAAAAGCAGGAACACATTGCTATAAATACACGAAAAAAGAATGTGAACTCAAAATAAAGTCACAAACCTAACCTCAACTAGTTGCGATGTTGCACCTAAGTGAATCTGATGTCTCAAACCATTGAACGGGCTGAAAGATCTAGAAAAACTTTCACTGCAAACCAAAGCCTACTAATCACCCGAAGCTATATAATTAGCAAAATGATAAATGAAAATAAATTACAGTAGCTCAGATTGATGAAGACATCACAACTGTATTATCAAAAGGACAAGATACACAATACCTCCATAAACAATGAAAATTAAGAAGGAAATCATAAAAGGAGTGCAGCAGATAAAGTAGTTCTCTAAGCATGATGTAACATCTGAAAAGAACAAAATCCAAGACATTTACAGCATGGAACCCAGGAAGGTGAGAAAAATCAGCTTTGTCAAGATAAATTTTAGAGTTCAAGGTTCCAGAAGAGAACCATGATTACTGTGCACAGAAGGTCACTGGATCCCCTTTCTCTTAACAAACATACCATTTGATGAAGTAAACCATCAAGCAATTTAGCAGTTCCAACACTGAATTATTTCAGACCCAACATAGCATAAAATCTTGACTAAATTACTTAGTGCAAGTTTGGCGAAGAGAAAAATTAAATTAAAACAACAAAAATTAAGCTGCTGGTTAAGAACAAAATTCAAAGCAACAGTTCCAAAAAAGCGGTAAATTCCCCCCTCAAAATGCACCCTGTGGAACGACTAGTATCAAATCAGGCAGTAATTCAAAATAATGAAGACGTAGAGAACTCAAAGAGATAATATTCTACCCAACTGCAATCCCTTCAACTAGTGTCCGTCCTTTGCGGATGCCCTAGCCGTTGCAAAATAAAAAACCACGCGCTTTTCCAAACTGATCGACAACAGTAATCACCAAACATATCCAACGAACTACATCCAATTAAGCTCGCAAACAGCGAAAATCGATTTCTCAGTGACGCACGCAAATCAACAAGAAAATCCGCAGAAGTAGGAGTACAAGAAGCATTAAAATGGCTGAAATTCTGAAAAAAAAAAAAAACGAGCGGACAAGCATTACCTTGGAAGGTGAGGGGGAAACGAGAGAAGAGTGATAGGAGTTGATCGATTGATGATAAAGTTGGGAAGATTGTAGGCATCGGGTGTGACTGGATCCAGCTCTTAGGTACCGAGAAACCCTCCTTAGACACAACATCGCTTTCTCAAACTCGCCCGAGGAAATGCAAAGGCGGATTCGGGGATTCGGCGTGTGGCAAGATTAACGAGAAAGATGAATTTGAAGACAGAGATTTATTATAGGACTGATCGGTGGTCCAAATGACGCTCAAGAAGCTATATCTCGTGTCATCACCATAACTACAATTTTGGGATGAAGATGGCAGACACCATTTTTCTTCTTCTTTTTTTTTTTTCCTTTTTCTTTTTTAAATTTTAGATTATAAATTTTATTTAAATATAATTTGATATTTATGTGTCTTTTTGAGCAAGCCATGATCGGTGTTTTTTTATTTATTTGATGACGAGGAACCCGTCTTTGGTGGCAAATCCCGGACACGTGACCCAGCCGGCAAGAGCTCAGCCTCAAACCTTGGATTTTTAATCAAAGGAAAGGGACGGAGGTAGGGATCGAACCCGAGACCTCCTGACACTCCCTTGCTCCCCACCAGTGAGCCATCCCGACTGGGGCACATGATCGATGTTTTTCTTTTCCGCAAATTGCACGAGGAGTACCCTGAGGTAAAGAATGTGCGGGGTAGGGGTGGACACAAATCCTGCAAATTCCGGTCCCGTCCCAGTCCCGGTGGGATTTCAAAAAAAAAAAAAATTGTGAATCCCGTCCCGGTCTCGTCATGCAAAAATTATGCGGGACAGGACGTGGGATGACCCGTCTCAATCCCGCAAATCCCGTCTCGTCCCACATATATAATAATAATAATAAGGCGAAACAAATTAAAATAACCCAACCTTTAAGAGGGTGTTAAAAATATATCTCCACCTTTCAAATGTAAGATAAATATCCCGACCTTTATAAGTGAAAGTGATGGTAATATAATATCCCAAAATTTTCTCCCCCACAAAAATGATTAGTTTTGCCCCTAAACATTCAATTTAATACGTATTTAATTTAAATTATTCAATATTCAATTTATATGTATTTATATTATAATTAAATTTAATCAAAACAAATATAATAAAACAAGTAAGTATTTAAAATATAATTTTCAATATCTTGATTGTGTAAAATATCATTCAAATTTATTAGATTAAATTAGATTGGTTTTTAAGTTTGCCTTATTTTATTTTTTTGGATTTAAGAAAAATAAAAAATAAAAAATTTACATTCTTTTATATATATTTTAATAATAATAATTTACTTCTTATAAATAAATGAAGACCATTGAATAATCTAAATAATTAAATTTTCATTTCAATTTTGTAGTACATATAAAGTTTATAGTTGACAAAATATTCTTCAGTTTTGGTAAGTTAAATCAATAGCTAATCATTTACTAATTGAAAATATGTTATTTTGCTTTACATTGTTTTTTATTTGGCTTGTTATTAATATTATGGATTTACAAAAAGATATAAAAAGTTAGGTACAAATTAAATCCAAAACTACAAAAGTTTATTAAATAAACTTTTAAACTCATATAATTTAATTTTATATGTTTTATTTGAATTGAAAATACATGAGTAATACAATACAAAAAATAAGAATTTTATTAGAGAGAAATCATTAGGATATTATATTACCATCACTTATAAAGGTCGGGATATTTATTTTACATTTGAAAGGTTGTGATATATTTTTAACACCCCTTAAAGGTTGGATTATTTTAATTAGTTTTGCCTAATAATAATAATAATAATAATAATAATAATAATACATTATGTTAATACTGTAATATATATAATCTATATATAGATTACATACACTTGTATTATAGTGTGTACGTATATGCATAGCATTATGCTCCTGCATTCCACCAAAAAAACTAATGGTACTTCATTTAGACATGGCCACGGGTCATAGGTCGGGTCGACCCGCCAGGTTGGTGATCCGACGGGTCAGGGTCCACGGGTCCGAGGGTCGGCTCGGGTTGAGGGTCATGGTTAGGGTTCGACCCGGTTCGACCCGCCGGATCAACCCGCCATTTTAAAATATTTTTTTGGCAAATTTACAGAAAACCACCTCTTAAATAGATGTGTTTTCACCTAACCACACCTTAAATGGAAAATTACAGCAAACCACCCCTTATACATGCTCTGTCAACATAAAGCCACCCCTGCCCAGTTTCCGTCCAAAACTCCGTTAGTTTTCCCTCTCCATGTCAATTTGTGGTTTCTCTTTGATTTTACATTAGTTTCGTTCTGGGATTCTTAGTAGTGTCATGAAACCCCAAAATAGATTTGGGAAATTGATGGCGTATTGTTTGAATTGGGGAATTGGATCTATAAATTTCATAGCCTTATGATCCCTTATCCTTGGATTGAATAAAATCCTAAATTGATTTGATAATTTTGGTTGCAGATTTTGTTCGAACTAGCTTCGTTCGCTAGGCTCGGCAAGGACATGGATATGGCGTCGGCACTTGACTCAACGATGGTTGGGAGGAGTAGGCGACTCGCACTTGTCTTGCTTCCGTTTCTAGTTAGGTTTGGCCTCGGTTCAACCAATTAACGATACCAAAGACGACTCTTCTCCATTCATTGAGACAATCGACGGTGAGGACGAATCGATTTCCAAGAGCCTGAAGCCGACGGTGCATGAGCATCTTGGCTACCAACTTGCGGTGGTGCAATTTGTCTTCTCTAGTCGTCGGTGGCACAATTTGTCATCTCAAGTAACCAAACTCTCAAAAAAAATAAATGGAAAAAAAAAACAGAAGAAGCTTACTGAAATTTCATGGCTTTCATGAGTTTAGCATTGGGATAATAAGATTTAGGCCTAGAGGATGGGGGTAAATTGGTCATTTCATGTGAAGGTAATGGGTTTTTGACAAAAGTTGAATAAGGGTGGCTTTATGTTGACATAGGATGTATAAGGGGTGGTTTGCTGTAATTTTTCATTTAGGAGGTGGTTAAGTGAAAACACATCTATTTAAGAGGTGGTTTTCTGTAAATTTGCCTATTTTTTCTTGAAAAAAATATTTTTAATAAAATAAATTTATAATTATTATGTAAATTATATAAATTATTCTTAGAATAATTCATAATTCATAATATTACATAAAGTAATATGCAATGGCAATGTGAGATAAATGAACCTCATGCTTCTCCTTTTATAGACTTAGCACCCTTCTCCTTTTCCTCTAGTTTTCAATGTGGGACAAGAACAAGGGTAGAAACTACACCATGTCTTCAATCTCTACCATTCGGTTTTTTCATTTCAATTCATACTTATAAATTTTTATCATATACAAACACTAGTACTACACTTTATATAAATATTATTTAAAAAAAATATTTTACCTATCAATTATGAAAGAAATAACGAACGGGTAACAAGAAAGTGCGAAGTTCAACAAAATACCTTAAACATTTGTGTTATTTGGTGGATCCACTATTAAATCATTCTATATCATTATATATGATACTAAGTTAGGAGTCTTTATGATATAATTTCAAATAATACAAATATTGTTATTGATAAAGCCGTTACACTTGTATAGTATCCTTAATGTCGAGTTTTTGTTTATTTTCAAAATGATACAGAACTTCGGATTTTCAAACATAAGAATGAAATATAATATTGGCAATACTTTTTCAATGTGTCTTTTCATGTCATAACAAGCAACCCAAGTATGTAATTCTAATAACATCATCATTAAGTTTATACACAACATGTGGCTAATTCAACTTTAAACGAGAAAGTTTAAAATATCTATATGAAGAGGAACCTAGATTTGAAATCATTGATCAAGAAATTAACATAATAATGCAAGTAAAATAAAATACTTATGATTGATTAATGGATCAACACAACTATCAATTAAATTAAATAGAAAGATTAATCCAACATAACTTGATATATTGTATCATTATGTTTCATCACCATGTGTTATTCATTTCATAAAATCCTAAGAGATAAACACTTTAATTGTATTATATGTTACATCATATAATCCAAATACTTAAATTACATTATATTCCACCATATAATCCAAAAACTTTAATTACATTACATTTTACATCATATAATTTGATTCGTCGAAACATCAATTTCTCACATTTTCTTTCATATCTCATATTTCTGTCCCACAACGAAAGTGAGCTATATACCTCTATTTTCTCTATATATAGATCCTCATACCATACTTGTCATTCCCACAATCCAACCTTTTCTTTCCCACATCCAAAGTGTGATGAAATGATGGGAGTGGAATGAAGATATATATATATATATATATATATATATATATATATATATATATATATATATATATATATATATATATATATATATATCTTCCCACATACCATGTTTTGTCAACCTTAAATCTTTCCATTTCGAAAGTGTGGTGAAAGACTTGAGTTGAGTTTTTATTTTGGGTTTAAAATAAATTTTTTTTTTAAAAAAATGGTTGACCTGACAGGTCGACCCGCAAAACCCACTGGGTACCCGATTTGGTGCCATGTGGCCCACCCGACAGTCCGACCCGCCGACCCGTCGGGTCACCTAACCCGTCGACCCGGCCGAACCGCGGGTCAGGGTTAGGGTCATCCTCCCCGGGTTGTCGACCCGGCGGGTCGGACCCGTGGCCACGTCTAACTTCATTCCACCAAAAAAAAACTAATGGTACTACATCAGTGTATATATAAACACATTTTACTTATATTATATGTGTATGTATATATATACTTATAGGAAAACTGTAAAAAATTTTTTTTTTAATATATTTATATGTGTTAAGTCGTTGAAAATCGCGAAATATATCGAAATTTTTTTAACTTATTATAAAAAAAAATTATTTGAGGGACAAGACCCGTCCCGTCCCGTCCCGTCCCGCGAGGGACAAGGCCCGTGCAGGACGAAGAAAAAAAGAGTAAATCTTGTCCCGATCTCGTCCCGCAAAAATTACGCGGGACGACCTCCGTCCCGTCCTGTCCCGCGCCGACCCCTAGTGCGGGGTGTATAAAACTTTAACCCCCTTAATTTATAGTGAAATTTATAATGTTTTTTTTTTATATAAGGCAAGGATCTGAGGTGATTAACCGCGGTTAATCCATCACTTAATAGTACTCCAACGGATGAGATCATCAATCTCTGCAAGAGCACAGTCAACAATGAAATGCGAGGAAAATTCCCGATGCGCCAACCGATCAACCACCTGGTTGCCCTCACTGACGAAGATATGCGTGAAGGTGACCCTCTTGATTGATTGACAAATTAAAGACCAAGGGCATCTGAAATCGTCATCTCGATCTCCCACGGGCAACGGGCACTACCAAAGGCCCCGCAAAGAGTTGATGAAGGTGAGGTAGTCACCTTCGACCTCCAGCTTAGCAAAACCCCGCTTCGAAGCTTCCAAGTAGCCATTGATGAGACCATAGCATTCCGCTTGCACTGCTGACACCGAACCATGGCTACGAGCACCACAGGAGAGGACCCTTCCATGACAATCACGAATAACGAAGCCAGAAGTCGTGCGGTATCATTTAACTACTTTCGGTTTTCTCATTTAACTAAGCTTGACAGAATCCTTTGCAGGCTTTTCTCATTTAACTACTTTCGATTTTTGGTCTTTTTTTTTTGGGGGGGGGGGAGGGTTGTCCTTACTGTGTCAATGTCGTCTTTTTGTTCATCGGTTTGTGGTCTTCGGTCTCCAAGTCCTCCTATATTATTTTATATTTTTTTTATCCAATCTTTGGGGGGGGGGGGGGGGGGGAGGGTTGTCCTTACTGTGTCAATGTCGTCTTTTTGTTCATCGGGTTGTGGTCTTCGGTCTCCAAGTCCTCCTATATTATTTTATATTTTTTTTATCCAATCTTCCATCGTTCTGATATTGTTGTTGTTAAAAATTATTTTGTTTTTCATCGACCATATACCCCAAAGGACAAAGACAATGCTAGTTTTTTTTCTGAATGTAATCGGTGGAATATATCCGAGATTATGTCCTTATATAACTTATTTTCTTTATCAATGTTCCGGATTGTTCGTTCAATCTGTAGTGAATTTTATTATGTGCCCCTTGTTAATTAAGCTTAACCAAAGCCTTTGTTTTTTTTAAAAAACGAAACATAAATTCAAAACCGGTATTCGACAAATAGATTAGAATGGCAACCTAGTCAAGGTCTCCTATTCACACTGACTAGTGGAGAGAAGTGAGAGCTTCTCTCTAAACCTAAAACCCAAAACTGAACCCTTCACCGCCAACTACATCAAACATCATCTATTCACCTCTAAACACTTTCAATATAGGGATCAATCGAGACTTAAAACTCTCAACCCCAAATTTCTTGTTTCAATCAACAAATTCAAAAAGGCTACCCAACACTCAAATCTTCAAATAGGTACCACTTATTTCCATCGGCACCACCATGTGTCGTCGCCCGCTAGGGGCCATCACCACCACTTACTAATCTGCTGATATTTTCTAGTTTCCCAGCCCAATTTTGTGTTTTTTTTTGTGGGTGTTGTTGTAGGAGGATGGTCAAGTATGAAATAAATGTAAAATAAAGTTCAAACTGACTTCCCTGTCTCAGCAAATAAATACAAGACTTCCTCCCGTTGTAGTAAGAGAATAGTCAGGATCGAATCCACGAGGAAGCACGTCAGCAGTTCTTAGGTAGCTGTAAATTCTCACAGGCAAAGCAGCAGAAAAGACAGAAACACAGAAGCAAGGAGAGAAACAGAAATAAAAGCAGAAAATAACAAACAAAAGCAATGAACTAAACGAAGCAAGAAAAGACAAAGCAAAGCAGAAACAAAAGCAAAGCAAATGGCTCGTCGATCTCGACAAGAGTCAACTCGAGATCGACCACAGTTACTCGACACAGAAAACAGAAAGTGAAAATCGACGAAAACAGAAGAAAACCAACTCGACCTAGATCAGCTCCTACTCGAGATCGACAAGAACAGTACTCGATCTCGACCAAGGTCTCCTCTATGTCGACAAGAATTGCAGAAACTTAAATTTGCAGAATTGAACACATAACTCAGATTTTTGACAGAAATAAACTCAATATGCTAAAAGACTTCCAAAGCCAGGGTATCAACACCACAACGATAACCATGCAAAGTAACACATAAAGGCACAAAAGATCATGCTTTCCATCAAATAACTTTCGTCATTAACAAATAGGCAAATAGAGGCTTTCGCATAAACCCTAATTGTTACTAACCCTTTTCACATAATTAATCCAAGTTGCATTAAGATCACTTTCGCTTCAATAATACAAACAAGGATCACCTTCAACTCTCGCAAAAGAATCATGCTCATAGGGATAGAAGATGAATTGCACAAAAAGATCTGACCTTTATCGCATCGCCTCACATGGCCACCGTCGGGCTCACCCCAGCCTCAGAAGTGGGTGGACTACTCACGCCTCATTGCAATCGCAGACATTGATTGATGAAAAGAACTAACTTGCATAAAATAAACTCCAACTTACAACCTCTCTTTATGTAACTAACTAATTGTCTCTGAAATTGAATGAATAAAACTGAGCCCCTAGGGCCTTATTTATAGGCTTCTTTCCTTAGCTAATCTAGGAAAGAAATATCTATCTATATCTAAAATTATATCTACTTTGCTAAAAGATAAATAAAATGCTTAATGGAAATAAATCAATAAGGAAAAGATAAATCTAAACTAGGTAAGTCTTCATGAGTTGATAGATTCCCTTCCATGGATAGAATTGATGGATTTGGATAGATCTTCGGCCAGCTCGACTTCCTTCGTGCCCAAGGAATCCCAAGTCGACTAGGACAGATCTCGACGACACGTTTCTGAATTCGGGTCTACTCGACCTCAACAAGGCTTCGTCGACCTCGAGTAGGGTTCATCGTCGACTGGACTTCCCGGCTAGCTCTGCTCGATGTGGCTCGGACTTGGCTCCGGACGCTTGTCGACCTCGAGTACCTCTTGTCGATGTCGAGTAGGAATGGGTCATCGACTAGGTCTCCTCGGGTGGCTCTACTCGGCAAGCTCGGATCTGGACTCAAGGACTCGTCGATCTCGACCAGGGTTTGTCGAGATCGAGTAGAGTTGGTCAAGGATGGCTCTCTGTGGTGGTGTCGAGGACTCCTCCACGGCAAGGTCTCGGAGTTGCTCTGGGTGGCTTGTCGATCTCGACCAAGGCTTGTCGAGATCGAGTAGGGTGCGCTCGGCTTCTCATCCTCGGCTTCTCGGACAGCTTCTCTCCTTGTCGACTCCGGGTGTGGCGCTGGGCTTCGTCGATCTCGACTAGGGCTTGTCGAGATCGAGTTGGCTCCGGAAGTCGGGTTGACTCAGCTCTCTCGATCAGGCTTGCTCGACCAAGGTTGCTCGGCTACGCTCGTCTAGATCGAGTAAGGTCTACTCGAGATCGAGTAGTCTGGTTCCTCGGCTCGATTCGACTGGTTCCGTTGCTGCTTTGACCTTGGACTTCTGTAGCCGATTCCCGAGCTTTTCTGACCTTCTGTAGAATTGCTGTAAAATGCCTCGAATTCTGCGATTTAAACAGAAACTGGTGTAGATTCCATAATTTGGCAAATAAACATAAACTACATAGATTCTATACTATCTTAGCCCAAATGAATGCAATGTATACAGAAATCGATATAAAAGTTACTGTAAAACATGGCAGATTCAGCTTACAACAAACACCCCATACTTAAGCTTGCTTGTCCTCAAGCAATACTTTTAATTGTCATTCAGGGGAAGAATTTAAAACTCTCAACATATTAGATTCATTCTCATATAACCCTGCAATCAGTTACCATCCTCGAAAAGGTACTAGTGTCACAGATTCATGCATGTGCGAATATATCAAAGCAACATCTACTCACAAAAGGAGGGTTATGCACAAATAATTCATGTGTGACAAAGCATTGATAATCAAGAAGACTTTAATTTAAGATCAAATAAGGAGTAGAATGGTAAAAGGCTAAAGGTGGGCAATTTTTGGCAATGTGGTGATTTTGATCCGGGGAAATGGAGTATTTCCAAATTGAATTTCATACCACATTCTTTCTCATACGATTCATCACCTTTCATATTGCTTTTATCCATAATAATGCTTTTACCTCTCTAACCTCAGCACTGCCTTCTCGCGAGTCGCAAACATGGGTGTCATGAATGGCCCCGGATACTTAGTGCTTTGGACTCCTCACAATGTGTGCCATCTCTCCAAACTATTATCTCAGAGAGCAGGGTCAATCTACCTTTATCTCCTGAGGTGATTGGATTTTCTTTCACTCATTAAATTTTCCATATATTTCAAACAATTTCCTTCCAAACTCCAAATATGAAATATAACACAAACACCATATAACATTTCCATAATGTAACATCATTCTCAACATAATCCCCGGATAAGGTAAAGAATGGCAATATTTAGATCATGTGGAGCAATATATGAAATAAGGCATAATATGGTTTTTGTGTAATGCATAAGCATAGGTAAGGCTAGGATTATAAACAATGAGCATTATATGGAAACATAAAGTCCTCCATCATCTTATCATGCAACATGTCAAAAGCAACTTCGAATTTTTACCTCCTTCTATGGTTTTCAAGAAATAATGCATTTCATTGTGACTTCCCTTTACTAGGCAATTTCATGCTATATCTCTAATGAATCCAATTTTGCATCGTCGAGTTCAATATTAACTTCCATGACATTAACCAAAAATTTCAATGGGGGTCATTTTTCTCAAATTTTGGAAAACATGCATATAAGCACATAAATCAATAATGCATTCCAAAATAGCCATGTAGCAATTCAAAGAAATAGATTCTAAATATGCACAAATAATGTCAAATATGGAAAATAATGCATAAAGTAAGCCCTTTCCCCACCCCATACTTAAACATTACAGTGTCCTCACTGTATAAAAACAAGGGTAAAGAAAGTAACTCACTAGACATGGGTGCAGAGCCTCATATTTTCGACTGGAGCACCTCCTAGGCTGAGTTTGAATATAGCTTGGTTCTATCCATGGACCTGAAAATTATGGCAGACATATACCCATAATAGAAACAACAAAAACCAAAGAAATGTTCAAATCCAAAAACAAAAAACAAAGTCTCAAATGTCCTAAAAAGTCTATGTACATGCTCTAGATTTTATAGTCGCTAGGCCGACTTTTCCATTTAGCTCAAGGTGGCATTTGCAGGGCCCATGTAGCTTGGGCCTCAAATAAGACTCCATTCTTGTCCATCAGCTGCAATCCTCCAGAATGGATCTTATTCACCACAAACGGTCCCATCCGCTTCTTGTTGAATTTGTTGGGAAACCAATGATCCTTTGATTTAGAGACATAGAGCTTGTCTCCAACTTCATATTCCTTAGGCTCATCCTTGGAAATCCTGCACAATCGCACATACCAAGGCATACCTCTCCCATGTATAGATAAATCTTTAATGGAAATAGGAGAAGAAAGATCCATACCTTGGCTTACCTTTTGCAGAGACGGAATCGGGTACCACTGTGTTTGGTCGATCTCGACTAAGGCTAGTCGATCTCGACGAGTCTGCAGGTTCTGGTGGTGGTCTGCTTGCAGATGCAGAAGTCGACGAAGGACAGGTCTTGTTGACCTCGAGTAGCCTACTCGACATCGAGTAGGGCTAGCTCCTGGTGGTTTGCTCATCGAGGAAGGCGGATCTGGTGGCGCCGGGTGGTGGTCGATCTCGACAAGACTGGTCGAGATCGACGAGGCTCGTCCGTCTGGTGGAGTCAGTGTCGAGGAAGCAGGGACTGGGCTCCCCGAGTGGTGGTCGACATCGACAAGGGTGGTCGAGATCGACAAGCTCTGGCCGTTTGGGGGAGTCAGCGTCGAGGGAGATGAAGCCGAGGCCGTCGAGTGGTGGTCGACCTCGACAAGTCTAGTCGAGATCGACGAGCCTGGTTTGTCTGGTTCACTGCTCGACGATGCTGGTGCTGGTGGAGTCTCCTTGGTCTGGTCGAGATCGACTAGGGTCTGGTCGATCTTGACCCCATACTTAGCTCCTGTCAAGGCATTCGAAAAATAATTAATCCATAACGACTTACCTTGGTCTGTGTCGATTGGATTCTCTGTGTTTTCCTTGAGGATTGCCATGATTTCCTCCACCTGGGCCTCCATGTCCCTCTTTTCTATTTCCTCAGGGGTCATATTTCTGACCTTGGGTTCCCCGCAGGTGATGTAGCCAGCTGAGATAGATTTGACCTCTTCCATTGGACCTGTATGCCTTTCAGTTTTATTAAAGGAATACTCAATTACCTCATCGCTGATGTTGAAGGTGAGCACTCCTTTCCTTACGCTTATGTTGGCATCCACCGTCGCCAAGAATGGTCTTCCTAAGATAATTGGACAAGCAGGATCTTCTTGCATATCAACAACTAGAAAATCAGCAGGGACAAAGAATTTACCTACTTGTACTCGCACATTATCTACCATGCCTGTTGGAATGACCACCGTGTTGTTGGCCATGTAAAGTCTAGCATCCACAGGCTCTAGGGCACCTATCTTAATCTTGGACCAAATCGTTAAAGGCATTATACTCACACTAGCTCCAAGATCACATAAGGCATTAATTTTGTATGGACCAAATCCAATAGTTATAGCAAACTTACCTAGATCCGGCCTTTTCTCCAATATGTCCAAGTGGCTGCATTCCTCTGTAATTTCAGCCATTGACCGCTTTTTGCTCAGAATCTCCTTCAGGAACTTGACATAAGATGGCATTTCATTGAGAGCTTCTGTGAAGGGGATAGTGACGTTGAGTTTCTGAAGCATCTTGATGAAGCGCTGAAATTTCTTTTTTGCCGGGTCCTTTAGAGATTTTGTGGGGAAAGGCAGATTCTTTTTCTGATTCGGAGCCAGAACAGACGTCGGAGGTGCTGCATGCTGCTCTATGTCGACCAGAGGCTCCTCGACATTGACTACAGTCTTGTCGACATCGACCAGATTGGGCTCAGTCGAGTTGTTGTGTGATGCAGACGAAGATTTTTGCAGATTCTCCTCGAGATCGACGAGGCCTTCGTCGAGATCGACCACAGGTTTGTCGAGGTCGACTTGCTGTTCCTCGTCGTTCTGCTGCTTTCCGACCTCTGGCTCTTGCAGTTGATGGCCGCTTCTGAGTTTTATAGCAACGATGTGTCTAGTCTTTCCCTTAGGATTTGGTTCTGAAGATCCTGGAAGTGTCCCTGATTGTCTGGGGATTCCTGCTGCTAGCTGACCAATCTGTGTATCAACTGATTTCTGCTAGATATCAATTTCCCCAAGCCTAGAGTTGACACCTTGCATCTGAGTATAGACGGAGTTGAAAGATTGCCTAGTTTCTGAGTGGTTCCTCCGTATTTCCTCCAGGACTGTCTGTATATCATCCTTTTTCTGGTCCCTTTCCGGATGTCCTGGAGCTCTGTAGGGCGGGGGGTTCCTAGGGACACCTTGGTTCCATTGTGGTTGCTGAAACCTTTGGTCCCCCATGTAGCGATTGGGACCCCCTGCGTAAGCTGCCTCCTCATGATGCTCTGCCATCCTGACTTGTTCTGCGTGTGGGCACTCAGGAGTGGTGTGCCTTTGCAATCCGCATTCAATACAAGGCTGGTTGACAGAGAGATACTTTACTTGCTTGATGAGCTTCTTATTCTGGTCTCTGTAGTACTGCTCCCTAACGTCAGGATCAATATCCTTAGGTGGCTCATAGAGGGGCATGGATGGTGCTGGCCTGGCGTATGGGTTCTCTTCATAGGTTGCAGTAGACCCATACTTGTTGTCGTAATTAGTGAGCTTCTCTAGCACACCCCATGCGTCACTTGGCGGCATTGTCAGATACTCATAGCGAGTATAATGGTTGATTCTGTCCTTAGTGACTTGATCAAGAGAGTTGAAGAAGATCTCTTGAATGACGTAGGGTGGCTGTCCATGAGTAGGGCAAGATCGCAGAAGTTCCTTGTAGTGCTCCCATGCCTTTGCCAGCGGTTCCCCTTGCTTCTGTTTGAAGGCGGTGATTCTCTGGCGGAGATGTGCTGTTTTGGCAGGTGGGAAGAATTTGTTCAGAAACTCTTGCTCTACTTGGGCCCAGGTTGTGAGTGATCTTGCTTTCAGCCCTTCCAGCCATTTCAGTGCAGGCCCAGCGAGAGACCAGCGAAAAGATTTCATCTTGACATATTCCAGAGTTGTACATTCAGCAAGAGTACGACACATGTCAGAAAAGTTTGTAATATGTTCAAGAGGACACTCATTAAATCTACCATAGAAGGCATTATTTTTCAGCTCTATAAGAAATTGAGTGCGAATTTCAAAAGAGTTATCAAGGATAAGAATCGCCGATTCAGGCACGACGAGAGTTGGGTGCATGTAGTCCTCTGCCGTGGTTGGATATTGGGCAAGCTCAGCCTGTGCTTGTTCCCTTGCTGCTCTCTCAGCGGCGATAGCAGCATCCTTAGCGGCGATAGCAGTATCCTTTGCGGCCAATTCCCTGGTAAGCCTAGCGACCAGCTGTTCCTGTGTCTCCGCAGCTGCCATGGCTCTTTGTAGTTTAGCTCTGATGTGAAATAGGCGTTTCGGTTCGTCTAAGGCGTCAAACTCAGGTGTTTGACCAGAACGGCGCATACACCTGAAAAGTAACTCAAAGAAACAGTGAGAACTGACTACCTAAGGCGCGATTGATAGCCTCCCCGGCAACGGCGCCAATTTGTTGTTGTAGGAGGATGGTCAAGTATGAAATAAATGTAAAATAAAGTTCAGACTGACTTCCCTGTCTCAGCAAATATATACAAGACTTCCTCCCGTTGTAGTAAGAGAATAGTCAGGATCGAATCCACGAGGAAGCACGTCAGCAGTTCTTAGGTAGCTGTAAATTCTCACAGGCAAAGCAGCAGAAAAGACAGAAACACAGAAGCAAGGAGAGAAACAGAAATAAAAGCAGAAAATAACAAACAAAAGCAATGAACTAAACGAAGCAAGAAAAGACAAAGCAAAGCAGAAACAAAAGCAAAGCAAAGGGCTCGTCGATCTCGACAAGAGTCAACTCGAGATCGACCACAGTTAGTCGACACAGAAAACAGAAAGTGAAAATCGACGAAAACAGAAGAAAACCAACTCGACCTAGATCAGCTCCTACTCGAGATCGACAAGAACAGTACTCGATCTCGACCAAGGTCTCCTCTATGTCGACAAGAATTGCAGAAACTTAAATTTGCAGAATTGAACACATAACTCAGATTTTTGACAGAAATAAACTCAATATGCTAAAAGACTTCCAAAGCCAGGGTATCAACACCACAACGATAACCATGCAAAGTAACACATAAAGGCACAAAAGATCATGCTTTCCATCAAATAACTTTCGTCATTAACAAATAGGCAAATAGAGGCTTTCGCATAAACCCTAATTGTTACTAACCCTTTTCACATAATTAATCTAAGTTGCATTAAGATCACTTTCGCTTCAATAATACAAACAAGGATCACCTTCAACTCTCGCAAAAGAATCATGCTCATAGGGATAGAAGATGAATTGCACAAAAAGATCTGACCTTTATCGCATCGCCTCACATGGCCACCGTCGGGCTCACCCCAGCCTCAAAAGTGGGTGGACTACTCATGCCTCATTGCAATCGCAGACATTGATTGATGAAAAGAACTAACTTGCATAAAATAAACTCCAACTTACAACCTCTCTTTATGTAACTAACTAATTGTCTCTGAAATTGAATGAATAAAACTTAGCCCCTAGGGCCTTATTTATAGGCTTCTTTCCCTAGCTAATCTAGGAAAGAAATATCTATCTATATCTAAAATTATATCTACTTTGCTAAAAGATAAATAAAATGCTTAATGGAAATAAATCAATAAGGAAAAGATAAATCTAAACTAGGTAAGTCTTCATGAGTTGATAGATTCCCTTCCATGGATAGAATTGATGGATTTGGATAGATCTTCGGCCAGCTCGACTTCCTTCATGCCCAAGGAATCCCAAGTCGACTAGGACAGATCTCGACGACACGTTTCTGAATTCGGGTCTACTCGACCTCGACAAGGCTTCGTCGACCTCGAGTAGGGTTCATCGTCGACTGGACTTCCCGGCTAGCTCTGCTCGATGTGGCTCGGACTTGGCTCCGGACGCTTGTCGACCTCGAGTACCTCTTGTCGATGTCGAGTAGGAATGGGTCATCGACTAGGTCTCCTCGGGTGGCTCTACTCGGCAAGCTCGGATCTGGACTCAAGGACTCGTCGATCTCGACCAGGGTTTGTCGAGATCGAGTAGAGTTGGTCGAGGATGGCTCTCTGTGGTGGTGTCGAGGACTCCTCCACGGCAAGGTCTTGGAGTTGCTCTGGGTGGCTTGTCGATCTCGACCAAGGCTTGTCGAGATCGAGTAGGGTGCGCTCGGCTTCTCATCCTCGGCTTCTCGGGCAGCTTCTCTCCTTGTCGACTCCGGGTGTGGCGCTGGGCTTCGTCGATCTCGACTAGGGCTTGTCGAGATCGAGTTGGCTCCGGAAGTCGGGTTGACTCAGCTCTCTCGATCAGGCTTGCTCGACCAAGGTTGCTCGGCTACGCTCGTCTAGATCGAGTAAGGTCTACTCGAGATCGAGTAGTCTGGTTCCTCGGCTCGATTCGACTGGTTCCGTTGCTGCTTTGACCTTGGACTTTTGTAGCCGATTCCCGAGCTTTTCTGACCTTCTGTAGAATTGCTGTAAAATGCCTCGAATTCTGCGATTTAAACAGAAACTGGTGTAGATTCCATAATTTGGCAAATAAACATAAACTACATAGATTCTATACTATCTTAGCCCAAATGAATGCAATGTATACAGAAATCGATATAAAAGTTACTGTAAAACATGGCAGATTCAGCTTACAACAGTGGGTTGCTAAAAAAATGTGGATTCACCACCACCACCACCACCAGGCTGTCACAAATCTCCAAACCCACCATAACCTTCTTATCAATTGTTGTTCCTCTGTCCTTCCCATCCCGATTTGGGGGTTTGGGGTGTTGCCTCTCTCTCTCTCTCTCTCTCTCTCTCTCTCTCTCTCTCTCTCTCTCTCTCTCTCTCTCTCTCTCTCTCTCTCTTGCTCCCACCCTTCCTTCGCTCTCGCGCTGCCACTCATTGGTAGAAGCAACCACCTCCTTCTCCCCCCCCCTCATCCTCGACATGCCACACCCCGAACGACAGCGTTTCTACGCCTCCGGTAAATCCCATGACCTTGCCACCACCGATATCTTACTTTCTAGATTTGACCACCATCCATTCGCCCTTGCCATCCGTTCTCTTTGTCGGTGCCGGTTTCCTCCAGATCCACCCTCTATGAGCCTCGATTTGGTTAAAATATGCGAGACGATTCACTATCAAATATTCAAATTGGAATCCCGAACCCAGAAGTTATGATCTCCATCCGTTGTCCTTCTCGATGTTGTTATTGATCAACCTCATTCGTTCATGTTGTGGTGGTGGACTTCTTTTCGACAATTGGTTTTGATTGCCCCTTTGTTCACCGCCCCTCTCCCTGAACAACCCCATTTACTCTCTCTCCCTCTGAAGCTTCTGTTGGAAGCACAAGAAGGACTGATGAAATTTGCTCCACTAGTGGATATGTTTTTGCATTGTGTGGTGTAGCTGTCTCAGGGAAGTCTGCAAAGCAAAGTTGCATTGCTCGATCGACGATGGAGTCAAAGTTCATATCTCTATACCTAGCAAGGCAAGAGGCTGAGTGGCTGAGAAGCTTACTCGTAGATATACCAATGTGGGACATCTAGCTCATGCGATTTCTCTACACTGTGACTCACAGGCTGCCATTAGAGTAACAAATAGCGGAGTGTATAAGTATAAGAAGAGGCATATACACATCCGACATGAGGTTTTGAGGCAGTTGATAAGAAATGGGGTACTCTCTTTAGAGTATGTGCGGTCAAAGAAGAACATCGCGGATCCATTGACCAAAGAACTTTGCATAAGGACATATAGTCCTTGACACATCAGGAGGAATGGGCCTAAAGCCCGTGAGAAGAGGAATCTGTGGCGGAAACCATTAATTTGGTCGAACGAAATCCATTGAAAGACTCATATGAGATACACATCTCTCATTCCTATGGAAAGTGTATAGTGAGGTTGAGCTAACGCTCTTAATGATTCTATAGCCCAAGCATTGGGTGGTCCTTTGAGACGGACTTGATAGATCATTGAACGGTAAAACAGAGGTTGAGCCTTAGAACTCTTAATGACTTCATAACCCATTGTGGAGGTATTCTGTATTGAGACAGATATGTTGAAGTTACATATGTGAGTGCGAGGGATTGGTAACCCTCTAAGGTGAGACATATGGCAGTCTTCACTAGAACACTCATGAGCACCCAAGGTGTACCAAAACTTGGATGTCTTATGCGATAAGACTTAGCAGAACGTTAAAGGACCCCGTGGAAAGCGTGTGTTGCTGGTTTACCCCTAATAGTGGAATTCAAGGCCTTTGGCCATTCGCTCTATCGAAGGGATCGCTAGTTTCACGTACTATGTGCTGATTCAAGTCGCAAGACATCAACATTTAAGCACTAACCTCGACACGCTTAAAACTTGTTTTCAAAACCTCTGTTTTTAAACCCTTCTCTTGGCATTGTGGAGGATTGTTGGAGGTAATCTTGGAGAAGGTGGTTTTAAGGTATCCTAAAGGGTTTGTAAGGAGGCTCTTTCACTACCTACATTGAAAGGTTGAGGAGGAGATGGGGTACCCACACGCGCCCGCCGCCGCCGGCTCGGCTCGACTCGAAGTTGGAGTTCTATGTTTGCGAAAAATCTTAACTTGAGGCCGAAGATATTACAGATAGAATTGTTGGTGTTTATCTGCGAATATCTGATTTTTCACTGGATTTATTTTCGAGAAATTATCCTTTCAAACGGTTTTGGATAAGCCATAATCTTCTGAAGATAGACTCAAATCTTCCGTTTGCTTACAGCTTAAGGAAGATTACATAGCCTATATAAGGAGATCAAGGGCTACGCTTTTCAACACACAGCGATCAATCGCCTCTTCTCCCTCTCCTGTTTTCTCCTACCCTTTTCCCGTTTTGAGCCTGTTCCAGTTCCATCTTCTCTTTCTCGAGTGCACCTGTGAGAGAAGTCGGTGAAATCATTGGGGGACGTTGCCTCACATACGCTTCACCGCAACCCTAGTCCCTTCATAGAAACACAATTTGGCCTACATCCTTAACACTCAAGTTGCTGTTTTCACAACAGCAGAGTCATTGTCCAATAGTGGTATTTGTGAGAACACAGACCGAGAGAGAAGATAAGATAAGGGAAATTTCATCTTTTTATTTTTAAAAGAAAAAAAATAACCTTGAACCCATCAAACACTCTACCATGTTATATCGAGGTTATTTTAAAAAAATATCCACCTCTTCCACCTCCATAACCCATACAATATAACTCCTTAAAAACAATCTCTAACCCTTAAAAAAATAACCCACCGGCAAACACGCCCTCAAAAAAAGGGCAACACAGGAGGAGGAGGCTACATGAGGGAAGCTCTAGAGGTGGGGTTCGGCATATGGATTGAAGTTCAGCGATGGAGGCAAAGAAGATATGTTTTCTTTGATTTTTTAAAATTAGGATTTAGGTTTTGTTTTCTCTGATTAATTTCTCTGAAATTGAACATTTGTTTTCTAATCAAGTGGGTTCTCATGTGAATTTGGGGTTTGGAATTTGGGGTTTTTTTTGTTTAAGTTTGGCGATGAATTGATGATTTTGGTAATTCTCTTTGAGTTTAATTTAGTGTCAAGTTCTGTTTAATGTACGTTGCCTTGTTGTGATTTCCATCTAAACCACTCTACTCCTAGTTTCTTCTTGCTGAATTAAGGCAGGTTGTTGCTAGCTTATGAGTTGATGATTTTGGTATGCTCTTTGAGTTTAATTTAGGGTTAAGTTCTATTTAATGTTCGTTGACTTGTTGTGATTTTCATCTACACCATTCTCCTCCTAGTTTCTTCTTGTTGAATTAAGGTAGGTTGTTGGTATCTTATGGGTTGCTTTGTTGCTGCAATGGGAGGCTTGTGGTTTTAGTTTTTTTTTTTTCCATCTCCTTCTCTCGATTGTTTAAGACTAGTCTTTTTTTCTGGTTTGATTGATCTTTGATTGTAGCTTCCATTGGATATTCTTTATTCGAGAATGGGGCTTTTTTTTTTTTTTCTTCGATCAATTGAGGGGCTGATTAGGTGCTATCAAATTCTCCGTCAATCGAAATGGTGCCTATAGGTTGTTATTCGATCTTAGTCGTTGACCTGTAATATTCATTTCTCCTTTGCTTTGATTGCATTCCTTGGGGTGTGTTGGGCTTGGCTAGCGGGTTTCGTGATACTCCGTATTACAAACACACGTCAAAATAAAATAGGGAAATATCTTGCTATCATTTAGAGAATCAAAGTCAATTAGCATATAGACGTGGAAACTATTTTGAAACACTTGAAGAATATATAATAAGTAGAAACTGCAAAAAAACATAACCATGGACAAAATAATAACTATGGTTTGCAAGCTCGATCTATGTAGTCCAAGTAGATTTGAGTGCAAGAGACGATTACCGTCACTCTATTTTGCCTTCAAATTTTGTTTATTATGTAGAATGCCACATTAATGCGAGAAAATACCAGTGCGAGCTCAGTACTAGATAGCCTATGTGGAATTTGAACCCACGTCTTTGTGCCTACACATTTCTATACCATTTGAGATAATATGCTTATAAGAAAGATGGAATTAGATATTAAAATTAGACAAATCCCAAAATATTTTAGAAAAAGGCTAAATATATATGCACTATTAATATCATCTAAATGCAAGCTATAAGAAGGTGTGGGGGCTTTGATTGGCGATGTAATTCCTGTTTTGATGTGCAAATGTCGATGGCAACCAAAATGGGTGATGGAAAGTGAATCAGTTGATGGTTTCCATGTGTATGGAAGATCAAGGTAGACAAGTGGATGTGCAATGAGGGAACTTTTGGATGCTATATATGGAATTTCAATCAATTGTCAGACAATGATCATAACCAGTTATCCACTGCCAATGTATAGTGTATGTAACAAGCTTCTTAGATAAACAATGGTTGGAGGACAATGGCAGTATAAGAGATCCTTCACTAGTAGAAGGGAATATTACAAAAAGTTAGGGTATCTTGGAATTCTAAAGAGACTTGCTCCTTCATCTGCATAGTTCAAGCACCGCAAAGAGGCTAAAACGCCATGCCTATAAGCATCAAATATTTAGTTGTCATTACTTGAATGGTTAAACACTACAACAATCTCTTGCACACAAAAATTACAATTAAAAAAAATAAACAATAAAGAAAAATATATCATCTACTACAACAAAAACATGTTCACTCAAAAAGAATTCACCCTTAAATTTACCAAATTATTAACGATAAATAACAAAGGAATGAAAAAATCTATTAAACATGAAGAGGAATTTATAGAAAGATGCATGAAAATATTGAAGTGTAAGTAGAAAGAAAGAACTTATCTATCGATCTTCAACAAAGAAATCGCCAGACTACATGCTTCATACCTAACATCAGATGGTTTAAAAAACATGGCTTATCGTGTTATGTCCATTAACACACTGATAAATGTTTTTGTGTCTTAGATTTAACTTTAGAATGACATGCTTTCATAAAAGGTTGAGGATGAGAACAACACTCATGCTCTTCCCTCTCCTCATTGCCCACTGTTGTAAGGAGTGAATCAAGTATGAAATATAACGAAATAGATCAAACCAGACTTAGGCCTCAGCAAATAAATACAAGACTCCTCCAATGCAGTAAGAGAAAGTTAGGATCGAATCCACGAGGAAGCACGTCAGCAGTTCTTAGGTAGCTGTAAATTCTCACAAGCCAAAGCAGAAACGACAGAAACAAAAGCAGAAAAACAAAAGAAAAGAACAAAGCAAAACAGAAAAGACAAAGCAAAGCAAAAACGAAAAGCAAAGGCCGAGAGCTACTCGACCTCGACAAGAGGTCCTCGAGATCGACAAGGGGCAAATCGACAGAAACTCCAGAAATCGACAAAAGACAGAAATTTTACTCGACTAAGACAAACCCCTACTCGAGATCGACCACGGGCTACTCGATCTCGACCAAGCTTCGTCTAGGTCGACAAGAAACAGAAAATATAAAAATGCAGATTTTCGACAGAAATAAACTTCAATATATTAAAAGACTTCCAAAGCCAGGGTTTCAACACCACAACGATAACCATGCAAGGTAACACATAAAGACATAAAAGATCATGCTTTCCATCAAATAACTTTCGTCATTAACAAATAGGCATATAGAGGCTCTCGCATAAACCCTAATTGTTACTAACCCTTTTTCACATAATTAACCCAAGTTGCATTAAGATCACTTTCGCTTCAATAACACAAACAAGGATCACCTTCAACTCTCGCAAAAGAATCATGCTCATAGGGATAGAAGATGAATCGCACAAAAAGATCTGACCTTTATCACATCGCCTCACATGGCCACCGTCGGGCTCGCCCCAGCCCCAGAAGTGGGTGGACTACTCACGCCTCATCGCAATAACATACATTGAATGAAAAGAAATAACTTGCATTAAAACTATATTCAAAGCCTTTTACAATCCTGGCAATCAACTTTCGCAGAAAGCCAAAACCCTAAAAACCTTAGAACTCCTAAACTTCTCTACTGGAACTAACTAATTGTCTCCGAAATTGAATCTGAACTGGAATGAATAAAACTGAGCCCCCTAGGGCCTTATTTATAGCCTTCATTCCCTAGCTATTCTAGGAAAGAAGATATCTATCTATATCTAAAAAGGCTTAAAAGATAAATAAAAGACATAATGGAATTAAATCAACTAGGAAAAGATAAAACTAAATAGGGTAAGTCTTCATGATGTTGATAGATCTTGTCTCCTTGGATAGAACTTGATGGATTCGGATAGAATCTTCCGCCTTCGTGCCCAAGCAAAGCCAAACCGAGTAGGATTCGTCATCTCGACGCGTTTCTGGAAACAGGTCTACTCGACCTCGACAAGGCGTCGTCGACCTCGAGTAGGATTCCTCGTCGACTGGACTTCTCGGCTAGCTCTGCTCGATGTGGCTCGGACATGGTTCACTGGGTGCTTGTCGATCTCGACAAGTCGTAGTCGACCTCGACTAGGGTGGCTCTGTCGACTGGGCTTCCTCGGGTTGGCGTGCTCGACAAGCCTGGATCTGGACTCTGGCGCTCGTCGATCTCGGGTAGCCTTTGTCGACCTCGAGTAGGGATGATCGTCGACTAGGTCTCCTCGAGTGGCTCTCCTCGGCAAGCTCGGATCTGGACTCAAGGTCTCGTCGATCTCGACAAGGGTTCGTCGAGATCGAGTAGGGTTTCTCGGTTTTCCGGGCAGCTTCTCCTCGTCGACTCCGGGTGGTGGCGCTGGGCTTCGTCGATCTCGACTAGGGCTCGTCGAGATCGAGTTGACTTCCGGAGCTCGGGTTGGTCTGGTTCTCGATCAGGTTCTGTCGACCAAGGCTGCTCGGCCAAGCTCGTCTAGGTCGAGTAAGGCCTACTCGAGATCGAGTAGCCTTGAATCTCATATTGGTTCCGCTGCTTTGACCTCGGACTTCTGTAGTGGTTTTCCGAGCTTTTCCGACCTTCTGTAGAATTGCTGTAAAATGCCTCGATTTCTGCGAATTAAACAGAAACTGGTGTAGATTCCATAATTTGGCAAATAAACATAAACTACATAGATTCTGTATTATCTAAGCCCAAATGAATGCAATGTATACAGAAATCGATATAAAAGTTACTGTAAAACATGGCAGATTCAGCTCACAACACCCACTGCATCACCACTTACTCCACTATTTAACATCAATTGCATATTTCCAAGTTACCATAACTCATAAGAAACCCTACTAAGACAAGTTCCATTTTGAAGATCATGATATCTAAATCACAAGTTAGCACTCCAATAATCAACATTTTAATTGCATACAATGAATGAAAGATTTCCATTTCCCCATTATATAAACCAACAATGTTGATGATTTGTCATACATAAATAGACTAAATCAATCCAATTGACTAATTTCATAATTAAATTTTTAGCATTTCTTTAAAATTAACAACCACAACTTTTCAACAATTTTTCACAAACCAGTAACCCTAATTCGCCTATTTGCTTTGGAAACAAAAAGAACACAACAAGGGACAAAATCTGTCAAAAGAACCAAATTGAAAATATAATATTAATTTTGAAGGACATCAAAATGAATGATAGGAAAATAAGGTTTAAAGTGAAGAAAATTGAAAACAAAACCCAAAATTGTTGCCAAAAATTCAAAAATTAAAGACGAAATCGGAGGTTATTACACTTCTCTTGTTGGATTCTATATGGATTCATTGATGGAGACTAACAAAATTATTCAAATGGAGTAGTGAAAAAGTGACCCGACGAAGAAAAGATGTTGAAATCTCTGAAAACTTATTCAAAATTTATTTAAATTTTAAACAAGGAGTCAGCTGGAACAACAAGGAATTCAAATTTTTTTTCTCGGAATTTCTTATCGCTTTCCAAAGAACACATATTTCTTGCAAGTAATGCATATTTTTTCAATGTGATATATATACCCTACAACAATTAAGGCTTTTTGTAGCGGGTTAAAACCGCCACAATAGGTATAAAAACCGCCACAATAGGCCTATTGTGGCGGTTTTGAACCGTCTCTGTTGCTCGAGTTGCATTAGGCCAATTGTGGCGGTTTTTACTACCTAATGTAGCGGTTTGTTAAAACCACCACAATAGGTATGAAAACAGCCACAATAGGTATCTATTGTGGCGGTTTATTCTAAGCTATTGTAGCAGGTTTTGATCTCTATTGTAGCGGTTTTTGTTGACCAAAATTTTAAAAAAAGAGGTTTTTAGCCCGGATTATTTACAACCGAGCTAAAAAGTCCCCCTTTTTTTAAAAAAAAAAACAATAAAATGCACCCAATAATAGGGAGCATTCTACTAATTTTATAAATGATTGCAACATCTTTTCTTTTTAATGGATACTATATATATATAATTTAATAAATAATACAAAATTAAATATACAAGCTAGGAGCTTTTAACAATCTTCATATCCTTGAAAGTATTACATTAAGTACAACCATCCATCAGAATCCATTTTGTATTTGTTCGTGGCTAATGCCTAATTGCTGGTAAATTTACAAAAGTATGAATCCATTATAACAAAGCCCTAGAATCGAACAAAATTAATTAGCACATGAAACTTGCCTTCTTCGAAGCCGGTCCAATGGATATTTTGGCTCTAGTGATAACTCTGTTCAATAACAATTGATACAAGCTAAGTTGCGATGATGGGGGCAGTCTCCATTAATTCATATGCTCCAACCACAACCCCTTCATACAGATCATGCAAACATATGCTCCAGCCACAGCCCATTCATACAGATCATGCAAATATGCCTGCAACAATTGAACTGATTAAAGTTTGCAATTTTATCATAACAATTTCGAAACCTCATCTTCCATTACAAATGATATCGCCAAGGAAATGAAAAAAATTAACAGCTAATTGTATTGATTAGTCCCTAAAGAAGGCATTTGAGCACCAACTGTCTGTATAAATAGAAGGCATTTATTAGTCTAAATATATTTGACAAACATGAAGATATTTTATCTCTCTCAAAAAGCTTAATTTGGTAAAATTTATTATCAACAAGTCATTCTACGCACAATTTTCTTACTTGCCTACTACTTTTAACTTGATTTTATTACAATATGATGTTTTAAATTTGGCTTCATTTCATTATGAACATGTTTTATAGCATCACTTTGAAAGCATTTATCTTTTATCATGTTTTGGAAGAATTTGTTAAAAGGCAATAGCCTAGGCAGTAAGCAAAGATGTCCACCGCCTATAGTCGCCTTGCATTTTTTGTAAACACTGCACAAAGCCATCCTAAGCACACCAAGGAGGAAAAGATATATGCATTATATAGATGATGGATGAATATAAAAAGATACCTTCAAGGGAAAGAGGTTTTCTCCGGGCAATCCATCATCAAATACCTGAAAGATAAAAAAGGTTTGAAGTTTAACAGATAAAAAAAAGTATGAAGCATACACAAATAATAGGTAGTATGTTTTATGCATACACAAATAATAGGTAGTATGTTTTATGCATACCAGGCAGCTATCTTATATCACTCACATCCTTTGCCTGCATCATCACTTGTCCCTAGCATCCGTTAGTTTAAGACGTAGGGGATACAACTCTACATAACATGATTTATTATTAATTGTACCTTGAGATATCACCCTCCTTGGAAGTGGAGGCCCTCCTTTGTACCTGGACAAATTATATCATATATTTGTTAGGAAAGCAAAATATAGGAAATTTCTAAGCTGATTCAAAACAGAAGATTCAAACACATGCAAGATTACACTATAACAGCAAGCTGCAAAAAAACATGGAGACCCCCTTCTACTGATCAGAGAATACATTGTAAGTAACTTCATATTGCGATATATAGAATTAACCATAACCCGTCACATAAAACATTGTGCATCAATTTTAGTATATGTATATAGATTTGCTCGGAAAACGAATTATAATCAATCAAATCAAAACATAAATACTACAAAGTATACTTTTGTCAATCCAATATAATAAAAAAGAAGGAAATGGAAGACTTTCGAGAATACAATTACTGTCCAATTTTATGGAAATTTTTGCACAATTATTTAATCCAATTATATAGAGACTTAGCTCAAGTTTAATATGTTTCATAATGGCACATAATAGATAAAATGGTCAAAGACTACTAACCCAAGTGATAACCCTTCTTCGTCTGCCTTTGCCTGAGCAGCTCGAGCATCCTTAGCACAGCTGGACTGGCTCTTCGCCAATGCCTCACTGAGTTTTCGGATGTCTTCGTGTGCCTTTGCCTGAGCAGCTCGAGCATCCTTAGCACCTTCTGAACGGGCAGCCTTTTCTATATGCAATTGCTTCTTGAGCTCATGGGTTTCCTTCAGAGTACTCTCAACCTGCACATATAATGATTCAGCCAACATGGGATTGAAGGACCGAATTACCGTAATCAAATTATACAACCAAAAACATGCTTTTAAGCATATAAATTTAAACAAAAGTTTAAAATCCTGAAATCAAAGGTACATATCATTCTATGCTAAGTGCTTAACTGATTAAGAATGAAATATTGTTTTTCAAAATGATTAAGGTTTAAATACTAGTAGACATAAGAATACAGAAGCCTTTTGGAAAGGAAATCGGATTGAACATGGTAAATGTCAAATGTGGTATTGCGCTAGTCAACATAAAAGAAAGCAAAATCTAATCTAATCTACGATGACAAAGAAGTAAAGAACAAAAGGATCAGGACTATATACCAAAGCTAAAATCTTTCATGTTTAATAGAACATAGAGCAGGAAAGCCTCAACACTCATGGAGCTTCTTCCAATTTTCTTCATAAACTAAAACATAATCAATACTGTCAATATATAGAAGATTCCCTTGCCTTACATGTGAAAACAAACAAAAGGAACCCCATTCTACCACATGATTTCCCTCATTCAATCAGCAGACAACAATGGTTTCTAAGTTTCTCACTACTTTCCTATCAAGGATTGCCCTCACAACATAAGTGAAAAAAAGAAGATCCACAACAAGCATAAACTCACCTGTTGGAGACGAGATAATACAAATCCCCTTCCTTCAAATAGGACTCCCTCTTCGATGTCAACTCCCATATTATCCTCCTCCCTTCTTTAGGTGTACACGGCAAGCTAATATCTCCATTTGCCATCATACATCCTGAATCTGGTATGGTCATACACGATCCCAACCCTAAAATCAATAACAACATTAAAAACACAAACCTAAAACACAAATTGCAAATCAATAAAGCAGAAATCCAAATCCAAATCCAGATCGAAAACCACCACATTCAAAAATTAAACCTGACCGGGATCAAATCACAGCGGCCGTGGTGAACTCACGAGCCACCAGGAGAGGCATTTCTAGGGCAAGACGAATTCCGGAGGCGGTGCACATGCGGATCTAGGCAGCGACCCTAGCTAGCGGAGATGGGTGGTGTTGTATTTGGGCAGCGACCTTAGCTGAGATGGAGAGCGAATTTCTCAAACAGAGAGCGGAAGAGGTTGGTGGTGGAAGAGGTGGGTGATGCAGATCCCATCGATGGAGGGTGGAAGACAGAGACAGAGACAAAGCGAGAATGCTGGCGGTTGGTGCGAGTGCGAGGGCGGGGGCGGATCCAGCGGGAAGGGAGAAGCGGAGTCTAGAGAACGGATAAGTTAGGGTTTAGAGAAGAAATGGCCTGGAATCTGGATGAGAGAAGCCGCTATCCTAAAACAAATACGAACAGTCGACCAAAAAAAAGAAGAAATAAGAACAAAATTAAACCGCTACATTAGATTATGGGCTATTTGTACAAATATACACTTTTTTGACGGGTTTGCAAAAATACCACTTTTGTAGAAAATTTGCAAAAATACCATATTTGGTATTAGTGCAAATAGGATGGGGAAATTGCTTAGCCGGTTGTTTCGGGGGGGGGGGGGAGAGAGAGAGAGAGAGAGATGGGACATCGGATTGGGTGAGGGATTTTGGCGCCAAAATTGGAGAGAGAGAGGAGGTGAGGTGATGGGAAAGGCTTTCCCTCCATTTTTAAAGTCTAATAAGAGAGGAGGAGAGAGATCATCATTTTCGGTCTTCCCGTGGAAAAGAGAGCCGGAGAAGAAGGCCACCATTGGAGAAGAACCCATCCGCATTAAGGTCCAATTGGTGAGCACGTGTCGGGCTCTTTATTCGTTCGTGTCGAGTTTTCAATTACAGGCCAAAACGCCAAAGTTTGTGTCACTCTCAACTTCAACGGGCGTTGGTTGTTCGATTGTGCGGGGTGGGTGTATTATGGTGAAACAGAGCGGAAGAATGTGATAATTGAAGAGGGCATCGACTTCGCCTCTCTGACTCAACTGTTGAGGGTCAAGGTCGGCCATGATTGTTCATGTGAAGATTGGCGGTTGTCTTACATGCCAAAGGGGGAAAAGCGGGTCATCCGATAACGATAGGTGATGATGACGACCTTGAGGCTTTTAAGTTTCTCAACTCGAAGTCTGGGGAACATCCATGGCCCATGGCGATATATGTTGGTCCAGTGGTGAAAGAGAGCCTTCAAGTACCACAACCCGGCGTCGGGGAAGAATGCTTGAGTGGGCCTCGTAACTCTCAAAAGGTGGACGAGCCGGAGGCAGAAGGTAAGCCACAACCAAACCCTATGGTTGTAGATGTGGGGTTATATGGTGGAAGAGGGGTTAGCCAGTCAATAGGGATGAGCAACGATATAAGGGTGAAAAACAATGTGGAAACGGGGTTTGGAAGGGGTGACAAAGATATATGTGAGGGTGACAAAGGTAAGGGTCCGGAGGTGATCCTCTTGGCTGAGGTCATAGGGAAGAGGCAGGATCACGTTACTGAAATGGGTTTTGGAACTGGTGACAGACGTATTTTTTAGGGTGACAAGGGTAAATGTCCAAAGTCGAACCACATGGATGAGGTGATAGGGAAGAGACAGGAGGACGCTACTGAGAGCGGGTTTGGAACTGGTGAAAAGCTTAAGAGTGTAGGTGACAAGGGTAAAGGTCTGGAAATGATCCAGTTGGGTGGGGTGATAGGGAAGAGCCAAGAGCACGCAGGTGACATAGGGTCTGGAACTGGTGACATGGATATTCTTGAGGGTGACAGGTGTGATGGTCTAGATGTTATCCACTTGGGTGACACGAACTCCTCTCCAAATGACACGGAAAAATGTGAAGGTGACAAATATAAGGGGGTGGATCTCATAGCCATTAGCAGTGAGGAGGAGGAGGAGGACTTCGATTCCGGAGTGAAGAGGGAAGAAGATTATTCATATTATTATGACTGGGAGGATTATGAGGAAGACCCAGGTATGAGGGTGTCGACGGAGGGGGACGAAGTTGAGGAGGAGGTGATTAGGGAACTTGAAGATCGGGTTCCTAGGTCCAGCGCATCCCCACCATCGATGGAGAACGTAGAAGCTATGTTGGACAAAACAACGCCTCGGACCCAGGAACCACGACGGAAGCTGACAGAAATTTCGGAGGGACAAATGTTCGCATCGAAGGTAGAATTGCAGACTTGCCTGAAGTGGATTGCAGTGCAGAAGTGCTTCGAGTTTGTAGTGAAGAGGTCGTGTAACAAAACCTATTTAGTTGGTTGTTTGGACATCAAGTGCACGTGGATGTTAAGGGCGTCGACTTACCGGCGCACGACTATGTGGTCCATCCGACAGTATGTCCAGGAGCATACATGTGACTTGAGCATGATGCACAACCATAGCCGACATGCTACATCGAACATGATTGGACGCAACCTCGTGACCACGTAAGTGTTAATTTAGTTGCGAAAAGCTATTTCTGTCACACAACATTATTCCCCATGTCACATCACGTAACTCACCATGACACCATTATATTCAGGTTCACCGGGACTCGAAAGAACCTCGTTCCCGAGCAAGTCCAGAAAATGACGAAGTCCGAGTATGGAGTATCGTGTAGCTACTGGAAGGCACGAAGGGCACGACTGACAGCGAGGGAGGTGAAGCATGGGACCGACGAAGACAGCTACCGAGATATTATTCCATACTTGCACATGTTGGAGCAGACTAACCCCGGGACATATACTAAGTTAGAGCTGGACGCATCCCAAAGATTCAAGTACGCCTTTATTAGCTTCGGGGTATGGCGCAAGGCGATTCCCTACCTTCGAAAGGTAATACCCCATGTCGGTACTATAATATTGCAAGTCACCTAACATACATAACCATGTCACCTAACCAGCTGGTGTCGATATCCATGTCTAGGTGATTTCAGTAGATGGGAGTTTCCTGAAAGGGAAGTTCAGGGGCACGCTTTGCCACAGCCCAAGATGCAGACCACAGTGTATACCCGATCGCTTTTGCGATTGTCGATGGTGAGAATCACGGGTCATGGGGCTTCTTCTTCAAGAACATGCTACATGTCGTCGAGGATACACCAGACTTAATGTTTGTCTCTGATCGACATCTTAGTATCGTCAAAGGTTTGAGGGACAACTATGTGTTTGCCAAGCAAGGGGGGCCTGCCAATGGCATCTATTTCAGAATGCCAGGGTTAAGTACAATGGGGTGACGGGCCTGCACACATTGTACTTAAAGGTGGCGAATGCGTACACGAGGGTAGAGTTCGAGCTGATTTTTGCGCTCAGGCACCCGCTGCGGGCCAATACCTGAAAGAGGCTGGATTCCAGAACTGGGCACGGGCATACTTCTTGGGGATGCGCTACAACATATTGACGATGAACAACTCCGAGTATCTGAATTCGGTGTTCAAGGAGCCCCGCAACCTACCCATCACAGCCCTGATTGATGCTGTCATCGAAACAATATCCAAGTGGTTTTACGAGCGACGGGAAAAAAAACATCAAATCGGCGTCGACGGTCAGCGATTACGTTCAAGGTGAGCTGCAAACGAGCTATTCGTTGGCAACATTCATGGATGTCAGAGCACTCAGCGCACACGAGTACACTGTCCACATAGGGTCCGCCACCTGGGTTGTGAACCTGTGTGCCCGGATCTGCACATGCAAGCGATTCGACATTGACCAATTTCCGTGCCAGCACGCCATAGCGGCTGCAAGGTATCGAGGTAGCGATTTCTTCTCTCTTGTGAATGACTTCTACAAAGTCGCAGCATGGAAGGCGTGTTACGAGAATGTGCTATATCCGGTTCCTCCAAGAGCAGATTGGCGAATCCCCCCAGCCATGTCCAGCGCGGTGTGTCTCCCCCCCGGACGTGAAGCGACGCCCTGGTCGCCCTAAGACTTGTCGATACCCATCTCGGGGAGAATATAGCCGTTCCAAGCACCGTCGTTTTTAGATGTGTTCCTCCATTGGTGGTCCAACGCCTTACCTCAGCAGCTGGGTAGTCTTTTGCATTTGCCGTATCGGGTCAGTGGTTGGACCATTCTCCGTCTATGTTATTTTTTGAACGGGCTACGTATTTGGTAGTGTAATTAGGCTGTTTGTACATATGACAAACTATAAGTAGGTTGCTGTATTTTTGGGAAGGGTTTCCATACTACAGTTAAGTGGTGAAGAACTTCGTAGTACTTTTGGGGATGGTTTAAGAAAAAACCCCTGTCACCCTATTTGTATTCACGTGTCAGGTAGAAGGGGTTATCATGTCACAGCTTTCAATTTCATGGTAGACATTTCGGTGGTTGAAGCTATGATAATGAATTCACCAATGCACTGGCACTTATTTGACAACATGTTTACATTCCTGAGTGGTTGTGGTAGTGGTATTAGGAATTCACCCTTGTGAACATATTAAAATCACCTTTATGACAATGTTGAAGGGGTTATTATGTAAGGTGCATGACACGGGATTGTAAGTTGGGTGACACGGGTGATTTCCTGACAACTATAACCAAAGTTTCGACAATAATAACTTAGTCAACCAGTGGTCAAAGATAGACCAACTTTTGGCCAAACTTGCATAAATAGCACAATGGGGGATAATTTGGAAAAATTGACCCTTTTCCATTTATTTGGAAAAAGTTGTCCGTAACTCAAAAGAAAAACAAAACAAAAAAGAATATTTTCGGGTGAGTTGACACACGTCCCGGATATCACCACACACTCTCTGTCTGTATTCATCGGGACTCCATCTCTAAATTTTCATAACTCAAAACCGTTCGAAAGGGGGAGGAAGAAGAGACGCCGACGAGGAGGAACAACGGGTCGAAGAAGAGACTGCCGGGAACTGTCGGATAAGAGAAGAACGCCGCCAGGAAACTCAGAAGGTACCCCCCCTATCTCTGTTGTCCGTTATCTTCGAATCTAGGGTTCGGGGTGGGTGGATGGAACAACCTACTATGGTGGTAAGGGAATGAACGTTAAGGAGTGCGGTTTTGTGGATTGTGGAGGTGGTTGCAAATGAAGAACAAGGAGCCGGGTTTTGGGGATTTGAAAACCCGCGGTTAGGGTTTAGTAAGCCCGAAGAGGATGGCTATGGTGGGGGTCAAAATAGGGAATGAGGTAGATTAGGGGTTTGATTGGGAATGGGGAAGATTCGGGGTTCCATTAATTTGAAATTCAGATTTGGGGAGTTGATGTGGAATGTATGTCGTCATTGGTTTAGGAACGTTCTGACATTTGTGACATGGGTTTCCAAATTGAGTGACATGGGTTTACAAAGCTAGGGACATTGACTATAAAATTTCTCGATAACTTATTGTTGCTCTTAAACTGCAGGAAACAAATGGCTCGGACAAAATTTACACAGCATAAAATCAGCGCTTCCGCACACGGGTAAACGAAGGGTCGAGGGTGGCGATGCTTGCCAACATCGCCAACTACGTTGAGGAGACGGACGCCGCTAGGGATATCATGGTGAAGACACTCGAGAAGATTATGGATACCTTGGAGAAGATGGATGATAGGGTACTTCATTCTTTCACATTATTCACTCTCATATAGTTCTTAAGTTCAGTGACTACGGTAAATAGATTAATGACATGGGACATACAGTATGTGACACGGGATATAAAACTGTTGGAGGAAATGGTGGATTTATTGTAACAACTTCTTGTGTGCAGATAAAAGTGTTGGAGGAGAAGGTCCATGAAATGCGGGATGGAAAATTGATTGGAAGAGGCAAGGAACAAAGAGTAAGGGATAGTGAAAAGGAGTTTGTACATGTTGGAATCCATCTAAGTTGTAGATCGGTTTTGCAGGTTGTTGATGTTGATGTACCAAAGGGGACTCGTACTGAAGTTGTGGAGTAGCCCCGACAAGTTGCTAAGGTACGCTCCTTGTGGCCCGTGCCATTCATCCGTTATGTTTTCAATAGTGGCATGGGGATGTTAGCTAGGTGACAGGGGTCGTTTTGATATGTGACATGGCAAATGTTTGTTTGAATTCAGAGGTTGTTCGTCGACCAGGAATGTGAGAGCAAGGCGTGGAAGATTACGAAACCGCGGGCCTCTAAAGGGAAGGACGTCGTCGTTCTCGGTGAAGCCGTTGCCATCGGACTAGTTTCTGCGGCCGACTATGAGGCCCTACGGGGGTGGCTCGCAAGGTAACCCATCATCTCATTTCAGTCTTCATTATACGGCACAGTTACCCTTTCATTGATTCCACTCCATTGTACGGTCCAGTGCCGACGGTGAGAACCGGTCAACGGCTTGCGACAAGGACCTGTCGAAGGATTTTTTTACCACCCTCGAGACACCCCGCTATTGGATCAACTCAGAGGTATATTGTATTTCTCACATTTTATTATGATTGGCCTTGTATACGCATTTGGGTTGCTGTTGGACTATGTTGTGGGTTGTCATGGGGGTTAACTTGACGCAGCACTTCGAGCAGTCATGCTTCCTGCTACGGAAACAAAGCGCGGAGAGGGGTTACGACAATGGGCGTCGAGTCATTGTGTTGGACTCTGACTTCTCCAGCTTTTTGGAGAGGGAGTACGTGGAAGGAGTACAACTCAGACGTCGGGGGGTATGAGGCGAGTGGCATACTCCTCTCATACTTCGACGGGCGGGCCCCAGCGCCCATGGCCCGTCCGTGGGCAGACGTGGACCTCGTCCTCCTACCCCTCAACCTGAGGGGAAGACATTGGGTTGCCGTTGCTCTTGATCTGAATGAGTGGCAGTTGAAGTTGTATGACTGCGATGTGCACCGTACTGCGTGATAGACGCCGAACTCCCACCCCTGCTGATGCACGTTACCCACCTCCTCCCCATCATCATGGATGCACACGCTGAGTTGAAGGTGAAGTATGCATCAAAGCTGCCAAGCCCGTTTCGCATAATCCGCGACAAGCGCGTTCCGCAAAACAAGCTCGGGTATGATTGGTGCGACCCCTGTCTTTCATTTAAGTTGATGATATCTCCGCCTCTGTTTTGACAAAATCTCCGTCACTGCAGTGGTGACAGTGGCCCTTACACGATCAGATTCATGGAGCTCCTCACGGAGACCGATCCCCCCTTCGATGGGCTGGACGACACGTTTATTGGGCCGTACAGACAGATGCTAGCGTCTGCCATCTTCAATGGTCGACTCGGTGGACGCATAATCTGATAGTCGTTTGGGTGTAGTTACGGAAGTGATTTGTTGTCTTTTGTTGTGAACAACGTTGGTTTTAATCTTGTCCTTTGGTTGTTTGGATACATTTATTTTTGGCAACGGGTTACACTCTAGTGGTAAGTGGTAAAGAACATCGCAGTACTTTTGGGGATGGATTCTGTAAATAACCCATGTCACCCTCTTTGTATTACCGTGTCAGGTTGAAGGGCTTATCATGTCACTGGTTTTAATTTCATGTTTATCAATCCGGAGGTGACACTTTCATAATGAAATCACCCATGCACTGGCACTTTCATAATGAAATCACCAAAGTCTACAACACATAACCACCGAATGAAGATAAAGAAATCGAAACACTTACTTGTCGTTCGGCAAAACTTGTCGTTGACTATTCACGCACGCTTTTTTATAATTACAAACACTCTATAACATATAATTTTTCATAAAATTTTTGTAACAAGTGTGTACTTGCTAATAATAGCTACGAAATTGTTTTTAAAACTAATTACATAAGTAGATATTTTATATAGTTTTATCTCTTAAAATAAGCGTGCGTGAATAGTCCGTGTCCTGTGTCCGTTTCTGTTTCCATGCTACAAAGTCTACAACACATAACCACCGAATGAAGATAAAGAAATCGAAACACTTAGTTGTCGTTCGGCAACACTTGTCGTTGACTATTCACACACGCTTTTTTATAATGAAAAAAACTATATAAAATATAATTTTTCGTAAAATTTTTGTAACAAGTTTGTAGCTACGAAATTGTTTTTAAAATTAATTACAAAACTAGATATTTTATATAGTTTTATCTCCTAAAATAAGCGCGCGTGAATAGTCAAGTGACAAGTTTTTCGGAACGGAGGTAGTACTTCATAGCAACGTACAAAAATACCAACCTTGTGACCAAATTGAAATGTATATTTGTGCAAATTGACCTATATTTAATGTTGAAGGGGTTATTATGTTAGTTGACACGGGATTCGAAATTTGGTGACCCTCCCTACCCCCCCACCCCACCCCACCCCCCGATGGAGCCCATCTCTCTTCATAAATACCACTCCATCGGTCATTTCACTTCCACTCTTCTCTTGCAAGCCACAACAAAAATCGTGAAGAAGAAGCGACGCGTTCGGGTTTGGTTCACGAGTGGTGCTCATCCTCATCGAAAAGTTTTCAATTCCAAGTAAGTACAACCCCGATTGGCATATGTGTTGAAAAAAACTGTTTGGATTTTAGGGTTTTCATCGATTAGAAGTTTGTTTTGAATGAAATCTGAGTTGTTCATGGGGTTTTCGACATAGAGTACTAATTGAAGACATCGAAAGCTTTCCGATTAGGGGCTACGTTTTATGCGTGTGTATGCTGCAGATTTTGGGTGAATATGTCCATGACTCACTGTTTTATGGCTTGTGCCTTGTGTAGTTCCCTGTTTAAAACACTCATTAGTCTCTTATCTTGCATGTGCTTATTACATACTTATATTGAGTAGTTGCTTGGAGTTCCTATATGTGTTTATTGGTTTAGGCTTCATATATGCAATTACTTGGTGGAATTTGCTGAATTGGGGGTGAGAATACAGCCAGTCAAGGATATATATACTTGGTGACACGGGATTACAACTTTGGTGACACGGGTGATTTCTAACCACCTTTTTGTAATTGGTCTTTGCTTGCACATAATTCTCTCCTTATCGAAATTATAAGGTGCTTACAGTAATTTAACTTATATATTACATTCTCCTTTAGTTGTTTGGTGACATATCATCTCCCTCTCCCATTCATCTTCTTCATATATATGTACTTGTTAGGCTTGAAAAAGAAATAGAACATTTTGGATCCTTTCTGTGTGAATCTAAAGCATAAATATGATTAAGCCTATGAAAGTTGCAACCTTTCTCTTTGTATGTGAAGGTTCTTAGTAGGATGTCTGTCAAGTATATATACTTGGTGACACGAGATTCCAAATATGGTGACACGGGATTCCAAATTTGGTGACACGGGTGATTTCTTCCCATTTGTTATATAACTTTGTCAAAACTTGAATTCATTGATATGAGTTTGTTATCAGAATTGTGGACTACTTGGCCACATGCATCTTACAAATGACATCTTCCAGAAATGTCATTGATATGAGTTTCATATTCACACTTGTATTTACCATTTCCAACTTCGATTGCACATAAATCTCTCCTTCTCAACATTCTAACTTATATATTACATTCTCCTTTACTTGTTTGGTGACATATCATCTCACTCTCCCATTCATCTTTTTCATATATATATGTACTTGTCTCCATTATAAAACATGCTTAGATATTTTTCATATGTACGTATGTTCTTGTGGTTGGTTTTCTTCTGCCATCTCACGTTTATTTTCCCTTGTACTAATAGGAATCATGTGGCCGTACTCAGACATCGACATTGACACAAACTCCGACAGCGATCGGAGCTACCAGAGCGGTGACGACCGGAGGTATTTCTGGCTGCGTACAGACTACGACTACGGGTGGAACCGTCGGGACCGTCGAGATGACGACGAGGATGATGATCAGTCAGACAGAAGAGACCCCGAGCAGGTGGCTGAGGACAACGCGCTATGGGACTTGGCAGCCGAAGAGCTCACCGACCTTCGCCAGCGAGTTCAGTTGCTACTGAACCGGGATGCTGCCCGGGAGGGAGTTATGGCCGCACAGCGCACTCAGCTGGAGGTCGCCAACACGCAGGTCCATACAACCACTCTTCAGCTGCAGGCTACCCAGTCCACCTTGGAGGCCACAACTACTCAGTTGGAGGTTACCCAGAGCTCGCTGCAGGCCACAATGGAAGAGAACATGGTCCTCGCCAACAAGTTGGTGAGGAGCGAGGCTAGCAACAAGCACCTGGCGCAGCGGGTGGCCGAGGTGGGCTTCTTCCTCTGTGGGCAGTGGGTCGGGCACGCAAGCGAGCAGCTCCGCACCCGACAACTCACCCGCTGGAACAGGCTCATGGGGTGGATTCTCGTGCTGATGATGGGAGTTATGGTGCGTCTGGTCACCGGGGCTTAGGACCTCCGAAGCCAGTTCTCTTTGTTTTTTGCCAAAACTTGTGATGTTGTTGTAGTAGTTGCCAAATACTGATGTGATCCCAAACAGATGTGGTTTTTTGGACTTGGAACAACTCCGTATGTGGCGGATGGCCCCCATTTTTTGCAGTTAGGGGCCTATGTAAGGGTAGTTAGAAACAATGTCTCACCCACGCTCGGTTAGTTGTCGTTTTTTGGAAAGCCGAGTGTGGTTTCACCGTTATGAATGGTGCCTGTATGATCGGATATGGTATGTATAGGGCAATGTCCCTCCTATATTATGCATGTCTATTACATTTCCACTTGTTGGTGTTATGCATGTGTATTACATTCAATTATTCATGAGAAAATGTACACTTATATGGTTTCTATGATTGGCACTTGTAACAATTCTTATATGAACCTAGCAATACATAAACAAGGTTAGAAAATCACCCTACTCACCATATCGACATCAGTGACACGGATAATCACGTAAGTTGACACGGGAGTCCAAGTTTGGTGACACGGGAGATTTCCTTACAACTTATAATATGTCTTTCAACCGAGTAAGTTTCTTGCCACATGACATTCAATCATCCATGAAAAAATGTAAACTTATGTGGTTCCTATGATAGGGACTTGTAACAATTTGTATATCGACCTATCAATACATAAACAAGGTTAGAAAATCACCCTACTCACCATATCGACATCAGTGACACGGATAATCACGTATGTTGACACGGGAGTCCAAGTTTGGTGACACGGGAGATTTCCTTACAACTTATAATATGCCTTTCAACCGAGTAAGTTTCTTGCCACATGACATTCAATCATCCATGACAAAATGTAAACTTATGTGGTTCCTATGATAGGGACTTGTAACAATTCGTATATCAACCTATCAACACATAAACAAGGTTAGAAAATCACCCTACTCACCATATCGACATCAGTGACACAGATAATCACGTAAGTTGACACGGGAGTCCAAGTTTGGTGACACGGGAGATTTCCTTACAACTTATAATATGCCTTTCAACCGAGTAAGTTTCTTGCCACATGACATTCAATCATCCATGACAAAATGTAAACTTATGTGGTTCCTATGATAGCGACTTGTAACAATTCGTATATCAACCTATCAATACATAAACAAGGTTAGAAAATCACCCTACTCACCATATTGACATCAGTGACACGGATAATCACGTAAGTTGACACGAGATTCCAAGTTTGGTGACACGGGTGAATTCTGAACTAATTGTAACCAATGTTTGCACCATGCCAACATCGTCACTCACTGCTTAAAAATTATCATACAAATAAAGTAACAGTCCACAACACATAACCACTCACCGAAGATAAAGAATGCGAAATAGTTCATACCGACGTACTAAAATACCAACCTAGTGAACTACCGTCCACAACTAAATGTGAGAACCAGCAATCATGTTCATAAATATCCAACACAATAAAAACGATGTTCATAAGAAGCTTATACCATAACATAAAATTTCATAACACTGGGCAATGGTGATCACATTTGAGATCATAACCGTGTACCATTGAAGATGCGAACAGCGAGCATGTGCCTGTACGCCCCGATGAATACGTCGTTAAGACCGTCGTAGGTGGGGGCGTCCTTCGTGAGGAGTTGCATGAACCTGATCGTGTAAGGACCACAGTCTCCACTGCAATAGAGAATCGCCGGAGTCATATTCATTACAGCCGGATGCAACTATGAGACGAAGAGATATTTAAGTGTTGGACAAAAATTACCTCTGCTTCTTTTGTGGAATCCTTTTCTCGCGACTAAGGGCGAACGGCTTTGGCAACTTGTGGACGTAGGTGGCCATCAACGCGGGGTGGGCATTCATCAGTACCGGGATAAGGTGGGTGATGCAGCTTAAGTGTACCGGCAGATGGCGGTCCCTCACAATGTAGACGTCTGAATCATAAACCCTTACCTGCCACCCGACCAGATCTATCGCTACGGCGATCTAGTGAACATTGTCCACGTTCAACGGTAGGAGGATGAGTTTCGCCCCTTCCCACACCCGGCCTATCGTCGCCGGGGACCGCCTGTCGAAGTAGGCAAGCAGCTTCTCGTTAGCTTGGTAGCTATCCGCATCGCTCTTGTATTTGCCCCACTCGGTCTGCAGATAGCGACCGAAATATGTGTCCAAAATGACAACTCGACTGCCAATGTCGTCGGCCCTCTCCGTTACCCCTTTCCGAAGAAGATAGCATGCTTGTTCCATGTGCTGCATCGATTACAACCCTAGTCAAAATCCAAAACTATTCCACTACCTATTACAGTACATACCGTGTCATTCACTAGACAAAGGTAGTCACTTAGGCGGGTTTCGTACCTCAGAGTTTAGCCAAATTGTGGGCGTTTTTAGTGCGGTGAAGAACTCCTTACTCAGCGCCGTGCCGTATGCAGTCTTCCGGCTGTCCTCATCCCCGCTGCACAACCACAACCACAATGTTAGGGGATTGGAGTCATCTATGCAATAACTTGGGTACGTCTGCTGATGAGTGTCACCTATCCATCCAGCGGAGGAACCCATCGTTGTCTGACACGGAAACAAGACCCAGCTTAATCGCGGCCGCGCCTTCGACAATGTTCTTCCCTTTTCGGCCCCACGTTTTCTTCTGAGGCGGGGACTTCACTTCTCCTTCACCTCCTGGACCTCTCTTACTCTTCCTGCCTCGAACGGGCTCCGCTCTTGCAGCCACTGGGATCTGCCAATTGGTTAGACAGTTTCAACGGTCAGGGCAAAAATGTTTTGACCCCCGTGTCACCCCAATCTGTACTCGTGTCGGCTAACACTGATACACTTGTCACTTACGTACTACTATAGATTCAAATGACAATGTGAAGTAACAGGCATTTTACCTTCTCACCCTGTCCTTCCGGCGTTGCTTGGTCGTTCACTGTTGGTGGTACCTCCATTGAAACGGCTTTACTGTTCTTGTCCTCAGCATTCCTATGTTTCCCGACTTTCTCTCCACTGACATCTCCCCCAGTTCCTCCAACGGTCTCATCTTTGACCGCCTCTGAGATCTGGCAATTGGTTACGGTTATTTCAAATGTGATTCAGATAATATATTTCTTCCCTTGTCACTTTACATATTAATACGTGTCGCTTCACTTTAACAACCGTGGATTCAGAAAATACCATGTCAAGTAACAACTAATTTACCTCCTCTTGTCCTTCTGGTGGCTGGTCTTCCACCTTAGTTTGTCCCTCTGTCCCCCCGTTCTTTTGGTCGTTATCCTCTCCACGGACATCGCCCATTGGTTTCTGCTCACCTCCTGCATTCGACTGGCCATCTCGCATCCCATTCACAACACCTTCCAACACCTTCATCTGATACACAAAGTACATAAATGAGGGGTGGTTAGCGAATGTTATTCGACATTGGGAGATAAGTAACCCGTGTCACCTTTGAAAAATACCCGTGTCACATATAAAATATACCCGTGTCACAAATGCCAGAAACGTTACACGTACCTTGTCATCCATGCTCCGCATCCATGTTGACATGGTTCCCAGCCTCTCCAAGATCAGTTCAACTGACTTCCCCAACTTATCCTCCCAGGATTCCCTTGTCCCATCTCGTTGCTCCGAACTCGGGCCGGACTTGCCAGAGCCTTCACCGTAATAACTCGGTGCCAACGCAGCCTCAATGTCATCAAAGTAGAGGTCAGGCTCCTCATGCTGGTAGAAGCACCCGAGCATCAATTCATACTCGCCGGCCTTCGGTACTAGTATCGGGTTGTCTTCGACCTTGATTCTATCCGATTTTTCAGGGTCCATGCGGGACTGGATCGTCTCATACATTAGATTGTCGTCATCGGCTTTCCACCTCAGCATACGAGGCAAAGCCGTGTTCGACACCCGGTTCGCAAACGCCTCGCCAATCCCTGGGACAGCTTCGTACAACCAAATCTAAAAACAACCACACATGTCACTCGAGTGCATCAATTGCGCATAATAGTTCAAGCATAACTTCGGTCAAGTAGCTTACCTGGAACGGATACGGAAAACCCATAAGCCCATATCCATATCGATCGTCCTTGTCGTTCGCCTTCGGCTTCAAGTCAGCGACACGTCGTTCTATGACGCCCGACAGGGACTCGTGGGTGGCCTCGTACACAATCCTGCCCCAGGGGTACTCCAGAAATTGATCAACGTTCTCCACAAGCTTCACAATCCACCCTCGTATGGCTTTCCTGGGTTCTTCCCCCAGTAGAACTCCTTCGACGATGAGGAGGAGAGCGATCTTAAAATGCCTTCTCGCACTCGGCTCCTTCAAGATGGAGTTCTTGAAGGCGTTCTCTAGCTCACCCACCTTCATGTTGTCCGTTCCGAATAAGTCCTTGAGAGCCTTCTTTGTCTTCTTGTCATCCTCCGTCTCTGTGTCTTCCCCCCGAACTCGACCACACCGCAACCCAGTCACGAGCGCAAACTCCTTGATAGAGAATCGCCGCAACTTGTCTTGAAGCATGTACCAAGTCTCCCACTTCTTTTCTGTCACAAGCTGCCTTTGTAACATGTAATGCAGTAGTTGCGACGAGAATTGAACCCGGTTTGCCATTTGCACAATACCCCCAAATTGGCTTCGCATCAGCTTCTCCCGATCGACGGGGTCGACCCAGTCGTCCATGTTGACGAGCAGAGACACTTTGGAAGACTGGTTGACCCGCCCTCGGAAATGCTTCTCCTCCAGCACTGCGAGTCGGGGCTCCACCTTCTTCGGTGGCCGGACACCTTTCCTCCTCAAATTCTGGGACCGAACCATGTTCTTCCTACAATTACGTGGACATGAACATAATCAATATCCACACAAAGTCACCCCCCTACTTAATAAATCTATATGCGACTGTTTCACGAGAAAAGGCCCATGTCACCTACTGAAGTAACCCTTGTCACCCAACAGAATAGCTCATGTCATGAATGTCAATTGTCTTCTCCCAATTGTCCTACAGTACCCGTTTATGACAGGGGTTATTCTCCACTCTCACAATCTGGGTTAAAGGACCCGCAAGCCTCCCACGCTTATCTTCAACCTCCCTCGCTCTAGTCTGTCAATTCCTCAGTTCCCCATACCCCTTTTACCCCAGATCTGTATTTCCCCGTATCCCCAATTCCCCACATGATCGTTATTCCAATTCCCCAATTTTCAATTTTTGTCCAATCCCAAATTGCATGCCTTTGAACGAAACAATGAAAGAATGCAAATGAAGTGGGGAAGATTGCAAATTAAGTGAAGATTCAGACTAATAGAGATGGGTGAGGACAGATTTCAATAATCAATTGAGTTGTACTTGTATTCCTGCGCCTTCTTCTCCGGTACTGCCTTATCTGGCGTCTTGCTCCCTTATCCGGCGACTTCCTCCCTCTCCAGTACGAAACAATGGGAGAATGGAAATTAAGTGGGGAAGATTGCAAATTAAGTGAAGATTCAGAGTAGTAGAGTGGGTGAGGACGGATTTCAATAACCAATTGAGTTGTACCTGTTTTCCTGCGCCTTCCTCTCTAGTACGGGCTTCTCCGGCGTCTTCCTCCCTTCTCCGGCGTCTTCCTCCCTCTCCGGTATGGGCTCTCCTCTTTCCCTTCACTTCACAACCGTCTCCCTTCACTCCTATTAATATTCGGTCTCTCTCTCTCTCTCTCTCTCTCTCTCTCTCTCTCTCTCTCTCTCTCTCTCTCTCTCTCTCTCTCTCTCTCTCTCTCTCTCTCTCTCTCCTTCCCTTGTGTAGGTGGTGGTTTTATTCCCCAACTGCAATGAATGCAAGTTACTTTTGATTTTCTTTTGTTTACCTTTTAATTTCGAGGAACACAGCATTTTCTTTTTATTTTTTTTATTTTTTGTAAGTAGGTCAAAGGAACTGTGCAACCAATTGCCACCCTGGTAGATTCCTTTTCCTTTGTCGTTTTGTTCTTTTGTCCCAGTATCGGGTCCCGTCTTTCCATGCACGTGTCACCTGACAGGTTTTTTCGTGTCACTATTGACTGTCTCATAGTCCTACGTATAGTGTAAATGACCCATGTCACCCCTTTTAATCCTCGTGTCATCTAACGATATATACCTTGTCACCAAATTGGATAGATACATGTAGCTACACTAGCAAGTTTAACATGTCCGCATACCTACTAACAAATACAAATGTTGACATTCGACAACTACCAAGTTTCGGAAAATATCCAAATGTTTTACTTCAACTATTACAGGAGGGTGTTATGATTGGAAGCAAGTGTTCAACTCCAAAGTCTAGCATCCGAGTCTACCATGGAATACCCCAACAGCTAGCATCTGGCGGTATGCCTCAATGTACGTGTCGTCCAATCGATCGAAGTTCGGGGCGGTCTCCAGCAGGAGGTGCATGAATCTAATGGTGTACGGGCCACAATCACCGCTGCAATGGGGAAGAATCGGTCAGAACGCGGACACCGATTCCACATCCAATTAAACGAAATTCAACCATGTCATCCAACTTACCTTTGCTTGTTCTGTGGAAGTCTCTTGTCCCGGCGAATGGCAAACGGCGTGGGGACCTTATCGGCATACTTGACCTTCAGATCGGGGTGTGCACGCATGACGACAGGGATCAGGCTCGTCACAGGCATTAACAGGGGCTGAAGCTGGCGTTCCGTCACCATGTGGACGTCGCAGTCATACACCCTTACCTCCCACTCCTTTAGATCGATGGCAAGGGCAACCCAGTGTTTGTTCCTGACGTTGAAGGGGAGGAGGATGAGGTCCGCACCTGATCACGGTCGTCCCAACGGCTTCGGCGACCCCCCATCTAAGTACGCCATCAATGCATCACTAGGCGCGTACGCTTCGGGGCTGGCGCTGTACTCCTTCCATTCCCGAGGTAGATAAATTCCCGCCAAGAACGTATCGACTACGATGGCTCCACTGGCAATGTCACCCGCTCTGTCTGCGACCGCTTTGCGCAGAAGGTAGCAGCACTCCTCCATCTCCTGCATGAAGTGAACCGCAATTACAATCCAAAATCCTGACACGGGAAATGTTAGAGGTGACAAGTGTTCATACCATAGTTCCAAACCAATCTTGGGGTTTCTTCAGGCGGTTGAGTAACTCCTTCGTCATATCCATTAGGCCATAACCATTGCGCTTCTTTCGATCTTCTGCCTTTATCTCAGCCTCCCGGCGCTTTACGTCGCCGTTCAGCGACACGTGTGTTGCAGCATAGATGATCCTCCCCCATAGGAATGCCAAAAACCGATCGACATTCTCCACCAACCGGACGATCCAGCTCCGTAGCCCCTTCATCTGCTCCTCCCTTAACAAAACGCCCTTCACAATGTACAGAAGCACTAGCTTGAATCGTCTTCACGGGCTCCGCACCACCATTATTGAGTTCTTCAGCTCGGTCTCCAAGTCACCGACCATCATCTTCTCGTTTCCAAAAAACTCCTTGATAGCTTTCTCGTCGTCCTCCATGTCACTAGCTGTTGGTTGACTGCACCGCAACCCGGTTACTAAGGCAAACTCCTTGAGGGAGAACCTCCGGAGCTTCCCCTTAATCCGGTACCACGTCTCCCACTCCTTATCACTCGCAAGTTGTCGCTGGAATGCATAATGCACCATTTGTGAAGAAAATTTCACATTGTGCGCCAGCTGCACAACCCCACCAAGCTGGGAGTCAAGCAGCTTCTCCCAGTCGCTAGCGTCAACATAATCTTCGATGTTGTTCAGCATTGACAGTCTTGAGCCCTGGTTGACCCGGGCCTGGAAGTGCCTAGCTTCGGGGACTACGTATTCAGGCTCTTTGTTCTTCGAGCTCACATTCTTCGTCCTCACCGTTTCTCTCCTGCAATTTCCATCACACGAACAAAGTCAGCTTCTACCAATTATATCCGTCTTCCTCTGTCACCTAACAGACTAACCCATGTCACTCTACCCTTGTCACTCAGTGTGAAACCCATGTCACCCATTATCAATCGGAAGCCTATAACCAATACCTCAAACCTCCTTCAATAGGACACTTGCGACATCCACATATCCTAATTTCCACACCTCGTCAATTCCCCTATTCCGCCTACCACAACAAATTTAGAAACCCTTCTCTCCAAATTGGAAACCCTTGTCACCCAATGTCAAACCCCTGTCACCCAATTCGAACCTCAAACCACCAATTTCCCCTATCCATAGTTCCTCGACCGTTGCCCTAACCCATTCCGAAAACCATTGTCACCCAATTGGAAACCCTAACCACCGATTTCCCCTTTCCATACCCGAAAACCACCCATGCCACCACCACCCACCATTATCCAAACAAGAAAACCACCACCCCGACCCACCATTCAGGCCGCCATTGCCCTAACCCCTTCACCCACTGCTTCCCCGACCCACACCCGCGCACAATACCACCAAAGGGAGAAGAGTAAAAGGGCGTACCTGATTTATGTCGTGTCTGGTGTACTTTCCGGCGACGGTGGGACATGTCCGCTCTCTCTCCTGTGCTGTTCCTCTCTCGAACTGGCGTCTCTGCAACTACCAAAGAAGAAACCGCCCCCTCTCTCTCCCTTTCTATGCCTCGCTGCAACTGCCGATGAAGATGAAGAAGTCTCTTTCTCTCTCTCTTTGCTATCGGTGTGTTTTCAAACGGGAGAGAGATTTGTGATTGGATGGGCATTTACTAACCCTCCCCCTATTTCTCCTTCCCGTCCTCTCTCTCTTCACTAGGCAATGATGCCTCTAATTTAATTTTCTTTTTTTTTGGCCAACTTCACACATGATAGCCGGTTGATGGTGTTGGATTACCGTGGCATTTTTGCAAATTTGCGCCAAAAATGGCATTCTTGCAAAACTTTCCAAATTGCTGGCATTTTTGCAAAGTTTTTTGGAAATGTGGTATTTAGTACCATTTCCTCTTAGATTATTGACCTACTACAATAGATCATTTACAACCGCCACACTAGGTATGGAAAAATAAGTGTTTTCAAAACCGCCACACTAGTCTTTAAAAACCGCCACAATAGCCAATGTTGTAGTATACATGTTAAAAACCGCCACTAAACTGTCGCAATAGGTAAAACCGCCTTAATAAACCGCCTCAATAATAACCGCCGCAATGAAGTGCCACAATAGGCGTTAATTGTAGTAGTTTCTTTTAGGTTTATTTTGGTCGGTAAAATTAGGGGATTTTAAGATTTATGTTTTCTTAAAAGAAAAGTAATCCGGGCTTGACTATGACAATATTGTGGTCCACTCTAAAACATCCTTGTAGATGGAAATTTATAGTTTTTAATTGGAGGCAAGATGCACCATTGTAGAAGAGAGACTTATGTGAGTCAGTCTATTTGTTACACTATTAACCTCCCTGCCAAATATGATAAATTTGGACATTTCAATGTTTTTATACAATACCATAATTTGGGTGGTGTTAGCCCTATTAGACCATCACCCATGTGTGTCATTATGAGCGCGAGCTAAAAACTATAGATTGCATCACCAAAGATGTCTTGTCTTACACAAACTATAGATGTTTAATCATGCCAATCCCCTTGTTGATTTTCCACAAAATGTGTGTGCATAAAACATTCTCAAAGAATTGAAGCCTAACTAGATAATCCAAATCAATAACTCAACTTTCAACAAAAGTACTGATTGATATTACTAGCTAGTATGTTTATGATACTTAATTTATTTATGTTAGAATGGAATATTTTATTCATTTCAAGCTCATGAAATGAAAGAGCTTAAAAAAACTTGGACAATAGCACACCTTGCTTAATCCAACCGATTAACAATCAATTCCATGTCAAACCTACCTATACAAGCAATAAAACCTCAACTAGGTAAAAAATGTTCACTTGTTTTTCATTTTTGTTTTTCCTTCTTATGAGAAGCATTAAATTTGATAGTACAAGGAAAGAATTCATTCATAATTGACATCAATTCATTACATACTTTGTACGCACCACTTCGTAGCTTCTACTCTTCCAATCTATCTAAATAATGTTAACAAGAGGATTCCCTTGAGACACCCATTTATCAACACTCTTCCTTATGCTTTCTTGTTGCTCTAAAAATACCGCGGTCTCTTGAGGCTCGTGAGTTGTCATCATTGAACAAGGATTGGTTTTTGACGGACCTTTCACCATGGATTCCAACTTGAATTGTCGGTCAAGACCTTCCATGGAGCATGCTAGTGTCTCCGAGCACACTTCTATAGCCCCGGGAGGCACACTCGGCTTGTATTTCAAGAGTTTCCCATATTCATTTAGTAGATGAAACATATAGTCGTACACATGCTCCATTCTAAGCTCCTGCTGAGAAAACCTACTTGCTATTTTTCCAATCTTCTGTGCCTATAAAATTGCCAATGCAGACAAAAAATGTGGGCATATATGTGTTTAATGGAAAACACTAGTAGTATAGTGAGTTCAAATTGAGTCAACCATGGACTTATTTCAACTAGAGCAGGCAAGATGATAACCTTTTCGGGGTGTCGGTTGCCCCAATCAACTGCGAACTTGATGGATTTGCAGATGTTGTTAGGATTTATAGGCCAATAATGTTTCATGGGCTCTAAGCTCCTTGTGAAGAACTCATAGAACTCCGGCGTTACAAGTAAGGCCATGGAATCACAAGCTAGGATGTACTTCTCACTTACTGACCATGCAATTCCCTCTATGTAAATCTTGTACCTACAATGATGGGTTCATCGACATCAAAACTCGAACCCAACAATATGTATAAAAAGAAAGGGTATCTCTACAAAGCTAATCAATCTTACCAACCTGTAATTGCACTGTTCTGTCAAATTAGATGTTTTGAATCCTAATTTCATTTCTTCATCCCAATTCTGCAAATCAGTATAAAACAAGTTGTCATATATCAAGAATGAGATTTAATTTAGATGTGTTCAAATGTGCAACTCAAGCTTGACATTGAGTACTCTATCTATGATGTTTAGGGTTATCATCATAACCGAAACTTAAACCACTTTAGAAATGTCTATAATAACACTATATTACCTGAGTGTGAAGAACAGTATTCCAAAATTTGGTGGAATTGCAATCAAGAAGCTTCATCCTATCACCCATATAAGGGTTTCCTTTCCAATAAGCATATGGAAGCCTATACTCCCACTTGATCTTCTTTGTGCTTTGTCTTAGATCCTTCTTCAACAAATTCCATGGCTTTATGTTTATCTCCGGCCTACAAACAAACCCAAAAATTAAACACAACATCTCTTGATGATTTGATAAATAAACAAATATCCCTAAAAAATTTGTTGTATACAATTAAGGATATAGTCAAGCAGGGCGAGTTTGGGGTAAAGATTTTTTGTGTAATTTAGACTCCTATAAGGATGTCATGAGGATGATTCAGAGTGTGATTTCCTCTACGTACCTATCTTAGTAGTTAGGATAATGCACACTATGTAGTTCACTTCACATCAAATAGGTTGAATAACAAGAAAAAGTGCTCCCTCACATGATTTAAAGATGCTTCATTTAGAGAACCTGAATTCGAATCTTGGACTAAAGAACACATATGTCTTGAATTCTTTGCAGTTCCTCAATAATTTTTTACTATAGTTTTATATTTGCAAATGCACTAAACTAGAATCTTGCCTAGACTGATCTTACCAACCCCAAAATGACCAATCGGGAAAGGCAATATCGAGTGTGGTATCATCCCCACAATAATGGAACAACGGAGGGGCGTTCTCAATGCCAATGGCCGTGTAATTCTCCTTCTTGACAACTGACTTATCGCCACACTCAAACATGATATCCAAGTCAGGCAACATCCCAGGGTATAGCCTAAGAAGCTGCAGGATTCCCCACACGGTGAAAATGTCCCTTGTTTGGTAGGCTCCTCGATATTTTTCAAGGTAAGGCTTGCCATTGACCACGATAAGGCGAAAGTATGCAAGATCCTTGGCAGACTCCACCATCTCAAGTGTTATTCCATTGGCCTTCCATGTTTGGAGGTCCTCGTGGATCCATCGAAAATAGCTCGGGCATGTGTGGTTCGATGGGGTCAGGTTCTCAATTCGAGTCGGGTAGTCTTTAGGGCATGTTTGGATTAGGTTTCTTGCAGCGCACTCAAGTGGGAAATCTGTCTTGGTTTGGATTGAGATCGAAGGAGAAGGCTCCAAGGATTCCATTTTTTCAAGGATTGATGATGGAAGATTACTCAACACTGGGCTACTGCCTTTCGCTACTAGGTTGCCTGCAATTGTAGGCTGAAAATCAAAGTGTTATGTCTATAGATAAAGACTCAATAACATATATAAATTAAAAAGAATTACTCTTTAAATGGGCATTAGATGGATCACAATGGTGTATGATCAAGAAAACCGATAAGAATGACTTACAACGTTCTTGTAACGAGTGGCAACAAAGGCACCAACAATTAGGATGGCATAGAAGAAGATGAGAGTAGAAGATCTCTTCCTGAATGGCCATCCAATCACTTCCAACAACCGTTGCTTCATTTTTGCAGGCTTTTATTTGATCAATTTGCTAGTATGAAAAAACTCCAACTCAAGAAATCTCATGTTCCTTGTTAATTCTTCCTTATCTTGTGTGTGTTGTTTCATTTTCTCACCTGCAGTTTCTTTTTCTTTTTGGTGATGAAAGCATAAACTATGGGGGAAGAGAGGTAATAGTGGAGGAGCTATTTTTATCAATATAACAGATTCTCTATATTTGTGTAAATTTCCATACATGAATGCTTCATAACTAGTTGGTTTTGCTAAATTAGGTTTGTATTTTTTTTTTCCATTTATTTCTCAGCTTGCAAATTTTTTTTTTCACATGTAAACTCCCAATATCTATATGAAAGTCATGTCATTTATGAAATCATAGAAAAGTTCTTAGTTTTCTTTTGGAGTATGATCCAACTTTCAAATCAAAACCTTCCTAGTGTTCTTTCCGATCTATATTTATTGTCCCTTTATTTTATATTTTCATCACATGTGTATATGATGTATGACATATGCTATTTTTACTGGTCACCAGCAATCAATTCTAGATTGTGATGGGGAAAATCAACTCAAATCTTTTTTTTTATATATATATATATATTAAAGTAAGATTTTTGAATTTATTGATTGTAAACTTTTATACCATGTATTTCTATTATATTACAAATTAAAAATTAAAAAATATTAGTAGAAAATATCTTTTACTATATAATAAAGTAAATTTTTAGAAAATATATTTCTTTATATACAGTAATCTTCCTTTATATGTAGTGAAGTAAAATTTTTAAGTAATTTATTGATTGTAAATTTCTAAACCATGCATTTCTATTATATTAGAAATAAAAAATTACAATATATTAGCAGAAAATATTTTTTTTTCTATATAGTAATTAGATTTTTAGAAAATATTTTTATACACATACTAGAGGATCGAGAATGAATGCGGTAGATGTTTAGTGCTCGTTTGGATAAAAGGGTAAATACAATTCCTGGGAATTTAATATATGGGAAGTCTAATTCCCTAGAATTGAAATTACTGGGATTTTGAAAAATACGTTTGTTTAACTTTTAATTCCCATGAATTAAATTACCACATTTCGTTTGGTTGCACTAGAGAATGTTATGGGAATTTATGTGTAATTACTATTTTAACCTTTATCTATAAAGGATGGGATATACTTGGAGGGTAAAAATAGCGATTTTATTTTTTGGTAAAAAAAAGGGGGATTTTAAAAGGGTGGAAGAAATCTTACCTACTCCCCCTTGGTGATTCCACTTCCTGTGTTTTGGAGGAAGTAGAAATCCCAGGAAGATAACTTCCAGGGTTTTTCAATTTTTATTTTTTCATCCAAACACATATATTAGCACGGGCTTCCTGGGTTATTGCAATTCCTGGGATTTTTAACACTATCCAAACAAGCACTTAGTCTCCTATGTCAATTGCTTCTGCTTCTGTTTTTGCTCCTTAATTTGTGCTTTTGTGTTCTCTCAAATCGCACCCGTCCCACGCAACCTTACGCGCTCACATTGTCGCAATAATATCAATAGGTTCATGTTGGTATTAAAATTCGACTTTTCATTTAATTTAATTTTTTTATTCGAATTAAATAAGTCATTTAATTTAATTTTTTTATTCGAATTAAATAAGTCATTTGCATATATAAATACCAATTAACCAACAAACTTATCTCATGTAGCTAGATTCGTTCATAGTCATTGAACTCGACTTCATATTTTTCTCGCGATTCAAGAACGTCAAAAGAGATAAGTGACATTATTCCGAGCATTTTATGCTCATTTATTACATGCATGTTGTGTGCCAATTTGTTTTCTGTAGTCGAATCATGCCAAAAATGTGTTAAATAAATTATAATTCACCATTTTGTTTGATTTATTAAATTGATAATCTCTTTTTGGCATGTTAAATGAGTAATTTCATTTTGATAGATTATCTAAGTTAAATGAGTAATTTCATTTTGATAGATTATCTAAGTTATTATGATTTATTATTTTTCTTTCATGCTAAGTTTAATTATGTGATATTGCCGTTTTCATATCTATTTGTCATTTAATCCGTTCGGTTCTAAACTGGTTTACATACTAGTTCAGTGTGGACTTAGGCTATCTTTTAGACCTAGTCCTTATAAAATATATACGTAGTAAATATTAAAGGTTATAATTTGTAAATGTAGAATTTATGGGGCAAAGATTGTAATTAGTTAGCAAGTTGGATAGTGTTAGCTGTTCTGGAAGAAGCTCTATATAAAGCACAAATGCATTCCGGATCAATGAATCAATATAGTATCTTCTTCACTACACACTCGTCGCTCCAATTCTGCACCTGGCCTGTATTCAGGTGACCAATCCGTCGTTTAAGGTGACCAACAATGGTAATTAAGGTTCATCGCTTAAAAAGATTCAGGTGACAGAGTAATGTATGTCAGTCACCAGAACAAGCCCTAAAAGTGGATCCTTGGTGTTGTTCGTCACCTGAGGCAATTCAAGTGATGGAATGGACAATGTTGGTCGCCTGAGTGAGTGCCAAAAATTAGTGACCATTCAAGTGACGATGAAGGTTTTTAATGTTGGTCACTTGAGACAATTCAAGTGACGAAGTTAACATGTATAGTCTAATTGGTCACCTGAATCAATGAAAAGTTAAGTGCCGTCTCTTTAGTTCGTCTCTTGAAACGATTCAGGTGATGAGTACCATGTGACGACCCTTCAGGTGACGGAATAGTCGTCACTGGAATGTTCCAAGCCAGCAACCAAAAACCCTTTCAGGCGACGAGTTTTGGTCCGTCACCTGAAGTGCAAAGTGGCGTAGTGCTTCTTTCTTCGTCTTGTCTCAATCTTTCGCTCTCAATCACAAGTTCAATAGGACACAACACATACCAATCGAGGTTTAATTACCTAGCTAGTATGTGTGTGAGAATTATGGAATTACATTTTACATGAACTGACTTTGCAAGGCTAGGGGAAATTAAAGATGGTTCATCTTTGGGTTGGCGACATTATATGAATTCATTTGCAAAACCACAAGATCGATCGGCGATCGCATGTTTGATTAACAAATTAGCAAGGAATGCAGAATGGGAAACAAAGAGATGGCCGGAAGAGAAAATGAAGAACATGATCATGGAGGAGCTAGGAAATTAACAATCTCAAGTACATTAATTGTATGAAATTAAAGAAGAGGAGGACGAGTAGGCATGTGCTAAACCAAAGGTGATCAAGGCGGGTTATAAGGCCCTCTCTCTGATGACATCCATGCTCATTTCACTCGGATCGGTTGCCTGCAACTCCACCTGTATTCCATCCAACTCTCTCTTGAATCTGTCCTTGGAGCTTGCATACAGCATCTTGCTTCTCACCCTCGATGTCTCAGGTGACCTGCAAATACATGGAATACAGGTGAAATCATCAAAGGATAGATTAGCACAATGATCGAGCGAGTTATATGTAGATTACCATGCAAAGAAGAAGATCTTGCTCTTCTGGCAGTTCTCCTCGGTGATGAAATCGTAATCGAAGACAGCATAGCGACACTCGTCAGCAGGCAAACTGGAGGTGAAGTCGTCGTAGGTCTGGTCGGGGCCGCCCAACTTCTCCACCACCACTTGCTGCTGCTTCTCCTCGATCTTGAACACGATGAAGCGGTGGTTCCTCTTCGCCTTCAGCTCCACGAACTTCAGCTTGCATTCGTCGTCCACTGCCATCCCCGACGCTGCGTTCGCCTAATCATCATCAATCATCAATATATATATATACTAGTATATGTTACCCGCCCGTTGTGCGGTTTTTTTATAATTATATATATTATGTATTTTTATATGAAGTTTTTCTATTAAAGTCTGAAGGCTAAAATAGATAAGTTTTTTTTATTGAAGTTTGATGAAATTTTACTCTATATGATGTGAAAGATTAAATTAAATGATTGACATATAAAATCTTCTTAATCGACTATATATATAAAAAAAAGATTTGTTTTTTAAAAATTAGGAAGCAATAGAATATTAGAAATTAGTTTAAAATATGTTGAAGTTAATTTTGGGTATATGACGGAATGTAGTTGAGTAGTTTCAAAAATTATCATTAAGACTTATCTAAAAAATAATCCACACATGCATAAATTGAGTTATATTTTATATAGATTTCTTTTGTAATATAGTCATAATCAATTTCAGTGATCTAAAAAGATAAGTTTTTTACTAACTATATTAACTTATTAATTGATGTGGTCCAAAAAAAATTATACCACTTTAATTCAGAATATTGCGCGTTTTGTTAATTAATTACAATTTATTATATTAATTATATTAAAATATTATATTAGATTATCAATTGTCGCGGCGCACAAAAATTATATAAATATATTGTATTCAATTTGATCTAAAAGGTAGAATAACTGACCAAACATTCTTTTTTCATCTTTTAAAATCTTGACAACATGGTACATATTTATATATAGATATATTATATCGAATTTGATTTAAAACGTAGAATAATTGATCAAATATTGGATATATTATTTGATCTAAGAATAGGCTTTCACCACTTGGCAGAACTTTTATAAATTAAGTTCTTGATAGTTATATATAGTTATCTTAATTTGTTTCAATTTTATGTAAATATTTCCAAAATTATTTCTTTTGATGAATGCCATTTTATAAAAATTTCAAATTTGATCTAAAAAGATGAATGTCATTTACGTAGAGATTTTATCTCCCACTGTTGTATCATATTAGCCTGATAAGATCGGACGTCTTGGTCTTGGATCGCTGCTATATATATGTATTTATATATTTATTTGGTCACATATTATAAAAAAAACGGATCTAAAAAAATAATCATAATTAAAATATAAGGTTGTATTGGATAGATGATTTGATATAAAAAAATATATTTTTATTTGATTTCAGACCTCTACTTTAGTATTTTATATAGATAGATATAGATTAAAATGATAGCGTATATATGTTGGGGTGATATGGAACATCATATTCTAAAATTTTAGGGCTCTGAAACTTTTTTTAAAACCAATTAATAAAATAATTTAATTGATCATCTTTTCTTGTCAAAGTTACATTTATAACTTTGTCTAGATTTTTTAAATTAGCAAATATTAAAATAGTATTCCAATAATGTATATATCCAAGATTGATTACGGTGTGTATATATATATATATATATATATATATATATATATATATATATATATATATATATATATATATATATATATATATATATATATATATATATATATATATATATATATATATATATATATATAAAATGGTAACTTCTCATATCCAAGATTTAACTTTTGCAAGATTGATTACGGTATATAAAAAAAATTGATATAAAAAGATAACTTCTCATATCCAAGATTGATTACGGTATAAAAAAAAATTGGTAACTTCTAAAAAAAATTAAACTTTTTCAAAGTAGATCACGGTATATAAAAAAAAATTAACAATCCGTATGTCCATATCCAAGATTTATCTATTCCAACCAGTTTTTATTGAAAACAATTAAATTCACTTTGATTATTATTTATTGAAAACAAATAAAATGGATATATTATGTGATATAAAAAGATAAGTTTTCTACCTAATTAAGATATAATGTTGAATATTTATAAAAATTATATTGAATTATTAATACGCTCCAAGCTCTCGGTGTACAGTATTAAGCATGGTTTAAAAAAACCTTTAAGGGCATCTCTAAAGCCCCGCTCACTCTCGATTACACGGATTAGGCATGGTAAAAAAAAAATTGTTGCCATGAATAATATTACATAGATTTATCTAAAACGATAAGTTTTCTACCTAATTGAGATATAAGGTTGAATATTTATATAAAAAAAAATTAATCTAATTTAAGGTATAAGGTTATATTGGATAGATTATTGATCTAAAAAGATAAGTTTTTTACCTAACTATATCGGCTTAATAATTGAGGTGGTTCAAAAATATAATACCAATTTAATTCAAAATATGACACATAAGCAAAAGCAATCCTGTTTTAATCCAGAAAATGTTCACCGATACTTTGTAGATTGTATAAAAATATTACTTTCGATCCAATTTTTTTAAAAAATATTGTTATGAAATTTCAACTTTTGAATAAAATTCAAAAGCAATAATTAGAAAAAAAAATCATATAAAATAGTATACTAATAATGTATCCAAGATTGATTACGGAATTTCATATAAAGTTCAAAAGATATATTGCAAAGTGCAGATACGGTAAATAAAAAAAATTAACATCACCCCGTATGTCCATATGAACCATATCCAAGATTTATCTATCCCAACCAATTTTTTTTTATTGAAAAAAAATAAATTCAATTTAATTATTATTTATTGAAAACAAATAAGTTCTACGGTTTGCATCATCCATTATATGCATGCATTTGTTGAAAATCGTAAATAGGATTGGGAGGGATCAAACATAAAATGACAACCTTAATAAACATATTAATATTCTAAGAAAAAAATCTTCCCAATTTTTTTTCGGTGTAAAATCTTCCCAATTTTTTTAATATCATAAATTAACACATATTCTAAAAAAAATTGCTCAAATTAAAAAAAAAAGTCAAACACTAAGATTTATCCTGCATGATATTCTTTTTTTAAAAAAATCAAATCGTTAAAGATCTTCATCATAAAATTTATCTAATTAAGATATAAGGTTATATAGGATAAATCATTGATCTAAAAAGATAAGTTTTTTACCCAACTATATTGGTTTATTAATTGAAGTGGCTCAAAAATATAATACCACTTTAATCCAGAAAATGTCACGCAGGCGAAAATAATCCCGTTTAATCCAGAAAATTCCGTGCCAACGAGGTCGCTCCAGCGGTCTCTGCTTTAGTATTTTAAAAAAAAAAAAAATTCAATTTAATTATTATTTATTGAAAACAAATAAGTTCTACGGTTTGCATCATCCATATATGCATTTGTTGAAAATCGTAAATAGGATTGGGAGGGATCAAACATAAAATGACAACCTTAATAAACATATTAATATTCTAAGAAAAAAATCTTCCCAATTTTTTTTCGGTGTAAAATCTTCCCAATTTTTTTAATATCATAAATTAACACATATTCTAAAAAAAATTGCTCAAATTAAAAAAAAAGTCAAACACTAAGATTTATCCTGCATGATATTCTTTTTTTAAAAAAATCAAATCGTTAAAGATCTTCATCATAAAATTTATCTAATTAAGATATAAGTTTATATAGGATAAATCATTGATCTAAAAAGATAAGTTTTTTAGCCAACTATATTGGTTTATTAATTGAAGTGGCTCAAAAATATAATACCACTTTAATCCAGAAAATGCCACGCAGGCGAAAATAATCCCGTTTAATTCAGAAAATTCCGTGCCAACGAGGTCGCTCCAACGGTCTCTGCTTTAGTATTTTATATAGATATAGATATATATATATATATAGTTAATAAAGCTCATATATATAATTAATAAGCTGAAATACATACCATTTTGTCAAATTATCCAGCAGCTTCTTCTATGGAAATTGGAAGAATTAATCCCAATTGGGAGAGGGATAAGAAGATCGATCAAGAAGGTTCAGGAAAATGGAGATCGGTCGGATTCGAAGAGAGGGACATGGACAAGAGAAATGGATAAATTAAGGGATTTATGGAAGGAAGTGGAATATTTGTTGCATTTTCATTTGGATCTACTATGTTTTTCTTTTGTGTTGAGTTCATACATCATGGCAGCCACGTCGTTTCATTGTCAATGCACCTTTATTTATTTTATTTTATTTTTTTTTTTATTAGGAAAGAATTCGGGCGAGCGAGCTCTACCCGACAGCATCCTTTCGGATGAGGTCTAAAAGACCTAAATCGTTGTGAATATCGACACCGCAGGCAGAGTGGCAAAGGTGTGCAACCTTATCAGCCACTCTGTTGCCTAAACGGGGAATATGAAAGAAAGAAACTTCTTTCAAAGTCGATAAAAGGAGTTTTACGTCTGACATGATTAGTTCAATTTCCCAAGGACATTTAGATTTTTGGTTGAGATGATTTATGATTATACTAGAATCACCTTCAATGTGGATTTTGTCGATACGAAGTCGAGTAGCGTATTGGATTCCCAATTTTAAAGCAAGAGCTTCCGCTATTAGGGGACTTTGTTTACCAAGTTTTTGATAGCATATTTGTATTGGGTATCCTTTCCAATCCCGGATTATGGCTCCGGCCGAGCTGTCATTGTTTGAAATTGTGGATCCATCAAAATTGAGCTTTAGAGTTCCCCTTGGGGGTTTGCGCCAAGTAACCTTATTATGCTTCTTTTTCTTCTTTGGGTGGTTGGAATTTTGTGTGTGTAAGAGGAAATCCTCATCTAGACTACCCTCTAATTGAGATGTTTTACTCCAATTCTCCTTGTGAGATTTAATAATATGTATTGAAGTATCTCTAGGTGGGATAGAAACCTGCCTAAACACGTGTTGGTTCCGAATATACCAAGCTGACCACCAAGCAAAGGCAAGTTCGACCTTAGCCGCATGCGTAAGATTGTTCCCAATGAAGGAAATGATAGGTTTAATATCACGAGAATGCGTTATCATATTGGATATTGTCGAGTTTATGCGAGAAGGAAGACGAAACAGAGAACGCACATAATGGCATTCTAACAAGAAGTGAACATTATCTTCGGCCGCACAATTGCACAGGCTACAGGTGGAAGGAACAGAAGAGCCACGCTGGGCTAGTCTGGAGGCCGTTGGGAGACCATCCTGGCAGACCTTCCACAGAAAATTTTTAACCTTCGGTGGAATATCCAAATTCCATATCCATGCATTATTATCTAGGGTCAAAGTAGATTGACATGTGATTAGGTTGTATGCACTCGAAGTGGTGAACCAACCCTCTCTATCAGGCCACCAATATAACCTATCCTCAAAAGTAGAGACGGGAAGAGGAATGTCCAAGATCTCTTTGACTATGTTAACCGGTAGCCTATTGTTAAGTTTTTCCATCCACCATTTACCGCCCATAATGTATTCACTAACCGTTTCCTCCATGTTTTCAATTTGGGGGCAATCTTCCCTCGACTGCAGAGAAGAGGTTGTAATCCAATTATCCGTCCAAAATTTGATAGAATTTCCATTTCCAACAAACCAAATAAGCCCCGATTTGAATTTATCAATGAGAGTAGTCAGTTTGGCCCATTGCCAAGAGGATTCACCTCGTTTCTTGTATTCAAGAATATTAGCAGAGCGTAAATATTTATGCTTAATCAGAGTAACCCAGACATTGTCTGGTTCAGCCAATATTTTCCAAAGTAGTTTCATTTGAAGGGCTTCATTCATCTCTTTAGACTTTCTAATCCCTAATCCCCCACACTTCTTTGGTCTGCAAATCCTATCCCAGCTAATAAGCGGTCGGTGTTGAAGATCTTTATTCCAGAAGAACATCCTATTAATCTGGTCAAGCTCTTTATGTATTGAAGCGGGTAACATGAAATTTTGCATTGTATACAACGGTTTAGCTGATAAATTCGTATTGATTAGGATTGCGCGTCCCTGTTGTGATAGGGCATTGGCACGCCATTTGCTAAGTTGTTCTTTAGATTTACAGATGATGTCTTCAAAAGTATGTTTGTTTACTCTGCCATTAATAATTGGGCAACCGAGATATTTATCCAATGAGTTTTCATTTGTAATATTCAAGCAATTGCTAAGCTCTGTGATCCTAGAGTTCGAAATGCCTTTTGTAGCTTGGAAGCTTGATTTATGATAATTGACTTTTTGTCCCGATACTTTACAGTATGAGTCAATTATGGTTTTAATTTTCTTTCCTGCATCAATACTTCCCCTAGTAAAAATGATGATGTCATCAGCAAATGAAAGGGAAGGAACCCGGGGGCCATTCCTTCCAAAGGAAAATCCTATAGGACTATTATCCAAATTTGTTTCCGCCGTTCGTTTCCGAGCTAGGATTTCGGCTCCCAGGATAAACAGGAAAGGGGATAAAGGGTCCCCTTGACGAAGACCACGAGAGGGGAGCAACAAATCAGTAGGGCCATTGTTCACTAGCACTGAGAAGGAAACAGTCGTTACGCATTCCATAACCCAAGTGATGAAAGTATGGTGGAATCCAAATTTTTCTAAAATCTTTTTTGTAAAATTCCAATCAACTCTATCGTATGCTTTCTCCATATCTAGCTTTATCGCCAACCAACCCTCACGGCCCGTACGCGACCTAAAGTAGTGGAAGATTTCGTGAGCTATCAGAACATTATCTTGAATGGCCCTGTCTGACACAAACGCACCCTGTAAAGGGTGAATTAGTTTGCCGATAATTGTCTTGATTCTTTCTGTCAAAATTTTTTATATGATTTTATAAAGTGTTGAGCATAAACTGATTGGTCGGTAGTGACTTGTAGTAGAAGGGTTGTCTCGCTTCGGTAGAAGTGAAATAAACGTGTGGTTTGTTTGTTTAAGAATTTTTCCGGAGTGAAAAAAGCCCTTAACAGCTCTAGTAATCGATACACCGACAATATCCCAATACTTTTTATAAAATTCGGCTGTAATCCCGTCCGGTCCAGGAGATTTATTATTTCCTAGACAGAACACTGCAGATTTGATTTCATTATTAGACGGAAATGAGGAATTCATTTTCCTCTGTAGTGATAGAGGGATGGATTAGGTTAAGCATTTCATTTGAAGTCTATCATCAATAGACTCTTTTTTAAATCTCTTTTCGAAGTCCTTTTTTATTTCATTTCTAACATTTTCCTCCCCCACTATTAATGTACCTTCTGCAGTAGTTATATTGCGTATCTGTTTCCTATGTCTTCGCCCAGAGGCAACACGATGAAAATACGATGTGTTAGAGTCAGAAAGCTTAAGATGCTTTGTTTTTGCCCTTTGATTCCAAAACGTTTTCTGAAATAGGAGTAGTTTTTCCTTTTTTCTAATGAGGCAGTTTTCTTTGCTGTTGGTTCTCTGCGTGTTATTTACCGATCCTGCTGATTGTATTTTGAGCAATTCGTTCTCCACCTCTTTCAGTTGACGAAATATGTTTCCAAATGTGACCTTATTCCATTCCTTTGCTTTTTTCTTAAGAATTTTCTGTTTAAACATAAGTTGAAACATAGTAGAACCTGGGCAAGTTGCTCGCCAGGATTGTTTGACGATGTTACGAAAATCCTTCCGTTGAAGCCAGGTGTTTTCAAACTTGAAAGGAGGAGCTTTGAAAGTTATACCACTCTCGAGTATTATAGATATGGGACAATGATCCGATGACGAAAAGGCCCCATTATTGGTAATTAGGTTGGGGAATTTATTTAGAATTTGGTGATGAACAAGAACCCGATCCAATTTTCACGAATGTTGTTCTCATCATCAGGACTTTTTCTCCACGTGAATGGGTTCCCGAAGGTAGGGAGGTCCATGAGTGAACAATCATTTTTGAAATTTAGGAGTCTAGTAAACCGAGAGGAACGGGAGTCAGCTCCACCCAGTTTGTCCGCACTGCATAAAATTTCATTTAGATCTCCTAGCACAATGCATGGGATAGACGAAGCATTTACAATTGAAGTAAGCGATTCCCAGAACGCGTCTTTCTCATGGGGGATAGGTGGGGCATACACAAATAGGAGGAGAGTCTTAAAACTATCATTTACATTTTCATACCGTAGACCTATGATACGAGGTAAATGAAATTCTACAGAAATAGTTTCGTTAGTCAACTGGTGGGTTTTCCATAAAATACCAAGCCCACCCGATCGCCCATTAGCAGGCGACCAGACAGCTTCATTAAAGCCAGCATATTTCCAAAGGTTGTCTTCTGGAATTGATTCCGTTTTAGTTTCCGCTAGTGCCATCATTTGAATATGCTCATTTTTACACAAAGTATTAATTTCAGTCCAAAAAGTTGTTTTCCCAATGCCTCTACAGTTCCAATAAGTGATCTTCATTTATAACAATCGGTAATATAAGGACGAGATTTAAGAGTCCTCATATCAAAAAACAATTTAACTATGAATCTGATTCGAGAATATAAATTTTTTGTGAAAGGTTTTTTTAATACTCCCTCCGTTAATTAAAACTTGACGTTTTACTATTCACGCACGCATTTTTAGGTGTTAAAAACTATATAAAACATTAACTTTTTAAATAATTTTTTTAAATAATATCATACTTATTACTATTAAGTATGAATTTATAAAAACAAATTTAAAAAAAAGTTAATATTTTATATAGTTTTTATCGTTCTAAAAAAGCGTGCATGAATAGTAAACGACAAGTTTTAATTAACAGAGGGAGTATGTTGTTAACACCACTCGAATTTTTGTGAAACCACCACTCAGTTGGCTCCAAAAAAATCCAGGACCTCAGTGTTTGATTAATAATGTGATTACTAAACTTCCTATCTATACTACACGTAATTGTGCATTTAGTCCGAGATCTCAAAATTGCCATGGTAATCTTGAGAGAAGTCCAGATAATATAGTTATCATTAACACCATGTGCTAGCCTAGATTTATTGCCCAGATGTTGGGAGAAAACAAATGGGCCACGATTAAGTTTTATTTGATTATGTTTTGAGCCATAATTTACACCCCTAATGTATTTTCTAACCTGCTGAATACGAAAGTGAGCAAACCAAACAGATTTCGATTGCAATTTATGGAACACAAATTGTCCATAAAATGGAAGAAGGGAGGCTTGGCAACCGGCAAGGATCCCCGGCGGATAATCCCAAGTAAAACATGAAAAGAAATATCTCAGGAGGAGGCATAGATCAACCAAGGCCATGATCAGACCACCCTTGTTGGTCAAACAGGTGAGATTAATGATCCAAACGCAGGCAATCCTACTAAGATGACAGTACACTATTTCAGACAAGGTGAAGAGAGTTTGAAGATTAAACATGTAAATAAGAGGTATACTACTGAATTGGTTCTTGAAAGTATTTGAACTCGCTGAAACGGTTGGTTTATGAATTGCATAAATAGAAGGGTAGATCACATTCACACCATTATCCAAACTTAAACCTATCAAAGGATTTTTAGCAAGGCAGTTAGACAGACCAAAGTAAATGGAAGGATTTTTTTTTGTTTTTATCATACTTGACTGCCTTAACCCAGAGATCAACAACTCCAGGAAGCAATGTACTAAGACTGGACAGAACCCATAGGGTGGAGTATCGGGCAAAGCTGAATGTCACAGAAGAGTAAATCCATAGGAACAAGAAGACAAAATTGAAGCAAACCCGAATCCAATAGAGGATCATAGCCATTAACATACATATACTTATAATACAAGGAAAAACCCGAGGATGAACCTGGGGCCAGCTTAGAGTATAGGCGAGAGCAAAAACCTTGAACCAAGCGAGAGCAATGAACTTAAACCAGGCAATAAACTTAATTCCAATCCATTTTATGTTCCACATCTCATATACTCCCATTTTTCTGCTGCTAAACAGCTTTCTACTTCCCAAAGTGGGTTTTGTTAATTGAAGCATGAAGCCTTTTGGAGAGACAATAACACACTCCAGACAAACTAGAAACACAACAGCAAGGTTCAATACAATAACCCTATTCCTTTCAGCGTAAATACTATCGGGTCTGAGAAGACACATATACACAAGACAGGGTTCATTATACCGATAGTACATATAGATTACAATCAAGGAAGTATATTCCTCGACTCCATACTGCAACCAAATGTTGTTAACCATGTTTTCCTCAGCCCTAGAAGCGCTTAAAATTTTAATAGGACTGGCCAAAGAAATCAGTACCATAACAGTACATGAGGTAAGACCAACCGAAGATCCACTTATCACCATTTTTCCAGAACCCTTTTGGGAGGTAACGGGTGAAGAGGAAAAGACCTCCATCACAGTTTTGTTCAGACACCACAAAGATGTGTCAATCCGTGTCAAACAGGGGGGACAAAGAGTACTCACCAGAATATATCCAGCAACAGAGGGGGGCATAACCCTTTCAGCCGCCGAGATATCGACCCTAGTGTCTGAAGGTTCGATAATGTAAAACAAAGTAATACTACCTCCGATCCAAAATGTATGTCGTTTGACTTTTTAACACGTATTTTAAGGAGCTAAAAACTATATAATATATTAACTTTTTTATTATTATTTTTTTACAATTCAATATTTATTACCAACAAATATTAAGTTGTAAAAAAATAATTTAAAAAAAGTTAATATTTTATATAGTTTTTGGCTTCTTCAAATACGTGTTGAAAAGTCAAACGACTTATATTTTGGATCGGAGGTAGTATATAAATACTCTAGAAGGGGGGTTGAATAGAGTATGCCCGTTTTTCGCAGTAAGTCTCAAGACTTTTGGAGCTTGTACCAAAACCTTTGAGAAGAACCTGAATCACAAAGTTAAACAATTCGAACCAAGTGCGGAAAAATGGTAAAGCAAATAAGTAAAGAACACGAGTAATTGTTTACGAGGTTCAGCACAACTGGCCTACGTCCCTGCCTAGGGTTCTTCCACAACCCTAGGATTCAAAGGCTTTATTGATTGCTTAGCTTAGGATCCTAAAATCTCACCGAGAAGCCTCTCTCCTATACAACTGCAATCTAGTCAACTCACGTTCCCTTGGAGTCCTAGACCAATCTAGAAGAGCCCCACCTCTCTCAGCTATCTAGTACAATCCTCTAACTCTCGCAAATCAATAGCCTAGTGCAACTTCCCGAGTTATAAACTCTCGAGTAACACTTGAAATAAATATATCCTATAAGCTCACAGTGACTCTCAAAGGCTTTGAAATAAACAACAAACTATTTGAGCGCTTTGCAGAGAGACACTTGGAAGACAGATCGCTTGAAAGAATTGAAGCTCGTGTGTAGCACTTGTATATCTGTCTTCTCCTTCCTTTCCTTTATATACTAGCATGGAGATAGCATGGAGCGTGAGGATCTTCATCACCAGATCTCCAACGGCTCTTTGGAATCAGTTCGATCTTGGAATCTTCTATATATGGATACTTTGAAACGCCATGATCTATTTTGAATTGATCTCTTCAACATGTAAGGAAGGATGTAATCTCGATTTATACTTCCTGAAATGGTTAGTCATTCATATATGTATAATATAATGGAAGTATATAATAAGATAAAATAATATACGAATAATAAAGGTAGGTTTTGTATTTCATCAACTGTTAACGCTCCAAGGCCTTTGACACTAATATCCTGTCAAAGCCTTTGAAACATCTATTCCGATTCTCATCAAGGGAGGGAGTTATCAATCTCCCCCTTGATGAAAGACAAAACCTGTGCATCCCTGCAACTTAGTAAAACAGATATATCATAATCAAACACAGACTAAGTACCTGCAAGGGTTAGACAAATGTTGGATCAAATTTTTAAAGCATGCAAAAACTATCCAACTGAAAACCATAAAAACAAAGACCAAGGTCCTCCACGACCTTTAAACAAGGTTTTCAAAGTCTAACGAACATCTCCCCCTTTTTGTCTTTCAACAAAGGGCGGAGGTAAAACAGTCACCAAAAGTTACCAAAAGTTTTGAAAACGTTTCCAAAAACCAGCAAAGTAACAAGTTCAGGGGTGGGATAGGGTGGGATAAGGTTTAGGTTAAGTCAATCCAGAGCATCATCAGTGAGCCTCGTCCACAGTCCTTCCAGCATCGTTGAAATCCCGCTCATCGTCGTCATCACCTCCTTCTGCAGCTCCTTAATATCCAGGCGAACTTCCTCCAAGCCCAACTCTAGGTTGTCCATGTGTTCATCGAAAGCTGGAGCAGTGGGAAAGGCTTTTGAAGGAGTGGCAAGACTCAAGGTCCCTTGGGGAGACCGAGTGATGCCAATCTTTTCAAGGCCTTTAGAGTTGAACATACCCGTATGACGCAGCTGTTCTTCATTTTTGACATCAATTCTAGAAGCTTTGAAGATAAGGGTCAAAAGGGTAGCAAAGGGGAGGGGAGAGCCTTTACGAGCTTTTCTGGCATGGGCCATGGTATCAAGGATAGTGTTGGCCAGATCTGGGTCAAGGCCATTTAGAATGCGGTAGAGCGGGACCATGGCATTGTCGGTTAGGAGTGAGCCAGAGTTGAGACGGGGTAAGAGGCATCTAACAATGATGTTAAAGATAATTTTTGCCTCAAGGGTTAGGGATGAGTGGGTGAGTTGCTTTGAGGTGCTGTTGGACGCTTCGGGTAGGAGATATTTGGCTCGGGCTAGGATGATGCAATTTTCTTTTGAGGGGTGGATTTCAGATGGTGGAACAGGGGTAGGTAAGCCTAGGAGATCTGCAAAATCATTGGGGTTGAGAGAGATTCTAACCCCTTTGACAACAGTCTCCAAAGACCAACCATCAGTGTCGTTCTTGGCTTTTAGGTTGATGTAGAAGAGTCGGGTAAGCTCAGGGTAGTAAACAGTTTCTCGGTTAAGAAGAGTCCAGGCTGGGGAATTTTCGAGGAGCTCAATGCAAGGCATCTTCAAAGCTTCAAAGAATTCAAAGTCTAAAAAATCTGAACAGCTAAGCTTACGAGTACGAAACTCGTCTACCCACTTACCAGCAGTCTCAGCATCTAAAAACAAAGAGGAGGGCAAGGATTGATTTACCTGGATATAGGCCGGGGGGTCTGCGTTCTTTCTGCGCGCAACAGTTGGAGCAACTCTCTTGACAGGCGTTACAAGACTCTTGACAGGGCCCTTCCTGGTACGCTTAGGGGATGGAGGCTTGACTGGAGCAGGGGCTTTTCGCTTCTTCGGAGACGGGGGAGGAGGAGGAGAAGGAGAAGGAGTTTCTTCCTCCTCTTCCTCGGACCCCGAGTCCTCACCGGACCCCGCTTCATCACCTTCAGGTTCCTCGTCCTCTCCGGATCCCTCGTGCTCTTCTTCTTCTTCTTCCTCAGGCTCCTCCTCGGATGGAACCTCCTCGGCTTCGGCTTCCTTCCGAATCCGCTCAGCTTCTTCCTCGGCCTTTTTCTTAGCAAGTTCGGCCTCCTCATCGGCCTTTTTCTGTCTCAAGGCCTCTTCCTCAGCTTCCTTGGCAGCATCTCGCTCCAGGGCGGCATCAAGGTCGTCTTCCTCTTCTTCCTCGTCCTCTTCCTCAGCCAGAATCTTTCTCTTCCCCTTTTGTTTAGAACTCAAGGGTTTCTTAGCAGCGCTCTTCTGAGAGCCTTTGGGAGCCGTGGCCGTGCTCGCCTTAATGGTGCTCTGGACAACTGCTGGGACGATGGCTTGAGTAGCAGGTTCGGGTGTGGGAGAGGTAGCAGTGGCCTGGCGTCCCTTGGGGGTGGCGCCAAGTCTTTTGGGAGTGAAAGCTTTCTTGGTTTTGGGTGCCATGGAAGTAGTCGGATAGGGTTTCTTTGAGAGGTTGAAGATGAAGGAGTGGAAAGGGTTTGGAAAACTCTGAGTGTAGGTTGTAATCGGGTACAGAATTGGTTTAAGTAGAGAGAGAGGGTGACGGATTGATGGGATGGGTTTAGGGTTCCAAGGAAAGAAATCATTACATTGCTAAGATTTGAAAGGTTTTCAAATTCAAATTCAAATTCAAATACCCATTAAAATCGGACAAGGTAACTAAAAATATATATATCAAAAAATAAAATATCTTAACGGTTAAGGAAATCATAGAAATAGGCAATTTTTGAAATCCGATTAAAACAAATATAATTGATTAAATATCTAAAAAGATATTAACCAAAAATATATGATCCGATATATGTACTTCACTGATCAGTTTGCAGACCTTGACATAACTCTCAAAGGTCTTGACACTGAGTGGAGTTTATCTTTCGTAAAGGGAAAGCTCCCCCTACGAAAGTGCATCCTTGTCAAGCATCCCAATCTCTCGTCTAATGAAGGTGAACCTGTCTTCTGCCAAAGGCTTAGTAAAAATGTCAGTCCATTGATAATCAATAGAAATAAACGATATGGACACAACACCTTTTTCAACATGATCTCTAATGAAATGATGTCTTACATCAATATGCTTGGTCCTTGAATGCTGAACAGGATTCTTAGTGATGGATATGGCACTTGTATTGTCACACTTAATTGGGATACCCTTGAGGTTGATGCCGAGATCTCGCATTTGTTGAGCTATCCAGAGGATTTGGGAGCAGCAAGCTCCAGCTGCAATGTATTCGGCTTCTGCAGTGGATAGAGCAACTGAGTTTTGCTTCTTTGAGTGCCAACTGATCAAAGATGCTCCTAAGAATTGGCAACATCCTGATGTGCTCTTTCTATCCACCTTGTAGCCTGCAAAATCTGCATCAGAATATCCAATTAAAGAGAAATCCTTTTGCTTTGGGTACCATAGTCCAAGTTCCTTAGTGCCATTGAGATATCGAAAGATCCTCTTCACAGCCACGAGGTGAGATTCTTTTGGATCAGCTTGAAACCTAGCACACATGCAAACACTAAACATGATGTCAGGTCTACTAGCTGTGAGATATAATAAAGATCCAATCATTCCTCGATACTCCTTTTGATTGACACTTGTTCCAGTCTTGTCTTGATCTAGAGATAACGTTGAGCTCATGGGAGTCTTGGCTGCTTTGGATTGATCCATCTTGAACTTCTTCAAGAGATCCTTAGTGTACTTGCTTTGGTTGACGAAGATCCCTTTCTTGGATTGATGAACTTGTAACCCCAAAAAGAAGTTGAGTTCACCCATCAAGCTCATCTCAAATTCACTGCACATAATGTCAGAAAATTCCTTCCTCTTGATTGTAGCCTTGAGCAACAAGCCGTGCCTTGTTCCTCACAATCTTGCCATTCTCATCTAACTTGTTTCGAAACACCCATCGAGTGCCAATGACTGATTGATGCTTTGGTCTAGGCTTCAAAGTCCAGACTTTGTTCCTCTCAAATTCATTAAGTTCACTTTGCATAGCTATAATCCAGTCTGGCTCCTGAAGTGCCTCATTTACCTTCTTTGGCTCAATAAGAGAAACAAACGCGTTAAAAGCACAAAGATCTTTAAGTTTAGAACGAGTTTGAACACTAGAAGCAGGGTCAGAAATGATATCCTTTAATGAGTGTGATGAGGAGTATTTGAATTTCCTTTTGCTAGTCTCAGCTCCTTGATTCGTCACACCATCAGGATCGATTTGTGGTACATCTGACTCCGTGGTCCTGTTAGGTTCAGTTACAACAGTCTCTGTCATCTCAACACTGTTGGATTGGACACCAAGGGCTTTGGACGCATCTTCAACACATTGGGCCAATTCTTCAGTGTTAAGAATCGGTTCCTGCATGTTCCTTTTCTTTGTGTTCATGGTAGCAGCAGCATCACCTTCCTCGTTCTCTTCATGGATATTGAGATCTATATCTGCAACACTTTCACTCAAAGCACCATCATTGCATTCATAAAAAATAACATGTATACTTTCTTCAACTACCTGGGTCCTTTTATTGAAGATTCTATAAGCTTTGCTACTCGTGGAATAGCCAAGAAATATACCTTCATCACTACGCGCATCAAATTTCCCAAGGTTATCTTTTCCATTGTTATGAACAAAACAAGTACAGCCAAAGGGTTTAAAATAAGATATAAGTGGTTTGCGGCCTTTGAAAAGTTCATAAGGAGTTTTCTTTAAGATGGAACGAATAAGACAACGATTTAAAATGTAGTTAGCTGTGTTAACAGCTTCAGCCCAATAGGTTTTAGGTAATGCATTTTCTAAAAGCATAGTCCTGGCCATATCCTCTAAGGTGCGGTTCTTGCGTTCCACAACCCCGTTTTGTTGAGGTGTCCTAGGAGCAGAAAAGTTATGGGAGATGCCATATTTAGCACAAAACAAATCAAATTGAAGTTGATCAAACTCCCTACCATGATCACTCCGGATAGACACTATGGGCTCATTTCTTAAAGTTTGCAACTCCTTACAAAGTTTTGAAAACTCAAATAAGGCCTCTGATTTTTCTTTCAAAAATGCAACCCAAGTATATCTAGAAAAATCATCAACAACAACTAGCATGTACTTTTTACCATTGGGAGATTTGACTCGCATAGGACCACATAAATCCATATGTAAAAGTTCAAGGGGTCTAGAAGAACTTACAACCTTTTTGGGTTTGAAGGAGCTGCGTGTTTGTTTACCTCGTGTGCAAGCGTTACACATGTCAATACCTTTGAAGTCCATCTCAGGTAGCCCTCTTACAAGCCCTTTGGACACAAGCTTCTGTAGTGTATGTGGACTCACATGACCGAGTCTCCTGTGCCAAAGCTTTGGATCGTCCGTCAAGGCCTTTAAACAGGTTAAGCTTCCTTGTGCCACTTGATCAGCATTTACAGTGTATATGTTGTTGTAACGATATGCAGTCAATATAACTTCACCTGTATCATCTCTGCACACTATACATCTTTTCTTGTTAAATCTGACATTGTTACCACTATCACATAATTGAGAAACGCTAAGCAAATTATACTTTAAACCATTGACAAGATAGACATTTTTAATACTATGGCTGGAATCACTTCCAACACTACCAATACCAACAATGTCGCATTTCCCTTTGTCACCAAGAGTGATTGTTCCCGTGGATTGCTCCTTTAGATCATGAAAGAGAGAACTCTTCCCACTCATATGCCTCGAGCAACCACTATCAATAATCCATTTATGTTCTTTCACCTTGGTGATCTCCTGCAAAACAAACATCAACCTTTGTGGCTAGACCAATAAGCAAATTTGGATCCATTGTTGGGGTAAACCATATTTGGTAAAATAGTGCCTTTTGGGACCCAAACTTGTGTTATCCGTTCTTTTCTCAAATGAACAGGAAATGTATTGCGAATAATATAAGGATCCTTTCTTCTGTAAGGGCAGGTCTCTTTTACATGTCCCTTTCTAGCACAATGGTGACATATAGGAGAGGTTATGCTTCCTTTAGCCTTTACAAAAGTGGTAATGTGTTGCTTCTTTAAAAACTTTGGGTTGTAACCAATACCACTTTTGTTTAGAGAGCTTTGTTGCTCACCTAACATCTTATCGAGAGTGCCTTTGGATTTGGTAAAACTTATGAGGGCTGTCTGTTGGTCTAGAATCTTATTATTCAGGGAGATCTTCTCGTTCTCTAAGTCATGATGCACATTTCTTAGAGAGGAGAGATCTTGCTTGAGTTCAGATTTCTCCGAATCAAGAGTCTTGACTTTAATGTCAAGACCTGAATAAGAAGCTTCAAGACCTTTGATCCTCATAGACAGATCCTCAATAGTCTTTTCCTGGTCCACAGTTCTCTTAATAAGAATGTTAGTTTGGGCAATAAGCTTCTCTTCATTGGCAATCATATTAGAAAGGAATTCCGATAATACCTCTTTTGGACTTTCCATAAGTTCTCTTACAGTAGCTTTAAGCTTTTTATCGTGGGATTCATCTTCTGAGGCCATAAGACAAATGTTGGCCTTCTCATCGTCAGAATCAGAGTCGGAATCACTCCAAGTAGCCACCATAGCTTTCTTCTTCCATTTGTCACCTTTCTTGGGCTGGCTCTTTGTCTTTTGAGGGCAGTCCTTTACAAGATGATCTGTTTCACCACATTCAAAACAAGACAACGGTTTAGTCTTCTTTTCAAACTTGTTATATTGAGGCTTACCTCGAAATTTTGAAGATTCTGATCCATCCTTGTTGTTGAATTGCTTCTTCATTTTGAGAATTCTAGCAAGGCCTCTTGTGATGAGAGCAAAAGGATCATCCTCATCGTCATCCTCATCTTCAGAATCAGATCCATCCTTGGACTCATCCTTCTTAGACTTTAGTGCCAAGTTCTTGGTGCTAGCTGGAAGTTCTCCATCGTCTTCATTAAGGATCATCTCATGCGTGATCAGCTTCCCAAGGAGATCATCAAGGGGTAGAGCGGTGAGGTCCTGGGCTTCCTCTATAGCTGTTACTTTAGGACCCCATTTCTCCTTTGGAAGGCACCTCAGTATCTTGCTCACTTTCTCAACGTTGGTAAAGCTCTTGCCGAGAGAGTCAAGGTTGTTGGTGATTTCTGTGAATCGTGTGAACATGGCTTTGATTGACTCATCGGATTTCATCTTGAAGAGCTCATACTTTCGAAGGAAGATGCTGATCTTGGTGTCTTTCACTTGGCTCGTTCCTTCATAGGTGACGACCAACTTGTCCCAAATCTCTTTAGCTGACCTACAAGAGGAAATACGGTTAAACTCATCAGTGCTAAGACCACAATAAAGTAAGTTAATAGCCCTGTAGTTTTTGGAGATGGTTTCAAGATCTGCTTGGTTGTATTCAGACTCCTTCTTTGTCACTTTGGTATCGTTTGGTCCTTCCTTCTCTGGAATCTTCGGACCATTCTCTATAATGTTCCAAAGCTCTAGATCTTGGTCTATGATGAACATCTTCATCAAAGATCTCCAGTGGACAAAGTTGTTTCCTACAAAGAGTGGCGGTCTGCTTGTGGACCTTCCCTGTGCAAATCCTCCGCTTGCTTCACCAGACATGATCAAAAACTCACAAGATTGTTAGATCAAAAGCAGTGAGTAAGGCTCTGATACCAATTGAAGGTTCGATAATGTAAAACAAAGTAATATATAAATACTCTAAAAGGGGGGTTGAATAGAGTATGCCCGTTTTTCGCAGTAAGTCTCAAGACTTTTGGAGCTTGTACCAAAACCTTTGAGAAGAACCTGAATCACAAAGTTAAACAATTCGAACCAAGTGCGGAAAAATGGTAAAGCAAATAAGTAAAGAACACGAGTAATTGTTTACGAGGTTCAGCACAACTCGCCTACGTCCCCGCCTAGGGTTCTTCCACAACCCTAGGATTCAAAGGCTTTATTGATTGCTTAGCTTAGGATCCTAAAAGCTCACCGAGAAGCCTCTCTCCTATACAATTGCAATCTAGTCAACTCACGTTCCCTTGGAGTCCTAGACCAATCTAGAAGAGCCCCACCTCTCTCAGTTATCTAGTACAATCCTCTAACTCTCGCAAATCAATAGCCTAGTGCAACTTCCCGAGTTATAAACTCTCGAGTAACACTTGAAATAAATATATCCTATAAGCTCACAGTGACTCTCAAAGGCTTTGAAATAAACAACAAACTATTTGAGCGCTTTGCAGAGAGACACTTGGAAGACAGATCGCTTGAAAGAATTGAAGCTCGTGTGTAGCACTTGTATATCTGTCTTCTCCTTCCTTTCCTTTATATACTAGCATGGAGATAGCATGGAGCGTGAGGATCTTCATCACCAGATCTCCAACGGCTCTTTGGAATCAGTTCGATCTTGGAATCTTCTATATATGGATACTTTGAAACGCCATGATCTATTTTGAACTGATCTCTTCAACATGTAAGGAAGGATGTAATCTCGATTTATACTTCCTGAAATGGTTAGTCATTCATATATGTATAATATAATGGAAGTATATAATAAGATAAAATAATATACGAATAATAAAGGTAGGTTTTGTATTTCATCAACTGTTAACGCTCCAAGGCCTTTGACACTAATATCCTGTCAAAGCCTTTGAAACATCTATTCCGATTCTCATCAAGGGAGGGAGTTATCAGTGTCGTTGCCCTTTCGGGATTTGTTGCCCTTTCGGGATTTGTTGCCCTTTCGGGAGTTGTTGAGTGAAGGAGAACTTACCTTCACCAAATTTTGAGTCATGAGATGGGAGAGAAGAAGACACATTAGGACCTTGCCAAGAACGCCCACGCCAAAGAGCCAGTGAACGAAAGCGGCGAAAGTGAGCCACCACAAAGCAGTAGACCGACAGGCGTAACCCCACCCCCACCGGCTAGCCAACTTCTTTCTTTTCTTTAAATTTCTCGCCACCCTCGCTTCACCGCGACGCCAGAACACACACCCAGTTAACATCAAAGATGTGCAGGCGGAAGCAACGACGACGCTACTAAAGGCCACAACACCCGACCCAGGTGCACGAGCACATGAGAGCATCCCACGAAACATCAGCACAAAGGGAGAGGAACGAGTAGATGACCAGGGGGTGGAATGAAAACGACGATAGAATTGCCGATTAAACCGAGAATGGATCCGAAATTGGGGAAGATGAGAAATATTAGATCCTAATAAGGGATTGGGGATGACCGATTTGGCCAAGAACGGATCCGATATTTAGGATGATGATGAAGAATTGAAACGAAATTAGGGGTTGGGGACGAAGGATAGCACTGGGAATTAGGGGCGCGTGAACTCGCGCGTTCTCAGGCCCGGGAAGGGTTTTTTTTCAATCTCCATGTCATTGCCTTTCATCATGTGCATCTTGTCAATGCACCTTTATAGTTTTAAAAATAATGAACAATATTTGGGTTTTTTTTTACCTTTTTTTATATCGATAATAATTTGAAAGATGTTAGCCCCTGCGGGTCCACCAATCATTGACATTCTTACGGATGCATGCAGATGCAAAGTTTCTTATCTTGAAGTGGATCTCCCACGGTCGATGTCTAAAATATACGGGCCAGACGGTCCGTGCACTGGTAAATTTCCCCGACGACATGGGAGATCGAGACGACCTTGAAATGAAGGAGCAAATGACGGATGTCGGAGAGCAGGACTTCGATCTCTCAGGGGCACTGCCAAACACCATTGAGGGCATTTATAATCATCATGTTGTCGCCCGACCTCTATCATAATTAATGCGGGAAGCTCCTTCGCCCTTAGCAATCCAAGTTTCAGGGCCAGTGCTTCATATTCTAAGGAGGTCTTAGGACCAAGCAATGCACCACGATGAACCACGGTGTTTCCGTATAATGAATCTTGCAGAAGAAACTCCAAAATAGGTGAGGCTTCCATCAAAGTTTAGCTTGTGCGTGTCCACAAGTGGTTTTTCCAATCTCAAGTTTCTTTTCCTTCTAGGAGTTTTAGTGTTGGTTGTAGCTTTTGTCTTTTTCTGTTGTAAATGTGATAATGCATATTTCATATAGGCATTATAGATATTTCTTATTGCATTTAGATAGGAGTTTTGCATATGTTTGAGTCTAGTTTCGTATATTGCTTGTGAAGTATTCAAGTTCGGAATCTACGCATTTCTAGTGTTTATTATGTAGAGTTACATTCCGACCTTGGAGGGGTCTTACAAGAGCTTAAGAGACATGTTTTGGAGTGAAGAGTCTATAAGGTGATGAATAATACTCTAGAAGGGGGGGGGGGGGGGATGAATAGAGTATGGACGATTTTCGCAACAATAGAAATTTAGTGCAACTTGTCAAGACCTTGATACAGGCTATCAGGACTTGACGAAGTAAAATCGAATATGATAGTGTAAATGCGGAATATAAGAGATGAACACACGAATTGTTAATGAGGTTCGGCACCAACTTGGCCTACGTCCCCGCCTAGGGTTATCCAACCCGTAGGATTCAAACACTTCTTATTTCACTTCACTTGAGCCTAGAACTTCCTAGAGAAACTACCCTTTCTCTATACAAAGCCTCACCGCTTCTATTCTAGCTCTCAACATTACAAGTGAAATAAAAGCTCACACTACACACCAAGTGTGCTTTGATCGAGTATGAAATACTCTAAGTGTAAAATGAATGACTTGTACAATAAGTGCTAGTGTTTCTCTCAACTCTTAAACAATGAACAACACTTAGGCTTTTTAGAGAATGTAAGAGAAACTGGAGATGACAACTGCTTTAGAATGCTATGAATGCTTGAGTGCTTGCTTCGGTTCATTCATCCTTCTTGCCCTTCGTCTTTATATAGTCGGAAAGCTTGTAGAACTTCTTGGAGGGACCCCTTTTGAATTTCAAATGCTTTCCAAGACATTTGAATTTATTTCCGAAAATGATCCTTCAGTTTGTGTGCTTTCCAAGATTGTTCCAACAGTCTTCTTTATGATCACGTATGATCATTTGGCTCGATTCTTTCCTTGTATGTCAAAATGAGATCATACATGATGTGTCTTGCACACAAAATGGGTTAGATGAGAAATATGTATATAATTTGATTAAGGCCGAATCATATCTCATAGCCCAATAATAAAGCCCATTATAATATAGGCCCAACAAGGTTTGGCCTTGGATTCTTTCCTGTGAGAGAACAATTCAATAGAGAAATGCATAAGTGATATTCCAAACATTTTAGTCTGGGTTTCAAGACCTTAAAACCTAACTTTTTGTCTTTCATCATCCTTTAAATCACTTGCGCGTTAGGTCTCAAGATCTTACAATCAAGGTGGAGTCTTCATGGAGCATAGGAAGCACGATATTAATAGTGAAGACAATCGAGGAAAAAGAGGGAATCCCGTCACCGCCGCCTCTTGCATGGCGCTCGCCGTGGGACGATTTCCAACGTTCGGGATTCCGGATCCAAAGATTCTATTTCCTATTATTTTATTATTATTATTATTCTAGGGTTTTGCCGACTCTTTGAGAGACTTTATTAGGTTATTTTCCATCAGTTTGTGACGAGGAGTGGTAATGTTGTGTGAGACTATGAACACAATTATATATATATATATATATATATATATATATATATATATATATATATATATATATATATAGAGAGAGAGAGAGAGAGAGAGAGAGAGAGATTCGGCCTATGAGTTGCTAAACTCATAGTTTTGCCTTTGATTCGAAGACATGATTGTTTAGATTGTGAGGATTGTTTCTATTAGTTATTCATATTCCTATTTATCATCTTGTGCTTAATTGTTGATATTTGTGTTCCTTTCTATGATTGATCACCATGTTTAGGAATTGCAAATTAGTTATGAATTCGTTGTTGTGTTCTTGATAGCAAACGAAGGTATTGAAGTAGTGATATTTCTTTGTCTTTGTAGTGGATGATTTCAATTGATCTATGTTGGGGATATGTCGATTAGGGTTGATCTAGGGTTGTTCCTATTTGTCTTAATTGCATTGAATCAATATGCCAATTGGTCTAATTACTTGAGTCCTTAATGCTATTCTTTAGTGATATTGAATAAGATTGTTATATCCCTGCAGATCTCTCAACTTTAGTCAAGTAGACATGTGCTTATGGACGATTTTTGCAACAATAGAAATTTAGTGCAACTTGTCAAGACCTTGATACAGGCTATCAGGACTTGACGAAGTAAAATCGAATATGATAGTGTAAATGCGGAATATAAGAGATGAACACACGAATTGTTAACGAGGTTCGGCGCCAACTTGACCTACGTCCCCGCCTAGGGTTATCCAACCCGTAGGATTCAAACACTTCTTATTTCACTTCACTTGAGCCTAGAACTTCCTAGAGAAACTACCCTTTCTCTATACAAAGCCTCACCGCTTCTATTCTAGCTCTCAACATTACAAGTGAAATAAAAGCTCACACTACACACCAAGTGTGCTTTGATCGAGTATGAAATACTCTAAGTGTAAAATGAATGACTTGTACAATAAGTGCTAGTGTTTCTCTCAACTCTTAAACAATGAACAACACTTAGGCTTTTTAGAGAATGTAAGAGAAACTGGAGATGACAACTGCTTTAGAATGCTATGAATGCTTGAGTGCTTGCTTCAGTTCATTCATCCTTCTTGGCCTTCGTCTTTATATAGTCGGAAAGCTTGTAGAACTTCTTGGAGGGAGACTGTTTGAATTTCAAATGCTTTCCAAGACATTTGAATTTGTTTCCGAAAATGATCCTTCAGTTTGTGTGCTTTCCAAGATTGTTCCAACAGTCTTCTTTATGATCACGTATGATCATTTGGCTTGATTCTTTCCTTGTATGTCAAAATGAGATCATACATGATGTATCTTGCACACAAAATGGGTTAGATGAGAAATATGTATATAATTTTATTAAGGCCGAATCATATCTCATAGCCCAATAATAAAGCCCATTATAATATAGGCCCAACAAGGTCTGGCCTCAGATTCTTTCCTGTGAGAGAACAATTCAATAGAGAAATGCATAAGTGATATTCCAAACATTTTAGTCTGGGTTTCAAGACCTTGAAACCTAACTTTTTGTCTTTCATCATCCTTTAGATCACCTGCACGTTAGGTCTCAAGATCTTACAATCAAGGTGGAGTCTTCAATCTCCCACTTGATGGAAGACAAAACCTGTTTCAGTATTCATAATATAATTCTAGCGATCATTATAAGGATATAAGCATATTATATAATATGAGCATAAAATGTTTGGACCATCTAAGTTTTAAAACATCAAGCACTTAACCAACCAGTACCAAAACGCAGCAACCGAAACATTCTCCCCCTTTTTGTCTTCCAACAAAAGGGTAGAGAGGTGAAAATGTCTGGAAACATCAACCAAAAAACCAGGAGTTTTAAAAGACGAGCAGCAAAATAAGAGTTTTTAGAAAGTAGAGTAAAGAGGGTGGGAGATCAAGGCCTTGAGTCAGAATCCCCATTTGCAGCCTTCTTCTTCTTGCTCCTTAGAGGCTTCTTGCCTTTCTTAGTAGAGGATGGCTCAGTAGCAGAGGATGTGCCAGGGGCGCCAGGAGACACAAGATCTTCAGGAGGGGAGATGCCAGCGCCTTCCTCAACCCATTCGCCAAAAGTCGGGTACTGCTTGTTGGGTGGAAGGTACTTCCTCCTGACCTCATCTCTGCACCTCTTTCTCCACCTATCCAGGGCGTCTTTGGTGACCTTGTCTCTTTCCATTTCTGTAAGCTGTCTCTGACGCTCCACATCCCTGTACTTCTTGACCACACCATATTGCTCGACTGTGAGGATGGTGGGTTCATGGTGAGTGGGGCGCAGAATTGGGCGTTTCTTCACTTGATTTTTACAGTTAAGGATGACATTCCCTGTCTTCTCACGCACATGATCGAAAGTTTCTTGTTCCAGTGGCATGTTAGAGCATGTAGCAGTGTAGGTTAGAGCATTGAGAAGCATCATCTGATCTAGCTTGCAGTTGACCATAAAGAGTAGCTCATGAGTCTGGTCCTGGCGAATCACCACATCCGACCACATTCTGCTCAGATCAAACCTAAGGTCTTGAATCTCAGTCTCCACAGCAGCCAATCTGTCCTCGTTCATACTGGGTTCAACAACCTGTTTTCCTTTCGAATCTTTCTTTAGGAACCATTGCCCCCTCATGTTTTTGACAATACCCAATCTCTCGAGACATCCTTCATCAATGATCCCGCTATAGGTTTGCTTTTCTTCTCCTAATGTGTCGATGTCAAAGGCTTCAAAGATTTTGGGCAAGAGGTTTGCATAGGGCAAAGGCATAGGCCGAGAGGAGGTAGAGACATGGGTCATGTAATCGAGAATGAGTTTGGGAAAATCAGGCTCATATCCATTCATAATTAGGAAAAGGATCTCGAGAAGATTCTCGGTCACCAATTCTCTGGAATGGATGCGTGGGAAGATACAGCGAGCCAGAATAGTAAAGATGAGCTTGGCTTGAAGGTTGAGGGCAGTGTGAGTGGGTTTGAGGGACGGTGAAGATCCAGGGCCTTGAGATTTTAGGAAGAATTCATCTCTTGCTCGTGAGAGACACTCGAATCGGCTTGGGAATTCTTTTGTGGGGATTTCAGTTGGAAGATTAAGGATGAGAGCAAGGCTCTCGGGAGAGAGACGGATTCAGGTGTTCTTGACCTTGGATACTAGGGTCAGGGTTCCATTTACCCGATGAACAGTGAGATTGGCATAGAAAAGTCGAGTAAGCTGGGAATAGGCAAAATTGCCTGGGTTGAGGACAGTCCAGAAACAGGTAGATTTGAGAAGGGAAATGCAAGGCAAGGGCATGGATTGGAGAAGGGAGAAATCGACAGCATCACAGAAGCATAATCTTCGGTTGCAAAAGTCCTGTTTCCAGGACTCTGCAACCTCTTTAGAGCAAAACCAGATGGGGGAAATGCCAGAGGATACCTGGGGAGGACGAGCAGGAGCAGAAGTGGCTGGAGCTTTGCCTTTGGATTTCCTGAGCAGAGGTGGTGGCGACGATGAGTTCTCGCTGGAATCCTCGGAATGATCTTCAGATTCTTCCATAATCTGCTTGCCCTTGTTGGTTGGCATCTTGTACCTCTTAGCAGATGGAGCAGGAGACGAGGAGGCTGAAGAGCGCTTTGATCCCACCATTTTTGGTTTCAGAAACAGGGAGGGTTTTTTAGAAATCGGAGAGAGAGGGAGAGAGAGCACAGAGAGAGTGAGAATGGAGTAGATTAGACCGAGAGGAAGGGAGGATTAAAAAGCACAAAAATCTGGAAACTGAATCGTTTATCTCTTTTTCAAATCGGTAAGTACAGATTCAATAACTCACATGAATAGTAAGTAATGATTATATGATTTTTCTAAACCCAATGAGTCAAATCCACTTGCAAAAATTAAAGAGATTGGAATAATTTTAAAATGGAAAACGAAATATGTGAAAACATATATTTGAAAGGGATAAAGTAAATCAAAGAAACTCTTGCTGAATATCCATAAGATACCAACCAAGTTTGATCCAATATAATTTTATTCGGATGATCATCTCGGAACCTTATGAAGTCAAGGCCTTGAGATGTCATTTGAATTTTGAACTTTCATATAGGGAGTGATTACTCCCCCTAAGAAAGTGCTTCCTTATTAAGCATACCCAACTCCAATCTAATAAAGTTGAAACGATCTTCAGGGAGTGGTTTAGTAAAAATATCAGCTAACTGAAAATCAGTCGATATGAAGGATATTGATACATCACCTTTCTCCACATGATCTCTTATGAAATGATGTCTCACATCAATGTGCTTGGTTCTCGAGTGCTGCACCAGATTTTTAGTGATGGAAATAGCACTAGTATTATCGCATAATATAGGAATACCTTTTGAGATCAATTCCAAGGTCTCTGAGCTATTGTGCTATCCAAAGAATCTGAGAGCAACATGCACCAGCAACAATGTACTCGGCTTCTGCAGTTGATAAGGCCAATGAATTTTGTTTCTTAGAGTGCCAACTTATCAAGGAAGATCCTAGGAGTTGGCAGCAATCAGAAGTGCTTTTTCTATCAACCTTGTAGCCTGCAAAATCTGCATCTGAGTAGCTTGTTAAATGCAAGTTACTCTGTTTGGGATACCAGAGCCCAAGGTCTTGAGATCCATTTAGGTATCTGAAGATTCTTTTTACAGCAATAAGGTGAGACTCTTTTGGATCACTTTGGAATCGAGCACACATACAGACACTGAACATTATATCAGGTCTATTAGCAGTAAGGTATAGGAGTGAACCAATCATACCTTTGTACTCCTTTTGGTTTACACTCTTACCATTCTTATCTTGATCAAGGGAGAGAGTGGAGCTCATAGGGGTCTTTGCTATTTTTGATTGTTTCATTTTGTATTTCTTTAGTAGATCCCTGGTATATTTCTCTTGATTCAGAAAGATTCCCTTGCTTGTTTGAAGAACTTGTAAACCGAGGAAGAAGTTTAATTCTCCCATGAGACTCATTTCAAATTCTCTGCACATAATCTCATAAAACTCCTTGCAGAGTGAATTGTTAGTAGCACCAAACAATATATCATCAACATATATTTGAACAATCAAAAGATCATTTCCACGAGTCTTGATGAAGAGAGTTTTGTCAATCAATCCTCTTTGAAAACCATTTTCAAGAAGGTATTTGGACAATCTTTCATACCAAGCTCTTGGGGCTTGTTTGAGACCATAGAGAGCTTTGTCCAATTTATACACATGATTAGGAAATTCTTCACTTTCAAATCCTGGTGGTTGAGCAACATAAACCTCTTCTTCCAAGAACCCATTTAGAAATGCACATTTGACATCCATTTGAAATAGCTTGATGCCCATGAAGGATGCAAAAGCAAGTAATACACGTATGGCTTCTAACCTTGCTACGGGAGAAAATGTCTTCTCGTAGTCTATACCTTCTTCTTGATTGTATCCTTGAGCAACAAGCCTTGCTTTGTTTCGAATGATCTTGCCTGCTTCATCCAATTTATTCCGGAACACCCATCTAGTTCCTATGACTGATTGGTGCTTTGGTCTGGGTTGAAGAGTCCATACCTTGTTCCTTTCAAACTCATTTAGCTCATTTTGCATGGTCGTGACCCAGTCCGAGTCTTTGAGTGCTTCAGCTGGGGTTTTTGGTTCTACAAGAGAGACAAAAGCATAGAAGGCACAAAGATTTTTTAATCTAGATCGAGTTTGTACCCCAGATGATGGATCTGATATGATGTCTTGAGCTGAGTGTGAAGAGGCATGTTTGAACTTTCGTTGCTTTGGACCCTGATCGTTTGAGATAGTAGCAGGCCTTTATTCAAGGTCTTGAGTGGCAGTTTGATAGTTGGATTCTTGAAATGACTGAATCCTGATTCTGTAGTTCCTTCTCAAGGTCTTGAGATAGCTCGTTGGTATCTTGGATTTGTTCTTGCATGTTTCTTTCTTGGTCCTGCTTATTCTCAGCCTTGTCCTCTTCTTCTCCATCCGAATCATGATGATTTAGATTGAGATCTGCAAAACCTTCACTTAACACACCATTATTGCTTTCGTCGAATACCACATGGATACTTTCCTCAACAATTTTGGTGCGCTTGTTATAAACTCTATAAGCTTTGCTAATAGTAGAATAACCATGAAAGATACCTTTGTCACTACGTGCATCAAATTTCCCAAGGTTATCTTTGCCATTGTTATGAACAAAGCAAGTACATCCAAAATGTTTTAAATAGGAAATGCTAGGCTTTCTTCCTTTGAAAAGTTCATAAGGAGTCTTTTTCAAAATGGGGCGAATCAAACATCAATTTAAGATGTAATTGGCCGTATTAATAGCCTCAGCCCAGTAGAACTTTGGCAAACCATTTTCCAAAAGCATTGTCCTAGACATGTCCTCCAAAGTGCAGTTCTTTCGTTCCACAACTCCGTTTTGTTGAGGAGTTCAAGGGGCTGAAAAGTTGTGTGAAATTCCATATTTAGCACAAAACAAATCAAATTTAAGTTGATCAAATTCTCTGCCACGATCGCTCCTGATGGAGACAATAGGTATGTTTTTCAAGGTCTGCAACTCCTTACAAAGTTTAGAAAACTCGAACAAAGCCTCTGATTTTTCTCTTAAAAAGGAGATCCATGTAAAGCGAGAGAAATCATCAAAATAATAACTAGGATGTATTGTTTACCCTTAGGAGATTTGACACGCATAGGTCCACACAAGTCCATATGTAACAACTTAAGAGGGCGAGAGGAACTTACAACCTTTTTGGGTTTGAAGGAACTGCGTATCTGTTTACCTCTTGTGCATGCATTGCATAGTTCTTCTTTCTTGAAGTTCAGGTCAGGTAAACCTCGAACAAGATCTCTCGTTTTAAGTTTATTGAGGGTGTGCATGCTTACATGACCTAGTCTTCTATGCCATAGACTGGGGTCTTCTGTCAAGGTCTTGAGACACTTGAGTTTTGTTCCTGTAATATGGTTAGCGTTTACGGCATGGGCAGTGAGGATCAGATCACAAGTCTCTTCATTCTTGACTTCACACTTGTGTCTGTCAAAACCAACTTTGTTTCCTTTGTCACACAACTGAGAAACACTTAAGAGGTTATACTTCAATCCATCAACAAGATATACATCCTTAATACAGCTATTTGAATTACCAATAGTACCAATACCAATAATGTTACACTTCCCTTTATCACCAAGAGTAATTGTTCCAGTGGTTTGCTCCTTAAGATCTTGAAATAGAGATTTCTTTCCACTCATATGTCGTGAGCATCCACTGTCCATTATCCATTTTGGCTCCTTGTTCTTGGTGATATCCTGCAAGACAAACATCATCCTTTCCGGCTAGACCAATACAAAGTTTTAGATTCATAATGAGGATAGACCATATTGGGTAGTCTTGTCCCTTTAGGAACCCAAACTTGTTTAACTGCTCATTAAGTCGAACTAGAAATGTATTTCTAATGATGTAAGGATCTTTTCGCCTATATGGACAAGTTTCCTTAACATCTCCTTTCTTGCAGCAGTGGAAGCAAGTAGGTGAACGCCAATAGCCTTTAGCTTTAACAAAAGTGGTACTAGGTTTCTTTGGAAAGTTTTTGTTGTATCCAATACCACTCCTATTAAAAGAGAGTTGTTGTTCACCCAGCATCTTATCAAGATTGGCTTTAGATCTGGTGAACTGAATGAGTGAAGTCTGCTGGTCTTGACACTTATCGGTTAGCTTAGCCTTCTCTTTCTCTAAATCCTCATTATGATTCTTTAGAGAGGAGAGGCTTTGCTTGAGATCAGAATTCTCTGAGCTCAAGATCTTGAATTTAATGTCAAGGGCTGACCGAGAAGTTTCAAGATTTTTCATTTCCAGCGACATATCACTAATGCATTTCTGTTGATCTATCAGCTTTTCCTTCAAGGTGTTGATTTCATTGTTGTAAGCATCTTCATTAGAAATCATATTTCTTAGAACTTCAAAAAGAACATCAGGGGGGCTAGACATTAGGTTTCTTACCACTTGTTCAAGGTCTTGAGTCTGTGATCCTTCATGTTCAGCCATAAGACAGAGATTTGCCTGCTCTTTTTCAGTATCTGAGTCACTTGGTGAATCTGAGTCACTCCAGGTAGCAAGCATAACCTTTTTCTTTTGTTCATATTTCTTGAACTTATTTCTTTTCTTCATAGGACACTCCTTTACGAGATGATCTGTCTCGCCACACTCAAAACATGTTAGCACTTTTGGCTTCTTTGACATGTTGGGAGACTTGCCTTTGAATCTAGATGAATCAGCATTTTCACGGTTGGAAAATTGTTTTTTCATTTTCAAAATTCGAGCTAATCCTCGTGTGATGAGAGCAAAGGGATCATCCTCGTCGTCAGATTCATCACTCTCAGATTGTGAGTGATCTTTCTTAGCTTTGAGAGCAAGGTTCTTTGCTGTTGAGGGTACTTCTCCATCTTCCTCTTTTAGTATCATCTCATGAGTAATAAGTTTTTCGAGAAGATCCTCTGATGGTAGTGTAGAGAGATCTTGAGCTTCCTCAATTGCAGTAACCTTGGGACCCCACTTGATTTTTGTGAGGCTCCTAAGAACCTTCCGAACTTTCTCCGGGTTGGAGAAGGTTTTTCCAAGTGAGTCGAGGTTGTTTACAATTTGAGTGAATCTCGTAAACATTTCCTTTACTGTCTCATCAGGATTCATCTTGAATAGCTCGTATTGCCTGAGAAAGATATTAATCTTACTCTCTTTGACTTGACTGGTGCCCTCATAAGTAACTATAAGCTTGTCCCAAATTTCCTTGGCACTTTTGCAAGCTGAGACACGGTTAAACTCATTAGCATCGAGAGCACAATACAGTAGATTCATAGCTTTGTAGTTCTTAGCAATGTTTTCAAAATCAGTCTGATCGTAATCAGATTCAGTTTTATCAACTTGCTTTCCATCGACGGTCTTTTTTGGAACGTGTGGACCATTCTTGAACAGGCCCCATAGCTCAAGGTCTTGATCAATGATAAACATTTGCATCAGTGATCTCTAGTGGACAAAATTATTGCCACATAAAAGTGGAGGTCTATTGGTTGACCTTCCTTGAGCAAAACCTCCATCACCTTAGACATGCTGAAAACTCACAAGATTGTTAAATCAAAACAGTGAGTCAAGCTCTGATACCAATTGAAGAGTCTATAAGACGATGAATAATACTATAGAAAGGGGGGTGAATAGAGTATGGACAATTTTTGCAACAATAGAAATTTAGTGCAACTTGTCAAGACCTTGATACAGGCTATCAGGACTTAACGAAGTAAAATCGAATATGATAGTGTAAATGCGGAATATAAGAGATGAACACACGAATTGTTAACGAGGTTCGGCGCCAACTTGACCTACGTCCCCGCCTAGGGTTATCCAACCCGTAGGATTCAAACACTTCTTATTTCACTTCACTTGAGCCTAGAACTTCCTAGAGAAACTACCCTTTCTCTATACAAAGCCTCACCGCTTCTATTCTAGCTCTCAACATTACAAGTGAAATAAAAGCTCACACTACACACCAAGTGTGCTTTGATCGAGTATGAAATACTCTAAGTGTAAAATGAATGACTTGTACAATAAGTGCTAGTGTTTCTCTCAACTCTTAAACAATGAACAACACTTAGGCTTTTTAGAGAATGTAAGAGAAACTGGAGATGACAACTGCTTTAGAATGCTATGAATGCTTGAGTGCTTGCTTCGGTTCATTCATCCTTCTTGCCCTTCGTCTTTATATAGTCGGAAAGCTTGTAGAACTTCTTGGAGGGACCCCTTTTGAATTTCAAATGCTTTCCAAGACATTTGAATTTGTTTCCGAAAATGATCCTTCAGTTTGTGTGCTTTCCAAGATTGTTCCAACAGTCTTCTTTATGATCACGTATGATCATTTGGCTCGATTCTTTCCTTGTATGTCAAAATGAGATCATACATGATGTGTCTTGCACACAAAATGGGTTAGATGAGAAATATGTATATAATTTGATTAAGGCCGAATCATATCTCATAGCCCAATAATAAAGCCCATTATAATATAGGCCCAACAAGGTTTGGCCTTGGATTCTTTCCTGTGAGAGAACAATTCAATAGAGAAATGCATAAGTGATATTCCAAACATTTTAGTCTGGGTTTCAAGACCTTAAAACCTAACTTTTTGTCTTTCATCATCCTTTAAATCACTTGCGCGTTAGGTCTCAAGATCTTACAATCAAGGTGGAGTCTTCATGGAGCATAGGAAGCACGATATTAATAGTGAAGACAATCGAGGAAAAAGAGGGAATCCCGTCACCGCCGCCTCTTGCATGGCGCTCGCCGTGGGACGATTTCCAACGTTCGGGATTCCGGATCCAAAGATTCTATTTCCTATTATTTTATTATTATTATTATTCTAGGGTTTTGCCAACTCTTTGAGAGACTTTATTAGGTTATTTTCCATCAGTTTGTGACGAGGAGTGGTAATGTTGTGTGAGACTATGAACACAATTATATATATATATATATATATATATATATATATATATATATATATATATATATATATATATATATATATATATATAGAGAGAGAGAGAGAGAGAGAGAGAGAGAGAGAGAGAGAGAGAGATTCGGCCTATGAGTTGCTAAACTCATAGTTTTGCCTTTGATTCGAAGACATGATTGTTTAGATTGTGAGGATTGTTTCTATTAGTTATTCATATTCCTATTTATCATCTTGTGCTTAATTGTTGATATTTGTGTTCCTTTCTATGATTGATCACCATGTTTAGGAATTGCAAATTAGTTATGAATTCGTTGTTGTGTTCTTGATAGCAAACGAAGGTATTGAAGTAGTGATATTTCTTTGTCTTTGTAGTGGATGATTTCAATTGATCTATGTTGGGGATATGTCGATTAGGGTTGATCTAGGGTTGTTCCTATTTGTCTTAATTGCATTGAATCAATATGCCAATTGGTCTAATTACTTGAGTCCTTAATGCTATTCTTTAGTGATATTGAATAAGATTGTTATATCCCTGCAGATCTCTCAACTTTAGTCAAGTAGACATGTGCTTATGAGTAATTGATAGAACAATCCTAGGACCATGAATCTCAACCATTGTCAGAGAATTACAGGTGAAATATTTCTTCCACCTTATTACTATCAATTTACTTTGCAATCATAAAGTTGGTTACTTTACATCTTGGTTATTTGTCATAAATCATTGTTTGGTCATAAGAGTTATTGTTAAGAGTTATTGAATAGTGAATCGCTTCTCCCTGTGGGTTCGACACCCGACTTTATTGCCATACTAGTAGTTTATTAGTTGATCAAGTGATTGATTTGCTAATCTATTGATTTTATGTTTGAGTTTGGATTTTATTACTTTTTGGTAAAGGGCGAAATTGCCACCAACGTTCGTCCCGCATCAAATTATTGGCGTCGTTGCCGGGGAGAAGAAAAGAGTTTGTTTTTCTTTATCTCTTTCATTAATTCTTTCTTTTTGTTTTTGTTTTCATTCTTTTCTTTGAGTCTGTTGTGTCCTTGTATGTTTCAAACTAGATCGTCTAATTCATTGCCTTTGTCTTTTGATTCTGAGATTGAAAGATCTCTTAGGTTGAAAAGGAGGCTCGAGTTTGATACAAATAAGGATATGGGAGACGAAATTGTTAATCCGCCAAGAAAGACCCTGATAAACCTAAAGGAACCTAATTTGAGTGTTCAACCATTTGCAATTAGATTTCCTAATCTCCCTGAGGGTTCAAGATTTGAGTATAAGTCGAATTGGTCTACTATTTTACCCTACTTTCATGGATTGTCTGGGGAGGAACCAAACAAGCACCTTGCTACCTTTGCGAGTGTGTGTGATAGACTTAGACCCCAAGGCCTTACCAATGACCAATTGATGTTGATAGTTTTCTCCTTTACTTTGAAAGATTCTGCAAGCGATTGACTTTATTACCTACCCCTAAGAAGCATTACTACTTGAGTTGAATTGAAGAAAGCTTTCCCGCAAAGGTACTTTCCTGCGACTCACCTCAACAAGCTTAAGAAGGAGCTATCCGAAATTGAGCAATCACCCACGGAGAGTCTTTATGAGTATGTTGAGCGGTTCAAGAAGCTTAAGGGTCGTTGTCCACAACATGGTATACCCGAGGATGATCTAGTGCTATATCTTTATGAAGGCTCGCTTGACACCGATAAGAGTTTCATCAATGCTACTAGCGGAGGAGATATTTTGGATAAGACACCTCAGGAAGCAATGCAAAATTTTGAAGGGTTGGCTAATGCATCACAATAATATGAGAAACACCAAAGAGTTAGAGGAGTTCATAAGTTGGATAGTTATAGAGATGGTCACAAGTATGATTTTGATAGGCTTACGGAGATAGTGAACAAGATGGCTATGCAAATGAATCAATCTCATCAAGCTAGACCTTGTGGTGTTTGTGGAGATTCAACTCATCTGAATGATAAGTGTCCTTTGATTCAAGAGGACGTCGCTGATTTGAATGCTATGGATTATGGACCTCGCCGCAACTTTGGTAACATTGGTTACAATCAGGGCTACAATTCGAACTATCAAAGTGGATTCAATGGCAGATGTCAGCAACAAGTTCCTTATCAAAGAGGACAATTTGAGAATCGCTAGAGAAATACTCAACAAGAGTTTAGAGATGAAAATTTGAGGTTGTTATTGGACAAGATGAGTGTTCAAGAAAAGATGTTGAGTCAAATGGCTAAGGAGGTTGGAGAATTGAAAGCGAAAGATTCGGGGAAGTTGCCATCACAAGTGGTAGTGAATCCGAAAGAGAATGTGAGCACCATGATCCTTAGGGGAGCTAAACAAGTGATGCCTCAATTCTAACAAAGGCCCCCTCCTCAAGCCAATCCAGACCAAGCTGAGACTCTCAGGATGATTCTAGATAAGATGAATGCCTATGAAAATACTATGGGGAAATTGACTCTTGATATGAGCGAATTGAAAGCTAAGACATCAGGCACGTTACCTTCGCAATCGGTTCCTCCACCACGAGAGAATGTCAATGTTATACTTCTAAGGAGTGGTAAGGAACTCTTTTCTCTCGCATCCCTACTTCAGCCACCCTCGTTGTCGATTTCTCTTACCCCTCTCGTGCAACCCTCCATCCTCCTTTTGGATCTGATTTCCTTTCAATCCGGGGAGGGTGTTTCAGTTTCCTTTGATTTATGAAATTAATTTGGCGGTTTTACCTTTCGTGACCTTCTCGCCCCACCAGCTCGATCTGATCGTCTTCCTCAGCGATCTTTGGGTGACAGGGGTGCTGGTTGACGATGGTCGTGCACTGGCCCTGGGTCTACCCTCCTCTTACTTTGCCTTACTCGGTTTGGAGCCCTCCGATCGTTGTTTCCGCTGGCCTCAGTTGTTGTCGTCTTCTCTCTCCGAGCGTTGTTTCATCACCATTTCTCTGAACGTACAAAAAAAAAAAGGAAAAAAAGGGAAAAAAAGGGAAAAAAAAAAAAAGAAGTTTATCCTTGCAAAGGGAAAAACATTTAAAAATAAAAATCAAAACCAAAACGAATTTCTGTGCTAAACCCCTATATACAATGCATAGTTTCATGCTCCCAACTGCAGTTCATAAAGAAATGAATCAAATAAATAGAACTTTATTTTGGAATAAGGACCTTCAACACCGTCTCCTCATAAATTGGGACAGAATCTTTAAGCCAAAGAAGAAGGGAGATTTAGGAAGTCGCAAAGCATGCGAGATGAGGCTCTTCAGATGAAATTATTATGGAAAATATTAGTTGAACCCTACAATATGTGGGTTAAACTGATTAACCACAAATACCTAAAAGGTATAGACATCCTCAACTATAAAAGAAGAGGAGGAAGCTCTTGACAATGGTGTAAGTTATGTCCATTGGTGAGTAAATTCAAGACTGGACTAATTTGGTCAGTGGGTAATGGAAAGACAATCAAATTCTGGGAGGACAACTGGGTCGATACGATTCATTTATCTTCCCGTAGTGACTACCCTCCCATTGTAAATCGGGAAGAAATGGTTAGTGACTACATATTAGGTGGAAAATGGTGGCTTGAGAAATTAGTGGGGAATCTTCCAAAATCATTGGTTGAGGACATAATCTCTATTCTTCTTCCTACTAACTCTTTCGAAGACAGGCTATATTGGTGTCTAGACAATAATGTTTGGTTCACAACATCAAGTACATATAGCTCTCACAAACCAGAATGGTGGGGGAAGAAGCAACAGATTGGATTTGGAAACTAGATACTCTACCAAAAGTAAAAAATTTCATGTGGAAACTCTGTCAACTCGGCCTCCCTACAAAGGCCAGACTGGCGCTCAGAGGTGTGCCGGGTCCAAATACATGTGTGTTCTATAATGATGCGGCTGAAGACGACACTCATTTGTTCATCGAGTGTCAAACACATACTCTTCAAGGGGTACTCACACGGGATGATCAACATCAAATTTAAACATTAATCCATCAATCCAGACCAATAATTAAGTTCATTGGAAATAGGCTTAATAAGGAGCAAAAAAGTCTTCTGGCGACAAGATGGTGGACTACCTGGTTTTTTAGAAACCAGATCACTTTCTCAAACAAAACAATTCCAACCGCCTCCGATTTCAATTTGATGGTTCAAAGATCTGTGGACAATTGGTCTCGAGCTTTTACATTTAACAATGACTTGGATTCCAAGTCCCAAAATAGTTGCCCGCAAAGAGGACAATACAAGAAACACAATGATAGAAAGACGGTAAAATGGAAAAAAACCACCCATATAAGCACCTTCAAGCCAAACTTCGACGGTTCTATAGTCGTTAATCAAGACAGTTCATGCGGTTACATTATCAAAGATTGGGAAGGTCACCCATTAATTATGGGTTGTCAGAATGTGGGAAGATAGAATCCTATCAATGCAAAAGCCCTTGCATTAATACAAGGAGTAAAAAAAGTTAAGGAGCTAGGCATTTCAAATCTCCAGATTGAAGAAGATTCTTTGATAATAATCAAACACTTCGTTCTCTCATGTCCCGTAATGGCAATAAAGTGCTCCTTCAATGAGTTGAAAACACTTCGTTCTCTCATGTCCCGTAATGGCAATAAAGTGGCTGATAAGGCTGCACACCTTAGCCGCATTACCGGGGGCGAGAGGTTTTCAATGACCCGGGTCTTAAGGACATCATCCGTAAGGATGCTATCGGATAGAGTCCTACCCGAATTCTTACCTAATAAAAAAAAGTAAAAAAAATAGGAAAAAATAGGAAAAGAAAAAAACAAAATGTGTTTGTTGTGGAAATTTTTATATTAAAAACTGTTTAATTAAATTATATAATATAATATAATATATATATATATATAGGATATAAATAGGCCATTTTGCATAACTAGACCAAAAAAAAAACTTTGCACAAATAGCCATGTGACTTGTTTATTTGCTAGGGGTAGAAAGTGGCTAATTTTTGCAAATAAAAATTGCAATCGGGAGAGGAAGTAGCAGGTGAAGGGGTGGGACACTGTAGCTACACTGTAGCTGTCAGTAGTTCTCAGTGACATGTGGCACCAAAAGGCAACCTCCGTTCATTTCAGAAAACTGTACACTGTCCATCCTACCAATAGAATGAATTGATCCTACCAATAGGCTAAACCTGTCTTTCCATATCTGGAGATATTATGGAGAGAATCTAAAGGGGATTCACTGTAGCTGATTTGGCGGGCTGTCAATGCAGTTTTGGCGCCAAAACAGGGCTCCTCCTTTGGGGAAAAGGGAGGAGCATTTATGAGGGGAAAATGCAATAATTGCATTGATGGGTGTCCCCAAAAACATATATAAGCTTGAGAGGAGGATCTGAAACACCATAACATTCTCTGCAAAAAGTGAGGCAGAATAGGATAGAAGCGGAAAGGACGGGAAAAAAGTTACCCGTTCATCCCAGGAAACGCTACAATCCTCATCCTACCAATAGAATATTTTCGTCCTACCAATAGTGTACAACTGTCCTTTCATACCTGAAAAAGTGCAAAAAGTTTGTCCGATGACAGTGGCAGCGATGGGTAAGTGATCTTGTACCTATCCTTTGTAGTTGTTCCTTTTTCTTATAACATAACTACTCCAAGGTGACGGTTTCACGAGACCAGTTGCAGAGAGTTCGTAATTTATACTCTCTCTTTTTGATCAATTGCATAACTTGCAAATTAAGATTACAAATTTATAAACTCTCTTTTTGATCAAATGCAGAACTTGCAAATTAAGATTACAAAATCAAGCGCTATTTTTGCTTCATGCGAAATTATCACTTCTTGATGCCTAGACGATCATAAGGACCCAATATCGTTGTTTTCTGCTTCCTGCGAAATTATGATCCTACCAATATCGTTGTTTTCTCCTACCATTAGTTTCCATCAATCCTACTGTTCTGATCCTACTGATATCATTGTTTTGTCATACCATTAGTTTCCATCAATCCTACCATTCTGATCCTACCGATATCGTTGTACCTATCATTTGTCCGATGACAGTCGCAGCGATGGGTAAGTGATCTTGTACCTACCATTTGTAGTTGTTCCTTTTTCTTATAACAGAACTACCCCAAGGTGACGGTTTCACGAGACTAGTTGCAGAGAGTTCGTAATTTATACTCTCTCTTTTTGATCAATTGCATAACTTGCAAATTAAGATTACAAATTCAAGCGTTATTTTTGCTTCCTGCGAAATTATCACTTCTTGATGCCTAGATGATCATAAGGACCCATTGAAAATAGTCTGGGATATGTGGATGGGTCAATATTAATTCTACTTCTTTGCCAATAGTACAAATATATCTTACCATTCGTGTACATCTATCCTACCATTAGTGTCAAGTTATACACTTAGGAATTTCGGTTATTACATTTTTATCGTACAAATATCGTATATTTATCCTACCAGATTCACAAATTTGTCCTACCACTAGTCTATATATTTCCTACCAAGTTCATAATTTTATAAGTTCAGAGATATTCATAATTCATAAATTTGTCGTACCGAATTCATAAATTTGTCCTGTCATTAGTGTATATATATTTCCTACCATGTTAAATCGTATAAGTCCATAGAGATATGAATGCATACTCCGTATTAGCCTATGTGAGAGTCGAACTCACATCTTTGTGTGCAAACACAACGCTCTACCAATTGAGCTAATAGGCTATTTTCCATCCATCTTCATTATGTGGATTGGGCAATATTAATTCTACTTCTTTGCGCAGAGTTGAGTACACCTAATAAAACCATAAATATGACAGAAAAAGGTGTAATTTGCTAAAGCTGCACACCGAGACTTGAGATAACAACCAAATTAGCATATTAAAGGCTGACATATATAACGCAGTGCAATATATGATCAAGGAAATATTTTAACCCCTAATAAAGGCAAATCATAGAAAGAAATAATCATAGATTCCCAAATACATATTTAAACAAAACAATCTAGTCAATATGGCAGGTCATACACAAATAAAAAAACATTAAAATAGATTTGTTCCAATGTGCACACGCTAAACATATAGGTGAACTGTTTCATACCATCCCAGCAGAACTTGGCACTTGAAGGGTGAATTTCTGATCAAAATTGTAATCTTTTGACAAGAGATCTGCAAATAATCACTTTGTCAATTATTAGTTATGGAAGTAAACTATTTAAATTGGTATGATAGATGCACAAAAATGGTAGGATAGATGGAAACTAATGGTAGGAGAAAACAATGATATTGGTAGGATCAGAATGGTAGGATAGATGGAAACTAATGGTAGGAGAAAACAACGATTTTGGTATAATCAGAATGGAATCCCTGTAATTCATGTATAACTTGACACTAATGGTAGGATAGATGCACACTAATGGTAAGATATATTTATACTATTGGAAATATGTAAATGCATAATTGGATTTACAAAACACAATATATCGGAGACTTTTGAACACACACTCCGTATTAGCCTATGTGAGAATCGAACTCACATCTCTGTGTGTAAACACAGCGCTCTACCAATTGAGCTAATATACTATCTGGCTATAAATACATAGATAAAAGTGGTAGTTTAAGCATTTAACCGCCGAATATTGCTAGGCAAACATTTGAAAGCTAAGAACTGTATATGAAAAAGTATTTAAGCATTAATGAACACATACATCACCATATTTAAGCATTAATGAACACATACATCACCATATTAATGAACTGTGCCTGTGTCTGTGCCTGAGATGGTGCTTCTATTTGAATCTAAAACAAACACCACAAATAAACAGTCCGAGCTTCCATGCTCATGCATAAGTTAACAAAGAAATGTTCAAAACGAGCAAAATTGCAAGAGGTGATGTGGTAATGTAACCTACACAGAATTAAAATATGAAAGTTGGTTTTAAACAAAGAGACAAGGACTTGAGAGCAACTGCAGCTCCTAACGACACAAGAATAGAACTACAGAAAATAGGCCTCGCATATTTTTGTTCATTAAGCAAGTTCCTTTGTGGAATTTGTCAATCACAATAATGCAATCGAAAACATGATTTTTTGCTGCAATCTGCACCTTTAAGTTTGAATCTGTGGTATCAGCAATTGAAATGTCAACCTTCAAAGGAAAACTTTCAACTTGAAATGAAGCACAATGCTGTCACATAGACAGGATATACTACAATCGGGAGGGAGGGAAAGTACACTACGACAAGAAAAGGGAATAATAGAGTACCTGGCTTTCTAATCTTGTATAAAGAGCGTTCATGTTAGATATGGTCCCCTGACCGCTACTGTCCTGAATTATAGCTTCTATCTGGAAAACGAAATTCTAAAAAATCAGCATAGGGGCAGCCAAAATAGCCACAAGTTCCTTTCAGAATCTAGCTTGAAAAGGGATAAAACACACACATTGGTACTAAATTCAACCCTGAAATCCCTATTATTAACTGACAGGAGTAGCTAATGACGCTATTTTTGGCATAATTGAAACAAGGTCTACAGTTCTTCAATGATAATCTTTTAAATGAGCAAAAACCACAATATGAATTGGAAGTAAAATTAATTCCAACAAGGAAGCAGATCATAGTGGAGGAGATATGTGGTCGGACTTGCATCAGATCAGGAGCACAATCAGGTGACTGGTAAATATAAAACTTTAGCAAAGTGAGACATTTTGGATGATAGGCCACATACCTTACACCTATGGTGCTTATAAAGCTAATATGCTTTTCATGACAAAATTACCATCAGATCAGGAGCACAATCTCTCTTATTATATCAAGCATTATGAAAGGTTCACATTGCAACTCCAAAAATCAAACTGATATCAGTCCATCATGTACCATTATTTCACTTGAAGTCTCAAGAGATTACTGAATGAGTATTCATGTTTAAACTGTATGTTTTGTCTTAATTTTCTCTGCTAAATTGAATGTTTCTTTACATTGATAGAAACCATCCAGAGATCAATTTTTCTTGTTCTCTTACATGCGCAGATTATGAACTATCGATCCATTCCACGAATACGGAAACTAGAGATGATGAATCGGGAAGGACCACAATCACCAAAACCCTAACTAACACTACGAGACCAATCACGATGAAATTAAAAGCACAAAATGAAAGGAGAGAACTCACCTGTAGAGAGGATCCCCATCACCTTCGCTAGCACGGAGGGCTCGGCCAAGGGACAAAGCCGTGGCCCGGAAAACCGCAAGGCGGAGATACGGAGAAATGGAGAGAAGCGACTGGATAGCGATGACAACAATCGCGAAGGAGAGAAAGAGAGACAGAGAGGGGGTGAGAGAAGGTAGGGAAAGTCACCATCCCTAATCTCTTTTTGCCGGAAATATGATATTTTCAATCTCTTTGCCGAAAATCTGTTGTCCCAATACTCGAAGTCGAAAGAAGGCTTCCAGATCTGCAACCTTGATTCATCACCGACTTGTGAGTTGGTGCTCAACTGCTCACCCAGATTGGGCTCAGAGGAGGCAGCGACGGATCTAAGTGGTGGCTGCTTATAGCCCTGGCGGCCTCTTCGCACTTCCCCCTCCCCTCTCTTCCTTCCTTTTGATTTGCTGTGGAGATACCTCCCCATCGTCATCTTGGTCGCCGACGCTTCTCTTCAAGGTGCATAACCTTACAGAACAGTGTACCTTGTACACAAATCCCGGCCATTGATCTTAATGGAATGGAGGGAGGAGATTGCGCCATGTGGACAGATTAAAAAAAACAAAAAACAAAAAACGTACCTCAAGCGGAACAATGGAAAGTGAGGCGCGTGGAAGAGTATCTCATTAAAACCCTAAGAATAAGTCGTCCTCCTCCCAACCGGCTTTTGAAAGTGGTCCCTCTCGAAGCTACGAAAATCGCCATTCGTGCGGCCTCGGATCCGCGCATCGCTTCGAAGCCTCCCACTGCTCGCCGGCGACGTCAAGCCGTAGCAGATCCAGCCCGGCGATTCTGGCTGCGCAAGCAGAGGAGGCCGGCGGTGGCTACCATTTGCGTCGAAACGGTTGCGATTCGGACTCCCTCGTTCACTCCGGCGGTGGTTGTTTGACTAGTTGTTGAAGGGTAGAAGGCATCAACTCCATTGATGGGTAAGGTCCAAATTTGATGAATGTTTGGGGTTGATTTGGAGGTTTTTTTTATCCCCTTTCTGTGCGATTGTTGTGTTCAATGTACATGGAAGGACTGATTTCACTGATTTGGCTTGAAATTGTGTAGGTAAGAGCGGCATCAAGGCGGAGGCGAAAAGCTGCGATTCCGGTAGGCGATTCCGACTGCGTCGTTTACTCCGGTGGTGATTGGGAGCCGGGTTGTTGAAGGGTAGAAGACAGCAACGCCAATAATGGGTAAGGTCCACTTTTGATGAATTTTTGGTTTGGTTTGGAGTTTTTTTTCTTTTGATTTCGGTCAGATATTTGTGTTTACGGGATATTATTCACTGATTTCACTATTTTGCCTTGATATTGGTTAGGTAATTGGGGATGTTTTCAACAAATGCGTGATTTTATTGTTGCACTCTTTGTCCTTGAGATTATTCACTGATTTCACTGTTTTTGAAGTGATTTTGATGTTTAGGACCATTTTGGCTTATTGTAAGTACGTATGTTGAAATTAACTTGTTCATATGAAATTATTCAGTCAAATGATGGTTTTTCTGGTTTATTACATTCTGGGTGGTTGAATTTCAATGGTGGGCGATTCCGCTTGGACAAGAACAGCGGCAGCACTGCTTAGACAACTCCGGCGGTGGTAGGGGTCAATTTGTTGAAGGGAAGAAGAAAGGAACTCTATTGATGGGCAACCCCCAATTTTGATGAATATATTGGATCGATTTTGAGTTTTGATATTCATGTGCAGGGCTACAAATAAAATAACCGGTATTATTCGGTATAATCGAATGTTTTTCACTCTGCGTAGAACTGTAATTTGGATATTATTCATTAGAAATGTTGGTATTCTTAGTCCATGTAGAGTTGAGTTTTCGTTAATGTTTTTTGGTTTCTAAGTTGCCCATTGTGCATCCATTTTTATTCAGTTTACTACATTTGCATTTGTGATCGGTCCCATTACGACTCCCTTCGTGTTTCTAGTTGATCATCAGTTTATCAACACTATAACCGTTATTATTCAGTGTAATCGAATGTTTTAAATTAGATGTACAACTTTATTATGAATATTATTCAGCGGAATGGTTTGTTTTTTCAGTCCATGTACAGTGAAGGGTTTTCGTTAATGTGTTTTTGTTTCTAGGTGCCCATTGTGAATCCATTTATATTTTTATTTTACAACAACTGCATTGGTGTCGAAGCCCATTAGTACTATATTTATGTTTCTAGTTGGCTATCGGTTTATACATTAAATAACCATTATTATTCCATGTTATGGAACGTTTTTTTATTATTCGTAGAGCTATAATATGGCTATTATTCAGCACCTTGTTAGTTTGTTCAGTCCGTTTAGGACTCCCTTCAAGGTTTTAGTTTTTCATTGTTTTATAAATACAATAACCGTTATTATTCGGTGTATTCAACTTCATTTAGTCATGATTTCAAATTTATTATGTATATTATTCAGCGGAATCGTCATTTTTTTTATAACCCGTTTACAGTTTAGAGTATTCGTTTGTGTTTTTTGTTTCTTGGTTGCCCATTTTTAACCCATTTATATTTTGATTTTAATACAAGTGCATTTGTGTTTTAACCTTTTTAATTTGTTTTGATCTAAATCGAAATATTTAAAAATAAAAAAGATATGGATAAATTACTTGCCAATTATAATATATTAAAAAAGGGGATGGATGTACTATAATAATAATAAAAAAAGAAATGGATATACTACTTTATAAATTAAAAAGAAAAAAATGGAAAGCATGATTTGATTTGATCTGAATGCAATTTTTTCCGATGATCTAAATTAGAAAAAAATACGAAAAAGTTTCATATAAAAAAACAGAAAGTGTAAGGGATGAGAATAAATTTAAAGGTTTATTTTTTCACATGCTACCGAATAATGTTTTATTTTTTCGTCAATCAATTTCAGATAAAAGAAACCTCAAATTTCTAAACAATACTTACAATTAATACGAATAATCCTTCATATTTCACCGAATAATATCTCACATTTCACCGAATAATATTTTGTTTTATGCTGTTTGTCAAACCGAAGACTCCATATTCTGTCGAATAATGAATCAGATTTTAGCGAATAATTTACCAATTCATTACCACTAGTAACCAAAATCGACAAATATGTATGAATAATTGCCAAATAATAAATCAACTTCATATTTCACCGAATAATGTCTCACATTTCATCGAATAGTGTTTTGTTTTATCTTGTTTGTCAGACCAAAGACTCCATATTCTGCCGAATAATGAATCAAATTTCATCAAATAACCAATTTATTACCACTAGTAACCAAAATTCAACAAATACGTATAAATAATTGACAAATAAGAAATAAAATTATGCATCTAACAAATCTTACCCTAAATTCGACCCCCCCCATCACCGCCCCCCGCCCACCCACAAAAACAAAAAACGAACCATATGATCGAAATCACCTCTGGCTCGCCATCGGAGCTTTGGGTTTGAGATTCGCCTCCGCCTCGCATCGTCATCGAATCACCGCCGATTCACCATCACTTGGGCTCTCTTCGGAACTCCGGCTCGCCATCGAAACTTCGGATTCGAGATTCGCCTCGCATCGCCATCGAATCACCGTCGATTCACCATCGTCTAGGCTCTCTTCGGAACTCCGGCTCGCCATCGGAACTCCGAGTTTGAGATTCTCCTCCGCCTCGCATGGCCATTGAATCACCATCACCGTCGCTCAGGCTCTCTTCGGATCCACCGTCGCCTTGGCCTCGCCTCCTCGCCTCCGCCTGGCCACACCTTTCCTCCCCTCGGCTCGCCTCCGAGTCCGACGACGCCATGGTCTCTCTCTTCCTCTGTCGAGTCTGATTGAGCCTAGCACGAATGAGTGGGAGATTAGGGATATGGTTAGAACGATTGCAATGGAGGAGATGTAATTAGTGAATTGAAGGAGAAAGTGCACAAGATACACGTGCCTAATATTGGGTTTAGTTTTAATTGGATATGGGACCCACATTTTTTAATTAAGAAAATAAGTAAAAAAACCCAATTAATCTCAACCCTTCCTTCATTTCAATTAAGGGTCCGGATTTGTGTACAAGGTACACCCTAAGGCTTGTGAACAAAAGATCCATACTCTATATATATATATATATATATGAAAATATATATGGTATAAATTTATGAACATTATATGGTCTTGAACAAAATCTCGAAAGGTTGGAAAAAAATTCCGTTAGGGTTTGATTTAAATTCTCGAAAGGATCGAACAAATACCGTATGAGTTTAAAAAATATTTTTATTGGCGTTTTTTAACGAGCAATGTGTGACTCTGCATTCGACATCTCTAGGAATTCTTCTGCTTGGTTGGGGTCGTGAAGCTCGGAGTCGGGACTAGCTGGGGTCGTGGTAGTGTGTTAAGGGCGACTCCGTATCCGAAAATGAGCTTCCCTAGATTTTCGTTTACACTACCCACATGAGATAGATTTCTGCAATACCGCTGGCCCGCGGTGTTACTGTTCGGTGGTGCTTGACTTCGTTTCTTCGCCAGCGTTCTCAACTTTCTTGGAGTAGTTTATCTGTGTTCGTTCGTCTTGTTGTAGGGTTTATTTTTGCTTGTTTCGTTACACATAATTTCTTTTTGCATTATATGTTTAGTGATTTCTGCCTACCGATTCGTCGGTCTCTCGAGGATGAGGCTTGCCTGATCTCGATCATTAAAAAAAAATAAAGAAAAAAAAATAAAGAAAGAAGACTATCGCTATACTCGTCTCCACTGTCGATGCATAAAGGGCGCCAAAACAATACTCTCTCCAAACAATGGAGGAGGTGGATGAAACGGAAGCTCAGTCTCAGGTTCCTTCTCTTTCTCTTCGTTGCCTTCTTCCATTTTCCAACTCCATAATGACCGATTTTTGCTTTCGCCGTTGCAATTCGAAATTGCTTGTCCAATTTCGTTGTTCCACAAAGATATTCTCCTGTAATAAACTTCAATTTCCTACTCCGAACACTCAACATCGCTGTATCGATCTCGGTCTTTTAATTTGTTCGAGTTTCGTAGGGTTTGCAGTCTTCATTTTCTATTCTTAATCCGATGACGATTTTCAGAATTTCCTTCGTTTTTGTAACTTGTGAGTGATCGATTCAGCCATGTTGGGTACTCTGAGTAGGAGAGTCGCGACCCGCGGCTCTTCGTCGTCAATTGTGAGTGAAATCAATCGGCTCAAATGCGTAGAATGATTGACCTAGTAATCACGCAGTTATGCTATCGATTGATCTAGTGTGAAGTTTTTACTTTAATTTTGGCATGAATGTTTGGTTTGATACTCTTTCCATGTTATTCAGGTCTACATGGCTTGTATCATACACGGTCGCAGGTTTGCTTCTTGTTATAATGATCTTGATCTTCCTTGTTTTCCTTTTTAAATGATAGTTGTTGGAAATAGGGGACCATTTGATCTCTTCTTTTCTCTTCTCTCTGTATGTATTCATGAGGAATTGGACCTCTTATTACTGCGTGTTGCATACATGGCATATGTAGTGGCTAATATGTGAATACAGTCCAACAAGCACTTTGAGACATTTTTTTTTATCTATTCTGTAACTTAATGGCATTGCTTATTGATCAACAGGATCGGAGTTGCCTATTATGATTCCAGTTTACGACAACTTAATGTGCTCGAAGTTTGGGAGGATGGTACTGATTATACCCTAATCGACCTGGGTAGGAAGCTTGTTCTGCGTGGGTGCATGTTTTATGATTTTAACATTGGATTTTGTTCATAATGGTATCACACATCTGAATGTGGGAAGTTGGATAACACATTAACATGTTCCCACACTGTTAATTGCTTTCCATGTTAGCATCTTAAGTCTTCTCTGAGCGTTGGTACTACTTTCATTTGCCAGTTAAATTTCAGGCAACACCTCTGATCATTTACACAAGCACCAAAAGTGAGGAATCATTCCTGTCAGCTTTACGGAGAACTGGTATGCACACCGTACCCTGAGTTTTTAGGTTGCCTGTGTATCAAGTTCTAGTCCTTACTTTCCATATGCTGCAGATGGAGAGGATGGTACAGCTACAGTAAAACTTATGAAAAGTTCAATATTCAGTTACGAGCAAGCTTGGCACAGGTCACACTTAAGTTACTAACTATGCTGTGTAACTCGATGGACAGTTTTTCCCTTTGCCTTTCACGTTTCCCTGCCTGGTTCTATTCGCATTTCTATGACATCTTAGTTTAATGAACTTCATGGTCTTAGGCACATCTCAAAACAGGAGAACTGACTGTTCACATTTACTTGACAAAATTGTTTGGTGAAGATAAACATATCTTAATAATTGCCTGAAAGACCATCAATTAATCAAATCAAAATAAGAATTTGAATCTGCATATGACGCATTGCCCTTTTAACTGATACACAATTGAGCATAATCTTCATATCATCTGTTACACCCTTCAATGACTGCAAACTTTTACTTGCATATATTGATCTGTTTTTATGCCCACATTTTTTAGGAACTTAAATTTTGTGTTTTCCATTTTCAGATTAATATACCTTAGGGTGACAGGAATGGATGACGGGTTGAATGTCAAAGAGAGAGTCTGTTTTGTAAGTTGGCAGTCAATCAGACATGCATACATTTCCTGAACTTTTTGCCAACTGAATGTTTGCAGACATGCACCAAAATCATCACTTCTAAATTCCAAGCAGTTATTATGCCTGTTTGATCCAGCACTTTCTGCTCTATGGGGAAACTTATCCATAAAGGAAGGGAACAGAAAAAATCTTATATGGACTTTTTTTTTTATTTGGTGATTTCATACCTGCCCCACTCTCAAAGTTGCATACAGGAAACTACTCTAGCCGTCACCAGTTCTTCTGCTGCCATTTCTCCAGCCTTATTTCTCCTGCCATTTCTTCTGGCTATAGCTTCACAAGCTGTAACCCACATCTTGTCTCTTCCTAAGGTCAATTTGGACTCAGTGCGCTCCCAAATGCGAAGTATCTTCAATCTATCTTCGTCAGAAAGAGTCAAAACACATCCTTCTCTCTCACCACTCCTAGATCGACTTAAATAAAACATTATTCTGTTAATACTCGTGTAATATTTGTGGGTTTTGACCTTTATCTAAGATACTTCTTTTTAATCATCAAATATGGTTCCCTTCATTCACTGTTCTTAATCTTATAAGCTTTTTTCTGGCACTTTTTTTTTTCCTTTTCATATCATTAATATGGGTCCTTGATTTCTAACTACATGATGTGGCTAATTCATATTAGACCAATTGCAACTTTCCTAGTTCATGTATATTTTACAATGTTTATTTTTTGCGTGAATTGCAGTTAAGCTCGATGATGGATATTGGAAGTGAGGTTCAAGTGCGAGCTAGTGGTGGACTTCTAGCAATTCTTGAAAATGAGGGAATTGTGGATATCCTTGAACAAAAAGAAAATGGAGATGCTTCAATAACAATAGACTCTATAACAGAAATTTCGCTGTATCCTATAACCTACTGCATGAGTTTAAACAGTGGTTCACTTTGCTCCATATTTTTTCATAGAATCTTTTTGCCTTGTGAGTTATGAACCTAAAACTGTTTTGACAGTGTATGGCATTGTAATCTTTCTTAACCTAAAATAGGAACAAATTCCTCAAACTTGATGCAGTAGCACATGAATCATTGCAGATTTTTCAGATTGACAAGCATCCCAGCCATATGGGGATTGGTCAAGCAAAAGAAGGGTAATCATGGAACTTAGTTTGTATGTTGATTCTTACAATAGTTTTCTAATAATTTTGTTTTTGTATTGCAGGTTTTCTGTTTTTGGAATGATCAACAAGGTATAACCCAAAATACTTCATTGGTTTCATGTTTCAAACTCAAAAGGTATCATTAATTTGTATTGGTTTCAGTGCTTGACACCAATGGGCAGGCGTCTGCTGAGGTAAATTGCTGATCAAAGCCAGACATGTTGTACAATTGTTTTTCTGATGCCTATTGTCTAATCAAACTGTTGCAAATGTAAAATGGTCTTGCAGAAACTGGTTTCTGAGGCCGATCCTGGATGTGGAAAATCTGAACAGTCGCTTTGATGCAGTATACTTTCTGACCAGAGGAGCACCTTTTTTTTTTTTTCTAATTTAAAAAACATCATATTGTTGGACCTGATACTTCAAATGGTCGTTGTTAAATGACCTCCTTAAACCTTTATTTTTTCAGCTGGCTGTAGATTAGACACTTGTGACTTGTATGAAGTAAAATCAACGATGAGCTTTGGAAAGAGTTCTATAGACTTATGCACCAAGAATTAAGAGTCTGAAATGAAACATGTCTCATGTCAACTATTTTAATTTTTTTTTTGGTGAAAAAAAAAAAAAAAAAAAAATTAAAATAGTTGACATGAGACATGTTTCATTTCAGACTCTTAATTCTTGGTGCATAAGTCTATAGAACTCTTTCCAAAGCTCATCGTTGATTTTACTTCATACAAGTCCCTCATGAAGAAATACCATTTGCTTTACATTTGGAATGAAGAAATACCATTTGCTTTACATTAACTATGTTTTCCCTGCCACTCATGCAGTGTTGTTACCCATCAAGAGTTAATGTTCAATTGTTCTTTAAAAATATGAATCTGGCTATTTCTTAATGCCGCATAGATATCCTTTTTCCTTCATTCTGAGGAGCTGATGGCTTCATTACGTGAAACACTTAAATCCATAAAAGATGTACCTTTCTTACTCAAGGTACAACCATTGTCTACTTAATTTCTTCTTCAGTTCTTCTTTTGGCTTGAATTAGCATTTTTTATATTTAATTTTGGGAAATAGATTTCTATCAGTTGTAGTGACTGTGATTTCATCTGTTCAGAATTTTTTTTTTGTAGCCTTTTAGATAAGTTCCATTTAAACTGGCTTAGTCTTGATTTTCCAACATTGTAGGAGCATCATTGTCATTAGATGCTTTGTTCTCTCATCGTCAGTTAGGTCTCTGGAATTCAGTATCGGCAATACACTAGTAGTATTGTACACTGGCATTTGCTTTGGAAGTGATTCAGGAGAGGCTGATTTTTCCTTTTGTTTTATTTATTTATTAGTATTATTTTTGTAAAAGAAGTGCTTTGGCGACATTGTTCTTATAGGTTCAGAGTTTTCTGACATTTTGTTTTTATTTTGGAAGAAATTCAATTCCCCAAGCTCTTTGTGCACAAGCTCTGATTGGGCAGCATTTTTGAAGGTAATAAGCTTAGGAGTCTTTGATATTGCATATGTGGTTAGCTGTTATTCTTTTTATTTCTATCTATATTCTGGTTATTCCATTTTAGTCAAATGGATTGTACTTTATGTGTATCGTACTCATTTTTTCCCATCTTCGAAGAGCCTTTTCTCTCTGTTGCAACTGAACAAAATATTTGAGGTGGGAATTTCTGAGGACATAAGAGAGCATGCAGCGCAATTAAATGTGGATATTATTGGAAAGGTATTGAAAGATCATATCATTTATTACTTGATGCTATCATGACATGAAGCTTTTATTCAAAATTTCTAAAACTTTGTTGCAGGCTGGTTTATGCATTTCAACAGAGCTTGCCTATGTGTATGAACTGGTTAGCTTCTAGCAGCATTGTTTTTAATATTTCAAGAATCAGTTATATATAACTCAGCAATAGATCAGAGTGCCTATTCAAAGCTTCCATCCAAGATGCATACATAAATGATAATCAAATAAACATTCTTTACATATTTTTTACATATTGTAAAAAAAAAACATTCTTTACATATTGTTTTGTCATCTGGATGTCACTTTAGTCTAAATGAAAAAATTTATAGCAGGGTGCTTCATCTCATTAATACCTTGTATTAGTCTGGGTATGGTTGTCTTCTGTTGTAGTAGAGTTCATTTTTTGGGGGGTGATTGGAGAGGAAACTGATATTGAACTTCATAGAATCCTCTTCTTCTTTCTCCAGTGAAGATCTATAGTGAAGCTCTTCTTCAAGTGGAGTATTACTTCTAATGGGAGTTAACTAACTTTTCTTAAAAGATTATATACACGAAAAAAACGGTTCTGAAATTTTTTCTGTCTTGTGATCCGTTATTCCATTTCTCTGACCCAGCCCATAAAATGTCTGTTATGCAGATCATTGGGGTGATTGATGTTACTAGAGCAAAAGAAAAGGGCTATGAGACCATAGTGAAAGAATGCTTCTGTGAAGAGGTTATAGATTTGCTATTGATTTTCTTTAAGTTATGTTCCATTGATGATCTATTATTATATTATCCCTATATGGTATTTAACTCTTAACCCTCACTCTGATTGTTACAAAATAAATATTATTTATTTGTCTAAGGATATGTTTGGTAAGACTTGCTGATATTGTTACTGGTACTGCTAAAGTTTGATAAGGTAGTTGTAAAGTCCTAATAACATACAATTGATAATGCGATAATACACTTATACTATGTCTTCTCACATGATACTAGGACGATGAAAGCTTAATATTACACTCTGATGGTCATACATTAAAGTTACACATTACCCAAAAATACTATGTGAACGATTCAAGTACAAGTACTTTTCTAATATACTAGCAACATGAGATTCATTTCTAACGGCTCTTTTCTGGGATCGTATATAGTTGGACGAGCTGAGGGAAATATATGAAGAGTTGCCAGCATTCTTGGAGAAGGTAGATACCAACACTATGAAACAAAACACATATTGACAAACTGTTGGCTAACCAACAAATGGAAGAAAGATTAACTGATAGTAAAGCTATGACAAATGCCTTGCAGGTCTCCGCATTGGAGCTAGCACGACTACCTCATTTGGGAAAGCAAAATATTCCCAGTGTTGTTTACATCCATCAAATAGGTCTGAGAATAGCATACTTTTCATGTTTAATTGTCAGATGATTATTCTCATTTGGCTCTCACCGTTGTTTGACATGTGGAGGTTGCTTAGGAAACTAGAGATATAGCCTATTCATAAATTGTGGTATTTTACGATGGAATGGAGAAGCTAGATTTTTATTTTCTCTCTTTTCTGAAGTTGTTTATTAGCTTTGATAATTATATATACTATGTATATTAATTCAATATGCTATTCATAGTTATATTTTCCATTGGATAAGGGTATTTATTGTGCATTTTCGAAGAAAAACTTGATGACTCAACATTACAGAAGTTCGATGACATTGAATTTGCTGTGAGTCAATACTTCATCCACTTGGTTATCAATAACATACCCCCCTTTCAAATTTGATGGATTGACTGACTTGATAAATATGATTGTCAACCTTAGTTTTCTGATGGTGACCATGAAATACAAAGGTTTTACTACCGTACCTCGAAGACACGGGAACTAGACCACCTACTTGGAGACATATATCATAAAATTCTAGGTTTGTTTTCTTATTATTTTCCTTGGTGGTTAAACTTTCAAAGTTATTGCCATTTACATAATTAAGACAGGATGAGAAAATGACTAGTTGAATACTAAAACAGCGGTTCAGCTTGCATTCTCCATGCATTTTTGACAATCACATAACTAATACTAATCTCATTCTCAATATCTAATCTAATTATAATATGTAATTCTTTTCTTTTATTTCTTGTCGTAGACATGGAAAGGGCGATTACAAGGGATTTAATATCACATGTTCTTTTATTCTCTGCTCATCTTCTCAAGGCTGTGAATTTTGCAGCAGAACTTGATTGGTAGTCTCCACAAACACTGGCCTTCGTCAATTCCTGAATATATCTGAAAAGATTCACTATAGCTTTTGTGGTCTATCTAACCACTTTTCCCCTCTCATATGTCGTTATGCTACAGCCTTTTGTCACTAGCATTGGTTGCACGTCAGAACAATTATGTCCGGCCTATTTTGACCGCAGAATCTATCATTGACATACAAAATGGAAGGTTAAAGTTGCATATTAACTGACTTTTTTCTGTAGATGGTTTTTGTAAGCATTTATGCATATACTAGTGGATTTTAACAGACTATTTGTCTCAACCCTAGGCATGTTTTGCAGGAAATGACTGTAGACACATTTATACCAAATGATACAAAAATATTTGATGATGGTATTAGAGACACATGCCCAATTTAAATTCACGGTGACAGACTTTAAACTGAAAATTTGTGCAAGTAATTTTATCTTCTTGTTTTTTCAGGAAGGATTAATATCATTAGTGGTCCGAATTATTCAGGAAAAAGTATCTATATAAAGCAGGTAATTTGCTGCAGTCTTTCAGACAATGATAGTATGTTTCTCAGATATAATATAAAGGCTAGACTAAGGAATGAAAAATCCTCTGTTACTTTAGGCCACACCAATTGTATGGCCTAAAGTTACAGAGATCTTTTTATTAAATGCAAAAGCCAATGTAGTGGTGCTTTATATCTTTTAGTGTCATATGACTTATGTGATTTCTAGAAAACGATCTTATGCTTGCTTAAAGTACTTACACAGTTGATGTCAATGTTTTTCCAGGTAGCATTAATTGTGTTCCTTTCTCATGTTGGTAGCTTTGTACCTGCTGACTCTGCCACAGTGGGATTAACTGATAGGTAAAATAGCTACTCTGCATTCGCTGAAAGAAAACGTACACTATGTAATTGGTTTTCAGAACTAACCGGTTATTTTAGGATATTTTGTGCGATGGGGAGCAAATACATGACTGCTGAACAATCTTCCTTTATGATTGATCTACATCAAGTTGGTACAATGCTCAGGTATCAAATCAATGCTTTTCAAAAAGTAAATGTTGTCATGTCTTCTTTCAAAATTACTCTGCCATCATGATAATGATCCTAGAGAATCCTATCATGGAGCTTATTGCAGCTCTGAGTTGTGGTTGATATTCTCTTGCATCGAAAAAAATGTTTGATTTCGAGAAGTAGTGTCCTGCATATTAGATATCTTCAATGTTTGTCTTTGGCACTTATTGGTCATAAAGGCTAAATTTCAAGACTAATACAGGCATGCTACTTGTTCGTCTTTGTGCCTTTTGGATGAGTTTGGCAAAGGCACTCTTACAGAAGGTTAATATTTCTACTGTTTCTCTCTTTTTCCCTTTCTCATAATATGTAAGTTAATGATTTGTTATATGTTTGTCGCCTCTTAAATCCAGATGGAATTGGCCTCCTTGGTGGAATTATAAGTGATTTTTTTGCAAGAGATGATCCTCCAAAGGTGTGTCCTTTTCTTGAAGATGTGGGAAACTAGAGGAAAATAATTTCAATTGATGTTTACAGCTATTAGCATTCCATAATTTCACCCATATATTGCATTTGAAATGTGCCCATATAATCGATGTTTAAATGCACTAACCCCTGCATATCTCCTTTTTTGCAAGAGATGGTCCTCCAAACGTGTGTCCTTTTCTTGAAGATGTGAGGGAAACTAGAGGAAAATAATGTCAATTGATGGTTACAGCTATTAGCATTCCATAATTTCACCCATATATTGCATTTGAAATGTGCCCATATAATCGATGTTTAAATGAACTAACCCCTGCATATCTACTTTTTATAACACAACTTGGCTGGGGAAATTGATGCTTCAAAGGATTTCTAAGTTTAGCTTTCATGTGATCACCATAGTCTATCAATGACACAAATGTGAATGCAAAAGAAAGTTTCATATAGGCATATCTTGTTTTCTTCTTTTAATATGATCCCCCCTAATTGGTGTATTTTCACTAAAACTACCTTGGAGGTATTCATAAGCTTCTTATATTATGTGACTGTCAGATAAACTCTTTTGTTGGGCTTTTGATGCATTCTAGTCAAGCTGATGCTGGGTGTTGAAATCCTTAATTTGCAGGTTCTAGTTTGCACACATTTGACCGAGATATTCAATGAAGGCCTATTGCCAAGGGTAATTCACATTTTCAGATTTTGAACAGGAAAATCACAATCTTTACTACCCATTGATCAGATTGATAACTCTTGCATTATCTACACGCTACATAAAACAGCTCACTGCTTGACAATAAGAAAGTTGAGTTTAAAGTAAAATTCTTATCGATGTGTCCTAACTCCTAAGCTACATTTTGGAGCCACTTAATTCTCTCTCATTTTTTGGTGAGACAATTATCTCCTTGTGACAATTTAGTTTTTCTTCTAAGAAACTTTTTGATAGTTTCTCTTGAAACCCCTAGTGGTAGTCATTTGATATGGTATGCATAAGGTTATCTGTCCTTGGCGCAAAGTCATTATGCAATTGACAGGAAAAGACAGAGTAATGATTTACCTTCGACTTGCTGCAGTCCGAGAAAATCACATTTTCCACTATGAGTGTGTTGAGACCTGAGGTGAGCAGCACTCAAGTTGAAGATATTGTGTTCTTATACAGGTACTTTTTATTTTCTGAAAAAATTCACATTTTGTTTCTAGTCATGTACATGTCTGGGAGTATTTCTGAAGAATTTCACATTTTGTTTCTATGACATGATAATCGGATCATTATTCACGTGATCATAATCCTAATCTTTATTGTCCCTCGGTGCTTCCTATTTCTACTGTAACGATTCTCCACTTCTGCCGACTAATTACTTATTTTACTTTAAAAAAAGTAAAATGTTAATTGCTTTATTATTGCAGACTTGTTCCTGGACAAGCTTTGCTCAGTTATGGTGAGTCTTTTTATTTTATATGTATTAGAGATATTTATATGAATATGAATGAATGTGCTAACAGACATAGCTGATGACCCACAGGTCTGCATTGCGCCTCTCTTGCTGGTATGCTTTGTAATTACTCCTGAACATCATTATGTATAGCTTGTTGCTACTTTCACCAGCAATTTCTTTTCTTATCCTGTATCCTATTTTGAGCATGGACTCTTTAAGAGCAAGCCCAGGCTAGGGTTATTCGACTTCATTTTACACCTAAGCTACATTTGAGCCGTAGTGTATTTCAGATTCTTTTGAGCTTCTGTGTATTGACAGCTAAGGCTAACTTGAGAACGCAGGAAGAAAAACTCAGAACCACAACCAATCATAGCCTCCACTGAAACCTCTCCTAGAAAAAATACAATTACATTCCTAGCAGTAAAATGACATTGGCTATGACTACTGCCTCTTGGCTCCTGACCTGGTATGGCAGCAAACTAACTACTATTCCCTTTCCTGCAGGTGTCCCTGAGGACGTCATAAATAGAGCATCAGCTATACTTGAAAGCAAGGATAACTGCAACATTGAGCGACTTTGCAGTGAGAATATCGTCACCCTTGATCAGCAGTACAAGGTTGCTGCCTTTATTCTCAAATAAAACTAAAGTTCCACCATACATGGTACTCCCTCCATTTGAAAATATTTGTCGTTTGACTTTTCGGCACACTTTTTAAGGAGCTAAAAACTCTATAAAATATAATTTTTTTAATTATTTTTTTTTCATAATCTTATACTTACTACTTATATATATGAAATTATATAAAAAATTGAATTAAAAAAATATATTTTATATAGTTTTTATCTTCTTAAAAAACGTGCACTACAAGACAAACGACGAATATTTTCAAACGGAGGGAGTATTATTATTACATGCAGCCAAATTTGATGCACTGAAACTAATCAGGATGCATTGGACAAATTGTTGGCATTCGATATTCGTGATGGCAATCTTGAATTATTCTTCCAAGAAATTCTCCCTTCCAACAGATCAACGGTACTACCTCTCTACCAGATTGTTTAAGCCATATGTTTAAAGATGCAAGTTCTTGGCTTGACTCGATTTGTTTATGGTGCAGAGACAAAGTTGACCTCAAATGTTACTTGGACAGCCAACCTGTCATACAAATCAATTTTCGGTCCAGTAAGATTTACATTTTTGACAGGTTAACGAAATGAAGAACAAATTTCTCAGATTTCGCAATCCTTTAGCGGTACTTTTTAAAAGGCAGCACGTATTGAGTTCCAGGACATCAGGACATGATATGTTTTTATCAAAGCTTTGATCTTTTATGTTCCAGGAATCCAGGATATCAGGACATGGCATGTTCTAATGGTGTTGTTGCCCATTTTCAAAGGTTGTTTCAAATGTACAGTAGCTTTCAACTTTTATTGGGCAATTTACATTACAGGTAAAAAATGGTACTTACGCACTAAAATCTTGGAAATAAGGTGAAAAAACATGGTTTTTCCTTCTGATTTCCCCCTTTAGCAAAGAAAATCTACTAAAAACGTCCATGCTCTTTTATAAAATGATTACGTCCATGGTGTCTCATGACTACCAGTCATGCGGTGTACCAGTCTTAAATAGCAGTAAATGTATGGCATGCCAATCGAGATGTGCATCGACATTAAATTATAGATCAACATTGAAGCAGAAGTGCACGGATGCGTGTGATTATAGAAACTGAAACAATATGCTATTGACATGCCATTGACTGCATTGATCCAAGTCAAGATCATAGTCTCAGATTCAAGATTAAAAAAAAAAAACCCATAAATTTAGCAGAGAATGCGACAGCGTGGAGTGGCTTCAATGGCTAATAAGACGATAAGCAGCAATCTATTTACAATGATGAACCTTGATCATATATAAACAGGTTCTTAGTAGGCTGGCATTGGGAATGATCCAAATGTGTTCTCGCCACTGTATGTCATGTAGAGAAACCCATCCTCGTCTTTGTGCTCTTCGTAGATTGCTGACATCATTGCAGCTACAACATGAAAAGAGACGTGCTCAATACCACAAAAGATAAAACTAATGCTAACACGGTCAATGATCAACGTAAAATATTTGGGATGTGTAACACTTCTCTAAAAGAAGATATTTATCGAATGGTTTGTTGTAAATTTGGCATTGATGGGTGATCTTGTGAAAAGTGATTGTGGTATTTAACATGTGGTTTCGTATAAACTTTCACGAAACAAAATACAAGATGCTTGAGAGTTTGTTGGCTTGATTTTTTGCTGCGACATATTTTAGTACACATCCTAACCTATCTGACATCCGCACTTAAAGTAACAAGTGCGAAGCAAATGCTCATGGTAGACCCACAGCCCTCAAGTAAAAGCCCCTTGATAAGTATTTACAAACTTACCAGTGGGAGGGAGAACATTCTTTACAAATATGAAAATAGCCTTTTCAGCGCTGAGCTTGATCCTCTTCCTTACGACATAGACAAACTGCCCGACTGTTAGATCAGCAGGAACCAGATATCTGCACTCCATAAGGGGCAGGTGAATGAGAACAAACAAGTCTTAAGTGATACTGTAAGCAGATATAATTTGTTCACAAAAGCTCATGAAGGAAACAGAATGTCACCAACTTTTTCTTATCAATGTCAGGAATGTCGCTTCTCTCAGCTTTCTCCACAATTACCTACGACAGACAAGCAAACTGAAATCAGGAAAGCCAAAATTAGGATGCTTTAAATGCACATGCTTACACTTGACTAAAGGGTGAAGAAAGAAGCATTTCAAGGAAGTAGGGAAATGTAAGTGTACGGGGATTCTGTCAGGGTATTTCTCTCTGATGCGAGTAGCTTCAGCCTGCCTTCTTTCTGCGGAAAAACATAATCAGCAAGCAATTCCATGCTCAAAATGAGCCCATTACTACAAACACTTTCAGCATAACCAATTATAGCGGGAAGCAATGCTTTCTATGCTACAATAAACGACTTGGTTAGCCATCAAAAGTTTAATAATCATCTGTACTAAATTACCAAGAGATCAAAACTTAGTAATGACAAAAAATAATCAATATACAAGGTAAGTATGCTGCCTATGCACATATCACAAGAGAATGGAAGACCGATCTTTCTAGAATTTCAGGATCTAATCTCATACACAAATGAAGACATGTTTGAAAGCAATATGAAAAATAGTGATGAGAGATCATTTTATTTCCAAAAAGAACCAGAAGGGAACTTGAATACATCCTTGAATCAAGTACAGACATTATATTGTCATATTGGAATAAGGTACAAGCACTCTAATAAGTTCTGCAAATTACATTATTACCTTCCTGTTCACAAACATCTAATCTAAGAAACAAAAATTCCAAATTTTCCACTAAACACAATTACACTTGGAAAAAGCACTTTCTAACACTTCCATGGTTCTTCAACAAATGTGCACACACATATTCACATCAAAAGGATGACCGCATCCATGGAGCCAGTCTTGGGGGTAAAGTGTTCACATATGTACAATGGAAAAAGCACTTTCTAACACTGTAATTTTTAGTTACCACCACATAAAAAGAGGAGGAGATGAAAAAGGAATCAATTCATCTTGAGAAAAGCCCAGTGAAAATGTTTCTACTTATCATATGGCTATATTGATTGAGAAGCCAAAAACAACTTCACTAAAAAGAACTCAAAAGAGTTTTGCAGGGTTGATGATCCCAACAATCACAATCTACCCGCAGTCAAACTTCAACCTGAAATTCTATCGCAATCAGAAACAATTCAATAAAGACCGACCAATTACCCCCTACCTTCCCCCACAAAATTATAAAAACAAACATCGAATTGGAATAATTTCCCTTACAATCAACTAAGATCAGCAAATAATGCAATTCGAATTCTACGACCGATCAAAATCAACAAAAGGGGGAGAGAGAAACCGAGTGGGTGTTGAAGCTTGAAGGAGCTCTTAGCCATGGCGTGCACTGCTAAACAACAACAATCCCAAAATTAGGGTTTGCCAACAGTTAGGAGAGATGAAAAGCAAAGCTAAATATAAAACGGGAGAATCAGAATTGGAAAGGGGGGAAGCATAAAGGAAGAACCTCGGATGAAAATCGGGGATAATTTGAACACTGAAGCGAATAATCGCTCGCAGAGAAAAACCGAGAGAGACTTGAGTTGAGTTGATCCAAACTGTACAACGTAACTCCGTATGCTTTGCTGCTTATACGAGTTCAAGTGGGACCCAGTCCATGAATTTGGGCTCACCTCTAGAGGCTGCTACACTCACACATGATGGGTATGCATATGCCGAGGAGTAAATTAATAAAAAGGGAAAATTACACAAAACCACCCATTATATATACTACTTTTCACATACCCACCCGTTAAATATAAAATTACACAAAACCACCCACTAAAGCATGTCTGTCAACAACTCACCACCCAGATGCATGTGCTGTTCAAAGATCCGTTAACAGCATTGGAAAAAGACAAAATTGACCTTGTTAATTTATCTTTCTCATTGTCGATCACAATTCACAAAAGTTCCATGACTCTCTCACCACTCATTTCTCCTCTCTCAACTATATGCTAGTCTGCAACTTGAATCCTTCATCTTCTAATAAACAAATTCAGTCAACCTCTCATTGTAAATTCACTAATTTGTACTCAAGAACACAATAAATTAAAGGCAAAATTAAAAAATCCTTACTGTAAAGCTAGATTGCATCCACCGTCACTTTTCTACTTCTTCATCTTCACATCCCATCTATCTGCCTAGCATCCACTACAACGCTTTTTCATCTCATGTCTATCACCCATGGATTCATCATGATTTTTTTAAAACAAAAATAAAAAAATTAAACCTCTCATCTAAATATCATATTAATATATTATCATGCTATCAACCACTACAACATTTCCTCTTGATCTATTTCTAATTTCATGTGTTAATTCATTTATGATTTCATAATTTTAGTGGGAGCTATCAGATTTGAGCCATGAGGAACTTGGGAAAAAATACAGAGGATGAGAAATAATTATAAAAAATGAAACAAGGAGAGGGAGTGAGGATAGAGAGATTGTATAATGAGTACATAGTAATTATGATTGTGTTTATCGAGAGAAAATTTTGCCTTTCCCTATGTTGTTAACGGATCTTTGACGGAAAAAGAACTTGGGTGGTGAGTTGTTGATAGACATGATTTAATGGGTGGTTTTGTGTAATTTTACTTTTAACGGGTGGTTATGTGAAAAGTGGTGCATATAGTGGGTGGTTTTGTGTAATTTTCCCTAATAAAAATCCATCAAAAAGCGGTCAAAAAGCAAAAGTAAAAAAATAAGGCCTAATTAAACCCCCCTTCTCTCTCTTCTAAATTCTAATTAATGACGCTCTCCTCCCAAATCCCTATACCTGCCCTGAAGATGAAGAAGGCCAACTCCCACTGCACGCCCAACGGCTATATACCCAACGCCGGAACCAACGCCCAACAACTATCTTCTTCTTCAACCTCTACCAAATCAATCCCCATTCAACACTGGAAAACGATCTCGATCAACGGCCGGTTACCACACCTCCATACATCTCCGGTGGTTATTCATCTTCGTCGACGACAAGTATCTGCATCTTCACCGGAAATTGCATCTTCATCTTCGACGACAAGAGGAATCAGGTCAGTGTGCGTCTCCCTCTTAGTTTTACTTACAAAATTTAATCTTTTCAATTTGATTTATGATTTAGGGTTCGAATTTGCTTTAGGATTTAGGGTTCAAATTTGATTCATCCAATTTGATTTTGGGTTGGACCCAAAATCTTTCTTGATTTAGGATTTGGGGTTCGAATTTCATCAAGGATAAATAACAAAACATACGACATGAAAGTGATGAAAAGGGTGATGGTGATAGACCAAGAAACTGCCGGTGGTGGTAGCATCTTGCAGGGATGGTGGTGGTGAAGGGGAAGAACAATTTTGAGTTTTTTTTAGAGAGATGCAAGTCTCTCTCTTTCTCTTAGATATTCCGCAATACTTTAGGCACAATAACAATTGGACATGTAACATTATGGCACCACCAATTTTTACATTTTTTTTTTATTTCAAAGGAGGGCTAGTGTCTTTTAGTATTTATTGTAACTAAAAGTTTGGTGCTCTCTCGCTAAAAGCTCTGATCTCTCTTTAGTTTTCTAGAGAGAGAATCTTTTTGGATTGACAAACCATAGTGTTTGGCCATAATTAATCAACCACTGACTTCGGGGTGTTCTCTCACCTCTTTCGTCAACAATCAAAGCTTCCTCTCTAAACCTTTGTTCACCGATCCTGGGGCTGCCATCTGTTGCCTTGTTAGCTTATCGGCGAACATGAATGATCTTGATCTCCCATTCCGTTCCTTGATGATGTTTCTACATTGTTCGACGAGATTGGAGTTGCTCGGATCATCAGTCTCCTCCCCGGACAATAGCTTGCAAGTGCTCATACAATCATACTCGAGTATCAGTTTGGTGATGCCCATATCTCTTGCAATTCTTAGGCCATGAAAAGCTGCCGATACTTCCGCCGTAATCGAAGAGCATCATCCGCACTTAAAGGCAAAACTTCACTGGAAAGTCCCCTCGGAATCACAAAGGATTCCTCCTCCTCTTACCAATCCTGGGTTTCCCTTTGAGGCGCCATCAACGTTGAGCTTAATCCATGTAACGAACCAAGTTATAGAACCTGGGTTATGTTTCGAAGGAATGGATACATTCGTTCGGATCATGCAATTCAAGTACGGGTATATTAGAAAACAAAGGGTTTATATTTTAAAAGGATGGATTTCATACCCTAAATCCGTGTAAGGCCCATTGGGGACCCATTGTTCTCACACCGATATCTGCCCTAACCACTAATATGCGCGAAAACATTTAAGTTTAAGGCAAGCTCGCAAAAACGAAAGTATGAATTACAAGGTGCCACGACTGAGTTGGGTCAAAACAAATTAAAACAATTCATGAGTAAAACATCATGGTGAAGTTAGCCTCTCCAATTACGCCATGGCAGATCCATCAAACGGCACTCATCAGATCAAGGGGTGAACGGGTACTTAAAACTATACAACAAGTCATGGTCAAGCCACTCATGCGTGTCCGAAAGACATCACTGAGGTCATATAATATGCACCTTATACCTAAATAAAGATATCTAATGCAGTGCGGAAAAGTAAACATACAAGTCATGTTTATCAAGATACAGAGAGAGAGAGAGGGAGAGAGAGAGAGAGAATTTGTAAATGACCCAAAGAATGTCAAGTGGAATATCCATCTCCTACTCCCGCACCTATTCTCGTTAGTGCAGGAACCGACCACGTTCAATGCTATATCAACAACCTCTTTTTTCATATCTCATTTTCATATTTCAATTCTCATTTTCATATATCAATTCTCATTCTGATCTTTTTCATGCTCATGCTTCTTTTCTTTCTCAATTCTTTCTCATATCATAATCATAATGCCTCGATGGGGTACGAACCCAATGGGGTTGGGTCGTCCTATGACCCTAGTAAAAGACTCTAGGACTCACAATTAACGATTGTTCTAACATACGCATAAAGAAGTCACATGCTCAATCAGTTCGTGCAAATCCTAACCATGCTACTACATGAGATGCAAGATGCATACACCTAACATACTACATGACACCCAAGGATGTGGTCTGAATTCTTGAGTAAGTCCCGGAGAACTTATCTAGAGAAGAGCAAAATCCAGTGTAAAATAAGCTCCCATGTTGTTGGTCCTCAATAACTTTTGCGCTCACAATAGATTAAGATGAAAATCTGAAACAAAGAGCACACTTTCTAGGAGTACCACCATTAAAGATGCTCTAAAACGACTTAAATTTTAAGACGGAGGAAATAATAAATATCACATGATTCATCATGTGATCTGATTCATAACAAGATAAAGATGAAGATATATATGGTTTGAAGTGCTTTTGTCTATGATCGACTATCTTTACTAACAGTGTTAGTAATGCATCTCATGATAATAGCATGTAAAGACTCGAAGTTTTAAAATATTATTTTCTAAATTAAGATTTAAATTTCGATTTAATTTCTAAGATTCGGAAAATTTTGAAAATCTCCGTCATCGAGTAATTTAAGTATTCTAATTCTTTCTAAGCGAATTCCGACATAATTTTGAATTTTGATATAAAAATAGATTTATTCCGCTTTCTGATTCCGACTTCCAGTTTAGTATTATTATTTTTTAGGGTAGATAGATTTCTATTGGGTAATCCTACTAACTCCACATAGTTCAACTCTACGGGATGTTTACCCAAATAATAGGATATCGAATATATAGAATATAGATTCCCCTTTTATAACCATGAACCATTACACGTACCTTGTTCTAACCATCTCAACTTCAGTGCTTAGAAACACTCAAGCCTCCACTTTGAGGCCAACCATTCTCAAAATACTCTTTGCTTCTTCGATTCAGTACCATTGATACTTGACATACTTATTGTTCTCTATCAGCATCCAAAAGAATGAATTACTTTCCTACCTCTGCATTACAAACTATCGAAGACAAAGTACTCTATAGGCATATTGGTACTTCGCCTTGTACATGGAAGATCATTTTTCGGTTAACTTACATACAAGAAGAGCATTCTGTACTCCAGATTTCAAGATGCAAAATCTTGGCTTGTCGGGCTGTCAGCGGCCCCTTCTGGAGATTGGAAGGGGAGTTGACATGGCAATCGTATCAGAGATCCGCACTCCACAAGGCAGTCTCGCCTTCCCCACATCGCTTATGGACCTCGCTCATCCTTTCGACTGACTTGCATATACCACTGCAGCTCCAGTCGAAGGAAGCAACACAAATGTTGCCTGCCTGGGCCTTCCACTCGCAATCTGAAAACGGAAAATATCGGATATTAGATCCTTCATCTAAATATTTAGAACCCAATTCAATGCAAGTTTGATCATATATTTACTAGCACCCAACTCAGTTAATAGTTCTTAGAAGGAAGCCATGGTTTCAGACTGAAGGTAGCCATAACCGACAATTTTAAGCATTCAAAGTATGAACTAACTTTTAAATTCAAATGGTGTTCATGAACCATAGTTTGAATTGGGTGTTTCCTCATTTGAGGATCAATCTATCCAGCTCCATAGCAGCATGACATTATTAGAACAAACAAGACCAGTGATAGAACATTATCCAATATGGAGTAAAAATTTTCTCTTTACATTAAGGCGAGAGAGAGAGAGATTACCAGGTGGAGTACCACAACACAATCTCCGGTCATCAACGTGGTCGACATCCAAACCGATAAACCATGATCCCAGGGAGACATCTTCATTTGCGAATCTATGTAGGACATGCCTAATCATGAACAAACAAGAAATAAGGACGATACGTCATTCACAGTTGTAAGCAAGCAAGAGCCGTTCAGGGAAAACAAAGCTCACTGATTTATAGATATGTAGGTAGCTAGATCTTTTGAGATGGCGTATAGTTGTCCAGTAGCATGACGGAAATACTTGTTTCCTTCCTCACCAAACTTCCAGTACTCAGGTTCATGGTACTTCACTCCCCTGCCAGCAACAGAACACCATCAGAAATAGGACGCAAAATGTAAAACTCATCAAAGTGAGCTACTGAAAGAAAGCCAGCATACTTTTGAGCGAGGACAGGGCCGGATTTCATGCATCCCATGTATACCCTAGCCTTTGACCTATGTTGCAATAGAGTTGTTCCCAATGCCGCTGTGGAAAAAAAAGAACGTGGTGCTAAAGATTAGAACAGATGGACCCTTGTGAAGCTTTAAATAAAAAGTTCATTAGTGAAATGAAATCAGTGCCATAACTTTCTCAATAAAAAAGGGAGAGAGGGGAAGAAACCGTGACATGATTCTACACATGTTATCAAAATACTATCATAAATAGAGCTGGTGTAACCAAATAATATTTGTTCAGATGGGAAACTATATATATTAGCCGCACAGGAGAAATGCTATTAAACATCCAACCATGCTGGAATGGATTTCTTAGGAACACTGACTTTACCTATGTTCACATGGATGTCATCGTCAACCTTGACATAAAAATCAGCGTCCCACAAGGCAACAGCTGTAGAAAAGTAGATTTTTGTCTTTGCCGACAACTCAAGATATCCTTCAACATGTTCCTGTCGTAAGAACAATTAAGTCGGGTGGAAGGAAACAGAGCTTACCCCATAGCGTACAATGAACACTAAAATTAGAAGGGGGAAAAGTGATGGAATGGAGTAAACATATTGAAAATACCAGTCTCAGAAAGTCTCCATGCTTCTGGTCCTCGGCCTCAATAGCTTTATCTAGTATGCCCCCAGCTGTAGCACTAGTAGACATAGACGCAAAATATAATACAAAAATAAGCACAAGATACTGAAATGGGTAACAAGGAACTTTTGAGTCCGCTCATAAAACAGTTCAAGGCTGGACATCAACCTGTGACCTATAACAAATCGCATTATGATGCCCTTCTCTTCTTCTAGCTTCTTTCTTTTGTCTCCTGCATACATATAAAGCCAAAAACATACCATTAGAAAAATGAAATAACAAGCCAAACTGAGAAAATCCAAGATGGAAGGAGAAAAGGAGGAGAAATCCAGAGATTAATCCATAAAATACCCTGAGGCATCCATGTTTCACGGACAGAATCTCTTCTCTTTCTACTGCTAAAAGCAGTATTGATGCCAACAACCATCAAATACTTTCTTTTCCTGCTGGAATCGCCGGCCTCATAACTATCGGATGCAGGAGATCCATTTACAATGGACCCTTGTGCAGCTTTTGCAGCGGCTAATTCCATTTCTAAATTTGAAATGGTTTTGTCCAATGCACTGCATTACAATAAGATCAAAACATTTTAAGTTTAAACATAAAGGAACCAATAGAGAGAAACCATCATGGAGTACCATAGTAAGGCTCATTTACTTACTGTATCGCATGGTGAGTCTTTGAAACTTCTTTTAAAACATCTTTTGGTTCTCTCCTAATATCCTTCTGAATAAAAAGGTTCCATTAAGAATATAGCAAGATTATATGACAAGAATTTCAGGCTACAGCCACTATTAAGCATAAGTGACTATTGTTTGACCAAAATAAATGGAAAAGTGCAAAAAAGATACTCACAGCTGTTTGACCACATCCATCTGACACTAGATTTTGTCTCCCGTCTCCTAAAGTTGTTCTTGGAGACATGTCCTTATCTTCGGGCACTGGCCACATCCTGCAAGCAAAATTTTGTTCATTTTTCAAGCCAAGAATACTAGAGAAACGAATGTGTATACCCTTCAAAAGTAGAAGCGATTCTGTAGAACCCTTGGCAGATGACAGACATATAAAGATATCGCCTTTAGCGAGTAAGAAAAGAGATGAATATAGCTGCTGCTTCTTCGCTAATTTGGCAGACAATTCCCAGACAACCATGTAGTTTATTTGATTCATGATTTCATACTTCATAGTAATAATAAGAAGAAAAATCTTTTCAATGAGCCCAATGTCAAATCAGAAATATTACAACTGCCTAAAGCCACCAGGAGTTTCATTCAAGCACAAAAATAGTTGTAATTGAAAATTGAAGTACTAATGTAGGACTGATATTTACTGTTTAAAAAAGTAGAGATAAGGGTCACTAGACTCACTACTATTACTTCCTTTGCTATTGCTAGAATTCAGAAAATGGCAATGTTCTAAGCCACAAAATAGAAGAGCACCCAAAAAGCAAGTAAACCAAACAATAAGAGCTGCAAAAGAGTTTAGTGAACTGAAGTACACATTGAAAAAAAAGATGCAAAATTTTGTGACCGCTCACTAAATAAGACATTGCAACATAAGGAAAGTAGCTTTTGCGAATGATGCACTTTCACAAGAAGAACAAACGCATGATCTGTTGTGACAACTTCAGATGACCACAAAACCCTTGTTTACAAAGTAAGAAGGTAAAACAGTATGCAAACGCGATCCCAGGCTCAATCGGGTGTAATATCAGAACTCCTACAGTAAAAAGGCAGCAGATGTACCACTGTATGAGTTTCCATGAGCTTATTCAAGTAACTGACATAGACGGACTTTGTAGCAGTTGAAATGTGCAAATCAAATACTCAACTAGACTACTAAATAATTAGAGTCCAATCGAAAACTGGCAACAAGAAGGTCAAGTAAGCTTCGTGGTACAATGGCTAATGTAACTTCCAAGTTTCAACTGCAACTAGATCAATACATGTCACCACGCCATCGTTCAAGGGAATTCACAAATTGGGAACAAAGTATTGAATCGTTGATATGGGTATTGATCAGGCAGTTCAGTATACCTATCATTTTACTAAAACCTTTGCAGGAAAGCAAAAGTAAACTTCACCGCTGACTTGCCAGAAATCAATGCAAGCTCTATAAATGCATTCACCATAAAAAGACAATGGGTACTAAAGTCATAATACTGTGTCAAATATATGGGAAAAATAGCTTTTGGACTCGGTCAAAATCAACCAATTTCAACTCAAAATTCATCCTTGACGTGCTTCGAGCTGATAATCAAAAGATTAAAAATGATCTCAACAACCTTCAATTATGAATTCATTATGCAAGTGACCGGAGCATCATCTTTAGTTTTACAACCTATTGCACAATCCCAAATTTTAAAAATCGTCAAACTCAATTCTAGACAATTAATTCTCAAAATGCCCTCAATTCAATTTTAAAAAGCATCAATCAAGAGATCACCCAAATCAGAAATCTTGTAAAATAAAAGTGAAAAAACCCAGGTGTATTCTACAAATATTTTGAGAATTCACATGACTTCTTCACATGTTAAGATAAGTTGAGAACCCACATCAGATAATCAACTAAATACCCCGAGAAACACTCCAATTGACAGCCCAGGCTAGGATCCAAAATCAAGAAAGTCCCAATTGAGCATCAATTTAAGCAAAAACAGCTTCAAGAGGCAAGGGCAATCAGATGAAAGAGAGAGAATTTTACTTGTTGGTGAAGAGCATGCCAGCACAAAAGCATCCAAGACAAAGCAAGATAGTCAGTTTTCGGGAAGCAAAGCTCTTTTTAGCTGAATCGACCCCTCTAATCCTCGAAGACCCCTTCATTTCTTCAAGTCCCCCTCTCGCCTATATGAGCTCCTCCTTTTGTACACAGCTTCTTCCTCTTTATAATCAAGAAAAGCCCATTTGAAGTATCAACAGTCAAATCCAAGTCAAGCCCTCCAAGTCAATCCCCTCTCTTTCAAATTTCTCCCTTCAAAGATCCAATAGAAATTTCTTTCAATTATGCCTAACTTCCTACTTTTTCCACGCAATTTTTTTCTCCGGCATACACTGGGAATGTCGGAAGTGGCGCAGAGAAAGAGGATAGAGAAATATGAAATGTTTGTGAATCTCAGGAGAGTTGTCTTTGCTCTTTAACATGGGTACAATTGCAATTGCAATGTGGTGAATTGGGGATGTCGCTTTCTGATACAAGCAGGGAGAGAGACGGTGCAAATGTGCAATGGGTTATCGGCGGCCACGACCTACCCAACTTTAACCGTTGCAAAATCCCTCTTAATCAACCAAAAAAAATCTATATGGAAAAGGAATTTTTTACAATTCTGAATTCTGTACAAAAATATTGTAAATAATAAAATACTTTTTTTTGGGTCCTTTCTTATAATAAAATACTAAAGTAATAATAATTTGTCGCTCAATTCATTAGTCAATAATATTTTACTTAATTTAGCGGATGCCCAAAAAAAAATTGTCATAACTAAATAAATATGGAAAAATTTGGTGAAATATCCATTTAGAATACTTAATTAAGTAAATTTCCATTTTTATTTAGCAATTAAGAAAGTGTCCAAAATATTTTCATAATACCCACAATACCCTTGTTATATTTTACCCCTTCCCCCTCACATACCCTCGTTGTAATTTAAACCCTCATTCGTTGGCCACCGTCGCTCATGTCTCTTATTCCCCGTCTCTCAAGCGCCATGACTTCATCGTCCCTCTCCGCCTATCGATCGATCATTTTCGTCGGAACCGATTGATTAAATCTAACCTAGAACGATCGATTAGTTGTCGGAATTGTTTCCTTTGCCGCCGAAAATGGAGATGCGACCATGTTCAGTCCGAGTTTGAGGATGAAGAAATCGCCAAAAATAGGCGATTCGGATGGAGACCGAGTAGATTCAGAAGGTATGTTTAATGTTGCTTCATCAATTGTTGGAAGTGATAGATCTATTTTAGTGAAATTGGATAATATGTTTTAGTGTTCCTGCTTGAAATTGGGCAATATGTTTCTAATGTTATATTTGGTGATGTGTATGGTTTTCTATGGAATTGAAGGGGCTTTGATTTGTGATTCAGTAGGAGATGTGGAATTGACTTCGTTGGTTGAGCTTCGGAGCACTCAACGGAGAGTGGTGAACGAGGTGGCGACGGAGTCGACAATCATATTGCTAGCTGATGAAGAGGTTAGTCGTGGATTGTTGACCTCCGTGGCGGAGACAAACGGTGTCTCTGTGTTGTCGTATTGCAACTCGAGTTATGCACTCGTTAATATTGATGATCAGGATCGATGATGGAGCGTTGCAAAGGCTCATGAATTTATCATTGCGGTATTTTGCTGCCTAGTTCTTATTGATGGTGGGATTTGTCTTGGTGCACTTTATATCGGTATTTGATTGTTTATTCATCTATCCACTCCTTTTTTTCCAGAATCAAAGCTATCAGAAACTGAATTGTAATTTTGTTTGCTCCGGGCAGATTACATACCAATGCCTTCCACATATTGTGTTTGGTGACAGCTGTATTAATTCACTTATTATTTGTCTAAAATGATCTTCAAATGAAGTTTGTTTGGTGACAATCATAATTTTGTAGATTCATTTGATAACAATTGTGTTTGGTGACAATAGTAGCTGACAGTTTGTGTTCACTGTCATTTTTATTTTATGATATCTTATGTATACATGTTTTGCAAATAATATTTGAGTGCTGACATTATTTGATAATAATTGTTGGTGAAAGTATTTTGATGACAATATTTGATGAAAATCAGTGAGATCCTTTCGATGACAATAGATGGTCGGTGATATTGTTTTGTAGTTTATGACAATAGGTTTGTGAAAATAATTTGGTGACGATGTTATGTTTTTGGTGACAATAGATTACTCTTTGCTTAACTTTAACATCTCTAGGGTCTAATATTTTGTCGTTGGTGACAATAGATTACTGACAAGAGATTAGTGACAATATATAGGGTGATGACAATGTTTTGTTGGTGACAATACGTTTGAGGAAAGAATATGGTGACGGTGTTTTGTAGTTAGTGACAATAGAGTGGTGACAATGTACTATAGTTGGTGACAATAGGTTGGTGACACTGTTATGTCATTGGTGACAATATATTACTTATAAGAGGTTGATGACAATAGAGTGGTGACATTGTTTTTGTAGTTGGTGACAGCTGACAATAGGTCGATGACATTGTTATTTCGTTGGTGACAACTGACACTATATTACAAGAGGTTGATGACAAAAGGGTGATGGCATTGTTTTTGTAGTTGGTGACAATAGGTCGGTGACATTGTTATGTCGTTGGTGACAATATATTACTTCAAGAGGTTGATGACAATAAGGTGGTGACATTGTTTTTGTAGTTGGTGACAATACATTCGAAAAAATAATATGGTGACATTGTTCCACAAGAAAAAATTTCACCACCAATTGTCACCAGGAAAAAAAATCAACTGTCACCAAAAAATCTTTCCCCTAACTACCACCGGAAAAAATAAAATGTCGCAAAAAAGTCAATTGTCACCGAAATAATTGTCACAAACAACTGTCACCGGAAAAATATACTCAACTGTCACCGAAAATATTGTCATCAAATGCAGAGTTGACCAAAATGGTCAATGTTTGACTGATCAATGTTAAAATTGAAAATTGTCAAAGGGGAAGGAGTTAGGGGTAGGGATGGGGAATGAGGGGTATTTTTGGAAAAAATGGACATTTACTTAATTATTGAAAAAAATGGACATTTACTTAATTTTGACATCTAAAATGGATATTCACCAAATTTAACCAATAAATATCCGTTTTTTAAATAAATTAAGTAAATGTCAATTTTTGACATTTTTACCATTATTTTCCAATCACAAACCCTCCATCCTTCCCCTTAACCGTTTTTAGTTTGACATTGACTAGTCAACATTGACTATTCCGGTCACTGTCTAGATGTTGGTAACAGTTGAATATATTTTTCTGGTGACAATTGTTTGTGATAATTATTTTGGTGATAATTGATTTTTTTTGTGATATTTTATTTTTTCCGGCGACTGTTAGGGGAAATATTTTCTAATGACAATTGATTTTTTGCTGGTGACGATTGCCGGTGGCAGTTTTTTGGGTGACAGTTGATTTTCTTCTGGTGACAGTTGTCAATAACACTTTTTCTCGGTGACAAATGATTTTTTTTTTCTGCTATCAGATGATTTTTCTATGATAGTTGTCAACAACGGTTAGTGACGAGGTTGATGACAATATATTGTCACCACGATATTGTAACCTTAAAACATTGTCATCATAACATTATACATCACCAAAGCATTGTTATCAACCCATATTTCAAAATGTTGAACCATTAACGCTCACAAAAATACGTCATCATAACATTATTTCATAAAAAATAAACTATCACCATGATACTATCCTGCAAGAAATGTCACCACCACATTATATATTGATAATGCATATTTTAATGAGTAAATTACACATAACCACCCTTAAATTAGGCTAGTTTTCACATAACCACCCATAAAATTATAAATTACAGAAAACCACCCATAAATTACATTTGTTTTCAAAAGACCACCCATCCATTAAAACCTCTATTTGTTTTATTTGAAAAGACTAAAATACCCCTAATTCAAACTTATTTTTTAAAGGAAAGACTAAGGTGAAAATTGGGCGAGTCGGGTCGGATTCGGTTAGTCGGGTTTCGGTTCATTCGGGTTTCGGGTAATGTCTAATAATTTGATCATTTGGTTGGGTCGGGTTCGGGTTTCGGTTGTATCGGGTTTTGATTGTCTCGGGTTTCGGTTATTTCGGGTTTGGATTGTCTCAAGTTTTCATTATTTCAATATTCATTTCAATTTTTTTACTAGAATCTATCTTAAAATTTGGGTTATATCGGGTTTCGATTATATCGGGTTTCGATTATAATGGGTTTCGGTTGAATCGGATTTGGGTGAGTTTCGGTTATTGGTTATTCGGATTTCGGGTCCAAAATGGGCCGGGTTGGGTCGGTGTTCAGGACAATCGGTTCTAAAATACATACAATAACCCTAAAGCTGGCAAAACCCGACCCGAACCTGAAAAACCGACCCGGTCAACCCGAAACCGATTGTCGTGAACACCGACCCAACCCGACCCATTCTGTACCCGAAATTCGAATAACAGAAAACCAAAACTCAACCAAATCCGAATGACTGAACCCGATTCAACCGAAACCCATTAAGAATCAAACCCGTTATAACCAAAACCCAATATAACCCGAATTTTAAGATAGATTCTAGTAAAACAATTAAAATGAATATTGAAATAATGAAAACTTGAGACAATCAAAATCCGAAATAACTAAAACCCGAGACAATCGAAACCCGATACAACCGAAACCCGAACCCCGAACCCGACCCAACCAATGCAAATGATCAAATTATTAGACATTGCCCGAAACCCGAATGACCTGAAACCCGACTAACCGAATCCGACCCGACTCGCCCAATTGCCACCTCAGTATTTTCTTTAAAAAATAAGTTTGAATTAGGGATATTTTAGTCTTTTCAAACAAAACAAATAGATATTTAATGGATGGGTGGTCTTTTGGAAATAAATGTAATTTATGGGTGGTTTTCTGTAATTTATAATTTTATGGGTGATTATGTGAAAACTAGTCTAATTTAAGGGTGGTTATGTGTAATTTACTGTGTTTTAATAGACATTATAGGTTGGTCTTAGATGCATTTAATTGTCACATAGTCATGTTTTAGATTTAATTTTGCATATTGCTCTTTTAGTGGTGAAGTTTGGAAACTACGCTAGCTATTTCGGTTGATTTATGCAGATTTGTGGTACCGAGGGAGTGAAGTGCTCTGGAAGAGTCAAAAAAGGAAGTCAAGGAGTTTGGAAGGGCTAAGGAAGAAGTCCCAAAGAGAAAGGAACAAGCCAAGGAAGTGTTAGAAGTCGAATCGGGAAGCTAAGGAACTAGCTGAAACGGAGGAAACGGGGAAATCTCATCTTTTGGCTTTTTATCTTTCCGAATCCGATTCTTGTGTCTTCATGAAATTTGTAGACCACGAAAAGATCTTTTCAACACATATTCATATGCGTCAATCAGACGAACGATGACTCCGGAAAGTGCATTTTAAATTCAAGCTACCGAAGCTGTCACAGCACAGGAGTGGCGCGCGCCCGCCGATGGCTATCGGCGCCCACCGATCCAGTGCCCGCCGATCCTGCGAATCTCTGATTCTGCGCAGATTTGTTCTGTGATTCTCAAGCACAAATCTTAACCTTTAGTGGGCCGTTTCTACGGTTTTCAGCCCATATTGAGCACTACCCCCAAAGATTTTCATTCATTAATTTAGAGACAATTCAATTTGGGATTGAGAGTAAGGTTCACCATGTGCAACTAAACTCTCGGCGTTCTGCCTATAGTTTGAAGTTTTATTTTAGTTGTGAGTTCCTGAATCTCGTTCCTTATTTCTTATATTTAATGTTTCCACTTCTTTGCGCTTAATTATTGATTGTTTTATTCTATCTTGTATGATCAACTAGTTACAATTAATTCAATTGATAGGGTTTTGTAGATTCCCGATTGCGAACCTTAAACCAAGTAGCAAACTTATCCCTAAAGAGTTTGGAGGTTTAGATTTCCAAAAGGTTGAGGACAAATTTTTTTTTTTTTGGTCGAGTAAAGGGCAGAGCCCACTCCCAGAGGGAGGATTTATTAAGAAGAAACAACCATCACACTACACAACTTTGGGATGTTACCACCCCTCCGGCCTCCATGTCCAGACAAGAAGAAACACAAACAGGTGGAAGGTCCAAAATAACACCACCTAAAGGAAAATGAAAAGCAAAATTAGCCAACACATCCGCAAGATGGTTAGCTTCCCGGAACACGTGACGGAACTGGATGTCCCAGTCCCTACTTAGGAAGCCTTGGCAAGTAGATGCCAGGCTAGGACACGGGTGGGTCGGCTTGACCGGTTTGATCACAAGATCGAGAGCAGCCTTCGAGTCGATCTCGCATTGCACCTTCCTGATGCCGCAGTCCCAAGCCAATTCGAGCCCCTTCACAAGACCCCAAAGCTCCGCTTCCACCACCGAACAAACTCCAATGCGGTAGACGAACCCCTTAATCCATTCCCCCTTGCTGTCTCGGATTGCTCCTCCCGCCGCCGCAGCCCCATCGGCCTTGACCGCTCCGTCTGAATTCATCTTGACCCAACCTTCATCCGGCAGCCTCCAAGTGACTGATCTAGCACTCTTTTCAGCCGTCCTCTTCTTCCCTAGTAGTTTAGTATTAGCAGCTGCATAGTCTTCGATGATGCCCCAGCAGCTCTCCGAAGTGATAGGGCGGGCTATGGCCCCCTTAAACACCATCTCATTTCTTCTAGTCCAGATCTTCCAAAGTGCTACCGCGAAGAATTTGTTCCAGCTCTTCCTCTCCCTGCCTGCTCTCGCATCCAGGAGGTTCCTTCGTATCCACGCAGCGAATGGGAGCGAGAAGAAATCATCCCCCCATTCGGCGCCTTCAACCTGCAACCAAAAGATCTTCACAGCCCCACAGTCCCGGAAAAGATGGATAAAGGATTCGGAATTGCAATTACAAATAGGACAAGCATCCGAGTTACCTATGTGTCTTCGCAACCTCTCCTCATTCGAAAGTATCCCACCTTTGCAGACCAGCCAGACAAAAGTTCGGACCCTTTCCATAACATTTAGCTTCCAGATCCTTTTGAAGAAGAAATGGTCCGCTGAACGAATGTCAATCGACCCGCATATCGCCCTGTATCCTTCGCGCACCGAGTAATCACCATCGCCGCTGCTGGCCCAGCAAATCCTATCATCAGTATCCGTCACCGTCTTAGCAGCGAGCTTGAGGGTGATGGACGTAGGAAGGTTGAGCGCCAGACTTGGCCAATCCCAGCCTCTCCCATCTTCCCAGTACTCCGCAACCATCGTAGAAACCCCATCCAGATTCCCATGAGTCAAAGAGCTAAGTGGCACCTCCTCTAACCATTTATCTTCCCAGAATCTAATGTTCTCACCATTCCCCAATTGCCACTTAACCCGGGGTTTAATGACCATATTCGACGCCTTCTGTATGCTTTTCCAAATCAGGGAGGCTCCGGGCGACTTGCCAAGCTTATTCTTGACATACTTATGGAAAAGAATTTCGGCCCAAATCCCTTCTTCGTCATTGAGGAGTCTCCAACTCAGTTTAGCCACCAACGCAAGATTCAGCTCCGTCATCTTCTTAATTCCAAGACCCCCAAGATTTTTAGGTCTAGTAACCTCCTCCCAAGCAACCTTGTGCATCCTTCTTCTATCCGCAGTTGAGCCCCAAATAAAGTTTCTGCAGCACTTATCCAAGGACTTGCAAACACTGTCAGGAAGAAGCAAGGTAGACATGGTGTAGACGGGAATCGAAGTCAGCACAGATCGAGCTATCGTCACCCTTCCCGCAAGACTCAGGAGATTAATTTTCCAGCCCGAGAGACGGTTAGTGAACCTCTCAATAATATGGGCGAAGGTGGCCTTACTCGATCTCTTATGCAGAATGGGAACCCCCAAATAGTTTCCTAGGTCCCCCGTCACCTCAATCCCCCCCTCCGACTGGATCCTCTTCTTCAGCTCCGCACTCACGTTCCGAGAGACGAAGACTTTAGACTTAGCTTGACTCACTCTTAGCCCGGAATTCCCACAGAACCTATCAATACAATCCCTGATCAACTTGACTTGCGAGATGGAAGCTTCAGCAAAAAGAAGTATGTCATCGGCAAAGAAAAGGTGCGACAAACAGGGGCCGTCTCTCGTAATCTTGATAGGTTTCCAGCTACCGTCCTCCACCCTGTCCATAATTAAGTGGCCCAGTCTCTCCATACATAAAATAAATATGTACGGGGAGATTGGGTCGCCCTGTCTGATTCCGCGCGAGGGTGTGAATCTCTCGGAAACCTCTCCATTCCGTAGGATATGCATCCTCGGCGTTCTAACACACTCCATAATTCTCTCCGCGCAATCTTTCGGCAAGCCAGCGCACTCCAAGGTTTCCTCTATGAAGTTCCAACTGAGCATATCATAAGCTTTTTCGAGATCCAGTTTGAGGCACATCCATCCCTTCACACCTTGCTTTCTCCTCATAGAATGTACAATTTCTTGAGCAATAACTATATTATCAGAAATAAACCTTCCGGGAATGAAACTACCTTGCATAGGGCCAACCAACTTCGGCATGAGAGGTTGTAGGCGTGTCGTCAGGATCTTGGTGATGGCTTTATACAGGACATTGCAAAGGCTAATCGGGCGAAACTGCTTCATGTACTCAGGTTTCCCAACCTTCGGTATGAGAACAATCAAGGTGTCGTTAACCCCAACTGGCAATCTTGAGGACGAGAAGAAAATCTTTATGAAATTCGAGGCCGAATCACCTACCGTCTTCCAACACTTTTGGTAGAAAATGGGTTGGAAGCCGTCTATGCCAGGGGACTTCAGAGCTCCCATACTGCAGAACGCCGAGTAGATTTCAGAATCTGTCACCGGCTCACACATCCTAGCCCACTCAGCCTGCTGAAGTTGCTGAAATTGGTTCGGAAGCGGCAAGTGACGCCCTCCAGGAACCACCCCTGTATACAGTTTGACGAAGTAGGCCAGCGCTAAGGCCTCCAGCTCCTCCTTGCCCTCAACCCAGCTATCATCATCAGCCTTAAGCCCCTCGACTCTGTTCCGCTTCCTTCTGATAACTGTGGACGCGTGGAAGAATTTAGTGTTTCGGTCGCCGTACGAAAGCCATTTTTCCCTAGACTTTTGAAACCAGAGAATTTCTTCCTGTTCTAACGTCGTATCAAGCTCCTCACGGATCTTCTTTTCCCAATCAACAGCTGCCGGATTAGGATTCTTCGCAAGCTTCCGTTGAGCGTCGTCCAAGGCTTTCATGAGGGCCGATTTTCTCTCCTGTATCCTCCCAAACACCTCTTTGTTCCATTTCGATAAGTCGATACTCAACTTATCCAGAGCCACTGGCGTCGAGCAGTTCCTTTCCCACTTCGAATCCACGATGCCTTGGAATTCATCATGTGTTATCCAGGCCGCCTCGAATCTAAACGGGCGCCTCTTCCTATTTTTCCTCAACTCTGGGTCTAACTCCAGGAGCAGAGGGCAATGATCGGACGAGTAGCGCGGAAGGTGGCGAACCCTAGCCTCCGGCCAACAGACACGGCCATCCAGGTTAGTGAGGACCCTGTCCAATCTCTTCGAGATAACCCTTCCTCCATTGCAAATCTTGCTCCAGGTAAAGTCCTGCCCAGTAAAGCCCATATCAATTAGACCAACATCGTTGATCAGCTTCCTGAATTTAGAGGAGTCTCTATGCTCCACCCCCGAACCACCCTGAGTTTCATCCGTCGACACGATGCAATTGAAATCGCCCCCAACCATGAGCGGACCTTCAATAGTTCCCAGTAGGTCCTGCAGAGCAGTCCAGAAAGGTTCACGACGACCGACTGTCGGAGGGGCATACACTGCCACCAGATTGCACAAGTTCAATCCAGACTGCCAAGAAATATGAATAAAGTCGGTGACTTTGTCATGGACCGTGATATCATACTTGTCAGTATCCCAAAGGATCCACACTCCACCAGCAAATCTGGAGGCCTCAATACGGGTGCACCCCGAGTATCTGAGTTTAGCACAAACCTTGTCTGCCTCTTCACCAGATATCCGAGTTTCCATCAGCACTAGGATGTCCACTGCGCAATGATTCTTGATATATCGAATCGCTCTACGGAAACCCTTTTTCCCTGCAACGAAGCAATTCCAAAAGAGTATATTAGTTGATTTATTTAAATTATCCATCTGGCAACAAACAGATAAAAGAAAAACTTAGAACAGAAGGGAAAATCAGGGAATTAGGAATCCTGAGCACTAGCAGCAAGCCCTTCCTCCATGGGTTCTATCGGCTTTGTCTCGCCGGCCGACCCCGTCGTCATTGTCTCGTTGGTCATGCCTTGCGACCAGAACTTGCCGAAGATAGGAGCGACCTGATCCTCACTCCCCTTACTGATCCAAGGGGTCTCCTTTGCTCCCTCCACCGAATTGACGGCTTTGCGAAAGCTAGCAGCTAAGTCATGGGGGTCCTGCCTTGGCCTTTTCTTGGGCCCATCAAAATCTGCCCCATTGACTGGGCCTTTGTTATTCCTTTGGCCTTTCCTACCATTGGCCTTGGGTTTATATTGTTTCTTCGGGCCATTCTTAGCCTTCTCTTTAGACCCTTCAGAGCTTATGATGGGCCCTTCCTTGGACTGTTCTGGGCCGGCCTGGTTGCTCCCCTTAGGCCCACCTTGGCCTCCTTCCTCTTTACTGGTGTTGTTAATGCGAGCCGCCGGCTTAGGGATCCCAACATTCCTTTCCCCATTACTGCTAGCACCGTTGGAGATCTTAGAAGTCTCGATTCTTCCATTATTGCGACTCTCTTCCCTAAGCCCTTTACTTCCTTTCTCCTTCGCAACAGACGGCGCGTACCTTTGAGACGTGCTCAACGGGTGGCGTTTCTCCTTACCGACGCTGTTAGTCAAGGTGTCTGATCTCCCCGGCGCCCCATTGCTATGTTTTTTCCGGCGGTTTACCGTCATCCAGGGCCCATGGCTACCTTCCTCCGTCTCCAAACTATCCGGATTCACCCGGTCCTCCGGCGCCGACTGGTTTGGTGTTGGAAGAGCCCCATCCTCCTTCTGAGATTTCAGCCCTATTTCAGATGGAAGAAACTGGCAATTCATCTTCAGGTGTCCCTGTCGGCCACAACCAAAGCATATGTTGGGAATGCCTTCGTACTCTAGCCTGTACCTCTCCCCATTGATATTGATCGTCCCTTTAAGCGGTTCTTCAAGGTTAACCTCCACACAAACCCTCGCAAAATTGCCCCGGTTGGTGTAAACCGTTCGGTGATCGACTCTGATCGGTTTTCCTAGTCCTTCAGCAACTTTCATTAGCACATCCTCCTGATAGAAGATTAACGGGAGATCAAGAATTCTGATCCAAGTAGGCGCCGTTTTTATGATTTCTGAAGGTTTGAAGTCCGGCGACCAAACCCTTATGATGAGGCAACGCCCAAAGACTGACCAAGGACCCCCTGTGAGTATCCTAAGACAATCCTCGTTGCCCTCAAATCTCACCAGGAAATTTCCTTGCGGGAGATCAATCACCTGGAAACTGCTGCACTCCCTCCAGATATCCCTGAGTTTCCTCTCCATCACATACAGAGGAATTCTTGGCCCCAACATTCTTATGATCAGCGAATTTTCCCACGCGCCTGCTAGTGCCACCATCACTTCCAATTGCACAATGATGGTAGGCTCACCCCTTGGACCTTTAGGGAAAGTTATCGAAACTTTGTCTCTGATAAGGTCCTTCTTGATGCCTGTCTTTTGTTGCGGAACACCCCCCATTAACACTTTGTCCTTCCAGGACAAGACCTCCGTTTGCGCCTTCTGGTTTTCAATACTACTTTCAGCTTTGCTCTCTCCATCGGCAGCAGGGAGCAGCGGTGAGGCCGGACTGTCCATTTGCATTTCCTCAGCGTTGTTCTCCACTCTCTGCGTATTCAGCACCTTATTCTCCCGAGGATCACCCGGCGGCGGGGGTTCCGGAGTGTGGTCGGTTTGCATCGCGTCGGCGTTGTTACCCGTTGCCGGCGACATACTAGAAAAGAGAGTTTTCGTGGGAGGATCAATTTACGGTGTATCTAACAATGGTTGAGGACAAATTTTAGCAAGGCATCCATTGGATTATAGATAATGGAAAATTCATTAATATCTGGTCTGATCCTCCTTAAAGTGGTAGACTTGCTAAATGTCCATAAATGTTGGAACACAAATCTATTACATCACCTATTCCCGTCATGCATAGCACAAATAATACAAACAATTCAAATCTTGAATTGGGATACACCGGACAAATTAATATGGAAATTACACGCAAATAGAACCTTTACCACTAAATCAACATACAAACTAATTAACAACATTGTTGCAGAAAATAATGACTACAAGTGGATTTGGAAGCTTCATGTACCTCCTAGGATCTAGAACTTCATCTAGCTAGAAAGCTATTGTGGATGGTCTTCCTAAAAAAAAGACTAAATAGATCTTTTAATAGAATACCATCCCAATGCTGCCTATATGCAACATCGAAGATGAAGATGTCCACTATCTATTTATGAATTGCCCTATTACTACAACATTAATGATCCATTATGCACAAACAACAAAACGATTTTTTATTAACATAAGACTTACTCTCTCTTTCCCGGAGAACCTCATGCCAATAAAAATAAATAAAAATTCACATTTTGAATACCCTTGTTTCATATGGCAAGCTATATGGGACCTAAGAAACAACACATTCAATATCTACAGTTGCCCAACAAATAATTACCAATGTAGCAAGTTGGAACAAGGCACAAACAAATAAAATTATAAATATATGTATAATGTGCATTTGAAAACTGTAAAATATATAAGAATTTTAATTTTTTTTATAATGTTATTTATTCGAGGGACAAAGCCCGTCCCGTCCCGTTCCGTCGGGGACAAGGCCCTCACGAGATTGATAAAAAAAAAGTAGAGAATCTCGTCCCGATCGGTCCTGCAAAAATTACGCGGGACGACTCCCATCCTGTCCCGTCCCATCTCGCGCCCATCCCTACCAGAGAGTAAAAGGATCAAATATACAAGCAAAAGTTTTACTCAAAGTAGGTGTTGTATAAAACAGCTTTGGAATTGAAGGTCTGCATAGATGGTATGATGTCCATATCTTCTTTTTTGCAGTGCAACAAGTACAAGCCTCCTTGGTTTTTACCAAGAGCCAGTAGCCTCTTCAGAGAAGGGCCCTGCAATAGACAAATTTCGGGTGAGAACTTCATGTGAAAATTGAACTGTTTTGTTAATCTATTGACAGATAACAAGTTGAATTTGAAATCAGGGACAAATAGCACATTGTGAAGGGTTAGGCTGGGTAAAATCTTCACAGAACCATAAGAATCAACTGTGATACAAGATGCATTTGACAAGCTAACTTTGTATGTGGTGGAAAGGGGCAAGGGTTGTGAAAAGGCTTTTTGTGGAACACATGTGATTGGTAAGGCCAAAGTCTATGATCCATGCTAAATCATCAAATTTGAATCACGTGATGCATTTAAACCATACTTCATACAACAAGTCATGACAAATGACTCTATACATGTCATGGTGCATCCTGCAATCGGTGCTGAGGGAGCCTCCTTGCTCTGTCCCTGGCTTAGCATGCTTAGCAATTGAGCACACTATTTTGCAGTAAAACCAGGAATGGGAGAATCACTGCTCCCAACGACATTAGCTGCAACTCCACCTTTCTTCTTTGGGCCTGAAGAACTAAGATTGATAATCGATGAGCTTGTAACAAAACTCCCTCTTGTGACCAGTCTTCTTGCAATGGCTGCATACTTAAGATGGTCGTCTAGTTGGCATTGTCCCTTTTTGCTTTGATTTCTTTCCCTGAGTAGACATAGCCGAAGAATCTGCAATTATCCGATGATTTGATCGCATCTCTCTCTGCCTTTCTTCCTGATTGATCATAGCATAAGCCTAGACGATGAAAGACATTGGATTCATCATCAAGATGTTGGCTTGAACACCGACACAGTTGTCGTTAAGCGCCATCAGAAGCTGAATCAACCGTTGTTTTTCTTCTTGCTTACGAATTGTGTGATTCACAGTGCAAGAACATATCGGCGAACCTTTCAAAGCTCGTTCTTCTTCCCAAAGGCGCTTAATCTTGGTAGAAGGTAGAAAAACTCTCATAACTATTCCGGAATGGCTCACCGGAAAGGACTTGTGAATAATAATCATAGGTCCCCGGTTCGAACCCCGAAATGACCGCTCTTTATTTACCAATTCAAGGTAGAAAAACTCTCATTTCCTTGAGAGAGATCACACAATTCTTTCTGAACAGAAAACTTTTGCTCTAAGTTCAATTGCTCAAAACGCGTACACAAATCAATCTAAATTTCTGAAGCTAAAGATGCATAGATGACACCCTCAACGATTTCCTCCCCTAGGACATTCAACATCCGGATACGACCATATCGTTACAACGATCCCAATTTCTACGACCTAGATCATTGGTACTCGGTCTTTGCAATTCACCAGTCACAAATCCAATTTTATTTCACGTAAAGCGCTATCAACATCGACCATTTCCAGGTTACAAAACCAGATCCCTCAACATCAACATCTGGATCGGGTACTGTATGTGGGCCATACAGTACCCGATCCAAATGTAGAGCGACTGAGTTGATCGAACTGGACTAAGATAAAAAAAAAATACTTTGGAAACAAGGACCATACATGGATTGTCAGATGCGTGAAGGTACAATGGATTCGTGGAATCCATCAGCGGCCACTTTGTCTCTTGAACGTTCGCCATGAAACCGAAGCAAAACAGATGCGAGCTTCGAAACAAATGCGGAAGACATCAAAAACTACCAAAATGATCTTTATTTCTCTCATACCATGAAGGAGATCAAGCTTCGAGCTTAATCATGGCGAAACAGAGTAGCAAGAACAGAGGAAAACAGAGAAAGAAAGAGAGGAGGAAATTGTGTTTTAATTTTCTATTTATACATGTGTAGACTTGTTGTAACAAACTTGTAATTAACTATGATTGCAAGCTTCAACTTGAGCTAGTTGTTGCTGCGTATGTGGTGTCCAACATGAGAGCTGACATTTTCGTTTCAAGACGACGACAAGGCAATTGATGAGTCCAAGGGCTTGAAAGCGCCGAGTTTGGTAGCTGTAGGGTTTGGAAGTGAATTGAAATCAACAGAGATTTCCAAGCCTCGAACACAGCAATTCACATAGCAAGCAATTTCAAGTCCCAACCATCTTGGGTTTTAGAATTACCAGTAAACTGAAAAAAAATTCATAACATAAAAATGGTTCGAATTGTGAAAACGTACCTCCAGGCAACCATCTTCCACAAGTAAAATAACAGCTGGAGACAATTTCGTCAGATGGTGCAACCAAAATAGCCCAGGTTAAAAACAACTCCAATCTCTTGAGCAAAGCCATTATACGAATCGAAAATTCATTCTCTTGCAGTTGACTTGAGAGTACCAAAGACAGTTATTTAGATTGGATGTCAATAGATAAAAGATAAGAATGAAGGAGAGAGACAATTGATATTTGTCTCATAAACTACTCACAAAGTGATCAAACTCAAACCTAGCCTTTTGTGAATAAAAGAATTAAAAAAAAAATCTACAAAATCATACACAATGGCATATGGCAGAAAAAAGCTTGAATGTATAGGTGGGATATTTTTTTCTTAAAAAAAGGTATTCAATTAGTCATAGTATCAAAATAAAATTACAAAGAAGATGGTAAACTTAATAATGATTCCAAGAATGAGCAAGTTTCATCACCTCTTGACAAAAATAAATATCAACATCAATCGTTACAATGCCCGTACAAGATGATTACTACCCATCAGTTCTGATTCCCACCCCCCAAAAATAATCCGCAAAATTGCTTAAGAATAGGCAAAATCGAAAAACTTATCTCAGGATCCAGCTGTGAAAGCATTTGACAATGGGAATTTTGCCTTACAAGACCTTCTCCTTCTAGTCCTTGTAGCACATAACCATTGCCTATTGGTTTCGAGGTCGTCCCCCATAACTGTTGGTATATGCCAGTTGCCCTCTTCCGATTCTTGAATTACAATTGAATACGGAGGCGGCATGCAAAGGCTTAGTCCACTTCTAGAGACCGTCAACCGGACCTTTCAGTTAACAAAGAGATTCAACCCATAGTTTACTATAATAATATTTGTTGAGATTTTGAAAAAGTAGAGCAAAAAAATAAATATATAGAGATGCCTCCAGATGATCCTATCTATCTACTTATCCTTTCTTCCCAAAGATAGTGTACATTTCTCTGACCAAGCATCACCAAAAGCCCATGTCTGTGATTTACTCGTATAAAAAATCTTCCTCATGAATGTGAATTTTACTTACTGAAAGCACATTTTTAGCTCCAACACATTAACATCACTAACAGAAAGTCATATCTCAAAACCTCTACCACACATGTATCAAGTTATTTGATAAGGGTCCCAATTTGTTCAATCAGTCACACTTCATTGTATATCCAGAGTCCTACACCTGTATTCCCCCATTGATTGATTGCTTAACTTGACATGCAAGACTATCCCCAGACCAGAGATGGTTCAAACTACAATTGATGATGCAGAAAAGATTAGTTGCCGTGGCTAACACTGTAGTTGCAAGCACATTGGGAAGCTTCTATGGCTAAGGCTGAGGTTCCGCATTAGATAATTCTTTAATTTATTTTCAAGGTTCAATTTACAATGGTAACAAATCTTTAAAGTTTGTTCTTTATATTTCTTCCTTCTTTGTCTTTTTTTTTTTTTTTTGGAGGTTTTGCATGTCAGCAGGCTGAGAAGCAGGATCTTTTTGTTGATGACAATTCACAAGACACCTTATGGTAGGGAGAACGTGATTTAGTGAAACAAAATCAAATTTATTTATTTTTGGTCGAAACTGACAAAGAAAATTTTATAAAATCTGAGAGTTAAAAGTTCAATATAATTAAAGCCAGTCCACAAATGATACCCAATGTCATACCTGATGTCTTTCCTTCCACCGTGGGAAAAAGCTATTTCCTAGGAGTTGGAACAAGTGGTCTCTCATTTCATCATTTGTCACCAACAAACACTTGCTACTAACGGCAGCATACAACCAATACCTGCTTACAAAGTCGGAAAATATTACTGCCTGCGACAGCGCATGAACATCATACACAATCACCAATTTCCTAGAATCAATTTAGTATCTCACATGCAATGACAGATTATGAAACATGAATATGGATATGTTGGTGCAGGTAGTTTAGAGGAAAAATAAAACAATTGGTAATTTGGTGGATGTGCAATGCCTCACCCTCAACCTTTTTCCATTTCAATTGTTTCCGGAGTATTAGGTATAACTAGCAAGGCTGCCAGCCTATCACTTCAAGGACATTGTGAATCGATCTAGCTTGGAGATCTACCATAAACAGCTTTCACTTTCTACTACAAGCAAACCTTTCCATCATCTCCTATTTAAATGTACCTGGGCTTTCATATCACATTTATCTATCCCTTAAACTGATTAATACATTATTCCCCTTAAACAAACACTTCAGGTTCTTCTATGTTACCATATATAAATAGGATGAGTGATTGATAGGTCTTATGGAAGAACGTCAATTATTATCATAGTCACTGAAACATTAATCATTGATAGCACTGTCGCATTATTTGATCATGAGATTCCTACTCAAAGGGTAGCTGTTGATTGTTCATTAACCACAGGCTCCAACTTGAAAATAAGACATGGACAAACTATATACAATAATACAAATTGCTCCATACGTTTCCACTGGTTTATACAGAAGGGAGTGAAATACCAGCATAAACTACACCAGTTCCACATAAACATGACCTTTGCCAATAGATATTTCATGTTCTAATCCTGGGCACCCATATTTGGTAACCCCCAAGTCACCACTTTGATTGATATCATTAGGAGCAAAATATGTCAATGACAGAAATATTGAAACTTCCAAACTATTCAAACATCACTGGAATAATCAATATCAAGAGGTGTTTCTTTTTCATCTAGAAATCCTATAATACGCAAATTTTCTAGAACTACATCTTCATTTGTGTCCTTAATAGTTAATTCTGGATATCTATACACTTCAAAAGATTTTATTGAAAAGTAACAAGCACCGAGATACATATATGCAAATTATGTAGAACAAAAATATAACGTATTAACATCAACTCATCAAAATGTAAAAACTGGGGAGAAGATGCTGTTACTCCTACCCACTTAGCACTAGTGCAGATATGCAGTAAATCATGTTCACTTGTCTACTTATAAGGTGGCCCAACAAATCTAGCATCCCAGAATGATCAAAATGTGTTCACTGCCTTATAAGGATCCAACCGTTATTAGTTGTCGTCCAAAATTGCAGATGGAATATAGAATCATAATCGTTTTTGCCATTAAAGTATGAAGTTATATTCTGATTGCTAAAGAAAGAATATCTCACCAATCATCGTTTGAACCAGGTGGAGTGGCATAAAGTGCACCAGACATTCTCCAAGCATCCAACAACTTCTTGTTTCTAGGAAGCAGGGCAGGACCTCCAAAGACACGACCTTTATGCAAAATAACTAACGGCAGTTTCTTTGAAGGGCTTATTTCTCGCAATTGATTTACAACAGTATTAAGCTAGAATCAGAAAAAGGAAAGAGGACATCAGCATCTGCCCAAACATAAAGCTAGAAACACATGGAGAATCTTGCCTTCATCATTACTAACCTGGAAAAAGTTAAAGTTATGTCCATTGATAAGACTCACATTGGCACCATCTACAACTGCATCAAAAGGTCCATACTGCTCAAGCCATTCCTGGATACAATTCACCACTAAATTAATATAAAAGGCCTACAACTGTTTCAATCAGCAGTTGCCTGAAGGTCAGAGTCTCAGAGTTCTGAATATATCCAGGGTCCACCAAGTCTCATGAGGAATCTAGGGTGAGGCTGCGAAGAGAGAGAACAATACCTAAATGAGGCAGATTGATGAGAGATTTATCTATTTCTACTTATATTTTTCCTGTATGTGTTTCCTTTTATTTGGAAAAAATTGGCACTATAACTTATTCAAATATCATAGTTGTAAAGCTAACTGCAAACTTAACAAAGCTCAAACATATACCCAAACTAACCCTCCAGCGTAGCAACCGAAAAGCTATAGCAATTGGAGTATCTCCACCTCAAACGAACAAAAATAATTACTTTTTCAAGAGCTGAATATAGCTCATAGTTTTTATCATGAGCTCCACACATTCTGGGGAATACAGTTTATGATACCAAAAAGATCAATCCCACAGAAGAAGCTTTCTCAAGATGCATTACATAACACCATCCAATCATACAATTTTTAAGTGAGAAGAACATATGAATTAAAAATTTTAATACCAAAAATACCAACAAAAGGAGCATTCAGTGATTCAGATAAATCTACAAGCAGGGCTGATTAATCATAGGCCGCTTTCTGAAATTCAATCTGCTCAATATCTATTTATGAGTACTTGACTAAGGTTAATAAGACAATGTCTATTTATCGGTAGAAAAGATAGATATCAATATACCTGAAACCGCACAAACTCTGCCTTGACCTCCCTTTGCCAAGCTAAATTAGCCAATGACGTAGCAAAGTTTTCAGTCTCCTTAGGATCAATATCAACAGAGACAAGCTCCTCTCCACATGAACGACAAACACCTTTCTTATTAACCTCTGTCCTAACAACCTTCCACTTGCCACTACCTAACCAACCTTGCCCATGCCACCCTCCTCCTCCCTTGATCACAGCCTCCTTCACCATACTCACATCATGATTCTCCATCCCAACTTCCTCACCAGCCTCAGACACGAACCACTCCTCTATGATCCGCACAGTTTCCTCCGAGACCTGCCTCACACTAGCCCTCAGCCTATGCAGTACTTCATACACCTTATCAGCCCTCTTCACGTCCACACTCACCCTCAAGATTGCCGAAAGCTCAGGCTCTTCTGCAACAACCCCACATTCCACCATATGGGAATCGACCTCGTAAACCCTATCGGCATCCCCTTTTGTGCAGAATCCGAACAAGGCAGGCCCATAGGACCTCAACCGAGGCAGTATGCCACAAGCCTTCATCTTCTTCACCAATTCAAATGCCATTTCAGGGTCTTCCTTGGCCAAAGCTAACCTAGCCAAGTTCGTAAAAGTAGCCTCATTTGGGGCAATCTTATCGCTATCCATCTTCCTAAAGATATCAAAACCCCTCTCAAGCCCCAATTTGACCCCATCGGAAGAACATTTACCAGATGCTTCCGAAATCGAAGACTCCGAAGATGAGCACAGATACAGAAGCACGTTATAATGGTGAAGGGAGAGGGGGGTACCATTAACCCTAGCGACGTCGTAGAGGCGGAGCGCCTCCAAGAGATCGTTGTTCTTGGAGCACATGTCCAGCTTGTGCTTGAGGACGCTCTCAGGGGCCTCCCGGCGCGCTTTCTTCCTCGACGAGATGCGGGAAGCCATCGAAACGGGCAACGATTCGGACATGGACGAAGAAGAAGCAGAAGAAGAAGAAGGGACCGCCATTACAGAGAAGCGTGAGAGCCTGACATTATGGTAGCAGGGGAGATTGGAGGGGGTAAAGGCGTTGATTGGAGGGTACCAGCGCGGGCGAAGCGCGATGAAGGAGCGGATTACGCTCGCAGGCGGCATGTTCAGGAGATCCCAGTTAGGGATTTGGTGCGTGCTGGCTTTGCTCTTTTTCAGTTGGGCCTTCTGTTTATCAGGGCTTGCTTGGTTCTTGTTTGAGCTTTATCTGTTTGGGGATTTTGGCAGATGAACACTCACAACCGCTTCAATGGCGGGTGGTTAGATGGACACTCCAGCAGATCTGCGTTCCTCCAGGTAAAACCCCATTCCTCCATTTTTTTTTTTCCCCTGAAGTGGAAAATTTTGGTGAACAATTGCTCCGAATCGAGGTAAAAATGGTTCATTTAATCGGGCACAAATTGGATTAAATTGTCGATATTCCTACCTGTTATTCCAACAATCAATCGACAATTCAATTCAATTCGTGCCTGGTTGAAGATTTTTTTCCCGGTTTTTAAATTGTTCGGCAGAGTACTTGCGGGCTCTTTTTCGACGTCACCTTGCTTCATCCGTCATTGCCCAGCTACTCGCCACGCCGTTTGCGGCTGGGTCGATACCGAAGACCTACTCGCATGATGCACTCTTGGGCTTCGGCTCTCATTGGGCCTATGTTGCCCGATGTTGGACCCGATACCCATTCTTTGTGCCCCGTTACGGAGAGAATTCCTCCGAGAATGCCATGACTCCAAGTGTGTCGGACACCCAGGAGTCACTCGCACCTTGGCGCTAGTAGAAGAGCGCTACTATTGATCGCAACTCCGCAATGATGTGGAGACTTATGTCTGGACCTGCCTTGTGTGCCAACAAGACAAGATCGAGGGGCGGCTACCTGCTGGGCTACTTGAGCCCTTACTGTAAGATTTCTATTCGATTTCGATCATGAAATCAATCAAACCAGGATCTAGATTTCAAACAATTCAAACCCTGAATCTATACCGAAGACTAACCTTGGTCCATTAGCGTCTTCGTAGCGGAACCGTGAATCGACTTCTCACCCCTTAGCCTTCTCTTTACTTAGTCTCTGATGGATGAGAGTATGAGACTTTCTCCTGTCTTTCTCTTTCACTTCAGGGAAGAGACGTTACTTATCAGGGAGAGGAAGAAGAAACCGTACAAAAGGAAGGAGAAGAATAACCGTCCATCTCTTCTTTTCTTTTCTTTTCTTTTTCTTTTTCTTTTTCCCTTTTAATAAATCCCATTATGTTTATTTTATGAGAAAGACAAACTTTAATATATTATAGGCAAGGGGTGAGAGTAGACATGGCCACAGGTCACAGATCGGGCGGGTCGACCCGTGACCCGTCGGCTCGGGTTGAGAGTCAGGGTTAGGGTCGGGGAAAAGATAACCCGTGACCCGGCGGGTCCGACCCGGCGGGTCCGACCCGGTTCGACCCGTCGGGTCAACCCGCCATTTTAAAATATTTTTATTTTGAAAAAATTTATTTTTAATAAAATAAATTTATAATTATTATGTAAATTATATAAATTATTCTTAGAATAATTCATAATATTACATAATGTAATATGCAATGGCAATGTGAGACTTAGCACCCCATGCTTCTCCTTTTATAGACTTAGCACCCCCTTTCCTCTAGTTTTCAATGCGGGACAAAAACAAGGGTAGAAACTAGAAACTACACTATGTCTTCAATCTCTACCATTCGGTTTTTAATGTCAATCCATACTTATAAATCATTCTATATCATTCTATATGATATTGTACTAAGTTAGGAGTCTTTATGATATAATTTCAAATAATACAAATATTGTTATTGATAAAGCCGTTACACTTGTATAGTATCCTTAATGTCGAGTTTTCGTTTATTTTCAAAATGATATAGAACTTCGGATTTTCAAACACAAGAATGAAATATAATATTGGCAATACTTTTTCAATGTGTCTTTTCATGTACGTCATAACAAGCAACTGATATGCGATATATTCCATAGCGCATTTAGTAGTTTTTGTCATCACTTACATGTCATTATGAGAGATATTTGTGTGAACTTGGTGATTCGGAACATGTTGAAGAAGTTGAAGAAATCATGCAAGTTACAGAAGTGAAGAAGATCGGAAGCAGCTGGAAGACTGTGAGTCTGACGCGGCCGCGCTGCACTTGGCGCGCCCGCGCTGCTACCCGACGCGACCACGTTGAAGAAGGAAGTGGCTGCGCTGTTACAGCAGGTAGAAGAGTTGAAGACGAGGCTGGCGCGCCCGCGCTGCTATATGGCGCGCCCGCGTCGGGTCCCTGAAGACGGATTCTTATCCGATTTTCCATATCTTATTAGTTTTAATATTATATTTTTACGGGATGTTAAACCCGACTTAATTAGTTTATATAGGCCGAGAAGGCAGAAGAGATTTTATTAGGTTATTTTTCAGAGACGTATTTTCCCTTTTGTTCATCTCACAAACCCTATGGAGAACTAACTCTCCTTTGTTACACTTGGTTCTTTGAAGCCTTCAATTGATTTGGTTGTGAGTATTCTACTCTTGTTCGTCCTTTGTTAATTGTTTCGATCTCCTGAGCTTATTGCTTGATTGCTTATTATTGATTTATCTGGATTGATCACCTAGGTTTATCGATACTAGTCATATTGCTAGGGTTTCCAATTCCAGGTTTGGGGTTGTAGATTCATTGTAGCAAACACAATCACCATACGCGGGTTGCTTGTGGTAGATTGTGAGGGAGATTCGATTACATGCTATTTTAACGGGTTGTTAGAATCGCTTGTATCTCATTATAATTCATGTTTGAATGCTATTGCTTTATTATTTGGTGAAGGTTTTCCCTTGTAATTTAGTGATAAGTGCTTTTAGGACTGGTAGGACTAAAAGCTATTACACGATCTGAATTGAGAACAATTACTGGACATTAGAACTTGAGATTCATAGAATGCGATGATGAACCATCTCAATTGTTGTGCGGATAATTACCTGGTGTGATACTTTTCCATCATATATTCGCAACCTCTTATTGCAACTTGTTCTGTCACCATTGATAACACACAAAACTCCCCCTTGAATCGGTCACTTTTGGGTAATAATACTTGCTTTTACAATTGATTCTGTTTCCCTGTGGGTTCGACCCTAACTTACCTACTATACTTGTTATAGTTTGCATCTTAGGAATTTACTTTGATTTGGCATAACGACCTTAGGCCTGTCAAATTTGGTGTCGTTGCCGGGGAAACGGTTTATCTTTGTTCTTGTTTGTCTTATTACCTGTTTGGGTGCGAACCTCTTGCATGGTTCGCACTCGTGCTACTGATCCCCATCTTGTTGATTTTGATTGGGAAATTGACAGGACATACCACCGCCGCCTTAGAGAACAACACCAACATTCCCAACAACCCGATCCAATGGCTGATAATGCAAATCAGACGCTGCGACATCTGACAGCATCAAACATCACACAGCAGGCACCTGCTGTGACAATCCCTGCTATAGGGGATGACAACCATTTTGAGCTAAAGTCTGGGCTGATTCATCAACTGCCCAAATTCCATGGATTGGCTGGAGAAGACCCCATCAAGCACATGGGAAAGTTTCATAATGTGTGCATGAGCATGAAACTAGCCAATATAACCGAAGCACAGATAAAGATGAGAGCTTTTGGGTTCACGCTGGTCGATGCTGCGGATGACTGGTACTACAGCCTTCCTACAGGGAGCATCGATACTTGGCCTAAGCTCCACAAGGCCTTCCTGGAGAAATTCTTCCCTGCTAAGAAGGAGAACACCTTGAAAAAGGCAATAAGCAATATAGAGCAGGAAGATGATGAAACCCTCTATGATTACAATGAAAGGTTCAAGAAGCTTTGTGCGAATTGCCCTTTCCATGGCTACAGCACGAAGGACCTATTCTTATACATCTATGGGGGATTGCTAGAATCTGATAGAAGGATGATTGATGCCGCCTGCGGAGGAAATATTCTGAATGCCACGCCATAGGGAGCTATGGAGAAGATTCAGGAAATGGCTGAGGGGACTAGAAATTTTGGGAAGTCCACCAGAAAGAAAGGGGCCAACTCGGTAGACTCTAACCAAGCCAAGGATATTGCTGAATTGAAGGATATGGTTAGGAGGCTCACTCTGCAAGGGACTCCTCAACAACTCAAGGCTTGTGGAATCTGCGGTGATAACTTCCACCCAACTGATGCGTGTCCTACACTCCAGGAAGACACCGCTGAAGTAAGTGCTATAGGTGGAAATGGACCTCAGAGACCCAGACATGACCCCTACTCAAACTCCTACAACCCAGGTTGGCGGGATCACCCAAATTTCAGATGGAGGGATCCACCAAACCAACCACATCAGCAACAGCCACCTCCCTACAATCAGAGGCAGTATAGTAACGCTCCATCTACTGAATCCATGCTCAATACCCTGACACAGCACTTCACTGCGCATGTTCAGACAACTGAATCGAGCATAAAAGATATACAGAAACAAATGGGGCAAATGGCTGAAGCAATCACGAGAATGGAGGCAAAGACGTCAGGGGGTCTACCATCTCAAACGGTGGTCAATCCAAAGGAAAACGTCAGTGCTATAACTCTTCGGAATGGAAAAGAGCTGAAAAGTCAGGAAGAAGAGGAGAAAAGCACGCAGGTCTCCGACGTGGCCACGCCCAACACTGAAGTGGCCACGCCCAACACTGGCGCGCCCGCGCCGAACACTGACGCGCCCGCGCCAGACACTGACGCGCCCGCGCCAGACACTGACGCGCCCGCGCTGGATTCTGGCGCGCCCACGTCGAATCCGATCTCGCCTGAATCTGAGCCCTATGTCGATACATACGTACGACCGAATTTTCCCCCTCTCGGGTCGGAGAAACCAAAACCTCCGTTCCCTGAGGCACTCAAAGAGAGGAGGATAATCGATGATTCAGAGCTGTTTGAGACATTTAGCACTCAAAGAGAGGAGGATAAAAACTGTGCCCAAGTACGCCAAGTTCTTGAAGGAGCTTTGCACGGTGAAGAGGAATCAGAAGCTGAGAGGAAAAAGAAAGTGAAAGTAAGTGAGCAAGTCTCCGCTATGTTTCAGAGGAGAATGCCGAAAAAGTGCACTGATCCAGGTATGGTTACTATCCCTTGTGTCATTGGAGATGTAAAATTTGATAGAGCTATGCTTGATTTGGGTGCTTCCATAAATGTGCTTCCCTACTCACTTTACAAATCGCTAGATTTAGGACCTTTGCATGAAACTGGAGTAATTGTGCAACTAGCTGACAGGTCTAATAAATACCCTAAAGGAGTAGTAGAAGACGTTTTGGTTATGGTCGATAAACTGATTTTTCCTGCAGATTTCTTTGTCCTGGATATGGAACATGATAAGCATGATGCGCCTATTCTGTTAGGTAGACCTTTTATTAAAACAGCTAGGACAAAAATTGATTGTGTCTCTGAGACACTAACAATGGAATTTGATGGAGAAAAGGTTGAATTCGATTTATACAAGGCTATGAAACATCCTGTTGATGACCATTCTCTGTGCTCTATTGATGTGATTGAACCATTAGCTCAAGATCTATTTGATATTTCTAGGGAAGATGAGTTGCAATCAATTATTGAGAATGATATTGACGAGTCCTATACAGATTTTTCAATTTCATCTAACATGTAGGAATTAGTAGCCCTGATGGATGTAGAAGGTAATTCCCCTACTCTTTTGGGCATTGGCCCCAATCTACTGACTCCAAGCGAAGTGCTTGTTCCATCTGTTGTGCAGGCACCTAAAATTGAACTCAAACAACTCCCTAGTCATCTCAAGTATGCTTTCCTAGGAGTTGATGACACTTTACCAGTTATTGTGTCAAGCAAGCTCTCAGCGGAGCAGGAGGACAAGTTAGTGGAGGTTCTAAAGGAGTACAAAACTGCATTGGGGTGGACCATCGCTGACATCAAGGGAATTAGTCCATCTACATGCATGCACAGGATCCTGCTGGAGGATGGAGCTAAGCCATCACGCCAACCACAGAGAAGGCTCAATCCTCCCATGATGGATGTGGTGAAGAAGGAAGTGCTAAAATTGCTATCAGCAAACATGATTTTCCCAATTTCTGACAGTCAATGGGTAAGTCCTACACAGGTTGTCCCTAAGAAAGGAGGGATTACAGTCGTGGAGAATCAACAAGGTGAGTTGGTCCCTACCAGAACACAAACAGGTTGGAGGGTGTGCATAGACTATCGCAAGCTGAACACAGTAACCAGGAAGGATCACTTCCCCCTCCCCTTTATTGATCAGATGCTAGAACGCCTTGCTGGGCGCCCCTATTATTGCTTTCTTGATGGATATTCTGGATATTTTCAGGTGGCCATAGCGCCAGAGGACCAGGAGAAGACTACATTTACATGTCCTTTCGGTACTTTTGCATATCGCAGGATGCCACTTGGACTATGTAACGCACCCGGGACATTTCAACGATGTATGGTTAGTATCTTCTCTGAGTACATTGAAAATTTCATTGAGGTGTTCATGGATGATTTCACAGTACATGGGGATAGCTTTGATACTTGTTTGAGCCATTTGGCACTAGTGTTAAAAAGATGTGTTGAAACTAATCTGGTTTTAAACTCTGAAAAGTGTCATTTTATGGTAGAACAGGGAATTGTTTTAGGTCACATAGTCTCTGCAAAGGGTATTGAGGTCGATAGGGCGAAGATTGATGTAATTCAATCTCTGCCTTATCCTACTAATGTGCGCGAAGTTCGTTCTTTCCTAGGCCATGCAGGTTTTTATCGTAGGTTTATCAAAGACTTTTCAAAGATATCCTCACCCTTGTGCGAGCTTCTGAAGAAAGATGTGACCTTTGCACTCACACAAGAGTGCAAAGAGGCGTTCGACCAGCTGAAAGGACGCCTCACTAGTGCACCAATCATTCAGGCACCAGACTGGTCTCGCCCATTTGAGATCATGTGTGATGCGAGCGACTATGCAGTGGGAGCAGTGCTAGGCCAAAAAGAGGGAAGAGCCTCTCATGTGATCCATTATGCTTCCATGACTCTGAATGGAGCGCAGCGCAACTACTCCACCACTGAGAAAGAAATGCTAGCTGTGGTGTTTGCACTAGAGAAGTTTCGACAGTATCTGCTTGGGGTTAAAGTGATTATCTACACAGATCACGCAGCCCTCCGCTACTTGATGACAAAGAAGGAGACAAAGCCACAATTGATTCGATGGGTCCTGTTGCTCAGCGAATTTGACGTGGAAATTAAGGACAAGAAAGGAGCGGAGAATCTGGTGGCCGACCACTTAAGCAGATTGGTGAATGAGGAGGACAAGCCGGAGTCACAGAAACCCATCTTAGGCACGTTTCCGGATGACACATTATGCAGAATCGAGCACAAAAGCACGCCGGAGGCTGACGCGACCACGCCCCACACTGGCGCGCCCGCGCCACAGTCTGACGCGCCCGCGCTGCTCTATGGCGCGCCCGCGCTGATCTCTGACGCGGCCGCATCGTCCCCTGACGCGCCCACGCCATTGCTTCTCAGCCCATCTCAGTCCGTTCTATGACTTCACTCCGTAAGCCCTTGGTGCCGGGACATTGTGAACTACTTAGTTGGTGGGGAATTTCCTCCGGATCATACCAAGGCCCAGACGGAGAAGGTTCGAAGAGAAGCAAACCACTATATTTGGGATGACCCATACCTTTGGAAACATTGTGCTGATCAGGTAATTCGCCGTTGTCTCCCAGATAATGAGGTACGATCTGTTCTTGAATTCTGTCATTCTCAAGCATGTGGGGGACATTTTGGTGCCAATAAAACTGCTAGAAAAGTGCTTGAATTTGGATTTTATTGGCCACATATTTTTAAAGACGCTTATTCTTTCTGCAAGGCATGTGATAGGTGTCAAAGATTAGGGAATATCTCTCAAAGGAATGAAATGCAACAATCACCAATGATTTTTTGCGAAATCTTTGATGTTTGGGGCATTGACTTTATGGGACATTTTCCTAGTTCTTGTGGGAACTTGTATATTTTACTTGCGGTGGACTACGTTTCCAAGTGGGTGGAAGCGAAGGCCACCAGAACTGATGATTCTAAAGTTGTGGCAGGGTTCTTGAAAAGCAATATTTTTGCCAGGCATGGTATTCCTAGAGCGCTGATTAGTGACAGGGGTACCCATTTCTGCAACAAAACTGTGACTGCCGTGCTTAAGAAATATCATGTCACACATAGAGTTTCCACCGCATACCATCCACAGACGAATGGCCAAGCAGAGGTATCCAATAGAGAGATCAAAGCCATTCTCGAGAAGACTGTGAATCCTAACAGGAAGGATTGCAGTTTGAGACTTGATGATGCTTTGTGAGCTTATCGCACTGCGTACAAAACTCCAATTGGGATGTCTCCTTTCAGACTTGTCTATGGGAAGGCATGTCATCTTCCTGTTGAGCTGGAGCACAAGGCTTGGTGGGCTGTGAAACAATGCAATATGCAGAGTGACGGGGTTGGAGAACACAGGAAGCTATAGTTAGGTGAGCTCGAGGAGTTACGGTTGGACGCCTATGATAATGTGGCAATCTACAAGGCGAAGACCAAGGCATGGCATGACAAGCACATCCATAGGAAGGACTTTAAAGTTGTTGACAAAGTCCTACTTTTTCAGTCTCGCCTGAAACTCTTCGCTGGGAAGCTCAGGTCAAAGTGGGGGGGACCATACATTGTTTCTGAGGTGTTCCCACATGGAGCTGTAGAGTTATATGACCCGGATAGCCACAAGAAGTTCAAAGTGAATGGTCAAAGGCTTAAGACATACTATGAAGGGTTCACAAAGGAGGCTATGGATGAGTTAGTTTTGGAGGAGCCAAATGCAGAGTTAGAATAGTCAAAAAGGCTTGGTCGAGCCAGCGACATGAAACAAAGGCGCTGCTTGGGAGGCAACCCAAGGTATTGCATTCTTTCCTTTAACTCGATTTTATTCTAACTTGTAGGTAATAAAGACGGAGTTTCTGGTGACGAATTGCACCCGCATTTCGGACCCACTGCACCCGCAGTGTTAATTTTCGTCAAGAAAAAAAAAAAAAAAAAAAAAATCCGACCACGGGCTGGAAAACCCACTTCGGGCCAGCCCGCCAGCTTCAAGCCCATACTATCATCAAAACCCTACCTCTTTCCCCACACTCTCCTCCCTCACCACACATCCTCTCCTCTCACACCAAACACTCCTACCTCTCTCCTACCTCACCACACTCCATCCCCACCTGGACCACCACACCCCGCCCTGCGCCACACTCAGCCACCGGCGAGCCCCCACTAGAGCCCCCACAAACCGGCACCGGAGGAACATCGGCGGGTTCCACATCGACAACTGCTTTCGACGATTTCCGGATCTGCAGAAATCGCCGACGCGGCCGCGCCACCCCTAACGCGCCCGCACCTGTCAGAGAACCCCACCAGAAGACTAACACCCCGACGCGGCCGCGCTGCCACTCGACGCGCCCGCGCTGCTCCCCAACGCGCCCGCGCCACCTTCAACGTGCCCGCGTCTGCCCCCTGCGCCGAGACTCCGCTGTTCTTCGTGAGTTCTTTCCGCTGTCCTTATTTCGATTCCGATTTAATCGTATTATATATCGAGTATGAGTTCATCGGAGGAAGAGGCGAGTAGATCTGATAATGGGTTAGATATGTCTGATGAGGAATTTGCTATTTACAATAAGGTTAGCTGTGTCAGTTCTACGAAGTATTTGCATAGAGAGACACTTCAGCGATTTCAGATGCTAGATTGTATGCAGAAGTGTCTAGCTCACGCTGGTATTAGTGACTTTTTGGACTTGAGAGCGGTAGGATACCCGGAACTGTGCAAGCAGTTCCTCGCAACATATCAGCTTTACCTGAGAGATAACAGCATTAGAGGGGTTGCTTTCAGATACAATGGCAATACCTACAGGGCTTCTACAACAAGGTTGAGAAAGGCTTTGGGGGTCACTAGAGCCCCAACTGATGGATGGGTGACAGCCGCGACCGACGCGGACCTTGTTGCATTCTTTAAAGCGGTGTCTGGAGAGGAATTCTTGACCAGTAACGAGTACAACAGCAGGATTACTCATCATGTCTTCCGTATGTTGTGCAAGATCGTTTCTGGGACATATTATGGGCTGATCACAGATACAAAGCTTTCCATGACGCACCTGCGGTTTGCTTACAGCGCTGTGCCTACTGCAGATTATACGCCTGACTGGGTTAGGCTCTTTTTCGATGGCCTCGACAGGATCAGAAAGGATCGCAGTGCCGCTGGACCAGAAATGGTCCAGAGAGGACTTATTACTCGGGTAGCCATTGCTGCATGCGTTGGGGAAAATGGTTTGGAGGAGCAGGTCATAGCAAGGACCTATACAGAGGAGTATCTACGGAGATGTTTGATGCTGGATACTGCACCGGATGGGGGAGCCATTTGGTGCACGGGCAAGAAGAAGGAGCATCAGTTCAGGCTCCCTAAGCCCCTGCCTTGGTCGGAGTCTTGGGCTGATTGGTACATTGAGGCGGATTACTTTCCGACGTCAGTGCTGGGAAGAAGGCGTCGCATGGAGGCGGGTAGCAGTAGTGGCACAGCTGGAGCTGCCACGATGGAGGATGCGCCTGTGGCTCAGCAGGCCTTTGTTCAGACAGATACACAGGGTTTCACACAGAACCCACATCAGGAGATGCCTGCCTATCAGACCTCGTCTCACGGTTGGGATTCTCAACCGACATATCAGAGCCAGCAGGAGACACATCAGTGGGCTCCTTGGCCCCAACAAGCTTTTCAGGATGCCTATCAGCAGCCTCACCAGTGGGGCTACTTGGCTGATCAGATTGGCCTTCTGCGCCAAGACGTGGGGAGTTTGACGACAGTGACGAACCAGATTCTCCACCAGCAGGCCGACATCCTAGAGGGCTTTGGCGAGTTCAGAGAGATGAGGGAAGAGTTGCGCCGCATGCGAGAGGACTACTCTCGCCACTATCCTCCCCCTTAGTGAGTCCTTCTGTTTCCTTTCTCCCTACTTATTTCTGTCTTCTTCCACATTGAGGACAATGCTTCATTCAAGTATGGGGGAGGGAAAGGATTCACATATCTTGTACATATTTTATTTCCGCATTATTTGTGTACAGATTCTGCACTTGTTTTTTTTGAAAAAAAAAAAGAAAAAAAAAAGAAAGCAATCAAAATCCTGGGATGAGTTGAAAACCCGAAAGGGCGACTCAGGCAAAAAGCAGGTAGTCTGGCGAGCCTTAGGCTTTGGCAATATGAGACTTGAGGGAAGTGAGAATGTTTATGTGAGTACCATCTTTGGAAAAAAAAATGAGTGGCTTGGTGAAAACCCGAAAGGGCGCCTTGGCAAGATGAGCGTTTACTTTGAGTGTTTAGGATTGATCTCTTGGCGAAGGCGACATAAGAAGTGGAGTGATAAGGAGGTTTTCGGGTAGGCCCCTGGGAGCTATAAGGTGTAGATGGTTGAGATACAATTGTAAGTCTCATTTCCTATTTTGATTGTCTTTTGTGCGGATTGTTGAGATGGTGGAAACTACTAGTACTTAGTGTTCATTTTCCTTGTACTGTCTGTGAACCTTTGAGATTTATGGTGAGAGTAAGCGTAACTTCTATGCTTACTCGAGACGAGTAAAGGTTTAAGTATGGGGGAATTTGATATGCGATATATTCCATAGCGCATTTAGTAGTTTTTGTCATCACTTACATGTCATTATGAGAGATATTTGTGTGAACTTGGTGATTCGGAACATGTTGAAGAAGTTGAAGAAATCATGCAAGTTACAGAAGTGAAGAAGATCGGAAGCAGCTGGAAGACTGTGAGTCTGACGCGGCCGCGCTGCACTTGGCGCGCCCGCGCTGCTACCCGACGCGACCACGTTGAAGAAGGAAGTGGCTGCGCTGTTACAGCAGGTAGAAGAGTTGAAGACGAGGCTGGCGCGCCCGCGCTGCTATATGGCGCGCCCGCGTCGGGTCCCTGAAGACGGATTCTTATCCGATTTTCCATATCTTATTAGTTTTAATATTATATTTTTACGGGATGTTAAACCCGACTTAATTAGTTTATATAGGCCGAGAAGGCAGAAGAGATTTTATTAGGTTATTTTTCAGAGACGTATTTTCCCTTTTGTTCATCTCACAAACCCTATGGAGAACTAACTCTCCTTTGTTACACTTGGTTCTTTGAAGCCTTCAATTGATTTGGTTGTGAGTATTCTACTCTTGTTCGTCCTTTGTTAATTGTTTCGATCTCCTGAGCTTATTGCTTGATTGCTTATTATTGATTTATCTGGATTGATCACCTAGGTTTATCGATACTAGTCATATTGCTAGGGTTTCCAATTCCAGGTTTGGGGTTGTAGATTCATTGTAGCAAACACAATCACCATACGCGGGTTGCTTGTGGTAGATTGTGAGGGAGATTCGATTACATGCTATTTTAACGGGTTGTTAGAATCGCTTGTATCTCATTATAATTCATGTTTGAATGCTATTGCTTTATTATTTGGTGAAGGTTTTCCCTTGTAATTTAGTGATAAGTGCTTTTAGGACTGGTAGGACTAAAAGCTATTACACGATCTGAATTGAGAACAATTACTGGACATTAGAACTTGAGATTCATAGAATGCGATGATGAACCATCTCAATTGTTGTGCGGATAATTACCTGGTGTGATACTTTTCCATCATATATTCGCAACCTCTTATTGCAACTTGTTCTGTCACCATTGATAACACACAAAACTCCCCCTTGAATCGGTCACTTTTGGGTAATAATACTTGCTTTTACAATTGATTCTGTTTCCCTGTGGGTTCGACCCTAACTTACCTACTATACTTGTTATAGTTTGCATCTTAGGAATTTACTTTGATTTGGCATAACGACCTTAGGCCTGTCAGCAACCCAAGTATATAATTCTAATAACATCATCATTAAGTGTATACACAACATGTGGCTAATTCAACTTCAAACGAGAAAGTTTAACATATCTATATGAAGAAGAACCTAGATTTGAAATCATTGATCAAGAAATTAACATAATAATGCAAGTAAAATTAATAAAATACTTATGATTGATTAATGGATCAACACAACTATCAATTAAATTAAATAGAAAGATTAATCCAACATAACTTGATATATTGTATCATGATGTTTCATCACCATGTGTTATTCATTTCATTAAATCTTAAGAGGTAAACACTTTAATTATATTATTATATGTTACATCATATAATCCAAATACTTAAATTACATTATATTCCACCATATAACCCAAAGACTTTAATTACATTACATTTTACATCATATACTTAAATATCAATTTCTCACATTTTCTTTCATATCTCATATTTATGTCCCACATCGAACGTGGGCTACATACCTCTATTTTATCTATATATAGATCATCATACCCTACTTGTCATTCCCACAATCCAACCTTTTCTTTCCCACATTTAAAGTGTGATGAAATGATGGGAGTGAAATGAAGATATCTATATATATCTTCCCACATACCATGTTTTGTCAAACTTAAATCTTTCCATTTCGAAAGTGTGGTGAAAGACTTGAGTTGAGTTTCATTTTGGGTTTAAAACAATTTTTTTTTAAATGGTTGACCCGGCGGGTCGACCCGCAAAACTCGTTGGGTACCCGATTTGGTGCCACGTGGCTGACCCGGCAGTCCGACTCGCCGACCCGCCGGGTCACCCAACCCGCCGACCCGTCCCAACCCCGGGTCAGGGTTAGGGTCACCCTCCCCGAGTTGTCGACCCGGCGGGTTCGACCCGTGGCCGTGTCTAGGTGAGGGAGTATATTATTGTACTATGATTAGGGCAATAAAACCTATACCCCTTGGACTTTTCAGGATAGCCAATGAAGAAACCACTGATTGTCCGCGGATCAAGCTTCTTTTCTTGTGGATTGTACACCCTTACTTCTGCTTGACAACCCCAAACCCGAAGGTGCCTTATACTGGGTTTCCTTCCTGTCCACAATTCATAAGGGGTCTTAGGAACTGCCTTACTAGGAACCCGATTAAGTTGGTATGTCGCAGTCATTAATGCGTGTGTCCATAATGCAAGAGGTAAGGTGGAATTGCTTAACATACTCCTAACCATTTCAATTAATGTACGATTCCGCCTTTCAGCAACACCATTCTGCTGAGGTGTACCGGGCATTGTGTATTGCGCAGAAATACCTCTACTTTCGAGGAACTTTGCAAATGTACCTGGACATTGTCCACTCTCATCGTATTTTCCATAAAATTCACCACCTCGATCAGATCTCACTATCTTTACTTTTCTATCTAATTGCCTTTCCACTCCGTCAATGAACACTTTTAGGACATTCACAGACTGAGCCTTTTCATGCAATAGATATATGTAACCGTACCGTGAGTAATCATCAATGAAAGTGATGAAGTACCTTTCCCCGTTCCTAGAAGGAACGTCAAAAGGACCACAAATATCGGTGTGAATTAACTCAAGAAGCTGAGTGCTTCTTGTGGCTGGTTTCTTTGTAGTGTGCTTAGTCTGCTTTCCATTAATGCAGTCTACACACACATCCAGATCACTAAAATCCAAATGAGGAAGAATTTCACTCTTCATCAACCTCATTAACCTTTCCTTGGAAATATGACCTAATCTTTGATGCCACAAGTAAGCTGAACTTTCATTAGATGCACTACGCTTAACTCCCACATTACTTTCAACATACATAATGGATTCAGAAAACTTAATATCAAGATTGAACCTGTAAAGTGAATCAATCAAAGTACCACTACCATAAAAGTAATCATTCCGGTACAATGAAAAACCAGCATGTCCAAACTTGACATCAAAACCTAAATCGTCCAGTCTACTAACATAAACAAGATTTCTAGCACAATCAGGTAAATAGAGACAACCCTTAAGATCTATGTGACAACCAGTGTCCATGATCAACCTATACGTCCCAATGCCTTCAATACGTGCCTTCACCCTGTTCCCCATGAACAAGTATTGTTCACTTCCTTTTATGGGCTGGATCGTACTGAATCCCTGTTCAATATGAGAAACATGAGTAGTAGCACCTGAATCTATCCACCAAGTATTATTAGGCACTTCCATAAGGTTCGATTCGAAGCAAACAGAACAATAATGAATACCTTTCTTTTCGAACAATGCCTTTCTTTTCGGACAATCCTTCTTGAAGTGTCCCAATTTCTTGCAAAAGAAACACTTCACTTCTTTCTGAACATGACCATCACTAACTTTCAGCGAAGTCTTGTCCTTCTTGTCCTTCCTACTTGGCTTTCCTTTACTGCTTCTAGCACCATTATGACCCATGAGATGAACTGATTGTTCTGTCATCTTTTGCTTTAATCTCCTTTCCTCCTGTACGAGCATGGTCGTTAACTCTTTAATGTTCCATTTTTCCTTAATGGTGTTGTAATTCACCTGGAACTGATCAAACTCATGAGGTAGAGAGTTGATGACGAACTGGACAAGAAATGTCTCATTTACGTTCATCCCCATGGTCGACAACTTTGTTGCCAAATTGGACATATGCATCACATGATCGTGGATAGGCTGAGACCAGTCAAATCTCTTCGTAGCCAGCTCAGACATAATGTTGCCTACAATTGACTTGTCAGCCAGATCCGACTTTGAATACTCTTTCATTGCAAATAAGAATTCCCTTGCACTCTCTGTCTTAGGAAGAGATGGCTTAAGATTTTCTGCCACCGTCATCCTCATGAGGCTCAAACCCAGCCGGTTAGACCGCTCCCACAACTCATAAAAGGACTTTTCTGCGTCGGAGCTAGCCTCTGTAATGGTAGTAGGTGGTACTTCTATAATGATTGCAAGGTCCATGACCATAATTTCCAATGTGAATTGGATCTGTTCGGACCAATCATCATAGTTGAGCCCATTGAACTTCACGACAGAGTTTGCAGATGCAAAAATATTTGATGAAGCTGCAAACAATTATACATGCTTACCTATTAGTGCATGTATTCAAGCAACCTTTGGGCAATACTCAAACACACATACAATCATCGATGCTAAATATATAAACTTTAATAGACAATCACCACACACATTAGACAAATAAGCATGTTATATTTGGATATACATACTACCCATCGTAGTTGTGGAAAATCATCCCTTTAATATTATCAACTATATTCAATGATCCACCTTTGGGTGATCTCCAATAATTATAGTCAATAAAATCAATTGTTCAATCAAACATTTATGTCATTTAGCATCCTTTAATCATGAACAATTGACAACCATAAATCAAAGTCTAAATTTCCTTACAACCAGGCCACTTTGGTGACTAACAAGTCTTTTAAAATTTAGACAATGAATTTAACCTACTTTAATGTATAAACGTTTATCCATTCTAATGCGATTAAACCTTATAACGCATATAACTCTTATGTTATACAAAATTAGGTTAAATCTTTTATGTCTATCTAATTAGGCCGAGTACCAATTATCAATTATGACTTATGTAATCGAACACAAATTCAATCATGCTGAAAACGGTAAATGCAATTTACATCTATAATGCTATCGATTTAAACTTAACCAGTAATATAAACCAACAAGTACTAATTACAATGTTGAATTTGATTAACCGCAAATCGATAGCAACTTTCATGAGTCAATGTAATTGACAAAACCAATCATGTGCCGCAACTGTAAGCAAATTCAATATTACATGAGATTTGCAAATCAAGTCAACAATATATGGCACTTTAAATCGAATTCAAATTGCGGTTACTTTCATGAATTCGATCGGATAATTTCATATGAACTTTTCGCAGTCGGTCCTATCAAATCGGCAAATACTATACTACAATCACCCGAATGCATCAATTTAATGGTGAACTGTAGAAATCTAAACCCGCTCTGATACCAATTATAAGATTTCTATTTGATTTCGATCATGAAATCAATCAAACCAGGATCTAGATTTCAAATAATTCAAGCCCTGAATCTATACCGAAGACTAACCTTGGTCCATTAGCGTCTTCGTAGCGGAACCGCGAATCGACTTCTCGCCCCTTAGCTTTCTCTTTACTTAGTCTCTGATGGATGAGACTTTCTCATGTCTTTCTCTTTCACTTCAGGGAAGAGACGTTACTTATCGGGGAGAAGAAGAAGAAACCGTACAAAAGGAAGGAGAAGAATAACCGTCCATCTCTTCTTTTCTTTTCCTTTTTCTTTTTTCTCTTTTAATAAATCTCATTATGTTTATTTTATGAGAAAGACAAACTTTAATATATTATAGGCAAGGGGTGAGGGAGTATATTATAAACCCCCAGATTTAATTCTTTAACCGAGACCGATCCATCACGGTTTCGACTCTTATATTAAATCCAACAACATAATATACATGTACCAAATACTCAATTAAACATAGACACATGAGCCACATAAAATGTCTATAAACATTCTAACACTTACCAGTGCCGGAGCGACCTTGGCAAAGCATAAGCATGGACTTCATCGTGGGACCACCCAAGGTCGAGGGTTATGAGAGCATCCTGGTCATCATGGATTGACTCTCCAAGTATGCCACCTTCGTTCCGACATCTAAACAATGCCCTACCGAGAAAGCATACCACTTATTCATGAAGCACGTGGTAAAATATTGGGGGCTGCCCGAGACCATTATCAATGATCGAAATGCTCGATTCACAGGGCGATTCACAGGGCGATTCTAGACCGATTTGTTCAAACTACTTGGATCCGACTTGAGGTTCAGCACAACCTTTCATCCCCAGACCAAGAGGGCCAACAATTTGCTCGAGATGTACTTGAGGCACTACGTGAGCATATCCCAGAAGGATTGGCCCAAGCTCCTTGATGTTGCCTAGTTCTCATTCAACCTCAAAAGGAACGAGTCCACAGATAAGAATCCATTCGAGATCATGATGGGGTTCCAACCGATCACCTCGAGCACCGTCAACTCGAGCGACAAGGGTCCAACTCTCGTGGCATACAAGTTTGCTAAGGAATGGTAAGAAGAGATGGACCTCACGTAGGCCTGCCTTCACAAAGCCAACAACTGCAACAAGAAATGGGCAGACCAGTGTCGTCGGGACATGGAGTATCAAGTAGGTGACCTAGTACTCGTAAAGCTACACTTCATCATGCGGCACACCGGGTTGCACAAGACCTTGATACGGGGATATGAGGGACCTTTCAGAGTTCTTAAGAGGATCGACAAGGCTGTCTACAAGTTGGAGTTGCCGACCAAGTTCAAGATTCATCCGGTCTTCCATGTGAGCATGCTCAAGCCCTATCACGAAGACAAGGATGATCCTTCTCGAGTTCGAGACCAAAGAGCACCTATGAGCGTCAAGGCATCATTCAGCCGAGAGGTCGAGGAGATCAGGTTCGATCGAGAGGTGCACCAAAAGTATTGACGTCCGAGACTCGAGTACTTATTCCGATGGAAGGGGCTACTAGAGTCCGAGATGTCGTGGGAACTAGCCGAATCCTTATGGCAATTCAAGGACAAGATCGAGCAATACGAAGGAACTGCAACGAGGGCATTGCAAGATTCGGGGGGGGGGGGGGGGGGGGTTGTAAAGGACCTTGTTTTCGACCCCGGAAGTGCTCGATGATGCCTCCATAAGATTTTGGGATGATCTAGAGGCGTCCGAAAGGTTCTAGAACTTTTGAGAACATTGTGGAGATATCCACACATGTATAGAGTTCTCCGGAATCTTACGGAGACTTGTAAAGACCTGTAGCCAAGTGGAGATAGTCCTAGATAATTCTAGAGACATAGGAGCCATATTAGCCTAGGAAAGATCTAGGAGACCTAGGCACCTAGCCATGTCTTGGCCTAGAATCTTCCTTGCACTTTGGGCCTTTGCTATAAATAGGCAAGCCACCCCTCCCATTTGTATCATCCTAGCATTCGAGCAATAAAAGCTCTCAAAGTTCCCACACAAAGCGTTCCAACATCTTCCAACACCTTTCAATGTTCTTAGCCATCTTTCTTCTGAAAAACTTAAGGCTTGACTTAGTCACTTAGTCGAGAGAAGGGCCTAAGAGCCGCACGACAAGCACTCGGAGTAAGTCGAGTCGTGTCACTAGTAAGTTCTGTTTGCCAAGGGTTATTGGAGGTTGTTGAGTTTTTTTTAAAAAAAATAAAATCCTGAGTAATTTTAAAAATCAATATTATAAAATATTAATAAAATTTAACATAAGATCAGATATTTATAATTTAACTGATTGAAAAACCTCCACAACGGTGGATGCCATTTTTATTCTTGATCATGTGGAGGCTAGTTTTATTCTTTACTCTTGTGGAGGCCAATTTTATTCTCTAGGACCATCCAAGACACCTTCGCCCTTCGGACACACCTATACTTGGGGATGGACCTATGATTCGATCTCGAGAGAATGTTGTCATCCTCAAGAGGAAGAGGAAAGCTCCACCATGGGAGAAGGACCAAAGGTGGAAGTTTGACGTTTTTAAGATTCGTTCAGCCGTTTGACTGCTTTTTGACATCTCAGTAAAATGAGTCGTACGGAGTCAATATTAATCGGATTCAATCGTGCCATACCTTGTCGGGACGTGGACGAAGATATCTACAACTTTGCTGTTGAAGGTGTTTCCAGATTCGACCTCAAGATTGGCCGAAAATCACCATCTTTGCAAGCTGTCACTGTTTAGACGAGAATTCTTTTAAGTGTTGGAACTTTCTTTGTTACTATATTTAGAGACCTTATTTAATTAAGCTATTTTAGGTAATTTTATGAGTTATTTTAATTACTCCTTTTATTTAATATTTCTTTAAGAAATCAGCCTCCTTAGGGTTATAAGAGGTCGTCTCTTCCATTGTAGATCACACGTACAATTTTATGAAAATTTTCTCTTGTGTGAAACACATTGAGTGCTCAAAGTCAATCGATTCGTAGCAAGGCTCATTGATTGCAACCATTGGTATAGATCTTGCTTGATTTGATTTGAGTTCATCAACCTCGCGAGAAATTGGTGATCCTGGTAATCACAAGTCCCTTCCTTGTGCCTCCAAGTTGTCCGCTTGGTTGTGTAAGGTTGTAGAGGCGGGCTTTATAGTCGTTGGTATTTGGTTCCTACCTTCTAAGGATGTCTGTAGTCTTTATCTCGTTCTATTTTAGTTCGAATCAGTCCTTATCGGTCGTGTCTTTCTTGTTTATTATCGAGTCTTGAGTTTTGATCGAGTCTGCTGCGTTCTTGTCCTTTCTTTATGTTGGCGGGTAAATTTTCGTGAATTAATTGAATTCATGATTTTATAAGCAAATTCGTCACATTATATATTGAGAAAAGTGATGATTTTATTAAATTTAATAAAATTCAGAAGTGGATCTTGCAAATCGGGTTCAGGCCTAAAACATATAAAAAGGCCCAATTAGCCAATCAACTAGCAGTTTTATAACTTCTTTACATTGCAGTTATTAACATGGGAAAAAAAAACTGGCAGTACGTGGGGACTGAGGAGGGTGGATTCCTTTAGTAACCTCCTTATTTCACCTACTCTATAAAAGCTACTGTTGCAGTTTATTTTAAGGCCCCAACTGGCTTTTATCCCTTCGGCTGGCTTCTTCTCTGTGGGTTGTTCAACTGCAAAAGCAGTAAACACATCTTCCCCAGGCTGGCTTCCTCTTCCCAAGATCAACAAAGTTGTAAACCCATCTTCCCACTCGGACAGGCTTCCTTTTTTCTGGTCCTTGGGCTGTTCAACTGCTACAAAACAACAAAAAGCAGTTTCTTCATCCTCCTGGGCAATTGCCTGCACCACCTGTAACACACAAACCAAACAAAAAAATCAGCAAAGGAGAAGGACTCCATCAGTGCTGCTGTCTAAACACCAAAACAGAGGGTATATATCCTCACTTCTTTTCTTTGTTTTTGCAGGTAAAATTAAGCACTACAATGGAGAAGACCCCGGCTTGGGTTCGTATGCTCTCACCTAGTGTTTGGGCTCATAATAGGCTTGAAAGTAGTTTCTTTCGCCTAGAGACCATCACGTAATAGGTTGAGAGCATCTACTCTCGTAGTTGGCTTGAAAGTATATTCTTTCGCCACTACATTCGATCCCGGCGCGGATCGGTTCATCGGGTCGAAGTGCTGCCGTAATTTGCCCAGAATTCATAAGCAATTAAAGGCCGAATTCTACAAACTAAAAGTAATATGGACAACAGCACAAAACCAAAACCTAGGCAATTGAAAGGCACTGGATTTTGGACAAAAAAAATTATTGTTCCCATAAACAGGAAAACTGACATCAAGCTGAACACCGTTTGAAGCTATGACAAACTGAGTGTCTTTAGAAAAAAAATCCAGAAACTAAATTGTTGGATAAAGTCTACAAATAAGACTAAAATAAATTAGTTTCAGTTATTTCTGATTTCTGAAATCAGTGGCCTAAATCAGTTATAGATGAATGGTCCAGATCTGTCATAGATCAATGGCTGTGATCTCTTCCTTTTGGATGAGATTTCCCAACTTCTAATAACTGTAAAAACTGAATTTAACTGACAGACAGTTTTCAGTGACATATCCTCTTTAAAAGAAGAGTTTCTTCAAACAAGAAAACAAGAAGAAATTCAGATTTGCTGTCTGAGATTTCTTATAGGGCTTTGTTGTATCCTGGGAGGTGAATTTGTCTGAAACCCTAACAGCAATTAAAGGGGACAAATATCACTTTAAAGATAGTGATCTTTCACGCCTCAAAGCAATAGAAACCCTAAATTCCCAACAATTTTAAAGTGATATTCTGTCATGGAGGCCGGATCACAAGCAGCAGCCCTTACCCTGATGAATCAAGATTTTTTCAAACTTGATCGGTTTGATGGAACGAACTACAACCGCTGGAAGGATCAGATGATGTTCTTGCTGACCGCTTTGAAGATTTCCTATGTGTTGGATGACAACCTAGAGGAAATTCCAGATCCAACAGAAGACGAAGATCAGGAGATCAAGGACCAGAGAAAGAAGAGAGACGAAGATGAAGTTCTGTGCAGAGGCCACATTCTGAACCGCCTCTCAGACAGACTTTACAATCTATTCACTGCAATCAAGTCACCAAAAGAGATCTGGTCAACATTGGAGACAAGATACAACAACGAAAAGCAAGGGACAGATAAGTTTCTCATCATGAAGTATTTTGAGTTCACTATGAATGCTGATAAACCCGTTATGGATCAAGTTAATGATCTGCAGAGCATTGTCAATCGACTTAAGGAGTTGAAAATTGACATTTCTGAGGCTTTGCAAGTTGGGGCTATAATCGCTAAGTTGCCTAACTCATGGAACAACTACAGGAAGAAACTCCTGCACACCACCGAGGAACTTTCCTTAGAACAAGTTCAGAAACATCTAAGGATTGAAGAGGAAACAAGGAAACAATACAACACACAAGTTGAGTCTGATTCCAAGATCAACAATGTTGTTGGTGAACACTCTAACATGAGTGGAGGAAACAAAAGGAAGAAGCCCAACGAAGGAGCCAACAACAACAGGAACAAAAGGCCAAAGAAAGATGGCAATGACAACCGACCCAAGGACTGGTGGTATGATTCTGGTGCTACAGTTCATGTTTGCAATGATATTTCCCAGTTTACTGAATACAAGGCATCTGAGAAGGATGATGGTGTTCTAATGGGCAACAACAATGTGGCTAAGGTTGTGGGAATGGGAAATATCCAGATTCAGTTTAGTTCTGGGAAAAGCATGAAGCTTGTAAATGTTTTACATGTTCCTGATATTAGGAAGAACCTAGTTTCTGCAGGTCTCCTATGTAAAGTTGGCATTAGGGTTGTCTTAGAATCAGATAAACTGATTTTAACCAAGGGTGGGGTGTTCATAGGCAAGGGATACTCATGTAATGGAATGTTTAAGCTTAGTATTATAAATAAATCTTCTAGTTCTGCTTATATCGTTGAGTCTTCTGATTTATGGCATTTAAGACTTGCTCATGTGAATTTTAGATCATTGAAATTTATGTCTAGGAATGGTATGATCAGTGCAGATTTTAATCCTTCAAATCAAAATTGTGAAATCTGCGTTCAAGCAAAGATGGCTAAAAGACCTTTTCCTATGGTAGAAAAATCAAATGAGATTTTAGAGCTTGTGCACTCGGATATATGTGAATTAAATGGAGTGTTGACAAGAGGAGGGAATAGGTACTTTATTACCTTTACAGATGATAAGTCTAGATATACTCATGTTTATTTGATGAGGAAAAAGGATGAAGCTTTTGAAAAATTTAAAATATACAAAGCTGAAGTAGATAATCCGAAAGAAAGGAAGATTAAAATTCTGAGAAGTGATAGAGGTGGAGAATATTTCTCCAATGAGTTCAATGAATTCTGTGAAATAAGTGGCATTATTCATCAAAGAACAGCCCCTTATACGCCTCAGCAGAATGGTTTGGCTGAGAGGAAAAATCGAACACTATGTGACATGGTGAATTCGATGATGTTGAATGCAAAAGCGCCTTCAAATCTGTGGGGAGAAGCACTGCTAACTGCATGTTATTTGCATAACAGAATTCCCTCAAGAAGGACTAAGGTGTCTCCCTATGAAATCTGGAATGGGAGACAACCCAACCTAAACTACATAAATGTATGGGGTTGTATAGCTTACTATAGGATTCCAGATCCTAAGAGGAGCAAGCTTGGTCCTAAGGCTTTGAAAAGTATCTTCATAGGCTATGCCGAAAATTCTAAAGCTTATAGATTTTTGGATATGGATTCAAATCTAATAATTGAATCTAGAGATGCTGAATTTTTTGAGACAAAATTTAGTGGGGATTCAACATGTGAAACTGCTGAAAATGCCACAAGGTTGGATCCATCGACTTCATCAAGGAAAAGACAATTGGATGTACCAATGGAACAAAGGAGGAGTCAAAGGATTAGAATACAACAACACTTTGGTAATGATTTTTCATTACCAAATGATGTTATACTTCTAGTTGAAGGAACTAGAGATGAGGTGTTGAATGAAATACCAATTGTGTTTCAAGTGGAAGGAGATCCTAAGACATTTAAGGAAGCAATGTCTTCAAGAGATGTAGCATTCTGGAAAGAGGCTGTTAATGATGAAATGGACTCAATTATGTCCAATAACACATGTGTTCTAGTGGATTTGCCTAAAGGATCAAAACCAATCTCAAGCAAGTGGGTATTTAGAAGAAAGTATAATACCGATGGCACAATTCAAACCTTTAAGGCTAGATTAGTAGCCAAAGGGTTTAGGCAAAAGGAAGGGATTGATTACTTTGATACATATGCACCAGTAGCAAGGATCACATCAATAAGAGTGCTTTTAGCACTTGCTTCATTGTATAAGCTGGAGGTGCATCAAATGGATGTAAAAACGGCATTTCTAAATGGAGATTTAGATGAAGAGTTGTACATGGAACAACCCGAAGGGTTTGTAGTTCCTGGAAATGAAAAGAAAGTGTGTAAACTCATAAAATCTCTATATGGACTGAAACAAGCCCCAAAACAGTGGCATGAGAAGTTCGATTCTGCAATATTGTCTTATGGATTTACACACAATGGGGCTGATAGATGTGTGTACATGAAATCCATTGACAAATATAGTGTCATAATATGTCTTTATGTTGATGATATGCTTATTATAAGCAATAATATGGAGGGAGTAAATGACACTAAGGATTTCTTGAAATCACAATTCAAGATGAAAGACTTGGGGGAAGTTGATACAATTCTAGGTATTAAAATACTTAGAAATGGTGGGGTTTTCACTTTGACACAATCTCATTATATTCATAAGATGTTGGAAAACTTTAAGCATCTTATGATTAAGGAAGCAAATACCCCTTATGATCCCTCATGTAAATTGTCAAAGAATGAAGGTAGATCAACTTCTCAAACTGATTATGCAAGTGCAATTGGAAGTTTAATGTATGCAATGCATTGCACAAGACCAGACATTGCATTTGCAGTTTGCAAGTTGTCTAGATATACTAGCAATCCTGGAATTGATCATTGGAAGGCTATAAGTCGAGTTCTAGGATACCTAAAGAGGACAGCGGATTTAAAGCTAACCTACAACGGTTTTCCCGCTGTTTTGGAAGGTTATACCGATGCTAGTTGGATATCTAGTGCGGATGAGAACAAATCTACAAGTGGTTGGGTGTTTACCCTAGCCGGAGGAGCAATATCATGGGCTTCAAAGAAGCAAACCTGCATAACTCATTCCACAATGGAATCAGAGTTCATTGCATTGGCTGCGGCAGGAAAGGAAGCGGAGTGGCTGAGAAATTTTCTTCTGGATATAAAGTTGTGGCCACAACCAATGCCACCCGTTTCTGTGTTCTGTGACAGTGCAGCAACTTTGTCTAGAGCTTACAATAAAATCTACAATGGAAAGTCTAGACACATAAGTTTAAGACATGCTTATGTAAGGCAGATAGAAGAAGGTGTAATTACCATTATTTATGTCAAGTCTTGTAAGAACTTGGCTGACCCATTTACTAAGGCACTCTCGAGAGAAGTGGTAAGAAATACCTCAGCTGCAATGGGGTTGAAATTGATATGAAATCACCACAACGGGAACCCAACTTCTTTCTAGACATTCTAGTTACGAAGTTTAAAGGGTAACAACAGGTTGTTGATAAGTGATTTGGGAACTGCACTTAATGCTTAAGAAGCTAGTGTAGAAAAGGGAGGTTGAGTATTATAACTCTTAATAAGATTCTGTAAAGTTTAATAAACTTAATGGTTTGAAGGAATCTTACCTATATAGATTACATAAGAGTGGAGTTGCTCTTAAACAAAACCAGTTGTTTTGTAAGTTTTCTATGAATCTGGGGTGAACTCAAGGCAAAAGAAATTATGTGAAGAAGCTGGAAATGTCATATGTATGTTTTATCCGGTGTTTGATAAAAGAGAAATGGTTTAAGGAACTAACCACCATTGAGTCTGTCTACACTTTGATAGAATTATACTAATTGGAAGTTTAAGTTGAAAAACACTTTCATTATGTATGACATTATTATTTGCAAAAGTCTGATTTATAGACTTGGTGGGGATTGTTGGATAAAGTCTACAAATAAGACTAAAATAAATTAGTTTCAGTTATTTCTGATTTCTGAAATCAGTGGCCTAAATCAGTTATAGATGAATGGTCCAGATCTGTCATAGATCAATGGTTGTGATCTCTTCCTTTTGGATGAGATTTCCCAACTTCTAATAACTGTAAAAACTAAATTTAACTGTCAGACAGTTTTCAGTGACATATCTCTTTAAAAGAAGAGTTTCTTCAAACAAGAAAACAAGAAGAAATTCAGATTTGCTGTCTGAGATTTCTTATAGGGCTTTGTTGTATCCTGGGAGGTGAATTTGTCTGAAACCCTAACAGCAATTAAAGGGGACAAATATCACTTTAAAGATAGTGATCTTTCACGCCTCAAAGCAATAGAAACCCTAAATTCCCAACATAAATACACTCAAATTGGCTCACAGGTCAAAATGCTGATGAGTCAGTTCCACAAATCGATCCCAAATCGGATCAAATTAAAGGCAGATAGCAAAAAGAGAAAAGGAATGGGCTGAACTGACCTAATCAGAGGAGACAGGTTGTAGCAACGGTGATTCAAACGAGACCTTGATGCACTGTTCTTTTCTCTGATTGTTCAAGGTCGGGTCTCATCGGGCTTCTTCCCATTCTCCCTTCCTTTTTCGACTACCCCAAATCCAAAAATACCCCAAAATCACAAATTGTAAAAAATCAGTCAAAGCCTAGAAATTGGACACTTGATTGAAGGTAGATGCAAGAGGGGATTCAATTTTTGGAGCACAAATTATCCAAAGATTGAATCAAATAGAAGATTTGGGGCAAGAAATCGACAAAATGAGAAACCTAGAAATTACCTGAGCGGAGGTCTGAATTCGGACTTTTCCAGGTCGTTCGGGAGATCGGAGCCTCGCCTTCTCTTGCCCGGCTTCTCTTTCCGACTGATTTAGCTCCAAATCTTCGAGCTATGTTGGCCACTGATAAACGAGAGGGAGAGAGAGTTGAGTAGATGAGGTCTCTGCAAAAACCTAAAAAAAAAAAAGAATGAAGACGGAGAGGGCGAAGTTTGCAAAGAAAAAAAAATAAATGTCTTTGCTTTTGTTAAAAAATACAGGCTTGAATTGATTTGAAAATGGGCTTAGGCCTGTTTGCTTTAAAAGATGGGTTTTGCCGAGTACGTGAATAACAATTCACATTGGCAACAAATTTGTTTTATCAAATTTATCTAATTACAAAACTCACCCACAAAATTATTAGAATTATAATTGGCACAAATTAAGAATTTGAGTTTGATCAAAACATAAAATTAAACTCGTCAAATATTCTTTGCCAATTAATTCGAGTGGGTAAATCTCAAGTCGGCTCCTAAATAAAAACGGAGTCAAAACCTCAAATCGAGTTTCACCAAATATAAACTCGGTTCTGGGTAGAACTACGTAAAGACTTGACACCGTAAAATCGATTACGTAGGTAGCTCGATATTAAATCTCAAAAATATATCGGGTACAGTCGTCGACCTCTAAATTCCCTTTAAATGAATATGAGGTCAAAATCAAACAAATTCAAATTATCCATGTCGACTCGATACAAAGCTTCTACTAGTCGAGTTCCATCATCACCCTCAAATGATCTCAGGGTCAATCTCAAATCGGCTTCAATAAAAAAAACGGAGTCAAAACCTCAAATCGAGTTTCACCGAATATAAACTCGGTTTAGGCAGAACTACGTAAAGACTTGATACTCTCTTACGAGTTACGTAGGAAATCCGGTATCAAATTCAATATATATCGGATTCAGTCGTCCGCCTCTAAGTTCACTTCTAAATGAATATGAGGTCAAAACCAAACAAATTAAATCAGTTCGTAAAGAACTACATAAAGACTTGATACTCTTTTATGAGTTACGTAGGAAATTCGATATTAAAATTCAATATATATCGGATTCAGTCGCCCGGCTCAAATTAAAGCAAATCTGTCCTTAGGTAGAACTACGTAAAGACTTGACGCCGTAAAAACGGCTACGTAGGTAACCCGATATTAAATCCTAAAAATATATCGGGTACAATCGCCCGCCTCTAAATTCTCTTTAAATGAATACGAGGCCAAATACAAATTAAACTTGGTTTCTAAAAGAACTACGTAAAGACTTGATGCCGTAAAAACGGCTACGTAGGTAACCCGATATTAAATATCAAAATATGTTGGGTACAGTCGCTAATCCCTAAATTCACTTTCAAAATGAAAATGGGGTTAAAATTAAATCTAACTTAAACAAACATGATTTTCCGTGTAAATGATAGCCGTTGAGTTGGGAAACCCTTCCGAGAAGGTGTGCTCAATTTATTCGGGTGATACACGAGAAAATCTCATGCATATGATAGTGCGATTTATGTTAGGGCTACCCTTCCGAGAAGGTGGGTCCTAATACGATCCGATGATGCATGAAAACCTTTAAAGGGGTAAAACACACAAACCCAAACATTCGGAACTACGTGAGGCTTGATTCTCTTCCAAGAGATACGTAGGCAACCCGCTAAAATTCGGGTGCAGCCCAAATCACCAAAACCACACAAATCTTGGTATCGATACGATTTCGAATCAAGAGGATAACCAAAAGGGGTCGAACTCAAATATTAAAAAATCAAATAAAATGTGTTGTACGATTATTTCGCGCATTTTTGTTCAACACTTTATTGTCGACATCGAGTAGTTTCTTGGTGTTCTTGAGTCTTCTTGCTTCCGTTTTTTAATTTCTTGATTGATTGTTGAAGATCGGGCCATCCTGCGGCTAACCCCGTATCAAGTGCACTCTCCACCCTATGCTATTTTTATTCTCCAAATGTTAAGTGGAGTCTTTTGTTTTCCACAAAGGTGGAGAATAAAAATGGTCTCCACAAAGGTGAAGAATAAAACCGGCCTACAAAAATGTGGAGAATAAAAATATAATCTTAATAATAAAACAAATTAATATTATAAAATAAAAAAAATGACAAAAAATAATATGAACTATCAGTAATAAACCAATATTAATACGAACTTTAAAAACTAGCAAAAAAAAAAAAATATTGGTTCACATTTTTGTATAGTAAATCCCAATTGTACATGTAGATAACAATCAAAGGAGTCAATTGGCCGGCCACTTTCCATTTTACCTTGTACCTATATCTTTGTTAATCGCTGGTTAAATGTCAAGAGTATTGTTACAATACTTATTTGTTGTAAGACATATTAATCAATTAATTGAAGAAAATTCCATCAAGCAACATAAGGCAAAGAAACCAGGTAGAAGCATGACACAAATGATAGCTATTGAGCATCTTGGCTTACGGGGCCTTAAATTTATAAGAGGAGCAGCATTTATGTGATTATGTCTGTGTGTATATGAAGGTATGAATCTTGAAACACGGAACCTTGCTGAGTCCATGAGCAGCGGCTGCTCTTCCTTGATATATCGATGCCAGAGGTGCTTGCTCGTTGACGCCAATGGAACCACCTACTTCCTCTGAACTCTTTAATGGTGTCCGTACAAGGGCAAAGTGTGATGATTATGAAAATAAATGGTGACCAACTACAAAAGAATCTCAAATATATATGCCTAGCTAAATAAACTCAATATATATATTGCGGATCGAGAGTCAAATATATGTGTTTATCCACATACTTTAAATCACTCTTTACCTAATACTCTTTTCACTTGAGAATTGACACTACAACAATAACTATAGATTAACTATAATAGCCTCTTTTTCAAGGCATTAAAAGTTCTTACAACAATAACACAAATCACTCTCTACTTACTGATTGAAGTACGTAGATTCAAACTGACCCCATTGTAAATGTAATAGCTAATAGTTGTACGTTTAATTGTGCTTTGCAGGAACCCTTAAACCATAAAAAGCACAAACCCAATCAATATTTACACAAATTACATTGATATCATCATACCAATGATATATATAATTAAACTCGCCCCAATCTAATTAAATTTCTATCCAATGAAACCAGTTTGTGTCAACACAGCGTCCCTCACCCTGGTAAGGTCTCTCCCCTTGAGAGTCCTCCCGACACCTTCACAAACCGAGAAGGACGATATGTGATTTCTCGTATGCTTCCTCGCCAGCCACAGGTGTGGTGGAAGCCAGCGCGTTTGATCGTCCCAGTCATCAACATCATCATTTGGAGCGTGACCCATGAATCTGTTCCGGGTGGTGGAATCACGACCATCATCACACCAGCGTTGTTCAGAAAACAAAGCATCCTTGGACCAGTCTGGTATATCGACGGGTGCAGACTGCTGAGCCAACCTAGGCTGATCAGGAGTACTCAGGCTTCTGGGCTTGGGGATCCGCCTGGCTGCACTTTGAAGCCGCCTTGAGAGCAACCCTTCGTAAGGCTGCTCGCAATCCCTCGCAATAGCCTCCTCCATTTTTGTCATGATATCCCACACATCCGTCTCCTGGAAATCCTCGTTCCTCGATGGCCTCCACCCTCCACGTCTGCTCTCCATTAGGCCGTTCCAAGTACCTGAAATATCTTCTGAATGCTCGATCAAGACTAATCAGATGTCTGCAGAACATAAACTGTATATCAAGGATCTTCCATCAAGGAGAAAACAAGAATTCATCAAAGATTTGTCTCCATGTCTGGTTGAAGATATTGTGGGATTATAGTTTCAAGCTAGTAGCGAAGATAAATATGATGTATATATGTTATAATAAAATAATGGCGATACTGAACAAGTTTCCCCAAAGTTTCCTAGTTGCTTCTTTCAATTGCCTACTTACCTGGCCTTCTTTTTAACTTCACAATTTAATTGTAGAAAAGGACTTGTGTGTTTTTTATACTAAAAATATTATGCCTATGCCGAGGAACGATCGGTTATTGGTGAATGCCAAGGATGAAACACGTTGCCAAACCATGGAGATAAACATTAATTAATCTTTTTTTTTATTATAATTATAAGTAAAAATTAGGTATCGTATTGTCATGTTTATTTTATTTTTGTTTATAAAGTCAGGATCTAACATTTTACACAAAAGTTTAAGTCATTGCGCAAGGGCTTTTCTTCCCTTATATTTTGTTGTTGTATTTTGGTCTACCACTAATGTGGGACCTTTAATCCAACACAACAAATCACAGAAAAGATGTAATAAAATCGGTAGTACACAACAATCAAAGATGAATATAAACAGCCCTACAACTAGCAAGACGGAGACGTAGACTACGAAATAAAGATTAATCCTTTGTTAAAACATGTGATTGAAAAACAGTTTATGATTTTAAAAATCACAAATCCAATAGTTTAGTGGGAGAAAAATTCAGGTTGAACTCAATGGTGGGTGGCTGCAAAAATGTGACCCGGAAGAAGACAAATGTGTTTACTTGTGTATCAAAGTTAACGCCAAAGGGTCCGTTTCAAAAGCCATCATTCAGTGAACTTGGGAATTGGGATCAAAGCCTCAAATTACACAAAGCCGCCTTTAAAATAGAATTTCTTCACAAAATCACCCATAAATTATCAAATTATGGGAAACCACCCATCAATTTTATTTCATTTCGAAAATCATCCAAGACTCAGAACTTGCTAAACTATATCACTTTATCATTAAATGTTTTGATTAATTTATTCTATTGCAATGTTGCCTACATTAAATGAAGTGAAGCAATGTATTCTAAAAGCATAAAAATGTGATGGGTGGTTTCCCATCACATTTCTATTCATTTCAAGAATTAATGAATATGACAATGTTGAATTCTTGAATTAATTAATAAAATGATAATTCAGCTTTTTTAATAGGAAAAAAAAAGTGATGGGTGGTTTCCCATAATTTCTTAGTTTTATTGGTGATTACATGAAAACTACCCTAATTTAAGGACAGTTTGTATAACTAATTTACCCTAAAACAAAAGAAACCTGTAGAGAACTACTGGGCCAACAGAAGGAAAAGGATACAAGAATCCAATTTGATGCTAACAATTTTTTTAGATGAGTGAAGAGAGAGATCCCGCAGTCCTAGCCGGCATTCCCTGGCCGCCGGAAACGACCCACCAGATCCTCCTCCACCCCCGGTGGGTGACGGTCAGAATCAGGTGGAGCGTGAGACTGAAGGCAATCCAGTTGGGGGAGCACCCCCGACGCCGGAGCAGAAGGCGGTTGATTCCAACGATCCACCAATGGTGATCATCAACAATAGTGCTGGAGGGACGACTTCTGCACCGAATTACAAGACAGCTCTAGTAGGGGGGGAGTACTCATTTGGCCAGGGGTCGAGTGAGGACCAAAGGTACAACACGGATGATGACATCTTGCCAGAAGAAGACGACCCTGACTGCCCTACAATTGTGCTGAATAAGGAGGAAAAATGGCGCTTCGAAGGCCATGGGTGAACACACTCATAGTGAAATTATTTGATAAAGGGCCGGGCTACATGCAACTGCATCGACGTCTATCACAGAAGTGGGGCCTGAGTGCACCGTTTTCGCTAGTCGACCTCGGAAACGACTACTACATTGCTCGGTTTTCTAATCAAGCGGATTATAATCATGTGGTGATGGAAGGTCCTTGGATGGTCGGAGACAATTACTTGGCAATTCGGAAATGGGTTCCTAGATTCAATGCTGAAGCTGAGAAGATCACTACCTTGACCGTCTGGGTTCGTATCCCGTGTCTGCACATTGAGTATTTTGACCCTCGATTCCTGAGACGGGTGGGTAACAAGATTGGGCGCGTCTTGAGAATCGACAACACCACCGCCGCTGCGGACAGAGGCCGGTTCGCTCGTCTAAGTGTGGAAATAGATCTCACGAAACCACTGCTTTCAAAGTTCAAGATGGATGGGAAAATATGGCCAATACAGTACGAGGGGCTCCGGTTGATGTGCTTTAAATGTGGTAAAGTTGGCCATAGCATTGATGGATGTGGAGTGGTAGAGAAGGGTGCAGAAATTGGAGGAGAGAAGTTGGGGAATATCCAGGAACCGGCAGTCAAGCAAGGCATCGAAACCACCTCCCATGGAGAATGGATGCAAGCCAAGAAAACGGTGCGACGACGAGAGCCAACGACGAGAAAATCCGCGGGTGGACAAGCGAGCTCTGGTGGCCAATCCTCAGGGGGAAGTCAGTCGGCGGTGGGGCACTCCGGCGAGGACAATAGGGTCGGAATAGCAAAGGAAATTGTGATATCTGGGAGATTCGATTCGTTAGGAGTGGAGGAAGAGATCCCGAAATCCCCGGAGGAGGTTAGTTTGGCGAATCAGGAAGCAAATCCGGCAAGTGAGAATAATACGGGGAAGATTGAAGAGGATCATGGAACCGATAAACACCAAACGATTCACAGTGGTAACTCCACTAAGGCAAAGGCAGTAAACGCTGACCCCAAATCAAAGAAACCACACATGCCCCATCCCAAGCCCACCCACGTCAACACAACAGGCCCAAAACAAGCCCAGAACCCAAAGGCAGCTACTAAGCCCAACGCACAATCTACCACATCGACCAAACAATTTCAGTTTCAAAATCAACAAAATATTAACCCTAATATCCAAAACCAAACCTCCTTTTCACCGCCTTCTACGTCCAAAAATCCCACATTCCCTGTCAACACCGATCCAAACAATGGAACCGATCCCAAGACTACAGATGATTCACTTCGAGCGAGCAGTGAGCGTCCTCCTGTCAGACCGCCGGACGGGTCCGTTTCAAGTCATACCACCCCGGATAGCAAGCAAAGTGATATGCGATTTCCTCCTGATGATAGCGGAAACAATGCCAATGTTATGCAAGGTGTCGCTACCGGCACCGATGGACAAAGCTCTTGATAGGCTTGCGGAAGCACTTGCTGCATACTCAATGGAACATCCAATGAGGCATCAAGAAATCCTACGGAATATGCAAAACATCATAGTTCATATGAATAGCTTAATTAAGTATCCTGGTTTGGAATGTGTGTGGGGCGGCAAGCAATGGGTTTTTGAACTCGTTTCGTGAACTCATACGCTTGTATGATCCCAAGGTGGTGGCTTTGGTTGAGCCTCGCATTAGTGAGGAATCGGCTGATAGGGTGTGCTCAAGGTTGGGGTTTGACAGCAATAGAAGGGTGGAGGCAGAAGGTTTCTCGGGAGGGGTATGGTTACTCTGGAAAGCTGCAGAGGTTACCGTTACAATTCTCGATCTAAATCCGCAGCACATCACGGCGGAAATTGAACGAGTGGGCGAGGAACCGTGGGTGTTGTTGGCAGTTTATGCCGCGCCAGCACCGGCCCGTCGTTTGGAACTATGGCAATCATTAGAGGAATTTGCGATGCACAATGGGAAACCGTGGCTACTCGCGGGGGATTTCAACGCTACTCTCGGTCCAGAGGAGAGGACGTCCTCCTCAGTTGGATCGAACAGGGAGTCGATCAGGTTCAAGCAGAATATCGATGCTCTTCAATTGGTGGATTTGGGGTTCACGGGTGTCCCGTTTACATGGCATCATGGTCGAACTGCGGAAACTCGCAAGTCTGCAAGACTGGACAGGGCCTTGGGTTCGCCTGAGTGGTGTGAGAGGTTCCCGGATGCTACAGTTGCCCACCTAACGGCTCCGCACTCGGACCACTGCCCACTTTTGATTCGTTTGGGGTCCGACAGTGATCCGGTGGGCAGCAACCGCCCGTTTCGGTTTCAAGCGGCGTGGATGCTCCACGAAAATTTTAAATCCATGATGAATGCTAAATGGCGTAAAGATGTCGGAGCTTGCGATGCGTTAGTTAGCTTGACGGAGGAACTTTCGAGGTGGAATAAGGAGGTTTATGGTAATATATTTAAGAGAAAGCGAAATCTGTGGGGGGGATTAGAAGGGATACAAAAGAAACTGGCCGAGCGCCCGAACTCTCACTACCTACGTCTTGAAAGGGAAGTTAGTGAGCAACTGCAAGAAGTCTTGGCTCAAGAACAAGCTTTATGGTTCCAGAAATCAAGGGCATCTTTCTTGATCGAGGGGGACAGGAACACTAGATTCTATCACATCTCGACGGTAGCTAGAAGAAAGGCAAGCAGGACTTCTGCGCTACTGAATGGAGATGGGCATTGGGTAACGGATGCTCCCACTGTTAGGCATATGGTTGTGGATTATTTCAAGGGGTTGTACACGACAGATCCCACGTCGATAGTACAAGGTACTGGGATGTCCCGATCAAGTTTCCCGCCGCTAGGGGCTGCACAGCGAGAGGAACTGGAGACACCGTTTGTAGCGTCGGAAATCTGGGATGCAGTCAAGAGCATGGGTCCTTATAAGGCACCCGGACCAGATGGTTTCCCGGCTGTCTTTTATCAAAAGAATTGGGAGATCATAGGGTCGCAAGTCTCGAGCACAGTGTTGGGTATGTTGAACGATGGAGTATTTCCAGTGGAAGTTTGTGATGCGCTGATGGTATTACTACCGAAAGTTCAGAACCCGACACTTGTGCCTGGTAGACAAATAATTGATAATGTGGTCATCATACAGGAAGCTTTGCACTCAATGTCAGAACGTAGGAGGCAGAAATGGATGATGATTAAAATCGATTTAGAAAAGGCCTATGACCGCATAAGATGGGAATTCTTGCAAGAAACTTTGATTCAGGCGGGGATACCAGCGAAGCTAAGGGAGGTGATTATGCTAAGTCAGACGTCGGGTCGGATCGAGCTCTTATGGAATGGGGACAAGACCACGGGGTTCTCGGCAACGCGGGGCATTAGGCAGGGAGACCCGTTATCTCCCTACCTTTTCGTGTTATGTATGGAACGGCTGTCACACTTGATCGAAGGGGCGGTTCGAGATGGAAAATGGAAGTCGGTGAAGGTGGGGGATGTAGCGCTCTCACACGTCTTCTTTGCTGACGATTTAGTACTCTTGTCGGAGGCATCTGTGGATCAGGGTCGGCTTATTCGGCGGATTCTAGATGAGTTTTGTGGGATTTCGGGAGAGAAAGTAAACTATGGAAAGAGTAGCGTCGTCTTCTCGAGGAATGTTAATGCAGCTGTCAAACCGCAAGTGAGTGTTGTGCTCGGGGTCCCTATGGCTGCTGAGTTTGGAAACTATTTAGGGGTATCGACTACTTGTGGAAGAATGACAGCGGAAAGATACAACTACTTGGTGGAGAAAGTGTCATCGAAGCTGAATGGGTGGAAGGCGAAGACTCTGTCATTTGCCGGACGGATCACGTTAGCCAAATCTGTACTCACAAGCTTGCCACTATATGCAATGCAATCGAATTTTGTCCCTCGGAACATTTGTGATGCAATCGACCGTACAGTAAGGGGCTTTGTCTGGGGATCGACAAGCGAGGGCAGGAAGATCCATCTACTCAATCAGACAATGTTAACCAGCCCGGTGGAAGAAGGGGGGTTGGGGATACGCCCAATGCGAGCAACGAACCAATCAATACTCGCGAAGCTTAGTTGGAGGATGCTACGGAACCCAACGTCGTTGTGGAGTAGGGTGCTTCGTGGGAAGTATTGCAAAGGCAGGTTGGATGTCGATATGTTCGAAAGGCGAACAGGAGCTTCTAGGACATGGAGGGCGGTTCTACACGGGGCTGAGGTGCTCACACCGAATCTTCGATCATCAATTGGAAACGGCAAATCGACTCTATTTTGGTTACATTCGTGGTTAACTCCGGAGCCGCTAATCGACGTAGCCACATCGGAAGTCCCAGAGGATCTGTTGGGAGCTACGGTGGAGGAACTATGGAATGGAACCTCATGGGATTGGCCGGCTTTATCGGGTCGACTTCCTCCAAATTTAATGGCCAGGCTTCAATCGTTGGTGGTCATTGGGGAGGAGGAGGCGAGAGACAAGCTGTACTGGGCACCGTCAGCGTCAGGGATGTTTAGTACAAAGTCGGCACTTCAAGTGATCCAAGGAGGTACTATGAATGTGAACGAGGCCAAGGACTGGAAGAGGTTATGGAGATTACCAGTGCAACAGCGAGCAAGGGCTTTTACTTACTTGGCCGCTTATGATGCATTCCTATCGAACAGTACAAGGGTCCGGCGACACTTGGCAACGTCCGAGGTCTGTCCAAGATGTCCAGGGACGGAGACGGGGCTGCATCTCTTGCGTGACTGTCCAGGTGTGAAGGAAGAGTGGCTAAAGATTCTCAAAGCTGATCAGAGGAGGAGTTTCTTTGCCCCTGTTGAGATTCGGGAATGGATCTTCAACAATATAAGGTCGGGAGGAGGTGTCGATTGTGCTACTTTTGCTAATATGCTCTGGTGTGCTTGGAAGTGCAGAAACAAATTAGTCTATGAGCAAAAGGACGAGTGTAAGGGGATGGCTGCTAGAGTCGCAGAGATCACGAGACATTACTCGATGTCCGCTGAGAAGCTGGAGCTGCCGACCGGTCCCTCCATCGAAAGGGTGCAGATGAATGCACCTTGGTCTACACCACCAGTCGGATGGATTAAATTGAATGTTGACGGAGCGTCGAAAGGGAATCCGGGCCCGGCAGGTGGTGGTGGGGTGTTCCGAGACCACCTGGGTGGGTTCATGAGGGCCTTTGGGTTTCGGTGTGGTGAATGTACAGCATTAAGGGCTGAATTGTGGGCTTTGGTTCACGGATTGAAGCTGGGCAAATCACTTCTGATCCCCCGTTTAGAGGTGGAAACAGATTCCAAACAGATCGTGGAACTGTTGAGGGCGACGCCGCCGATCGCACACCCGGATGTCTACCTTCTGCAGGAATGTCGCCAACTGTTGGAGGACGGGAGCCACCAAGTACGCTTACGATGGGTCCGTCGGCAATCGAACACAGTCGCAGACGCTATGGCACAATGGTCTTTAGAGTTAGAGTCTAGCTTTGAGGAGTTCCAAGCTCCTCCTTCATGTATAGCTGATGTTTTTGAAACTTTCCAAACTGTTGCTTAAGCTGCCTATTTGAAATAAAACACGGGCTCTGCCCGCTTTCGGACCAAAAAAAAAAAAAAGAATCCAATTTGATATCTTGATGGCGGCCAACTTATTTTCCTTTAATATTATTACTTTTTACTTATTAAATACAATAAATAATAGAAAATTTTGGTGAAATATCCATTTAAAAAGTATAATTAGGTAAATGTCCATTTTTATTGAGGGAATTTGCTGAAATGGACCTTTAAGCATCTTTAGCTAGGTAGTTAGTCTCTTTAATTGTTTTTTTAGCCGCGGTAGGTCACTCTAAATTTTTTTTGGCCGCGTTAGATCCTTGCGATTCCATCTCTCCAGCCTCTCCTCTCATCTCCTCTCCTTCTTCACGCGATTCCATCTCTCTGGCCTCTCCTCTACTCTTCTTCTTCTCTGTTCAAGAATATGAGATTGCGGGTTAGGGTTTCAAGTTAGGGTTGAATCCGAGTGAATTTGCTTGATCCTGGAGATTCTTTTCCTTCCTTACAAGTAATTTTTGGACCTCTCAATTCAATTTTGTACCAATTTAATGATGTTTTTAGTTTATTACACATCTTATTGTGTTCAATTTTGATTTTTGGTTAGAATTTACATTTTGATGGATTTAGGGTTTGATTTGGGGCAAAAATGTCGAAATTTACAATTTGACGGATTTGGATTTAATGGAGTTCTTGATGGCTACGCACAGTGTGTTGATGAAATTATCTAGCTTGTGTTTTTTATTCAAATTTAAATGAGTAACTTTATATATGCCACTCCAGAAAAAAGTTAGCATGGCAGCACCCATCACATTCATGAGAATATCACATTTGTCGAGCTTCAATTCGATGCCAAATCAGCCCAATCGAAGCGCCGTTTTAACAAATCGGAAGCCCTTCTTTCTCCGATTTGTTAGGTCAGAGTCGTCATGTGTTAATCCATGAGTCCATTTGGTTTGATTTATATTGGTTTTATTTTCTAATTTGTTTGAATAGCTTGAATTGGGTGAGGTAAGAGTTGCATCCAAGGTTTCGATGAAATGCCTAGATGAGGTAAGAGCTTTGAATTCGATGAATTGGGTGAGGTAAGAGTTTTGAATTGAGAAATTTGAGAAACTTGAAGTGTGTTCTTAAGCTGGGTTTTAAGGAGGTACTAACCTACTGTGAGAAATTTGAGAAACTTGAAGTTTGTTCTAGAAATGTGCCCTGGATTGATGTTCGTTGATGTTTATTCACTGTCCAGAATGTATTAGGTCTAGTGGTTATGGTTTGTTTGCTGGCTTTGGTACTTTAAAATCATTTGAGTTTTTTATTTTATCTGCTGCCAAGCAGATGAAAAGATGAGTGTGATTTATCATGTTTTGTGTCCACATAGTCATGAATTTGATATATTGTTCTGCTGTAATGAGGATCCTAATATGGTGGAAATGCCCTTTTAGTTAGGATTTGAGTCTTACGACCTGAAATTTGTCTTTAAGGCGATTTGTTGATATTGATCTCTAGTGCCAATGCGTGACCCATATATAATGAGAATTTAGTTTGTTTGGTTTCCTGCAGTGATTACATGGCATCTAAAATTTATTATTTACTGTTTATGTCTTGTGGTATTGTATTTCAGACATTTTCTTCTATCTTGTGACTGTAGGTTCATGGAATTGATCTTGTGACTGTTTGTAGAATCAACTGATTAATCTTGTTTTTTTAGGCAGTTATATATTTTTTAACTGGATTTAAAAGGCATATCATTATATGTATACCATCTTTAATCTTGTACAAATAGGTTTTCCTGTCCTTCCTGCTAATCCCATAAAGGAAGCAGCGGCTGACGGTGGTGGACCGAGAAGAGGTGGCGGTGGCGGTGGGTCGGCGGGATGGAGGGGTTAACGAGGTATTGGGTTGGGGTTTTTTAGAGAGAGGCAAGAGACTCTCTCTCATCATCAAATAGATACTTTGTGTTTGATTAATATAATTTTTAAGATGTTTTTATCTTATTTTTATGTGATTATTTGATCAAATTATTATTTTATCTTAATTTTTATGAGATTTTTTGATATTATAAATACTTACATAAATCGAGATTATAATTAAAATGTAATAGAACCAAACCCTGCGAAATACTAATACAACACAAGGGGCCGAAATTCTGGCACGGAAACTCTCATTTGAAGCAAACTTGGATAGAACCTCCATCGGATTTCCTTTTAGTAGAGATGGCCCTCGAATTCCGTTCCTCTCCTTTGCTGACGACATCATTATTTTCTCAAAAGGTAGCGTGGATGTCGGGCTTAGAGTGAGATCAATAATTGATTCATACTGTAAAATTACTGGATAAAAAGTTAATTATCATAAATCAAGCTTCCAATCCACAAAAGGCATCTGCAGCTCGAACCATAGGATTCTAGAGCTACGTAACTACTTAAATATTACAAATGAAAATTATTTGGAAAAATATCTAGGGTGTCCATTTATCAATGGAAGAGTAAACAAACACACGTTCGAAGATATCATCTGGAAATCTAAAGAACAATTAAGTAAATGACATGCAAACGCTCTATTACAACATGGGCGAGCAATCTTAATCAACTCCAATTTATCAGCGAAGCCGCTGTATATTATGCAAAATTTCATGCTCCTCGCCGCAATGCACAAAGACTTGACCAGATTAATCTTACTTTATTTTGGAATAAGGATCTTCAACATCGACCGCTAATAAGTTGGGATATGATTTGTATACCAAAACAGTGTGAGGGATTAGGGATTCGGAAATCAAAAGAGATGAATGAAGCCCTCCAAATGAAACTCTTATGGAAGATTCTGGCGGAACCGAATAATGTCTGGTTCACTTTGATTAGACACAAATATCTTCGTTCTACCAACATTTTCGAATACACGAAAAGTGGGGCTGTCTCCTGCCAGTGGGCCAAGCTGACAACTCTAATCGACAAATTTAAGACAGGGCTTATCTAGTCCATTGGAAATGGGAAATCAATCAAGTTCTGGATCGATAATTGGATTACAACCTCTGATCTGCTATCTAGAGATAATTGCCCCCAAATCAATAACATATAGGAAACAATTAGTGACTACATTATGAGGGGTAGATGGTGGACGGAGAAGTTACAATATGCGTTACCTAATTGCATAGTAAATGAAATTCTAGACATTCCGCTTCCCGCTTCTCATTTTGAGGAGTAAAGCTGGTGGCCCGATAGAGCTGGGTGGTTTACCACTACAAGTGCATACAAATTAATAACAGTTCAATCATCCCTACACTTAGGGCGTGTTTGGCAGGGGATGCAAGGGGATGGGCGGGATGGGGGTGCGTTCTCGGGAAGAGCGCTGGCATGTTTGGCAAGGGGATGCCGCGGGTGGAGAGGGATGCCAATCAGGGGATGGGTGAGATGGGGCGACAGATGCACCTCGTGGAAGGGAGGTGGACGGGATGCGAAGGGTTTCCATCCCCAGATTGCCCTTCCCCTTCCTCTCTCCTCCATAAATTCATCGTCTTCACTCCCGACTCTTCCCACGCAAGCCAAAAAACTGGTGGAAGCGATTCCGAGCGACGATTCTCTCTTCTCCTTCGCCGAAATCTCCAATTAGCCAGGTAATCCCGTTCATCTCCACTGATTGCGTGTTTATGGCTGTGTTTCGAATCCATTTTCATGAGTTTTCCAGTTTTCCCCCAATTTGATTGAAATCCTAAGGGTTTTTGTTCAAAGTCGTGATTTTAGGGTTTCCATTCGATTGAAAAATCTATGATTTTGGCTTCTTGTTTAGGGTATTAGGCATTTACATTCAAAGGTTCGAGTTTTCCCGCCATATAGCAACGACAAGTGAAATGTATAGGATTTGTCAGTGACATGGGATTTGTCTGACAATATGTGCTTGCTTTGATGGCTATGTATCCCATAATTGGTTTGATGAATTTTGTCAATAATGAGATATATGACGACATCTTTGTCTAAAGTCGTTGTTCTTATACATATTCATCATCTTCTAAGTGTGTGATTGTCAGATGTTTCTTGTATATGATATCTGATTTTGGGTTCTTTGTGAGGTTCAATGTGCTCCTTATTCCCTGTATTCAAGATCTGACTTCAGGTTTGTTATATGGGCCGGTTATGGTTACTGAATATTTTTATTTATTTATCTGCTTGTGTCTGAAAAAGTTGAAGTTCTTTGTTGCAATTGAACTGGAAGATATATTGGCTGGTATGTGATGAATGTTATCAGGTGATTTGCTAAATAGGCCATTTGTTAAGGTTGACATGCTTAGTTGGTGTATTTTTGTACTTGGCCATAGTTACAACTGACAGTTCTCAATGCTTTCTGTATTTTCTGCGTGCTTATCTATGTAAAGTTATGTTTTAATGTTTAGGTTTATCAGGAGACATACTTTAATGTAACATAAACATATGATTTCTGTAGGTTTATGAGGATTCTGTAATACAGGGTCTTGACTAATTAGCACCTCTGACTTTTGGGACCCTTTTGCTAAGTTATGCTAGTCTCCAAATGTATCGGACTTCTAAATTTTGCAGGCAGTTATCTTTCTTGGAACATTTTTTGTTCATTTGCATTCACTTTATAAGAACATTTATCGTTTAAGATACTTAAATATTTTGCATATTTGGCCATGGAAGTGAGCCACTTCACCAATGTTACCTAGGATTCAAATGTTGCATGCCAAGGAAACAACTTAATAAACTGCCAAGGGAAAGTTAATTTTGGAATACCTAATGAATGAGTTGGTACAGAGTTCACTTAGCTAAAAGTAGCATTCCTATGATTTTAGTAGAGGGGATCTTCTCTCTGATGCTTCTGATCAGTGTTGCTCTTAGGTTCAGAAGTCATTTATGTTTTGTTTTCCCCCCTTAGCAAGTTAATCATACATATAGTGACCTCTAGTCTTTTTATTGAACATACCTTATCATCTCATCATAACTATCTAGTGTAGTGCTCCTCAGTTGTGGATAAACAGTTGATGGATTTGCTTTTCCATTTGGTTCCTACAGATTTGTGCATATGGATTACATGCATGCTTTGCTTCATAACTTGTTGTTGGAGCTCTTTCATGAGATTCACTTGAGTTTCTGCTGGGATTTATCCTCTCTCATGTTCTCTTACATCCCCTACCTTCATTATTTAGAACCTTGTTTTGTGTTCTTAGAGGGCTTACTGTCAGCTTTACATTGTCATTGAACTACTTGTTGCTGGGATTTATCCTCTCTCATGTTCTCTTACATCCCCTACCTTCATTATTTAGAACCTTGTTTTGTGTTCTTAGAGGGCTTACTGTCAGCTTTACATTCTCATTGAACTACTTCTTTTCTTGCATGATAACCGGGTTTGGATGGAACTGCACTCACTTGTGATCCACCTTTATACATCTGTGACTACGCATATTTCTTTACTTGTTGACTCCACATAAATTTTCCAACATGGTTAATGAACTGATTGCAATAGATATTCACCATTGATTGCAATAGATAGTGAACTGATTGCAATAGATATTCACTTGCATTTTGTACTTGCATAATGTAATAGATCTTGCAATAGATCTTCTATCAACTGCTTGCACTACCTCTTAGTGATCACCTCTTCTACATTTTCCTTTGTTGTCGCATATGTGTTAACTTCATCCATGGAAAAGTCTAACATGGTTGTGTCTTCTGTGAAGTTGTATGTTTACCATGCTTGTTGCTTTCTTTCCTTTTTCATCAGTCCCCTTCCACTATGCTGTTGGTTTATGTCTATCGGTTTGAATACCGATTCTCACAAAACGGTTCCCATGTCAACGTAGGAATCATGTGGCCGTACTCCGATTCCGACACTGACTCCGACAGTGACCGCAGCTATGCGAGTGGTGACCCTCGCAAGTACCCCTGGCTGAGGACTTCATACGAGCAGGGTCAGTCTAGTCGTCGCAACAGAGAGGAAGATTTGGACGCAGAGTCTGATCCCCGTGACCCCGAGCAGGTCAAGGAGGATAATGCACTGTGGGCATACGCCGCCGACGAACTGAAGGAGCTCCGGGCCCGGGGGCTTCTGTCCCAGGACGCCCTAAGGGAGCAAGCCCTGGCTGCAACAAACACCCAGCTGCAGGAGAGAAGGGACAGGGAAGTCTCCCTCACTAACAGGCTCGTCGTTTCCGAGGCGAGCAACAACCACCTCACGCAGAGGGTCGCGGAGGTCAGCTCCTTCATGTGTGGGCGCTGGGTGGAGCACGCAGGGGACCAGCTCCGGGCTGAGAGGCTCTCCCGCCTCAACAGGCTCCTCGGCTGGATTATCCGCTTCATGGTGGCGATCTTTCTGCCTCTGGTCACCAGGCGCTAGTTCATCAATCTTCCCCGTCATGTTGTTACCCCTTTTTGTGCAGAATTCCTGTAGTTGTTGTATTTCGTATCTGGTCATTGTGAACCTCTAGTGAAACTCTTGATGTCTGCCCCCATTTTGTACATGTCGGGGCCTCGTATGTAATGCAGGAACTATGTTTGCGCAACCTCGGCAGTGATTACCTCTTTTTGTAAGCCGAGTGTTGTTGCACCCTTGTCCTAACAGTTGTAACCGAAAATGTTTCCGTTTGTTATATATGCATATTCCTCGACTACTTATACAATGTACGTTGCATTACTTTCATTCCTTTCTTTCGATCATGTCATACACAAAAACCAGTTAACATGTCTTCATACAAAAGACCACTCCTATCAACATTACAGTTCAAGTAGTGTTTTGCATACTACCACAATACCTTAGCCTAATGACATACTTGTTGTTTATACAAAAGACCACTCCCATCAATATGGAAAAGCATTCAAGTAGTGGTATGACATATGTGTTTATACAAAAGGCCACGCTCTACAGCTTCGAGCATCTAAGATTTACCTGGCCCTGCGACGGTCGTTCCTTATCTGCTGAGCAATGTCGTCCCTAAGAGCCTTGATCTCTGCGTTTGCCCCCGGTGCATCGTCGAAAGGGAAAAAGGGGTCATCGTCATCATGTCCAACATCCTCTCCCGCGTCGTACGCGTCTTCATCGCCGTCCCCGTCTGATGGTATGTCATTACCCATCGGCGGCTCCATGAACCTTGGATCGTCTTCGTCGTCGGACTCGGACAATTCGCATGAATCCCGCACGTAGTTGTGGAGGGCGAAGCACGCAATATTAATCGAAATCTACTTCCGGATCAGATACCTGGGGAGTTGACGGAGGATCCTCCACGGAGAGAAGAGTGTGACTTGTTGAAGGCTTCTTTCTCGTTTTTCGATTGGGATGCGACGAAGGTCGGGGGGTGGTACTTCGTTGTCGAGTAAGGAATCATGTACCCATTTCGGAAAGCGTACCCCTTGTCGCATAGATAGTACCTCCCGGTCGGTGGATGGGGGAACCTCAGCGCCGACCTCTTCAATGCGTGATCGAAGACCCGGGCATCGTGCGCGCTTACCTCCCAGCTGGCGGATATGAATGAGAACCGAAGGTCGAACTCGCATACGGCCATGACGTTGTATGTTGTTGTCCCCTTCCTGCATCAGAACCGGACCTGGTCATCTTTTGGCATGATCGCCTCAATATGTGTGCCGTCAATTACGCCAATTGCGCCCTTGAAGTACGGCCAGTACTGGCTGTCGTTCCTGATCTGCTATGGTATCGCTCGGAAATGAGGGTCGCGAGGCCGGATCAGGTCCCCTGCTAGGCCGCGGAACCCGTTACACTTGCCCCCGCATATGGTCTCTAGTACCTCCGATATTGTCTCGGAGATTGTGTACGTCGATTGCAGGAACCGCTCGCACGAGTTTCGCTGACTAGACCCCCATGCCATGGTATTCACAAAGATAGCTACCTTCTCCATCACAGAAAGTTGTGTTGACCCCCGAAGACCGTACTGATGCTCCAGCATGCCACATAGTCGAGTGAAGGCCGCCTTCTCCATACGGAATGCGTTAACGCTCCTGACGTTTGACCGGTGGGTTAGTATCTGGTCAACCCATCGTGCCCCAGTGTACTCTCCAATAAACTGGGGTACCTTATGCACCCTTTTGAAGTAGTGGTTGGAAATGGTGAGCCATATGCCAAGGATGCCTACAAATCCAGCGACACCCTTGGCTTGTCTTTGGCGACGTCGACGACGACGTTCGGTGACCGTATCCTTCGTCATGCATGAGGAAATTCAGGGAGATCGCTCAGGAACCACAACAACGTTACAGTAACGCGCAACATTGCACATCATTGAAGAACGATGAAATAACGCATAACTTTCAACAAATTTATTACAAGGGGGAAAACGATTTCAAGGCCACATGACACATGCGGCAATTGTATGTAATTGTATCTACCATTATGGTGAGCTGGTAATTAAAAGCAATAATAAACAAACACATGAAGTAAACAGAGACATAAGTCTTCCACAAACATTCTAAACTGTCTCCTTATTTGTGAACTGAGGGGGCTAGGCGGACAATGTTCTCGTACGTGCGGAAAATGGAAGGCTCGTCGATGCTCAGTCTAGGTGGATGGCGCTCAGCTGCTGACCGTCGTTGGTCGAATACAACCACCGAAGCCACTTCAGGCGGGCGACGTTGCTGTCAAGCTTAACGAACACCTCACGTCGCTCGGGTGACTTGATGATGGCTAAGCTGAAGCACCATAGGGGGTCTCCTTCGGCAAAAAGGCCCTCCCCAACCATCGACCTCACCACATCCAAGACTTCTTTCATTGTGTCTTGGGGGGCATTGGATGAAGATGATACCTCATCCTTCGTTATATCCTTTTTCATCAGGTCAATGATGTCACGCGTGCTGTCTTTAATGACCCCGATGCTGCGCTCCAACAGCCTGGTCCCCTCCGAGACGCGAACATTGCGCTTGGAGCCCCTATGGGAGGAAGTCGTCTCGGAACCTGGGCCTCGCTTAGGCCGAGACTGCTGTGACGCCCCGGTGCTTGGAGCTCCAGCCGGTCGGCTAGAGGGTGAGACATCGTCGTCCACAATGCCCTGGAGAACGTTGGTCATGGAGGGCGTTCCCGCCTCAGCGCGAGGGGTGTTGAAAAGCTCGTCGAACTCCTCTTCAACACCCTCATATTGTGACCCATCAGGGGTGACCCTTGCGTCGGGGGCAGCACCATCGTCATCAACATCATCGTCCGAGAGGTCCTCAAGCCTCTCCTTCTCAGCCTCGTTATGTGCCTGCGCAGCCATAGCTTCCGGGTCCATGGAGGGGGCGACACAATACTCACCGGTGGCTACGGTGCCTCCGAACACCTGGTCGAACAGCTCTTCCAATTCCGGCGGGATCCCCTTCTTCCGAAACCTGGCGAATTTGCTATCCTCCTGCGCAATTCAAGTCACATGACGAGTTTCGGTTCATTGCAGTCTCTCTTGCATTGACGTAAGGGAAAGGGAAGGCGAGCACATCATACCTTGATTTTCTTGTCCCACCATTCGTCAGGTGCCTTTACGGTGCCAGCGGCCTGATCCCAGCCGAGTCCGGTCTCCCCTTTTTTCAACTTACCCCAGGCTAGGTAGATCCTCTTCATGTCGCGAGTTCGGTTCTTTAGAGTGTATTGGTTGCACCTCTTACCAGTGGAAACCTCGAATGCGGTGTTGATGGGCCCCCATTTGAAGGATTGATCCTTACCATTTTCCCGCTGATAATCGAGGAGACAATGCATTAGCTTCTTAGTCAATTCCAAAGACCAGTAGAAGGCAGGGGGACGTAGTTCTTGTCCTCAAAACCAGACGCTGCTTTCTTTGCCTTCCCTTTACCCTTTCCCTTGGCTTTGCCAGAGGATTCCATGTGGGCAGGTCCCATACAAGAATTGCACGAGTTTCGCTAGTATATCGAATGAATACGTCGGTTTTGTGTTCGGAAATATTACGACAGCAGGAGACAATCAGTACACGGAAGAAATAATATCAATATTAAGACCGAAACTAAAACACCCATCAAAGAAATAATTCATTATCCTTATTCTTTCACAGTATGCCGGAGTTTCCTCTCAAGCAGAACAACCCAGTGATGCAATTCAATCGACCAAAAATGAGTTGCCAGCTCGATACAACGTTACGAGGGATAACTCTAAATTGTTCTATTAGCCGACTACATCGCCAATTCCATAACCCTAAATTCAAAAATGTTAACCCTAAGCGAACATGGGTTATGTAGAATCTCGTTGGGATTATTCCCCTTTTCCAAATTGAACCCCCAATCTGCTCTGAACAAAATCAGAATACCCTCTACTGACCAGTGCATCGAAAACCCCTTTTCATATATTGCATAATTCCCCGATTAGAGATGAAAAGAGAATCGACATCGAAAACCATTGAGAACTCAAGGAACATCGTACAAGTAGGGATTCAGGACTTACATGGAGTCCGACGTCGATGCCGCAGTCGGTTGCGCTGGGGATCCTCGGAGGTGCTGGTGGCTGCTTTCGGCGTGAAGGTCGCCCATGCGACAACGTACGTCTTCCCACTCTCCTCTCGAGCTAACGTCAACTGGAAAGTGAAAATGTGAAGATGGGGGGTTGAAGTTGAGGGGTATTTTTGAGGGGTAATTTTGTCTTTTCAGGTGAAATAGTGGGGGCAAATTTGTCTTTGTCAGTGTCATCCATCCCATAAACTTTAAACCAAAACCAAACACGAACGGGATTAAACTGGATTAAAAACTCCACCTCTTCCACCTCGAGATTCTATCCCCATCCCTTCCACCCCCAAAAATCCATCCCGATCCACCTACTCCCACCCCGTTGCCAAACACGCCCTTAGACAACGATGCCTGGATATAGAAAGTGAACATTCCACCAAAGGCTAAAAATTTTCTTTGGAAGGTTTCTCATAATGGTCTCCCTACTGCTTTTATGCTTTCCTATAGAGGTGTCTCTATCCCTTCCACGTGTAGTCTGTGCAACGGTGCGGTTGAAGATGAAGTCCACCTCCTACTCGAATGTCCCTTTGTACGCTCTATCTATCAATTCACTTTTTCGTGTACAATCAACTATTACAAGCATGATAGTTCATTCTCGTGACATTAAACCTATCCTGTCGTTCACTGGGAACGATATCAATTCGTCGGCCAAGGAGGTGCTTGCCTTTTCTTGGTGGTATGTCTGGTATATTCGAAACCAACATTTGTTTCAGCAGGTCCCCATTCCGCGGAAAGACATAGCTTTACGCTTGACTAACTTCCACATCGATAATTTGAGTAAAACTGCCTTGCTAGAGGCTGGTATAGACGAGGAATTTCCCATACTCCCCCATAACTCCAACCCCCCGAAAAAGAAAAAGAATCAAAGAAGGCTTTTGTGGCGCAAACGCTCAATGGGTATACACTTAAGCTTAATTTTGATGGATCAACGCTAAGTCGCTAACAAATAATGACAGTATGACGGGTGCCATAATCTGGGATTGGAATGGTTAACCAATACGAATGTGTTATAAAAAAACTTGGTAAACAAAGCCCTCTCAAAGAAGATGCATTTACTCTTAAAATGGGAATCCAACACGTTTTTCAACTCAATATTGACAAAATTAAAATCGAAGGCGATTCTAATATAATCATTGACCACTTAAACATAAAAATTAAATGTCATTGGAAAATTGAGCTAATTTTATCTGATGTAAAACTTCTTCTATCGACTTTAAAAGAAGTTTCCTTCTTTCATGTGTCCCGTTTGGACAATAGAGTGACTGATAATGTTGCACATCTTTACCACTCTGTCTGGGAGTCGATATTCACAACGATTTAGATCTTTTAGACCTTATCCGTAAAGATGCTGCCGGGTAGAGCTTGCTAGCCCAAATCTTTTCCTAATTAAAAAAAAAATACAACACAAACTCATTTTATATTTTTTTTGCATATCTGAATAAGTGAATATCATCCTGGGATTGTGGAAAATTCTGGAATGAATAAAATACTAGGGTTACTGTCAAATTTAATAAATATCGTCCCACTGGGCTCTCAAAGTCTCCAACCACCCCCACCTCCACACGCCTCTCCCAAAACTACTAGAAAAAGGCAGTCATGTTAGCACCCCCTCTCCCTCCTCCCTCTTCCTCCTCCGCGCTTCTCAGAGCTGCTCGTCTCCGCTTCGCCTCCTCTCTCTCCTCCCCCTCCACGCTCCCTAGGCCTCCTTCTTCGTTCTCGTTTCAGCGATCGCCGACCTTATCCTCTGCGCTACCCTCTCTCCGGTGCTCCGCTCCCCGCTGGAGTCACGGCGTTGGCTGGAGGTCTCCTGTCAGCCTCAGAGCTCAGATCAGGACCGCTACTCCTCTTATCGAACGCTTTCAGCGCAAGATCGCTACCATGGGTGAGCCCCTCGATCTCTTGTTGCTACCGGTTTTTTGTTCTCCTATCATCCGATGCATTTCGCACGTGTTTTTAGTTCATTTGATGATTGTTTTGTTGATCTTATCTTTTTCGTTTCAAAAGCCACTTTCCTGTAGTGGATAGATAGTAATTATTAGCTCAGCGGTCCACCATTTCTCTTATTACGATTGTGTTGGAAGATGTGCCGTGAACGGCTACGCAACAGTGCTCTGTTTGAATTTTCTGTATATTGCAAGATCGTAATACGCAGAATTCTCTTGGCAAATGTATGTGAAATTTAATAGGATCCTATGTTGTGAAATGAATGCTTTCACAGTTTCACCCCGGCTAACTGCAATTCTGGTTTAATCTGTTGTCCCTATTCTCCTATTTGCTTATGCTTGATTGCTCAAGTGTATCTCAATTTGTAATCCTGTCTGAGGTGAGAGAGAAAGGAATTTATTGAAGTAATCTGGGAATGTTTTTGGATTGTGCTTATTTTGTTGAACTTTGTCCTGGATGCATGACGCTTTCTGATAAATATCTCACTCACTCTGAGGAGCTTTGGTTTTATTCTGTACTTTACTTCATTAGTTGCTTTTGGATTCTCGCCATGCAGCTTCTACTTCATACAATTGGATCCTCAATTTTATAGTCTTTCGATGTTTTCTTTAGATGTTATTTTGACGTTCTGTTCCCACATAAAAGGAAGTCATTGATTTTTACAAACTTGTGAAAGTTAGTATTTGTTGATTTTTCGGCAGCATTTTATATCGTAATTCATGTATTAGCGAATAACGATTGAGTGATATGGGGGTTTTGTTGTCTTTCAGCTGCTGAGGATCCTTTCAAGGAAATACTTACCAGTCTTCCCAAGCCTGGTGGTGGTGAGTTTGGAAAGTTCTACAGTCTGCCAGCTTTGAATGATCCAAGGATTGGTAAGAGCATCTGGTTGTTATCTTACATGTTTCAATTTCATGGTTGTTTGTTGGAAAATCTGCTCCGTAAGATCTCTATTTTGCTTGGTTTATGAGATTACTTCCCCTTTTCTTTGCAGAAAAGTTGCCATACTCCATTAGGATTCTTTTGGAATCTGCTATTCGTAACTGTGATGGCTTCCAAGTTACTAAGGATGATGTGGAGAAGATCATTGATTGGGAAAACTCTGCACCAAAGCAAGTTGAAATCCCATTCAAGCCTGCTCGTGTTCTTCTTCAGGTTCTTGGCATGCCCTGTGTCAGAAAGTTGTTTCAGCATGGTTTCTGTTATAAAATGGATATCTGAAAAAATATTTTTTCACAGGATTTTACTGGTGTTCCAGCAGTGGTAGATTTGGCTTCTATGAGAGATGCAATGAATAATCTTGGTGGTGACCCAAATAAGATCAACCCATTGGTAGAGTGTCTTCCCGCCTCTCATTATTATCACTTGGGACAATTAAGTCAGCTATAATTTCCATGAGGCATACTTTGCTTTAGTTTAGAAGTTTAAAGATTGACAATCAACGGCTCAATATTGATTTCCATTACTCATTGATTTGTGTGACCGATGACCATAATGTATCTTAGCTCCTAATTGCATGCTATTTAACAGGTTCCAGTTGATCTTGTAATTGATCATTCAGTCCAAGTTGATGTGGCAAAGTCAGAGAATGCAGTGCAGGCAAACATGGAGCTTGAGTTCCAAAGAAACAAAGAGAGGTTTGGATTTTTGAAATGGGGATCCACTGCTTTCCAGAACATGCTTGTTGTTCCTCCTGGCTCTGGTATTGTCCACCAGGTGAGAAATCCTATTGTCTCTTCTGAATGATTTTCCTTCTGTATCAGTATGTCAATAAGCAGTGAGTCAAAACATTGCATCAACTTCTTACCTTCTACAATCTAATAGCCTGTAAAATCTCTTCTAAATCATGATTAAATTTAGAGCATTCTGGGGTTCAAGGATATCCATTTTTTTCACTTATGTCGGTCACTAGTCATTGTGTTGTCCTTGGATTGAAATTATAACCCTTCGCAATTTGCTTTCTGCAGCTGTAAAATATTTTGTACAGTTTCTGCTCCCTCCATCTCTTTCTCTTGTGATATTTTCCTCAGTTTGTCCAATAGTATGATACTCCCTCCTATCTAAAATGTAAGATTTTTTACTATTCAGCACGTATTTGAAGGAGCTAAAAACTATAAAAAAATATTATTTTTTTAATTAAACTTTTTAAAATAAATTTTAATATTTATTACTAATAAGTATTTAGTTTTTAAAAAAATAAAAAAAAAATAATTTATATAGTTTTTAACTCCTTAAAATACGTGCTGAAAAGTCAAACTTCTTATATTTTTGATCGGAGGGAGTATCTAGTTTCTTATTACTCTTTCTTAGCAGTATATATACTCATGGATAGGGTCAGTTATTAATAAAAGGTTGTTGGTCCCCCCAAGCCAACTTGTGTACGATGTGGATTCTGTTAAACTTGATTAGGTTTTAAAGTTTGACACTTGGGATAACTTCATCTCACTATTTATCCAGGGCAATGTCAGGGACTTAAGGCCCTTCTGTAAAAGGCACCTATTTTCCCAATGATTCTTAAGGTTTCATCTTTTTGCTTGACCCCCCTCCCCTTTTCAAGCTGCATGTTCTGGAGAGCAAAGTAGTTATTGAATTTGAAATTGAGATTTATCTTGACAACATAAACTATTATAGAGATGTTGTGCACTTCATGTTTTGGAGAACAAAATAGTTATTGAATTTGAAAATGAGATTTTCTTGACAACATAAACTATTAGAGAGACGTTATTGCAAAAGTTTAACTTCTTACTCTATATTTAACTAAAGGCTTATTTCTATATGTCAGGTTAACCTGGAGTATCTTGGACGAGTTGTTTTCAATACCAATGGTATGCTTTATCCAGACTCTGTGGTTGGTACTGATTCCCACACAACTATGATTGATGGCCTTGGAGTTGCTGGCTGGGGAGTTGGAGGAATTGAGGCTGAGGCAGCCATGCTTGGTCAGGTGAGTACAAATAACTTCATATTTAGCTTATTATGGAGTGCTACTTTCATAAATGCTATCTCCATTTTTTACAGTTTAAAGTTATGAAGTTGGAAAAAGTTTCCCATTCGTAAATGTAACAAAACATGTTGCTTTTGATTTTTAGGGTTTACTGTTGCATATTCTTTCTGTGTAGTTGTTCCTAACTTGTCAAAAATATTGTACTTTAATGACATGGCCACATTAAACTTTTTCCCATTTCTTTTGGATTGGGATTCTTTACATTTGTGTATGATTTCAAATCCTTGGAAGGTAATTTCACTTTCTTTGTCATAGACTCAATAATAACCTTACAACCTAACAATAAGCAAATTACATAATCCATCTGAACAATCAACTCGATGAAGTGCAGGGGAGGTTTGACCTGAAACAAAGTACCTTTTTGGCAGGGTAAATATGTGCTAGAGCACGTAAAATTTTGAGTTTGTAATCAATGGATTCTTCTTTGCTCTGACAAAATGTTGTACCTTTTCTTTTTCCTTATGGTTTTTCAACTGTTGGGGTTTGTGAGCATCTTTAGGCTGAGGTTATGGTACTTGTATGGATGATTGTATTTTTCTTCCTCAAGATTACTTATCCCTGATGTTGTGACCGTTGATTTTTGCAGCCCATGAGTATGGTCTTACCCGGTGTCGTTGGATTCAAGTTGACTGGGAAATTGCAGAATGGTGTGACGGCTACTGATTTGGTCTTGACAGTGACACAGATATTGAGGAAGCATGGTGTTGTTGGAAAGTTTGTTGAATTCCATGGTAAGTGAATGTGTTACATTATAGCATGTGAAGACTTGTTTTGAGTGATCCAGACTTCATGTGTTTAGTTATTTGCCTTTAATAGGTGAGGGTGTGGGACAGCTATCATTGGCTGATAGGGCGACCATAGCAAACATGTCGCCTGAATATGGGGCAACAATGGGCTTCTTCCCTGTTGACCATGTTACATTAGATTATCTGAAGTTAACAGGAAGAAGTGATGAAACCGTAAGCTTTTTGCTACTTCCATTTGAATATAATATACATAATCAGAACTGAAAATTACAGACCTTGCTTGTAACTTGATCACAATTGAGTTTAATGTGCTTTTTTCTTGTTTACCACAGGTTTCTATGGTAGAATCATACTTGCGTGCCAACAAGATGTTTGTAGACTACAGTGAGGTAAACGTGATTTATTTTTTAGTATGGGGTGTTACTGTTTCTTAAACATTAGTCATTTCTGGTTGGTTGAACATCAATATTTTCTCCTCCTCTCTTTATGCAGCCACAACAAGAAAAGGTTTTCTCATCTTATCTGGAGTTGGATCTAAGTGGCGTTGAGCCTTGTATCTCTGGACCCAAGAGGTATACCATATGCCTGATTCATAGCCTCAGCTCTTGTTTTCTAATAGACTGCATCTTATGGGCATTGATCTTTGTCTTTAATCAGGCCTCATGATAGAGTCCCACTAAAGGAGATGAAAAAGGACTGGCATTCCTGTCTTGACAGTAAAGTAGGATTCAAGGTAAAGGGCTAATGAACACTTTATGAATTGGTTTACTTGATTATTTAATGCACAACTGACTTTATTTATGTTTGTTTGGCCGACCTTATAAAATTTAAAATCTCTACCAAATGTTGATAATCCTTGGCTGGTTTTAAAAATTCTCTCACCGTGTTTTGCCTCTGAAAAGAAAATAGCATTCAAGAGATTGTTGATCTCATTCCAGGAAGGGTGGTGAGTATTAAAGTTAATGTGTTACCTTTAAGAAGCCTGAGTAACTCCAACTTGGTAAATCATTGGTTCTTCTTCCACCATAGTCACACCGTTAGGAGTGCAATTCCTGTTTCCACACCGACAACATACTGTACCACCTAACGTGTCACCCAACTGCTGGCTTTGGAGCAAGATTCGATCTCTTCTGCCCACATTCACATTCTTGCAAAGCTTCCCATATGAAGAGAAGGAAAGAGGGGATTGTTAAAGTTCCATACTTCCATGGAAGCTTGGAGGGGAGACAAAAAGCATCGCAAGCTAACCATCATGCCTTTACTGCTCTTTATTTTCCTAAATTTGGTTTTCTGTCCCTGTAGCTGCACCCTGAGTGCCCCTTTCTCTTTTTCCCCATGTATAGAACTGCCTTAAAATGTGAAGCTGCAAGCGGGTGTTCTGTAATTTTTAGCAACTTCTATATTGATGTCTTCTACAAATGATGTTCTATGTTGAACTCTCCTTTATGTTCCTTTTATAACATATTGAAACCACACAGGGATTTGCTGTACCCAAGGAGCAGAAGGACAAAGTGGTGAAGTTTACATATCAAGGGCAGCCTTCTGAGCTAAAACATGGTAGTGTTGTAATAGCAGCGATTACAAGTTGCACAAACACATCTAACCCTAGTGTCATGTTGGGCGCTGGACTTGTTGCAAAGAAAGCCTGTGAACTAGGTTTGGAGGTTGGTCCTTTTGTATTCTATTTTGTCTTATTTAGTACTTTTTCGAGTAGTAGTTTTTTCTGTGTTGGAAATTGCAATCCTCTCTGCTTGATTAAATTCCTGATATCTGAGTTTTGGTTTGAAATTTGTTTTGCTCATGTGTTGGGTGTATTTTCTGTCAGGTCAAACCATGGGTTAAAACTAGTCTCGCTCCTGGATCTGGAGTAGTTACAAAATACCTGCTTCAGAGGTAATGTGCTTTATTTGGAAGAAAGTGGTACCATTCTTCTTGTTTATAGTGAATAATCATTCCCAGGCAATAAAAGTGTGTGTCGTCTAATTCTAGTGGCCTGCAAAAATATCTTAACCAACAAGGATTCAACATTGTTGGTTATGGCTGTACAACTTGTATTGGAAACTCTGGAGACCTTGATGAATCAGTTTCTGCTGCGATTTCTGAAAATGGTATCACTTTTTCCTTCTCTTCCTACAAGACAATGTTATTTGCGGGTGCAATTTCTGAACTGTGAGGACCTATACCATTGAAGGAAATAACAAAGGAGGGTTTTATTCAGGAATGGTTTTGAAGTTGGGAGTTTATCTTCTATTGTTTGTTGTTGTTCCGTTATGCGATATGATTTGGAAACCCTCGGTTGAAATGTTTTAGTAATGATATCACTATATCAGTTGATTGGCATCTGTTTAGTGCATATAAATAATAGGAGAATATTCGGATAATGAAAACTCTAGAACTTATTTTTTCTTAAGAATTATGATGAATCAAGTTGGTTGTGTTTGTAGACCTTGTTGCTGCTGCTGTCCTTTCTGGTAACCGGAACTTTGAGGGCCGTGTACATGCACTCACGAGAGCTAATTATCTTGCTTCACCACCATTGGTTGTTGCCTATGCACTTGCTGGAACGGTAAATATGATGAGTTCATAGATTGAGTTTCTAAATATTGTTATCTCAATTAATGAAGTGCCCTCCTATACTCAATTGACATATATTTCAGTGTATTTTTATTTCTTTGAAGTGCTCATGAGTCATGACTTGTACATTACCTCCTCTTTTTGGTCTTTTTTTAGAATATTGTGATGTAAGCCAAAATAATGCAGTTACATATCTGGAAGTTGTAAACCTGAATCATTTACCATGATATGGATTTTAAAATCTGAGTATATTATTGATGAGATTTGGACCCAAGTAATGTTAGTATTGTCTCAATGTTACCCATCATCCTTGCATTTTCCAGGTTGACATTGACTTTGATAAAGATCCTATTGGAACTGGAAAAGATGGAAAAAGTGTATATTTTAGGGATATCTGGCCCACAAATGAGGAGATAGCACAGGTATTTGTCTTTTTAAATCAGATTACCTGATATTGCAAAACAATCAAATTTATCTGATGGTTAGGATAAATCTCATATGATATGACAACGCTCTTACAGGCCGTCCAATCAAGCGTTTTGCCTGATATGTTCAAGCGCACTTATGAAGCCATCACAAAGGGGAACCCAATGTGGAACTCTCTTGACGTTCCTTCTGGCCATCTTTATAAATGGGACCCAAACTCAACCTACATTCATGACCCTCCATACTTCAAGAACATGAGCTTGGAACCCCCTGGCCCTCATGGAGTGAAGGATGCGTACTGCTTGCTCAACTTCGGCGACAGTATCACCACCGACCACATCTCTCCTGCAGGAAGCATCCACAAGGACAGCCCTGCAGCAAAGTACCTCCTTGAGCGTGGAGTGGACCGCAAGGACTTCAACTCATATGGTAGCAGAAGAGGAAATGACGAAATCATGGCCAGGGGCACATTCGCAAATATCAGAATCGTCAACAAATTCTTGAATGGGGAAGTGGGTCCAAAGACAGTTCACATCCCAACTGGAGAGAAGCTATCTGTATTTGATGCAGCCACGGTAAAATCATGATTTTGTCCTTTCTTCTGCCAAATGTCAACCCTTCCAGCATAAGTTTTGTGAATTGGCATCCTTTTTGCTTGCATATTGGTTTCTGATGAGCAAAAAAATTGCCTATTTTCATGTGGAAAGTTATCTCCTACGCCTTAGTGCAATTCGTACTTGTGCATGACCATGTTTGGACTTTTGTCTACCGTGTTATATTTCTGGACTGAATTGGTCGTTTGCTTTGTGCAGAGATACAAGGAGGCAGGACAAGACACAATCGTCCTGGCTGGTGCAGAGTATGGAAGTGGAAGTTCCCGTGATTGGGCTGCAAAGGGTCCCATGTTGCTGGTGAGTTCACCGACGTCCATCCATCCTTTTCCGCCTCGTCTTTTTCGTCCTTGTACCGTTAAACGGACATTGATGTGTGCTGTTTCTTATTATAGGGAGTGAAAGCAGTGATATCCAAAAGCTTTGAGAGGATTCACCGCAGCAACCTTGTCGGAATGGGTATAATCCCTCTCTGTTTCAAGGCTGGAGAGGATGCAGATACGCTCGGCTTGACTGGTCATGAGCGCTTCACGATTGACCTCCCCTCAAACGTCAGCGAGATTAGGCCTGGTCAAGATATCACTGTCACAACCGACTCTGGGAAGTCCTTCACTTGCACTCTACGTTTCGACACAGAGGTACACCAGCCTCCTTTGTGAACCAAATTGCTCATGATATGGCTATATAGGCTGTTTACAGCCGGAAGTGGCTCTGCCGGATTATAATTTGTCGCATCTTGCAACCTCAAATCTGTTCTGTTTTGCAGGTGGAGTTGGCTTACTTTGACCATGGTGGCATTCTTCCATACGTGATCCGGAACTTGATGAAGCAGTAGGTCGAGTCTGCCATCTTCTCCTTCCCACCTCTTTTTTGCATAAATAGATACTCCGTATTTTGTTTCTGAAACCGAGGAAAATATCGGCGAACATGTTTGCTTTTTTCCTTGGCAAAGCTAGAACGAGGGCAATAATAAGGAACATGAACACACAAAATTTTTCCTGGATCCCCATGGTCAGGGCTATAGGGCATTTCTTGTGTTACAAGTTTTTTTATAGTTTTGTTTTTTTCATTCCTTTTTCGCTCGTCTTGATTCTCGTCTCGTTGTATTGTATATTTACAAAAAAAAAGGAAAAGAAAAAAAAACGTATGTACTGCTATCCCATTGCTCATAGCCCCATATGAAGTAATTCTGCATTGAGCACAGCTACTGCAAAATATGGTCTGAAATGGTAAATATATAGATGTGGTGGTTAAACCAAATATACAAAAGGTATGACCAAACAAAGGGTCATACAGAAAAGAGGTATCCTGCCCAAAAAGATGATACGTATACCATCCAAAAATCAGCTGAACTACCCAACTGAATCCTACGATTAGACTCTACCTCTGTCAACCTCCAAAACGACAAAAAAGAAGCCCTCTAATACCCAACTTCTCTATACAATCCTCTACTGCAAAATATGGTGCCTTCAAAGGACTGACAGGTCTGTTGTTGAATAGATTTAACGAGGCAATTTTAGTTGGGATCATTTTGGAATTTCAATAGGTTAGGTTGTTAATGTGTTTGGATTGCAACAAAAAAGGGTTTGGGTAAAGTTTTAACGAAAAAATCTTCTGTTTTCATTCGTAGTCCCTTTGTTTGGTCTTTCAATGTACATATCTGGTACATCGAATCTTTCAATATAAACTCAGTAGGCACTCAAGATTTTCCAACACAACGAACAAAACTGAGTAGGCACTCAAAGATCCAATCAATACAATCAAACAAGGTGCGAAGATGATCAATCACTCATAAATCATACTAAGCTCTTCTGCAAGACAAATTCATCCATTTCACAATTTTCACAGCATATTTCGAAGCAGGAAAGGTTAAACCCACACGGCAAAAGTGGGGAGTTTCTGATATTTGTGAAACAAGCAAAACAGGTATCCTGTTTGTTATGCACAATTCTTTTTACAGGAAGCAAAAACCTGGCTGTCAAACAAACCTCAAATTGGGGTTGCGGTCGGACATGCGTACATGCTCGGAAAAAGGGTCCGCCCTGCATTTCGTTGCGTATGCGACTATCACACTTCTTGCAGAAAAATGGGCTAGAAGAGCTTCTCTTGCTGAGGAGTTCCACTCCTCATCATGTTACGGAATTCATCGTAGTTGATTCTTCCGTCCTGCATTTACGAGCCAGTTAGTATGGTTAGGAAGGATAGTAGTACGAATAGACGTTGGAGCTCAAAGAACTCAGACTTACATTGTCACTGTCTACTTCAGCTATAATTTCCTTGATCGTGGAGTCATCAGCAATTCCATAGTCTTTCATCGCCGTTTCTAGTTCATCTCTGGTAATATAGCTGTACGAATAGCCGAAGAAGAAATTGGTTTGTGGACAAGAACAAGTACTTCAGATTAAGGCCCTACACTTCATTGAAGGGTAAATACTTGTACTGTTATAACTGCTGGATTTCATCAACTAAACTTTGCAACATTCAAACATCACTGAGTGAAGAGAAATGAAGAATTAATCTCACTTTGCTCTAGTTTGTCGTTAGGTATGCTGCATGATTCTTTTATCTTACATCAACACGAGTAGTTGTGATACGGAAGAAATGATACTTACCCGCCATGATAACAAAAAAATCCATTATCTATAGAGACGAAATGATACGGAAGTAAGCAGATGATGATCATGTAATAGCTACTTACCCGCTGTGATCTTTATCAAAATACTGGAAGGCCTTGTAAAGGTTCTCCTCAGCTTCAAGTTTGTATTTGTGCATTGTAGCAGTGATGAACTCAATGTAGTCAATCGATCCATCTCCATCTACATCAGCCTGGAAGTGCAGTTACGAGTCTTAGAGAACAAACGCATGTCAAGCAAAACGAGTTAATGATAACTTTTGAGACCATCTGACACTTTTTATTCAAGTGTGTGTGTTGGATTGTAAACAAAAGATAAAAGGGTGGTTCAAAGTAATTTTTTTTTAAAAACGGGTGGTTTTGTGCAAAATGGCTAAATTAAGGGGGGCGGATGGTGACTGGCTAATGCCTAAGAGAAGCAATAACATAACTAATAGCTCAGAAAAGGTTTTGAAAAGTATCTTACAGCTTCCATGAGCTGCTTTACTTCAGCTTCAGTGAGTTTGGATCCTAGTTTAGCCAAACCGTCCTTCAATTCTTCGTAGGTGATCGACCCGCTGCCATCAGTGTCAATATTTGCAAACATTTGTTTCAGCCCTTGGATTTCTTCACCCGAAAGATTTTCAGCAATGACCTAACAATTTCAGGAGGAGAAAATGAACAACACACACGGAACATATAATAGATGACCGTACGAAGATTAATAAAGTGCACTCACTCCCAACTCTTGCTCGATATTCACTATTCTTACCTTCAGTGCAAGCTGCTTGAACTTGTTCATTGCTCGGAACTGCTTCATCCTAGACAACACAGCACTGTCTATTGGCTTGTCTGATGCCTCTCCGCCTTCTCTCAACCATGGGTGCTCTATATTAACAACCAAGTGATAATAAGCAAAAGCTGTAACACACGGTGATTTTTAAGAACAATGATCATCAATATAGACTCTGAGCCTTGAAATAATTTGGGTGTAAGGGGCTCAAAATTGGACCACACAGAGAAGCATACAGCTCAAATGAATGGCATGAAATGACCCTCTATGTAGAAGAACAAGGCAACTGTCAATTGTTTAATTAAGCCTTTCAGAATGTTCACCATTTTATGCCACATCTTCAACAATGTGCATAAGCCATAAGATCTACGGAGACTCACATTTTCCAAAACCTCGTTCAGTGTTATCATGATGGTAGAAGTGAAACAGAGAATAAACAGTGATATAACATAATATGTTTTCTACATGACATCACACATTAAGAAATACTTTATGTCTCCATACCAATATCTAAGATCCACTACGATTGCAAACGATGTCTGCACATACCAAGAACTTGAGCAGCAGTTATGCGCTCTTTCGGGTTCTGTGTCAACATCCTGCGGACTAGGTCTTTGGCACCAGCAGAAATTGAAGGCCAAGGTTTGCTTTCAAAATCAATATGTCCTTGCAGAATTGTATCAAATATCCCCCTCTCAGTCTCTGGAAGACACATGAGATAGAACAATCGAGAATAAGAAAATAGTTTACAAACATATAAGCGATATAACGTTGTCATCAGAATTGTTTTGGGAAGCACAAATGAGAGACAGGAAAGCATATTTACCAGCCCAAAAAGGAGGCACCCCACTGAGTAAAATGTACAGCATGACTCCAGCACTCCAAATGTCAACCTCTTTTCCGTACTTGCGGCGTACAACCTCAGGAGCGACATAGTAAGCACTGCCAACAAAATCTCTGTACACCTTGCCTGGAACAGTTTTCATTGCTCAATCAAGTGGAGATGACATTTTTTTTTTACAGATGCAGCAGCAGAAAACAATGTTATATTTATCTGTTGAACAAGATCGATTCAATACGCCTTGACGGCCTACAATCTTGAGGCTAATATCAGCACCCATAGCAGGAAATGGAATAAAGACTCTTTCTATGTCAACTCTTAAGATAGCAGGAAATTGCAGGCGAAGAAGGACGAATTTCACTAAGCAAATAATGTAATTGTAGATTATATCTCTGCATGCTATGAAGATTTTCTAGCGCCACATAAGTGATTTTGCTGGTGCATTTATAAAAGGACTAAAATGTTCACTTTACCCTCATTAGATTAGCGATGACGCGAAACTAGCTGAATTTTTTAAGCAGGGCTTATTTTTGCAAATCAATAAATTCTCCTTTACAGCCTTGTTTATAAGAATCAGTTCTAGATAACTGATGCATATGGTTGACCTACTGCCAAAATTTGGAAAGGCTAAATTAGAACTTGATATGTTCCCAAACAATCTGTTCATAACCTAACCAAAATAAAATGGTAAAACATGAGAAACCAGTGTTTGGTATCACCCAAGTAGTGTCGGACCAGGTAAAGGAATTCCAACTCGATAGCTTGAGTTTCGAAAGGGTGGGAATGAGATTCTAACCCAATAACTAGCGTTTGGTGGGTGTCCAGGAATTAAAGCCTCATACCCAAATCTTGGTTTGACTCATTCCCATTCCCCATTCCGATATCCTCACAACCCCATATCCTGATACCCATTCCTCATACCGATACCCTATTTATTCAGTACAAACATTGAGATATATGATCCTAGAATATCAATCATCCATAAAAAAAGACAAGAGAAAACAATAAAGGCAATAGAGAAAATCCAAAAAGGCCAGATCATGTGGATGGGATGATCCCAACAAATTGTATAGTATATATACCTTCTTGAATAAAAACTGAGAGGCCAAAATCAGTGGCCTTGAGGAGTGCATTCTCATCCTTGCTAGAAAGCAAGAAATTCTCAGGCTTCAAATCCCTATGCATCACCCCCATGAAATGGCAAACATTAACCACATTCACAATCTGCCTCAACATTGAAGCTGCAGCTTTCTCACTGTAAAGCCCCTTTGCAATGATCCTATCAAAGAGCTCCCCACCTGCACAAAGCTCCATCACAAGGTTCACTGAAATCTTGTCTTCATAAGCCCCCTTAAACTCCACAATGTTTGGTTGCCCACTCAGATGCTGCATTATCTGAATCTCCCTCCTCATATCATCCTTGTCAGCCTTTGTCACCAGCTTCTTCTTGGAGATTGACTTGCAGGCATACAGTTGACCGGTCACCTTGTCTGTGCAGAGATAGGTCACCCCAAATTGGCCCCTCCCCAGTTCTTTCCCCAATGTGTAGTACTGCTTCACATCATCATATGACTTGCCCAAGATTGTGTCAGTCTTGGGACCTGGGTTTGGTGGCGGTGTCCTCGCCGGCTGCGGAGGCGGCGGCGCCTGGTGGTGCTGCGGCGGCGGCGGCTTCCGGTGAGCTTGGTGGGTGGCTGCTGCCCCATTGTTGCAGGTGAAATGATTCACATTTTGAGCTGGTTCCACACCTTGTGCCTTGCTTCCACAAATACCCATGATCTAATTTCAAGGAATTCAGCAGGAATTATTAGGTGGGATTGAAGGAGGATGCGGGGAAAAGGGATCTGGGTTGGATCAAAAGGTGGGAGATTTTGGTACCCAGATTGATGTTTTAGAAGAAAAATAGATGGAAATTGGAGATTTGGAGGGAGGGATGAGCAGATTTGAAAGGCTTTTAGGAAACGGGGAATGGATCGGAGAAAGAAATTAAGGATGGATGGGGAAAAAAGTGGAAGACACGGTGAGTTGACCGCCCGGGGAGTTGAAGTTTGGAGCTTTATACATCATGCGGAGTAGGAAACTACTAATCAGGCCGCCTGCATCACAAATGTAACATTCCCGAGAATTTTTCTCATTAATTTCCACATTTATGTCTTTATTTGGTGTTTTTCTTTACGTGACTCAATACTCGTATTAGACAACCTACTATAGTTTTGGTTATAATGTATACATTTGCACAAAATGTGTAAAAATACATTTTACTTTTTGGTATTTTACTTCAATAGTTAAATTTGTATTTTATACACATCATTCAAATACAATTAATTTAAAACAAAAAAAAAACAAAAATCATTAAAAATACATCAATAAAATTGTCTTACTTTTTGAAAAAGTTTTTTTGCACACGGGAAGGTGATGTGCTCAAATTTGCAACACCCCAAAAGCAACAAATGGAGCTAAAAAATGTCTAAAAAATACACATATACACATTTACACACAACTATTGGAGTTAGTCTTATAGTTAGACCATTTATAATGGTGGTGTGCAAATATACAAATATATATGTTTTTTTACATATTTTTAAGCTTTATTAATTGTTTTTTTTTGTGAACTAACACATACTACACTTGATCTTAGTCAAAAGGCCGAGAAAGGTATCTCTATTAATTGTTTTGAGTGTGTGTAAATGTACATATTTGAGCATGTGATATGCAAATTTGATCACACCACATCATCATGTGCATAAACTTTTACAAAAGGCAAGACAATTTTATTGATTTATTTTTTATGATTTTATTTTCCTTTTTGTTTTAAATGAATTGTATTTGAACGATGCGTAAAAAAATGCACAATTTACCAATGAAGCAAATTACAAAAAATTGATGTGTATTTTTACATATATTGTGCAAATGTGTGTATTTTTAACTAAACCATTGTGGATGATTTTAGCCTCCGTTAATTAAAACATGACGTTTTACTACATATATACGCTTTTTTAAGTGTAAAAACTATATAAAATATTAAATTTGTAAATAATTTTTAAAATAATGTCACGCTTATTACTATTCAGTATGAATTTATCAAAACAAATGTTAAAAAATTGATATTTTATATAGTTTTTATTATTCTAAAAAAGCATGCATGAATAGTAAATAACATGTTTTAATTAATGGAGAGAATATTAAGTTTTCATATAAGAGTCAAATTGGGGTTTTATTTAGAGAAGTTAATAGAGTTGAAGATTCGACAACTCATCTTCATTTCTCTTATGAGTCCTCTTATTTGGCTTCTCACCCTAAGTTTTTAGCTCTCGTTCACAAGGACGCACTCGAGTGGTGGTCTAGTAGGGGCTGACACTACATGATGAAGAGATAGTTTGGGTTTTCTCATATTGGTTATATAACTTGTATTCCTTTAGGATATGTACACCTTTATTTGCTAATCTTGTATTGGTTGAGATTACATTTAGAGCTTTTGATTTTTGGGGCTACATTTAGATTCCAAATCCATTTTGTGTTGGCTTATTCATTTCTAGTGTGCTTACTTATATATCTCAGGGCACTTGTTGTTGTGAACCATTCGACTTCTTCTGTTCTAAAGTCCGTCCTTGATTGGGTTGTCGGGAATGAAAGTGTGGTTTATATTTTTTGAACAATTTTTATGAGGAGTCACTTGGTCCATTCTCCGACTTTTCATTTGCGATTCTCATCAATGAACCATCAAACTTTTTTTGTTGTTTCGTCTATTGCGACATTTTGTATTCGTCTTTCTTCTATTTGTTCTTCCATCTAACCACCTATGTTCCAAAAGTTGATTGTTTTGCCATTGTTTATTTGTCAGCTATTGCTTGGGAAGGAAATCGGTTCAACTAACTCTTTTTTATGTCTTTTGATAACGAGTAAACCAAATTGTGGCTTTCATTTACCAATTTCTTTCTAAATGTGGCCCCCATCACTAGGCCCCTTTGTTCGATTCTCCTCCAACATCTACATCGTATATTAGCCCTCTCGTTGTTGCTCCACCATCCCCACTGGCCTCTCCCTCCGCTTCCCTCTGTCGACGATCCCCGCCAACTGGTTCTCCCTCTACAAATGGTGCTAGATTCGAGTCAACAAAAATTGATCTCGACCTTGACATCTAGTCTAATACTCTAATCAACTACAAATAGACAAATAACATTGACCAATAAACCTCAACTACATGTTAGAAAAGACAAACTCATAGCAGAGAATAAAGTGCTAATATGACACTAACCATATTGTCCCTTAAAATTTGAATTTGCTAATAATGGTGGCAATTATTCATTAGAGATTGACATTCTCATAAAATATGTTGCTCTTGTGTCCTCCCAGTGAATCAATTTACAAGATAAATTAAAAAGGTTATTCCTAATTCGAAATGAACCCATAGCAACTAGCCAACAACAAGCTTTGGCATCAGATTGAGACACCCCTCGATCTCTATTATTAAAGGGACTTGTTGTGTAATTTAGTAAAATTTATCTTGTCAATAATTGTTTCGGCATATTGCTAACAACCCTTATGACGAGGGATTTATGCAATTTTTATGTGGCAACCCTCAACTTTTGCTATTTTTCAAACAGTAACCCCTAAGGCCTCAACACAATTTTTTTTACCGAAAAGAATTCGACGCACCAAACATGCCCGGTGAGTCGAGAGGCTGAAAAGATCGGCAATGGGCAAACCGTTATAAGCAAGAATAAAAACAAATGACAAAACAAAACATCAAAGAATACTACACCGAGAAAAAAGCTAGAGAGCAAAAGACGACCCTGACATATGCAAATCATAATGGAATGGGGACAATGTGAGCCTTCTCTTCAGACAGTTGGAAGAGACAATGCAGGACATTCCTAGGGGACAAAATGGAGACTTTAGATTTGTACTCAACCATCAACGAGTCATCAAGTCTCGATTACGTCCACAACCTTTCTCACGGTAGTAAAAGACAAAATCACACAACTCAAAATAACACCACATACCATCAACATTTTTTGAATTCATGATTTTGGCTTGTTGACATCGTGTTTATGAAATCCATCAAATAATCATTTAGCATAATACGGACTCCGTATAAAATTTATAAGGTTATTTTGTGGAAAATATGAAAGTTAGGCTATCACATGAAATTGAAAACCTTGCCGCCGATTTCCCCACCTTTTACCTGAAAAGAACATTACTTTCACAGTTTTCACTTTCTATCCCTAATTATATATAGAGGCCAGAGGGCTGATTTTTTATACGGTATATGTTAACGAGCCCTTATTTACACACAGGCTCCAAATTCGCCGCCTCACTCATTCTTCCTCGGTAGCAAACCACCGGCACTACCTCCGCTAGCAATCGCCGCCGCACCTCCACCGAAACCACCAATCACCACTTCCACTCCGGCCGGTCATCCACAGCCACTGCCGCTAGAGTTATCGGGAGTTCATTGGCCTAAACCCCTTCAATCAATCTCTGAAAACCCTAGCATCCGCCACCTTTCGAATCAAGCTTCAGCCATGCGGAGGCCAAAGCCGAAATCTCGTCCCTCGCGCAAGCAATTCCGGCTTATAGAAGGCGAAGAAATCAAGCTCCTCGAGGATTGGATCGAATTCGGTAAGCCTGAACGTGCCTCGAACCCGCTCTCTTTGCCTCCTTTGCCTGCGAACTCTCCGATTGGGCGCCTTGACGATGGTTCCTTCTCCCGATACGCTGGCTGCGACTTTTTCAGACAGTTGCCTCTTTCGAAGAAGACCAAGGACGGGTTGAAGGACGCGAGATTTGTTCAGATGACTGATATCCAGAGGGCTTCGTTGCCGCACTCCTTGTGTGAGAGGGATATTCTCGGTGCTGCCAAGACTGGATCTGGAAAAACCTTAGCTTTTGTTATCCCGGTCAGTTTATCTGCCTAGATTGTTCTTTATGTTTTTGCTGCTTTCCATTTGCCCTAGAGTTTGAGTGAGGTACTTGGTCAAATTGTTCATCTGTTAGTCCTAGGTGTCATTTAGCCTCAGGATTGGTCTGGTAATATATGATTGAACGTAGAAAATAGAAATCATGAGTCTCTCAGGGTTTAAGCACTTTGTCACCATCCTGAGATGCCGTTGTGTATTTGCTAAAGCTAGATGTGGAAAATCCCTTGCTTTTGTCAATTTATAGTCACCGCAAATCACTTCTAATTGTAATTTGACTAAATAATGTGTTGCTTTTGCCGTTTTTGTGTGCTCTTTTAGGTTTTAGAGAAGTTACACAGGGCAAGATGGGGGCCTGAGGATGGGGTAGGCTGCATTATCATATCTCCAACAAGGGAATTGGCCAATCAACTCTTTGATGTCATCAAGACAGTTGGAAGGTATCACGGCTTTAGTGCCGGTCTTCTTATCGGTGGTCGTAAAGGCGTGGATGAAGAAAAGGAGTGTGTGAATGGGCTAAATATTCTGGTCTGCACTCCTGGACGGTTACTCCAGCACATGGATGAGACTGCAAACTTTGAATGCTCACAACTTCAGGTCAGTGCAAGACTGGCTCATGCTTGTATTATATGATGAACAATTTAACTCTAAATTTTGAAAATACCGCCATATCTTCATCACGCCAGGATTCCTGCTCCTGCATATGAATAGTTGCAAATATCTGGTATGCCATTTGTAAGGGCATTGTGAAGATGTAATTCGAGGTTTGAGTGGATAGGATGAAAAATCAAAGCAGTAAATGTTTTCTATTTCTAGCCATTTAATATATAGAGTAATTCTAGGATAAGATGATTTTATATTCACATTTTCATTTTCTCTACCATGTATAAAAGGGTTCTAATATTTTCATTTGCATTTTCATTTGTGCTTTATTATGCCACTCATTACTTTTTGTTATGTCATTATTGAATATACAAGATCTTTGATTTTACCATGGATCACCATTGCATCGTTCACTTTACTGGAATTTCCTTTCCATGAACAGATTTTGGTGCTTGATGAGGCTGATCGTATTCTCGATGCTGGGTTTAAAAAGACTATGAATGCAATTATGACTCAACTTCCAAAGTGTAGGCAAACATTATTATTTTCGGCAACACAAACAAAGTCAGTGCAGGATTTGGCAAGGCTAAGCTTGAAGGATCCTGAGTACCTTAGTGTTCATGAGGAAGCAGCAACTGCTACTCCAGAGCGTTTGCAACAGTCAGCTCTGGTTGTCCCACTTGACCAAAAGCTAGACATGCTGTGGAGTTTCATTAAGTCCCATTTAAATTCAGCAATTCTTGTGTTCCTTACAACTCGCAAACAGGTGACTGAACTTACAATTTTTGCTGTAAAATTGTAGAGTTTGTTCCTCCTCACTTAAGTTTTTGTTTACGTGCATTGTAATAGTTCTCTCTTTTTCCTCTCAGAAGTGAGAAGTATTAATATTAGTAGTCTTGGCTTGTTCTTATCTTTTGCATATGTTTCAAATAGGTGAAGTTTGTTTTTGAAGCATTCAAGAAATTGCGTCCCGGGATCCCCTTGAAGCATCTACATGGAAAGATGAATCAAGACAAAAGGCAGGGGACATATTCTCAGTTTTGTGGTAGACGGTCAGTTCTATTCTCAACTGATGTGGGCTCAAGAGGGCTCGATTTTGACAAGGCAGTTGATTGGGTTGTTCAGGTTGGTTGCTGTCTATTGTAAGAAGAATTTACCTCATAGATTTGATTATTGATCTGCATATTTTGCATCCTTAGGTTGATTGCCCTTCCAATGTTGATACTTACATACATAGAGTTGGTCGGACTGCACGTCATGATGTTGCTGGGAAATCTCTTTTGTTTTTGGAACCCTCGGAAATGAAAATGATCGAGAAACTAAAGTCAAGAAAAATACCTATAAATTTTACAAAGGTAATTTTTTGAACCAAGTTATGTGATATGTTGCTAACTTTAGTGTACATCTTTGTAGATGTTTTATTTCATTATTATTTCATTTCAGGCAAATAAAAACAGTTTACAACCAATCTCTCCATTGTTGAGTTCCTTGTTGGCGAAGCACAAAGATATGCCGCAATTAGCTCAAAGGGCCTTCATCACATATCTTAAATCTATCAGTAAAGAAAAAGATAAGGAAGTTTTTGATGTTACGAAACTGCCTATTGATGAGTTCTCAGCATCATTAGGCCTACCAATGACTCCCAAAATCCGGTTCTTGAACCGGAAAGGTGAAAGTAAAAACATTTCCCCTGTAACTACCCTCGAAGTGGATAATGGTCCACTTGAGTTGCTTGATGGTTCAGCAGAAAATGACAATGGCTTCAAGGAGGAAGAATCTGATAATGACCTCTTAAGAGATGATATTGTCCCTGTGGCAAAGCGGGACGTAACTGAGATTGAAACAGTAGTGTAAGATTCTTCCCTTGTCCTTTTTATCAATATCAACGAGTTGATATGAAAAGCTATAACATTGTTTGCTAGTTCTACGGTTCAATTGTAAGGCATTTCTAGAACTTTCATACTTGTCTTTTCAACATGTAGGCCTGCAACTCGCGTTTTGAAGAAAAAGAAGATGAAAATTAATATCCACAGACCCATTGGGACAAGGATGGTCTTTGATGATGACGGCAACACTCTCCCACCGCTTGCCACAATCGCTGACTCTAGTGGTGGTAGTGGCCTACCTCAGCTTGACATGGATAGAGGTATATAAGAATGTGCTTAGTTTCCTATAAGCGCGAAACGGAGTTCTACAAAATCATGAAATTTAACTCAAAGCGCAATTATGGATAAATTGATCTTTACACGAAGCATAATTTCCAAGCTGCTTCAACTAAACCAGATAGATTTTGAGCTATATTTTGTGTAGCATTTGACAGCATCTTCCATGTCAAAATACCCAATAATCATCTTCCTATTCACTAATTAATGTCTAAAGTATCTAGTTCTGTGATCAATTCATGTTGCGCAATTGTGTGTATTTTGCTATATTTAGGACTGAATTTCTCCATATTTACATTCATGTGATTACCCCTAACTTCAAGGTTATATAACTCATAGCTCGTACCCATCATCCGGACCTCAGATTGCTCACTCTTGGGAAAAGGGATACTAATAGTTCACTGCCTTTGACATAAAATGACTCCTAGGAGGTGTCTCTTGTATTATCGGCCATGTGTTGTGATTGTTATTGATTGGAACTTGGAAGTTCTATTATGGTTGTTTCTTTGACTTTGACCGGCCAAGATCTCAAGAATAAGTGGATGGACATAGATGATTATGAATAAACACTAATGCTTTTGTGATTGATTCATTGCCGAAAAGGTTTGGCCATGTGAACTTGATTTGCTTAATCGATCAATAGAGAACGAGCACCTAGATTCTGAAAGCTCTTGCTTTTGTAAGTTTTTGATCCTCTTGACATGGCATTGCTTGGTTTGATGTATTTTTCTTTTTCGTCTTTGCAGTTAATGAACGGTATGAGAAAATACGAGCGAAGTTGAAGCAGGAGGACAAAATTGACAAAATTCAAGCGCAGAAGTTAAGGAAGGAGAAACGAATGATGAAGAAGATGAAGTTGAAGAGGGGCCAGGAAGAAGTAGAGAGTGACGAAGATGAGCAATCTGGGTCCGGTGAAGAGGCGAGCAAGAGCCAACCTAACAAGAAGACGAAACTGTACTTTGGCAGTGATGATGAAGAGACGGAGATCAAAGATGGTGACAGGAAAGCGGATCTCAATGTTAACTCTATTTCTCTTGCCGAACAAGAGGCTCTGGCTCTTAAGCTCCTGAGCTCAATGCACAAGTGACCCATCTTTGGTCTTGCAAGTCTGAAACAAGTCTCGAAGCTATGCCCAAGCAGGTAACTACAGCTCCTGTTCACCGACTTTCTAGATAGCAAGAGTTTGAGAGCTCTTGGTTCAACGTCATCGAAAAGGGACTTCATCAAGCAGTAGCAGTAAAATACCTTTAGGTTTTAAGGCAAGTAGGCTTAAGATAATTTCCTCAATTTTGAAATGATTAGTTAGAGTGGTGTGTGAACAAACGAATTTCAAAGCATCAATGTTTTTGAATTTTAATTGCATATGGAGTTGTAAGCGATGTGCCAAGTTAATTATCCCAATTTTGAGATTGTTAGGGTGTACTGCAACAAACAATTTTGAAGCATTAAATTTAAGGGTTTTTGAATTTTAATTGCACATGGAATTGTAGCCAATGCACAGTAGTTGATGAGGGTCTTGCCTAGTTTCTTTGTTGTTTAAAATCTATTCCTCCATTGATGAAATCTATGGGACTAAATGTTTCATAATGGTTATACTATATGCTGTCATTGTATTGCCACTTACACGACTGTGATCACGGCTTTTGAAGACGATGGAAATTTGAAGCCGATCATGGCTTCTGATCACAAGTTGTGATCATCACTGGCTTCAGAAGTCAATAATCATGACCGACAACCGGGTTCATAGTTGATGAGAATTTGGGTCTGTTTGGATTCCCAAGTTATAAGCATAATCAATTTGAAAGTGTTTTGAGTAAAAAAATTACAAGGTATTTAAAATAATGAAATTTTAAAATAAAATTCCTTATAAATTGTGTCAATTAATTATATTGGGTGTGTTTGGAATCCCAATGCATTATCCTAATTATAAGCATAATCAGTTTTATAGTATTTGGTTAAAAAAATTATAAAGTATTTAAAATAACGTAATTTTAAAATAAAATATTACATAGATTGTATGAATAAATTCTAAATATTGTGTTAAGTTTGTAATTATCTTATAAAGTTAATATAATTAATTAACACAATTTATAAGGTATTTTATTTTAAAATTCCATTATTTTAAATACCTTATAATTTTTTTAGCCAAACATAACTGGGACTATTTCGTATCCTAGCATCCAAGAAAGATGAATGGGGGAAATACCTCGCCTTGAGTAGTCGAGACAAAAGAGCTTCTGGCTCCGTCAAAATTCCCCACCCCATCTTTGCTAGCATTGCCAAGTTGAACGGATGCTAGAGACACACATTTTTTTCTAGGACATCCAATGAACCTTCTTATTTCCCCTCCCCATCACCCCACCAGAAGTCGCACATCATCTGCTGAATCTCTTGACACGTACATATATAACTCGGGAGGAGAAAACAAGACATAGTATGTACATTGGAATGTACGTTTGTAATCTAAACGAAACTAGCCAATGCAAATTTTCGATTCATTGAGTAACTTGATCGGGAAATTAGCTACAACTTACACCTACATACAATTAATGAAACGTGCATACATGAGCGACACAATCAACTGTAAACTTGATGCCTGCGCGCTGGGGTTAACAACTTAACATGCATTTTAATTTTAATGGTGTTAATATATCCTTTGTCATCATGCATATTTTCATATGCATTTGCATATGATGTCAATTATCGATATTCATCCTAACATATCTTGTATATATATGTTTCCTTGCATGTATGATCGAATAGAGGGATAATGCATTCAATTCGATCATGTGATCGATCGATCTCTAACTCTTGGAGTTGGAGTTGCATCCGAAGAAGAAATCTATGAACGGGACTACAATATTGGTCGACGCTGCAGCTGAGACCTTTCCTTGTTCTTGTTCGACCTCTTCATCGTCTAATTTCGTCGTTTGATCGATCACTTCGCTTTTGTTCGAGTGGTCAGCATTCACTTGCAGGAAGTCATAGTACTGTATAATTGGCTTCACATTCTCATCTGTACGTACAAATTGAAAGATAAAACAATATATAACATCGATCTATATGTTATTAATAAGCAATTAAAGTACGTAACAGATCTGAAGCATGAATTACTCACCTCCATTTGATTGATCACAAGATTGATAATACTTGTGAGAAAGCAACCTAACAGCAGCAGCCTGGTGGTGGTGGTGGTGGCGGTGGCGGTGGTTGCTCGGTAAGTAATCCAATATTGTAGCAGCCCGAATGATGTTGCCATAGAGTCTAGATCTGTCCCGATGTCGACGAGCCATGATGACATGCCAGTGGTTCTTGACGGCGTTATCTGTCCTCCCGGGGAACAGCCTTGCTATGTCAGCCCACCTGTTTCCGTGGATCCTGTGGGAAGACAGCAGCCTCTCCTCTTCCTCCTCCGTGAAGGGGCTCCGGTTGATCCCAGGATCCAGCTGGTTGAACCATCTCAACCTGCAACTCTTCCCTGATCGCCCATGGAGCTTTTCTGCGATGGAGTTCCAGTTGTGAGGGCCGTACTTCTCCACCAGTTCTCGCAGTCGTTCGTCCTCTGAAGGCCGCCAGTGGCCTCTACTGCACATTTTCCAATTCAATTTCTATCTACAACTGAAATTATCAAAGAGGCTGGATCAGATATACAGTAAAGTAATTAAGGAAACCCTAATTTTGTGTAGGATTGGAAAAATGGGAGGGTGGATATATAAAAAGTAGCAGCCAGCAGGTAAACAAGACATGGAAATTAAGGAGAAGGTGAGAATTGGGATTTGGGGGGAGACCGGTTTTGATGCCAACGTGTTGGCTAACAAACACTTTCAATCCAAACACAGATAATTCAGAGAGAGAGAGAGAGGGTTGCTTGATGATGTGATCATCGATCAGTTTTGTTCTGCTTTCAACGTCTGGATCTCCATATTCCAACCTACACCTTCTACTTACAACCCACCTGCAGGTTTTTACACATTATATTTATGTATATAATAGTATCTATCTTTATTAATATGTTAGTGGTATAATTTATTTGTCATTTCATAAGTTAGCTTAGAAGATAGTATATAGTTGTCAGTTTGGTAGGTAATACTGTTAATACATATCTTATCCAAGTTTTCGTCACCTAATTATAAGAAGGGAAAACAATATTTAATTTTTTCCATATTGGAAAAATGTACTCACTCCGTTAATTAATTAAAATATGACATTTTACTATTTATGTACACTTTTAGGTGTTAAAAGCTATATATACAACAATTAACTTTTTAAATATTTTTTTTTAAAAAATAATTTCATACTTATTATTATTAAGTCTGAATTTATAAAAATAAATGTAAAAAAGTTTATATTTTATATAGTTTTGAAAAAACGTGAATGTGTTAATTAACCGAGGGAGTACTAGATATATATATACAGTATGTATTTTCGTTTTGGTAAAAAAAAGTACACTTTTCTAACGCATGTTGTTGAATTGGTGATTTCATGTAGGTTAAAAGATTTTAAGAAGATGTACGCGTATTGTAATTTGATTTAATAAAACTGATATAATTAAATTTTTAATTGACTAATCCTAGATTCCTAGCCTTTTATTTCTTGGCGTGGTTTGGTTTAAGTGCAAAGATTTAAAGGAAATTAGTTAACCCATAAACAGGAAGCTAGGTTGGTAGTTGGTCGTGTTAGAAGGACTTAGTTTAATTTATAAGTACGTAGAGATGTTTTTCTGGTTTGAATCAGCTTCCTCCTCCTTGAATTTGGTAAATAAAGACCAGTCATTCCAAGATTCGAACCGGGGACCTTTGGATACTATCCTCAAGTTCTTTCCAGTTGAACCATTCCAAAATGGTTTAATCGCTCTTCATTTTCAAGTTCCAAGTGAGGGTACCTGAAATGATTAGGTGGCATGAGTTGATGCCTCTTAAGACCCCGGGTCTTACAGGAAAAGAAAAGTCCCCAGTTGTGGAATTGAATCAGCTTCCTCCAATTGCAAACTTAACACACAGAAAATGATACCTAACTAACCATAATTATATAAATTATCTTATTAATTAATGAGTGGTATGCGTGCAATCATGACGCACCCACATTGCGTGCATCGTGGATGCGTATAAGAATTTGTATTAAAAAAGTGAGCTATAAAATGGGCGGGACTGGGATAAATAATCCCACACGCATCCATATTATTCTTTTTGGTCGACATGCATATCCAGGACGCGTGTAGGTTTAAGTCTACCCGCACCTAGCCTCTTTAATTTTTTTAACAAAAAAAAACAATTAGCTGTTACAACGGCTAGTTCCACATATTTTGCTATATAATGACCTTAGATTGTGGTATGGACTTATTACATCTATTTCACTCTAAAAACATTGTATATGTTTAGAGAGGAGGAAGATAGACCTGACAGCGAAGGCGAGAACGTACAAGTATGTTTATTTAATTAAAAATCTATTCATTGTTGAAATTCAAGTTTATAGTGTACAACATTATTTATCCGATATGGAATCCTACATTCGAAGAAATCATGATTTATCTGATATTGAAACTTAGTTTGATGAAATCGTGATTTGTATGATATGGAATCTTAGATTAGATGAAATCACGATTTATCGGATATTGAATCTTAGTTTTGATGAAATCGTGATTTGTTTGATATGGAATCCTAGATCTCCTAAAATAATATCCAAAAGTAAATATACCGGCAAACACATCCTAAGAATAGACATATGCTAAGGCCTAAGAGCGTTTTGTAGTCTTGTAGATCAGTGCTCACATCTCGTATCTAAATTTTGATACACACATAGAAGTGGGTTTAACGCCAAATATCCACTGAGGAGAGTGAACGGCCCAGCTTTAAATCTACCACACCTGACGGCCATAAACGGCCCATTCATAAGGAGTCAACAACCCATTTAGGTCGGCAGGCATCGACAAATCTGCCAACTGGCTTACATTATTTTTTGACAGATACTCAATTATTGATGATGATGCCACGCCGGTAAATCAAGATCGAAATGGCGACACGTTGGCATTTCAATCTTGATTTAGTAAACGGTTTAGTAGTCCTATTATAACTTATTAATAAGTATGATTGATGAGGGTTATGTGGGTGAAGACGAAGCGCAGATCCAAGAAAGAGAGAGAGGATCAGGATGATGAGGGGAGGAACTGGGTATCTCAGGATGAAGACTGAGGAGGAGGCTGCCGCTGCTACTGGTGTCGCCGATTTGATCGCATCCGACTGGAAGGAGCTGAAGAATGCCGCTAAGAAGTTGGCTTCTGACGCAACCAAGCTGGGGAGCCTGGGTTTTGGCACCACTTTTCTTCAATGGGTTGCTTCCATAGCCGCCATGTATGCATCTTCTTTCCTCCACCCCCTCTGTATTATTATATTATTTATTGCTGGATTGGATTTTGGATCAGCTTAATTGCAAGCCCCAGGCCTGATTAGGTTAAATTGATTGGATTTCGGATCAGCTTAATTGCAAGGCCTGATTAGGTTAAACTCTGAAGCTTACTGATTGTGCAGTTTTGTGGCAAACGATCGACGTTGATCATCTAGATCCATGATTGTTAAGTAAAGTCAACTTGAACCTTCAAGTTGACTTCAGAATCAGAGAGTGTGTATTTGTCCTTCGTGAATGTTAGCCCTTGTTTGACTTGAATCTGAATATTTGTCTCTTTCTGTGTCCTTCAAATTGGTTCTTGGCTTTCACCTTAAGCAAATTGTTTTACTTGAGAAGCTACAACATACTTGGATTCCCTCTTTGAGTTTCAATTTTCAAAGTTCGATCTATGAAAATGCCGATTTAGGTTGTTTGATTTCTGGCATTGGCCTCTATGTTTGAATTGGGTGTGATAGATATCTTTTGGTCCTGGACCGGACAAACTGGAAGACGAACATCCTCACTGGGCTCTTGGTGCCTTACATCTTCTTCAGTCTTCCTTCTTTGTTGTTTAACATCGTCAGGTACCCTTTTTTCGATCCCCACTACCCCCAACATCTTAATCTTAACATGTTACTACCTAGATTGGCCTTACTGAATGTCATTAAACCCGTGCAGAGGACAGATTGGGAGATGGATTGCTTTCATTGCTGTTATATTGCGCGTTTTCTTCCCAAATCGCTTTCCTGGTAAGTATGACATTTGTGTTATTCATCATATACTGTTTCACTAATGGCTAGGCTATCTATGTGGTTTCAGACTGGCTGGAGTTACCTGCGGCTATAATCCTGATCATAGTAGTGGCTCCAAGCTTGATCGCGGACACATTGAAGGACAGCTGGATAGGGGCAGTCATCTGCCTCATAATCGCAGCCTATCTTTTGCAGGAGCACATCCGAGCATCCGGGGGATTCAGGAATTCATTCACCAGGGCACACGGCATCTCCAACACAGTTGGGATAGTCGTCCTGCTTGTCTACCCAGTCTGGTACCTCATTGTTTACTTTCTTTAGTCGGATTTTCGGGTCATTCAACTCGAACACAAATTTCCTTGTCCGACACCTGCTTCTGTCTAGTGTATTGTTATGATTTATCCGAAAATCGAAAACGAAAGACATCACCTCCGATGCATATCTTAAGGCCTTTGATACAAACTGCCTGCTTGGCTTGTAATTTCTTGGAGTACTTTCTTCTATTGACATTTTGTGACCAAGACAATTCAATACTCTTTGTAAAGTGGCTATTAATGTCTCATGTGTTGGGGAAAAATCGGGTAGCTCACATTCGATCACCTGTGACTCGGATGGATCAGGCTCTACTTACAAATGAGAACTTGTATTATATATTATGTACACAAGTGCACCTCTCACAAATACAAGACTCACGTACACCACTCGACTCAAGAGACTAACCTCACTCTTTGGTGGACCACACACGTGTGATTGAAATGCTCTCATGCTCAATCGATCACACCTACTAACCAACCTACACACTCTAGTGTATGATCGAGACACCCTCATTCTCAATCGACCACACACTAGGACTCACACTCATTTGGAGGAGCACTCACCTTGCCCGCTCAATTGCAACATGTGCTCCTTATGCCTATTTATAGGTCATGCCATCATTTACAAGGAGAATTTTAGGACATCTCTAAAATACTTCAACACTATAATCATCCATATCTTTCTAGTCTCCTTCATACATTTTCCTAAGGTTCTCCAAGCTTCTGGAGAACTCTACACAAGCCTAGACACACCTAGACTCTTCATGGTTCCGGAATCTTCCATAAGGTTCCGCACACTTCTGGAGTTTTCCGCACTCTTCCGTGTGCTTCTAGAATATTCCGCCATGTTCTGGTGACTTCCGTTGTGTTCCACATTCTTCCGAAACGTTCCATAATTTAGCCAAAAACACATTTTCATATATGTGAACTATGAATTATTGTCCAACATCATGAATCAAACGTTGACCGGCGACATACAAGGGGTCCAAAGGCGGAGCCGTCGGAGGTGGTCTCGCTGACCAGTTAGCGAGTCGAAGGTCCAGGGGACGACGTGTCTCTGGCGGGGGCTAGGGGGTAGCGCTACCCCGTTTGAACGGCATTGTCTACCTGTTTTTGGCTTACGGTCCATTGTCTATTTAGGATTTCGTGAATGTCTGCCGATACTTATAACCTAATCCGCTATTCGCCTGCATAATACAAATCTGATTTTTCTGTCTGTGGCCAAAAATTCTATTGGTATACGCAATGATGGATGTGATAGTCATCAAATGCAATATTTCATGGGTGATCATCAATGGTGCCCACCTACCAAGGATTCAAGACGAAAGAGACATTGCCTTACAAGGTAGTACGATTCACAATTAAACACCACACAACATTCATCAATCATGATAGGTACTGCCAGCTCAGCGTCCCGCCAACGGCTAATATCAAAACTTTAGTACCGTTGTTGGATGCATTTAGCATCAGTTCAACACTGAATTCGAGACTCCGATGGGGTCAGCCACCGGAAAGCGGCACCTAGTGGCGATGCCGTACCCTGGAAGAGGCCACATAAACCCGATGCTCAACCTCTGCAGGCTGATATCCTCCCGATCCCCCAACCTCCTCATCACCATCGTCGTCACCGAGGAGTGGCACGGCTTCCTCACCGCCTCCTCCGAGCCGCCCCCATCCCCCAACCTGCGCTTCGGAGTCATCCCCCAGGTGATTCCCTCCGAGTTGGGCCGAGGCAACGACTTCCCCGCCTTCCTCGAATCCACCCTCACCAAGATGGAGGCTCCCTTCGAGCTGCTCCTCGACCAGCTGCAGCCCCCAGCCACCGCCATTGTGTACGACGCCTACCTGTTCTGGGTGGTCGCCGTGGCCAACCGCCGGAATGTTCCCGTCGCGGCACTCTGTACAACTTCGGCTTCCATGTTTACTTTGTTGTCCCACTTTTATCTGCTCGATGTGAACGGCCATTTCCCGCTCGACATCTCCGGTACGGCCGATCTAATTTAATCGGAACAAATCAACACAAAGGTAATTGAATTGAAATGTCGCCTAATTGTATTTAATTGTTTGTGAAATTGTCAGAACGAGGAAGCGAGGTGGTGGATTACATCCCTGGATTGCCACCTACCGCCATATCCGATCTCCCGACGTTCTTCCATGGAGACGGCCGAAAAATCATCCACAGAGTGCTGGAGTCCATCCCGGTGGTTCTGAAGGCTGATTTCCTCCTCCTGACATCGCTGCCGGAGCTTGAAGGTGCAGCGATTGATGCCTTGAAAAGCAAGTTCTCCCCCTGCACAACCGTGCTCCCAATCGGCCCCATGATCCCCTATTTCAACCTCCAATCCGCCGCCTCCGATTCCGACTGTGATTACTTCCAGTGGCTAGACTCTCAGCCAGCGGGATCGGTACTCTACATATCCATGGGGAGCTTCCTGTCGACTTCGGCAGCCCAGATGGAGGAGATCATTGCTGGAATCATAGACAGCGGCGTTCATTATCTGTGGGTAACCCGCGGCGAAGGTGATTCGCGGTTGAAAGCAGCTGGGATGGAGGAGAAGGGGCGGTGCGTGCGGTGGTGCAACCAGCTGAGGGTGCTGAGCCACCCAGCGGTGGGAGGTTTCTGGTCTCACTGCGGGTGGAACTCGACATCGGAGGCAGCTTTTGCGGGGGTTCCGGTGCTGACCTATCCGATTTTTTGGGATCAGCTGCTCAACGGGAAGACGTTGGTGGACGAGTGGAGGATGGGGAGGAGGGTGAGGAGGTCTTCTTTGGTTACGAGGGAGGAGATTGCCGGCATTGTGAGAAAGTTTATGGACGCTGCCGGAGATGGACGAAGGAAGGTGGCGGAGGCCGCCGAAAGAGCTTGCAACGCCTACCGGAGAGCGGTTGCACCTGGTGGATCCGCTGCCTCCAATCTCGACGACTTTGTTCGTTGGATTTCTTGAATGATGAATTCGTGTTTTCGCCTTCTCAAATGAAAATTATATCCATTTAGAGCTAATTGAGAGTTTGAGGTTTATAGATCCACAAGCTCCTTACCATCATCTTATGATTTGTGTTAGATTTAAACTGAATTACTCAGTTGAATATGTGTGTGTTTGGACACAAGCTGGAACAGTGTTCTTGTCTTAGGCACATTTTATAAATTTTGGTCACAGCAAGAGATGTTGTTAGAACTTGAAGCATCTTTCACTACTTGAAGTAGATCAACTAGCAAAATCTGACCCGACCCGAAAACCCAACCCGACCCGACTCACCCGAACCCGAATCCGACCGAAACCCGAAAATCTGGAGTCATCCGTAATCCGAACCCGAGACCGACCCGACTCGATACAGACCCAACCCAACCCAACCCAAACCCGACCCGACTATGAACCCGACCCGACTCTATATTATTATATTTTGATAGAATTAATTATTTATAGGCCATTTTGCATAACTAGACCAAAAAAAAAAGTTTGCACAACTAGCCATGTCCCTTGTTTATTTGCTAGGGGTAGAAAGTGACCATTTTTTGCAAATAAAAATAGCAACCGGGAGAGGAAGTTGCAGGTGAAGGTGAGGGACATTGTAGCTGTCAGTAGTTGTCAGTGACATGTGACACCAAAAGGCATCATCCGTTCATTTCAGAAAAACTATAGACTGCCCATCTTACCAATAGAATTAATTGGTCCTACCAATAGACTAAACCTGTCTTTCCATACCTGGAGATATTTTGGAAAGAATCTGGAGATGATTCATTGTAACTGATTTGGCGGCCTGTCAGTGTAGTTTTGGCGCCAAAACAGGGTTCCTCCTTTGAGGAAAGGGGAGAGCATTTATGAGGGAAAAATGCAATGATTGCATTGATGGGTGTCCCCCAAGAACATATATAAGCTTGAGAGGAGGATCTGAAACACCATAACATGCTCTGCAAAAAGTGAGGCAGAATAGGAGAGAAGCGGAAAGGACGGGGAAAAAGTTGCTCGTTCATTCCAGGAAACGATACAGTCCCCATCCTACCAGTAGAATATTTCCGTCCTACCAATAGTATACAACTGTCATTTCATACCTGAAAAAGTGCAAGAAGTTTGTCCGATGACAGTGGCAGGGATGACAGTCAAGACAATTTTAAGTAATTTAACGCATGTCTTTTTCACTTTTTTCAAACAAATTACAAAAAGGTCCAAAGCTCTCATCTACGAATCAAAGCGAATGAAAAAAACCTAAATCCGTCGAATGAATTGTTTGCTCGAAAACTGGCCAAAATCGGTGAAATTTATCAAGGAGCGAATTGACCGACACTCACTTTCGTATGTCGATCAATTTAGATGATTATCGAATGACATTCAAGGGTTATTTGTAGTCGTCGTTTGATAAATCTGTCGAACTCGGAGAGGACGAGGTAAATAAGGGACCTCGGCAAATGATGTTGAGGGTACAAAGGAGCCTCGGCAAAAGTTGTTGAGAGTATGAAGGAACCTCGGCAAAAAGTGGTGAGGGTACACAAGAGGCTCGGTGATAGTAGCCGAGCATATATCATCACCTCGTGAGATCTACATGAGCCTTTTGCCCGACAGTAAGCCATGAAAAAACGTCAAAAAAACCAACTCCAATCGCAACAAAACGAGCAATTTCTTTCGTTTTCGTTACAATTGCTACCCATAATTCAACTCAAACAACACCCAAATCAACAACAATCAAACAGAACACACAAACAACAACCAATTTAATCAATTTCAATTCTAATTTCAAACCCTAAAACACACAATTTCTTGAAATAAAAACCATTAAAATCAATTGTAAATAAAGCTTCTTGCCTTAAATTTAATAGATTTGTTGAAAGCCCTCACAAATCTATCGCAATGAACAAGGTATGAGTGATTTCTCTCTATCGTTTGTGGCCCGTCCAAGTGAAACGAGGTTGAATAGCGTTAGTTTTCAATTCTTCTCTCGGGCAGATTTGTAATTGTATTTTTAGAATGGGAAAGACTTGTGTGCAATTTTATGAAAATCGTCTTGTCAATAGCCTTTTTTCCATCTTGCCTAAGCCCTTATGAATATTTATCCATCATGGCATTATTGCATATTTACATGAACAAGACATTACTAATTGTAGCAACATTGTTCATCTAATATTCAAATGTATTTTTGTTGACGTTTGTCATCTGTTTCACAATTTCTTGTGTGGGCAATTGCAGATTTTCTGCCTTTCGCCCCCATGAACTCCTCCCCCAATTTCAAACTTCGCCGTTCACAATTCCTTGAATTCCAATCCCTCGCGCACATGTAAAATCATCGTTGATTCCAAAGACGAAGCGAGGTGTATCTTCATCCGGATTTGTCTATGTGCCATAAACACAATTCTTTTATGGAATTCGGGATGAATCTTGCATTTGGAATAGTCTTTTAACGATCGAAGTTTCTGGATTTCGGGGAGTTCAATTTAGGTTTTGATCGAATTCGATGTTAGGGCTAGAAACCTATTCCAGGAAGGCAGAATCATGCATCAATTTTTGCCAATTCAGCTGCTCGGGGTTTTCTGGTGTGTATTGTTTGTGCGTTCATTTGTCGATGAGAAATGAAAAGATTGCAGCTTTATCGGCTACTTGCGACTCTAGAGATTGAAATGAACAGATTGGGGCCTTCCATTTTATTGGTTCATCTTCTTTTCAATTTTCTAAGAGTGGAGGCAATGGATGATGTGAGGAGCCAACTTAGATCAGCTCCTATACAGGGAGTTGAAAATTTGGTAAGAGAACAATTTCTTCCTAAAATAATATCCAATAAACATATTTTGTTCATCATATCAAAATTTTATTCATATTGTATTTGTAATTTTGCAAACCAATGAACTGTGATAGTTGTTTGTTGATTTAAAAGGGTTACTTTGATATGTTTCAAGTTATATGGTGGGCTTTATGTATCTTTGAGTAGTGTTCCATTCTACTTTTCCAACAAAATATACCTAATTGAATGGTTGCACTTGACTAATGAATTCATTTTCAATTTTTCATTTCCTTTGTTTCCAATCTCCTGTTTACTTATTGAAATAATGAAATCTGTCATGTCATGTCATATGTTTATTAGATAGGTAGTGATTACTCATCAAAGGTGAAAATGTATGTAATGATACCAAAATAAATCAACCTATATGAAAAAAAAGTCAGTGTAAACTTACCAAATTGCTTTCAACTAGAAATTCAAATTTTAGTGAGCATATGATATATTCCTATGTTAGGTATAGAGATTGTTATTGTCCTAATAATCCATACACTTGATATATTGAGACTGATGAATGATGGTGATAGTTATGCAAATTCAGGCAGAGCTGTTATGGGACAATTGCAGGCTTGAGATGACACACTTGAAGGAAGTATATAAGGATCTAGATTTTGGTATCTTTGGACCTTTTGGCTCAAACGTATTGGAAGGTGACAATTTTCAGAAGCTGTTGAATGTCTTGCCTAGGCAATTACAACCTAAACTTTTTGATTGCTTAAAAGAAAAGGTTTTAGTTTCACATTTCTCTAGATACGATGAAAGCTCGTCAGGATGGTACCTTAAGTTTACAGGGACTCTAATCTCCAGACATTATGGACCTGCACAGTTGAGAAGGTATCTTGCCGGAGTTTTCAATGAACCATCTCGAAAGATGGTCGAATCATCCCCAACACGAACTTCTAAATCTTCATATTCTAGTTCCTTTACTGATGATAATTTAGTAAGAATAAGTTTAGAAGCAGAATCCAGAAAACAGGATAACATCCAGACAACAATTATTATTACTATCGTTGTAACGGCTACTTTTACATTCATCCTCACCATTTTGCTCTTCTTATGTTGCTATAAGTATTTTGGGATAAGTTTTGGCAATTCCTGTAAGGATGACAATCCCCATCACAGCATACACATGAGCAGCTGTTCTCATGGTAAATTTACTATTTGACCCTTTCTGTTTTTCAACCATAAGTTATCAGTAACTCTAGTATCCTTATTGTATTCAAAACTTCAATATTGTAGGTTCATCGAAGTCTACAGTTTTCCATAGTTCATCCCATAAGACGAGCTTTCAATCCTTTGATAGCAACTTCAATGACAACGAGGTGGTGGTATTTTGTGAAGGACACGGGGAATCAAATGTTTTGAATGCATCACCTGAAAAAGTTGGCAGATCATCAAGTGATCTCTCAAATGTAGATGCTAATGTATTATCTACACCTCCAAAACTATCTTCTGGAAGGGTTCCTCCACTTTCTGGGTTGCCTCCATTAAAGCCACCTCCTCGGAGAACAATGTCCCTTCCTCCTGAACCGCCTGATGCATTAAGATCCTCTTCTCCTAGAAGGATGGGTCCTCCGCCTTCCTTATCTTCTATACCATCTACCCTTTCTCCTTTGGGACTTCCACTATCGTCATCATCTACTCCTAAAAAACCACCTTCTGGTGGAGCTGAGCCATCTTCACTTTCACCTTCACAACCACCACCACCGCCACCTACGAGTGGAAATAAGCCTGGTGTTAGCCCACCACCTCTACCAAAGTTTGGTCTTCAACCACCAGGTGCTCCACCAGGTTCTGGAACGAAGACTAACACTAACACTTCTAGAACAAAACTAAAGCCTTTTTTTTGGGATAAAATTCTTGCTAGCCCTGGCCATAAAATGGTGTGGGATCAACTTAAGTCAGGGTCCTTTCAGTGAGTCTTTTTTTTCACTATTGTACTTAACCTTATTGCCTATGCGTATGTTTGTTAGTTTGAAAAATGAAATCGTTCTAAATTGCAGATTTAATGAAGAGATGATTGAGTCACTATTCGGGTATGCTCCACCTGACAAAGACAAAGTTGAGCAAAAGAAAGTATCTTCTTCAACTGATCAACCTAAGCTCATTGAACTCATTGATTCAAAAAAAGCACATAATGTATCTATTCTCTTGCGGGCCTTGAATGTAACAACAGAAGAAATTTGTGATGCTCTTGAGCAAGGTGAGTTTCTCTGATTCTGCTTAGGAACATGCTTTTGAATGAAGATAGAAATATTGACATTCTTTACTTAAAAAAATATAGTTTAATGGAATACCATGTTTCCTACTTGGATATCAACTACTGAATAGACATGTGATTGTGATTTTCTAAACAAAATTCGATTTTTTTTCATTCTTTGAGGTTCAATCTTAACAGAGTAAAATATTTTTGAAGCTATGACCACTAGCACATTGTCTAGATACTTGTAAGAGTTAATAATTCACCTTGATAGATTATAATGCCAACTTCGATTATCCCATTTACCCGTAAAGTATTACATCAAAAAATATATAAGATACATTATATTTTGTTTTTAGTTTGTATGAATGAATGATATACAATATGCTAATCACTTTATGAACTGCTCCTTCCATTTATATTTTTAAGGACATGAGCTTCCTGCTGAACTACTTGAGACTCTTATGAAGATGGCTCCAACAACTGATGAGGAACTGAAATTGAGATTATTCAGTGGTGAGCTTTCTGAGCTTCGTCCAGCTGAACGGTTTTTGAAAGTTATGGTGGACATTCCTTTTTCCGATAAACGAATGGAAGCATTACATTTCATGTGTACTCTCGAAGATGACGTTAAGGCAATTCGAGAATCCTTCAAAACTCTAGAGGTAAGGTGTTCAATGCATTCAAATATGAAATGTTTTAAAGTTATTGAAGCCTGGAAGGTTGATGCTATTCTCTAGAGGGAATTTGTTAAGATTAGGTCATTTTTAAGTTGTTTAATCTTTGGAGAAGTGATGCATCTAATTACCTTTTAATTTGCCTGGCATATATCTAATTACCTTCTAATGTTCTTCTGGGTTGCAAACAAGTTCTTGATAATGTCATCAACTACCAATCAATCTGTGATAATTTACATTGCTGGTCCGAAGAACCTGCTCAACGACAAGAACCTGCTTCCAATATGTGATAATGCCATCAAATAACAAGTTTTTGACATAGTTGAATGCCAGAGTTATTATGTTTATTCTAATGGATAAATTACATTTTTTGTCATTCATCTTTGCCTTGTTTTATATATGGTGGGTAACCTTTTTTGTCCTCTTGAAGTTCTCAACGTTTGATTTCCATACATATGGTCCTTTCATCAAATTCAACATTTAAGTTGGTCTTAACTTTATCTGGTACGATAATAAGTGGCTATATGTCCAAACTTATGGCTAAATTTTATGGAAGGACCATTGTGAAGCAAAAGCTAAGTTTTGAGATCTTAAATTGAACAAAACAGTGATTAGGGACCTGTCTTGCAACTATATAAACGCCTAGTAAATCATGAAGGTATAAGATGGGCCGAATTTGATGATAACAAAATTATCTTTTTATTTTGTCTCATGTTAGGATTTTGTATGATTTTGCAGGCTGCTTGCAATGAACTCCAAAACAGTCGCCTTTTTCTCAAGCTTCTAGAAGCTGTCTTAAAAACTGGAAATCGCATGAACGCTGGAACATTTCGTGGTGGTGCTGACGCATTCAAGCTGGACACTCTGTTGAAATTATCTGATGTGAAGGCAGTAGATGGGAAAGCAACTCTCCTTCACTTTGTTGTCCTTGAAATCATCCGGCTCGAGGGTATAAGAGTTGCTCGTGAAGCTAGAGCTAGTAGTAGTGATTGCAATGCCAAATTAGATGATCTCCAAGAAGACAGTGATGATGATTCTGAAAAGGAAATGCGCTCTCTAGGACTGCAGGTTGTTTCAGGCTTAAGTGGGCAGTTGGAAAATGTCCAAAAAGCAGCTGGGTTGGATGGTGAAACGCTGTCAGCATCCGTCACGAAGATAGGGAGCTCCATGGTTAAAGCCCAAAACTTTTTGAACAAAGAAATGCAGAACATCGATGAAAACAATGGGTTCCACCGAGTGTTGAAATGCTTCGTTGAGGAGATGAGTGATGTGGTTACATCGTTGGTGGATCAAGAGAAGATTATTGCTGAATCGATCAAGAACACGGCTGATTTCTTTCACGGTAAACCAGGAAAGGAGGAAGGATTAAGGCTATTTTGTGTAGTTAGGGATTTTCTGATAATTTTGGATAAAGAATGCAAAGAAATAGAAAAGAAGTTTAAGAAGTCCAATAACAATCATACCCAAAGCCAAAAGAAAGATCCTGCTCAATGACAAGAACATGCTTCAACGCAGATCTACACAGATACTCATTTCTAACTTGATCTTGATGGTTGGCAGCACCTTGTCCCAACAGTCACAGGTGAATGGGAGAATGGTGATTTCAGTTCAGATGATGAGTTTTATTAGATTGGGATTGGATGTGCCGTACTGAATTGATGATTGTTGGATCATTTGCCGGAGGAACTCGAAAGCATAGAAGTGATAGAAAATGGTTTGAAATGACAATTATTCAACTGATTAGCTTAACCAGGTCATCTTGTGTATGGTTTAGCAGGCAGAGTAAATATATTCAACTGTAGTGTTTATACAAGAGGAGTTATTCAAGTATCATAGGAACCCCATGGGAGCGACATTATATATGCTTGTGCGGGCTTTTCAAGTTGACTCAGGTTTTGACAGGTCTAGTAATAGTTGATGACATTGCATAGAGTTGGTATGCTGGATGAGAATGATTCACCTGATGTGCCAAATTGTACATTCGGGGTTTTTTTTTCATCTTTGCTAGATTGTAGAAATCCAAATGTAAATAGGAAGAAGTGCAAATTTGCTGAATTTGTAAAGAAAAATTACGAAAGTTACAATGAATATCAACTTTTGAGAGTAAGGTTATCCCCTAAACCATAGGCCATAAAATAAGTTTTGACATTTTTTCCCTTCCACCAAAGGCCAAAATCCATTTTGGGTAAAAAAAAACGGCCTATTTCTAAAATGAATGCCAAATTTGGAAGGCCAAATGTAAATTTCACTTTTATTTCACAATATTTTTGTAAATTAATAATTAATGATAACTACATATACATAGATGGTAAACGGTCAACAAGTTGCACTGCCAACACCTTCTGAATAGCAAAACCAATTCTTTTGAATACGACATCCATAGATCTAGGGGTCATAACATTACTATGCATAACCTTTTGGACTCGCTTGAGGAGCTCGACAACATCAGGTGCCAAAAAACCAAAGTTATCAAACGCAAACGGAACGAATACGTGTTGATTGTCAATACACGTTTTTTTATGTTTGACCACTTTAGTTGCGGCCACTTTGAGAGCTGCATGTCCCACCGTGAATATCTCATTCCCCAAACTAACCAAAGGGGAAACTCTTGTCAAATCAACACAGTCATGTTGTCCACCTATCCACCCAAAAACCAAAATGTCCCACCTTTTATTTATGAGAAAATGGTACTAAATATACCAAAAAAGTGGGCTGCTTGCAAAAATGACACATCCGGCCCAATTTTGCAAAAATAACAAATTGATCCATTTTTTGGCGAAACTAACCGGTACCTATAACCTTCTCTGGCCGGTTAAACGCAAAAAGTAAACCTCTCTTCTTTCATTTCAGCAATTGGAAGTTTCAGAGGAGAGAGGACAGAGAAGTTCAAAGAACCCGTTCAAAGGAGATAGACGGACGGAGCAGTTAGACAGAGAAAGAGAGAGAGAGAAGGCAACCGGAAAGAGTATCCATCAAACTCCATTGAAGCATCGTTCGAATCGTTGCAGAGACATAGAAGGGCTCGAGGCGAGTCAAAAATTGAGGAAGACGAGGAGGAAGTGACGAACAGTCCGACGAGTATCAAATAATTAACCCCAACCCCCCACAAAATCAAGTAAGCTCTCACCCTCTCTTGATCCCGAAAACGTTGTTTGGAGTGCGGAATTTGTTGAATTTGGAATGGGGGGCTTTGTGGAGAAAAGGGTTGAAATGACTTAGAAACCTTAATTTTGTGGGTGGGTGGGTGGGTGGGGGGGTGGGGGGGGGGGTAATCACCATTGATGCAAACTTGAAGATGAAATTAGATGTCGGAATAGGTTAGAATCGAATTGAAAACCTCCATTAATGTTTCGAATCCGGATTTGGGGAACTTGTATAAGGCTGGTAGTTTCATACCGTTGGCATGGTAAAACGTTTGGGTGGGTGAGAAAGTATTTAGGGTTTGGAATTTCGAATTGGGGAACTTGTTGGTGTTGAATATGGTAAACGATAACTGGGGGGGGGGGGATTCGAAATTGGGAGTAGGAATTTCGAAATTGGGGTTTGGAATTTCGAATATTGGTGCAAATTATCTTACATTAGTTGTAGATTTATGTTGTGAAGTAAGGTGCCAAATTAGTTGCAGATTTATTTCATTTGTTGCAATCTAGATTATTGTGAGATGAGCATTTAAGAAAATATTTCAAGAGTCTCCTTTGGGGCTTGTAGATGATCTTAAAATGTTTTGTGTACTGGCAGACATACCCTTTTTACCGGCATGACTTACGGAATTACTGGCATGTATGTTTGCTTTACTGGCGCTGGTGTTACCAACCTGAGACTAAGGTGTACAATTTTTTCACAGGTTTGAAACCCCCCGCAATCATGTCTAGAATTAAAGAAGGGAAGGTCTACACATCGCCGAGAAAGAAGGTAAATAATTGTATATTGTAGATTAACGATGTCTTGTATTTGTGTTGGTGATATTAATCGTGAAGTGTGATATATGTGCAGTTGACATTAGCTTTAGAGGGAGGTCCAACCACTTCTCGAAGATGGGTCTCCTGGATCGCATGGACCAAACCCTCACTGTTGCAAACTGGAAGATGTTGAAGGAAAATAGGCTTGGAGGGATTGTCATGATCGGGAATAACGTCATTTACTTTTGCACCCTCGTTTACTACTTCCTTGAGCGACAACTGAAGACCTTGAAGAAGTGTGAGAGTTGGTACCAAGTCTAGGGGAAGCTGCTCCGATTATCCATTTCCTGGTTTTAGGACTGCTGGACTGTTTTGTGCCTCCTACATTGAGTCATTTTGCTAGTTTTAGGACTGCATGACTCTGTTATTCGTAGAAATCCACCGTATTGTTGCACCCTAATCCACTACTTCCTTGAGCGGCAGCTCAAGAACTTTAGTACTTCGTTGCGTTTCTTTTAGGTCTTAAATGTTTCCTCCCTTTTGATGATTGTTCCCTTATGTTTTGGATTTATGTATGGATGGTTGTTCTGAATATTGTTCTGATTGCTTTAGTTTGTACTTAATATTGTCTATCCTGTTGTTGGGAAGTTTATGAGATTGACAAGATCCGACATGAATTAATCTTATATTGGCTGAGACGTCATTTTTAATGGCAAGACAAAAGTATTTACTGGCTAGTAAGCATAAATCACAAACATTCGTGTTGCACATCTTAGGCAAACAAAACGGACAACCTCATAGTGTCAATTACGTACATGCAAAATAACAAAAACCATCATTCACCTACGCAAAAGAAGAGACGTCCTTAAGACGAGCGTCATATGATGACCTCGGAGACCCACATCAAGTCAGGGGTGTCCGGGACGACTCTAAGCATTTACAAGTATGATGACATGAGGCAGTACGAATCCTCGTCCGTTCCATAGAGGGTGTAGACTGACAACGACAACCTCTTCACGTGCGTGTGAAAACAACCCTCCAACGCAGACCACCTTATCCGGTTTTGCACCTCCTCCTTCGACTTCAACAACAATCCCTCGTGAAGGTCGGTGTTGTTGTGTCGAGGGTCCCCATGCGGAAGAGTTTTGTCCAACACCGCCATCCTCGTGTCGAGTAGGTATTTCAACTCCAACTCGTAGCAACTCGAATCTACCGCGAGCTTTCCCATTATCTTGCTCGTGACCGCCCCAAACGACATGCTCTCCTCTATGAGCTTTGCCTTGTGGGAATTTCGACCTTCAAACACCCATCCCCCCTCCTCGACGTTCCTACCGACCATCGCACACGAGAGTAAGTAAGATCACCCCTTTCTCCTCTGCCAAATGAAGAGAATCAGATGGTCTTATAACTTTCGGTTGACGATAAGAAGAGGATGAGGAGTATCCATGGATGTAAATCGAATACTAGAAGCATACTTGCCCATGTTTGTTGCTATATAATGGCTGAAGTTGGCACGTTGTTTTCTTTGTATGGCACGAAATATTCTGTTGTTATCCCAGATTACTTTTTGACTGACTATTAATTGTAATACTGGGTTGTCTGTCCTTCCAACTCCGCTTTTAATGGTCGTCCTTCAATGGTCCCAGGTGCCCCTTCAGTTTTTTGGAATTTTTTATCCATTTGTGTTTGTGTCTTGTGTGCTTTTATAAGTTTTCCCGAAACCTCTCACATAGCAAACAAATCTCCCTCCTTTTTTTGGGCGGGGAACGTTGAACATTAAATGGTCTACAAAAGCATTTAATGATGATGACTTCATTCCCTCTCTCTCCCTGCTGTCCCTCCTGCAGAATATGGTTCCCTCTTTCTTATTTTTCTCTCGCCTCTTACTTTTTGGACATCTGGCCAATCCCATCTTTGCTTTCCCTTTATTTTATTTTTTTAACTACAACCGGTTACATTGGTAAGAATTTTAATTGCACAAATGACAATTTGCTGCCGGCCTGCAAATTTCCGTATGACAGGTATAGATTTGCAAACCTCACACAAAATTGGTATATCTATGCAAATCAACCTTTATTTATTTATGTTTAATTTTTTAATATTAATATAATTTATAAATCATACAATTAATTATATATAAACTATCTAATTATAATTTTTTATCAAACTAAAAATTACAGTATTCTAAAGACATTGACGAGTTCTTCGATATAATATTTAATATGTTTGTATTATCTTTGCATAAATAAGATCTTTAGAAAGACACATTCATTTTTTATATATTATTATATTTTCATCAAAACCATACCTCATAAATAAATAATGAGTTGCATAAACTACTAAGCTGGTGAAGCTATATTGTCGATGGTGACTAAGCTGATGTGTAACCTTAAATTTGCCGCCATATTGTCGATGTGTTGGATATGTGTTAGAGAGACACTAGTGAAACTATTGAGAATTATCAAAGCATATGAGATGATTATTTCAATTTCTCAAGGGCATGTTCAAGTTCTTTTGAGGGAGTTAATAATCGTGAGATTATCTCCTTCTACAATAATGTTGTTAAAACCTTTTTTTTTTTGGCTACATTAATATAAATTATTCTTTTTAATGTTACAATTGTTTGAACTTTTAGGCAATTTTGTTTTCCAATTTTCTCATGGTTGATCTTTATTTTTTTCTCCTAAGTGATTCTTGATAACGAAACCAATCGTGCTTTCGCCAGCTTGTATGATGGATCCATCAAAATTTTATTTGATAAATCTCACTCTTGGCTTTTTCTATTTTATTGTATTTTATCATTTTATTTGATCAACCTTGAATTCCATTATGTTCGAGAACGTGTAAGGAATAAGCCAATACGAGCGTCCAAGGATCAAACTACTGATCGATATGCTCACCAAAGCGCTTCCTGCTCTCCATTACAGACTCTATAATCCAAACTTTTTTATTTACATAGTATCGATATATCTTGTATAGGTCCAAATTTTTTATTTACATAGTCATTTTTAGTAATAAAAAACTAAGGAAAACAAAAAAATATCAAAAAAATGAGATTTTTGTATACGTATGTATATTAAAAAGAATGTTTTCGTTTAAATATGTTAAAGATCATTAAATTTGTTATTTAGTTAAACATTTTTAGTGCAAAACAAAAACTAAAAGAAACAAAAATTATATATAAAAAAAAATGTGCGTCTAAAAAGATTTAAACCCATGAGCTCAAGGTAATGAAAATCCTTCTTCGTCAACTAAGTTGTCTACGTGATTTTTAATTTTTTTAAAACTATTTTATCCTTACAATTAGTAAAAATTACCAAAAAAAATACTAATTTTTTCTCAGTTTTTCTTTGGAGCTAGATGGAGCTTGAGCCGCCCCGAGCCCCCTAGATCTGCCACTATAGAGATTCTTCTCTTGTAAAATAGCTATCTATACTATATATTGTAAAGCATTTTTTTAAGGAAAAAGGAGAGACAGACTCTCAACAAAAACAAATAAACTAAATAGGCTACATAGAAACAAAACGAAGAGTAGCGCGCCCTTCCCCTAAAGTTATCAGGTAGAATCGAAACAATTAAGTCTGGCGGGACTGAAAGCTCGTGCAAATCAATAGGAAAAGAAAAGGCAAAGGCGGCGAGAGAGTCGGCAATGAAATTCACTTTCCTAAAGCCATTCCGAAATCGAACCTTCCAGTCTCGAGTAAGTAAGTCTTGGCAACGACTTACCATACTTGAAAGAGGGTGACATTCGGCTAAATTCGAATTGACAAGTTTAGTGGCGAGAAGCGAGTCAGTCTCCATCACATACTTTCGGAACCCAACTCCGAAGCAACCTAGAGGCCATCTAGAATACCCCAAACCTCCGTTATCAAGACTGAGCAAATCCCCAACTTATGTGTGAACCGACAATTTAGCAAGCATTTTTTTTTGGGGCCTTTACATAAATATCCATAAAAATTGGCCAAATTACAAGAGTATCCATTTATTTGAAAATTTTACAAAAGTGTCCATCCCCTTGCCCCCCCCTCCCTGGATCATTGACCGTTGACTGCTGACGTTTGACCGTTGACTGCTGACGTTTGACCAGTCAACGTTGACCATTGACCGGTCAACGTTGACCAACTCCTTCAGTTTTTTTTTTTTTTAAAAAAAATTACTTGTCAGCGCTTTCAGATATGCAACTATAACCAGATGTTATGCAAATAGAATACTATGATATGCAAATATTATATTATGTTATGCAAGCTTAAAAAACCTTATGAGAAGAATATGCAAATCCATATGTATTTACGTTTACAAAAATATCCAAAAAAATTACCTAAATTAAAGGAGTATCCACATGTTTGAATATATTATAAAAGTGTCCATCCCCCTTGCCCCCCTCTGCCCCCCCCCCCCTCGCTGGACCATTGACCGGTCAACATCCGGTCAACGTTGACCATTGACCGGTCAACGTTGACCAAGTCTTTCAGATTTTTATTTTTATTTTTTTTTATAAAAAAATTTATGTCAGCACTTTCAGATATGCAACTATAACCCGATGTTATGCAAATAGAATATTATGATATGCAAATATAATACTATGTTATGCAAGCTTAAAAAACCTTATGAGAAGAATATGCAAATCCATATGTATTTTAAAATTGCATTAATATATCTTATTTTCACATAAGCACATCGCTCTACCATTTAGTGACATAAGAGGCTTTAAAATTGCATTAATGTCAAACCCGATGTTGCTAACACCAATATTTCTGACACCGTTGACACTGACATTGTTGACATTGCTGACACTGTCACCACTAACATTGCGAACACCACCAACATTTTCCGTATTAGCTTTTACGTTAACGTCGGCTGACGCTGACATCGGAGATGTTGACGCTACTGACGCTGACATCGGAGATGCCAGCGTTGACCGGTCAACGGTCAACGTTGACCGGTCAACTCCTTCAGATTTTTAAAAAAAAAATAAAAAAAATTACATGTCAGCACTTTCAGATATGCAACTATAACCCGATGTTATGCAAATAGAATATTATGATATGCAAATATAATATTATGTTATGCAAGCTTAAAAAACCTTATGGGAAGAATATGCAAATCCATATGTATTTTAAAATTGCATTAATATATCTTATTTGCACATAAGCACATCGCTCTACCATTTATTGACATAAGAGGCTTTAAAATTGCATTAATGTCAAACCCGATGTTGTTGACACCAACATTCCTGACATCGTTGACACTGACATTGTTGACATTGCTAGCACTGTCACCACTAACATTGCGAACACCACCTACATTTTCCGTATTATCGTTGACGTTAATGTCGGCTGACGCTGACATCGGAGATGTTGACGCTGACATCGGAAATGTCGGCTAACGCCGACATCGATGTTGCGAACACTATTGACGCCGACGTCGAAGATGCTTTTTTTTGTGCCAACGCTTTTTTTTGTGTGTAAGCACTAATATTGTTGAAATTTATGAAGTTACTACTCTTTGTATTGAAACTAAAAATAAATTAATAGTGATCCATATAAAAGAAATACCAGTTATGCTACTATTATGTAGTACATATGCAAACATCGGATTCTGCTGACAAGTATTAGTTGAGCTCAATATAAGGTGTTGGTTGAATGACTTCTAATATAAAATGCAGTGAGATGTTGTGTTAGTAGCTTGTAATGATTATGCACAACCAAAATCTGATTTTCATTTCAGAATGAATTGAATTACTATAAAAATCCGTTACACTGCTGACGTTTAATATAATGAAGTAAAATTTGTGCCTTCGACACAAATTTAGATCGAAATTTATGAAGTTACTACTCTTTGTATTGAAACTAAAAAGAAATTAATAGTGATCAGTATAAAAGAAATACCATTTGTGCTACTATTATGTAGTACATATGCAAACCTTTGATGCTGCTGACAAGTATTAGTTGAGCTCAATATAAGGTGTTGGTTGATTGACTTCTAATGTAAAATGCAGTGAGATGTTGTGTTAGTAGCTTGTAATGATTATGCACAACCAAAATCTGATTTTGATTTTAGAATGAATTGAATTACTATAAAAATCTATTACACTGCTGACGTTTCATGTAATGAAGTAAAATTTGTGCCTTCGGCACAAATTTAAATTGAAATTTATGAAGTAATACTCTTTGTATTGAAACTAAAAAGAAATTAATAGTGATCAGTATAAAAGAAATACCAGTTGTGCTACTATTATGTAGTACATATGCAAATCTCGGATGCTGCTGACAAGTATTAGTTGAGCTCAATATAAGGTGTTGGTTGATTGACTTCTAATGTAAAATGCAGTGAGATGTTGTGTTAGTAGCTTGTAATGATTATGCACAACCAAAATCTGATTTTGATTTCAGAATGAATTGAATTACTATAAAAATCTGTTACACTGATGACGTTTGATATAATGAAGTAAAATTTGTGCCTTCGGCACATATTTAGATTGAAATTTATGAAGTTACTACTCTTTGTATTGAAACTAAAAATAAATTAGTAGTGATAAGTTTGAAAGAAAGAATAGTTGTGCTACTACTAATTAATACTTATGCAAAAATCTGGTGTTGTTGACAAGTGATAGTTGAGCTCGGTCTAATGTGTTGGTTGAGTGGCTTCTAATGCTAAAATGCAGTGAGATATTGTGTTACTAGCCCTTAATGATTATGCACAACCAAAATCTGATTTTTGATTTTAGAATGAATTGAATTAATGTAAAAATCATTTATAGTGCTGACATTTGATGTAATTAAGTAAAATTTGTGCCTTCGGCACAAATTTAGATTGAAATTTATGAAGTTACTACTCTTTGTATTGAAACTAAAAAGAAATTAATAGTGATTAGTATAAAAGAAATATCAGTTGTGCTACTATTATGTAGTACCTATGCAAACCTCGGATGTTGATGACAAGTATTAGTTGAGTTCAATATAAGGTGTTGGTTTAATGGCTTCTAATGAAAAATGCAGTGAGTTGTTGTGTTAGTAGCTTGTAATGATTATGCACAACCAAAATCTGATTTCGATTTCACAATGAATTGAATTACTAAAAATCTATTACACTGCTGACGTTTGATACAATGAAGTAAAATTTTTGCCTTCGGCGCAAATTTATATTGAAATTTATGAAGTTACTACTCTTTGTATTGAAACTAAAAAGAAATTAATAGTGATCAGTATAAAAGAAATACCAGTTGTGCTACTATTATGTAGTATCTATGCAAACCTCGGATGCTGCTGACAAGTATTAGTTGAGCTCAATATAAGGTGTTGGTTGAATGACTTATGATGTAAAATGCAATGAGATGTTCTGTTAGTATCTTGTAATGATTATGCACAACCAAAATCTGATTTTGATTTCAGAATGAATTGAATTACTATAAAAATTTGTTACACTGCTGACGTTTGATATAATGAAGGACTCTTTGTATTGAAACTAAAAATAAGTTAGTAGTGATAAGTCTAAAAGAAAGAATAGTTGTGCTACTACTAATTAATACTTATGCAAAAATCTAGTGTTGTTGACAAGTGATAGTTGAGCTCGGTCTAATGTGTTGGTTGAATAGCTTCTAATGCTAAAATGCAGTGAGATATTGTGTTACTAGCTTGTAATGATTATGCACAACCAAAATCTGATTTTTGATTTTAGAATGAATTGAATTAATGTAAAAATCTTTTATAGTGCTGACATTTGATGTAATTAAGTAAAATTTGTGCCTTCGACACAAATTTAGATTGAAATTTATGACGTTACTACTCTTTGTATTGAAACTAAAAATAAATTGATAGTGACCAGTATAAAAGAAAGAACAGTTGTGCTATTATTATGTAGTACTTAAGCTAAATGTCAACATATAATAAAAGATAATGTTTACAAATAAGATCATTCCCAAAATTGATATCATATTACATGAGATGAGAATATCAAACTTATATAATCATCTAATAAAGGAAATGATAAAAGATAAAACTTTTGCACATCAACGGCTAAATGTCAACATTTAAGCTAAATGTCAACATATAATAAAAGATAAAGTTTACAAATAAGATTATTCCCAACATTGATATCATATTACATGAGATGAGAATATCAAACATCTATAATCATCTAACAAAAGAAATGGTAAAAGATAAAGCTTTTGCATATCAACGGATAAATGTCAACATTTAATCTAAATGTCAACATTTAATAAAAGTTAAAGTTTACAAATAAGATCATTCTTAAGATTGATATCATGTTACATGATATGAGAATATCAAACTTCTACAATCCTCTAATAAAAGAAATGGTAAAGGATAAAACTTTTGCACATTTAAGCCAAATGTCAACATTTAAGCCAAATGTCAACAGTTAAGCTAAATGTCAACATATAATAAAAGATAAAGTTTACAAATAACATCATTCTCAAAATTTATATCATATTACATGAGATGATAAGCTCAAACTTCTACAATCATCTAATAAAAGAAATGGTAAAAGATAAAGTTTTTGCACATCAATGGCTAAAATGTCAACATTTAACCTAAATGTCAATATTTAAGTTAAATGTCAACATATAAGTTACTGTTATGAAAATATAACTTTATGATATGCACAAAAATCAATCTGTTGTGCAAATTGTTACAGCGGACACCAGATGTCATCAACATTGTCTGTACCTCTTAATTTGAAGCAAATAATGTGACAAATCATATAAAAGAATGAACTAATCATATAAAAGCAAATGTAAAAGTATGCAAATTTAAAAGTATGATATGCAATTATAAATTGATAATATGCAAATATAAGATTAAAATATGCAAATATAAATTGATGATATGCAAATGTAAAAGTATAATATGCAATTATAAATTACTAGAAAATTACAATAATATATCTTATTATTGAACAATTATTAGAAAATTTTGTAAATTACTAGAATTATTATAAATTTTAGCCTGTGTGGGATTCGAACCCACATATTTGCGCATAAGCACACCACTCTACCATTGAGCTAAAAGGCTTTTAATTATATTATAACATAACATTCAAATAAACAAATAAGAGTTATGTTCGCGCCACAACCAAAAAAGGAGAAAAAAAAGTAGGAACTCCTAATAAACGGTACAAATTTGTATACACAAATTTCTTTAAACTACCATAAAGTAACTACAAGAAATAAACTATAATAAAGTAAAGGGCCAGAAATTAACACAAGGACCAGATAGAAGGGAAAAAAACAGAAAGTTATTAAAGAACATAAAGGACCAGATTTTACCACTTCGTCCTTGTAGGCGTCTAAGGCTGCTTGTAGGATTGCTGCCGGACACCCCTTCTGCTCCTCTTCAAGCTTCATAAGCGTCTCATAAAACTCCTGTTCCGTCAACGCACCAAGCAAAAGGGTTCTTAACTTCTCATCATTCTGCAAATACTGTAACAAGCACAGGATTAGGTCTTCTTGAAGATGCGCGGAATTATGAAAGTATACAGGTCGGACCGTCGGAATAAGAATGTAGTCAAACATACTATAAAGAAGTAGAGCACTGCACATGATGCCAAGGCAGAGTAATCCCAAACACCCAAAGCAAACTTTTAATAAATAATTTATAGCAACAAGGAGCAGTAAGTGGTCATAGGTTCAATTGACACTTGTTGGATTGAGATTTACATTTACAGTTGTATCATTGTAGGCACACTTTAAACTGTTATAAGATCTCATTCATATTTAGCCATATTATTATTTAAACCCTAGTTATTAAGCGATAAAAATAAAAACTCAATTTTAAGTCCTGAAATGATCTCCGATGGCCTAAAAAGACCATAGGTCACCGCGTGGCTGTGAGTTTGAACCGTGGCGCGATTCCCTATCTGAAAAGGTATCATAATAGAGAATCCGACACCGGATGCTTGTTATCACTTCTACCGAGACCGCATACTAGCCAAGCATCTCTAGTTTCAAATTAAGCTTGCTGACATGATTTTTAATAATTTAAAAACTCATTCATCTAGTGTAAAAAACCCATATCAACATGTTATATTTGCACAAGAGATCATGTCACACAATTAGAAATAAAAAATAACCTATACATCTACTTGAATTGAAAAAAAATAGCACATGTCAGCACATATTCACTCTGTGTCAGCACATATGTTTCTGAATCTTATATATATGTAGCTGATAATCTTATATTGGAAATGGTCTACTTAATTACACAAAAATAATCATATATTGGAGATGTCAGCATTTCAAGAAGATGTCAACATTTCCAGAAGATGATAGCTAGATGTTTGCAACCCCAGTAAAATCAGAAAAAAAAAAAGATTAAGCTGAGGATAATGTTCCAAATAAATTCATCAAATAAATTCAGGTTATGTAATCTTTATCTAGCTGAGGATAATGTTCTAAATTCCTAGGGGGCAACTGATTTCTCTTTTCCAATCTCCTAGAGATTGCATTTTGCTTGAGGAAATTCAAGTTATGTCCAAACAAATCGCCATCTACATCAGAATCGGACCCAGCTGCATAATCTGACCCTAAATTGGGTCTAAAGATGGGGAATATAATAATGATTAAGACACTGTATTTTTCTTTCCTTTTGTCATCACAATAAGAACCAGAATGCATCCATTCTTCGTCCTCATTGACTACTCAAACCCTTTGCTATAATAAATTTCCAAACAAATGTAATGCAAGGTCATGTCCACTGAAAAGTTAAGCTACCATGTTACAAGCTACAGAATATGTCTTCTGCAGATTACAAGTTTAGCAGTAGAATATAAAGATGGGGGCTATTGCTGAAAGACAATATATAAAAGCGAAAAAACAAACTACTCTCTTGCTTGGATGTCTCTTTCAAGAGGAGAAACAAAGGAGCATGAGTAGTACCATACAAGCATAAAACTCAAACCTACAGCAGTGTGTTAAAAACTTTGCAATTACTGAGTAAGTTAAAAGAAATAGATAAACCTGTCTAGCAGACGTTCATGATCTGAATCTGCATCATCAATTGTTGGTATCTGACTATTTATCCTTGGTACATGCTATAAACAGAAAATGACAGTTTCAGTATATCTGCTTGCCAGACAATTTTTTTAAAAAATGAAAGTTTCAATATATCTACACGCCAACCAATTCATGCTTCATTAATCATTGATAAAGAGTAGTTCACTAATTAACACCTCCTGATGTAAGGATTTGATGAAATATGCTCTACCTCCAAAGAGATTAATTGAACAGTTATCCCTAGTTTTACCTTACCCTTCCTCTCCTGCAAGAATCCCAGAATCTAACTTTTAAAGTTTTTCATGATTGGGTGCATATCCAATCCATAAATTGCATAATACAGGAAAGAGCTGACCATTCCACTGCCCACGCGCTGTGAAATTTAACCATTGGGTTATGCTATGGACATCTATGTTGCCCAGAAACCCCAACAGACATTATTGTGGCCACACACGTATCCTTGTGTAAAACTATGATAACTAAATTGAAACAGACACTGCCCATTTTCATATCCGCTTGTGAGAAACATAGATGGATATGAGAATGCAAACCAGCTAAAGCAAGTGAACACTTGGCTCATAAGTTGAAACAGGAAAAGGGAAAAGTGCAGCAGCAATCAAGATTGTGACTGTACATAAAGAACTACATACTACTTACTGGAACAGGAACCAATTCCGCATCGTCAGAGTTTTTCCCCAAGCTTATCCTGCAATCACAAGGCTTTGTCAATCCGGGGGAGTCGACCGAGAGGACTCAATCGAGGCAATCATCTTCAGGCACCCAAAGATGGAGTCGGAGAGACGGAATTGAAACCGCCGGTCGGTTATGCCCTAGATCTTCGATAATCGGAGCGAGGAGGAGGAAAGGGGAGAAGGTGCTGCGGCGGAGCGAGGAGGAGCCACTTCCTCTCACAATTGATTTCGCCGGCGTTCAGTGTTCTCAACGAAGATGGAGGGCGATGGAGATCGATGGAGGGCACAGGAACGACACAGGAACGGCGACCGGCGCGGGATCGAAGAGCGGCACAGGAGCTAGATCTTCACCGAACGGCGCCACCCTACTCCAATCCAACAAATTGAGGCCGAGAAACCCTGGGAAGGAGACCGGAAGAGGCGCTTTCTGCTGGTGGAGGAGGCGGCGATTCAATGGCAACGGCGGTGGTGGTGGGGGTGATGAGGCGGTGACGGCGGTCACAGATGACGGAAGGTTTGAGCTTCCCTTTTGGAGAACGATAAAAGATAAATGGCAAACTAAAGGCCGTTAGGAGTAGGTTAAAAAAGACGGACAGATTAGTAATTAATACAAAAGGTAGGATACTCCTGAAATTAGAGCGAAAATATGTGCCTTCGGCACAAATTTTCTCTTTTTTTTTTTTATCAAGGGCTTAACCATTCTAACAATCTTATAAAATGTATATTATAATAAATTTTTAATATTTACCATTTAAATCTAAGAAGTTTTCAATACATTTAGTTTAGTCTATATTATATTTAATCTATTTTTAAAATTTTATAATCTTTATAATTATCGATATTTTATATAATTTAACTTAATATTGATCTAATTTGAAATATATTAACTTCATTTTTAAAAAACCCATCCATGTGATGGGATCATACGATCTTACAATTCGATTATACAATTATGTCAGTACACCTTTTTACCGCCCAGATTCAAAATCTCGATTTTAACAACATTAACCCTACTAAGTTGAAATCTTTCTTGTGTATACTTCAAATCAATGAATAAACAAACTCAATCGCTTCCTATTGACATTTCCTTCAAGACTCCGATCCCTTCCTACATGTGGATCTTGGTTTCTCCCAACTGTCACTGCCTTTATCATTCTAATGAACCGACCTCCCCCCCCCCCCCCCAAAAAAAAAAACTGATTTTACACATACATGGTTAAAACAAATTGATAAAAATGCAGAAAATTAGAGTAACTCCGATTTCTTTTTTTAACATTCGATTGTCTTAAATTTTTCAACACACAAATGATGTGGAACCTATTGCCTTTTAACACTGAACCATTTTGTCAACAATACACCAACTCACCAAGTTTACTCCAAGAAATAAAAATGAACAAAGAGAAATATACAAGTTACACACAAACCCTGCCCACGGACAACAAACATGTCACAATAACCTAATTCTATATCCAAGGCAAGAGATCAATCAAATTTACAAAGAACAAACAAATGGTGACCCTCTTTTTACTCAAAACCCAGGTTCACTATCAACCATGCTTTCAGTGTCCATAGACTCCACCCTTCTATGCTCACTGATCGGAGTTCTTGCTTCTGACATGGACATACTCTCCATAGAATCTCTCCTGCACTCGCTCAAGGGTGTTTGAGCCTCTGGTCCGTCCACATTAATGGACACTTGTTCGGGTGTAGCAGATAACGGCTTCTTATGGTGCATCCTGCTGTGCTTTGACTTCAGGATCCTCGTGAGGACTTGGACTATGTCCCTCATTGAGGGTCTTGTTTTAGGAGACCGGTTGATGCACTTGTAAGCAAGAGCTGAAATTTCGTTCAGCTCTTGCAAGTCAAATTCGCCCTTGAGATGGGAATCTGCGATTTCTTCCCATCCGGTTCCTCCATCAATGTTCATTGCCGCCTATACCAAAACAGAACATTTTTATGCAGCTATATATGCTTATGGATCAGATTTGATAGCAAACTTATCAGTGCATGAATTTGTTCTTCCTTTGAAAGAGGATGTTAAAAGGCTCTGTTTCAAGGACACGAGTTTAGAAGTTCTCAATGGCTTGTAATGCTGTTTGTTGTGAATGATTTGTAACTCAAAATTCAAAAAAGGAAGTGAGATCTTTACCAGTTGCACATATTCCATGAGACCCTGTTGAGGGTTCCTTCCAGCAATAAGTTCAAAGAGCAGAACTCCATAGCTATAGACGTCACTTTTCTTTGTGAAGGTCCTAGTTGATATATACTCGGGATCCAAATACCCATAAGTTCCTCTTAAATTGCTAGAATTCCCAGCAAGCATTTCTTCTCTTGATAGCCCGAAATCAGCCACCTGAATAAAGTATAAAAGACTTCAAAATCACAGAATTGAATTTGTTAAACACGACATCTTTGTTCACTAATGTTTCAGTAATGGGACTGACAAAAGACAACTAGGCTTATATGTAGAAGGGAGGATATGAAGAAAATGCAAAGTTTGTTATATGGAGGTCCTATCTGCTCGAGTTCTCTAATTCAACATAATTATAAAACAAGTTTAGAGCCCAGCCAAGAAGATGTACTCTGGCTTTCATTGACTGATCCAACAAGATATTGGATGACTTGATATCTCGGTGTATAACTGGAGGGACTGCCTGAAAGAAAGGGTAAATTTTTTAGTCCTACAGAATGGTAGAAGTGTAAGACAAACCGGTCAAATACGACAACATACCCCATCATGTAGATATTCCAAGCCTCTAGCAACATCAAGGGCTATATATACCCGTAGATCCCAGTGCAAAGTTCCTTTGTTTTCCCCTGAAAATTCAAGGATCATAGGGGAGAGATTACTAACCATTTGATATGAGTAACTGATGAAACTGGAACATGGGTGTTTTATGCCAATGCACTTTGAACTGTAAGATCATTCTATTCACTGAAGTTGCAAAATACATATATACCCATTCTATTGATATTAGAATTTTAGTTTGGCTAGTGAATTGTATCCTCAAAGACCAGGCAACCATCAACAACGATAACAAATGTAGGTGTGGTCACTACTTAAAAAAACCAGAGGGGACCAACTTATTTATTGGTAAGGAGGAGGATGGGTTTGATAATTTCTTAACCAGAACCTACTCATCCACATTCTCTGTGATATCTTGCACTTCTACTAGCCAACCTGGGCCACCCACTAACCTTCTCTATATGCCTAGGGCTAACTTGATCCATCACTAGCAATTAATAGCCGCCTCTACTACATATCTAGACTTTCCTCCATGTTCATACTAGCAATTTATAGACATTGCAATATATTGCATTATATACCAGTTCATTCCGTCACTCGCCTATTTCTCATATCTTGACAAAGTTGTTGAAGTTCATAAGGATTTAAATAAATACATGCCGTGATACAAAAGGTCTCAATACAGAATAGCAAGAGAAAATTGACACCCATCCACAGAAGTTATGGAAACCCAAGGGATTGAAAGGAATTCCAGGGCCCTACTAAGTCCTTGTGCAGTACAGTAACTCTAGCTAATGCAAGGCTATTGCTTTCCAAATTACAACCAATATTTCAAAAGGCATACATCAATAAAAGGGCTAGTCCCTTGTTTATAGTTGAATTTATCTTCTAGATCACCCAGTGTGACTTCAACATTTCCATGTTCATTCCCGAACTTTTCAGTTAGTCCATATCTAATCTTTACATTAAGATGAGTATTTACAGAATCAAGTTGTAGGAGTCCCATTATAGAAGTTGATGGAGCAAAAGTGTCACTGATTAACAATTTAACATAGTAGGAATTGTTTTACCAGGATTCCTATATGAATTAATCTTTACAAAAATACAGAAGACACTGTATGCCATTTGAACCACCATTAGTCAGAAACCAGAAGACCGATCTCAATGTGACTAATCCAAACAGGCATCGGTTCAACACATATTAGTTCTCATGGTTATTAACTTATATCAAGAAAGCAGTGCTGATAACCATCTTACCATACAAATGAGAAGCTAAACTGCCGTTGCTCATGTACACATATATCAGCATAGTCTTCCCCTTCTCTATACAGTATCCAACCAAATTCAAAAGATTCCTATGATGTAACCTGCCCAGTAATTTAACCTGAAACAGGCAGAACCCCGAAACAAACAATAACATTTAGGCATTAAGATAAAAAGCTGATAGAGTATGAGATGACGTAGAATTATGGATTCAGAAGGCTATTCATCAAGTTTTATGGAAACATAATGTATATCACTGCTTACCTCCATTTGAAACTCCCTTTCCCCTTGCTTGGAATCAGTTGCGAGCACTTTCACTGCAACAATTTCACCAGTTGCCATCTGAGCTTTATATACAGGACCAAAAGCCCCTTGGCCTATCAATGTTGTGAAGTTTTGAGTTGCTTTCTGCAAGTCCCTAATGAATTGTGCAACTTAATTTTCAGACTACAGGAAAATCATGTTCATCACCAAAAACAGCATGTTCTTGTAGTGTGGTAAATATAGAACATTTTCTGCATGATCACTTACTTACGATTGTATACATTAGCACATACAGTAAAATCATAACATGATATAATAAGCACTATGAGGACTAAGACATGGCAGATAAAAATGGGGCAGACCGAAACAAGGTATCATGATACTGCTATCCAACAAAAAGAGAAATATTAAATTTGGTCATCTCAAAGGAAAATGTAAAAGAACAGGTAAGATTTAGATTTTATTTATTTGTTTATTTATTTGAAGTTATGGGAAAGCCATTAGTCGTTCATCATTACCTAACCCCTAAAACTACCCCAACAAACATTTTGACCGCCAGTAATCCCTAAAATCATGACTAAAATCAACAAACTCCTTTTCCCTAATCTCTTGTAATGATAACATGAAAGCCATTAAAAAAGATGAGAATCAAGAAAAACATACTTGTAACAGTACTCAGGTATCCCAGATCCATGAATAACATTGCTCTTCCTGAATCCATCAAACCACACGGACCTACTGTTCTTGTCGGCACTAATGGGTGATTCAGGACCAATGGTTGAATCCGACAGAATTGTACAGGCATCTAAACCACTGGTACGGATCGGTTGAGTTGCGGCCCTCCTTGAACTGCTGCTCTGTATCCGCAAGCGCCTCCTCTGATACCTGAAGCAGAACAAGCCAAAACCTGCTAGAAGTATCCCAATGACAACTCCGATCGAGATCCCAATGATCAGCCCAGAAGACCCTTCCATTTCCTCTGTACCCTATGTTAGTTGTTCTGAAGCATCCGATCCATTGACAAACCTGAAAAGGGGAAAATTCCATGGAATTGATTTCCGCAAAGCCTCATTTGAACAAGTAGATTCATTGATTTGGAAGCAGGAACGTAGAGAAAAAGCAATATAGCAATCAAGGATAAAAACCTCCTCCATATGCCCTTTGACGAATTCTTCTAGATATAATTAATCTATATAATTGACTATTTTACGAATCCAGCTACCATCAAAACCAAAAACTACTTCCACTCATCATCATCTAGATTGAAATAAGTTTAAAGGTCAATAGCTATAATTATAAACACGACAGTTTTCGCGCTGGATCTACTGTTGCTCTCCACCAAATCCAACTCTATCATCACAGGAAAAGAAAAAAAACGCGTTCAGTAACAAAGTAACGAAAATCCTTGCCAAAAAAAAAAGTAACAAAAATCGATTCGGAAGATCGAAAGGTTGCAAATCCAGTAAACAAGAAGAATTTGGCTTGCTTCGTATCAAAGAGACGGAGAAACGGATTTTACATTTGTCCGTGGAGGCAGTAAACCGAGATACGATCTACTTTGCTTGGTTGATGATGGGGGCGGATTCGAGTGCCTCAATTCGAATTGGTTGGCGGAATTTAAATTTCGATCGAACAAAAAGAGAGGTAAAAAAGCAGGAGGAGGAGATTTGTGGAGGTTGGTTTTAGAGTGTTTTGGGTTCGAAGGAACACAAGTCGTCGTTGCTTGCTTCTGCGACTACTGCGGGGAGTAAAGAAATGAGTGAGAACCCCGCCATCGCCAATCGGCAGTAGCAAGCACCGTATGCCGTAGCGTTAGACATTTTATGACGATTTTGCCCTTGGAAATGAGGATCATGGGATCGACCTGTTGTGGCCACGTGAGTTTGACCATGTTTGTGTTTCGGGTTTGGACTACTATTTTTGTTCTTTCGGGAAGTGCAAATCACACGGTCAATTTCTCGATGTTTGCACAAACTGAATTCGTGCACGAAAGTCATATTTGACCGCGCACCATAAGAGTACTGATGGGATCTGCAAGGGACGTGCGACATATCTAGCAAATACTGCATTCGCAATCGCACATTTGTGATAGCCCTATGATAAAGGGCGGGAAAGGTTGTTAACAAGGCTCCCCTAACACAAAGCCTTGACTAAGTCTTGATCAATACTTGGTCATTACAAAGGGTTCCCCCCAAATGGACTACCTTGTCTCAAGGTTGAATATGAAAATCGGGAAACCGATGCAGTATGTGAGTGGCCGACTCCCAGGTGGCTTGATCCTCACCCAAATTGCGCCATTTAATCAACCATTCTGTCAACGGATCGTCATTTGCTAGGTAGGACACCCGAGTGTCCAAGATTGACTCCGGATGCACCTCAATATCCCCCTCCTCATCTGTACTGGGGAGATCTATGGTTGCCGATTGGTCATCACCAATCTTTAACTTCAATTGTGAAACAGGAAACACAGGGTGGATGCGAGATGATGCAGGTAATTCCAATCTATAAGCCACCTTGCCCACTTTGGCCAAGACTCGGTATGGGCCATAATACTTGGAGCTAAGCATGAGATTTCTTCTCAATGCCACCGAAGACTGCATGTAAGGCTGCAATTTTAGATAGACCGTATCATTGACCTGCAATTCTCTCTCGGCTATGTGTTTATCAGCAAATAGTTTCATTCATGCTTGTGCTTGCTCAAGCTGATAGCGAATCTGTCCCAACATGTGTTGCCTTAATTTCCTGAATCCAACCAGCAACCACACAATTGGTCGACATCACTGGTGAAATGCCCAATTGTGAAGGAGAAGTGCCATATAATGCCATAAAAGGTGACATTTTGAGAGTTGTATGAAATTTGGTGTTATACCAAAATTCTGCAAGAGATAACCAACTTGCCCACTTCTTTGGATGATCTGAAGTCATGCAGCGCAAGAAGGTCTCCAGGTATCTATTAACCCTCTCGGTTTGTCCATCTGTTTGGGGGTGATAGGCAGTGCTCATATGCAACTTAGTGCCTAAACTTTTGAACAAATGTTTCCAAAACGTACTCAGGAATACCTTGTCTCTATCGGATACAATGCACTCTGGTAACCCGTGCAGTTTGTAAACGTTTTCCATAAACACAATGGCCACTTTCTCGGTTGTGAAGGGGTGGTTTAAAGCCATAAAATGTGCATACTTCGTTAAACGATCAACCACCACCATGATAGTATCTTTACCATGAGATCTCGGTAACCCCTCAATGAAATCCATGGTCACATTACTCCAAGCAGTAGCAGGTATAGGAAGTGGTTGCAACAGTCCATGTGTAATATTGTCACTCTTACTACGCTGACACACATCACACTCCCTCACAAATTTAGTCACTTGCATCTTCATTGCATGCCAATAAATTAGAGATGCTTGAGTCTTTTGTATGAACCTTGAATTCCAGAATGACACATGTAGGTTCCTCATGTACCACATCTATCAATTTGCTTTGGAGTTGAACAATTTTGCCAATATACAACCTACCCTTGTATCTAAGTAACCCTTTGACCACTTTCAAGTCATCACAAAAGCCTTGAGCTGCTTCCACCATCAGTTGTTGAACCACATCATCTCCCTTGTAACTGTCAAGCACCTCCTTGACCCAATCTGGTTGCACCACAAAAGTGACATTGCATTCCCCTTGCTGCTCAGTCTCCCTTCGTGAGAGAGCATCTGCAGCTTTGTTCTCTGACCCTTTTCTATAGGCAATCCTGTAACTCAACCTCAACAACTTCTTAGCGGCTTTTCTTTGCAACTGTGTGGTCAATTTCTGCTCTAACAAGTGCTTTAGTGGCTGGTGATCCGTTTTGATAATGAACTCTTGAGGCTCCAAGTAGTGTCTCCACTTGTCCACTTCCATCAGAATAGCTAACAATTCCTTCTCATAAGTGGAAAATAACAAACTCTTGCCATGTAATGCTTAACTCAAATAGGCAAGAGGTCGTCCTTCCTGCATCAATAATGCACCCATACCAGTGTCACAAGCGTCGGCCTCCACCACAAAAGTCTTAGAGAAATCAGGCAACGCCAATACAGGAGGTGACATGAGCAACCCCTTGAGCTTTCTGAAAGCCTCATCTGCCTCTTTAGTCCAAAAGAAAGCATCATTCTTTAAGAGATCAGTCAAAGGTTTAGCTATGGCCCCATAACCACGAATAAACCTTCTGTAATAACTTGACAGCCCCATAAACCCCCTTAATGCTTTCAAATTTGCAGGTGCATGCCAATATAACATAGCCTCAGTTTTTCTAGGATCTGTTGCCACATCTTCCTTAGAAATAAAATGACCCAAATACTCCAATTGTGGTTACGCGAACCCACACTTGGATTGCATTACAAACGGATGTTGCCCCCTCAATGTGCTCAATACTATCCTCAAGTGTTGCACATGTTGCTCAATATTTCTACTGTAAATCAAGATATCATCAAAGAAAACTAACACAAATTTCCTTAACATGGATGCAAACACATCATTCATAAAAGCTTGGAAGGTAGCAGGCATATTAATGAGGCTAAAAGGCATGACACGAAACTCATAGTGCCCATGGTGTGTTCTGAATGCAGTTTTCTCAATATCAGATTCCACCATCCGAACCTGATGATAGCCAGAACGTAAATCTAGCTTAGAGAATATAGCATCCCCACACAATTCATCAAGCAAATCTTCAATGTGAGGGATGGGAAATTTATCTTTCAATGTAGCATCATTCAATTTCCTATAATCCACACACATTCTCCAACTCCCATCTTTTTTCTTGACTAACAACACTGGTGAGGCAAAAGGACTGTGACTGGGCTTAATCACCCCACTATTCAGCATGTCTGCAACTTGCCTCTCAATTTCAGTTTTCTGGAAATGGGGGTATTTGTAGGGTCTTGAAGCTAATGAAGGTGTACCTTCCTTTAAAAAATGGCATGCTTATGACCCCTTTCGGGTGGCAGACCTTTAGGCTCATCAAACACATCACTAAATTCGTCCAACACACCCTTAATTTCTGCAGGCAACTCTACACATACCTTCTCTACTTTACAAACTTGGACCACCTGAGCTGCAATGTCCTCGTCCCCCTTTGTGAGCAACTTCTGGGCCTGCCTGCCTATGAGCATCCGAATGCTAGCTTGCTCCGTGTCCTTGTGGTCCCTTATCCCTTTGATGACCACCTTTCTTCCATTCTTAAGAAAGGAAATCTGCACTTCTAAGAAGTCAAATAGCACTGGATTAAACCCTGCTAGCCAATCCGAGCCTAGGATCATATCACTGCCACCCATCTTTAATAATCTGATATCATGAACATATATGCTCCCCTGCATTTCCCATTCGAACTGGCTACAAACCTTGCTACTGATCATAGTCCCGTTGAGTGTGCTCACCTCCATGATATGTGCCTTAGTAATCACAAATCCAGCTTCTTGTGCCATTCTTGAATCTAATAAACTGTGAGTGGCCCCGTTGTTTATCAGGATAGTGATTTCTTTGTCCCTAACCAACCATTTTACCCTGATTATTGTGCTTGATTCCCCACCAGTTAGAGCATGCACATAAATCTCTTGCTTCTCTTGTTCTTCCAGCTCAGCCTCCCTCCAAGAAGCTGGTAGCAACTCATCCGTTACTTCATGCTCACACACTTCTTGAGCTATCAAACTATGTAAAGAAGATTGCTTACACTTGTGCCCATAAAAATACTTATCTCCACACCTGTAGCGCAATCCCTTTTTTCCATCACTTCCCTTCTTTACACTCACTTCTACGAGTTGCTGGCCTACACTTTTCACTGATACTCCAAATTCCTTTGAATCTTCTTTTGTGACAGGTGCCTTACTCCAAGGTGGAAATCTATGGTTGGTATCCATTCCTCCAGTTGATTTTCCATGCCTTTTAGTGAGTCTAACCAATGCATGAACAACACTATAATGCAATCTAGCATGCTCCATGATTGTTGACATTCACATCAGACGGCCCAACTGTACCAAAGAACGGATTTCTTGCTTCAATCCGCTAATATAACTCGAAACAAAATACGGCTCAGTCAGCTGATGATTGAAGGACATCATACTAGCCCTGAGATCTTCAAATCTCTCATTATAATCCTCCAAATCCTCCCCCTGTTCAATTTTATTGAACTCTGCTACAATCTCAGATTCTCTCCTTTCACCAAAACGGAGACACAAATCATCATAGAATTCACCCCAACGAACACGAAGTTTGTTAAAGGAGTAACCTTGAAACCAAATATCCGCCTTGTCATTCAAATGCATCGCTACTATTTCTACCTTCTGTAATTCTGGAATTGCAAAGATTCCAAAAAAAATTTCACATTTCCTAATCCAACTTCGGGGTCGCTTTCCATCAAAATTGGGGAAATCGAGTTTAGGAAATCGATTACCTCGAATGCCATCAAAGATACCCCCTCCTTGCTGGCCGTGATCAAACGGGCGACGATGAAATCCCTGAGATCCATGAATCTCCCTGTCGATCGGCCCCGTTCCCATGAGTCCGTCTCCCTTTGAGCTCGCAGACTCACTCACCGAACCTGCGTGCTGACTATGATCACTCTTGTTCTTATAATCTTGATTCTGTTTCCGACCATCTGGATCAGAAATTTGATTTGGTGGATTGCGGACAATCTCAGTGAGCTGCTCTAATCGACGATCTGTCGCATTTCGAAACTCAGCCATCTCATGCGACTGATTCTCTTTGTGCATCTGCGAATCCACGATGTGCTTTGCAGTTGATGCGGCGAACTTGCTCATATCCTCTTTGAACGCGCACATCTCCTCCTTGAATTCTTGTAATTGCAGCTCCATCGTCTTGGAACGAATTCCTTCAACCATTGGAGGTGTGTGTGCGAGACCAAAAAGGTTGCTCTGATACCAATTTGTGATAGCCCTATAGTAAAGGGCATGAAAGATTGTTATGAATATAGAGGAAGGGGATGAGAATCAGATGTAGGAGAAGAGAAAGAGAGAGATAGAGGGAGTAAAGTATGAATCTGATTATGAATGCCCCCAATTGTTCCTTACACAACCTATTTATAGGCTTTCAATGACCTTAGTGCCTATCAACATCCTAGAGTCGTTGATGTAATGTGAGCGATGGTGCACGCAGATAGCAAGTGTGCACTGTTACTTTTGCAGTTGCTCCAATTCTTCCTTCGTTCTCTATTGCACTTCCTCCCAGTTTCCAAATTAGTTGTTGCTTTTGCAGTTGCTCCATCTCTTCCTTCCTCCTTCACTGCACTTCCTCCCAATTTCCAAATTAGTCAGTACTTTTGTGGTTGCTCCATCTCTTCCTTCCTCCTCCACTGCACTTGCTCCCAATCTAGGTTCAGGACATCTTCCTCGGCGAGCTTCTCCACATTTTTCTCCTCACGGAGGACGTGCAGCTCCGCATGGAGGACGCCCCCACATTCAACGGACTAGACGACATATTCATCGGGGTGTACATGCATATGCTTATTGTTGCTATATTCCATGGTAGACTGTAATAAACAACTAATAGCTTTATATCAGAGTGTACTATTGCTTGCACTAGGTTGTTATGAACTTTGTTGCGGTTGCATTTTTTGAACTTTGTTGCTCAAAACTTGTAAGATGTTATGATATCCGTTGGTCATTAGTTATAGTATTTTATGACTTTGTTGGGGTTTTATGACATTGGTAATCATTTATCAACATCTTATATAGTTCAGGGTTCTCTTTATGATCTCCGTTGGTCAGGAATTGTAGAATTTTAAGATATTGGTTCGTTAGTAGAAGTTAGTCTTTTATGCTCAAAACTTTGTTTATAAATGTACATGTTTGACAAATGTTTCGGTGGAAATACAGACATGTTGAATCATTCAAGTGACACGGATATACAAACAGGTGACATGGTTCATTTTGAAAACAAATTGAATGTGAAATTCCGAAGTGCGACACGGTAATTCTTTCAGGTGACACGGCGAAACAAGCCGGTGACAAAGGTGATTGCCTTAACAAATTCATATTGCTGACAGAATCAGACAAGGGACATGTTAAATCCTTCAAGTGACACGAACATACAAACATGTAAGATGGTTCATTTCGAAAACAAATTTAAAGTGAAACCCCAAACCGTGACACGTTCATTCTTTTAGGTGACACGACTTTACAAACAGGTGACATGGGTTATTTTCTTAACAAATTGATAGACACTCAGAAATGTGAAACGTCAAAATCAAACAAGTGAAACGTTAAATCCTTCAAGTTACACGGTCATATACCAACAAGTGACATAGTTCATTTCGAAAACAACTTTAAAGTGAAACCCCAAACTATGACACGTTAATTCTTTCAGGTGACACGACCATACAAACAGATGACATGGGCTATTTTCTTAACAAATTGGCAGACACTAAAAAATGTGAAACGTCAAAATCAAACAACTGACACGTTAGATCCGTGTAGTGGGGACGTGGAGAAGCGGAACATAACCTGCGACACGAAGATTATGAAGGCCTGCTTCACCTCCTTCCAGACGCCCCGATTTTGGCTCGCCACAAATGTACGAAGCTGGGGGATAATGTAGTTTGTGCATTTGTTTGGGGTTTTCATTGCATTTGTATTTGATTTTCATTTGGACTAGGCGGTGCATTTGTAGTGAATTTTTCATTTGGGTTCACTTGATGCATGCAACACATGGAGCAGTCCTGCTACCTTCTACGTAAAGCGGTCGCGTAGAGGGTTGACAATGTTTGGGTTCACTTGATGCAGCATATGAAATACTATTACATGTAGTCGAACATGGGTTGGTCTTGTATGGAAGTGCTTGGATGTGAAACGATTCCATGGAAACATAGAAATCGACACAAGTTACATCTTTTGGGTGACACAGCGATACAAATAGGTGACAGACATTATTTCCAAAAGAAATATAATGTCAAACTATTCATAGTGACAAGAGAAAATATATTAGGTGAAACGTATAATTCCAATTTCTGACATGCATCATTTATAGAAGAACAGATGTTCATACACAAAAGCTTGACAAATGTGCGTAACCCTAAAGTACCAAAAGTTTGACATATGTGATTAACCCCAAAAACCTAAATTTTGTCATATATGCTTCCTAAAATAGCAAAAGTTTGTCATATGTGCGGGTGTAACCCCAAAAGACCTAAAGTTTGACATATGTGCATAACCACACACTTCGAGTTCTAAAACTTAAATGCTTCAAGGTTGTCATCATCATCTATCATGATCAGATGACCCCCATTTTTCGACTTTGGCACGTAAAAGGCTCGGATTTTCAAATCCTGATTTTTGAAAAAAAAGGAAAATTAAAATGAATTTAAAATTTGGAATTTAAAGGAAAAACTCGTTAAATCGGATTTTAAAACTCATTGAACGGATTTACGACCTAAAATAAAATTTGAAAGCTAACTTTACATGGCAACAACCTAATTCTCGTATTTTTGAAAAGCTAATTGAGCGAGAGAGCGGGAACCTTGGGAAACTAACTTCTGGGAACTAACGTCGGAAATTCAAACTAGTGTTTCCGGGACCACAAACCTTGTCCTCTTTCTCCCTTGTGAATCCGAAAACCTCAGCCCATGGTCCCCTCCTTGAGATGATTTTGAATTCAAAGGAAGCTTCACCCTCACCTTCCTTACTTCCTAAAATGGCTAAACACCCACATTGCTTTCTCCCATCTTTTTGCCTTGTCTACACCCAAAGAAGCAAGGAGACAAAACAAGCTTCAACCCTCCTCTTATTCCATCCGAATGCAAGCAGCCCCAAGCCCTCTTTGACCCATATATTAAAATCTGAATTATGCTTCATTCCAACACACCACAAAAAGTAGACACAAATCCTAGCCACAAAAGCTCCCAAAACCTTATCTCTTTTCACCCCTCCTTCTATCTTCTTCTCCCATGAAATCCCAGCAACTCCAAACCCTCCCCTCAGCTCCAAAACGTCACCAACAACCCCAAACAACAACACCCTTTCCCCTTTTTCCCCTATTGAAGCCAAGAGTGAGAACTCCACGCCCCATCTCTCCTTGTTTGAAGGTGACAAGTGCTCAGCCGAGAGCCTGGTGAAACTTTCTCCATCTCATTTGGTTGTAGAAGATGTGAGAAAAGGGAGAAAATGAAAGACTTATCCCCTCCTTCCGTTTTATACAATACAATTGGTAAAAGGTATCAAACCATCACATCACTCATCCCTTTACCTTGTTTTGGTGCCAAACCCAAATCCCCTTCTCTCCCCGTGTTCCCTTCTCAGCTCCAACCTGCAACCGGATCAAGAGGTTAACTTTTCTTTTTTTGCAAAACTAGACACATAACCCACTTTTGCAATTCTCTCAAAACCTGGACATTTTTGCAAACCCCATGAAAAAGTGGTCTATCTATGCAAATAGCCCTAAATTATATATAAATTTATCATAAATTGAACTTTTAAATTTTATAAAATATTAGTAGGAAACATGGTAGTGAAGTAAAATTTTTAATCAATTATTTGTGTAATATTTTGACAGTAGAAAGCCAATTATCATTTTTAAAATCAACACTTGAGTATTTGACTAAAAAAATCAACACTTAAGTAAATACAATATACAATGAAAACAGCAAATTAAATTATATTCATAAGATTTTCCAAATATTTTTAGATTGTAAATTACTAAAATAGATCCAATATATAAACATTATTTATTATATACAATAATATATTTTAAAACATCTACTACTATAAAATTTTCATTTATGGATAAATAAGTACTCCATATGGCAAGATGCATGCTCTACCATAATTTCAGTTTCTGACAAGAAAAAAAACAGTTATAGAAAAACAAAACTAAAATAGTTTTAGTATAGTACAAAATCATGATTTTAGCCCGTGGGCTTTTACCCCGGATCTCATTTTTATGGGGTATAATGTCATAATTGGTATGTTGTCATTTAATTTTGTTTATTAAAATAAATATACCCCGGACCAAATAAAAAATATCCGGGCTATATTATCTTGGGGTATTACCTGAACTATAGAATATAGCCCGGGCGTTTTTTTTCAATATATCCGGGCCATATACTTTTTTATCCTAGCCCGGAGACTTTTCCATTGGGGTGTATATAACTATTTTACCCCATAAAACATATCCGGGGTGTATATGTGTTAAATATCCGGTATAAAAAAAATATTTTTTTTAATTTAGAAATGAAATATATCGATCAACAGATCGATGGTCGCGCTCTCGCCTCTCTGCTCCGAACTTCATCTCCCTCTTCCATCTCCTCTCTTCGCCGCCTCCGACTGCAAATCTCCGGCCTCACCCTGCCGCCTCCATCACCGAACCCTCCTCCTTCGCTGAATCCTCTTCCATATCCTCTATTCGCCGCCATCCCCTTCGCTCGCCATCTCCTCTCTTCGGCGCCATCTTCTTCGCCTCCATCTGTCGCCGCCGTCCTCTCCTCCGCCGTCCTCTCGTCCACCATCCTCTCCTCTGCCATCCTCTTCCTAAACAAAACCCAATGTAGATCTGTGAAACCCTAAATCGTGCAGATCTGTGAAACCCTAAATCGTGCACATACAAATTGAAGAGGAATCGAAGGCCGACTCCGAAGCTTCGGCACAGACAAATCGAAGGCCGCCATTGCTGCTGCTGCTCCGAAGCTTTGGCAGGAACAATTTTAGCTTCTCCAAAGGCCGCCATTCTCGACACTCCTCGCCGTCTGCTCTGATTCGCTTCGCCGACTCCTCACCTGCCGCCCTCCATCACCGACTTCGCCGCCATTCTCTTCGCATCAGGTCGTCCTCGCCGCTAGCCTCTTCGCCGCCAGTCTTCGCCACCATCCTTTGCTGCCATCCTCTTCTAAAAACACCCTAAATCGAAACCCAAATCTGTCATACGTGAAACCCCAGGTCGAAATGGGCCTTCTCCAACAGACAGCTGCCTCTGAGTAATTTCTCTCCATCTTTTGACGATCTTAATTGCTGAAATATTTCGAATATTGAACCTTCTATGCAATTTACCCCCTTCAATTTTGTGCCTTACTCTCATCTTCATTGTTAGCCTACGACTAATCTTCTGGTTTCCTTGTTTGCAGGTCTGATTTTGATAGTCAGTTCAAATTCTTAGCGGCACCATCCATACTTTCTACAATCTTTTTATGTGTACGGTTTTCACTCTGATTTCTTTACAGTTGCATGATTGATTTATGGCATCCTCTCATTATGTTCATTCTGACACTGCCAAAAAGGAACAAATAATCTTGATCTAGTAATGTATGTCATATGTCAATATAATCTTGATCTAGTAATGTATGTCATATGTCAATATAAGTAGGAGCCCTAATCTTGATCTAGGAATCTGTTTTGAGAGTTGTTTCTATGGGCTTGAATTGAACTTGATGGAGATTGTTAAGCCCCTTACCTTCCAGTTCTTTCATATCTGTTTGGCTGTTGCGATATTAATCTTATGCCAATTTATATGCATTTGTTAAGAAGAAAGATGATGCGTGTATACATGCCATATTTTCTGTTTCGACTTCTGCATATCAATCAGGATAGGAAGATATTAATGTCAGTTTCTATCTTTCATCATGGTTCACCATTTCCTACAAAATACAAATAGTAGGAGATTGTGTATGTCACCATCCGTTTATTTTGCATTCAAGTCAAGCTGTAAGATGGGGACTATTGTTTCCCCTGTTTAAAATTTAAAATGAGCTCTTGATTAGAAATTGGAGAAGTGACATCTTATAATGATAACTATAATCAATTTTGATGAACTGTATTCTGTTCAATAAGCAATACTGAGGATGATTATTTCAACTTCAGGAGTGGCAAGCCCAACAAAGAGAGAAGACAAAGGAATTACATCAATTGAGGAAAGAAGAGGATGAAGAGGAGGAGTGCAAGGTTCACGAGTATCGCGAAATAGGCACAAGATTGAATGGTTTCCTGAAGAAGAGGTTAAGAAAGCATGGAGATTGGCTTCGAGCTTCATTATAGCTGCAGAAGAAGTGGAAGAGGTATGCAGTTCAAGTTTTTTTTTTGTTTTTTTTCACGTCATACTGATTGCTCTTGATGGTTCCTCTTTCTCTTCCTTGTTTCCAGTGTTGCTTTGGAAGTCTCATCAGTTATCATAAATTGTTTTCCCTTTAGTCGTTCTAATCTATAGACGAGCTAAGAAAAAATTTAATTGAACACATGAATGACTTGCATAGTGGAAAGGGAGATCAACTTGATGCAAGATTGTAGAGTGAAAAATAGAGAAGCAAAGAGAATTTTCTCTAACACAACTTTTAAGCATTGTTTATTTTTATATTGAGAATTTAAAAACTAAAAAGTTGAAGCCAGAGGATTACAACTCCTTCTGTACAGAAGCTACAAACAAATCGATTTCAAACTTATTGTGAGATTTTATTTCCTATCTATGCTTTTATTTCACTTCCTATCAATGCTTTTGGTTGCTTCTGGTGTCAAGTTTCAATTCACTTATTAGGGTTTTTGATTTCTGAATTCAAGGAGTTTCAATTCAGTTATTAGAGGAATGGATAAGTGGATGGTAGCAAAACGTGCAGCAGATGAATATCAAAAAGGGGTAGAAGACTTCATTGCATTTGCTTTAATTCTTCAATTACAGCTCCAAGAAAATCTATATTTCGCAATTACTGCTTTAAACATGGAAATGAAAAAAAAAGACAAAGTTTCTATTGGTATTTGAACAGTGTATGATAATATGTGCAGGTTCATTCAAAAGGCGGAAACTCTTTGTTTTCACCAGTTCTATTAAACTTGGTTGGATAAAAAAAGTCATGAATGGTACGTTTTCCTTGAATTATTTTTCATATTAATGATATAATGTTATTTCCGAAAACTGTAATCTTGAAATCGTTTTCTATTTAACAGGTTCTCTTTTTTTATTCAAAATACAGCTAGAGCATTTTATTCATCAAAAATAATAGTTCAGCAGTTGCAAACAGGCAACAGCAGGCCCTCTAAACAAGCTGGGGGTTCTGAAAATTCAACAAACGACGAAGATAAATTTAAAGAGGAATTGGCAAGGCTGTCCGCTCTATGTCTGAGCAGGTTTTGGTAATTCCGCTGGGAGCAGCTTCGTTTGAATCCCAAATCTGAACATTTTTTACTGAAGTTTTAGATTGAATTCCAAGTTCTTTGCGTCTTTGGTTTTGTCATGTTGGTGGTTGATAGACGTGTTGTATTAGTAAATATTGTTCACATCTTTTGGTAATGTAATACTGCGAGCAGCAATAATTTTGGTGGTTGATAGATGTGGTAAAATTATTTATGCCAATGTAGATAATCTGAGCAGCAACAATATTCTTTTTTTTTTAAATTTAAAGCCCCCTTTTTTAGTTATGAATTGTGACTATATAGCCCGGACCTTGTAGGAATATAGCCCGGACCTTGTAGGTATATACCCCGGGCGTCCCCCTAAAGTCATTTCTGGAAAAAAAAATTAATAGGTATATATACCGGATGTTTTTACTTTTGGTCCGGGGTATAAAACTGACCCCCTTTTTTACCCCAACCTACCTGAAGCCCGGATGGAGTTTCTGTCAGATCCGGGCTATAAGGTCAAAAACGCCCGGGCTAAAATCCTCTTTTTGTACTAGTATCTAGATGGAAAATTAAAACATTACATACTTAATTTAAGGAATAACTAAAATATGAAATGAAAAGTCGAAAAAATCAAATAAATTATACCGAGTTTCAATTTAATTAACTTTTATTAACTTTTATTTGAATTAATATATATGCATGTATTTGTATATATTCATTAATACAAAAGTCGATCACTAGTCGTGGTTGTGAATGTTTTGAAAAGCATTTCTATTTCAGTCCAAGTATTTTTATGGGCTATGCTACACGAATTTAATGAGCTAATCTTCCTTTATTGGATCTAGTGTGTTGTGAATTTTTTGGTCAATTAAGTGGTTGTTGATTTTGCAATTTTTGAGGTGTAGTAGCTGAGATTTGGAAAAATCACCCATCTCACCTTGTGCAAGTTTGCACATTAATTTCCTCAAACAACCAACCAAATATTCATCCATATAAAAATATTTCAAACAATTTGTTGTTGATGCAAGTAAAAGGAGAGAAAATGAGGTCCAATTAATTAATATATTGTTCATGTGGTGCCTTTTATGTTTATATATACAAACTCATCCAAAGGAGACAATAAACCGTCAAGAGAGAAGCATTGACATAACCGTTTTACAAGCTCACTCGAGTCGAAACCCATGCCACCGGATCTGAAGTGCGGAATAGGCAGATAAAAAGGCAAAGAGATACTATAGCAAGGGGAGAAGAATAAAGTATGCAAACTTTTCGCAAATGCTGAAACTGGTAAGATCTTACTGCCCGAGGTAAGACCTTATCTGAAATGCAGAAACAAGTAAATAAAAACGTGATGAACAATATGTAAAGAAAAGACAAGCATGAAAGATAAAGAATAGAAAGTAAAGCACACGATACTTGTTAACGAAGTTCGACACAACCGCCTATGTCCCCGCCAGTGAAACAACCTCTAGAAGACCTTCCCTCTTCTAGACTACTTCCTATCTAGAAACCCAAACACTCCAGTGAAACAAAGTCCTACCGATACCGAAGTATCTATACGTTTGGGTAGAGATGTACCCTTAGTATAACTCTAAATGAATTGTACGATATAGCTCAAAAGAAACCTCACAAACTCTCAAAGAAATAAAACACTTAAACCAATGGAGAGATGCGAGATCCGATGCTTGCAGGGAGACGTTATGCGCTTGTAGACTTGTATAGACTGCAATCTCCCACTTCTCCTTATATAGGCCGACTCATCCAATTCTGAAATGTGAACGTTTGAATGTTTGCTTCACAGTTGTTGAGACGTTGCACGAAATCCGACTGGGAGAGATCTTTGGCCTTTTCAAAGAGGTTCCAGTAGCGTCTTATGGGTACGTTGGAATCTTGCCTGATCAATTTGAAACTTTGGCCGTAGAAAACGTGTTCCAACAAGTCCCTCAAAAATCTCAACAACAAGCTAATTATATATTTGATTTAGATAAGATAGAATGTGAGCAATTAATATCAAATATATATATCCACCGTAGGGGAATGTTGAAGGCTCCTTTAGTCAATCCAAATCCCTGGAATTTCTCACAAGCAAATCCAAATCTATATATATGGTTAGCAAAAGATAGACTTTAAAGATCAAACCAAATACATATATATTGTAATTGTACGGAGTTCAAAACTTGAATTGGCCCATCAAAACCAATTAGGCCCAATAACATATCGCACCAAGTAATGAATACTAATTAATATTATTTTTCTTTCATCATATAAAAATATATCACATATATGCATATCATTAAGGAGTAGAATCAACAATCTCCCCCTTGATGGAAGACAAAATAAATAGCAATTATAAAAAATAAATACAGCATAGCGGAGCATCATATAAAAAGCATGCAGCATAACATCTTATAATGTAAGCAACCTAATTTCTCATCCTTTTTGTCTTCCAACAAGGAAGGGAAGAAATCGGATTTTACCAATTCAACAGCTAGTCAAGACCTTGAAACTGCTCTCAAGGCATTGAGATGTTAGTAGACAGCATTACTCCCCCTACGATAATGCTTACCCGTTCAACATACCAAATAAGCTCCAAGAACATATTAAATAAAGAGAATCATTAGTAGCACATAACATTTATATATAAAAAAAATGATCATTTATCACCAAGAGCGATTGTTCCAATCCATTTATACTCTTTGATCTTGGTGATATCCTGCCAAACGAACAAAAATCAACCTTTTCGGCGAGACCAATGTACAAATTTAGATTCATAATTAGGATAGACCATGTTTGGTGGTCTTGTCCCTTTAGGAACCCAAATTTGTCTTATCCATTCATTTAAGTGTACAACTGTACAAGAAAGGTATTTCTTATGATGTAAGGGTCCTTTCTCCTATAAGGACAGGTTTCCTTTACATGACCATTTTTGCAACAAAAGAAACAAGTAGGAGATCGCCAACTTCATTTTGCCTTAACAAACGTGGTGGTAGTAGGTTTTACAGGAAAATTCCTGTTGTATCCTATACCACTTCGGTTCAAGGAAAGTTGTTTTTCTCCAAGCATCTTGTCGAAAGTAGCTTTGGATCTAGTGAATTGCACCAGCCACCAGGGCTGTTTGTTGATCTTGACATTTTTCAGATAATTTCACTTTTTCAATCTCAAGGTCATTGTGATGAGCCTTAAGATAAGAGAGGTTTGCCTTTAGTTCGGAATTTTCCGATCGTAAGGCCTTACCCTCAGTGATAAGATCTGAATTTTGACTGTCAAGATCTTGCAGCTTCTGCGGCAGCTTCCTTATGCACACTTCTTGATCCTTTACCTTCTCTTTCAAGGTGCTGATTTCTTTGCTGCAATTTTCTTCATTGGAAATCATATTTTTCAGAAATTCAGAGAGAACATCAATAGGACTAGAGATAAGATTTCTTACAATACCATCTAGATGTTGACTGTCTTGGTCCGCCATCAAGCAAAGATTTACTGGATCATTTTCCAAATCCGATTCACTTGTAGAGTCCGAGTCGTCTTTCTTTCGATCACTCTTCTTCAGCTTGTTCTTCTTCTTTTGAGGACACTCCTTCATCAAGTGATCTGTTTCACCACATTCATAGCATGTTAGAATCTTTGTCCTTTTAGTAGGGTTAAAAGACTTACCTTTATGCTTTGACACTCTTGAATATTCTAGGCTTGAGAATTGATTCTTCATCTTTAGAATCCGAGCAAGTCCTCTTGTGATCAAGTCGAAGGGATCTTCCTCATCATCATCACTTTCGTCGTCCTCTGATGGTACATCCTCCTTGATTTTGAGGGCCAGATTCTTTATACTAGAGGATGGTTGACCGTCCTCTTCGTTGAGGACCATCTCATGTGTGATAAGCTTTCCAAGAAGGCCATCCAATGTTAGAGTTGTAAGGTCTTGCGCTTCTTCTATGGCGGTCACCTTTGGACCCCATTTAGATTTGGGAATGCATCGGAGTATCTTTCTAACTTTCTCTTCATTTTGGAAAGTTTTTCCCAATGAGTCAAGGTTATTAATGATCTCCGTGAAACGGGTGAACATTGCTTTCACTGACTCTTCTTGGTTCATCTTAAACAATTCATATTGTCTAAGATAGATACTGATTTTGGTCTCTTTGACCTGGCTAGTCCCTTCATAAGTGACTACCAACTTATCCCAAATCTCTTTTGCAGTCTTGCAAGAGGAGATACGGTTGAATTCGTTGGTACTCAACCCACAATACAATGCGTGGATGGCTTTAAAATTCTTATTCGTGCTTTCCAGATCCTTCTGATTGTATTCTTCTTCCGTCTTGTTCACTTTCGTCCCATTGAGTCCATTCTTCTTGGGTATATTAGGCCCTCGCGTAATAATACGTCAGAGCTCTAGATCCTGATCAATGATAAACATTTGCATCAAGGATTTCCAATGCATGAAGTTGTCCCCAACAAAGAGTGGTGGACGAATAACATATCTTCCTTGACTGAAGCCTTCTTGACCTACACATACCATGATTAGACTCACGGATAGTAATATCTAAGGTACGTGAGTTAGGCTCTGATACCAATTGAAGTGCGGAATATGCAGATAAAAAGACAAAGAGATAAGGGGAGAAGAATAAAATATGCAAACTTTTCGCAAATGCTGAAACTGGTAAGATCTTACTGCCCGAGATAAGACCTTATTATCTGAAATGCAGAAACAAGTAAATAAATACTAATTAATATCATTTTTCTTTCATCATATAAAAATAAATCACATATATGCATATAATTAAGGAGTAGAATCAACAGGATCGACTTGACTCAACCCACCCCGTAGTAATACAAGATTGGATATACGTACACCAATCTGAATATTTAATACTACCTCCGTTCGGAAAAACTTGTCACTTTACTATTCACGCACGTTTTTTTAGGAGATAAAAACTATATAAAATATCTAGTTTTTTAATTATTATTTTTAACAATTTCGTAGCTATTATTAATAAGTACAAACTTGTTAAAAAAAATTTATAAAAAAATAAATATTTTATATAGTTTTTATCATTCTAAAAAAGCGTGCGTGAATAGTAAACGACAAGTTTTGCCGAACGGAGGGAGTACTAATTAATCATCAATCTTCCCAGATCATATTGATCATATGGGTCATGGTGTACACTGATCGATCAATTACATATTAATCCTCATGTGTTCAAGGTAAGATTTGCCATGGAGCTCTCGAGTAAACAATTCTTCCATGTAATCGCCCATTTTGATTCTTCTAAACCGAGCCGGTGTACCCGGTTTGATCAAACTAGGTGCAGGACCTATCACTTCATCTATCCCCAGGTTATGAAACGTAGCAACCGATAGCCTCTCCTTGCTCGGATTCACAATCGCCCTGTGTTCGATGCTTGGGTACACCCCGTTGGTGATAATCTGCCGGCCGGTGCCAGTGTCAGTTATTAAGTTGCATAGATACATATATACATACATACAGACATAGATGGATTACCTCAAGCACATCTCCGATGTTGACGACAAAAGCATCAGGAAGAGGGCGGATGGGGATCCAGTTGCCATCCTTTTTAACCTGGAGACCTTCCATTTCATTGATCTGAAGCAGAATGGTGAGGCCAATCGAGTCCGAATGGGGGGATAAGCCTATGACTTCATGTGGTTGAGGACATGGAGGGTAGTAGTTCATCCTCATAAACTGTGTCCCATCTTGGAACAAATCCCTCAAGTATCCACCCTCCATTCCAAGCGCTCTTCCCATCCGATCAACGATTTCTACGCCCAGTTTTTTCACTTCAATAGAGTACTCTTCAAGGGCCTCTCTGCACACATTATAAATCGAATTGAATATAAGTTGACAAACGGATGTAGGTAGGCAGGGAGGTAGGTACGTACCTGAAAGGGAGAGGAAGCATGGGGAGCAAGTGGGGCTTCTGAAGACCCTTTGGAAGGGTTGTGAGGAAGAAAATGTCAGCCCAATCCAGCTTCTGCTCGTCAGAAACTACGAAGGCCTGCCCGAAACCCTCGATCTCGTCCTCCGTCTGCCAATACTTTGCCTTCTCTTCAATGGGGAGGTTGAAGAAGTGCTTCACGCCTGCCTTGAATCTTTCAATCAGTGAGCTGCTCACTCCATGCTTCACCACCTGATTTGATCATATCAATCCATATATATCGATCAATACATACATACATACATACATACAATATAAACGATCGAAAGATGGGAATATATAGAGAGACCTGAAAGAAGCCCCAATCTCGGCAGGCGGAGTGGAGGCTGTGGAGCTGCAAGGCATCGCCGGAGAGGAGGGCTTCCATGTCGATGATGGGGAGTTGGGGAAGGCTGGCCATGGACAGGGTATCTGCGGCATCAACCAACGCCTCCGGGAGAAGGTATCTGGGAGGGATGGTCATCGCGGCCGGAGAGTCGACGTTGGACACCAACTCTTGCACGCTCGGCACCAGCCGCGACTTCCCCATTGCACTCACCTTTTTCCCTCCTTCCATATTCTCTCTCTCTCGATCTGTCCGTCGTGTGAATTCAATTGAAACCAATCAACACAAACAAACTGCCAAATTTTACTACTAGCTAAACTATAATTGAGTATGGACTTAACGGGGGACAAGATATAGTGCGTAAAGAGATGTAGAAAATGATACAAACCTGATCTACAAAGTAGAAACAGCCTCAATTGTCAACAACAACCACCCCAACAAGTAAAATCGATATCAACGAGCTCAATCAATCCAACAACAATCAAATTTAAGTCCTTTTCATTTACTTTTCCTCCGTACTGTATATTTGTATGTTTAACGTGTTTCAAATGGTTAAAAACACTTTTTTTTTTTTTTTTGAAACGGAAAAAAATTGACCATAGCCAAGAGCATCCTTTCGGATGAGACTATGCAAAAGAGAATCATCAGGAGTCATTGTACCATGTGAAGCAGAACTAAGTCTTGACAAGCGATCTGCCACAAGATTAGCTTCCCGGTAGACATGACGAATCTCGACCGAACAAAAGAAGCCCAGCGAGACTAGACTGTCTGAGACAATCATATCCGAGTCTCCAGTAGGCTTCCCCAAACCTTTTAAACACTTAATAATTGTTAGGTTATCTCCTTCTACAGTCAATTTAGTAATTCCCAGTTTTTTTGCAGCGAGTATGCCATTCCATAGCCCATGGCTTTCACACCCACAAACAGAATTGATTGGTGATGGTCCCCAGCCACAGTAGATAGGGGAACCCTTGTGGTCACGAATGATAAATCCAAAGGAGCCCATATTACTAGAGGAGAGAGAGCCATCGAAGTTAAGTTTATGTGTATCTTGAGGAGGTGGTTCCCATTTGGTTCTTTTTCTTTTTGAAATCAATCTAGGTTTTGAGTTGCTTTGTGTAGCTGTTATATTTTCCTTTGTATTTTCCTTTGCTTGTGATGTTGTCCAGATGAATTTTTGGTCTTTTTTGAAAGCTAATATCTTTCTTATATCTGGGGTTATACTGTCAAAGTGCGTTTTGTTTCTAGAGAACCAGATGCCCCACCAGACAAAAGCAACGTCTTCAAATTTTGCTTTTCCTATTGTGTTCTTGATATTCCAAATAGTTTCATTGATCGGGTCTCCTTTATCAAAACAACCATGCATTTTCATAAAGGATCCTGGGTCATTTGCCATCAGAGTGCCCCTAGTAATGGGGCAGTCCCATAATAAGTGATGTAAATCCTCATAGCATGAATCACAGTGGGGGCAATTTGTCGGGATTCCTAGTCTTCGAGAAGCTAATCTGATCGTTGTTGGTACTGCGTTTTTGAGGATTTTCCACATGAACGATTTTATTTTGGGTGGGGTATTTAAGTCCCAAACCCAACTTATATCCGATTTTGTGTGGTTTTTGTATTTATGTATCATATCAATTGCAGAGGTTGTTATATACCAACCATTCTTATTCCATTTCCAATATAGTCTGTCAACATGGATGTTTTCGGGTAATGGTACCGTGGTGATTTTCTCTATTAAGTCATCTGGTAATAAGCCTTGCAATTTCCCAAATAATTTGTTCTGATCCCATCTTTTATTTTCCTTTATGAAGTATTGTATGTCTATTGACTCATCAATTTGTTGAGTATCTGGGATAAATGTTCTCAGGGGTGCTTGACCCATCAAGTGGTCTTTCCAAAAATTTATCGCTGAATCATCCCCAATAGACCATTGGAGACCATTTTTGAACAGGGGTATTAATTTTATAAGTTGTGTCCATTGCCACGAGGATCCCCCACGCTTTTGATAATTCAAGATATTGCTTGTCTTGAGGTATTTTTCTTTTATTAGTTTAACCCAAGGGCTATTAGGTTCCACTAGTATTTTCCAGAGCAGTTTCATCTGTAATTCCTTATTCATATCCTCTGAGCAACGGAGACCAAGCCCTCCATTTTCCTTTGTTTTACATATTTCAAACCAACTGATGAGTGGTTTATGGTTAGGCCCTTTGTTCCAGAGGAATTGTCTATTGATTCTGTCCAGCTCTGAGTGGACAGATTTGGGTAACATAAAGCATTGCATTAAGTGCAAAGGTTTAGCTGAAAGCGTAGACTTGATTAGAGTACACCTTCCAGCTTGAGAGAGGCAGTTCGCCTTCCATTTCTGCAGTTGAGTTTTGTTATTCATTATAAGGTCTTTGAAATCATCTTTCGTGACTCTTCCTTCAATGATCGGGCATCCTAAGTAGCACCCTAAATTAGGGGTGTGTGCTATTTCTAATTCATTACTGATTAGATTTTTCTGTGTTGTCAGAACGTTTTTTGAAGTTTGGAATTGGGATTTATGTCGGTTTACTCGTTGCCCTGACAACGCAATATACTCTCTTAATGTTTTGTTGATTTGGTCACAACCAGTTTTTGTAGCCGACGCAAAGATAACAATATCATCCGCGAAAGCTAGAAAAGGAATCTTGGTTCCGTCTCTTGTTAGTCTTATTCCTAGGTGGCTCTGAGGTTTTACAGATTCATTGTAAAGACCTCTAGCAAGGATTTCAGAAATGATTAGGAATAGATAAGGTGATAAAGGGTCGCCCTGACGTAGACCCCTTTCGGGGAAGAAGACATCTGTAGGTTCATTATTTACCAATACTGAGTAAGTGACCGTGGTTATACATTCCTTGATCCAATCCGTGAACTTTTTGGAGAAACCTAATTTGAGCATAGTGGACAGCAGAAAGTCCCACTCCACCCTGTCAAAGGCCTTTTCCATATCTAGTTTAACCGCCATCCAGCCAGTTTTTCCCTTTTTCTTAGAGAAGGAATGAAAAATTTCATTTGCAATTAAAATATTATCCTGTATAGATCTACCAGATGAGAATGCACTCTGTAGGGGGTTTGTTATTTTAGGAATGATTTTTTTTAGTCTTGATGCTAATACTTTGGATATTACCTTATAAGTTGTTGAACAAAGACTAATTGGTCTGTAGTGTGATGTTGTTGTAGGATTGTCTATTTTTTGTATTAAAGCGATAAACGTGTGGTTAGTTTGTTTTAGAATCCGTCCACTAAGGAAAAAGCTTTTTACTGCCTTGATTACAGAAGGTTCTACGATATGCCAATATTTTTTAAAGAATCCTGCAGGGAACCCATCAGGCCCTGGCGATTTGTCGTTTGCTAGACCAAATACCGCGTTTTTTATTTCCGCGTTTGTGACTTGTCTTGTTAGCCAGTTATTATCTTCATTCGAAATTTCATTTCCTATATAATTTAATAGGTTGCTAGGTATCTGTTGTCTCCTTTGAAGTGAGTATCTTTGGCTGAAGTCATGTTTGATTAGTTTTCTTATTTCATCTTCGTTATTGATTGTTATGCCAGCTGTGGTTTGTATCTGTTTTATTATATTTCTATTACGTCTTCCAGTTGCAATTTTGTGAAAATATTTTGTGTTTGCGTCTATGGATTTGACATGTATTCTTTTGGCTCGTTGTCCCCAATATTTTTGTTGATAGGTTAAAAGTGAAGCATGCTTGACCGTGAGCCTTTTGATTTTTTTGTCTATATAATAGTTATAAGCGTTACAGAGCGTGTTTTGCAGCTCCAAGAGTTGTATTTCAACTTGTTTTATTTGGCGGAAAACGTTTCCAAATGTTACCTTGCTCCAAATCTTACTCTTTCTTTTTACTTCTTGCAGTTTCTTTGTTAATTTAAACATTTGGGATCCCGGAGAGTCAAGTCTCCAAGCCGATCGTACAATGTTTTCATAGTCTGGTCTTGTGGTCCAAGCCATTTCGAATTTAAAAGGTTGCAGTTTTGGTTTTTGATTATCCATTAGATCCAGTGTGATTTGTGCATGGTCAGATTTCAAGAAAGCGTGATTTTTAGTACAAAGATTGGGGAATTCTTTTAGGATAGTGTGACTTATAATCGCTCGGTCCAATTTCTCATAAATGTTATCGCTACCATGTTCTCTCTTTCTCCATGTGAAGTTATTACCACAAGTTGGAGAATCGACCAGATTATGAGTACTAATTATATCTCTAAGTCTTGTAAATATGTTTATAGAAGGCGATCTGCCACCCTGCTTGTCGTTTGGTTCCAAAATTTCATTTAGATCTCCCAGAATAATGAGAGAGTCCTTAGCTTTGGTTATGTAGTCAGCTATAGATGCCCAAAAAGCATTTTTTTCGTTTGCATAGGGAGTTGCATAGATAAGTAAGATTTCTATTGTAATGTTTAGTTTGGTGTTGGTATAGTCTGCCTGAATAATCCGATCAGTGGAGTTTCTAATGGTGAGGGTTTCATTTTGGAATTGCGATTCTTTCCAGAGGAGGCAGAGTCCTCCAGACAAGCCATTTGAGGGACGGAAGAACATCTTGTCAAAACCTGGTTTTCTCCAACAATTTTCCGGGGGTGGATTAGTTAGTTTTGTTTCTGCTAGCATTAGAATTTTAATGTGATCCGATTTTACAGTGGATTCGATATGAGTCCAGACATTTTTCCTACTTAATCCCCTCACATTCCAGAAGCTAAACTTCATATAAAACTAGTTGGGGGGTTTTGGTACCTTAAAGAGTTAGGACCGTACTTGTGGAAGTTTTGATTTATAGAATGGTTTGTATTGGTGTTGGTATTACTGGTGGTTGCAGGATTCATTTTTCTAGTCGGAGAGTTAGAGTTTGGTGTTGTAAGGTTGCGGTTTATTTGTATTACTCTAGATTCTGGAGTGTTGTTTGTTAGAATTTTTGAATCAAGGTTTCGAATGTAAAAAGTGATAGTGATTGTGTTTTGTATTTCAGCAAATTGACATATAACAAATGGTACATCATACCTCAATAGGTGCTCGCAAATACATATAAAAAATCTCCAATCCTTAGTAGAAAAATATAGACAATTTAGTGTATGTAGTGTCCACTGTTTATGTTTTACAAGTTTAGAAATTTCTGTGGGGATCAGAGCAAAGGCTACACAAGTAAAAAATTGAAGATAGTTAATGTAGCAGTTGCTTGTAATAACCCATGGAAGATAAAAAAATTTACTGCAGCTGCAAACCTTCCAAAGGCCCCTTCTATTTGAGTTATTATGTGATGGTGAAATGTAGACTACTCCTTCCCATTCTTGCTTGTAGTATTTCCTTGTAACCACTGTTGATATTTTGTGGCTGAGATCTTGAATTCTTGGAGTCCATTTTGTGCTCTTAGTCTTTGTTGTTTCCCTTCTGGTTGTGTTGAGGATCTGTATAGATTGTAAACACACAAATTTCTCGAGAGAAAAGATCCCTCGAGCAGGCTTAGTATAGAGTTCATGGTTTTGTCTATGATAGTAAGTTTTTATATATAATTGATGGCTGGGAAAAGAATAGAGTATATAGTACTGATCATAGTTTATGAATGATGCAATTCTCCCTCTATTTTTGTAAGTATGACAACAGTTATTTAAGAGCCATGAGAGATACGCTAAGTGTGTATCATATAGAGTATGCAAGTACTGGTCACAGTTTATTAAATATGCAATTCTCCTTATACTGAGATAAAAGAAGCAGCAGTAATCCAATAGCCATATAAGAGAGGTTACGTGTGTCTGTCCTTTAGTTTTGAGGGAGATATCATTCAACTCATATAAGAAGGAGATCAAGTATGAATCATACATCTTCATAACTGATACTAGGTAAAGAAATTTAAAGTATATAAAGAGATTAGAGAAGTCAAGGTTGTGTAACAGTCCAAGATCATGGACAGAAGCTTGGGTAGAAAGCAAATAGTCATGTAGTATGCGTGCATGGTGATTTATGGTTATTTCATCAAGAGTTTTCATAGAGAGAATCATCAGTAAAGACCAAAGAATCATCAATAACAGATAGTAAGTTTTTATATATAATTGATAGCTGACAAAAGAATAGAGTATATAGTACTGATCATAGTTTATGAATGATGCAATTCTCCCTCTATTTTTGTAAGTATGACAGCAGTTATTTAAGAACCATGAGAGATACGCTAAGTGTGTATCATATAGAGTATGCAAGTACTGGTCACAGTTTATTAAAGATGCAATTCTCCTTATACTGAGATAAAAGAAGCAGCAGTAATCCAATAGCCATATAAGAGAGATTAGGTGTGTCTGTCCTTTAGTTTTGAGGGAGATATCATTCAACACATATAAGAAGGAGATCAAGTATGAATCAGACATCTTCATAACTGATACTATGTAAAGAAATTTAAAGTATATAAAGAGATTAGAGAAGTCAAGGCTGTGTAACAGTCCAAGATCATGGACAGAAGCTTGGGTAGAAAGCAAATAGTCAGGCAGTATGCATGCATGGTGATTTATAATTATTTCATCATGAGTTTTCATAGAGAGAATCATCAGTAAAGACCAAAGGATCATCAAAAACAGATTTAGCCAGAGCAAGTAAGAGATTAAGTGGTACCCTAGTTTATAACAAGGATTTGGATATATGGATATAGATAATATGCAATCATTTGGAGAAACTAGTTCAACAGCATAGAGACAAGTCCAAGAATCCCAAAGCCAACAGCAAGTAAAGTATAAGAAGATAAACCAAGCCAGATAAGATATTGTTGTATTATGATATCTCAAATAAGGATCAATGGAACTGGACTTTAATCTAGATGCAGTTGGATTAGTAGAGTGTTTTATAGAAGGTTTTTGTTTTAAACAGGATAGGTAATTTAGGTTGATTGTTAAAGAGGTATGACAGTTGTGATGTATGGGATAGTATATTATAACAGAGTTTTGAGAAGGAGGATCCTGAATATATATCAACCATTGAATATTTAAGCTCATGGAATTAGATAGAGTACGGGTTAGAGTATTGGTCCAAGCTAAGCAACCAAATAAGTAGACCAAATGATATCTTGTAGTAATATAGAGTACCAAACGATCCTCACATATATTAATGGATAATGCTAAAGATGGAGTTCTTACAATACAGATTGAAGCAAGACAACCAGATAAGTAGACAAAGGCATATGTCAAGTGGTCATAACGCAATTGGGTCAAGAAAGTATCAAGATCAAGCTCCCCTTCACTCTTGTCACTCTTAAGTGACCTGGAGGGGCTGGATATTTTATGGGTGTCACCCGAAGGCTTCCCTTTGCATTCGGTTTTTGTGGGTGTCGGTGGATCCTCAATGAGAATCCCCTTCCCGTTGGGTTTGGTTTTTGTGGGTGTCGGTGGATCCTCAATGAGAATCCCCTTCCCTTTGTCGTTTAGGTTGTTTGCCATTAAGGCAGTGTAGTACAGAAACGAGTTAGGTAGGAGATGAACATTTAATTTCGGTTCACAGAGGGTTAAATAAGGGCAACCAGTATCCAAGTGTGTATTTCCTTTAGTTTTGGGGATGGTATCATTCAGAGTATGCAAGTACTGATCACAGTTTATGAAAGATGCAATTCTCCTTATTCTGTGATAAATAAGACAGCAGTAATTTAATAGCCATGTGAGAGAGGTTAGTTGTGTATTTCCTTTAGTTTTGAGGAAGATATCATTCAACTCAGACAAGTAGGAGATCATATTTAAATCAAACATCTTCATAACTGATGATAGGTAAAAAATTTTAAAGTAGATAAAGAGATTAGAGAAGTCAAGGCTGTCTAACAATCCAAGATCAGAAACAGAAACTTGGGTAGAAAACAAATAGTCAGGCAATAGACATGCAGGGTGAATTATAGTTATTTTATCATGAGGTTTCATAGAGAGAATTATCAGTAAAGACCATAGACTCACCAAAAACGGATTTAGCCAGAACAAAGGAGAGATTAAATATCTTTTATTTGAAATTTGAGTTGAAGATAAGTAAGCACAATGGAGCCAGCTAGACAGCAGTATATCATAACACAAATCTTCATTAATTGGGCAAGGTATAATACAAGTGGATAGTCCAGAAAATTTCGAAATTTGGAGAGGATTAGCGGCAAGATTTGCAGAGGGATTGAAAGTAGAAAGTTTTGTAATGTGCTTGTAAGTAAGCAAATAATTATCAAGTTTATTGGTTCTAGCAGTTATGAGGCAAAAATGTAGTGCATCACTGAAATGCAAGAAAGCATAGATACAAACAGGTATCCTAATGCTTTTGGTTATATTAGGATAGAAGTGTAATAGACTAATAGGAAAACTAGAATGCTCTTTATAACTGGTTTTTATATAATATTCTCCTTGACAAAATCCTAAGCAGCCAAGCAAAACAGATTGAGAGCAGTATATAAGTGATAATAGATAGGATTTGTTTAAAGCAAAAGTGATTTGGTAAAATTTTTGCAAATCATTAAACTGCCAGATCAAGAACAAAGAATGTAGGACAGAGAGCAAACAATCCAGTTGAATCCAATAAATCAGCTGTACTTCATAGTATAGCAGGTTGATCATAGCTAAAGAGAAACAATAGCAATAATGTAATTTTCTAAGCAAAAAAAGACCGATAATAATTAGCCTTAGTGTGTTGTGGTACAAATGAGAGTATAAGATTGGTAAGCATACATTTAGAGCAAATTCAAACCAGAAGTTAAGAGATAAGATGTGTGGTTGTTTGGAAGCAATAATTGGTATATAATAGTATTGCAAACCCAGATCATGATGGTGTATATAGTTTTTAGTAATCATGGATAAGAGATGAACAAGTAGCTTAATTATATAATCAAGACTAACATATTTTCCACCCAAACTCCTGAACTTTCCTTTGTATTTCTGTACCTGATATATAAGTAATAGAATTTCAGGTGAGCAATTCGTTCTAAGAGATATATTACATCCATTCCAAAGACAGAGAATACACATATTTTGAGTCAAATTTATGCAGTAACAGAAGTATTGATAATGGATGTTTAGGCATTTAAGCAAAGTGCTTGTACTTTTGATGCACTGGGTTTGTGGAATTAAGGTCATAGCTTGTGTGCTTATATATTGTGTATACCAACAGTAAGCGCTGTCTGGTGTTCTTATTTTAGAACAGATCATGCAACGGATAGACACACAATCTAAGTAGTGCATTTTAAAATGGTCATAAATAATGTTTCTCATAGGTAAAGTAGAGGTTTTTGGATGAGATGTCCATAGAAGAGTGAGAAATCCTAAAATGCACTGGATGAGGTCGAGCTTGCCTTTTCCTTTGTCACTTTTCAGTGACTTGGATGGTTTTGGATGTTTTTGGGTGTCACCCGAAGGTTTCCCGTTGGTTTGGGTATTTATGGGTGTCGGTGGAGCCCCATTGAGGCTCCCCTTCCCTTTAGTTGGTCGGTTGTTTTCCATTAGAGAAAAACAGTGGGGCTTGTAACAAACACAGCCAGAGAGATCAGAAAATTTTGGGTGAAGAGCAGTAGAGGAAGTTAGGATAAGAGGGGGGAATACCTTTAATTTGACTTTGTAAAAGCTTTTATAGTACCTTTTGAGGATCGAAACTGCAAAGCAGAAGAGAGTTCCAGACCTGTTGCATCGAAGAGAGTCACTTGGCAGACCCTGGGCAAAGCAGAAGCAAAGATGAAGACGCAGACCTCTGAGCGCAGGAACCCCAAGACCACTCGAGTTGAAGGGGGACTCGTCAAAACGAGTCAGGCGACCGAGGAGGGAGACGGTAGAGAGAGATCCCATGATTGGAGCAATGATTATGGCTATATTCCGCCATTGATGAGATTGAGAGCAAACTGAACGCACAGAAACCCCAAATTGAAAGCAAGTCCCAACCCAAGGGATTTTCCAGATCTTGTGCCAGATCCAAAAGAAAAGAGTTTTAGATCTGAGATGACTTGTCTTATTTTGGTTTTTTAGAGGATTAGCGGCAAGATTTGCAGAGGGATTGATCGAAACTACCGATCGAGTTCTAGATCTAGGGTTTTCAGTGATTGGGTTTGGGGAGAAAGGGGGCGCGTGCGCCCGCGCGTTCTTTTTGGGTGGAAAATCATTTTTAGATTCTATATTTTTATATTGATGTGTTTATAAAATTTTATTATAAAAAATCATGTTTTAAAAATATAATAAAATTATTTTCTAAAATAATCGGTATTTTAATTATCTATATTTTTAAAACATAAATTTTCATAATAAATTTTTATAAACATATCGTATATAGAATCTATAAATATTTTTTTTCAATGTTTATTTGTACCCGAAATAATTTTATAATACATTGGAGAGAGCAGAGGATCTATTATAAAAAGTGTTTCATATGGGCTGATGAGAATTTTCTTTTCTATTTTTTTTTGTAAGAACTAATAGAAGATGTATGGGAAGGCTTCAACCATCTCCCAAACATGAGCTCCAAAACAAATTACCTTATCCAAAATTTCCTGCTGCATACCTCTCAGTATTGTGCTTCACAACCCTAAACGATTTTTTGTTGGAGATGGAGTACACTTTGATCTGGTATACCAGCTCGTCTATGTTGCTGAAGAACAAACACTTCTCGAATTCCATTCCGCACTTGAAAGTGGTTGACGGATCGTGCCCAACGTTCCAAGATGGAGTTATACCCGCAACTGCTTTCATTATAATTTCACTGGCCTTCTCCCTTGTCAGTTCGACATCTTCCCCCTCCGGATCGTCAGTGCCCTCCTCTTCTTAATCCAAATCGTCTTCATGGTCTATCCCAAATGCATCAGCTCGAACATCTCCAGCGATCTCAGAATCCGTCATAGTCGAATGAGGTGTGCTAGTTTGATTCCCATATTCAACGCCGACCAAGAGACCGGTGAATCCCCCCGTACCGACGTACGGTAGATATTGTTCGTTGTTGTCCATATCTATATGTACATGTATTATGTGTACTATCTAAATCATTTGTCACTTCTACTATTTCATATACTCCTTAATTTCACCAATATGTTAATAATTGCCAAATTTTCCTACCTTTTTCTTTAGAATGTACTATATAATTCATTTGTCACTTCTAGTCATTCATATAATAAATATGAAATTACAACTTCACAACATGATCGATCATATAGCAAAACATAAAGAAATTCATCCTTATTTTTTGCTTCTAAAATTTCAAACTAGATTTCTAATTTTCTTAATCTAAAATTCCACCATTTCATATAATTTTATTTTCCACAATTTCATCCTTATTTATCATACCAAATTACTTTCTACTCCCTCCGTCCAAAAATACATGGACTTTTACTATTCATGCACGCTTTTTTAGGAGCTAAAAACTATATAAAATATTAACTTTTTTATTATTTTTTTTTAATAATTACAAACTTATTATCAATAAGTTTGTAATTATTAAAAAAAATTAATAAAAAAGTTAATATTTTATATAGTTTTTACCTTCTTAAAAAACCGTGCGTGAATAGTAAAGGCAATGTCTTTTTGGACGGAGGTAGTATAATCTTTCAACAACTACATAATTTCATCATTTTCATTCAAAATTCATGACTACATTTTTTCTCACCACCTTAAATTCAAGATTTTCCCAAACCTATCAATTATCCAACTGATTATAAAAATAAATCTATTCTACAACTATGTTTTTCGATTATAATATTTTCCCGACAACATACAAAATTAAGATTTCGTTACTTACCTTTTTGTCGGGATTGTCGGGGTCTTGTGGGGTCAAGGCCGCTGTTGTCGCCTTCCGGATTGCTCCTGTCGGGCGGCGATCTCCACCTCTTGCCGGAATGGAAGATCTGGCGGCGGTTTCCAACTCCAATCGGCAGGCAGCGATCTCCACCTTCTGCAGGCGCCGGCTTCCGTCCGGATTCGGGACGAATCTGGGTAATTGGATGTTTTTGAATTGGGTCGTGGGTTGTGGAAAGAAGGAAGAGAACTTCCGCCGTTTGAAGGTGTTCGTCGATGGAGTTTTCAGCTTCACAGGGTTAGAGTTAAATAGGAGGGGCGGTTTTGTTTTTTGTGGAAGGAGAGGGATGAGTCGCTGTTAATAACAGCGACTCATGTATTCCCGAGGCCGAATCTCTGCACAGCCTACTGGACCGGGCCAGGGAATCTCGTTGACCGGCCAGTAACCCTAGAGTCACTGTTACAAACAACGACTCTGGTTTTTTTTTTTTTCGTTTTCTGTTTTTAAAAGACACAAAATTTTAAAAAAAAAATTAAAAAGGGAGAGTCGCTCCCTAAAATGTATTTTTTTTATTTCTGGTTACATTAATGAATTTAATACCGAAAATTTAAAAAAAAACTGGAAATACACCTAAGTCGCTGTTACAAACAACGACTTATATATTTTAATATTTTTTTAAAAAACCTTGGACAAAGTCGCTGTTTGTTCCCAAAATTGTTTGGAATCTTGGCTAGTTCCCGAATTATTTTGTGATTTTTGGCTATTTCCAAAAAAAATTCCTAAATTTTCAAAATAAAAGTTTATAAACACATTGGTTGCATCGCGTATCACCAAACACCTTGATGGTGACATCGAAGGGGAGTAACATCGAGCCACCACCAATCAATCGTCCGTCGTCATATTCTCATATCTTCATTTTCCTCTCTCTTTCTTCACCGTTTCACTTCGCCGGTTCTCCCACTCCCAAGGCTTAGGCTCAGCTACCATCGGAGGTCCGTAATCCCTAATTCCTCTTTTCTTTTTTTTCTTTTTTTCTCTTCTGATAAAGAGACAAAATTAGGCGCCCAATTTCAGCTTTTTCCGGCGGCGATCCACCGGATATGGTGCCTCATGAAAACCGGAGCTGGCTGTTTGATTACGACGCTCTGATTCACGATACCCCTGCTCCTGATGGCATCTTTTCCAACCCTAATTGGCCTATGCAGGCTTTTAACGGCTCGTCCAGTGCCAGGTGTTATTTCGCTTTCTTTTTCCTCGCCGGATTTCATTTTGATGCTCGGTGTTCAGTTTCATTACCGTTTGGTTTATTCGAATTGGGGAATGATTTTTGGTTGCGAATCTTCCAGTTGTCGACTGGAATTTTAGGGTTTGTTCCTTTATGGAGAAAGCTCATGAATTTGGGGGTTTTGGTGATGGATTAACTGCTGAACGTAACATTACCATCGCCTCAGTGTTAAACTGAGTCCAAAATATGCAGGGGTCGTTTGGTATAGATATCGATATCACTTAAAATGATATCGAGTTTTAATATCGATATCTAGTGTTTGACATGCATCATATATCACTTGATATCTGCGTTTGTTAATAGTCAGATATCGATATCAGTTGATATCTAGATATCAAATAGGGCCTAATTATCACTTGATATCGATACCAATATTTTGATATCAAGATATATCAAAGATATCACCCTATATCGATATCGATATCTAGATATCGTTACCAAACGGCCCCGCATTTCAAACGACCCCGCATTTTTTTCTGGGTATCTATACTACATCTGTTATTTGAGAACCATGAACTGATTGTTCATTCCAATTAGTTTAATTGGAATTAATATTTTGTAAAATTGGGATAGCTAAGTTTTCTTGATCAATAAACAAGACCATACCACCGTATTGGTGGGAGCCAGACGCATACTGGATCTCTGGTTGAATTCACACAACATTGGTCGAAATCACCCGAAGATCGGACCTAAACCTTATTGCTACTAATTTGAGCAATCTAGTCACCAGTGTTTAAAAAAGCTAAAGGCGACCCAAGGCGATAGGCATACTTGCAGCTTATGCGGGCTTTAGAAGCGAAGGCGATGGCTTTTCCATAAAAACTCTAAAAACACCTTAAACTTCAATTTAAATGCTATAAAAAACATCTTGGATGAAATAAAATCAGATTGAAAACATATTATTGTACTAATATCAAGTTTCTTGGATGAAATAAAATCAAATTGAAAACATATTATTGTACTAATATCAAGTTTTAGGTGGGAAGCAAGTAAAAAAAACCATATCCAAGGCAGGAGAAAGTATACTAAATATAAGTCTAGGAATAAAAGATTAAAGAATAAAAAGAAATCCGAGTTGAATGAGAAGGATGGAGGGCTAAGGAGTGGGTCACTCAAAATCATCAATGTCAATTGCATCATCTTCTTCCTCAATGTCTAGAAAAGAAGCAAAGTCCTCATCACCATCATCCTGAGATTTGTATCCTTCATCATCATCTTCTTCTTCTTCTTCTGGTTGAGATCTCAAATGTTGAGTTTGCGAGCCACAGCCACTGCCTTGCTGAGTTTGCGAGCCACTGCCACCGCCTTGTCCTATGTTTCGGCCTTTAGTAGATCTCAGGTTGAATCTTTCTTCGCGGGCACCTGGAGCACTAGCAACCTGATTTAGAAGGGAGAACCTGACAGCAACAGAAGGACTCGGCAGGATGGTCAGCAAGGACTTGGACAATAGCTACGACCGAGGCACCCAGCAACCCAAAAGCAACTCCACTGAAAGGAAGAAGGGAAGAGAAAGGAGGGAGAGAAGTAGAGTAGAAAGGGAGAATAGACAGACGTGAAGTGAAGAACAGGGGAGGGCATAGGGCTAATAAAACCAGAAAAACCTTCGACAAAAATAAAAAAGTTGCTAAAATATTCAAAATAAAATCAGAAAAAATATGGAAAGATTTTATCCAAAAAAAAAAATTGAAATATATCTTAAATCGATCAAAATAAGGAAAAAACCAAAAAAGCCCATAGCTTGGGCTTTTATTCACCTGTGGCTTAAGCTGCGCTTGAGCGCTTTGGGTGAGCTTTTCCACCCTGGGTGCGCCTTTGCCAAGGCAGGCTGCAGCATGTGCGCCTAGGGCTTAAGCGGGCTTAAGCGCGCCTTGGCTTTGCCTTTTTAATATCACCTATAGAGTTTTATTTCTTGGGCAACGTAAGGTTTAGTAACTCATTTGAATGACACAAATTTTCTGGGGTACATTTAAGCTGAATGAAGATGGTTCATAGATAAGAACTCAAACCATGCCCTTAATTATTTGTCAATAAATCTATAATCGTTGCCTGATTGATGTTTTGAAGATATTGTCACATGGAGATGGAAGCATTGTTTTACCGAAGTTTTGCCTGTTAGGTTTTGTGTTTGTTGCTTCTTGTGTGCTTTGTCTTGCTTGTGTGTGTTTAGGATTGTCTTACCTCTGTGTGTTTGCTAGGCTGATTGTTTTTGTGCTTTGTCTTGTAGTTTTGCCTTTTAGGTTGTTTATGTTGCTTTTTATGTGATCTGTGTTGCCCCTGTTTACTGCCTCAGTTCTACTCTCTTTGGATCTTTCGGAAACACCCTCCTGATTTGCTCGGTGAATGGGTGCATACATCCCGACCCCTGGGCCCCGCTTTGAGTAGATTTGCTGGGTGGTGGTTGTTTTTGTTGTCGTTGTTGGAGATGGAAACATGGGAGCGCTTACCGCATTGATCCATCAAAAGAATCATGTCATTTAGGGCTGAATACTTATTATACATTTGCAATGATCTGTTCTTAACTTTAAAAATGATGGATATAGGCACCTGCCACCTGATATGCCATATTCTCTGATCCTCTTCTATTGCCCTTTTTAAAATTTTCCATTTTATTCTATTGATGTTTTCTTGTTTGAAGTTTCTATTTCTTTTGACTTGCGATCTTCTTTCCAGTATTGGAGATGGTGCACTTGCTGATGCTGAAGCCCCTAAGGAGAATGGATCAAGGAAGAGGTGTTCATCTTGTTCAATATTTGTTCTCTTTGGCTTACAGAATTTCTAAGCTGTAACTAGAAGATGGTTATTAAATTGTTTATCAGTTGTAGAACAAGTATAGATCTGGTTGTCTTGTTGGCTTTAGTTGGTGGTCTATGTTTAGGTTAACGGTATAGATCTGGTTGTCTTGTTGGCTTTAGTTGGTGGTCTATGTTTAGGTACCGTTAACCTAGTTTTAGAAAAAAAAACTATGTTCGTGAAAAATAGGATGTAGATCACAATTTTTTTTTTTAAAAGATCACAATTTTTTAAAAATTAAATTTATGACTGTTATTTACATACATATAGAAAGGCTTTGTTTGGTACTTTGAATCGTTTCCTTATCCAAAAAAAGGCTAACAAACAACAAGCTGTGCTGCCCTTTTTTTGTTAAAAAAAAAATCAAATTTATGAATATTAGTTACATAAATATAGAAGGCTTCGCCCTCTCGAAGTATTAGGGTAGTCTAGTACTTTGAATCATTTCCTGATAAAAAAAAAAGGCTAACATCAAGTTGTGCTGCCAATCCCTTCTTTTGGAAAATGTTGACATATTACCTAGTTTGCTGATATTTTACAAAGATAAAGCAGTGATGATGTGAATAATCTAGCCATACATTAAAGTTTTGTGATAGGTCCATACACCATAATGTTTTACGTGCTTAAGCCTAGATAATATTCTAGTGTATTTGTCTCTAATCTTTAGGTCACCTCTCATCAGTGGCTAAAAAATTTCGGTTTTGTTGATATATGATAAGCGATAAACATTAGTATTTTAGTAAAGGTTAAGTGTGAGTTGATAAGCTGATGTACACTTTTCTCTCTCCTTTTCTGCTTACATTTCTCCATTCAGCTGGAAGTTTCTGTATTGTTCAAACTATTTTTTATAATATGTAGTTTGTCATCTCTTGCAGGGCAAGACCTGAGGCATGTAGCCCATCAAGCTCCAAGGCTTGCAGGGAGAAGTTACGTAGGGACAAACTTAACGACAAGTATGCTCCCCTATGGCATAGTGATTTCTTTGTGCTCTGTGTGTCTCCTATTTATGGGTGGCAATTGCTAAATCTTTGTCATATTATTAAGGTTTACGGAATTGAGCTCTATCTTGGAGCCTGGAAGACCTCCCAATACCGATAAAGCTGCCATTTTGATTGATGCGGTGAAGATGGTAACTCAACTAAGGACTGAAGCTGAAAAGCTGAAGGACACAAACTCAAGTTTACAGGAGAAGATCAAAGAGTTGAAGGTCTATGATTTAATTATTATTGCTATAACGTTTGTTTCATACCACAACTCTATTTTAATTAACTCATGGGAAGAAAGTTTTTTTATTTTTTTTGTTCTCCTTTTCTCATAGCACCATTAAGATGTCTGCTTCATATGGATGTGTTTACACCATTCATAGAATTTTACTTCGCCTAGTATAGTATTTTACTCGATTTTGGAATCCTCATTGCAGTTATTTCAGAGAAATGTGATGATTAGTTGGATGAATGAAGATTTAGGCATGAAGAAATAAGAAAGGAAAAAAGTAATTCATGGTAGTATGATGCTGAATCTTATTATTGATGCTGTCATTTAATGGCATGATTTTAAGGTCAGAAGTGGAATTGCTCCTATATCCCTGTGCAGTTTATATGACATCATTATACCTGCTTGGCTGCTTAGGCTGAGAAGATCGAACTTCGTGATGAAAAGCAAAGGCTGAAGGCACAGAAGGAGAAGCTGGAACAGCAACTGAACTCTGCAAACACTCAGCCTAGGTTCTTCCCACCTCCCCCATCAATGGCAGCCTTCGCCCCTCAACATCCCCCAGTGGGCAGCAAGTTGGTTCCCATTGTCAGTTACCCTGGCGTAGCCATGTGGCAGTTCATGCCACCAGCTGCAGTTGATACGTCGCAAGACCACGTGCTTCGCCCTCCCGTTGCCTAATTTGGTAACCTGTGTACTCATATTGCAGGTTTGCATCAATTCTGCTGCCTGGAATTCAATCGCTTACAATGTCAATTGCTATTGACAAGCTTTAGGTTCTTTTTGCTTCTCTTATGAATACTGCTATCTTTATTTGGTGGTTAAATGGAATCTTTTTGCAGCAACATCTTCGTTGAATGTGTTATTTGGTATATATAGATTGTAAATTCTTTGAAAGTGTACTGCTTAGCATTGACTGTATTAAGATAGTTCATAGTGATTCGTATTACCACAGCCCAGGGACTTGTCCAGTATAACAATAAAGAAGCTTATTTTAGTGCAAGTCTTACTGTTAGTCCCTATTCCCTAACCATTGGCCATGTCTCATATTATCTAACTTGTTTTCAATCCTTCTTTTTGTTGATCTGTTATTTAGCGATTCAGATCTAGTATAATTTAGGATGTTTTGAAGGCTACAGTCTTACATGCAAGTATTAGACACTGGCTAAAGGTTGAGAGCTTATGATGGGATTCACCCTTCTTGTTTATCACAGTTCTCATGAACATTTTGTTAGGTAAAAAGTTGTCGTCGACAGATCTTTTGATGAAGTACTCTGGTAATCCCTTCATCTATCCAACCAGAGAGATTCCTAATATCTTTTCATCTTGGCTTATTACAGTGAAGATTTTCCTACCAATAAATCCATAAATTCACAACAGGGTTTGTGAATATGTACCTTTACCAACTTACAGAGATGAAATCTTCACAAAATAAACCACATCTTATAAGATGTCAGAGAATGGTGAAGCCAGAAACAATTAAAGGTGAAAAGTTTGTGCAGAAAACCTTGAAACTAAGCTTTCTCCTATACATATGTTGATTCTTGTGTGCCTTCCCATTCTCCGTTTCACGCCAAGGGAACTCGTGTGTACTCTCTGACGTGTTCAGTGGTTCTCTAACTTCTCGAACTCACATCCTCCCTTCAAGTTTCTCTGATGTTGCAGCCCTTGATGAAGCGATCCGAGAAGTTGACATATTTAGCCCACAAGGGTCTGAGCTGTGGGAATGCAATCTCAAGCCATGGCTTTGCCCTGCCGTTGAAGTGGATGACTCCTGCGCTCTCAGCATCTGCCAGGCTTGTGGTCTCCTGGTAACCGAGACCAAGCATGTGCCAGAACGGATCGATGATTTGCACATGGCCATGAAACGCGATCAGTCCTGGTGGTAGTGTCCCCAATTGCCACAAGCTAAGGTCTGATTTTAGATTCTGAAACAAGAAGAAACTTCTCAACATTTTGCATCACCTGTTCTATACTTGATGAGATTCATTCATGGAACTAATCATGCCAGTCATAGTATAGTCGACATTTTTCGGAGACAGAAAAGGACTTCATTCTGTATGTTCAAAGCTTACTTGTTTAAGCCAATGGTGGTAGGTGGCGCTTATGTTTGTCTTCCTCCAAGCATCGAGATCGAATATGTTCATGCCATAAGCCCAAGCGCATTCCTCCGCTTCGAAGTTGTTAGCTATCAAAGGGTGGGAGAAGTTCAGGTAGCTCTTTAGTTTCTTGGACATCACAAACCTATCTTCACCCCTGCAAGTCTCCACAGCTCCGTTAACCTTGCCGTTCATTTCGATGTCCCAAAGTCGCAACATATCAGTCTGAACCACAATATCATCATCAAGAAACACTACTTTCTTCAGGCTTGGGAACAACTGCAGACAGTTTAAAAAACACACCAGATGTCAGCATGAGATCTAACCGGATTCGCAGTACAAGGCTCAACCGGATTCACTTCTTTACCTCCGGTAAGTGAATTCGGATGTGATTCATCAACGAATTGTACTTGGGGCTAAGAGCCTGCAGCTTAGCTGCAATGACATGAGGCTTCTCGGTACTATTAGCGACAATGGCTGATTGTCCACCGCGAAACTGTGCTCTGGCCTTCTGATCCTTCTCCATGGCCTCCAAGACAGGCACTTTCCCCTTGGAGAACCAATCGAAGTGGTGCAACGCCTTCACCTCAATGATGGAAGGGGTCAGGGGATGCAACGAGAACCACGCTTGCATAGGCGAGTACGTCTTCTCATCTGTGATGATATGGAGGACGATCTTTTCAGGGTGAGCCGAGTTCTGAACCAATGAGGCTGCCACAACCGAAGCTGCAAGGATGTTATCGGATGCCAGGACGAAGTGGTACAAGGAGTTATCAACCAAGAAAGGGACCAGTTCCGGGTCAGGGAGCTGCAGCCGAGCAGCTGCGTTGGTGGTGTGCTCGTAGGCCAGTCGAAGAGCCAGGCAGTGAAGCTGCTTCGGGATGCTGCTGGATGCCACGTGGCGGTATAGATACTCTTGGATCTTTGCTGTCCTTGTTCTCTGTTCCATAAAATTCACCTGGAAAGGCCATGGAAATTTTCAGCTCTTGCATATTGTCGACTAGTCCTTGGTATAACATGTTGTCTGTCGTCAACTCGATAAAAATCATAAATTGTCCCGTTCAGGAGAATATGGTAATACAATATTATAAAATTATATCTATTATCTATTAAAAAAAACACTAATTAAAAATATAATAAAAATAATAAATTTTAATTACAATGTGATAATTAACTAATAACAATCAAAATGTACCAGAAATATAAAATAAAAATTAATCTAGATATAAATAATTTCTACTGCCAAAAAATAATAAAGATATAAATAAAATAATAGTTTTTAAATAATTAATTTTGATCTAAATATTTTATTCTACCAAAAAATAATCTGCATATAAATAAAATATCACCTATAAAATATTTATCTATTAATATTTTTGGCGAGTATGGCTATAAAATAGTTTTGATTTATATTTTTATCAATTAAATAAAATATTATATAAATAGATTGTGACTTATGACATCTTTCTATAAATTATCACAATATATTATTTTAATATTTTTTTTGGCGGGAATTTTTTTTACTAGAAACAATCGCAACGCGTCATATAGAACATTATGCATCAATTTTAGTATGTGTATATAATCGGCTCTATCTAGACTTGAGCGACAAAAAATGCAATATACTTTGCTATGAAAAAATCACCCTCAAGTTTGAATGACCAAATTACCCTTTGTGTCTCATGAAATGTGAAGGGTAAGATGGATAATTCATATATTTTGTAAAAAGTTTTTTTTGAAGGCATGAGTTTTCAGTTATATTGCTGATTCAAAGTTAGCTAAACTAATGATGGTTTTGTATAATTTTAGCTTATTATTGGAGGGAAATGAACTGAAGTGCATAACCAAAGCCTCTAAATCTCTAAGACTCTAACCACATAAAGTCTATTCAAGTTCGTTGTCCTCACTCGAATGAACAATTCTATAGTTGCTAATGTAAACTTTTGTCGGGTGCCTGGTTGAGTTTATAATGAAACCGATACACTCAGAATGTCGATTTTTTTTAATGTTTCTTTTCACAGGTGAAATGTGACTACTATTTCACTTACCATAGCTTTGAGCTTGTAAGCAAAGGTTCTAGCATCTGGCCTGTCAAGCTTCATTTGAACAACAAAGTCCTCCAGAGACTGGGGCTGATCCGGGTCGGGTTTCGTTGCATCTTCAGGATTGCTTGGCTCTTCAAAAACATGGTACATCACTTCAGGCACCTGTTTCATCATTTAAGACATCACAAGAGTTTGATTTTGGATGTATGTTTTAGGGATTAATTAAAAATTTAAAACTGTCAATAAGAAACTGAACTTATATCACAAATAAGAAGGTAAGAAAAAAAACTATTACATTGTGTTCAGTCTTTCCAACTAGTCTTTTCCCCAGACAACCTGCCATCATATATAATAAGTCAATATTTCAATTTTAGGGCAGCAAATAATTGAAAAGATTGTTTTAAAAAAAATGCATGTAAAAGACAGAAAATTGCACAAAACAACAATAAGGGATAGTGTGGTGATGGATGTTGATCACCTACAACACACTATATTCGGTTTGTCACAAAATTAATTTACGTCAAAATTATTATTAAAAAAATTAAAAATTATAATAATGTTGTATTTGATAATTCATATACATTTATAAATCATAAAACTATTTTTCTAAACAAAAATACGTATTAAACAAATATTTTTTCACTATGATTCTTCAAAATCTTTTTTTACAAATAGACATGAATTATCAAATACAATATTATTATAATTTTGAAATTTTTAATAATAATTTTGATATACTTCTTCACGTACATTTATCTCGATTTCGATTCTCGTTGGTGGTTGTTTGGGATCCTTTATTAATAAGCGATGCTTGTAAAATCCCTATGTAAATCTAAAAAAGAAAGGCCTGCAGAGTAGAGAAAGTGTGACTAAAGGATGGTTTTGAGAGCAAAAGTACCTAATGTAGAGCACTTGGATTGCCCATCAATGGTGTCGATGGTAGTCATAACAAACGCGAACCGCACCAAAAACGTGAAGAAGAGAAGCGAGTACAGCACCATCCTATATGAGACCTTCCTCGCGCCAACCTTCACCTTGATGAACTCCCTTACCCCTTTCCCCGGCAGCACAGTCACATGCCTTAAGCTCGGAGATATGTAGAGTTGCATCGCAAATCGACAGATCAAAAGGTATACGTAGAAAGTGGCGATGGAGGGTCTCTCTAGCTAGGCTTTGATGGGTTCAAAGAGGGCTTGGTTTTGCATTGTAAAGAAATAAGAGGGAAAAGGCCTAACATGTTTATGTTAAGGAGGAGGTTGGAGGGAGAAATTAGCTTAGCTAGAGAGGTTTTAGTTTCAAGTTGTTTTCATTTACCTACCGTTTCTATTGCTTAGCATGCAGGTCACATATATTCATTTTTTTCAATGTCCTTTTAATGTCAAATGTTTACAAAAGTACAAAACTTTTAAAAAAATATATAATGTCATCTTTTTTGAACTTCACATTATTTACAAAAAATTAATTCTTTTTTTTTTCCCTTGATTTATTTGTCTTTTGAGATACTCATAAATATTTACTTGTAAGTTAGCTCTTGAGGTCAACCCTTGGAAAAGGCCTGGGTAACCCACACAAGAAAAACATCATTTATAATTAAAAATCATAACTAAATTTAAATTTATTTAAGGATTACTAAAAAATGTCTTTTTAAATCTTGTGCTTTTGTAATTTTTATTAATCTTATCCTAGACTCATCTATTTTTTTTTTTAATCTTATCCTAGACTCATGGAATGACTAAAAGATCAGTAAATGGGTACTGTGGGTTGATTAATATTGAAGAAGGTTAAAATATAGGTGTGTTGTTTATAATAAAAAACAGATGAAGGGGAGCTGTTTTTGTTTGGTATTGCTTTCCTTGGAGTCCAAAACGTGTGATGGCAAAGGCTTAAGGAAAGAGAGAAGTAACAAATCAGGAAAGACACATGTTACAAATATGTTGTACATAGAGATTGTATTTGTGTATATGTTTAGTTGGACCAATTGACCAATTGATGCTTACACTTCCTCTATACTTTGAAACTGATTTTTTCTTTTATGTTTTCTTTGACACATTGTCTACCTACTTAATTTCATACTACTAAATCATTTGTTTTGCCAATGAAAAAAAATGAGTTGCAACTTAACTAGAGGTAACAATCAAGCGAATGAGATTGGATACGTCCATAAGAAAGGGAAAGTTACTCAATTGAACACTATGTTCTAATCGATATGAGTGTTAAGTGTATTTGAATGTTTATATTTCAGAGTGCTTGTGTGTTGTAATTTTTCAAATTCAATAAAGTTTGTTTTAAGAAAGGGAAAGTTACTCAATTGAACACTATGTTTTCTTGATTCAAATCCTTTCACTCTCTCAAAATCAAAACCAAAAGCTAGAGACTACAGTCTAAGGTAGGAAATGAAACTGATCTATGCTCAGTTTGGACTAAGGGATGCCTGATTGAAGGTTAGCTACCTCTAGAAAGTCAGAAGCTACATGAACGCTGATGAAGGGTCAAACATGGTCCTTAAAGAGTAATTTAAGGAACATGATCTATTCCATTTGGCATCAAAAGAGTTTCAAGGATCGAGCTAGGGACACCAATCAAGTGTCTTGCATCATTTTGGAATAAATGATTTATTTTATTTAGTTGAACACTTGTATTTGGGTCTTGATGCATTTTGGGCCAGCCTATTAGTTTTTTTTTTATTTACTTATATTATCATTTTAGGAAGACCATTTAAATAGCTTTAGGTGCTTGATTTTTAGTTAGACATTTTTTCATTGTAAAATCAGATTTGTATTCTCTTAGGAGAGAGACCGAGTTCCCCTGCGTGGGATACGTTCCGATGGGTAGTCTTAAGCTCAGCTTGTTTAGTGTGTGTCGATCCTCACCATAGGATTGGTGCTATCAAGCATTCATGAGGCTCCTTCTCGTGCTTCAAGGTTGCGTCCTTGATTGTGTGGGACTGTAAATGTTGGTCTTTCGACCATTCAGTTTGGTTCTCGATTTCAAAGCATCGAGGGTCTTGTCGTTGTTTCGTTGGGTTATCCTTATTACTCCATCCGTTAATTAAAACTTGACGTTTTACTATTCACGCACATTTTTTAAGGTGTTAAAAACTATATAAAATATCAACTTTTTAATATTAATTTTTAATACTTTCATACTTATTACTATTAAGTATGAATTTATAAAAACAAATGTAAAAAAAAATTAATATTTTATATAGTTTTTATCATTATAAAAAAGCGTGCATGAATAGTAAACGACAAGTTTTAATTAACAGAGGGAGTATTATCTATCTATCTTGATACGGGGTTACCCGTAGGATGGCCCGATCTTCGACAATCAAGACTAAAAGACAAGAACGGAAGCAAAAGACTCAAGGACACCAAGAGGGAACTCAGTATCGACCAAGGCTCAAGACGACGCAGCAATGAATATGAACTCGATATCGACTATTATGAACGAAACAAGACTCGATTCAAAATAACAATAATAAAGACACGAAATTGAAATAACAAGACCGGTTGAAGGGTGATTCGAACTAAGGTAGAACGAGATAAAGACCTCAGGCCTCCTAAGAGGGTAGTTGCATAATATTAAAGGTTTCCTCAACAGACTTGTTACCTTGCTTAAGGTTTTCTAAGCGTTGTCTAAGCTCTCTAGCATAGTGTTGAGGGACAAACCTACTTCACATTAAAGCTTTCAATTGATTCCAAGAAGCGATAGGCGCATCAAGGGCTCTTCTTCTTTCTTTAAGCAAATTATCCCACCAAACGAGAGCAAATCCTTGAAATTCTAAAGAAGCCAATTGAACCTTTTTACCTTCAGAAAAATTGTGACAATTTCAGATTTGGTCCATTTTAGTTTCCCAGTCAATATAAACATCTGGATCTATCTTACCATCAAAGGAATAAATCTTTACCTTTACCTTACCTATGCTGTCCTGATCAGGATCTCTAGGCTCACGATATTGATAACGACCTCCTCTGTCGTTCCGCCTCGGGCGTTGCTCCCAATAGTCCTCTTCTTGGAAGTCATCGTCATGCTCCGAATAGTAGAACTCCTCCTGGAAGCCACGGCCTCGTCCTCTTCCCCGTCCTTGCCCCTGCGCAGTAACAAATCCGTTATTTCTACCATTTCTCTCCCCTCGTGGAGAGTTGTTCTCTTCAAAAAAAGGATTATTGAAATTAGGGTTAGGATTAGGATTAGGATTAGGATTAGGATTCCAGACTTCCCTTTCATCATTAGGCGTCTCGTCACGCCGTTGATCACCATGACCACCAAGGTTATTAGAACCCGTTGGTCTAGCCTCCAAAGCCGTCAGCCTATCCATTATTGCCGCCAAAGTGGTGGTAAGAGTGTTCATTTGGGTGTTGAACACCGCGGCGGATACAATGGCTTCGGAATTGTTGTCATTGTTGGCATTGTTCGGGTTGTTAACCTGCTGAGACATTGCAAATAAAGACAAACCCGGAACTATGTCAAGATTAGAAAAAAATAAAATAAACAAGCTCACAAGTGTTTCGCTCACACTCTTCTCTCGAATTGGTATGACAAGCTTGTTGGGGAAATCCACTTTGGGCAAATCAACACTCAAGCAAAGACTTAGCAATCAAAAGAAAGTAATCAAGAGAATGAACAAAGGCACAAGCAACCGAAAACTCAACAGAACACAGGTATCGACTCGATACTAGGTGATACCGACTCGGTAGGGGGGTATCGACTTGATATGAGGACTCTGGAGAAAGGCGAGGTCGATTTCGACCGAAAGGACTCGAAATCGACCAAATAAGAATCCCACAGAAGCAAACTATCGACTCGAAATGCTGGGATATCGACTCGGTACTGGGGGAAAACTCGATATAGAGCCAAGGGCCACTCGACACAGCACTCGACACTTGCAAAGGCCACTCGACACACACAAAACAACTCGACAAAAATGGAAGAAAATAAGGAAAAGAAAAGAAAAACTTGGAGTTTTACCTCTTTTTGATTCAAACCCTTAGCAAGGACGTGGTAGTTGCAAGGTAGGGCTTAAAAAAAAATTGTGTTTTGGGAGGTATGTGTTTGAGGCTTTTTCGAGTAGGGCTATGAAATTTTCACCAAGAATGGTCCTTGAAGTTTCTTGCACTACACTCGACAATCCTTTTTTTTTTTGAAGCTACTTTTGCCCCTAGTGAATTTTATCCTCCTAGGTCAAAGCTTTGAATGTATTCTTTTTTTTTTTTTTGAAATTTTCGGACTGTTTTTTTTTTTTTGACTAATGCAAGAAAACTTAACAATGAAATAAAGGACTCGAAAAATTTATGCTAAGGTGAAAGAAATATAAAATATGTAGCCCTAATGAAATATATATAGGTGAAACTTTGGCTAAATTTGGTAAATAAATCTATCTATGCCTTTATAATCTATGATAGATATAATTGCTTAAATCTACCAACTTTAGAACTTAAATAAGGAAAATAAAATTAGATAGAACAAAGATAGACTAAGGTAGCCAAAGATAGAACAACACAAACTAGGGTTTGTGACTTGCAAGGTGCGGCCGAGTGGGTTGCTGTCGAGCAGTGGATGTCGACCACTTCCAAAGGGAATCGGCTGCACTTGTTGAGGGTCACGGCTAGGCTATGTTTGGGCTAGGTGCAGCACAACAATCACAAACAAGGATTAGTAGCAATCAAATTCAAAAATTCAAGAAGTAAAAACCAAGAGCAAGAAATACTTTTTTTTTTGTAGTTTTTGTGTTTAGGGAAACAAAAGACACAACTTTGATGTCGGAAACCAAAGCTCTGATGCCAATTTGATACGGGGTTAGTCGTAGGATGGCCCGATCTTCGACAATCAAGACTCAAAGACAAGAACGGAAGCAAAAGACTCAAGGACACCAAGAGGGAACTCAGTATCGACCAAGACTCAAGACGACACAGCAATGAATATGAACTCGATATAGACTATTATGAACGAAACAAGACTCGATTCAAAATAACAATAATAAAGACACGAAATTGAAATAACAAGACTGATAGAAGGGTGATTCGAACTAAGCTAGAACGAGATAAAGACCCCGACGAAGCTCAATTCAACCCCGACGAATCTCTTCTCCGGCGAATTTCGAACCTCGGTGAGTCTCGCCCTTCTTTCTTTTCCTTGGGTCGCGTTGTGGGTTGGTGATGGTCGGGAAGGGGCGCCAGCGAGGGGGAGTGGCCGGACTGGAGGCGAGCCAGCCGCCGGCGAGTGCTCCCCTTCCGCTCTTCTTCTTTTTCGTTCAGGCGCAGAGAGCAGGGTGGGAGACGGGGTTCCTTTCTTCTTCCGGGTTCTAGTTGGGAGATATTGGGGTGTGGGTCTACTGGGTGAAGGTTGGCCGCCGGCAGGCCAAGCTCCTCATTCTTTTCCTTTCGTTCTCCGTCGGCGTTGTTCGGCATCTCCGTGTTTCAGCTCTGTTGTTTGAGGAAGAAGAGTTCTGGGCTTTTGGGCCTATTTTCTGCCGGGTTTGGGAAAACGGGTTGCTGGGATCCGGGCTCCCTTTTATTTCTTTCCTTTGTGGGCCCGTTTTGGGTTTTCATGGGATGGGCTGAGGATCCGAATCCGGGTGAGGGATTGGGCCCTTTGGGTATGTGATACGTATTGTTACTCATTTGGAATGTTTTGTTATTTATATATGTTGGATTTATATTACTATCGGTAGTTACTATTTAATAATATATGTATATTCTGAGTCTTTGTGATAATTATAAATTTTGGAAAATGTTTTCCCTATTTCTGGAATTTATATATTATAATGGTGTTTGGAAAGTAAGATTATTTGGGATAAGTGTGTTGATTTAAATATGTAGTTTTATGAATTTGAAATGAATTATGAGTTTTGATATATAAATATGATTTGTGAAAATAGAATCGTTTTGGGTGATTCAATGTCAGAGTTTATTTATAAAATGATTTTGAAAATAAAAATGCCGGAATTCTTTTAATGGTATGAAATTGTAAGTTGATTAAAGATTTAATGTTTATAAAGAGATTTTGACCAGACATGATTTGAGAATTGTTTTGAATATGAGTTGACTTAATTTGGGATTTAAGAGTTTGGAAAATATGGTTGGTACGATTTTATCGATGGGTTTTGATTGGAAATGAAATGGTTTTGGTTGATGTTGATCATATCGGAAAGGTTTTGGAAAACGGTTTCACTATCGGTTGGTTTTGAGTATGTTGAGAACTTGGGTTTCGTGTGTATGAATGTTGGTCCGGTATCTTATGGCAATGACTTGATAATAGGTGTGTATTGCTTTGGACTTGCATTTGGGCCCTTGCTTGTATTATCCTACTGTTCTGCATCTTCAGGTTAGTTCCCTAGGGGCTTACTCAGGTTGGACATTCATGCCTGTTGTTGCATTTTATGTTAGGTGTTGCATATGCATAAAAGCATGCCATGTAGTATCATGTTTAGGTTGCACTAATTGATTGAGCATCTGTTTACTTTATTCGTTTGAAACAGAACGACCGTTATATGTGATAGTCCTAGAGTCTTTGCTAGGGTCATAGGGTAGCCCAGCCTCATCGGGTACCCTGAGTCAATCGAGTCATGAACTTCCTTATATTATGATATGCCTGCGGGCTTTATTGTGGAGCGGGTTGGGCATGCGTGCCGCCCGATTATGATGGAATGCATTCACGAGCTGGCCAGTCTCCGCCCCATCGGAAGGGGGTGGAGGTAGGAGAGGGATATGCCACTTGGCATTGTCTTGGGCCCTTTACAGTATTCTGCACATTATTATACTTAGGGGCATGCTAGTGTGTTTGACTTTCGTACTGCATTAGAGCATCTTTATTAGGTATAGCACATACTATGTGGCCTCAGCGAGGACTGCCGGTCCCGCATGAGTGGCTCGATCTGACTTCTTTCCCCGTTCTTTTTTTAAGGTATTTTCTGCAGATATTGTTTGCTCCTTTCTCCTGTGACGGGAAACCTTTTGGCGAATCGAAGAACCTAGCTAACATTCTAACTTGGTAAAATGGTAATCACTCGGTTATGATTTGGTTTTGACCCGACTTTGTCGTGGCATTTGTATCTTAACCTTGCTTCCGCTTTGCTTTCATTTGAATTGAATTTCGCGACATAGTCTTAAGATAGGTTAAGGGTACCCAACGACCCTTCGTGACTTTTAGGGTTTGAAATCCCTCTTTCCACTAACCTTAAAATGAGTTTGAAACCTCGACCCGTACCTGGATTACAAGATCCGAACAAGGGTTTTCATCCCTTGAAACGTAACCTGGAAATCATAATTCTGTGCCGTTACAAAGATGGTATCAGAGCTGAGGTTGTGCAATTCGGGTACGCAAGGGTTGAGTGTATGTTTTGGAAAACCGCCCATGACATTCAAAGGATTTGAAAGTGTTTTAAAGGGGCAAAATGAACTTAAGATGCCTAACCTAAATTGGACTAAGTAATGAGCTCGACTTATAATGGAAGAGAAAAACCGACCAAACGGGGACACGAGCGGGTAGTAAAGGCGCTAGACCACCCTATTGGGTGTAGTTGGGAACGATAGATGAAATATCAGCTTGTTCTTTACAGATGGGTTGGAAGACTCAAATGAGATCATTATGAGTGTTATTAACTGATTCTGTGTTGAGCGCTTTCTATGCTAGAGATCTGATTTGGTATGTCTAACAATGAGTTGTGTATTGACATATCTGTGCAAACGGGATAGTGGGAGTACCCTTGTTTCTGTGTGGTCAAACCCAGCTTGTGTGGAACAACCCCTTCTACTATTTTAACTCCTTGACGGTTCTATCTAGCCTTTCCCTGTATGTCAGTGTCTTCCACGGGAATTGAGTTGGTAAACACATTGTGCCGGGAATCATGGTCGGGTATTAAGTTTGTCTAAGTGAGTGTTGGAAGTTCTTGATGTCACTTTGAGTCAGAAGTAAGGTGTTTCTAGGGCTGTCTTTTCTTATTCTTATGATGACCAACCAGTGCCTTCTTGACATGAAGAGTCGTACCGGAGTCTCACGGGAAAGAGGGGTGATAAGTCGGTTAGGAAAGTCAATGATTGCCCTTAGGGATCTCTGTCCGGTTATAATGGTGACTCTCTCTTAATTGCATGACATGACTCTGTAATCTTCCGCGTGTGCCTCGCAAATGATCATCAGTATAAAGCTACTCATGTTATGCCTTGCTTTCCATCATGATTATATGTTGTCATAGCATGTCTACTTGGCTCATTGTATTGCATGTATGATTGATTTGAAGTATGAACCATATGATATGAACCAACCTGATCGTTATCTTCTCCTAAATTAGGTTTATAATAGTGTGATCAATTCCTCTTTGTATGAATGTTGATAGATGATCATCTTAGCATGTTGGATGATGACGTGTCAATGTCTATTATCCCTTTTGTGACAAGAATCAATAGCATGACCGTTTGTTATATATACATTAGGTTAATTATTGTTGCTTACTCGGCAATTTATACTGTTGTGTGATACTTGCACGGAATTGGGATTATGTTGGTGTAAATAAGTCTTGATAAATGCATGTTTTATCCCAGTATGTGTTGGTTTGAACTCATGTTCCCGTGTTCCAGCTATATTGCCCGGTTGCTTAAACTCGTAGTATACATCGTAAAACCTTCCTCATGCTTCTATATCATTGGAATAGGATTGAATTGATTTCTTGCGTATCGTCGTGATTAGGTGCATGCATGTATCGTATGTTATGTTGAGACACTAGTAACATGTAGGACTCTTGATTGTGACTTGTACGAATTATACCTTGTATACAATATTGCTGGTCTTCTCTTGAGCTAGGTCCCTGATAGTGTGGTTCCTTCCTCTTGTTGTCCTCATAAAATGTTTTACTCATCCTGGTTTGATTAATATTGAATTCGATGATTGCCTTGCTTAATTTATGTGATGGTTGATCCTAGCATGCTTACATGTTATCGTTCGGTAGTATTTCCCCAATTACTCTATGATATCATCTCGTGGTTGCATGAACGTATGACTTGACATCTCGCCCGATCACACACCACGCTATATCATGATTTCGCATACGCATGACACCTAAATGCTGGAATGAATCTATTCGAATTACCTTGGTTGTAGTCATGTTTGATATATGCTAGTAGTATCCTGTAGGGCTTTATTCTTCCCAATATGACTTGTTAAATGATTACATGTCGTACCACTGTGATGTTCTATTCATTACTCTGCGATGATCTCTCTTGTTTTCATGGACCTTATGATGAACTTCTTTAAATGACTCCTGACTATGATCATGCCTTATCATGTATCGCTAGTACCATGTATTACTTACGCTTTTAAATGTATCGCGTCATACGATTACACGCCGATTGCAACCTATTATATGATCATTGTTGTTAGATATGATAATTGTCATGTCGCTCTTATGTATCCTCGTATGACATTTGGTTTGATTGTTATAATGCACCTTGTCATGCTATAATTGACCTCATTTGTTGACGTGTATACCATGCTCGTTCATTGTTCATATACATGATACTTGCCATCCTCGTTAAACCCCGCATGACCATTACTAGCTCCACATGATTTGCTTGAAATTACTTGGCATATCTGCTTTCATGGAGTAATAAACTGCTAGCTCGTCTCACATGTATCAGTGTAGGACTTGATTGTGTCTTTTGGAATGAATACACTTGTTGTTCTCCTTTAGATAGGTACATGTTAGTGTGGATTAATGTGACGGATGTGTTCCATGGTCAATTTCTGTTTGCTTGTCGCGATTATAACCTAATAGACTCCCGTAGGGGCATCGTTACTATTCTCGGGTCGGAGTTTCATCTCTAGTTGTCGTCTTTAGTTGTGGTCCGTGTTTGTCCCCGAAAGGAATTTGGGTTGTCTTCCCTTGTCACTCCCCTATCTCTGCTAACTTAAACTCCTCTGCGATACTTGGACGAGCGACCGCATGGGAAAGAGAATGGAAGTTAGATAGCGATATAGCAACGTGACGGAAGCGTGGGCCCATAACCCACAAGCCTCATGATCAAAGATGTCGGTAGGACAAGTGTGTTTCGAGGATTGCAGCTACCGAGTACGATGTGATTTGCAAGCGGGAGTGCCCTCTGTTTGAATTGCTAATCGTTTTTAAATTGTTGATAATGATATTGCACTGACATGGCGATGAAATTTCGTGTTGATGTGCTTACTTGGTGAGGAATATTGCTTGATTGTTCAGTGTCTATGATGATATGATTCGATGCCTTACAATTCTAATGTGCCATGATATCTTGATGTGATGATACTTTGAGTTGCTAAGCATGATCTAAATTCCTTTGCCTATAAAAGAATGAACTGCAAAAGTTGTGAAACCTGAATTGTTTATCTGTTAAGGTTATGATGAAACTTGTTATCTTGACTTGATTATGTGTATATATGATGAATTGTAATAATGATTGAGCATGGCGGTAAATTGATATTTTTCGACATATTTGCAATGCTTGATGATGAATTAATGATGTTATCATTATAAATGCTAGTTGATATGATGTATACCTTGTGTGTGTGATGATGTTCCTGATTGCCTCTCCTTTGAATATGTGGGTAAGATTCTCTTGTAGAGTGATCGGAGAATGGCGGGAGAATTTGAGGGGTTAGGATGATCGATGGTATTACGAGATAAGTCATGAAGAGAGGGATGTTGGGTTAGGTAAGACCGGTTGAGTTGGGATCTATAAGAGGGAATCCTTGGTGGTCCCGATGAACTTTCTAGGTGAATCCTAGGTGGGGGTATGTTTAGGAATAGGCTGGCTAAGTGGGGATCGAGGAATTTCTAGAGGAGATGTGTGATTAGCAGGGCAAGATGCTTGTGAAACCTTGGGAAGTGTGAGAAGTGTAAGAAATGGCCTTTGTGGATGTTGAGGACATAGTGTAAGCAGGTACTCGGGCATGAGGTTAGAGATAGGAGTGAGTTCTTAGAGGTGGATGGTGTGGTAGTGCTTGGCGGAAGGATGGGCGAGATTTGAGCATCGAGATGAATAGGGATTTGTTTGTAGAATTTTTGTCTGAGTTGACGTTGGCGAGTCTAGAAGAGGATGAGTCTTGGCTTGAGAGTGGAGATGGGCGAGTGGGGATTGTATTTTATTTTGACTGGTATGATGTGAGAATTTTCTTGATTATGTGATTTATTTATATTTGCTGCCATGATGTTAGATAGCAACTATGATGAATCTGATACAGAATGATATTACATGTTGTTATGCAATATTGAAATCTAATTGGTAGTGACTGGTGTTATCATGATATATCGAAGCATTGCTATTCTGCTATGCGTTTTAGAAGCATGTTACGATGTGTTATATGAATTATGAGATAATAATGTGTTATTATGTGAAAGCATGGTGTATATTATGTGGTGGTAAACATGATGTTATATTGTGTTGTAGTAATCATGATGTTGTATTATATGGTTGACAAGCATGACATAGGAGTGTGAATATGATGTGTATATATATGAGATAATGGTGCCTGATTACTAAATGATCGTTATATGACATTGTGATGAGTCAAGATGATTTCTAGAGAGCAGATTGACATTTTGATGGTGATATACTTCTTGATCTTCCCTTTTTATTTAATCTTAATAGCATGACCTTGACCGTATTGATGTGTTGATAAGTAGTTTTGTTCCGTTGACTTATGATGAAATTTCGCTATGGCTAACCTTGCAAGTACCAATGATTGGCGTGATAAAAATGTTATGCTAATGCTGGATAGAAATTGGATAGGATGACTATGTGAATTTATGGGTTAAATGATATCCCTTGATGTGACTGACCCTACTATGATTGCGATGCTGATATGCGATATTGAGATATCCTTTATGACTTTCGGTGTGATATCGAGCCATGTGTTATGATTTTGGCTTATTGTTGAGATGTATATCATGACCTTTAGTATGATGTGGAGATATTGATGTGACCTTGTGACACCGTGTTGGCATATGTTTGAGACTTGTCGTATGATGTATCAGTTGAAGATTGGTTGGTTATGTGGTTATGCATTTCTTATAGCTTGTGGTTCTTGCGTGAATTGAGATTGATAGATTGAATTGATTTTGGAAACTAGGGAGAGGATATGGGATTAACCCTTAGAGGTGGATGATTCCACCTCCGAGCTTTTGAATTTGATTGATTGTTATGCGGGAAACTGATTTGATTTTGGGAGATTTTGACGAAATTTTGATCGAAAGGATTTTACTTGTTTTGGTGTAAAGTTGCTTGGTTAAACATCTTATTTGAAGATTTTGAGCGGTTTGGAAAGAAATTACTTGAAAATTTTAAAGAATAAACTTTACCGAGAATTCCAATGATTTTGAGGCCAATCTTTTCCAATTGCGGAATTCCATTTGAAACTTTTCAAACCCGGGCAACCCTATGATACTTCACGAAGTGGATACCAGCATTTTATGAGGGCGCTTGTAGGGTGCTTGCTAAGACATAGTGATGATATTGTAGAGAGTTGTGGTACTTCCGAAAAGTCGAAGCGAGTATGTGATAGGGGCGCTTATCGCATACTTGTCAAGGCCAATTGGAGATGTCACGACTGTGACTAGAATGTTGTGAGAATCCCGGAAGACGCAACCGAGATGATTACAAGGTTCTTTGACATGGTCCTAGGACTCCTCAATTTCAAACATCATCCTCTACTTTATTTTGGTTTTAGTCTCGGGGACGAGACTGGTTTTTAGAGGTGGATGATGTAAAGACCCGGATTTTTAAATAATAAATTTCAAAAAAAAAAAAATTCGGATATTTTAAGGAAAACTCGTCTTTAAATTACTAAATCGAAATTGAAACTCTTAAAGCGAATTCCGACCCAATTTTTAACCGTGAAGGACAATTCTATCGTTTTGCCTCGGGATTTGAAATAAACTTGGGGATGTCGATATCTTTATAGTTTTAAAGCGTTATTTTAAACGAGTCGAGATAAAATTAAGATAGCGAGTTTCGATATTTGTTTTCCGGGTATTTTATTTTTTTTGAATTGGGTTTTGTCGTTTTGAGGACCACCTCTTGTCCTCTCCCAGCTCCCTTCTATGCGTTTGACCAGCCCAACACTCCTCTCCCTATCCTATTTGTCGAGTAGCAGCAGCATCTCCAACTCATACTTTTATTTTCTTTCCTAGATTAAACACAATACTCCCCCTTGACTCTGAATCTCTGATCTAAAGGCAACAGTTCTCCCCTCCTTTTAATTGGATTCTTGCAACCCCTACACCCATACAATCCTATCCTCTTCCCCTTCTCTCTGCTTCTCAATTCCCACTTCCTTCGACCTGTGGTCTAGGACACAAAACTCCTCCTTTCAAGGTTTGACGGGCACAAAACCGAGCATCCCCGAAGCTTCCCGTCACCGACGTCCAGCACTCGAGCTCCTTCCGAGCACCACCCAGTCACATCGAGCACCACCATTGTCGATGTACGAAGCTCCAAGATGTCGAGAGCGCCTCCGTCCTCCTTCTCCGAGGAGCAGCACGAGCTCCACCATCCTCTCCTCCGACGTGCACAGCGAGGCCGAGCCGAGTAGGCGCCCAGAAGCAGCCCTCGGAACCACCGACGCCTCCCTCTTCTCGGCTTCTCCTTTCCTGTTTTCCGTCAAGGGATGGTAAGCTCGTTACCCCCCCTCACGTCATCCTCAATTGTCGTAAAGGCCATCCTTTTATAACTCCTACATTCACCCCATGCCCAGATTCGCTCGATTCCGACTCCGATGCGGCCAATCGGACTCCGACGAAGCTCAATTCAACCCCGACGAATCTCTTCTCCGGCGAATTTCGAACCTCGGTGAGTCTCGCCCTTCTTTCTTTTCCTTGGGTCGCGTTGTGGGTTGGTGATGGTCGGGAAGGGGCGCCAGCGAGGGGGAGTGGCCGGACTGGAGGCGAGCCAGCCGCCGGCGAGTGCTCCCCTTTCGCTCTTCTTCTTTTTCGTTCAGGCGCAGAGAGCAGGGTGGGAGACGGGGTTCCTTTCTTCTTCCGGGTTCTAGTTGGGAGATATTGGGGTGTGGGTCTGCTGGGTGAAGGTTGGCCACCGGCAGGCCAAGCTCCTCATTCTTTTCCTTTCGTTCTCCGTCGGCGTTGTTCGGCATCTCCGTGTTTCAGCTCTGTTGTTTGAGGAAGAAGAGTTCTGGGCTTTTGGGCCTATTTTCTGCCGGGTTTGGGAAAACGGGTTGCTGGGATCCGGACTCCCTTTTATTTCTTTCCTTTGTGGGCCCGGTTTGGGTTTTCATGGGATGGGCTGAGGATCCGAATCCGGGTGAGGGATTGGGCCCTTTGGGTATGTGATACGTATTGTTACTCATTTGGAATGTTTTGTTATTTATATATGTTGGATTTTATATTACTATCGGTAGTTACTATTTAATAATATATGTATTTTCTGAGTCTTTGTGATAATTATAAATTTTGGAAAATGTTTTCCCTATTTCTGGAATTTATATATTATAATGGTGTTTGGAAAGTAAGATTATTTGGGATAAGTGTGTTGATTTAAATATGTAGTTTTATGAATTTGAAATGAATTATGAGTTTTGATATATAAATATGATTTGTGAAAATAGAATCGTTTTGGGTGATTCAATGTCAGAGTTTATTTATAAAATGATTTTGAAAATAAAAATGCCGGAATTCTTTTAATGGTATGAAATTGTAAGTTGATTAAAGATTTAATGTTTATAAAGAGATTTTGACCAGACATGATTTGAGAATTGTTTTGAATATGAGTTGACTTAATTTGGGATTTAAGAGTTTGGAAAATATGGTTGGTACGATTTTATCGATGGGTTTTGATTGGAAATGAAATGGTTTTGGTTGATGTTGATCATATCGGAAAGGTTTTGGAAAACGGTTTCACTATCGGTTGGTTTTGAGTATGTTGGGAACTTGGGTTTCGTATGTATGAATATCGGTCTAGTAGCTTATGGAATTGACTTGATGATAGGTGTGTATTGCTTTTGGACTTGCATTGGGCCCTTGCTTGTATTATCCTACTGTTCTGCGTCTTCAGGTAAGTTCCCTAGGGGGCTTACTCAGGTTGGACATTCATGCCTGTTGTTGCATTTTATGTTAGGTGTTGCATATGCATAAAAGCATGCCATGTAGTATCATGTTTAGGTTGCACTAATTGATTGAGCATCTGTTTACTTTATTCGTTTGAAACAGAACGGCCGTTATCTGTGATAGTCCTAGAGTCTTTGCTAGGGTCATAGGGTAGCCCAGCCTCATCGGGTACCCTGAGTCAATCGAGTCATGAACTTCCTTATATTATGATATGCCTGCGGGCTTTATTGTGGAGCGGGTTGGGCATGCGTGCCGCCCGATTATGATGGAATGCATTCACGAGCTGGCCAGTCTCCGCCCCATCGGAAGGGGGTGGAGGTAGGAGAGGGATATGCCACTTGGCATTGTCTTGGGCCCTTTACAGTATTCTGCACATTATTATACTTAGGGGCATGCTAGTGTGTTTGACTTTCGTACTGCATTAGAGCATCTTTATTAGGTATAGCACATACTATGTGGCCTCAGCGAGGACTGCCAGTCCCGCATGAGTGGCTCGATCTGACTCCTTTCCTCGTTCTTTTTTTAAGGTATTTTCTGCAGATATTGTTTGCTCCTTGCTCCTGTGACGGGAAACCCTTTGGCGAATCGAAGAACCTAGCTAACATTCTAACTTGGTAAAATGGTAATCACTCGCTTATGATTTGGTTTTGACCCGGCTTTGTCGTGGCATTTGTATCTTAACCTTGCTTCTGCTTTGCTTTCATTTGAATTGAATTTCGCGACATAGTCTTAAGATAGGTTAAGGGTACCCAACGACCCTTCGTGACTTTTAGGGTTTGAAATCCCTCTTTCCACTAACCTTAAAATGAGTTTGAAACCTCGACCCGTACCTGGATTGCAAGATCCTAACAAGGGTTTTCATCCCTTGAAACGTAACCCGGAAATCATAATTCTGGGCCGTTACAGTATCAACGACTACAAAACCCGCCTCTACAACCTTACACAACCAAGCAGACAACTTGGAGGCACAAGGAGGGGACTTGTGATTACCAGGATCACCAAGCTCTTGCGAGGTTGATGAACTCAAAGCAAACCAAGCAAGATCAAGAACCAATTTGCAATCAATGAGCAATGCTTTGAATCGATTGACTTTCTCACAGTTGTGTTTCACACAAGAACTGATTTCTATATCAAAAGAGGCGTGAAAACGTTCTACAGGGGAAAGGCCGATTAATATAACCTAGCAAGACTAATTTCGGCCTAAAAATAATAAAAAAATATTAATAAACTCAAAGAAATTAATAAATAACCCTAGAAGTTTCCTAAAATAACTTAAGTAGAAAGTTACTAAAATAGGAAATATAACAAGGTTCCAACACTTGGGAAACTCGGCTATACATGGCTAGGGAGGCTCGACAATCTTGATCCCAATGCACATGTATGTCTTCAATGTAGGCTCGGGGAGCTGAACCGTGCTCGAGAACAAGACGTGACTCACAAACATAAATGAGTCTCTCTGCAGCTTCTTGGCTCGGGCTCGAGTCATAGGTTCGTCTCCTAAGATGATTGGTGTGTCCGGAGGTGTAGATGATGGTCCCGCATCATATCTATCTACATATTTGGTCTATTTGCGTCATTCAATTTCCATTGTGTCATGTCTTATCACTATATCATCTTATTTGTTCTTGTTAAGTCGTTGGTGTCGAAAGATCAGGTCATCCTATGGCTAATCCCCGTATCAAACGCATACGGTCCAGAGTAACTACGTTCAGGTATGGGTCAAACCTCTTTAGCTTGAAGTTTTAGTTGTAGAGCGTGGTGGGCTTAAAACCAAAAAAAATAAAAACTTATTATTCATAATATAGTTAGTAGATTATGGTAGTTAGTACCACCAAAAGTCATTTATAAGGATTAAGGAATCAGTATTAAACTCGTGGTAATATTTTAAAGTCTAAGGGCATCTCCCATCGTAGGTTATAATGGCTAGGGGGAATAGCTTATCAAACGAGAATATTCCATAGAATATTCTCTTTTGGCCTATTATACAATTTTGTGGTTCCCACCCGTAGGCAAACTTTGGCAGGCCAAACGTTCTATAAATATTAATGTAATCATGAACTTTCACATCTCATTTTCGTCACTACTCACTCGATCCTATCTTTATTTTTTATTATAATTTTGATGAATATATAATAACAAAAAAAAAGATTAATGTCATTTTCTAAAAATATTATATATGCAATGATAATTCAAATATATCAAATATTATAGTCATATCAAAGAACTATTGAATATCTTTACAATACTACAACATTTATTTTTAATTAAAAATCATAATTATATAATACTCCCTCCGTTCGGCAAAACTTGTCGTTCTAGAGTTTTGTTTTTGTTCGGAAAAACTTGTCATTTTAGGTATTTTTGCTTCTATTTTATTAAAATGTCATTGATTTGATTGATGTGTCGTGAGTTGTAGTTTTTGATAAACTAAAAGTAGAGTAATAAATGAGGGTAAATTAGTAAAAAATGAGTGTAATTATTAACTTTATTAAAAGTTGTGTGGAGAGTTAAAATGATAAGTTTTGCCGAACGGAGGGAGTATATAGGTTTATAAGGGGCGTTTACGTAAATATCCAAAAAAATTACCTAAATTAGAGGAGTATCCACATGTTTGAATATATTACAAAACTATCCATTGGTTTCATTTATTGTTGTTCGACGTCAAATCCTCCATCGTCGCTCCCCTTTCATTCACCGTTCTCCCCATCCCCTTCCTCCACCGTCGTTCTTCCGTCTTCCTTCCTCCGTCTTCCTTCCTCCGTCTTCCTTCCTCCGTCTTCGTTCCTCCGTCTTCGTTCATCCGGCATCGTTCTTAGCCTGTCGTTCATCAGTCGTGTTTCCTAAATCCTCTGTCCTTCTGCAGTGGATCTCGAAGAAAGAGAACATCGGATCAGCCGTCCTCCTCGCATATTAAAGGTATGAAATCGCACAATAGTACAGTATTAATTTTTGAAACTCATCTAGTTCGACAGAAAACTTACTTCTACTGACAGAAAAAACCGTAGTACAATGGAGTATTAATTTTCGAAAACCTAGTTCTGATGACATATAATCTGATATATAAATGTGTGCCTTCGGCACACATTTAGATTGAAGTTGATGAATTACTTGCCCTTTTAATAGTTATGCTACTACTGTGTGCAAGTAATGCAATTGACTGGTGCTGCTGACAAGTAAAAAGGCAGAAATTCATATTGAAATTGTTACTAGTCTTTTGTATTGAAACTAAAAAGAAATTATTTGTGATTATTCTAAAAGAAAGAATAGTTGTGCAACCACTGTGTGAAAGTAATGCAAATAAATGGTGCTGTTGACAAGTAATAGTTTACCACAATCTAAAGTGTTGATTGAGTTGATTCTGATGTAACATGCAGTTAGATGTTATGTAAATAGCTTGTAATGATTATGCACACTCAAACTGTGGATATTGATTTTAGAATGAACTGAATTATTGTAAAAATCAGTTACACTACTGACATTTTTATGTATTGAATTGAAATTTCTTGCAAAGGCAAAAATTCATACTGAAGTTTATTAATTTACTACTCCCTCCGATCGGAAATATTTGATGTTTGACTTTTGTGCACGTAATTTTAGGAGCTAAAAACTATATAAAATCTTATTTATTTTAATTAATTTTTTTCATAGTTTAATATTTATTAGTAATAAGTACTAAATTGTAAAAAAAAATTATTAAAAGATTAATATTTTATATCGTTTTTAGCTCCTTAAAGTACGTGCAAAAAGTCAAAACATCAAATATTTCCGATCGGAGGGAGTAGTATTTTATATTGAAACTAAAAATAAAGTAGTTGTCATTATTCTAAAAGAAATAATAGTTATGCAACTACTAATTAATACTTATGCAAAAATCTGGTGTTGTTGACAATTAATAGTTGAACTCAATCTAAAGTGTTGAATGAAGTGATTCTACTATAAAATACAGTTAGATGTTGTGTAAATAGTTTTTAATGATTATGCACACCAAAACCTGTCATTTTGATTTCAAAACAAACTGGATTGTTCTCAAAACCTATTCCACTGCTGACATTTATATGTAATGAAGTAATATTTGGGCCAAAAGGAACAGATTCAGATTGAATAATTAGGAAGTTACTACTCTTTTGTATTGAAACTAAAAACAAATTAATAGTGATTATTCTAAATGAAAGAATAAATGTGCAAGTATAATTAATCGTTATGCAAAAATCTAGTGTTGTTGACGAATAATGGATGAACTCAATCTAACGTTTTGACTGAATTGTTTCTAATGAAAAATGCAGTTAGATGTTGTGTAAATAGTTCGTAATGATTATGCACCCCCAAACTGTGATTTTTGATTTCAGAATGAACTAATTTATTGTAAAAATATGCTACACTGCTGACATCTTACGTAATGAAGTAAAATTTGTCCCAAAAGGGCACAAATTCTGTTTGAAATTTATGAAGTTCCTACTCTTTTGTATTAAAACTAAAAAGAAATTAGTAGTTATTATTCTAAACTAAATAATAGTTATGAAACTTCTAAAAAATAATTATGCAAAAAATCTGATTATAATGTATTGAATTTTTGTAAAAATCTGTTACACTACTGACATATAATGTAACAGATTTAAATTTAAATTTAGGGAGTTACTCTCTACTTGTAATTGGGTTAAAAATTGAAAGAAATTATTATTGATCACCAAAAAATAAACAATAGTTGTGCAAATACTAATTAATACTTATGCAAACCTATTCTACTGCTGACATGTAAGAGTTAAACTCAATCTGGTGTATTGGTTTAGTGAATTGGGGAATCCTGATGCTAAGACATACTCGGATGTTGTGTTTACTGGTTGGTAATGAAAATGCGCCTCTCCAATGATATTTAGTTTAACCAGTAGTTTAATTAATATATCAATTTGTTATTGTGTTGACATGTGATGTAATTGCAAGGCATAATTTTATCTGTATTATAAAAGTCCTGAAATAAATTGAGTTGATGTGTTTAGCAGTAGTATTGATGTGTCTTGTTTTCTGATATCATACGTAGGGAAAATATATGGCTCCATATGTGATTACAGTAGTATATGGTGGAGAATGGAGGTTTTCTGCGACCGGGCTTTCGTTTGTTGGAGAAAAAACTTCCAAGGTTTTTATATTAAATAATTCAATCACTTTTCAGCGGCTAGAAGAAAAAGTACGTAGTAGGTTCAATATTGATACTGCAGTTGGTTTAGAATTCAACCACCTACACCCTTTAAAATTGTTGAGATCGCCGCTGAAAGTTGACTGCAATGCTGATTTTGAAGAATTTTTGGCTTTGACAACACTTGCCAATGTAAAATTTGTTGTTGAACTGTGTGTTAGCAAAAAGTTTTTGCCTCTGTCAATAGATGATGCAGATGACAGGGAAAGCTAGAGATCTTTTACATCTGAACAATTGCAGTTGGTCGAGTATAATATGAATTTGGTTCAAAATATTGTTGAAAAGGATAGCACATCAGTGATGTCTGACTTGAAGATGAAGAGTGTAAAAGTGGAAAACATGGAAGAGGATGATTGGTCTCAAGGTTCTGAAAGTGAAACAGAATCAGATGCTGAGGTCTGGAAGAATCTATACTCTTCAATGCAGGGAAGAGACACATTAAAGGAAGAGTGGGATGATTCTACATCCAGTGAACCGGTTTTACCAAACAACTCAAGCGAAATTCTGTATGTTGGAAAAACTTTTGTGTCTTGACAAGCAGCAAAGGATGCTTTGACAATTCTGTCCCTAACTCAGACACTTAGTTTTAGAGTAACAAAATCAGAGCCGAGGTATTTTAGAGTGCATTGCATGGATGCTAAATGCAACTGGAAAATGCATCTAAAGACTGTTTCTCAGACTTCTTATGTAGTCACATTGTACAATGAGAAACACACTTGCACGTGGGATGCCAGAACAAAATATTGCAAAAAAGCTCCATCCTCAGTTGTTGCAAGACTCATTGAACCTAGGTGTGCATTATGTACAAAATAAAATTTTAATTAATTTCTTCCATATTTATTTTTTATTTGTGCTAACAAATCAATTTTTATAAAGTGTGGACAGTGGATTCAAACCAAAGCAGATAATCGATACGATGAGAAATGAAAAAAAAAAACCAGTTAAATATTGGACAGCTTGGAGAGCATCACAAATAGCAAAGGAAAAAGTTCGGGGGACACCAGAGTCTAATTATGCTGATATGCCATCATTTTGCCATATGCTGAGGGAGAAGAATGAAGGAACTATTGCATTAATCTCAACTGATAATAAGGACAGATTTAAGTACTCATTCTTATCATTTGGAGCTAGCATACGTGATTTTCCTCTTTTAAAGAAGGTATGTCCTGTTGTGTGTCAGCATACAGTCTCGTCCTCTTTTATTTAGAAGATTAATTATAATCAAATGTACTTTGAATTCTTTTAAGCAGGTAGTTGTTGTCGATGGCACGTTCTTAACTGGGAAGTATAGAGGGACTTTGCTTGGTGCCACTTCCCAAGATGCAAACAGGCAAATCTTCCCTCTTGTAGTTGGAATTGCTGACACTGAAAATAATGACTCTTGGGAGTGGTTTTTTAAGCAACTGTTGAAGGTTTTGCCACAACAAAATGATTTAGTCTTTGTGTCTGATAGGCATGCGAGTATTGCAAGAGTTGTTGCCCTGATTTATCCTACTGCTACACATTGCTTTTGTAATTGGCACTTAAAGCAAAACATCAAAGCTGCCTTCAAGAAAAAGTATCTGTCTGGCTGGTTTCAGAACGCATCAAATTGTTATACTATTGGGGAGTTCAACATCAAATTCAGGCACATACAAGAGAATTTCCCCAAGCTAGCAAAATATTTAGAGGATGCAGGTTTTGATAAGTGGGCTAGGGTACATGCAAGATCAAACAGATACAACATGATGACTTCAAACAATGCTGAGACTCTGAACTCTATAATAACAGGGAAGAAGAATTATCCAGTTGTAGCCATGTTAAAGTTTGTGCGAGAAAAGCTCACTTCCTGGTTTCAAGAAAGGAGAGAAAAGGCACTTCAAAACCAGGACAAAATAACACCAGAGATACTGAAGTTGATCAGCAGTTTACAGGAGCATATTGGAGCATACAAGTGGTGAAAATTAATGAATTTGAGTTTGAAGTCATAGGAGAGGGAGCAGGGGTAATAGTTGATATGTCAAGAAGGAGTTGTACGTGTAGGGTGTTTGATGTTGAGCAAATACCTTGTGTGCATGCTTTGGCAGCAATTAAGCACATAAAAGCAAATATATCAGATTTTGTAGCAGATTTTTACACGAATGAAGCTTGGGCATTGACCTACCAGGAAACGATATATCCAGTGACGTGTGAAGATGAAGAAATTCTACATGATGCTATAAAACTTATCAAATGTTACCCCCCCCCCCGGTTGTGAAGAAAAGAGCAGGCAGACCACCATCTAAAAGAAAACCTTCTGTTTCGGAGTTCAAGAGAAGGATAAAGTACTCAAAGTAACTGTCTCAGCAACACAGCTTCTATGCCATCTTTTAGCAAACTAATAAATTTTGTAAACAGCACTACATATGCACTTTTTAGGGTTGCAAGTTTGAAACATTACAATTTAAAATCTTTTATTGTATGAATTGAATGACTTTTATATTTTAAATTCGAACAATTTTAATTTTTTACTGTCTTAGCAGTAGTTTCTTTTCATCTTGCATTGGTTTTTCTTGCAAGTTATAATATGCAAAACTTAAATGAAGATGTGCAAATATATGCAAATACTAGTTGATGATATGCAAATACTAGTTGATGATATGCAAATATAAGTTGGTGATATGCAAATATAAAATCGTCTAATGCATATATAAGAGTATTAAATATAAATACTGTGGTGGTAAAAATAGAGACAACAATGTTATGCAAAATGTACAATTATAATATGAGATCCAAATATAAATTCATGATATGCAATTATAAGTTGATGATATTCAAATATAGTTTGATGATATGCAAATATAAGACTGTGATATGCAACTATAAATTAATCATATGTAAATATAAAATCATTTAGGGCATAAATAAAATATTAAACATATAAATATTAAATGTGGTAGTATAAATAGAGACCGCACCGACCTCCTATTTTTGGTGGTTTCTCCCTTTACGAGTTTCACTTTTTACAAGCTTCTTCAATAACCTTCGTCCGGGGGTGAGCGTTTTTGTGTTGATTAACGATTTCTTCATTCGAGTGATCGTTGTCGATTAATATTGAGCTTCGTTGTTGCCATGTCTTCCAATTCATTTGGTAAATCTGTGCTATCTCCAAATTTCCTTCGTTTTTAGGTTAGGGTTTAATGTTATGCAAGTTTTTACCGAAATTTTTACGCGAGTTTTTTCTTGTATTGTCTTAGCTAAACGATTACGAACTAGAGGTGATTTCTGTTCAAATGTTGTTCCTACCTCCAGTAAGAAACGTGTTAAGAGATCTGCAGCCTCTCGTCCTGCCCATAAGGCAGTTGATCTGTCGAGGGACTCTCCCGTTTTTCTAGATCTATCACAGCGTAGTGGGTCAGTAGAAGCTGAAGAACAACAACAAATTATTTGAAAAGATGGAAGGAGTGTTGATAGTAGAACGCCTATTGATCCAGGCTCGCAGTCTCCCATAATTTGTCCTCAAATTCTATCAACTAGATACCGAGATCCGGTTAATTCTGCTGATTGTACTCCTAATAAGAATCCTGATGCTTTTGTTTCTATTGAGTGCACGGTTACTCTGAGTTCTGATTCTCAAAACGCAACTTGTGCAGTAGCAGATGAGACTCCAGGGTTTATAGATCCTGTTAATACTGCTGATTATACTCTTAATGGAAAACCTCATCCTTTTGTGTCTGTTGAGTGCACGGTTAATCTGGATTCTGAATCTCAAAAAGCTACTTGTGCAGCAGCAGATGAGACTCCAAGAGTTACATATCTTGTTAATACTGCTGATTATACTGTTAATGAGAATCCTCATCCTGTTGCTTCTGTTGAGTGTGCCGTTGATCTGAATTCTGATTCTCAAAATGCAACTGGTGCAGCATATCAAGTTCTCTCTGGTTCTTTTCTTGGTGCTAATTTACCTCAAAATATATCTTCTGATTCATTCCCTTCTGTGAATGGTGCTACTATATTAGATTCTGGAAAGGAAAATGCAAATCATCAAGTTCATGGGGTCCCACCTGCATCTGATTTTGAGACTGCTGCTGCTGAAAAACAATATCATGTTATGGATGATATGCATAGTCAAAAACAGACTGATGTCCCAGTGTCTTCTGCTGGATGTCAAGAAGCCGAGAAAGAGGAATCTACTGAAGTCCAACCTACCGCTGATTTGAAGACTGATGCTAATGAAGAACAACAATATGTTATGGATCATATGCATCAGAAACAACAAACTATCAAGGCCATGGATATTGATGTCAATGTCTCTTTTGGTGGATGCCCAGAGCCTAGTAAAAGACAGACTTCAAGTGGTGGTGACTTTCTTCAAGATCCGAATCTGCATACTGATTCCTCTGGTATTCCAACTCACACCTCCAATGTAGAGCCTGGTCCTTCTCATAGAGTTGGGTTGTTGAAGAAACAAAGAATTCCAAAAGGTAAAAAGTTCCTTACCTTAAAGACAAGATCCAACCCAAAGATGTTTGTTTCTGCAATTGAGAGGCTAAATGATAAACAAAAAGAGTGCATTAAAGGGATTGGGTTTAGACATCTCCTTGATTTGAAAATACAGAATCTCCCGTTATCGCTTTTCTACTGGTTGGTTGATAACTTTGATGCAAACAAATTCTCTTTGATTCTGCCTAGTGGAGATAGATTAGTGATAACTGATTTAGATGTGCACATTTCCTTGGGACTGCCAATGGGAACGAACTTGATAAGCAAGAAAAGTTGTAAAGAGAACTTTGAGGTTATCAAAGAGTGGCGGGCTTCTCTTTCAGCTGGGGAAATGATTCAACCTTCTATTTTGATAGAAAAGATAATTAGTGATGTTGATATTGGTGATCAGTTCAGGCTGAACTTTGTAGTTTTGTTACATTCTTTGCTGCTGGACACACATCAGAGTGGGCACATAAACCAGAGTTTAGTTAGAGTTTTTACTGGAAAAGAAGATTTCAAGGAGTTTAACTGGTGTGCATTCTTATTAGAATGTTTGGTTGACTCAACGAAAAGTTGGGAGAAAACCAAACAAGGGCAGTTCAGAGGTCATGTGTTGTTTTTAAACGTAAGTATCTGTTTTTAAATTATTATATCTAATTCTACGAATTAATGTCATATTGGCTGTAATATTTAAATAACATCGTGTTTTCCTGTTGTAGTTGTTCTATGTTGATAGAGTGAAGTTGTTTTCGAGCATTATGTTCCGAAGATTCGCTAGATCAATCCCAGTTTTCATTGGTTTGACGTCAGCAATGCTTCGTCAACGTGAAAAGGATGATATTGAAGCAAGAGAATTTGGTTCTGGGTTAATTCAACCTCGTCAATGCATCCCTAGCTCTGAAAGTGGAAATACAGAAACTGCTCCAACATCTCCTCCCCTTATGGAACAACCTGTCCCAAATAATGAGCCAACTCCTATTGAGGCAGCTTTTTTATTATTTGATGTTGACATATACAGACTACGTTAAATCTAAGGTATTGGGTTTGTGAAATTTGATGCTAAAATGCACTGAAATTTTTTGCTACTAGCTCCATATGAGTATGTACATCCAAAATATGCCTAGGGTGATGTGCAACTAAGTTAAATTAATTTTGTACAAGTGTAAAATTATGATATGCAACTACATTTTACTGATATGCAACCACATATGACTGATATGCAAAATTAAGATTATTATATGCATAAGTTGGTGCTGATGACATAGACAGGCTTAGCTACTGCCTTAATGAGTGTATGCACATCCAAAATATGCATAGGGTTATGTGCAACTAAGTGGAAGTTATTTTGTACAAGTGTAAAATTATGATATGCAACTACATTTTACTGATATGCAACCCCCACATGACTGATATGCAAAATTAAGATTATTATGTGCATAAGTTGATGCTGATGACATATAGAGACTTAGCTAAATCTATCATAATAATTTACTGATTTTTAATGCTTCAATGCAAGGTGATGTCCTAAAAAGATTGTAATGATGATACACATCAAAAGTTTGCTTTCCCCCCTTTAAATGGATTGAATTAATATAAAAATTTGCTACTCTGCTGACATGTGATATATATAACAACTCCACCCCATCTAGGGTATTAGAAATGTCAATTCTAATGCTAAAATGCACTGAGATGGTATGTGTCTTTTGTGATGAATTGAAGTAATATAACAATATGTCACACTGCTGACATTTGGCTTAAAAAAACAATATTTGTGCCAAAAGCAGGAATGTAGATTCAATATAATAAAGTTATTTCTCTTGGAAACCAATCATCAAAAGGAATTAAAAGAGATAAATCAGAAATAAACCACAGATATGCTACGAAACCCTGTATAACTAAATAAAAACTTTAATGCTGCTGACATATAAAGACTGCACACCATCTAAGATATTAGATTTGTGGATTTTCATACTAGAATGCACTGAGATGTTGTGCTGATAGCTTTTACTGATTATGATCATGAAACCCTGTATTATTTGATTTTGGTTTTGTTGCATCCCTTCATTTTGATACATTATTTAAAAATTTTTACTTTCATCTATGTTTAGATATTCATACAAGCTTTGGCTGAAAAGACTACTGCACTAGCATCTGCAATCTCTGAATTTGCTAGTATGTCTACAAAGGTTCCATCTGAGTTTCAAGATAATGAGAAGGTCAAAGCTCTCATTGATGCTGCTAATAATCTTCTGGGGTTGGTAAATGAGCCGAGTCAAGCTGCACCTGCACCTGAAGATCATCATCCTAGTTATATGGATGACTCTCCCGACACAATCTTTAATAATTCTCAGCATCCTTTTGGACAGATCCAGGATTTTTTCATGTCCTAACTCAGGTTGAATTGGCAGCACAAAACAAGGAGCGAATGAAAGATAATCTCCCTGAAGAAGGTCCTGTTGATGACTTCACTTTTGTTCCTTGTCCAACTACAACATCTGAACCTCCAGCAAAAAAAGATACTGGTGACAAAGAAGTGCATCTTGCAGATTTACAGAAAAAAGAAATTTTACATGAGAAGAGAATGAGAAAAGGAAAAGCCCCTCTCTCTAACTGGCCAAGTTTTGATTTGTTTGGGTCTGATCCGGCTTTCTTATCAAGTAGTCCAGAGAAGGTTGTTAATGATGCAAATAATCTTCCGTCACACTCAGATGGAAAAAATGGAGAACCTGCAGAGAAAGAAGTTAGTCTTAATGTGACAGAAAAGGGCAAGAAGAAAGTGAGAATTTCTGAAGACCCAGATTTGGAGATATATGATACTTACACAACACCTCCAGGACCTACATCAGAACATTGTCCAGAAGAAGGGGAGAAGGCATGGAGATGCAATGAAGGGTGTTATAGATGCTAAATCTGTTAAAACTACAGTGTATGCAAGGAAACCCAAGCCAGCTGCTGCTATGCCAACACGTAGATCTACTCGCAGTTGTGCTAATGTTTTGGGTGATAACGAAGAAGTTCATGTAGACAAGGAAGAGGGAGATGGAAAAAGGGAACATAAACCAGCAGCCACCTTGAGAAGCCCTTATTATTCTCGTGTTGTTGACATGGGGGATAATATTTTTGAGCTTGAGAAGATTCTATCTGCAAGTGTTAGTAGGAGATCAGCATCTAACACGTATGTTTATTCCCCATTCATTTATTTACTTTAGATTTTAATCTATATTCTCGTTAATTACTTAGTTTTATTGACATTTGTTTTCTGTTCATCATGCATCTAATTTCAGTGAGACCTTATTTAGAGGAAATACTATGAGCTTAGTTAGGGCTGATTTGAGAAGTCTGGAGGAGGATTGTAGAGTATCTCCCATTATTATTGATGCTTGGGCAGCAATCCTAAATTACAAAGAGCAGTACAGGAGTGATTTGTCTCCTTCAAGGCTTTTCTTGTGTATTGCCTCGTCTGTAAGATTGCAACTTTTATCTTATTTTCCATTTCATGTGTATTTTTTATAAATTAATCCAAGTTAAAACAAAACATTTTACCGCAATTCTTCTAATATTTTTTTCCATCCAGAAATATCAAACGGATGTATCGTTATCTCAAAGTGCGCAGCAGATTGAAAAGTTTTATCTTCAAGTTGACAAAGCATTGTCCTTTGCTCCTCACATTAAATTGAAAAAACTGGACATGGTAATTTCCCATTTATGTTAATAACACAATTTTGTACTGCTGACATGCTAGTTGCTGACATATATTCTGATATATAATACTGACCTTTGTTGAAATAATATGTAAGACAATGTATATTAAAGTGAACTCTTGTTTTTTTATATGAACTTTAAATACAATACCATACCTTTATCCCTGTTTATTTTTTTATGTCAGCTTTATTTAAACACAGTTGTTGACTTCCTGTAGAAAAATGTACTGCTGACATGTTTACTGATGACATGTAGTTAGTTGGATAATACATATATGTTTTCATATAATATGAATATACATACATTAATAATAAGTATTTTTTTTCATATGATATGTTAATATAATTTTGTAAGTATATAAGTGATAACAAAGACCCACTTCAGATGTCAACACTAATACAGATGTCAACACCGATAATAAAAAATCGCTTCTGATAGACATCTTATGAAATATTTTTACCCGTGGCAGTTATTTCTTGATTTCTAGTTGTTTTTAAATATCTATATTAATGATTATTTTTGCATGTCATAAGTATTTTGAAACAGTTGTAGAATTACTTGTAAAAAAAAAGTTGCTGACATGCTTACTGATGACATGTAGTGGGTTGAGTAATAGTACATGTATGTATTCATACGATATGAATATACATAGATTAATAATAAGTATTGTTTTTTGATACAATATGTTAATGTAATCTTGTAACTATATAACTGATAACAAACACCACCTCAGATGTCAACACTAATACAGATGTCAACACTGGTAATTAAAAATCACTTCTGATAGCCATCTTTTTATATATTTAAACATATGGCAGGTATTTGTTAATTACTAGATGTTTTTTAAAGCCTAAATCTTTTATCTACAACCCTGATTGTTTTCTTTGTAAATTCATATACAATATAGTTGGTCTGTCACTCTGAAATTTATACTGATGACATTTAAGTTGCTGATATAGTTTTGAATTTGGTGTATAGATTGTATTTGGCATTTACGCTAACGACTTCATGTACATGGTGGTTTTCAACTTGAAGACCAAGATCACACAGATCTTGGATGTAACTCCCTGCTGTGATGAACCAAATTGCAAGTGCACCATCCCGACTATGGTTAACAATTTGCTTGCAAATTTGGTTAGTCATATTATTGCCAATTTCGAAATTCAAAGTTACTTTTTCTTTTAAAAGTTTATAGATTGTTAATTTGGTATTATGTTTAATTTCCCTTTCCTTGGCTTCTGCATGCAGACCTAGTGAATGAGTATTTTCTAAGAAAAGGGTTAAGGGCAAAGGCAAATATAATCACACATGCAAAGGTAGATATGCTGAAACTTCAATGGGTTGGTGAGGACAAGGTTTTGCATTCAGGAATATGCACTATGCGTCAAATGGAAACTTTTTTGGGGATTGCAAAAGGCTACAAGTGCGGGTTCGAGCCAAATAGTGAGAAAAATATTTCAAACCTGCGGTTGAAGTATTTCGCTGAAATCATTTGCTCAGGCGTGAACGAAAAAAGGAGAGAAGTAGTAAACGCAGCAAGAGCATATGCAAAATTGACAATGAAGGGTATCAAACCAGAAAGGTTAAACTTGGGTTAGAATGGAAAGATAAAGTTGGGTTGTGTCTTGATCATACTCTTTAAACCCTAATTGTTTATAACTTTTAAGACATTTTGTCTCTTTAGGTTCGACTTATGTAATAACTACTAATACTTACCTATGTTGAGTATTCTGAACTTATGTGGTATCTTGACTGACTTACCTACGTTAGGTTCCTTCATTTGTTGTTTTTTAACCTCATCGTTAGAATTTTGATGTATAAATATATTGTGCCTATATGCAACCAACTTGCAATGATATTTAATCCGACCACTATGTTATGCAAAAGTACTGATAGTAATATCTTATATTTATTTCATTAATATAACAGTTAAAAAATTTCTGTTTTCCTTTTTCAACAAGTACACATATTTAAACATCATATGCAGTAATAATCGCCTGATATGCAAGCGTCCAGTTATGTTCTGTAAGTTCCCAACCAACAAAACACATAACAAAATTCAACTTGATAACAATAAGGAGAGAAGATGTTTGTTTGGGAAGAATAGAAACTGATTCAAAAGCTGAAATGAGAGGATATGCAACAAGTTTGGCAAGAGTATGTTTTTATATCTTATAATGATTCACTTTTAAACCTTCACCTTCCACTTGCACTTTCTTGTCCCACAATCTGTAATTCCCTTTTAATCGGTGCTTTTCTAATTAAAAATTGCAATTTCAATTACTGTATAAAAGTTAATAATACTCCCTCCTATCTTTAAAATGTTTGAAGGGGATGGATCTGATCAGAAATCTTAGATTTTCTAGGAAGTTTACACAATTTTCTTTTATTTGTCATTTACCATCACATTTATTTCATTTGGGTATGTGTCAATTTGCAAATGGATTTTTTATATTAAATATGCATATATTATGTACTAATATGCAAATTCAAATACTACTTATGCAAAAAAACTGATTGAGTGTGATAAAAGTAGATGTCCCATCCTTCTTGAAAAAAACCAACACTACATTGCATAGGTATTGAAGAAAAGTAGTACAGTAAGATTTTCGAATCTACCATAATCATTGCATTTTTTTTTTAAATGCAAGGTATTTAATAAGAGATTTAAAGGAAAAATACGAAAGCTTCCTTGGCAAGTTTGAAAAACATTCTGATAAGTCTGACAAGGTATTTAACATGAGATTTAAAGGAAAAATAAGAAAACGATTATATATGCAATGAAGTTGGAATAACTTTCTTCAAAACACCTTTTAAAGATGATCAGATGGAGTTATAAAATAGCAGAAACATAAAACAGAATAGTTAAAATATTAAACATTAAGTAATACATTCACCAGCAGGCATAATGTTTGATAAGCAGCAAAAGTACATACATCTAAACCCAAAATATAACTCAAATATTGTTTGATAACCGCAAAATAACACAAACAGAAAGATAATCATCTAGTTGGCAAGGAAGGCAACGATTTTCTCCTTCCTCTTCTTTTCTTCTGCATAAACCTCGTCGATCGTCCCAAATATGTTAATCCTGAACTCCTTCATCTGTTCCTCCACCTCCTCTAGTATTTCTTGATTCTACAACCATTTTTAATGAAAAAGTTAAATATTTAACTACTTATTAAATAATATTATGTAAAACAGAATAGACTCACCTTCTCAGCAGCGTTCTGGTCGTCGTCTTCAAGGGCCCTCCTGATCAAATAAGAGATGTGACCTCTCTCCTTGTAGAGTTCAAAGTAGAAACCCTGGAAAATCACGATCGTTTCCAACAGATCATTTCTCTTGGTTGCCGTATTAGTGTGGGCCTCCTCTTCAAGCTGTGGCATCTGATGCCCTGGGTATCGTTCTTTATCCAGATCATCGCACATCTTATAGTACTCCTCTATCATTGTGGTCGGATAGAAAAAGTAATCCATTCTTGGAGTTGAAATGAAAGGGATGAGGTTTCAAAGATGGTGAGAGAGAATAAAAAGGACCAGGGGATTTGATGATGGATAATAACAGACGGGTGAGGGACTCTTTATATAGGCAGAACCGGCTATACAACTTCCACCATCAACAATATGTCACTAGTCTTAAAGGGCGGTTTCCCAATGTAATTTAACCTTTCCCTTTATCCATAAGTGTACTAATTGTAGATCAGATTTATCTCTACTGTAGTACTGTAATAAAGACTAACTATAATAATTACTTCTATTAAGTAATAGAGTACAGTAGTACTTCAGAGCACAAGATATATTCCCCCCCCCCCCACCCCCTTTTAATGATAGTCTTTTTTTAATGTATTGTATTTCCTTTGGTTTTTCATTTACCATCACATTTATTTCTGGGGGTTTGTGTCAATTTGCAAATGGATGTTGAATATTATCATGATTGTCAGTCTAAGATGTGTGAGAGAGGGGTGTCAGAACATAATTTATTAAATATGCACATATTATGTATTGATATGCCAACCCATATACTACTGTATGTATGCAAGAAAAGTACAGTAATTGAGTGTTATAAAAGTAGATGTCTTATCCTTCCAGGAAAAAACAACACTCCAATGATGCATTATTAACTTAAATATGGTGAATAATTTCTGTTTTGGCAGAAAGACATTTTAGATTTTAGAAATGATAAAATATAAAAGTTAAACTTACAGATAATCCATACAAAAATAAAAAAACAGAAATGTAAAATAACAGACACATAAAACAAAAGAAGTAAAGTATAAAACATTAGAGTAACAGAAGTAGGGCTGGAAAATGGCACAGAAATTACCATACCAACCACGTACCAACCACAAACCGACTATGTTGGTAACCACACTTGTGGTAACCAACATGGTGGTAACCATCTTGGTGGTAACCACGTGAAGGTGGTACGGTAATGGTAATGAAATCTGAATATCATGGCTACCGTGGTTACCAAGTATATATATTAATTTTTTTATTTAATGTTTTATTGTTATTAGCTTTAATTTTTTAATATATATTTTGTGTTTTGATTTTGACCTAAATTGGTCATTTCTACTTTTTCTACTAGAAACAATAGGAACATTTTGAATGTTTGAAGACTTTGAACTTGTTTTGTTTGAACTTGCAGGAACATTTTGAATGTATGAACAATTGAACTTGGTATGTTTCAAGACTTTAAGCTTGGTTGTTTTGAATTAGTTTGTACTTTAGGTTGTGAACTTTATTTATTTGATCTTTTAATAGGTGGTAACCATATTATTTTTTGTAACCATATTTTTTCGTTCGATAACTTTGATTACTACCGGAAGGTAGGCAAGGGGTTTCAAAAAAATACAAACAAAATTACAGCTTGGTAACCATGGTAATGTACCGATGGTAACCACAAGTCATAGTTACCACATATGCGGTAACCACAACTTGTGGTTGGTACGTGGTATGAAAATTTGCGTACCACCAGTTTGTGGTTGGTACGTGGTAATCACCATTTTTTGGTGGTTACCGTACCATGCCAACCCTAAACAGAAGCAATAATAGTTATATTGTTTGATAACCAGAAGAACTTACATTAAAACATAAAAATAACAGAAACATTGTTTCATAATACTAAAACAACACGAACGGAAACTTAATCATCTAATTCCCAAGGAAGGTTGCGATCTTCTCGTGCCTCTTCTTTTCCTGTTCATATATCTCCTCAATCGTCTCAAACACGTTCACCCTGAACATCTGCATCTGCTCCTCAAGCTCCGGTAATCTTCCTTGATTCTACAATCATTTTTTAATGCAAAAGTTAAATATTTAACTACTTATTAAATAATATTATGTAAAACATAATATACTTACAGCCTCAGCAGTCTTCTGATCGTCATCTGCAAGGGCCCGCCTGATCAGAGAGGAGATGTGATCTTTCTCTTGGTAAAGGCTGAAGTAGAAAACTTGAAATTGCTCAATCGCGTAGAGCAGATCCTTCCTCTTGGCTGCAATGTTGGTCTCCGCAGCATCTTCAAGCAGGGACATATGATACCCAGGGTATCTGTTTTTGTCCAGTTCGTCGCAGGTCTTGTAGTAGTCCTCCATTAGGGAGAGAGGGTAGAAAATATAATCCATGTTTGGACTTGAAATGAAAGGAATGGGGTTTCAGTAGATGGTGAGATAGAAGAAAAATGGCCAGCGGACTTTGTGATGGATAGAAACAGAGGGGTGATGGTCTCATTATATAGGAAGAAGCGGTTATACAACTTCCACAATCAACAATATATCACCCGTTTTAGAGGGCGGTTTCCCAATGTATTGTAACCTTTCCATTCCCCCATAACTGTACTAATTATTTCTTAGGTAAAGAGTAACTGTAATTATTACGTCTATTAAGGAGGGCGGTTTCCCAACTACTTTGTATTTACAGAGCACCAGATACATCCCCCCCGCCCCGCCACCTAATAATCACCTATTTTTACTCTGCTGACATGTGATATATATATAACAACTCCACCCCATCTAGTGTATTAGATATGTCAATTCTAATGCTAAAATGCACTGAGATAGTATGTGTCTTTTGTGATGAATTGAAGTAATATAACAATCTGTCACACTGCTGACATTTGGCTTAAAAAAAAGTATTTATTCCAAAAGCAGGAATGTAGATTCAATATAATAAAGTTATTTCTCTTGGAAACCAATCTTCAAAAGGAATTAAAAGAGATAAATCAGAAATAAACCACAGATATGCTACGAAACCCTGTATAACTAAATAAAAACTTTAATGCTGCTGACATATAAAGACTGCACACCATCTAAGATATTAGATTTGTGGATTTTCATACTAGAATGCACTGAGATGTTGTGCTGATAGCTTTTAATGATTATGATCATGAAATCCTTGCTTTCTCTCCAAGAATAACATGAAAATTTATAAAAATCTGTTACTCTGCTGACATCTTACCTTAAAAATAATAATTACTGCCAAGGGTACGAATTTAGACCCAATCTAATAAAGTTACTGCTCTTTAAAACCAAAATTAAAAGAATTTAAAAGTGATCAACAGAAGAAAAAAAAAGTAGGTACGCTACTAAAACCTGTAGCACTTATGCAAAACTCTGATGCTGCTGACATATATAGACGGCACTACACCTAAGGTATTAAATTTGTGAGTTTTAATGATAAGATGCACTGAGATGGTGTGCTTATAAGTTTTCATGTTTATGGACATCAAAGCCTTGCTTTGTCTCTAATAATGAATTAAATTAGTACACGGATCTGTTACTCTGCTGACATTTTAATTTAAAAAATAATAATTAGTGCCAAAAGCCAAGAATTTAGATCCAACTTAATAAAGTTACTGCTATTTAAAACCAATATTAAAAGAAATTAAAAGGGGTCAATCTAGAACATATGTCACTTGTGCAAAAAATTTATGATGTTGACATATTGAGACTACGTTAAATCTAAGGTATTGGGGTTGTGAAATTTGATGCTAAAATGCACTGAAAAATTTTGCTACTAGCTTGATATGAGTATGCACATCCAAAATATGCCTAGGGTGATGTGCAACTAAGTCAAATTAATTTTGTACAAGTGTAAAATTATAATATGCAACTACATTTTACTGATATGCAACCACATATGACTGATATGCAAAATTAAGATTATTATATGCATAAGTTGGTGCTGATGACATATACAGGCTTAGCTACTGCCTTGATGTGTGTATGCACATCCAAAATATGCCTAGGGTGATGTGCAACTAAGTCAAATTAATTTTGTACAAGTGTAAAATTATGATATGCAAATACATTTTACTGATATGCAACCCCACATGACTGATATGCAAAATTAAGATTATTATGTGCATATGTTGATGCTGATGACATAAAGAGACTTAGCTGAATCTATCATAATAATTTACTGATTTTTAATGCTTAAATGCAAGGTGATGTCCTAAAAATATTTTAATGATGATACACATCAAAAGTTTGCTTTCCTCCCTTTAAATGGATTGAATTAATATAATAATTTCCTACTCTGCTGACATGTGATGTATATAACAACTCCACCCCCATCTAGGGTATTAGATATGTCAATTCTAATGCTAAAATGCACTGAGATGGTGTGTGTCTTTTGTGATGAATTGGAGTAATATAACAATCTGTCACACTGCTGACATTTGGCTTAAAAAAACAGTATTTATTCCAAAAGCAGGAATGTAGATTCGATAGAATAAAGTTATTTCTCTTGGAAACCAATCTTCAAAAGGAATTAAAAGAGATAAATCAGAAATAAACCACAGATATGCTACGAAACCCTGTATAACTAAATGAAAACTTTAATGCTGCTGACATATAAAGACGGCACACCATCTAAGATATTAGATTTGTGGATTTTCATACTAGAATGCACTGAGATGTTGTGCTGATAGATTTTAATGATTATGATCATGAAATCCTTGCTTTCTCTCCAAGAATAACTTGAAAATTTATAAAAATCTGTTACTCTGCTGACATCTTACTTTAAAAATAATAATTATTGCCAAGGGTACGAATTTAGACCCAATCTAATAAAGTTACTGCTCTTTAAAACCAAAATTAAAAGAATTTAAAAGTGATCAACAAAAGAAAAAAAAAGTAGGTATGCTACTAACACCTGTAGCACTTATGCAAAACTCTGATGCTGCTGAGATATATAGACTGCACTACACCTAAGGTATTATATTTGTGAGTTTTAATGCTAAGATGCACTGAGATGGTGTGCTTATAAGTTTTCATGTTTATGGACATCAAAGCCTTGCTTTGTCTCTAATAATGAATTAAATTAGTATAAGGATCTGTTACTCTGCTGACGTCTTAATTTAAAAATAATAATTAGTGCCAAAAACAAAGAATTTAGATCCAATTTAATAAAGTTACTGCTATTTAAAACCAATATTAAAAGAAATTAAAACGGGTCAATCTAGAACCTATGTCACATGTGCAAAAAATTGATGATGTTGGCATATAGAGACTACGTTAAATCTAAGGTAATGGGTTTGTGAAATTTGATGCTAAAATGCACTGGAAATCCCATTAGTGTAGTACATACTCATACTCAAACTCCATAGGAACCTCCATGTCGGAGTCAGAGTCAAAGCTGGAATCCGATTCAGCCACTTCCGTGTAGTACAAATTAAAGTGGATGTTAGGGCACATCCCATACTCCACCAAATCAGCATCTTGCTGAAACCATGACCTCGTGAAATCACTTAGCATCTGATTTCCTAACTGATGTCGAACCACCTCTGGAATTCCCACATCATCCAACCTTATATCGCAGTCCAGTAAAGTCCATGGCATCCCATCCGGAGGTAAAATTGCTCAATGGTCTCCGGATGGTAATCGGAGTGGATGGACAACCGAACTTCACCGAATCCATAATCTGGAGACGGAAAGGGAATGATCATTACAGAAAAATGGCCAACACTGGGGTGAAACCCTTGGTCCATAACCGCGTGCGCGTGCACTGCGATTCACGAAGAAAACCCTACAAAACAAACAATCAAAAGACAATAACTTTATAATCGAATCAATTTAACTCGAAAATTAAATACGAAACCAGAACAGAAACAACAACTACAATCTGACCCCTTTTGGAAGAAGAAGACTAACTCAAACGCCTGTGGATGAAGGTTACTCGGCCGAAACAGCAAATGCCTGTGGAGTGTGGATGAAGAACAATCTCTGACAACCGTAATAAAGGGGAAAATGGAGGGAGATGAAACGTCGGGGGGGGGGGTGAATTAGTACAGATGATGAATGTGGGCATACGTCTTATATATGAGCCGGGCCTTCGTTTTACTAATTATGATGAAGCCCGATAACATTACTAAGAATTATACCCAATGACCTACTATTAGATCTGTCAAAACATAACCCGACCCGAAAACCCGACCCGGCCGAAAGAAAGTTTTTGGGCTTTGAAGCGAAAATTGGGACCCGGAAATTTTTTTCGACCCGAACCCAAAATCACGGGAATCTTCCGGGTAATGTGGGTTTCGACCCGACAACCCGATTAAAAGTAAGATTAAAATAAGATTAAAATATGCAACCCCCATATGACTGATATGCAAAAGTAAGATTAAAATATGCATAAGTTGATGCTGATGACATATACAGACTTTGCTATATCTAACATAGAAAGTTACTGATTTTTAATGCTTAAATGCAGGGTTATGTTCTAAAAGATTCTAATGATGATACACATCAAAAGTTTGCTTTCCCACCTTTAAATGGATTGAAAAAATATAAAAATTTGTTACACTACTGACATGTGATATGTATAACAACTACAACACATCTAAGGTATTAGATATGTGAGTTTTAATGCTAAAATGCACTGAGATGGTGTGTTCCTAACTTGTAATGATTATGGATGTCAAAGCCTTGCTTTGTCTATAGCAATGAAGTAAATTAGTATAGCAACATGTTGTTCTGCTGACATTGTACTTGATGTTGCTGACATATACAGACTAGCTTAAATCTACGGTATTGGGTTACTGAAATTTAATGCTGACATACGCATAGGTTTATGTGCAACTAGCTTAAATTAGGTGTGGACAAATGTACAAGTATGATATGCAACAATATTTTACTAATATGCAACTACATTTGACTAATATGCAGATATAATATTAAAATATGCATAACTTGACGCTGATGACATAGAGACTAGGGGTGGGCACGGGACGGGACGGGACGGGATTGGGCCGGGACGGGACTCGTCCCGTGAAATTTTTTCGGGAAGGGATCGGGACGGGATTGACATTTTTTTTTCGGGACGGGATCGGGACGGGATGGTGTCTGGACGGGACGGGATCGGGACGGGACGGGCCTTGTCCCGCATATAAAAATAATAAAATATTATATAAATTTGCAAAGTGAAAAAATGCTTTCATAATTCATTATTTAGTATAATATGTTGAATACGGTATTATTCTCAACTATATTATTCAATAATAATATTATTATTATTATTAATATTAATATTATAATACTATTATTAATTCATACAATGATTGTATAATTAATTATAATATTCAACATATTTGGCTACATTATCTTACTAGATCAGGACGGAAAGGAATTGAGACGAGATTTACCAATATTGTCTAATTATCGATTGATAGTTAGAAAGAATACCGTATTTAATTAGCTATTTGCCTCTTGTAACTCTAAATGGGCGGGATGTGTGTGTCGATCTGACGGGATCCTCTCCATTGACTCAGTCTGGAATTTCTGACTTTATGCCTGGTCGTGCTGTTGTTGATGCTGCTCGACGTAAGTGTGTCAAGTATCGAGATTTGTGTACGGCAGCTGGTTTGGTTTCCTACCCTTCTCATTCTCTTCATTGGGGGAGTTGGATACAGATGCGGTTGCATTGCTGAAGCGGATTTAGAAATTCTCGGTATCTCAGGATGTTGGGTCTCGTGCTGCACGTTATATTTTTACTAGACTTGGCTTTGTTATCGCTAAAGGAGTGGGTGCCCAGATAGTATCTCGGTTGCCCACTAATTTCTTGTAATTTTTTTTTATTATAATAATAATAATAATAATAATAATAATAATAATAATAATAATAATAATAATAATAATAATAATAATAATAATAATAATAATAATAAATAATAATAATAATAATAATAATAATAAAATACTAATAATCCCACGTTATAATTAAAAATAAAATAAAATAATATTACTTATTTTTATTGTTATTATTATAAAATAATTATACTTTACAAGAAAAAATTATAATATGATATAATAATAATAATAATAATATTATTATAAATTAATATTATTATTAAATTATATTATAATAATAATATTATTATTATTATAAATTGAAAATTATTATTATAGTTATAAATAATATTTGCTCAAAATAATAATACTAATAATATATTATTATTATTCTATAATATTATAATAATATTATTATTATAAAAATTATTATTATTATTATTATTATTATTATTATTATTATTATTATATGCGGGACGGGACGGGATTAGCGGGATCCCACCGGGATCGTCCCGCGTTTCGTCCCGCATAATTTTTGCGGGACGGGATCGGGACGGGATTCGCTATTTTGTCCTAAATCCCACCGGGATCGGGACGGGATCGGGACGGGACCGGGACGGGATCGGGATTTGCGGGATTTGTGCCCACCCCTAATAGAGACAGTTAGCTAAATCTAATATATTAAGGTACCGATTTCTAATGGTTAATTGCAATGTGATGTGTCTATTAGATTGAAATAATTATGGACATCAAAACGTTGCTTATCCTCTTCGAATGAATTGAATAATTATAACAAATTGTTGCTCTGCTGACAAGTGGCTGCTGTTTTAAACTAAACTTGCAAGAAATACAAATGAAAACGCTGTGAAACAATACAGAATCTTGCATGAAAATACAAAGTTGACAACACAACTAATATATGTCTAATGACAATACATATTTACATTATAAAGCTCCATCGCTCCTTTATCAAATCTACGCACATAAGTTATCGATATCGAAGGAGCTTTTCATTTGTGATTGCCTTCACATCTCCTCCAAAAATAAGCGCTTCAATTGCTTTTACTACAAACACCCCACAAGCAGACCTACAATTCAAACACAATAAGGGGAAAATAACAAGGTGAAAAAGTGTAATATATGATAAAAATAAAAAAAAGTATGTCAAGACAGGAAGAACACGTACGAAGAACGATCATGAAGTAAACCAGGCACCATAATTAACTTGAAGGTGAAATTTTCGTACACACCAGCTTTCACCAAATGGATTGGAAGCCACTTAGTAATAGGTTGCAGATATTGGTCAAGTAACCCAGCAACAATTCCAGTAACATTGCAATCATACACATTTATAACCTTTTCATCAATTAGTATCTCCAAGGCTACCCAATGCATGTTGTGGATATTGAAAGGTGTATAAATCTTCTTTGCTGACGCCCAGGCTTTAGGATACTTGTCAGGACAATCGCCGCTGAAATAAGCCTCAATAGATTTGTCAACATTATCATCTTCCACAAAATCTGAAGCACATGAAGGCCAGTACTTAACGGCAAAAAGCCAATCCACCACAACACAGTCTTTGTACTTGTCCGCTTCTACAGAAATTCGCTTCCTCATATAATATAACCCTGTTTCAAGATTCTGTAAAAACAAACTACTGTCAAGCAGATTATAAGGAAAACATCCCCATATTTGGTTGATGTCAGCAGTTCTTACCTCTGAATCCAACCACTTGATCCTGCTTAAAATATTATGGAAAAATGATTTCCCAAACCGTCCAGAAGGAGTACAAACAGAAAAATCCTTGAGAAGGAATATACAATACGCATAACTTTACAACAATCATAGAGAAAGTAATAAATAATAAAAGCATATTAATATAGAGGTGATTGAATAATATAGCAAAAACAAAATACCGTTTGCTCTTTATAATGGAATACATAAACTGGTGATCCTCGCAACTGATCAGTGACTTCTTGGCATTGTACTGTGCCAATTTCTTTTCGTTTTCTTCTACACGTGGGCCGAACAAAAAGCTACTGTCCATAGGAATGCTATTGGCTTGCTTTAATTTTTCAATGTCACTTAATATAGTAGGATCCTTTGCATATGAATCCCAATCAACAAAGTGTGATGGAACATAATTGTCTGGAACTATAACAAGACCGTCTGATACACACGGAATAGAAGAAGCAGAACCCTTTACAGAAGCATCACCAGCTTCTGTGGAAGAGATGTCAGCAGGCTTACCAACCCCATCTGCCTTGCCAACGACCGTATCCTTCACAGCACACAGACCACCCTCAACAACATCTTTTAATGACAAAAGAACCTCACTGATGACAATAGATGGAGAGGATGACATATCACAAGCATTTGCACTGCATTTAGCATCATTACAAACTGCATTTACATCACCAACCATTAAATTGTGCACGTCACCAGCAAACGTTGATTCCTTTCGATATGAATATACAACATCAGAACCCATGTCATCAACATTCTCAACATCAACTCCAACATTTTTTGATGGGGGGTCCATTTCAAGAGCAACAACATTACAGGGAGGACGCAGAACATCAGAATCATCTGATTGCAACTTTGTATTAACACCTTCAAATCCCATTAGTGTGATATCGTCATCCTTTTCATCACCTCCCGTACAACCATTAATTGAATCCTGCATATCAGAGCCTCCCACTTCATGTTCAGTCTCAATATATTCAATTCGTTCCTTCACATCAGAAATTTTGACATCAAACTCAGTCTCGGTAGCATTCAACTCAACAACTTCATCACTGCACTTGCTATAGATGTCAGCCTCAGATAATACATTAAAATCTGATGACATCTGGGTGTCAACGCACACAATTTTTAAGCACTGTGCATTCCCTTGAGGGCGCTGTGCATCAATAATTCCACTTTCAATTGGCTTCACATCAACAGTAGTGCCGCTGGCATCCTCACTAACTCCCTTTGATTCCTTGACATCAGACTCTTCATGCTGAGCTTCATTCTGTGCATCCCCTTGAGAGCGATGTGCATCAATAAGTCCACCTTCAATTGGCTTCACATCAACATTCATGCCCCCGGCGTCCTCACTAACTCCCTTCACTTCCTTGACATCAGAATCTTCATTCTGAGCATCATTCTGTGCATCCCCTTGAGGGCAATGGGCATCAATAAATCCACCTTTCATTTGCCTCCGATCAACATCCATCCCACCTGCATCATCAATAACTCCCTTCACATTCTTTACATCAACATCTCCTTTCTGAGCTTCATTCAAATCCCCAGCTTCACCGCTCCACTTCAAATCAAAGCAAGTCCGAACGGCATAAGATTCCTGCTCAGTGGAATAAACTTGACAACCTACGACATCCCCCAATGAAATGTCAGCATTAGTATGGATGTCAGCATTAGGAACACTATTTGCATCTCCAACACCCACCCCCGATAGAGAGATGTCACCATCGTTTTTATCTACATCGCCAGCAAATTTTTTTGAAAAGGGACCCAACTTAACATCAACAATAGTAGATGGAGGACATAGAGCATCAGATTCATCCAGGCGAGGATTCATAGCACAACCTTTTGATCCAATTAATGTAATAACATCACCATCTTTATCACCTCCAACACAAGGCTTAATCGAATCCTCCATATCAAAACCTACACCATCATATTCAGTGGCAGGACATGCAATTTGTAACCACTGTGGATCACTGTTAGTACAATGCGACCCGCCAAAGTCACCTTCTGTTGGAATGACATCAACATCCATCAGACCTGCATCCCCAATAACTACTTTCAATTCCTTCACATCAGAATGTCTCCCATCAACTTCGGGGTGAACATCATTCAAATCATCAACTTCAATGCGATGCTTGCCTTCAATGTCAACTTCAGGTATTACACCAAACTCAGATGACATTTCATTAGAGGGTAAATTTAGATCAACATTTGGAATACCTACTTCATCTCCTCTATTGAAATCGGAAACAATTCCGTGAGCAACAGGCAAATCAGCCAGTATATCAGAGAAAACTTCGTCATTAACTGTTGTACCAGCATCATTATTAGGTATGGAATGCACTGGCTGGGAGACATCAACTGTACATGCGTGCGTTGCAACCTTATTCTCAAGGGAAGTGAACTTCTCCCCAATAACAGAAAACATGTTAATAATCTCATCTAACTTCCCCATACATGTCTTAATTTCTCCTACACTAGCAGCCAACTCCTTTAGACATTCAGGCAACTGTTCTAGCTTATCAAAACGCCTAAAAATTTCTTGCACCACCTGAGATGAACTATCAACAACAGGGGCGGGAGCATTAGCATCAAATCTAAAAGGAACATCACCCATTTCATCCCGTATTTCACCTTTTTTGGGAGACGACAGCCCCACACCACACCCATTTCCGGGTACATGGCAATAGTTCTCAGCTTCAGGAATTGAAGCATCAATCAGATCATCAACACAAACACCAGGTTTTTTGCGTCATAATCAACTCCCAAAGGTATGTCTTGAATCTCTAGACCAGATGAATTAACATGGGCATGAGGAGAACCAATAGGAGACACAGTTGAACCAGTAGAGTCAACAGAATGGGTTTCACCAAAGTCATCATCAAGGGCACCCCCAGTTTCAGAGTCAACAGCATCATCATGGACCCCACCAGTATCACGATCAAAACCAAACACATCACCCTTTTCAGTAGACAGTCCATCAGCGGCCAACATATCTGCAGTAGAAACAACTTGCAAAGATACAGACTTCTCAGCACATTCTGAATAGAATACATTCCTAGGCTCTTTATCACCAGTCTTCCTCTTCTTCAGACTGTGATACACAATCTTCAAAGGTACAAGCTTCTCACACTCAATCATTGGATCAACCTTGCCACCAGCAACGGCAGGTACAATAGACTCCTTGACTAGCACATCTGTCTCAACATCTAAAAACCGAACCTTCTTACCTGACTCTTTCTTCTTCCGCATATTAGTGGCTTTTCTCTTATTTGATTTCTTATCCTCTAAACCCAAAACAGGGGAGGAATGAAAGGTACTTGCAGAGCGACCCCTTCTCAAGGATGTCATCTTCTTTCCTTTATGTACAACATCAAGTTTTACATCCGAATTGACTCCATCATTCCCAACAACATCATCTAAAGCAGAATCATTTACAACATCCTGTTTGTTCACCAAATTGCCAGCGTCATTCCCAACAACAACAGCTAAGGCATCATTGCGTATGAACCTGTTATTATACGCATTTGTACGCAATCGATGACTTTCATACAGACAATCAGCCAGCTTGGGGAAAACAGGTTGAGCAATGTCATCAACTCTTTCATCAGCAACTTCTTCACTATAAACCATCCCTGGTGTTCTTGAAAATTCACCATAAATAGGGAAAAATGGTGCCTACACAAAAATAGAGGAAATATATGATTAAAAGCACGGATATTTACAACAAAACAACAACTATGCTAATAACCTTTAATATTTATGCAAAACTTTGGGACTGCTGACATAAAATGACTAAGCCAAATAAAAGATGTGCACCTACTAGCTTTTAATGATAAAGTGGAATTATATGTTATGCAATAATATTTAAATGACTATGCACATCCAAACCTTCCTTATGCAATTATATTTAAATGACAATCTATTACTCTGCTGACATGTGATCTAAATCAAAATATATTGACACTTATGCAATAATTTGGTTCCTACTTGTTAAGATATATATAAAAAAAACAAAAAACAAACAAAAATCATTACTATACAAAAAATTAAAAATCTTGCAAACAATGTAGTTCTGCTGACAAGTCTGGTGTTTTTGCAAATTTCTGCTGACGTATCTGGTATTTTTGCAAATTTACCAAAAGTAGTGGACAATGGTGCCTAAAACAGATATTAAATTAATTCACTAACAACTACAAAACATAATAAACTTACCAGCTCATCATCAAAAAGTGCAGAAGCACTATCATATACGTGTTTAATCTTACATTCCGAGTGCAAAGAGTATGGATCTCTAGCAACCATTTTGAAATTACAGTCAAATTTTGCAGATATTGATGGGAAGGCTTCTATAATCCATGACTGTTGCAAAAAAACATACAGTATTTGAAATATTCAGCCAGAAGAGTAATATATGATAACAAGCAATAAATATGCTGACAGACTTCAAAAAGGATAACAAGCAATAAATATGCGACATTAAAGACTACCTGGAAAGCAAGATTATACCCATGTATATCATAACAACGTCTACCATGGTTACGATAAGCCAGATCTATATTCTTTAATGTCGTAACCAACTTCGTGTACGAAGCTCTCCCCCAGGGATAAATTTCAAACTCATTCTCAGCGCAAGCAAGGGATAAGTTTTCTTCACTTACAAACTCCGATCTCCTGAATAATAGGACCTTTTCAATAATAAGCAGCTTAGCCATAATCAACTTCTTCTCTGAAGATTTACTCTCAGATTTAAAACACTGTACTAACTCTTTATAAGAGCATTTCTTCTGCCCAAAAAAATCAATGGAAGACACATGTTTGGGTGGTTTGCAATCATTAGCTTCACAAGGAAGACCAGTAATAACATGGAATTCAGCAAGAGAAAACCGAGCCAAAAATCCATCAACCTTAAACCATAACTCCATCTTCTTTTTGGTGGAAACTCGACGCAACATAATCTGATGCATGAGGTGAAAGTTAGAAACCATACTGGTTCCTTGTGTCAGCACCCACCCAACACAACTATTGCACAATATCTCATAGTGTTTATCCGACAGATGACTTTTGATGAGTTGACAAACATCAGGATACGAATATCTGTTTGATCTAGAATGGAACCACTCATCCTCAGGAATACAATAAGGAATGTTCTGTTTAAAAACAAGCAAAAATGTCAAAAATAAATGCATATCAACATAATTAAACAGCACTAGATAAACAGACAGGATAAAAAGATCAATATCAAAAAAAAAAAAAAAAACTCACATCAAATTGCCTTCTGTATCTGACTAAATCAGTAAGTGAACTTGACAAACACGAAAACATAGAAATCATAAGAGGAAAAACGATAGGAGCATGTAGAAATCTTCAGTAGAAATCGCATATGTGATAATAAAAACACGAACAACACTCCAGCATTTGCTAGAACGACACCAACCACCACTAGACCAACAAAAATCCCCCAACAAGTGGAACAAAAAGCTACATAAACCGCAGAAAAACAAACCCTAACCAACAGGAAAACCGTTCAAGCAAAATCAGCACATCAACTACCAGAGATTTCCGCCATATGAGCAATTATGATAAGAAAAAACAATAATCGACCGCAAAAATCACTCCTTTTAAGGTGATTCACTCAAAATTTGACAGGAATAGCACATAGAACATCGACGGAGAAGTTGCCGCTGGGTTGAAGTCGAACAACGGTAAAAGAGGATGGAGGGGCAAAATCGTAAAATGGCCAGCGGAAATTATAAACGCGGACACTTTTCTAAATTTTACAAAAGGTTGGACGAAACTCTAATTAGGTTGAAAATTTGTGCTTGCGGCACACATTTTCTCGGTTTATAATTGTATCTTTATAGATTTATATAAATATTAAACAATTAAACATAAATAAATAATAGCATTTGACGTTTCAAAAGAGGAACTCAAATTTGGTATTTCTATTGGAAATAGACCAAAAACAAAAAGGCTAAATTGACTTTTGGCCTAGATGGGAACAAAATTAAGCCAAAATCCAATTTTTAACCTACCATGGGAGATGACCTTAAGAAATTTCAGATAATATTTGTAATTTAGCATAAATAAAAATAACTTTATATAATTTAAAACCAAAAAGTTATCACCGACAATAGCCCTGAATAGTTTCAAAGTTTGGCTAGTTACTAAATAGTTTTGAATATTACCAATCACAAGTTGGTGTAGTGGTTATGGGACTACATCCCATGCCTCGAGTTCGAATCCCTGTCAAAACCACCGCTTGTGAGTGGTGGGCTAAGCCCACTTGAACTGAAAATGATCAAAAAAAAAAAAAAAAAAAAAATAGTTTTGAATATTTTGTTTTTGTAGCTAATTACCGTGTTAATCTAGAAATTTAACAATCTTCTTATTCAGAGGCATCGACAGACGGCAAATACGACCGGGTTGACTCAGCCACCCTTTAAATTCTTACCTACCGAAACATAGAGAGAAACTCACAGCCCTCCAACTTGCTTGGTTCAAAGATCAAACATGTCGAAGAAAGACGAACCAGTCCTCGGCATTCCGTACGCCGGCAACCAGCCTCCTCCGGCCTTCTACGTCGGCATCAATCCCTATCAAGCCGGAACCCTCCCCCCCAATGCAATATTCGATGATCCCAAAGGAGTTCCCATTCACCAGACCTTCTTCAGAGATACTCCTGCCCCTTTCAGTTGCGCCTTTTGTAGCACTTCCTCGCTCACCACCGTCCGGTATGTTTCTCTTCCTTCGATTTCTTTCATCATTCACCAACTCTCGAAGCATCTACTATCGCAATCGCCTTTGCCTTTCCCTTCAATTTGCTGGATCTATCTTTATTTAACCCGATTTCCTTTTCCTTCAATTGTGCTGTGGCTAATTGAAATTGTTCCATCCTCGATTTAAATAGGTTCGTTCAGAAATCTTGTGTTTTGATGTAATTCGTCACTGATGTGGCTTTGATTCTGATTAATTTCCTCTTCCAGTGCCAAACCCTAATAATTGTCAACTCTGCTGAAAATGTTGATCATCTATTCCCTGTCATTGAATGGATTAATTGATATATGTTTGATCAAAGTGCTCTTGCTTCCTTGTGGTAGTTTCGTATGGTGTGGTTTCCATCTGAATTTGTGGTCTTGAATTTATTTGAAAACTAGGTCGAAACCCAGCCTGGCGGCAGTGGTCGGCTGTATGATGCCTATGATGCTCGGAATTTGTTTCCTACTCCCATCGATGGACTGCCTCTGGCATAAATATCATTACTGCCCTAGCTGTGGACAACAGGTACTTTCTTGTTTTCATCTGTATGAACTTGATAATGTTAAAATCTATCATTAGGGAATGGAAACGAAACTAGTCCAGCTTTGAATGGCTATTCATTGATCATAATCTTAAGGAGTTAAGGGTGAATAGGTTTTTGTCCAAATGCTTAATTGTTGCGAGTCTCATGAAGGGCCGGAAAGAAGGGGAGGAGCTAGGATCATCAAAACATATAAAGGGGATCAGCTCACAAGTTTCATGACTACCATCACCACCACCTTCCTTGCTCTCATTCTGCCCATCTCCATTTCTCAATCTCTACTAGTCTCACACGCACATATATAATGAAAGACCATTTGGTTGAGATCAAAACCATAACTAAATCACAGATTTCATGCAATTAGAGCAGTAACTTGAATGCTAGTCTTGACAATTTGGATCTAACTTTTTTAACAATCATGTGAAATGTTGATGTTTCCTGGCCTTGTATTAAACAATCACCCAACATAAAAAGGTCTGATGCATGTACATTTTTTTGTTTGTTGTTGCTAAAGGTCGGGGACTTTGAGAAAAAAGATGCCTGCATAGTGATGGATCCTCCCAACTGGACAGAAAGTAGTTTCGCTTTACCTGCATGAAACTAACAAGCAGCTGGCTGATTTTTGTTGATGTTCGTCCGAGTCTTCATTCTTACTTTCTTATTTCTTCATTCTCACTTGGCATGGTTTGGGATAAAATATAAATGTCAATGGATATTTGTGAAATATATTGTGTAGCACATTAAGTATGTCAATTATCATGAAAGATTGTTCTATACAATTCACAGAGTACGTGTTTGTAATTGCAACTTTCGACCCTTGCAGTAACCAGTGAATACAGTATTTCATTTCGTCTTAACCAAGCTAATCTCTCTATGCAACCTTTCAAATATGTGTTGAGTGAGTGAGTCTATGCTATTGGGGCTTTGTGATGAGCATAGGCTGAGTGAGTTTAGGAGTTGAAATGTGAAACATGGATTGCAAGATTGTGCAGTCAGTATTGCAAGCAAAATTGCAATTGTAAACTATAAGTATTCTAGATTATAGGCTGAATGAGTTTAGGGCCATGAAACCTTTTTTTCCGCTAGAAATAGAAACTTCAAGGAAGTATACTAGATCGAAAGTACAGTAATGCAAGAAAATGAGTTTGGAACACCCATATGCTCTGGTTGTAGACTTGTAGGTGTTATTTACGCTGTAAGGTTAGGGTTGGCATGATACGGTAACTCACAAAAAAATGGTGATTACCACGTAACAACCATCAACGAGTGGTACGTAAATTTTCATACCACGTACCATCCACAAGACTTGTGGTCAACATTGGTACATTACCATGGTTACCATGCTGTAATCTTGTTTGTATTTTTTTAAACCCCTTGGCTACTGTCCGGTAGCCATCAAAGTTATCGAACGAAAAAATATGGTTACCACCGTTCACAACCATTAGAAATGATCAATTTAGGTCAAAATCAAAACACTAGAAATGACCAATTTTTGTTTGTCTGAATGAACGAACTAACGAAGAGACTAAAAACAGTATAAAGGACCAATTTAGGTCAAAATCAAAACATAAAATATAAAGTAAAAACGTAAAACTGAAAGGTAAAAACAATCAAACATTAAATAATAATAAAAATTAAAAAATATATATACTCGATAACCAAGGTATTTAGATTTCATTACCATTACCGTATCACTTTCAAGTGGTTACCACCACGATGGTTATCACCATGATGGTTACCACAAGTGTGATTACCAACCTAGTCGGTTTATGGTTGGTATGGTAATTTTCGTACCATTTGCCAACCCTAAATATATCTATGATCCATTTTTCACTTTATTTAAAACTTCTGATAAATCATGGATCCGTCATTTTCACACAACGATTCGTCCATTGGTAAACATATCCCAAATTACTCCGGTGCAAATCATCTGTCCCAAAACCTCACCCAAATCTCCGTCCCACAAAATTACTTTACCATTAAATTAATATTAAAAAAAAATTAAAAATATATTTAGCTTCTATATACTTATTATAACATATTTGAAAAAAAAAACTCTTAGAAAATTGGATTATAATTTTTTTTTAAGAAAATATATAATAAACTCACATCTTTTAAACATTTTAAAAAAAATTCTATCTCTTATGAATTATTATAATTTTTGTAGGTTGATTTTTTAAGATTTTTTTTTTCAAATATGTTATAATAAGTATGTAAAAGCTAAATATATTTTTTTAATATTAATTTAATGGTAAAATAGTTTTGTGGGACGGGGATTTGAGGTGGGGTTTTTGGGCAGATGATTTGCACCGAAGTTACTCATGGGTCATTTTGGAATTAAAACTTTGTTTGCAGGTTTAACTTTGTTTTGAAAGGATGATAGATACATTCGAGATTGCGATTTAATTTGCAATTTCTCATTTAAGTTTTGGAATACAATTTGGGTTTCTTCTTCATTTCCCTCTGGATCTATTCTTTCTGTTTGAGTCTGAACATCAACAAGTGCATAAAATGAATTTGTGATGAATGAAGCCTTTCAGTGGTTTGTACAACTACAAAGAGATGGAGGATTATGCCATCAACCTCGCTGCCGCTGGCAGTACAGTACAACTGTTAATATATTTGGATCTGAGAGTGAGAGGTATCATAATCATAATACAGTACTCCCTCCGTCCAAAAATACATGGTCTTCTAGACCTTTACACGTTAATTAAGAAAACCTATTTATATTTAAATGTCATTATTTTTATAGAGAAAGTAACTCTATTTTAAGTACTATTGTACTTTTTAGGGGTAATAATTACCCTATAACCCTAAAAACCCATGTATTTTTGATAAAATTTCAAGCCCTAAAAAACCATGTATTTTAGGACGGAGGGAGTATATCTTTTGAATTAATGAAGCAGCCGGCATATCCCTTCCTTTGAGGCAGGGCAGGCAAATCAACCGTTGACAAGCTCTCTCGCACATGCTTGTTGTACATTCAATCGGGAAATTCACAGCTCATTCGAATCCTAAACCAACACCTACATACACCCAGTGGCGGAGCCAGAAAATTTTCGGAGGGGGACACCGTCAGAAATGTACGATATTGTTTTGAATTAAATTTACATGAAGAATTATATATAATACGATAATTAATGATGTTATTTTAAAATAAAATATCACCAGTTTATGATTAAACGCTATTATTATTATTTTGCGCCTAAAATAAAGTCGAGTATGAGCTCAATATCAAATATAGGTTCTAATCGAGCTTGACTTGTTTCTAAATGAGCTAAATATAATCAAATATTAATACTAGACTTGTTTGGCTCAAATAAAAACCCTAGTTAAGTATAATTTATTGTACTCAGAACATATAATATATGTGTAACCAAATATAAAATTTTTAAATTTGCGTAACTTTTTATCTAATTGTCGGAATAATTAGTATAACCTCTCATTTCGAAGCTCTCGAGATAAATTATAGTATATAAATGTTAATTTAAGTAAAATATAATAACATTATAGCCTATTGAAATAAAATTAAAGTGATTAATATGCCCTGAATTTTTAAATATTCATAACTTTTTAATCAGATGTCGGATTAAGGCGTATTATATATCAAAACGAAGCTACCGATAAGGAGAATACACCTAGGTAGTTCGTCGCGTGAGAGAGGGGGCACCCCCTCAGCTCCGCCCCTGTTAAATCGATCATACACATGACATGATCCAAGTACGTTGACTCCATCTCTTAGCTTGGCCTTGGATCGGATTAATCTAATCCCATCATTTATCATCTGTTCCGATCCTAAATTAATAAATTCCCACATGTATAGCAATAGCATGCACTATATAATGGGGATCGAGGAGCTAGCTAGGATGATCACAACATCTAAAAACGTAGAGATCGAGAAATGGAGAAGGGCGGGATGAGAGCAATGAAGGCGGTGGCGATGGCAGTGCTCATCATGACAGTACTAGTACTGATGAGCTCATCGGAAGCGCAATCTACAGAGTGCGTAAACAGCTTAATGCCGTGCTCCAACTACCTCAAGTCGACGACCACCCCACCAGCCAGCTGTTGCGATCCTTTGAAGGAGGTGTTTCGGAACGACAAGGTCTGTCTTTGTAGCATCTTCAACAACCCCTCCTTCCTCAACTCTCTTGGCGTCACTGCTGCTCAGGCTTCCGCTCTTCCCACCCATTGTAACATCACCGCCGTCTCCCCCAACATGTGCTCTTCTTCCCCGTTGCCTCCAGTCTCGTCTCCCGCCATCACCCCAGCTACCTCATCTTCTGGTATCCATGTAGCTACACCCCATTCATTAATATATATTGTATCTTACCTGTGCTTATTATATGTACACACTTATGTGTACTGATTTGCGTTGGATTTCCATTTTTTTTTAAGGAAAATTTTTAGTTGGATGAGGTCTAGTAGACCGTGGTACTCCTTGTATTTTAATAAATGCACTTTTCTTTTTAAATAAATGTACAATTTGATAATTGGACGTGGATATTCAATATATTTAATATATATCATTCTGGTAATATAATACACTGTAATATACTCCCTCTGTTAATTAAAACTTGTCGTTTACTATTCATGCACGCTTTTTTAGAACGATAAAAACTATATAAAATATTAACTTTTTTTTACATTTGTTTTTATAAACTAATACTTAATAGTAATAAGTATGATATTATTTAAAAAAATTATTTAAAAAGTTAATATTTTATATATTTTTTAACACCTAAAAATGCGTGCGTGAATAGTAAAACGTCAAGTTTTAATTAACGGAGGGAGTATACAATATTAACATGCATTAAACTACAACATTAAGAGCTAATGAATGCAGAAGCCAAACTTTCCAATAACTTTGAGGAGAAATTTTCATTCCATCATGTCGTATTTTTTTTTTTTGAAATCTAGTTTAATTGCGATCCACCCTTCTTTTTGTAATTCCAGTGAAGCGTTTTCGATTAGGTCCGATTTCAACGCAATCTTGCTTGAATCTAGAACGATCCGAGCTATCCACAATCAACACGAGATTGGCCTCAAGAGAGACCCGGTGTGCACCGATTTATTTCTAGAAAGAGTACAAAGAAAGCAAATACAAAGAAAAACTAGACAAACAACAAGAAAAACCTCCCTGTCGCTAAGCCATCGGTGAAGTCGACATCACCGATTTCCTGCTGCTGAACCTCGCAGCCACGGCCGCGAACAGGGGACTCTCCTTGCAGTCATTCGTCTTCCCGATCCAATCGTCCTTGGATCTTCTTTGTCGCTTCGAGTTCTTCACTGACTCGCCCTTTGCTTTCTTCTCTTTCGCGCTCTTTCTTTTTCTCCTTTTTGTTTCTCTCTCTCTGTGTTGTAGCTTCAGAAGTTTCAGATATCGCGCTCTGTTGCTCGACTCTCGTTTTTGTAACAGTTGATGCTTGGATGGTGCCGAAGTCGGTTGTCAAAACCTGCGTACAAGCTCCAAACACCTTTACTGATGCTACCGTAGGTGGATTGTCAACATGGGCTTCAAAACACATGGGCTTATGGCCCAATCTGAACCTTCAGTCGTGTACAAAAACGAACACTCAAGCATCACTCCCTTTTACAATACAAAGGCAGCCTATAAACAAACTAACTACAGAGAGACTTATACAAACTAAGAATACAAAAGACAAACTAGAATTACAAATCCTAACAACTTCCCTCTTAATTCTAGTTTACAAGTAAAGAAACAAAAATATAAAAAACCTATTGCACACACGGGAATTCCATCATCGCCCCCCCCCCCCCCCCCCCCCCCCAAAAAAACACTTAGTGTTTCAGGAGTCTATCCTTAACCTCCTTAATGAGATATTTCCTGCAATTCAGCCATTGATTAATACCACCAATAATCTCAGCAGGAAATAACATAGAGTTAGGCAATAATAAGCTCTGCCCTCTTAAGGTTAGAACCTTGTGTAACCATCTAGCAAATAAAGCATGCTTGTGTCCTTGAGGCACTACAAAAAAAAATTAAATTCGCCACCCTTGCTAGCTTCGGCATGTGCTTGGCGTGGCAATTGGTACCCTTTTGCCACGATATTAGCCACGGCAGGCGTGGAAAATAGAAAATAGCCATTAATGGTAGCTTCGGCAAGGGTGGCCGTGGCTATTGAGTTAATCTTGCCACGCTACCTAGCTTCGGCAGGGGTTTACCGTGGCAATTGGTAACCTTTTGCCACACCATAGCAACGACTATTTACGTGGTCGCTTATATTTGACACTGAAATGTGATTGCCTTGGCAATTGTTTATTTTGTTTAAAAATATATATTTTTTGTTTCCTAACTAAATACTCTGTGAAAGAGAAGCAGCCACTCTCGATCTAAAATATAACCTAAATTTCCACGCCTCTCTCAATGGATCTCCATCGCCCTCGTCGATCGGTCTTCTCCATCTCCCTCTCCCCCTCGATCTCAGATCTGTCCTCGTCCTCTCTCTTACCATGTGTTGGAACTCTCTTGTTCCTCTCTCCGTCTCCCTCAGACACCAGGTCTACGCCTCCTCTCTCATCTAGATCTGAGACCAGATAACAACGGCGAAGAAGAAGGTCGTAGAAGAACCGGATCTGAGAGCCCTCACATAACGTTTCGCCCCTCTGTTCATCCATAGATTCTTCGAGCTTTTGTCGACGAAGCTGGTTGCCGTTGCCCCCCTGATTCTAGATCTGGAGCCGACCATGTACAAAGACGGTGAGAAGAAGGAGAGCGGCAGCGAAAGCGAGGCCAAGGTGTACGATCTTTACTTTTCGTATTTCGATTTGTTCTTTGTTCCATCTGATTGAGTTCAGAGTTTGAAATTGTGCGTTGTTTGATTATTGAAATTTGTGGTTTGTAGTTTTTAGGGTTAAACTGTTTCAAAGAGAGACTAGTGAATTCGAAGAGAGATTATTGAAAATAATTTATTGACATCGAGAGAGAGTAGTTTTTTAGGGTTAAACTCTACCATGTATTCATTCTTCTTTCAATTTTTGTGATTCTTTTGTCTAATTAAAGTCTGATTTTTAGATTTATTTTTTGCCAGTTGCAAATCGATTCTCTAGAATTGGTCTCTCATCTGAATGTAGTGGTAATGAATCCTAACCTACCAACTGCTTTCTATTTTATTCGCCCTTCATGTTCAATGGTCAAACCCTAATCTTTGCAATTCGATTTAATGTATAGGAATTGGAGCAAGAAGATGTCGTCTATGCTTCTAGAGTTTACACACACCTCTCTTGAGGAGTCTGATGAGTGACTTGAGCAGGTTAGGTTTACACACACCTCTCTAGAATTGGTCTCTCATCTGATGCCCGTCTGTGCTTTTCTAGAGCAAGAAGATGTTGTCTATCCTAACCTACCAACTGTTGTTTATTGTATTTCAGGTTAGGTTTAATTTCTTTGCCACTAGTTTTAAGATTCAACAATTCATGAGATTAGCTAATTACGAACTTTTTCTGATGGGGATCCAAAGACGCAATTTTCCCTGGATTTCTATAGTGAATTTGAAATTGCATAGATAGAATATGAAACATAGCTAGTCTGGTGTTGGCGTTTAGGGAATTAGTCAGCAGTTGGATTCAACTAGGGATAGTACCTTGTTTTACTATTTGCTTTTGTAACCATAGAGCTATAACTTGCAGGCTAAACTTGAGATCCAACTCTCAATAAAGGTATTGATATTCACAAAAATAAGCCAAGCTATGATCCAAGCCTATTTTGTGGTATTTTTTTTGGCAAATAATGACAATTTTCAAACTTTTTTTTCTTCCAGTTAATCCTTTTTTTATTACCTTTCATTCAATCTAAAGTGCATCAAAACTTGAAAAAAAGTGTACCAAACTTGGTTTTTCTTTCCAGGATGTCAGTACTCAAAACTTGAACAAGAAAAGTGTGAACATGCTTGAACTAAAAAAGTGGACTAGTTCTTTTGAATGATGTACATTTAAATTCATAGATCTTTCTTATTGATTATGGGTTTTACTAAATATATTTTCTGATACATTTGAGATTTTGTTTAATTTTTCTGCAGATTGCCTATATAACACATTCATTACAGCAGCTTGCCAGTAGAAAGGTTTGGATAGTTTCTTTTACTATGGTTTAAAATTTGAAATCTGCACACACCATTATTTTCTAAGTTTGATCTGAATGGCTATCAATGGATTCAAACTATTAAATTCCCAAGACATCCAGCCTGTTTAAGAGTGTTTGTTACTATAGATTCTTATGTTTTTATTTTATTTTATTTCCCTGCCTCATCTTATAATCTAAGTGTTGCTTAGGGCTGTTGTAAGGTTGCTCAGTCCTTGTCCTTGACTTATATTCATGTAATTTGTTTTTAATCAAGTCTTAATATCTTGTTCTAAAGCATCTTACTAAACAAAAAATTTCCTGTTCTTAGGGGCATAAGCGTGATGATGGTTGGTGATCCCTCTGTAGCCAAATCCCAACTGCTAAGAGCAATCATGAAGGTTTGTGGCACTTCTACTCAAATAGATTTAGTTTAATCCGTCTTGTGTCCTTAATGTTGCTTTTCTATCTTGAAATTGGCTAATTTTCTTAGCTTTCCATTTATCTTTTACTTTGTTACTAAATTCATTTTAATCTTCTTGAACTTAAAATAAGTCTTCTAGTTCTCCTTGATCCAGAAAATGAAGAGGATGCCCAAATTGCATTCTTATCTCATGGGTTTAAATCAAACATAAATCATTTGAATCAGCCTTTTCGGTAATTATTAATGTGTTCCATTCAAATATAGAATCTTTTGCATTTGTCCATTCTTTAAGTTAAACTCTTCTCTCTTTTCTACAGGATTTTAAAAGGAAGGTGGTTGTATTAAATTTCTGGACATACTGTTGTATAAATTGCATGTACGTGCTGCTAGACTTGGATTATCTTGAGAGGTTATACAAAGACAAACTAGTATGGTCCTCATCTTTGATCAACTTATTAGTCTTCATCGCGCTCTTTTTTTTTCTTGCCATTTGTTTGCTTTTCAGGAATGTATATATATACATGTGAAAGTATATTTCTATACATCAAACTTTTACTATTTTTTCTACCTTGTGTCCTATTTAGCTAGCTATTGAATTGAGTTGACTGGATGTATTGTTGGAGACTGTTTTTTTACTCTTCCTGTCAACATTGGTTCCACTTTCTCTACTATTTTCCTTATGTAAGGATTTATTTTGAGTCTTTCAAGATGACCCTAAAAATTTAACGATAAAATTACTGATATAAGATTTATAATTATGACCAAACTTGCAGGTTCTTTGAGCTCAAAAGACTGCATGACTTAGAGGAAGAGAGATTGTCTAGTGGAGCAACAAGCCTAAAGAAAATGGTAACTAGCCTTCTCTATATGTATATGAAACTTTCAGGGATGAGATTGCCATAGTTTTTTTTTTTTAAATTAGTAGTTTAAAAAGAAATGTTTCCCTCTCTTATCCATTTTTGCAGCTGCCACTCTCAAGTAAAGTGTGTTGGTGCATCAAGCGGAAGTATGTTAAACTGATCGAAATTGCTTCTACGAGAAGAGGTATTTCTTCGTATAAGGGTTTCCAAACATGAAATATGTTAGTATGCTTCAAGTAAATAGCTATCTTTGATCTGCTGCTGCTATGGCGTCTCCATGAGCCTGTTGTTGCTGATTTGTGGCTGCTTTCTTCTTTTCATCTTCAAGCTTCTTCTGCAGCTTCTCATTTTCTAAGCTTTATTGCAGCATAAGCTTGCAACACCTTTTACTTGGACATCATTTTTAGGCTATTTGGCTTAATTTCTTATCTATATTTTCATTGATTTTTATTCATTCAATTCTACTTAGTGAATTGGTTTGGTGTTTCGAATCCAAGATTCGATTTGGTGTTCATGTGAAAAAAAACTCATGATTTGATTGGTGTTTCTGAAAATCTTTTGAATTGGTTTTTGATGTTTCTGGGAATCTTATGCCTCTAGTCGTTATTTAGTGTTTGCACTTGTAGCAACAGAAAACAATTAGATCATGGACACATATATATATCACTTACATTGTGTCTGCTTATTGTTAGTCACTTGGACAACAAAAGTTTATTTTCAGTGAGTTTGATTGCTTGATATGAAGATGTGTAAATGCTATATTTGATCATATTTGCTGTTTTTTTCATGCAGTATTTGTAGAGTTCAAATGCCATTTGATACTCTTTGCTGGTGTTAGGTGGAGGCTCACATTTGCATGGTGAAGTGTTGAGAATCTTGAGATGCAATGAAAATATGTAAAATTTATAATATGTATATTTATTTTATATAAATTATGTAGTTTTTAACATTTTATTAGATATGTAATTTTTTATAAATAATAAAATTTTATTATATATGTAAATTGTGTATTAATTTTTTTTTAAAATTTTTTTTGAACTTTTTAGCCCGGGCCAAGAATCCGGGCTAAAAAGCATGTTTTTTTTTTATTTTCCACCCACAATTTAGCTACGGCTACTTGCCGTGGCGAATGCGTCATGCCTATTGCCCGGGGTCGCCTTGCCGTGGCTTTTGTCGTCGCTAATATCTTGCCACGGCTAATAGCCGAAGCTACCAAATTTTGCCACCGCCCGGTTCGCCACCCCCCATTTGCCGTCGCAGTGCCGAAGCTACACCCCTTTTGCCACCACAAACAGCTCTGTTGCCACGGCATTTTTCCGAGGCAAATTTAATTTTTTTTTGGAGTGAGGACTAATGTTTATTTCAGCAACTAGTTTCTTACAAGCAAACATCAAAACACACTCTAACACATTACAAGGCAAGTTCTTATCATCCAAACTTTTCAACCCATGTCCATCAAGCTTAAAATCAACTAGATCATGCACCATTTTATTATGATTATCATGCTTAGACAACTCATGCACTCCATAAGACATGGTAGAAGATTTATCAAAAGACTTCAAAGCATGCAACTCAGGTTCAGTTTTCACATAAACATAAGAGTTATCACCAAACAAGTCAGTAGATAAATTTCTACCTATATCAGAATGCACATTCACAAGCATATCAGCAATCATAATAAAATCAGAACAATGCATATCAGGAGATTTAGAAGATTTTACCAAACTTACTCTCCCACCTAATGTGTTAGTGTGTAGCCTTTGTGTATTGCTTCCATGTCCTCTTAGTTCAGCCGGGGCATTTCCTCCATTTTTAGCACCTCTTAGCTGAATTAGACCTTGACCTTTGCCATCCTTCTTTTGCTTTAGATTTGGTGAATTTTCCTCAGCCTCTACTTGCTTTCCCAAGCCTTTTTTTTACTTGACAACTGGTTGTCCTGAGATGTGAAGTGCCTCACTCTCCTCCTCCATCACCAAATCCTTCAGAGTTGAGCTCTTTCCCACCTCAACTCTTCCTTCTAGCAGCCTTATTGCATTTTTCTTGGCCTTGCAACACCTTCTAGACCTTGTAACATGACAATTCTAGCTGCTGTTTTTTCCTTTTCAGTTTCAGTTCCTGCACATTCTTCTGACTTCCCTGACACTTCCTGCACTTCATGCTCATGTAAAACAGTTAGTTTATTTGGCACAAGTATGTTGACCTGATTTGAACCGTTATTATTCACAAAGTTTTCAGAAGTACTTAAGACATGTGATCCTATAACCATTGTTATTAGAATCTCGATCCGAATCTTTAGAATCTTAAAATCCTACGATTCTACTCACGAGCTTGATCCTACAACATGATCTTACGATCCTACGTGATCCTAAATATCCTAGTTTTGTTAGAAATGTCAAATGTGTGTTTTTTAAACATTTTTTGTTCCATTGCTTGATTTTAGGTTGGTTAAATGTACACATCTTTTTTTCTAATTTTATAACTTTAATTTAAGTCAATTTATTATATATATTTTATTTTTTTATTATATTTCTAGGATCTTACGATCCGATCCACGAATCATGTTGTGATTCGATCCTAGAATCTCGATCCTAATAACATTACCTATAACATAATAGATACCACCCTTCTTAATATTTCGTATAAGGATTTTGCCATATTTAGTGACCTTCCTTATACCATTTTGTGAATTAATCTTGCAGTTCAAATCCTCCAACATACTCTCAGATGTGAGGTTGTTCTTCAGGTCAGGGATCCATCTCACCTGTTGAAGAACCCTCACCTTTCCATCATGCAATCTAAGGGGTACAGAACCAATGCCCTTAACAGATAAGCAAGTATGATCACCAAGTACAGCTACACCATCATCAAATTCATTTAAAGACTCAAACAAATTTTTACAAGGCGTAGCATGCATTGTACAACCTGAATCTAGAATCCAGCAACCAGAATCATACTTACAACCTAGCATGAGAAGCTCTCTAGAATAAACATCATGTTCAAGCAAGTTAGAAGCATCGCATTTCTTATTCATGTCATCGGCCTTCTTTTTCTTACAATCTCTTTTGAAATGCCCTATTTCACCACAATAGTAGCACTTACCATAACCAGATTGTTTATCAGAAGAATGCTGCTTACCTTTGTCCTTATTGTCGGGTTTGGAGTCAACGTGCAAGGCAGTTTCAGTTTTGTCCTCAGTTTTAGACCCATTTTTTGTCTTGAAAACCTTGAGGATCTCATTCTTCTCAATGACAAACTCAATGATCCTCTTCTTAGTCAAATTATCATTGCTAAACTGAATGACATCTTTAAAATTATCAAATTCAGTAGGTAAGGAATTCAACAAAAGAATAGCAAGATGAGAATCCTTAATTTTGTCATCACATCTTTCCAAATCTTGAGTCATTTTCAGAAATCTATCAAAGTTGTCTTGCAAAGAAGCATTTACATTCATCTTGAAGGTAAATAATCTACACAACAAAGATATATGGCTAGGCATGGATTTAACCAAAAATAAAGACTCTAAGGCATCCCAAAGAGCTTTTGAGGTTTTGCAAGATATTACCTGCCTTACCACTTCGTCGGATAACCTAATTAGAATTTCTGAGTGCGCCATTTCATCCATCTCTATCCTCTTAGCCTTGTCGGCATCTTCAGGATAGTCATCAATGACTTCCTTCCAGCACTTCTCCTTAATCAGCACCGCTTTCATCATAATTTGCCACATTGCAAAGTCTGTGCAACCATCAAATGGCTTGATCTTCACAAAGCTTTCTGCCATCATAAACACTTGACAAGCTCAGTTCTTAACAGAAGTATAAATGCACTCAGCAAGACTTGAGAGATTCTAGACTATTTAACAAAATAGATCAAGAATTAGTCAATTGTGCAAGCTTATGCAAGAACTTGCAGTCAAACAACAATTACAAGACAAGTAATAGTTTCTAGGATGGATAAGGGCAAATCAAGACAGAGAACACTCAGTTGTACACAAGGAGGATATACTCAACCTAGTATGCTTGACAAGAACAATTCAATTAAAATTTTAAATCACCAATCTGCAAACCTAAATCTAGCAGATTATACAGACATGAATCATCACAAAAAAACGCAGCAGATGCAAACTGAAAAACCACAATCAGAAACGTTCTGAACGAACCACAACAGATAAGTCCAAGAATCAGAAAAATGGTAGCCACACAACCAAGAAATCGAAAGACACGAACATGAACCTTAGAAAACCGCAATAAAGAACCAGAATCGGTAGCAAACAGAGACGCGCATCGGATAATCCCAGAACCAAAGGGAACCTCGCTCTGATACCACTTTGTAATTCATGTGAAGCGTTTTCGATTAGGTCCGATTTCAACCCGATCTTGCTCGAATCTAGAACGATCCGAGCTATGCACAATCAAGACGATATTGGCCTCAAGAGAGACCCGGTGTGCACCGATTTATTTCTAGAAAGAGTACAAAGAAAGCAAATACAAAGAAAAACTAGACAAACAATAAGAAAAACCTCCCTGTCGCTAAGCCATCGATGAAGTCGACATCACCGATTTCCTACTGCTGAACCTCGCAGCCACAACCGCGAACCAGGGACTCTCCTTCCATTCGTTCGTCTTCCCGATCCAATCTCCCTTGGATCTTCTTTGTCTCTTCGAGTTTTTCACTGACTCGCCCTTTGCTTTCTTCTCTTTCGCGCTCTTTCTTTTTCTCCTTTTTGTTTCTCTCTCTGTACTGTAGCTTCAGAAGTTTCAGATATCGCGCTCTGTTGCTCGACTCTCGTTTTTGTAACAGTTGATGCTTGGATGGTGCCGAAGTCGGTTGTCAAAACCTGCGTACATGCTCCAAACACCTTTACTGATGCTGCAGTAGGTGGATTGTCAACATGGCTTCAAAACACATGGGCTTATGGCCCAATATGATCCTTCAGTCGTGTACAACAATGAACACTCAAGCATCACTCCCTTTTACATTACAAAGGCAGCCTATAAACAAACTAACCACAGAGAGACTTATACAAACTAAGAATACAAAGGACAAACTAGAATTACAAATCCTAACATTTTCCTATTCTGCTTTTAAATAAGTGAAACAATTCATGAGTAATAAGGACATTGACTTGAATTGTCCGTTCTGATAAAAAAAAGCCCCTTGCAAGGGATGAATGATATTCTTTAAAATTGGTTTCATTCTTTCTGCAATGATCTTGTCCATTGCTTTATAAATTGTAGAGTAGAGACTGGTTGGTCGTAAATAGTTTGTTGTTGTTGGGTTTTTATTTTTGGGGGTGAGCAATATGGACATTGATTTGCTTAAGAATTCTTCCAGAATGGAAGAATCCTCTAATCGCTGTTAATGGCAGATGTTCCTACGATGTCCCAGTATTTCTGGTAGAATTCTGTTGTCATTTCATCATGTCCTGGTGATTTATCTTTTCCTATTGAGAAGAAAGCGTTTTTGATTTCGTGGTTCGGTGTCGGTTTTGTTAGTTTCATGTTATCTTCTTCTATGATTTCTGTATTAATGAGTGTGAGATATTCATTTAGTCGTCTATAGTTGATTGGATATGTCCTAAATCTTTCTTCAAAATCTTTTTTTTTATTCTTGCCCTTTAATTGTTGTTCCTTCTCAAGTTTGTATTTCCTTTATTGATTTCCTGTTTCTTTTCCTTGTTGCTATACTGTGAAAATATGTTGAATTTGTGTTGATCAGCTTGAGGTGCTTGGCTATCATCGCTCGTTGGCTCCAATACATTTTATGATATGAGAGGATTTTTTTTCCCGTTTGTTTTTCAATCTTAATTGTTTGTTGTTTTCATTACTGTTCATAGTTGTTGTATTATCCTTGAATTGAGAAAAATAGGAAATAAATAAGAGTATAGCAATATTTGTTAGTCTACTTACTTTTTTCCCTATGCAATTGCTCTCAATTTGGTTAGATTTATTCTCAAAATAACTTGAAATATAGAATATAAATTTTCCTAAGGCTCATTTAATTTGGTGTTAATATATTGATATCTACCTATTATATACATCAATATCGATATCGGTATTTGGTGATATCTTATATACCTCTCAAATCAATATATCAAAAGCCCCCAAAACCTCAAATTAGTATATTAAATATCAAATAATATAAAATATAATGATATATTAAATACTAACTACTATTTTTAAAACATGACACTAATTACTATCCACACATTTTTTTAGGAAGATAAAAACTATAAAACAATTTTCTTAATGAATTTATTTTCATAGTTTCATACTTATTAATAAGTAATATAAAATCATAAAAAAAAAGATAATATTCAATAGAGTTCCTAGATGTTTAAAAACCAAACATAAATAGTAAAGTGATATATTTTTTAAAACGAAGGCATTATGTCTCATCTCAACCGTTTTTCCAAAATTTATCAAAAATGGAAAAACAAAATACATATTCTCCTAATTATTTTTAGGGTGAATTTGTGAAATGTCCAAAAAAGTTGTCATAATTGGTGAAACGTCCACATTTTGAGACAAATTGGTGGAGTGTCCATCTTGCCCATAGCAATGTTATCATCTTGCCAATATCAATTTTATCATATTGTTTAGGGAAAACTAATTAAAATACCCCCACCTTTGAGGGTATGGTAAAAATATATCCTCAACTTTCAAATGTAATAAAAATATCCCGACCTTTGAGGGTGGTGGTGATATATTACCATGTGTTTTCTCACGGGTCAAAAATGCTGACAAGGTAGCCTACGTGGATTTTTTTACAAGACAACATACGTGGAAGCCTTTTTTACAAATTAGCACGAAAATTGGGTTTTTCTTGAACGGTTTCCTTAGGGAAAAAATAAATAAAATGATAACAAATTAAACCCAAAAAACGAAATTATTCAACCAAGCAACTAATCCGATCAAAATTGTCTCAAATTAACACAACACGACTATTCTTAACACCAAACCGACAACAAAACTAAATCGACCACAACAACGAAGAGGTGAAAAAATAAATCTTACCCAACCAAGTTCATGACCGAATTAGAGGTGAAGAAGATGTAAGAGAGACAGCTCATGATATTCGACCACGAGGGAGAAAGACTGACATTGAAGAGGAACCATGAGCTACTTGGAAGACTTGGAAGCCAATTCAAGGGGCGACCACGGAAGAAGACATAAAGGAGGAAAATGTGTTGGGTATGAACTCAGTCAAGCTCTTTATTTTTTTCCTACGGACAGTAGAACATTGTTTAAGAAAACCCTTGTAAAAAAATTCATGTAGACTGTCTTGTCAGCATTTTTGACTCGTGAAAAAACTTATGGTAATATATTACCACTACCCTCAAAGGTCGGGATATTTTTATTATATTTAAAAGTTGAGGATATATTTTTACCACACCCCCAAAGGTGAGGGTATTTTAATTAGTTTTCCCTATTGTTTATAGCCTCACTCTTTTTATTATTTTTTTTTAACATTTTGTCGTGCAAAAATAACCGTATGTTGTGCATGTGCAAAAATAACCGTATGTTGAGCAAATAAGACCCAAGTCTAGTTTTTTATATATATATATATATATTTTTTATCGTGCAAAAATAAGAGTATGTTGTGCATGTGCAAATATAACCGTATGTTGTGCAAATTTTTTTTTTGTCGTGCAAATATAAGAGTATGATGTGCAAATATAACCGTAAGTTGTTCAAATATGACTCAAATCTAGTTTTTTTTTATATTTTGTCGTGCAAATATAAGAGTACGTTGTGCAAATTTAACCGTAAGTTGTGCAAATATGACCCAAGTCTAGTTTTTTTTTTGTTTTTTTTTTTACATTTTGTCATGCAAATATAAGAGTACGATGTGCAAATATAATCGTATGTTGTGCAAATATGACATTTTATTGTGCAAAATGTAATATATTTTTTCCGCTTTTTTTTTCCGTCTCAACACTTTTTGTTGTGCGAAAATAACTTTACGTTGTGCATATATACCAATTTGTTGTGCAAATATAACTTTTGTGCAAATGTAAAAATAAAAATATAGTAGATGTGAATCACATAATAAAATATAGATATTTTTTATAATTCCCATATTTATGGGGTGGTTTTTGTATTTAACCAAAATTTCTTCTTCAACCTCCCTCCCCGTCGTCTCCGATCTGGAATGTGTGAGACCAGATGATGGACGATTTTTAGTCGCGTAAACCGTATCAAAATAAAACTCAAACCTACAAACTAGTATATATAGCAAGTAAGTAAGAGGTCGATCCCACAAAGAATCAAGTATTTCTCCGCAATGTGTATTTACCAATTAGTAGAAAGGGGGTTTTCGTGATTGAAACAAGAAAGAAAGCAAGATTAACTATAAACAGATTGATGCAAAACAATTTAGAGAATATCGATCTACCTACAACTATCCACTTTATTTGGTTGAATTGATATTGTAACTTCCTCTTGTCCTTTTAGGTTTCCTATGAATGCCCTTGTCCCGACCTAATATAGTTACTAGTCCAATCAGTCCTAGAAACCCTTATCAATCGAACAGTCCCTAAAGAAGGATTTAACTCAATTGATAGCTTTAAGTTCAGAGATTAACCAAGGTATTTGCAGTCCCTAAAGAGAGATTTAACAACACATCCAACTTCCTACCCATCCAATTAGTTCAATCAGCCCTAAAGGGATAAGTTTGCTACTTGGGTTAAGGTTCACAATCAGAAATCTACAAAACCCTGGCAATTGAATTGATCTAACAAGTTGGCCAGACAAGATAGAACAAAACTATAAACAATCAAGCACAAAGAAGTTGAAGCATTCAATATAGGAAATAAGGAACAAGATTAAAAAACTCACAATCGATCCAAATAAAGCTTCAAATTGCAAGTAGAACGAAGAGAGTTTATCCGCCCGTGTCGAACATCGCTCTCTCTCTCCAATTGTCTAATAAAACGTATAATAGAATAGAAGTTCGCGAAAAATAACATAAACTTGGCCTTATAAAAGATTCAAAGTCGGCCATAAAAAATATCCAACACAAACTAGGGTTTTTTTAATTGAAATGGTGTCGCCTGACAATACGTGTTGCGGCCGCAGCATTAGCTTGATCTTCATTCTCGCATCATCGGTTCTGACGGCGGCCACGGCAAGCATGCTGCGGCCGCGTCATATTGTCTTTCACGGAAAATCTATTTCGAATTTTATCTTGTTGTCAGTAGGAAAGTTGTAGCTCTCTAAAAGAGCTTTCCAACGCATGGTCATAATAGTCGATCGGACAACTGAGGCCTCCAGAAAAAGCAAAACAAGTTCAGCATGTATGCGCGACAACTTCTGCAGACTTGTTCTTCGTTTAGGTTCGCTTCTTCTTCTCAGGACCTCTTGAGATCTTCATGTAAGCTTCTTCGATCAACTAGATATTCTCATCTAATGCGTTGTCTCCTCCTCGGATCTACAGTTACCTGAAATAATTAATAAAAGTGTGTAGATTCCGACTCCACCAATGTAGAGAGCAAATATGCAAATTGTACTTAAACCATACATGATATGCATCTTAACTAAGCTAAATGCAACCTATTATGACCCTCTAAATGCATGCTATCACCAGACCCGGCCTCCTTCACTCCGGCCTCGCGCCCTCTATCGCTCGCTCGCCCCCGCCTCCCTCCCTCGCTCCCTCGCTCGGTCGCTCGTTCCGACCTTCGCCGCGCCGCTGAGATCTCGAATTCCAGATCTCGAATTCCAGTTCCAAACCCGGCCTCCTTCGGTCCGGCCTCGCTCCCTCCGTCGCTCGCTCGCCACCGCCTCCCTCCCTCACTCGCTCGCTCGCTCGTTCTGGCCTCCGCCTCGCCGCTGAGATCTCGAATTCCAGTTCGATGTCGCAGCTCCGGCATCGCTCGCTCCGACGTAGATGGACAGATCGGGAGGGAAGGAGATCGCTCCGGCGTCTCTCTGTCAATCTGCCATAGATCTAGTCCTAACGCCACCGCCAAAAGTTTATCCCCCCGATATGTTTGTTTTGATATCTCCCCCGATCTGTTTGTTTTGATATGTAATTGGAGATCTGATTGAATTAGTATATATAGTGGACAGTTTTCCAATTTGTCCAAAAAGTTGGATAATTCACCAATTTGTCCAAAAAAGTGTCTGTTTGGCAAAATTTTTCATATTTTTAATGAAACTCTAACTTCTCCATTCCGAATACTTGAAGAAAATATTTAGTTTTTGGGAATGTTGTAGATTTATAAACTTCTCTATTTTTCTTGATGCTTCCTCGTTTTGGAGAATGAGATGCAGAATTTATTGAGCTAAAAAAACATTTAACATTCTTTAAATACTCTAAAATTTCCAAAATAGAATATTTAGAAATGCTTTTATATATCAATCCAAAATATCAAATTGTCAATACCAGCACCAATTTAATTTTTATTAAAAAAAATCTACACTACCACACCCAAAAAAAAAAATTAAAAACCACAAATTCTTATAGACCCTTCATTTGTTATCTCTAATAATATCTGCCACGTGTCACTCCTATGATATTTTTTCTTCTACTCGTGGTGTGTTTCTATTCCCTTTAAAAAAAAAAAATTATAATGCACTTGAATGATGCTAATTTGATTTCTTAGCATTTAAAATAACATAAAATTTTAAATAAATACATTATAAACGACGTTAATCAAGTATCCACTATTGTATAAAATTTATAATTATATTATAAACTTAATATAATTGATTGCCATAATTTATAATGTATTTTATTTAAAATTTATGTTATTTTAAATATATTGTAAAAAGTGTTATCCAAACATTGTTCATATGTTTATAATTATAATTTTACATTATAACTAAAATTGATTGGAATCCAAACACACCCTTAACTCCCTATCCCAAAACTCTATATTACAAAAAACATATTATATCTCTACATTAATATTATATTATATATATATATATATATATATATATATATATATATATATATATATATATATATATATATATATATATACACACATATATATATATATATATATACATACACATATATATGCATATATATATATACATATATATATATATATATTTTTTATTTTTTTTTTGATTAGGAAAAAATTCGGGTGAGCACGCTCTACCCGAGAGCATCCTTGCGGATGAGGTCTATAAGACCGGAATTGTTACAAATATCAATACCCCTGGCAGAGTGGCTAAGGTGTGCAACCTTATCAGCCACTCTATTGCCAAGACGGGGTACATGAATGAAAGAAATTTCTTTCATAGTTGTTAGAAGAAATTGTACGTCTGACAAGATGAGTTCGATTTCCCATGGGCATCTCGATTTATTGTTTAGATGGTTAATAATTATGCTGGCATCTCCTTCAATATGGATTTTGTCAATATGAAGTTGTAAGGCCATTTGTACCCCAAGTTTGAGTGTCAGTGCTTCCGCTTGAAGCGCGGTTTTAATACCCAATTGTTTATAGCCTATATGTATTGGGTGTCCTTGCCAGTCCCTGATAACCACCCCAGCGGTACTGCGTTTATCATCCAGAGACGAACCGTCGAAGTTGAGTTTGAACGTGCCTTTTGGTGGTTTGAGCCACTTGATATGCCGGGTTTTGTTTGTCTTTACAAGTTGCCTGCTGGTTCGTGCATGAGGGGCGATGTTATCATCTAGTGTATTGTCATATTGGTGAGTGTTACTCCAATTTTTCTCATGTGTATTAATAAGCTTCAATGTGGTGTCCCTCGGAGGGATTGGTGCCTGCCTAAACACATGTTCGTTTCGAATATACCACGTCGTCCACCAAGCGAAAGCAACTTTACTAAGAGCAGCCTTTGGTAGGTTATACCCAATGAATGACATGATTGGGCTAATATCTCTTGATAGGGTGATTTGGCTTACTATTGCAGAGTTTATGTGGCTCGGGAAAAGAGCGAGAGACCTCGAGTATTGGCATTCGAATAGTAGATGAACATCATCTTCCATTGGGCAATTACAAAGGTTACATGTAGGAGGGATAGGGACCCCTCGTTGGGCTAGTCTAGCAGCTTTGGGGAGGCCGTTTTGACAGACTTTCCATAGAAAATTTTTGATCTTAGGTGGGATGTCGAGATGCCAGATCCAGGAGTTGTTGTCTAGGGGAATTGAGGATTCGGCAGAAACCAATTTATATGCGCTTGACGTAGTGAACCAGCCCTCTCGGTCCGGCCACCAGTATAGTCTATCTACAAAATTTGAGACTGGGAGTGGGATGTCAAGGATTTCCTCCACAATGTTGTGTGGGAGAACAACAGAGAGTTTCTCCTCCCACCATTTACCTCCGAGAATATAGTCACTCGTTTTATCATTAATGTTATCAATTCTTGCCGTCTAGATTCACACGTCTTATTGATTTTAAGAATAATTGCTCTCTTTTGGACTTGCCAACTTTTGGGAATCCGTTTACATGGAGGAAATCTCCCGAGGCTCCGGATAACATACATATGTATATATATATGTATATATATATATACATATATATATATATATATATACATATATATATATATATATATACATATATATATATATATATACATATATATATATATATATACACACACATATATATATATATATATAAATATCTTACAAATTCACGTTATAAAAGAATATATTTTTACAATATTTTATATATTTTTTAAAAATTATTACTCTCCATCTGTCAATACATGTCTTTTTAATCATATGCATGGTAATTAAAAGAAGGGTGTTGTTAGGGACACCACAAATCTTTCATCAGAAATGCACGTCCCTTCCAACGTGCAATCATTTCCCACTAATTATCACTTTTAAAAAATTAATTAACCCACTTTAACACTGCACGTCAATTCCGACGTGCAGGGTTTGGGGTGTATATAGCGGAACCGTAAAAGAACTTACATATAAGATAGTTAAACAAACAAGAGCCTCTCCAACACATTTCCTACTCCACTCCCTACTCCATTTATTTATTTTATCATTTATTTAATCTTATAAAAAAATATTTATATTCTTAACATTTGTTTTTATATATTTATAAAATTTTATTTTTAAAAATCATGTTATAAATTTTTTTAAATGAAAAGGCAATATCTTTAAAAAAAATATAATTATTAAAAATTTTAAAGCATAATATTTTTAAATAAAATTTTATAAATTTATAAATTAGATGTTAGGAATATAAATTTAATTTAATTTATTTATTTAAATAAATGGGTGGAGTAGGGAGGGTATAGAGGGTCTGCTAGTTGTATGATAAAAAAATTAGAGTGAATTCAATTGGCGATGAGTGAAAATTAAGTGTAATTAATGATTAGCTCGTTAATAAGTTAAGTATAATGATTAGATCTAAAAAGACATGTATTATTGAAAAAATCATAGGTTAAAAAGATATCTATTGGTGGATAGAAGGAGTATAATTTTTGTAAGGTAACTTCTTAAGATTTTTTTTAGTTGTTGATGTATGTATTCAGACGAAAAAAATCATAGATCCATTTGACCCTCATCAGCTTGATGTGTGTCTAGTATTAAATACGTCTGATATTAAAAAAACCAACGGGGTCAAATATCTGCTCAATATAAGTAACGGATCCATGATTCATTCGTGTATTTTTTTTTCAAAAAATTTAAGCTTGCTTTTTTTTAATATAAAAAACACATGATATATTTGGTACTTTTTTTTTTACAGTAGGCAACCATTCGGAGCTATTACAAAGAAAGTAAACGCGCTCCTGGATCATCCTGACGGATGATGGTACAAAGTTCCCTATTAAAAGGGATTGTAGATCTATCACTAATGATACCTCTAGTGGCTATATAATCTGCAACTTTGTTCGCTTCTCTGTAGATGTGATTGAATTCAACCTTTTCGAAATCCGCTTCCATGATCTTGATTTCTTCTGTTTGTCGCATAATCTCCCATCTGTTGTCTCTTCCTTTAGATAGAATTCTCATCAGCTCTTGGTTGTCTCTTTCTACAACGATCTTGTTCAAGCCTAATCTTCGAGCTACCTTCATCCCTATAAGCATTGCTGCTTCAGTTTGAATAACCGTACCTTGATCTACTTCTTGGTAGAAGATCTCAGCTACATGGCCCGTAGAATCACGAATGATTCCTCCCACCTGGCTAATGTCGTTGGGTTTGACAGAACCATCTACATTAATTTTGTAGATGACTCCTGCTGGTCTAGTCCATTTAGATCTAGACTTTTTTTTCCTCTTATATATTGATATCTTTATTAATACTCCTGGGATTTGTTTCTCTCCAATCTTGGATATTATTATTATTTCGCTTAATCATGTTATCAAAGGTGTCAGGGCTTGTATGTTTAAAGATTAATTTGTTTCTAGTTTCCCATATCATTTCCCAAATAACCACTAGGTCTTCAAAAAACTGATTTGCCTGCTTGATTTGACTAATGTTGTCGCACAAGGAACCTTGTAAGGAAAGGTTGTGAAAGAGCTTACCTGTTGCTTGTTCAAATTGGGCTATTAGTTCCTTTGCAAAGGAGCACTCCGTAAAAAGGTGAGTGGCATCCTCATTTTCGAGGTTACATAGGGAACATGTGTTTGGTACTCTGTTGATGTATCTATTAAGCCTGCTGGTCGTGGGTAGAGCATCTATTTTAATTTTCCATACTAGGTTTTTAAGGCGAGGAGGGAGGTTTAGGTTCCATATCCAGTTATGGTTTTCTATGTTGTGGTTATGGATGTTGGTAATTTTCTTAGCAGATTTGGTGGTGAACTTTCCTGTGGGATTAGGCGCCCAGATTAGCTTATCTTGGGCTTGCCATGATGGGATGTTGAGGGATAGAATACCATTAGCTACATTTTGAGGGAAAAGACTCTGGATGAGAGGCTTATTCCAGAGCTTTCGAGGGGTAAAGAGATTGTTGACTTTCATGTTCGGGTCATTGTTACCCATGAAGGTTTGGAGATTTGTATTGGGAACCCAAGGGTCGTTCCAAATATTTATGAGGTTACCGTCTCCTATAAAACCCAAAGGAGGCCTTTCTCGAATTTTTCTCTAAGAGATAATAGTCTCCCAAATTGCCAAGAGGTGGCTTGATTTGGTTTGTCCCTGGTGTTGCTATTAGGAAAATATTTTTCTTTGATGACTCTAACCCAAATATTATCTTCATTAGTATAAAGTTTCCAAAGTAATTTAAACTGGAGGTTTATATTTAGGTCTTCGGCTTTTCTAATACCCAATCCACCTTGGGCTTTACTCTTACAAATGTTATCCCAGCTTACTAGAGGGGTATATCTCTCCGAGTGAAGTTTATTCCAGAAGAAATTTTTGTTTATTTGGTCTATTTGATTAAGAATTCCTTTAGGGAGCAAAAAATTTTGCATCAAATAATTAGTTTTGGAACTTAGATATATTGGCTTGAATTAAGATGGCTCTGCCTGCTTGAGACAGATTTGAGGCTTTCCATTTGGACAGTTGCTTTTTCAGATTTTGGATAGCTTCCTCAAAAACCGAGTTTTTAATTCGGCCATTGAGCATCGGAATACCTAGATATTTTTCAAGAGTACTCGAGATTGGAATTCCCATACTCTGAGCAAGGTCTCTCGCTAGGTTTTGGTTCACATTCTTATAGCATTGGAGATAACTTTTACTATAATTAATAGTGAGACCCGAGAGGTTGGAGAAGTTGTTTATCATATTCTGAATGGTATTTAGACTAGTATGCGCAGCTTTGGCAAAAATAATCGTGTCATCTGCAAAAGTAAGGAAAGGTATAGAGTTATCGTTTTTGGTGAGTTTGATCCATTTGTTACATTTTTTATTTTCATACGTATAATTAATGCTAAACATGTGTCAAACTGATGGTGAAAAGAGATATGTTTCGTTTGAATGCATATAACACATGATCTCGGTGCATATAGCCTTTAAGTTTTTTTTTTGTTTTGAATTAATTTGTTATAATAACCATGTATTCTCAACACATTTAATTTACCATTCACACTGTCACACATGATTTTTTAGAATGATATATTTTTGTATAAAATATAAAAAAAAATTATTAATTTTTTTTTTATAATTATATAAAAAAAAACTTGATATTTTATGTAATTTTTATTATAAAAAAATCTGTGAATAATATATTCTTAAACTTTTTAAAATATTAATTAGAAATATAATAAATTTGAGATAGGGGTTTAGGATACGGTTTTGGGGAGTGTGGATCCTCTACAACACCGGTGCACCACGAAATTATTTCAGGTATAATTTTACATTAAAAAAATTTAAAAAATATATTTACATTCTACGTACTTATATTTATATGTTTATAAACTTTTATTATAAAAAAATTCATTTTAAAAAATATAAAATTAAAAGATCAATTATATTAGAAAATAAATTTTATGTTTTTTTAAAACATGATATTTTTCCCAAAATAAGTTTATAAATATATAAATATAAGTATGTGGAATGTAAATATAATTTTTAAAATTTTTTTTAATGTAAAATTATCCCCGAAATAATTTAGTGGTACACTCTTCTGCAGAGGATCACACTCGGTTTTGGGTCATCACTCCCCCTCCCACTCTCAATTCAGATCAGTCCCCCTTGGCCCTCTCTATAAAATCGCACCTCTTCCCCTCACCCAACCTACCATCGCCTCCCTCTAAACCCTCCGATCGCCTCCTCCTCATCTCAAAACACCATCACCAATGGCGTCGATCTCCACTTCTTACAATCCCGCCGCCGTATCCGTCCGCCAATCGGCCTTCTACGGGAAGCCGCTGGCCCCGAGGTTCGTCCAGGCCCCGGCTAGGTCATCGCCTTCTCCGATCGTGTCGATGTCGGCGGCGACTCCAGCTTACGACCTCAACAAATTCAACTTCGAGCCGATCAAGGAGTCGATCGTCTCAAGGGAGATGACTCGCCGGTACATGACCGACGTTATCACCTACGCTGACACCGACGTCATCGTCGTCGGCGCTGGATCGGCGGGGCTTTCCTGCGCCTATGAGCTCAGCAAGAACCCTAACGTTCAGGTCGCTATCATCGAGCAATCGGTTAGCCCCGGCGGTGGCGCCTGGCTCGGCGGCCAGCTCTTCTCCGCCATGGTCGTTCGTAAGCCCGCTCATAGGTACCTTTGATTCCGCTCCCTCTCCACTCTGAGTTTTCGTTCATCTATGCTCTTCGTCTTGGATTTTGAATTTGATTTCTTGGAAATTTCATTTGATGCATGTTTTCTGACAGAAGAGCCGTTTTCTGTGGTGGTAGAAACGTTTAATTAAGACATTGTTCATAATTTTACTATCTATGTATGACTTAAGAGGTGCAGAATACTTTATATATAAAATAATCTGAGTCTCTTGAGTCACATGTCTACATGTGACTCTAGAGAAGCAGGGTCTATGTAAAAAAAATACAAAAGGGAATGTGTGGTGTATATAGTAATTTTTTTAGAGTAAATATTATCACCCAATGTTTAACATCACTTACGACCCTTCCCAAAATACTCTATCCCTCCCTAAATTATTTTTACATTTATTTAATTTCAAAAAAAATATAAAAATTATATTCGTATTTCAAATTTATATATTTATAAATTTTTTTTTTGAAATATTACTGTATGTTAAAAATTGTAAAATTTTCAAAACTATTATTTTCCCCAATATAATTATAAAAATATTGAAATATGATTTTTTTAAAATGAAATTTTATAAAGGTATTATAATATTTATTTAAAATATAAAATAATTTTTTTAAATTAAATAAATATAAAAATAATTTTGTTATACTTGGTTCAAAGCGTTGGAGCCTCAGAGGTGACGTTATTTTGGTTGATAGCTGGTTGATTTAGGGATATGTTTAGATTTTGTACGTTGATAGAAATTCACGCCGGTCAGGGGCAATAAGAATTACTTTAGTTTGGTTCTGTATATTTTGGCCATGGTGGAAAGACAGTAAGGGCGTGTTTTCTTACCCACCTCCTCCACCTTCATTTAAGGGGTGGAAGGGGTGGCCACCCCCTTCATCTCTCTACCTTACCCCAAAATAGAGGATTTTGCCCCCATCTCATCCTCTTCCACCTCCTCCACCTAGAAAACAGGCCTAAGGCTGTGTTTTCCGTCCTTCATTAAAGGGATGGAGCAGTTGGAGATAGGGGGTGGATCTGCTTGCAGGCGCGTTTGGCAGGAGGTGGATGGGGTGGAGCTGGGGAGTGATACGGAGGTGGATCTGGGTGGAGATGGGCTGATTTCCCTACCTTGGGGGGCAAGGTAGAGGGGATGGAGGATCTCAAAGATCCTCCATCTCTTCCACCCCGTAAAAATAATCTCCACCTCTTAAAAAATTTGAGACGGAAAACACAGCCTAAGTGTGGTAGATGATAGGACCATCCCCTCCAGACTTCATCCCCTCCATCCCAACCAAACTCATTTTGACATAATTTATTTTGTTAGTCTATTTCTAAATTGAAGCCCTAATTTGATTTGGGATTTTGAAAGACTAATGGTTCCACCCTTTTTTTTAAAAAAAACATTCATATAAATTTATAATTAATTAATCAATTTAGCTAATACTCCGTATATGATACTACAGAGTTAACATTTTCTATATAATTATAATAGTTAACATGTTTGGATTATCTTTGCACTATTTTTTTTATTATAGCTTTATCAAAAACATGCCTTGTAAATAAATGTTAGCTAAGGCAAAGTAGAGTTTTTGCAACTCACCTCGGCCCGTGACTTGGACCTGATATTATGTGTTAGATCTTTTGTGTTGATATATCAAAAACTTAGATACAGTTGTCCATATCCACCAACCAAATGTCCCCAATTGAAATGATATGATTGCTATTTGTCTACATTTACAAAAATGTGTGGACGTTATTTATGTACCCCACAATCTCATCTTCAAAAAAAAATATCCGGTTATTTCCTTGAAATCATTAAATTCACCTATGGAGTGCAAATGAATATACCTAAACAAGGGTGTTTAGGACCGGAAAAGGGTAGATGATGGGATAGCTGAAAGCTAATAAATTGTTATGTTGTTAAGTAAACTTAGTTGTTAAGCGATTAAAACTTATGAATTAAACTAAAATCGATATCTTATATTTATTTTATTTAAAACTATATAAAACATCAAATTAAATTATATTAATTTGTGTGTCCAGATTCCTGGACGAGCTGGAAATAGAGTACGACGAGCAGGAGCACTATGTGGTGATCAAGCACGCGGCACTCTTCACATCAACCATAATGTCGAAGCTCCTTGCCCGCCCCAACGTGAAGCTGTTCAACGCAGTGGCAGCCGAGGATCTGATCGTCAAGAACAACAGGGTTGGGGGCGTTGTCACCAACTGGGCGCTGGTGTCGATGAACCACGACACACAGTCGTGCATGGACCCCAATGTGATGGAGTCCAAGGTGGTGGTCAGCTCTTGCGGGCATGACGGCCCATTTGGAGCCACCGGAGTCAAGAGGCTGAAGAGCATCGGGATGATCGACTCTGTCCCTGGAATGAAGGCCCTCGACATGAACACTGCAGAGGACGCAATCGTTAACCTCACCAGGGAGGTGGTTCCTGGCATGATTGTTACCGGAATGGAGGTTGCTGAGATCGATGGGGCACCCAGAATGGGTCCTACATTCGGGGCGATGATGATCTCCGGGCAGAAGGCAGCCCACTTGGCCTTGAAGGCGCTGGGGCTGCCCAACGCCCTCGATGGAACTCTGGTTGGAACCCTCCAACCGGAGCTCGTGCTGGCTGCAGCCGAGGCCGGTGAGACTGCTGAGGCTTGAGCTTAACTAGCTAGCTAGGTGCTGCTGCTTGGATGGAGCCTGGAGGGAATAAAATTAAAGACCACTTTGCCATAAAGTAGAAAAAAATATCAAGAGAGTGGGGATGGAGATTATGTGATCCTAAATGCACCCACCCTTTCCTTTCTTTTTTTGGCTCTGCTTTCAATCCTTTGTTGCTTTCCTCAACTGTCTCCCAATTGCTTATGATATAAATTGAGGCACTATTTGTGAAAGAGTAGGGCCCCTCGTCACTTTCAACCAACTTGGCCAGCTACCACTTATATGTCATTATTGCAGTGATGCTCCATTTTGTTTCTTGATTCTGACAAATAGAAATCGATCATCCGGGATTCGAATCAGGGATATTTGAGTACTATCCACGGTCCTTTCCGACTGAACTATTTCGCAATGGACTTTAAGTTTTCATTGCAATGAAAGTCACAATTAAGCAAGAAAAAAATTATTTGTAAATATCTGACATTTTATATTTTAATTTTCTTTTCTTTTTTTTAAAAGGAAGAAAGACATGTGAGTTTCTCCACGACGGATGCTCTAAGGGATAAGAGTCTTTCAATGACCTTACATGTCCTGGTAGACCCAAGTCATGTGGAGATTTTACATCTTTTTAGTTTGAAATGTCACTATATAAGATTACGATGGTATAAACGAATAAAAAAATCTATCCAGCAGTTAGTATTACAAACAATGTTTGATGAATTTTTTGTTTCAATATCTTACTCTTCAAAAAACTTTCAAGACTCTACACGACATATGTTTTTGCTCTCATTTGTCCAACTATGTAGTCAAAAACTCTAAAAGGTGAAGGGATTCAAACCTTAGAACAAGAGTAAGCGGAGGTTAAGAAGTAATCTTGAAAAGTGGAAGCGAAATCAAAATCGTTAGAGGAGAACTTATGGTTCACAACCGATCAACCATAGTAGAAATTTAGAGAGGAATTTAACTCCCCACGAAGAAGAGTTCTTTAGTGGGAATTCTGTCTAAGAGCATCAAGCTGCTAGGGTTCCTAAACTGATCGAGAGAAACGTCTCTTTTCTTTATCTTATAAGATTATGAGAATCTATCTCTTATCCCATAAATGATAATATAACAAATATATTTATTACTGTTTATCCTTGTGAATAATATTATATAACGAATATATATTATATGTTAATGTAATTATTCCCTAAGAATATAATAAGAATTAGGAAATTATCTAGTTACAGAAATTAGAGCTATTATTTTTGGAGGAAAATAATAATATCTGAATAATTTGAAATAATTCTCACAAATACAAATAAATAAGAGTGGGAAAAGGAAAGGCGACAAAATGAGGCCACTTAATAGAGAATAAGGCAAATTATGTCTTGTCAAACACACACACACACTTACATTCAAGAGAGCCACATAACGAGGCCAACCATAGGAAATAATTGCAACCATGACAATAACACAAAGGATGAAATCTCACATCTCAGGCCCACACCAATGATCGCTTCAACACAGTAGAGGTAAATTTAGGGGTGTTGTTCGAGCCGAACGAGCCGAGCTTGACATGTTCAAGTTTGGTTCATTTGTTAAACAAGCTCGAGCCGAGCCGAGCCTGATTTTTAAACGAGCCTTTTATTTTGTTCAAGTTTGACTTGTTTAGGAAATAAACGAGATCGAGCCGAACTTTTTTCGAGATTTAAGTAATTCTACTTGATTATAACATGTTAACTTAAATGAAATTTTAGAAAGTCCATATAGTTCGAGCTATTCGAGCTTTATTCGAACGAGCCGAGCTTTCGACCGAGCTTCAAATCTTGTTCAAGCTCGGCTTGTTTAAATAAGTGAGCGAGCTCGAATCAGAGCTTTTTCGAACCGATCCCGAGTCGAGCTATTCAGTACGTTCATATAATAGCCCTGGCTGAATTATGAGATAGAGGTCAACTCCCGCCTTTGGACCGTTGGTGTGTCTGACAATATCTTCGTATCCTTTTAACCATTAGCACAAGAATTTAGATGAAGCCCAATTACAATTGAAACATCAATACAAGAAAAATGAGGGGAAAAAATGATGCAAGTACAGGTAAAAGTAAAAAACAGCTAATCTTCTAATGACAGGAAAATGGAATGCTCAAAATCTTTTGCCATCAAGGTATGATACCCCAAGGGCAATATCCTTTTTCCGTGCTTATCCGCGAAGCTAAGATGCTTGCAGGGATCAACCACAATACGCGCCTGTGCTGACCCGAAAGCTGGTACATGGACTCGGCTAAACCCAACCAGCTGCTTCAGTGGCGCGCCCTCAATTTCAACAGTATTCGATGCTTTTGCGAAGAGAAGCACAGAGTGGCTTCCATCTCTATCCCCGGAATTCAGCACTGATATATCAATGCTGAATTTTAATGAATCACAAGATGAGAGCCTGTCGATGTCAACGAAATTTGACATAGAAATGTGATCCTGCGTTTTGTATGGAGTGATTTTGCTGCTGATAAGACCCTTGGCCGCTAAATTTATTCTTTCTGGAGATGAGAGGAGCTTGTAATGGTAATGGGTGTAGCTCAGCCCGTGCCCGAACTCATAAACACTTTCCCCTGTGTAAAACCGATATGTTCGTCCAGGATATCCACAGGATGGATCAGGTCTCATGTGCATGTCGTTCATTGCCATCTTGATGAAAGCCTCAGGATACCATGTCACAGGTAGCTTCCCACCTGTTTGAAACAAGTGCGAAAAATCAGTCATTTTCTGATAACCAATCGCCTAGAAATTACGCAAATAAAACTACATCAGTGTATAGTTTCTACTGTTTTCTAGTACCTGGGTTGTGTTCTCCAAATATGATGTCAGCAAGAGCTCTTCCACCAGCCTCACCAGGGTACCCGACCCAGAGAATGCTCGCTATTCTAGGATCTTCCTTAGCTAACGAGATGTCAAGAGGGCCACCGCCCCTAAGAACCAAAACTAAAGGATGTTTACAGGCAGCAGCCACTGAGGTTACAAGATCCATCTGTTTACCAGGCAGAAGAAGACTGACTCGATCCCTATCTTCTGTTTCCTGGGACAAGTCGATCCCAACAACCATAATCACACGGTCTGCTTTCCTGGCGGCAGCAACAGCATCGTCAAATCCAGAAGCAGAAGCACAGGTTACATCTTCGCAACCAGGCACATAAATCGTTTTCTGAGTGTACATTTGTATTCCTGCAGTGTAGCTTATAGGATCACATGGAACTCCTGCACAAATTAAATTCTATGCTTAGCTTTTCGTCCTCTAAGCTTTCAAGTACAATGTGGTGAGGTGGTAAATAAAGTCAGTTCAAAGTCAGTTTTAACTTAGACCAAAACGGCTGGATCTCTCCATATCCTTTTTTTAAGATATGATTTTTTTAGCATATAAAAGTAGATAAACTTATGCTGCTAAAAGTCAATAGAATCATATTCCAAGAAAAACAGAGACTTTAACATCAATGAATGAATGGAAACAACAGATCATGAGAGAACTGCGATTCCAGAAACCTGAGTAAGTGCCGCCAAGTTGGCTTGAATCATTTGCTCCGGGCCCAATCACTGCAACCGAAGAAAAATCAACCTTGTTGAACGGCAAGAAGTTCTTATCATTCTTAAGAAGCACAATGCCCTGCCTTGCCGCTTCAAGTGCAAGTCTCTTATGCTCATCTGTGCACACATCTACAGCGCCTAACTTCCCAAACTTCCCCTCCAAAGGATTCCCATTAAAAAGCCCTAGGCGCATCAAAACGGAGAAGAGATTCAGAAGAGCTCGGTTAACATCTTCCTCTTCTACCTTTCCTTGTTCTATAGCGGCTGCAGTATGGCGGAGCAAGTAGGTACCACAATTTATGTCTGTCCCTGTCGACAATAAACCAAAATTATATAACACGGAAGAGATTCTTAAGGAACCATAAGCATCGCAATAGCTTAGCCACTAACACTAGGGAGAGTGTAAAACTTTATAAAACCTGCTTTCAGAGCGATAGCAGCTGCATCTTCTGGGGTTTTTGTGTAGTTATGATATTCAAAAATTGTTGCAACTGCATCACAATCTGAGGTAATATACCTAAACCGGAAGCAAGACCAAATACAATCAATAACAGGTCTTTATTTACGAAGCAAGCAGGAGTCGGAAATTCTTACCCATTGAAACCCCAATCATTCCGGGCTTTCTGAAGGAGATCCTTGCTTGCACATGCAGGTATTCCATTGACACTGTTGTATGAACACATCAAACAACTGGCTTTACCTTCCTGGATACAGCTCTTGAATGGTGGTTGAAAAGTGTCCTCCAAATCCTGCTTCGTAACCTTGTCATTATAGTATAAATCACAAAGTTCTTCAACTAAAATTTCCCACCAAATTCAAATCTATTGATAAAAACAAAAGAAGCAAATCTAAAATGCTTGTTCCATGTGTCAATACTCAAATGGTTTGAGAGTGATTTCCCAACAAACGAAACCATGCCTACCCTTGTCTTAGCTTCAATGATACCTCCGAAGAAAAATATGAATATAAATGTTCAGTGAATAAGATCATATGCATATTGAAAACCAGCAAAAATCTACGATGTAAACTGTGAAACCATTAACTCTTTACTATATCTTGTATTAAGACAAATAATACGCCATGTGGAAACCTCTTCTTTTCAAGTAGTGTTCTTCCTCTTTTACATAACCTGATTTCCTAAATTCCTATGGTTTCAATTAAGTGATCTAAGGACCTGATAGGTAATGGCAATGGTTCATCTCCCAATTCGATTCCCAACCCGAAACATCATACATCAATTTGATTCCTGAAATGAGACATTCCTGAATTTTGATTCCTATCAAAACATCAGGATTCAAGAATCAGAATACTTCATTCCAACCTGATTCCTCATTCCTGAAATATTCAATTATAAATTTCACAAAACTGAGAATCAAAACCAAAATCTCACCATGGCATTGAAAGAGTATCTGCTGAAACCACCCCAAGCCTCCAAATCATAAGCAGTGAAATGCTTACAGCAAGCTGATAACATCAACTCAGCATCTCTCCCAATCTCTTCCAAATCCCTTCTCCCCTCTCCAAACCCACTCCTTTGAAACTGAAACCCTCTGGCGAACTCCGCGCCGTACCTCGAAACAACCAAGGGGTCTTCCCCGGGGGTCTCCTGGCCTCTCCCCCATCTAGGATCCCTAAAAACATTGACCACCGGAGCCCAAAAGGTCAACCCAGCTTGACCCAAATTAAACATGGCCCGTGCCTCAACGGCGACGGAGGAAGCAATTCCGGACCAGAGGGTGAAATTGAAGGAAGCAGCGGTGAGGAGCACCTGCGGAAACATGGTGGCCGATTTAATGGGGCCATCGAAGGATACACCGGGGCCGTTAGTGGCGATGCCGTGGAGGGACTCGGACCACCAATCGTAGGGAGGGATGCCCAATCTAGGGACGCCGGAGAAGTTGGTAGAGAGGGCGGAGATTTTCTCCGGCAGGGTGAGGTAGGAGAGGAGGGATTGAGATCGGGAGGAGGGGGAGAGGGAGGTGTTGCAGAAGGGGTAGGAGGTGTGGCGGGGGGAGCTGCAGGGGAATTGGATTTGGGGTTTTAGGATTTGTGTTGGATTGGTGGAGAGAGAGAGTGAGAGTGTGAGGAGGAGCAAGAGAAGGAGGAAGAGGGATTGGAGGTTTTGGTGGGTGGAAGCCATTGGAGGAGACGAGGGAGAGCTCAGCTCAAGCTGAGCTATAAGCTTCTCCGTGGATTTGCTTGGAAGGAAGTTGACTATCCATCATTGGATTGACCTTGTAATTCGGGTCACCCGAAATTGACCTTGTAATTCGAAATACCCGATAAATCACTGTCGGGTAAATCGAGAGGTCAAAACTAACTGGAGACAAACTAACTATAACTATACTAACAATTTAAAACATAAATATCCTAATTTAAATCGAACAAAGCAACGAATTGTCAAAGAAATGAGAAAGCCGAGGGAGACTCCGAGATAAAAATGTGAATATCAAGAACACGGGGAATCCTATAACCTTCCACGACGTTTCGCCGCCGAAGAGACTGGAGCAGAAACACGTGAAACTGACGTCTTTTGGAAAAGTGTGGACCAACGACGTCATTCTCCCTCGAACCCAACACAAAACACCTAGATGAGAGATTTTCGATAGCCACGAACAATGGGAGTGGGATCAGCTGTCCCAAAGGGAACAACGCCCTAAATTTGGCTCCCCCTCCCCCAAAATTAAAGAGAAAAATGAAATATAATTAAAATTTAAAAAGAAAAAAAATAATAAAGGGTGAAATTTTATGAGAATGGATAGGGGGACAGAGAGAGAATGGGGACAGTGGATCCTCACCGCGAACAATGTTGCGATCCTCTTGATCAACAGGGTGAACGAGTGTACAACTTCCTCCGAAACTAAACACATGCACATGAAAATCATCGACTTCACCAAAAAGAGCAGATCGAGCGATAAGCAAAAAAAAGTCGAATGAAAGAAAACCATCTCGATCGGGTCAAAATTTCCAATTTATTTCATTTGATAATTTTTTTTTTTTTTTTTGAAAACCCCTCATACCACCTTTGATTTTCCCCATAAAAATCAGATTTGTTGGCCTCCTCACTCACCACAAAAATCAAACACAAACCATCTCTCACAAGGCTCTAAAATCTTATCCCTTCACCCTTCTTCTTCCTCCTTTTTCCTTGAGATTTCAGTAGCCTAAAGCTCACTTCTCTCAGCTGCTAAACACCGCCACAACAGCCCCAAACTTATCATTTTCTTCCTTCTTTCCTCAATTGAGAACCTAGAGCAAGAATTCCAAGCTCCCATTGTTCCATGAGCAAGAACCGACTATAACAACCTCATTCATATTCCTCATTCGACGAGCAACAAGCCAAGTGCATGCCTCAATTTAATCACATGCTCGTCTATATTTTTTAGGTATGTGTTGATATGTGTTGCATGATGATTGTATGACTTTGGCACGGGACTTTTGTATGGCATGTGAGAGAGCGTTTGAGATTCTGACTCCATCACTATACTCTATCATGATTTCTGGATGAATGTATTTCAGATTTCTGTTTTGACTCAACACTATCGCGACACTACGGACCTACGGTTGTATTTTGATTTTAGACTTGAATGGTTTGATTGCTAAAATGAATTTCCGCAACTTAGGCAATAGGACAGGTACATGGGTGCCAACCCCGGGTCTCTACTGGGCCTCACGACGTTTTGGGTGCGAGATCCCGCTTTCCGACATTAATTCTTTAAGTTTTGAAATTCAACATGTATTCGGAGCGCAAGATCCGAACGAGGGATTTTATCATTCGAAACGTAACTTGGGTTTTCTAAACTCGGGTCGTTACAATCGTCACCCGCTTTTAAACCCGCAAAAATGATGCGAGTGGAGTGGATGAATTGGAATCCGTGCCCCATTTCCATCCCTAGATCTCCTAAATTGTACTCATAATAAATTAATTAAAAAACAAATAAAAGAGAGGGGTAAAAGAGGGGGCAAATCTAACCATTAATTTTGTTTTTAACGGTTAAAATTCATCCAAATTCACCCATAAATTTGTAAATTCAAGGTTCCAAGGAGGAATACTGGTAGAATCTTCAAGAGAGTAAAATATGGTGTTCGATATATTAGGTAGTATGGATTCCAGTTAACAAAGCTATATGCATCGAGAACATGTATTATATACACTCACACAAATGGATCCTAAATTCGTTTGAACTTAGTGTGACACATGTCCATTATTAAATGCATATGACATTAAAAAAAGTAACGAATGTATCTTTGATCCGTTGAGTATAAGTAAAGGATCTAAGATTCATTCAATATAACTAACAGATCATAAATCCATTCATGTGGTTTTTTTAAAAACAAGTTTTAAATTTTTGAAAAAAAAATACATATCCGTTTTTTTTAAGTTTCAAACTTTTTGGTGATAAAATTATAAGATGAATCATAGTTCCGTTCATGTGCTATTATTTTTTAAAACCCTCCTAATAATTATTTTATCTGTATCAAATTATAGAGCAAACGGATGAAGACAATTCCTTGAATTTGATAAATAAAGAGTGGTCATCCGGGATTCAAACAAACTGAGGATATTTGAATACTACCTGCAAGTCTTTACCGATTGAATCAGGACAATTCCATCTAATTCTAATCGCATATAACACCTCATCTAGGGCGTTTTTTGCTAGGGGGTGGGAGTGGATGGAAAAGATGGGGGTGGGCTTTGGGAATCATGCTCGTATGTTTGGCACACGAGATGGAGGGGGATGGAGATGAACATGGAACACCAAAAAATGGGATTTTTTGCTACCTACAAAAAAAAGGGGGAAGGGATGGGGATGGAAATGTCCCAAATTTGCCCATGCTCCAAAGTCTTCGTCTTCCCCTTGACTTCTCCAACCGCCCATTGAATCCTCCCAATCTCCACCATCGATCCCCGATGGCACTTGTCGCCGCCTTTCGTCTTCTTCCATCCGGTCCTTATGCGGGTCAAGATAGTCTTATGTGGGTCAAATAATGATCTTGATCCAGACGAGCTCTAAAGATCGATTCGAGGGCTATTGACGGCAAGGAGTGTGGTCCTCAAGAGGAAGAAGAAGGCGTCACCGTAGATTGAAGAATAGATATTATTATTATTATTATTATTATTATTATTATTATTATTATTATTATTATTATTATTAGTTTTTAGGTTCTTTCCATATTTAGTAACTCCTATGTTAGTTACTTGGAGCTATCTTCCATGTCTTATTTTTAGTAATACTTAGTTAGGTGAATAAAAGTGGAAAAAGAAAGTCTATCCCTTTAGATATTTTCCTTGTCCACTAAGTAGGAATAGTTAATTAGGATTTATCTAGGAGTTTATTTATTACTCCATCCGTTCAACAAAACTTGTCGTTTACTATTCACGCACGCTTTTTTAGAATGATAAAAACTATATAAAATATTCATTTTTTTTAACAAGTTTGTACTTATTAATAATAACTACGAAATTGTTAAAAAAATTATTTAAAAAGTCAATATTTTATATAGTTTTTAGCTCCTAAAAAAGCGTGCATGAATAGTAAAACGTCAAGTTTTGTTGAACGGATGGAGTATTATTTTAGGAAGTCAAATTCTATCATTTGCAAGGAAGGATTGACAACCCTTTGTTATTTAAACCTTTTTCATCATTCAATAAAAAGAGATTGGAAATATAATTGAGGAACCCTTTTAGGATTAAAAGGTTTCCTTAATTCTCCAATCCAAAAGCCTTCACAATTTCTTATGTTCTTGTTACTCGACAAACAAAGATCCAAACCCATCCCTACCAAAACACACATCAAAACCAACAAACACAAAGGAGAAACTTATCCTGAGCACCCGTCGCCGAACCAGAGTTCTTGTCGCTGAGTCTGCCCAGAACCGTCGCCACCGTCCGGGCCGCCCCGCGACTCTCTTGGCCGCCCCACGGCTACTCCAGTATCCGTCGCTGCTCATTGTTCTTTGCCTTTGCCTTAGTTTTATTTGTTTGCTTTTGTTTCTCTCGCAATAAGTTCAAAGCCTTTAATTGTAATTGCTTGTAAAAATAAAGAATATCAAGAATAATTGCAAGATCGGGACAAACTCAAGTCGTTGTTCTTGATTCCGAGCCCACGGGCGAAGGATCGGGAATAGCACTACTTCAGGTCCCCGCCTCGCTCGATTTGCCCGCCCCGGACTCTCCCTCCCCACTCTGCCTACCTTTCCCCCACCGACCGAATTGAAATAATTTCAATCCAATTGATAATCAAAATTGGCCGAAATCGACGCCGGAGAGTGAGAGATGGCGAAGCTGGTGGTGGAAGTGCTGGGCGCTGTCAACCTGATGCCCAAGGACGGAGAGGTCAACAACGGGTCGGAGGGAGAGTGTCGGTGAGAGCGAGAGCAATGGGCGAGACGAGGGAGAGAGGGAGCTGCGAGTGCGAGAATTCCGGATGTCGGGCGGCGGAGAGCGAGAGACCGGAAGGACGAAGGTCAGATTGAAGAAGATGAGTTGGATTTGAGGAATATCTGGGAGGGACATTTTTGTTCTTTCATGTCAATTAGTGGGGACAAATGTGAGTTTTTGGGTGTCTTCATCCTCAATACTTTAACACGTACACAACCAAATACAAACGGGATTAAACTGACTTCAAATCTCTACCCCGTCCACCCAAAAATCCATCTCATCCTTTCCACCCATAAATCTATCCCCATCCACCTATCCACACTTGGTTGCCAAACACGCCCCTAATCTTCTTGTACATAACAACATCCATTCCATTTAATGCGAACCGGACTCCATAGGGACAATTAAATCCAACTCAGAGAACACTCCCAATAGATTTGAATTCCGCCTTCGATAAATAAGACCTCCGCCTCTCACAGTTCATCACCGTCAGATCCGAGGAAGGAAACCAATGGCTCCTATCGCCGCCGGAGACACCATCCCCGACGGGACTCTTTCCTTCTTCGATGAGAATGACCAGAAGCAGGACATCTCCATACACTCCCTCTCCGCCGGCAAGAAGGTCATCCTTTTCGCCGTCCCTGGAGCCTTCACTCCAACTTGCAGGTTTTCTCCCCTCTCTATCTTAGGGTTTTTATTAGATTTTTTTTCGAAAGAAATTTTACCTGTTGAAATCTTAAACTTGGAAGTTCCCCGATCTTGTTTTGTTCGTTTTGTGCATTTGTCTTTGGATCCCTACTGTTGCGGGAGTGATCTGCGCTTTTGCCGTGTGAACTGTGATTTGATTACAAACATGTTTAGCTTCGCTTAGTGGAACAGGTCAAAGGGCTAAAATTGTTTACTAATATTTCCGCTTGGTAATATAATATGCTTCCTATTATTATATATTTTTTATACAGAAAACTGGTTTTGAGAATCTGAGATATTCATTTAATCACAGAAAAGCAGCGAAAGTGATTGAAGAGAGACTGGGAAGAAAAGTTACAGTATTATCAAACAATTTCTAGAGGACAATATATGATAACGCTGTAATCTCTCTTTCTTATCTGTATATACACACTCCAAACAATCAATGTTTCAGCCAAGCTAAAATGAGTTACATTACATGGATTGTTTGGTTGTTTATCACCAAGTTTATGGATTCACACAATTTCTTTGCTAAATTAGAACGAAAAATGGAATTAGCATTGGATTTTAATAGATTGGTTTTGGGATCTGAAAAGTTTCGGTTTTCTTATTTGCTTCATTTGGTTGGCTGAGCAATTATGGTATTCATGGAATTGTCCAAGAGGGTCACCTAAGAAGATGGTGTTCCTTTTTTGCTTATGAAATTTTGCAGACTCTTTACTACTCTATCCGTTCAACAAAACTTGACGTTTTATTATCCATGCATGCTTTTTTAGGAGCTAAAAACTATATAAAATATCGACTTTTTAAATATTTTTTTTTAACAATTTCGTAGTTATTATTAATAAGTACAAACTCGTTAAAAAAAAATTAAAAAAAAATGAATATTTTATATAGTTTTTATCATTCTAAAAAAGCGTGCGTGAATAATAAACGACAAGTTTTGTTGAACGGAGAGAGACAAGTTTTGTTGAACGGAGAGAGACAAGTTTTGTTGAACGGAGGGAGTACTAAACTTAATTATATACAATTTGTCTTGCAGTTTGAAGCATGTACCTGGGTTCATTGAGAGGGCTGAGGAGCTGAAGGCAAAGGGTGTCGATGAAATCCTTTGCATCAGCGGTAATATTCAGTGTTCTGTTTCCTGCTATCTCCATTTGGTTTATAATAACTCACTGTAATATCAATACTCTAGTTGAGATTTATTGTTTGAGCTTCGAATCTGTCCAAATGGACATCTTCAGTAATAACTCGTCATGAATTTTGCAAATGATAGAATCATAAGATATGATTTGAGCTTTGAATTATGATCAAATTGCCATTATTGAGTGACAAATCATCATGAATTTCGCAAAATGCCATAAATATAAATACTAGGATCTGCATTTGGTATTTGAGTTGGTCTTGCTCCTCATCTTCAACAATTCTTCTCAGTTCTCACTTGAATTTGTTGATTTTGTTCTTACAGTGAATGACCCATTTGTGATGAAGGCTTGGGCAAAGACATACCCTGAGAACAAGCATGTCAAGTTCCTAGCTGATGGCTCTGCTTCCTACACCCGTGCCCTTGGTCTAGAGCTTGACCTCTCCGATAAAGGCCTTGGGATTCGCTCCCGTAGGTTCGCACTCCTGGTTGATGATCTCAAGGTCAAGGTAGCAAATGTTGAGTCGGGTGGCGAGTTCACAGTCTCTGGTGCTGATGAAATCCTCAAAGCCCTCTGAGTCAGTCAGTCAGTCATATTTGTATCACCAAATAAATTGTCATTTTGTAACCCAGAAAACTTGTTTTGTTGGTTTCGACCTCAACATTTGGGAGTTTATATAATCATCTGTGTTGGTTAAATATTGTCATCTTAGTTATGGTAAATGATAACGGTGCCAATCCCATATTCCCATATGTAGTTGAAGTCGGGCTTTCAGTGACGTGCGCTTAATTGGCATTGTTTTTGTATCATATGTTGTTGTTTACTCACCCTCCCATTCTTCAGCAATGGTTCCATTTCATTTTAGTACAAGATAACTCACATATGCTAACGCTGAGCAGTGTCCTGCATTCAGCTATCTTCATTCGGCATATTCCGAAGAAATTCAGTCCGGATCTCAGTCGGAAGAAATTGCCATCTTTAGCAATAACCAACATTTAATTTAATATGATAAATAGGGGTGGAATTGGTACAATATCATTTAATTTTCGTCGTTACCACGTACCAACCAATTATAACTGGTAATGATAAATTTTGTATCATTACCAACCATATAAACTCTTATACCAACTCAATTGGTAACCAATATAATTGGTTGGTAATGTTAAATTATCAAGTTTTGACATCAATGATAATATGATATGCTAACTCTAAAATTAAATTTCAAATTTAAAAAATAAATATTGCATATAAAAAAACACTTGCCAAATTACGTACCAATATTAATAGTTCATTTAATTTAATGTTTCACGTGGAGTCGATCGTGCTTATAACGTGTTACAAGAATTTTTAGAAACTAGAATCAAAGAGCAAAAGTAGGAAGTGGAGCTCTCTATTGCTTGTCTCTTCATATAAGACTTACATGTTTTATATAGACAAAAATACAAATCACCAAAATATATATGTCTTAATGGTGGGTGTGTATAGGAGGTGGACAATCCATATAATAAATAGTATTATAACAACTCTTTAATTTTAATTTGATTTTTAAATAGAAGTTTGTGATGAGGGGAGGAGGGAGGGGACAAGGAGGAGAGACAGAAGATTTGGCTCTATGGACATGGTAGGCGCTAGCCAAAGTTTGAATTGAGGGAATTGAGATAGGATGATTTAGTAAGATATTTGGAGATATCAAATAATTGTGTATCCACCAAATCTCTCTTGTCCTCAAATATGTCTCTCCTCCTATTAATAATCTTCAAATTAAAAAATTAATACCAAAACAAAATAAAATAAAAAACAGATTAAAAGAATTTAAAAAATATGTGAGTTTGTGAGAGGGAACAGGAGAATGGGACATATTTAGGGACAGGAGACTTGAATCCCATGCTCGTTTTCTTATGTAGTTTCCATGAAAAGACTATATCTCGATATACTACTTTAGAAATCACTGGCATAAACTCATAAAGTTAGAACCATTGGCACATGCACTATCCAATGTTACCTAATTTGTAACATTGGATTACAAGTGTCATCTTTTTTTTTAGTAGTAACAAATGTCACAAGTTGTGGCAAAATACATCAGTACTTTACATTTAAGTATATTTTTTCACATATTTTCTTTTCTTTTTCCTTAATATACAACTAAAACCTTTTCATTTCACACAATACAAAAATAAATGCCGTAAAAGAATGACCTATCTTGAGTGCGTGATTTATTATGTCTTGTGAAGCTTCAGATACTTCTTGTGAAGCTTCATTGCGCCAATGCAAGCTTTCTTGGCATCTAAGCTTCCAGTCGTATCATTCAAGATCTGGAGACAACAAGCAAAAGACCAGTAAGCAATAACCAAGACAAGACGAAGATGATATATAAATTTAGGAATGAAGAACAGACAAAAGATTAATGTACCTTTACAACATCGTCAATACCACGAGCTTGTGTAAGGAGTTGAGGGCCCTTCTCCTTGAGAACACTGGCCACTAGGAAGACAGACATGGGAAGGGGCCCCTCTTTATCTTTAGCACCATTCTTCAAATTGTCCCTCTCGTATTTTCCATATTGGCGTATTGATTTTGCTCTTCTGGTGATAGCTGCCTCAGCCTTGTCATCGGATGTATCGGGTGGTTCCTCGTACATCCAGTAGAGGTCAGGGTCATATTCCAAAGCCCACATCATCTAAACACATTTCAAACAAAAAGCAGAAACAAACATCACTTTATACTTAATTCTTAATTTCTTATATGCCTAGCTGTCGCAATAATATAACTACTTTTGTACCTCCCAAAGGTATAGAGAGTCCACAAATGAAAATTCTCGACGAAATAAAACCATTAGCATCCGTATAGCAAATAGATAGTCGCCACCACCAAGTGTTTCTGCTCTCCAATAATAAAAATAATTATCATTGTATGAACAAGAAAATTCAACCAAGACAAGATGGATGTGTATCCTTTTTTTTTTTTTTTTTAAATATACAATCAACTTGTAGCTTAATAACAAAGTTATGATCTTCACAGAATAGTTATGTATGCATTTGATCCTTAAAATCATGTCTACAATATTTTCAAATAATCATAACTTTTTGCCTCAGTTGAACATTTGATAAACGAATCTGAAATCAAAAGTTTTGAATGATATTCACCAAGTAACTTGTAAGCTCATAACTATTGATAATTTCAAACTATAGAAAACTTCATTGATGAATCTATAACTCTATAAGCTTTGATGTTCTATGTTTACCACCAAAACTATGGAGCTCTATTGAAATAAGAGAAAAAAGCTAAAACAAACTCAAATTTACAAGTAAAAAAGACGCATATGCCACAAGTTTAAACATGAAAGAGTAATCTTCATCTCATCCAGGTAAACCTCAAACTATAAAAATTTTCAGACGACGGTTGGATTTCCATCTTTTTACTATTTTTTGTTAAGATATAAAAGGCTCAGGAGGCTGAACACTATTATTTGAAATTGGAGATATTTGATTGAAAATGCTCTATACTCTAAGGCACCACAATGAATTAATATTTTATCCTATAAAATCATCAAAAGCATTTTTTCAGCAGACATTGGATTGTGTATTTATGTTCGTCTCAATTAATTGTACACAATATGTTTTAACTTTTGTAGCTCTGCAAAGTCAATTTTTTTTTTTTTAACTTTCATAGCTTAAAGGGATATACCTAAATGTGCATGAAGTTTTGGGTCAATAACTTGAGTGACAGACGCTAAATTTGTAAGCTGAGACTCTACACCAACCATGCCTCCAGTGCACCGGAAATTTCCACGCTTCAAAATTTCAAATAACAAAACATAAGAAAGATAAACAACTGAATGTAAGTATTATATATAGAAGCAGACTAAATAGTGATTAGGGTTAGGTGCATTGTTGAAACTAATTAAGTAGATATTTTACCAATTTGCGCATTAAGCGTTCAAAACACCAAAATGCATCTGCTTCGTTTTCAAGGAGAATTATCATGGGTGAGCAAATATCGCTCATTCCTACAATATGTTTCATATGTAGCATGTCAAAACCAGAACCAACTACATTTATAATTACAAGTTGGAGAGTATATATCAAAGGCAATAGATAAGATATCCCAAAGCATGGGAAATGTCTGCTAACAATATTTACAAATACAAACAAAATTACAAACCTTGACAATAACCAACATCATCATCTGCCCAAGCATAAATTGATAAGATATCCCAAAGTTTGCCTAGGTTCTCTTGACTCTCATAGAAGACCAAAGTCCTGTCAGTTCGACGAACATCAAGACCTGCCGTAAATATTATACAAAGATCAAAATTGTAAAAAAAATACATTATTCTAATTTCTAACTAAAGAACATCAAACAAGTTTGTTCTTAGAAGCTAGATCATATAACAACACTGACCTATTTGATGTAGCAAAAGCTTCCAATTAATTATTTTCTTATCTGATTCTTTCTCCATTCCTGCTATAGCTGCAGAAGTAGCATCTGAATCGGTGCCATCTCCAATGCCCAGTTCTTGGAGCACTAAGGGATCATTAGTAGGATCTCCATTTTCTTGGATTACTGGCGCTGTTACATATTTACCACTTCCTATGAGAGGAAACATTTGTTTGCAAACCTCTTTCCACCGAGCATATTGCGTCCTGCAAGTTACATAACATATCAATTAAATTGGACCAAAGAGAGAGCAAGGTGGTTTATTCGTGTCCTGCAATTTTTAAGGAAGAGGAATATATTCGAGCACCTTCTGGTTTCCCTTATTTCTTCTCGCTCCTCATATGTACTATGGGGGTCATAGCATCCAAGAAGAAACTCCCAAACTTCACCTCTGATTTCTGGATGGATCCCCTAAAAAGGGCATTTGTGGTTCATTTGTAAGTTCAAGAAATCTTTTCAAGAAAGAAAGCATTTCATAAACAGCACCTTCAACTAATAATTTATGCAAAGGCAACATAATTTAGTCAATCATAGTGCATTCCATGTATTTCCTTAATCCTTATCTTCAACTTTATAGAGTCTTCTATCAAAACTAAACAACAAGCACGCCTTCATTAACCCTTTTGAGGTAACAAGATCCATCTATACTGTGTAGGAAGTGTCATGATAGAAATTTCAATTCATAAGGAAGGGTGCAGAGCATGTTGTTGACTTCGATGCAACAATCAATCATTCCAAGAAAACAAAAACTTTATCCACTTGAACCAAACATGAAACATGTATGTGTTGAAGATAACTTACCCCACGTTGAATTCGACCAAGAGTCTTGCCTATATCAAGATCGCCTTCAGGAGAAAACGCAGCCTTCCACCTTCTTACACTCAATGTTTTACCGGCCTATGGATTGTAGCAAGAGAAAACAACATATAGACACACACATCAAAAGATAACTTTTGCATCCAACATTACCATTCCCATCCTTACACGGGTAAATCCTTTTACCTAGCTTAAAATCAAAGTACCATTATTCTATTTCAGAATGAAGGAAAATTGAATCACATCATAAAATATAATTGGCTAGCAAGTGAGGTTTCATCCTAACACCAATTGACAATAGGAGGAGTGACCTATTGGCTTATATAGTAAGGTTTGTTATGCTCAAATTTCAGCTTGAGACTTTTAATTTTAGTCTCATTCACATCTCCCAACACCCGGGGAGGAGGGGAAATGGGAACTTGAGCTAAAAATTAGCAAAATAAAGAAGACTCACATACCCTAATCTTGAATGTGCTTTTAGGAACATCAGTACATTCAGCCCTGACCTCATAATATGAATCTGCAGGTTCCCCTGCATTATACCATAGCATCATGGTGGCACCAAAGGAGTTCCACCAAACACCCAAAAACTAACAAAAGAAAAAAAAATTAAAACAATATCAAAACTCAAAATTAACAATTGGTCTCATTTGCACTCCAAGCAGCCCCAAGCTCTAGAAGAAGAAAAGATCAAGAGGACGCATATCAGGTGGTAATGGAAGAATCAAATCCAAGAAACACATTCAATCCCAAAGAGTAATGTGTCGTGTTGAATATTAATCACCCATGTTTTCTCCCAAAATAATTTCTTGTATTTTCTTTTTTTATTTTGATTGGGGAGGTGCGGTGGCGGTGGAGGTCTATCACCTATCAAAAATGGAGGTGGATGGTTGCTCTCATCTCTCTCTTTCCACCATTCCTTCTCAACATTCTCTCCCCCTGTTAATTCTGCCTAAAATTAAATATTTTATTATTAGTTAATTCTATTTTTTTTTTACACAGACTCATTGATTTGGCCATAAAGGTACCCAAATCAAGATAAATGATTTTTTTCTCGCTAATCCATGAATCCATTATATGCAATATTCTAAGGTTGAGTTCAAATGAAATCCTTAAAAGAAGATGGAAATGGCTAATTAGTATGTGGTTTTGATAATCTGAGAGACGGTAGCAGTACTTTGAAGATGTGAGGGTTCTTCTGGGTAGTTTAAACTTCAGTTTGAATTTGTATTTCTGTTATTCGAACTTTCATTAGTCTGGATTATGTGTCGGCCTTAGCTCTAATCGTTTGTTTTTGGATTATGTGTTGAATCGTGTTTTCTGAAGTGGCGATGTAGCCCATAAAGCGTCTTCGTCCTCCTTATACAGAAGGGGAAAATCACCCAATTGTAGAAAATTCACTTCTAGTCTCCAAACTCTCAAAGTTCATCGATCCTCATTCGAATCGGATCTTCTCAATCTCATAGATGATTTACAGGGTTAGTTGCGCTTGTCTTTGAACTCGATTATGAGTTTCTAGATCGAGGTTAAAGTTTCTCAATTTCATCTGGAATCAAAGCTCTTGGTTCTCAAGACAAGGCAATAGTTGCTCATAGATCTATCCAAACAGGTGGAAGCCAACTAGATGAACCTAGCTACCAGAATGAAGTCACTCAATAAGATGCATGAAAGGACTTTGTATGTTTTGCGATGAACCTTTTACCCAAGGACATCACTTGAAACAAAAGTGAACACAAATATTTGTCATAGAAGGGTATGAATAGCAAGAGGAGGCTAAGGTTGATTAGCTAAGCTAGAGCAATTAAGGCATCTTAGAAGGAAGAGGAGAATGAGAGTGCTAGAATTGGTGTCCTTGCCCACCCGTTGTCATGTCTAACATATTAACGATGGCTAATGTTGTGACTAACATGAATTTGTCACTGTAGATTTCACCACGTCTCACTTACCATTGCTAAGGCCGTTTCTAACCCGTTTTTTCCACAACAATTCCAAGTGATGTCGGCCATAATTGTGCAAGGAGATACATACACGTCATGCAATAAGTGATGACATGCATGATTGTGCAAGGTGAAGAATACAAGAGTTGTAATTCAACCACACAAATTGGATAGCAAACCTAGAAAATTAGGGTTATATTTAGGAAGGGTAGTAAAGATGGAGTTTCATACCTTATCTAAGAAGGTTCCACCGACCATGACCCCAAATAGAGAACGCCACACAAGCATTGACAATACAAGTGGGAGATGGTTGTTGGCGCTGATGAACCACCTCTAAATCTAGCCAACGATGACTAGAGTTGCCGCCAAGGCGGCCCTTCGATCTCTCTTGGTTGGTGTCCCTCTCCCTCCCTTGCAGTTCCCTCTCTCTCGAGAGGTCTGGTTTTTTAATAGAGGGTTTGAAAATTTATAGTTTTTGAATTTGGAGTTTTCAGTTAGATTGTAATCTTTTTAAAATCGTGATTTAAAAAAGTCATTACTTCTTAGGTGGAGTTGAGTTTTTTTATATTTTATTTTGCACTTTAGTTTTATAGGTAAACATCATCAATTGAATATCTTTACAAGATTATATGAATGTGTGATTTTCATATTATGAAACTCTAGTGTTTGATTTAGTTTGTTTTGGTAGTTGACACTTAATAAATAAAAAATATATATGTAACTTTATAAATAATTTCGGAACTAATGAAGATAAAACTCTGAAACTCTAGTTTAGTTGACGTTTAGAACTATGAAACTCTAGTACAACTTTTTTTTTTTGTTTATTGAGCCGAATAGATAAAAATATTTTACCCTAGGAAAGTGAAACATATAATTTAGCCCAGAAACATTCCAGAAGTCATAATTAATCGTTTATTTTTTTTAATCCGGGCCATTTACATAACTAGACACTTTTTTTTACTTTGCAAAAAAGTCACCGCTTTTGGAAGAATTGTAAATGTAGCATAGGGGTGTATTTGTGCAAAATAAAAAGGTGACTTGTACAACCGGTTGAAGGTGAAAAGTGAGCAGAGGAGAGAGGAACCCAGATTTCCCGTGTCACTTTAAACTGGAACCCATGTTCCCCGTGTTACCTAAACTTAAACACCATGTCAACCAAAATGAAACTGAAACCCAGATTCCCCTTCTTTTTTACACCTGCTTTTCCTTTTTTTTTTCCAAGCTCTCGGCCGTGTCACTTGAAGGATTTACCCATGTCACATGTTTGTATGCCATTTTCACATGAAAGAATGCATTAAATGCCATTGGGGAAATTGACTACATAAGAGATGACTTCCAAGTTGTAGGCTCTTTATGCACTTGTCAAGTTCACCATGACAACTGCACTCTTCTTTAAAATGTAAAGAAGCATATCAAGACTTAACTGATAAGATATAGAGTTCTTAGAGCATGAGCAACCATGAGTTTTACTTACCTTATGGTTGCTAAAAGGTAAGGTCATGGTTGTGGTGTTTACCTTAAGGTAAAGGGTGGGAAGATGTTACCTTGGTAGAGAGAGGTAACCTCTTCATTTTTCTAATTTTCTTTTTCTTTTTTTTTAATGAAAAAGTAGGATCTTCTCTTTTTCATTTATGTTTATTAATTGTAATAGTCTTTAAAATGAAATAAAAATATATTTATATTTCATTATTTTTTAAAATAAAATATCCCATTGGTTTAATTTTATTTTTTTCTATAATTTGAGCCCAATTTTACCCTATATATACTCCTTCTTGATCTATTGTAGTTGCACCTATTTTCTTAACTATGAATCACAATAATTCAAATACTTCACCCATTTCAAATATGCCTTTTGATCCAAATCTTCTAAAAACTCCCCAATTTCAAGTGATGCTACAAATGCTTAACAATCCTCCAATACCCGAATATCCAAATTATACCCCACATAATTCTACCAACGTGTACAATCCTTTTTTTTCCCCTCAAACCAACAACATTTTGAGGATTCTCCGGGTGTTTAAGGGAATGCCACTCGAAACTCAACCGAAGATGCAAGGCAAATGCATCAAGTACAAGAGAACGAAGAAGTTGTTTTTGAACTATTTGACAATGAAGCCGTTGTGAAGTCATTCGATTAGTATTTACGTATGTTATAATGTTTCTAACTTTTTTATTTTAATCTAGATGTAATAAAATATTTTTATATTAACTACTTGCTATTTTTATTTGTTTATAAAATTATAAATAAAAATAATTCACAATAATATATGATGATACACATATAATAAAGGGAAAGATATATAAAGGGAAAGAAAAAGTGAAAATAAATTTGAAAATAAATTTGGAAAGAGGTAAAAGAGGTTTCCCATGGTTGTAGAGGAAACCTTTTAGAAAGAGGTAGAAAAAGTGAAAATTATTTTAAATAAAAAAATAAATGAGTTGTAAAGTTGTGATAGGAAGATGGGAAAAAAGAGGGAAAGAGGTTGCCCCATGGTTGCGGATGGTCTTATGCTAACAAATACAACATCAATGTGCTTGTTCAAACTAGCTAGTGTACTTCTCTTTGTTTTTTTTATTTATTGAATATTTCGGCCTAATAGCTCAATTGATAGAGCAACGTAACGTGCATAGGCACGAAGATGTAGGTTCAAAGCCCACATAAGCTATCTATACATTGCGTTTGCTAGTTGTTCTCTTAGTTGAAAAATCTTAATTATATATAATAGGCTCCAATTTTGTGTTACAACAACAACCACCTAAGAATATATATCAAGTCGAATAGCTAATTCACCTTAAAAAATGCTAGAAAACCTATGAAAGTAAACTAAGTGCATGTCTAAATTGGATTTAGTAACTTAACTGTATTAACTTGAATGTTTTAGCATTTATAAAATGAAAGCGATGATTTATAGCCTATGTGAGATTTGAATTCACATATATCGATGTGTATATACACCACTATATAGATCTACCATTTGAGCTAATAGACTAGGATAAAGGGTGGTTGATTTGAAACATAAATACTTGCATTTATTTTTGCATGTCAAGGCATGTTCATAGTGCCCATTGGATGGGTATGTCTGCAACAATATTTTAACTAACACATACGAGTAGGGCTCTTCACAATATAACAAGAGGATGAAACTCTATCTACAAGCTCCGGCCATCAATACTTTTGCATCAAAACCATACTCTTTAGCAGTGATCATAAAGTCCAAGTGAAGCTATGTGACTCAAAAACAATAAGTTTGTTCTATATTTTGCCAAGTGAAAATCAAACAAAAAAAAAACCAAGTAAAATGCAAACAATAAGTTGTGAAAGCAATGGCTAATCTCACTAAATAAGGCATTTTTTAACCAAAATTTATTCAAATATTTATCACTTCATATATCTATATAGTAGTACTTGTCCTCTTGGTTAGATACATAACTACATAGGATGTTGATTCCTCGTTCATGTAGCATAGCCAAACATAAATTTTGGGATTCTCAATTGATTCGACTAAAAAAAAATCCTCAAATCCCGAATATATAAACCCTAATTTTGGAAAATCTCCATATTGAAGCAAATGCATATTACTCCAAGAAAGTTCCCTGACTTGATATCTGAAGTTTGGAAAAATTGGATTAATCCAAGAGAGTTCCCTGACTTCTATTCTATTCCGTTTGCAGAATGGTGGAGAAGGAACTTGATGACGGAAAATCAACTATATATCGATGGACTGCAATGGGCGTGTGTCTTCGGAAATGCAGTTTGGTGGGCTTGGAAATGGTGCAACGAGCGTGTCTTCAACAACGCAAAAGGGGCAATGAACAAAGCAATGAGGATCGAAAGCTGCACGAAGAAGTACGAAGAAGCCTGGGAAGGAGACTGGGCAATCCAAAGTCGATGGAAAGGGTGGTGAAACATGTGTGCTGGGTTAAACCAGGTCGGAACTGGATCAAAGCCAATGTTGAAGGAGCTAGGAATGAAGATGGGGAAGCTGCGGCGGGTACGGTGGAGTTATGAGAGATGGCGATGGGAATTGGATTCGGGGGTTCTTCCACAATATAGGAGCAGGACCGGTGGTCATGGCGGAGCTCTGAGGTGTTTTGGGATGTCTCCGGTTGGCGTGGGAGATGGGTTTTCGAGCGGTGGTGATCGAGACAGATTCCTTGACAGCCCACTCTTTGATCACGAAAGGGGTTGCTGCTCATCACCCGATGTCTAGCCTGGTAGCCAAGGCTTTATCAGCAGGAATTGGGATATCCAGTTTCATCATATCTTCAGGGAAGCGAATCACGTCGCGGACTCCCTTGCTAAAGCTGGATTTGCTATCACGAGAGGCTTTCATGTCTTAGGGGAACCTCTCGATGGGATTAGAGTCTTGCTAGATGAGGATCGTAGGGGAAGGGCTACTCCCCGACTTATTTATGTAGCCGTTATTTTCTGTTGGATAGAGGTTTCCTTCGTTTTTTCACAAAAAAAAAATCTTTGTTGACCCTCAAGCCAACCACCAATGCCCATTGCCGCCTCCTTCAGTTACTGTCCTCCAACAAGCCCAACATCATTCTCTCTCAGGTTCAATAGGCAGTAGAAGAAAAGTCGTGTATCCTCCGTCGTTTTTAATTTGATTCCCCTTTTTTTCTTTTTCTTTTTTAAAGTTAACAAATCTAGTTTTAAAGTTAAGGAAAGAGTAATAGGAAATTTTGTATCTAACTTTGGCCGGGGTACCAAATGAAATATGTCAAATTTTAGTACATCACGCGAAATACCATTTACCTTAGATGTACCACACACAATTTATGCTAAATAAATGTATTATATAACATGATACATGATAGGCCAAAGTTCCATAAAATCACCCCTTAAATACACCATTTTGCACAAAATCACCTATTAAATTGAAAATTCCAAGAAACCAACCCTTAAAAGCTAGATGTAAAAGACTACACATTACACCTTTTATGTTAAGTTTGATGTTAAAAGTACAAAATTACTATTTTTCCCTTCATCGCCAATATCCTAGTTCATAGTTTGATATTTCTATAATGTTTCATCCTTGATTTAGTTGGTTCAAAGTTCGCCCATATTTTCATCCTTCACCTCTCAAGCCTCTCCTCAAATAAAAAATGAAAGTTGTTGAAGGACAATCCCCCTCTTACCATTCTAATATATTAAAAGTATAAAGAAAAAATGGTAATTTCACACATTTAATATCAATCTTAAAGGAAAATGTGAGATGAGTGATCTTTTGCAAGAATCTAATTTTTTAAGGTTAGTTTTCTGAAAATTTTAATTTTAGAGGTGGTTTTGTGCAAGTGTATTTAAAAGATGATTATATTATATGGAATTTGGCCAACATGATAATTCAAACACACGCTTTTTAAATGATTATTGACAAGATGTCAAAACGGCTATTGATAAGGCAAATTTAATTAACGGATTTTTCGCCTGGTACCCTCGAGGTAAAGCGAAATTAATGAGGTGTATAAAATTTTGGAATATTTCGCCAAATGCCCTGAGATTTTCGATTTTTTTGCCAAATACCTCTCCGTCTAGGTAAACCTCAAAAGTAACGTTTTAATTAAAAAAAATGAATTAATTAAAACATAACTCATTCTTCCAGACAGAGGCGAGCGATTGTTTTCCTTCTTCCAATGGCGAGGAGGGAGGAGGCCAGCGATTTCGGAAGATCTAATGTCGATGGATACACACTGTGAGGCCAACAACGACAATTTTTCCAAAGGTAAGTTCTCCCGTCTTTATTTCGGCGATATAGGGGTTGAGGATTTAGAGGTTTCGGGAATTAGGGTTTCCACGATTCAATTTGTGGCTTTGTGTAAAATCATTTGATTGTTGTAGCGGTGAGATTTATTGATCCTTGGAAGTTCTAAAATGGCTATCAATTTATTTCGCGTATGCCCTATGGATGTAATAGCAAAAATATAAAAGAAACATAAAAAAATCTGACTCTGCAGGGGACCAATCCGACCCAACTTAAGGCTGTTTGACATTTTTTCTGAATTACAGTAGATGTGAGCCTATTGATCCTTGAAAGTTCTATAATGGCTATCAACTTTCATTTCTACACAGTTTGATTGCTTGCTTTTTCTGCAAGGATTGATGGTTGACAATATTCATTGCAAATCTAGTTCCTGCATTTTTAGTGAATGTGTGGTTTTGCTTTACGAATGAGAATGAGATTGACATTATCTTTGAATGAGATTGAGATTGACAAGGAGCCTATTAGCTTAATTGGTAAAGCGATGTGCTTGCGCACAATTATGTGTGTTCGACTCCCACATAGGCTTAATATGATGATTATATCAATACTCCCAACCTATATCCCTTCAAATTAATTGAAAGTCTTGTTGTGAGTGACTATCTCATTAATTTCTTGTTTCAGTCGGGGTAAACCTTCTTAATCTCTTGACAATCAATTGGACTGAATATTGTTATATTAAACAGGTTCTTAACAAGGAACTTGCAGGGAAATTAAAAAAATATTGATTTCAACTTTTGATCAAGTAACACCATTAGGATGACAATTGGCAAGTAACATCTAGAAAGTAGATCAATAGTAGATTACTAAAAGTAGAAATCCACAAAGAAATCAAGTAACAATAAGCAAGTTAGACAAGAATAATAGAAATGATCAAATTGATCATTAGATGTGATTCTACTTGTCTAGTACAAAACCAAACAAATGTGCTTTTGCTATTGTGCACTTGTACTCTTGCTGTCATGAGTATTGATGCCCTTAATGTCAAAATTGGATTCTTATTATAAATTGTACTTTCATGGGGGTATGCTTATATTTTATATAGATTTGCCTTAACCTGGAATTTACAATTGGGTCAAGATTCATTTATAAAAACATGCAGAAGTGGGTTGGGTCACTAAATGTAATGGTGATTGGAGGTTTTTGGGTCTGATCTAGTGGAAAGAGAATGCATTGGTGAAGGACATTGCCTAGGGTGGTTTGCGTAGTAATAGGTTGTTAGCTTGTGTGTTTTCGTATGCCTAGTTTGATTATAGACCTTTTACATAAGACTCTTGGTAAGGTCCCATCTTTCTTTTGTAATTCCGTTACACCATCTATATATTTACCACTTTAAGAATAAAAAATTCAGCTGCAAACTTAAATAAAAATATGAATAGTTGCATGAATTTCATATGAATCCAACAAAGTAATGAGTAATGACAACTGCAAAACTTGAAAATTCAGCCACAAATCTAGAAAAGTAATGACATCGATCATTACGATTTCACATATCAGCCTATGTGGGACTCGAACCCACACCATGTGTTATCACATTGCTCTACCATTTGAGCTAATAGGCCATAAACACCAACACTTATTCAACACTCATCCAGTTTTACTGAATTTTATAAACTGAATTACGGGAAATGAATTACATAACTGAAACCGAGTTAAAGAACTAAAATTTAGAACAGATATATACTGGTTGAATGTCAGAAATAGAATTATAGAACAAAATCGCAGATTGACAGATGATGAATTACAAAAGTGATTTTTTAAAAAAAAATTACAAAAACTGAATTACAGTGTGTATTTTAGAAAAGAATCAAGGAAACTAAATTAGCTAAGCTGGATTACTAAATTACAGAAAATAAATTTTAGACACAAACTGAATTACAAAACTGATTTCTAGAACAAAAGTATACACCCTGAATAATTTCAACATGTTTTCATTCTTAAATGAATTGATTTCAGTAAGACAAAAAGGAACTACATAGATCTAGCAAAATTGTATAGAAATTGCCCTGATTAGATATATACATATCTCAACAAAACAGCATTTAACTCATATAAATCCAAAAACTCATAAAGCCCCAAATCCCCAAACCCTAAATCTCATAATTTAGAAGGGAGTCAAAATCAAATACATGCCACAAAATTAGATACTTTCTTATCCATAAAACCAACTACTAAACCCCAATTCGATGATTCACAACGATAATCATATCCCAAAAAATCCCAAAACGAAAAACCTAAATCCTAAAATTGTAAATCCCTAACGTTGAAATTGAGAGGAGAGACTTACCTCAAGAGCAATGGATGTCGTTCGCCACCTCCTCCCTTCTACCGTAGGGTAATCTCAAGCAATGAGTCTGGCTCACAACTCCATCCGTTCTCTCCCTCCCGACGTCGATGGCATCGAAGCTCTGTCCATTCGGCAGTCGCGTCCTTGTTTTCTTTCTTTCTTATCCCTCTTCAATTAACTTAACTATGTTACAATGCTCTTTCTTAAAAATTAGACGGAGGGGTATTTCGCAAAAAGATTGAAAACCTCAGGGGCATTTGGCGAAATATTCTAAAGTTTTGTACACCTCGCGAATTTGACTTTACCTTGAGGGCACCCGGCGAAAAATCCGTTTAATTAAATTGCACAACCAAGTCCCTTGAATTTGCTCAGTTTCGATGCCGCCAAACACAACATTGAGGAGCACCCAGTTTAGCTGCCGAAGCTTCTTTTTTTTTGATAAGGAAATAATTCGAGACCGGACAGGCCCGGACCTCGAGAGGCCGACAAAGTCGGCAGACAAGCCGTCTAAACATACAACAACGAAATAGAAAATATAACATAAAATACATCAAAAGAGCACCCAAAGTAAACCCGAAAAAAACCCAAGACCTAAGCAAACTAGCGGTCACAACATCGAGAGGAAGGAAGGAAGTCGCGGAGAAGTGGATAGCGAGCGCATGGGACAGCTCTAGCTGACACGATGTCTCGCCGCCGGAAAGCAGAAATCCTCGTAAGGCAAAGGCGACACCTGGGGAAGTGTGGATCACACGACGTTCCCCCACCTGGATGATGGATCTTCGGAGACCACAAACACCACCAACACGATCACGTCGATCAACCAGGGTCGCAGAACTGCTCCTCAATCAAAACTAACCACGAACCAACCGACGGACACCAAACCGCACGAGCAAATGAAGCACAGCCGCAAGGAGGATGAAGAGCGCGGGAAGAATCCGGAATTAATTATTAATATTTATTTTTATTAAACCCCTTTTCACAATGGGCCAGCTTTGGGCCCAAGGCAAAACCAGGGCCCAAAGACTAACACCAAACGGGTTGAATACACCTCAACCGGATCACCTTAGGGCCCAAGCCAAGCCCGAGCAAAGGGAAACCGGGGCAGAGACGGGGACAAGGCATTAAGGCATCACCACCCAGCCACGAGACGTTGCAGGGCAAGGGAAGAACAACACGGCAAAGCCACCGACGCGGCGATGGCGGCCGAAGAGGAAAGACAGGTGGTTTTAAAGTGAACGACAAATGCAGAAGGAAGAGGTGGGAAAGGGTAGGTCAGAATTGACCCACCGGCGACCACCGGAACCAGGCTCTACCGGGCCGAAGCCACCGAGCGTAGCCGAAGGCAAACCACGATGATGACAGCCGGCGACTGAGCATGCTAACGCCGGAAGGAGAGATCGACGGAGGCGGCAACATCAAACACCGGGTTGGGGCAACACTAGATAGCCAGAAAAAATTCGGTTCAGAACAAATTACTCTCAAAGGAGGGAGAAAGAGGCTGAAGGGAAGAATCACAGAAGCCCACAAGCCCCAATTTTTTATGTTGGCTAGCACAGATCCGAGAATAATAATGGAGAAATTGGGTATACAACCCAGGGCGGCTCCGGGGGCGAAAAATCGCCCAACCCAAAGGAAGGAGGGGGGAAGCAAAGCGAGAGAGGCGATTTGTCGGCCAGTGATAGGCGAAGAAACCAAACTCCGAAGAGGAGATTAAGCGTCGAAGCACTTCAGTCGAACTGCGACCCTACCTCCGAAGAGGGATTGATAGCCTCCGAAGAGGGGTTACAGGCCTCCGAAGAGGGGTTGAATGCCTCCGAAGAGGGGTTACGGGCCTCCGAAGAGGGGTTGAATGCCTCCGAAGAGGGGTTATGGACCTCCGAAGAGGGGTTGAATGCCTCCGAAGAGGGGTTACGAGCCCTGAAGAGCTGTTCACAGCCCCGGCGACGGTCGGAAACTAAACTCCGAACAGCTGTTCTCACATTCTCCCAAGAGAAAGTTTTTTAGTGTTTATGGGGTTATTTTGTAATTTTTAGCTGCCGAAGCTTATTGCTTGTTACAAGTCTTGTTTAAATTAGAATTAACTTAATTACGGAGTAATTAGTTTTGCATTGTGAAGCAAGTAATTAATGAATTTGTTATTGTGAGTAGATTTTAGTAATTAATTGAATCTGATGAGATGAGGCTAAAATAGAATGCTTGTGGAGGAGACTAGGGCATGCGACATTAAACAAGGATCTTGTGGAGGGATCGATTGTTGGATTGTTGGAGTTAATGCATATAGAAAGTGGTTTTAAGGAATGTGTCATTTGGACTTCTCACATCCCACGTGAAAAGTTCAAGGGTACCCTAAAGGATTTTTAATGAGACTCTTCCACTATCTATATTGAGAGGTTGAGGAGGAGATGGGGCATCCACACGCGCGCCCGCCGCCGTCCGTCCGGCTCGGCGATGCGAGGAGTAGAAGATGGGTGCCTCATCATATTATCTGAGAATATCTGTTTTTCACTGGAAAATTATCTTTTCCGAAATATTTCAAAACCGAAATTATCTTTTCCGAAATCTTTCAAAACCGTTTTGGATGAGCTCAAACCTTTTGTTGATAGACTCGAATCTCTCCCTTTCATGTTTTCTCCTACCCATTTCCCGTTCTAAACGCCTGTTCCAGTTCCAACTTCTCTCCCTCGAGTGCACATGTGAGACAAGCCGGTGAAATCCCCAACGCTTGTTCCAGTTCCAACTTCTCTCCCTCGAGTGCACCTGTGAGATAAGCCGATGAAATCCTTGGGGACGTTGCCTCGCATACGATCTGCACCACTGTCAGGGGCAAATACGTTTCTCATTCAGTGGCTCCCATACCACGCTTCACCGCAGCCTACGCCCCTTCACAGAAACACGGTTCGACCTACATCCCTAACGCTCTTTCGAGTTGCTGTTTTACGGGTTCCACCAGGGCCATAATCCTACATCGAGGACTAGCCAACGGGGGATTAGCGGGTGGAGTGTAAAGACCGGGAAATTTTAGAATATTAAATTATTAAAATAGTGATTTATAATTATTCCGATTTCTAAGATTTGGGAGGTTTGGAATTTCCGTCCTTGAGCTATTGGTTTTATTCTCTAAATATTTTAAAACGAGTTCCGCCATTATTTAATTGGAAATTTAAAATATGTTATACTCTGCTTTTATATACCAAAAATTGGAAAATAATGTTCGGATATCATTTATTAAATTCGGATTTGGAAAATTAAGGAGTATTTTAAACGCGTCGGGATAAGGTCGAGAGAGCGGATTTTGGGTATTTGAATTTGTGTTTAGGACCACTTGAGACTTTTGTCTCTTCCTCCTCTACCTTACACGGATTGCATGCCATACCTCTCTCTTTCTTGCTTTGGCAGTCAATAGACCACCATCCCCCAACCTGTTCATTCTCTATTCTGGGCAAACATTAACCACACCCATCTTTCCCTCAAGCTCTTGCCTCCCTATTCTTGGCAAGAAGCCAAGCCTCCTCTGCTTCTGCACCCGGTCAACAGATGTTGCACACCCATCCCTCTGCACTTCGATTTTCAAACAAATCCCCCACCTCCTCTTTCATTTTGTTCAATCCCCTCCACACATAAACACACTCCATCTCCCTTTCTGCCATTTCTTTCGGGCACTTCCCCAACAACCACTTTGCCTCCTTGCCGACACCACCAATGTCGCCACGCTCCCCGGTTTTCCGAGCTCCTCCTCGAGCGCCACCTAAGCACCACCGTCCTCTGTTTTCCGGGAAGCAACTGCCGAGCCCAACAACTTCTCCTCCTCGGCTCCTTCTTGCGAATCCAGCACACCCGGGTAGCAGCAACACCCAGGAGCACCCAGAAACACTCCCCCTCGTCGCTAGGAGCAGCCCGGAGCCGCGTTTCGTCCTCTGATTTCAGTTCGAAGGTCGGTAATAGTTTTTCCTTCAATTCCGACCAATTTCCCCTTAAGAGTCCTCCTTTCTGATCAATACTATTTCATAGGAGTATTCTGAAGTTTCTTCCCCCGTGGACGAAGCCGAATCGCGTCCGGCGAGCACCTCCGACGACGTTCTTTGAAAACCTCGGTGAGCTCTTCCCCTTCTTCCTCTTCTTTGGTTGCGCTTGAATCATTTCTTCTGGGTCCTTGGGTGTCGGGTTGGGCGGCCGGAGCTAGGCCTTTGGCGGCGGCAGCCCCTTCCTCCTCTTTTCTCCTTCCTTCCCTTCCGTTTCCGCCGACGTGCAGTCCCTTCCGTTTCCGCCGACGTGCAGAGCTCGGTTCAGGGCTTGGGGGAGACGAGCCCTCCCTTCCTTCTTTTCTTTTGGGCTGGGTGATGGGTCTTTCTATTCCTTCAGTCTTTTCTTTTGAGATTGGGCCGGGTTTAGCTTCTTGGATCCGGGCCTTATTCCGGGTTGGATCTTTTCAGTGGGGGTTTGGTTTTGGGCTTATTCTTCCGGGTTGGTGAGTATGGGGTTGGGCCTGCTGGGTTTTATTTTGGGTTATAATGTTGTTGTTATTATATGTAAGTGGCTATATATATTATGTTCGTAATAATTGTTGTTAAGTTATTATTCCGTTTTCTGAAAATTATTATTTATCTTAATTTGTGTTACAAGTGACATTAATTAGATTATGAATTTAGTGATGTTTTAATTTGTGATTTTAGGAAATTTGAAATGAACCATGGGTTTTGATTTATAAATATGGTTGTTAAAATAGAATTGTTTTGATGATTTAATATCAGAATTTATTTATACAAAGGTTTTGAAATAGAATGCCAGAATTATTTCTATAATATGATTTTGAGAGATTGGTTTTAAGACTTAAATGTTAAATGTCGGAATTTGGCCAACTATGATTTGAGAAATTATTTTGAATATGAGTTGACCTAATTTGGGATTTAAGAGTTTGGAAAATATGGTTAGTACAATTTTGTCAATGGGTTTGATTGGAGGTAAATGATTTTAGTTGATGTTGATCGTATCGGAAAGGTTTTGGAAAACGGTTTCACTATCGGTTGGTTTTGAGTATGTTGAGAACTTGGGTTTCGTGTGTATGAATGTTGGTCCGGTATCTTATGGCAATGACTTGATAATAGGTGTGTATTGCTTTGGACTTGCATTTGGGCCCTTGCTTGTATTATCCTACTGTTCTGCATCTTCAGGTAAGTTCCCTAGGGGCTTACTCAGGTTGGACATTCATGCCTGTTGTTGCATTTTATGTTAGGTGTTGCATATGCATAAAAGCATGCCATGTAGTATCCTGTTTAGGTTGCACTAATTGAATGAGCATCTGCTTACTTTATGCGTTTGAAACAGAACGTGCGTTATCTATAATCGTCCTAGAGTCTTTGCTAGGGTTATAGGACGACCTAGTCCCATCGGGTCCCGTCCTGAGTCAATCGAGTCATGAAACTTCCTTATATTATGAGATGCCTGCGGGCTTTATTGTGGAGCGGGTTGGGCATGCGTGCCACCCGATTATAATGGAATGCATTCACAAGCTGGCCAGTCTCCGCCCTATCGGAAGGGGGTGGAGGTAGGAGAGGGATATGCCACTTGGCATTGTCTTGGGCTATTTACAATATTTCTGCACATTATTATACCTAGGGGCATGCTAGTGTGTTTGACTTTCGTACGACATTAGAGCATCTTTATTAGGTATAGCACATACTATGTGGCCTCAGCGAGGACTGCCGGTCCCGCATGAGTGGCTCGATCCAACTCCTTTCCCCGTTCTTTTTTTAAGGTGTTTTCTACAGATTCTGAGTGCTCGATGTCTATATGACGGGGTTCTTTTTGGCGAATTGAAGAACCTGGCTAATTATCTAACTTGGTATAAATGGTAATCATTCGTTTACGTTTTGATTTTGACCCGGCTCTGCCGTGACACTTTGTATCTTAACTTTGCTTCCGCTTTACTTTCATTTGAATTGAATTTCGCGACATAGACTTAAGACAGGTTAAGGGTAACCTACGACCCTTCGTGGCTTTTAGGGTTTGAAATCCCTCTTTTTATTAATCTTAAAATGAGTTTGAAACCTCGACCCGTACCTGGATTGCAAGATCCGAACAAGGGGTTTAATCCCTTGAAACGTAACCCGGAAATCATAATTCTGGGCCGTTACATGGAGGGGGATGGGAGGGGAGGAGAGGTTGTCAGCAATGATGGGGAGGGAGAGGTTAGCGACCATGTTGATATGCAAAAATCATTCACCAACAATTGCAATTTGTAGCGATCGTAAATAATTAAATTGACAAGAAAACTATCGTTGGGTTGCTCTGTGAGGGTTATCTCCTCCTTAGTTGACTGCAATCGCATTTTGAAAGTGTTGATTTGAAGCTTGACCTAGTGAAGAGTGCAGATGGTGACACGAAGTAATCATTTTTGCGGGCGAGTGGCGGTGGTCCTCGAGTAGTCGAGCTTGAAGGGGATCTTCAGGATGACGTCGTCGGAGAGGACCGTGAATGACGACTCCTTCATCTTCGACGGCTGAATGGAGAGGGGTAGATGGGAAATTTTATACGGGGGAGATCGTCTTCAAATTAGATGAATATCAAAAGTATAAAAAGTATTTGTTGTACAATTTTTCAGACATTATCTTAGCAAAAGGCGTTTCGTTGGCAAGACAACTAGTTTCACTCAAGATAAAATACGGAGTAACATATCTAACAAATAGAGTATTTATTTATTTATTTTTGAAAAAATACATACTAATTTATGAGATTTTTAACGGCCAAAATACAAAATTGGTATTTAAAAATGACAATGTGGGACATTTGAGTATCTAAAAAGACTTCGGTGCCAAATTGATATTTAAAATGGTGTTTTTGCTAACTAGCTTATTTTGAACCTTTCATTAGGTGATTAGTACTCAAACTAATTTAACAGGGAATAGCACTAAATACCACTTTTTCAAAAATCTTTTGTCAAAAATACCACCATTTTGGAAAAATTTGCAAGAATACCATTTTTTCCAAAAATTTGCAAAAATGCCAAGGTAAACCCTCCCCCCAAACTTGCTATTCTAGGTTATTATGCCCCCAAAAAAAATTAAATTACAGGCATTGTCAACCCTCGTTTGGGTGCCTTGGTTCGTAGTGGTGGTTCGTGGGCGTCGTCGGGGCTGTCCGGCCCGGCCCCAGGGCGAGGTCGGCGGGAGTGGAAGGCTGGCGGCAGCGGCCCGACGGTGGAAGAGGTGGGCTCTGGCGCTCTGGGTTGTTGTTGTTCTCTCTCCTCTCCCTCGCTCTTGCCTTTTTCTCAGATCTGGGCGTTGGTAAGGGTTTCTCCGCCGCCGCTTGTCCAAGATTGGTTGTCAGGCTGATAGGGGGTGGTATTGGGTGTGAGCCAGGCGAGATGGGGCTAGTAATGTCGGCCTTCCTGGTTCGACGGATCGCTGCAGCGAGATGGCTATTCCTCAGCGGTGGTGTGGTGGGTGGAAGGCCGGCCCCAGGGTGAGGCCGACAGCGGTGGAAGGCGTGGGCGCCGCTTGCTCTCTCGCTCTCTACTTCGTCTTCTTCGTCCCTGTTCTCTCTCACCTGCCGCTTGCTCTCTCTCTAAATCTTTCTTCGTTCCTGTTCGTCTTCTTCGTCCCTGGTTTCCATTTTGTAGAGAAGGGTTCCGAAATGGGGTGACACGGGGTTTGACAGAGGGTGACACGGGTTTCCATTTTGTAGAGAAGGGTTCCGAAATGGGGTGACACGGGGTTTGACATTGGGTGACACGGGTTTCCATTTTGTAGAGAAGGGTTCCGAAATGGGGTGACACGGGGTTTGACATTGGGTGACACGGGTTTCCATTTTGTAGAGAAGGGTTCCGAAATGGGGTGACACGGGGTTTGACATTGGGTGACACGGGTTTCCATTTTGTAGAGAAGGGTTCCGAAATGGGGTGACACGGGGTTTGACATTGGGTGACACGGGTTTCCATTTTGTAGAGAAGGGTTCCGAAATGGGGTGACACGGGGTTTGACATTGGGTGACACGGGTTTCCATTTTGTAGAGAAGGGTTCCGAAATGGGGTGACACGGGGTTTGACATTGGGTGACACGGGTTTCCATTTTGTAGAGAAGGGTTCCGAAATGGGGTGACACGGGGTTTGACATTGGGTGACACGGGTTTCCATTTTGTAGAGAAGGGTTCCGAAATGGGGTGACACGGGGTTTGACATTGGGTGACACGGGTTTCCATTTTGTAGAGAAGGGTTCCGAAATGGGGTGACACGGGTTTGACATTGGGTGACACGGGTTTCCATTATGCAGGTTTGGGTTCGGGCTGTCAGCGGGTTCAAATCTGGTGTGAGATTGGGAGTTTTTGAGTGGTTTCGGGGGCGATTGGCTCGAATCTTGTCCGTCTAGCTCTTATTCTGGCCGGATCTGGTGCCTCGTTGTCAGATCTGGTCGCCGTCGGGTCGGATCTGGTGCGTGGTCGCTGCTCGCCGTCAGATCTGGTTGTTCCCGGGCTTAACGTGGATCTGTGCTTCTTTCTCCTCAAATCTGGTCGGCGGCGGTGGAAGGCCGGCCATCTGTCGAAGCTCAGCAACGCCGAGATCGTCTCCCTGCTCGAGTACCACGCGCTCAACACCTACAACCCTAAGGGCTCTTTGAAGACCAACAAGGACGTCGTCACAACGCTCGCCACCAACGGCGCCGGGAAATACAGTCTCAAAGTGAAGACCGCCGGCGACGGCGTCTCCGCTCCTCCCGTCGTCATCTTCACCGTCGACAGCGTGCTCCTCGAGGAGCTCTTCGGCAAGTCTCCCACATCGGCACCTGCTCCAGCGCCGGAATCTCTCTCTCCGTCTCCAGCAGATGCTCCGGCCTCCGATTCTCCGACGCCGTCGGTTTCACCTCCCGCTCCAATGATCGTTGCGCCGGAGGAGTCTCCCGCTGGGGCTCCATCGTCCAAGTCAGTCGACAGTGCCGCCGACAATCTGGTGGTGGTTCTCTCTCTCTCCCTCCCTCTCTCTCTCCCCCTTGTGGGAACCTGCAACCGGCTTAACCCTTCCCAGTTTTATTTGCAAAAATACCACCAATGGTAGTTGTGCAAATTTTCCAAAAAAATGGTATTTTTGCAAACCCACACCAAAAAAGTGGTATTTGTGCAAATAACCCCTAATTTAATTAGGTAAGCTAGCACAATTCCCAAATGAAGTAGTAATGGTCAATGGTTAACTGTTTGACCATTGACCAACTCCTTCAGATTTTTTTTTATTTTTTTTAATGGTGACATACTTTGTAATTCTATTTTTTGCCGTTTTGATGCCACTTTTTTTTTTTTATCAAAGTAGTGATGTCACGTTGACCATTGATGATATTTTTACCGTGATGACATTTTTTGTTCACGTTGACTACTGATGCCATTTTTTTGTTACTGTTGGCTACTGATGACACTTTTTTATGTCAATTTTTTGATGATATTTTTTTTATCGTGATGCCATATTTTTTCAAAGTTACTTTTGATGAAATTTTTTTCTGCAATGTGATGCAACTTTTTCAAAGTAGTGTTTTGATGTCAGATGCCACTTTTTTAATCAAATTGTTTGATGCCACTTTTTTTTTAATAATTTAATCAATTGTATATCGATATATTTTCATCGATTCTACTTTAATTCACCGATGACACGTTTGTGATTACACTTCATTGATGCAATCACTTGTGATGACATGTTAATTACATTTTTATTCCTTGATGACAGTTGTGATTACACTTCATTAATCGCAACGGTTTATGATGACAATTTTATATAATTGATGACATAGGAGCTTAAAACGTGCAATCAAAATATTGTCACCTCATTGCACATATAAAAACACAAGGTTTTTAAAACTACAACATCTATATTGGTGGTATACGTAAAAAGTAACACCACAAATAGTGTTGTAAACATCAAATTCATTAGAAGACAGCTTACACCTCCTGAAGAGTCGAACATCAGTAGAGATGCCCGCTCAATTCACAGGTAACCAATTGATGAGAACCAGACTAGCAAACAAAGGCATTCATGTTCCGCTAGCTTGCGCTTTGTGTGACCGGACGGTTGAAAGTCCAATCCATCTCTTTACCGAATGCCACAACACCCTACAACTGATTCACAAAATTGACCCAAACATTGAAAAAGTGATTCGAGAAATTGACACTAGAAACAAATCAATCAAAACCATTCTATGCGAAATTTTTACTAAACTCAACCACGAGCAAAAAGGAAGACTTGCGACGACATGGTGAAGTATATGGACAAGCAGGAATCGACAAGTATTTGAAAACCTCAATACAATATCCATCCATACTATGGAGAATTATACAAAACAACAAATACAGAACTGGGCTGCCTCTAAATTGACTTTTGAAGAGGGGGCCACATACCAACACCAGAAAACTTGGACAACTCAACCACGGAGAAAAAGAAATTTGAGATGCAGCAAACCAGATGAGGGATCTTTCAAAATTAATTTTGATGGATCCAAACTATCTTCGGGTGAAGCTTCTGCAGGTTTCATTATTAGGGACCACAATGGGGTAGTTATCGAGTGTGGCGGCTTCAAATGTGGACAAATCTTAGCATTAGCTGCAGAGGCTATGGCGATCAGAGGAGGCATCGCCAAGGCAAAAGAGCTCCGGCTTCCGAGCATCATGATTGAAGGCGACAACCTGACCATCATCAATTGTTTGCGAGGCCTGTGGTGCTGCCCATGGGAGATCGAGATGCTGATTTCTGACACCCTACTCCTACTCCAACACTTTGCTAGGGTGCAATTCGGCCATGTCTTCCGGGAGGTCAACTCGACCGCCGACAGGATCGCGCATCTAAGCCACACAACGCTCACGCGAGACCTCCTCGTTGATCCTGCTCTGCGTGTACTCATCCGCAAGGATGTCCTTGGGTGGTGGTCCAGCAGAGTCTGACCTCATCCAAATCTTTACCTTATCAAAAAAAAAAAAATTCACAGGTAACCATCTCAAGCATACACATTCCGAAGGAGTATATATCCACAAGTCCATTGCTGCCATTCACTGCCAAGCACCACCATCGCAAAAAAAAATCCACCGATATCAAGAACCCACACTTACCCGAACTACCTGCAGTATGGAAAAATTGGTTTGAGCACCCAAAAACACACAATCGTGTTGATATTTAATTGAATGTGTTATGCAATTACATCTAAAACTAATTACAAAATAGAAGTAAATAGATACTAGTTCGATTAGGTAGGTTACTCGGCTAACTCCAATATAAATCCCTCCAAAAGCAACCAAAATCAGTTCAAGAACTCAATTCATATTTCATTTACAATTACTAAGAGTCCGAGAGATCAAATTTGGTGGAGAAGGACTCCATTCATATTTCATTTACAATTACTGGATAATTTTTTAGCATAGACATTTTGTCAAACACTTGGAGTGCAATAAAAACATAAACAAAGACCAAACATCAACGGCAGCACCATATTGCTTAGTGCCAAACAACTCCGGTGTTCAATAGTCTATATTTTTTTTGTCAAAGACTTGTATGCGGGAGACAATTATTTGAACTAAACATAATTGATATATAATTGCAAACGGACCTTGCAATTGAGTGTCCAAATTCTAGCATATGGCTACAATTCAGCATCCAATTTCTTCATCAAAGATGGGGACAACCTATAAAAAGGAATGATATTTTTTCTGGACGGAATTTCGGTTTTCATGCACAAGATTCCTACGCGTATACTGAATCATTTTTGGTTAGCTTAGACCGGTTTTCTTATACTAATAAAAGATCTGAATCCCTATGAAAACTGAAATTTCGATCAAAAAAATATCAATTTGTCTATCAGTATATAATTTTAAATACTAATTTGGTACCAAAAACTTTTTAAATACCTAAATGTCCAACCTCCCCAGTTTTAAATACAAATTTGGTATTTTGGCCGATTTTTAACGAACTTTGGTTACATAAAAATAGGTGCGCTCATTTGAACCGGAAAATCAAACTGGATTGTGAGATTTCGTCTTTTTCCTTTTTCCTTTTTCAGTTTTCCCTGAGCGGGGAATTCGCCCGATGAAACTCAGGAGGTTTGATCACTTCAGCCAAGTCGAATTCTCGCTCTTTCAGTTCCCATAGCCGAATCGAACAAGTCTTCATTGAATTGTATTCGGAATCTATCACACCTCTTCAATCTTTGATTATTCAATCTTGTTTCAGAACGCGCACACCGGGAAACGTTTCCATTTCGAGGGTTTTTTTTCTTTCTGTTTTCTCCGGCCGCTGTCCTCGTGATTCTCATGTTTTGCGCTGAATTTTCAACGCCTTTCATTTTGATGTTGCAGGTTTCGGAAGCGCGGAGATTTCTCCGACCGCTGTCATCGTGATTCCCAGGTGTTGTTTTTTTTTCTCCCTTCCGAATTTTCAGCTCGCGATTGTACATTTTCTTCAAATTTGTGCTTGATTGAAGCGAGACGATTTTATTAGATATATGATTACTGTAGCGAAGATGGAGTTACAAGTTTTTATTTGAATGAGAGAAGCTTTGTAGTTCAATCAGAGATTGTTGAATTCTGGGGTTCTGCTTTCCATTCTTTAAGTTGTGGACTGGTCTTTGTTGACCTTGCAGAATGTGATTGATGTTATATATGGCTACTTCTTTGCAAAAAAATAAAAGAAATTGCATGTGAAGCTGTGTCTGTTGCTGTTGGTTTGGAACTAATGTATGCATTTTCTTTTCCTTTACAGATTCACATTCTATATGCCAGAAAGGTGATAAAATGTCCAAGACCTCATCTGCAAATGCACATCAAGTGAAGCTCACCATTGATCAGTTCAAGGTAAGCTTAGAAGTTAAAACTTTTCTGAAACAGCTCCTTTTTATATACAAGTACCCTTGTTTTCAACTGTTATCATCTTATTACACAGGTTACAACTCTATTCCTCGCTACACGCCTTTAGCATGTTCACAGCACTATGTAGTGATTTTACACTGCACTGATCTCAGAAGTCAGTAATATAGTCAGTGTCAATAGTTATTTTGTTTCAAATAAGTTTTTGCCAGGCTGTATCTTACTCATATGGTTATGCGTCGAATAATCTGTCAAGAATGTTTATGGCATTGTGTTTCTGTGCAGGGGAATTTTTCATTTGATGAACTATTTGGAAATTTGGTTAACGAACGGTTACCATCTTTTAAAGAGGAAGATAGGGAGGGGTCAGATGGTCATGGACACCATGGTAGCACTGGTGTTACTGAAGTAACATCACATGGGCTTTCGATGCCTTTGTTTCCTGAAGTTGATACTCTGTTGGCACTATTCCAGCATTCATGTAAAGAGTTAACTAATCTCCGGCAACAGGTACTGGCGTTGTTAATACAATGAGTCAGATTTATCAGATAACTCAACCTCTATTTTTCTGTCTTCTTGCTCCTACCCCCTCTTGTGTTTCTGCCACTTTTTGGAATGAAGATTGATACAGGACTTCATGATCTCAAAACGGAGGTTTCAACACAAGATTCCAGGCATCGGAAGACATTGGCTGAGGTTAGACTGTGCATGTTTGTTTTGGTAATAAGTAAAAATCTTGTTCGTTAATTTTCTGTACTGCATTATTAATCAATCTTTCTTTCATTGCGACTTGATATAGCTTCACAAACTCATGATGTTATAACATATAACCATATACAATTTTCTCATAGCCACCTGGAAAATTCATAAAAAAATGTAGCCAAGATCAGCTATGTACAATAAATTAATGTTAATGTGTGTCTGTAAATTGTTATTTACAAGAAAATCCTTACCTGACTTTGTCAGGATTTTGATGCAAGTCTCAAAAATACTAAAAAAATAGAACTATTTTAATTGATACTTTGTAAATAGGATAGATATTCAATCTCTCATGGATAAACTCACCAAAAGAGAATGTACAAGGGCTGATTTTCTCCCAGATATATATTCATCAAGGGAAAATCGAACCAAGGGGGTTCTTGATACATTCACAAGAACAAAACACTTGGAATCTCTCCAAATACAAAAGCGCTTACAAAGAGTTTTTTTTTTGTTTTTTTTATCACCTTAAACTTGTCTATCTAGAAATGAAAAATACAAGCTACAGTACTTATATATGAAAAGAAACAGCACAATGAAGTGGGTTTCATTTGTGGAGTAATTCAAAGGTTAATGAACTGGTTTTATGAGTTATTGAACTGGAAGGTTCATTGAAATATTGAATGGAAATGGAAAGGGTAATCAGGGAGGGATTCTGAGGGGTTGGTCATCGGCTTTGAACTGGTGGTATAGATTGATAACTCCAGGCCTCTTCCGGGCAGATTTAGAGAGAGTGGTCTAGGGGAAAGTCGTAGCAATTTAAAATATCTTTCCAAGGACTCATAGACCTCCATTGGACATTCGTAGCTCCCGATAGAGCCAAAATACAATGCATCTGTCGGACAGTCTAAATATATGATTTTTGCTTCTTCTCACTTCCAAACTCTTTCTTTGGAGCAACCTTAAAGCATGAATCTGCCTCTTTAAATAGGACTTGGTAGAGTCCTCTCCGCTCTGTCGCCATATTTACATCAGTTTATGCCTTAACATGATTCAACAATAGATTGAGAAAAGACTTTGCTTCTTGCTTTGGGAGTTCCATAAAAGAATCCCCATTCCATTTCACCAACTTTTATATATGGACAGTTATACTAGGAGACAAATTTTTAGTAATATTGCTTTTTGGAGAAAATAGTGTTCTAATTTCTCCTATTTATGTTGGTTCAGTTGGAAAAGGGTGTAGATGGTTTATTTGATAGCTTTTCCAGACTGGATTCACGTATTTCAAGTGTCGGACAGACTGCAGCAAAGATTGGAGATCATCTGCAGGTATTATTTGTGTTTCTTCAATAACTACATCTATATTACGATTCTTACATGTAAGAATGCATTCAGTGCTTCATATCCCTTCTAGAATTTGTTACTTTGCCTATCAGATGCAGATTATTTCCTAGGTGATCTTATATCATTTTCTGACATATTGACATTTGATGAGCACATTCTCAGAGCGCTGATACCCAACGAGAAACTGCTAGTCAGACAACAGATCTGATAAAGGTAGGCACTCCCACCTGAATTTGGGATATCTTTTGCTCTAATGGCACAAGATCATCTGATTACTTTGCAAATATGCAGTACTTGATGGAGTTCAATAGCAGTCCTGGGGACCTAATGGAACTGTCACCGCTGTTTTCAGATGATAACCGTGTTGCTGAGGCTGCTTCAACTGCACAAAAATTGAGTAAGATATTATAGACGTGGCATACAGCTTTCTCATGCAATTTGTGTTAATTTCCTTGTGATTCTTTCTTTTAATTTATTTCTAAGTTTATCTATTATTCCATTTCAAATGTTATTTCAGTTTTAATATTATTGAAGTCTCTCTTTCTATGCTCATTTAAACTTTTAATATATTTTTTTTATGAAGTGTCCCCCTTTGCCTTATTTTATCATCTAGGGCATGGTAATACCGTAATGAAGTCTTCTCTTTTGGGGTATGATTTAGCTTATAGAAGGACTAGTGTTTTGGCCCGTGCTACGCACGGGTCTATATATAAAATAATATAAAATTAATTTTTATAATATATCAATTTATTTTTCAGTTATAATTATAAAAAACTTATTATCGGTGAATAAGCTTTTATACAGATATATTTAGATTATTTATTGTTAGCTTTAACCACTAAATTATTATTAAATGTATATCTTTTATTGCTTCATTGATCATATTTATATTTAATATACAAACATTATACAATCAAACTTTTTCTTGTTTCTATTGATTCTTAAAATTTAAGATATTGACTTTGTAATATATAAACAGAGATGATGTTAATACAAATTTATATGATATATTATAATTTATAATATTAATTTTCAAATGGTTATTTTAAATAGATATATTATTAATCTAAAATCCTTTATTTTATAAGTTCATTTTTGTGATTTAAGATATTGATTTTTAATATAAAAAAATGACGTTTATGAAAATTTAAATGATATATTAATTTTAAAATGGTTAATCTAAATAGATATAGTCAATGGTTGGAGCTTTAATTGGCTTCTTTTTATTTATTTATTTGTTTTCTTGTTTATATCTTTGTTTATTCTTTTTAAAGGGTTATTGATTTTTGAGGGGTTATAATTAATTAGTCATGGAGTTAAAGCATTAAGTGGGCAAAAAGCTTCTTTTATATATTTATTTATATATATAGATAGATGCTTGGCTATTGGTAATATTCCATCCAATCAACAACACGTGTTGTTTTAGGCATGAGCATAAATTTTGAGAAAAGTATCAATTCACTTACATTTTGTAATGACTACATATATCTTATCACATATGGGCAATATGTAGTCAATAAAAACAAGTTTTACAACCTAAAACGAGACTTAAAGTTGATTGGAGGAGTGCATGATAACCTCTAAACTAGTTTTGGAGGAAAGAACAAATTGATTGTGTCTAAAATTAAACCCCACACACACACCCCCACACCCCCACACACACACATCCCGGGGGGTCAGGATGTACGCACTCATTCCCCGAACAAGTCGAGAGGGAGTGTTTCCGAAAGACCCTGAATAGTAGGATACTAGAATTCTGAGAGAGCATGACACATAAAATGGAAGCACAAGATCCAAACTCTCACACCTGCGAACCGGGGCCGAAGACGGTCTCCTGCACATGTGCCCAAACCAACGCAATCTACCCTCCCGCAGCTTGTCCACTATACTCGCAACTCCAACCTTGCTCCTGATGTCTTCGTTTCTGATTTTGTCCACTCTCGTGTGTCCACTGATAGTTTGTGCTCTTGAGCTTTAGTTGTCGGCCAGCACTCCGAGCCATACAGAATGGTCGGTCTAACAACTATCCTGTAGAATTTCCCCTTCAGTTTTGCCGGAACTTTTCTGTCACATAACATTCCCGACGCTCTTCTCCATCTTAGCCATCCCGCTTGAATTCGATGATCGATGTCCCTGTCTATACCCCCATTGCTTTGAACGAACGGCCAGCACTCCGAGCCATAGAGAATACTCCCTCCGTTCGGCAAAACTTGTCATTTTAGCTTATTTCACAAGTTTTAAGGCAATTAACAAATGTACTAATTTACCCTCAATTATTACCCTCCTTTTTTACTTTATCGAAACTTACAACTAACAAACCATCAATCATATCAAGGGCATTTTTGTAAAGTGAAGGGCAAAATACCTAGAATGACAAGTTTTTTTGAACAAAACTAACACCCTAAAATGACAAGTTTTGCCGAACGGAGGGAGTAGTGATTAAAACTTTAATTAATTTAAAAAGAAAAAACTACAACCGAATGTAGTCTTTTTTTTAGAACAAAAGGTAGTCTTTTATATCAGGATACATGAAATCTAATATCCCATACTTATTAGTAATAAGAATGAAATTGTATAAAAAATTAATTAAAAAAATATCAGTTTATATAGTTTTTAGATTCTTAAAAAACGTGCAAAAAAGTAAAAGGCCTTCTATTGCCAAATGGAGGTAGTATTATTTACTTTAAATATTTCTGAATTTGTGCAGCAATCTGGTTGAACCCTTGTATCATTGACTTATTCTGTTGGCGATGTTGATTTTCCAGGAATATTTGCTGAGGATGATGTTGGAAGGAAAGGAATAGGAGCTGTTACTGATAAGGGAAACATTACTGCTAGCAAAGGATTAGAAGTTGCAGTTGCCAATCTTCAAGATTACTGCAACGGTAGGTTAGGGTCAGATATAAAACATGATAAACTTCATATCATAAATTCTTTTTTCTTGGTTACTGAATTAAATGTGTTAGACATGATAAGTCGGATACGTGTAGTTGTTATGATTTTTATAATTAGCGGATTTGGTAAAAGAATAGTTTCTATGATCAGTCACACCCATTGTCTTCTATGATCCTACCAAAAAAATATGGAAAATGGATGCCAGCATTTTGAATACTAAGATATAATCTATCTAAGAATTGGAATTGGGATTAAGTTCTAGACAAGAAAGTTCATGAACTTTATACAGGGGTTGATTATTACTTTTTTTCAAACTGCAATTTTCCCATTCTCTTTTGAGGTTTTGAATATAACTGTGTTATTACTTTTTCTTTGCTTCAGAATTAGAGAATAGATTGTTGTCTAAGTTTGATGCCGCCTCACAAAAAAGAGAACTGGCTACCATGGCAGATTGTGCAAAAATATTGTCTCAGGTAAAAAAAATTGGGATACTTATTTTTTTGGTAAATAGATATTTGTATGAGCTAGCATAAAAATCTATTTAACTTTATTACGCCCAGTTTGACATTTAGGTACATCTATATGTTGTACATTGTTATTATGTTCTGAGGGGCCGCTGTCAGTTATCTCAAGTTCCCGTTGGTATAATATGCATAAACTGATAAACATGTGTTTGTGTAAGGAATGTAAGGTAAAAACATCAGGATGATGACCACCCTCAATGTTTCTGATTATTTCGTTGGGGTCTATGTAGCCTCGAGAATTTTATATTGTGGTTTGTTCTGGAATTTCAGTGTTAATTAAGCTTTTAATTTTGTCAGCGCAGTTACCAAATACTGCATTAAACCTGCAAGGTTGAAAATTTCTTTGTATTGTATAAGTTCTGATGACACCAAGAAGATCATTCATTTCTAAGATCTTAAAAATATTGATTTTCTTTTATGGGCAAGTCTTGACTCTGGTATGTGTCTTCTTTGAGAATTGATACTGTTCATAGTCTTAAGAGCACAATTTCAATTTCATCTTTAAACAAGCTAACAAATAGGATAGAGAGGGAACAAGAAGGGGCTTTCTTTGATGGTTCCTGTAGGCTAGGGTTCCTATACCTATTGTCCCGGCCTGGGGAGGGTGCAAGGTCTCTTATCTACTCCAACTCTTTGTTTTCTTATCTGCTTACAGATTGAGCTTTCAGGTGATCTACGACCACAGGGTTAGCCAGGAATGAGACTGGGAGTACAATTTCTCTTATGACTTCGCTGGCTAAGCTTGTAATTACTCCATCTCCCCCATAGTGATGACACCATGAAGATCATTCATTTCTAAGATCTTAAAAAGATTGATTTTGTTTTATGTACAAGTCTTGACTCTGTTATGTGTCTTCTTTGAGAATTGACACTGTTCATAGTCTTAAGAGCAAAATTTCAGTTTTAAAGGTGTAGATATTTGTGTAGTGTGTGTTCTGTGGTTTCTGGATGTTTTGCAATGGGCTCATAGTTGCCAATATCAATCTCATGAACTATGGTAAAACTTATACTCCGTATGTTGCTTCTCAGTAATTTCTTTGGATCTTTTTTATTCTTGATTTCTTGTTACTTTTCACCCTTACGAGAAGATAATATTCTCTCATTTAATATAGAAGGAAATGCCGATGTCACTTATTTAAGTGTTAAAAATGCACACTTCCAATCTCAAATTTCCACTCATATAAAGTTTGTTGTAATCTGGTGATGTGCATCTATCACTATATTCTAATAGTTTTTGTTTTTTTTAATAAGCATTGTATATTGATTCTGATAAATTGCTTGTAGTATTCATTTGTTTGCATTCCACAAGGCAGTTTAACAGGGGCAGCAGTGCCATGCAACATTACGTGGCAACACGTCCAATGTTTATTGATGTCGAGATAATGAATGCAGACACCAGATTGGTTCTTGGTGACCAGGATTCACAAGCTGTTCCTAGTGATGTTGCACGCGGACTTTCTTCATTATACAAAGAAATCACAGGTCAGTAAAAGTTCTGTGCTTATCCAGTAGGATGATGTGGTTTTCTCAGTTTGGAATTTGCATAAGATGTTCATTTGGAGTAGAATTTTATTCCACCATTTCATTCAGGCCTTGTGCCCCCACCCCCTAGGTGCCCCCTAGTTATGGGTGCATTCAGCTTTTGCTGGATTGACCAGTAGGCTGAAAGACTTGCCAAATCAAGGAAAAAGTAAAGGCTTGAATCTTATGTTTACATGCGTTGTTTAAATGACAGATACCGTAAAGAAAGAGTCTTCTACAATAATGGCTGTGTTCCCTTGTCCGAATGAGGTTATGTCAATTCTTATACAGGTAATGCTGTGTGATTCAATCTGCTTTCTTTGTGTACTTTCTTGTGTCTCAGCTAATGCCAATGCTTACCAAATGAGGTGTTGCATACTAATTGTTTGCTTTGGTGCAGAGGGTTCTAGAGCAGAGAGTTACAGCACTTCTTGATAAACTGTTACAGAAACCATCCCTTTCTAATCCTCATCCAATGGAGGGAGGCGGAATTTTATTAGTCAGTTTGCCAACTTAAGTACCCTTATAATTGTTTTCTAGTTAATTTACTGTACGTGAATCTTCCCTTCATCTTGGCTGCAGTATCTCAGATTGCTGGCAGTTGCTTATGAGAAGAGTCAGGAACTTGCTAAAGGCCTCCGTGCAGTGGGTTGTGGTGATTTGGATGTTGATGGTAATTGCCTTCTCTTTAGTTATTTGTACTCTTTAGGTGTTGATCTTTTGTTCCTACCACTAAATAGATTCTGAAAATTGTCATTGCTGTTAAATCAGCAAGGGATACATTAAGACTTATGGTGAAATGACAAAACTGTATGAAGTATTGTATATTTATCCTGCAAAGATGTATCTACCACCTGAGGATTTATAAGCATTTTAAACTTGTTATTTGCAATAACTTGTTCATATGTTTTTTTTATTTTTCCTGTTTGTCTTTGTCTTGAACTCTGTTCTTGTTATTGTGCTTTGTTTTTCGCCTTGTGTTCTCTTTTTTATTTGTATGAATGTTAAAGCTCATTTCCAAGCATACCGGCCTAGAATGTCGAGGCACAAATAACCAACTTTATGAGATATGCGTTGGCAAGTAGTGGTTTCTGGTCAATTTTAGATTCTTTAGTTTATTTGTTTCAATTTGACCCTTCTGCTGCCCTGCTTAGTATGCTTCTTGTTATATGGATTTAAATCCTTCTTAGTTTTCTCTTGTGAACCCCTGGGTGAGCATGTCTGGTGTCGTGTTTTCAGATAGAAGAAAGTGTGTAGTTGTTGCATTACGAACAGTTTGTAAAAATGATTTTTTAAAAAATGCTTCTTGCCAAATGAATGAGAATATCTCTCTTGATGTCTCAGGTCTAACAGAATCTCTATTTTCTGCCCATAAAGAGGAGTACCCTGAATATGAACAGGCTTCACTAACACATTTATATAAGGCTAAGGTTTTTGCACCAACTTCTTCTGCCTATCAGTAGCATTATTTCTAGGCAGCATTTTCTTTATATTCAACTTGCTGTCCAGTTGGAAGAATTGCGTGCTGACAGCCAGCCTGAGGTATCTGGGAGTGGGACTATTGGACGGTCGAAAGGAGCTTCAGTTGCGTCTTCTCACCCGCAGATATCTGTGACTGTTGTTACTGAGATTGTGCGGTGGAATGAGGAAGCAATATCCAGATGCACATTGTTTTCTTCTCAGGTCAGAAGTGCTTCTACATTTCACTCTTTTTAAGCAGATCACCACACTCAGTAGCTTATTATAAGTACAAAAGCAATTTTAATTTTCAAATGCATATTGTCATATTGCAGCTGCAGGATTATCTCCCATATCCGATAGAACAGTGAAAGGTTTTTGTTTTCTTTTTCTTTTATTGAGAGATGGGGTGGTGGGCTAAACATGCTGGTCCTGCTGGACATAACTAGTGGTTAGAACAGGAGTGTGATGAAGGGAGTGGTCCAATCACTTAACAGAGTACCTTGGGAGTATCTTTGGAGTATTTTTGTTTTGTTTTTGGTAGAAAACTTGGCAATGTTACAAGAAAGAATTGCTTGCAAGTAAAAATATTATGGGTTTATTTTGTTTTCATTTTATCTGCCGTCAGATTCACGTAGATCTAGATACTATGGGATTCCCTAAATCACAACCTCCTGCAATCTTGCATGTGATTAAAGGTTCTACACAATGCAATATCTTGAAGCAAATGTCGATTATGATTGCTTGGAGCTTGAAAAAAAATCTTTTTTTGATCCATGTATTTGATTTCTATTTCTTTTCACAGCCACCTGTTCTTGCATCCAATGTAAAAGCTGTTTTTACTTGCCTCCTCGATCAAGTAAGTTACAAAGTGTTGGTGGCTTCCCGAATTTGTTTGTTTGGATTTGATACAAGGGTTATCTGATAATGACAAAATACAAAATTTTCCATTCTGCAGATAAGCCGGTACATAACTGAGGGATTAGAACGAGCTAGGGAAGGCCTAACAGAAGCTGCTGCTTTGAGGGAGAGATATATGCTTGGCACCATGGTTAGCAGAAGAGTGGCTGCTGCAGCTGCTACTGCTGTAATTTCTTCTTGACTCTCCTGTTTTGAACATATACATATACAGTCAGAATACATGCTGTCTGATGTCCTATGAAACTTATTGGGGATTAACTGGTCATATGCAGGCAGCAGATGCTACTAAAGCAGGTGAAAACAGTTTCAAAGCCTTCATGGTTGCTGTTCAAAGTTGTGCTAGCAGTGTAGCTATAGTGCAGCAAGTATGTACAGAGTATAGATGGATACTGCAATTGATTTTACATGATCATATTTACTCTAGGACTTATGATCAGCTCTTGCTTGTAGTATTTTGCAAATAGTATCTCTCGGCTTTTACTGCCTGTTGATGGTGCACATGCCTCCTCTTGTGAAGAAATGGCAACAGCAATGTCAAGTGCAGAGACTGCTGCTTATAAAGGACTTAAACAGTGCATTGATACCGTTATGGCAGAGGTTTGTAGTAGAATAACCTTGTAAACTTAATAGTACCCTCTTTTGATAACTTCGTTTGGGGATTCCATAACTCATTAATTCATTTAGCTAGATGTTTCCCCCCATGGTATCTGGTTTTATCTTCGACTTTCCCTATCAAACAATTATTTGAATTTGCCCTTTTTGCATCTGTTACTTATGCTTTTGAAATGTTACTTCATTGAGTTGGATTTTGATCTATAGCAAAAATCATAAACAGGCTGAGAAATTGCTATCAGCTGAGCAGAAGCCGATTGATTACCGGTCATTAGATGATGGATTTATTCCCGACCATAGGCCAACAAGTGCCTGCACTAGGTATGCTTTGCTTGCCTATTTATGACATAATACTGGTTCTCTGGAATATCACTTGAACCAAGCATGCATTATGCATATGATATCCAGCAATTTGTACATCTTTATTTCCAGCTTATAGTATTTAAGTATTTTCTAGATTGAATAAAACACTTAGCTAAGCAAATATTATTCCATCTTAATTCTAACAGTACTGGTAGAGTGGTAGCTTCTTTTGTGTGCGTGGCAATTTACTGGAATTACTAATATTGCACAACTCGTATTCCTGGGACAGAGTTGTGGAATACCTTTCCCGCGTGCTCGAGTCTGCATTCACTGCTTTGGAAGGTCTTAATAAGCAGGCCTTTCTTACAGAATTGGTAAGGGAGCTTATCTTTGATATATGTCATCTTGTTTAGTGGCTACTATGCTTGTTCTCAGTGTAGTCTATGGATACAATATCTTCTCTGTAACATTCAATAGCACCAAAATGCTAATTCTCATTCCGATGGAATTGAAAATGGCTAATTTTGTTGTCTATCTTGTATAGTAATTATCCTTCCAGATACCATGCACAACAAAGACACAAAAAACCATTATATGTGTGAACTATCCGAAGGGGTAAATGGTAATACATCTTGATGGGTTCATTACTCCATGGGGTCGGATATCGATTTCCTCTTTGGTCAAACTATCCTGCTTTATCTTCACCTTTCTTATATAAAGTACCACGGAAGTATGCCTCCTTACTGTTGCTTGTTACAATGCTTCAGACCCATTGTATTTGGTTTACTCCGTTAAAATTTCAGAACCTAATATACAATTTTGATTATGTTCTTGCATTAATCGAACATTTAATCTGATTTATTCTTGTTTATTTCTTGGTTCTATGTTCTGTCTTAGTTATATGAGAACCAAACCAAATGCACAAAACTAATGATCTGACAGAGATTCAGCCTGCAAATTCTTTACATGACTTTTGCAGAAGCAAAAAACCACTAAATTGGAATTTGATTTTTTTGAATGCATAGAGATTGTCCATAGTGATATAGATAGATAATAACTGTTAACATGGTTCAAGATTTTCAATTGTCCATCCTACCCTTATTGTTAAGGTAGCTTTCTAAGCCTGTCTTACGCTATATATAGTGTTTTAACCAGCTTGAACTGTTGTTTCAGGGAAACCGTTTGCATAAGTTGCTTCTTAACCACTGGGAGAAGTTCACATTTAATGCCAGGTCATACCTGTTCGTTTCAGTTTTCTACATGGCTTCCTTGGTTTGTTTATTTCCCTACACGAATTCCGCAGAAGCTCTTTACTCTCTCTATGCATGAGGATTACAGCCTTACCCTCGAAATGGCAGAGCCTTGTTCTGGATGACTTCAAGTTCAACCAGTGTTTCCTTGATTAATTGTCTTGAAGCATTGCAATTACAGTTTGTGTTTCACTGCCCATTGTTGATAGATGCTCTATAAGAATTGTTTGTCATTCCTGATACTTTAGTCCTGTATTCTGTTTGGCAGTGGAGGATTGCGCTTGAAGCGTGACATTACTGAGTACGCGGACTTTGTTCGCATCTTCAACACTCCTTCTGTTGATGAGAAATTTGAACTGCTGGGAATGTGAGTAGCACATGTTTCTGTTAGTAGTTTAAGATGCTTTATTGTCCCTTAAAATCTCAACTGAAGAAATGAATTTTTGATTTTTTTACTCTCAGCATGGCAAATGTCTTCATAGTTGCTCCTGAAAGTATCTCCACTTTGTTTGAGGGAACCCCCGGCATCAGGAAAGACGCACAAAGGTACTAAAGATGCTTAACCATTTTCTTTTACCATGTAATTGATCAATAGTTGCTTTAGCATCTTATTGAACCAGATCAGTCCTTCCCTATCTAGGAGCTAACATGTTTGTTCATACTCATAGTATCATTATTTTTCAGGATATGTGATTTAAGTTCATAAGAAAAAATCCCCATAGAAGCTCACAAACTCCCATGATATTCTTGCTTGATTTCGAGTTACAACCCTCCTTTCCCCAACCTCCTGAATGCTGAATAATGGTTTGGCTAAGGTGATTCTAGGGGCTGTTTGGTAACTTATACCAGGCTATTATTAGGCAACGATACTTGTGTTTTGGAATGACGCAGTATTGGTATAAAATGGATTACCAGGCATCAAATTGAGCCTTAGTTTACCAAAGGTTCTCCTTATGCTCAAATATTGCTCTTCTGTGTAAGCCAATAGTCTTCGCAAAGTCCTCACTTATACCATTTTGAATGATACACGCAAAATTTTGAATGAAAAAGGGACACTTTTAGGAGTATTTTTATAAGTCTATGCCATTTTATGCTCATGTTTTGCTCTTGACACAGATTCATTCAGCTTCGAGATGACTTCAAGTCTGAAAAGCTGGCTTCTAGACTTAGTGCCTTGTTTGTTTGATCCTCTGAGCTATCACCCCAGCAACCCTGCATGGACCATGCCTCCAAAACTCCGGAGAAAGTTTACAAGAATGGCCAAATAAATCATGTTATCAGCATCCACTATTTCAGGCGTTGTCCCCTGATCCAGATCCTCGGTTTTGAATTATCCCAAACTTTTATCTGATTAAATCTTGCAAGGTTTTGTGGTTTTGGAACATTCCCCCCAAATTTTCAGTGTGTTTGGCAGGTGGGTATTTTAGGGGAGGGGAGGGATTGGAAATTCAAGAAAGAGAAGGGAAGGGAAGAGATGGGAAAAATTTTCACTTTCCCATCAAATTCCACCAATTTGCTGGGGTGTGAAATCCCATGGAATAGGGTGGTTACTAAAGTTTAAAATCCCTCCCATTCCTCCCAATTGTCCACCCAAACACTCAATTCATTTTCCCTTCTATTCCCTCCCTAAAAATCCCATCAAATCCCACCTTCCAAACGGAGTGTTTATGATACAGGTAGTAATGTCATGGGAACAATTTATTGGTTGTGCCAACCCCCAACCACCCCCTCCCCAAAGTTTATATGATTAGAGGTCGAGCGAGCTAAGCTTGACATGTTCAAGCTTGGTTCGTTTGTTAAACGAGCTCGAGCCGAGCCGAGCTGAGCCCAATTTTTAAACAAGCTTTATTTTTAGATCAAGCTTGACTTGTTTAGTAAATGAAGAAGCTCGAGCCGAGCTTTTTTCCGAGTTTTAAGCAATTTACTTGGTTATAAAATATTAACTTAAAAGAAATTTTAGAAATTTCAAAAAAATCGAGCTATGCGAGCTTAAATCGAACGAGCTAAGCTTTTAATTGAGTTTAAAATCCTGTTTAGGTTCGGCTTGCTTAGGTAAGTGAACGAGCTCGAATCGATCTTTTTTCTAGTTGATTCCGAGCTGAGCTCGAGGTGTTAAGTTCATATAACAACCTCATCTTTGATACATATACATATATTTCAAGGCTGATCTCATCCAAAACTCAGTGTTCGGTAGTAGGGTTTAGCACAACCCAAATCTAAACCTTGTTAAAAAAAAAAATCCTATCTATGGATTATATATGCCTAATTTATTTTCGTGGCACTACCAAAATAATTTTTTTTGAAGAGGTAAATATATAGATGAGATGAGAACACCTAAGTACAAAAGATGAGACCAAACAAAGAGTCTCATGTAAAAGGGGAACTATATAACCCAACCGGCCCCACTATGCCCTCCAAAAGACAACTAATTATCCTAGGTAGATAGATAAATTTGATTGGGGTCCAAGTCAATTTATCTATAGCAAGTTTTATCTATATATGATTTTATATATAGATGGTTTATTATAGATGGTTTTATCTATAATAGGTCTAGATAAGGTAGGTTTTATCTAGATCTAGGTTTATCTATAGGGGCGTTTTGCAAAATGGCCACCAAATTGGACCTAATTTGCGAAATAGCCGCGTTTTTGGACAAATTAGGGAAATAGACGCAATATAAACAATTTTCTCTCTCTCCCCTCCTAATTCTCTCTCCTCTCTCCCCGCTCCCCGGATGTCTCTCCTATCTCGCTCTCTTCCGTCTCTGACGCCGGAGGTGGACAAACCGGAGTTCGCGCGAGATTTCTCCTCTCCTCGATCCGAGATCTCCTAGATCCGAGATTCGAGATCCGTCGAGGCGCAGCGGCGAGCGAAGGCCGAGCGCCGAAGGCCGGAGCGGCCGGAGGCGGAGGCGGCGAGGCCGAGCGAGGCTGAGCGACGATGCGAGATTCAGATCCGGCCTGGAGGCCGAGCGAGGCCGAGCCAGATCCGAGCGAGGCCGAGCCAGATCCGAGCGAGGCCGAACCAGATCCGAGCGAGCCGGAGCCGGAGCCGGAGCCGGAGGCGGCGAGGCGAGCCGGCCGCGCGTTCTCTTCACAGTAATCGGGAGGAAGAAGAAGGAATTTTTATTAAATTACAAAACTTACCCCATAATTATGAAAATTAAAAAAAACTATCTATATTTTATTATGTGATCCATAATCTATATTTTTATTTTTATTTTTGCACAAAAAAATGTTATACTTGCACAACATATGATTATATTTGCACAAGCACAACATACAGTTATATTTGCATGACAAAATGTAAAATAAAATTAAAAAAAAACTAAACTCGAGTCATATTTGCACAACTTACGAATATATTTGCATAACATACTCTTATATTTGCACGACAAAATGTTAAAGAAATAAAAAAAATATAGATTATGGATCGCTTACACTTTATTGAGAAAGTCTGAAATTATATTGAGATAAAATAAGATCATGTTGAGAATAATTTCACAAGTCTCGATTGTCGTGCAACTCTTAAAACAGAGTCGTGCAACTCCTACAACAGAGTCGTGCAACTCCTACAACAGAGTCGTGCAACTCCTACAACAGAGTCGTGCAACTCCTACAACAGAGTCGTGCAACTCCTACAACAGAGCCGTGCAACTCCTACAACAGAGCCGTGCAACTCTTACAACAGAGTCGTGCAACTCTTAAAACAGAGTCGTGCAACTCCCGCAACAGAGTCGTGCAACTCTTAAAATAATATTGAGAGAACATAAAATCATGTTGAGAACAATTTCAGAAATCTCGATTGTTTTGCAAAAAATAACGTATTGTTGAGCAAAAATAAGAGTAAGTTGTGCAAATATAAGAGGACGTTGTGCAAATTTAATCATAAGTTGTGCAAATATGATCCAAGTCTAGTTTAGAGTTGCACTTTTTTCCTTGTCAGCACTTTTTTTCCCATGTCAGCACTTTTTTTAGAGTTGCACAAGCATGGATAACAATTTCACAAAGAATCGAATTTCATAAAGTATTGATGAGCAAAAATAAGAGCATGTTGTGCAATAATTTATTGAGAAAATATGAAATTATATTGAGAGAAAATAAGATCATGTTGAGAACAAATTCACGAGTTTCGATTGTTGTGCAAAAATAACCTATAGTTGAGCAAAAATAAGATGACGTTGAGCAAAATTTCACCAATCTCCCATGTTGTGCAATTATTGTCTATTGATGAGCAAAAATAAAATCATATTGTGCAATAATCTATAAAAAAAACTATAAAATTATATTTACAAAAAGTATGAAAACATATTGAGAGAAAATAAAATCATGTTGAGAGTCGTGCAACTCTTACAACAGAGACGTGCAACTCTTAAAACAGAGTCGTGCAACTCTTAATACAGAGTCGTGCAACTCTTAATACAGAGTCGTGCAACTCTTAAAACAAGAGTCGTGCAACTCTTACAACAGAGTCGTGCAAATTTAAGTTTATGTTGTGCAATTATAATATGAGAAAATTTGCACCATAGACGCAAATTTTCGGACAAAATACGTATAAAAACGATGTCAGCACTAATAATATGTTGTGCAAATTTAAGTTTATGTTGTGCAAATATAAATGAAAAAATACGTATAAAAACGATGTCAGCACTAATAATCTAGTTTTATTAGGAATTCATGGTCGTGCAACTCTTGCAACATAGTCGTGCAACTCTTACAACATAGTCGTGCAATTCTTAAAATAATATTGAGAGAACATAAAATCTTGTTGAGAACAATTTCAGAAATTTGTTTTGCAAAAAATAACCTATTGTTGAGCAAAAATAAGAGTAAGTTGTGCAAATATAACAGGACGTTGTGCAAATTTAATCATAAGTTGTGCAAATATGACCCTAGTCTAGTTTTTATTTATTTTATTTTTTTAACTTTTTATCGTGCAAATTTAAGAGTACTTTACTTTTTTTAGAGTTGCACAAGCATGGATAACAATTTCACAAAGAATCAAAGAAGCACATGACAAATGAATCATAAGCCGATCAAATGATGTCGAACAATTCCATCAAGCCTGGATAACAATTTCACAAATATGATCCAAATCTAGTTTTTTTTTCTACATGGATAACAATTTTTTTTACTTTATAATATTATTTGTGCGCATTTTATTCTAATTTGTGCCCTTTTTATTCTAATTTGTGCACTTTTTATTCTATTTGTGTCAGCACTTTTTTCAAATAATTTTTTTTCACGTCAGCACTTTTTTAAAATAAGATCATGTTGAGAATAAATTCACAAGTCTCGATTGTCGTGCAAATCTTAAAACAGAGTCGTGCAACTCTTAAAACAAGAGTTGTACAACTCTTAAAACCGAGTCGTGCAACTCTTAAAACCGAGTCGTGCAACTCGTAAAACAGAGTCGTGCAACTCATAAAACAGAGTCGTGCAACTGTTACAACAGAGTCGTGCAACTCTTACAACAGAGTCGTGCGACTCTTACATCATATGTTGTGCAAAATATATTTTTTTCCGCTTTTTTTTCGTTTCAGAACTTTTTGTTTTGCAAAAATAACTTTACGCTGTGCACATTTATGGACTGATCGAGACGCACTCGACAAGCAACGAGAACCTGAAATTTCAAGGGCTTGTGTGGTTCAATTTCAAGTTTTCTGTGTATGAAACAATTACTTCAAAGCATACTGAGGAACAATTAAAAACTAGTTGTGTGAGCAAATCTACTTTTAATTTATGAAAAAAAACTCAAAATTCAGAAGATGTAATCAGCTTGAAATCCAAAACAAAGCCACAATGATGGAACAAATGAGCAAAAACATTAATTCCTTTGAAGTAAAGGTGCTGAACAGAAACTGCCATTGGATGTCTTATTCACATGGTAGCATGGAAAGATATGGAACCAATACTGAAATAAACCTTATTTAAGACATGGATAAGCTTGAAACATTCAACCATTGTCTGGCTCTCATACAAAAAATCCAAACATGAGGGGAAAGAAACAGTTTCAGCAATCCCACCCCCAAACCTAGCTACTATTGTGCTTGAATAACCTACAAGAGAATACGAGTAACTCGAATTTGAATTTTCTGAGATTTCTTCTCCTTCAGACCAGACAGTTTAAATCTCAATTAAGCAAAGGCACCAGTGCAGGCAGTTGCAGGAGCACTTTGACAGTACAGTTCCGCCTTATGACATTTTCTGTTCTAGCCAAATCATTTCATGTACAGTTGCTCCATTGAGTTTTCAAGCACCCGAGAGATGAACTTCGTTTCTCTTAAGCTGAATCTGCTCCTTCTACCTGCTGTCTTGCCATGTATCTTTCTCTTCTCTCCTTCTGTTAACAGATTGGCGGGAGTCAATTGTCAGAATTTGGAAATGTTGTCTTTTGGACTGTTAACTTATTTAGAGACGTTAGAATATCACCGATGATGAAAAGATTCTTCATAGTCTAAACTCACCCATTCATCTATCACGAGTCCTTCACCAATGATCTTTAGACCCTTGTCTTCAGGTGGCTTTTTGCTTGCCTCAACTTCAGCCTCCGCTTCAGCTAACATCCTATTCAACTTCTCAAGAGCCTTCATTATTTAAAATTTAAAAAGAAGAAGGTACCGTTAGAACAAGCATTTAGACATTCAAAATTTTAAACAAGACTTGCAAAGAAATAAAACTTAAATGAAGGCTTACTGGGGTAGGTCGATCAACATCAAGAAAAACGACATGCAGTATCTGCTCAATAGCCACCTGATCCTTCTGTTCGTCAAACTGCATCTCCCCAAAAACACGACAATTCTTCAGCATCTCAAAGATGATTCCGAAATTCATGCCTAAGCCACAGAAGTCCCACGAGAATTAAGGTCTACGAAATGCAACAGAGGTCATCCAGTACAATTTTAATAGTGTTCCTCTATTTAACCAAGCACAATTCAACCCATTGGGATCACAACAGATCCATCCATGGAGGCAGTGAAATCAACAACTTATATATTGTTCTAGCACCTAAAAAAAAAGCACTACCCATTTGGCCCCTCCTTTAACAAGCTTATCTATATTGACCATTAAAGGGGCTCTTAGGCACATAAATCATTCACAACACAAGGCATAATCATGCATAGAGAAGCACACAAGATTTGTCGCCCCTTGGATAGAAAGTCAAAAGCCCTGTGCAAATGAATATATTTATTATACACAGTTCATTTAATGATCCTTGAAACTTTTATTCTCAGTTCTGGTCGAACTCAGTAGATACTCCAACAAAGAGATTACACCAGAAGATGGACTTAAACCCCCAACAGCAGCAACTATATTCTAGTCAGTCTGTACCATTTCAGCAACTATATTATAGTCTACAGCTTATCAAATGGCAAGGTCAAACACGAGATACAATAAGGCAAGTGCATATAGCTTACCATTTTAGGAACATAGTCCATTTGTCCTTTCACCTTCAGGCTCATGATTTTGAACATATAGCTTACCATTTCAGGCTCATGAATTGTGCAAGAGAAAACTAGAAAGAATTAACAAATGGAATATTACCCTGCCCGAATCTTCACAAGAGGGATAAGCAACTTTCATATCATATGAAGTTCCATAAAACTTTCTGAAATTACTAAAAACGTGGGTAGGATGCAAAAATGCCCCACCACAACCATTGACAATGAGATGCTGCACATATACAGGTTTATCAGAAGACACATATGAACTATGTCAGCACTTTTCTTGAAGCAAATCCTTTTGCTTTAAATGTGCACTCGAGCCTTCATCCTCTTGTTTTAAATGTGTACTTCTAGCAACACCTACACTCAAATCGTTGTTTAAGTTGGTGTTTATGCTAGTCTCATCTCTTTCTGGGATGCTTTAGGTTTTCACTGTAAATTACAATTGTTGAAGCTCCAAAATTAAAAATAGTTCATCTAATATGATTGAATGAAGATTATAAGTGTAACAATCATAACAAAGCAAAGAAGACTGCTTACTTACAGAAAGCAACATACAAATACAATCAAGAGCAAGGAAATCAGCATTAACTTCAAAGTAGAAGCCCTTAGAAGGTTCATAGTGTACAGGAAATGCAACAGCAAATATCTTAGGTGCAGAAACAACGTTAAAAGTAGCAATTTGCAAATCAACTGAAAACTAAAAAATCAAGTATCACTTCTGATTTCTTTATATTTATCTTCACAAATCAGACATTTTGACAAACATGTGGTGGGCTGGAAATCCTCATCAAATTGACAATCAGTACTCAAACTAGCTTCCTGATTTCATATAAATCATCAAACCAGTTTTCAATATTCCAAACAAAATCAAAGTTTAAATGTTGGATTCCTACTAGTAAATAGAGAAGGGGAATGAAACGTTTGATTCACATTCTGAACCTATACACAGTGAGCACAGAGATCACATAGATCAATTGAAGTAGCTAGTGGTGATGTTAAGTTGAAACTATACCGAGATCTGAGGTGATGAAGAAGAGCCGCTCCCTCAACCTCCGTCTGCTCGACCTTGCTCGCTCACTCGATCTCAGAGGATGCACTCACTCCAGCGATCGCTCGCTTCGGCTGCTCGACCTCCCTCGCTGACGCTCGCTCGCTCGACCTCCGAGTTCGCTCCTCCTCCGTCCATGGCGACTCTTCAATGGAAAAAGAAGAATTTCTCAAATTGGGGAATAAAAAACCAAATTTGTGAAATTTCCAGTGAATTGGACAAATCTGATGCAAAAACCTCTAACGATTGATGTCCTCGCGGAGGAAGATGGACGGAGATCTCAGATCCAAAGCCGTCTTGCGCTCCTCGATCTGTCTGGCTGCTCGACCTCGCACACCGCCATGGCGGTAGATCTGAAACTTCGACGAAGCCGGAGCGCATCGCGAGGGCGACAGACATCGAGAGGGCGAGCGCATCGCGAGGGCGCACCGCCATGGCAGTTGCAGGGAGGGAGGAGACTGGAGAGCGATGGATACAGAGAGAGAAAGAGAGAGAAATTAACATTGAATTAGGGTTAAATAGTGACCATTTTGCAAAATTGTCCAAACAAGCGTCTATTTTGCAAAAATGTCCACTTAATGTGCCTATTTCGCAAATTTTTTCTTATCTACATGAGGTTATATCTATAGGGACTCTATTATAAATAGAGGGTGTAGGGTTGAATTATGGTGTGCCCGTGTATCCATCAAAGCATCACAATAATAAGAAACCCTAGCCGCAAAGAGGTTTTTCTCTGCAGGGTGTTCTGCATCACAATAATAAGAAACCCTAGTTGCAGGAATGTTAAAAATTTGCACAACTTACGGTTAAATTTGCACAACGTACTCTCGGATCCAGCGAGCTCACCACCTCCACAACCGCCTCCGAAGATGTCGACTAGATCCGGCCTCGATTTTGCAATTGAGATCGATTGCAATCGTTCCAAGCACACACAGATCCAATTAATTGATGGATGCGCTGATTGCAATCGTTCCAAAATCAGGAGAGAGGTTCCGGGGAGAGAGGTTCCAGGGAGAGACGGGAGAGAATTAGGTTAGGAGAGAGAAAGCGTGTGTTTATATTGTGTCTATTTCGCTAAATTGTCCCAAAACGCGGATATTTTGCAAATTATGTCCAATTTCGTGGCCATTTTGCAAAATGCCCCTTTATACTTTTATCTATAATAGGTCTAGATAAGGTAGGTTTTATCTATATCTAGGTTTATCTATATGAGGTTATATCTATAGGGACTCTATTATAAATAGAGGGTGTAGGGTTGAATTATGATGTGCTCGTGTATCCATCAAAGCATCACAATAATAAGAAACCCTAGCTGCACAGAGGTTTTTCTCTATAGGGTGTTCTGCGCGGTTCTTGCCGGAACACGGAAATCCTTTGTGTCCTATTGTTCATTCTCCTTCTCTTTAACGGTATTCATTTGGGGATATTCACAACAAACTCTTACCTAAATATGTAGTCAGTAATCACAAAGTACTACCCAGAATTCTACGTTTCCAACTAGTGTCCGCGAGTGATTTCCACTTCCACTTCGTGGATATCCTAGTCTTACAACTATTAATGATTAGTTGTGCACAAATTCTAGAGTCAAAGCTTTCATTACAAAAAATTACCTTGTTCCTAGCCAATGTAGCCATCCAAGTGAAGTAGATGACTACAGTAAATGACAGTAGCTTCGCTTGGAACAAAGGGGATCTCTGTCTTGCTTCTATCTCACAGGCGAACCAACCTAGCCATTCAACAATATTGTTGAACCTGCGTCCTACGCCCACCTATCTCATAAAAAGCTCATGGACTTCTGTAATAGCTGGGCAGCCGAACCAGAGATGGGTCTCACTCTCTTCTCTTCTGCACATGACACACTCAGCGACATCCATACCCTTCTAGTGCTTTACCTTTCTGCCTGTCTGTAAGCGATTTCTAGCAACTAGCCAGACTATGAAGGCCCACTTCCTGCACTGTCATTTCTTCCACAACATGTTACCCCATGGTATCTCCTGCCCCCTGATTCTGATCAGCTCATAGACTTTGGCACAAGAGATACTGCCACGGGCGTTCAGCACTAGATCAAATTGTGGTGAAGAAGAGCCAACTGTTCCATGCAAGAATCTCCTTGAAATCTAACCCTCCTTCTGCAAAGGGCTTTGTAACACAATCCCAAGCAACCAGATGTTTGTGCCTTTCATCTCTGCCATTCCAGAGAAACTTCATGGACCAAAATATTAAATAACCCTATAAATTGAGAGATCGAAAAAAGTTATCAAAAAAAACTCCCTTTATTTCTTTTTAAGTGCCATTTGTTATTTCTGTAGATTTTCTAAAATATATAATAAAAATTATATAAAAAATTTTAAAAAGTTAATTTCACTAATATAGAAGTATAAAATTATTAAAAAGTAATTATAAAAAATAATTATTTTATAAAAAATTTATCATTAAAAAACATATATGACTATTAAACAACACTAAAAAAAATGAAGAGAAGAATTCTTAAACAAATTGGAAAATCACGTGTTAATTACAAATCAATTCATTCTCTCCATGTAAACTCATTTGTCAAGTAGATTTTGTATTATTTGATTTTCTATTTTATATTCACAAAACTTAATTTTGTTTCCTATACTTAATTAATTGTGTACCTGCAAATCTTGAGTGTATCTCTTTTTGATGTAATTGGCTACAACAATGCCGGGGAGAGATCATGCATGCCATTGTCAATTTTGTCAAGAACTCCAAATATATTCAAAACAAAATACACCTTGACCTCAAACAAGTCAACTTTTTAATCTCCCTCCAGGTTATCCTATCAGTTCGTGTAACCTATATTCTAATTTCTAAGATAAGAGTATATTTAATCTAAACCGAAAAAAATTGCACAAAATCGGATATTCGGGTTGAAGTTGCAATCGGTAGCAGGTCATGAGGGAGGAGACTGGATATTTTGTGATCGACAGCTGGACAAGTGAGAGAGAGAGATGGGAGTCTGTAGGGGTTATTGGACAAGAGAGAGAGAGAGAGAGAGAGAGAGAGAAGACCTGTCAAAACACAACCCGACCCGGTGACCCGACCCGAAAAATTTCCGACCGAACCCGAAAATTTTGACCCGAATTTTTTTCTCGACCGGAACCCGAAAAACCCGAAATTTTCCGGATAATCTGGGTTTCGGCCCGGTGACCCGATTGACCCGGTAATTTTGACCCGATTGACCCGGTGACCCGATCGACCCGGTTGATTTATGATTATATATAATTAATTTTTTATATATATAATTAAAATTTATCACAAAATTATCAAATAATGATTTTTTTAATTTAAAAAAGAAAAAATTGACAAACCCGAAATCGACCCGAAACTCGATCAAACCCGAGTTCGAGTCAACCCGAAAAACCCGAAACCCGTTTTACCCGAGACCCGTTTTACCCGAAACCCGAAGTGACCCGACCCGAATGACCCGTTTGACAGGTCTAAGAGAGAGAGAGAGAGCTGGAAGAGGGCAATTGTAAGGACAACTACAGTAAAAGGAGGGAGCCCAAAATTCTCGTCTAGCGATGGCGCCAAAACAGAAGAAGGGGAAAGAGGAGGGATGAGGGTCGGGGAGAGTATATAAACATTGAAGAAATTTTGCAACAAATCATTAGGCCACATTAATGCACTACAGGGGAACTTTAAATTGAGGAAAAGAAGAAGAGCCGACGACATTTGAAGAAGGAGGGTTGATGACCAATGATGTGGGGATCTATATAGGGAGATCAGAGGAATGATGGACGTCACATTTAATGGGGACATGGGGGAATTAAATCTGAAGAAAGAGAGAGAAGCTATTGAAGAAGAAGCAAGTGGCATCCCGTTTGCGGGCTGCCCGTGTAGTATAGATTTTGAGGATAGACGCCCACGAAGTATTGGTAGGGGGGTAACCACCCCATGTTCCATATTGACCGAAGGGAGGAGGTGGAGCCGCATTTCAAAAAGGTTGTTGGGGAATGTTCTTGTCTTGGTGGGGTTGGGCCTCCTCGTTGGGGGGATCGTTAAGGTTCAATCTGTTGGCCGCTCCTTCGTCCTGATGCTGATTTCCGAATTCCTCACTAACCAGTGTGAAATTCATGGTTCTTGTAAAGGGATAGTGCAAAGAATAAAACTAGTATTCATCGCGAGGAGCAGGAGATTATGATTTTCACAAATTTAAAAAATTATAAAAAATAAAGCGTATTTCTACGAGGAACCTCTCATCGTGAAAGGTTCCCACAGACAGCGCCAATAAAGCATTTCTGGAATTTCACCTATACTTATTACCTCAAGGTGACGACAGATTTCCTTAATCACCTGTAAAGCCAACTTGGGTGGGTGATTATGCAAGTTCTTTATTAGTTGGTGCTTTAAGGGTCAAGACAATCCTCGCGATATTGCTTGCTCGCATTCAGGTAATCACTCTTCAATCTTCATCTTTAGAGGAAGTCCTTCAGATGGCGTTCTTACTCCAGATACGTTCTTATCTGATCAAAGACTTCAAGAACTCGACTCCGAGGGCTTTATGTCAAGGAGAATTGCAGAGCTCTTCTTTTCCTCTTCTCTAATCAGATCCCTTCCTTGAAGACTCAAGGGGGTATATATAGGGGTGTTAAGCGAGCAGCTGGTTGGTGACCTCGTGGGCCGACAGGAGACACGTGTAACGCATGCCCTCATGCTAGAGGGTTTGGTGTTTTATATGTGCATGCGTTAGCGGAGAGGTGCTTGACCAGCAAACTACTTGCCTTTGCCAAGTGGGATGAGAGGGCATGCGGGACCCTGTTTGCTCTGGTGATGTGCTTGTAAGTGTCAGGATATTGATTGCGATGTTATGTGTTGTTCTATTTGGGAGAAGACATTGGTCATGGTTTCATTTGATGTAAGACTCGCGATGTATAATATCATATCTAAGATGTCTTTTGCGTTTGGGTGGTTTATTTATGACGTCATATCCCTATTAATTAAGAGGGTTATTTTTCGAGGCATCAACCACCTCCCCAACCTGACTCCAAATGACGAAACTTAACAAAATTTCATCAGAAAGGAGTCTTGAGCCATCAAATTGATTTTAAAACTCCCCTATCCAAGTGGTTTCCCTCTATATGTGAATCTAGTGCTAGTCTGCAACCAATCCAATATGAAATTAAATATTGGCAATTTTTCGTACTTGTGGATGCAACCTGAAGTTTATTTTAATTTTTCCATTTACCATTTTTTCGAAGTGGAAAAAAAATACCTGTGTAGCTTATTCATTATTAGGTTTAATTAATTTTCTTAAACGAAGTAAGGAATAAAATAGTTCAGGTAGCAAGCAACTTGCCTATTTCATATTGGACAAGTTCTTATCCACCTATAAAATAGATTATCATCATTTATAGGATAATATATTATTAATCAACTCATTAAACTACTTTATATTTATAAAGTATATATATATGATCGACATTTGAGATTTTAGATTGAAATTCGTTTATATTAATTAACTTTTTATATGATACGATGATGTTCTTCCCCAACCTTTCTTTTTAATTTGGATTTGAGATTTTGACGTGGCTTATTCCCATGGCTGATTTTCGGCCATTTGGACATTGAAAATGAGTTGTTAATTATGGCCGTATCATCAATTTGGTATAGCAAAATAATTTATCATCATAAGCATAATTAATATTAAAAAAAAAAGGATTTTGATGACCCTAAGGCATATTGAGCTTAAGACTTTATTTGATGAAAGGGTAGATGATATGATAACTAAAACTGATAGATTATTAAAGTAGTCTATGAAAATTTGTGAATGAAAAATCAAAAACTCTAAGAGCTCGTTTGGTTACCCTTTAAAAAACTCAGGAAGTTAAAAAACCCAGGAAGTGGGATAAATATATGTGTTTGGTTACTTTTTTCAACACGAAAAAACACAGGAATTTAACTTCCCGGGAATTCCAATTCCTACGAAATGGGGGAATTTAGCTTACCTAGGGGGGACTAGGTAAGTTGCAATTCCACCCTTTTTTAATGTAAAAATTCAATTCTCCCTATTTAAATCCCCACATCTTATAAATCAACCAAACAACTTTTTCAAATTTATAGGAATTATAATTCACGGGAATTGAATTCACGGGAATTGACTTCCTAGGAAGTGTACTTCCTATGTTCAACCAAACAAGCCCTAAAGATGGGATATGGAACTGTTGAAAAGTACTGATTCTAAAAATTAAGTAAATTAAAATCTTATATTTATTTCATTTAAAATTATATGATATTGAAATCAAAAGCTCCAAAAAACTAACAAATGATGTCAAACGAAGCCTAAGTGTTGTGATGTGGATGATCCGTCCCACATCGAAAAACACGGAACCCGGGCCTAGTATATAAGTCAGTGGGCCTGCCAATTGGTTTTAAGATGGAACCCCGCTGGTCTTGTGTGCTCGGTTCGGGTGCTCATGAGCGCTTGGACGTGTGGACCCCCACGTTATATGGCCCACCGGGATTTATCACTAAGACCTTTTTTTTAATAGCAATAAGATTGTTTTTTTTTTTTGATTATGAGAGAATTTGGACAGTGGACTACCCAAGAGAATCCTTTCAGATGAGATCAATAAGATCTGGATTGGGCAATAAGATCTTTTTATTATCAAATATTATATAAAACCATAAGAATTATATGATAAATCCCGGTGGGCCATATAACCGCGGGGGGCTCACACGACAGAGAGCATCATGCGCACCCAAGCCGAGCACACAAGACCAGCGGGGTTCCATCCTAAAACCAATTGGCAATAGGAGGAGTGATCCACTGACTTATATGCAAGGCTCGGATTTTCGTATTTTTCGACGTGGGACAAATATCCACACATCACAACATTATATAAGAATTCATAGAGGGCTGAAATTTCGCCAAATTTTATATATATATTTGGCAACTTGTCATGATGTTTTTGATCCATTATGAATAGTACATAAAAAAGGCAAAGAAAGTAGACTTTCGATCTTTTCCTTCTCTATTTACAAATTGTTTTACTTGATAGAGATTGCTTTGATTAATTACTCAACTTAATCTTGGGAGTATAGATATATAGAATATCATGAAGTTCAGCTCTATTGAGTTCATATTGTTAGTTTGTTACCCGGTCAAATAATTGAGAATATATTTAACTCTAGAATCTTTTTTTACAAAATATTAATTATTTTAAAATTCTAATTTCTAACTATTAAATTTAAACTAGTACATATCCCCACGCCATATATGGCGCGAATTTTTCAAATCTAATCTTAATAATATAACAAATTAATATTATAAAATATTAATGACTGTTATGATAAAATCATAAAAATCAATACCATCAAAGTGTCTTAGAAATAATTTCATAATTTTGAATTACGCCCAATAATTGGTATTAGAAATAAAAGAAAAAATTATTGATTTAAAGAGATAAAGGAAATAAGAAAAAATAATTAAAAAACATGACTGGTGGAAATGAGGGGGTGAAGATGATGCTGACATGTAGGCAATAAGTGTTCTATTTTAAGAATACATATATCGATATATAGATAGTTAGTAAAGGTCTTAACAAGGATGGAGAATTAGTCAGGACACAGACTCTATGGTGGCCCGAATGCTTAAGGCAAGATACTTTCCCAATGGATCTTTCATGGATGCTAAGCATTTGCTTAGGTAAACAATTGCTGGATGAGGGTTTGGTTTGGTCGGTGGGGAATGGGGCGGATATATATGTGTGGCGGGATAAGTGGATTCCTAGACTGACTAGTTACAGAGTTGTCGAAAATCTAAACGGTGGTGCCCAAGACTTGCGGGTGTTGGACTTGATCGAATGGGATAGGAGGTGTTGGAGGGAGAATGAGGTTAGTTCATTGTTGCTTCCATGCGATGCGGAGGTGGTGCTAAACTTGCATCTTACGAGCCATGATATCCGGGACGAGATGATGTGGGTTTACACAAAGGATGGGGAGTTCTCAGTCAAGTCAGCGTACCACGCAGCGATTCAGAAGGAGTTAGTTATTTTGTCTATTGTGAATAAACATTTTAAATTAATAAAAGGCGAAATTGGGTAGTTATACTCAATTCAAGTTTTTATTTGGTAAATGTACCCTTGAAGATTTTGTTTTTATTATGACAGATTTGCCCTTGATTTGATTGTAACTAATAAATCCATTGACGCTCAATCGGTTTCCATCAACGCTCGTTTTTTCCATTCCTCTCTTCCAATAAGCGACGCTCATCCCATTGCATCTTCCTTGAAGTACGGTGATTGCGAAGATATTGAAGGTTGGTAAATTTGATTTATATGTTTATGTGATTGTTACCGTACATTCCATGGTATAGTAAACTCTAATTTGAGAACCCTGATTCAACTACGGGAGTTAGGCGCCCGACACAAACGCCAAAACTCGTCATCAACGTTTGTGATTTTCAAAAAAGAACGACGATGCGGAGTAGATGAAAGAGCGAAGATGTAGGGTCGATGGAAGCTTTAGGGAATAGATATCTTATCTGCAGTTATTGTCTTCGCTTATTGTTAGTTAGGGACAATAATATAGGTTACAACAATCATTATCTATTTTTACAATAATTGTATGCTAATTATTTGATACCCGTGTTTATCAGGATTCAGTCATTACAGGAAATCATTCATTACAATAATTGTATGATATTGTAGTTTGTTATAGTAATTGGTATAAGAATTCGTTCATATATTACAGTAAATCATTAATAACAAGAATTGTATGCTACTTTAGTTGGTTATAGTGATTTCTTGTAATACAACTCTACAAGACAAATGTGGGTATAGTAATGGTGAGAAGATTTCACTCATTACAGAAATTGGGTCATTACATGAAATCATTTATTACAATAATTGTATGCTATTGTAGTTGGTTATAGTAATGGGTACAAGAATTCGTTCATTATAATAAATCAGTAATTACAGGAATTGTATGCTACTTTAGTGAGTTATAGTGATTTCTTGTGATACAACTCTACAAGGCAAATGTGGGTATAGTAATGAGTAGAAGAGTTCATTCTTTACAAGAATTGATTACATGAATATTATTGTATTTCAGGAGTGTGATTTCTTGTAAGTAACTCATGACATTGTATTACATGAATATTATCGTATTACATGAATGGATCGATACACGATTGTAATCAAATAATTTGAAGAGTAACGTATGTTACCTGTAACCTAGAAAATTGTTGAAGTTGTACCCTAGAAAATTTACGTCTGCAGTAATCTAACTAAGTAGTTTTAAAAAAGATAAAGCTATAAAAAAAGATTGGTGGATGGAGATATTTTAACAAGCTTGTTAAAAGAGTGGAAAAACTGTCATGGATTGCTAGAGAGGCATTGGGTGTAAACGTACAAAAGTAAGAGATTATAAACCATCTCTTAATTAATTCAGAGACATACATACGATTTAACATATATATAATATTGATAAACAATCTCTTCATTGGGAGGGACTAATCCTTACCTAATTCAAATAGGGGCGTTTTGCAAAAATAACCATTAAAATAGGTTTATTTTGCGAAATAGCCACATTTACGAACATTTTTGTAAAATAGCCACAATATATACGCTCATCCTCTCGCCGCTCCCTCTCGCTCTCTCGATCTCTCCGGAAGCTCAATCTCGATCGCTCGGCCTCTCGCTCTCTCGTCCTCGCAGTCGCTCGCCGGCGTCGCTCGCCGTCGCTCACCGCTTCGCTCATCGTTCTCCCTCCCTCCGATCTGTTGCGGCGTCGTGAACGAGAGAGGCAGATCGGTTGAATTTCCTCCAGATCTGGTTGCGGCGTCGTGAGCGAGCGAGGTGGAGGCCGGAGGCGGAGGTAGCGGCGACGCGGAGGCGGCAAGGCGAGGGAGCGGCGACGCAGAGGCGGAGGCCGGATCTGTGATTTCTCTCCTCCAATGGCGGCTCACGCGGGGAAGAAGACATTTTTATGAAAATTATAAAAATCACCCTACAAATATGAGAAATTAAAAAAAACTATATATCTATATTTTATTACGTGATCCATAATCGTATTTTTATTTTTATTTTTGCACAACACACTATTATATTTACACAATTTACGGTTATATTTGCACGCCAAAATGTTAAAAAAAATAAAAAAATAAAACTAGACTTGTTTCAATTTATTCTGAATTACTTACAGTTTATTGAGAAAGTATAAAATTATATTGAGATAAAATAAGATAATGTTGGCTATAAATTCACAAGTCTCGATTGTTGTGCAAAAATAACATATAGTTGAGCAAAAATAAGATGATGTTGAGCAAAATTTCACCAATCCCTCATGTTGTGTAATTATTGTCTATTGATGAGCAAAAAATAAGACCATGTTGTGCAAAAATAAGAGCATGTTCAACAATAATTTATTGAGAAAGTATGAAAATATATTGAGATAAAATAAGATAATGGCGAGTATAAATTCACAAGTCTCGATTGTTGTGCAAAAATAACATATAGTTGAATAAAAATAAGATAATGTTAAGCAAAATTTCACCAATCCCCCATGTAACTCTTACAAGAGAATCGTGCAACTCTTACAAGAGAATCGTGCAACTCTTACAACAGAGTCGTGCAACTCTTACAACAGAGTCGTGCAACTCTTACAACAGAGTCGTGCAACTCTTACAACAGAGTCGTGCAACTCTTAAAACAGAGTCGTGCAAATCTTAAAACATAGTCTTGCAACTCTTAAAACAGAGTCGTGCAAAATATTAAAACAGAGTCGTGCAACTCTTGCAACATAGTCATGCAACTCTTACAACAGAGTCGTGCAACTATTAAAACAGAGTCGTGCAACTCTTCAAACAGAGTCGTGCAAATCTTAAAACATAGTCATGCAACTCTTGCAACATAGTCGTGCAACTCTTACAACATAGTCGTGCAACTCTTAAAACAGAGTCGTGCAAAAACAACATATAGTTGAGCAAAAATAAGAGCATGTTGAGACACAATTTCACAAGTCTCGATTGTTGTGCAAAAAATAACAAATAGTTGAGCAAAAATAAGATGATGTTGAGCAAAAATAAGAGCAATAATTTTTTTTAACATTTTATCGTGCAAAATGTTATATTTGCACAACATTTTTTTATTATTATTATTATTTATATTCGGACGATGGCGATCGATTTCGAGATTCGAAGTTGGAGACATGAATCGATTTCGAGATCTTTTTACTTTCTCATATTCATTAATCACATATTTTATAGTTTTTTTTTTACTTTCTCATATTCATAGGGTGATTTTTATAATAAAATATAGATGTTTTTTTTTTTTATAATTTCCATATTTATAGGGTTAGTTTTGTAATTTAACAAAAACTTCATCTTCTTCGCTCCGCGTCTCCAGATCCGCCGGTGTACCGCTCCGCTCCGACCTCCTTCGCTCGGCCGCTCGCTCGCCACCGCCTCTCTCCGTCCATCACTCCCTCGCTCGCTCCGACCTCCGGCCTCCGCCTCGCCGCTGCCTCGCTCGATCTCGCTCAGATCTGGACTCGCTCGCTCAGATCTGGACCTCCGCCTTGCTTGACCTTGGCTCAGATCTAAGCAATCGCCCCCGCTCGACCTCCCTCGCTTCCGATAGATCCGGCTCCCTCCGCCGCTCACTCCCTCCCTCGCTCGATCCGACCTCCGCCTCCGCCCCGCCGTTGCCTCGACCGGAGGAGCGATTTCGAGATCTGAGATTCGAGTACATCGTCGGCATGTTCAATTGCTCCACCTCGCTTGCTCGACTCTCATATCTGAACGCGCCGCCTTGCTTGCTCGGCCTCGCTCCGGCCGATTGCAATCAACAGAGGAAGCCATGGGAGGAAGACATGGATCCGGCTTCCGACGAGATAGAACGTTTTCCGACGAGACATGGATCTGAGCGTTTTGGGGAAGGAGAGGATGAATGGGTAAAATTAGTATATATAGTGGCTATTTCGCAAATTTGTCCAAACCCGCGTCTATTCCGTAAATACCTCCAATTAATGTGCCTATTTCGCAAATTTATTCATTCAAATATATAAACACATCCAATATACAATTGATGAAAAACTATCTATTTGAGACATATATACGATATACAGTTAATGATAAACTCTCTCTCCGGAGACATCATATCCGATGTACACTATCGATCTCGTTGGAGGAATTAATACGATATACAAACTATCTTTTTGGAGACATCGATCTGATATACACTTGATGATCATAAACTAGCTAACAATAATTCAACTATATATGATCTAAAATATATATTGCAACTAAGAGACAGTACGGTTGAACAACATGGAGACAGGAGCCAAGCAAAGTCCTTTTCTCCTCAGCACTGCTCTACTGTAGTAGCTTTCTTTACCCAGGAAAGCAGTCCCTTCGGTTTCCTGGTTCGACCTGTCGCCTTCTCCCTGCAGATTAACGTTAATGTCCATGGTATTTAGAGGGTGTCCAATGTCGGTTGAAAATAAAAATGAGTACGTGCATATTCTTGAATTTGGTAAATAAAGAACGGTCATCCGGGATTCGAACCGGGGACCTATATAGGTACTACCACAAGTTCTTTCCGGTTGAGCCATTCCAGAATGGTTAGTACGTGCATATTCTGTATGTGTGTACGTAGCTATTGAAGAAAATGAATGTATGTAAATAATTGGTAATTTCTTGTATTAATTTTTACCTTAGAATCACCACTGCACACAACATCATCTTGTTGATTGTTTAACTTTTGCAAAAAATTGTGCTCCTGAACACAAGAAAAGTAATAAGAAGATATAAGAACCTTCTTCACCATTATTTACATATATTATTTGGTTTATTATATAAAATAAATGGAGGAAACTTCCATCAAGAAGGAAAAAACAAAATATTTCTCAAGTAAATTTAGGGTCCTTTGATTATTTAATTTACCTTGAAAAAGCCTCTGGGATGAATCATCTCCTTTGAGTTCTTATATAAGTAATATAACTGGTTAAAATCCATCACCTGCTTTGGATTACAAATTAAAGGAGTTAATTAAAGATTAAAGAATTAAAAATGCCTTACTAGGAAAAAAAGAAGAAGATTAAATAAGTTCATATATATATATATATATATATATATATATATATATATATATATATATATATATATATATATATATATATACTAAAATCGATACATAGAAATCTATGTGGGGTCATGTACGTGGTTGATTATAGAAAATTTTCTCCCGCCAAAAAATAAAATAATATATATAGTAATTAAATGAAAATAAAATTTCATAACAAAAAAAAAGTAAATAATTAAAACCTCTAAAAGATTAAGGATAATTGTTGATAAACAAAAGTTACAGTTCAATTTGTTAAATTTTTTAAAATAATAATTCTAACAACTATATATTATATATTAATCATATGATAAATAAAATGTCAACATAAATAGTAAACATTCATCAATTCTATATCATTAGATAGATCTATTGATCATTATTTGTCTAATTTCTATATCATAATTAGGATTTATATATATAAATCCTAATTATAATGCCATATTTTAATTTGAATAGATTTTTTGGCAATATATTGACATATTTTGAATAGATTTTTGTAAATAATTTATTTAATTTTAGAACAATAAGAGAAGTGAAAAACATGAATAAAAACACATACCTTCGGGCTATTATCAGGTGAGCTAGCAGTATCCTTCAATTCATCATCGTCATCATCAACACAGGCAACTATGAGTTTTCTCCTCTTACCAATTCTTTGGGAGGGTACTTCAAGATGATGAACATTGTTATCATGGCGGTGCTTCTTTAGAGCCGAACAAGTGGGATCAGAGTCGATGGAAGAGCCACTTTGATACCCAGAAAGCAACAAGGAATCGGCTTCGCTTTCGTATTCGTCCTCTGTGCCACAATTAGGGTAGCCCTTCAAGTCTTGATCAATGTAGAAGGTCCAGCTGCTCTCATCAGAAGAAGAACATGGAGCTTTGCTCATGTAGTTGGTTGAGATCATAGACTCCTCCATCTGTAATACAGGCTAGGGGGTCTTTGAAGTGTTTTGGGGGGTGTTTGGATTTCACAAATGTTTTAGAAGCCAAAAAGAAAGTTCAAACTTGTGGAATAAGGCAGCAAGAACTCATGTGTGTGTATATATATATATATATAGCTAGCTGAATAGAGGATAATGAGAACTGGCCAAATTAAAGAAATGGGGGCCATGAAGAATGATTTCTTGGAATCCAAGAAGTGTGGGGCCACTAGCAGCTTAAGAATCTTTATAAACAAATGAAAAGGCGGTGGTTTTCGGTTAAATTTGAAATTTTGGACCCAAGGTCAAAAATTAGCTAACCGAACCGGAACTAAACCGAAACTAGTTAAGAGATTAGGTTCGGTTTTCGATTCGCAATTTCTAAAAAATTTGGTTTTAGATTTGGTTCGATTCAAACCTAACTTTTGTTAAATTAAATAAAACATAATACGACACTAGTTTGGTTGAATCTACTGTTCTAAAAATCCCGTCTAGGTGCTAGGCGGCCCCTTATAACCTATGATCCATCTAACGCTTTTTAGAACACCAGTTGAATCAATTTTATAAAAAAAAATTAAAGCCCAATATAAAATATTGTGTGTGTATTTTGAATAAATTTTTATAAAATAATTTTTTTAAGTTAAACATTTTAATTTTTTAAATAATTAATCGTCAATTTGATTTATTTAGTGTAATGTTTGTAATCCTTGTAATTGATGTACAAAAACATTGGACTATGGTTTAAGTTGTATTGTTTGCACAAGCTCTGGGTTGTTGGTTCCTTAATGCCACGTACCACCTAGCCATTGCCGTGACCATGGAAAAGCTCATTGGTCCCTTGGTTTGACCAAGTTTGGATCCAATGGTTAGCCATGGTTCACAAGGTGAAGCTAAGTGTGGTATATAGGCCTAAGCTAGACATATATGTGGGTTATGTCTCGATTATGTATGTTGGACAGATCTTGAGCTCTCATATTGGGCTTAATTGTTAGGCCCATTTCTGTAAGCCCACAACTCTGCTCCTTCAGTCAACCGTTGCAGCTCACATAAATAAATATATATATATATATATGTTCTTAAGGGGAAACCCTAAGAACTGTAGCACAGAGCTCTTAAGGTAAGAAAACCCTAATCGGCTAGGGTTTTTGGAGAGCTCCCTGAAGACGACGATTCCAGAGGTGCTCGATTTGCTTAAGTGCTACCTGAGTACCTGGTTGAGCAACGAAGATGAAGAAGAAGACAAGGAGAAGCTGGGAGTGAGAAATCTCAAGGGAGATTTCTCGGTGTCCTTAATCGGACGATTTCTTCCCTATCTCTATTCATCTTTGTTTTGTTGAGTCTTGTCTAGAATCGTCGCTTAGTGCTTGTGCATTCATACCTCTGTAACCAGTTCTTTGGCCTTGGATGCCTAGTGAATTGGGTGAACCTCCCCTCCTGAGGTTCCGCGGATGTAGGGAAACCGAACCGCGTAAACAAAGCCTTGTGTGTTTGTGTTTGGTTCTCGTTTAAGTTCTGTTAAGCGTTTTTCGTTTTGTTTATCAACTTCGATCTTAAGGAACCCTAGAAACAACAAGTGGTATCAGAGCACTGGTTCTGATTGTTATTCGCTTCCGCTCTTTTTAGGGTTTCTCTGTTCGTTGTTGGTTTTTTATTTGTGTTTCTCGTTCGTTTAAGAAAAACCTAAAACCACAAAAATACGGCTTTGTTTATTTCTAGTTCTCTACCTGTTAAATCTAGCCTTTAGAGTTAATCTTCATATTGTTAAAGTTATTCACTAACTTTCTGTGTGTGTTTCTCAATGGCAGATAACACCATGAGGATGAAGCCCTTCGATGGGACGACAGACTTCGCCATGTGGCAAGTCAAGATGAAGGCTGTGATGATAAAAGAGAAGTGTTGGAAGGCTATGACTGGAACTCACCCTGAAGGCACCTCAGATGCATCCAAACTGGAAATGGATGAGCAAGCTCATTCAGAGATAATGATTAGGTTTGTCTGACGACGTAGCTCGTCAAGTGGTGAGTAAAACTAATGCTAAGTCCCTTTGGGAAGCTCTTGAATCTTTATATTTGACAAAGTCATTACCTAGAAAGATTTCACTGCTCAGTAGACTATTCACATTTAAAATGGATACTAATCTGTCTCTAAATGAAAACTTGGACAAATTTCTTAGACTAACACAAGAATTGGAAAGAGTTGATGATAAGGTTAAAGACACTCACCAAGCTGTGTTATTGTTAAACTCTTTACCTGCTCGGTTTGATAATTTCAAAGATGTCATACAGTACAACAATGATGACCTTAGTAAAAATAAAATTCTAGAGTCTATCATTGAGAAAAATGAAATTATGAAGGTTTTTAAAACCAAATCTGAAAAGAAAGCTGAGCCTAAACCTGAGGCTCTTGTAGCTAAGGGAAAAGGTAAAGGAAACAACAAGAAGTCTAAGAAGAAAGATAAGGAAAAAGATAACAAATCTGGTGGAGAAGGAAGTAGCAATGGTAACTGTCATTATTCTGATAAACCTGGTCATTTCATCAAAGATTGTTACAAGAAGAAAAAAGCTGATGAAAATAAAAAGGCTAAAGAAACTGCTGCTGTGCTTGATTCTAATGTTGAGTATCCTCATCAACTACTTGTTTGTTCTTCACTAACCTCTAATGACACTTGGATACTAGATTCTGGATGCACCATTAATTCTACCTATGATAGGTCAATGTTCAAAACCTTCAAGGAGTATGATGGTGGGGAGGTTTTACTGGGAGATGACTCCTCCCTGGAGATCAAAGGTATAGGCACAGTTGCCATGAGTATGTTTGATGGTAAGGTAAGGGTACTTCAACAGGTAAGATGGGTGCCTGATCTTAAGAGGCACCTCATGTCTGAATCTGTGTTGGATGATCAAGGCTATGACATTAGGACTCGAAATGGGATTAAGAAAGTCACTAAAAATGGGACTATACTTATAAAAAGTATCAAGAAAGGAGGGCTGTATTGTGTACTTGGTACTCCTGAATTGAACTTTGCCTACGTGAGTCTTAATGTTATGACTGATCAAACAAAATTATGGCACACTAGACTTGTTCACATTGGTATTCATGGTCTGCATCAGTTATTTAAACATGGTATTATCTCTGTGAAGCCTGTTGACTTGAGTTTCTGTGAAGATTGCATTCTAGGAAAAAAGTCTAAGCATGTTTTTCCTAAATCCACTTACACTGCTAAAGAACCTCTTTCATATGTTCATTCTGACTTATGGGGCCCTTCCCAAGTTGATACAGTTGGTGGTAGGAAATATTTCATCTCTTTCATAGATCATCATTCTAGAAAGGTTTGAATTTATCTGCTTAGGTCTAAAGATGAAGCTTTTAACAGTTTTAAAACATGGAAATTGCTTGTTGAGAATGAATCTAATCACAAACTTAAGTGTCTTAAAACTGATAATGGTCTTGAATTTTGTAATCATGCTTTCAATGATTTCTGCTTGCAACATGGCATCAAAAGACACCTCACTGTTCCTGGCACCCCTCAACAGAATGGGACTGCTGAGAGGATGAACAGACACTTGCTTGAAAGAGCAAGGTGTCTGCTCATAAGTGCTGGAATGAAACCTTCTTTATGGGGTGAAGCAGTTACCACTACTGCATACCTCATAAACAGGTCCCCATCATCTGTGATTGAGTTCAAAACTCCACATGAGATGTGGACTGGAAGGAAACCTGACCTATCTCATCTGAGGCCCTTTGGATGCACTACCTACACTCATGTGTCTCAAGGTAAGTTGCAACCAAGGGCCCAGAAAGGGGTATTGTTAGGATATCCTGAAGGTACTAAAGGTTACAAGGTGTTGCTTGTGCAACCCCATGGTTACAAAGTGATCATATCCAGAAATGTAACCTTTAATGAGGTGGATTTTTACTTTAAGAACAAGCTGATCAGTTCTACTGAGTGTGCAGGTACTGATCAAGACACAACAGCTTCCTCATCCTTCTTTCTACCTCATGAAAGAGAGGTGGTTGGAGATGAGGATGAAGATCAAGATGATGATGACCAAACTCCCCCTCAAGACCACCAGGATGGTCATGCTGAAGATGATCAGCAAGACCCTGAAGGTCATCAAAATGACCACACACCCCCTCCTGCTGCAGCAGCCCCCCATCTAGTTGATGGGGAAGTAAGCTCATCTTCCTCCCTATCTAACTCTCAGCCTGGAGAGTCCTCTGTGCATCTTGATAATGAAAATTGTATGTTCTTAAGGGGAAACCCTAAGAACTGTAGCACAGAGCTCTTAAGGTAAGAAAACCCTAATCGGCTAGGGTTTCTGGAGAGCTCCCTGAAGACGGCGATTCCAGAGGTGCTCGATTTGCTTAAGTGCTACATGAGTACCTGGTTGAGCAACGAAGACGAAGAAGAAGACAAGGAGAAGTTGGGAGTGAGAAATCTCAAGGGAGATTTCTTGGTGTCCTTAATCGGACGATTTCTTCCCTATCTCTTTTCATCTTTGTTTTATTGAGTCTTGTCTAGAATCGTCGCTTAGTGCTTGTGCATTCATACCTCTGTAACCAGTTCTTTGGCCTTGGATGCCTAGTAAATTGGGTGAACCTCCCCTCCTGAGGTTCCGTGGATGTAGGGAAACCGAACCGCGTAAACAAAGCCTTGTGTGTTTGTGTTTGGTTCTCGTTTAAGTTCTGTTAAGCATTTTTCGTTTTGTTTATCAACTTTGATCTTAAGAAACCCTAGAAACAACATTTAGGTTCGAAACTTGAACTGAAACTAAATAAATTGTACCTAAACCAAACCGAACCTAAGGTGTTAGATTCGGTTTTCGATTTGCAATTTCTAAAAATTCGATTTTAGGTTCGATTCAGTTTAGGTTGATGCGGCTTGGTTTTGAACTGATGAAGCCCTAACTATGGGTATGTAGCGATATTTCGAATTTCGGATATTTCAAATCTTAAATAAGTTCTTTTTACTTAAATGTGATATATAGGTTTTGAGTTTGGGATGGGCTATAGTGCGAAGAGTACCACTCGATCTCCTTTTAAATTGAAAAAATATGTTTTGAGTTTTAGTTATTTCTAATTTGGATCTTTTTTGGGTTTTAGTTGTTCGGGTTCATGTATGATTTGGGTTGGTTCTATTTCGATTTCAGTTTATTTAATTAGGTTTAGGTTAGATGTAGGACAAAGAATTTTTAAAATTTCATATCTCGGGTCATTATTTGGCTCTCTCCTCGAGGTTGGACTGACAATCGATCCCATGTTATTGTTGGGTCATTCGGGTTAAAATGGGTTGGGTTGGATTTTCAATATATGGAGTTTGGGTGCCAGTTGTTAATGTGCCTTGAATCATCATTGACCGGCGTCACCCCGACTTAACGGTATGCGAGGTTTATTTTAAACGGGTCTATCGTCTGTCTATTTTGGGCTTTCAGTCCATTGTATGTTTAGGATTTCATGAGTCTCTTCATATACTCATGAAACGTCCACCCCTTGTAACCCTAATATGTTTTGCTTCCTCTAATACAAATGTGGTTCTCTGCCCGTGGACGTAGGTAACACACCGTTGCCGAACCACGTAAATCTCTGTGTCTTTCTTCGCTATTTTCATTCTCGTTATAACAAAATGGTATCAGAGCTTTGGTTGTTGATTTCCGCAGAGAATGATACCATCATGCTAGAAGAGGTTAGATCGTTGCTTCACATCAGAGAGTTGCGTCTGAAGGCAACCGCATCGGCTACAGACAATCAGGCTTTCGGACTTGTGGCAAACGGAGACAAATCGGACGGTAGAAAGGGCAATAAGAAGAAGCATCGGCAAGATAGCAAATTAGGCCCTAAACCAAACGATGTCTGTAACTACTGCAAGGAGAAAGGTCATTGGAAGAATGACTGTCCGAAGAAGAAGAAGCAAGAGGAGGAGAAATCTGGATCTGGGTTTGTAGCAGTAGCTGATCGTGGCAATACTTCTGAGGAAGATATTGTTCTATTAGCTGATGATCACACACACCGGGTTGATATGTGGTATCTTGACTCCAAGGCGTTCTATCACATATTTCCTAAAAGGGAGTTGTTTGCAACATATAGCCGTGCTGACGGGGGCAATGTATCCATGAGGAATGATGCTCTCTGCAAGGTTGTTGGGACTGGCCCAGTCAGGCTTCGGACAAATGATGGGAAATGTCGCACATTGAAGGATGTCAAGCACGTGTGTTCAAAGGCTCTTTGTACACCCTACAAGGTTCCTCAGTTAAAGTTGCTACATCGGCTGTTTCAGCTGGGGTTCAGGAAGCTGATCTGACCAGGCTTTAGCATATGAGGTTGGCTCATATGAGTGAAAGGGTTATGCAAATTTTCTCGAAAGTAGATCTTCTGGGAGGACATAAGGCCCAGAGCCTTGAGTTTTGTGAACATTGTTGGTTTGGAAAATTACATCGCAACAAATTTCCTACAACAGTTCATCGGACAAAGGGCACACTGGATTACATCCATTTGGACTGCTGGGGTCCTTCACGTGTTCAGTCCTTGGGTGGTCACATGTATTTTCTGTCTCTTATTGATGATTACTCTAGGATGACTTGAGTATTCATGATGAGGCACAAAAGTGAGGCATTCAGTAAGTTTAGGGAGTGGAAGACTCTAGTAGAGAATCAGACTGGAAAGAAGGTCAAGAGGCTGCGAATTGATAATGGTATGGAATTTTGTTCATCTGAGTTTGATGGGTTTTGCAGAGATGAGGGCATTGCTCGACATCATACAGTTAGATACACACCACAACAGAATGGTGTAGAAGAACGAATGAATCAGACTCTTCTGACAAAAGCAATGTGTATGTTTTCCAATTCAGGCCTTGGCATGCGATTTTGGGAAAAAGCAGTTTCAACGGCTTGCTATCTCGTTAATCGGAGGCCACACACGGGTATCGACTGCAAAACACCTTATGAGGTGTGGACTGGAAATGATGTTGATTACTCTAATCTGAGGGTTTTTGGGTGCACTGCTTATTATCATATTGATGAGGGTAAGCTAGAACTAAGAGCTAAGAAGCGGGTTTTCATGGGCTATGGTACTGGTATGAAAGGGTACAGGATCTGGTCTAACAACAAGATTATACTTATCAGAAGTGTAGTCTTTGATGAGAGTTCTTTGCTGAATTTTAGGAAGAAGACCAGTGATACAGTTGAGAAAGAGGTTGTTGCTAAGGAGGTGGAGTTGGACTTCACTCTATCTGAGAGTTAGGTATATGATTTGGTCACCAACCAATCATCACATTCAGGTACTACTGAGTTAGACACTGCTGAGACAGAGGATATACCACTAGACACAGGAGCAGGTGGAGCGACACATCGCAGTATTGCTCTAGATCAGCCTAGAAGGGCTTACATTAGACCTCCTGCGAGATATAGGTCTAATGATTTGGTGGGATATGCCTTGTAGGTGGCCGAGGAGGTGGAGGATGATGCTTCGTCCACCTACAAGGCTAATGTTTCTGGAGATGAGTCGGCATAGTGGCTTGCAGCAATGGGAGAAGAGATGGAGTCTCTTCAGAAGAATCGGACTTGGGAGCTTGTCAAATTGCCTGTTGATAGAAAGGTGATTACTTGCAAGTGGGTCTTCGGGAAAAAGGAAGGATTGTCAGCTGCTGAGGGTGTTAAGTACAAAGCACGAGTAGTTGCAAGAGGATTCAATAAGCGAGAGGGAGTAGACTACAATGAGATTTTCTCATCATGGCCAGTGGTCAGACATACTTCTATCAGGGTGCTACTAGCAATGGTTGCACATCAAGATTTGGAGCTTAAGCAACTAGATGTGTGAAGACAGTTTTCCTACCTCAAGAGTTGGAGGAGGAAATATACATTTCTCAACCGGATGGTTTTCAGGTTCATGTAAAAGAGAACCATGTTTGCAGACTAAAGAATTCTTTGTATGGGCAGAAACAGTCACCAAGGTAGTGGTATAAGCGATTTGATAGCTATATGGTGCAGCTGGGATACAACAGGAGTCCATATGATTGCTGTGTTTACCACAACAGTCTGGATGATGGTTCGCGTATTTACCTAGTATTGTACGTGGAATATGATATGTTGATTGCTGCTCAGAACAAGTCAGATATCCAGAAGTTGAAGGATTGTCTCAGTGCAGAGTTTGATATGAAAGATCTGGGTGTTGCTCGAAAAATTCTAGGAGTAAAGATCTATAGAGACAAGAAGCAGAGAAAACTCTTCTTATCAGAAGGGTACATCAAGAAGATATTGAGCAGGTTTGGAATGTCTTCGGCTAAGTCTATAGATACTCCATTGGCCTCTAACAACAAGCTGAGAATGTACACACTTCAGACTGAGGAGGAGAAGGAGTACATGTCTAAGGTCCCTTATGCCAGCGCAGTTGGGAGTTTGATGTATGTTATGGTCTACACTCGACCAGATCTAGCATTTCTTGTTAGTGTGGTAAGTCGCTTTATGGTTCAACCTGGGAAGGAACACTAGCAAGCTGTGAAGAGGGTCTTCAGGTATCTCAGAGGCACTACTTTTGTTGGTTTGTGCTATGGGAATGATACAGAGTGTTTGGTTGCTGGGTTTTCAGACTCTGATTATGCCGGCGATGTGGATAGTACGTAGGAGATCGATGACTAGCTATGTTTTCACTCTTGGGAGTTCTGTGGTGAGTTTGAAAGCAACTCTACAACCTACAATCACTTTTTCTACCACTGAGGCGGAGTAAATGGCGTTGACAGAAGATGCTAAGGAGGGAATCTGGCTTAAGGGCTTGGTCAATGATCTAGGTCTACATCATGATCAGGCTTTAGTATATTGCAACAGCTTGAGTGCAATATGCTTAACCAAGGATCAAGTCCATCATGAGAAGACGAAGCACCTTGATGTCAGGTACCATTTTTTGAGGAATGAGAAGAGAATCAGGGTGAAGAAGGTGGGAACATCTGATAATCCCGCTGATATGTTCACTAAGCCAGCTCCTGAGAGCAAGTTCCAACACTGTTTGGACTTGCTTTACATCACCGGCTGCCGTTGAGTTGCCCTGCGGGGCAGTCTAGGTCCTTCTTCAATGACCAATCTGAGGCAGAGGAACGTCTAGACACTTGTCATGGGTGCATCTGTTTCTGAGAGGAATTCATGTCAAATGTGGAGATTTGTTAATGTGCATTGAATCATCGTTGACCGGTGACGCATTGGGGAATCCGGGGGATAGTGCATGCCCCCGACAGTGGTCTTGCTGACCGGTCATCGAGTCATAATATATAGTTATTAAAACGACCTAGAACTCCAACTCATGTCAACCAAAACTCTCTTCAGTTTCCCCAATACTATCAGGAAGCCCAAACATGCATATATATTGTTGAAGTGTGCATGTAATTTCAAGCTATTTCTCAATCATTTCAGGCAAACGAGGGATGTGAGATAGCTACTAGCTAGTATATATACAACAAGTGTTTTTTTTTTTTTTTTTTAAACTATTACAAAAAAATTATGACTTGTCTAGCACAAGTCCAACATTACAGTAACAAAAAACAGCTGCTGAACTCCAAATATGAGCCACAACTGTAGCATATTAATTTGTTGTTCAGGATTAAAAAACAATAAACATATACTCCCATTAGTTTCTGCCGGCGGTGTTGAGCCTTCTTCTAGATGACCCCCCCACCTCTCAATTATATGTTAATTTTGCATAAAATATTTGGAGACGTGGTCTCCTGAATTCCTCACAACAATAACAAAAAGCATCAGGTCAGACGTCACAACATAATCCATTTTGGATTGACCTAAGAATTCTTCTCCGGCCGCTAAAAGGGCTTTCTAATACTCCGTAGGAAACCATTTTTACCGATAAGGAAATCGGTGTCGATAAGCTTTTTAAAGATAAAATTAGTTTATCGATATCGAAAGTTGGTACCTATATCGAATTGAGCATCTACTATACTAAAAATTTAGCAAACTAATTTTCTGAATAAAAGACTCACACCATGGATTCTTACGCGTTTATTTTAAATTTTTTTTTATCTTTTTTTCTATATATGTTGCAATCGATATAAATCATATATAAATCTTATCAATGCACATGCTCTAACTCTAATACTTAGTTAGCTAGCGCGAAACGAATATCAAAAAAAAAAATTGAGTATGTATTTTGGTTTCTGCATCTTCAAGCTGATTCAAGTAACAAAAGTACAGAAATTGTTTGGGGATTATGATTTATTGACTTCAAAATGGAATCAATGGTTTATAAATGCTTAGATGATCAGAACGCATCTTATCACTTCAACCTCAAATCGATTAGTCAGGATTTAAAATTGCACTCAAAGCAACATAAATTGTTTGGTGATTGGCTGGCCATGATACTCTTTCTAGACCATGTGATTTCTTTTCTATTTTTAATTATCTTGCCAATTTTCGAAATATATTTTTCTAAATGCTCAGATTGAAATTCAAACAGTACGACTCAAACTTAAACCTTGTATAAAATATTCCTTGACATATGTTAAAAAACTGATTATTTTTTTATATATAAAAAAAAACATACATGTTAACAAGTTAAAACTTTCAATGGGGAAAAGTTCTTCAAGAATAATATATTAAAAATTAAAGATGATTAAATTAATAGAAAATAGAAAATATATCAACACCATAAAAGAAATCAATATAACAATAACGTTTTGTATTTAATATCCACCTATTTGTTGTTGGATTGGTTCAGTTATAACTTGGTTTTCAAACAATCAAAAGATAATCTTCCTAAACAATGACAAAGTAATTTCACCTTTTCCACATGGAAAACAAGTTGTTTGGGAACAAATTGAAAGCCTCGGTATATTTATGCCAAACTCATTCTTTTTTTAATTTTATTTAAAATAAAATTATTAACAGGGAGATAGGAATTTTCAAATCAACAACCAGTTCGATCACTATATATGGTTTACTTATCAGCAAAATAAAATAATCCCTCCATTTAACAAGAAATATCATTTGATTTTTTTACACGTCTTCAATAAGATAAAAACTATATAAAATATTAATTTTTCATTAGTTTTTTAATATATATATTTATACTTATAATAATAAGTGTGAAATTATCTAAACAAAAATTAATATTTTATATAGTTTTTAGCTCTTTAAAAAAAGTGTTTCCTATATACACCGCAAATACTTCGTCGGATCCAACGTTGTACCAACATCGAATTCAACGTTGGCGGGCTCCGTCGGGCTTAGCAACGTCCATATGGACAATTCGACGTTGTTACAACGTCAATTTGGACGTTGTATGCCTATTAATGTCAGCAACCCCCATAAAAGGGGATGAGGACCTCATTTGAAATTAAATGCAACACAACAATTCCACATTTTCTTTCTGTTAGAGATGTGAATGAGACCAAAAGTGTCCCACATCGGAAAGTTGAACATATCAAGCCCTAGTATATGAGTCAGTGAGCTACTCTTTCTATTGTCAATTAGTTTTAGGATGGAACCCCGCTCGGCTTATGTGCTAGGCTACTAGCGCTAGGGCGCACCCGTGCACACGACCCCCAGTCATCGGTCCGAGTCGGACTTTGATATGGTATCAGAGCGGTTAGCCTAACGGCCCATGTCGATCCTGATCTGGGTTACCCAGTTGTCCAAGTCTCAACTAGATGGTCATTCCTAGTTGGACTTGTGGGGGCGTGTTAGAGATGTGAATGAGACCAAAAGTGTCCCACATCGAAAAGTTGAACATATCAAGCCCTAGTATATGAGTCGGTGGGCTACTCCTTCTATTGCCAATTGGTTTTAGGCAATGTTCTAAAAGGCGCTAGGTGGCCGCCTAGCGCCTAGGCGGTTAGGTGGGTGCCTAGGCGACGCCTAGGCGGACTTAGAACAAACTTGATTATTTCCTTATATTTTGACGAATAACACTTGTCAATAATTCATATAATGTACTAATAATCCATAATATCACTCATAAATCCAAATTTGTAGTAGTTAACTAACACTAAAGTAAACAAACGCAAAAGTACATGTCTGACTAACAACTCTAAACCTCCTAAAATCCAAAACTATAAGTTCGACTTAAAAGCAAATGCATCCCGACATGGGGCATAAAAAAAACCTAAGTCAACTAATCATATGCTTAGAAGCGCAAATTAAATAATCGTTGGACTAGGCGGTGCCTAGGCGGGATCAGTCGGGCCCAGGCGGTGCCTAGGCGGGACCAGGCGACGCCTAGGCAGGACTAGGCGGTTCCTGGACGAATTTCCGCCTAGAGGTCCGCCTAGGGTTAAAAATTCCTAGGTCCCGTTCCGCCTAGCGCCTAGGCGGCGCCCAGGCGCGATTTTTAGAACACTGGTTTTAGGATGGAACCCCGCTCGGCTTATGTGCTAGGCTATTAGCGCTAGGGCGCACCCGTGCACACGACCCCCAGTCATCGGTCCGAGTCGGACTTTAATACTTTCATTTCATGGAGCCGGTCTGTAACGGCCCAGGATTATGATTCCCGAGTTACGTTTCGAGGGATAAAACCCCTCGTTAGGATCTTGCGCTCCGAGTACAGGTTGAAGGTTTGAACCCGAAGATTTGTAGTTTAAAGCGGGATTTCGCACCCAAATTCGTAAGGTCCGTTGGAGACCCCAGGGTAAACCCCTGTGCCTGTCTTAAGTCTACAACGTGGAAAATCCATTTAGACATGCAACCAACATAAGTGAAGTTAAAGCAAAATACAATCCCAAAGGTGCCACGGTAGAGCCGGGACAACACAACGTAACAGAGTATAAAAGAGAGGGAGTCTAGTGGTCTCTCGAGCTCTCAATCTAACGCCAAAAGTCTGAACCCGCCAAGCATCCATATAAGCAAAGATAGCGGCTAACGGTTACCTGAATCTAAAAAAAATGAGGGGGATCTGGGTCAATCATCAGGCCACTCATGCGCGTGTGTAAACACACTCTGAGAGGCATATAATGAGCATCCTATTCCTGAGATGAAATGCGTAATGCAAAGCGGAACTTAAACAGATAAGCATACGAATAATTAAGTGCGGACATAAATAAAGAGGCGCGCAGCTACAAGAAATGCCAAAATAGCATGTCCCTCTAGGCTCATAAGGAATCCTCTAGCAACTCCCTTCAAAGGGAACTACCTCACCCACGGTGCAGGCCGTCCCTACGTAAGGAGTCTACTAACTATGAAGGGAAGACAAACAACGACACCCATATAAGGCCTAATGCTCTAAGAGTCCTATGGCGACTTATTACCAAAAAGCCTACCTCACCCATCAAGTGCAAGCAACTTTCTATAATAAGCCCTACTAAGATGACAAGAATAAAGAAGAATGTCACATCCAATAAACACCTATAATGGCCGTTTTCTAGAAAAGACATATAGCAATTCATATGGTTTCCTTTTTAAATCCTAAGCGTGATTCTAAGTCGTATGATGCATGGACACTAGCCTACTATATAACACCCAGTGCATAGAGCGCCCATCATGAGTAAGTTCAAAGAACTTACCTGGAGAAGCGCAGAATCCAAGCAATATAACAATCAAGCAAATCCAGGCAGATCAGAGATCACCTAGTAATCCCATAAATAACATAATCAGTCTAAGTTTAATTTATGCAAGGCACACAAGTCACATATGAAACATATAAGATATACATAAATATGATAACTCGACTGTCACATCATTATTAACATTATCATCTCGTCTTCAGTTCTCGTCTCGGATCATCATATCTCATAAATTAACATCTTTTTCAATTCAATCATAACATCATCCTCATCAGCTCATGACAACCTTCATACCATACTTAGCCAATTTCACATATTACTATTTCATACTCATACTTTTCATAAATATATATATATCATTGTCATCATCGGTAACCAATATTTACCCCCTATAATAAATCACCACAAGTCATGCTATTAGTCATCGAATAAGTCTTACTCTTAGGTTAGTTTCAAAACCATTTCAAATCCGAATTAAACAGTTAAGAATTCCGACCCTTGAAAATACTCGCTAAATTCCTTTTTCAATTATTTATTAATCGTTCCCGACCTTGAAATTCATTTTCCAAATTCTCTTCTAAACCGACAAGTCCAAATAATTTATGTTAAATCCCAAATGTTATTATAGATATCATATTTTAAAACACCATTTAATAAACACCCTTATAGAATATTTCTAAATCCTTTATGAAATAATTCATACCCATTTGTATTCGATAAAACCAACCCTTTATAAATCTCCCAAAATAATATTTTATCTCTTAAAACCTCAAATAATATTGTATATATATAATCCTTTTAATTACGCTAATTAGTTAAATAAATAAACGAATAACCCGAACCGAACCCATAACAATCCCATCCCGGTTTAAGTATTAAACACAATTGTCAAATGAAGAGGGCCCACCAGGCCACGTCGGCTCCATCTTCGTCCGGATTTCAACGAAGACGTCGTGCCCACCGGCCTGCGCTCGCCGGTTGCTCTCCCGCCTCTGCTCGCTCTTGCTCAGCCCGCCTCTGCTCAGCTCACCTCCGAACACTCGCTCGCATCCCCGCCCACTCACACAGCTCCCTCGCACTCGCCCAGGCCCGCGCTCACAACCCTCGCCCTCTCAAACTCGCTCATCCTCGCACTCACGGAGCCGTGCCCATCCTCGCCGGACCTCGAGCTCGACGGAGCTCTCGAGCCCTCCTGACTCCCCGCATTCAGCGCTCGCTCACTCGCCACTCGCCCACAGCCTGACCCAAAGACAGAATAGAATTGAAACAAAGGAAGGAAAGGCGGAAGCTCACCGAGGTGTTCGCGACTTCGGAGCTCTCGATCGGAGTTCTGGGCGTCTTCGGAGGCTCGCGATGGCTCATCGGACCGGAACGCGGCTCACACTCAAACAGGGGATAGAAGGGGACGGGGCTGCGGTGCCTCTCGTGGCGGCTCCGGTGGTGGCTCCGCTGCTTTTGGCGGCTCCGAGGAGGTGTCGAAGGTAATGCCTTAGTTGCTGCTCTCTCGAGGAAGAAGGAGGACGGGTGGCAATGGAGCTCGGTGGTTGAGATGGTGATGAAGAAATGGTGAGGAAGTGATGGTGACAATGAGTGTGATGGTGATGAATGTGATCGTGAGGGTGATGGGGTAAGGGGTGGGTTGAATTTGAAGGGCATGGTGAGGTGAGGGAGTGGTTGAGGATGGAGTGTGGAATTGGTTAACGTTTACTCGGAAATAATTTCCGAATACGTGAATTTCGAATCCCGCAATTAGTTCTCAAGTGTTAATTTCCTCAACTCTCGCTCTCTCGATCAATTAGATTTTTAAAATCGACAAAGATATTGCCATCCGATAATTATTTTGAATTTTCGAGGTAAAAGGATGAAATCGATCGTCAAAATTTTAAACTCAGGTCGGAATCCACTCTACGAGTTTTTTAAACCGATTAAATTTCATTTTTAGTTCTCTTTTTCCGAAAAATTAGGATTTGAAAATCCGAGCCTTTACATCATCCACCTCTAAAAACAAGTCTCGTCCCCGAGACTAAAATCATTTTAAAACAGGGGTGGAAGTTTGAAATCGGTGAGTCCAAGGATCATGTCATTGATCCCGTGAACACCTCATAAGTGCCCCTATGAGATCCTCACAGTACCGTTGCCGTGATCATAATATCCCCAATAGACCGTAGTAAGAATGTAATATGGGCCCCTACCACATCCTTACTCCGACTCTTTGGCCATATCATAACTCAAATACTTGTATCCACTTCTTGGGGTGTTATATTGAAAACTAGAGTCACATTAGTTTCTTAAAATTCAAGTTAGTCTCGTTTGAAATATCATTCAAAATTTCAAGTTCGACGTTAGTCAAAATCATTTCCAACTTCTCAGTTCATCCTACCATCCACCTCTAAGGGCTTATCCCATATTCTCTTCCTAGGTTTCAAGTCAGAATCAAATTTCAATAATTCAGCTTCTAACATTTCTATCATTATGCATCGTATATAGAATAACAATCACATCTCACGTTTATAGTGGGACATAGCACATCAAGGACGGTCGCATACAAAAACATAAGTAGCACATCATCACATCAACGAGGCTCATCACATCATATCACCAAAGATCTGCACACAACTACCAATCATAAGCACGAAATCAAAGAGATACCACTAATCATCCACCTCTAAGAATCCAACTCATACTAGTCATGTCACACCTGTCACTCTCGACAAACTCTTACGCAGAAGTCTATCTCGTGCTACTCCCAATCACGAATTACCAAAACCCTCATCACCAACGCATGTCCTCAAAGACCAACCTCTGATTTTACCTACTCATTCACTGGGCATACTAACTAGCCTCACCACATTTCCCCTCAACAATCCTCCCGATCCACTCCTAGCTCTCTCTCATCCACCTCTAGAACTACGCCCACTGCCTATACTCACACCCACTCTTAAGGTCACCATCATGGAACTAGTCTAGTCCTCAACCGCTACCTTCCTATCCTAAACGCTTACACCGCGCACCCACTACCTACTGACACTTCTAGCTAGGACATCCGTCTCAAAATCTCGACATACTAGCCCCACTCCCCACTTAAGACCTACCTGGAAACTCATATATACTCACAGACTACTATCTTCAACACATCACCACTCACTCGGCTGTACTCAAGCTAACGCATCATTCCTGCACCCCATCTTACACAACCAAAGTCCCAATCCGAACACTTCAATCCACCTGCCACTTTTCGACCCGTCTCACCGAAAAATCTCACGACTCAAGCTCAAGAATAAAGCACTACCATACATATATAACCCACAATCTATTTACTAGGAAATCAGTACATCAAGCATCGAGGCACACCATCATAGAAACAAGTTAGTTAGACAATCACTTGCCACCGGTTCAGCATATCAGTCATCGTACGCCCATTTATGTCAGCTCCGGTGCCACTTGTTCGTCGGTCCCTTCTTGCATGCCGATGCTCATCGGAGTATCGCAAGGGTTAGAAGTTACGAAGATAGGGGAGAGACAAGGGCGGACAACACAACTTCCTTAAGGGTTCAGACATGAACCAGGACTAGGGACGACAAGACCAAGGAGAAGAACCCAACCCGAGAGTTACAACGATGCCCTTGTAATTGTGGCACGCAAACACATAAAAAAAATAAAGAGATATCATCACATTATTTCACACTAGTATGCACCTATCTCAAGGAATATCGATTTACGCATTCATAACATGTTCATATAATCATCTTTATATGTGCGCAGAACAAGCTAGCAACTTATCATTTAATTCACCAATCATGCTTTGACAGACTAAGAACATGTATGCACAGACTGGCATGGGACATATATGGCCCAAGTTATGCAAGATCTAGCAAACATCACAGGATATCATATGCACGACTTATCACTCATTTAGATACACACATAAGCAAGTTATAATATTGCGGAAAGCATGCTAAGATTTACCCTAAAAATCATGCTAATTGTATGGCCAATTCATGCAGGGTTGGTATAGAAACTATCTCCTCACATACATCCATATTCGCATAGTAAGACTAGGCAGTCACACAATCATATAAGGGCCTATAACTCGGAGATATATGTCCTATATGATACTAGCAATATTCATGAAACATGTACACAACCATGAGGTCCAATTAGGTTAATCTGGCATGCTAAGTCATCCAATTCACATTTTAAACATGCAATGAGAGTTGACCACACTATCATGGACCTAGTTCATAGGGAGACAATAATCATGGGAATTCAATACATACGACACATACATCCACTCATAAGTGCAACCAAGCGAGGTACTAGACAAGTAATGCTGAATTATACCAATATAACATGTCATTAAATCACAAGGAGGCTATCATTATATCTTGGCAGAATTATCTAAGGGAAATCACCGACTCACCACCCCATTTCCCCGTGGGACGCTTGTATGACTCGCTGGGTAGCACACAAGGATATTCACGCTGTTTTCGAGAGAGGTGGGTAGAACTCGTGTTTAGACTCTTGTGGAAAGAAGACATGGTTGGCCATTACGTGGATCGAAAGGGATGACTCCATAAGACAACTCACTTCTATCTCAAAACAATCTAAATCCTCACCCCCACTAAAATACGCAGGTAACCCTCACATCCGACACGATTTCCGAAGGTAATTAGTTGACCGACTCAAATTTCCCGTGGAAGACCCCAACCGGAGGTAAGAGACTCGATGGAAGCATCGATGGTGAAATATAAAACATGACTCAAAACCAGGAGAGCGGATGCTTCTCGACCCTTGCTAACATGCCTAGGTGTTTTGGGGGGGGCGGGGGGGGGGGGGGGGGGGGGGGGGGGGGATGACAGGGTCACAACCATCATGGGGTTTGAATTATGTAAGGGTTATCCCGACAAGACAAGAATTCTGATTACATAAGAACAAGGCTTTCTCCCGCTATCCCGTTTGCACGGTTATTCAACACATGATTCAAGTCAAGGAATATTGATTAGTTCGCTATCCTAAGCACAATAGCACTCATCATGGAAGCAATCAACAAGATTAATATGATCCTCTTCGAGGAAGATCCGCCCTCGAGCCCAATTGCATATATGTATATATAAACGTAAGCATAGAGACGATCTATGCCGTCCTTCGGGGGACAGCTGGCCGGAGGGGCAAAAACCTCACGGCCTCCTAACTCAATACTCCAACCTCCGTGGTGTTCCTTGGAGTCTTCTAGGCCCATCTGTAAATAAAAACTAGTATTTTGCCTACCGTTCCCCGAGTTCTACATCCATAAGGGATGTCTATCGCTTTGATCTATACCCCCGAGATTGTTTCCCTTTTATTCATTTTAGGTTTAATTCCAATTAAATTCATTTAGCCCTTTTAAAAATATTTTCCAAAACCATTTGAAAACATTGGGCGATTTTCAAAACTTCTTCAACCTATTGTACTCGGATTGCAAAACCTCAGCTCTGATACCACCTTTGTAACGGCCCAGGATTATGATTCCCGAGTTACGTTTCGAGCGATAAAACCCCTCGTTAGGATCTTGCGCTCCGAGTACAGGTTGAAGGTTTGAACCCGAAGATTTGTAGTTTAAAGCGGGATTTCGCACCCAAATTCGTAAGGTCCGTTGGAGACCCCGGGGTAAACCCCTGTGCCTGTCTTAAGTCTACAACGTGGAAAATCCATTTAGACATGCAACCAATATAAGTGAAGTTAAAGCAAAATACAATCCCAAAGGTGCCACGGCAGAGCCGGGACAACACAATGTAACAGAGTATAAAAGAGAGGGAGTCTAGTGGTCTCTCGAGCTCTCAATCTAACGCCAAAAGTCTGAACCCGCCAAGCATCCATATAAGCAAAGATAGCGGCTAGCGGTTACCTGAATCTAAAAAAATGAAGGGGGTCTGGGTCAATCATCAGGTCACTCATGCGCGTGTGTAAACACACTCTGAGAGGCATATAATGAGCATCCTATTCCTGAGATGAAATGCGTAATGCAAAGCGGAACTTAAACAGATAAGCATACGAATAATTAAGTGCGGACATAAATAAAGAGGTGCGCAGTTACAAGAAATGCCAAAATAGCATGTCCCTCTAGGCTCATAAGGAATCCTCTAGCAACTCCCTTCAAAGGGAACTACCTCACCCACGGTGCAGGCCGTCCCTACGTAAGGAGTCTACTAACTATGAAGGGAAGACAAACAACGACACCCATATAAGGCCTAATGCTCTAAGAGTCCTATGGCGACTTATTACCAAAAAGCCTACCTCACCCATCAAGTGCAAGCAACTTTCTATAATAAGCCCTACTAAGATGACAAGAATAAAGAAGAATGTCACATCCAATAAACACCTATAACGGCCGTTTTCTAGAAAAGACATATAGCAATTCATATGGTTTCCTTTTTAGATCCTAAGCGTGATTCTAAGTCGTATGATGCATGAACACTAGCCTACTATATAACACCCAGTGCATAGAGCGCCCATCATGAGTAAGTTCAAAGAACTTACCTGGAGAAGCGCAGAATCCAAGCAATATAACAATCAAGCAAATCCAGGCAGATCAGAGATCACCTAGTAATCCCATAAATAACATAATCAGTCTAAGTCTAATTTATGCAAGGCACACAAGTCACATATGAAACATATAAGATATAAATAAATATGATAACTCGACTGTCACATCATTATTAACATTATCATCTCGTCTTCAGTTCTCGTCTCGGATCATCATATCTCATAAATTAACATCTTTTTCAATTCAATCATAACATCATCCTCATCAGCTCATGACAACCTCCATACCATACTTAGCCAATTTCACATATTACTATTTCATACTCATACTTTTCATAAATATATATATATATCATTGTCATCATCGGTAACCAATATTTACCCCCTATAATAAATCACCACAAGTCATGCTATTAGTCATCGAATAAGTCTTACTCTTAGGTTAGTTTCAAAACCATTTCAAATCCGAATTAAACAGTTAAGAATTCCGACCCTTGAAAATACTCGCTAAATTCCTTTTTCAATTATTTATTAATCGTTCCCGACCTTGAAATTCATTTTCCAAATTCTCTTCTAAACCGACAAGTCCAAATAATTTATGTTAAATCCCAAATGTTATTATAGATATCATATTTTAAAACACCATTTAATAAACACCCTTATAGAATATTTCTAAATCCTTTATGAAATAATTCATACCCATTTGTATTCGATAAAACCAACCCTTTATAAATCTCCCAAAATAATATTTTATCTCTTAAAACCTCAAATAATATTGTATATATATAATCCTTTTAATTACGCTAATTAGTTAAATAAATAAACGAATAACCCGAACCGAACCCATAACAATCCCATCCCGGTTTAAGTATTAAACACAATTGTCAAATGAAGAGGGCCCACCAGGCCACGTCGGCTCCATCTTCGTCCGGATTTCAACGAAGACGTCGTGCCCACCGGCCTGCGCTCGCCGGTTGCTCTCCCGCCTCTGCTCGCTCTTGCTCAGCCCGCCTCTGCTCAGCTCACCTCCGAACACTCGCTCGCATCCCCGCCCACTCACACAGCTCCCTCGCACTCGCCCAGGCCCGCGCTCACAACCCTCGCCCTCTCAAACTCGCTCATCCTCGCACTCACGGAGCCGTGCCCATCCTCGCCGGACCTCGAGCTCGACGGAGCTCTCGAGCCCTCCTGACTCCCTGCATTCAGCGCTCGCTCACTCGCCACTCGCCCACAGCCTGACCCAAAGACAGAATAGAATTGAAACAAAGGAAGGAAAGGCGGAAGCTCACCGAGGTGTTCGCGACTTCGGAGCTCTCGATCGGAGTTCTGGGCGTCTTCGGAGGCTCGCGATGGCTCATCGGACCGGAACGCGGCTCACACTCAAACAGGGGATAGAAGGGGACGGGGCTGCGGTGCCTCTCGTGGCGGCTCCGGTGGTGGCTCCGCTGCTTTTGGCGGCTCCGAGGAGGTGTCGAAGGTAATGCCTTAGTTGCTGCTCTCTCGAGGAAGAAGGAGGACGGGTGGCAATGGAGCTCGGTGGTTGAGATGGTGATGAAGAAATGGTGAGGAGGTGATAGTGACGATGAGTGTGATGGTGATGAATGTGATCGTGAGGGTGATGGGGTAAGGGGTGGGTTGAATTTGAAGGGCATGGTGAGGTGAGGGAGTGCTTGAGGATGGAGTGTGGAATTGGTTAACGTTTACCCGGAAATAATTTCCGAATACGTGAATTTCGAATCCCGCAATTAGTTCTCAAGTGTTAATTTCCTCAACTCTCACTCTCTCGATCAATTAGATTTTTAAAATCGACAAAGATATTGCCATCCGATAATTATTTTGAATTTTCGAGGTAAAAGGATGAAATCGATCGTCAAAATTTTAAACTCAGGTCGGAATCCACTCTACGAGTTTTTTAAACCGATTAAATTTCATTTTTAGTTCTCTTTTTCCGAAAAATTAGGATTTGAAAATCCGAGCCTTTACACGGTCAAACCCCCCCCCCCCCCCGCATTGATTTTTTAATCAAATGAGTTCGGTACCCAATGCCCCTGGAGGAGTCCGATTGTGCTTGCCGCAATCTAGAATACAGTGGCATTCATCCTTGTGCGCTGTTTCGGGTCGAGTGTGAAAATGAGACTCACATTTCTGCACACCCTTGCAGTTCGGGTGTGTGTACTGCAATCGTTTTCATCAAGGCATTCTTGGAGTGTAAATATTAAAATAAACTTGAATAGAAATTAAGCATAAATCAACCCTCATAATTCCTCAATTATGTCTTGAAATACGTAAACAAAACTAAAGAAAGGTTTAGACATTCATGGCTTACCTCAAAAACCTAGAATGAAATGAAGAAACTGTAAAGAGGTTGTTGTTGTGAAGTTGTGTCTGAAATCCTAAATGAACTAGCGTATTTATAGTTCTAGGGTTAGGCCAAAACCTTAGCTAAAAACTCTAAATTAACGTTCATGGTAAAACCGGCCTTAAGTGATAAGTTCAAATCTTTATAAGAAAGAAATAAATCTCCACGGATAAACTTCGTATGATTTGGTGTGGATCTAGACATATCCATATCGGCAGGCGGCGATCTTTAAGGCTTCCTAGATTCGTATCTTCTCCTCAGTCCTTTCAGCTTCGGCTTGTTCTTGTCTTAGCTCTTCTTGGACATGTTTACTCTTCATCTCAGTCATCCTTATAGCCCCAGCAACTCCAGGGCTCCAACATTTAGTTTTACTAAAACAAATTAAATGCTCCAGCATTTAATCCTCAGTAATATGAACGTAGCACTAGAGGAAAAAATAAATATTACTATAGAAACGCAGTTTGAAATCGCGTTTCTATAGTAACATTTAATTTTTCTAAAACAAATTATCATTAGGATAAAATTTGAACTAAAAACACGGTTTAAAACCGCATATCTTCTAATTTTATTTTAGGATTAAATTTTTATTTTATTTTTTTTCATGAGAAACGGTGTTTAGAATCGCGTCTCTCCATATGAATATGCTGGCACTCGATCTGGAAGGAGGAGAGAGGAATTACAAGGGTGGTTACATAAGAATTTGCAAGGAGAGAGGAATTCGCAGGTTCTCTTTAGAAATCAAATTGATGAGATCCACAACGCAATGCTCGAACACGGAATTGGACGTCGCCGACCTTGCCTCCGAACATGGAACTGGATCAGTAGCGGCAGTAGGACCCCCCGAAAAGTGGGGCGAAATTCCACACTATGAAAGTGTTGCATCATCAATTCATTAACAAAATAGCATTATAAAAAAAAAGCTCTCTTTGACCTATCTCGAGGGAAGTTATGTGATAATGGTTGGAAAGGACCTTTAGTCGCATACTCTCTCCTTACAACATCCCTAATTGAAGGTTTATAGTCTTGTACAGGCTTTCGCAATGCAGGATCACTAACAATCTTTCTGATTATCAATTCTAGCTTTTTTCCGAATTTGACTATGGCATCATCTCTCACACTCGGTCCGCTTAGAATCTCCTCACTACCATTACCAACATCATATCCATTATCAAAATCAACATCATCTCCATCAACAACCTCAACATCATCAATCAAAGCAGTAGGAATTGAATTATCCACACTTAACTCCACATTAACATTATCAACATTTGCAACTATATTGCGATGAGTGGATGAACCAACACTTGACTCTTTATTGATTCAGGCAAAATATTTATCCATACCGGATCCCTAATCATAATTCATAAGCAATGAAAATGGAAAAAAAAAACCGATTCCGAACACGGAATCAGATGTTGTCTGACCGCCTCCGTCGCCCTTGCATCCAACCTTGCCTCCGAACACATAATCGAATGTCGCCGCCCTTGAAAATTCATTCGGAGAGTCTCCGCCTTCCCAAACCTAGCACATGCAAATTCATCCGGAGAGACGCATATCTAAATTGTATTTCTCGTGTAAAAATAAATAAATAAACACACACACACACATATATATATATATATATATATATTTAATCATGAAATAATTTTTTTTTTAAAAAAAAGCGGTTGAGTTTTTAGTTTCAATTTAATCCCAATAATATTTTGTTATGTGGAAATTAAATTTTACTATAGAAATGTAGCCACGCGGGTTCAAACCGCATTTCTATAGTAACATTTAATATCTCATTTGGCGTCAGGTTCATCTAATTTATACAATAAACGCGGTTTGAAATGCATTTATCTAAAAAACCTGTAAAAAAATATATGAATATTTTGATAAATAAGTTAATATTTTGAAATAAAAATCTTGCTCATATCATCACCATTAAGTGCTTCCCACTATTTGAACACACAAATTTTGTCATCACCACAAGGACAACACAAGGGTTTTTGCTAGCTCCTCGGTATTGAGGTTGTCTTCCCCAATTCTTTCTCAAATAGCTTATCTCGTAGATCATCGAACTCCGCCACATATGGATTTTGATTATCTAGCACTTCATGGTTAGCAGTGAGGAGATATTCAACAACATTTCCAAAGGCGTCGGGCATGCTATTATAGGAACATATACATGACCAAAGAGAGATCATCAACCGAATCCACCTCCAGCTGAAGAGAATCGATCCAAAACACCCGAAACATAAATAGAAACTAATGCATTGATAATGAAAAGAAGTTACAACCAAAGCAAAATAAACAGAAGAGATTTGTAGCAACGATTAGCCTCAACGAGGATACCAACCACCAAGGTCAGAACCTAAAGGGCAAAGAGGCTACAAATCTCTCTCAACACAATGTCACTGAGTGTATTTGGATGAAAGGGAACTCGATCTATGCTCACAAAGGCCGGCTAGGAATGGAACCCTAGAAATCGTCTTCGGAGTCAAGAACAGAGCTATAGTAAGCAAGCACCTCTCTCACCTCTCAGATTAGGGTTTCATAACCCATATAAGGGAGAGCCAGGGCCGGCCCTTGGGGTAGGCCCAAGGGGCGGTCGCCAAGGGCCCCCCTACCAAGAGGCGGTTAAGTGTAATGATTAGACTTGTATTTGTCATGAAAATTGCCTATTGGAATTGTAGAGGCATACGGAAAACAACATTCTGGATCGAAGTAAATACGTGGTGTAAAAATGAACATATTCAGCTGCTGGCCTTAGCAGAAACCAAATCGGATACCATTCCTGAAGACAAACTCTGGAAATATGCGGGGTTCGACGAGGCTATCTGGTCGCCTGCAACGGGGCGTTCAGGTGGGCTTGGTCTATTATGGAAAACCCACCAACTCTCAAACGAAATCATCTCTGTTGAATTTCAATCACCACGTATCATTGGGCTGCGATATGAAAATTTAACAGACGGTTTCACGATTCTCCTTCTATTTGTTTATGCTCCACCAGTCCCCCATGAGAAAGATGTGTTTTGGGCATCTCTAACAACAATCGTAAATGATTCGGCTATCCCATGCATTGTCTTGGGTGACTTAAATGAAATTGCCTGTAGCGAGGACAAACTTGGAGGGGCGCAAACCCGGTCTTCTCGGTTTGCTCGCCTGCTTCAATTCAAAAACAATTGTTCACTCATGGATCTCCCTACCTTTGGGAACCCCTTCACCTGGAGAAAAAACGAGGAAGACGAGAATAATATCCGAGAAAAATTGGATCGAGTTCTAGTTCATCACGATATCCTTCATAAATTCCCCACGCTAATCACTAATAATGGAGCCTTTTCAACTTCGGATCATTGTCCAATTTCAATAACACTTGAAAGTAGTACCATCTACAAGGCTCCTCCTTTCAAGTTCGAAAATACTTGGCTCCAACGAAAGGATTTCCGTAACATCGTCAAACAATCATGGCGTGCATCTTGTCCTGGTTCAAGTATGTTTCAACTGGTCTTCAAACAAAAAATTCTTAAGAAAAAAGCTAAAGAATGGAACAAGCACACCTTTGGAAACATTTTTCGTCAATTACAAGAGGTTGAGAATGAACTACTTAAAATCCAGTCATTAGTAACGACAATTAACACACAAACAACTAATAGAAAAGAAAAATGTCTATTAAGGAAAAAGGAAAAGCTACTCCTATTTCAAAAAACATTCTGGAATCAAAGAGCTAAGACAAAACATCTTAGGCTTTCAGATTCTAACACCTCGTATTTTCACCGTGTGGCCTCCGGTAGAAGACATAGGAAACAAATCCGTAATATAACTACGTCTGAAGGTACTCTAATTATAGGAGAGGAAAATGTAAGGAACGAAATTAAAAATGATTTTGAAAAAAGATTTAAACAAGAGGCTATTGATAGTAGTCTTCTCGATGAAATGCTCAACCTAATCCAGCCTTCTATTACTACATCGGAAAATGAATTCCTTATTCGACATCCTTCCAACAAAGAAATTAAATCTGTTGTTTTCAGTTTAGGTAACAACAAATCCCCAGGTCCTGACGGAATTACTGCCGAGTTTTACAAGAAATATTGGGATATTGTGGGCGTCTCCATTATCAGAGCGGTAAAGAGCTTCTTCCACTCCGGAAAAATTCTTAAACAGATCAACCACACGTTCATTTCATTACTACCAAAGAGGGACAATCCTACTACTACCAGTCACTATCGCCCAATTAGCCTTTGTTCCACTCTGTATAAAATCATTTCAAAGATCTTGACAGAAAGGATCAAAACAATTATCGGTAAACTGATTCACCCTCTACAAGGTGCCTTTGTGTCTGACAGAGCCATCCAAGACAATGTCCTAATAGCTCACGAAATCTTCCACTCCTTCAGATCGCGTAAGGGTAGGGAGGGATGGATGGCAATAAAACTAGACATGGAGAAGGCGTACGATAGAGTATATTGGAACTTCATAAACAAAATTTTAGGAAAATTCGGGTTTCATCCTACTTTTATCACGTGGGTTATGGAATGCGTAACGACCGTGTCCTTCTCTGTGTTGGTCAACAACGGCCCTACAGATATGTTCTTCCCCTCCCGGGGCCTGCGCCAAGGGGATCCTCTATCCCCTTTTCTGTTTATCTTAGGTGCAGAAATCCTAGCTCGAAGACTCTCCGCTGAAGCAAATGTGGAAAATAGTACAATTGGCTTTTCCTTTGGCAGGAGTGGTCCTCGTGTTCCTTTTCTGTCGTTTGCTGACGATATTATTATTTTCTCCAGAGGCAGTGTTGTCGCTGGACAGAAAGTTAAAGATATAATTGATGCATATTGCAAAGTTTCTGGACAAAAAGTCAATTACAATAAATCTAGCTTCCAAGCCACAAAAGGCATTTCGAACTCTAGGATATCAGAACTTAGCAGTTGTCTGAGTATTACAAATGAAAATTCGTTGGAAAAATACCTCGGGTGTCCGATTATTAATGGTAGAGTAAACAAACACACCTTTGAAGATATCATATGTAAATCCAAAGAACAATTGAGCAAATGGCGCGCCAACGCTCTATCCCAACAAGGACGTGCAATTCTTATCAACACAAACTTGTCAGCCAAACCGTTGTATACTACGCAAAACTTTCTGTTACCATCAACGATACATAAAGAACTTGATCAGGTTAACAGATGTTTCTTTTGGAACAAAGATCTCCAACACCGCCCACTTATTAGCTGGAATAGAATATGCAGACCAAAAAAATATGGGGGGATCGGACTTAGGAAATCAAAGGAAATGAATGAAGCCCTTCAAATGAAATTACTATGGAAAATATTGGCAGAACCAATTAATGTCTGGGTTTCAGTCATTACACACAAGTACCTTCGTTCAGCTACAATCCTAGAATACAAGAAAAGAGGTGACTGCTCATGGCAATGGGCCAAACTGACAACTCTAATTGATAAATTTAAAACTGGTCTAATTTGGTCACTAGGAAATGGAAATTCTATCAAATTCTGGACGGATAACTGGATTACAACTTCCTCTCTGCAATCCAGGGAGGATTGCCCTCATATCAATAACATAGAGGACACCGTTAGTGAATACATTCTAGGTGGTAGATGGTGGACGGAAAAACTCAACAAGGTATTACCAAATGAAATAGTCAAGGAAATCATAGACATTCCACTTCCGGTTTCCCCTTTTGTGGACCGCCTTTATTGGTGGCCTGACAGGGACGGATGGTACACGACGGTGAGTGCTTACAAGTTAATCACAAATCAATCCGCTATGAACATTGACAGTAATGCTTGGATATGGTATTTAGATATTCCGCCAAAGGTTCAAAATTTTCTATGGAAAATTTGTCAGAATGGCCTTCCCACTTCAGCTAGGCTTGCCCAACGTGGAACCTCTATACCTTCCATTTGTAAATTGTGCAATCACGCGGTAGAAGATGATGTTCACCTTCTACTAGAATGCCCGTATGTATGCTCTCTCTTTCGCTTACCCACACACATAAACTCAACAATAGCCAGTATGATAAATCATTCACGAGAGATAAAACCTATCATGACCTTTCTAGGAAACAATCTTACCTCGACAGCTAAGGTGGATCTAGCCTTCTTGTGGTGGACGGTTTGGTACATTCGAAACCAACATGTATTTAGACAGGTCCCCATACCTCATAGAGACAATGCTTTATGTACTAGTAAAACGCATAAGGACAATTGGAGTAAAGCTTCTCGCTTCGAATACAGTTTGGAGGAGGACGCCCCCTTAGGCATACGAAACCCCAATCATATGCGAAAGAAAGAAGAGAAGGCCAACATCACATGGCGTAAACCTACCAAAGGTATTCTCAAGTTAAATTTTGATGGATCCACAATTACAAATAATGACAGCACTGCGGGAGCAATAATCCGAGACTGGGAAGGTCGTCCAATACAGATCTGTTATCAAAAACTAGGCAAACAAAGCCCTTTGAAAGCGGAAGCTCTTGCTCTGAAGCTAGGAATCCGACACGCTCTTCAACTTCGTATAGACAAACTTCACATTGAAGGCGACTCCATGATAATCATAAACCACCTAAACGAAACATCTAAATGTCCTTGGGAAATTGAACTGATTTTATCAGATATTAAACTCTTACTATCGACGTTGAAAGAAGTTTCTTTCTTTCATGTGCCCCGATTAGGCAATAGAGTGGCTGATAAGGTTGCACACCTTTGCCACTCTGCCTGGGGCGTCGATATTCACAACAATCTTGGTCTACTTGACCTCATCCGCAAGGATGCCTTCGGGTAGAGTCCGCTCACCCGAATTCTTTCCTAATCAAAAAAAAAAAAAAAAAATTAGACTTGTATTTGTTTCTTTTTTTTTTAATTTATGAGGAGGAGAGTAGGGGTAATGTAAAAATTAGAGTAATAATTAGATGTAAAAGTAGGTTAAGTGTAATGATTAAATCTAAAAAGACATGTATTTTTGACAAAATTTTATGGGTTAAAAAGACATGTATTTTGAGACGGAGGGAGTATTATATTTACATGTAATAAAAGATTTACTAAAATTTATATATAATAAAAACTCATTTGTGATATGACTTTTTAATTTATTCAATATTTTGAATCAACGAAAATGAGTGTAAAAAAGTATTCGTCTTTCAGTTTTTTTTATAAATGAAAAAACGGGTGGTTTTTAAGTAACAATACTTCAATAAATTTATTTAAGTGACTATAGTGTTTTTGGGGGATAAATTTACATTCATGTAAAAAGAATAGAATATTAAAAAAAATTACCTTTATTTCTCACTAGAAAACTCACGTATTTTTAATCGAACTTGTAAGAAAATATAATGAAATTTAGTAAATAAGTGTATTTGTAAATCTAAAAATCGTAATCTTTTGTTGTGTTATACGTAACGAGAGATTGTCACATTAGTCATACTCATATACTACTTTAAAGTCTATAAATTTTCCTTTTAGTGATAAAAATAAATTTTGAATTTAATAATGGTTAAATAAATTAAAATTTTGCATTGTTTAATAAACCTTTTAAAAAAATATATATTTATTTATTAAAAGACTCGTATTTTGCCTCGCCTCGAGCCCTAAACTCTCAGGGCCGGCCCTGGAAAGAGCATAAGCTGAACGACGTCGTTGCTCAAGCTCTCAGGAGATACACAAGATATCCGAGTGGGCTAAAAGCCCATGGATAGTTAAGATCATTTTTGGGCCAGATTGGCCCAAAACCAATACAATCAACCTTACAACATAAACATCCAATGTAACAACTCAGAATTACACAAGGTTAAGAGAAATGAGCCTAACACCAGTCTTCTAATGATAATTGGATCATTCATTGGGTCTTGATGTGAATCAATGATCGACTTGTGAATGTGAAAATCTCAATCAGTTTTATGAGTTATGCACGCATAATTATGTTATTTTAGACAAATAATTTTGCTTTTAAAATTTTCTGTTAAATCGCCGTAAGAGTTGTTTATAAATAATCTAATACAACATTTTCAGGCTTAGATTTTTGTTTGAAAATATAAGTCTTTTTAAGTTTTCTGGGTGTTGGGATATGTGCGTTGTTACTTTTTTATTTTTTTTCTCAAATTCTCTTGGTTGATGAGAGTTGTAGATAATTGATGAGAGGTGTAAATGTAATAAGTTTATGATTTTTATAATTTGTGTGGAAATACCTAAAATGACTTATATTTCTAAACGGATATAGTATAAAATGTAATGTAACTATCTTACTATAATTTTGGATTATTAAAATACAATTGGATACTTGGATTGCTGCAAATCATTCCATGTGGCTAAAATTAGTGGTTGCTTGAGGTCATAAGGAGAGATTTGATGTATACCCAACTAGAAAGGGTTAGAAATATATATCCATCAGAAATTGATATTGACATATCGAGAGGTCAAGAGAGTTAAGGGTATGAAATTGTCCCATTTAAAATAGTGGGAAATCATTATCTTCTAGGGGGGGGGGGGGGGAGATTGGCCGAGATCTTCCATACCCTTAATTAAGGGTATCATTCAAGAAAAAGGAACAAGTCACAAAACATGAACAAGTAATAGACACGTTTTGTGTATTTTAATTTACTGCACTCTTCAAAACTTGGAGCACAAGTAGATCGAGCTATATTTTTTTTCGTTTTTTTTTTGAATGAGGTAAGAATTTGATCTCAGATAAGCCTAAAACTCGATAGGTCGACAAATCGACAAACGGACTAACCGTCAACAAATAACATACAACATACTAAAAACACAAATATTGGCCTTTCATTAAGGAAAACAGAAGAATGATCAAGTTAACAAATATAGGCCTTTCATTAAGGAAAAACAAAAGAATGATCAAGGCTTACCATATAATTTGTAGATTTGAATAAGTGGGTCTCAATGAGTTTGAGGAGAAAATATTTAACATTGGATTAATTGAAATGAATGGATAAGATTTGCCCAAAATTTTAATTAATTTTTATTAATAATAGATGGAACTACATAAAAAGTAATTATATTGCCTCCGCATGGGAGGTGAATCTCACACTCTCACAAAATCCTAACTCATCTCAATTCTAACCGTCACTCTCTTCTTCTCTTCCTCCCGCTTGCATACTTATACCTATAGAACCTCGACCGCCATGACAAAAACTAGAAGAGAACATATCGAAGCATTTGTTTGATGCCAATAGGGTCAATCTGAAGATGTTTAAGACTCGATTGCAGGCCCGTTAATGGGAATCTGCAAAAGGCTCTACTAACCAGGGCCCTCAAAATTTTGGGGGGCCATATGTTTTTTTTTTAGTTTCCACCCAAGTGGGGGATCAATAGATATAGATTATTATGCATATACTAAACTGTGATAATTTTAGTGGTAAACAAGAGAACCAGATTGTTTGTATTTGTAATCGTACTTAGTTTATCTGATTTCTTGTTTGATTTACAACAATCCGGATCCCCTTTTATAGTGGAGGGCCAACTCCATAACCACAAAAATATCCCTGATTTTGGGGGATATTTTACCATAAGGTGGGATATTCACCACACAATAAAATATTACAACACTCTCCCTTGAATATTCACCTTATATCATGAATCTAGGGGATGTACACAAGTTTAATCTTATTATACGCATTGATGATGATGCCTCATTAAAAACCTTGTCAGGAAAAACTCAGTGGGATAAAAACCTGATCGAAGGGAAAAAGAGTGCAGCGCGTATAATTCTCCCTCTGATTTTGAAATGCTTAATGAGCTTCACGAAGCCGACTCATTCCGATCTTGCGCACAAGTTGCTCAAATTTCTTGGGAGGTAATGACTTGGTGAACAAGTCGGCGAGGTTCTCATCTGATCGGATTTGTTGGACTTCAATTTTCCCTTTCTTCTCAAGTTCATGAGTAGAGAAGAATTTTGATGATATGTGCTTAGTCCGATCTCCTTTGATGTAGCCTTCCTTCACTTGAGTGACACATGCAGAGTTGTCTTCGTATATCACGGTTGGGCTACCTTTGATGGACTTGATTCCAGATTCCCTCTGTATATATTTTATCACCGATCTTAGCCACACGCATTCTCTTCCCGCTTCGTAGAGTGCTATCAATTCGACATGGTTTGACGATGTAGCAGTCAGAGTTTGCTTTGTTGATTTACATGATATGGTTGTATCTCCATAAGTGAAGACATATCCATTTTGAGATTTAGCCTTGTGTGGGTCCGATAGATATCTTGCATTTGCATAACCAACAAGAGTGGCATTTGGACAGTTTTGATAAAATAAACCAAGATCATGTGTACCTCTAAGGTAACGGAACAAATGTTTAATTCTGTTCCAATGTCTCCTTGTTGGAGATGAGTTGTATCTTGACAACAAGTTTACAATGAAGGCAATATCAAGCCTTGTATTGTTGGCTAGGTACATCAAGGCACCAATAGCACATAAGTATGGTGTTTCTGGGCCAAGTATTTCCTCATCATCTTCTCGAGGATGGAATGGGTCATCGTGTATATTTAGAGAGCGAACGACCATGGGTGAGTTCAATGGATGAGCTTTATCCATGTTGAATCTCTTCAGAATTTTCTCGGTGTAATTAGAATGATGGACAAAAATTCCATCTCGTACATGCTCAATTTGTAAACCGAGACAAAACTTGGTTTTCCCAAGATCTTTCATCTCAAATTCTTTCATCAAGTACCTAGTTGTACTTGCAATCTCATTCAGGGTTCCAACAATGTTTAAATCATCAACATATACTGCAATGATGGAAAACCCTGATTCATATCTTTTGATAAAGATACATGGACACCTTGAGTCGTTCTTATATCCTTCCTTTTGAAGGTATTCACTAAGACGATTGTACCACATTCGCGGCATTCGCCCAGATTGTTTCAGTCCATATAAAGATCTCCGGAGAACATTTCCCGAGGCTTTGATTTGCAAGATTCAGGCATCTTTAGTCCTTCAGAGACCTTCATGTATATATCGGTGTCAAGTGACCCATACAAATATGCAGTCACGACATCCATTAATCGCATTTGTAGCTTTTCAGCCACTGCGAGACTTATTAAAAATCTCAAGGTAGTTGCATCAACTACCGGTGAATATGTATCTTCATAATCGATTCCTGGCATTTGTGAAAAACCTTGTGCTACAAGCCTTGCCTTATATCTTGCTACCTCGTTTTTCTCATTTCGTTTTCTCACAAAGACCCATTTGTAGCCAACTGGCCTAACACCTTTTGGGGTCTCGGTCACGGGACTGAAAACTTCACGCTTTTCAAGCGATTTTAATTCTGCTTGAATTGCATCTCGCCATTTAGGCCAATCTTTTCTACGACGACACTCTTCAACCGTTTTAGGTTCAATATTGTCGTCTTCAGCCATCTTTTCAGCTGCTACTGAAAAGGCAAATATTTCATCAACAATGACATTTTTTCTATTCCATTGCATCCCAGTGGACACATAATTTATGGAAATCTCATAATTGTCGATTTTTCTATCTTCTGCAAGAAGACTCTCTTTTTCATCTTCTTTAAAAAGATTCTCCTCTTCTGAGGAGTTTCCTTTGCCTTTCAGGCTATCCTCATTATAGATTTCTTTGCCTTTATTATTATCTTCAGATGGCTGAATTGTTATGAGATCACCAACATTACCTTTTTGTCTCCTCGTTTGTCTTGGTTTCAAATCTTTGGAACCAAGTGGTCTACCTCGCTTTCTACGTATAGTAGATTCATTAGCAATGGATTTATTTGGTAGATCCATAGGTACTTCAATTCTCGTAGGGGCATTTACAGCAGGTATATGTGACTTCGTCACTTTTGCTATATCAGTAAATACATCAGGCAACTGATTAGCTATGCCTTGTAAATGAATTATCTTTTGTACCTCTTGTTCAGATACTTTCGTTCGAGGATCAAGGTATGATAAAGACATGGCATCCCATGTGATCTCACCTTTATTAGGGTCCATTTTATTCTTTTCTCCCCCTAGAGTTGGGAATGTATTTTCATCAAAGTGACAATCAGCAAACCTTACTGTAAATAAGTCATTTGTTGTTGGCTCGAGATATTTAATAATAGAGGCGGATTCAAAGCCAACATATATTCCCAATCTCTTTTGAGGACCCATCTTTGTTCCTTGCGGTGGAGCAATTGGAACATACACTGCACATCCAAAAACCTTTAGATGTGATATATTTAGTTCCTTACCGGACACAAGTTGCATTGAGGAGTATTTATGGTATGCAGTTGGTCTCAACCGAATCAGTGCTGCAGCATGTAATACAACATGTCCCCAAGCTGATGATGGTAATTTAGATTTCATCAGCAATGGTCTGGCAATTAATTGTAATCGTTTGATTAACGATTCCGTGAGACCATTTTGTGTATGTACATGTGCTACTAGATGCTCCACTATAATTCCAATTGACATACAATAGTCATTAAATGCTTGGGATGTGAATTCACCTGCATTATCTATTCGGATTTTCTTTATTGCATAATCCGGAAATTGTGCTCTTAATCGTATGATTTGAGCAAGGAGCTTAACAAATGCGACATTTCTTGTCGACAATAAGCTTACATGTGACCAGCGTGTTGATGCGTCTATTAGCACCATAAAGTAGCGAAATGGTCCACATGGTGGCGCAATTGGCCCACATATATCTCCTTGAATTCTTTCTAAAAATGCAGGAGCATCGACTGCTATTTTATTTTTCGAGGGCCAAATGATCAATTTGCCCAACGAACAAGCAGTACAATTGAGATCACTTGTCTGTAGGCTCCTATTGTCCTTTAATGCATGACCAAATGAATTCTCAATAATTCCGTGCATCATTGTTGTACCTGGATGACCCAATCGATCATGCCACGGGTTAAACATTTTATGGTCGTCTAGACTTCTCCTAGACACCATATTGATCTCAAATGGACTTATATGAGTAAAATATAGTCCGGAGGAATAAGCTGGTAGCTTCTCTACCACTTCCTTTTTTCCAGATACATGTGCAGTCAAGCACAAGTACTCATTTCCATTTTCATTCATGGTTTCAATATGAAACCCATTTTGACGCACATCTTTGAAGCTTAACAGATTTCTCTGTGACTTCCTTGAGTATAGTGCATCCTTTATTATCAGCTTTGTCCCTCTTGGAAGCAAGAGGCAAGCCTTTCCTGATCCTTCGATCAACTTTGCCACACCTGATATTGTGTTGACATTTCCTTCATAGACTGTCAACTGAGTGAAGTACCCTTTGTTTTTCAGGATGGTGTGGGTTGTGGCACTGTCCACTAGACATTGCTCTTTATGATCATGATTAACTCTAGAGGAATTCATAACTTCAGAAATTGAGAAAACACACAGAGTTAATAAAAGCATTATATTACATGGTCGATTGAAATTAAAGTACACTAATATAATACAAGAACATCTCATATGACTCGGACAAGGAAATTTAAATTACACTACTATTATACAAGGACACTTCATAAGTCGTAGGCAAATAAACATTCAACTTGTTAGATACATAGGAACTTAGAAACTAGTGCCTTCATCATAAGGAAATCCATCACTAGTCTCGACATTGTTTGCAAACATATCTTCGAGATCAAGAGTGGGAATTTGTGGAGCATTGTTAGTAACAAAGTTTGCTTCCACATCCTTTCCCTTTTCCCTTTAGGAAGCTTGATACAGCTCACACAAGTGTTTAGCTGTACGACATACTTTGACCCAATGGCCAGTCATCCCACATCGATAACATTGAGACCTGGGTTTGTTTGGGGTTTCTATTGGACCCCTCTTGACCTTTTGCTTCATCCCCTTGGAGGAGGATTCTCCAGGATGGCCATGTTTTTGGGGAAAGTTACCTTTCCCATAGCCTTGATTGCGAATTTTTACGGCCATCGCCCCTTTTTGCGTTGGCATTCATAGCATTCACAACATTCGCTTCAGGGTATGGTTCCGCGCCTGGAGGTCTCATGTTGTGGTTCCTCATCAGGAGTTCATTATTTTTCTCCGCCACAAGCATCACATTAATCAGGTCAGAGTACTTTTTAAAGTCACACTGCCTGTATTGCTGCTGTAACAGCACATTAGATGCATGCATTATTGAAAATGTCTTCTCCATCATTTGCTCCTCGGTAATTTCATGGCCACATAATTTCAGTTTCGATGTTATTCGAAACACAGTGGAGTTATACTCCCTGATATTTTTGAAATCTTGAACTCGTAAAGAGTTCCATTCATATATGGCCATTGGGAGTAATATATTCACTTGATTGTCGTACCGTTCGGCTAAATTCTCTCATAATTCTTTCGGGTCATCCACCAATAAATATTCAGACTTTAAGCTTTCATGTATATTGTGGCGAAGGAAGACAATGGCCTTGGCCTTTTCTTGTGGAGTGGTGGTGTTATTTTCTTTGACGGTCTCTTCCAGACCATTAGCCTTCAAATGCGTTCAGGCATCCACCCTCCATTCGAGGTACTTGTCTCCTGACAGGTCCAGAATATCCAATTCCCTTTTGGTGATATTTGCCATAATAGCACTACACATAAAATCATATTGATTAAAATTAATTAGTGCATAAGTTAAAATTAATTAAATGTCAAAAGAATCATATACGTATACAATTCAAAACAGGGACGGACCTGAGTTTTCGATGGCCTGAGACGAAATTTGAAATTGGACCCCCACTACTATATAGTATGTATATACATATTCTATGATAGAATAAATGATTTTTGAAACAGTTTTCTAATATCAAAAACCATTTAAATGAAAGTTAAAATTAAAAAAAATCAACTAGGCCTCGTCTAACCAATTGGGGGTTGTCAAATAAAAAAAATCAAACGCCGATTTTTTTAAAAAAAAACAGGAATTTAAATTTAAAAAAATCAACAAAAGTTAAAATTATTGGGGGAAAAGTTTAATAAAAAATAAAAAATAAAACAAAGGAAGGGGGAGAGTTGAAAAAATTAAACGCAGAAAAATAAAACAAAGGAAGGGGGAAAGTTGAAAAAAAAAACGCAGAAAAATAAAACAAAGAGAATTTCTATCCTTGGACTTCGTAGTCGATCAAATAAGAAACTTATCTGCTTCCTTAACCAATTGGGCTACTATAATTTCATGTAATATTAGGGATCATCTAAAAGTAATATAACAAAAACTAAATTTATGGGCTCCTTTACAAATATACTATTTATATCCTTTTGAATCAGGGCCGGGCCTGAGGCGACGGCCTGTTGGCCTCGCCTCAGGCCCGGCCCTGATTCAAAAGGATATAAATAGTATATTTGTAAGTCTTATAAGTCAAAGTAACGATTATGCACCCATTATGTCAAATAGTAACACATATGCATAGTCCATATACTATAGTTGATTTGAATAAAAGGAATGACTACACACCTATATATTATATATATATACATGTACGTGGACTTCGTATGCTACACCAACAAAAGAGTAAGTCAAGTAATAATATATATTTATATCATGTATTTCGTGTGTGTGTGTGAGAAGTAATAGTATATATTTATATCATGTATTCCGTGTGTGTGTGTGGACTTTGTATGCTACACCAACAAAAGAGTAAGTTCAAGTAATAGTACTCCCTCTGTTCGGCAAAACTTGTCGTTTACTATTCATGCACGCTTTTTTAGAACGATAAAAACTATATAAAATATTCATTTTTTTATAAATTTTTTTTAACAAGTTTGTACTTATTAATAATAACTACGAAGTTGTTAAAAAAATTATTGAAAAAGCGTGCATGAATAGTAAAGTGTCAAGTTTTTCCGAACGGAGGTAGTATATATTTATATCATGTATTCCGTGTGTGTGTGTGTGTGAGAGAGAGAGAAGTAATAGTATATATTTATATCATGTATTCCGTGTGTGTGTGTGCGTGTGCGCGTGTGCGCGCGTGTGCGTGTGTGCGCGCTACACCAACAAAAGAGTAAGTTCAAGTAATAGTATATATTTATATCATGTATTCCGTGTAATAGTATATATTTATATCATGTATTTATAGTGTGTGTGTGATTTGAAAAAATAATGATTACACCATCACATGCAATTTGTATAGAGTATGTATGCACATAGCCACATAGTATGAAGCTAATATGGATGCACACTGTATTGTCAAATCATTCATATCAATATGAACACAATTCAACCGGTTTCAATTTAAGAATGCAGATATAATAGTAGCAATTTTATACAATTGTAAAACACTCAACAATTTATCCGTAGAAGATGTTTCACTCATTCAAGAAAATCTTCTTTTGTAAACACTTCAAAAACTTTCCTAAAAGAAAACTCATCTTCTTTTCCAATACCCCGTATGAAATTTTCCAAAAGAAGAACAAAAGCATTCGAAGATCATTTCTTAAGAGGTAATTGTTGTGAGCTGAATCTACCATGTTTTACAGTTACTTTTATATCGTTTTCTGCATACATTTCATGAATTTGGGCTAGAATAGTACAGAATATGTGTAGTATATGTTTATTTGCAATATATGGAGGTGTACACAAGTTTTTGCTATATTTCGCAGAAATCGGACGCGCTTTGGAGCTTAAAGGAAACTAATGGAGAAGCTAATAATAGTGCAGCTGGAGAAAAGGCCATTTTTCACCATTCTTCGTTCTGAATCAAGCTTTGATGTCTTCATGAGAGTTGTAGCCCTCGAAAAGAGCTTTCCAACGCATGGTCATATGCGTCAATCCGACAAACGAGGACTCGGGAAAGTGCGTTTCAAGAACAGAGCAGAAAGCTGAGAGACTTACTCGATATCGAGTAAAACAACTCGATATCGAGTAACCCAGATCGAGTAAAGACCCCAGAAATCGACAAGAGAAGCTGGGAGCTGGAGCAGGTTAGTCGATATCGACAAGAATTAGTCAATATCGAGGAACACCCAAGTCGATTTCCATGTCTGAACCCGAGATCGACGAAGCTGAGCTGGGAGCCGAGCAAGCCTTACTCGATATCGAGTAAAGTGCTCGATATCGACAAGATCAGCACCACATGTCCGAGCCAGTGTCGAGGAGAGTTACTCGACCAAGCCAGAAGCTGAAGTCGACGACGGCGTTACTCGATATCGAGTAAACTACTCGATATCGAGGAGATCTTTTCTAGGCCGCGTTACGCGGTGAGCTGTCCCTGTCGAGTTGGCTTGCTTGGGAGCGAAGGAGTCCGATTCTATCCACATCTATCAAGTTTTATCAAGATCCATCAACTCAATGGAAGATTTACCTACTTTAGATATATTTCCTTTTTGGATTTATTTCTTTTATCCCATGTTTTAATCTTTAGATAAAAGATAGATAGAATTAGATATAGATATAGTTTTCTTTCCTAGATTAGCTTGGAATGAAGGATATAAATAAAGCCCTAGGGGGATGATTTTCATTCATTCAAGTCAAGTCGTCTTAGGGTGCAAGGAGAGGAGGAAGAGAGAGAGGAGGGAGAGAGAGAGAGAGAGAGAGGAGGAGGAGGAGGTGAGAGAGAAGGAGAAGGAAGGAGACGAACGGTTGTAAGTTTTAGTTTATTTTATGTTAAAGTTAATTTTTTTTATTATGGTTTGTTTCTAATTTCCTTCTTCTAGGGTTGGGGTGATCCCAACATAGATATGTGTGTTTGATTTATAAATTTATGGATTTGTATGTCTTTATTATCATCTACCTATGTGTTCATCCTAATTAAGAAAAGGTAGTAACACTTATGGTTTATGCGAAAGCCTCTATATTCCTATTTGTTAATAACGAAAGTTATTTGATGTAAAGCATGCATCTTTATGTGATTATAATCTACACATATGTTTATTGTTGTGGTGATCCCTAACCTTGGAAGTTTGCATCTTTATTTATTCGGCACATATTCCACACGACATCAAACCACCATTTCCCCTCCATCCCTCGACATCGACCCCTCTATTCTTTGTCGACAACCACCCTCATCACCTTTTCCCGCTATCCCTGAACCCCAAAACACACTAAACCTTGAACCGCTAACTTCTCTCCTGAGGACGAACCTGACTCCACTATCTTATAGCGGGGTCTTGACTATAAATTTATTTGGTCGAGAAACCCTCTCGTCAAATTGGCGCCGTTGCCGGGGAGATATCAATCGCGCCTAGTTTAATTGTGTTTAAGGTTCATAAAAGCCCATCCCTTTTTCTTACCCTTCACATACCCTACCACCACCTACCTCACCGGTACCAACTGGGTGCCAAGCTTTTGCCATTAATTTGTATTCTTGATTGTGATTTCAAAGCTTAGGTACAAAGATGGAAGACTTTGTCGAAGGGAATCCTGCATGGGAAGAATGGTATCAAGATTTAAGACGGATAAATAGGATCGCAGTAGAGGAGTCACGATTAAGGGAATTAGCTCGGCTGGAAGACGAAATCCGAAGGCTTGAGGCTTCCATTCAGTCTAAAGGACCATGCCCTCCTCTCGACGAGCCAATTGATCCACTCAATGTCGACAACCAAGTATGTCCTTCCTCGAATTTCATTCCTACTTTGCTACCTATTGTTGATGAATCATATGAAGGATCCCAAGAAGAAGAAGCACTAGAAGAGAAGAAGTTGGACATTGTTGCCCAGGGCATTCCAAGATCGCTTTTACCTTACAAAGTGAAGGCTATCCCCAATGATTTTGAGCAACCGATGTTCATATTCAAGTATGAGGTCCTAGCAAAGTGGCATGAAACTCCATAAGATGAGGTGGAAATATCTCTTTTCACTCCACCGTTTTGCTGTGGTGGAGATGTGCAAACAAATCAACCAATAAAGCGGAAGAGGTATGATGATGAGGTATGTATATTTTCTTTATATCTTCCTTTATGCATGCCAGCTGGAGCCCAGGAAGATGAATGGGTGAAGCCATGGAGCGTTCACTCGGGGAGGTTTAAGCTTCTCCACATGATGCCCCCGGATGACATTCCACGCTTCCCACCACCGGAGGAACCACCAGATCCACCTATACCTCTGGACAAAGATGAGCCAGGCTAATGCTTAATAGAGAAAGTCGGTCTAGCGACTATAAAATCTAGAGCTTGTAAATAGACATTTATTTTTGGACATTGTTGCTTTTGTTTCTGGTTTTGAACTTTTAGTTTTTCTATTCTGGGTATTTCTCTTCTACATTTTTCAGGTCCAAGGGGATAGAAGCAAGCTAAATTCGGAATAGGCCCATCAGCATTTTCACTCGATATTATGAAGCCATGCACACCTGTCTAGTGAGTTTCTTTCTTTACCCTTGTTTTTATACAGTGAGGACACTGTAATGTTTAAGTATGGGGTGGGGGAAGAGCTTATTTTATGCATATTTGATTTATTTAACCATATTTGTACATTATTTCTTGAATTACTTATACATGGCTATTTTGGAATTCATTATTAATTTATGTGCTTATATGCATGATTTCCAAAATTTAGAAAAAATGCCCCCCATTGAAATTTTTTATAAATGTCATGGAAGCTTTATTGAACTCGCCGATGCAAAATTGGATTCATTAGAGATATAGCATGAAATTACCTAGTAAAGAGAAGTCACAATGAAGTGCATATTTTCTTGAATACCATGAAAGGAGGTAAAATTTGAAGTTGTTTTTGACATGTTGCATGATAAGATGATGGAGGACTTTATATTTCCATATAATTCTCATATTGTTATTCCTAGCCTTACCTATGCTTATGCATCACAAAAGCCATATTATGCCTTATTTCATATATTGCTCCACATGATTTAAATTAGGGGTGGGCACAAATCCCGTAAATCCCGATCCCGTCCCGGTCCCGTCCCGATCTCGTCCCGATCCCGGTGGAATTTAGGACAAAATAGTGAATCCCGTCCCGCAAAAATTATGCGGGACGAAACGCGGGACGATCCCGGTGGGATCCCGCAAATCCCGTCCCGTCCCGCATATAATAATAATAATAATAATAATAATAATAATAATAATAATAATTTTTATAATAATAATAATATTATAATATTATAGAATAATAATAATATATTATTAGTATTATTATTTTGAGCAAATATTATTTATAACTATAATAATAATTTTCAATTTTTAATAATAATAATAATAATAATAATAATAATAATAATAATAAATAATAATATTATAATATAATTTAATAATATTATTAATTTATAATAAAATTATTATTATTATTATTATTATTATTATTATTATATTATTATATCATATTATATTTTTTTCTTGTAAAGTATAATTATTTTATAATAATAACAATAAAAATAAGTAATATTATTTTATTTTATTTTTAATTATAACGTGGGATTATTTTATTATTATTATTATTATTATTATTATTATTATTATTATAATAAAAAAAACAGATTACAAGAAATTAGTGGGCAACCGAGATACTATCTGGGCACCCACTCCTTTAGCGATAACAAAGCCAAGTCTAGTAAAAATATAACGTGCAGCACGAGCCCTAGCATCCTGAGATACCGAGAATTTATGAATCCGCTTCAGCAATGCAACCGCATCTGTATCCAACTCCCCCAATGAAGAGAATGAGAAGGGTAGGAAACCATAACCAGCCGCCGTACACAAATCTCGATACTTGACACACTTACGTCGAGCAGCATCAACAACAGCACGGCGAGGCATAAAGTCAGAAATCCCAGATTGAGTCAATGGGGAGGATCCAGTCAAATCGACACACACATCCCGCCCATTTAGAGTTACAAGAGGCAAATAGCTAATTAAATACGGTATTCTACCTAACTATCAATCGATAATTAGACAATATTGGTAAATCTCGTCTCAATTCCTTTCCGTCCTGATCTAGTAAGATAATGTAGCCAAATATGTTGAACATTATAATTAATTATACAATCATTGTATGAATTAATAATAGTATTATAATATTAATATTATTATTATTATTATTATTATTATTATTGAATAATATAGTTGAGAATAATACCGTATTCAACATATTATACTAAATAATGAATTATGAAAGCATTTTTCACTTTGCAAATTTATATAATATTTTATTATTTTTATATGCGGGACAAGGCCCGTCCCGTCCCGATCCCGTCCCGTCCAGGCACCATCCCATCCCGAAAAAAAAAATGTCAATCCCGTCCCGAAAAAATTTCGCGGGACGAGTCCCGTCCCGGCCCAATCCCGTCCCGTCCCGTCCCGTGCCCACCCCTAATTTAAATATTGCACATTCTTTACCTTATTTCCTATCCGGAGATTATGTTGAGAATGATGTCACATTATGGAGATTACTATATGGTTTGTGTTGTGTTGTTATATATATGGAGTTTGGCAGAAAATTTTAAAAATATGGAAAATTTAATGAGTGAAAGAAAATCCGATCGCCTCAGGGGATAAAGGTAGATCGACCATGCTCGCTGAGATAATAGTTTGGCGAGATGGGACACACAGGTGAGGAGTCCAAAGCACTAAGTATCCGGGGCCATTCATGACACCCATGTTTGCGACTCGCAAGAAGGCAGTGCTGAGGTTAGAGAGTTAAAAGCATTATTATTGGAAAAAAAACATTATGAAAGGTGATGAATCTTATGAAAAAGGAGTATGGTATGAAAAGTTTGGAAATACTCCATTTCCCCGGATTATAAGCACCACGTTGCCAAATATTGCCCACCTTTTAGCCTTTTACCAATCTTCTTCTTATTTGAGCTTAAATTAAAGTCCTCTTGATTATTAATGCTTTGTCACGAATGAATGTTTTGCATAACCCTCCTTTTGTGAGTAGATGTTGCTTTTTAATTGCACATGCATGGATTTGTGACACAAGTACCTGTTCGAGAATGGTAATTGATTGCAGGGTTATATAAGAATGAATCTAAGATGTTGAGAGTCTTAATTTCTTCCCTGAATGACAAATAAAAGTATTGCTTGAGGACAAGCAAGCTTAAGTATGGGGTGTTTGTTGTGAGCTGAATCTGCCATGTTTTACAGTTACTTTTATATCGTTTTCTGCATACATTTCATGAATTTGGGCTAGAATAGTACAGAATATGTGTAGTATATGTTTATTTGCAATATATGGAGGTCTACACAAGTTTTTTTGTTATATTTCGCAGAAATCGGACGCACTTTGGAGCTTAAAGGAAACTCATGGAGAAGCTAATAATAGTGCAGTTGGAGAAAATGCCATTTTTCACCATTCTTCGTTCTGAATCAAGCTTTGATGTCTTCATGAGAGTTTTAGCCCTTGAAAAGAGCTTTCCAACGCATGGTCATATGCGTCAATCCGACGAACGAGGACTCAGGAAAGTGCGTTTCAAGAACAGAGCAGAAAGCTGAGAGACTTACTCGATATCGAGTAACCCAGATCGAGTAAAGACCCCAGAAATCGACAAGAGAAGCTGGGAGCTAGAACAGGTTAGTCGATATCGACAAGAATTAGTCAATATCGAGGAACACCCAAGTCGATTTCCATGTCTGAACCCGAGATCGACGAAGCTGAGCTGGGAGCCGAGCAAGCCTTACTCGATATCGAGTAAAGTGCTCGATATCGACAAGATCAGCACCACATGTCCGAGCCAGTGTCGAGGAGAGTTACTCGACCAAGCCAGAAGCTGAAGTCGACGACGGCGTTACTCGATATCGAGTAAACTACGCGATATCGAGGAGATCTTTTCTGGGCCGCGTTACGCGGTGAGCTGTCCATGGAAGATTTAGTTTTCTTTCCTAGATTAGCTTGGAATGAAGGCTATAAATAAAGCCCTAGGGGGCTGATTTTCATTCATTCAAGTCAAGTCGTCTTAGGGCGCAAGGAGAGGAGGAGGAGGAGGAGAGAGAGAGAGAGAGAGAGAGAGAGAGAGAGAGAGAGAGAGAGAGAGAGAGAGAGAGAGAGAGAGAGAGAGAGAGAGAGAGGGAGAAGGAAGGAGACGAACGGTTGTAAGTTTTAGTTTATTTTGATAGATGGATCTTGACATAGATATAGTTTTCTTTCCTAGATTAGCTTGGAATGAAGGCTATAAATAAAGCCCTAGGGGGCTGATTTTCATTCATTCAAGTCAAATCGTCTTAGGGCCCAAGGAGAGAGAGAGGAGGAGGAGGAGGGAAGAGAGAAGGAGAAGGAATGAGACGAACGGTTGTAAGGTTTAGTTTATTTTATGTTAAAGTTAATTTCTTTTATTATCCTTTGTTTCTAATTTCCTTCTTCTAGGGTTGGGGTGATCCCAACATAGATATGTGTGTTTGATTTATAAATTTATGAATTTGTATGTCTTTATTATCATCTACCTATGTGCTTAATCCTTTGCGACAATCGAGGACAATTCCTTATTTGCAATTATGAAGCGAAAGTGAATTAATTATGAATTTGGATAGTAATTAGGCTTTGCTTGCAAAAGTTGGTTCATCCTAATTAAGAAAAGGTAGTAACACTTATGGTTTATGCGAAAGCCTCTATATTCCTATTTGTTAATAACGAAAGTTATTTGATGTAAAGCATGCATCTTTATGTGATTATAATCTACACATATGTTTATTGTTGTGGTGATCCTAACCTTGGAAGATTGCATCTTTATTTGTTTTATTTATTCGGCACATATTCCACACGACATCAAACCCCCATTCCCCCTCCATCCCTCGACATCGACCCCTCTATTCTTTGTCGACAACCACCCTCATCACCTTTTCCCGCTATCCCTAAACCCCAAAACACACTAAACCTAGAACCGCTGACTTCTCTCCTGAGGACGAACCTGACTCCACTATCCTATAGCGGGGTCTTGACTATAAATTTATTTGGTTTAGAAACCCTCTCGTCGGTAATTATCAGTGAGAGATTATCTTCCAAATTTTATATCCTCCTCATTTGTCTGCCCTATCCTCTAATTATCGGTATAAAATCTTTCTACCTCTTTCACTTTTTCCCTTTATATACTCCCTTATCCTTCCACTTCCATCCACCACCACTCACATTCATCCTCCTCGTCTCCCTCTCGTCGATCTCCCCAATTTTCCGGCACCGTTCCCATTTTCTGATCCGAAAAAATGACCGATACCGACCGGATTTTACTAAAAATGTTGGCTAGTGGGATGGCGATAGCGATTTTGGTGGTTTCCTTCGTTGTGTGGGTGGTTAAAAACTGCCAGTGCTCCTAAGAGCTCCGACGAAGGTTCCGGTGAGGCGAGGCTCGAAGGTGAAGTTAAAAACGGTATTGTATTATGTAATTTATTAGCAAATCTCTTGCAATAAGCTTAGATCTACTAATTTTGTTTTTAAGTGAAGGGTTTAAAACTCGATGATGAAACTTCCCGTATTTTATTTCCGAAAAACTTCGGTTTTGTATAAAAACTCATGAAACCGTGTTGAGCCTTTTATGTGTTCCATGTTTTATGAGTTTTGAAAACGGATCTGAACAAAAATGATGTAAAACGGAAAGATCTGAGAGTTTTTATGTGTTCAATGTTTTATGAGCCTTTTATGTGTTCCATGTTTTATGAGCCTTTTATGTGTTTCATGTTTTCGTTGTTGACACCGCCAGTTGATCATGACGTTGAGGGAAGTCAATCGGCGGTTCATTCGGCGGCGCAGGTGGATGTACGAGGACCTGGGGCGGGAGTTGATGCAGGAGCGCATGAGTTGTACGATCCTTTTGTGGAGCCTGGCAGTCCCCATCATCAAGAGATGCGAGGAGACCGGGCGGGACTTGTCCCGGTGCATCGTGCAGAGACGGGCCGATGCCAGCAAGATGAGGGTATTAGTTCAGGGCATGCTGGGCGGGATGATCAGGCGAGCGGCTCAGGGGCAGCTGGCCCCGAATGGTCAGGGGGGCCTTCTACCTTGTCACTTCTGAGAGATTACCCGGCACACATTGCACAGGTCGTTTGGAGACGGGAGGAGATCGCCTCGAGGAGGGTATTGCACGTGCAGAGACGGGGACAGTGGTTGGGGCGTGTTGAGGCGTTGCTGGAGGTAGACGAACATCATACATGGTTTACTGCAGTTAGGGCTGGGCATAAATTGGATCGGACCGGGACTAAACCGGAATTTACGGTCTTGGATCGGACCGGAAGCATTACGGTCCGGCCCATGGTCCAAGGATTTTTCATTTCCGGTTTCCGGTCCAAACCCAGGACGAGACCAGAATTTCCGGGTCAGACCGGAATTGGACCGGGTTTATATATATATAAATTAGGTGCTCTCTCCTCCGACTACTCTCACGCAACCTCTCTCTCAATCTCTCTTCTCCGTACTCTCACACATCCTCTTTCCAGTAACTCACGCAACCCCCCCCCCCTCTCTCTCTCTGTCTCTCCTCCGACCACTCTCTCGATCTCTCTTCTCTTCGGTCTTCTCGTTGCTCGGTGCTCACAGAGTCGCAGTAATCCTCGCACTAGCCGCTCACTCGCGCCTAGTCGTCGTCGCCCTTCGCCGCCATCCATCGCCAGTTCGCCACTGCCCTTCTCCCCCACTCATCAATATCAGTCATCGCCCTTCGTGGCTTCACCACCGCCCTCGCCCTTGTTCATCCATCGTCAGTAGTCATCCGATATTCCGATCTCTCTCCCCTTTTTTTATCTATCTCGTCCTTATTTGTAACTCTGTAAGGTCGATTTTAGTTTATCTCGCCCCAATTTCAGATCTAGGTTAGAGAAATTTTTTCAATTTGTAGTTTAAAATTTTCAGATCTAATTTCGATTTTAGGGTACTTTAGAAAATTTTCAGATCTAGTTTCGATTTTGTACTTTATGGATTTTCATATCTAAGTTGAACAATTTTATTTTATCTTTAAAATCACTATTCTTTGATCTAAGTTGAACCATTTTCTTCAAAGGGATGAATGAATTCATGGATGAAATGATGAATGCGGGGACCATGTATTTTCACTTGAAATAGGGTTGTGCTGCAATTTTTTTTTTTTTTTTAATTCAAGTGCAAACAGAGGAAGTGAAGGTCCAAATTCTCCAAACGGTCCACGGACCGAAAAACCCGGGTTCATAAATTCCTGTCCTGGTCCGATTCGCGGTCCATGTTCCCAGAGTTTCCGGTCCATCGGTCTTGGACCAGACCGAAAATTCCGGTTCGGTCCGATCCGATCCAGACCAGAAGCCCAGCTCTAACTGCAGTGCATGACATCAGCCTATGGGAGCTGCGAGACTTCCAGTGGGAGTTTGTGGATCACAATCTCATCAGTGCATTCATTGAGCATTGGCATCCGGAGACAAACAACTTTCACTTCGCATGGAGAGAGGTCACTGTCACCCTGCACGATGTCTTTTTTATACTTGGGTATGGGATGGACGGGGAGGATTGTTCGGCCGTGGAGGATTTGCTCGTGGGGAAGGCTCGTGTTGCGAAGTTTTACGGGCTCACCGTGTAGGAGCGGAAGAGCGCCGACTCCCATGGAGGTCCTAGTGTGACAACCCTCATTTCCGACTCAACCCTGATATCTCAGCCCTGATAACTTTCAAGAAGTTTCACTTTTTTTTTTACTCACCGCATATGTTGGCGGTGGGTGCTGCTACCGGTCCGGTCCGGTTCATAATTCAACTCCTGATTATGAGTGACCCAATGCCCACCGCATACGTTGGTGGTGGGGTTCAAACGGAACAGAGTATCCCACTGTTTAGTAAAGCTAGCGGTGGGCTCATATACCCATTGCCCCACTGCTATGTATGTCGGTGGCCAATGGGATCCACCGCCACCTACGGTGATGGCCTTGTTGACCGTCGTTAAAGCCACTGCCAACATATGTGCTGATTATCCCGGTCCGAAAACTCGATTTCGGACCCATCCGGATAATATACAGTTCGGGCTTCGGGTCTAGAAATTCAAATTTTCAATTTCGGTCCAAAAATCCCGAAATCTTCGGTTCCGGACCGAAACCGTTTTTTTTTTAAAAAAAAACTACACAGTACTGTAAACTTGTAAAGTATGTGGGACCACTTCATTCTTTCTTCGTTCACTTTCCCAGTTTCCAGTTTCCCTTCCTAGTTTATTCGGCCCTTCCCGTTCAGGCGTTCGCAATTCACAGTGAGCGCACCCCCCATCGCCGCTCAGCCACACCAGCTCCGCCGTCGCCGGACTCCCCGCCCTCGCCCAGCCCCGCTGCCACAGTGCAACCCGCCTGGATCGGGTTTACACAAAAGCTTAAGCCATTGCGTAGGACTTCCCCCTCCTTATATTTTGGTTTGGTTTTCAATTTGTTTTTCAATGTGGGACTCCCACAACCCCAACACGCCCCCTCAAGTGCAACCCGCCTGAATCGGGTTGACACTTGAACAATTTTTTTTTTCTCTCCCGGGTCGAGACTCTCAATCTCTTTATAGCTCGCCCGGTTTTTTGGTCTTTACGACGGGTTTTAGCTTTACCCAAAGCCAGGAAAACCGACCCGGCTCGAGATTCTCGGTTTCCAACATGGTATCAAAGCAGGTCCAAGTCGGGTCGGTTTTACTGGCTTTGGGTAAAGCTAAAACCCGTCGTAAAGACCAAAAAACCGGGCGAGCTATAAAGAGATTGAGAGTCTCGACCTGGGAGAGAAAAAAAAAATTGTTCAAGTGTCAACCGGGCGGGTTGCACTTGAGGGGGCGTGTTAGGGTTGTGGGAGTCCCACATTGAAAAACAAGGTGAAAACCAAACCAAAATATAAGGAGGGGGAAGTCTTACGCAATGACTTAAGCTTTTGTGTAAAGTGGTGAATCTCGACCTTATAAACAAAAATAAAATAAACTCAACACGGCTCCCGATTTGATACGACCCGACTCGGGATTTCTCGGATTCTCACAGTCTGTCGCCCCGCTCCCGCAGCCCTTCCCTGCCCTGCCCTCGCCCAAGCCAACCAAGTTATGTTTCGGTTTTCGGTTCGAGCCTCGGTTGATACTTCAAAATTTTCGAGCAGTCGGTTCAAGCACGAAGCGTTTGGGCCGGCACGTTTGCGCTACGGCACTGAGATGTTAATGTGTTATAATGGAAAAAAGAACAAAAATTTGGGTGGTTTTGTGTTGATTTCCTTTTGTAAGGGTAAATTTTGTAAATGCTCTTGGTTTAATGCGTCACGTCACACGCCGCTTTCTCTCTATTTTCGGCGTCACAGATTTCTCAGTTTCTTTTTCAATGTTTCATCTTTCGCGTGATAACTTTTTTCCAATCGGTAGTTCTCCGGTCACGCTTCACCTGCTTGATTTCCGATTCAGACCGATTTTTGCCTCACAGGTGTGTGATTGAGCGTAAATTTCTGATCTTTTTTGTTACCTACTGTATTCATCTGATGTTTGATCAGTCGGATTTGAACTCTCAATTAGATTTGGGTTGCTCGTTTGCGATTCCTCTATGGGGGTTCACAAAGTTGGGCTACATGTGTCTGATTGTGGTAAGCTTCCCTTCAAGCCGAGTTCAAATTTCTTAATACAAGCCAAGTTCACATAATTTCGAGGTTGGTGATAGTTTTTCTGTTGATGTTTGAGTAGGATCTGGATGATTAGAAGCAGATCTGTTAAAGGGGGGAAAAGTTGCAGCAATCTGGACTTGTTCCTCTCTACAGCATCTATCACGTTTCAGGAAGATAAGTGAGCGAATTCTAGATTTTTATGTTGGAATCTGGCTACCTGCTGGTGATAAAACGAAGAGAGGAGTGAATTGAATGACTTATAGAGATCTAGCACCATTTTGAATGGCTATGGAGGGAGAGGGGGGTTCTTTCTTCGTACTATACAGAAGTTGTAATAGTGTATAGGATTTATTTCTCCCCCCCTAAAAATTAAAAAAAATCCTACATATCCTTGAGTCCTTGACCCTTTTCTGGAATCTTTGCTGAAGAGGGAGGTTGTCTTGTTGAAGACTCCCGAAGTACAATCACTTCTTATGTGAAAGAAATTGTGTTATACCCTCTGTCCTCTGATGTTGCAACTCAATTGGGGAATCATGTCGGGCTATGCCAGCCTATCTGCTTATGGAAAGAGGATGATGAAAAAACATGAAGATTTGTGTTCTGGATGTTCCTATTTGGTTATAATATGGAAGGAATTTTGTATAGGAGGATTGTAGATTATGTGTAGAAATGGAGTAGCTTAGTAGCTTGATCTAGGGACTGTATGAACTGGGGGAGTCGACATTAGCTGTGGAAGAAAGCAAACATGTCATTGGCAATGAAGTACTTGTGCCCTGGGGAAAACCATTACGGAGTAGCTTTGAAGGCAGTTTTTTATGACTGTCGAGAAGAATAAATTGGTTTTTTTTTTCAGCATGAGCCAAGTGCCCAGTTTATTTAGATGGATAAATTTAATTTCAAATAAAAAATAACTAGACAAATCATAGGTATCCCCTCAGTTAAGTAACTAAATTTTCTATTTTTGTTATTTGTTGTTGCTTTTGTATTCCATTCTTTCTGGAATGCTGACAGTAGCTATACAGGATTTGATGGTGTATATATCGCGCCATGAATATAATTTTTTCTATCCATAAATATATATCACTCTTTAGGAAGTTGCAGATGAACCCTTTGTGCTTTTCCATGCATACATGATTTGGAGATTAAAAAGGATACATCTAGCTATTCGTGAAATGCACATATTATTTGCTCAAAGAAAGAATGGTTTGTTTCCTCAATGATAATTTAAGGATGCCAATAACTAGAATTTGTTTGTTTGACTACCCATTTTAATATATTTTGTTATATTTCTGAAGCACTTGTTTTGAACGATGAGCCTTGTCAGTGAAATTGCTTGTTTGCCCTAATACCTGCAGCTTAGCAGTGCAATATGCTTGAAGTTTACCCTCTTGAGTCACTATGTTTACTGTACGTGCAATGACACTGTCCTTGTTTACCTTAATATCGTTCTCGGTCTGTAGGTATTTGCAAATAATCAGTAATGGACTCCAAGGATTTCAAGCATCAGACAAATTTCAGGCTTTTTAAAAGTGCTGGAAATTCTGATTACATTAGCAGTCTACCTGACCCTCTTCTCTGCTACATTCTGTCATATATTCCTACAAAATCTGCTGTAGCAACGTGCCTATTGTCCAAAAGATGGAAGACTGTCTGGACCAAAGTTCCCAAGCTAGACTTTACTGAAATGCCACATCTCGAATCATGCTGCTTCTTGGGGCCACGAGAAGAACTGTTCAACAACTTTGTGGATAACGTCCTAACTAAAAATGACATGTCATCCATCAAGATCTTACGTCTTCATCTTTTCAATGGTCTCCATGCACGGCGTGCAAATAGTTGGCTCTGTGATGTAATGAGGCGGGATATTCAGGAGATTGACCTCACATGCCACTGTCCTTCAGTGAAGCTTCCCACAACATTTTTCAACAGGGAGAAACTTGTTGTTTTGAAGCTAAAAAGTTTTTTACTAGATGTGCCTAATTCATTGCATTGGCCAAGCCTTGAGTATCTCCATGTTATTCATGGCCGTTTCTCTAATGAAAAGTCTATGAAGAATCTCATATCTGGATGCCCTGCTCTTAAAGAACTTGCTATTGATAGTTGCAGGGGAATATCGAGGTTATGCATTTCCTTTTCATCCCTCAAGACATTGGAAATAAAAGACAGCTTAAGTGGGAATGCGAATCCTGTTCTCAATATAGAAGCACCAAATCTAGAAATCCTTTACCTTTCAGATCTAGCAGACAAATATGACTTCTCCGGTCTCTCCGTAGATAAAGTTGTGCTTACTGTTCATGACCGAGGAGTTAATCACAGGGAAAAATTGGTTGAGCTTCTGAGGGGAATTTGCAGCTTAAAATTTTTGAAGTTAGGAAGAGTAACCACAGATGTGAGTATGATTTGCTTTCTTATAGCAACAAATCCACCCAAATCCTGCATTGAACCTCTGTAATTTCTGTAAACATATTTTGATCCTTCCCCTTGCAGATTCTTCACGATCTTCTGCACAGTATGCTGCCAGCATTTCAGGGCTTCAAGTTACCTGTGTTTCATGACTTGGTCTGCCTGGAATTGGCTGTTGGAAATTGGTCTATTATTCTACAGATGCTCGAATGTGCCCCTAATCTCACATCTCTGATCCTATACAATGTGAGTCATGCAGCTTTTGATCTTTTAAAGGTTTCATATTTCTCTATTCCTATTTCCTACCCTTCCCATCCTTTCAATTCGCATATTTTTCAAGGCACTAAAATCTTCCAATTTTTCCAGTATTCCTATGGTTCTCGGACTGAGTGGAATCCACTTCCTTCAGTGCCCAACTGTTTAGTGTTTACCTTGCAAGAAATCACTGTTCACCACTTAACTCGGGACGAAGGAGATATGAAAGTAGTCGGGTATCTCCTTCAGAATGCTCTTGTTTTGAAAAGGCTGAAATTTTCTTTGGTCCCGTATTCTCGCCCAGAAGGATTCACTGATGTTGTAGAAAAATTCCGGGAGCTTTCTAGCAGATCAAGTAGATGTGAGATTGTATTATGTCAACCTTGAACATTAAACTTGCTAAAAAAGCATTGAGGAATCACCCCAGATGTAAGTCTCTCCTAAAGCTGGAATTTTCTGTTCTTAACCATTTGTTGCTAAATTTCCAATTCATGCTCTACTAGTTGTCTCTTTGACGTTTGCTATAGGTTGTGTCTATGTTTCTTCAGGAATGACAGGGAAGATGCGCAGAGAGCACCGTCTTTCCTTTTAACCAAAAAAAAAATAGAATGATGGGGACTAACGGGCATCAACACAACAGAGGCAGTAGAGTTAGCAATCACACCCCCGTAGAAAAAATGAAATAAAAGAAAAAAGGGAAGCAATGAGGCATGAGCTATATAATATTTATGCATTAAGGTAGGTATTTGCTCACAAGTATCTACTTCTCATAAAAAGAAATAATGTCACTTGTCCATGAGGAAAGATGAAGCCATCTTGTGAAATCATGTGGAGATTTTTGGATGAGCTGCAGGGCATGGAATACAATGGTTTTCAAGTCTCGGACGCTGGTGTGATATTATGTTTGTTTTATCTTATTATGTAATGTTACGCCGTTGCAGGTTTGCAGGTGTACAGGCTTGTGTTGGGAGAAAATAAAAGGGGTTGGGTGAAAACTAGATGAATACACATTAGTCATTTTGGTTTGGATTGAGGGAAATCAGTCCCCTTGATTTGCTTTTATTACTTCATTGAACTTGACTGGATTATCCCCAAAGGTTGTTATTGTTTGTTCAGTTTGGAAGAGTTGGGAATCAATATATCCACTTATGCTTTAGTTTGTTCTTTCATTTTAAGAGAGTTTATGCAGTATATAATCAATATATCCGCTCTTCGTTGCTACCTCCATGAGTCCATGGCCAAGTATCTTTGATTTGAAAACACCCACAAGGTAAAGTGGGGAAAAAACAAAAGAGCCGTTAAAATCATATAGAGCGTGTGTTAGATCACATAAACTTGAATCATTCTCAGTTTAGTGCCCCCTTTATAACCAATGCCATTTTCCTACAAGAAATCCTAATCAAACGCTCCAGCCGGGTTCAAGATTTGATCTTTGGTCTTCAATCTTCGATTTTAGGGCAATCACCGTTGAATGTTCTTTTCTGATTCAATCGATTTTTATAGATCCAATCTATAAGTTCAAAAATTCAGTAATCAACTTCGAGAAAAATCCTGATTTTTGGTTTTCGTGTTAGGATTTTCGGGTAATGCCCCTGGCTCATCAATCACCTTGGGACTTCAAAAAGCGACATTATCGAATTCTAGCGAATGAATATTACGGAAAACCCAAACCAGCCGAACAATACAACAATCAATATCACCGAAAATTCATAGATGTCTTCACAGCAGACTTCATTTTCTAGAGTAATTCAACGTCCAATGTCAAAGCATCATATCTAACTCATATCTGTCTATTAAAAGTTTAAAACCATTACACTGCAAAATGACAGATTTGAATAGGAGGTACCGCCACAGATTAGAAAGTCTGGCGGCAGAAATCTGCATATGTCAAACTAAACAAACTCACTCAAGGAACTAATGTTTACAGCTCACCCAGATATATCTGTTTGTCGCTACCGCAAGAGCCAACAATGGGTTCAGATGGGTGGAACACGCATTCGTTCACAGATCCATTGTGGCCTGGCAGCTTGTACAGGATGCGGCGGGAAGTTGTGTCCCATATGTAAACCATCCGATCTGCGCTACCAGAGGTTACCTTGCTTCCATCAGGAGACCAGGCACATTTCAGGAGGTTCTTTTCAAAGTTGTGCTGGTGCCCCTCAAACACTTTAACACAGCGGTTCTGGGGGGCATATGGTCGCATATCCCAGATGCAAAGCTTGCAGTCCATTCCGTTAGTTAGAAGATAAGACCCATCAGGGCTCAGCGACATACCCGTTATCATATCTTGGTGACCCTGTAGTGTCATGGTGACTTCATTTCTGCGGATATCCCATACCTTCACGTCATTGTCTATGCAACCAGTGTAAACCTTATCCGATGCATCAGAGAAACTTACAGCAGTTATTTGGTAGTTGTGTGGGAACGTCTGGATGGCACCTCGTTGACGCATATCCCAGAGTTTTGCCGTACCATCATCTGAGCCGCTCACGATAAGTGGAGGACCCCTCCGAGCAGGACAGCAAGAGTTCACAAAGGAGGAGTGTTCAGCCATCTTTTTTATCTGTTTTCCCGTCTCAACATCCCAAGCTCTGAGCGTCTTGTCGGGACTAGCCGAGATGATCTGGCTTCCATCAGTGGTCCACTGGAGGTCGAGAACTGCATTCTTGTGGCCCTTTAAAACCATGAAGTTTTTACACTCACCATGCACGTTCCACAAGAAGATTTCTTTGTCATGAGACCCAGATGCAATAACAGTCCCTGCTGGATTAAACTTCAATGTGTAGATTGCACTTTGGTGGCCTGTCAACAACATGATTGGTGATTCCAAACTCGAGGTCCGAGCTCTTCCATTTGGCCCAGGTGCTTGGGGAGCTGTAAATGGAACAGTGGACCATTCCATTGGACGAGGACCAGGCACAGACAATGCATTTTCACTGTCATTAGCAGTGGCTAGCATCATGGTATCTGCGAAAACATCAATAGGCTATCATGAATCAATAACTATATGAATGAAAATATGAAATGATCACCAACTAAGTGAGAAGAAGACCAAAGCATGGTGCTCATTTTGCCTCAATCTCAAGTATATTAAATATCCACTTAATGAGTCTACCATATGTATCTTCATTTCGATTCAGAGAAACCCCATTCACTTTTACATTAAGAAAATTTAACAGTGATTTTCTCAGTCTCTTGTATGGAACAACATATTAATACTTTTAAGCATAAAATTAACAACACAAGGAAAAAGGATGTTGTACAAATGTTCATATACAAAAATGCCTACCAAGATGATTACTTCGTCCTCAGATTCCTAAACTACAACCATTCATTTTTTTTAAAGACAACATAATCAAATGACAGAACAAAAACCTAAGCCTGCAAATTGCAAAAGAGGAAAGAAATATTACAGCCACTATTTGAAACCCCGAAAATCTAGTTTCTTTGATCCTGAAAGCAGGATGAACAATTGCCTTAAAGACCCTCTCAATAATTCAATGCAACTCAATAACCACCGGTAAACAAGAAACGATCAGAACTTGTTAAAGGACATCCTTATAGTTTCTTAAACCTCCATTCCCAGGTACCACAATGGGGTTAATGGCCCGATTGCAAAGCTAAATCATTAGTTCCATTCTCTAAATACACTTTTCCCAGTATTTGAGGACAACGCTATATCAAGGGCTCTCATTTTTTTTTTTTTTTTTTGTTTTGGAATCCCAACCAACCCATCATTATTCAATATTATACATTTCTATATGCTCTAAGAACTTTATTGGGTTATTCCATTATCCACAAGGACAACGGAGATATTAGAATTATTGAAACAGAGTAACCTAGTGCAATGATTAGAAACACAAACAAAAATGGCAATTGGTTTATATGAAACTCAAATATTCAAGCTAATAAGAGATAAATAAAATATCAGGGGAGGATAGAAAATTTTCAAAAATTGACAACAATTAACAGACACTGCAAGGTACTACTTTATAATTGAATCCATCACTCTTTGAGTCTTCAAGAAACTATACCGAGCAAGATATTCTAGATGCACAACAACAAAGAATTCCCATATAGTAGTAAATGGAAACACTACAATCACAAAAGAAATCCAACTTCACCCAACTACTACACAATACAAACCAATCCCTACTGATACTAGCTTCTCCCAATAATCGCACTAAAAGATGAGCACTTCTTCCACACAATGTGAACCACAAAAGAAAATTTGAGTAATCAAAGGCCAAGGATACTCAATGTTTGTCAAGTACAACACCAAGACATCTAACTAAAACCCTAAGCCGCCACCATCACTGTAAAATCGCTAGATTAGAAACTAAATCCAAATAATTGCTCAAATTGTCGAAAATTAGGGTTTCAACACCACACCGTCAAGTCGTAAACCCATATTTCAACACAACGAGAACCTCAATTCAATCAATATACCACTCTCTCCCTGAACAAAAGAAGACCTAAGAAGCACTTTCAGATCTTTATACCAAGCTCCGTCTATGCAAGCAAAAAACAGTGAATCGGACACCAGAAATGTGAAAAACTCTGACGATTACACACAGAGAAAAGGGGACGGGGGCGAATTCACATACTTCGGACGCCGGAAGGTACGTCGGGGCAAGTACGGATTGAGGGGTTTGGGTTTGGGAGGAGAAAGGGACGCGCAACGAGAGACAGGAGGCGAAGAGCTCTGGTCCGAAGCGTGTAGGGTATTTGTCCCAAAACTTGGTTTCCTTTCTATAAGATTTTTAAATTCGTTTTGGTGAGTTGAAGGTGCGACGGTCTGAGTCGAGACTGATTAGAGTTGTTGAAGTGTAGTCGTGATAATTCAGTATTTTTTTTTTTTTTGATAAGGTAATAATTCGGTTGGAAAATCCTAACCAATAGCATCCTGACGGATGAGATCAAAAAAATCTGGATGTGATTCTAAAGACGTCACATTAATAAGACGGTCAAGGTGTGCAACCTTGTCAGCCGTCTTGTTACCCTCACGGGGCACATGGGAATAGGAAATATTGTAGAAGGACTGCAGCAGTCTTTTAATATCTCCCATGAGAAGTTCAATTTCCCATGGGCAAGCCTGATTTGATTTCAGGTGATTAATGATAATTAGTTAATCCCCTTCAATAACAAATTTTTGAATACTAAGGTCCTTTGCAACTATAATGCCTTCCCTAAGAGCCATCGTTTCCGCCAGCAGAGGAGATATAAATCCAAGTTGCTTAAATCCTATGTTGATGGCTTTTCCTTCCGAATTTCTAATGATGAAACCTGCTGCAGCCGAGCTATTGGTAGTAGAAGCTCCATCAAAGTTTAGTTTCATAAACCCCTGTTCAGGCTTTCCCCATTTTACGTTTTTTCTGCTAATTTTGCGGATTACCCTTTCTGGCCCCTTTCCATCTAATCTCTTTTTCATCCATTTCCTCCCGGGATGCTCTATTCCAATTATCTTTAATGGATTTCACAAATTGATGCATATCAGTATTTGACGGTTTCTTTGATTTCCTAAATGCTACTTCGTATCTGATTTCTAAAATACCATATTGCCCACCATTTAATTGCCATATCTGATTTTTCTCCTTTAGATAGCGAGGTTCCTAACTTTGCCATTATCGATTTCCCATTCCTTTCGGAATGCTGTAAACTAGAAATTATTTTGGCACTTTTCTCCGAACGAAGCACAGAGCTTTTTATAAAATTGCAGTCAACAAATAGATGGAATTCATCCTCAATTTGGTTGTCACAGAAACTGCACATATTAGGGATTGAGCCTCCTCGCTTACTTAATCTATCGGTTGTGGGGAAATTTTCCATAAAAAGTTTTTAATTTTTGGCATCACATTTACTTTCCAAATCCAAGCAGCAGGATCATCATCGAATGAATCTTGGTTCGAGAGTAGTTTGACGGCACTTGAGGTGGAAAACCATCCATGTTTATCAGGCCACCAATAAAGCCTATCCGGGCCTGGATTCACAGGAAGTGGTATACTCAAAATCTGTTGAACTGTTTTTTATCAAGAGTCGCAGTAAGCTTATCTTCACTCCATTTTGCATTCGACATAAATTCACACACTTTCGAACATTGATTAATAGAATTTCCACTTTGAAGATGATGGATTAGGGGTTTCTTAGATACCCATTTGTCTATCCAGAAATTCACAGTTCGTCCATCTCCGATTGACCAGATAAGTCCCGCTTTGAATTTATCGATTAAGGATGAGGCATTCCTCCATTGCCAAGACGCATTACCCCTCCTACTATATGAAAGAATGTCCTGATCTTTTAGATATTTGTGTTTTATTACTCTGACACATATATTTGATGGTTCTGCTAGCGTTTTCCATATTAATTTCATCTGTAGAACTTCATTCATCACCCAAGATTTTCTTATGCCCATTCCCCCTTTCTTTTTTGGTTTACAAACCTTATCCCAACTTATGAGAGGTTTATATTGGAGGTCCTTGTTCCAAAAGAAAGTCCTATTAATCTGATCCAGCTCCTTGTGAATGGTCGTAGGTAACAGAAAATTCTGCATTGCATATAGAGGTTTAGCAGATAAGTTTGAATTAATAAGAATAGATCTCCCGTGTTGTGATAAGGAATTGGCCCTCCATTTTGACAATTGATTTTTAGTTTTACATATGATATCCTCAAATGTTTCTTTATTTACTTTTCCACTAATGATCGGGCATCCTAGATATTTCTCCATTTGTCTAGTGTGTGGAGCCTGTAGGACACTTTGGAGCGTCTGAATCCTTGATCCAGGGACTCCGGTGGTAGTCTGGAAAGTCGATTTATGAAAGTTAACTTTCTGTCCCGACATTCGACAATATTCTTCAATGATTTCTTTTACCCGTTGTCCTGCCGTTAGGGAAGCTTTAGTAAATATGATAATATCGTCTGCAAAGGCTAGAAAGGGGACGCTAGGTCCATTTAGACCAAACTTGAACCCTAGTTTACTTGTCGGTATTTGTGACTCTTTTTGCAATTTTCTTGCTAACAACTCAGCACACAGAATAAATATGAAGGGGGAGATTGGGTCCCCTTGCCTGACCCCTCTCGATGGCCAGAAAAGGCTCGTTGGTGAGCTATTAACAAGTACGGAGAAGGATACTACAGTAATACACTCCTTGATCCAACTAATAAAAATTGGATGGAAACCAAATCTTTTTAAAATTTCTAATGCAAATTCCCAACTCAGTCTATCATATGCTTTCTCCATATCCAACTTAATCGCCATCCACCCTTCAATACCCTTTCGAGTTTTGAAGGAATGGAATATCTCATGAGCGATTAGCACGTTATCTTGAATAGCCCTATCAACCACAAATGCGCCTTGGAGGGGGTGGATCAATTTACCCATCACCCTCTTTAATCTATTAGTTAGTATTTTAGAGATTATGTTATAGATTGTGGAACATAGACTAATAGGTCTATAGTTACTTGTTGTGCTTGGATTGTCTACTTTAGGTAACAGTGTGATAAATGTATGATTGATCTGACGAAGCAGCTTCCCGGAAAGGAAAAAACTTTTGACGGCTTTAATAACAGATGGACCAACTATATCCCAATATTCTCTGTAGAACTCTGCCATGAACCCATCCGGACCATGCGACTTGTTCCTTCCCAAACTAAACACCGCCTGCTTGATTTCGCTATTGAGGACGGGTTTGATGAGTTCCATGTTATCTTCCTCATTAATTTAAGGCAAGATTTCATCTAGATAGTTACCCCATTCTACTTGCCCATTATTATCCCTTTTGAATCTTTTTTCAAAGTCTTTTTGTATCTCTGTTTTAATATTTTCTTCTCCAATAATTTGTGTACCTTCATCTGATGTTATGTGTCTAATGATCTTCCTATTCCGTCGGCCCGAAGCTACTTTATGAAAATACCCTGAGTTTGTGTCGGCCATTTTAACATGTTTTGCTTTAGCTCGTTGACTCCAATCTGTTTTGTGGAATCTGATGATCGCCTCTTTTTTCTTTAAGAGGTTTCGTTGCTTAATACATTTGACCTCTCCTCTTGTATACATAAAGAATTCTGTGTGGCGATTAATTGTTCCTCTACCTCTTTTAGTTGCCGGAAAATGTTACCAAATGATTTCTGGTTCCAATTTTTAATTTTAGCTTTGAGAATCTTGGTTTTAAAAGTTAGTTGAAAAAGTGTTGATCCCCCGCAATTTGCTCTCCAAGCTTGTTTAACCACATTTCTTAGATCTTTCCTTTTTAACCACATATTTTCAAATTTAAACGGAGCGGCAGTAAACGGCTCGCCAGAGTGCAATTCCAGCGTAATTAAGCAATGGTCAGAGGTTGAGAAAGCATGATGGGAGATTTGGATCTCAGGGGACTGCACCAGGATATCGTTTTGTACCAACGCTCTGTCCAATCTTTCGTGTATGTTACCTGGCCCTTCTTTCTTCTTTCTCCATGTGAATCTGTTACCATGAAATGGAATTTCAAACAGTTCGCACGTACTCTTTAGATCTGCTAGTCTCTGAAGCCTTCCATTACTCACTTCAATGCCCCCTAATTTGTCTTCCCTTGATACAATATCGTTTAGATCCCCCATCACCATGCACGGGAGGTCAGAAGTCCTAATGTATCCCGTCAATTCGTTCCAGAATTGCATTTTTTCTCTTTCTTGTGCTGGAGCATAAACGAAGAAGATTTTGCATTGGAACTTTGTATTAGAGTTGTAATATTTAACACAGATAAATCTTTGACCGTAATAGTCCATTGTTATAGTTTCATGTGTGAGAACTTGAGATTTCCACATTACCCCAATGCCCCCAGCTTTCCCCGTCGCAGGTACCCAATGAGCAACATCAAATCCCGCTGATTTCCAGCATTTCTCCTCCGGAATTTTATCCGTTTTTGTTTCCATGATTTCCAACATTTATCCGTTTTTATAAATAAACTGTTTTTCGTCCCATACGGAGTTTATATTTTTTCATAATTTTTTAACTACTTTTACCAGCAGTTTGTAAATTTTTACTCTGTTTATAAATTTAGTCAGTTTATTAACCTCGTCCAATACGAACTCATTGTATTGTCGTCCAACGGTGCTGTTAGTTTTTTGTCGGCTTTTTGACAAAAAAGCTTGTTCAGATTGACCTTTGATTTCACTAGTAGTATTATCTGCCCAACATGCACTGTGCTTTTGGTTTTCTGTTTGTGTTGTATCGTTTTTTGTTTACTTCAAATTGGCCTAAAAATCATAATAGTTCATAATTCAGATATTCAGCACACATATGTTCAATTTGACTATCATTGACAGATTTAGGAATCGATTAAGGTTTTTGTTCCTTTTGTTAGAGCATAGAAATTGGATATTGAGTTTTTTAGGTACATATGTACTCTTGGTTATCTTGCTTAAACAACAATAACCCAATATATCTCGTAAAAGTAGGGTCTGGGAGTCAAGATTTACTCACTCTTGATTGTCTTGCTTCTTTTTAAAAAAATTGTATCTGAGGCCCACTTTGTGAACCTTACTAATCTCACGGGATCTGGCATTGATGGCCCATCTATACCATTCCATTTGCGCAGAGGCTCCTTAGGAATGGTGCCTGCGGCGCCTTCCAGTTTTGTTTGAACCTTAAGGTCATGTTTGATAGGGGTTTTTGTGAGGTTATGTTAGCTTTTTTATTTTTGGCAACTGATGAGCGTGTGTTTGGAAGCGTCTTCGCTTGGAGCTTCGAGAGTTGGAGTTGCAGGTTTCTCTCACCAAAATCGGAAGATGGGGGGGGGGGGCAAGCTTCGGGGGTTTCTTCTATCAGTTTTCTGATTTTATCTCGTATTTGCCCTTGACGCTCCCTCGCTCCACATCTCCTTCCATCATCGTCGCCGCCGCTGTGACTCGCAGGTACGTCTCTCTCACTCCACATCTGGACGATTTCTCCATCGTCGCTCCACCTCTTCTCATCCTACCCCTTTCCTTCTTGTTGTCCTTTTTTTTGGTTGAAATTCATGGCCAGTCGGTTTCCATAATACCCAAAATAAACTCCAACCCCTAAAAAATACCCAACCCCTAAAAAAAAACCTTTTTGTCAAACACAGCCTAAATCATTAAGAAAAGTTGGAGAGGAATGGCATCTCTGAAACTTTAAACCACTTAAAGGTCAGCAAGAAGCGAACATGAGGCGAGTGTCATCCCTGTCTGTTTACCAATTTCTATCAAAGCTTTTGATGAAGGGATCATGTCTGTGTGCATAAGTTATGTCTGTGTTTGCATAATCCCAGGAGTGCAGATACGGGACCAGTTATGTACCATCGCCGTTATGATGGTCTCCAATAGTCGCCCACATAATGCATCCAATTGTCGTCAATGACTCCTTAAAAACAAGAGATCAAACCAGAAGAAAAAGGCTATGGAATTTTTGTACCTGCCAGCATTTTCAATTCGAAACTTCAGAATAAGTACCTCTTCAAAATCAACACTCATTCAGTTTGGGTCATTTAAAAGGTTATCAGGATGCTAACCCATAGCAGGGTTTAATCAGGCATATCCTTGACATATAATGTCATTCTCGCTTCAGTATTTTCCCCTTATTTCCACACAAAAATCATCAGTAAGAGTGTTTTACGTGTTCTCTTACGACTGCGTCTGCTGTCTAACTCTGCGGGCACAATCTTCAAAGTTTTTGACAGCATCAGCACATTTTAGTGGATCCTTGAGATGCTCCTTGTAACATGACACGCAGGCATCTTTCTCGTCCAAGCACGGCATAGGTTTCTGATATGGGAGCTTGAACTCCTTCTCGTGGAGCTCTTTCGCTCTTTCTGTCACTTGTTTCAGCATATCCTGCTCGTGCTTCTCCAGCCTCTCTACTACCCTCTCACTCTCTCTTAAAATGGCTCGGATCCCTTCAAGCTCTGGATTCGCAGGTTGAGGAGTTGGTGGGGCTAGTGGCAGATAAGCAGGCCATCCTGGGGCAGAAGCTGGGGCAGGGACCTTGTGGGTCTCTACAGCATCAAATGCCTTCTTTTCATGCACTTTTGAATCAGGCTGATGAGGCTTTTTTGGTGCTTTTGGTTTGGATCTCCTTGCTTTTTTCTTTTCACCATCTTCTGCAAGACGGTTGATGAGTTCACTACTGATCTGAATTGTGAAGCGTTCACCCATCCTATTCCAAAAGATATGACCTGAACAAGAGTCGGGAAGATGATCCAGCCACATCAGGAAACAGTTTAGAATCAAATGCCTTCTCCCTAAACTACAGTGTGCGCTAACAAATGCTCAATACCCCAAATACAAGTAAAAGGCATTACATATTTCACCTTATGAGAGAGGCCTATAGGGTTTAAGAGAACAGGAGAGAGATGTTTACACATTACATCTTGTGTTTGGAAGCCAGATTTCATTTATTGTGCTATGTTGATACTAATTAACATTTAACATATATGCATTACCTACCTACCAAGTTACCAACCATGTACAAGCAGTCCAGGAAAGAAGCAAATACAAATTGCTTATGTTCTAATTTACGAGTGGTCGATAAATAGTCCAAAATTCTATTCACATGATAGTGAGAATGGGCAGTGATAACATGCAACAGAAATGGGTTCAAAAGAACAGAATGTAGTGGCAGTCCATGCAACAGTGCGTGATTTCTAACTGCAATTAGTCGCCATAGTGTGCTTTTATACTCCTCGTCCCCTAAAAAGTCGAGTGGCATAGTTATTACAAGTTCCAAGAATCATTTTTCCTTTCGATACATATGTTGACAGCTATGTTACATGGACATGGATACGGCAATCCAAAAAAATTACAATACGATACGGCAAGGATACAACAACGTGAATTATATATTGTTTTAAAGGTCTAAGTATAAATTATAGATATATATATCATCAAAACATATATAAAGGAAACTACATTAAAACTAACAAGTGTTTAATACCGAATCCAGGAAAAAAAACGAGAATGACCAAGTCAAAGTTCAAAAGAGAATCATAATCAAGCAAGTTCAACAACAACAAGATAAAGCACGTTCAAAAGAGACACATAATCAAGCAAGTTCAACAACAACATGGCATAAGACATCATTCTGCAACTAAGAACTCTTCCTCCAAATCCGGCTCATCAAGAGACGCATTGGGACAAATCATTCATTTCCACGACAGCAATTACAAGTTTACAACACTATGATATTGCAACCAAACAAACAAAGCAAATGGAACAGTTTTATGGAACAGTTTTATTGTTTAGGTTTTGGGGGTGTTAATTTGTCAAGCTTAATGTCTGTTGCAACCTGCAATTTGGTCCATAGGTTTCCTAGATCAGCTTACATTTCCATTATGCTATAATTGTTGCCTGTTTAGTATTCATATTCATAACTGGCCATCTATCAAGCCACATTTAGATGACACACATCATAGCTTAAGAAGTATTCAATTTCAGGATCGATGGACGAATCAGATTTAGAAGTAGACATAAACTGAGAAGATCGCAAATTTCACAACCGAGAATTTGAGAAATCAACAGCCAGTTCGGGCCAAAAAATTGGAAAATTGACGAACCTCAGTTGGTGAATGGTGACCGGACCGGTGAGGGGCTGAGGGCAAGCTCGCTGTTGCCGGAGAGAATAACCTCAGTCGATCTATATCAAATCGAAAATTGCATAATTTTAGATCTGAACCACAAATAGTGAATCAGTGGACAGTCGAAGCCGAAGGAAGAGAAGAACAAGAAACGAGAGACAAACCTGATCAGAGTTCAGGCGGACGTCTCCGGTGGGCGGTGGCTCCTGGCACTGGCAGCGAGCGAGAGAACACAGAGAGAGAGAGGCGATGAGAGCTTCTGTTTTCTGAGGGCGAGGAGCGTTTGTTTTTTAGGGTTTTTTTTTTTAAAAAAAAAATTGTATTCCATCAAAATCTTGTTCCAAATGTCCCCTGTGACCAATGTTCCAAATTTGTATCCCATCGGTATCCGATATACCAATGACCCCTTGACCTAGACTCCTAGTGTTAACGGAGAGGTGGCCCTTGCAAGCGGTCAAGGGTTCAAATCTCACTTCTTACACAATTTGTGTATTAGTGGGTACTCAAGCCTTCATTGGCTTGGGTGAGCCTGTCTGGTGGCTTGCCGCCTAGCTTAACCGGTTCGGATTAATCGATAACCTCGAACCCCCCACGTCCAAAGAAAAAAAAATACGTTGACCGTATTGGGTACTTTGATAGAGGCATAGTTGATTTATATCTCGTGATTCTCGTTATATCAGTGTTTCTAACCATATCGGATACGCGATATAATAGTTGAGTGTCGTGTCAGGGTACACGGACACGAGTATTAATACAAGAATACGATACGGACATGGGTATACGACAATTAAAAATGTAGGATACGATATGACAACATGAATAATATGTTGTTTTAAAGGTCTAAGCATAAATAATAGATACTCCCTTCGGTCAAGTTTGTAGGATGTTTTATGGTTTGTGTTTTGATCACAAATGTAAGATTTTATAGGACATTTTATTTTTTCAAGAAATTGTCCCATTAATTAGAAATAGACCTTCTCTTTGCTAATTGTGCTGACCTCTTTGAAAATGGTGCTCCAAAAAAATTGTTACCCCTTTGAAAACGGTGCTCCAAAAAAATTGGTACTCCGTACTCTAATTGTGGTAAATTTTTAAATGGTGGCAATCCTGAACATAATTCAATATGGAAGGCCAAGAGTCTCATCACTTATTCTAATTATTTGTCTCTAAATTCTCCTTAATTTATGTGTCACTCCCTAAAACATGCTTCAATCTTGACCGGAGGGAGTATAGATCATTAAAAACATAGTAGGAAGGAAGCTACATTAAAACTATTAAGTGTTTAATATCGTGTGAGCCTTATTCTCTAATTTGCACTCTTCGGAGCCTTATTCTCCACTCTTCTCAAATACTCATTCTCTAATTTGCTCATTTCACATGTTTTTTGAGACATAATCTTTTCACATGAGAATTTAACAACCTGGGAATTTGAGAAACAAACAACCACGATCAATTTAAAAGAATTAAACACATGAGACCGAGGAGAGACGAACCTCGGTTGGTGAATGGGCCCAGTGAAGAGTTGAGGGAAAGTTATGTTTGACGATCGTTTGACTCCTCTCTTGTCGGCACCTATGCCGAAGGTGGCAAGAAGCGACAGTCAAGTTAATCTACATCAAATCTAAAAATTTCAGATATGAATTGAGTCAAAGGAAGAGAATGAAGAATAAGAAATGAGAGTGTTGACCAACCTTGACTCAAGACTTTGGGTGGGGTGGTCGTCTTCGATAGGTGGGGGCAATCGATAGTGATTGAAGCGATGAGGGTTGGCTAGTCTTAAGGCTGAGCGAGAGAGAAATCGAGAGGACTGAGGAGCGTTGTATATATTTTAATAAAATATTAATGAATCTCAAAGATACTCTAAATGTGTGCTCGGGTACGCTCCACCTGGATGACAGTTCTTTGGACTTTAGGGTCATCAATGTTGTAAGTAGGGGAGATTATAACACCCACGTTGGATATACTAAGGATGTTGGGAGTGGTTTATAAGTAATTCAAATTTTACCCATGTTACAAGAGCTCTTTATTTTTAGACTCCAAGTGAATACAACGGAGTTGAGGGTTGAGAGGGCTATATGCATCGGTTGACACCTCTTAAGATGCCGAGTCTTACAGTTCCACAAGTAGATATGAAAGTTAGAGTTTTGGATGAATATTGTAGAACACTTAACCAAGTGTCCCACAATTTAATTTCAACCTGTTTTTTTTTTTTGCATAGGTATTGTAATGTATATATAGGAAGCATAAACCCTAGAAAGCTTAAGGGTGGTCATATCTTGTCCAAACAATAGAGTTGTAGCATTTTATTCTATTTAAGTCTATCTAAAGATAATATGAAATCTTCTCTGGATAAAATCTACCTAACATAGGATAAACTTCTAAAGTTACATCATTAAGAAAAGCATAAAATATAAAAACTTCACTAACAACTTATTTATCATAAAAGTAATAATAATAAGTTTTTAATTATTTAAATAACACAAAAGCTAGGGTAAATGCACGAGTAATAAGACAATTAAATGACACATTCATCTTGTCCTCAATGTCATGCAGAGTAATCAGACTTTGCTGGCATCATTCTTCTCCACTTGATCACGATTTGTCCTCGAATCATCGTCAAATGCATCATTAGGGACAAACAATGACAGATGAGCTACATTGAAGATAAAACGGACACCATACTTGTCAACGGGGAGATCAAGCTTGTAAGCATTTGACCTTATCTTTTGAACCACAAAAAATGGTACATCTCCCCTAGAGGCAAGCTTGGACTTCCATTTTTGCGGAAATCTCTCCTTCCTCAAATGCAACCAGACAAGGTCACCAATGTTAAACTGCACATCCCTACGTTGCTTGTCCTTGACCGCCTTGTATTGAGCACTCTTCCTCTCCAGCTACACCCAAGTCCGCGTACGAATCTTGTAGATGAAATCAATCTGATTGGTTGCATCCACACTCTTCTTCTCCTTCATGGGTCTAGGCATCATATCTACATGAATGAGGGGATTACGCCCATAAATAACCTCAAAAGGAGTCTTATTGGTTGCATAATGCACGAACCTGTTATAAGTAAACTCAACAAATGGTAGATAGTTTTCCCACGTACGAAGGTTAGTGCGCAATATGAATCTTAGGAGATCCCTATGAATTCTATTTGCAACTTCAGTTTGGTCATCAGTTTGAGAGTGATAAGAAATAGAGAATAAAAGCTTAGTACCCAACTAATTAGACAATAAAGTTTTCTAAAAACAGCTCAAAATTTTAGGATCACAATTCGACACAATAGTCAATGGAACGCCATGTAACCTAACAATATCCTTAAAGAACAAGCTAGCAACATGTATAACATTATCGACTTTGTGACAAGGTATAAAGTGAGTCATTTTAAAGAATCTATATATCCACCACAACAAATATAGAATCATGTCCCATAAATGTCATAGGAAATCCAACAATAAAATCCATATAAACATCTTCCCTAAGGGCTAGGGTGTCGACAATGGGGAATATAAAATGTGGGGGGTGTGATTTCGATTTAGCCCTAGCACATGCAACACAACTTTTGACAAAACACAAAACATAGTTAGTCATCTTAGGCCAAAAGTAATGTTCTTTCAATCTAGGTAGGATCTTTTCTAAACTTCCATGTCTTATTCATTCATGAATTTCCTGCGTGATAAGTCTCCTAATAGACGATAGGATACAAAATTTGCCCGACTTAAATAAATACCCATTATCAATAAAATAAGAGTCGCCTTCACCTTTTGACACACATTTAGCGTAGATGTTCTTAAAAGAACTAGCATGAGCATGAAGTTAATTATAGCAAAACCCAAAATGTGTGCTTCACAATGGTTTAGGAGGATACACTTGTGTGATAGAGCGTTCGCTACCACGTAGTGCTATCATGTCTATGAGCAATGATTACATTGAATAGGAGTTAATTATTTATTTTTATTTCTAAAAGTCTTTTAGTATATTATTTTAATTGTAACAAGTTATCAAATATTATAATTTAAATCCCCCATTTTAAAAGAGAGTTTAATAAAATGTTGTTTTATATTTCAAGTCTTTTGTTGTTTAACTTTATTTTATATGTTATTTATTTGATTATAATATTGTTTCCGAGGGCATGATTGCATGTCCTTATAAACTTAAGGTAGTTACGAACGAAGACATTAAAGTTCGAGTAATCACTGATGATGTACACATTAGACGACTCAAACCAAGATATTCCTTTTAGAAAAAATGTTTTTTTTCCCATAATTTCAATATATTAACCCATATGGTTAATTCATTTAAACTATGATATCTTTTTTTTTTTGGATTTCTATGAAAAACCATTTTTTTTATTAAGTAATAATTCGAGCTTATACATACCTGAAACTCGAAAGGCCGACAAGACGACAAACGGGTGAACGGTGAACTGTAGAGCATACAATATACATCGAAAATAAGGGGAAAAAGGCGCCATCAACGCGTAACATGCACTCTCAAAAGAACGAAACTAAGCAGAATTTCAACCGTAACGTTGAGGACGCTGACGAAAAACGAAGCCAAACACAATCAAAGGGATGCACCGCAGGTCAGCGATACAGCAAGACACTAACTCATGTGGGTAGTGGAGACGAAACTCCAAGGAGCAATCTCTCGAATACGGAGTCAACCTTAGCACACTACCACGACCCCAAGTTGTCCCGACTTCGAACGCATCAAACCCAAACAAGTTGTAGAATCCACAGAAACGCCAAAGATAAAGCCACACGCTACCCGAAGAAAAGACACTCGAAAACCGGCCAATCATGGCACGTATTTCAACACTTGAAAGACGAGGGGTATTGAACCTTGCAAGTAAGGGGTTAAATTATATATATATATATATATATATATATATATATATATATATATATATATATATATATATATATATATATATATATAGAGTATGGATCATATGTACTCACCTCTTATTGAGTATCAAGTACTCAAATCTAGGCCGTTGATCTAAAAGAAATTAAAGGTCAAGATTATGCCACATAAGGGGGTAATTTTGTAAAAAGAAGTGGAAAAAATGCCCCACCTTAAATGGAAGCGCGTGAAAAGGAATCCCCCAGCAACCCTAATTAAAAAGGAGAGAAAAAGGGCCAAATGGAAATGGGAGCCGCCTCCTTCTTGCTCCCTTATTCTTGCTCCCATGGAGGTTTGCAGATGAGATGGCGATGGCGATGGCGGCTAGCGAAGGTATCGTTGGCCAGGGCGCCGCCTCTACATCCGGCGAAGGTGTCGATGGCGGCGACGATGAGGGTTGCAGAGGCGGAGGCGATGGCGATGGCGGTTTCATGGCGCCGCCTCTACATCCGGCGATGGCGATGGCGGTTCCTCCGCTGCTCCTCCACTGCTCCTCGGCTCGCCTTCGTGTTGCTCCCATGGCGGATTGGCGATGGCGGTTCCTCCGCTGCTCCTCCACTGCTCCTCGGCTCGCCTCTCGCCCTCTCGCCCTCCCTCGGCTCACCTCTCCACCGCCCAGATCCGACCACCCACCGCCTCCTTCAGCCACCGGCAGCCTTCCCCGAGCCCAGATCCGGCCTCCCTGAGCCCCCTCGCTACCCACCAGTAACCCCTCCTCCATCTCTCAGCACACCCGGGTCCTCCCGCTCTCGTTCTCCACCGATTTCTGACCATCGCCAGTTCCGATCATCTCCCACTATCTCCGAGCCGCAATTGCCCCCGCCGCCACCAACGATACCCCTGACCACCGCCAGTTCCGATCATCTCCCACTATCAAGTACACTCTTTGGTCACTTTTTGTTGCCTGCAATTTTATTTTTGAAGGTTGAATGTTGAATGTTAAAGTTGCCTCCAATTTATTCAATGTCAGACGTATTCGGTAGAAAAGCCGAATTATTCAGGTGCATTGAGCGAATTATTCAGGTGTATGGATCGATTTTGTGTTTAAGGATATGAGTTTTTTTTAGGTTGGCATTCGTATGAATGAAAAATGCATATACTATCGAATAATCATGTGATACCATTGAATAATACAGCAATACCATCGAATAATATTAAGTTATTTGTTAAAATGATAACCGAATAATATTGTAACATCATCGAATAATCAAGCGATATCATCGAATAATCAAGCGATATCATTGAATAATCAAGCGATATCATCGAATAATTATTAGTTAAAAGTTTAGGGCGTTTTCAAGGTGGTACCCAATTATAATAATTCATCATTACCATCGCATAATCCGTCGATACGATCGAATAATCCAGATATACCATCGCATAATCCGTCGATACGATCGAATAATCCAGATATACCATCGAATAATGCTAAGAGAGTGCATCACACACGCCCCCAATTCAGCAAGTTGTCAAGAAAAAACGTGGGTCCCACCATTTTTTCAATTAAAAAAAGTGTAAAATTGCCTTTTAATCTCAACCACCCATTTCCTTTAATCAAGGGTCTAGATTTGAGTACTTGATATACAATAAGGGGTGAGTACTCCGGAACCAACCCCTATATATATATATATATATATATATATATATAGGGTTTACTTCAAATGTAAAAAGTACTTAAAGTATAAAATATGCTTATTGTGTAAAATTTGCTAATGGGCCTAATTTAATTACTATTGGGCCTAATTTAATTACTAATGGGCCTAATTTTATTAGTAGAACATCTGCCACCCTTGCCCATGCGTGTGCCCCCCTTGCCCCCCCCTTCTCGGACCCGATTTTTTTTTTTTCCCATAATTTTTTTTTTCCCATAATTATTTTTTCTGTGGTAACACTTTCTGCTGTGCAAGTATAACTTGCTTTTGTGCACATATAACATCTTATTGTGCAAATATATGTTTATTTTGTGCAGACAAATAATTCATTATGGGGTAAATAGGTAAATGTGTCTATTTCAATTATAAAAATTTATAATTGAAATATGTTTAATTTATGGGTAAATTGGTAAATATGTCTAATTTTATGGGTACATGCACTTTTTCTCGTTTTCGATACCTTTTGTGCAACTGTGAAGTGCATTTGTGGAACTGTGGAGTGCATTTGTGCAATTGTGAAGTGCATTTGTGCAACTGTAAAGTGCATTTGTGCAACTTTAATTGTGCAAATTTAAAGTAGGATACAATTGTGCAAATTTAAACTACAATTGTGCAAAAGTAAGATACAATTGTGCAGATTAAGAATACATTTGTGCAAATGTAAGATCATAATGTGCATTAATAAGACAAAAGATGTGCTTTTGAAATCGATGTTTTAATTTTGTTTTTTTTTTTACTTTTGAGAGTTTGGGTTCACCTCTCGGCTAATTTAGGTTGATAGATGTAAGTTTGAAATCGATTTTTTTACGTATAAGCTTTTAAAATTAAAGTGCATAAATAAGATTAAAATGTGCATAATTAAGGTTAAAAGGTGCATAACTTAGATTATAATGTGCATGATTAACAATTTGCGATTGTTAATCATGCACATTCTAAAACACATTGCTCTACCAATTGAGCTAATAAGCTAAATTATGATTTTTATGCTAAAATAGAAGAACCTAATCGACCTAAAGCATATTGAAATAAAATTCTAAAATTCAATTAGCTCATGATTCACAAACAATTTGACAATGCTATAAACACGAAATTAGCTCCAAATCAACCCAACAACACAACCATATCATCAATTTCAGTCAATTTGGTTGTTGGCAAAAAAACCCAAATTCTAAAGCATATCGCAATATAAAATTCCAAACTTCAATTAGATCATGATCCATAAACAATTTGACAATACTATGAACATGAAATTAGCTCCAAATCAACCCAACAACACAACCATATCATCAATTTAAGTCAATTTTGCTTTTGGCAAAAAGCCCCAAATTCTAAAACATATCGCAATATAAAATTCTAAAATTCAATTAGCTCATGATCCATAAACAATTTGACAATGATATGAACATGAAATTAGCTCAAAATCAACCCAACAACCCAATCATATCATCAATTTCAATCAATTTGGCTTTTGACAAAAAGCCCAAAATTCTAAAACATATCGCAATCTAAAATTCTAAAATTCAATTAGCTCATGATCTATAAACAATTTGACAATGATATGAACATGAAATTAGCTCAAAATCAACCCAACAACACAACCATATCATCAATTTCAATCAATTTGACTTTTGGCAAAAAGCCCCAAATTCTAAAACATATCGCAATCTAAAATTCTAAAATTCAATTAGCTCATGATCCATAAACAATTTGACAATGATATGAACATGAAATTAGCTCAAAATCAACCCAACAACACAACCATATCATCAATTTCAATCAATTTGGCTTTTGGCAAAAAGCCCCAAATTCCGCTCCTAAATCAAACCCTAGGTTTTCAATCTCAACCTAAATCATTCAAAAAATCTAAATAATTGTAATATAATTTTAAGTTGTGCAAATATAATATTATGTTGTGCGTTTATAAACAATGGAATAATTTTGTAATTTATTAAATTGAGATAAGGGCGTATTTTGAAAGAAAGGGAAAGTATGGGACAAAAATTGTAATTTCATCATCCCCTTCCTCACATCCACTGTAAAACTCTGAGTACAAATGGCGGTTGTACGGGTGGACTTCGGCAAGCTCCCGGTGGCAGCCTAGGGCACGGCGGAGCAAGGGGGAGGCAGATACGAGACCGTGGTTGCGGGGCGAGTTCGTTGGTGGCAATCACTGGTGGCATCGGTGGCGGGAAGGTGGCGGTCGAAGGCGGCGAATCGGTGCACCGATGTTGTTGGGCAAGGCGGGAATTGTTCCCGATTCCGACGATTCCGGGGAGGATTCCGGCGATTGCGAGGAGGAGAAGCCATATCCACGCCATCCGGTGACCGCTCTGTCTCCGGTGAGGCTCGACGACGACAATGCAAGGCTGGCGTAGGTCGATTTCAGCTTAGCCGTTGGAATTCGTTGGAGAGGAAGACGACGTTAGGGCTCGCTGCAGGCGCCATCAATGCTCCGATCGCCGCCACCGCCTCAGAGCGCTGAGGGAGATGAAGAAGAAGCGGTTCATTTTTTTTATAAACCGGTTCGGTTTTTTTTTAAAAGGATGCGTGGTCTGGTTTTCACTAAAAGACAAAATTTTACACCATAAGCAAATTTTACACGTTAAGGATATTTTACATTTTAAAGCTTCCCTATATATATATATATATATATATATATATATATATAGAGAGAGAGAGAGAGAGAGAGAGAGAGAGAGAGAGAGAGAGAGAGAGAGAGAGAGAGAGAGAGAGAGAGAGAGTATGGATCTTTTGTTTACAAGCCTTAGGGTGTACCTTGTACACAAATCCAGACCATTGATTTAAAGAAAATAGACGGCCAAGATTGTGCCATGTAATGGATTAATTTTGTAAAAATTTGGGGAAAAGAAGGCCCAAATCTAATGTCAAGCGCGTGTACTCCAATCAAACCCTAATTAACAATCGGTTCTACTTATAGGTCGTCTTCCTGGTGGAAATTGGAGCGCTTTTCATGGGCGATCGAAGGACGAAAGCAACCCAAGGTCGACGATGGCGAAATCGAATCCAGACGAAGAAATCAAGGCCGAAGACAACGATGGCGATTCGTGGGCGTCTGGGCGATCGGTGGCTGATCACATCGGTGGTGTGTGGTGCTGTTTTTTATCCGCGATATGATCGGCGACGGTGTTCATCATTCCGCACCACCTATACCCGCCCTGACCACCACCGTTCTCTCCTTCCTCTTGCTGTCCGGCATGTCCGGCATCGCTCCATCACCACTTCGCATCGTCTCTCTCGCTCCATGTGCTCCATTGCGTCGGCCGTCGGGTAGGCATCATCAATTGATTTGTAACTATTGCCATTTGGACGGTGGCTATTCAGGTCCAGATTTGTGTATTCGAACGGTGGTTAGTTCTAGTGCATATTCTGATTCAAATATACCCACAAAATCAATGTTATTGTTCATAGCTTTTTTTTATTGGTATTTTCTTGGTCAATTTGATAGAAAGATAGTGTGAAACTTGTGGGATGTTTCGATCCTTTGTAAGTATTTGTTTATTGATGTTCTTGTTTGATATTTGGAATTTTAGGATCCCCGTATGTACTTCAATTCGAAAGACCTTGAATTGCACTTTGATTTTTTAAGATGACAAAGCACTTGACCCTAGTTTGAAGATGGCAGGAGAAAAATTCCAATTCAGAAGATTGAAAACCAGGGAAATTTGTTGTTTAATCAATATGATTTCCGCATTATTCTAGGAAATGTGTCGATTTTTTTGTTAGAATGGTAAGGACTTGGTCAATTATTCGGTGAAATATGATTCATTATTCGTCCGTATATGGAGGCTTTGGTTTGACAAACCACTTATAAAATATTATTCGGTGAAATGTTATGTATTATAAAAAATTATTCAGTGAAATATAAGACATTATTCGGTGGAATATGAAACATTATTCGTATAAATTGTAAGTATTGTTCGACAAAAAAGCTTTATTCGGTAACATGTGACAAATTATTCGGTGGAATTGGTAAATTTCGATCTGAATTGGATAGAAAAAGATAACATAACACTATTCGGTAGGATGTGAAATATTATTCATTATTCGGTAAGATGTGAAATATTATTCGATAAAATTGACAAATTTTTAAACAAACGAAATTAGACGAGTCCCGCCAATAAATCACCCATAATCATTTATTTTTCACAAAATCAGAAATACATTCTCTATATTTTCAATAAAATAAGCTTAAAAAAAAAGAGGGGTGGGTGGGTGTTATACACGTACATCCCAAAGGCAATAGGAGTGTGAATGCTTGTTTTTTGTGTGGGTCCCAGCAGATTTTAAAGGAAAATTAAAAAAAAAATCAATTAAATCATGATTATCCATTCTATTAGATCAAGGGCTCATATTTGTGTACAAGGTACACCCTAAGGCTTGTGAACACCAGAATCACACCCTATATATATATAGTGTGGATCGGATGAGAACACCTCTTAGGGTGGGAACGTAGGAACAATTTTGGACCGTTGGATTAGATGAAATTAAGGGATGTGATTTATTCTAATTTAACCCCTTTTTTTAAATAAAAAATGTGGGCCCTACTGTCAAATCTCCCCCCACTCTCTTCTGTATGTGTGTTACACGTACACACGCTGATCCGGTCTTCCATTGTCAATTTTTTTAAACAAAATAGGAGTAACGCCACATGTACATATTTATAATATTATTATATGGATTTTTCACAAATTTTTATATCATGTAAAATACTGACCTGTTTTAATAATTTATTTAAAATTGTATTATTATTTTTGGTATTTTTATTAGGTTTTTTAATTTATGGTATTATCTTGTAACTGGATTTAGTTACACAAGTATATTTTATAATTAAAAATTCTTCTAAAAGGTTGAATTGCATAATTTTTTTCATTGAACACTGTTAAATTTGAAAAATATTTTAAATAATATTATAAATTAACAAAAATAAATAAATCCATTAAAAATCATCCTCTTATATATGAATAATTTGTATAATTATAATTAACCGAATAACATCATTTTACCAAAATAAAATTTTGTAATCTTATTGAATAATCGCACTCTTCCATGTGAATAGTATACAAATAAATGGATCTTTTAAATTCTTCCTATTACATATGAATACTCTTTGTGATTTCACCGAATAATAAATCCATCAACAATCCCTTCTTAAATAAAAATAATCTATCTAATTTAACCTAATAATGACTCTAATTGAATAGAAATCTCTCCAATTTAAGCGAACAATCTCTCTAATTTAGCCGAATAACGATTCTAATTTAATCGAATAATATCCTTTTTGTAGAAATCGAAATCTCTCTTATATATAACTATTTTTATATATAATTATTTCAAACTTCCTCGTACCTATGAATACACTTTGTGATTTTACCGAATAATTTACATGTTTATTAATTATTATTTTTGACATTCAAAAATCAATAAATATGTAAATAATCCTCATCTTACATACGAATAATCTCTATAATTTAACCGAATAATCTCTCAAATTTAACCGAATAATATATTAAATTTAACTGAATAATCATTTTGTTAAATACAAATAAGTTTTCTAAATTAACCGAATAATATATCAATTTTAATCGAATAATAGTCCCCTTAAATACAAATAGTATTTCTAATTTAATTGAATAATATAATGACTTTCAACATAATTATCTTGATAACAAATGTACAATTAAAAAAATAACGAAACTTCAAAAATCTGTATATACTGTAAGTGGGGTTTAATTTGGTGAAAAGAAAAAGACTCATGTTGCAATAATTTTTTTTGGCTAAGATCAACTGTGTCTTGAAAAAAAAAAAGGACGGGGCGCGTGTCATCAAACAAAACAAAAATAAGGCGTGTGTCTTGCAGCCTTGGGCCATCTAGTTTTCTTTTTTTCTTTAAATTTGAAGTCTTTATTAATCTCAACCCTTGATTTCCTTGGATTGGATGGTGTAGATTTGTTCCTAAGTTCTCACTATAAGAGGTTTTCTCACCGGAACCAGCCCATATATATATATATAGAGAGAGAGAGGGTGGTTCATGGGTAAACAACCCTTATTGTGTATAATGAGAACAAATCTTGGCCATTGATTAGATGAAATGGATTGGTGAGATTAAAAGGCAATTTTAGCTTTTTTTTTTAATTAAAAATCAGTGGGACCCACGTTTTTTCTTGCCCACTTGCTGAATTTGGGGTGTGTGATGCACTCTCTTGAAATTATTCGATAGTATATCTGGATTATTCGATCATATCGACGGATTATGCGATCGTATCGATGGCTTATTCGATGATATCTTGCCACATGATGGGCCTTCTGCATTGGGGCGCGTGTACAAGCCCATTTTTATCTTCCTGTAAATTATTCGACAGTATCGTTGGATTATTCGATCGTATAAACAGATTATGCGATGGTATCGATGGATTTTTCTAATCGGCTAGCACCATGAATCGATGGTATCACTGAATTATTCGATCGTATCAACGGATTATGCAATGGTATAGACGAATTATGCGATAGTATCGATTGATTTTTCTAATCGGCTATTCGATGGTATCGCTTGATTATGCGATCGTATCACTTGATTATTCGATGGCCTAAAAATTAATCGTTGGTATCGCATGATTATTCGATGGTATCACATGATTATTCGATGGTATCACATGATTATTCGACGGTATATGTGTATTTAAACAAACGTACTCCATCTAATTTACCATATACATACGAATAACTTTTCCTTTCTCGCCGAATAATGAACCAATTTCATGAATAATCAATAATCAACATTTCATCACTACTAATTAGGTCCAAATTCACCCAATTTCGATCAAGGACATAATCAAAAACACCCAATTCGTTCAAGAGGAGAAACAAAAACTCCACAGTCACTCAATTTCGATCCAGAAAAAATCCCCAATCACTCAATTTCGCTCAAAAAAAAATCCCCAGTAATTCCACCAACATCGGGAAAAAAAAAACCCGATTCATTCAAGAAAATAACCAAGCCCTAATTGGGAACGAAATCAACGAGGACAAGTATTGTAATTAAAGCCCTCTTGATTTCAATTTCAATTGAGCGAACCTCGAATCAATTGGGAACGAAATCGACGAAATTGTATACCTGAATTTGAATCAAAGCGAAGAAGACAATGACGATTTCAAGGGATCGACCCTCTACTTAAGTTGCTGGCTCGCTTCACATCCCAGATCTACGAACTTAGATCGATTTCCGGCGGCGATTTGAAGGGATCGAAGGCTAACGGATGACGATGGGCGAGTAGCAACAGAAGGGTCAGAACCACCGAAGAGCAGCAATAGGAGGGTTGGTCCCTCCTTTAAATCGCCGTCGCCGCCCGCAATCTGCCTGCGAAGTAGAGGAATCGGTCGCACGGTTCAATGGCGGTTGCCGAGGACGGATGAATCGCCTCCTTGCCGCTCTTCAATTCGACTTCCCACATCCGATTCGTCTCCTCGCCTTCGCCTGGCCTCAGCGGCGAATCACCTCCTCGCCTCCACATCCATGGGCTCTCCGCCTTCGACCTTCTTCAATCGCCTGGGCTCTCCGCCTTTGCCCTTTCTTTCTGTCTAATGTGAGGTTGAAAAGGATGAAGATAAAGGGCAGGGTTTGTTTACACGCGCTTAATATTGATGTGGGAGGCTATTATTTTAAATAAAATTACAATTAATTAATTATATTTGATTAATCTCAGCCATCCGATTTCCCTAAATCAAAGGCCCAGATCTGTTCTCATTTTACTCAATAAGGCTTGTTCTCATATGATCTATACTCTATATATATCTATATATATATATAGGATAGATCATAGGAGAACAAGCCTTATTGAGTAACATGAGAACAAATCTGAAGCGTTGGATTAAGATCAAATGGAGGGTTGTGATTATCCCTAAATAATTCATTATTTTAATTAAAAAAATAGGAAAGGGATCTTCCTTCTCTTAATGATGCGCCTGTAATCAACCTCTCCTAATCTTTCTTAATTGAAACCCTCGACATAGCCTTTCCTAATCTTTCTACAGTGATTTCGTTTGCAAAGGAGGCGCCGATGGAATAATCAAGAGATGGCGATTGCCGATCAAATAATCCACCACTGGCCGCCTCTAATCGAAGGCAAAGGAAACTCGGGCTATTGCCGATGAAGAGGAGGCAAAGAAGGACAACTCCGGCGATGGCGATGGCTTCAATTGGATTGCAAATCGGAGGATGGGGACTTTGTTTGCAAAGGAATTCATGAATGGAAGGACTACAAAGTTGCGAAGGAATTAATGAATAAGAAAATTTGGTTTTAAAGGTTTGGAGTTCTTATCTCTTTCCGTTCGATACCATCGCCATTGAGGATATGCCTGGAGCCCCGATCATTCAAGTTATTATCTCTTTCCGTTTTTTGGTTTTGGATCTTAGTTGGTGTTGTGATGAATTCCTCTGTTTCTTTGATGTTATAATCTTTGTTTGATGTGAATTGCTATCAGTGGCGTTTAAGACATAGTTGATGCAAGTATTTTGTCGAGGGATTGCCCTCCTTTTCATCTTCTTTCAAACTGAGATCATAAGTGGGATTGTCTAATTGTTATATGCTGATTTTTAATGCTTGGATTTCGTATTTGAATTGTTCAAATTGGTATAAATCCCTAATCTGTACTGGCTTTAATATTTCAAATTTGCAGTTCGTTTCGTTTGGATATGTATATCCCAAAATTGGTCGATTTATTCGTAGTTCTACGATTCCTTGTAATTTTTTGAATGGTTGATTTTGTGTGTTTTAATGGGATTTAAGAGGTATTCAGGGAAAACGTCAAATTATTCATATGTAAGGACCGATTTTGTGCTTCATGAATGGTTTTTCTTTTTTACGTTGGCAGTCATATGAATGAAAAACGCATCGATACTATCGAATAATCATGTGATACCATCAATTAACCAGCGATACCATCGAATAATTTTTAGTTAATTTTTAAGTTATTTGTTAAAATGACATTAGTAAACGAATACTACTGTAACACCATCGATACCATCAAATAATCATGTTATACCATCGAATAATACAACGATACTATCGAATAATTATTAGTTATCTGTTAAAATGAGTAACGGAAACCTCGAATAATCAAGCTATACAATCGAATAATCAAGTGATACGATCGAATAATCAAGCGATACCATCGAATAGCCGCTTAGAAAAATCCATCGATACCATCGCATAATTCGTCTATACCATTGCATAATCCGTTGATACGATCGAATAATCCAGTGATACCATCGATTTATGGTGCTAGCCGATTAGAAAAATCCATCGATACCATCGCATAATCTGTCGATACGATCGAATAATCCACCGATACTGTCGAATAATTTACAGAAAAATAAAAATGGGCTTGTGCACGCGCCCCAATGCAGCAGGTGAGAAAGAAAACTGGTGGGACCCACTGATTTTTAATTAAAGAAAAAAGGTTAAATTGCCTATTAATCTCAGCCACTCATTTCAATCAATCAACGCCCAGGATGTGTTCTCATGATACACAATAAGCAATGAGTACACCTGAACCATCCTCTCTCTCTCTCTCTATATATATATGTATATGTATACAGTGGCGGATCCTGAGCTTGTTGATTGAGGGGGCGAAAATTTACTATAAAAAATATATTTTATGTATGTATCCTGAATTTGCATGATTTATTTCATAGTTTTCAAATATTTCAATATAACCTCATAATTTGAAGTTCTCGAATATAATTATATTATTAAGATATGAAATTAATAAATAATAATTACAATAAAAATATATCGGTTTGGTAAATGATGTAGAAAATATTGTAATTCAGTGCTGAAATTTGAAACGCTTATAACTTTTTGCTCAGATATCGGATTTGAGCTTATAATATATCAAATCGAAGCTATCGACGAGAGGAATATGTATGTTAAATTTCATTTTCGATTGGGGGGGAAACTGCCCCTACGGGCCCTAAAGAGGATCCGCCCCTGTATGTATATATGTGAAAGGGAAAGGTTGGGCCCAAAGAAACAACAAACAGGCCCGGGACCCTTGAAACCAAGGAAGCAGGAAATGATCATCAGGGCGGACGAAAAGGGCCGAGTGGGAAGGGTGAGGAAAGGTCGGCAGAGGAAGCTTCACCGAGACACCACCCCACCACAACGGGGGACAAGCCAAAGGAGGAGGAGGAAGGCCGACGGACGCCGACTGGGCTTGAAGGAAAGACCAAGACCAAACCAAGGCACAAAGGACATGGGTGGCGAGAATGGAGTGGAGAAGAAATGGAAGGAAGGAGCAGGCGACGAGGATAAGGAAAAGGCCGTCGGAGGAGAGGGTCGAAAGGGTTAAAGGTGGGAGCCGAGCTAGAAAGGCATCGATGACGACACCACAACCACCGTCCAATCATACCACGTTAGGGATCTAGAAGGATTTCGCACCAAATTAGCCAAGGCTTGAACCGATCCGGGGCCAAGGACCCAAAATCAACAAAAGCCTCACACCAATTTGTTCGATGCACATTAACATGACGACCGAAGAGGGGCAGGTGGTGGCGAGCAACTGCTACCGCAACTATTCACGTCGGGAGGGTTGGTGGCTTCCGGAGGAGAATTTGGGGCTCCCCCGAAGGAGGGAGTTTAGGGATCCAAAAGGGTGCATACCGAACGGTCTGGATGGAGTGGTGCAGGTGGTGGCGAGCAGTCGAGCCTGTTCACCCTGAGGAGGCGGATTGGTGGCTCCCGAAGGAGGACTTTGGGGCTCCAAAGAGAGCGTTTTCTATAATCTAGTGTTGCTATACCAAATTGTCCATGGTCACAATTGTATATGCCATTTTTTAATTTATGTATATAGTTGGGATGACTTTTAGTTTTATTTTAATTAAAATATTCACAGTATTTATATTGACTATTTTCTCAATTATGTAATAGTCATAGTGTAGTAAACATAAGTCTGATATTTTTTCGATGAAAATTTAATGAGTCCCTAAGCCTAGGCGTGGCCACGGGTTACGGGTCAACCCGTGACCCGCCGGGTCGTACGGGTCAATGACCCGCCGGGTCCGGGTGGACGGGTTGGCGGGTGGGGACGGGTAGCGGGTTAGGGTTAGGGTCGGGGAATCCGTGACTCGCCGGGTTGACCCGGTGGGTCAACCCGCTTTTTAAAAATATTTTTTTTTTGAAAAATTTATTTTTAATAAAATAAATTTATAATATTATGTAAATTATTCTTAAAATAACTCACAATAATACATAAACTAATATGCATATGCAATGTGCAATGTAAGACAAATAAACCCCATCCTTCTCCTTTTATAGACTTGGAAGCCTTCCTTCATTCCCCTCATTTCCAATGTGGGACAAAGGCTTTGTCCCACATCGAAAATATGGAGTTAGAATGAGAAGGCATTGGGCTATATATATGTATCCTACTACCACATTTCTTCCACTTCACTTGTTTCCTACATTGGAATTTAAGTTGGAAATTAAGTTTGAGAAATATATTCTCATATTTTTTTCTCTTACATCACACAATGAAATTATTGTGGATGAAAGAATTAATATGGAGATATAATCTTCCTACATTTTTAACACTTCATATCAAAGTGATAAAATGTGTTGTGAAGATAAAATCTTTACATATTATTTATTTATTTATTTTAATAGTCATTTTTTTTAAAAAAAAAAGATTTTTTTTTTAAAATAATGTAACCCGCCGGGTCAACGGGTCGACCCGGCGGGTCAACGGGTCGACCCGAACCCGTCAACCCGTGAGATTTACGGGTTAGGGTTCGGGTCGGCCAACCCTGACCCTTGACCCGGCGGGTCGAACCCGTCGACCCGGCGGGTCCGACCCGTGGCCACACCTACCTAAGCCCCTCCTCATGGAGGCCCAAATCTCTTTTGGGAGCATCAACCCACTGCGGATGATTGATAAACCTCGGCTCCGACCGCCTCTTCCGAGTTTTGTACCCCTCTCTTCCCCGGGGCACCCTGTTGCCACCGTGGGTGCCCCTGGTACCGGTTCCGTCGCCTCATTGCCGTCACCTAGTACCTACGTGCCCTGGCCGCTGTTGCAATCGGGTCTTCTCCTCCCTCCCATCCATATTCCCTCTTCAATTATGGGATTTTGGCTTCTTATCTGCTCCCCTTCTTTCATTCACCTCTTCTGGGATTTTCGGCTGTAGGGGCTTGGATTTGGGGCTTCAATCGGTTCCGCCTTTAGTTCCTCTGTCTCCCCCTCTTTCTCTACCTCAGATTGTTTGCAATCGGCTTCCTCGGTGGCGGGTTCACCTCCTTCGCTATCTCCTGTATGTGGGTAGCTCGGCGTCCTTCCTTTCTCTATCTCCGGTTGCGCCTGGATTCAACCCTTTGAGTTCTCTTGTTGGTGACGGATTCCACCTGGGCTTGTTTTGAATTCGACGGCCACCTCGGAGAGTTCTCTTCGTCGGTGGAGTGGAGGGGTTGCCTCGCCGGTTTGCCTCTCCTCTCCTTTCTGTCGATGGGGGTTGTGCCCAATCCTGGTCGCTTATCGACTCTCAGCCCTTCACCGATGTCCCTTTCCTCTGCCCATTTCCGGGTGGTGGGTGGTGGTTGCCGGCGGCGGATCTCCTTCATCACCTGGTGCAATGGGCTCTGTTTAGCTGGCTTCATGTGCTTTCTGTCTTTTGGTGCTCTTGGTGACCGTGTAGCCCTTGCTTGGGCACGGGTTGTGTTCTTTGGGCCAAAGGCTTTTGCCTTTGGCCCAAAGCTAGCCCTTCAAAAAAGAAGAGTCAAATAAAAATAAAATTTAAATAATAAAACATAAAAATAACTATAAATAATTAAATCAAGGTCGGGGTTTGCGTTTTTTCCCGCTTGGGTTTCTGGTGCGTTCGATTCAGGTGTTGTGGGGCTCTACGTTTAGCCTGACGAGACTTTCTTCTCTGTTTGATGGGGTTCTGACAGTCGGAGTCGGGATAGGCTAGGGTCATGGTAGTTTGTATCGAGGCGTCTCCTTTCTTCGGAAGAATGGTTCCTTCGAGATTCGTCTTCACTGCCCACAGGTGACTCCTGATATGCCGTTGACCTACAGTACTGCTTCATGGTTGTGCTTGGCTTCGTCTTTCGTCTATGTCCTCGTCTTGTTCGGTTTAGTTGTGTTTTGTTTTGTCTTTGTAGAGTTCTGGTCTGTATTTTGCACCTCTATGTATTTTTATGTTTGTTTAGACGGTTACCCGTCTGCCGACTTGTCGGCCTTCGAGGTTCAGTTTTGTTTGACCTCGAATTTTATCCTAAAGAAAAATTAATTAAAGTATGATTGCATGTCCTTATAAACTTAAGATGGTTACGAAGATATTAAAGTTCGAGTAATTACTCACGATGCACACATTAAACAACTCAAAGCAAGATATTCCTTTTAGATTTTTTTTCATAATTTCAATGCATGAACCCATGTATTGTTTTATAAGGTAAAAATTCGGCTAGTAGTATTTATATTGACTATCCTTGGGGACATTACTCCCCTCGGAATCATGCAATCCTCCAGAGCGAGGGTGGGTATTCAATGGGTTAGCATGAGGCGCTGAACCCATGGATTGTTTGCCTTTGTCTTCACCGACCGAGTTCATTTCAAACACAGGGTAAATGCACTTATTAGTTAACTGGTGACGGAAGAGAAATAGGAGATTGAAAGAGAGTGGGATGAGAGGTGCGAATTCTCATCCCAACCAACCAATCCCTTGCAAAGAGAAGAACAAAGGAGAGAGGAGGAAGATCGAGATGAGGAAACGCACCATACCTCCATCCAAATTTCTTGTTGCAGTATCTCTCTTTTCTTGCGCTCAGATCATTGAGGGACATAATAAGCCATCCCATCAAGAAGATAACATCACTCCACAAGCTAGGATTTGACCAAGGAGGAGGACTGATAATGCATATTTTGTATATGTGTTCTATGTAGTTTTAGGTTGCATAAGCATATGTTTTCTACTTATTTCACATATTTATCATTTGGTGGTCGAAGTTGGAAATCTACTATTTTTATGGTTCAATGTGCAGATTTGCTTATCCAGACTCGAAGAGAGGATTGAGAGGGTGATGCTGGAGCCCTGGAGGTGCTAGAGCTACTTAAGATGGCTGAGGAGAAGAACAATCATGTCCAAAGAGAAGCACAAAGGAAGCCAAGACAAGAAGTGAACCAAGTGCACAAAGGAAAGGACCAGGAATCTGATGAACAGAGAATCGGCGGCCACGGATGAAGATTGGCGCCCGCCGCTGGGCTTACTGAGGATCGGCACTCGCCGATGGGGGTCGGCGCCTGCCGATGGATGGATAAGGTCGGATCTGCGTAATTTTTTGAGAGTCTATCCATTAGAGATACATTCTTATCAGTATTTGACCGGCATTTATAGGGTTTTAGGTCAATCCTAACCCTATAAGTAACCTAGTTTCCTGGGTTTTACACACCGCGTTTTAGAGACAACTCTTTACAATATTCGTCAAACACTTTGAGGTTTTGAGGTAAGCCATGAGCGGCTAATCTTTTTTGTTAATTTTGCTTGCATTTCAAGACATGGTTGATAGAATGTGAGAGTTGATCTAAGGTTAATTCTATTAAGTTATTTCAATTCTCTTTGTTTTGATAATGCTTATGTTGTTGATTTGTCTTAATTGGCCACTAAGATGGATTCACATTGCGTTAGGGTTTAGCTTCATTCCGTGCTATTACGAGCCTTAATTCGTCAGTAGCCATCACGTATTGTAGGAGGATTGACAAGTAGATATTGTCTCTTTTAGTGGAAGAGTGATGGTTGGGCTGACAACCAAGTGAGAAGATTGGCAATACGAGAGAGATGATGTCTATGTGCTAGGTGTTTGGGAACTATTGATACTTTCTCCACATGCCAGAGTAAGGATTAGGTGGTGATCGAATAGGTGGCCTACCTAATTCTGCACACAAACCAAACCCTAGAGTAATTAATAGAAACCGACTTAACCAAAGCAAATCCCAAGGATCATGAAATCACCATTATTGCTAATGTGAGTGGAAATACATTTCATACTATTGCTTTATCCCAATCAATCATCATTGCTACTTTTGTTATCTACTCCCCCCGTTCCAAAATACATGGGTTTTTAGTTTTCGACACGCTTTGTAAGAAGCGAAAAACTCTATAAAATATTAATTTTTAATTATTTTTTTATATAATTTAATAATTATTACTAATAAGTATAAAATTAATTAAAAAATTAATTAAAAAATAATATTTTATATAGTTTTTCGCTCCTTAAAAAACGTGTCGAAAACTAAAAACCCATGTATTTTGGAACAGAGGGAGTATTTCTTTTGTTAGTTTTTTACTTAAGTTCTTCTCTATTTGCTACAAACATTCATAAAGTCGCACGCACTTCCTGTGGAATTGACCTATACTCTACCACTATACTAGGTTATTGAGTTTGAAATTATATATTTTTGGGAGATCAACGGTCGATTCTATAGCTTACTAGGGATGCCGCATTCTAATCAATCTTGCCACCCTTAAATTATCAACTAAACCAGCAATTAGCAACCCAGGTTCGTACGGGTTATGCTTAGGTTTGTTTCAACATTAAAAGTCACAATTTAATTTGGTTGAAGGTTCATCTAAGTTTCGCCCCTACAAAATTGAGAATCTTGGTTGTGAAACGAAGACGGAACCCAGTACAACAATCAATGCATGTGAATTGAGTTGGTGGACATAAGGGGATAGGCTTGGATATGGATTTGAGAACCCTCGAAAGCTAGGGATTTTTGGGCAAAGGAGGAGTTTGCAAATCTCTAATTTAGAGAAGGAGAACGAGCATGTGAGGTGTTCTTCCCATAACATTTTTTCCCCTCTCTCTCTCTCTCTCTCTGAGTGAGTAGATCTATATCCATTATATCCTGATCTACTTGTTCATTCAACTTCTCCTTCCACCATCTCCCCCCTATAATGTAATCACTAACCATAGTTTTTCTAGTACAATGTATAACTGGCCTAACTCTTTCAATGTGAGGTGTGGTTGATACTCAATTGTCTTCCCAAAATTTTAGTGATTTATCATCTCATACGGGTCATATTAGGTCCGTTTTGACTTTGTCTATTAGTGTACTGACTTTTCTCCATTGATAAGATGCGTTTCCGTGTCTTCTGTATTGGAGAATGTTTATTTCTTTTAGGTATTTATGTTATTTTAACCCAATAATTTTCTGGTTCAGCTAGAGTTTTCCAAAGAAGTTTCATCTGAAGGGCTTTGTTCATGCCTTTTGTTTTTCTGATCCCAATCCGCCTTTATTATGTCCCAAATAATTAGTGGTATGTATTGTATATCTTTGTTCCAAGAAAAAAAAAAGTTTTGTTGATTTGGTCAAGTCCTTTATGTATGTTGGTTGGTAGCGCTAAACTTTGCATAATGTATAAGGGTTTAGACGTCAAGTTTGAGTTAATACAGATTGTACGACCTTGTTGTGAGAGCGAGTTTGCTCTCCATTTTGTCAGTTATTCTTTTGAAACTATGATATCTTCTTCTTCTTCTTCTTCTTCTTCTTCTTCTTTCTATGAAGAATCATTTTTTAATTTATTTATATAGTTGGAATGCCTTTTTGTCTGATTTTTTCATCAAATATTCACAATATTTATGTTGACTATTTTCTCAATTATTTAATAGTCATAGTAAACATAAGTATGGTATTTTTCCGATGAAAAATTAATGAAAATCTAATTATTAGAGCTTTGAAGTCAAATAGATCGAAACAACATTAAGTACCTAGCTAATTAACTTGATATAGTATAGACGTACATATATAATGGTGAATGAGTTATTTTATAGTTTTTGTGTATCCTCTAAGTAATTTATGTCCAAATATTGTATACATATATGATATATAACCAACAAATTTTATATTTTAATTTTGAAGTGAAAACAATGCTGACGACTTAATTCAATTTATAAAAATAGGTTTAAATTTACAATTTAAAGAGGATATAACTAATCAAGATAGAATTTTTATTTTTTTACAATTTAAAAAGGTTGTGAATAATAAACAGAGAAAATAATAATAAATAAAATTATGAAATAAATTTCATGCAACTATAAAATACCAAACTACAACATTAATTATACCGTAATATGTGTCATTAGCAATTAGATGTAACGATATCTCATAAAAATTAAAATAGATCTATAATTTTTTTAAAGGATTTTATTAAGACTTAAACCAAATGATCAAGACCAGAATTTGTATGGGAGAAAACATGGCATGCTCTATAAGTGGATATCCTTAATAAACAAAGAGCTAAATTATGTAATAAAGGTATATTTCCCCTTTCTACGTTCATAAATAACATCTGTATATGATGTCCTGTTATAATTACTATGTTCAAATATCATTAATAATATGAAGTTTGATTTATTATTAATCTAGCCTTTTCCTCCAAATAAACAAACAACAAATCTTCAATTAAACGAGGAGGAGTTAAAACAGTACATACTTGCAAAGATACACGTTTTCTTGCAACAAAATGGGAGTAATCTTTGCATATTTAAGTCAATGCCTCCTCTTAATGAAATATATATAGCAGAAGGCCTTAACAAGCTCATATAGGATGAATTCCTCTATGGAAAAAAAAAAAGAACTGCAACACGGACACAAGAGGTTGATGTTTACCTTCACCAATGAACAAAAACAAATCTATGATCAAATATTGAGTGCAGTTTCAAGTGGTGAAGGTGGAATCTTCTTCTTGTATGGATATGGAAGAACAGGGAAAACCTTTATTTGTAGGCCCCTTTATGCTGCAATACAATCTGAAGTAGGAAATGTACTCATTGTAGCTTCAAGCAGAATAACATCATTTCTAATACCCGAAGGAAGGATAACACATTCAAGGTTTGCCATACCTCGGAATATGACTCATCATTCATCATGTGAAATCAGACCAGGCATGCCATTAGCCGAACTTATTGCTAAATCAAAACTTATTATTTGAGATGAAGCTCCAATGACTAGCAAACACTATTTTGAGGCATTAGATCAAAGTTTAAGAGATGTTCTTCAGCATTTAGTTCGATCACAACAACCATTTGGTGGTAAGGTCATTGTATTTGATAGAGACTTCAGGCATATATTATTGGTTGTGACTAAAGGGAACTCCACAATATATTGTATCAGCAACAATCAATTCGTCATATCTATGGAAATATTGTAAGGCGCTTTGTTTGACAAAAAACACGAGACTTCAAATTGGTTCTCACAATCCCCATTCACAACGTCTTCAACAATTTTCAAATTGGATACTAAGAGTCGAAGATGGTAACCTAAGTGAGTCTAACGATGGAGAAACAATGATTGAAATACCATATGATTTATTGATAAAATAAACCGATAATCAAGTTAGAAGTATTGTTGAAGAAACCTATTATCATAACAGAATGATTATCGGATGAAACCTATTATCATAACAAAACGATACTTGCTCCTAGTCATGAAATTGTTAACAATATTAATGAATATGTCATGTCACTGCTTCTTGGCGATGAAAAGGTGTATATGAGCTCAGATTCTATTTGCAATGCCCAAGGTAACGAAGATCTATATTCGATCAAATATCTCAACACCGTCAATCTATCATGCATTCCGAATCATTCTCTTAATCTTAAGGTCGGAGTTCGCGTGATACTACTCCACAATATTGATCAATCATCTGGATTGTGCAACAACACATGATCAATTGTCACCGGGCTTCTGAATCACACAGTTTAAGTCAAGTCCATGTTTATCAAGGGATACTAGAGATACTAGAAATATTAATATTTTATTCTATTCTTTCCGCCACATCACCCTAACATCTCATTCTCACCTTTCTCCCCTTATTAATTTCACCTCTAGCATCCAAAACTCATATTTTTCTACCAATTCAATTTACTGATATAACCCTCTTCAATAATTATTTTCATTCTCGATTGTATACCCCTCTTTTAATTTGTAATATACCCCTCTTTTTTTATCGTATTATTATATTCAATTTTATTCTTAAAATATTATTATTAAATTAATTATAAACTAAATAAGGCTTAATATTACAAAATGAAACATTTTTTCTTATTAAATATTTTTTTACTATATATTTCGGGCTTTCCGGTTTCAAATATTAAATACTCCCTCCGTCTCAAAATTTAGGTCGTTTGACTTTTTGACACGCTTTTGAATGTGTTCAAAACTCTATGAAATATTATTTTTTTCAAAATTTTTTAAAAAAGTTGAAATTTATTACTGAAAAAAAAATTAATATTTCATAGAGTTTTTAACACATTAAAAAGCGTGCCAAAATATCAAACGACCTAAATTTTGAGACGGAGGGAGTAGTATTTTATTCCAAAAAAATAAATCAATCTTCTTATATTTAAAATTCTTATTATTGAAAAATAATTAAAATTGTTGGATATTTGTGGATTTATGAGATCAAATAAAAGCCTTTAAAATTGTCTCTTGTTGAATCTGATCGATTTTTTCATGGTAGACATGCTCCTATTTATAGGAGATTTTACATATTGTTCATTCATAAAATAAAGAATAAGATAATACGTATAGAAGGTGAATTATTCTGCTCTTCACCCTCCTACCCACAACAAAAAGAAATTTTTTTTCAGGTATTATTATACCGAGTACTACAAAATTGTATTCGGAGTATTAATTACTGGGTACATTACATTACATGTCCAAGTAACCGAACAGCTTGACTAACCATACAAAGTTACAAACTTTTAAAATTCAAATTAACGAGCCCATAAACTCCAATTTCCTAAAGAGGTAAAAATAAAAATAAAAATCCCCTGAACGAGCCCAAAACTTTTATTTTCCATGTTTCCTTAACCTCTACATCTCTCTCTCTCTCTCTCGCCCTCGCTCTCGCAGATCTCATCTTTCACCCCCTTTCTCCTTCTCCATTTCCACTCCGCGAGCCGATCTCCAATTATCCGATCATCGGAGTCGAAGCAATGGGCTCCCAGGGCCCCAAATCTTCCTCTTCAAAACCCTCAAAACCCTCGACCAACACCAGTTCGAGTGTCCCTCGGTCTTCCTCCTCGTCTCTCTCCACACATTTGGCTATGGTGGAGCTGAAGCAGCGCATTCTCACCTCCCTCTCGAAGCTCTCCGATCGCGACACTCACCAGATCGCCCTCGACGAACTCGAATCCACCATCGCCTCTCTCCAGACCGAGGCTGTTCCTATGCTTCTGAACACTCTCTTTGATGCCTCCTCCTCTGACCCCAAGCCCGCCGTGAAGAAGCATTCCGTTCGCCTCATCGCCTCCCTCTGCGCCGCCCACCCCGACGCCACCGCCACTCACCTCGTTAAGATCGTATCTCACATTGCCAAGCGGCTCCGCGACCCTGATTCAGGGGTTCGTGACGCGTGCCGTGACGCCGTTGGGGCTCTCTCTTCCATTTACATCGACGGCGGCGGGGGTAGTGTAGCAGAGAACGGCGTCGTTTCGCTGTTCATGAAGCCGCTGTTGGAGGCTCTGGGGGAGAACGATAAGGGGGTTCAGGTTGGGGCGGCAATGTGCTTGGGGAGGGTGGTAGAGTGTGCCAAGAACCCTCCTGTTTTGGCTTTTCACAAGCTTGGAGCTAGGGTTTGCAAGTACCTTCACAGTCCTAATTTCTTCGCCAAATCGGCCTTGTTGCCTGTGATTTCAATCATGTCTCAGGTGATCTGCTAATTATGCAATGTGTGATATTGGATGGGGATTTTCCTATAATTTTGTTATTGACAGTGATTGTATTTTTTTTAATGATAGATGGGAGCCATTGCGCCTCAGAGCTTGGAGTCCTTGCTTCAAAGCATCCACGAGTGCCTTGGAAGCTCTGATTGGGCCACTCGCAAGGCTGCCGCTGAAACCTTGAGTTCTTTGGCAATGCATTCGAGCCACTTGGTCAAGGAGAATGCTACACCTACCTTGACAGCTCTGGAAGCTTGTCGGTTCGACAAGGTATGGCAACATTGGAACCTTAACAGCATGACTGTTTTGTATATCAGTGTCTAGACTTTATAATGTGATTTTTTTTTCTAATGGATATCATTTTCCAACTCTCACTTCATTCTATAAAGACTTTGAAAACAGTGGGTTTGCTTGGGAAACAGCTTTGAAACTTTTAACCTGTAATGTTATGTATCAGTATCTATACTCTACTCTGTAGTGTGAGTATTTGTAGTGCATATATCATTTAACAGTTTTCAGTTCATAGTTTAAGTGGGTGAAAAGAATTGTTGCTTGCCTCTACTAGTACATAAGCTAGCATAGGGAAACATATTTATTAATCGGTACCCCTTTTTACAAATGTGACATTTCTTATGCATTTGATTGTGGATTTGGATGAAGGGGAGAAGGGAAGAGAAGAAATGATCCCCTCCCCACTGTGATGCAGAAGGATGAATGTACTTACAAGAGATTTGAGCTCATTACAACTCCCTCTGCCCACCTTAACGTCCTATAGGAACAAGTGAAGTGGGTCGTTTATCCCCTTCTTGTGCAGCTCTACATACCTCACCCACATTCTCTACATACACATTCACTAGAGTAAATTTTGGAATTCAAGAGCACGTTGTTCCACTTTAGATTACCATATGAAAGTGCTAAGGATCCATCCAAATCTAAGTACTAAGATATGATTGCAATAATATAATAATATATGTGCCAATTTTACAAGTTAGGCTTGAATTTGTAATTTGTCCCTGGAAGTTGGGCAAATTTGCAGAAAGGTGCAAAAACACCTATGACATTCATAGGTGAACATAGTTGAATACTGAAGTTGTCCATGCTTGGTTGTTGTAGCTGCATGAAAATGACACTTAGAATTCACACTTATTTGGTTTCAGTGTATTAAATGACACTTGCTTAGAGTTCATACTTAGTTGATTGAGACTTGAGAGATTTAGCTTGATGTTTAAGGCACTGGTATTCACCAATTTGAGCCACACATTATGATGCCAGATTAAGCCTGTTAGAAATACTATGGTTGAAGCATTGCAATATTGGAGGAAGATTGCAGGAAAAGCTGGGGATGAATCTGCTGATGAACCAAAAACATCATCTCATGGTAATAATAATAATTAATTGATTGACATTTGAGATTTCTTCATTTAGAAAAAACAACTTCCCTCACCAATGATTAATTATTGCTGCTGTTTCAGAGAAATCTGGATTATCAGTGTTGTCAGACAAAAGTAAACAGAAAACCATGGAGCTGAGTGAGAACAAAGTTTTGAAGGACTCGTCTGATGGTGATAGCACTATCTCTGATTCTGCTGCCAAAAAGAGTGGAAACATTTCAGACAGAACTGTTGGGCTACTGAAGAAAAAGGTTCCTGCCTTAAATGACAAGGAATTAAACCCTGAATTCTTTCAGAAACTTGAGAAAAGGGGTTCAAATGATTGTCCTGTTGAAGTCGTGGTCTCGCGAAAGTGTCCTAACTCATCAAACACCAATGAGGATGAGCCAGGGCAGACTGATGCAGATAATAAGGGCAAAGCAGATAAAGGGGCTTCCGGTAATCACTCCAGTCAAGATTTTGATGTTTTGGCAAAGAATAGATTCCCTGATGGTATGATAAATGGGAAAGATTCAAGAACTAGAGCATTGGAAATTGATGACAAGAATGCCGGTTTCACTAAATCAGATGCTCAGTCCGATGGATCTTTTGTTAGTAACAAAGGAAATTGGGTAGCTATTCAAAGGCAGCTATTACACTTGGAGAGACAGCAAACTCATCTTATGAATATGTTGCAGGTTGGTTTGGTTACTTCCGCTAAATGATTAGAATTCTGGTACGGTCTTCTAATAGGTTGTTTTTCTGTAACAGGATTTCATGGGGGGTTCTCATGACAGCATGGTTTCCTTAGAGAGCAGAGTACGCGGTTTAGAAAGAGTGGTTGAAGACATGGTGCAAGATTTGTCGTTATCATCAGGCAGGAGAGGAAATAGCTTCATGTCTGGACACGAGGGATCTTCTAGTAGGAACCCAGGTAGGTATGGCGGCTTTTATGACTATAATGGCAAGTTTGGAAGGGGTGGGGATGGAAAGTTCCATTTTAGCAATGGAATTTCTTCTGGAATGAGGGGAAGGAACCCATCTAGGAGATCTGAGCATCCTGACTCTTGGGAATTTAATTCATATGGGGCCCCTCGAGCTGGAACAGCGGGTTCTATCAATCATCTGGATGGAAGATCTCCTAGATCTGAATCAGAGACTGACCACATTGGTGGCCGCAGAGCTTGGGATAAAGGGGTTGGACCTGTTAGGCTTGGTGAAGGGCCCTCTGCTAGAAGTGTTTGGCAGGCGTCAAAGGATGAAGCTACCCTAGCAGCAATTCGAGTTGCTGGGGAGGATAATGGAACAACACGAGCTCCCAGAGTTGCTATTGCTGAAATGACTGCAGAAGCAATAGGCAATGACAACAATGAGCAGCATGACCCAGTCTGGACGGCATGGAGTAATGCTATGGATGCTGTTCATGGGGGTGATATGGATTCTGCTTATGCTGAGGTGTTGTCAATAGGAGATGATTTTTTGCTTGTCAAACTGATGGACAGATCTGGCCCTGTTCTTGACCAACTCTCGAATGAAATTGCTGTTGAAGCTCTAAATTCAATTTCACAGCTTCTGATGGAGCAGAACTTATTTGACCTGTGCCTGTCTTGGATTCAGCAGGTATGACTCTTGTTATAATTTTCAATGTTTTGGCCTCTTGATTACTTACTGCCATTTTAGTTTTCATATCATAACTGTGTTACAAGACTAACTCGTTAATTATACCCAACAAATGAGGTATTCTGAATCTTGTGTTACTAAAGGTGTGAATTAGATGCATTGGAATACTTACTGCCATTCTAGTTTTCATATCATAACTGTGTTACTAGACTAACTCATTAATTACACCCAGCAAATGAGGTATTAAGAATTAGATGCGTTGGAATTGCTTGGTGTGAATTAGATGCATTGGAATTGCTTGGTTAATCATGTGCATTTTGGCACTGCAGTATAGTAGGTTGTGAAATAGACTTGTGTACTGCTATCAGGATATCCAGTTTCTTAACCAAAACACTATCACTGTCTTTTGGATTAATATTTTCCGGTATGGCATAAGATATGAAATATGGGTTGAGACTGTAACTAGTATCTAAACAAAAAGTTCAAGATGATGTATTCCTTGTGAAATACTTTTTGGAGAAATTTTGGAAGTAAATTTGCAGCACAATGGCTTTTCTTATGAAGCAAAGAATCAGTACCGATCTAACCGATTTTTATATCTGTAATATATTGGATAATCAAATGTTACTGGTAATATATAAGCGAGATGGGAGAGTATATTGACTCCAATTAAGCAGGTTTTTATTTAATTCTAACATGCTTGTAAATCTAATGAGGCTATCTTCCCTTCTCAGTTGGTTGATTTCGTTATGGAAAATGGACCTGAGGTATTCGGTATCCCAAAGGAGATAAGGCGTGAACTGCTGTTCAACTTCCATCACGTATCTCCAAACATTGAACTCCCGGAAGACTGGGAAGGTGCAACACCAGAGCAGCTGATGCTGCATTTGGCATCCGCCTGGAGCATCAATTTGCAGCATGGAAACTAATTGCTTCGAAACATATACATATGAGAATTACTTGCATTGATGCAAGAAGATAAGGGTACTGGCAGGAAATATGATTAGCTATTGATTGTGAATTTGGTTGCAGTAGAGGCCTTTGCTTTGTGTGTGCAGGAGATGAGAAACAAGCACTCCCTCTTTTTTCTTTTCCTTCTTTTTTTACATTAGTTTGAAGGTATTCTGAACTTATAATCTTTGATTTTTTTTTAATATTTTTATTTTTTTCGGGTTGTTAGTTGGATGCCTGATCTGATGCTTCCTGTGAAACATTTGTATATTTGTGGGAAGTTACTTGCACTTCCACGCAAGAAGCTTGTAAATGATGGTTTGACCCTTTGTGCTAAGAAAGTAACTTGTTTCGTTCTTCTAAAATTGATTGTAAAAACCTACATTAGCTGGTATAATTATTGATCGCAGTGTAATTCACGAAACTTAGGGTCGTGCCGTCGTGGTGAAAAACCAAGCAATTCCAATGCATCTAATTCTTAATACCTCATTACCCGGGTCATTTCATTTTACATTACTGAACAAGGAGAAAAGAGAGAGAAAACAGAAGGGTTTCTTGTTTCCTGAGAGACGTAGCCGGTGTTCGGTGGTGATTTGTTCCTCAGTTTTCCAGGCTTGCCGGTGCTCCTTTTTTTCTTCTATCGAGTAAGTGTTTTTCCGATTTTCTTCAAGTTTTACTTAATTTTTAAGATTTGTACCAGTAATTAGGTTTTTTAGGGCAGGGAGAAGGAACCCTTGGGGGGAAAACCGCCTTCCTCCGGTGAGGAGCACGACGGTTATGGGGTAGGGTAGTGTTTTTCTTGGGACCCTCGAGGAGTTTCTGACGGTGGCGGGGGGACGAGGCTTTTCGCCTCCCTTCTTTCTTGCTTTTTTGGAAGTGGCTCCTCGAAAACCGAGAAACTTTATGGAGGAGACAAAAAAACGTTTCTTAGCCGTCATCCTCCGGGGGGGGGAATGTCTTTTCAGTGCCCCCTCGAGGGGCGCGTGAGGCGCCAACATAATCCTAGAAAGGGATTTTTTGGCGCCAAATCTGTTTCAATCGCGATACTGAAAAGGTCATTTCTCCTTGTTGATTTTTCCTTTCTTTACATCTTTTCAGGGGCTTTTCTTTTGAGTATAGTTTAAGATGTCGGATGAAAGCGATAGCCAAAACCGAAGTGTGGGTTACGAGGATGAGGAGGTTAGCTCCTCGCGTACAAGGACAGAGACCCTAGCACACGCTGATTCGAAATCCGCAGTATCTCCCGCTCATCCCCCGCAAAATAAGAAATCACACGAGGTGAAGAGAAAGAAACCTAATCCAGGGGCTACACAGAGCGCGAAGCGGCAAAGGATGGCTAGGTCTATGAAACGCCCTTTAAAGAGAGATGATCCCGAGTATTGTCATACCTCCGAATCCATCAATGAACTTGGGAAGGGTGGGTCGTCTCGCGTGGCCAAAGAGAGAAAGAAATCTATTCATGTGGTATCGAACAATTTTGTAGTGCTTCCCTATAAGCAAACGGAGATAGGCAATTGTAGCTTCTGTGAAGGCTACGTTCCCGCAGTCCCTCCCCCCTTCCCCAAAATTTTCAAAGAGCGCGTGACTCCCATTGTAACTAAAACATTGGGAGAACAATCAATTCTTGAAGCTGAACATTTGGATACGATAGCTAAGCTTTATCCATGGCCGATTATGATAGAAATAGGCTTGGCTGCTAATAAAGGGGGATGTTTAAACGCGTACAAAGATCACGTTGTCGTCCACCTCGGAAGTTTGATTCAAGGGTTCCGTCTTCCACTGCCCCAACTCTATTATGAATTTTTGGCGCGTATAAACCAATGTCCGGCCCAACTCGCTTTTAACGTGTGGATGTATCTTGCGTGGTCTATATTATGCGGTGTGCCGCTATCAAGCAAACACCAACGTTAAATCATCTTTTCTCAGTTCTTTCCTTGAGACACAACGAGGGACTGGTATCTGCTTCCCTATTTTGGAAAATAGTTGAGAGATTGTCCAGCAACTCGGGGTGGAGAAAGAAATGGTTTCTTATTCGCGATCCAACAAGAACCTTCTTGAACTTTGTAACCCAACCTGGCGGTTACGCCCCTCCTTCTAAAATTAAAAATATTGTGATTTAAAGATGGAGGTTCGCGTTTGGGGAGGGGGTCTTGTCGACACGGAGTTACAGAAAAGTCATAACTTCGGCTCGCCTAGAGATGGCCAGGCTCAGTCTTCCGCACCGTCCGGGTTGGTGTCGAGGTTGGTTAGGTTGCTATCTTGAGGCAAACGGGCAGGACGTTCTTTATGACAATTTGATTGATGCCTTCATGCACGGAGTGGACTGCGGGGTTGTCGAGAGCATTAATCGTTTCGCTCATCTTGGGGACTCTGTGATGATGTTTCCTCCCAACTATGATACCGAGGACATGAAACTTGATGACCCTCACCGCGACATGCCTCCCTTGTCGAATGCTCCTCTTGATGAGGTTGCAGCCCCGAGCCTCCTCCAACTGGTGAGAACAACGCCGAGTAGCTTTGCAATGAAAACAACGACCCTCCTATTGGCGCTTAACAAGTCATCCTTCCACTTTTCATCAAATATTTGAATTTGTCGTGTTTCGGAAACAAGTTTAAAACATTTCTACCCGTGGTGTGAGCTTTCATGCTTCGTTGCGGTTCGTATCTCGTTTTTTGGATGGGAAAACATTTCTGCCTATAACATGCGATATGCCTTGTTATGGTATTTTGATGCTGTGAATATTTTACTTCTGGCTTTAGTATATATCTGTTTATGCTTTTTGTCTGTTTTTCTAGATTTTAATCTATCGTTAATACTCCTGTCTGTTCGCGACTAGAGTTTAACTTGCTATTGTTTCTCTTTGCTGGAGAATTTATTCGCGATACCCTTACCTATCTCTTGTTATTGAGCGCTTTATGAAATGAATCGCGAGATGACAAAACATAAGGGTTCGAGGATTTATTGCACACTGAACTGCTATAAGCATTTTTATTTGGTGGTACATAAAGTAGAAAACGACATATCATGCATGTCTGTATTTCTTCATAACATAGGTAGTCAGGGAGTACATCTCTGTTCTCTTCCGGGCCTGGTTGTTCTATGGTGATATCAAAGTGTGATTCTCCCTAGTATTCGAAAGTGAGGCAACTTCCTATTCTTAGGTTGGTAGATGTCGCGAAAGATCGCCATCCCTCTGACAGAGAGAACCAGCCCCCTTCGTCTCTTTCGACTAAGACCATGAATTCTTGGTTTGAATGAGGACATAGGACTATTTGTTTCAGTATGTCGTCCTCTAATTCTACAGATATGTAAGGTAAGGGGAGCCTATGTAGTTGGCTTTCTCTGAGGATTATTCGGATGAATTTTGGATTTGGAAAAAGCATTGTATTTGTGATAAAGGTAGGTGGGGAAACTTCGCCGAAAATTATGTCGAAATTTGGTAGTGTCTCTCCCCCTCTTTTTTTTTTTGGAGGAATTTGTTTGGGGGGGGGGGGGGGGGGGGGACTTTATTTATAGTAAGTTGATGCTGGTGGAGATAAGAATTTCTCTTCCAGGTTATGTTGAGGTATCCTTAAGCTAAGAGGTGCGTGCCGCACGCTAGCTTTCCGGTTCGCTGCACGTGTTAGGTTTGCTTTGTCCGTTTGTTGGGATTCTTTGAATAAGAGATGTACTTGTCAGGTGGTTTTTGTCGTGATTGCTGATCTTTACCAACCTCGTGGAGCGGATAAGGTACGTTTGCGGTGAATTTTGTTGCGTGTATCCTGTCCACCACCATAAATGGGAGAGTGCTCTCGTACTTTGGGGTGCAGTTTGGTAATAATGACGTCTACATTGCCTATAGATATCCCGGGTCGAACCATTCCTCGTGTGAGAGGGTTTACCCGAGATATAGTGGTAGAGGGACACTAGTATAGGCTGGTGAGTTTTTATTGAATAGTTCGGTTTGTAATTGGGAATTGATCCTTTCTGAGGTTTTTTATGGTTGTTGTAGCTATTGCCGCAGGTGTATCGTGATTATGGTGACGAGGCCCTCGGCCTTGTACAGCTATGGACGCGAGCAGATGAAGAATTTGTGGTGATGTCTGAGCCCTTGGGCCTTCATAATTACTGGTTCACATCAGGTTGGCCTGAGTTCGTTGTTTCTAATGAGCTTCAGATGGGAACGCGTTTGATCTTTGAATATGAAAGGCACTCTTGCTTTGATGTTGTTACCGTAAATCATGGTCCAGATCAAAACGGTGATGTTGAATTTTCCGTTCGGTGTTGAACGGAGTAATAGGGGGCTCTCTGCTTGTAAAAGTCGCGACATGTATTGTGTGTTTTTTATCTGGTGTATAATGAATAAACCAGTGTGAACGTGTTACATTTGTTTGCTGAGAAGTTGTCGCAATTTATTGTATTGCTACAGTGTAGGAAGTTAAGTGTTGATATTCATGTCGCGAAGGATATAATGTGAAGATCCTCGGGTTTGATACTTGTTGGAAGAAAATTATAAGGTTGATAATCATTCTTGGGTGTCCTTGGATACGAAGGAGATTGAATTAAAATTTAGGTAATCTCTAGCGTACTCTACACGACGGAGAGACCTATTACAAATGATCTCCAGCGTCTTTGGATGCTGAGGAAATTGGATTAAAACTTAGGCAATCTCTAGCGTATATACGCGATGGAGAGATCTGTTAAAAACAATCTCCAGCGTCCTTGTATGCTGAGGAGATTGAATTAAAACTTAGGTAATCTTCAGCGTATTCTACGTGATGGAGAGACCTATTGAAAACAATCTCCAGCGTCCTTGGATGCTGAGTAGATTAAATTAAAACTTAGGTAATCTCCAACGTATTCTACGCGATGGAGAGACCTATTAAAAACAATCTCCATCGTCCTTGGATGCTGAGAAGATTGAATTAAAACTTAGGTAATCTCCAGCGTAATCTACGCGATGGAGAGACCTATTAAAAACAATATCCAACGTCCTTGGATGATGAGGAGATTGAATTAAAACTTAGGTAATCTCCAGAAAGTTCAAAAAATTACAACAACATGGTTGGGTATTTGGTATTTCAAGAACGACACCGTTTTCCGAAACCTACCTTCCCTTTCTGATAGCACGATTGATGCGTTATGCGTCAGGCAATTAGACTTGTGGCGACGTGCTTGTCAATTCGAGGAACAATTGGAATGTGATACAACTCCCCACAATAATGGTGGGACGGGTCAGAAACGGGATAAACGATGGAACAAGCAAAAGAAGTGGTCCAAACCACCAATTGGGAAGTATAAGTTGAATTTTGATGATTCTGCTCGAGTTCTGCTAGAGCCGTCATCTGTGATTGGCACAGAAAACCAATTCAAATCTCTTATCAAAGGCTAGGGTGAATGTCTCCCCTAATGGCTGAAGCTGCAACTCTATAATTGAGTATTGTGGAAGCCAAAAAACTAAATATACATAACATCATTATTGAGGGAGACTCAAAGATCATTATCGACTACATGAAGCACAACATAAGATGCCATTGGGAGGTTGAAATATGCAGGTCCTATTACATGATATGGGAGAGGTATACTTCTCTCATATACCCCGCGTTGGCAACAGAGTGGCTGACAAATGTTGCACCTTGGTCATTATGCCTTTGGGGTACATGTAAATCTAACAACAAACCAAGATCTTCAGGATCTTATCGAAAGGATGCCCTTAGATAGTCATCTATCCAAATTATTACCTAATAAAAAAAACGAAAGAAAATGAGACATTAATTATTAGTATACAAAATATTATTAAATTTAAGCAATGCTCTAATGACTTATAAATTATTTTAATTTTGATTAAAAAGTAGTCTATAAAATGTTTTTGGCTTAAATATGTGTATGGCCCCTCAACTATCTTCACTCGGACACTTTACCCCCTAAACTATCACTCGGGTCAACTCACCCCCTCAACTTTATAATTAGGGCAAATAACTCCGGTAAGCTTGTAATTGTTTTTAATATTTATAGAAAATGGACACATTTTGGCGTGGAGAAGTAGGCAATTTGGCGCCTTATGCCCTCTGCCATTTCTGATTTTTCTGATTTTTCTGCCTCCCACATGAGCATTTTATAGTATCGTTTTTAGTATTGTAGATCCCAATCATGATTCCTACATTTACTCTCCTTTTTTAATCTTGATTAAGAAATGAAACATTTAGATTTTATTTCAAATGGCAGATGGTGGAGGTAAGCATAACCATATACCACAGTGGTATATTTGTGAGGAGTCTTGATGTAAGATATATTGATTATAAGGTGCACCTAGTAAGAGTTGATGAAGATTTTGTGACTCGTTGGAGCATTACTGATGCACTAGAAGATATTAGGTACAAGAATAAAGATGTGAAAACTATATACTACCGTGTTCCGAATGTACCCCTTAGTGAAGGTTTATGAGAGCTTCATGATAATGACATCACACTTGATATGGTAGCATGTGGTATTTTAGGAGGAGGTAACGTTGAAGTATATATCGAGCATTCCGAGCAAGCAATCGATGAGACTACACATGTTCTTGGCGATAATGTTAGAGCTAGTGAACTTGTTGAGGATCACAAAGATGAAGAAAATGATGAGAATTCAGATAGTGGGAGTGACGATGGTGAAGACTTGCAACAAAACCGTGGAGAAGAGTTGGATCAAATTGATGATTCTATTTTATGGGATGGTGATGATGAGATAAGGGAGGTTGTTAACAAAGTCAAAGATTTCTACAACCCTTCCACTTGGCCAGAGTCTAGTAGTATGCAGGGAGCTAAAGAAAGATTAGATCGAATTAAGATGAAGACAAAGATTGCAAGAGAAGACTACGATCAATTAATTTCTGATAATTCAGATCGTGGTGAAGATGATGTTGGGTTAGACAACTCTGATATAGGAAGCTTGTATTCAGATTCAGATTCAGATTCAGATGGTGAAAAAGTGCTGGAAAGGAGGAAATCTCATTGGGCAAGGTATGATGAGAGTGCTCGTGATGTTGTTTTATCGGTGGGATTAGTATTCAAAGATCATCATCAATGTAGAAGAGCTTTGAGAAAGTATAGCTTGAATGAGAAAAGAGATTTAGACTATGTCAAAAATGAGCCTAAAAGGATTAGAGTGCAATGTAGAGCAACCGGATGCCCTTGGATGTTGTTTGCTTCCGAAGAAAATTCTCACGTTAAGAAATACTTCATGGTAAAAACTTATGTTGACAAGCATAAATGCTCAAAAGTTTTCAAACTTTCGAGAATTGGTGCACCTTGGATTGCTGAAACTTTTGAGACGTTGATTTCTAGTCATCCGGGATTAAAGCCAAGCTATATTCAGGATATGAGTTTTGACCAAATGGAGGTTCATGTCTCCAGAAGCCAGTGCAAGAGGGCAAAATTAAGGGTGAAGAAGAAATTGGAGAGAGATGTTGGTCCTGAAAATGCTAAGCTATATAATTATTGCAAGGCTTTGTTGGTGGGAAATCCAGGAAGTCATGTTGACCTTGAGGTTGAGTATAAAGATCCTAGTCAAACACCTACACCTTATTTTAAGAGATTTTATGTATGCTTTGCAGCTTTGAGGAGGGAGTTCCTAGAGGATTGTAGACCATTCATAGGCTTAGATGGATGTTTTCTAAAGGGAATAATCAAGGGTCAATTGCTCACTGCTGTTGGAAAAGATGCAAATAACCAAATGTATCCCTTGGCATGGGCTGTGGTGGAAGTTGAATGTACGTCTTCTTGGTTGTGGTTCTTAAAACATCTTCAAGTTGATATACAAACAGATGATGGAAGAGGATGGAGTTTTATGTCCGATCAACAAAAGGTAGAGTATGTACTTTATCTTTTAGTTAGAATTTATCTTCACTTTTACAAATTTTGTTCAATGGTTAACTAATTTGCTTAAACCTATATGTGCAGGGACTTTTAAATGATGTGGCTGAAATTTTTCCAAGGGTTGAACATAGATATTGTGCTAGGCATGTATACACAAATTGGTATCCTAACTTTAGAGGTGAGTCTCTTAAACTTGCTTTTTATGCGTGTGCAAAGAGTTCAAATGAGCCTACATTGCAGAAAAGGTTGGAAGATTTGGACAAGTTAAAAGATGAGGCTGCGAAGGCGGTGTTGCGTGTTGATCCGAGAAATTGGTGCAAGGCTTATTTTTCCCCATCTTCTCAATGTGACTCGGTTGACAACAATAGTTGTGAGGCATTTAACTTTGTTTTAATCAATTCTCGAAGCAAACCGATCATTTCCATGTTATAAGAGATTAGAGAATTTGTCATGGAGCGGAGAAATAAGAGGATTATATATACAAACAAGTGGAGAGGTAACTACGGCAAGCTCATACTTGATATTCTTGAAGACAATATCGCGCAAAGTTACTGGTGGAACGTGAAATGGAATGGAGACGATGGTTATGAAGTTAAATTCGGTAAGACACAATATGTTGTTGATTTGCGATTGAAAAGTTGCAACTGCAGAGGATGGTTGATAACCGGAATCCCTTGTGCACATGCTATTTCTGCTGTTCGTCATAAAGGAGATGACCCTAAAAACTACATGAGTCATTGGTATGAGAATAAAATATTCCTAAAAGCCGATGCTTATGCCTTGGGACCAATGCCAAGTGAAGAATTTTGGGAAGAAAGTGGGTTAGGGCCAATCTTGCCTCCTCTGGAAAGGGCTATGCCTGGTAGACCAAAGACAAAAAGAAGAAAATCTAGAAATGAACCAAAGAAAGGAAAGGTAAAGTTGTCAAGACATGAGAGGATTATGCATTGTAGCAGATGTGGTGGTGTTGGTCATAATTGCACTACATGTGCCAAGACTAAAATTTAGAGGTAAATCTATGTTGATTTAGTTTATTTTAACCAAGCACAATTTTTTCATGAATTGACTTCAATTATTTTTTGATTTGCAACATGGATAGGGAAACTGAAGCGTTGAAGGAAAGTGTTGAAGTTTTTTTTGCTGTTAATGTCTCAGACGGATTGGTGGGGATTTTTCTTTTTGTTTCAGTTGGTTGGTGATCTTTGAATTGTATTTTGAGACATGTTAAGTTGTCAAAATTTTGTTTTGTTTTTGGTCAAAGTTGTCATACTTTTGCTGCAGGGTTGTAATCCTTTTACTCACTTTATTTTTCAATTATATAATGTCAATTTAGCACTGACAGTTGGAATTGAAAGAGAACTGATGAGTTGGGAGTTGGTTTTGAAAATTTTAAAATATAAGGATCTGTACATGTAATTTGTAGTTTGTGGAGTTGGAGAAATTAGGAGGGAGATATTTTAGATAGAAAAATGTGGGTTAGAAATGGGTTAAATGTCTCATATCTAATAGTTTAAGGGGGAAAGTGTACTGAGTTAAAGTTCAAGGAGTAAAATGACCTAGTCATTAAAGTTTAGGGGCCAATGGAGCATTCAAGCTGAATCCGGATCCTCTCCTCATATTACGCCTCCTAATAAATCAATCTCCACCCTTTAAAAAAATTAATGGTCAAGATTATCCCATCTTTTTATTTTTATTTTTTTTAAAAAATATTCCCTTTGTTTTCTCCTCCCCTCCTACCGGCCGCCATCCATCTTCTCCCCCGCATGCAGATTCCCAACCAACACCATTGTCGCCGCCTGCAATCCACCGTCCGCTCTTCACTCCACACCTACAATCCACCATCCTCTTCCTCGTCTGGGTGTAGATTTTGAAGCTCATCCCATAATATATTCTGAAATTCACCGCATCTGCCATCGTTGATATGTTCCCTTGCACTTGCACCGTCGGCGTTGAAGCTTCCACCACCTCCACCAGTGCCGCCACTGTTAACAACACCATCCGTACAACGGTACAGGTACAACCCCATGGTCCTACCTTCTTAATTACTCCGTAGCTTTCAATTAAAATCGCTGATTTTTGAAATTTGAATCGTACATAAACACTGGCTGTCGGGGATCCGATCCGGAGGCTGTAGGAGGGATCGATGATTCAAAGTGAAAAGCTCTTGCCTTTTCAATCAACTCCTCGGTGAATTTGTTTGTTAGAGTAAAACCAACTTCTGAATTGATTTACAGCATGATCGATCTTGCATTAATACTTTGCAGAAGATCGATGGTGGCCTGGAGTGGAGGGGAGGAGAATACAAAGAGGATATTTTTTTATATAAAAAAATTAAAGATATGTGATAATCTTGACCATTAATTTTTTTAAAGGGTGGAGATTGCTTTATTAGCAGGCCTAATATGAGGAGAGGATTCGAATTCATTTAAGCCAATGTTTTTAAAATTTGTAACCATTTTTAGGAATGAATTAGGAGAATTTGTTCATATATATACATCAAGTTTTTAAAAAAATTTAGTAAAATATATTTTCAAATCTATTTGAAATTTTAATTTAAATATAAAAATTAAAATATTATAATATCATATATATTTGACAAAACCCTAATATAAATAGACAATCGGTGGTGATTTGTTAACAAAAAGTCAAAAATCATTTAATTGGTGATTTTCTGTAATTTCATATTTAACAGGTGGTTAAGTGTAAAAAATTATATTTAACAGGTGTTTTTCTGTAAATTTCCTTAAAAGAAATATATTTTCCCGCCAAATCCCGCCTAATCTCCTAATATCCTGCCACTTTCCTCCAGAGGCGCGTACTTTCTCTCTCGTACGTCAGTCGCCGACGCTGACGCCGAAGCCTTTGGTTCCCCGTTCCTCCCACCTTCACCGGACCTCGCCTCCGTCGTCACTACGCTCATTGTAGGTTTATCTCTATCTGTCGCCCTTGGGTTTAATTTTTGCAATCTATCTTCTTCTTTTTTCTGTCAGTTCCGATTTAGGAATTAGGTTTTTTCCCTTCGTCGAAGTTCACCTCTCTCCTATCGAATCTCCTCCTCCCTAATCTCCTTCTTCACTGTCTTACGCAGTGAAGGAGAGACTGCGTAAGACAGTGAAGTTAGCCTCGTTGACAGTTCCCTTCTCTCTCCTTCTCAGATCTCACTCTCCGGAATCCCGTCGTCGCCCGCCGGACTTGTCTGAGTTTCGCAGTCTCTTGTTCTCCTCGAAGGCTTCTTCTCGGCCTTCTCTGGTAGCAGCCTGCAGCAGTCATCAGCCTTCTCGAATCTCGGCCTTCTCCAGTGCGGCAGCCAGCAGCCCTCGGCAATATCGGCCTTCTGGCAGTCCTCGAACTCTTGAAGAGTCGAATTTGTGCCTGCTCGGTGCTCTGTCAGACTGTCAGTAAGTCTCTCTTGACTTTCCGCCTGTTGCCTAATGTTATAGGTCTTGAAATTTTGAATTATTCTTGTATTGAGTTGCTTTTTTACTGTGGTTGTGGAGTCCATTAAGCGTAAGAAATTGAAATGTTGGTTAAGTTTAGGGATTTAGCCATTAAGGGTAAGAAGTTGTTGAGTTTGAAATTGATATTGAATTTGAATTTGAAATGAATATTTGACATGTTTGTTTGCTTTTGTAGTCTTGTTGTTTGATATCTTTCAATCGTGTGGTATGTGGACTTCTGTGACTTGTGTTTGAATTTGATATTGAAATGATTTAGGGTATGTTATTGTAATGAATTTACCCCCCTTTGTTGTTGAGTTGAACTGTTTAGTAGTATAGAACTCTAATTAACAATGATGAACTCTTTATTGCAGTGAGCTCTTTAGCTTTTGTTGTTATTCTGGAGCATTGAACACCTTGTGTGTCGTATGAGCTCTTTTTATGTATTGTTGTTTGGCACTTTTGCTCCCCCTCTAGTAAGTTTTTGGCTCCGCCACTAAGTGTAGGCAATGCAATGGTCAGTCATTCCGTTTATGGAATGACACAAACAAACTTAGGTCATAACAGTTTCCCTTCCATACCCTCAATAATGTTGTTTCCCTTCCATAAACTCAATAATGTTGTTTCCATTCCACCACCTCAAACCAAATGCTCTATGATTCAGCAGTGTCAATACTATTATATACCTAGATTCAACAGTACGAGCATCTTTTGAGAACCCGAGAGGGATTTTGGATTTTCTCCCGTAAGTTGTTTTGAATTTTGAACTTCTACTTGTTATTGTATGGTGATTAGAGTTATTTGAGATGAAGTGAATCATATCCATTCCTCCTCACTAGATCATATCTGTCTTTAACGTTGCCAAATATATTAAAGGTCAACTTGAATTGAAGATGCACGTATAATACTTCTTATTCCTTTTCCTGTAACATTTTTGCTGTATTTTATCTTTGTTTATTGTAGTCTTCTCTATCGAGAAGGATATATAAAAGTTCCTGTCTTGCTGTTAGAAGTTTGACCATGTGTTAATTTCCCATAGTAATTACTATCTGTTATGATCAGCAGCATTGAAGAAATGAGCCTAAAACACTGCACGTAGCCAAGGAGAGGTGGATAGTGGGAAGGAGACATGGGACCAACAATAAGGAAGAAGGTACAGAAGCAGTTCAAAATCAGGGGATACACACTCAAAGTTGATGCCTTGGAAGAGACAATTTCATTTGTTAACCGCTTCCTAGACGCAGAGGATGAAGCCATTGATCTTCTCCTGGATGAACTTGATGAAGAAAATTGTAAACACCAAAAGTATATGTTTTTTTAACATGTTTTCAAGTGAAATTTGATAACCTATTAATTCCTAGACCGTTGGTACATATGCAGTAAAATCATCAATACTGGACAAGGAGCCTGTGCATCGTGTAGTAAGTCGATTGTTAGAGGCTGAATCACTGGGTGAGGAAACTACTGTTTCAGCTTCATCTACTCTCTCCAGCCTCTCTGGACTTTGCTTTACGGATGTCTTTATCATTCCAAAGTTCCAGTATGATCCCATTCGGAAGCTTTTCTATGAGTAAGCTGTGGCTTCCCTTTCTTTTTCTTTTATTTTTTATTTTCTGGTTCTTATTAGTCATTTAACACTCTCCTAGGGGCAATGGTTAATTATTCTTGAAAGGAAAATACATCTTCAACAGTTTACCATTAAGTAGGATGATGTTGAGTTTTCTTGTTTATCATGATCTAAATAACATTATATTCATGAGGTCAAACAATGCATCTGCCTTTATTGGAGTCAAACACCCTGGCCTGTTGAGCTTCTAGTATTGGTCAACTAAATGGCATGCCCTTAAGTAAGCTAACAAATCTTTGGCATGATTTCCCCCCTCTAATATATCATGGAAATGATAACAAGGATCATATCAACCTTACTTGGACGCGGGCCTTAGATAGGAGTTCTTTTTGGGACTTATAGAACATTTGAATATGCTAACCCATGTTTAAGCATATACTTGTCCAGTTCTCAATATGTTTGCTTATATAAAATGTTCTGAAATGGTTAATATATTGCTCTAACGTGAAGAATACTGACAAAATGGGTTCAACCAAACTAAAGGTTTCACCATAAAATGTCAACAAGTGGTATCAAAGCTACAACTTCAACAAGGCATGCAAAATAGGCTTTGTTTTGTCCCATAGACCAAAACATACTATCTTGAAAGTTTTATTTTTGGCTGCTGGCGTCCCAAGGATGTGTTTGGATTCCAATGCATTGTAATTATAATGTACTTATAAATATAAACACTTGAATAGTGTTTGGTTAACATATTTTACAATGTCTTTAAAATAACTAAATTTATTAGATCAAGTTTATAATGTAATTATAAACTTTATGCAATATTGGGGGTTTGACTGATACAATTTACAATTTATTTTATTTAGAATTTATGTTATTTTAAAGAAATTGTAAAATGTGTTGTGTTAACCAAACACTATTAAGATGTTTATATTTATAAGTGCATTATAATTATAATGCATTTTTTTTGAGCAAATAATGATAATCCATTGGAATCCAAACAACCTCATGTCTTTATTAAATTAAGCTTTCCATTCAGTCGGATGCTTAGAGATACTATCTTGAATGTTATTTTTATAATATGCAATCCCTCTCTCTCTCTCTCATCCCTTTTATCTTTAGATTGTATCCAGGGCAATCCAGCATTAAATGATGAGTGAGTGCTATGTCTAGTTTGCATAGTCATGGGGGAAGTAAGGATCCCAATCACCATGTTTCAACCCACATGATATCATCTGTCCTTTTCAATCACCGTGTTTCAACCCACATGATATCATCTTTCCTTTTCTTTTATTGCTTTCCTCCAAGCATTGCAGCCAGGATTATTAATAGGGATTTGATTTATGGCATGCCAGGTGTAATGCTAAGCTCCCAATTCACGGAGATGGATCTGCGAAAGCTGGACTATACAGAAACAGATTTCAATTATTGTTCCAGAGGCTTTCTCGCGACCCACATTTCTCTAAACCTGCATTTGAGACTGTGATGTCAAACATTGGATGCTGTGAGGTGCTGCAATGTCGATAAACTTTTTGATGCTGTATAAAATGTTTAATGTAGCTAAGATCTATTATGCTGTGTTATGCAGATTGTTCCAATTCAAAACTTGAACTGGCAAACTGGACGAAGATGGATAATGGGGGTAATATCACAGCTTGAAGATGGCCATTTCTACCTTGAAGATCTCTCAGCCTCAGTGGAAATTGATTTATCAAATGCAATATCCTCAACCTAGGATGTGTTTTTTTGTTTTGTTTTCTTTATGCTAAACTGTGTTAGTCAATTACTTTGCTGATTGTGATAGTTAGATGTAGTTTCCTTAACCATCCTTACAAGATTACTACAGGATTTTTTACAGAGAACACCATAGTTGTGGCTGAAGGGGAGAGACTTCCAAACGGTATATTCAAGGTCAGTGTTGTTCTTTTACCATTTGAATTATCCTCATGGTTGTTTTATCCTCTCTCTTTCTGTGTATATCTTTGTGCCAATCTTCATCGTGCTGTGTCATGAACTAGCATATTAAGCAAATCAGTCTCTTGTGGAATTTGTATTCAGAGTTCATATATTACACATTACCTTAAGTTGCATCTCACTTGCACACTAATCAAATCATGTACTCCACTCCTAGTGTGGTTTGCTGTACGTGTCATGGCTTATCACTTAGAGCTAGATCAATTGGTAAACCTCAAATGAGGTGATGGTGCTAAATATGTACAGTTTCTAGAGAGCGATTCTCGAAAAAGGAAAAATATTACAACAAACAAGGAAAAGAAGAAATGTCATGCGCAAGTTAAAGTAAAATACTGGCTGAGTTTTGTAACCTCTTGCGTGAAAAGTAATTTCTATAATTCTTTTTAGACCGATAAATACTTAAGAATTCGTTTAGCAGAAAAGTATTTCATTTATAAGCTTGTTCTGTTCTACTCTTTCCCATAAATACCTTGCAAAAAATCATGCAGGTGAATACTTGTGGGTTCCCTCCATTAGAGGACCGGGAAGAATCCCTATCTTTCATTTCAGGGCTTGACTTTTTTGGTTGTGGTACAACGACAAAGGAAGAAACAGTATCCTCCACTATCTACTCTTGCCTTTACATTGCAATCTGTATCACTAGTTTGGATCCCTATATTCCAGTTTCGTGTCCCAAATTTTCTTACATTATCCTGTTAGATAAGACTTGCTGAAATGGAAAAGAAAGCAGTAAATGACATGTTTATTGTCCTTTCAGACGTATGGCTGGATGATGAAGAAGTAAGACAAGAGTTTGCTTTTTAACTAGCCAATATTAATCTTACAGTGTATTGCAAGTGATTCTAACAAATTTTATGCCTTCATGGATAGAGAAGACTATGGCAAAGATAGCAACTGTTCTAGACGGATATGAGAGTATGGAGGTGGTTCCTTCCTTGTTTGTCATTATGGGCAACTTTTGTTCTCGGCCATGCAACCTTTCATTCCATTCTTTCTCTGATCTTAGGTGATTGCTGATAAGAACTTGATTGGACAGTTTGCATTCTTACATTGCTCAAGATTCCATTTACAATGTTAAGATTTTCTTAATTCAGAATGCAGTTCGGGAAGCTGGGGGAATTGATTGCAGGTCATCCTCGATTAAAGGAGAATTGTCGGTTTCTCTTTGTTCCTGGTCCTGGTGATGCAGGTGCATCATATTTGCTTAACTATAGTTACCTTAGCATTAAATAGTTCGAGTTATTTATATATTTGCTCTCCTGTTGATCTCAGGCCCTTCAACAGCTCTGCCAAGGTGTCCTTTGCCAAAATATTTTTCTGAAGAACTGCAAAAGCATATCCCTAATGCCCTTTTCTTGAGTAACCCGTGCAGGTTTGTTTCAATCACCTAGCACCTTCATCATTTAAGGATACAGAAGGAACCGTCATCATGTAACCTTTTGTTTTATGTCCAGAATAAAGTTCTACAGCCAAGAGATAGTTATATTTCGTCAAGACTTGTTATACAAAATGCGTAGATCATGTTTGTTGACACCTTCAACTGATGAAACCAGTGATCCTCTTGGGCATGTAAGTTAATGAGTTGGAGGTTTTCTTTGATCAAATACAAAGGTTGGGCTTTCACTCTTTCAGCCTTTAAAATATTGTCAAGAAACTAACATCCTGGTTCTGTGCAGCTGGTTGCTACCATGATACATCAGAGTCATCTCTGCCCTCTTCCCCTTACTGTCCAACCTATGATCTGGAATTATGATCACTGTCTCCAACTCTATCCAACGCCACACACGGTACACTCTTCTCACATTTCAAATAATTCATCAGTATAACTTGCTAATTGGAATATTATGAGTTCTGTGACACCTAGTTGTGTTGAGCCTGAGCCCTGAGGGTGTGTTTCCCCTAAAGCTGAAAGAGTAATGTGTCCATTGAGTTGGTTCTAAAATAAAATGGAAGTTGAAGGCAATTTTCAGTGTTTGATTCTTTAATGTGGGTGTAACCTAACCTTACAATTCCTAAGCCCCAAATCAGTCCAACTCAATGCTCACTGCCCATTGCTGCTTCTGTCACTGCCATCTTCCTCATTGTGTGCATCTGTTTGGTGGATATGGGTTATCAGGAACGGCTCTCCCTACTTTATTTGGGGATGAGTTTGGTAATACATGTTTCTCCTGTAAGGGCATCTTCAACAGCTCCTAAAAAAAATTCTAAAATGGAGAAAAAATATCAAAATCTCTAAAAAAAATTATGATAAAAAAAAATTCTGAATTTTTTTCTCCATTTTAGAATTTTTTTTTTCTGATCAAATAAAAAAAAATCTAAAATGGAGAAAAAATATCAAAATCTCTAAATTTTTTATGCTTCAACTCCAACAACTTCTGTATTTTAGAAATTTATTAATTTATTACTTACCAAAAACACTCTCTATTTAAAGCAAATTTAATTTTAGTTATCCTATCCTTAAGCTTTTTGCAAATTGTGAAACAATTTAATACAACTTGATGAACATGAGTTTTAAGTTAAAATATTAAAAAAACGTAAAGAAATTTAAGTTAAAGATGAAGTTTAACATTTAAGCTTAACATAACTTAAAATGTAAAGAAGTGTAAGTAAGACATTTAAGTTTAACATAACTTAAAACTAACGTTTTAAGTTATGTAACAAAACATCCAATTTAAGTTATTTTTAATGAAAACTCCTATTGAATTTAACAATTTTCTCTATTATAAGTTATTTTTTCTAAATTTTGCAACTTTCTCTATTTTACAAGAGCCGTTGGAGTTGATCTAATTCCCTTATCTAACCAAAAAATTATTTATTGTCCTCTAACCCGATTGAATTTAAATGAGATTTATGACCCCAAATCCGTACATGAATTCACTGGCGGTGGGAGTTTCCTGGGGAATAATGGAAGTTCATTGACTCATCAATGGCAATGAAATGGAGTAGTTGTGGTCCTTGTGGTGATATCATGATAGTGTTACCTACCTCAATAACCATAATTAGGAACCATTGCTTTATCTTAATAGTGCTTCACGCAAACACGTAACGGCCCAGTAACGATCTGCTTGTTCTAGACCAACTGCAGCCATATTTTAAGCTGTTAGCACAACGGTTGCTATTGGTAAAATACTATGAAGAATAAAAGAAATGTCTGAATTACCTATTTTCATGCATATTTAGTTTTTCTTTATGCATAAATGAAGGAATTTTGGACATTTCTACATTTTTCTGAAAATTTAAGGTTGAAATAGATGGGCGACAAAGGATAAGCACTGGATAGGTAAATTCAACCCTTTTATTTAGTAATGGGTAATTACTAATTTCATATGAAGTGGGCCTATAATTAGTGTTTTTGATGTCACTCCTTTTTTATTTTTATTTTTAAATGCTGGTCCGCCTAGCTGTTGTTAGCACTAGTGAGCATGCCCGTGCTATGCACAGGACTTATTTTAAATATGTATATTTAATTAATATATTATCATTGTAATTTTATTACTAATAATTTTTATCTCTAAAAGTTTTAATATGTTTATTTATTTTTGAAATTCGAGAGATATTAACTTGACGCTATTTTTCTTCTTACTCACTTCTACATGCAATTCAACGTACGATATAAGAAAAAAAATTGATAATTGCTTTAGAAATGCACGTGTTTAGGTTTAAAACAAATAAAAAAATATATATATATTATGAACTTGAAAAATGTTATACTTATAGAGGACATGTTTTAAATATATATTTTTAATTAATATATTATCATTTTAATTTGATTACTAATGATTTTTATCTCTAAAAGTTTTAATATGTTTATTTATCTTTGAAATTCGATAAATATATTAACTTGGCTCTATTTATCTTTTTACTTACTTTTACATGCAATTCAACTATATAAGCAAAATAAAAATTACAATTGCTTTAGAAATACATTATCTCCAAAAGTTTTAATATGTTTAATTTATCTTTTAAATTCGACAAATATATTAATTGGACTCTCTTCTTACTCACTTCTACATGCAATTCAACTATATGAGCAAAAAAAAATGATAATTGCTTTAGAAATGCTTGGGTTTAGGTTTTAAAAAATAATAATAAATAATATACTATAAACTTGAAAAATGTTGTAATTATAGATATTTGATCCCTTGGCATGGTGGATTGGAACTATACCTATAACCAATAAGCTACAATAACTTTCTATTTTCTTAAGCTAATATTAAATATATATTAAATTTATTTGTAAGTATTTAATAGGTGCAATTAATGGGCTTTCACCCAAATCTATACTATATAGTATAGATTTTATTTTCTTAAGCTAATATTAAATATATATTAAATTTATTTGTATGTATTTAATAGGTGCAATTAATGGGCTTTCACCCAAATTTATATATATAGTATAGATTGCAAGGCCGCAAGCCATGATGAGCATCAGCATACCTCTGTTAAAATCTGTCATTGCTCTGCTAAGCCTATGTAGTTAGCTCTGCCTGTGTTGCTTGAAAGAGCGAGAGAAAGAGGGATAGTTGTTGGCGTGGCTGGCTTTTGGGATGGATGGTAGAGTTGCATAAGCATCCAGTTCAGAATTAGCTATCTAATTCTAATGGTTTTCTGCAACATTGACATATTTGGAAAACTTAAATTGAATTCCAAATTGAAAAAAAAATGAGTATAAGCTTTTTCAAGCATGGAGTGGATAGGTGGGGTTTCTAAGGGTAACCTCAATCTTCGTTTACAAATCATTGTCAGTAATTTAAAATTGTGATACAGGTCATGCGAGGTTTTATAGTATTTCAGTTCATGTCATTTTGACTTCGGGTTACCTTGAGTCCCCCTGCCCCCGAAACAATTGCACATTCTCGAATCAGAACATGTTTTGACAGACAGAAATACGAGCATTAATAGTTTTTGAATCTTGGGTGTATGCAGATAATTTTAGGAGACAACAGTGAGCAGAAGACATTCACTTACGGAGGAGTGACATGCTTCAATCCAGGATCGTTCTCGAATGACAGCACATTTGTGGCGTATCGCCCCTGTAATCGTGAAGTTGAACTGTCAGCCCTTTAAGCTTCTTAAGACTGCAACTCTCCCTCTTTTTTTTTTTTAATCAGTTGTATTTACATGTATGATTTTAGTTTTGGTGGGAAGGAAACCGAAAAGGAAGAGTTTAGGGTAGGTGGGTAGTTATATGGTTGCATTTCCAGTATGCCAAATATGTTGATGTTCTACTATAACATTTGTTTCACCAATCACCCTTTCACAACAAATTAGATAGAACTATCATTAACCTTTTTAAATCTCCATGAAGATGTTGTCTTTGCAAACTCAGTTTTCAAGTGTTTGTAATATTGCACACTTTCAAAGAGTTATTGTTGCATTTTTTTTTTTTTACGGTAGGCAAAAATTAGGCAGATCCTACCTAGTTAAGAAACCACCATGATCATTCGACTGGATGATGTTACAGAGATCCCTACAAGTAGGGAGGTTCGAAAACGTACAAATATTCCCAGACTTAGCTATATAATCAGCGACATTGTTTGTTTCCTTGTAGCAGTGTCTGAATTCTATACTCTCAAAGTTACAGTTAAGTTTCTTGATGAGCTCCACTTCTCTTAGAATTTCCCATCTCACGTAGTTGTTGTTATTGATTGCCTTGGTAACCTCCAGGCAGTCCCCTTCCATTATGACTCTTCTTAGACCTTTAGCTATTGCTAAGTTTACACCTGCACATAAAGCAGCTGCTTCTGTTTGGATAGCAGAAGACGTATCCACTTCAGATTGAAAGATATCAATCACAGAACCTTTATGGTCCCTAATAATCCCACCCGGCAAGAGCCAGTGGGAATAAAAGAACCATCTACGTTTATTTTGTAGATAGTCCTAGGTGGTCTTATCCATTTAATATGGTTTCTTCTTGTTTTTTTACTAAGTGGTGGAGTTTCATTATTAGTGTTGATGGCATCATGCCAATCTATGAGATCTATGATTACTCTTATAGCTATATGACGAGGCGTGTCATGCATTTTTTTTTCCTGAAAATCAATTAATTTCCATATTCCCATATTCTTTGCCATATAAAACAGAGCTCTTCTATCAACTTTTTGTCTGTATTTGTTGTAATGATACTATCGATACCAGTGCAGTGATTTGAGACTGAAGCGGTAATCCGATCACTCTTGTATATAAAAGATTTGGTAAACGGACTCCTGTTATATGTCGGAAGCCCTGACTTTAAGGGGATGACTACCAAAGGCAAATCGGCTAAATATCCACAACCTAGTCATCCTCTGAGAAATGGAGGTTCTAATGGAGGTTCTAATGAGAGACATTAAATAAATAATTAAATTTTTCATGAAAACAAAACTTTTCCATATGTTCTGGAAAGGAACAGAGTGGTAGATAACGTTCGACACCTTAGTCAATCTTCTTCTATACTTGCATCAAATAGAGATATTATTGATATCATTCAAAAAGAGGCTATCGACAGGTTCCAATCAGCTGAATTCTTAGTCTAGAATTTTTTTTTTGGCGGAGCCAAATTTGTAGTCTATTAAATCAATATAAAAAAGAGTAGGTGGTGGATATGATTCGATTTGGATGCAATGAGGTTTCCCGAAGTACGAGAGAAAGCGCGTAGAAATGTCACGCCACCCGACGTCATGCCCCAAGAGTCTAACATTTATATATTTCTTTTTTTTTTTGGTGGGGAAAACGAGAGCAAAACTCTCAATTACGCGTTAAAGCAAGACAATCTAGGAAATAAAAGGGCTACACAAGAACTAAGCGGGGAGTAGCCCTTCCCCTAAAATCATCATCTAAGATCGACACCACCCCCGGCGGAGGACCAGGAAGTTCGTGGTAGCCAACTGGAAAAGAAAAAGCAAAAGAAGCATGGGAGTCGACGATACAGTTCGCTTCCCTAAAGACGTGCCTCACTTGGACATCCCAATCTTTGGCAATCAAGCTTTGGCAGTTGCGTACCAGGCTAACCAACGAGTGGCAATCGCTCACCCCTCTACTGACCAACAATACTGCAAGCCTGGAGTCCGACTCAACCATGACTTGCCCGAAACCTTTCCTCTAGGCAGTATTCATCCCATTAGCCAACCCCCACATCTCCGACATCGGGTACAGAACATAGGCCAAGGAGGCGAACATAGCCCGTGATCCACCTACCTCTTTCATCTCTAATCGCCCCCCCTGCAGCAGCGTTGCCATTGTTGTCTACCGCCCCATCGGAATTAATTTTACTCCAGTCCGCAGCCGGCGCTACCCAAGCCACTGTCGTCTCCTGCTTGTCCGGGTTGATTCTCTTCCAGGCTCCATGTACTCCTTGGTGCAATCACTTATGACTTTCGTTCTTAACTTACCCCTATATTGGTTGCCAAAGAACCAATCATTACGCTCTTTCCAAATCCACCAGAGGACGTAGGCAAAAAAGTTTGCACATTCAAGGTCTCCTTCCAAGGTTAATTTGGAAAGAATATTCAACCGAAACCAAGTCACAAAGGGCGCACCAAAGAAGTACTCTATGTCACGCGGGATGTCTAACGTCATCCAAATATCCCCCGCTGTTGGGCAATCCCGAAACAGGTGTGTTAAGGTTTCCGGCAAACCCGGGTAGCCCTTGCATGAGGAGTCGTTCGTTGTAACGGCCCGGGATTATGATTCCTGAGTTACGTTTCGAGGGATAAAACCCCTCGTTAGGATCTTGCGCCCCGAGTACAGGTTGAAGGTTTGAAATTCTATCCTAACATTTTAAAGTGGGATTTCATACCCAAAATTCGAAGGGATCGTTGGAATCCCCGGGGAAGTCCCCTGTACGTGTCATAAGTCTAAGCGTGGAAAACCAAAAGTCATGCAAATAGTAGAATCAATGTGTAATACAAGAGGGTGACACGGCATAGCCGAGTCAAAATCAAATCAATAAGCGTATTTACCGAAATTTAATATACAATGTTAATGGAGTTAAATCATTTCTTTGAGATCGCCCAAGAGAGTTCCCACGACACGGAAACAAGGAATAATCATGCTGCAAAACAAACCTAAAAAAAATGTATGCGGGGCGGTGTCAGATCGAAGCCCTACGCAATATAATCCCAAACAAGCAGACATATACACACGCTACTCCTAATAAAGACGCTTCTAGATGCAAGGCGGAATATTAACACACTATCATGGTCCTAAGATCAAGTGCATAAATATAATAAGGCCTTAGCACCGAATACCAAGTGGTATATCCCTCTCCTACCTCCACCCCCTTCCGATAGGGCAGAGACTGGCCAGCTCGTGAATGCATTCCATATAATCGGGTGGCACGCATGCTCAACCCGTATCCACAATAAAGCCCGCAGGCGTCTCATAATATAAGGAAGCTTATGACTCGATTGACTCAGGACGGGACCCGATGAGACTAGGTCGTCCTATAACCCTAGCAATGACTCTAGTTACTTCACAGATAACGACCGTTCTGTTTACAAAAGCAATGAGTAAACGAATGCTCAATCATGAGTGCAATCCTAACAGGATACTACATGGCATGCTTTATTATGAATGCAAGCACCTAGTATGCACATGGCTACAAGTAGGGAGATCTCTTTTCGAATCTGAGTGAGCTCATATAGGAACTCACCTGGCTATGCAGAACAGCATAAGAGAAGGTCCGTCACACATCAATCATGATCACAAAGCATCACCTAGATGCATATCATAACACATATATTAGTCTACATCTAATCACTCAATCACATAAACACACATCATTCAATAAGTATAACCACACCATAATCATCATCTCATCAAGTTCAGCCACTCATCATGTTGCCACATTCCATAATACCACATCATTCTCATCATTCCGTTCAATCACATTCATATATTCGCAATAATACTTATATATCTCCAAAGTCCATCATATTAATCATAACTCACAAGGCATAAGTTGAACGATACGAAATTTTAACATCTCATCATGTTGTTAGTCATTCAGTCATGCCATTAATCCACACAAATCATGCTATTAGTCAATCAATCATATCAACATGCTAGTTAGTCATCGATCACATAATTCCCAAGTTAGTCCCGAAACCATTTCAAAATCCGGATTAGCTAGTTAGAAATTCTGACCTTGGGAAATGTTCGACAATTTCTTTTTCGATTTAAATTCCGATAATAACTTTCAAATCTCCAAGTCTCATAATATTTCATTTTCTTTTAATCACCGAAATATTATATCTTTAATCCCAAATAATATTTTATATTTTAAATCTCAATTAATATTATATAATATTTTAAATACCGTTTATTAAACACTTCCATAAAGTATTTCCAAATTTCTTAAAAATCCCAACCATTTTATTTTATGAAATCAGCCCTCATTTTATAAAAATTATAAACCAACCCCCTTTATATAATTACCCAAATCTCCCCTTGTTTATAAAACTTTAAAACCGACCCTCCTTATTTTAGTAAATTACCAAAACGGACCCTTCATTTTATAAAGTAAAAAATCCGGCCTCTTTGTTTAAGGTCCAAAAATGGGACATGGTTGAAAAGAATAGGCCCAACATTCATTTCCCTTTGCTTGAAGTAAATTAGGCCCCAATTCATTCCCCATTCAATTGTGTTCGGTAAAAAAAAAGAGAGAGGGGCCCAGCTGAGGTGGCTGCCAAGTTGGAAGGCGGGGCCCAGGAGTCTTCTTCTTCAGCCAAAACCAGCGGGAGAAGAAAGAAAAGAGCTCAGCGGGTGTTTGCAACGAAGGAAAGGAGAAGGAGAGAGGGAGGCTCGCCGGCGCCGATTTAGAGCCCCGACAATCCAACCCGATACCAAGCAACAAAGAATCGACAAGGAAAGGGGAGGAAAAGAGGTTCTCACCGAGGATTCGAAGTCGGGCGCGTCGGGCTTCGCCGATGTTCGATTCAAGCTCGCCGGAGGCTTGATGGGGCTCGTCGGAGGCTCGAGCTGAGCTTGTACAGTCTAGGAAGTATGTATGGGTGTTAAAGGTGAGACTTTTAGAGTTTTAATTAGCGAAAGAGAAGGAAGATCCTCACCGGTGGTCTTATCGGGAAAGCAAAGCGGGGAGGCTCGGAGGCATCAAAGGCGGAGTCTAGGAGATGCAGTGGGCCTCCTGCTGGTGTCTCGGGGAAGAAAGACGAAGGAGGGAGAAGCGGAGCTGTTGTTGGGCGCTCGGCAGAACAGGGGAAGCGAGAGAGAGGCTGGAGCTTGGCTTCACTGGGGACGAACGAAGACGACGCCGATGGGGCTGCGGTGGTGGCGAGGCGTTGTGGTGATGACGACGATGAATGGAGGAGGCTGAAATCAACTAGAAAGGGATAGGATTATTGAGGATTTGCTTGGTTTTAGATGAAGAGGAGGGGAGATAGGGGTGTGTTGTGCTGGGCGAGTCAACAAGTCAAGAGGAGGGCTTTATTTTGGGGTTCTTGCCGCTGCAGAGAAGCAAGGCAGAGGGGAGCTGTTGGGGATTTGAAATTGAAATCTTGGGTTTGAGGAAAATGGGGAGAAATGAGGATACAGAGGTGGGAGGGTTGATCTGTGTGTGGAGTTAATAAGGAAGGAAAAGCTAGCATGGAAGAGATAAAAAAAAGGGGCTTTATGGTTTTGTTTTTATGCTACAGAGGAATCAATCAGATGGGGGAAGTGAACAGGAGAATCAATTCGGCCTTTGTCCCTTTTTTTTTAAATCCGAGAAATGATGTCGCCGTGTTAGTTCTTAATATTTTGTTTAGGTCGGAAATCCGCTCCACGAGTTATAAAATCCGAGTTAGCGAGTTTTTTTGTTAAATTTCGTTTTTAAATTCATTTTGATTTTTCTTTTTTTCCGAAATAAATAGGATTTTAAAAATCCGAGCCTTTACATCATCCACCTCTAAAACAAGTCTCGTCCCCGAGACTAAAATCATTCTAAAGTAGGGGATGAAGTTTGAAATTGGTGAGTCCAAGGATCACGCCATTGATCCCGTAAGTACCTCATAAGTGTCCCTATGAGATTATCTCACAGTACCGTCGTCATGATCACAATATTCCCGATAGATTGTAGCGAGAATGTAATATGGACCCTTACCACATCCTTACCCCAACTTCTCGGTTATATCATAACTCAAAGCATCATAGGATCCCCACTAGGTCTTAGCAAGCAGTCTATAAGGGCCCCTATAAAATGCTTGTATCCACTTCGTGGGACGTCATAATGCAAGCTCGGGTCGGAAAAGTTTCAAAGGGGTCCTCAGTTTGAAAAGGATTGGTCTAAAAATCATTGAAATTCTTGATCGCGTTCGGTCGCTCAAAATCCAAGTTAGTCATTTTTAAACATTATTCAAAATCCCTTAAACGATGTCAGTCAAGCAAGTTTCAATCTCAGTAGGTGGAATCATCCACCTCTAAGGGCTAATCTCATATTTTCTTCCTAGGTTCCAAGTTAGAATCACATTTCGTCAATTCAGTTCTAACATCCTAGGAATTCCAGTTCATGGCATCATATCAACCAGATAAGCACATCATACTTACACTAACTACCAAGAATTATCACGTTAGAGTCATACAAGTACCGTCGCACACCAGCATTCTATCAAGCTCAAGAAGTAGCTATATTAGCATTCATACCTCATTATTGTCTATGTCAATATGTCAGAGAATCAACATTGTCAATAGCATAGAATTTGCACATTACTCGATCCTAAGTACCGCATACCCATAAGTCGCATCCTTGAGAAAATCTGTCTACAACCACCAACCATAACAGGACACGGCCATTACTCATCATCTATCGCATCAAGATTAACCTCACCTAGGTCTACCAACTCAAATCCGATACTAGTTCTAAATACCATTGCATTCCGCTTAGTACACAGTCTTCCTAGCCTCATAACTATGCGCGCGCAAATCAAGGCCTAATTCTCAACCGATTACTAGGTATCCCAACTCTTATGCCATAAAGCCATCTAAGGGTCATTCTACTTTAATCTTCAACCTCGAGTCCTAATCTCTCACTCAACCATCTAAAACTCATATCTCGGAGTTCCCAATTACACAATTCCCTATTTCAGCATGCTTAACAACTCGACCAACTACCAAGATTCCCAATATAGCACACACTCATCCTAGGGATTCTTACCAGTCCCATCTTTACCTTGTAAGAGAAATCTCAAGTCCTTTACTAAATCGCTCTCACGATCAAACTAGACGCTTCTTAACAATCTCACTTACTTTTCCTAGGCTCTTAAGACTCTGCCTGACCATCATCTCCCAAAGAGATATCTCGAATCACTTTCTAACCCGATCATACTTCCCGCACCACTAATCACTCTCACTAGCCATCCACCTCTAAGAACCCAACTCATACCGACCATCTCACACCGGACACTCCCGTCCTTAGTCTCGACGTTACCAACACAAGCATCCTACCTTCCTAGAATCCACTAAACCGCCTACTCTCGACAACTCTAACGCATAAAATTGTCTAGTGCTAACTCATAACCACGTATCACCGAGTTCCTCATCACCCGCGCCTATCCTCAATGAGCAATCACAACTTTCACCTACTTGTCCCATTTCAATTCTCATGAAACCTGAACATCCACGATTCCTCGACCGACCTATTCTAGATCCCCGTCTCAGCATATTCCCAAATTTCCTCATTCCAAATCTTACTAAACCTTAACCATTCGAAATCCACAATTTGTCCTACTCTAGTTCCTCATCTCTTCATATTCATAAATTGCCTCAAGCTCATACTTCTTAACCATGAGACATTACCGTCCAAAGCCCTCTTTTACCGATCATCATTTCCGTAAATCCCTAAATCATCCTCATCCGAATTTCTCAAGTACCGCAACTTCGCCAAACCTTCTAAAACCAATTCCCCTAACGTTCTCAATGCATTCTGCCTTGCCTAGTACAGTAGTACCCAAATCCATGCTCAAGATCTCCCTATCTCAATCTCAAGCCCACAGTCTTACTATAATCTCAACGACATCCTTGCCTAACTACCAGCCTTCTCTCGAACAATCATCTCATATCCCCAAATACCTCAATAGCCCAAAACAATCTCCACACATCAACCTCGATTCCTTTCCTATAGTAAAATCCTCCAACAAAGCATCTAGAAATCCTTCCCTCAGGAATCCTCTAAGCATCACTAACCCTATTTAAGCAACCCCAAGTACTTATCCCAGATACAACCTGCTACTACTCTTTCTTAGCGATTCCTCAATCTCATCCTTTACCATAAACAGTTCCCAATCACCGCACATAGAACCTAGTCCCCAATTCTGCAATTCCTTAGACATTCCTCAACCAATCATCCTCGATGCCGCCCACGATCCGCTCCTAGACTATCTAGACACCTTCCTTAGCTCACCAATCCGTCTAATAACACTTCCCTTTGAGAATCCCTCCGATCCATTCCTAGCTCACTCATCCACCTCTAGAACTACACTAACCACCTATACTTGCACCCACTACCTACCGACACTTCTAGCTAGGACCTCTTCCTCGAAATCTCACCATGCTAACTCCACTCTTCACCTAAGACCTACCCGGAAGCTCAAATATACTCACTGAACACTATCTCCGACAAGCCATAACTCACTCGACTCTACCCAAGCTAACACATCCTTCATGCATTCCATCTCGCATAACCAATGACCAACTCGAAGACCTCAATCTACCTGCGATTTCCCGATCCGTCTCACCAAGGAAAACACTCGACTCATTCCCAAGAAGAATACACCAACACATATATAACCCATAACCGATTTACTAGCACGTCAGTACACTTAAGCACATAGGCACATCATCACAAACACAAGTTAGTCAGGCAATCATTCACTACCAGTTCAGCTTATCAGTCATCACACCTCAATTTAGTTAGTTCCAAGCCTATCGCACAACACCGATTCCAGATCGCATAGGAGAGATCACAATTCGGACGAAGAACGTCATTCCTTGAGTCATCTAGGAGGATTACGTCTGCAACCGCCATCTTCGAAAGGCGTCCTTCCTTTGGCGACGTCGATCCTAGGGTCCATGGGCCATGGGCCCACCCCACTTCCGTTGCGCCACTCTGGTGCCACTCGATCGCTCGTTTTCTCTTCTATGTCGACGTCCATCAAGGGGATCACGAGGGGTTAGAAGTCACGGAGATAGGGGAGGGCAAGGGAGGACAAAACGACTTTCTTAAGAATTCAGACACAAACCAGGACTAGAGATGACGAGACTCAAGACAAGACACAGACTCGAGAGTTACAACAATCCCCTTAAGGTATTCTATAAGGTTACAGGTGCACATGGCAATCACAAAATATTTCAATCATATCATTCCACACTATCATGTACCTATTAAAGGAATAGCGTCCTATGCATCCATAACATTTCACATAATCAACTTTACATGCACACGGGACATGCTAAAACTTATCATCTCATGCACTAATCATGCTTGACATATTAATATCATGTATGCACAACCCGACAATAGACATATGCAGCATAAGTTATATATGACATAGCGAGCATTATAGGATATGATCACATGTATGATCCATTACTCACTTAGTGTACACATAAGTAGGTCGAAACAATGTGGGTTCCAGGTAAGCATGTTAAGATGCACTCTAATAATCGTGTTAAGGGGTATGGTTAAGTCATTTGGGCATAACAACTATCACACCAACACAACCATATACATGTAGTATGACAAGTATGGCACATAGATGCATGATGGTCAATAATTAGGAGATGTATATCCTACATGATTCTACCAACACTCATTAAGAAAATACATAGTCAATGAGGTTCAATTTGATTAACTTAACATGCTCAAAAATTCATTTCTCATGGCACTCATACAAAGAGGGTTGACCACACTATCATGGACCTAATTCAAACAAGAGTAACAATGATGGGAATTCATAGATTCGATATATATATTCGTTCATAAGTGCGATCATGCAAGTTATCAAACAAGTCATGCTGAAATATACCAACACACCATGTCATACAATCACCGACTCATCACCCTGTTTCCCCGTGGGACGCTAATATGACTCGCTCGGTATGACACAAGGACATTCACACTGTTTTCGAGATGAGAGGTTATAATTTGTGTTTAGACTCTCGTGGTAAGAAGACACAGTTGATCAGTATAAGAATCGAGAAGGATAGCTCCATAAGACAAATCACTTCTAACTCGAAATTGTTTCATTGATCACCCTCCCTAAAACACTCATGGATTTCCCATATCCGACACATCCCCGGAAGTAGCTAGTTGACCGACCCAAATTTTCCCGTGGAAGACACCAACCTAAGGTACGTGACTCGATAGAAGCATTGGTGGTGGGATACAAAACAGGCCTCGAGGGGCGACTAGCATGGAAGCAATCAACGATCAAGCTATCCTATGGAAGCAATCAACGATCAAGCTATCCTATGCACAATAGCACTTAGCATGGAAGCAATCAACGATCAAGCTATCCTATGGGCCGCCCTTCGAGGGGCGACTAACCTGAGGGGCAAAACCTCACGGTCTCTACCTAACTCGCCACTCCAGCCACTACGACACAAGGCCTTGGAGTCTTGTAGGCCCATCTGTAAAGAAAAAGCTATATTTTTGCCTACCTGTTCCCAACTACATCCAATAGGGATGGTCTAACACCTTTACTTCCCCTTCGTTTCCCTTTGTTTGATTACCGAGTTTATAGAGTCAAGTTCGTATTTAGTCCATTTGAGTTAGCCATATTAAATTCATTTTGCCCTTTCTAAAACATTTTGGAAAACCATTTGAAAACCTTGGGCCATTTTCAAAACCACTTCAACCTATCATACTCGGTTTGCACAACCTCAGCTCTGATACCATCTTTGTAACGGCCCGGGATTATGATTCCCGAGTTACGTTTCGAGGGATAAAACCCCTCGTTAGGATCTTGCGCCCCGAGTACAGGTTGAAGGTTTGAAATTCTATCCTAACATTTTAAAGTGGGATTTCATACCCAAAATTCGAAGGGATCGTTGGAATCCCCGGGGAAGTCCCCTGTACGTGTCATAAGTCAAAGCGTGGAAAACCAACAGTCATGCAAATAGTAGAATCAATGTGTAATACAAGAGGGTGACATGGCATAGCCGAGTCAAAATCAAATCAATAAGCGTATTTACCGAAATTTAATATACAATGTTAATGGAGTTAAATCATTTCTTTGAGATCGCCCAAGAGAGTTCCCACGACACGGAAACAAGGAATAATCATGCTGCAAAACAAACCTAAAAAAAATGTATGCGGGGCGATGTCAGATCGAAGCCCTACGCAATATAATCCCAAACAAGCAGACATATACACACGCTAGTCCTAATAAAGATGCTTCTAGATGCAAGGCGGAATATTAACACACTAGCATGGTCCTAAGATCAAGTGCATAAATATAATAAGGCCTTAGCACCGAATACCATGTGGTATGTCCCTCTCCTACCTCCACCCCCTTCCGATAGGGCGGAGACTGGCCAGCTCGTGAATGCATTCCATATAATCGGGTGGCACGCATGCTCAACCCGTATCCACAATAAAGCCCGCAGGCATCTCATAATATAAGGAAGCTCATGAATCGATTGACTTAGGACGGGACCCGATGAGACTAGGTCGTCCTATAACCCTAGCAATGACTCTAGTTACTTCACAGATAACGACCGTTCTGTTTACAAAAGCAATGAGTAAACGAATGCTCAATCATGAGTGCAATCCTAACAGGATACTACATGGCATGCTTTATTATGAATGCAAGCACCTAGTATGCACATGGCTACAAGTAGGGAGATCTCTTTTCGAATCTGAGTGAGCTCGTATAGGAACTCACCTGGCTATGCAGAACAGCATAAGAGAAGGTCCGTCACACATCAATCATGATCACAAAGTATCACCTAGATGCATATCATAACACATATATAAGTCTACATCTAATCACTCAATCACATAAACACACATCATTCAATAAGTATAACCACACCATAATCATCATCTCATCAAGTTCAACCACTCATCATGTTGCCACATTCCATAATACCACATCATTCTCATCATTCCGTTCAATCACATTCATATATTCGCAATAATACTTATATATCTCCAAAGTCCATCATATTAATCATAACTCATAAGGCATAAGTTAGACGATACGAAATTTTAACATCTCATCATGCTGTTAGTCATTCAGTCATGCCATTAATCCACACAAATCATGCTATTAGTCAATCAATCATATCAACATGCTAGTTAGTCATCGATCACATAATTCCCAAGTTAGTCCCGAAACCATTTCAAAATCCGGATTAGCTAGTTAGAAATTCTGACCTTGGGAAATGTTCGACAATTTCTTTTTCGATTTAAATTCCGATAATAACTTTCAAATCTCCAAGTCTCATAATATTTCATTTTCTTTTAATCACCGAAATATTATATCTTTAATCCCAAATAATATTTTATATTTTAAATCTCAATTAATATTATATAATATTTTAAATACCGTTTATTAAACACTTCCATAAAGTATTTCCAAATTTCTTAAAAATCCCAACCATTTTATTTTATGAAATCAGCCCTCATTTTATAAAAATTATAAACCAACCCCTTTTATATAATTACCCAAATCGCCCCTTGTTTATAAAACTTTAAAACCGACCCTCCTTATTTTAGTAAATTACCAAAACGGACCCTTCATTTTATAAAGTAAAAAATCCGGCCTCTTTGTTTAAGGTCCAAAAATGGGACATGGTTGAAAAGAATAGGCCCAACATTCATTTCCCTTTGCTTGAAGTAAATTAGGCCCCAATTCATTCCCCATTCAATTGTGTTCGGTAAAAAAAAAAAGAGAGGGGCCCAGCTGAGGTGGCTGCCAAGTTGGAAGGCGGGGCCCAGGAGTCTTCTTCTTCAGCCAAAACCAGCGGGAGAAGAAAGAAAAGAGCTCAGCGGGTGTTTGCAACGAAGGAAAGGAGAAGGAGAGAGGGAGGCTCGCCGGCGCCGATTTAGAGCCCCGACAATCCAACCCGATACCAAGCAACAAAGAATCGACAAGGAAAGGGGAGGAAAAGAGGTTCTCACCGAGGATTCGAAGTCGGGCGCGTCGGGCTTCGCCGATGTTCGATTCAAGCTCGCCGGAGGCTTGATGGGGCTCGTCGGAGGCTCGAGCTGAGCTTGTACAGTCTAGGAAGTATGTATGGGTGTTAAAGGTGAGACTTTTAGAGTTTTAATTAGCGAAAGAGAAGGAAGATCCTCACCGGTGGTCTTATCGGGAAAGCAAAGCGGGGAGGCTCGACAGTGGCTCAGGGGTTGTTGCTGCTGCTCGGAGGCATCAAAGGCGGAGTCTAGGAGATGCAGTGGGCCTCCTGCTGGTGTCTCGGGGAAGAAAGACGAAGGAGGGAGAAGCGGAGCTGTTGTTGGGCGCTCGGCAGAACAGGGGAAGCGAGAGGGAGACTGCAGGTTGGCTTCACCGGGGACGAACGAAGACGACGACGATGGGGCTGCGGTGGTGGCGAGGCGTTGTGGTGATGACGATGATGAATGGAGGAGGCTGAAATCAACTAGAAGGGGATATGATTATTGAGGATTTGCTTGGTTTTAGATGAAGAGGAGGGGAGATAGGGGTGTGTTGTGCTGGGCGAGTCAACAAGTCAAGAGGAGGGCTTTATTTTGGGGTTCTTGCCGCTGCAGAGAAGCAAGGCAGAGGGGAGCTGTTGGGGATTTGAAATTGAAATCTTGGGTTTGAGGAAAATGGGGAGAAATGAGGATACAAAGGTGGGTGGGTTGATCTGTGTGTGGAGTTAATAAGGAAGGAAATGAGCTAGCATGGAAGAGATAAAAAAAGGGGCTTTATGGTTTTGTTTTTATGCTACAGAGTCATTGAAGTACATCCCATCCAGACCCCGTATGCGATTATACGCGGACTTGATGGAGTAATCGCCGTCCTGAGTCATACTCCAACTCAGCCTGTCACCTTCAGAGGAGGATTCATCAATACCGATCGAGGAAAGTTTCATAAGGATACCCGTTGGCAGAAGATTATGCAGGTTGGCCCAGTCCCAACCGCTGCCCTTCAACCAATATGATCGAATAGTTTTGCGCTCATCAACTTCATCGAGGGTGGTAACCGCGCTATCCTTAAGATAGCCATCCCCAATCCAGGGGTCCATCCAGAACCTAACGGTGCTACCATTGCCAATAATCCACTTGGTTCCACCCAAGATAACCTTATTCACGCACTTAGTTAGTCCATTCCTATCAAAGTCCGACTCGGACCGATGACTGGGGGTCGTGTGCACGGGCGCACATGCGCTAGTAGCCTATCACACAAGACGAGTGAGGTTCTATTCTAAAACCAATTGGCAGTAGAAGGAGTAGCCCACCGACTCATATATACTAGGGCTTGATATGTTCAACTTTTCGGTGTGGGACACTTTTTTCTCACAATCACATCTCAACACGACCTCGCAAGTGCAACTAGGAATGACCATCTAGTTGACTCTTGGACCACTGGTAATCCTGACTAGGATCGAAAGACGGGCCGTTAGGTTAACCGCTCTGATACCATATCAAAGTCCGACTCGGATCGATGACTGGGGGTCGTGTGCACGGGCGCACATGCGCTAGTAGCCTAACACACAAGCCGAGTGATGGTCTATTCTAAAACCAATTGGCAATAGAAGGAGTAGCCCACTGACTCATATACTAGGGCTTGTTATGTTCAACTTTCCGATGTGGGACACTGTTGGTCGCATTCACATCTCTAACAATTCCAGACACTCGAGGAACCGACGACCTTGTTCAAACCATCCAATATGTACTTCGCTCGAAGAATGTCGATCCACACCTCTACTTCTTTGTTGTTGAGGAATCTCCAGGCCAACTTACCGGTGATAGCGAACGACGGATTGATTTGTGGCAACTAGGAATGGGATTTGACCGTACCACCAACGCGTCACCTACACGGCCTCCAACTCGACTCCACATCGTCACGCGACCTCCGCAACCCTAACTACTCTATCAAAATTCAAAACACATCTACGTTAAATTACTCGGTTGCCCGGAATGGATAACCATTTGGTATATCATTGTAGGGTCGCCAACAGACGAATTCCTCCCTAGCGCATCGTTATGGACGAAACAAGCAGTTCTGGATCATCTTCCAAATCACCGACGACAGAGCTAGTGTAAGCAAGACGAGCAATATGGTCCGATGCAACATTAAACTCTTTGAAAACATGACGGATAACAATATTAGAAAATAAAGAAGGTGTTCCCTTATTTTTATTTAATTTGAATTGCTTTAACCACCTCTAATCCTCTATTAAGACTTTTATCTTTTGTATTAGAAACTATGAAAAATGAACAAATGGTTGAAAATCTGAAAAGTCATATTAGGTGAAGGTTCTCAAACCTCGGTGGCCAAGTGGTATTTTTCTTTTAGATGTAGATATAGATCTGATCAAGTTTAATATGCATTTATTTATAATTTTCTCGTGTCATAAAACACTACATCTAGCACTTTTAGGAAGCACAAAGGTATGTTCTTAGAAAAAGTAATATATTATGTATATATAAAAATAAATAAATAAAGTTGTACCTAAAATGCATTAAGGCTTGGGTTTGGATAGCCGTGTCCGTGTGGACGGCGGGGAGGACACGTCCGTCAACTCGCTTAAATCAAACTCCGTCAACCACGGAGACCAATCCAAGATAAGCCCATCCAGCCGTTACCGTCAACGTCACCGTTATAGTCACCTCTTGGTCCGGTCACCTCTCTCGCTCCATTGTATAAATGGCCACCCATATGCTACCCTCCCCGTTCAACTCCTCCATCCACCCCTTCCGTCTCTTCAACTACAATTTACCGAGTCAACTAAGCGACCTCCGGGTTTGACTCTTGTAGGTTTTTTCTAACCAGATTTGGACCATTCCGATTCCTCTCAGGTACGTTTGATTTCTTTATTATTTGTTATTTGTATATAAATCTGGTTTTATAAAAGGAAAGGTTGGAGCAGGGGAAGTAGTTAGGTTTAGGTTTCGGTTTTCAATTTTAGCTCATGTTTTCATTTTCGGGCGCTCAGAAATTGATGCGAGTTAGAAAGATTCATGGAATTTTATGAGTTGTGAATTTGTTTCGGCATCTGGATTTGTCTCTAATTTGTTGTTTTGAGGTAAATTTTCTTTCTCTTTCCTTTTTTTGGTAGTTCGGTGAACTTTGCATGCGCTGATTTTTCTTCCTTAGCTCCCACTCGCGACTGTTCATGAAAAAGTTGATCAAACCTTCTAGGTTTTGATGGTTCGTTGATGTCAATTTTGAAGGGAAATTTTTATCTTGATGTTTTTGCCCTCGTGTGGACGTGAATCATGTACACAATTTGGATGAGTGTTTTTCCTAAATCTTAATAAATTTCTCTTATAAAGTTGGAAAGGATTTGCTTTTGCATATTGGGAAGAAGGAGAAACGTAATTTTCCTTCTCCTGGTCAAATCTTATAAATTGAAATTTGACCATTGAATTTTCAGTTCAAACCTACAAACTACAAGGGGATTCCACATTTACTTTTCCTTTCCCCTCCAACTTTTGATGTTAAATGGAGATCTCTAAATGGAAGTTCACCAATACACTTTTATTGAGTCTCTCCTCGGTTGGTAAAGATTTGCAGTGTAAGGTATGAAGTTTGGTGACCTTTTGTAACTCATTCCGTAGTCCATACATGAGGACTTGTTTTTTCTAATGATTTTTTCCCTTTTAAATCCAATCATTGGGTCTTTTTCAATTTCCTCGATGTTATGTTGAAGAACCAATGCAAAGTTACATCTAGGGGAACCGTACTGTTTAGAATCACTCATGCTCTGCAGGGTACTTCTGCTTTTATTTGTCATTGATTTACCTTTCTTGTCTGAATATGGTCATCACCTGTTCATGCTTATTGATTATCCTCTAGTAACAATCAATTGACCATGTCTTGCATTTCCTTACAGTATAACTTAACAAGTTACTTACACCGGATCCTAGCGCCTCTTTATGATTTCCTTGTACCTCAAAATGATGCAGTAAAATATTACTGTTGTGTTGGTAACAATTGGATGTCTACGTATCATATAATTTATTTCTTGTTATCGTTGCAGGTCAACTGATTCAGTATTATATCTTGGCGGTCATTGAAGGTACGATTGTATCAGCTGGGAAGAAGCAACTTCCTTCGTATCAGGATAGCTAATGTTGTTTCTGTAGCATGGACTCTCACGAGTTTCATAGATTCGGTGTGACTAGTGCAGGCATATCATACACCTCATCCCAGCTAACCCCTGCAGCAGTTCCAGAAACGTTATTTGTATCCAAGAAATTCGGTTTAAGAAACTCTCCTACATCCCCTTTCTCTATACCTGGTGACTCTGAGGCTGCAACTACACATATTGACAGCCTAGATCAGCAGGGTTCTACCGAGAGTATATCGGGGTTGAGCCCCTCTTGCAGCTCCTCTGCTGAGACCAGGGGCTACTATTATCCATCAAGCTCTTCTTCGGATACCTTACAAGAAACTTCACTTGCCTCCTCGGGCGGGGAGTACTACTTACAAAATGCAAATGGGAGCCAGAGTATGGAACATGCCTTGATGCAACTTGAGGCTGCTCTAATGGAGCCTGATAATGGGGACGATGAAGTAACTGCACCCGCCTCGTCCTTGAGCAAAAGCAGAATAGCTCATATCCCCAGTCAAAGATCAAGGATTTTTAGTCCGAATCCACGGCAGCCACAGATAGTTATAAGGCCTGGGCGATTGTCTACTTCTTCAAGGGGCAGTGAGGTTCCTACCGAGCAATGTCAGGAAGTCAAAATAGAAAGAATGTTCGACGGTAGTCCTTCTGGAAATTTGAAGCAACTGCTGGTTGACTGTGCTAAGGCGCTATCTGAAAACAGGTTGGATGATTTTGAGAAACTGGTTGAAAAAGCTCGAAGTGTTGTCTCAATATCTGGCGACCCAGTTCAGAGGCTTGGTGCTTACATGATTGAAGGGCTTGTAGCAAGGAAGGAGTCTTCAGGCACAAACATATACCGTGCTCTCAGGTGTAAAGAGCCCTTGGGGAAGGACCTTCTCTCGTTCATGCACATCCTCTACGAGATATGCCCGTATCTTAAGTTTGGTTATATGGCAGCAAATGGAGCCATTGCTGAAGCGTGCAGGAATGAGAGCCGTATACACATTGTAGACTTCCAGATAGCTCAAGGCACCCAGTGGATGACCCTTTTGCAAGCACTTGCTGCTAGACCTGGTGGCCCCCCTCATGTGCGGATCACTGGAATCGATGATCCTGTCTCTAAGTATGCTCGTGGGGACAATTTGGATGCTATTGGAAAGCGTTTAGCAATGATCTCCCAGAAATTCAACATCCCGGTGGAGTTCCATGCAGTGCCTGTCTTTGCCCCACAGCTGACTCCAGATATGCTCCAGTTGAGATCCGGGGAGGCTCTGGCTGTGAACTTCCCTCTTCAGCTCCACCACACCCCAGATGAGAGCGTCGATGTGCAGAACCCAAGGGATGGACTTCTTCGGTTGATCAAATCGCTTTCTCCTAAGGTCACCACTTTGGTAGAGCAGGAGGCGAACATTAACACCACACCCTTCTTGACGAGGTTTATTGAGGCCCTTGACTACTACTCTGCAATGTTCGAGTCAATCGACGTCACAATGGCTAGAGACCGAAAGGAGAGGATCAACGTGGAACAACACTGCCTGGCAAAGGAAATTGTTAACATAATAGCTTGTGAGGGAAAGGAGAGGGAGGAGCGGCACGAGCTGCTTGGAAAGTGGAAATCAAGATTTATGATGGCTGGGTTCAGGCCGTACCCTCTCAGCTCTTATGTGAACAACGTCATCAGTGGGCTGCTCAAATGTTACTCAGACCACTATACGCTAGTGGAGAAGGACGAAGCTATGCTGTTGGGTTGGAAGAACAGAATGCTTGTTTCAGCTTCGGCTTGGCACTGATCCTACATTCGCTCACAACGTAAAGGTACGTAATGTTTAAACAATGGTGAAAATGTTCCTTAGTCTATATAGCAAATGATACATTCCCTTTGTTGTTTAGTCCGTAGTTCAAATTCTGACCTGTGATTTATCACCTTGTCTAGATCATATCAGAATAATAGACTTTCGTTTTTTCCATTTCATAATCGCAAACTATGCATCTTGGTCCATTGAGAATGCTTGCAATTCAAAATCGATGTCATATTCATAACCTCGTGAATCGTGATGCCTTCTATTACGTCTTTTTCGATGAGGGAAGTGAACCCATCTTCCCACCATTGAAGATCATGCATTCATGAAAGCTTTAAATCACAACCAACCATACAACATACAACCATGCCTGTTCTACTTGATTTAGTCGACGAACATATCAATTTTTCTTTGATTTACAATGTCGTTCACTTACGAGTGGGTGGCTGTGCCTATTTCTTATGAATTCCTCTTTGAGAAGGATGTCACTGACAGTATCGATGTTGATCTTCGTCCCTTCCGGGGCCAAGCTAGTGAGAGTAACTACAAGCGAATCCCAACTCTCCGGTAGAGAACCGAGGAGTAGGAAGGCTTGAAATTCATCATCGATCTTCAAATCATTATATGCTAGTTGATTTACAAGCCCCTTGAAATTGTTCAAGTGCTCGAGCATGCTCTCGCCCTCCTTGTACTTCAACTTTACCAACTTTCGAACAAGGAGAACTTTGTTGCGAGGCTGCTGCTTCTTGATTATGGACTCAATCTTTTCCCACAACTCAAAAGCATTTGTATAAGTAAAGAGATTTCCAAATAGAGATTCATCGATGTACTTACGAATTATGGCCACCGTTTTTCGATTTAAAATCTCCCACTCCTTTGCACTCTTTCCTTCAGGATTATCTTTATTGATGATGGCTTCGTACAAAGCGTGACTGTAGAGATAATCCTCCATCATCAGCTTCCAATAAGCGCAGTTGTTCTCCGTGAGCTTGAACATGTTACCTTCAGTCGCCATCCCGGTCCGTATGATCCAAAACCGACACGAACGCCGTTGGATTTTTCTGTGTTGTATAATCAAAAGGACAAAACTAACTTTTTGTGGCTCACTCTCACTCTTTGTAGCTGAATTGTTGAATGAGTTTCAACTCACTCCATTGGCCACAAATCTGAACCTTGATAGGCTATTTATTGCCTTGCTAGAATGTTCTAGTTTACCACTTGCAAGGGGCGGCGTTCGAGAGTCTTCGAGCGCCCTTTCAAATTTTGGTGTTGTGTTGTGTTCCCATTTTCTAGATTATTCCACAAGCTTCTGATTTCGGGACTAAACCAACCGACCCCACATCTTGTGATCCTTCGACTGGGAGCTCGAAATCTCGATCCTTCTGCTAGGAGCTCGAATCGAAACCAATTATGTTGAGAGGGTGCCCAATCTTGTGTTCTTGAGGTTTAGATCTTGGTACACACTGGTGCAAAGGGGTGTTATGTGAACACAAGTAGCTCGAATTCGGCTCGTACTCGGCTCGAACTCATTCATTTTATAAACGAACCGAGTGTGAACACATTTTTAAACTCGGTCCAAAACTCGGCTTATTAGAATTAAGCTCGAATAACTCGAATTTTATGGGAATTCTAAAATTTCCTTTAAGTTACTATATAATGAGCAAGTAGAATTGCTTAAAGCTCGAAAAAAAGCTTGGTTCGAGCTCGTTCATTTCCTAAACAAGCCGAGTATAAGCACATTTTAAAGCTCGAGTCAAAATTTAGATTCGACTCAAGATCGATCGTTCATATCCTAAATGAATAGAATATGAATAAACAATACTCGGCTCGTTTGGCTCGAATAACAGTCTTAGATGCAACAAGGCAAAACAACTAAGGATGCGGAAGCGGAAGCACCTTGTCCAAATCGTCAAATCGACTCGAGGCTAGGCCACCCCAACATAAAATACCAAAGTTCTCGGGAATGGCTCACGGATGGTCGGCGAATTCTGATAGGTGCTCAGTCATGCTCGACGATGCCTCTCGAGTGCTCGAACAGTGCTCAGGTACTGCATTGTTGATGCTCGGGAATGTCAGGCCGGATGCTCGGGTACACATGAACTTCACAAGTGCAGGGGTGTTGCGCCTAGGGCACGACTAGGGTTTTGTGTTTTAGGGAATAGGGTTTCAGTGACAATTTGTATGATTTTTTTTAGAGGCGATTTGTTTGGGATTGCAAGAGAGTTAAAGAGCTAATATGATAGAAAGAAAACCTTTAAAAGATGTTATGAAGTATGACCCTATCTTATACAAATGATAGATTTGGGCATTTGGCTATCCTCAAATATCATATTATATTTAAATAAAATCCTAATTAGAAAATATGATAGAAAGAAATCAACTTGACGATGAAAGAAGCTGTACAGATAAACATCCCGATCACCTTATTTATCCTAACTAAGAAATGTTCAAATAAAGGAGTTACAAAAAATAAAAACTAATAAAATTACTAAATAAACTATAGTCTAATTATTTTTCTATGAACTTCCAAGGTGGAGCCTCGCTTTATCCTTGAGGAGCACATCATCCTTCTCCAATATCCCTTGAACCGATCTTGATTTTTGGCCTGAGTCAAGGTCATTGTTAATTTGACCTAGAGGCTGCTCACCTTGAATACATCATTTTCCCCCTTTATCTCCGATTCATCATCGAATCAAGTTGTTGAGGAGCACAAGGGGACCAACCGCTATCATGGGACCCATGAGAAGGATGGGCAGAAGAAGTGTCATCTGAATTCGAGGTATAGAAACCCAAAAAAACAATACCTTTAGGCACGATCGTTGAATGAAGATGATCTTCAATATGAGTAAGTTCAACGATCCCTTGAACTTCAACATCTACGTACAACTTTATAATCTTCCAGAGGCTCCTCATCAATCATGTCGGAATATGGGGGAAGGACGATAACGGGTATCGAAGAAGGTATGATCACTAGAGTGGGAAGGTGGTTTTCCTCTTGCGCCGGTCTTCCTCCGACTTTCTTTGGCATTCTATTTCAGCCAAAAGTCGAAGTTCTTCCTCTATCCATCGAAGGAATATTTCTTCGTAGATTTCATCCTGTTCCCTTAAACGTTCTTCCTTAAACTCCCTTTGATGTTGAAGTCAAAGTTGATGTCACTGCGCTGCTCATGCTCGGGAACTTCGCAGGCATCAGGGTGTTGCGCCTAGGGCATGACTAAGGTTTTGTCTATGTTTGTGTTCATTCGAGCATCGAGTCAAAATGGTTCGGGCTCGGATTTGAGTTTATGTTATGCATGACACTAACTTTTCGGATTCTAATCGGATCTGAATTCGGGTGGATCGGATCATGTCAGATTTCCAACTATACCCATGAGAGATTGAAACGATCGTCACCGACTCTAGTTAAACCTACTAAAAATTCTATTGGAGTAGCATCCATTTTCGGTTTCAATTTGTTTTTTTCTTTGTGTGCAACCTTTTTTTTCCCCTTTTCAGTGACCAAAAAAAAAAGATTCGGACATATCTGACTACTCCAGGTAACTTACAGCATTACCCACAAGACTTGTTCCTTTTCATATAGAAAGATTATGCTGTTTCTTGCAACTACTGTTATTATAATAATAATTATGTAAAGCACGCCAATTGATGCTTTTCATGCTAAAAGAATCACATTAGATTAGAAAAAGGAAAATGTTTTAGTTTCTACTCTTGTTAAAAACAGTAGTTAAGATAACAATTGAGATTTTGTGTTACATTTTCGCAAGTGTTAATAGTTTGCTGATACTGAAAACCTGAGAACCAAAAAGTGAAACAAGACAATCAGAAAAACAGCTACGCTAGTTGTTCTTACATTTCTTTACATCAGTTGTTGATTGATGATCAGATCAGATCAGTACAATGCATTTGCAATGGGAGTCAATTTAAGTTCTAACACCCTTACAGCCCTAATCCAATTCCTACTAGGGAAAAACAGTACATGAACAAGAGCATACAAAAGTCAAACAGCCGAATCGAATGCCGAAAACACCCCCCAATCGATCCTACCCAAAAACTAAGGAGACAGGTAAGAACAAGTGCCACTACAGCTGCCTAGCTCAAGAGCAACCACATCCATCGAAGGCCTCTCGGAAGGGGACTCGTGGGTGCACATGATCGCGATCCTAGCAATCTTGGCTGCCTCTTTCTCCGAGAACCTTCCATGGAGAGCCGGGTCGATGAGCTCATGGACCCTGGGAGTTTCAGCTGTTCCTAGGCGGTGGGATATCCTTCTCTTTCCGGAGAGGATCTGCAGAACTAGGATGCCGAAAGCATAGACGTCACTCTTGTCGGTGAACTTCCCAGTTGTGGTGTACTCTGGAGCAAGATACCCCATTGCAGCGCGGGATTTGAGGGTGGAGAACACGGTGTCATTGGTGAGCAGCCGGTTCAGGCCACACTCGGAAAGGAGAGGGTTCGCTTTCTTGTCGACTAGGACCTTCTCGGCTGATATGTTTTCATGGACCAATGGAGGTTTGTTCACTTTGTAAGAATGCAAGTACTGAATCCCTGAAATACGAAACAACAAACCACAAGATCAGATCGATAAGCACAAAACGAAAGATTACTTACAACTACAAGGAAGTCATACCTTTCGCGATGCCTTTGATGACGGAAACCCTGGTAGCCCACTCGAGGACGTTAGAGTCTCCATCCTTAACATCAAGATACCGCGACAAATTTCCATTCGGAACAAAATCATAGACGAGGAAACATTCCCCTCTTCCTCTTGAAGTGCAGAAGCCTCTCAGCCTAACAAGATTATCATGCCTGAGTGAGGTTAAAGTGTTCAAGCCCTTCAAAAACTCGGCCTCCTCGGACTTGCAACTACTCTTGCTAATCCTCTTGATTGCAACCATGGATCCGTCTCTCAGCATCCCCCTATAGACAGCCGAGAAGCCGTTTTTACCAAGAAGATTAGCCGGGGACAAGTGCTGAGTTGCCGACTCAATCTCCTCCAAGTTGAACCGAAAGCTCTGCATAATCTCCTGAGAGAGCTCGCCATCGTGGTGGGCTAGAGCTAGAGGGTCCCAACCACTAGGATACTCTAAGCTGATCAATGGAGATCCGGCTTTCCTAGGCGATTTCATAGGCACGTGATCAGTGCTAAGACGCCGATCAGACATGTCGAATGAGCTTCCAAGTCTTTGCTTCCTTCTTCGGTATTGTGTCAAGGACACAATGCCTATGGCAGAGAACGCAGTGATCAGTACACATACACCGACTGCAACAGAAGCGCGCACCTTTCTCTTCTTCGGCACAGCATCTGAGGTGCATTGAGACTCGCTTTTGCAGCCCGGGAGGACATTTGCCGTCTCAGGAATGTTCTTCCTTGGAAGGGTAGCGGCGCCTTCAGGCATGGGTTCGTCTTGGTGATCGGTTGCAGAGCATAATGCCAAATAAAGGAACCCAGCTCCACAGAGTCCATGATTGTTTGTGTACTGAAATCCTTCGTTTAATCGCTTCAAAGCTTCAGGAACAAAAAAAACCAATTCAGATTTCATATTCAAATCCATTCAAATGCAATATCATTAAGAGCATGCCAAGGTGATTACCGGGAGGAACACTCCCAGAAAGAGAGTTGTTTCGAATGTCGAGAGAAACAAGCAAAGGAGGGTCAGCCAAGCGGCTGGGGATGGAGCCGAAGAGGCGGTTGAAGCTCAAATCGAGCCGAACCAAGCTGTCCAAACCCCCTAAACTGGCAGGGACAGCACCAGAGAGTTGGTTGGACTGAAGAGCAACAACACTGAGCTTCTTTAGAGAACCCAACTGTGTGGGTATGCTTCCTGTCAGCTGGTTGTAGCAAAGCTGCAATACTGCAAACTACCACAAATCAACAACCAAACCTAACAAAACCAAAATTTACAACAACAACTGGAATCTAATTTTTGTAATGCAAACTCTACAAATTTCATAGATATATGAAATCTTTGGATATAAACTCTTGGCTTTTGCTAGGTGCTGTTTGTTTGAAATTGAAATTTGAAAAGAAAGGATGAGTGGTTGCTTGGGTTTTTTCTTTTTCAGCAGGAGACATAAAGACAAGAACAATAACAGCACCAAACAACATTACTCATATTTCAAAAAAATTTGAAATTCATTAAATGCATTTGGCCTTAGCCTACCCTCTATTGCAATTAAAAAATGAAAAAAAAAATTATCTTCTGTAATTTTTTAAGGAAAAAAATACCTACACTCTCGCACTTGTAAATTGAGATTTTTTTTTAACAAAATCAAGCAAACAACATACAATGATAAAAATGTAAGAAGAGAAGAAACCCAAAATTCTTAGATCTTACTACAAAAGCAGGTGTGTGTTGGTTGGGTGGAAAAATCCATCTTTACTTTTTATTCGGTTTCCGCCTCCACACATTCACACACCATTAATTCATACAGTTAATACTTGCAAAAGTTTTGAAATTCATTAAATGCAGTTAATATACACCCACCTGGCTGGAAATAGAGATCTTTGAACGAAACCCAAATACCAAATAAAGAAGGAAGATAAAATCTTCAAGATAAACTAACAATCTTTCCCCTTTATCTTCCAAACACACATAAACAAGAAAAGACTAAACTTTTGGGTTAAAACTTAAAAAAGAATCCATCTTTACTTTGTAATTTGCTTTCCAACCACAGCTTCAAAAAAGGTAACCTAAAGTGCTGACATTTGGGGGGTAAAAAAAGTAAAGAAAGAGAACAAGAATGTGACCTTGAAGAGATTCCATAGACCCAATCTGAGATGGGATCGGACCCAAGAAGTTGTTGACATTGAGGTAGAGATCGGAGAGGTGGGTGAGCCTAGCAATCTGAGTAGGAATCTCCCCAGTGAGGGAGTTGTAATGGAGGTAAAGACCTGTGAGGTGGGTGAGAGCTCCAATGGCGGGGGAGAGGCGGCCATGGAGGCCTTTACCCTGAAGGGAGATGTTAGCAACCTGGCCCCTTTCATTGCAGCCAATGCCTTGGAAAGAGGCATCTCCACAAGGGTCACCATCAGCTGACCATGAAGACAGGTGTGTGTTGGTTGGGTCAAGGCTGGATTTGAGCTCAAGGAGGGCCTTCAGCTCTGATTTGCTGGTTGTGGGGGAGGACAAGGCTTGTTGGGTGAGGAGGAGGAGGAGGAGGAGAGAGAGCTTGGAAGCCATGGATGGGGTGAGTGCCAAGTGAGAAGCACTATGGATACCCATTGCTGTGGTGTGGATTGCACTGTTGTTGGCTTCTAGTTCTATTAAGAGTAATTTTCTGTTTTCTCTCTCTGTCTCCTCTCAATGTCTCAGTGTTTTGGGGGTTTCTGGTTTTTGTTTTTATGTTTTTGGAATCCCCCTCGTTTGATGCTTCTTGGGTTTGGGAACACACAACAACCCAGATGCACAAGCACAAGTTTGAAATGTCCTCCCCTCCCCTCACTCTGGCTCTGTTTGAGAGGAAATCAAAAGCTGTAAAAGGGGGGTCCAATCTCAGATCTTAGTGTCTGCAAGAGGAGGGTGTAAGTTGACTGCCAGACGGAGTATTTTAGTTAATGGGTTATTTACTGTATAATTTTGTGTTTGTTTTAGTATAAAGGTATAGAATTATACTGTATCAAATTATTCATTCTCTTTATAAAAAAAAAATAGCCAATGTTATTATTTACATCACAAAATTTACTATTTACACCACATATCCCACTTTTTATAATTTTTTTTTAAAATACACCCTGCCCCTCTCGAATTACACGACCGCCCCTCAAGAGGCGCATGGTATTTTAGGGGCAGGTGTGTGACTCAAGAGAAGCAGAGGTGTGATTCAAGAGGCATAGGTGTGGTGCATATAGTAAAATACTACTTGAGCCAAATGGTCTGTATGGGACAGAGTTAAAAAAGTGACTAAAATTTAAAAACGGTTGAAACTGTAAAATTTTGTAAAATAAAGGTTGAAAGATTATGGAATAATATAAATACTGTATGGGAAAAAAAGAGTTTATTTGTAAAAAGTGTATAATATTTATAAAAAGTGTAGTTTATTTGGTTGTTATTAGGGGTATACTTGTCTTTTCAATTCAAATTAACTCCAGAAACCAAAAAAAGAAGCTTCCAAAACAAGTTTTTTTAACCCCAATTTTAATCAAAAACCCAATACTCCAATTTTAGCAGTTTATAAACTTTTCTAAACAGCCCATACACACCCAAAGTATTTTGTGTTGTTTTTTTATTTATAAAACTATTTTTTTATTATATGCCCCAAGGGTATAAGATAAGACACTAAATTGAGAAAGATTCCCTACAAAAAAAAGAGGAAACGATATCTACACCGCTAATTTTTACTATTTACACCACTAATCACCGCATAGATATGCGGTGAGTTAATGACATTCTAATGACGGTCAACGTACTACCGCATATACATGCGGTTAGTCACCGCATACCCATGCGGTACTAGCCTCCGTATAGAGATATACCTCATATACATGCGGTATGCACCCCCGTTCCGTTTAAACGGCACCGCATACCCATGCGGTAGGTATCGGATAACCCGATTTGAGCGAAACTATTCGGAGCAGCTGAGGGGACCGATAGGAACCGAATACCACCGCATGGGTATGCGGTGTTTGCCGACACTAAGAACATGCGGTGTTTGCCGACACTAAGAATTTATCGTACAGGCCTTGGACATCTACAATGGCATGAACTTGTAATAAACGTTGAGATCTGGAAAAAATCATATGTTGAATTGAAAAGAAAGATGATTATCGTACTATCCATGGACATCTGCAATGTTATATCCTTCTACAGTGGAATTAACTTGTAATAAACGTCGTGATCTGGAAAAAATCATATGTTCAATTGAGAAGAAAGATTAATAAAACGAAAGTGCGATATGGAGTTCGGTTGTGAAATGGAATAGACAGAGATACAACCCAATTGAACATATGAAGTTCGAGAAATGACATCAGAAAGTGGGAAATGCTAATACGGTAGGGGATGGCCACCATCACGACGGCGGTAAGCTCTATATCGTGCAATCCTCGCTGCAAACTGCTCGTCCCAACCGTCGACAGTGCGATCGTGATGCTATGTCCATGTGGCGTAGACTGGAGGAAGAGGTGAACTAGGCAACAACCAAATCTGTGAATAAAAGGTTAATATTGATGTTAGAAAAGAGAAACAAAACAGTAAAAAATTTAATGAATATGAAATACGAAACGTACCGGAACGAAATGGTTGCTGTTGCCGACTAAAGCTATTCCATCTAGCTCCTCATAGGCCGGTACTGACGGGCCACCGGTGGCGTACAGAGGTAGGCATAACATAGGCATCATTTGTGACAAAATCACCAAAGGACGCGGGTGAAGCGTGGCAAACACCTCGCCCATGATCGGAATCTCCATCCAATACGTAGCACCATGACACGTGCCGAAATAGTTGACCCTCATGATGAGCTCCTGTAAGGCCGGATAGTAATGGTACCGATCTGAATACACCTGCAACTCAACGGCCAGCTCTCGTCGAACTCGAGACCATGCGTCTTGTCCCAAGTTGAGAAGACAAGCTAAAGACCTATACCCACAGTGACCATCACCTGCAACATTTGTGACGGCTCGTACGAAAGTAATCATGAATTCGTCAACGTTGTCAGTGCCCCAATTGAATTCTACTCGAGGTAGATTCTATGGTGGAAGCGCCGTAGGTGCTGGTGTTGGAATGTCACTTACAATCTCCGTAGCTGGCTCCGACGCCGATCGACCTCGACCTCGTCCACGTCCCCTTCCACGACCCCGTCCTCGGCCTCTGCCGACTCCTCGGCCCCTGGGAGGGTCGTCGATGGCAATGTCGTTGGACCCAGTGGCCTCCTCAGTACCTTCCACGTCATCTGTTTCGTTTGATGCCGGTTGACCCCGACCTCGGCCTCGCCCTCGTGCGGATCCAGTAGTCGCCTGTCTATCTGCCTGGCGTTGAGCCCGAGCACGCTCACGTTCCCAAGGTAGAGGGTTCGTCTGACAGGGGTGGCGAGTCCTCGGTCTCCCGGGCGGTTTACGGTCCTCCGGGTCAGGGGTGGTCAACGGTGTCTGGGACGGACGATCCCCGTCGTTGAATGCCGAAGCGATTCTCCAACGAGTATCCTCGTCCATAGCTCCGCTCTGGAACAAACTGATCATGCGTGACATGTCCACATCAGCTCTGCTGAGTGGAGTGTTATCCTGGACGTTGTCCACATGAGGCCTCTTGAAATCCAATTGCTTCCAAAAATTATGTATCTGGGATGGTTTGATGGGTATCTGCGTGTCTCGACAAGCTTGCATGTCATGTGTGCATGGAAGACCGTAGACGTCCCTCCAATAGGCATCTCTGCATGGTTGCGACGGTGGCTCGGCTTCCATCTTTGTGTAGATTTCGAACAACAAGTTGAAACATTCCTTCGACACAATATTCCGAATTCGATCGAAAATCCATAGGTCGTGGGAGTCTGTAGGCCAGGTGTTGTTCGCTCTCCCCAATGTATTCTTCACCTCCCAAATTTGATCCGACATCATGAGATCGATTGTGTTTATCACGTGAGTGAAATCACCGACTGCAGAGTTTAAGGTCTTTTTCAACACAGAATGAGCAGCCTCAACCCTAAAAGATAAGTGTGAATCGTAGTTGGAAATCGTTATCCCTAAACAAATTACGGGTATAATGAATTGTATATTGAAAATGTAGGCGCACCTGTTCGTCGTGGTCGTACCAAAATGCTGGATTGCGTCTGTCCATGCACGAACTATCTGCTCCGAGTAATCTCGTAACCACGTCGCCTCCAAATACGGCATAAGCCCTTCAATATGCCCCCACTCTACATGCATACCCCTCCTTCTAGCGGCAAAAGTTTCAACCGATCTGGATTGGAACAGGCCAACACATGCGTTCTTGAAACGCCTAGCAACATCCAGATTCTTTGACTTCTGGAAAGCAGATTCTTCGCATCGTCGGAGGACGTGCACTGTGCACAACATGTGCCTGACGTTGGGAAGAACTTCTTGTAGCGCCGCAATCAACCCCAGCTCTCGATCGGTGACAATAACGTTAGGAAGATTACCTCGCATGAGGTAAACGAGCTGCCCCAACGCCCAAATGTACGTATTTGTGTTCTCGTGCGACATGAAGCAGAACCCGATGACGAAGTTCTTCTTTGTGCAAGTAAATCCAACGAACTCACACAAAGGGATCCCGTACCTGCACAATGAAATATTTGAGTTCGCATGCCGTGGTGGGAATGGGTTAAAGAATTAGTGTATATAGAAACTTACGCATTCGTCCGGTATGTACTATCGACGAGGACGACGTATGGAAACATGGCTAGAAGATGGCGAGCGTCTGTATGGGCGATGAATAGATCTTGAAGCCTGTTGGGATCGTCAGGGGATCTCCTCGTACAATAGTAGTAACCCTTATCCCGCAAAATGCGGAGTGCTTCCTGGGAGACTGTTCGATCTCCTCTCGCTTCAGCTTTAAACTTTGCTCTCGCATTGTACACTTGGCGCCGCGATGTGAAGTTTAGCTTCTGTCGTGCGTCAGCTGTCATCTTCAATGTAGCTAAAATCGGTTTTGGTGGGGTACCAGCGACGGTAAGGGCCAACGTAGTGTCTCTTTCATCTGCATCCATCCGTCCGACGTACGGGTGACCGTCCAATGCACCGGGGAGTAGATGGTTGTGCTTGCCATGAATAACGTCCAGGCCCCATTCGCCCCGTTTGAACTCCACGCCAGACAATGCAAACGGACACCCCTCTATCTTCGACACAGCTCTGCGCGTGTTCCCGCTTGCATCATCTCCGGCTACTCGCTGTCTCTTACGGGGAGTGTACTGGCCGTACTTCTCACATGCGAGCAATAGACTCCCACGCCTTGTAGGAGTGCTCGCCCAAGAACGCTTGATTGTCAAAACCATATTAAGCTTTAATGCTATGCCACGACAATGTTGTAGGAGATCGTCGCGATTGGTCCACGTCTCGGATGTAGCAAATTCGGCAGTGTAATCGCGGTACTCCTGGTTACGGCCCTCATCGTCCCGACCGTCTTCCGGCATCGGATCAGCCTGCTCCTCCAGTGGTAGCTGCCAGCATGCAAACAGTGCATATATATTACGCGAACCATTCATGGTTTCTGTCTGCTCTACTTCAGAACCTAATTTATTCCCCTACATTTAAAAACTGGTACCTATATCTTGGTTTCCATTCCATATGATTCCACTACCTATATTCTACCTACAACGACATTCCAAATGATAAACATTAATCACATACCGCTGTCGCATCGGAGCTATCTTCTGAAGTAGGAGCTGAACAGTAGGGCCTCCATGGTCCCATGCGCTCCTCCGCTCGTCCTGAGTCAAGCCGTAATACTCCCCAACTACTTCCCTCCAGCCGAGAACATCATCCACCTGGATACACTCCTCTCCGTCCAAACCAAGGCCAAGTATGAAGAGCACATCGTGCAGTGTGATGGTGATCTCTCCCCATGCGAAGTGAAAACTGTTCGTCTCGGGGTGCCAGTGCTCAACAAATGCCCCGATCAGAGTGTGATCCACATGATCCCAATCGAAATCTCTGAGGTCCCAGAACCCAACCTCCCGCACTGCGGGAAACCAGGACTCCCGTCCATCGACCTCCAACAACGCCTCTACACGGCCCAGCGACTGCCCTCGTCTCTGCGCACGCACACCCCTACGCAAGGCTTCGTCCTCCCGTCTCCAAATGGCCTGTGCAATGTGCGTCTCGTAGTCTCTCAGAAGGGAAACTGAATGTGGCCCCCCGTCCAGAACCCACTGAGCAGCCCGAGTGGCCCCTGTCCTGCTAGCCTCGCCATGCTGCCCATCACCTCCTGCACTACTGCTCTCTCCACGCTGTCTCCGCCTCCTTTGCACTGCACGGACAGGGGGCTGTGCCGCCTGATCTCCTCCCATATCCTGACGAAATCATCAGATGCCCCCCACATCGGATCATGCCTCTAGACTCCTCCCATATCCAGCAACACATGCCTCGAAGGTCCAGCTGACTCATGCCCCCCGGCAATCGGCGGCGTCGCAAGCTGAAGCCCAATGATCGGCTCAGGCTCGGCAGTCCTCGGCGTCGCAAGCTGAAGCTCAGTGATCGACTCAGGCTCGGCGATCCTCGGCGTCAACGATGGCGCCGCATGCTGACTCCCAGGCGTCCTCCCTACACCCGTAGAACCAACCGGGGTGAACGACGTAAAATCTATCTGCGCAACGGCCCATGGCTCATGGTCGCCACCTCGAGCATGACTCGTCCCGACACTCACATCTCCGAACATAGGTGCCGTGTCGTCATACGAGTTCAATTGTTCGCTCCCAAACTGAGTCCCAAAGTAGTCCCGATAACTGTCAGGATAAGTCTGCACCTCCTCTAACACTCTCTCAGCTCCAGTCTGCAAGTTCTCACCCGTATGACGTGCTCGGTCCCCTCGTAGGTACTCCTCCAGCATCTCAATACCCTGGTCGCCTTGACCAGACTCTCCAGTCGACCGCACCACTGAGTCATCCGTGTGGTCAGACATCAAGTGCTGCTCAATCTGCATCAGACGGGAGGACGTCTCTATAGATGACTGGGACGTGTGCCCAGTATCAGCTCCTACCGTCTCAGTGTCCCTCTCCGGAGGATCCACTACATCCTCTAACGTCTGGGTCTCCCTGACGGCATCCTCTACCTCGTCGATATCCGTCTCTATCGGAACGGATGCACCCTGCAACGTCTGCCTCTCCCTAAGGGCAGCTCTCCTAGCAGATTGTAATACTACCCTCTCTCCCAAATTTCTCGACAACAAAGACTGTGTAGTTTAAAATATATATGTCAGAATGCTATCGCTCAATTACACTACTATATCGTATGATTGTCTAAATGTAACAACATTTTCGTAAGATTTATTAATGATATCATCTTAATACTAACAATTCATAATAAAACATAAATATATACTTATTCGATTTCAATTTCCCTACACCTAGTATTTGCAAGATTTTCCAAAGGTTTATAAATTATTTCAACCTCATACTATCAATTCCTAAGAAAACATAAATATATACTTATTCGATATCAATTTCCCTACACCTAGTAACAATTTAAATATACCGTAGGGTCAGGCTGTGTCTCTAGCGGTGGCGGTACATCTGTCGTCCTCCGCCTCTGTATAGTGGGCTCCGGCTACATTATATATAACAATGAAATGTTAACACTATTTCCTTCAAATTAACAAATAAAGCAAATTGATTATTATAAACATTAAATGTTACCTGTAACGGATGTCTCTGAACATGACCGACATCATCAGCTACGGCTTTTCCACGGTTGTCCTTCACCATCTTAAAACCCGGGTACAGAGTGGTGGTAGATATGGGGACGGGGAATGGATGGATCCAAAAGTCGGGCTCGGAATCAAACAATGGGAGAAGATTCGAGTCGGCCTCGAAAAGAAAGAGATTGGAGAAGATTCGGTGTGTCGGAAAAATGGCCCCCCCACGCCTATTTATAATGGGGGACCCCAAGGGTAAAACTCATACCGCATCCCCATGCGGTATGTTTTTACCGTTGCGGTAACGGTAACAAAACTTACCGCATGGAGATGCGGTATGAGTTTTACCCACATTTAAGTACATACCGCATGGGGAAGCGGTATTTTTTAAACCACTGTATGCCAATGCGGTAGGTATCGGATAACTACGCCCCAACCGGGTTATTGTATTACGGACTCCGTTTAAACCTAACCCACCGCACATACATGCGGTGTTTTCATACGGTCAACATACATACCGCATGTACATGCGGTATGTCGGGCTACAATTTTATTAAACCACCGCATCCCTATGCGGTGGATTTGCGGTGTAAATAGTAAAAATTAGCGGTGTACATAACATACTCCAAAAAAAAGCAAGCAACCCTAAAAATCTAATTAAAAAAGAAAAAATTTGCAAAACAGGCCCTTTTTTTTGGACGATTTTGCGAAATGACCACCTTTTTGGACAATTTAGCAAAATGTCCGCTATATAACCCGTCCCCTTCCTTCTATCCCCGTTCCCTTTCTCCTTCCTTCGGATCTGTATCGCGCCGCTCCTCATCCTCTCCTTCTACGCCGCCGGACGCCGCTCCTCCTCCTCTCCGCTCCTCCTCCTCCTCGCCGGACGCCGTTTTCTTCAATTGATCTCGCTTTCTCTTGCTCTCTCCCTCTCCGGCGAGATCGAGTGAGCAGCGGTTGTCCGAATCCGGCTCCTCCGTCCATCAAATCCACGTCGAGCGAGCGGTAGCGGCCGGATGCGCTCAGATCTGTGGGAGGTTGTCCGGTGGAGATTCCAGATCTGTGCGATTCCAGATCGGTGGTCCGGTGGAGATTCAAGATCTGTGCGATTCCAGATCCGTGAGATCTGTGCGAGGCCGGAAGCGTGCCGGAGGTGGTGGCGAGCGGCGGAGTGAGCGAGCGAAGAACGAGCGAGTAGTTCAGGGGAGGGAGGTTGAGGATGAAACTTTTATTAAATTACAAAACCGACCCCGTAAATGTAGAAATTACAAACAATTCTATATTTTATTACAAAAAAAACTATATTTGCACAAAAAACTATATAACATTTTGTAAAATTACAAAAATTAACCCATAAATATGAGAATGAAAAAAACTATCTATATTTTATTATGTAATCCATAAATATGAGAATGAAAAAAAAGTTCTGAAATGAAAAAAAAAAGCGGAAAAAAAATATATTATATTTTGCACAACAAATTGTAAGAGTTGCACGACTCTGTTTTAAGAGTTTGCACATCATCTTATTTTTGCTCAACTATATGTTATTTTTGCACAACAACCAAGACTTGTGAATTTATACTCAACATGATCTTATTTTATCTCAATATAATTTCATATTTTCTCAATAAATTATTGCTCAACACGCTCTTATTTTTGCACAACATGGTCTTATTTTTGCTCATCAATAGACAATAATTGCACAACATGAGGGGATTAGTGAAATTTTGCTCAACATCATCTTATTTTTGCTCAACTATATGTTATTTTTGCACAACAATCGAGCCTTGTGAATTTATTCTCGAAAAAATTTGCAAAACAGGCACTTTTTTGCACAATGTAAAGTTATTTTTGCACAACAAAAAATTCTGAAATGAAAAAAAAAAGCGGGAAAAAAATATATTATATTTTGCACAACAAATTGTAAGAGTTGCACGACCCTGTTTTGAGAGTTGCACGACTCTGTTGTAACAGTTGCACGACTCTTGTTTTAAGAGTTGCACGACTCTTGTTTTAAGAGTTGCACGACTCTCTTGTAAGAGTTGCACGACTATGTTTTAAGAGCTGCACGACTCTGTTGTAAGAGTTGCACGACTCTGATTCAAGAGTTGCACGACTCTGTTGTAAGAGTTGCACGACTCTATTTTAAGAGTTGCACAACTCTGTTTTAAGAGTTGCACACGGCAATTGAGACTTGTGAATTTATTCTCAACATGATGTTATTTTATCCCAATATAATTTCATACTTTCTCAATAAATTGTAAGCGATTGAGAATAAATTGAAGCAATTCTAGTTTTATTTTTTATTTTTTTTAACATTTTGTTGTGCATATATAACCGTAATTTGTGTAAATATAATCGTATGTTGTGCAAATATAACATTTTGGTGTGCAAAAATAAAAACAAAAATATAGATTATGGATCACTTAATAAAATATAGATAGTTTTTGTAATTTCTATAATTTGTAGGGTGATTTTTGTAATTTAATTAAAAGTTCATCTCCTTCCTCACGATTCTGCGAAGAGAAACCAGATCCGCGCTCGCGCCGCCGGCTCGCTCCGGCCTCCTTCGCTCCGGCGCCGGTCGCTCCCTCCCTCGCTCCGTCGCTCGCTCACCACCGCCTCCCTCCCTCGCTCGCTCACCACCGCCTCCCTCCCTCGCTCGCTCACCACCGCATCCCTCCCTCGCTCGCTCGCTCGCTTGCTCGGCCTCCGCCTCGCCGCTGCCTCGACCGGAAATCCAGCGCATCAACCCCTCTGTCGTCCAGCTCTTATGGCCATAGATCCGACGATCGATGTCAATCAATAGAGGAATCAGAACTGGCGCAAATTTGGCCGCCTTCGGCTCCGCCTCCGGATCTCCCTCCGCCTTCCCATTGCTCGGTCGACGGCCGGATCTTCCTTCTCTTTGATTCTACCGGTGCAGATCTGACCGCCTTCGGCTCCGCCTCCAGATCTGGAAACCAGAAGGAGAGAAGGAAGATAGAGGCGCGTAGGAGAGAGAGAGAGAGATAGATAGAGAGAGAGAGAGAGAGAGAGAGAGAGAGAGAGAGAGAGAGAGAGAGAGTAGGAGGCGCGTGGAGCGCGTAGGAAAAGTTTATATAGCGGCTATTTCACTAAACTGTCCCAAAACGCGGGCATTTTGCAAAATAAGCCAATTTTGGTGGCTATTTTGCAAAATCTCTCATTAAAAAAAGTCCCATAGCCTCAGTCATAAGCAGCGACCTGAGCGTAAGTTGCTTGCCACCGCATGCAATCAGCGAACCTGTGTGGTCGTGGATGATGAAACCTGCACCAGAAGAGCCAACGTATTTGTAACTACCGTCGAAATTTATTTTGAATGTACCTTCAGGTGGTTTATTACACCGCAGATGTCGTTTCTTTCTGGTTTCTGTTCTTTTGGTGGAAGGATTAATGTTTGGTTCTTCTAAATGTTTTGTTTTCTCCCAATTTGTGATTGTTTGTCTTGTCATATTTTCCATGTTTTGGATTGTATGTGACGTTGTTTACATTGCCGAAGATTTTCCTATTTCTAGATGTCCAAAGACACCACCAAACAGTTGCCAATTTTTTCTTTTGTTTTGGAGCCATTGTTTCAAACATTGTTGACATAATTCTTTTTTATATCTTGTTCATTTCTGTTTAATTCTTCTAGTTGATTTTCTATTACGGGGTCAATTTTCCGTATGAGGTTTCTACTAATATAGCATTGAGTGAATAAATGAGTTGGAGATTCATCGCTCGCATCACATAGTTCGCCTGCGGAAGGAAGGGCCACTTCTTTGGCGATTAGTCTAGTCTTTGTTGGGATCCCATTTTTATACAATTTCCATAGGAAATTCTTAGTTTTCGGGGGCTATATCTATTGTCCAGATCCATGCCATTTTGGGTGGTGTGATTCTATTGTTTTATGTGATATGTCAAAGTGTACTAGTTGTGTTGAACTAGTCGGAATTGTCTTTTCTCTAGTATAGTCTATCCTCTATTTGGTTTTCTGGGATGAATGTTGTTTCGATCTTCTCGATGATCGATGTTGGTAGCATGTGTTTGAGATCGATAGGGTTCCATCTTCCGTTTTCGTTTATGTATTTTTCTACTTTGTCGCTTTTGTTGATTCTATCGGGCATTAGGATTCTATTTTCTAGTGTATCATCGTCAAGCCATCTATCAGTCCAAAAGTTGATCGTTTTTTCATTTCTCATTTGCCGTATACGGCCTTTACAAAATTCCTCTTTTATCTCCATTAATTTTGTCCATTTCCAAGATGATTTTCCTTTCCTTTCGTAGCTTAAAACGTATTCATCTTTTAAGTACTTATGTGAGATGGTTCAGACCCATAGATTTTCTGGCTCCGCAAGTATTTTCCATAACAGCTTCATTTGTAAAGTTGAGTTCATATCTTTTGTTTTATGGATTCCTACGCTGCCATTTTCTTTTCTTTTGCAGACTTTGTCCCATCTGATTAACGATTTATATGACAGGTCTTTATTCTAGAAAAAACATTCTATTTATTTGATCAAGATCCTTGTGCATCGAGTTTGGGAGCATGAAGTTTTGCATGACAAAACTTGGTTTTACCGCTAGGGTTGTTTTGATAAGGGTGGCTTTCCCTTCTCGGGATAGTGCGCTTGCTCGCCATTTTGATAGTTGTGATTTTGTCTTGCAGATCGTTTCTTCGAAGGCTGTTTTATTTACTCTACCATTTATTATTGGACAACCAAGATATTTGTCCAATTTGTTCTTCTGGTTTGTGATATTTATTAGACGTTGGATTTCTTGTTTTAGAGATTTTGGTACCTTTAGTGTCGTTTGGAAAGACGACTTGTGGAAGTAAAAATAAATAAAGCAAAACGACGTCGTACACTAAAAACGATAAATCGGTCAACCCGATATTGACCGATATATCGGTCGTTGACCCGATAAATATTGTTGACCGATATTATCCAACCGATACCCCGATATCGTATCGTGTTCTAAATATCCCCGATATATCGTCAATATATCGACCGATATTTAGAACACGGTCCTCAACTAGATCTCCCTTAGTCCAAACTTAGTAGAGAATTATTTAGTTTTCCACTTCATACATTAATCTTAGTTTTGGTTTTGTTTGAGAGAGAATGAACTGGAATCAAGAAAACAAACTATTTAGAAAATAAAACATATCTTTTTTATTAAATTGATTTCCTTATTTAAACACAAACTTTATGGAATTTTGAAATATTATAACACTCAAGACTTAATACACTCATGTCATAAAGATTCATCAAAGGGATTTGAAGTTAGAGTGATGGAATGCCAATCTTACTTGAGTTTCAAAACACTTCTCTTTCATTTTTTTTTTATTTCTTACAAGACTCTCTCTATTGGATAAATTTCTCTTCTAGAATTTGATGCCTTCTGGAGCCTTGAAGAATGCTATATATATGGTATATTTGGAAGCATTGTTGTAGAGCAACTTGCTCTACAACAACTCTTCACAAATGGTGATCGGGCCAAAAGTCACTCACATGATAAAAACAACAATTCAAATGCAATCACATGACAACATTGCCAAACGTAAAAACAAAGAAAAAAGACAACAACAACGGTAAAGATTAGTGTGTAGCAATTATTAAGTCCTTGTTTGGTTAGTCAGTTAAAAACCAAGAAATAAGATAAATTCATGTGTTTGATTAACAGAAAGACACAGGAATTCTACTTCTCATGAATTTCAATTCCTCCAAATTGGAGGAATATCATTTACTTAGGGGAGTTAGAGGGGACTAGGTAAGTTCAACTTTCACAATTTTTTTATGTATTTTTTTTAATTTTCCTTTTTATATTTTTAAATAGTAAAATTCAACCAAATAACTTTTTTTTTTAATTCTCTAGAAGTACATTTCATGAGAATTCAATTCTTGAGAAGTAATTTCCCATAAATCATACTTGAATTCTTGAGAAGTAATTTCCCATAAATCATACTTCCCGCAATGAACCAAACGAGCCCCGAGATTGTAGACCATTCATCTCTCATGTTGGCTTCGAGATCTCCATCTTTGTAGTACATTTCTAGGTCTTGAGCATTTTCATAGATCTTGAATTAGAGACTATGTATATTCTAGGTTCCGCCTTCGATGTGAGCAAGATACTAAGGGGTTGACTTTGATATGTCTATGGTTTGTTAAAGTAGATCTTTGAGAGATGATACAATGAAGGTTGTAAATCCTTCTCTTAATAAGTCGCATTCAGTCTTAATTAAGATATTACTTGTTAAAGTAGATCTTTGCCTAATTCGCACTCCAATTTTCGAAACCCTAAACTTTAAATTTCCAAATTTAAAACATTCATCCAAGATTTGGCCCCAATTTCATACCTTGGGTGATTCATCCTAATCAATATGAACAAATTTAGGAAATTAAGTGAAAATTTCATAGCTTTCAAAGTATTTCGAACTTGCATCTCACCTTGAAATTGTTCTCCACCAGTTCGCTGCCTTGTTTACCCCTCATACAACTTAACACACCGTCGTCGCCGCCGCCAATGCCGAAACCACCACCACCACTGTCGTCCCCGACCGGACTGGTTCTTCTTCTTCTCTCTTTCACCCTTCTTTATGATGCTACTGAAATGTAGTTCGATTCCTATATAATAATTTGTTTTATTTATTAAAAACCACCACATAGTTTATCAATATTATAGTATAAACCCCTATAAAAGTTTAAACCCACACTTTTCAACCAAAACACAAGTTTTAGATACAAAGTAAACTGTTTCAAAAGCTCAAGGTTACTCGGTGAAAATTTAAAAACATTTGTTTATCATGAAAATTAAGTCTAACCACGGGGTTACCTCGTGACCAAGTATGTGCGCGCGCACACACACAGACACACACACTCACTCACTCACGTATGTGACGTCAAATGGGGGTTTCTGTTCGGACTTGGTGGTGGCAAGGACTGAGCCGCACAGTGTCTTCAACCGTTATATGTTTTTAGTTTTTAATTTATGTTTAGATTAGGGTTTAATTTTGAACATATTTGTCCACCGTTATACAAGACAACAAGCATTTAGTCTGGTGTGATAAACGATTTGAGCTTTAATTGAGTTTCAACTTTTGAATTATATACAAGATTGAGGATAAGTATTCTTAATTGCTCTTTCTCTTCTAATTTAATTCATTATTGTTGTTATTGATTTAATTGCTTTTATTATGTATTCGCTTATGCTTGACTAATCCTCTGGTCTAAGTTGATGAGTTGTTAAGTTTAATATGTAGCCAAATATTGATTTGTTTAATAGCCTGAATTGGTGTGAATAAGGTAACAAGCTAGCTTAATAGCGATGACTCAAGGTGAATAACATATATAGTATGTTTAATAGCTCTAAACCAAAGTGAATTCAATAGCTTCTTTTTCCCGTGAAGTGAACTCACTAGCTTTTGATTTAAAGTGAAAAGTATTCACACGTTTAATAACTTTCCATTGAAAGTGAATACAATAGTCTTGGATTGAGAGTGAATTTACTAGCTTTGATTTGAGAGTGAATAACATCAATTTACTAGTTAATAGTCTAAATTGAATAACAAGAGTGTACCTTTTAGATGAATACGAATAACCAGACAAATTCAATACTTGACATGATATTAACCTAATACCCGGATCCTTAGATGTCTTTTATCTCAATTTTATATTTTTTTGTGTCATTAGTTAATTTTTATTATATATTTTTATTTAATTACTGGTTTAGTTTAATTAAACAAATTGATATTGAGTCTTAGGGCTTCTGGAAAGAACAATAATTTTATTATTTGATACTATAATCGATCTCATATACTTGCGGGTAGTTCTTAAGCCTATCAATTACAAAGTTGATTTTCTTTAAATTACACATTAGTCATTTTTCACTTTATAAAAATTACTCGTCTAAGACCAAAACCATGAATCATTTTGAGTATGAATTCTCTGTCCAAAATTATTCCCCACCCACAAATAAACTTAAAATTTTAATCTTTTTAATCTTTTTTTTTGTTTTATTTATTTTTATTTTTAAATTTAAGACTTGTAAAGGGGAGCAAGTTGAGACATATGAGGGGATACTTTAAGGACGGGTGATTTGGTGCCATCATTTGAATATGTCAGAGTTCATTGGGACTTGTAACAAAAAAAACTTATTTTTTTTGCTTTTATTTTTTAAATTAAGTACGGAGTACTTCATGTCATATAGAATGGGGAGCGCACTTATTTTTTTATTTTATTTTCGAATATCCCTCGTCTAGGTGGGAGAACGTTGCTAATCCACACTTCTCCAGAGACGTCTTTTCCCGTAGCGGGCTTCCGCTCATGTATCTCGGCGTCGAGAAGCGCAACGTCAGTCTTGAGACTCACACGTATTCTCGACATTCACTTTTCGCCCCTTTATCGTCCCATTCTTCCTCGTGGATTGACATGCCTTGTGCCTTTTGAGCGATGTCAGAATCCTTCCTATTGTGTGTGACTGTGAGGTAATGTTTAATTCTTGGTTGTATCTTAGCGAATTTTCCGTTAGCCATTTACTGTTTGACCTCACGATATCTTAGACATTGGTGGTGTTTGAGATTTTGAATTCTTATCTTGATAAAAAAAATGGGGAGTGAGCACACACTAAATTGAAATTGAAATTCATCTGAATTCAAATTAGACCTAATTCAATATCAATCCAAATTCGTAATCAATTCAAGAAAACCAAGCGCACATCTCATTACCTGATATTCGATCCTTAAAGTCGGTGTTTCATTCACCAAATTGAAATTGATATTGTCTTGAGTAACTCAACAACAACCTATGACAATCCATGAAATCTTGAATCGACGATAAATGGACATTCACAGCTTCATCTCTCTGCGTCGTTTCCTTAAAGTTGGTGTCTCATCCAATGCTTGATTTTCTCTTCTTTTACTTATGGATCTGGATCTTATATTTCTCTCATTATTGTTTTAGATCTTTGATCTGGTCATCTCCTTCAAATTCATCTTCTTCCTTAATCCTTATGGTCTCATGGCCAACTCACTCTCTAATTGAATCCTTTCAATTTTTAATTTCGGGGTGCCTTTAAACTTTTTTAGATTTTGTTTGGGTTCGGGCTCTCTCATTTCCTCTATATTCTTACCCTTTCTATGCAAAGCTTCCATGATTGAGAAGCCATCACACTCTCGTCAGAGGGGTTTCTGGTCGATGGTTGTGGGCTCATGTAGTGGTAGATGTGATGATTTGGAAAGGTGGGTTTAATCGATGACTCCCAATTATATTTGTTTTTGTTAAATAGAGAGACGCAATTCTCCTTATTTTATTTTATTACTTTTTTGCAATTTTATTACTGGCCCCTTTGATAGTTTTGGATGTTTTGCTAAACTAGTGGCTGCTCCGCGTGCTTTGCACGCGGGTATTTTCTGTTAATTGTTGCTCAAAGAAAGAAAATATACAACCAATCTTTAGTGTGTGAGCTAAAAATAGACATTATCAAGTCTACAAAGCTGCAAAGAACATAAACCCCATATAAAAGCCTAGCTGTTATAAAATTGGCAACTGCATCTTCAACACAAATTGGACTTTTAAATCACCTCTAGAGATATGTGAGTTGGGTGCTTCGGTTTGTCCACATTGATGCACGACAGATCAGCAGAGTAACGCAGTTTTATCTTCCATACATTGACAAAATAGTCCTGGACTGTGATTTCAGATTCTTCAGGCTCACTGTTTTGATCCCTTCTCTGCTTTAAGGTGAAACTACAACAGAAGCAAAATTAACACAAGCACATCCAGCTACAAGAAAAAATGAGTGTAAAATTAAACAAGATAAATTTAAAACATTGGAGAAGCATACGTCTGCTGACCACATTTCTCATAGTTGTCGAAACATCTAAGACCAGATAAAGTTGGGAGTTTAAGCTAAATATAGTAACAACATCGACATGTAGCCAACTCAAACAAATGCTAAAAGTTTGAGAGAATAAGGACATGTAACTCACCGATGTTCAAAGAAAGACGAGCTTGCGTCTCTCTAAAACTTGAGTGAAAACCCCTGTATCCTAGCCTTTCACCACCAACATCATAGAAGTTCTTTGGGTCGTTAAAGAAAAATGATTGGCAAACAAGAAGACATCCCCTGTCAAAACCAATAGAATCGAGCTGAAGAATCCCAACACATTGAAGGACATGCTCTTACAATCAAATTTATTAAACCCACTGTTTGGCAGCATTTTGCCTCAGGATGATGTCAAGAACCTGTTGTGAGCCTAATTTGCCATGTTTTATATCTACTGATATATCGATTTCTGTATGCATTTCATACATTTGGGTTAGAATAATACAGAATCTGTGTAGTTTACACTTATTTGGCAATATATGGAGGTCTACACAAGTTTTTGTTATAATTCGCAGAAATCGGACGCACTTTGGAGCTTAAAGGAAACTCATGGAGAGGCTAAGAATGGTGCAGCCGGAGAAAATGCCATTTTTCACCATTCTTCATTCTGAATCAAGCTTTGATGTCTTCATGAGAGTTGTATCCCTCGGAAAGAGCTTTCCAACGCATGGTCATATGCGTCGATCCGACGAACGAGGACTCGGGAAAGTGCGTTTTAAGAACAGAGCAGAAAGCTGAGAAAACTTTACTCGAGATCGAGTACACTCTACTCGAGATCGACCAAAAGTGTCCGAGGAGAGCCTGGTCGAGGAAGAGCTGATCGAGAAGACGAAGACGAGGACAGACCGGGTTACACCCTACTCGAGATCGAGGAGCCCGGAAGCCGTGTCCGAGCATGTCGAGCAGAATCACCCGAGAAGACCTAGTCTACAAGGTCAGTCTAGTCGAGATCGACAAGGGGTACTCGAGATCGACTAGACCCGTGAGCCAAGTCCGAGCCACATCGAGCACCAGTTAGCCGAGACGCCGAGCCAAGCCCAGTCGTCAACAATCCTACTCGAGATCGACAAGACCTTTGTCGAGATCGAGGAGACTTCCAGAAGCCGCGTTACTCGGTTTGACGAATCCTACTCGGATTGGGATTACTTGGGCCCGAAGATTGCCGATTCTATCCAAAATCATCAAGACACATCATAGAAGAGAAGATCTATCCACTTTAAGACTTTTAGATATATTTCCTTATTTTAGATTTAATTTCTTTGTTGCTTTTATTTATCTTTAGAGTCTTAGATATAGTTTTAGATATAGATATAGATATTCTATCCTTGAGTAGCAAGGTTTAGAAGCCTATAAATAAAGCACATGGGGCTGAGTTTTATTCATTCAATTCCAGAGAGAAGTAAGTAGGAGAAGTAGTAGAGAGAGAGAGTGAGCGGCCGATTGGAGTTGTGAAGCGAGAGCGGAATTGGCTTCAAGCGGTTGTAAACTTTGGTTTATTTTAATGCAATTAGTTTTCTTTCAATCGAGGATGTCTGAGTTCGCGATGAAGCGCGAGTAGTCCACCCACTTCTAGGGTTGGGGCGAGCCTGACGATAGCCATGCACGTTTGAGGTAAAGATCTGACTTTTATCATGTTTTGAGCATCTACTACTTGTTTATGTGTTTATTACCCGTCTAATGGAGATCCATGCTAATAACTTGGATTATAAACATAAAATCGGTAGAGACAATTAGGGTTTCTTGAAAGAGTTGTCTAATTGTTGGAAAAGGCGAAAGCTTGTCCTTTGATGCAATTCACATGATTATCTGTTTATCTCTGCCTTATGCATGCTTGGTTATCGTTGTTGCAAACCCCAATCTTGGAAGCCTTTTACATTAAGTTTACTTCGAAGTCCCAAAGCATTTGCCTTTACTTTATTTCTTTGTTTCGTTTTATTCTCTGTCTACTCGATCTCGACCAAGCCTGGTCGACCTCGAGTTACTGATCTTTGATCTAGCATCGTTGTAGCTTAATTGTGCAGGTACTCGACAAGACAAGCCGAAGTCGACGAGGACTCTACTCGATATCGAGTAGCCTCTAGTCGATATCGACGAGCCCCTGTGCTTGCTGCTGCGCTGTGTTCGACTGTCCGATCTTCTGTCGACTACCCTAGTCGAGATCGAGGACCATGTTGTCGACTTCTGATCGTGAGATTTCTCCGCTACCTAGGATCCGCTGACACGCTTCCTCGTGGATCGATCCTGACTTCCCGCTGCTGCATCAGGAGGAGGTCTTGTAATTATTTGCAAGGGACGAAATCTGGTTTGCTGTGATTTATTTATATTTTATATTTGCATTCTCGATTTCCTCCTATCAACAGAACCCTCAATGCTTCTTAGGTGTTTTCATTTTCTTGGCCCTTGATAACATTAGCATGTGTCTGCATGGGAATCTTGGCCGTAAAGTTGAGTTCAACCCTAAAACTTTTAGATTGATAGGGCCTCCTCACCCTCTTCCTGTCTGCATCATTTTGATTTTCTTGATCGGGATTGGGATTCTCATTGTTCCTGCAGAAAGAACAAATTTCACACGTATATGATATGGTAATATATACTGTGTATTAAAGAATAACAATTCAAAAAAAAACACAACAAATTTTACCTGCTCGAGACATCTTCCGGCACAACAGTAAACTCGTGCTTATTAGTGGGTAGTGACCCAAGAGTGAATAAACTCTTCTCACCATCGTAGGCAAAGTCCTTGCCTCGCAGCTCAGTATCACATAGGTTTCATTCACCTTATCAATGATTTTTCTTCTGATTCCCTTTGCATCAACAGTAGTGCCATCTTCATACAAGACATTGACCTGTAATTGAGAATTTTAAGATCCATTAGAATATATAGTGTATTAAGAGAATACAAGCGGGTAATGTTTTAGATACAAAAGTAACCAAATGTATATTTGAACCTATAGGAACATGACCGCTAAATTACTCAAGCTGGCAACGTTTTTGATTCAAAACAGCTACTAATAAAGGTAACAACTCAATTATTCCCTAAGAGACAAAAAAACAAAACAAAAAAAATAGATAAAGCTGAAATTTATAATTATTATTTTGAATTCTTATTTTCATGCCTATCTTCAAAATATATGTGCATATGCTTCTGCTTTTTCCACAAATGACAAATAAAGAAAAAAGAAGCAGAGAAGTAACAGAAAAACTTTCTATCATATTAATAACAAAGTAGAGTTGATGCATATAACCAGATACTACTGAAATTGATTGATCACTTCAGGCTTCAGAGCAAGACTTATTTGAGACACAACCAAATGGATGTAAAGTCTGTAATTAGCGAAGGAATTATCCCAATGCACAAGAATAGCATAAGTAAATTTTTTTCCTTTTTAGTAAGAGAATGACAATGAATAAACTTGATTTGCTGAAGTGTGGAGTAAATGATCATAAATTATTCTAATTGTTAAAATTGCATGCTACAAACACAGAAATAGTGCCATGAGACAACAGATGAAATAACTGATGCTTGAGTTAGAGATCTAAATATACTGAACATAGTTGTTTTGCACCTTGAGTTCTTTATAAGCTAAGCTTAGCTAAGGCCAAATTTAATTGTAATGCCCAAAACTCAGTTCCTAAGGGTCATGTAATTTTCATTAGCCCTCGCACATATTGGTGTAACATCAGATGACTTGATTGGTTCAACACTCCCATCTTTTTTCAAACGTGATTGGTTCAAAGCAAAGCATGTCATAGTTCAACTTTATGTGATGGTGGTGAATTGTGTGTAAAATATCTATGCATTCTAAAGAAATCTCTAGAAAGCATAAGCAAGATAAATTTCTCTCATGGGACTGAACCTTTTTTTTGAATTAAGGTGAAATTTGGTGGAATTTTCTGAGATTTTTTTTTTTGTAAAAATAGTTTTTTTTCCTTAATGAAATTCTATCATTTAGGTTTATGTTAAATAAACAATATTAATTCTTAATGAAATTCTATCATTTAGGTTTATAAGTTGAAGGGAGGGGATACGGTGAGGACGTTGAAGGGAGGGGATACGGTAAGGGTTGGTTGAGCATGAAGGATGGGAGTGAATATGATTAGATTCAATAGAGGAGGCATAGTTGCCACTCTTGTAATAAAGAAGGAAGAGTCCAAAAGTTTGTCATAGGCAACATAAAGTCAGTATTTTACTTACGAATGAAAAGTAAGAGAACGTTTTTTTTCCCTTAAGAATAAAGCAGCCCTTCATAGTGTAGAAATATTAATACATAAATCATAGAAAGAAGAATAAGATTCATTAAGATTGAAGAGAATCAAGTAGAAATTAATCGAAAGTTAACTGCCGGTGAGAATAATGTGGAAATTCTTTTATACTTACCTGATGATGAGCTATACTTCTCAAATAAATCGCTTGACTTAGAAAACCCAACATCAATATGATAGAGAGTTTGCCTTCCTGCTCCTGTCCTTTCTCAACATCATCATGCTCAAGCATTGCTGCCTTACCATGATGATACTTAAGGCTTCCAAATGCCAGTTGGATTTGTTGAGACAACCTGAAACTTCATGGGAATCTTTGCAACAGATGGATGGTTACATGCCAGGTAGGTCAGGGTTTCAAAAAATAACTCATGAAATAATTAAGTTTGATCAGATGCATCATCAACAAATATTTGAATGAAGTAGCTGGGTGATTTCAACTTTGCTAGCCCCCACACCATGCCCCCCCCTATAAAAGTACATAACCTATATAAATGCATATTTTCCTTTTTCAGACCATTAAAACTCAAAAGGGTTTAACACAGTATATACAATTCATCAATCTTTATCATTTGATCATCACATAAACATTTGCATAAACACACTTTATTATAAGATAGTATACAAGAAAATGAGTGATAAATAATCATCTTAAAAAGTCAGAAAGTAGAAGATTAAAATTACTCTCATTCCATTTCCATTGTTTCCCTCCAACAACATAAAACTAAATTAAAAAATTCAAAATTTTCAATCTTCAATCAATTAGGAGGGAAAATAGTACTAAAATGGAACAAAAACTGCATTGATAGGTAACTTTCATCAAAGAAAGATAAGGGGTTTTAAAATTATTACCTTGTTGAGGCCGACGAAGGTGATGTTGAACACCAGAAGAGTACCAAGGCAGAGCAGTGTACATGCCCATGAAGAACATCAGCAAAATGTTGAATACATATAGCACTGTGTGGATCTTCTTGGCTCCACCACATCTCCCCCTTGATAAGTATTGACTCTGTTTTATTTGACAACATAAGAATTAAAATGACTCAACTGTTGGCATTCCAATATAGGATGAACGGGCCAGAATTAAAATGTCCCTTGCAGCGCTTACCCGCTAAATTGATATAAAACAACTCTATGCTTGAGGATTATACCACTTCTGTAACCTCTTTGGTTTTATTTTCAATCAGAGCCTGGCGAGCACAACAAAGAGATAAATTTGTTGAAGGGAAAGATAACTCCAATGTTCACAACTTGAGGTTTGGTAGAAACACTTGTTGTCACCGAATACCAAACTCCAATTCTCATTTCTATAACAAATTAGAAGCTACAAATTTTACAAAATGAACCAAAAGGACATAAGAAGCAAGGGCTATAAAAATGGGATTTTTTACAGTGCAATGTCTCTTGATATAGGCATTTTCTCAAACAGTTTGCGTGCATCATTGAAACATGGAAGACAAGGTATAATGAAAGGATTTTTTCTATATTCAGAACACATCGAAGATCCCTAAGTGCAAATAAACAAAATCTTTCCCTCTAAATCTTCAAATCAAAGGTTCAAACATACCAATTTCGAAATTAGAAGGCTGAATTAATCAATCCTAAAAATCCTAATTTCAGAAAATCAAACACGAACACACAACCCACAACCCCTAAAAATGAATTGCTACCTCCACCAATCAACCCTCTGAAATCATAAATCAAGGAGGGATGAATAACCTGCTGAAAAAAAGGACTGGAGGAGGAGAGCTCGTTGCGAACAAGGTCTCCGGTGGAGTTATGATGGACGTCGATGAGCGAGGAGAGACGATCAGAAACGGAGCCAAAGGGGAGAGAAGGAGAACCACATAGAGTGGACGCGGGAATTTTACAAAAAACCAGGGATAAAAAAGTCATTTTACTGTTCAACATGGCCTTGCTCGCTTTTTATATATAGATATAGATATATAGTTTCTGTTGGTAAATAATTTATTAATTATTTTAAATTAATAAATATTATGAAAAAAACACATAATTTTAATTATCACCTTAATATATTTTTAGAGCAACTATGATCTATTCCTCGATATTCATTATAGACAAACATAAAAAAATATTTTTATAAAAGAAATAAGTATCTCTAACACCTTTTCTAAAATTTCTCTAAAATCGGGAAACAACACACATGTTTTCCAAATTATTTTTACTTCAATTCCAAAAGCTTTTCCATTTCAAAGATTTTGAGATAGCATTTTTTATTTGAAAAGCTTCTTAATTTCTTCTTCATAAGGGCTTTAGGCAAGATGTTGGAATGACTATTAACAAGATAATTTCACCTAAATTATCACAGGTCCTTTTCATTTTTTCTGAACACATTGCAAAAAGGGACAAAATTCTCTTTTCCCGAATCGAAACCTAAATATGTCGAACGAATTGTTTTGATTGAAAACAGCCTAAAATCGATGAAATTAATCAAAAGATCAATCAATCAACACACGAATTGGTATATCGCTCGCTTTACGTGATTATCGAATTGAGATTTTTGGTCTTCGTTTGAAAAAACCGTCGAAGGAAGGAGCTCAGCAGACAGAAACGAGGTGAATGAATAAGCTCGGCCGGACTAGATGAGGTTAATACGTAACCTCGGCGAAAACAAATGAGGTTATGATGGAGCCTCGTCTACATTTTGTGAGGTTTATAAGGACCCCTTTTGAAGATCTTATCTAGATTCTCATACACTTAAGCCGAGCTTAATAAATAACCTCGGCTTCTGTTATTGAGGTTAAGGAGGGAGCTCGGCTTCTGTTGTTGAAGTTATTGAGGGATCTCGACTACTATTGTTGAGGTTATAAAATAACCTCATTGACACGTATTGCATAAATTCATTAAATTGTGTAGAGGTATGTGTGATGGATCTTGTTATAATGCAAACTCATATGCTTCTAAGAATGAGACAGACAATAAGAATGAGACAAGCTAAATGACTAAATTAGTTTAGAAAATGTTGTTTTTCCCACTTTTGATTGTAACTCTCAATAACTAAATCAATATCATAACTTTATCTAAATAGCAAATTAGTTGTTCTTAATCAGACATGAAACAGATTAATGCATATTTTAATGTTTTATCTTCTAGTAATTGTTTCAAGTGGTCACTTCCACCCAGTGGCGGATACAGGGGTGGGTTTGTGTGGGTTCAAGCCCACCCCAAATCCAAAAAAATATATAAGTAATATATGGTTGGAGAAGAAACACAAAAGTCACTTTGGTCTACTGGTTCATTTAAAGTTGTATTACCTCAAATCTACCCATCCACCCGAGTGAAAATCCTCTACAACCCCCCATACACCCCTATGTGTGACACAAAATTAATTGTGTTAAATGTTTATGATAAAAAAAATTCAAAAAAATATATTTATGTTACAAATAACTAATCATATATAATTGTATAATTTTTTCATAAAAAAACATATTTTAAAAAATATTAAAATTATTATTATCAAATTATCATCTTTTCAATTTTAATATTTTTCAAAATATGTCTTTTCAAGAAAAAATTATACAAATATATATGATTAGTTATTTGTAACATAAATATATTTTTTTGAATTTCTTTTATCATAAACATTTAACACAATTAATTTTGTGTCACACCTAGGGGTGTATGAGGTGTTGTAGAGGATTTTCACTCCATCCACCCAGGTTCAAACCTTGGTAGCATTACAACCCATTCCTTTTTTTCAATTTATTCACACCAATCAATGTCTAGAGCGTATGTAGTGACTAGTGATGATTCTTCTCAACATTTTTGAAAATATTTTAATTTCACGGCTTCTTAATATTTTTAAAATTGAGTTTGCTTCTTGTAAAAATCTATGACAGCAAAAAAAAAAAGAAAAAATTATGTACACATTATTTGTTAGAATTTTTGGCTTCTAGGTTAATTTGCCCACCCCAATATAATTTCTGGCTCCGTGATAGCATGCATTTAGGTAGGCATATTAGGTTGCATTTAGCATGATTTAGATGTGCATAATGCATAGTTTAAGCTAGATTTGCATCTATACTTGTGTTGTTGGTGGAATCGGAATCTACACGCTTTTATGGATTATTTCAAGTATATGTGGATCCGACTAGGAATGAGGAGGCTCATGGATGAAGGAAGAGTGAAGAGGAGGAGGAAAAGTGAAGAGCCCGGGAGCGGAATCGAAGTTAGAGAGCCTAAGTGAAGAACAAGTCAACAGAAGTCGTCGACAGACATGCTGAACTTGTTTCGCACTTTCTGGAGGCCTTGGTGGTCCGATTGACTATTATGACCATGCGTTGGAAAGCTCTTTCCGAGATCTACAACTTTCATGTTGACATCGAGACCAAATTCGAAACGGAAAAATTATTGTGAACAGTAAAAGCCGCCCCGTGGCCAAGCTAGCCGCCCCGCGGCTCGAAGCTCTGTCGAACGATTTCGCTGATCGCCTGGCCGCCCCGCGGCCTGTGGTGGCTGCCCCGCGGCCTTCACAGAAACGCCGATTCAAGATTTGACTTTACTTAGGGTTTTTATTAAGTTATTTGGCCGACTTTCTAAAGACTATTTAAGGTTTTTCTAGTTATTATTTTCATTAACCTTATGCACGTTATTCCATTGTTGAGAGCGCCGTTGAGCATGAGCAACTAAACTCTCGAGGTTTCGCCTACGATTTGGATCTTTGATTGTTGAATTGTGAGTTTCTTAATCTAGTTCTTATTCCTATTTCAATGTTTCGACTTCTTTGTGCTTAATTGCTTGGATGTGTTTTATTCTCTCTGGCCTGGCCGACTAGTTAGAGTAGATTCATTCAATTGCTAGGGTTTTGTAGATTCCTCGTAGCGAACCTTAACCCAAGTGGCAATCATATCCCTTTAGGACTCGTAGGACTAATTGGATGTGTAGGAAGTTGAATACATCTCGTAGCTTGATATTATATGTACCTTGGTTAATTCATAATCTTAATGCTATCTCTAGGTTGAATCTTAACCGTGTTAGGGTTATTTAGAGATAAGGGTTGTTAGGACTCGTAGGACTAGTAATTTACCTAAGATCTGGACAAGGACATTGATAGGAAAAGACAAGAACTAGAGGCTGAAATAAGGATCGAATTCATCAATCGAAGTGATAAATTGTAGGTGAACCTATTTCTCTCCACTGCATTCTACAATCTATTTACTTTGTTTGCTTACTTCCGCTTTGATAAAAGGCGGATCTTTTTCATACCCAAAACCCCCCATATTTTTACTAGCGATTAGAATTGACACTTGAATTTATTAGATTTCCCTGTGGATCGACCTCTTGCTTACACACTATACTAGTTGTGAGTTTGAGTATTCTTTGGCAAGAACAACGACAGGTTTTCCTCTTGTCACTCCGCCAGTGCTTCCCACCTATCCTCAAAATTAGATTTGACATGTTAAGCTAATTAATTAACGAAGTAAAAAAATAACAGAATTACAAAAATAGAGAGAGAAGAACGGAGAACAAAATCACACTATTAAGCAATGATCTGTGAAGAACTCAAGGATAAGTTGAGAATCTCCACATTGGTCATGAAGAATTCGTTCCATTGTATGTAAATTATTTCCAATGTAGCTTTAAACTCATTTTTTAATACAGGTTTCAGTTACAAAAAATACCTTATATGTAAATAAGAAAAATGTAATTACTTGGAGCTACATTACGCGTACTAATCTAAATAACAAGCCATCGGTAGTGCATGTTGTTATGCTATGGAAATCTGATGTATTAGCAATAGAAAAACAACTAGGAATTACATCCACGTTGCATTCACGATGGTTTCATGAAAAAAAATGTCAGTTCGACAAGTAATATTGAAATATTAAATTACCTCTATTGATGTTACATTCATGAAGAATACATCTATTCACTAGTGTTTTGACCCGTGCTACGCACATGTCTAAATTTTTTTATATATAAATTATATATAAAATAATAATTTGATGTTATAATTATTAAAGATTTATCGCTAGGGAAATTTTTTTTGTATAAATATATTGAGATTATTTATGATGAACTTGAACCGGTAAATTGTTATCAAATCTATAGTTTTTCGTGCTTCATACTAATATTTATATTTAACACCACAAACATTATACAACTAACCTTTTTCTTGCTTCTATTTATTCAAATTAATATGATATATTATGATTTCTAATATTAATTTTAAAATGATTAAATTAAATAAATGAGTAATGTTAATCTAAAAAGGATATTTCTAACTGATGAGAAAGCATTTAGTGAAGGAATTTATTGGGCAAAAAAATCTCTTTTATAAGTTCATTCTTAAAATTTAATATATTGATTTTTTAATTAAAAAATGATGTTTATGCTAATTTATATGATTATTATGATTTCTAATAAAAATAATATGATTTTTTAATTATTAAAAAATACCTTAAATAATTATATGTTACATCTAGGTTTGCATACTAGGGAGCAGATGATCCTAACTCAAGGTATATAGTTTAGTATTAGAAATAAAACACTGGAAACATAATATATATATATATTTCCGGGGGTAACACCCTAGCTCCGCCCATGTGCTTGATTACTTTGAACTTCTCAATACAGAACTGTCAAAAGATCTTCATCACTGGAAAAGTGGATAAAAATAAAGAAAATAGTTTCACATCGTGAAAGAAAGTGATCAATTTTCAACTGTCATATACAAGTTGTACCAAGGATATCGCCATATAAGCATTAAAAGTATACGGAAAAGAATTACTCAAGATCATCACTTCTAAAGCTCATGTTTGATTGGACATATGCCAGTTTAGCATCAGACAGACCTATGACCCTCGTTATTAACCGCTTGGCTCGACGGACTCGCCATTAATCCTTAGGTTGAGGATAAGTGGGAAGTGGGCACTTGAAACAATTATTGTAAGATAAAACATTAAAATATGCATTAATTTGTTTCATGTCTGCTTAAGAAGAACTAATTTACTATTTAATTTGGATAAAGTTATAATATTTATTTAGTCATTTAGAGTTGTAATCAGAAGTGGAGAAAACAACATTTTCTAAACTGATTTAGTCATTTAGTCTGTCTCACTATTAGAAGCATATGTTGCATTATAACAATATCCATCACACATATACACAATTGTCAAGACTATTTTATAGCCTCAACAAAAGTAGCCGAGCTCCCTCACTAACCTCAACAGCAGAAGCCGAGCTCCCTCTCTAACCTCAACAACAGAAGCCGAGCTCCCTCCTTAACCTCAACAACAGAAGCCGAGGTTATTTATCTAGCTCGGCTTATGTCAATGAGGATTTAGATAAGATATTTAAAGGGGTCATTATATACCTCTTAAAAAGTAGACGAGGCTCCTTCATAACCTCGTCTGTATGCGCCGAGGTTACGTATTCACCTCACCAAAATCTGCCGAGCTTATTCATGCACCTCATTCTTATCTGCCGAGCTCCTTCCTTCAACGGTTTTTTCGAACGAAAACCAAAAACCGCCTTTCGATTTTCACGTAACGCTAGCGATATACCAATTCGTGTGTCGATCAATTGATATTTTGATTCATTTCATCGATTTTAAGTTGTTTTCAATCAAAACAATTCGTTCGTCAGATTGAGGTTTCGATTCGGAAAAGAGAGTTTTGAATCTTTTTGCAATGTGTTCGGAAAAAATGAAAAGGACTTGTGGTAATTTAGGTGAAATTAACTTGTCAATAGCCATTCTGACATCTTGCCTCTAGCCTCACTCTTTTTTCTTTTGTTACCCATTTTTAGAGAATGAGATAGAAAATATGCGAGAGTAAAAAAAATGGCTTCAAGTTCTCCAAAAATTCAAAAATCTCCAAAATAGGGAAGTTGTTAGAGGGATGTTGGAATGAAATCCCTTGTCCTAAAAAATGTCCCCCCTCCTGTCCCCCAGCCCCTCCCCCTCTCAAGTCCTAATTAAAAAAAAACTAAAATAAAATAAATAAACAAAAATAGATTAAAAAGAAAAAAGAAAAAGAGTTTTTGTGAGGGGTGACAAGGAAAGGGGGCGTAACTGGGGACAGAGGATTTAGATCCTTGTTAGAGAGTTAGAGATGCTCTAATAATCTTATAAACTTGCCTTTCTCCTTTGGCTGAAGTCTTCATTATTCATTGAATTTCCATTAGCATCGATTTTATTCCAAAATTATTTCCATTAGCATCGATTTTATTCCAAAACTATTTCCATTAGCATCGATTTTATTCCAAAACTATGTGTTTGATACATGTTTAATGATGGTTTAATTTTAATTCATACGACTCTTTGTGTGTGTTTTTTCCTGAAAGGATCGAAAACAATGAGGGATTAGCTCAAGGAGTACTAAAAATGGTGCTAACGACCGGTTACTCGGGGTTCCCGATTATTCCATTTCTTGATGTTCTCAAAAGATTGATATAAATAAACGCATTTGTTTTCTACGTCTCCGAGCTATATACCCTTGTCTCATATCTATACCGTAGTTCATCTGATTACTATAGGGATGAACTCAATCCGGAATATAAAACATAAAAGAAAATGCCTACTAAACCGATCACAAAAATGCCGACTACAATACCTATTATCCAACTCTTTATTTTGGGGGCGTATATTATATCTAGGATCCATGGGGAGATGTAAGAAAAATTACTCATGAAATGTGTTGGCTTCATATTCGTTTGAATACAGAAATTTTTTTATATTCGATTGATTATTCGATCTAATACGTACCTTCGTAATGTACTTATTCGAGTTGAAAAATGAGTCGGTGACTCATATGCAGTGGCTTGGTTAAGGGAACGAAAACATTGGTGAGAATCCAATGCCCCGGAAACCTAAGGCTTCCTCCACAAGGTTCGTCCACGGAGGGTGATTCAGGGCCTAAGATCAGGCTAAAAGGCGTAGTTGATGGACAACAGGTGAATATTCATATACTACCCCTTATCGGTCCTAGGCCGATAATTTTTTTTGGATAAGTCGAACTATTAGAAGAAAATGGAAAAGGAAGACCGAGTGGGATCAAATAAACTAGCGGACTGATCACTAAATAGATACAAATAGGCACTTTGGCGAGCTTCTGGAATAACTAGTGAATTACAACTCTATTGTACCGCAATTGGTGCATTGGTCTTTGGTTTGACTAGATTCCCCTTTCCAAGGATTCAATTACCCATTACTAACAAGGAATTATATTCTTCTAGATCAATGCTCAATCCCCAAGTAGGCTTACAAAGTTGATCATGCTCAAATGCATTTTGGGTCGTCTTAGACTTTGCGATTGGTGTTCTCTCAAAAAATTGTGAGCAGCAGTTCGAAAGGTTGACCTATTCGGGAATATCCGGATCTATGCTTATTTTCAACTCCCCCAAGCATTTCGTCGCTTACGACGCCCTTCCTCGTCTCTGGGCTCCTAGTTATCCACCGATGAATTGTTTCTAGATTAAAACTAGACCCCCCCCCCCTTTCTGAATCCATTTTACATCAATAACTCGACCCCTATTGATACGTTTGGAATCCCCGATCCTTCGCCTGTGGGTTCAGGATCAAGAACCCCAAACTGTTGATTGCCCGATCTTGCAATATTCTTGATATCCTTTATGTTTACAAGTAGTTACAAATACAATAAAAGGGTTCGAACTATTGTGAAAGAATCGAAAACAAACAAACAAAAACTATGGGAAAAGGTAAAACAGCGACAGAACTGGTGCAGCGGCAGCGACGGCGCTGGGGTGGCCGCGGGGAGGCCCGGACAGTGGCGACGGTTCTGGGCAGACTCAGCAACAGCTTCTCTGATCCAGCGACGGTTTCTCAGGATGGGTTTCTCCTTTGTGCGTGGTTTGGGATTGTGTTTAGATCTTTGTTTGGTATCGGATGAGCAAGAACATAAATTGATTGCAAAGGCTTTTGGATTGGGAATCGAGGGAACCTTTTAATCCTTAAAAGGGTTCCTCAATTATAATTCCAATCTGAATAATTCAAAGCTTACAATGTTGTTTAAATAGAAAAACATATTAATTCTATCTTTTCAAAAGATAGAGCTTTGGTTAGATAAAGATAAATAAAATATCTAAAGATAGCTAATTCTTTCCTAAGATAAATCAAACCTAATAAAGATAGATAAATAACAACTTGGTTGAAAAGAAATTACCTAGATGAGATATTTTCCGTCCACCTTATTATTTCCTAATTGCATAAAATAAATATATCTAATTAATTAAATTTGAAATTAACTAAATAAATATGTGGAAATTCGTCCAAACAGTGACAGCTGCAAAGATGATGAACTTCGGCCATTATCGACATCAATTTTGGAGAAACCTTCAACAGCAAAGTTGTAGATCTTTTCGTCCTCGTTCCAACAAGGTATGACACGACCTCATCCGATAAATATGGATTCCGAACGACCCGTTTTACTGAGACGTCGAAATGCTGTCAACCCATTAAGAACGAACCCAAATTTGAACATTAGCTCACCTTGGACCTTATTCCATGGTGGAGCCTTCTTCCTCCTTTTGAGGATGACACTCTTCGCCATCAATAGCCCTCGAATCGGTCTTGAGAACTCGCCTGGATCAAGATCATTGTTGGACCCACAAAAGGCCATCTTGATATGCATCATTCTCCCCTTCTTAGCTTCGATTCGTCCTCGAATCGAGTCATTGAAGAGCAGAGGGGAAGGATCAGCAATCAAAAAGTAACTTCCTTGACAATCAATTTGAGATGGCGCCAGCAGAATTTGAGGTAAAGGAACCTCAAAAACAACACCTGACATAGGGAACATTGAGCAATCAAAAGGAACAATATCAATAGGCTCAATAACCCTATGAACTTCAGAAGTCTCAACATTAGGAACATTCTCAAGAGGTACAATAGCTAACTCAAGAGAAGTGTCCTCAACGTCCTCATCGTTGTCGTCAGAAGCAACCACATCATCTTGCAGAAAATTACAACCAGCTTGCAGATCCGATTCGGGTGTCTTCCCGGAAGAATCTTGCAGCGTGTGACCAACTGTTGGAAAGCTCGTCGATTCAGCTTCACAACAAGACTGAGTTGACTCAATTCCAAGGTCGGAGTCAACGGGAATCTGCGAAACAAAATCATCGCGCTGTGCTGTTTTCTGGGCAACAAATCAACAGAATGCTCCTTAGGCTCAATTACCTCGTCGTCGGTTGAGGCAACTATAGCCGCTGGAGTAGGGGTGAGGGCTGAAGCAAGATCTTGATAAATTCTATCCGAGATGGTCTTCGCCAATTCCTCCAAGTTCTCCTCTCGGCGACGTTCCTACTCCTCTTGATAAATTCTATCCGAGATGAGATATTTTCCTTCCACCTTATTATTTCCTAATTGCATAAAATAAATATATCTAATTAATTAAATTCGAAATTAACTAAATAAATATGTGGAAATTCGTCCAAACAGTGACAGCTGCAAAGATGATGAATTTCGGCCATTCTCGACATCGATTTTGGAGAAACCTTCAACAACAAAGTTGTAGATCTTTTCGTCCTCGTTCCAACAAGGTATGGAACGACCTCATCCGATAAATATGGATTCCGAACGACCCGTTTTACTGAGACGTCGAAATGCTGTCAACCCATTAAGAACGAACCCAAATTTGAACATTAGCTCACCTTGCTCCTTTGGACCTTATTCCATGGTGGAGCCTTCTTCCTCCTTTTGAGGATGACACTCTTCACCATCAATAGCCCTCGAATCGGTCTTGAGAGCTCGCCTGGATCAAGATCATTGTTGGACCCACAAAAGGCCATCTTGATATGCATCACCTACCACCTATATGAAGTTTTAGACAAGTTTCCTTTGAAGTAGATACATGAATGCCAAGTATAGCTGGTAATAATCTATCTTCTGGCTTGTTTGAAATTATAATATATAATACCCTATTTCTCTTTAATCGTCGAGATTTAAAAAAATAGTGATATTATAAAAATCATTCAAAGATTTTCGGAAAAGGAATACATGAACATATACACCAATACTGTTTTTGGGCGCACCCATTTAAGAAAAAAAAAGTTAGTTGTAAAGGCTTGAATTTTTAAATCCTAATTTCTCATAAAAAGAAAATCAAAATAAATTTTAAAACGGAAATTAGGGAAAAAACTCTCTAGCTCGGACTTTGACCTCATAACGCGAATTTTCGGCCTAACTAAAATTTTGAGAACTAACATGACAACCTCGATTCTTAATTTTTAAAATCTAATTTCGTGAAAGAGAGAGCGGGAATTGGGAAACAAACATTGGGGACTAATTTCGGGGCCCCTTGGGATTCAAGAGTGAAACGTCGGAACCAAGGCTCGAACTCCTATTTATCTAACCCTAGCCGAGATGCCCTAAACCCAACCCCCATACCATGTGAAGGAAGAGCATGCAAGGTCAAAGATAACACTCCTTTTTGGAAGAATACTCACATCCTCCTTTTCCCTTCTCACACCCTTGCTCCCCTCAAATTTGAAAAGAGACAAGCACACTTCCTTACCTTCCAATCTCACAATAAATCACTCATGAAGATAAGTCTATGACATCATCTAAATTCAAACTCCATAACATGCAAACCTAAGCATGTCATTGTGTCTTAAAAGCAGAGGGGAGGTTGGAAGCTTCATATTTCACAAACCCAAAAACCCTAAACACTCTCTTGCTCTCTCCTTGTGCCGGCCCAACCCACACTCACAACCACCAACTCAACCACCCTCTCTCCCCTCAAACCACCACCCAAAACACCAAGAAGGAGCCTTCCTCTTCCCCCTCTTCCTCTCGGCATCACCCTCCAAACACCACCTCACCTTGTTTTCTCTCTCTTCCTCAAGATCCAAGGAGTCCAGTAGCCCTCCCCACCTTCCAAGGAGCCAAGGAGGTCCATTAGAGCCACATCTCAGCCCAGAAGTCAAGGATCGAAGCCTCGGAGTTCGTTTGCTTGGTTTTGGGTCTAGGAAGGGTAAGTTGGCACCTTTTCTCTTCCTTTCACTTCTCAACCCTCCAAGTTCTCTCCTTTATTTCTAAACTAACTCCTCTCACTCACCCAACAAGCGGATCTAGAAGCTTCGGCCTCAAATCACCTTAAAAGCCACCCGGAAGAAGAAGAAGTGGACCAAGGAAGTGTTGGGTGAGAAATCTCTTCATATCTTCATGTTTTTCGAGCCATTTTTGTACTAACATGTGCCTGGGTACCTTGGGAAAAATTGGAAAAAAGGGGAGCTTCAAACAACTTCTCATTGGGCCACACACGTCCCTTGAATCAAGGATTCAGGGACGTATTCGCCGCGGCAAGAGGGGGCTCGTGGCCGCGAGAAAGAACAGCCCAGCTAGGGTTTTTGCTCACGGTCGCGACATGGGTGACTCGCAGCGGCGAGGTGGAGTCCGGGTACCCTAGGAGGGGACCCTGGACTCACGGCCGCGACTCGAGGGTCTCGCGGGCATGAGTTGCTCGCAACCGTGAGAGGCTCTTCTCAGACGCTGAGTCTCGCGGGCGCGAGAGGCTGACTCGCGGCTGCGACCGACTCCCTGATCCGAACGTTTTAACTCCGTTTTCTGACGTTTTCGATGACTGTTTTTGTGACTCGTTTTCAACGCTTTTGGGGAATTTCAAGGATTGATTTAAGGGTCTAATTTGGGGAGTTTTGAGAAATGAACTTCATGAGCTTCTAAGGTCAAATGTTTTAATTGGATTACTTGGTTTTGAATTGGTTTTCGGGAGTAACTCGGGATTTATGTGCTCGATGACTAACTAGCATGATTGATGTGAATGGTTGTCTAGTATTATGATTTGTGTGGACTAATGGCATGATTTGGTTGATTAATAGCATGATGAAATGTTAAGATTATGTATCGTTAACTTATACTTTTAAGATATGATGATTATGATGAACTCGAGTTATGTGATATGTTGATACTCGATTATGCATACATGAATGTGGCTGAATGGTATGATATGGATGATATGGTATTGTGGAATGTGGTAAGTGTGATGAGTGGTTGAACTTGATAATGTTATGATGTGATTTTACGTTATTGAATGATGTGCACTTGTGTGTGATTGGATGATTAGAAGTAGACTTATATGGATGTTTGCTATGATCTAGGTGATACTATCTGATTGTTCGTGCTACTTGCTGCCTTGCTGGGATCGTACTTTTGTTGTTCTGCTTACCCGTTAAGTCTCTTCGGAGCTTATTCAGATCGACAGAGAGTCTTCCCTGTTTTTTGTGCATGATATACTAGGTGCTTGCACTCATCATCAGCATGTCATGTAGTACCATGCTAGGTTGCATTGATCATTGAGCATTCTATTTCTTTATGTGTTTGTAAACAGAACGGTCGTTACCTGTGAAGTATTAGGGCCATAGGATGGCCCTGTCTCATCGGGTTGTCCTGAGTCGTTCGAATCTTAATTACCACTTTACTTCCGCTCTGATTTATTTTATCTTTCGCATTATATTATTCATTTTCTCTTTTTAGTCCACATTCATGATTTGATAAAAGCATGCGAACATGGTGTCGGGTACCACAACGGGCCTCGTCCCATTTATAAATTGGAATGCGTTCGCGAGCTGACCAATCTCCTCCCTATCGGGAAGGGGGGCGGTGGTTAGGTAGCGGGATATACCACTTGGTATTCTGTGTTAAGGCTTTATTATTATTATGCACTTGATCTTAGGAGCATGTTAGCGTGTTAATGTTCCGCCTTGCATCTAGAAGCATCTTTATTGGGTATAGCGTATGTGGGTTCATTGGGCAGCGGAAAGAGCAAGTGGGCGTCATCTGATCCCGCTCACCATTAATGTTTTTGGGGTATTATTATGTTGTCCTATTGGTGCTGCTTGTTTATTGCGCGGGTCCTTTTGTTCGTCGGAGAGCGAGCGCTGGAGTTCCTAACTTCACCAGACTTTGACTATGCTTTAAGACTTATGTTTTTAGACTCCGTTTTGACCCGTCTCTGTCGTGGCACCCCCCTTGTATTACACTTTCCTTTCGTTATTTGCATGACTATGAATTTCCACGCTTAGAGTTACGACAGGTACAGGGGACTTCCCCGGGGATTCCAATGATCCCTTTGAATTTGGGTATGCAATCCCACTTTGAAAATGTTAGATTAGGCTTTCAAACCTTCAACCTATACTCGGGGCGCAAGATCCCAACGAGAGGTTTCATCCCTCTAAACGTAACCCGGGAATCATAATCCTGGGCCATTACATTGGCAATCTTGAATATTTTTTTAGCATTCCAAAGAAGTACTTGATTGAGTCGATGATGCCGCCCATTTTCATTTCGCGGAAGTCCCCGATAAAGGAAAGGGTTGTAGATGATAGCGCATTCTGCTTTTTATCTAAAGAGGGGAACTAAAATTGTTCCTATTGAATCGTGCGCGGCTGCTGGTATAGATGAATAAAGGCGGACTGCTTGAATGGAACTTATCCTCTTAATAGACGACAAAAATAGGAAAGGGTCCAAGCTGACTGATGATCACCTTTTTAGACCAACTGGGGTATTCGTCATGGCCTAAAAGATATTTTGGAGGCTCATAAAAGTCCGAATAGAAACAACAACTAACTATGGCTCTTGGCCCAAACAACGTCCTAGGCGTAGACGAGATCAGAGTAACAAAGAAGACTTAGACGATTTTTCTTCTTCTTGGGCTGCAGTAAGTAGATCGAGAGGTCGTTCCGCCCCTTGTACCCAAATATGGGTAATATGTTCTCAAACATTGTTGCTCCAATCTGACCTAGCTGGCGTCTGCAATGTGATTCCAAGTGCTACCACTAGATTGAGGCAGAGTGGTGGGGACTTCGACTGCCTTGTATCGGGTGAAGAAAAGAGAGCGATAGGCTTAGTAGGGCTCGAACCTACAATATAACCGTTATGACAGTACCCAAAAGGGATATAATCAAAACCAAAAGGATCCATCATTTACATCCTAAACCCTCTCTTCTTCCACTCCGGCTCGAAGAGTAACTAGGACCAATTTAGTCATGCTTTCATATTCCAATTGAACATGTTCCACTTTTTGTTGCGGAGCTTGATGCTTTTCATTTTGATAGGATAAGAGTAGGTGCTCGCTGCCGCTCGCAGTCTACTAAATGAGCCTTCACCGCCCCCCCGTCCCCTCTCTTTACTTGAATCTTAAGTAAAGAGGCGGGAAGACTGGACTGTCTTCCGAGGAGAGATGCAGCCGTGTTGAAGAGACAATTATCTTATTTGCAAACATATTTAGGTGGAATTAAATATATGACAGGGTTACTAGATATTGTAATCATCGTTGATTAGCAATAAGAATATACAACCCTTCGAGAATGTATTACTTTGGGAATTCCAATGATTTATTTAATCGATACAAATTATGACCCCGAGAACTTCTTCCAAGTTAGGTTGCTAGTCAAGGGTGGTCGTAGATCAGACAAGGTTTTGGCTCGCAATAAAGCTAGGGTCCATTCTTTGAATGCTCTCCTCTCTCAAAAGAGAGACTTCTTCTTGCTCTACCAATTCAAATCGCCAGTTGGTCTAACCAGAAAGGCATGGGAAAAGATGGACGAATCGATCATATATTTGCTTCTTTTTTCATTTTTAATGTCATAAAATCACAATAAATTGATTTTGTTTGAACCAAATTTCTATTGATTGACTTAAGTTTTGGTTGAGAAATTTAATTGAGATTAATATTGATTGATGATCGATTTGGTTGAGTCAATCATTTGTTTAACTAGCGATCAATTGAATTGAGTTTCAATTAAAATAACATTTAGATGAGTTGATTCATATGATCTCAAAATAATATATTGTGTATTAATAATCATTTCATAAATATCAACATATTAAATGAAAAAGGCCCGCATAAGGTTTGGTTAATGTGAGTCATGTGACTAGTATATAACTAAAGTGACAAGATCTAAGGATGCAAATGCCCATTTTAAAAACATATACTTGCCTACAATTTATTATTTTTTGGTTTTTATAGGAAATTTTGAAAAATGAAAAAGTGGTCAAAGATCACGAGAATAAATGTAGACATGTCAATCGGATCATTTTGATTCCGGATAAATCGGATTACGAGTTATTTCGGGTCGAAAACTGGATTTGTCCTGGTTTCAACTTGACCAATGGGTAAAAAAAAACTCAAACTTTTTAATGATAAAATAAGACAAGAAATATATAGAGAGGAGATATTGTATTGTATTAGTGTGTCTTTCTCAATGAGAACTACAAGACCTTATATAGGCATAGATGGAGAGGGTTACAAGATAAGAGGGCCATCAATATGGACCTTTGGTTTTCCACCATGTGGGTGTTATAGAAGACACATAAAGGTGGGGGATATGGAGAGGTGTAACATCACCTATAATAAGTAGTAGTATTATAACACTCCTCCTTGATGTGCACCTCGTAGTTTGCGTATTGCCTCGTTAAAAACCTTGTTTGGAAAAACCCATTGGGATAAAAACCAAGATCAAGGGAAAAAGAGTACAATACTAGAGCAAACTACTCCCCCTCAACTATGCACACGTCCTTCAAGCGTCGCATTCCCATATTGTGTACCAGTTGCTTAAATACCCTTGTAGGCAATGCTTTAGTGAACAAATCTGCCAGATTTTCACTTGATGCAATCTTCTGGACATCAACTTTGCCTTCAACCTGGAGTTCATGGGTGGAGAATAATTTCGGCGATATATGCTTGGTCTTATCACCTTTAATGTAACCTTCCTTGATTTGGACAATGCAAGCTGCATTATCTTCATACAACAATGTCGGGTGTTTTACAATGGACTCCAACCCGCAAGATTCCTGGACATGTTGGATGAGTGATCTAAGCCACACACTTTCTCTTCCTGTCTCATACAATGCGATAAGCTCTGCATGATTTGATGATGTAGCTACAAGAGACTGCTTTGTTGAACGCCAAGAAATGGCAGTTCCACCATACATGAATAAGTACCCCGTTTGCGAGATGGCCTTGTGAGGATCTGACAAATAACCTGCATCAGAATAGCCAACCAATTTTGCACCATGTACTCCTTTAGATCTTTCAAAATATAACCCCATGTCACTTGTTCCACGTAAATAACATAGAATGTGCTTGACACCATTCCAATGTCTTTTTGTTGGCATTGAACTATATCTTGCTAGCAGATTAACTGCAAAAGCTATATCTGGTCGGGTATTCGTAGCAAGATACATAAGTGCACCAACTGCACTGAGATATGGTACTTCAGGACCTAATATCTCTTCATTGTTTAATCGAGGACGAAAAGGGTCATTGTCCACATCAAGTGATCGTACAACCATAGGTGTACTCAATGGATATGCTTTGTCCATGTTAAAGCGTTTTAGGACCTTTTCAACATAAGTTGACTCATGGATGAAAATTCCATTTCTTGTATGCTCGAACTGCAGGCCGAGGCAATACTTGGTTGTTCCAATATCTTTCATTTCAAATTCCTTTTTCATGTAATTAGTTGTTTGTTGAATCTCTTTAGGAGTCCCAATAATATTTAGGTCATCAACATAAACTGCTATAATTACATAACCCGACTTTGTCCTCTTTATAAAGACGCAAGGGCTTACTTGGTTATTTATAAAATCATGCCTTAGTAGGAACTCACTAAGGCGGTTATACCACATGTGATGAGCGGTTTTTAGTCGTCTGTAAACCGTATCAAAATAAAACTCAAACCTACAAACTAGTATAGCAAGCAAGTAAGAGGTCGATCCCACAGAGAATCAAGTATTCCTTTGCAAAGTGTATTTACCAATTAGTAGAAAGGGGGGTTTTGGTTGATTGAGATTGAAAAGAAAACAAAATAAAATATAAACAAATAATGCAAAACAAATTAGAGAAGATCGCTCTACCTACAACTATCCACTTTATTTGGTTGAATTGATATTGTAACTTCCTCTTGTCCTTTTAGGTTTCCTATGAATGCCCTTGTCCCGACCTAATATAGTTACTAGTCCAATCAGTCCTAGAAACCCTTATCAATCGAACAGTCCCTAAAGAAGGATTTAACCCAATTGATAGCTTTAAGTTCAGAGATTGACCAAGGTATTTGCAGTCCCTAAAGAAGGATTTAACAACACATTCAACTTCCTACTCATTCAATTAGTTCAATCAGCCCTAAAGGAACAAGTTTGCCACTTGGGTTAAGGTTCGCAATCAGGAATCTACAAAACCCTAGCAATTGAATTGATTCTACCAAGTTGATCAGTCGAGATAGAATAAAACAATCAAACATTCAAGCACAAAGAAGTCGAAACATTCAATATAGGAAACAAGGAACAAGATTTAGAAACTCACAATCAATCCAAATAAAGCTTCAAATTGTAAGGAGAACGAAGAGAGTTTTAGTCGCCCATGGCGAACATCGCTCTCTCTCTAATTGTCTCAGTGTTCAATGAATAGAATGAATGATAAAGAAAAATAACATAAAAAGCCTAAAACAAACATCCAAAGTCGGCCCAAAAGGAAACAACTAAAAACTAGGGTTTTCTTAAACTAAAACGGCGCGCGGCAGAGGTGCGGCGGCCGCGGCAAGAGGTGCGGCGGGCGCGGCACAGGAGCAGCGGCGGGCGCAGCTGAAATCGGCCCTCTGGCGGCGGGCACCGCAGGTGACAGCGGCGGGCGCGGCAACTTTTGCGGCGGGCGCTGCATTGGGTTTTCCCGAAAATTCCGTCTCGAATTAGCTCTCGACGTCAACATGAAAGTTGTAGCTCTCTGAAAGAGCTTTCCAACGCATGGTCATAATAGTCGATCGGACAACCGAGGCCTCCAGAAAGTGCAAAACAAGTTCAGCATGTCTGGCGACAACTTCTGCAGACTTGTTCTTCGTTTAGGTTCGCTTCTTCTTCTCAGGACCTCTTGAGATCTTCATGTAAGCTTCTTCGATCAACTAGACATTCTCATCCAATGCGTTATGAACCCATGTCTCCTCCTCGGATCCACGATTACCTGAAATAATCAATAAAAGCGTGTAGATTCCGATTCCACCAACATAGAGAGCAAATATGCAAATTGTAATCAAATCATGGATGAAATGCATCTTAAATAAGCTAAATGCAACCTATTATGCCTACCTAAATGCATGCTATCAAACTCCTCCACACTTAACCTTTGCTTGTCCTCAAGCAATGATAGAATGAACATGAATCAACGCATCCCACAGGAAATCCCTTCAAGTTTCAACCTCATCAAAAAGCAACATCATAGCAGGTGAAAACATAAACCAAGCAAACAAACGTCATAGCATGTATTCCAGTGATCAAAGCTTAGAAGTAGACATCATCCAACCTCACCCGAAATATGTGTTTCACTCATGTGTTTAGGCTTTTAAATACAACTCTCAACTCAAACCAATAATGCACTAAGCTCATAGACATTGACCCCCATATCACCAATTAACTACCGAAATGTCATTACTTGCGGGACACAATAAAGAAAATAAAATTCAACACTTTTTTTTTTTCTTTTCTTTGTCTTTCTTTCTCTTTTTTTTTTCTTTTTCTTGTCTTGGTGCTTTCCTTACGCGAAGCGCAAACATGGGTGTCATGAATGGCCCCGGTCTATCAACACCTCAACTATTAATATGAAGTCCACTTGAACACCTTTTGACGCGAGTTGCAAACATGGGTGTCATGAATGAACCTGGTTACTCAATGATCAAGCTTTCTTTCCTAGTGGATAGTTTTCAACACCTTTTTGCGCGAATCATACCCATGGGTGTCATGCGTAGACCCGGTTACTCAGTGCATCAACCATTGCCACCTTATTCACTAAGTATGCATAAAATGAAATAAAAAGACTCAAAATATAAACATAAACTCCGCAAGCAACAAACATGTGCATCGGTCTTCAAAAATAGATACTGCAGTCAATATCAAGAGGTAGCAACACTAGGCGAGTAATTCACACAATTGAGCAAAAGAATTCAAATAAGGCCAAACATCCTCACAGGGTCATGTTTTTAGGACTTCAATCATACTTTAGCTCAATCATACATGCTCAATTATATTTGCTAGCTCATGTTCCACAAAAATCAAATACAGACAAAAATCAAAACATCCAGAACTCCATGGGATTTTTATGAATCATGCTTGAAATTTAAAATAGAGGACAAACTAAGTCAGATGGGTATTTAATAACACTTAAATGCAATGATGCTCTAATTCTACTAATTTTCGAAATTAAATAATAATAATAAATTTTTTTTTTTAAATGCAGTATATGAATAAAAATAAACATGACAACATAAATAAACATGATAACATAAGTAAACATGATATGCAAATTCTATCTATATGCAATGCAATCCCTCCCCCACACTTAAACCTTTCATTGTCCTCAATGAAACATAAAAGACAACAAAAAAAATTAAAACATAGAGAAAGAGATGAATGAAATACTCACAATGTGGTGGAAGGGGCGATATAGGTCGGATCTGAGCATTGCGCGCGTCGGGTTAAAGAAAACTAGCTAACTAGGAATTGAAATAACTAAAGCTTACCTCGGGTTGCCTCCCGAGAAGCGCCTCTCTTTAATGTCATTGGCTTGACTTATTCTCAATCTCAAGACCTTATTTCTCAGACATTGTCAAAGCCCTCAGTAGCCTATCATATTCCTGTGCACACATCTTACAAGGCACATCATAGCACAATAAATTGAAAGCATAAAATGTGGAACTCACGAACCCTTTCAATCTATCAAAGAGTCTAGCATGACTCTCTGCAGAAGGAATATGATACCACCAACACAGTTCCGCTGGTGGCTTTTCAAAATAGCAATCAAAAGGATCAACATATACACCATTAACTTCAAAATTGCAAAAGTTTACCTTTATTACCTCTTTAGCCTCAGCTGATGGCTCTAGACCTGGTTCATCAATGGGCGAGATTAGAATGGATGGTGCAGATGGAGTAGGAGACACATCACATGTAACCTCATGCGTCGACTCATGAGATTCCAAGTCAGGAAGCACTAGACCCTCTCCTCCATCATCTAAGAAACTATCGTTGTCTGCAACCAATTCCTCATCTTCTTCTTCGAAGCTCCTTTCTTTCTCACCTTTTGCACTTAGAATTTGAATGAGTTGGTTCATTTGTTCCTCCAATTTTCCGATTCGGCTCATGTTTCTTTCCTCTAACTGCTGCAACACTTGTGTGAGAGTTCGGATTGATACTTCCTGCTCAACCTGTCGACTCATGTTGTAGAAAAAATCCCAAATCTCAAAGAGTCCCATATCCAATAGGCCTCCATTACTCATGGACTCAGCAAGATTCCGTGTTTCAGCATTCATCCCATCAAATATGCAAACACACATCTCCCGTACACCATATTGATAACCCCATGAACCAAGGTCATTAACATACTCATGCAATCTAGTGAAATATTGGTGAAAGTTCTCACCTTCAAACTGCAACAATCTCAACATCTTAAAAAGTTAGTAGCAAGGGGGTTGTGAACCGTAAGATAGGTTCACAACAAAGTTAGATATATAAACAAAAATTAATAAATACACACAACAAAGAAATAAACTTGATCCCCCGGCAACGGCGCCAATTTGATGAGCGGTTTTTAGTCGTCTGTAAACCGTATCAAAATAAAACTCAAACCTACAAACTAGTATAGCAAGCAAGTAAGAGGTCGATCCCACAGAGAATCAAGTATTCCTTTGCAAAGTGTATTTACCAATTAGTAGAAAGGGGGGTTTTGGTTGATTGAGATTGAAAAGAAAACAAAATAAAATATAAACAAATAATGCAAAACAAATTAGAGAAGATCGCTCTACCTACAACTATCCACTTTATTTGGTTGAATTGATATTGTAACTTCCTCTTGTCCTTTTAGGTTTCCTATGAATGCCCTTGTCCCGACCTAATATAGTTACTAGTCCAATCAGTCCTAGAAACCCTTATCAATCGAACAGTCCCTAAAGAAGGATTTAACCCAATTGATAGCTTTAAGTTCAGAGATTGACCAAGGTATTTGCAGTCCCTAAAGAAGGATTTAACAACACATTCAACTTCCTACTCATTCAATTAGTTCAATCAGCCCTAAAGGAACAAGTTTGCCACTTGGGTTAAGGTTCGCAATCAGGAATCTACAAAACCCTAGCAATTGAATTGATTCTACCAAGTTGATCAGTCGAGATAGAATAAAACAATCAAACATTCAAGCACAAAGAAGTCGAAACATTCAATATAGGAAACAAGGAACAAGATTTAGAAACTCACAATCAATCCAAATAAAGCTTCAAATTGTAAGGAGAACGAAGAGAGTTTTAGTCGCCCATGGCGAACATCGCTCTCTCTCTAATTGTCTCAGTGTTCAATGAATAGAATGAATGATAAAGAAAAATAACATAAAAAGCCTAAAACAAACATCCAAAGTCGGCCCAAAAGGAAACAACTAAAAACTAGGGTTTTCTTAAACTAAAACGGCGCGCGGCAGAGGTGCGGCGGCCGCGGCAAGAGGTGCGGCGGGCGCGGCACAGGAGCAGCGGCGGGCGCAGCTGAAATCGGCCCTCTGGCGGCGGGCACCGCAGGTGACAGCGGCGGGCGCGGCAACTTTTGCGGCGGGCGCTGCATTGGGTTTTCCCGAAAATTCCGTCTCGAATTAGCTCTCGACGTCAACATGAAAGTTGTAGCTCTCTGAAAGAGCTTTCCAACGCATGGTCATAATAGTCGATCGGACAACCGAGGCCTCCAGAAAGTGCAAAACAAGTTCAGCATGTCTGGCGACAACTTCTGCAGACTTGTTCTTCGTTTAGGTTCGCTTCTTCTTCTCAGGACCTCTTGAGATCTTCATGTAAGCTTCTTCGATCAACTAGACATTCTCATCCAATGCGTTATGAACCCATGTCTCCTCCTCGGATCCACGATTACCTGAAATAATCAATAAAAGCGTGTAGATTCCGATTCCACCAACATAGAGAGCAAATATGCAAATTGTAATCAAATCATGGATGAAATGCATCTTAAATAAGCTAAATGCAACCTATTATGCCTACCTAAATGCATGCTATCAACATGCGACCTGATTGCTTCAACCCATATAAGGACCTCTTTAACTTGATGGAGTACATGTGACGAGGTTTTGATCTTAATGCTTCAGGCATTTCTAATCCTTCGGGGATTTTCATGTATATATCTGTATCTAATGATCCATAAAGGTAAGCAGTTACTACATCCATAAGTTGCATTTGAAGTTGTTCAACAGCCGCCAAACCAACTAGGAATCTAAGTGTTGTTGCATCCACTACAGGTGAATACGTTTCTATATAATCCACTCCTGGCTTTTGTGAAAAGCCTTGTGCAACGAGTCTGGCTTTATATCTTACTACTTCATTACGCTCATTGCGTTTTCGTACGAACACCCATTTAAAGCCGACTGGTTTAACGCCTTTTGGTGTTGGAGCTACTGGTCCAAAAACACCGTGTTTGTTTAATGAATCCAGCTCTACTTTGATTGCACCTTTCCAACTCTCCCAATCATTTCGATTTTGACATTCCATCATTGTTTGAGGATCATCGTCATCTTCATCCATGACTTCTATTGCCAACGTATAAGCAAATATGTCATCTAGGACTATGTCATTTTGATGCCACCCCAAACCGGTAGTTGCATAGTTAATTGACATCTCAAAATTATCCTCGACATACTTTTCTTTGCTTTCGGGGTCCTTAGATAATATCTCTTCTGGGATTATATCTTCATGGATGTTAGTGATATGAGTATCAACACCATTATGTGTTGTTATTGTCTCTTTCCTCTTCCGGGGAATTGTATCCTTAGAGCCTAGTGGTCTCCCATGCTTCCGGCGTGCTTGAGAATCACTAGTTATTTGTTGGTTTGGAGTTACTACAGGAATCTCCAATCGAGCTGGTGCATTTTCAGCTGGTATATGTGACATCGTCACCTTCTTGGCATCTGTAAACGCATCTGGTAATCTATTTGCAACACTTTGCAAATGTATGATCCTTTGAACTTCAAGTTCACTTTCATTTGTTCTTGGATCTAGAAATGATAGAGAAGTGGATTTCCACGAAATCTCTTTCTTAATTATCTCCTTATCTTCTCCCCCTAGAGTTGGAAATTTTGCTTCATCAAAGTGACAATCTAAATACCGAGCTATAAATAGATCACCAGTCATAGGCTCTAGGTATTTTATAATTGATGAGGACTCAAACCCCATGTATATTCCCAACCTTCTTTGTGGTCCCATTTTAGTCCGTTGAGGGGGAGGAATAGGGACATACACCGCGCATCCGAAAATTTTCAAATATGAAATATCGGGTTCTCTTTCGGAGACAAGTTGTAATGGGGAGAACTTATTATTAGCGGTCGGTCTAAGACGAATCAAAGATGCAGCATGCAAAATTGCATGGCCCCAAGCCGATGAAGGTAATCTAGCCCTCGTTAACATCGGTCTAGCTGTTATCTATAACCGCTTGATTAACGACTCTGCAAGGCCGTTTTGGGTATGGACATGAGCCACCGGGTGCTCAACCACAATACCAATTGATTGACAATAGTCATTAAAAGACTTCGATGTAAATTCTCCCGCATTGTCTAACCTGATTCTTTTAATCGAATAATCAGAAAAATGAGCCCTTAATTTGATAATCTGGGCTAAGAGCCTTGCAAATGCAACATTCCGTGTTGATAGCAGGCTTACATGTGACCATCGTGTTGAAGCATCTATCAACACCATAAAATATCTAAATGGTCCACATGGCGGTGTAATCGGTCCGTATATGTCACCTTGAATCCGGTCAAGGAACATAGGAGATTATGCGTTGACCTTTGTCATTGACGGCCTTGTTATTAATTTGCCAAGAGAACAAGCCATACATGTCAATTCACCCCTTGATAGGAACTTCAAGTCCTTTATCAGGTGTCCGTGTGAACTTTCAATGATCATGCGCATCATTGTATCACCTGGGTGACCGAGTCTATCATGCCACAAAGAAAATTTTGCATTGTCAACTAACTTCTGGTTTGTGACATTGTAACTCTCAATGGGGTATATAACCGTGCCATATAAACCAGGTGTTAATGTTCTCATCTTTTCTAAGACTTGCTTCTGGCCGGTCTTAAAAGATGTGAGAAATAGATATTCAATATCATTCTCATTCATGGTTTCCATGTGATAACCATTTAATCTTATATCATTGAAACTCAACAAATTCCGTTGTGAGTTACTGGAATACAAAGCATCTTTGACTTATATTCTTGTTCCTTCGGGTAACAAGATAGAGGCTCTTCCGGAACCTTCTATAAGATTACTTGTTCCAGATATGGTATTGACACTGGTCTTCGCCATTTGCAGGTTCATGAAAAACTTCGGGTTTTTCAAAATAGTATGAGTCGTGGCACTATCTATGAGACAAAGCTCCCCACCATTGAACTTTCCACTTGGGTGATCCATTCTATATAAATAAATAAAATATGTATAAATAAAACCGATATTGCTCAAACTTAATTTAAAATGGAAATAAGTCCACTACATTGAAAAAAGGGAAATAGCAAGCAAGCAAACTTTAGGTAAAGATAGGATACGAAATATGAAAATAGCCAAATAGTTCAAGATTTAATCAAAGAGGGTGGTGCGATCATTTGGGAGATCGGCGGCATCATTTGGGAGATCAACAACATTTCTCTCAAGCATGGGCGAGATCTTGTCATTTCCATCTCGTGGAAGGAAATCAGATGTCTCAAGATATGCATCCTCAAGTCCGTCAAAGAAAGAGTCATCAGGGCCCTCTCCTTCGACAAAATTAGTGACAACACCTTTACCCTTGGATTTCACAAAATCTTGATATAATTTCACAAGGTGGGGTGACGTACGACAGGTACGGACCCAATGGCCAGGTGCTCCGCATCTATGGCAAAGGCTTTCCGCCTTCGGGGCAGGTTTGTCATGTTGTTTCTTGGACTTGTTCCCGTTATTCTTCTGGATATCGGGGTTTACCCATGTGGGATTACGACCTTGGTCATATCCACGACCACGTCCACGGCCGTGACCGCGTCCACGACCACCACGTCCACGTCCTCTTCGGGAGGATGTAGCATTCGCTTCAGGCGTGCCTTGATTGTTATCAGGAAGTGGTGCGGAACCTGTAGGTCGTTTCTCATTGTTGTTCATAAGCAACTGATTGTTCTCTTCAACTAAAAGCAAGCTTGAGATGAGTTCAGAAAATGTTTTGAACCCACGTTCCCTGTACTGCTGCTGGAGCACAAGGTTTGATGCATGGAAAGTTGAGAATGTTTTCTCCAACATATCCGCATCTTGTATGTTCTCTCCACATAATTTCAGCTTAGATGCAATACGATGTATTTCAGAGTTGTAGTCCAAGACCTCTTGAAATCTTGCAACCTCAAGTGCATCCACTCATACCTCGCACGAGGCAAGAGAACGGTCTTTTGGTGCTCATAACGCTCTTTGAGACTTGTCCAGAGCTCTGAGGGACTCTTCACGGTCAAGTATTGAGCTTTCAGGCTCTCGTGAAGGTGATGATGCAACATGATCATCGCCTTAGCACAATCCTGCTGGGATGCGCTATTGCCTGGTATGATAGTCTCTCCCAAATTCTGGCTAATCAAGTGGAGTTCCGCATCTTGCACCCATGTGAGATAGTTTCTTCCGGAAACATCAAGGGCGGTGAACTCCAACCGTGAAAGGTTTGACATTTCTATAAAAAAACATATGAAATGAAATCAACACCATGATTATCTACTTCGGGAGATAATAACAAGATGAACCATCCGCTTCTAGGGATTATTCATCATTGAAACAAATTATAATTTCTATGAACCATCCACTTCAGGGGAGGTAATCGATCATCTCTACGTGGATGCTTAATATTACATGTATATCCACTTCGGGGGATGATAAATTATTTTTGTCTCTTCAAGGACAATTTTCTTTAAATATATATAGTGTATCCTCTTCGGGGGATAACTCAATACTCGTTAATCTCTTCAAGAGATATAACAAAAAACAACAACAATAATATATAGATCATAATATACGGCATGCGATAATATAAAGGAACCAAACAAACTAAACAAGATCATGGATATGTTAAAGATAATACTACTGCATGCATTCACATGATGCAATGCAAATTAGTCAAACAATAACACAAGCAGGCCCGACTTGGAGGGCGGTGCAACAGGTCCGCCCGCACAGGGCCCAAATATTTTGGGGGCCCAATACAAGTTTTACTAGTATATTTATATAAAGGCCAAATTGCAGAAAACCACCCTTTAAATAGGCCGTTTTGCGTGAAACCACCCCTTAAAACGAAAATTGCAGAAAACCACCCTTTAAAACCGTTTTCTTTGCAAAGTCACACCCAACTCCCAATTTTCATTAATTAAATGTTAAAGTGTGTGGAAATTTAATTATACCCCTTTTATTATTATTATTTTACTCATTTCAATTGATATTGGTTGATATTTAACTTTTTGACATATTTTTCAAAAGCAAAAAACTCTATAAATATAAAAAAAATGTTTTTTTAAAAAATAATAATTTCATACTTACAAAAAAACTCTATAAAAAATTGATGTGTAATTTATGTTTTATACATATAAAAAAATGTGTAATACTGGGGCTACTTGAAGAAAATATTTTTTTTTAAAAAAATAATGTTTCATATAGTTTTTTTATTCTAAAAATGTATGTGGAATAGTGAACATATTTTTAGAATAATAAAAACTATATAACATATCATTTTTTAAAAATGTATTTTCTTTGAGTAACCCTTTAGTAATATAGACTTTTTAAAATATATAAAACATCAATCATATCTATTTTTTTATAGAGTGTTTTTACTAATAAGTGTGAAATTATATTTAAAAAATGATATTTTATTAAAAAATTTACTTTTGGAAAACATGTTAAAAAGTAAAAATTAATTAATACCGATTGGGTAAAGCAAAATAATAATAAAAACAAGGGATATAATTATTTTTCATGCACTTTAACATTTAATTAACAAAAATTGGGTGATGGGTGTGACTTTGCAAAGAAAACAATTTTAAAGGGTGGTTTTCTGCAATTTTCGTTTTAAAGGGTGGTTTCACGCAAAACAGCCTATTTAAAGGGTGGTTTTCTGCAATTTAGCCTTATATAAACCTTCCATCTATGAATGATAAGTAGGTGGTGGCGTAGTGGTTTGTTGTGGTGGAAATATGTGGGGATATCCAGGCAACTCAGTGTTCGATTCCTCTCGGGCTCTAGTTTTTCCTACCATTTTTTCTAACCCTCTCTTTTTCTTACTTCGATTCCTCTTATTGTTAGCCCACTTTTTCTTACTATTTTTTCCCACCCCACTCTTTTTCCTACTTTCACCTCGGTTTTCAGTTTTTTTTTTTCCATATTCTTTCCAACGTTTATTTTCTCTTAATTTTGGATATATTGAATTATTACCTTATATTTATATGGCAAACTTAATTTAGACTATAATTAAGTACATTTTGTTGTATACATAAATTAAGAATTGAATTTAATATTTTTAAGTATAAAATGTGATACGGATATTTTTTTATTTGTATATGGTAGTTTATAAACATAAATATGAATTTATGATTATATAAAAATGAGAGAAAAAAATTAATAGGGCCTAATTCTAATCTCGCACCGGGCCTCCGAAACCATTGAGACGGCCCTGAACACAAGTTCTTGTTATATAAGCCAATCGGATAAACAAAAGGGAAAGGATCACCTTCTGCACATGAGGAAATTAAAAAATAACGGCATACGATCATAGTTTAACAAACAAAACCAAAAAACAAAACAAAAATTGCATAAGCACGGATAAACAAACCAAAATAACAATTGTCATGTCTATTATATATAGATGGGGTTAATGGATATATATAAACATATAATTAACAACAACAACAAAAATATATTCGCCATAGATACATTAGTATGCATAATTAGTATATATTGTTAATTCACAAACTGCATGCAAATAGGAAACAAGCATATATATTGCATATATATAGAAAGATAATCGGCTTGATCATATCTTAAATGAATTAAAATAATCTCATGCATAAACGGTATGAACATGCAAAAAATAATCGGCCGAACAGTATATATCAAATCAAATTGCAAGCATATGTATAAAGGTATGACAGTGCACGGGTATACATCCGTGAATCCTTACCGAGCGAATCGTGCTGATAACGTGATAAAATAAGACAAGAAGTATGTAGAGAGGAGAGATTGTATTGTATCGGTGTGTTCCACAAAGTAGAAATACAAAGCCTTATATAGGCATAGATGGAGAGAGTTACAAGATAAGAGGGCCATCAATATGGACCTTTGGTTTTCCACCATGTGGGTGTTATAGAAGACACATAAAGGTGGGGGATATGGAGAGGTGTAACGTCACCTATAATAAGTAGTAGTATTATAACATTTAAAGAGTTGTTGAGAATATTAAAATTTTATCAAAATTATATTACAATATAAATATGTCAAATTACACTATATAATAATAATATTATAATTAAATTTGTAAGTATTATAATAGTAATAATATGAATGTGATTCAAATGTTAACAAGCCTTACGGTGTTAAATGTTAACAAATATAGGCCGTTGATCAAATCCAAATGGAAGGCTGTGATTAATCCTTGATTTGTTTTTTTTAATTAAATCTCTAGGCCCCACTCGGTTTTCAATACAAGACGCGTGAAGAAGCGTGTGTCTCACAATCACGTTGGGAAAAAGATTGAAATCTTGGTGTGGAGAATCCGTGGGCCCCACTTGGGTCTTTTTTCTCTTCCAAATTTAATCAATTTCCTTCAATAAAATATATTATATCTAAAAAACGATTACGAACTGGGATTGAGTAAATTGGGGATCACTTGGATTTTCTTTTGTTATTTTTACACGATTTCCGTTTAGCGCAGGCTGAAATTTCCGTTTAGCGCATGACCAAGTGGTCACAACGACCAAATATCAATTGGTCGTTGGAACCAATTCTTTTTTTGCAGAATCACACATGGTCGCAACGACCAAATACAGTATGGTCGCAACGACCAGATTGTCAATTGGTCGCAATGACCATATAGTAATTTTGTCGCAATGACCATCTATACTGTTGGCCGCAATAACCATCTATACTGTTGGCCGCAATGACCATCTATGCGGACAATTTTTTACTTCAAAAAAATCTTTTTTACCTCGGTTCATTTAACAACCGGGCTAAAATATATATATTTAGATCGGTTCATTAAAGAACCGGGCTAAAATTTAAAAAGGGAGAAAAGGCAAATAGCTCTTCTTCTCCGTGGCTCCGCCGTTTCCGCCGTTTTCAATCTTCCATTGAACAACCATTTTCGGAGGAGGTGTGGCTGAGGCGGCCGCACTGGATGAGTATGGCATCGACCTTCTCCTTAGAGCAGTTAGATATCCTCACCAAGGCCCCATTTTTTTAACACGGATTCAAGTACGTTTTTGGTTGCCGAATCCGATGAGTTGGTGGTGGGTCGTGTCAACCTGTTTGAATCTGAAGACGAAGATGAACCCACTATTGGATTAGGGTTCTTGTTGTCTTGGGTTCCCAACAACTCCTTATCTCCGAGCCCTCATTTCTCCTCTTGTTCATCTTCCTCTAATTTCTTGAGCTCGTACTTTAATTGGGTCGAAAGATTTGGGGATTTGACAGGTGGTGACTAAGATGGACAAGATTGATTCGTCTTCCTTAAACAACAACCCATAGTTGGAGAGAAAAGGAAAATGAGTGGACATCAATCTTCCATTGAACAACCGTTTTCAACATTGAACAACCCTTTTCAATCTTCCAGTGAACATCAATTTTTTCCGAATTAGTGTTTTCTTAATTAATTGATTGATTTGTATGTACATCCAAATTTAGGGTAGGAGTAGTAGTAGTTGATGTTGTTCAATCTGCCTAAATTACAACAATTGGAATTTGACATTAATAGAGGTTGAAGACAGTAGTAATTGTTGTTCAATTGAAATTTAGGGTAGCCTGAGCCGTGGGAATGGGAGAGAGAGATTGGGGTGGAGTAGGGCAGTGGGGTAGGGGTGTAATTTGTTGTAATGGTAAGGGTATTTTCGGTATGCTCTAAACGGAATTTTACCTGTTCTAAAAAGTAGATCCCTATTTTTATTGTTCTAAATTTTATCAATTTCCTTGTATAAAAAAATATGATATCAAACAAATCAAGATCAATGTGTTTGTAACAAATGTTCATAAACTTTTGTCAAATATTCGTTCAATCTTCCTATAGATCTTATAATTATTGTCAAGATTTCTTAAACGATTCACTTATATCTCAAAGGTATTCAACAATTATTCATAAAACATTCCCATCATCAACGCATACGAATCAACCATACTTTACAATCTTGCTCGTTTGCTATGACAACTGTAGGTCTTGGTAGCTGTTTTTTTCTGAGCAATTAAAGCTCGCACTGGCTGTTCTTGAAAGTCGTCACCGTTGCCTTCTTGATACACGACCCGTTTTTCCGTTGACTTGTTGGAAAAAGCTTTGTTCCCTCCGGCATCGCTTGTCTTTCTACCTCGTCTAGGTCTAGCCATCATCTTCTTTCCTGTTAGACACATGAGTGAGATCTCACAATTACACATCAACATTTCCTAGCGGATTCATCAAGATATCAAACATAATAATCAAGTATCAGTAAAGATCTCATTCACATGCATAACCTATCTTTCTCAACTTTTCATTTTCTCCATGATGTTCATCACGTTATTGCAACTGTGCATTTTAACCAATAATCACCAATATACTTTACAACCATCGATACCACCACTAAACATGCAATACAATGTTAAAATGCATTGATTTACACCAAAAATTCATCAACTGGTCATCACATATTCACCAAGTTTTGTGAAATATTCACTTACATCAGCACATGTACGTAGTCAGTACTCACCAAGTTATCTCAACTATTCATCTTATAGTTTCAAAGATTCATCCATATCTCAAAATTTGTCCTCAACTAATCATCAAGTATTAATCTCATATTCATCAGGTTTTACAAAAGATTCATACACATGCTTTAAATATTCATTCCCATTAATACATCCATCCCTTTAAGATTCATCTAGTTCTAACAAATGTTCATCAGGTGTTGTCAAATATTCATCCAATCTTCCTATAGATCTTATAATTATTATCAAGATTTCTTAAACGATTCACTTATATCTCAAAGGTATTCAACAATTATTCATAAAAGATTCACATCATCAACGCATACGAATCAACCATACTTTACAACCTTCTTAAAAGTCAACAATTGTTCACCATTCGACAACCCATTCGACAAAAGCAAACAAATTTCAACTACATTCATCACAATCAACAATTAATGTACTTATCTAATTTCATCACATATTCATCCAGTTTTATAAAAGATTCTTACTTATGCAGTATGGTCATCTAGTTCTCACACATATGCACCATCTGTTGTCAAATATTCATCTAGTTATTTATGCAGTTTTATAACTCCAAACCCCATTCGACTCAATCCAAAAAATTTCAACTATATTCATCAGAATAACCAATTCATTCATCCAATTTGATCTTCAATCAACCGATAGGGAGCGGGATTTAACAAAAATTCACAAAAACCCTATCCGACCTACACGGTACTAAAATCAATCGATGTTCAATCGAAACACACAACACCCAACGATTTTGAACTACTGATTCAGCAAGCTAGGAGTAACAAAGCACCGGAACTTACCCATCTCGATGTTAATTTTGCTTATTCGAATACCTTCGGACGATTCTGCAGCAAATCGTTGAACACCGGAAGGGAGGCGGTGGCTCCCCCTGCGTGCGCCGAAAGAGATGTGGTGGTGGCGAGATCTGGTGGTGCGCCTCCTTCCACTTCAGGTCCCGACGATATCTGGTGTTGCTCGGAGTTGCAGTTCCGACGGTTTTCGGAGAGCTTTTGCGAGGTGGGTTTCGTTCGTGCGGTAGGGTCCCGAGGATCCCGATAATAAAGATGCTCTTTGTGTTTTATCCATAAAAATAAGATCTTTTGGGTGAGATTGCACGCGCATGGAAGGAGGAAATGGGGTGGGTTTTTAATTTTCCAAATTAAAAAATGTAATTTCGGGAATGAATCTATGCCCTCCATTTCTAATTATCCAATGACTTATAATTGTTAACACTTAACATCATAAGAGCTATAAACACAAGACCTAACCTCGTAATAATATTATAGTATAAATATTTTAAGCATAAAAAATATCTAATTTATACAAATAAGTGCTCTAAACATACTATAATTATAAAAATATATATGTTATTTAACTTACGAGTGACATTAATGAGCACAATTGATTAACAAATTTGTATGTGTAAGAGCATCTTCCCCCGTAAGCCATAATGGCTAGGGAAAATAGCCTATCAAAAGATAATATTCTATAAAATATTCTCTTTTGGCCTATTATACGGTTTTGTTGTTCCCACCGTAGGCCAGTTATGACAGGCGAAATTTCCTATAACTACTAATATAATTTAGAACTTTCACATGTCATTTCCGTCACTCAATTATATCTTTAGTACATTAAGGAACATGATATTTATTTTTTATTATACTTTTGATGAATCTATAAAAAAAAAATTAATGTCATTTTCTAAAAATATTATTTATGCAATGATAATTTAAATATGTCAAATATTATATTCATATCGAAAAACTCTTGAATATCTTTACAATACTACAACTTTTATTTTGAATTAAAAATCATAACTATATTATATATAGATTTATAATTGTATTATTTATCGATTTACATAAATATTAAACACTTAAAAATAAATAAATAAATAAATAAATAGCATTTAACCTTCCAAAAGAGGCAACCAAATTTAGCCTTTGTTTTGGAAATAGGTCAAAAACAAAAAGGCTAAAATGAGTTTTGGTCTAGGCCTAAAATTTCTGGGTCATTCGGATTCGGGTCGATTCTGGGTCCATGTCTAGAACACTAGGTTCAAATCCAAAAAATTAGCAGGCGTTCAAGTCGGATATTTCGGATCGATCATGTTTTGACGGGTCTAATTTTAACCATCTTGATTAGGTCAGCATCACGAGAAAGAGCGAAACTTTGCTGGTCATGGCTCATATTCAGAATAAAGATCAATTCTGTTCTGGTACATCACTGTACTATTTCCCTGATAGTTAAGTTGAGAAGGGCCGTAATCTCAACGCATGAATTTTATGACCACATGACATGATTTAGTCGTCTCGGTTTCATGGCATTTTCAATCTCTACCTTTTAACGATTCGTTTCCTTTGATCACAAGCACCAAACCCTTGAGAATCTCCATTGTCGATTTCTCGTGCTGCCTACAGAATGGCGACACTGAATATTATGAAACTAACTGCCTTTACAGATCATGAAAACACCAGTACAAATGTTGATGAAACAAGCCACTCGCGAATGCACAAGTCGCGCGATATTTACAACAAAGATGTCATTCGCTTTTGCCATCCTGTATGTTGCAACTCGGAAATTTACACAAGAACCGAACCATTAACAACCAGAATCATAGTTCCTAAGATTTGTAGCTGTTAACTCAAGCGCGCGATAGGCCGAAGGTTTTCATCTTCTATGGAAAAATCAGCTTTGTGTTCAAACAAAATATGCACACTGTTGCATGGATGGCAACACAATCAGCAAGGTTGCATCTACATTCGCCTAATTGTCTTGTCATCCATAAAATTTGCCCCTTACAGCTTGAGTCAATTAGGAACCCGTAGATATCTTCTTCAAAACATGAATGGAGTTGGAGAGAAAGCAGGGATTATCATTGGCAAAGCATCACGACTGTCGAAAGGAAACCATGAAAGTTCTGAATCAGATCAATAAGTTGGACAAGGAAAGGCAACTATCTATAAACAAGAACAATCGACTCTCAGCTTGGTGCAATCTTAGCAATAGGCTATAAGCTACACCCTAATTGAGCAAACTTTGTCATAGAACAAGGAGATTGATTCAACATCAATTAAAAACATACACACTAAAACTCCCAATTTGACATTGTCAGAACCTTAACAATGATATGAACAGATTGAACAATCAACGTCCATACCTACCGAAAACATGAGATAAAATAATGGAAGCAACCCTATGATATCACGTAGCAAGCTGGCACAAAGAATTGATCATGAAAGGTCGTGAAGAAACGGTCTAAGTATCAATCGAAAAGTGATAAGACACAACATCTTCGGCACTTGGATGGTAGGAGTAAATAATTAGCAATTGGAAAACCTCAATCACCTACTACACATTTTTAGGATATACATCACTGTCATTAGTGTACAGAACTACAGAAAGTTCTCTAGACGATTTTTTTTTTGCCTCTGGTTTCGTCCTGGATTTATGAAGCTGATGGTAGCATATAAACATAACAAGGCAGTTGACAATCTAGCTAGCTATACTACCAACTAACCTTTTACTTCTTCAAAGTCATATTAAGGGAGTCCTTCCAAAGGGGGTAAACTACATAGAACCACCCCCTCAATACCCTGAAATAGGTGGTTGCTTGTTATTTTAACGGCAATTTGGGTTGGGTTTTTTGCAGTTTACCCGGTATCTTATAAATCAAATTTGGCTACGGTTAAACCAGTTTATATATACCCTATCATTCAAAAAGTGCCAAATACGCAGGAAGAAGCTTTATTACTTAGTCGCATTCTTTGAATTTATGCTCATCAATTACTAGAAGTCCAGAACTACTTCATGGTTATGACTTATGTTATGGGTTGTCTGATTTTCTCCGTCCAATCTGGCTATCACATATGCAAATGGCTTCATAAGTCATAAAACAATTCATATCTCAAAATCTAAATTACTTATTATTCTAATTTTCTTTTCCTGCCACATCAATTTAAAAATCAACATTTTCCACCCCACGGCACAACATCTTAACCTTAATTTTTTTTTTCTAATATCACATGATATTATTATATGTATATTAGTACAACAAAAAAAGGTTATATGTATATTACTACAACAAAGCTTAAATGCAAAAACAAGAATTCCAAAAATATTTTTCAAGCAAAAGAAAAAAATTAAAAATTTCTAGACAAAGAACTTCACCCTATTCATCTTGAAAAAGAAATACTGTATGCTTGATAAAAGGTAAGGAGTACAGCAAAATCCAATTCACAAGTTGGTACAGGGGTTGTATGGCTATATGCCAATTGGCTGAAACATAAATGCTCCTTGCAAATGTAGAGCAGGAGATGAAAAACGTTTAAAAGTTGCAATCTGATAGTTGTATTGGTTGTTTATGATTGTATTGTAGGCAAATTGCTCAAAAGGAAGCCAATGAGACATTTACTTTATTCTTCAAGCATCCAGGAAATTGGTTGTTGTCGTAAGTCAAAATTCAATTTCTAACCTCATTGAAACTTGTAAATCACACCAAAATCATGATTTCACCAATCGTAAGTTTCTACATATCACCTTCAGTGATCAATCACTCGTATTCAGCACAGTAACAAAAAACATCAACCGAAGTAGAAAGCAAAGAGGAGAAATTAAAGCTCACCCGTAGCTATTGCTGCGTCCGCGGGAGCGAACCCGAGGCGACGACGAAGCGCAGCGCCTGCCGCTCGTCCGCGTGCTCGCCGCCCGAGTCATCCGCTCCGGCTCCTTTGCCTGAGAAACCACATTATCCTCGGAGATCGCGTGAAGCGAAGGCTTCCAATCGCCGGGGCCCAGCCTCGACAGGGATCGACTCCGCCGGCGCAGGGCACCGCGGGGATCGGAGACCGAGTCCTCCGCAGAACTCGTCAGCGATCGCGGCGAGGACAGGTAAGGCGACTCCTCCAACGCCTCCGGTGCCGACCTAGATGAGTCCTTGAGCGACGGATCCGGCGTAGCGGTGCCATAGCAGCTGACGCATTCGAGAAGGAACCTCATAATTGAATGTTTAGCGGCGTGTAGGAGACGAAGGAGAGTGAGATTCCAGAGACCGTTGCTCGATCTTCTTCGGAGGTTTGTCAATGGCGGATCTCAGCGGTGATTTTTATAGGCGTGAGGAAGGATGCGCAATTTTGTATATTCGTTTGTTTGATAGAGATTGGAGAACTTGTCGTTATCCTTCGGCCTGGTGCAATGGCCCCCGTTTTGTAATTTATTACGAGAATGCCCTGTTAGGTATACGCACCGCTAATCACCGCATAGATATGCGGTGGGTTTAATGACAGTCAACGATCCCACCGCATAGGTATACGGTGGGTCACCGCAATACTATACGGTGGGCCACCGTACACATGCCAAAAACCGTTGCCATAACGGTTTAAAACCGTCGCAATAACCTACCGCATATGTATACGATGGGTTTGAACCGTCGCTATACATCTCAAAATCGTCGCCATAACAGTCTAAAACCGTCGCCATAACCCAACACATAGGTATGCGGTGGGTTATGGCGACGGTTTTGGATAACTTCTACAACCCTTTCCAATTGCCAAAAACCCAACGCATGTATACCGTCGCCATAACCCACCGCATAGGTATGCGATGGGTTCGTATACGGTCAACGGACCCACCGCATGTATATGCGGTGGGTCTGGGAAAAAGTGGATTAAGACCACCGCATACCTATGCGGTGATTAGCGGTGGAAATAGTAAAAATTAGCGGTGGAGATATCGTTTCCGTTAGTAAAATGTTTGATAGTTGATAAAAATCAGCGGATAAGATAGGAGAAAATGAACAGATTTTATAATTTAAAAAGAGTTCTGAAAAGTTTGGGGTGAGTAAGAGTCAAAATTCAATTTTAAAAGCTAATTAAACTAAAATCAATCAATCAATTATGTATAATAAAGGAGAAATAGTCTGAGACACATGACAGTTTCTCCTTAAAAGTAGTCGTATGAACCAATCACATTTTTTGAATTTTTTTAAAGAAATAATTATCGGAAATTTCGCCTGGTATCCATGTGGTATTGCGTATTTCGCACGGTGTACAAAAGTTTTGCTAAATTCGCACGGTACCCCTGAGTTTTGTGTCAATTTCGCATCGTGCCCTCGAGGGGTTATTTTTAACAGATTTGAAATCTCCGTTAACCCTTTGCCATCTCCTCTTTACGCTTACAGTGAAACCAAAGGAAAGGAAGGAGAGAAGGGGATCTGCGAGGGAAGCGCCAGACCGACCACTGTTGGACCACCGCCGTCGGCAACATCAGCCAGGCCACCGCAAGAGAACCAGAACCCGACCTCACCCTTTGGCATTGGAGAAGAGGGCTCGACCCAGAGGAGAAGTCTATCCCGATAGCAGTGCCGGAGACGTCGACAGAAGTACCGGAGAAGAGGGCTCACCCTGCCGACAACAGTGCCAAAGACGTCGCTAGGGGAGGCGCTAAAGGGTTGAAGGTAATTTCTACCGATTTATGCAATTTCAAACTGTGTTTTCTAACGATTTCTCCTTAGGGATTGTTGAATCAACAGAAGCTGCAATTCGAGTGTGAAGCTGCAATTTCTAACGATTTCTCATTAGGGATTTGAGGGTGAAACTTCAATTTCTATCGATTTATGCAATTTCTATCGATTAGGGATTCGAATTTGAAAATTTGATTTGGTTGTCCTCTTTGTGAAATTTATGGTTCGAGTGTGAGAGGATTAGATGTTTCTGTTTGCAATTTTCATTAGGGATTGTTGAAATTCAACAGAAGCTTGGATTAGGAATTGTGAAAATTTGATTTGGTTGTCCTCTTTGTGAAAAGCAACTTGTATGTAATATGTAAGATTATCTCTTCTACTCATCAGTTGAGAACTTTTTCACCTAGTAATTTTCTATTGTGGGTTTTAAGACACGGTACATATAGTGTGTTCTTATGATTGCATTTCAATTTTTTTAACCTATTAGCTCAACGGTAGAGCAATGTGTTTCGGCAAAATTATGTGGGTTCGAATCCCATATAGGTTCCAACAAATTTTTCCTAGCACAAACACTTAAAAGTCACCTTTTTAAGCGAAAGAATTATAGAAGGGTTAAACAAACCGGAATCATAGGAGAAGTGTTCGACACAAGTAATTTTTTCACTAGTTTATCCTTAAGAGGTTGTGCAAATGGTTGGAAGAGACCCTCGCTATAGTGCTTTACTATTGTCATCCACTGAGATAAGACTTTTCAAATGCTTTTTTTTAAGTCATCTGATAATAATTCATTGACTTGGGCTGATGTTCTTGTCCTCTTAAGGATAAACTAGTGAAAAAATTACTTGTGTCGAACCCTTCTCCTATGATTCCAGTATGTAGAACCCTTCTATAATTCTTTCGCTTAAAAAGGTGACTTTTAAGTGTTTATGCTAGGAAAAATTTGTTAGAACCTACGTGAGATTCGAACCCACATCATTGTGCTGAAGCACATTGCTCTACCGTTGAGCTAATAGGTTAAAAAAATTGAAATGCAATCATAAGAACACACTACATGTACCATATGTCTTAAAACCCACAATAGAAAATTACTAGGTGAAAAAGTTCTCAACTGATGAGTAGAAGAGATAATCTTACATATTACATACAAGCTACTTTTCACAAAGAGGACAACCAAATCAAATTTTCACAATCCCTAATCCAAGCTTCTGTTGAATTTGAATTTCAACAATCCCTAATGAAAATTGCAAACAGAAACATCTAATCCTCTCACACTCGAACCATAAATTTTACAAAGAGGACAACCAAATCAAATTTTCACACTCGAATCCCTAATCGATAGAAATTGCATAAATCGATAGAAATTGAATTGAAGATTCACCCTCAAATCCCTAATGAGAAATCTTTAGAAATTGCAGCTTCACACTCGAATTGCAGCTTCTGTTGATTCAACAATCCCTAAGGAGAAATCGATAGAAATTGCAGTTTCACACTCAAATCCCTAATCTATAGAAAACATAGTTTGGAATTGCATAAATCGGTAGAAATTACCTTCAACCCCTTAGCGCCTCCCCTAGCGACGTCTCTGGCACTGCTGTCGGCAGGTCGAGCCCTCTTCTCCGGTACTGCTGTCGACGTCTCCGGCACTGCTGTCGGGATAGAATTCTCCTCTGAGTCAAGCCCTCTTCTCCAATGCCAAAGGGTGAGGTCGGGTTCTGGTTCTCTTGTGGTGGCCTGGCTGATGTCGTCGGCGGCGGTGGTCCAGTAGTGGTCGGCCTGGCGCTTCCCTCGCAGGTCCCCTTCTCTCATTCCTTTCCTTTGGTTTCACTGTAAGTGTAAAGAGGAGATGGCAAAGGGTTAACGGAGATTTCAAATCTGTTAAAAATAACTCCTCGAGGGCACGATGCGAAATTGACACAAAACTCAGGGGTACCGTGCGAATTTAGCAAAACTTTTGTACACCGTGCGAAATACGCAATACCACAGGGGTACCAGGCAAAATTTCCGAATAATTATTATATATAATAAAGGAGAATTCGGTTGAGACACATGACGGCTTCTCTGTAAAATAATTATTACATATAATAAATGAGAAGTCGGCTGAGACACATGACGACTTCTCCTTAAAGTAGTCGTATGAACCAATCACATATTTTTGAATTTTTTTGAAAGAAATAATTAATATATGTATAAGATAAAATTAGACTCAATTTGATTAGATATGGATACATTATTGGATAAAATTTTATTCTAACTGTATTTAATCAATATATCTATATATGCATAAGATAAAATTAGACCCAATATAATTAAGGGGCATTTTGCAAAATGGCCACGAAATTGGACATAATTTGCGAAATAGTCGCGTTTTGGGACAATTTAGTGAAATAGACACAATATAAACCCCCCTTTCTCTCTCCTATCCTAATTCTCTTCGGAGGCGGTTGCGGAGGTGGTGAGCTCGCCGGATCCGAGATCTCCTCCAACGAGATCTGAACTCAAATCGCCGGCATCGAGGAGGAGAGGCCGAGCTCGGAGATTGATTACTCTGGCTCGCCGGATCCATGGCGATCGAGGAAGGTCGAGCGAGGGCGGATCTCAGATCTGAGTCGAAGTCGAGCGAGGCGGAGCTAGCAAGCGAGGGAGGGATGCGGTGGTGAGCGAGCGACGGAGCGAGGGAGGGCCGGCGTGCGCGCATCTCTTCTTCGCAAAATCGGGAGGAAGAAGAAGAAATTTTGATGAAATTACAATAATTACCCTACAAATATGAGAAATTAAAAAAACTAGCTATATTTTATTATGTGATCCATAATTTATATTTTTGTTTTTATTTTTGCACAACAAAATGTTATATTTGCACAACATACAATTATATTTACACAATTTACGGTTATATTTGCACGACAAAATGTAAAATAAAATTAAAAAAAAAAACTAAACTTGGGTCATATTTGCATAACTTACAGATATATTTGCATAACATACTCTTATATTTGCACGACGAAATGTTAAAGAAATAAAAAAAAATATAGATTATGGATCGCTTACAATTTATTGAGAAAGTCTGAAATTATATTTTGAGATAAAATAAGATCATGTTGAGAATAATTTCACAAGTCTCGATTGTCATGCAACTCTTAAAACAGAGTCGTGCAACTCTTAAAACAGAGTCGTGCAACTCTTACAACAAAGTCATGCAACCCTTACAACAGAGGCATGTAACTCTTACAACAGAGTCGTGCAACTCTTACATCGTATGTTGTGCAAAATATAATTTTTTAGTGCTGACATCGTTTTTATGTGAAATTTATATGTGCTGACATCGTGCAACTCTTACAACATAGTCGTGCAACGCTTACAACAGAGTCGTGCAACTCTTTAAACACAGTCGTGCAACTCTTAAAACACATTTGTGCAACTCTCATTTCACCAATCTACCGTGTTGTGCACTTATTGTCTATTGATGAGTAACTCTTACAACAGAGTCATGCAACTCTTGCAACATAGTCGTGCAACTCTTAAAACATAGTCGTGCAACTCTTAAAACAGAGTCGTGCAACTCTTAAAACATAATCGTGCAACTCTTAAAATAGAGTCGTGCAACTCTTGCAACATAGTCGTGCAACTCTTACAACAGAGTCGTGCAATTCTTAAAATAATATTGAGAGAAAATAAAATCATGTTGAGAACAATTTCACAAATCTCGATCGTTTTGCAAAAAAATAATCTATTGTTGAGCAAAAATAAGAGTAAATTGTGCAAATATGACCCCATTCTATTTTTTTATTATTTTTTTTAACATTTTATCGTGCAAATATAAGAGGACGTTGTGCAAATTTAATCATAAGTTGTGCAAATATGACCCTAGTCTAGCAAATTTAATCATAAGTTGTGTCAGCACTTTTTTCAAATAATTTTTTTTTTCACGTCGGCACTTTTTTAAAGGTTTTTTTCTTTTTTCCATCACCCAAGTCTAGTTTTTTTTTATTTTTTATTTTTTTTAAACATAATGGTATGTTGTGCTCATATAACACTTTGTTATGCAAATGGTATAATTTTATGTAGTGCAAATGTAATATTGGGGTAAAAAAATTACAATATAAAAATAATGGATAATTTTTGTAATTTCTCTAAATTATCCTAATTGATGGAACGTTGTTCATCGCCATCTCGGAGTCTCGGACGATGTTCACTTCGCTCCGGCCTCGACAACGCCTCCCTCCCTCCGTCACTCGCTCCCTCTCCACCGCCACCCTCTCTCCGTCGCTCGCTCGCTCGCCACCGCCACCCTCCCTCCGTCGCTCGCTCGCCACCGCCTCCCTCCCTCGCTCACTCGTTCTGACCTCCGCCTCCACCTCGCCGCTGCCTCACTCCCTCGCTCGCTCTGGCTACTCGCCTCGCTCGCTCGACGTCGTCCATCTTCCTCCTCTTCTCCTTATCGATTGCCGCTGCCGCTCCTGCTACTCGCCTCGCTCGCTCCCTCTCCATCTTCCTCCTCTTCCTACTCATGCTAACATAATGGTATGTTGTGCTCATATATATTGTGGGCATTTTGTTAAATTGTCCAAAAACGTGGGCATTTTGCAAAATCGTCCAAAAAAATTGCCTATTTTTGCAAATTTTTTCTATAATTAATGAATATATGCATTTATTCTAACTCTATTTAATCAATATATCTATATATCTAAAAGATAAATTTTGACCTAATTTGATTAGATATGGATATATTTTTAGAAGATATTGACCAAATTTAACTACTATTATTTAATATAAGATTTAATAATCAATATATTTATAAGATAAAATTTTATTCTAACTGTATTTAATCAATATATCTATATATTCATACAATAAAATTTGACTAGATATGGATATATTATTAGAATATATTATATGACATCTTCTCCTTATATCTTAATAGTAATAACCAATAAAAAAAATTATCTCCACCTTCATCAATCTTAAGATAATAGTTTTCATAAGTTTTTAGACATAGATATATTTTGGAAAAAAATTTACCCAATGTTATAAGATTTTGATAATAATTATATAAAAGTTTGACAATACTTAATGGTAATTTTATTTTAATTGTATAACAATTCAAAAGTGTTGAAATAAATTAATTAGATCTCTGAACGGGTATTTATATCAAATTTATTTAAATTGTAAAAAATCGCACACGGTGCGGGTACTGAACTAGTTTTATATTTAACTTATTTAAAACTATAGAATATTAAAATCGAAAGCTCTGAAAAGCTACATCAATATTAGACCTGTTAAACGGGTCATTCGGGTCGGGTTACTTCGGGTCTCGGGTAAAACCAGTCTCGGGTAAAACGGGTTCCAGGTATATCCGGGTTGACTCTAACTCGGGTTTAACCGGGTTGACTCTAACTCGATTTCAAGTTTGTCAATTTTTTCTTTTTTAAATTAAAAAAATCATTATTTGATAATTTTGCGATAAACTACACCGCCCTTGACCTCGCTACCGTCGACGATGTCTCCCAAATCATCTACACCGATTGGTGCACACCTCTCGAGGCCCCCTTCCTATTTCGCGCAATGTTGGCGTCGACGGAGCGGGGGGGGGGGGGGGGGGGGGGAGAAGCCTCTAGCTGGTTTTGGGTTTAGGGACCCTGCTTTGCTATCTAAATTCAAGAGGCGTAAGATCCCCCTCTGATGAACATCACAGTATCGTATACGAACACGATTACACGGATCAAATTTACCAATCGGTTTTTACAGATCGAATGAAATTTACCAATCAGTTTTTGTAGATCCTTGAGACCCATTTCATCACAGTGTCATATACTAAAAATATCGGATGAAATCTGGGTGATGAATTGAATGTTGATGAACTATATGGAGGGAGAGAGGATAAGCCCAAAGGGCAAATAAGGGCATCTCGCCTCCCTCATCCACTCCACCTCCCTAGAAGAGGATAAAAAACCCACCACGTTGCATCCCCTCCATCCCCTTATTTTCATCCCCTTCATCCTGCTCATTCGCTCCCCAAATATCAGAGCAAGTTTCCCAAAAAAATTCCCACCCTTCCCACCCAATAAACCTTTGACTTCGATTCTTTCGGCTCTGAGACATGTCTTCACTTAATCAATTTTATTAAATAATCAATTCGTTTATACTTAAAAAAATAATTAAATAACCAATTTTATTATCTAAGATTTAACCTTTGGCTTATTTTATAATCATATGTATAATTAGAAGATGAATGGATATTAATAATAATTTTTTTAATTCAATTTTTTTTAATAATATATATGTATATATTATATTTTAATTATGTAACAATTAAGAAGTATTGAAGAAAATTAATTATTTAATTAAACGGGTATTAATATCAAATTTATTTAAACTAAAAAAAAATATGCACACCCGCACTGAGCTAGTTGGTTAGAATAAAATAAGAATCTAATTAACCAACTCCCATTGATTTAGGCTTTGCAGATTGGTGTGCAGTGTTGTTCTTGTTGTCCTGTAGGCTTCATGTGAATGGTGGTCGATTTGCTATGTCCGAAGACGTCGTAGAAGTGCGATCGATATCTGAAGGCTCCGTTGGAGTCCATAACATGAGATGTCCGCTAGGTTTCCTAAAGTTCTCTGTGTGCGTCTTCCCTTTAGCCGATCGGTTTGGTTGTTCTGCTACCTTGTAGTTTCGGTGTAGGATGACTTGTACTTTTATTTCTGCTTTTATCTTTTTCATTTGCTTCGTGTTATTTCTTTATGTCATTTGCTTCTGTATGTATTTTCGGTTGTACATGATGGTTAGTCCATCTACCGACTTGTTCGGTCTCTCGATTTCTCTAGACTTGTCTGAAGAACCGAATTCTTTTCTTGCTTCAAAAAAAAAAAGTTTTTGTAATATCATTTTTTGTTTTGTTTTATGACGATGAAGATTGATCTTTACTTAGACAAACATTTCATATTTCTTACCCACTATAAAAATAAAAACTAACCAACTCATTCCACATTATATGTACTTACGAAGTACAGTATTTGTTTAGATTTATTATCAAGATTTGTTTAATTTAATTCATTCGAAAAGAAGTTGAATTGTTTTAGGATTGACTTGAAATATAATCTCAACATCATGAACGATTTTCCTTTTCTTTATTTTTTCAAATGTCAACCTATATAGCATTGACCAATCACAACTTTATATAATTAATAATAATGGTAGAGTCACATAAGATATTTTAACTCTAACATGGGCCAACTTAAAAATAAGAGGATTTGTTATAAAGAAAAAAGATTTATCTTGAATTGGAGAAAAAAGATTTATCACTTCAATATATCAGGGCCGTGTCAATCATTTTGAGAGTCCGGTTCAAAATTAAAATTAATCATATTAATTAATTATTATATTTTTTGCTAAATTTATAATTATTTATATTTCATTAAAATAATACTCTATTTATAAAATTTTAGATTAAATTTATCAATTTTTTAAGAATAAAATGGACATTAATTGTTTTTAAACAACTTTTTTTACATAATGATAATTTGGGCAGTTCTTAAAACAGTTAAAAGTACATACATATATATAGTTTTATGTATTTTTCTTTAACTTTCCTTTTTACATTTTAAACATTCAATTAATTTCATTAAGGGTTGTAAGTTTAAAGAATATTATTGTATGAGGCAAATAACCCCGAATTTATTTGGAGAATTATTTATCTTCTTGAGAAAAATACACTCACAACAAGTTTTAAAATTTAAAGATAAAACCTACTATAATTCACTTTAAGGTAGACTAGTAGAGTCTCCGCGCCATGGCGCGTGCGCGACGATTATGAAATATGAAATATAATGTCAAAAAGAAAAAACAGAAAGAGGCATAGATATCAACACACAACACATCCCAACAATAGCAATTTGAAATTTGGGGCAAAAACATTAATGGTTGAAGATGGAATTTAATCCCCAAATTTACCCAAGTCCTGTCTTCCTTGTCACTCGCTTGCCTTTCAAGCAACACATTGTTTATTGTCTTGGCATGTTTACCGACTTCCCTTCTAACACCCTGCAGTGCAGATCATACATAGTCAGATATGATCTTTCAAGATTTGTATCTCATAGAATTTGATCAGACATCTTTCTAGGAAGCATAAGTAGAACTCGAGAATATTGTCTAGTCTTCATTCGGAAGGGGGAAAGAAGCTATATACCCGAGCATCATACATCACAAGGGATGCATAAACTAATTTCTGCGGAGGCTCACCAGTAAGATATAATTTCTGGAACAGGGGGATGTTGATGCTGGAAATGAGGGAAATAATCACTTTAAAGTAAAAAAAAAAACTGGACTCCTAGTAAACTGGACTGATATAATTGAATTGAAGAAAGAAGCTCACCAATAAGAACCGTATTCAGAAGCAAAACACCCTACAAAACAATGAGCCTTAAGTAAGCATTTTTGAAGCAAAGACATGAAAGGGTTTGTTTAAGTTTTAGCAAACATGTGGGCATGACAAGGTCGTAGCATCATCAATCACCCAAATATTAAAATTGTGATGCAACATGTATGGCATAAGAGCGGTAAGTTTTAGGTGAATTGAGTGATCAATATTAGGATTAGATAGAATTTACCTTCTAAAGATATATAAGATCTTCACAAATCTTTTATTTTCTATCAATATCTTGTATAGCCTTGGAGAGATTGGATTGTCAATTTGTATAAGTACACATGAAATCAATGAAGAAAGGCATTGAGCCTCTTTACAGAACATATTCATAAGTTTACATGGTATCAGCCTAATCTCGATCCTCCATCAATTTCCCATCTTCTCGACTATTGTCCGCCATGTCGACTCCCCCACATAACTCTCCCAATTCCACCGACGACAACGTCGTCGATTCCAGCACCCCCAAGAACTCCGGCAATCTCCTCTTTGCCGCATTCGGGTCAGGCTCTATGCCTGCCCTCCAATTTCCGACCTTGAACGTTCGTCTTGATCGAACGAACTACACCCTATGGCGGCACACCATCAAGTCGGCTCTGGAAGCGTTCGGGCTCGAATCCTTCTTGACAACCGATGATGCTCCTCCTGCACAACTACCGGTAACCTCTGGCTCCACTGATCCGCCGTCCCCCAATCCCGCCTTCATTGAATGGCGCAAGAAGGACATGCTTATATTACTCTGGGTTCGCACAACGCTCACCACGTCTCTTCTCGCTCATGTCGCCAGGGCTCAAACCACTCTTGACACTTGGGGCATCCTTGAGCGTATGTTCTTCGCCCAAACTAGGGCTCGACAGATGCATCTCAAGCAACAGATGCAGAACCTCAAGAAAGGGTCTATCAGCATCCTTGACTATGTCGAAAACAAGCGATCTTTTTCCGGCGCTCTAGCTGAGTGCTCCTACCTTGTTTCGGATTCTGACTTTGTCGAGTGCATCCTCAACGGTTTGGACACCTTCTACGCTGGCTTCCTCACAGCCTACTCGATGCAGAAGACGCCGCTCTCCTCCGATGATCTCCTCGGTCTTCTTTTACAAGAGGAAGAACGCATCAGCGCCTCCCTCACTCCGTCATCTGACTCATCTATCACAAACAATGTTGCCAGTCGTGGATCCAAGACCACTCAGTCCACCCAGCGTCCAGACTCCTCCTCTCCGGATTCGTCTCGCTCTCGACCTCAATGTCAGATTTGCTCTCGCCTTGGTCATGAGGCGGTGAACTGCTGGAATCATCTCAACACCAGTGACTTTCAGCCTACAAATACTTCCAGTGGGAAACGTGGCGGCCGCAGTGGCTCCGGCAGGGGCGACGGCAGAGGCAAAGGCAGGGGCAGAGGATTCTCGCAACAACAGTATCAGCAGCATCAGCAGCATCAGCAGCCTCCTACGCCTTCAAATCAGCGCCAAGCATATCAGATTGGTCATCCACCGTCCACTTTGGTGGATCCGAACTGGTACTTCGATTCTGGTGCAACGAATCATGTCACTTCTGATTTCGGCAACCTTTCTATGCATTCTGACTACACCGGCAATGAAGGTTTGCAAGTAGGCAATGGTATGTCTCTCCCTATTACGCACTTGGGTAACTCAACTCTTCCTGCCTATCCCCGACCCGTTCAATTGCATAACATTCTGTTTGTCCCTGAAATTAAAAAGGCTTTGATAAGTGTTTCTCATTTAACCAGAGACAATAATTCTTACATGGTATTTTTTCCCACGTGTTGTTATGTCAAGGACAAGTAGGGACGCACCCTCCTCAAAGGAATCGTTGAGAACAGACTATATCACCTACAACCTACTCCTTCCCAGCAGCCCCCACCTCGAGTTTTCCTTGGCGAAAAGACTTCCCTTCAGATTTGGCATGAGCGCTTGGGTCATCCCCATGAGTCAGTTTTTCAGCGTCTTGTTTCTAGATTTCAGTTACCTATTTCCCAGCATAATCTTAAGCGTGTCTGTGAACCTTGTCAACTTGGGAAGAGTCACCGACTCTCTCTCAATAGTCCCCATGAGTCTAGTCAATTTCCCTTTGATTTAATTTATTAAGATGTTTGGGGCCCTGCCCCTGTGTCTTCATTTAATGGCAATTCCTATTTTCTCCTATTTGTGGATGATTGCACTAAATTTGCTTGGATCTACTTCCTTACTCATAAATCTCAAGTTCTGCATTACTTTCAGCAATTTCAAAAGATGATTGAAACTCAGTTTTCAGCCAAAATTAAACAGTTTCAATCTTATGGGTGGGGGGGGGGGGGGGGGGGGGGGTGAATACCGACCTATCTCTAGATTGCTTGACTCGCAGGGCATTATTCATCGTATCTCTTGCCCTCATACTCCATCACAAAATGGTGCGGTTGAGCGTCGTCATCGCACAATCGTTGAAAAGGGTCTTGCTCTCCTCTCTCACTCCAAATTACCTACCACCTTTTGGGAACATGCATTCCATACGTCTATTTACTTGCATAATCGCACCATCACTCCAGTCTTACATCACAAATCTCCATTGGAGGTCTTGTATGGCAAAATCCCTGATTACAGTTTCTTAAAATCATTTGGGTGTTTATGTTATCCATTTCTAAGACCTTACAATTCCAACAAACTTGAGTATCGTTCCTTGCCATGTGTCTTTCTTGGTTACAGCTCTAGGCACAAAGGCTATCTTTGCCTTCATGTTCCTACTCACAGAGTCTACATTGCGCGCCATGTCATATTTGATGAATCGACTTTCCCTTACCCTCACCACATATCACCACCACCTTCCCCTTGTCCACCATCATTACCCACCTTGTCGCTCCTTCAACAGGCAACCTCGCCATGGCTACCACCACCCGCTGCCTCACCTACACCCGCTGCATCTCCCTCTCCCATACAAATGGCCACCCCGTTAGCCTCGTCACCCGGGGACTCTTCCGACCCCTCCTCGACAACCCCCTCTTTAGCCTCGTCCCATGGTTCGGTCTCACGTTCTTTGGAGGGTGACCTCTCGGCTAGCTCCTCGTCAGATTCAGGTAACTCCCCTTCTCCCGAGCCTCCCTTGGCTCCCTCTTATTTTAGACATGCTTCTGACTCTAGACACACTATGACAACTCGTGCAAAAACCAATGACCTTAAGCCCAAAGCCTTCACTACTAAACATCCTCTACCCTCTATTGAGGATCCTTACAATGAACCCAAAACCTTCATTCAAGCATCCAAATCCCCAGAATGGCAGCATGCCATGCAGATTGAGTATGATGCCCTTTTACGTAATGGGACATGGACTATTATGCCTCGTCCTACTCATGCTAACATTGTTGGTTGTAAATGGGTGTTTAGAATCAAGCGCAGGGCTGATGGAACCATCGAACGTTACAAAGCCATACTTGTGGCAAAGGGCTTCAATCAGGAAGAAGGCGTTGATTACTTTGATACCTTCAGTCCTGTCATCAAGCCCACTACCATCCGCATTGTGCTCTCACTCGCTCTTACAAACTCCTGGTGTCTTCGTCAGGTTGATATTAATAATGCCTTCTTGAATGGCGACTTATCTGAAAAGGTCTATATGGCTCAGCCACCTGGGTTTGTTGATCCTTCCCGTCCTAATGATGTATGTCTCCTTCACAAAGCATTATATGGTTTGAAACAAGCCCCAAGGACGTGGCTCACAAAGCTCCGCCTTTTTCTTCTTCAACATGGTTTCGGCTACTCCAAGTCTGACACCTCTCTGTTTGTCAGGCGCCAATCTTGATCTGTCATCTATATTTTGGTTTATGTTGATGACTTGATCATTACAGGATCTGATTCCACTGAGATTGGTACTTTCATCCGTCTCCTCAACCAGGCATTCTCTTTACGTGATCTTGGTGATCTTCACTATTTTCTTGGCATTGAGATGACTCGCACCAACAACACCATCACTTTAACTCAACAGAAGTATATCCGAGATCTCCTTCTGCGCAGCAAAATGCAGGACGCCCGCCCGATCTCCTCTCCTGCTAAGCCTGCTTCACAGTTGGTTCGTGACGGGGATCCGTTCAATGATCTTCATCTCTACAGGAGTATTGTTGGAGCTTTAGAGTATGCAACCATTACCCGACCAGAGATCTCTTATGCAGTCAATCGGGTATGTCAGTTCATGCACTCACCCACTGAAACACACTGGATCGATGTCAAACGGATTCTCAGGTACTTGAAAGGCACGCTATCCTCTAGCCTGATCATTCGGTCGTCAATTGATCACCGCTTAGTGGCCTTCTCCGATGCTGGTTGGGCTTCTGATGGTGATGATTGTCGCTCTCAGCATGGGTTTGCCATCTTCTATGGTGGTAATCTTGTCACCTGGTCGTCAAAGAAACAGAATGTTGTGGCCAAATCCAGCTCCGAAGCTGAGTATCGTGCCATTGCCTTCACATCCACGGAATTGATCTAGATCCAGCAATTGCTTCATGAACTACGAGCACCTCTTGTTCATCCGCCGATCTTGTTATGTGACAATCTCAGTGCAACTTACATGTCTGCTAATCATGTGTTTCATCAGCGCTCCAAACACATCAAGATTGACTACTATTTTGTTCGAGAGCAGGTTGAGGATGGTTCATTGGTTGTTCGTCACGTTCGATCTCAGGACCAGATTGTCGACGTTTTCACTAAAGCTGTCGGCACTGCTCACTTCCTCCGTCTTCGTGCCAAGCTGCATGTCCGTGCCCCTCCATGAGCTTGCGGGGGGGTGTTAGGATTAGATAGAATTTACCTTCTAAAGATATATAAGATCTTCACAAATCTTTTATTTTCTATCAATATCTTGGATAGCCTTGGAGAGCAAGGATTGTCAATTTGTATAAGTACACATGAAATCAATGAAGAAAGGCATTGAGCCTCTTTACAGAACATATTCATAAGTTTACAATCAAATATAAGCTTACAAATCAAGAGAAATTGCTACAGGAATAGTAAAATTTTATGAAAAGAGGTACATGGATACTCTCTAAACAATCTATATAGCATTGAATTATGCCTCAAATCAAGAATATAGAACCAACTACCATCTCTAACATGGCAACCAAGAAAAAGGATAATAAGATTTTAGAGTGTACTACACAATTCCTTTAACAAATTTTCAATCCAGGCCTTTTCAATTAACAAATAAGAAGCAATTTTTCTAAATATTTAAATATAAATAAATCAATTCTAACATTTCAACTACTATAAAGATTAATATAGGCAAGGTAATTCTTACACTTTAACATCTACTAGTACAGTCCCCGCGCCATGGCGCGTGCGTGAGGAAAAAATATATAAAATATATATTATAAGGATGAACAAAAATAATAATGAAAAAAATACAAATGATGAAATATATTAACGAATATAAAACTAAATATATGAATGGATGTTGTCGTTACGCTAGACTTTGTCCATAGGAAGAGCATCACCAGCAGAATTGATGACAATATCTTCACCGACAATGATTTTTCTCGTATGATCAACAAACTTGAATGAACCCGTGTATTCGGTGAGTTTGAACTTTGACAACGTAATGGTTGCAAACTCCTTCACATGAGCAGCGCTTTTCCATGCCAAATTCGCCTTGATATTTGCCTCAATTCGACAGCCCTACGTTTGACAGAAATTTAAAAAATATGAATATTAGATGTGAGAACAAACATGAAGACCCACGAAAAAAAAAAAGGAATGAAACATAAAAGGAAACGAAAGTTCATTGTGCATACCATTTCATCAATAAGTACCAACTACAACGGTGGTCCGAATCTGCTACCAGGAAATTGAGACTTGGAAAACACCCTGGCTACACAAAAACCTTAATCGTAGAGGACTCTTCAATGTCCTTAAGGCTTGTGAACTGAACAATGGAACCTGCCATTACTCAAAAGATAAACGAATTAATTTGATTACTGCCGTTTATGTGCTAGGAGATGGAAGGAAGTGGTAAGTATATATAATAGCATAGGGCGAGAGGATATGCTGAATTATCAGATAATCTGAGGGGAAAAAATGATCTTCAAAAAATCCTAGATATTATAAAAAGGATCTTAAAAAAATCAGAAATTAATGTATTAGGATTAGGATAAATCTGAAATATCAGATAATCTAAATGAAAAAAAAATATATGAAGAGAAAGAATCCAGAGAATTGAATTATTTTCTAAACATCTATATAAAGATGTTTCATCAATATATTGAATCTGAAATATCAGATATATTAATTCTTCCTATTTTACCCAATTACTAAACACCTATATAAAGAATCCAAAGTAACAATTGAATTATTTTCAAATCTGAGAGAAAGAATTCAGAGAATTATGAAATATAAACATAAAGATCTCACAGAGCAATATCTTATGTTTTTAACCCTAGGAAAAGAAACAAAAAGAAAGAGATTTTTATTGCAATAAGAAGGTTTACAGTAATGCTAAATTGAAGAAACAAAAGACAATTACAACCATAAATTATCAACATCCTAGAGATAACTTAAATATTATATCTTCACTATTCAACCTAGTCAATTCATTAAGGATATATTTTCATTAAGCAAGCATTATGAAATATAATGTCAAAAAGAACAAAACAGAAATAGGCATGGGTATCAACTATCAACCAACCACACAACATATCCCAACAATAGAAATGAAATAAGGGTTTGAAATTTGGGGCAAAAACCTTAATGGTTGAAGATGGAATGGAATCCCCAGTTTTACCGAAACTTCGAATGAATTTCCTTGGATCGGGTTCCATGTACTCGAACACCAAGTAGAGGACGGTATTTCCCTCTGTCCTGTTTTAACATCCATCAATGTAAGCACAAATTTTAGGGTTTGTAGGTCAAGAAGATTCAAAAATCAATAAATTGCAATCCCGTAAATAAAAAAAAATTCGAGTTAAGTAACCGTTTAGGCAAGAGATCCAAAGCAAGTAGAAATTGAGAATCAGAGAATATGAGATTTGAAGAACGTAACTAATAATAGGAGGATCACGAGATAGCATACAGAGCAAGGAGATCTCGCGGAGAGTGGTGGGTGGGAGGGACACCGTCTTTATCTTCATGGAGGCAAGTTGAAGGCGCCTTCTCTATCTTGCTCTGTGAGATCTCTATCTATGTTGCAGGAGCGATTGAGAAGGCGAGGGTGGGCGGGGAGGAAGCGGCGAGGGTGGGCAGGGAGGAAGGCGAGGGTGGGCGGGGATGAAGCGGCGAGGGTGGGCGCGCAGTGGCGAAGCGCCGAAGCGTGTGAGATCTCTATCTATGTTGCGGGAGCGATTGAGAAGGCGATGGTGGGCGGGGAGGAAGCGGTGAGGGTAGGCGGAGATGAAGCGGCGAGGGTGGGCGCGCAGTGGCGAAGCGCCGAAGCGTGAGAAGCCAGGAGATCTTCGGAGGCAGTGACCATGAGAACTGGAACCCTAGACCGATTTAGGAAGGGAAAGTAGGGTTGGGGAAAAAAATAAAAGAAGTAGAAAAAAATAAATTTGTTAAATTAGCTAAATTAAAGGAGAGTAAGACACCTCAGCAAAGTCTTCTCTTTTAAAGTTATATATAGATTAAGTCTAATTTCTCAAAAAGGACAAGCAAAACTAAAAAAATCAAGCATACACTCAATAATAAGAATCAAATTGAAAAACAACCTAAAATCAGCTCATTGAAAGGAAATTGTTTTAAAGATTGTTGTTGCGGTTTCTCAAAGTTATTAGAGTGCAATTTACTCTTCACAATCATATTCACTTGACACATAGGCTACTGCTTGGTCAACGATTGAAATCGATAGCTTAAAATTAAAATCAAACAAAACCTAGGATTATGGAAAGCCGGAAAGAGGGCGATACTCCTTTTAAGCAAGTATGGAGATTTCAAAGCAACCAATGTCCAAATCTCAAATAGATGCAAATTATAAACTGGGTTCCACGAAGAGAGCCACTCACTTTTCATCAATCGTTTTTGAGCTCGTCGTCAAATTTGGCACGCATCGAACTCAACAGACTAATCCAGTCTCAACATCCCGTCTGCATTTATGGTTTCTCAAAAAGGAGCCATGTGTACAACAGAGGAGGGCGGAAGTGAAGGGCTTCGCCAGCTGTTCGACGGCGGTTGACTTCGTAGCCGCCACCAGAACCTAGCAATTAGAAAGCAGGTAAACACAATTAAACAGGAAACACAAAATCCCCAAATTATTACTCTGTAATTGAGATCAACCGAAGGAGGATCATTTCTTCTACATGATGAAGCAATTGAGAATCGAGGGAGATGACGATGGGTGGGGAGGAAGGCGAGGGTGGGCGGGGATGAAGCGGCGAGGGTGGGCGCGCAGTGTCGAAGCGCCGAAGCGTGAGAAGCCAGGAGATGTTCGGAAGCAGTGATCGTGAGAACTGGAACCTAGGAAGGGAAAGGAGGGTTGGGGAAAAAAATAAAAGAAGTAGAATAAAATAGATTGGTCGAAATAGCTGAATTGAAGGAGAGTAAGACACCTCAGCAAAGTCTTCTCGTTTAAAGTTATATATAGATTATGGGTTTTGTTTGAATTCCAAATCAATTATGTTTATAAATATAAACATGTTTAAAGTCTTTTATTAGCATAATTTATAATGTATTTATAATAAAATACTTTGTAACATCTTTTATTTAATTATATTAAGCTTAAAATATAATTATAAACTTTACATAATAGTCCAAATAGGATTAACACAACTTAAACGGGGTTAGCCGCAGGATGACCCGATCTTCGACAATCAAGACTCAAAGACAAGAACGGAAGCAAAAGACTCAAGACTAAGACAAAACGCAACAATATTGACCAAGACAAACATACTCGATATCGACAGAAACAAAGGACTCGAAATTCAGCAATAAGACTCGACAAAATAATGAAATAAAGACCGATAGATTGGGTGATTCGAACTAAAATAGAACGAGATAAAGACCTCAGGCCTCCTAAGAGGGTAGGAACCAAATATCAACGACTATAGAACCCACCTCTACAACCTTACACAACCAAGCGGATAACTTGGAGGCACAATGAGGGGACTTGTGATTACCAGGATTATCAAGCTCTCGCGAGGTTGATGAACGCAAAGCAAACCAAACAAGATCAATAACCAATTGTGCAATTGATGTGCAATGCTACGAATCGATTCACTTTCTCACAGATGTGTTTCACACAAAAATGTATTTTCTCAAAAATGGAAGACGAGCATTCTACAAGGATGGAGGCCGACTATTTAATCTAACAAGACTGAATTTCAGCCTAAATTAATTAAAATAATAACTTAAAGAATTAATTAAAATAACCCTAAAAGTTTCCTAAAATAACTCAAGTAAAAGAAATACTAAAAATAGGATAAATTCGTCTAAACATGTGACACCCTCAAAGATGGTGATTTTCGGCCAATCTCGAGGTCGAATCTGGAAAAATCTTCAACAGAAAAGTTGTAGATCTCTTCGTACTCGTTCCGACAAGATATGGTACGCCTCAATCCGATAAATACAGACTCAGAACGGTCCATTTTACCGAGACGTCGAAAAGCTGTCAAATATTATGAACGAGTCTAAAACGTCATTTGCACCCTTGGATCTTCTCCCAATGTGGGGCCTTCTTCTTCCTCTTGAGGATGACATTATTCTCACGAGTTCGAATCATAGGTCCATCCCCAAGTATAGATGTGTTCGAAAGTGTCTTGGATGGTCCCGCATCAATTTGACATGTCTTTATTTGACATGTCTAACTAGGGCAACAACATGATTACTGGTGCTGATATGATCAAACAGTTGGAAGCCATGAATGAGAAATTGGTACGGATAAATGAAAGATTGACGTAGGGATTGACCACTCATTGATGGTTAGTGTCTCAGCTTCGTCAACTTGTAGGCCAATAGAGCTTTCTACAAAATCAAGAAAAGAAACTTGATTAGTGCACAATTCATAGTTCATATCATCTTCAAAATGTTCTAACTCAATATGCACTATAGGTTGTTCATTTATCTCTATGTTTCCATCAATGACTAGCAAGTTTTCAACCTTTTTCAAGGCTGAAATTCCAATTAATTCAAGACTAACAATATTAGAACAATCTTCATCATCAATGATCATATTAGAAACATTGCCGTTTCCTAAGCATTTAGTATGACACAAATCTTCTCTTTGATTATCATCACAAGGCATAGGTTGAACACTTAAAACTTTATTAACAATCAAATAATCATCATGCTCATATTCAATGCAATCATCTTTAGAGGCAAGTAAACTAAGATCTTGATCATTATTAACATGCTCCTCATTTTCACCACTAGAATTTTCAGATCCATTTTCGCCTAAGGTGATTAATCATGAAAGTCTTCTTATTTGGGCAATCCTTCATAACACGTCCTCTACCTTGACGTATAAAGCAAGTTATGTACACAGGTTTAAGAGTAGAAGAGTTAGGATTACTCCCTTTAGGGCCAGTAGATGCCCTAGAAGAATGTCGTGCCTCTACTGCCGTCAATCTTTCATTTATCCGTACCAATTTCTCATTCATGGCTTCCAACTGTTTGATCATATCAGCACCAATAATCATGTTGTTGCCCTAGATAGACATGTCAAATAAAGACATGTCAAATTGATGCGGGACCATCCAAGACACCATCCAAGACACCTTCAGACACATCTATACTTGAGGATGGACCTATGATTCAAGATCGTGAGAATAATGTCATCCTCAAGAGAAAGAAGAAGGCTCCGCCTTGGGAGAAGATCCAAGGGTGCAAATGACGTTTTAGACTCGTTCAGAATATTTGATAGCTTTTCGACGTCTCGGTAAAATGGGTCGTTCGGAGTCCGTATTTATCGGATTGAGGCGTGTCATATCTTGTCGGAACGAGGTCGAAGAGATCTACAACTTTTCTGTTGAAGATTTTTCCAGATTCGACCTCGAGATTGGCCTAAAATCACCATCTTTGAGGATGTCACATGTTTAGACGAATTTATCCTATTTTTAGTATTTCTTTTACTTAAGTTATTTTAGGAAACTTTTAGGGTTATTTTAATTAATTCTTTAAGTTATTATTTTAATTAATGTAGGCCGTAATTCAGTCCCGAAATTCAGTCTTGTTAGGTTAAATAGTCGGCCTCCATCCTTGTAGAATGCACTTCTTCCATTATTGAGAAAATACAGTTTTGTGTGAAACATATATGTGAGAAAGTCAATCGATTCGAAGCATTGCTCATCGATTGCACAATTGGTTATTGATCTTGCTTGGTTTGCTTTGAGTTCATCAACCTCGCGATAGCTTGGTGATCCTGGTAATTACAAGTTCCCTCGGCCTCCAATTTGTCCGTTTGGTTGTGTAAGGTTGTAGAGGCGGGCTCTATAGTCGTTGATATTTGGTTCCTACCCTCTTAGGAGGCCTGAGGTCTTTATCTCGTTCTATTTTAGTTCGAATCACCCAATCTATCGGTCTTTATTTCATTATTTTGTCGAGTCTTATTGCTGAATTTCAAGTCCTTTGTTTCTGTCGATATCGAGTCTGTTTGTCTTGGTCGATATTGTTGCGTTTTGTCTTAGTCTTGAGTCTTTTGCTTCCGTTATTGTCATTGAGTCTTGATTGTCGAAGATCAGGCCATCCTGCGGCTAACCCCGTATCAAATTGGCATCAGAGCTTTGGTTTCCGACATCAAAAGTTGTGTCTTTCATTCTTAAACACAAAACCCTACAAAAAAAAAAGAGTATTTCTTTGTTCTTGGTTTTTGCTTCTTGAATTCTTAATTTTTTATTATACTAACATTTTTTCTTGTTTGTGATAGTTGTGGTTGCTAGCCCTAAACACTTTAGCCTAGCCGTGACCCTCAACAAGTGCAGCCGATTTCCTTAGAAAGTGGTCGATATCCACTGCTCGACTATACCCACTCGGCCGCACCTTGCAAGTCACAAACCCTAGTTTGTGTTGTTCTATCTTTGGCTAGCTACCTTAGTCTATCTTTGTTCTATCTAATTTAATTGCCTTATTTAAATTCGAAAGTTGGTAGATTTAAGCAATTATATCTATCATAGATTATAAAGGCACAGATAGATTTATTTTCCAAATTTAGGTAAACCTCAATTATATATATTTCATAGGGCTACATATTTTATATTTCTTTCACCTTAGCATATATTTTCGAGTTGTTGGGTCGATATCGACCCCCTTTGTCCAGTGTCGTCATACCGAGTCGAAACCCCCCATACCGAGTCGATATTTTGCCCTACCGAGTCGATAGTTTCCTTCTGTTGAGATTTTGTTGGGTTGATTTCGAGCTCTCGAGTAGATATCGAGTCGGCACCTGACCATACCGAGTCGATACCTTGTCCTACCGACTCGATACTTTGCTTCTGTTGGATTTTTTCCGGTTGTTTTGTTTTGTTCTTTCTCTTGTTCTCTTTCCATGCATTGTTAAGTTCTTGCTTGAGTGTTAATTTGCCCAAGGCGGATTGCCCCAACAAGCTTGCCATACCAATTGGAGAGAAGAGTATGAGCGAAACACTTGTGAGCCTGTTTATATTTTACTAATCTTTTACATAGTTCTTTGTTTGTCTTGGTCGATATTGCTGCGTTTTGTCTTAGTCTTGAGTCTTTTGCTTCCGTTCTTGTCTTTGAGTCTTGATTGTCGAAGATCGGGCCATCCTGCGGCTAACCCCGTATCATCGATCCAACGTCGGAATTGTGAATGGAGCTCTCAGAGCCAAACATGACGATTCATGGAGCTTTATTATTTCATAAATATAAAATATTTTCAAGATCTTAACAAGATTTCTTACACACCCTTACGAGCGGGGTTTGGAGCCCTTACGAGATTTTATAAATTATATATATACTAACTATATATATATATAAACATACTTAATTTTAATTTTATTTATTTATTTAATTATTAATATTTTTAATTCCAATCAGACCGCTTTGAGCCCAAGCCAAAAGCCTTGGGTCTAAAGCACAAGAGAGAACACATTTCTCAAGCACATGGGCCTTCTTTGGGCCCAAGGAAACCCAAGGAAGCGGGCAATAGGAGGTGGCCAGATCGAGTAGAGGCAAGGTGGCAACCGGTGTTGAAAACGACGAGGCCCAGAAGAGGCGCTGCCGGCTCAGCTCAGGCCACCACTGAGAGGACAATCGAAGAGGGAATGGAGAGCCGAAGTTGGATGCAAGTCTCCTAAGAAGATGGAAATATGTGGTGGGTGGTGAATTGTTAACAAAAACGATTTAATAAGTGAATTTCTGTAATTTCATATTAAACAAGTGATTAAGTGTAAATTCATATATTTGACGGGTGATTTATGCACATCTCCCCTCCCTCCAACCCAAAAAAAAAAGTACCCCAAAGGAGAAGTTCCGGGTTCGAATCTCACCTAGTGCATTTGGGCCATATTTAATTCCCGCAAACGCGTACGACCGAGCGGTGTATACTAATCCATATGGTCAATGTGAAGGGGGTTGAGTTCCCCTCAAGTGTGTACGGCCAAATAGTGTATACTAATCTGTAGGGTCAAACCGAAGTGGTGGACCTCTGTGGAGTTGGTCCGCGTGTAGTTAGGTGAGGTTGCGTCCGCGGATCGCACTTTGCGAAAATGGTATTGAGTCTAGGGGTGTGCATAACCGGGTACCCGACACGAACCGGTTAACCGTGTTGGGTACCCAGGTACCCGATTAGGGGTGAGATTGCCACCCCTAGTCGGATACCCAGGTGCCCGACTAGGGGTGGCAATCTCACCCGCATCCGACGGGTATCCGCTTCACCCGATCCAAAAAATCGGGTGAAAATCCGATACAAAGTAGGTATTAAACGGGTGACGGGTCGGGTCGGATTCGGGTGACAGTAGTTTCACCCATCACCCGACCCGTCACCCGACCATCACCCGACTCGTGCATCATCCGATATATTTTTTATGTATATATGTGTAATATTTTTTATCAAACCATAATTTGTTAAAACAAGGGCTGTTTTTTTATTAAAAAGCAAACAGTGCTGTTTTTTTTTTAATTTGTTAAACATTTTTTTAATTTGTTATAAACAGTTTTTTTTTAATTTAACAAACAGTGGCGGTTGTTTGTTTTTTAATTTGTTAAAACAGTTTTTTTAATAAAATTATTTCAAACAGGGGCTGTTTTTTTTTAATTTGTTAAATTGGACGAGATGTTTTTCACCCGAATTTTCACCCGATCCACCCGATTACCCGACGGGTGACGGGTGAAACGGGGCGGGTGATAGGGTTGGCGGGTGGTGGGTCGGGTCGGGTGGTGGTTTCTGGGTGGTGGATCGGGTGAAAATTTGGACCATCCACCCATCACCCGACCCATTGCCATCCCTACACCCGACACGAACCACTTCAAGCGTGTGAGGGAGAAACTGTCGAGGCGTCTAGATTATTCCGGCGTCGTTCCAGAGAAAACCTCACATGAGATTTCTTCAAATCCTCTCTCTCTCCTCTTGCTGCCGAACGCCGACGATCTGGAAGAGATCGGCTTCTCTGTAGCACCCATTGGCGAGATCTAGAGCCCCCATTGTCAAGATATGAAGCACCCATTCTTTGTAGCACCCATTGTCGAGATCGGCTTCTCCGTAGCACCAACGGGGATCTGAAGCACCCATTGTCGAGATCTGGAGGAGCAAACAAAGGGTTTCCATGTCCGGTGTACCAAAGAGGAGGAAAGAAGGGCGAGCCTGTAGCACCAACGGAGATCTCGCCGGCGCTGGCTCTTCAATTTGGAGGAACAAGCTAGGGTTATTTGGAGGAGCAAACAAGGGGTTTTCGCGTTCTGTTCCCAAAGAGGGGGAAAGAAGGGCGAGTCTGAATCACCAACGGAGATCTCGCCGGGAGTCGTCGCCGCTGGCTCTTCGATCTAGAGGAACAAGAGGAAGAGGCTAGGGTTTTACGAACCAAAAAAAAAAGACTGAATACTGAAATTGGAAAAAAAAATAAAAAAAAATCGAGTCTGTACTGTAACGAGCGAGAGAGAAAAAAATTGGATTTGAAGTTGCAATGCAGGATTCGATCATCGAATCAGTAGGGAAATTCCAAAACCCAGCGTCCCTCCAACCAGCCGAGCTAAAAATTTTTTAGTTATATTATACCAAATTGTCTAAATTTTTTTTTATATAAAAAAAATTAAACGGTTCGTGTCGGGTACCCGGCAAGGCAATTTGCCCGACCCGAACATGAACCGTTTAGAGCCGTGTTTTCTCAGTTCGTGTCATTATCGTGTCGTGTTTTTTCGGTTTCGGGTTTTTTCGTGTCGTGTTTTTTGTTTCGGGTTTTTCTGCACACCCCTAATTGAGTCTCCTCAAAAAACCCTTCAAGGGCCTTCTAGGGTATGGGGCCGCGAAGCGGTGGGCAACTCACTATCAAAAGTTTACCCTACTAAAGTTTTGCTCGTATGGGCTTAGCTCAATCGATCATAGGGGTGACATTTGGTGCTCCTTGTGCGCAGTGAGCACATACCCTTGTTAATGGTTGAGTCATCATGATTTACCTCATCTCGCAATCTCCGTCGAGTCGGGGGCGAATGGCGTCCGGGTGAACGATTTCATTTTTTTTTATTAGGTAAAAATTCGAAGGTCAGACAGGCTTGACTCATTGAGAGGCCGACCAAGTCGGCAGACGGTGAACCGTCAAATAAACCACCTAAAATACAGAAATACAGATAACAAGCGAAAAGAAACAGGCATAAATAAACTCTACTACAAAACATTCCAAGAAGACCACCACCAAAAAAGTCGAGGAAGCCGCCGAAGAACGAAGCTAAGCACCACCGAACAGTAGCACCGCGGGCCAGCGATACAGCAGGACTCTATCTCCTGTGAGTAGTGCAGACGAACTCCAAGGAAACTCTATCCCGGATACGGAGTCGCCTTGATCGCACCACCACGACCCTAGCCAGACCCGACTCCACGCCCCCCAACCAAGCAGAAGATCTCCTAGAAACGTCGGTAGTAGAGCCGCAAACTGCTCGAATCAAAACGCCGATAAGATTTCACCTACAAAAACTACAACAAGCCCTTGCGGGGTTTAGTCAAAACCCTTTCGGGTGGGTGAGCGATTTCATGGAGCCAAAAAAAAAAAAAAAACTTTTCCTTTTTCTTTTTAATTCTAAATTCTAAACTTAAGTCGGATGAATCTGGTATGTGTCGGTCGGGTGTGACCGAACTTGAGAGTTCCACAACCACAAGTCGAACCAATCAACTCTTATTGTTATCGTTCCTTCCTGGCGACCATCGCCACCGTCGTCCTCGCCGCCATCTTCATCTCCACCGCCCACGCTATCTCCTCAACCTTCTGTCACCGCTACGTCCTCCCTTTTCCTTGTATCTTTCTCTCTCGTCCAAGTGCATTAAACCTCATCTCCGCCACCGAGAGAGTTTGCAAACTCGATTCTTTTTTCGAATCGCTAGGCGATAAGAGATATTCGGATTCAGTTTTCTTAGTCATGAAGCGTGGGTACCAGGAATCACCGTCCAGCTCTTCCGGCCCTCCTAAATCCAAATTCAAGTACAACACAGAGGGTATGTGTTTGTCTTTCTGAACTATTTGATTTCTTCCACGAAATTCTGGAGAATTGGAGTTAGTTACCTCAAATTCCTCTTTTGCTGCTTTGAGTCGTAGGGTTTTTTTTCCCCTCATGTTTATTGGACTAATAGAGGAATTAACAACGATTGAATTCAGTAAGAAGCCGGTAGGATTTGCTGAATTTGCGATTTGGCAGGCAAAATTTGGATTTGACAGTGTTAATTATATAATCCAATATGTTGAAGCCTGAAATTCTTCTATAGTAATGTCAAGCAAAACTTGAGCTGATATGCTGTCTGATTTCTATGGTTTCTTAATGTGCGTCAAGGTGATGCTCAAGTTTTGAAAGATGAGAATACAAAGATGTTTGTTCAGAAAGTGGCAGATCATTACAGTGCCAGGACAAATCAGAGTTTGGAAGAGCGTGAAGCAAGTCCAATCATCCATCTGAAGAAACTAAATAATTGGGTAAACCTTGTCAAACCGATGAAATTTGCTAGATTTAATTTGATTAATGAATTTGAGTTGGTTTTATAATAAACTCTTTTTTGGCAGATTAAAAGTGTTTTAATTCAGCTTTATGCTCGTTCAGGACATGTTGTTCTTGATCTTGCATGTGGAAAGGTTAATGTTTTTAAATGATGAGTTAATTCATGTATTATGTTTGTGAGGCATTGAAACTTATCTTTTTTGTTTCTAATGTCAGGGTGGGGATCTAATAAAGTGGGATAAGGCAAAGATTGGATATTACGTTGGCATTGACATTGCCGAAGGATCAGTATTGTTCAATTATCTTTTTATTTTGTTTATGTGTTGTCTTTGCTTTGTCCATTATCTAATTTGAAAGTTTGAAATTGGGTACACATTATGTATCACTTCACTTTGAATTTCTACTTTGATTAAGTAAACCGTCTGAAAATGGATAGAGGCATTGTTTCCTTCCTTTTTGTAGAAGGTACCATATGATAACCCCATGATTTATAATCAGAAAATTGATATATGTGTAGCATATCATGGATAATTGGTTCATATGTCAAGTCTGTTTATCATGCATATATCACTTCAATATCCCTACATCTGAATCTTAGCAATTATTTGCAGATAGAGGACTGTCGTACACGTTATAATGGGGATGGAGACCAACATCAACGCCGTAAGAAGTTCTCCTTTCCTGCTCGCCTTTTATGTGGAGATTGCTTTGAGGTATGTTAAGAGTAAAATGCTTCTGCAACAATTGTTTGTAATTTCAAAATCAGTTTAGTGATTAGCCTCTTTTCTGATAGATTTGCTGCATCTTTTATCCTCATCCTCCATTGTGGTATTGACTTGGTTTTCGTGACATGTTAAAAATGTGCAGGTTCGTCTAGATAAAGTATTGGCAGATGATGCACCTTTTGACATTGTTAGTTGCCAGGTTGTTTTCTTAAAGGAGGAATGCTTTTTCTTCTTCTTCTTTTTGAATCTTTCCGTACCTGATGTAGCAATATAAACTTCATGGTCATTTTAGATGCTTATTGGCCTCCATATCAATCAAATCCATATTCTATTAAACTTTCACTTTTATACTGGAAAGGCTATATGCGAGAATTTTATGTTGATTTATTTGTCCTATGTAATTTCAGTTTGCCATGCATTACTCATGGTCCACCGAGGCACGTGCTCGACGAGCTCTGGCTAATGTTTCAGCATTACTGCGTCCTGGTGGGGTGTTTATTGGGACAATGCCAGACGCTAATGTCATCATTAAAAAGTTGAGACAAGGTGTGCTCTAGAACTTACTCATCTGTTGTTCTTACTTCTTGATTATTCAATAGTTATGTTTGTGTTGTGATTCATACACCTTATGACATATCTAAACGGATTGGAGATTTCCAATGGTTTATGTTGTGATTCATACACCTTATGACATAGCTCTTCTATTTAGTTGTTTTGAGCATTTTGTCCATGTTGTAATGCTAAGTTATATGGGATCAGATTGTAGTTGGGAACTCTTGAGACTGCTGTTTGCATTGCAAGGGTTCTATGTTTATATAAAAAGAATTCTTAAGTACGATCTTTATGCGCAAAAGTTGATCTTGATCATCATTAACCAAAGTCATCACTTTAAACGTATATCTAGGGATGCCAATGTTATTGCAAGGTTAAAACCCACACATCCAGTCTTCGTGATAGACAGTAGTTGGGGTTTTTTGTGGGTTGTGCCAAACATAGTCCTCGTTCATCTATATGAATCTTTCACAAAATTGACTCTATTGCTTGCTTTCCATATACATAAACAACCTTAATCTATGCAGCAGCCCTCTTTCTTGACAAACTTGCCTCCTTCAGTTTCTAGTGCACCTCCTCACCCAACCACTCTGTGACACCTTTACTACAGGTTCAGGTGCAGAACCTCTGAGAAAGGAAACTTGATGAACAAATGCTATGGTGCTCAAAACTTTTTTTTAGACAGTTAATAGTTTGCTTTCTTGAGTAAGTCCTGATTCATGAGTAATCTCTTGTTAACGGGCTGCAGTGTTCTGTTGTTTCCTTTGCAGTGATCAGATAGATTTCAATTAGGTGTTCTTCTTACTGACAATTTATTAATAAGTAATAACCTTATTCCATGATAAGGTTGCTCATTCTTAAATGCCGTGATTTAATGGGTGGTCTTCTGCTTATAAGGAGTCTGAAGTTTAAAGGGATACTATTCAACAAAAAAGTTGTCATCTCTCTATATGTTGGTTGTTCATTAATCATTGGAATAAAGTAGACCTGTTTTGTAGCCAAGCACCTGATCAGTCTTTGGATCTTATGCGAGTAGTATCCAGTATAATAGACATTCTTAAGGTATTCTGTCCTAGAAAATGCACTTATGGTCTAGTTATTAGATCTAAGACTAATTATTTCATCATAATCAGCTCTGCTTTGTGTTAGCATTTTAAATGTTGGATATGGTAAATCAACTGTTTTCTTGTTGATGGCAGGCTGCCTCTTTACAATTTGAATTTTATTGCAGCTGAAGGTCTTGAATTTGGTAATAGTGTGTTCTGGATACAGTTTGACGATGACTTTACTGAAAAGGTGTTATCTTCTTTCTTGTACAATTACATTCTGTCTTCATACATCTGGTAATCTTAGAGTCACGCTTATGTCACTCATCATGTATCATTTGATTCAGAAATTCAGTGCATCACGGCCTTTTGGTATCAAGTACAAGTTCCACTTAGAGGTATATGTCTTCCCAAAACCTCTTGCAGATAACACTGATACTTATTATGTCTTGTTACACAGCACATAAGTGTTCTGTGTTAAAACCAAGCAAGACAATAAATGCACACTTCTCTGTTCTTATTGTAGTCCTGTACGGTTGATGCTTTTCAAAATTCACGTGTTCATTCTTTTACAGTGGTCAATATTGCCACCAAGTTGAAACCCACATTTTTCTTTTGTAGGATGCTGTTGATTGCCCTGAGTGGATTGTGTCTTTCCCCCTTTTTAAGACAATTGCTGAAGAGGTAAGGATTTCTCTCTTCCAGATATCTTTCCTTAATCTGTGTGTATTCATTTTACGTTTCTTCCTGTGAGAATGTCTAAATGACGGGGAATTTTTTTTCTGTTGTATGAAGCAATCTTGTATTCTTGTCTGTAAATTGGTAATGTAACTGATGTATGTTTTCTAAGCATGCGAAACAACACATGTTTTATAATCAGTCTTTGGAATTTACATGAATAGTATCCAGTAGAGTGGAAATTCCTAGGATATATGATCTACTTCTGTCCTTGAAAATGCACTGATATTCCCCGCTTTAAGTGGGATTACACTTAACTGATAAGCAAGGGTTAAGAGTTTTAAGATTACGAAGCAGTCATTTGGTCGGTAGGTTTCTTTAATTCTATTTCAGCCTTTCTTGGAGGGCAATTTTTTTTAGCAATTGACAATTCTAAATTTATACTTCTTCATCCTCCCAAGGTGAGATAAATGCCTACTAATAAATAGCCGGATGAAATGTACTGAGAGGACTAGAGGAGGAACATGGTTAGAATATGTAGGGTTGATGCATGAGGGGAAATCAGCAGCAAAAATGAATAAATAAAGAAGACTTTTTCAACAAATTCATTTGGAACAAATCTACAAATTACATTTTGAAAGAGAACTGAGGACATCCATTGAACAAAATAGAATTATTTTTGGAGTGGGGTTGAAGTCAATGTAAGCTCACCCAATAGAGTTTCAACTCTACAAAACACGGATATAAAAATTGGGATTTTAAAACTTAAAATCCTAGGGTTGAAGTTTGGTCTTTAAGAGGCAAGGTGTTAAGTAAGGCTACAAAACTTCGCAACAATTTCTCGTATAAACAGTTGAAATGTATAACTACAAAAGGTCAAGTTTTGTATCTTAATAAGAAGTAAATATAATCTTTCATGCTTTTAATCTTATTTGGTGGAAAGATTGCACCTCATTTTGGGACAATTTTGCAGAATGATTTGGAGTTGGTCTTTGTGAAAAATAATCACACGTTTGTTGATGAGTATATGAAGAAACCAGAATTTGTGGACCTTATGCGGCGCCTTGGTGCGTTGGGCGATGGAAATCAAGACCAAGGTAAGTCTACCTTTGTGATTAATTCGAGGCCAGTCACTTCAATAACTATTTTTTGGGGGGATTTTACTTGGCTAGTATGTATTCTTTGCCGTATTTTTGTGTTATTAGCAGTTTACTGAACTACCTCGTTTGTAGGCACAATCTCACAAGATGAATGGGAAGTAGCATATTTGTATCTTGCATTCGTCTTGAGAAAGGTAAGCTCAATGCTTTAGGGTAATGTCATTAGATATCGGTTCCCTTTTTGCCATATTTCTCTGCTTCTACTGCCAAATATCTTTCATTTTCCGTTTGCTTGTTCAGAAGGGCCAACCAGATCAAACACAGAGAAACAAGAGACGAGACAGAGGGAAGATGCATTTGGAAAAGGAGGATATACTGTTCGCTTAGCACTTGGAAGTCGTCATCTGGATTACCTGGATCTTTGTATCCACACCGATTCAATTTTGTAGCACCGTGAAATCTGACCTCTAAATGAGGGTGAAAGCTGATATAACACACTGAAGAATCAACCTTCCTTGCGTCCTAAATTATAAAGAGGCGAAATATTATTTGGGTTCCAAAGTGGCACCCTGCAACGAACTAGTTTTGCCCTTGTTGTAACTTGAATGCATTTTGTATTGATATTCATCAGCCTTTTTGTGATTCTACCCTCATTCCTCTGGAACATTTCTTGACAGAGAAAATCATAGGTTGGAAGGGTCTTGTAGCTCTCTACGGTACTTGGAAAAGAGTTTTTGTAATGAAAATTAAGGAAATAATTTAAGGGAAAACTAATTAAAATACCTCACCTTTGGGGGTATGGTAAAAATGTATCATCAACTTTCAAATGTAATAAAAATATCCCGATCTTTGAGGGTAGTGGTAATATATTATCACAAGTTTTTTCATGAGTCAAAAATGCTGACAAGGCAGCCTACGCTGATTTTTTACAAGGGTTTTCTTGAACATTGTCCTTAGGAAAAAAAAATAAAGAGTTGGATCGGGTTCATACCCAACGCCTTTTCCTCCCTCATATCTTCTTCCGTGGACCGTGATCGCCTCTTGAATTGTCTTCCAGGTAGCTCGTGGTTCCTCTTCAAAGTCAGTCTTCCTCCGTCATGGTCGACTATTTTGAGTTGTCTCTCTCACTTCTTCTTCTTCTTCCCCTTTGATTCGTTCACGGATTTGGGTGGGTAAGTTGTTTTCCCCTCTTCGGTGTTGTTTTTGGTTTAGTTTTGTTGTCGGTTTGGTGTTAGGAATAGTCGTGTTGTCTTAATTTGAGACAATTTTGACCAGATTAGTTGCTTGGTTGAATCAATTTCATTTTTTGTGTTTAATTTGTTATCGTTTTTTTTCCTAATGAAACCGATCAAGAAAACCCAAGTTTAGTGCTAATTTGTAAAAAAAACGGTTTCCACGTAGGTTGTCTTGTAAAAAGAATCCACGTAGGCTGTCGTGTCAGCATTTTTAACCCGTGGGAAAACACAGGGTAATATATTACACCGCCCTCAAAGGTCGGGATATTTTTATTACATTTGTAAGTTGAGGATATATTTTTACCATACCCACAAAGGTGGAGGTATTTTAATTAGTTTTCCCATAATTTAATCCTATTGGTTTATTCCAAAATCATTTCACCGATATTGTATTATTGAAACTGTGCTAGAAGAAGCCCATCGTCTGATGTTATTCATGCTTTTGATATGTGATCTTTTTTTTTTAGTTCAAGTTATAGATATGATATTTATTTTATCGGTCTCAACCGCATATTTTTAATAAAATAAAGCCTTAGATATGATATTTTTAATAATTTCATAATTGATTTTAAATCGGTCTATTTATTTCAAATTTTCTCTAATACTCTATCCAATCCAAAATACACGTCGTTTGACTTTTTAATACGTATTTTAAAGAGCTAAAAACTATATACTCCATAATATATTAACTTTATTTTTTTTTTATAGTTTAATAGTACTTATTACCAACAAATATTACAGTATGTTGTAAAAAAATAATTTTTAAAAAGTTGATATTTGATATAGTTTTTACCTTCTTAAAATACGTGTTGAAAAGTCAAACGACATATATTTTCATTATTTTGGATCGGAGATAGTATAAAAGACCAATGTAAAACATACGACCTACTGTATTACGTTGCAAGAACAATAAGGGTATGTTTGGATTCCCAAGTGTTTATGTTTATAAACACATTGAAAGTGTTTACAAACATAAACACTTTGAAAATGTTTATAAACATAAACACTTTGAAAGTGTTTGGCTCATACATTTAAACCGTATTTTAAATAACGTAAATTTTTAAATAAACTCGTTATAAATTGGGTCAATTTATCTCAAACTATTGTATAGAGTTGATAAATATATTTTAAATTTAATTTAATTTACTTACACAATTTACGATGTACTTTATTTTAAATTTACGTTATTTCAAATGCACTTCAGTTTCCAAACACTTTAAAAGTGAAATATAAACGATTGGAATCCAAACAGACCCTAAAATGGATAAATCATTACAGCAGTGATTTTTCCTCCGTTTGAATCTGAATTTGAATATGAATAGAAACTCAACAATTCAAAATTAGGCAGTTGCACATATTTCGAAATGAGCCAAAGACTAGAGCAGGTAAAACCCAACCCCAACCCAAAAATTCGACCCGGTCGACCTGGAACGGATTGTCTTGAACACCAACCCAATACGACCTATTTTGGACTCGAAATCCGAATAACCGATAACCGAAACTCACAAAAATCCGAATGAACCGAACCCGATTCAGCCGAAGCACATTAAGACCCGAACCCGTTATAACCGAAGCCCGAAATAACCCGAACGTATACATTCTAGTAAACAAAATGAATATTGAACTAATTGAAGAAAACTTGAGACAATCCAAACCTAAAATAACCGAAACCCGAGACAATCGAAAACCGAATGACCGAAACTCGATACAACCGAAACCCGAACCCGACCCAACCGAATGACCAAATTATTAGACATTACCCGAAATCCGAATGACCCAAAACCCGACTAACCGAACCTGAACCCGACCCGTCCGATTGGCACCTCTCTAATTTGTCCTTATCCATATTCCTAATTCCTTCTAAACATATTTACTCCGTATCAAACTAAAATAAAAAAAATTGAACCTAAATTAATAAATAAATAAATAAATAAATACGGAGTAAGCTAAATCATACGTGGCAGAATACATATCTTCCACGTCATCACCGTAAGACACTCCCTTTCCCGCTGCATTCTCATCTCCCTTAACCATTAAGATTCCCCTAAATTCGATCAATTTTCAATTTATTAATATACTCCGTAAAAGAAAGGGTTGAATTCGTCTGTCACTCTTCATTTCAATCCAGTTTCGATTCATCTCAATCGAAATCTCGACGGCATCAAATCAATGGGCGGAGGAGGAGCGATGAGGGCGGCAGTTAAGGCGGCCGGGGTCGGCCTACAGAACGCCGGCATCCGTGGCCTGCCGGAGAATTTCGCAACTCGGAAGGCCGTGCGCCCGCCGGCATCTGTCCTGTCTTCGGCGGTGGCCGCGGGCGATTCTAGAAAGCTCGAGATATCGGCTTCCTCTAAGCCGGATGCGGCGATCGCCTGGGAACTCGACGACTGGGAGCTCGCTGGCTACGACCTTGAGGAGAAGCCACGGCTTGTGTTTGGCCCCGTTCCTTCTCTCGAGGAGACCAAAGAGGCCGCTTCTGAACTCAGGGACGCTCTTGACATGTATGATTTTCGTCTGTTCTTGTTTTGATCCGATTCGGTGGATGATTGTTTCTTAATTTCGAATTGATGTTGTAGATAAGAATTCTAGTCCATGAATTGCCTCAATTTACAAATGTGTAATTTGGTGGATGAATCCATTCCTGTTCCAGTTCATCTTTTTTTCATCTTTTCCTGTTCTTTGATTTCGAGTTGATGCTGATGATCAAGATTCCCCAGTCCATGAATTGCTTCAATTTACAAATCTATGGTTTTATTTTCATTAACTGTGCTATATCAGTTGCCAACTCTGTTTCCTAAATGTTCAATGTTTGGGATTTTTGAAGAAAAATTGTACCATTTCCCCAATTTATTGGTAGACCTGTGTGAGATGATCCAAACTGAAGTCTTGAGCTTCATCCTGGTTGGTGTATCTATGATCTGACTTGATTCAAATGAACTGATACAACTATGATGATGTCTATTCAATTTGTGCTTGCCTTGTAAGATTGAGAAAGTGTCATAGGCAATGTTAAAAAACGCTTGGCGGATGCTTGGCGTTAGTGTAGGGGCAAGGGTCTAGGCGGGGTGTAGACGGATTTCATGGCGGATCAATGCAGTCTAGGCGGGTTTTGACAACCTTGACGGCCTTGGCGGCGGGTCGAGTTCAAGGGTTTAGGCGGGGGTCGGATCTTGAAGGGTTTTTTAGAACAGTGGTCATAGGCCAATGCAATACATTCCCATTTGGTGAGTTTTTTAAAACCCGAAGGTTTGTGTGCATCTTTTGGAAGTAAGAATATTTGAACAATGAGCATAACTTAGTAAGTCAGCATAATTTGTTTGATAGATCTGAAACTATTTGCCTTTGCTTTAACGTCTTGAGAGACATTTCACAGATTAAAATATTTTGTGTAAGTTTATGACTCTGTCAACTGAAATTGCAGATTGTATTTTAATCCATCGAATCCCACTGGGAGCTTTCATTCAGCCTCTGCTGTTGACGAGCATAGCGTGGTTTCAGAGTGCGAGTCAGAGAATTCAGTTGTTTCGTCAGTGCCAAATCACGCCTTTAAAGCATTCAAGCTATTTAAAGAAAATTCAGCTGCTCAGGTTTCACTTTTTCTTTAAATCATCTGCATTAATACTCAATATTGTTCCTCTCTTCCCTTCACTCCTTAGGAAAACAAAAACCCAAAAGGATAAGGAAGGTATAAACTCTTGGTTCTCCAAAAAAAAAAAAAAAAAAGGAATGAAGTGTTGAGACTCTTCCATATTGGTTAGATGGGATAAATCTTCTATTATATTATTATAGGAATTTATAGGTAATAAGGACTTAAGGAGAAGTCGTTTGGGACACATGTCATTCTCTTGAACATAGTAGTATTAACCAATAAAAAAATTCATCATCCTAATTAAGATGTGTTCCCAATTTTCTAGTTATATTTTGGAAAGATTTTACCAAATTTTGTGAGATTTCGTTAATAATTATATATCTAAAAAAATCTCGTCATGCACTTAATCAATACTTAGTATGTAGTATGTAAGATAATATAAATATATATATATTGACAATTTTTCTATCTTCAATCCGATTCTATCCATAATCCATAATTTATATATATATATAAATTATCTATTGCATGAGATATGAAAATTTCACAAAGTTAAAATAATAAGTTATCTAAGGTTTATATTATATATAATTAAATATCAAATCGTTTATACCTATAAAATTAAATAATCAATTATATTATCTAAGGTTTAACGTTTGGTTTATTTTAGAATCATAGAATTAGTAGAATGAGTATTAATATTGAATTTATTAAATTCAATAAAATAAAGAATATGTGTATATATTACAATAATTTTTTTTAAGTCTATGTTAATTACATAACAATTCAAAAGTATTGAAGAAATTAATTAGCTCATTGAACTAGTATTTATATCAAATTTGTTTAAATTTTTTTAAAAAAAAACGCACATAGTCCTGAACTTGTAATAGTAGTAAATATATAAGCAATGCAGTGCGTTCTTTGTTCCAGCATTCCCGATGCGGTGGTGTTCATAACATAAATTTATGTTTGGCTTAAGATGATCATTGCTGTTATTTCAGTATAACTGAATTTTGGACCTTTAATGTCATGTGTGTTTCAAGCTGTGAATTACTGAATTTGTAAAATTCCTTGCAAGACATAATAAAACCAGATCTGATGATTTTAAGATCTTATACTCCTTATATTCTATTTTGCTGATTTATTTTTTCTTTAGTTCTGTTGTTACCATGTGTGTTTGAATTTTCTCCATGTTCTAATTTGCCTACTTTCTTCAGAATGTTGTTGCTGCAATTGCTTCTGACCCCAATGTTTGGAACGCGGTCTTGGAAAATGATGCTCTCAAGGAGTTTCTGCAATCGGAGACTAAATGTAAGTATGGTGTCAAGACGTTTTTGTAACCAAGGACCATTTTTTATTCCTTTATTTAAATAAGTTGATATAGGGGCGACCGGGCGAGTATCGCTGTTATTACTAATTTTGTAAGAAAATATTATTTTATGCATATAAAAAGTCCAGATACAAAATATTTTGATACTAATTTTTTTTTAAATGTTAAAATTAATAAAGATAAAGATTCCAAGCTTCTGAAATCTAAAGGTTCTGTCATGTAAATCTTCAAAAAGATAAATTGTTACCAACTGCATTCATTTATTTTTATTTTCCTTAAAATAAGTTCACCCAATGTAGGCAAGGAAGTTGTGGAGCAAGAAGAGCCTCTTAACAGTTCTGCAGATTCTAGTGTTGTAGCAGATGCTGAAATTTCAGGGAGCTTCTTCACTGACTTTGCTGAGAATGTAAAAATTGCTGTTACTGGATGGGTGGACAACATGTCTGCTTTCTTCCAAGAATTGTTTGGGGATACAGATGTCAAAACCTCAACTGGACCAGCTAATTGGTCCGGCAGCTCAAACACAGTTTTCGGATCCCTTTTCGCACTGGCATCAATGGTGATAATGGTAGTGGTATTGAAGCGAGCTTAGGCATACTCGGATCTCGAATTCGCCGAAGCTGCTGTTGACACCTTCCTATCAGGTAATTATTCGACTCTTCGTACCTCGAAAGACAAAATAAGGCAGTCAAAGCAAGTGATGTCTAGTGTTGTGTGGTGAATTATTTGGACCGGGTACTCTTTTTCTATCTCATGTTAATCTGAAACATTTATGATGTCGTACAGTTGAAACTGGATTGTAGTTGAATGCGTATCTTGTGAACTCTTGGTTCATGTTATGAGATATCTGTATTTGTTTAGTTACCCCGGGCCTTAACTGTCATCTTTCCCACAAAAGTTTATTTACTCTAGTTGAATGCGCATCTTTTTCTTGCATTTTTTTTTTAATTTATCATTCTAATTTTACTTTGTTTCCTTTTATTATGGTTGTTTTTAGGGAAAATTGCAAAAAATAGCCTAACCTTTAGGGGTAGTTGCGCTTAATAGCCTAAACTATCAAAAATGCAGAAACTAGCCTCAAGTATTTAACTGGTTGCGGAAAATAGCCTCAAGCTATATTAAAATTCAAATAATTACCTTTAAATTCAAATTAATGATAAAAAAAAGTCTTAAGTTGTCATTAAATTCAAATTAATTACAAACCTTCTTCAAAATAATTTTTATTTAAAAAAATCATCACTTCTTATATAAAAAAAAGGCCTAAATAATTTTTATTCCTAAAATCTACCACTTCTCATAAATTTTTGTTCTCACTAATTCATTATTAGCTAAATTCATCATTAAATTAATTACAAAACTACCTTATACCATATAAATTGTGTAAATAAATAAATTTAAAAAAAATCTAAGTAATTGTGAATAGAAGTTATTAGATCAATTGTAAATAGAAGCTTAAGTATTTATTTACTTTTAATGATATGTAAATAATCTAATTAATTTTTTAGAATAATAAATTTAAATTATATTTATATGGTTTGAGATAGTTTTTATAATTAATTTAGCTATGAGTTTAGATAACAACAATTAAGTGTAACCTTTTTTTTATATAAGAAGTGATGATTTTTTTAAATAAAATTGTTTTGGAGAAGGTTTGTAATTAATTTGAATTTAATGACAACTTAAGATTTTTTTTTATCATTAATTTGAATTTAAAGGTAAATATTTGAATTTTAATGTAGCTTGAGGCTATTTTCCGCAACCAGTTAAATACTTAAGGCTATTTTCTGCATTTTTTATAGTTCAGGCTATTGAGCGCAACTACCCCTAAAGGTTAGGCTATTTTTTGCAATTTTCCCTTGTTTTTAAGTTTTAAGTCTCAACTTAGCGCGTGTTTGAGAGATGTAGATTTTTAAGAGATGGATATTGTTTTTGTAGATTAGGTAGTTTATGGAGATGGAGATCTTTTTTTGTAAATAACCTTGGTATGGTGTTTGGTGTGTATGAGATGTGGAATGATTATTTGATAAAGAAACGACAAAAATACCCTTCATCTACTACCCTCCCACTAGACTACTCCACCCCACGACGATGAAAATTCAACCGATTCTAGCAAAATCGAGCTCATCTTCTCAAGCCGATGATGCCTTTCCCGATGTAGATTCAAATGATTGATTCTTCGACGATGGGAGAACCAGATCTAGAAGCCGAGTTGGCCAAGCCTGCGTTCAAGTCGCGGTTGCGGCGACTTTTCCATCGCCAATTCCCAGGCGTCCTCCATGTCTCCTCTCTCGGAAAGTCGTTCACCATTGGATGCGAAGCACACCGAGTCGCATCCACTGCCAATTTCAAAGCATCACCGTTTGTCTGGTCAAGATGTCCATAATTTCATCGCAGAAAGCAACGACAAAGCGTCGTGGAGAAGAGGGGAGACCGGCGGTCGGACACTGGCGTAGACGAGTTGAGAGCCTCGTGGAGAAGAGGACGAGGAGAGTCGAGATTGGGGCAAAGGGCAAATTGGGGGATATCGCCCACAATCACCTATAATCTGGGGCTCCCAAGATTGTGATGTTCCCCGAAAGTAATCGCCCACCATCACTAAAATCTCCATCACCCGCGCGCCACAATCTCCAGCCAAACACCCTTGCGATGCGATTTTTTTTGTGTTCGACTGGACAATTTGGTTATCGTGTTTTATTTTGCACCGTTTTTATTTTTCGTTATAGGTTTGACGGCATTCGAAGTTTGATTATCGTGTTTTATTTTCTACCATTTTTATTTTTCGTTATAAGTTTTTCAGACATCGAATTATTAATTACTGTAATCATTTACTCCGTACCCTAAAAAAAAAAATTGTATAAAAAGGTGGGTCCGCCGTGGGGCCAGTTTGTGATATCATCCTACAGGCACAGCTGACAGCCTAGCGTTTTCTTCCTCCACCCTCCAACTTGAACCACACCCCCTGCTCGAACCTCTTCTTCTCCACAAACCCTCCACCCTCCACCCTCCGAGAGGCGCCTCTCCTCTTCAGACGCTCTTTCCTTTTCGGTGGTAATTTTCGCTGTAATTCACTGAAGGGGTTTGATTTGCGGAAGTGAGAGCCATAAAGATCCGTACTTTGGTTGGGTAGTCACTACATAGTCCCAATTTCTGCATCTAGGGTTTCGCGTGGGTGTTTCAGGGTGGGGGCGTCTGTTGAGATGATTGTGGAGCGGCGACGAGTGCGATCTCATATTAGGGAGATCTAGGAAGGCACGAGTCGGGTCGGGGTGGTGTCGGAGGAAGTCCTGGTTGTCGAAAAATGTCTAAGGAATCGGATGCCGATTCGAATGGATGGGTCAGTGCAAGAGGGGTGGTGATCAAGACTGTATTGTTACTTGGGGGAGCTCTCCTCCTTAAGAAACTTACCAAGACCACCACCCGGTGGGATCATGCTAGTTTCGTCACCCAATCCCTTACCGGCGAGAAGGTGATGGTTGTTTGATGGCGATTCTCGTGGTGTTTGGTTGATGATTGTTCTGACTACACTCTATTTTGGCTTTTGGAGTGCAGAATTCTAGAGACCAGGCAGCTAAAGACCCTAGCAATTACTTTAACCTTAGGTATTGATGCTTTCCTTTTCATTTCATTTGCTGGCATTGAAGTTTCATTTATTGTGTGATAAATAGTCAATCTATGAGAATGGAATGGCAGTGGTTTAAGTTGTCATATCTGATGAGTTAGGGGGAAATGAGTAACATGTGTCTCAGTCATACAAGTTCTTCTCTCTTGCTTCAATTATGTATTCATATTCATACTCTTTATCTGTATTTTTTTTAAACAATGAGAGACCTTAATGAAATATAGTACGATGTAAACTTGTGCTTCTCATTTGGAGTCATTTCCCTTTCACACCCCATTAAAGAATAAGTGCTAGTAATTGCTTCAGATAGGTCTATTTCATTTCATCTGCAGGTTGTTTCTTTATGTATATCTTATCCATTTCATTCAATTAGGTTTGTAAGGAAGCCTTGGTGTTTTTAACATTTGGTATTAATAGTTGGATGTAAACAGTTCAGGATTTTCGCCGAGCCTTATGTTGCATTTGTAAAATTACACTTGAGAATGATTAGTCCACTATAATTTATGCTGTGAATGGTTGATACAACGTCCTCTTTGGTTCCCAGTAGTCACTGCAATTTAAATTTCTTAGCAGTGGACTTCCTAAACTTGTTAACTCCGTTATGAGGTGATAGTATCTCCCTAATGGGAAATGAAGAGCATACAAACTTTTTGGAGGTATGTTGAAGTGAAAGTGTTCATATGAGTGAATTTAGTCTGTGACAATCTTTTTACTGTTTTTTCTAATCTTTTCTGTGGGGCTTGTTCTATTTGAACATAAAGATGTGTCAGATTATATCCTTCATCATTAAAATTTTGAAGTATCTTTTCATGGCCTCATTATTGCCAAGTTCTTTCCAAGTTCTTTCATAATATGAAGAACTGAAGTATTCAAAATATGATTGAGCCCTATCTCTTTTTCATGGCCTCGGTATTGCCAAGTTCTTTTCCAATATGAAGAACTGAAGTCTTGAAAATATGATTGAGGCAGATCTCTTGATGATTTTCCTTCCTGCATGATGTAGAGTTTCCGTTACTCCTTAGATTTGTTGTTTTATGCAACCTCTTTATTGCAGAATGGTTACATGCCCTGCAGCAGAGATGGTCGATGGCTCTAAAGTTCTTTATTATGAACAGGTATGTGAAGTTACCCAACATGTGTTTATTTGTTTCTCATTTCAAACTCATTTAGGGTAAAAGAAATCCTTGTTTGTTGTCAGGCATTCTGGAGAACACCTCAGAAACCATTTCGGCAGGTATCCCCTAAATAAGATCATAATTTTCTGCGAGTGACTGTATCTATTTTGTTGAAACTCTTACTTGCATATATAACTGTACATGATCATGATTAAGCTTCTCTGTTGTATTTGGTTTTATCCACATTTTCAAGACTATCATGCATATTTGTTGTTGTTATAGTTATAATACAACTGCTTTATTATTGTAGAGATTTTTTATGGTGAAACCTTGCCCAAAGGAGATGAACTGTGACGTGGAGGTGGGTCTCTTAGATTCTCATGAGCTTCTCAATGGTTCTTACTAAGCTTTATTTGAATATGTTGTATCTGTTCTGTCCTCTTAGTCATCCCATTGACTCTTTTCTATACTGAAACATTTTGTAGTTCTGCTGTTGGGATTCCCATCACTGAAGCTGATGTGTTACTATATTAGATTGCCATTAATATCCTCATCAAATGATATTTTCAGTGGAATACAATTTGTGGAAGACTTTCCAATTTTATTTTCCTTCATCTTGAAATAAAATGGAGCATCTTGGAATTAACATATAGGGGGGCACTATATATTTTCTTATCTTATCCTTCCACTTTTCCCTCAAATCTTCAGGGAACTTGTATAATCAGTCCAAAATCTATAATTGATAGATTTCTCAGCATCATAGCATGGCAATTAGACTTGGTAGAAACATTGTTCATTTGCTTGGTGAACTTATGTCTCACCTGTTTTGGAGATTGCGCATTTTCACCAACTTCCGTTTTTATTTGTTTGCAGGTTAGTACATATGCCATCAGAGACATGGAGGAGTATAGGAACTTCTGTGATCGGCCAAAGGATCAACGTCCTCCTCCTGATGAAGTAATTGGGGTGAGTCTACCTGTTTCGTAATGTCTTGTGTTAGTAACATTGATTGGTTGAACAATTCAATGAAACCTCATAACTTGTTCACGGATCAGTTTCTGGCATCATTTCATATGTTGGCATGATTTCATATCTGTCTAGACCCAACTTGACTTGAACATCGAGTAGTAATCTAATCAAAACCCAAATGATCCAACCTTGAACTAGCTAGCATAGAAGATGACAAGCTTAGAAGATGGCAATCATCCTTTTTGTATATAGTATACAAGTTACTTAAATCTTTCTATATCTAATACATAATAACAAAGCAAGATGCACTTGTGCCACATGGGGATCTCTTCTTAAACCATTTTGTTCTCATTCAAAATGGATATAGAACAACAACAACATTTCCACTTTATCCCACTTAGGGAGGGTTTGGGGGCCCAAGTGGTATCCACCCTTTCCCCGACTACATTGAGAGTGTGTTTTCGGGTGGCCCAAGCAAAAAAACAAAAAAAACACACATAAATAGGTATGATGAATGACAAAGCAAAGGGATTGGTAAAAGATAAATAGTGTGAGAACGGGGACGGAGAAAGGATGTGCTCTTTGCCACTCCTCTTATGCCCAATCCATCCCTATCTTACATGCTCCTCCACGGCATCTTATCCCTAACCATGTTTTCATTAAGGTTCATAAGTAAAGTCTTGTTTAATCACCTCCCTTCAACTCTTCTTTGATCTCCCGTTACTACATCGAACTCTTTCAATATCCAAACTTGTCGCATCTACGCACTACCGCCCTTGGATCTCTCTTCTGCACACGACAAAACCAACGAAGTCTTGAGCTTACTCCTACCTTCTAGTAAAACCACTCATCCATTTCATCCTCATCTTTTCCTCCATGAGCTTTTGGTCTTATCCCTTTGTGGTCGCCCAATACTCATTCCAATACAACATGGCAGGCTTAACTACCACTTTGCAGAATTTTCCCTTGATGCATGTTCCTAGTACACAATGTATATTTTATACGTAAAATCTCTTATACGTTTTTTAGAATGTCTTTATATATCTAAAATCATTTAAATCAAATAATAATTTCTCGATCCATTATACATAGATATATTGACTTTCAGGAAAAGATTTGTCTAAAGCTATATTTTTATACTTTGTAGGGAAAAATCTTTGTATGGGTTGGGGAAAAAATCTGATTTATGAAATCTTTATTAAAAATTCAAGCTTCGTGAAAACATAAATATTTTTTTTTGCAAGTGATGGTAATGGTTGACTCTTGCAAGCTACGAGTTCTCTTCTAGTCTTTATATTTTGGTCACCGGTTTCACATAACCCTGTAACGATTCATATATTTACGGGTCTTGTTTAGGTGAAAACAATAGATATTCTTTCCTCACCATGTTGTCCTATATATCCTATCCTATATTTTTGGGATTTGCCACCTCCCATGTTTGTGAAATTTCGTAGCTGTGTTTTATGGGAGAAAGACTCGTGGAAAGTTTTGCTTTTGATGATCAATATGTTGAATGTTTTCACATTTTAAAAAATTTGTTTTCATCACCTTTTTCTGCCCTTTGATTTTTTTTATTTTTGTATGTGAGGAAGGACTTTCAATCAAGACTGCCATTGCACTCATCAGTATTTATTTTTATTTATATTTTAAAGAACAAAAGAAAGAGGACATCTAAAGCAAGTTTCAAAATGATGGGCCTCTATTAATTCACCATTTTTAGCGCCAGGTATCTGCAAATGCCTAACTTTCATTCAAGACTGCCATTGCACTCATGAGTGGTTATTTTTTATATATACTGTAACGAACAAAAGAAAGAGGACATCTAAAGCAAGTTTCAAAATGATGTGCTTGTCTCTACTATAATTCAATATTTTAGTGTCTAGTAGTAGTATCTGCAAATGCCTAAAATAATGTATAAATGGATCCTATTATATTCGCTTGGGAAAATGAAATCCTCTGTTGCATGCTTCAAAATTTTGCATCTCATAGATGTTTTTCAAGTGTGATTCTTCATGGGACTAGTATCCTCCTTTGGCTATACAATGTACAGGACATTGCAGAGCATCTGGCTACCATTCACCTAAGACGTTGTGATCGTGGAAAAAGATGTCTGTACGAGGGCTCAACTCCCCCTGGAGGATTCCCTAATTTTTGGGTATATTTCACCTTTTTCAGCAGGAAATGGATTTCATGAAACTGAACTATTTTTACATCTTGTTCTGACCACTGACCCTCATTTGTTCTGTGACAGAATGGTGCGACATATTATACGTCTGAGATGGCTGTCTTGAAGAATAATGTGATACATGCCTGGGATAGGGGATATGATGATGATGGAAACCAAGTAAGCCATCGTTATCAAGTAACGGGAGGAATTTCCCCAAAGTTGCATGCTTTGTGATCTGCTAGGGAACTTTCTGCTAAGAGGGATTAGGGGAACTTGAGAGGATGAAATCCTTCTCATCTTAGTAAAGTCGAAGGAAAATGAGAGAACTTCTGAGTTTGTTTCCCCGTTATCATACCTAAATTTCTTACAGTGCTTATGAAAGACGCATTTTGATGGTGAAAACTTATTTTTTTGCAACAGGTCTGGGGAGCAAAAGAAGGTCCATATGAATTCAAGCCTGCACCAGCTTCCAGTTTTGATGAGATGAATTCGCAGTTAAAGTTGTCCCCCCTCCTTGCCTTTAAGAACAAGATAGATGGTCACTTTGTATTGCAGGATAACTTGCCGTAGTTCAGTCATAAATAATGTACAAATTCAGAGCATATAGTTATGTGTTTATTGGACTCCAATTGGCAATGTACAGCAACTGGCTATCACTTGCCTGAATCGAACAAGTAGTTTTTATGCAGAAGTAAAAACTGTCACCAATTCAGATCAACTGTAAATGGTTCCAATTGGTGATATATTATACGGAGTATATAGTTCAGATCATCTCGATGTTTCTTGAAATATGCCAGCCACATGTGGATCGTCACCTGTCTTAAGATGAGTGGACTATCTGGAAAATACAATTTTCTCGACCGTCAATCTCGTGCCACTTGTACATGGCCATTTTTGGTTACGAGGAGTGTATAGTGTTGGACAATGGACATAAATAATATAATGCCTAGAGTTGGTGGTTTTAAGATTTCTCTTAAACTTCTCCATCTCAGATGAAAAGTCTAAGGATATCCTAAATGTGATTTTAAGGAGCACTAACTGCATTGAGAGGTGGAGGAGGAGATGAGGCACATACACACGTGCTCGTCGGCCGTCCGACTCGGCTCGGCAGAAGATATTACAGATAGACTTGTAAATGTTTATCCGCGAATATCTATTTTCACTTAAAAAAATATCTTTTGTGAAAACTTATCTTTTCGGTTTTGGATAGTCATGATCCTTTGAAGTATAGTGAAACCTTCTCCTGCATATCTTTGCTTGCGGTCGAAGGATGGAATTTCTGCAATTATAAAAGGGGATTGCATGCTAAGGTTTTAAACACACAACGAAAACAATCGCTTCTCTTCCTCTCCTACCATTTTCCCGTTCTGAGCACCTGTTCCAATTCCATCTTCTCTCCCTCGGGTAAAAGGGGCGAAACATTGATAAAGGACTAGTGTAGCTCATTGATAACATGGTGAATGTTTAGCGACTCTCCAATTCCTCTCATAGCTCGATTATCCGCAACTAAACAACATACCACACGGCTAAACAATCGAAAATCACCACCATATACAGATCAACCGAAAATCACTTCTAACAATCATTATAGACAAGTTTTTTTTAGATAAAAGCATACAAAATCCATCCCAAATCCATGAATTTGAAAATTAAACTCTTAAATCGTGATGAAAATAGATTGGACGCGCATATTGAGGAAGACACCTCAATCTTCAGAAGATTGCCTATTATGATATCTTTTCGAATGCAGTCATGACAGAGGCGATTTTCGAGCCGTTGAAGGCCATTTCATGGCTAAAATTAGGGTTTTACTTTTTTTGGACTTTTCGTAAAATTGCCCTATTTTATCTTTTATTCTTTTGCAAGTAGTGTTTCATTAGGTTTCTTCTTTTTAATAACATATAGCCCTTATTATCATATTATTCAGAGACCTCTCTCTTTTTAGTGCATTCTAGTTTATCGATTTTAAGATTTTCGTCGTTTGTGAAACTCTTTGTTGAGAACTCACGCTTGCGTGTTTTCATAGCTTCATACTATGTCAAATTGTCAATTATTATCAGATCAGATTTCTCATTTGATTTCATTTGAAGCACGATAAGAGATGAACATCTTAATTACCAAGGCACGCATTCAAGAGCTTTATGTTGCCTTTACCATGACTCTTAATGGAATGGGTAATCGATTAGCGACATTGCTTGTCGGCAATAATAAAAAGGTGGTACTCACAACAAGGGTGGCATTGGCAACGACGATGCCTGCAACTAGCCGCAAGCGGGCGACGACGCAAATCATCGAGGCATAGGAGATTCTAGTTTGGAGGAGGAAGATGTCCTTGAAGAGGATCCGATGGAGGAGCAAGGTAATCTACAGAACCACCATGATTTCCGGGTCAAGACCGATATCCCACGGATTTTATGGGTTTGAAGACCGATATGACAAATATTGAAACTTGATAAGGAAACTGCTTATGATAAAGTTCGTAAATTTCTCTTTTAGAATTTTTTAAGGAAAATTCGCATTTTTAATAGAATTTTTAAGGAAATATAATAACATTTAGTAAATAAGTATATTATTATATCTAAAAATCATAGTCTTTTGTTTTGTTATATCAAGAGATTGTCGTATTAGTCATACTCATATACTACTTAAAGTTCGTAAATTTCTCTTTTAGTGAAAAATAAAATACGAATCTATTTATTGAATATTAGGTGTCAAACTTACATTTTTATGATGGTTATGGAACTACTTGCTAGAACCTTGCGATATGAATCCAACCTACCTATACCAATATTAGGTGTCAAACTTGCCCCAAGAGGCACATTGATCACTTTCCTTACCTTTGCAGACGATACCCTGATTCGTGCGCAACTCTCACATCAAGCTTTGAACAAAATCAAACAAATTCTACAAGACTTTTCTAAACTCTTAGGTCTTACCATTAACTACACTAAAAGCTCTTTACAAGTATCTAACAATATTTCCCTCTTAGAGGTTGCTTCCCTTGCTAACAAGCTGAATGTCCCCTTAACGAAAAATTTGGAAAAATACATTGGAATTTCAATCATTTGTGACATAGTTAATATCAGACTTACCAGTGTATTTGATGATGCCTTAAAACTATATTAAAAAACAACTTACCAAATGATAGACTTCCTCCCTCTCTCAAGTAAGAAGATCGGTTCTAATCCAAACAAATTTGAACTCTAAAACAAACTATCTCATGCAAACTCTTCCCCCAAAGGGTGTATGAGAACAAATCGATAAAATCAACAAAACGTTTGGAACAAACTTCAATCTGAAAAATATCATCCTCTAATCACTAGGAACACCTATGTACCCCTAAAGTACATGGTGGATCTTGGATTTAAAAAGGCGGAAGACATTAATACATACTTCCAAATGAAACTGTTATGGAAAATCTGTACTAATCCGCATAACATCTGAGTTAGGGTAGTCAAAGAAAAAAATACCCGCGACGAGACATCACGATGACCAAGAGCAAACACAGCATGTCATACAATTTGGTAGACTACTAAACATTAGAGATAAATTTCACAAAAGGCTTGCTCTGGCTAATTGGTAATGGTGAGTTTATTAATGTTTGACATGATCAGTGGGTTGGTTTTCATACTTTCGAGTGCTTCTTAGCACACAATGACATTAATTTAAAAGTTTCAGAGATCTTTTAGATTACAAAAAAAATTGGAAAGTCAATAAACTCAACACTTTGTTATTGGACAACTTAGTCCATAAAATTATACTCCCTCCGTTAATTAAAACATGTCGTTTTATAATGTAAATATTGTTAAGAAAAACATGATATTTTAGGTATTTTGTCATAAATTTTACAAAATTGCCCTTGTAATGATTATATTTGTGTTATTTGTAGTTTTTAAGAAAGTAAAAAATAGAGTAATAATTGTAACGGTCCGGGATTATGATTCATGGGTTACGCTTCGAGGGATGAAACCCCTGGTTGACATCTTGCGCCCCGAGTACAGGTTGAAGATTTGAAATCAACAATTGCGCTTTAAAGGTGGGATTTCACACCCAAAAACCAGGAGGGGTCGTTGGAATCCCCGGGGTAAGTCCCTTCACTTGCCTTATGGCCTAACTCGTAAAATCCATTTATCATACAAACTAGGAAGGTTTCCAAAATCATACATAGGGTTGCCACGACAGAGCTGGGTCAAAACATGATTCAAACATTCAAATCCAAACCGTTATTAATTTAGTGAAGTCAGAATCTCAACTCTATCTTTTCGTCATGTCAAAACCTCGCGGTCATGGAGCCAAATCAGCATCAGTAGTAGTAACATAACAGATACCTACAAAAATTGATAGTGGACGGGATCAGATGATGCCCACTTTGGCTCTGTCCCCACAATAAGTACACACATACTGATATACGCTATGTTATCATGCTTCTAGATGCAAGGCGGGAATATTAACACACTAGCATGTTCCTAATTCGCAAGTGCATAATAATAATTAAGGCCTTAGCACATACTACCAAATGGTATATCTCTCTTTCTAACTACCGCCCCCTTCCCGATAAGGTGGAGATTGGTCAGCTCGTGAATGCATTCCGTTCCATTTATAGGGTCAAGACCGTTGTGGTGCCCAACCCCATATAGCGTGCTTTTTCAGTTATCATGAACGTGGTCTTATAAAGAGAAAATAAGAGTACGTAATGCAGATAATAAATACAGTATGGTAGTAAAGTGTTGCCATGACTCGAACAACTCAGGACGAGACCCGATGAGACTGTGCCATCCTATGACCCTAGCAAAGACTCTAGATACTTCACAGATAACAACTGTTATGTTTACTTATGCGTACAAAAATAAAATGCTTAATGGTCAATCCAACCTAGCATGATACTACATGACATGCTGGTCATGAATGCAAGCACCTAGTATATCATGCATGTAAAGTAGGGCGGTCTATTCAATCTGAGTAGGCTCTAAAGAGACTTACTTGGCTATGCAAAACATCATAATAGAGGATCCGACACACATCAATCATAATCACAAAATATCACCTAGATACATATCATAGCACATATATAGGTCTATAGCTAATCACTCAATCATTCACGTGCAAAAATCAAAATGCAAACTTTTAAGCACCAAAGACATTTTGAGAATGTTGGAAAAATCTTTAGTAGTAGAGCTGGCTTCTGAAATGTTTTTGATGATTATAGTGCCCTGGTGCATTTAGATACAGTATTTGTGAGCAATTGTTCCTGATACCAATATTTTCATTCTTTTCTTAATCTTAGGTTGTTGGATTTGAGGGAGATGTGAGAAAGCAAGTTGATGCAAAGATAGTTGTGCAATCAACCTTCAACCATTTTGGTAGGCTTGCCATTCTTGTCGATCAATGCTACAACTCAAAATTTTCTTGTCCATGCAGAAGATTTGACAACCAATGATTTTCATACAGGTGGGTCTTTATACTGTTACTCTTTCAGTAAATGTTCTTTCTTGTGTAACCTAAGTAATTTATGCATCCAATCTTGAAAATATAGTAGACCGGCCGGTAAAAATTTAGTTTACATGTCATTTTTTTTATTTTTTTTATTTCTAAATTAATCTTGAAAATATAGTAGTCACCACCTGCTTTAGTCCCGTATTAGTAATAAGTTAGGATTAAGCATGGCCAAGGATTCTTTTTAGAAGATACCCATCTCATAACTATGACTGGATGGTGCTAAAAGAGTAAGTCAGTGAAATATATATTTGCTTGATGGTTATGGAGCATTATGGCTTATTGACTAGTTTAACCGTAGTTGACATATTTTAGGAGATACCCATCCGATGGCATGAAGAAAATTGTCGAGAATCAAGATGGGGTTATGTGTGTCGCTCTAGATATCTAGAGGATTAAGTGTTGTTGTAAAGGGTGGCCAAGGAAGACTTGGAGGGGAGTAATGTACACTCTTTGGTCTCTACTTGTGCATTGGATATGTATTTTTCTATTTTCATTAATAACTAATGGTCCTTATTCTTTGTTTATTGCTTGCTAGCTAGGTGATAACATGTTTTTAACTTCGCTTGTGTTTTGTTACACAACCGGTCCCAAGCCTGGAAAAAAGGAGGAGGGGAGACATGTTAGGTGGTATTTCATGTTATTAGATTCTTAAATTTCATCACAAATGTGCCACCAATAAAAATGTCACCAATAAAGTGTACTCAAATTTTATGCTCATATGTTATCAATTGTATATATATATATAGAGAGAGAGGATATATCATATGAGAACAACCCTTAAAATGTATCATGAGAACAAATCTCATCCATTGATTTAGGGAAATTGGATGGCTGAGATTATTCAATAATATTAATTAATTTAAAAAGAAAAAAAAACAAAACACAAAAACATCCCTATATAGGCGCGTGTAAACCCACACATTCCCAACCGACGAATTCCGACGGCGATGGCGATGGCGTTGTCGGAGTATCGAGAAGTCCGACGGCGATGGCGGGTGAAGAAGGCGACGACATATATATATATATATATATATATATATATATATATATATATATATATATATATATATATATATATATATATATATATATATATATATATATATATATATGTCTTCAACATACAATGTCATCACAACTGATTGAGATCAAAGATGTGTGATCACAAATGTTATCAATGAATAAAAATATAATAAAAATGTCATCAATTGTATAAAAATATAATAAAAATATCACCGCAAATGCTTGCATCGATCAATGAAGTATAATCACAAATGTGTCATCAATAAATAAAAGATATCAAGAAAATTGTCATCAATACAAAAAAATGTCTTCAATGAAGTGTAATTACATTTTAAGCTTATATGTCAATGTCATTGTATAAAAATGTCATCAACAAAAAAAAGTCATCACAAATGATTGAGATCAATGAAGTGAAATGTGTCATTAATGAAAAAAAGTGGAATCAATAAAAACATAGCATCAATATATTAGTATTATAATTGTACAAATATGTCATCAATTTTTTTTAATAAAAAAGTGTCATTGATATATAATAACCTAGTACTAAAATCTTCTCCCAGCTATCGGCTACTCAGAAATTGACACTAGCGTTTTCCTTATGAGGGATTTGGTCTATGAGGAACTAAATTCTTTTCGAAAATCATGATGTCAGAAATATGGAACAATGGATGAAGATCATTACACAATATAGGTTTATCATGAATAAAGCTTTAGATTATGATCTAGAGAACGATGAGGCTGCATCTATACACCACAAACCTCAAAACAGATCAAGACACCGGAAAAAAGTTAAATGGAAGAAACCGCCCGAGGGATTCATGAAGCTAAATTTTGAAGGAGCCAAGGTCGTGTCTGGGCAGGCTGCGGCTGGTTTGTTATCCACGATAGCCGTGGTAGAGTGGTGTGCTGCGGTGCGCATGAACTTGGGAGCGCTTCTTCGATCCAAGCCGAGTGTCTCGGTCTTTACGCTGTCCTTCTTTTTGTTGTGAGGATGGCGTCTCTCGCCTCATGGTGGAGGGAGACTGTCTGACCGTTGTCAACGCCCTGCACGGGATTGGTACTTGCCCGTGGACTATTGAGATGGTGATTACCAATGTTCTTGGTCTCAACAGATCCTTCGAGGCCATCATTTTCTCCCACACATTACGAGAAGACAACCATGCCGCTGGCAGATTGGCGCACGTTGGTTTGACCTCCTCCTTCTCCGTTGAGTGGTGCCCAACTGAGATTGAGGATCTAGTCCGTAAGGACGCAATTGAGCAGTGGTTCAACCGAGGTTGACTACCCCCAAACTTTCGTCTTGTATAAAAAAAAGAAAAAAAAAAAGAAAAGTGGCATCAAAGTAATCCAAAAAATGTCATCAAGGTTTAAAAAAAGTGGCACTCAAAAGTGTCATTAAACCATTTCATTAGAAAAATGACATCAAATTGAAAATAAAATGTCAAAAAAATGGCATCAAAACGCTACTTTGAAAAAATGACAATACGGTAAAAAATGACATAAAAAAGTGGCATCACAACAAATTAGTCAATGGCTAACGTTGACCGGTAAATGGTCAACTATTGACCGATCGCCGGTCAAATAGTTGACCATTGACCATTATTACACTAGTTGGACGGGGTACATCTCCACCTAGAATGGCTTACACAACTCTTCAACATTATTCTCAGAACAACAAAGATGTCAGAAGAATGGAGCCGAAGCAAGTTAATTCCTTTATACTAGAACAAGGGTGATGTGCAGCAATGCGGGAACTACAGAGGTATTAAACTCCTTAGCCACACAATGAAGATATGAGAGAGATTTATTGAGCTGAGGTTGCGAAGGAGTGTTTGTGTGTCCGAGAACCGGTTCGGTTTTATGCCAGGGCGATCGACTATAAAAGCCTTACACTTAATGAGACGTTTGGTGGAGAAATACAGGGAAAGGAAGAGAAATCTTCACGTGGTTTTTATTGATTTGGAGAAAGCCTACGACAAAGTGCCGAGATAGCTCATTTGGGAGTGTTTGCAAGCTAAGGGTGGTCCAGGATCATACACCAAGATCATCAAAGACTTGTACGAGTGTGCGTTGACTAGTGTTGCCACCTCTGTAGGGGACACTGAGTTCTTCCCAGTGAGGGTAAGGCTTCATCAAGGTTCGACCCTTAGTCCTTTCCTTTTCACTTTGGTCATGGACATAGTGTCAGGGCCTATCTAAGAGGAGGTTCCATGGTGTATGCTCTTTGCGGATGACATTGTGTTAGTGGATGAGACGAGAACTGGGTGAGCATGAAGTTAGAGAGGTGGAGAGAGACGTTGGAAGGCAAGGGCTTGAGGCTAAGTAGATCAAAGACGGAATATGTGGAGTTCAGATTGGGAGGAGAGGAAAACGTAGATCAAGACGTAATGTTGGGTGAGGATGTTGTCTCGCGAAATGACAGCTTCAAGTACTTAGGGCCGGTGATGCATAGTGATGATGGTGTGGACATAGATATCAGACATCAGATTCAAAGGGGATGGCAGAAGTGGAGGGCGGCATCAAGGGTCTTATGCAATAGGAGAGTGCCCCCAAAGCTCAAGGGAAAATTCTACAAAGTGGTAGTTAGACCTGCTATGTTGTATGAGGCTGAGTGTTGGGAAACTACGAAGGCACAGGAGCAGAGACTTATGGTGGCAGAGATGAGGATGATCAGATGGATGAGGGGTTTTACTAGACTTGATATGATCAGAAACGAAGTTATCTGCGACAAAGTGGGAGTATGTAGTATTCGGGATAAGTTACGGGAGTCAAGGCTTCGTTTGGTTTGGTCATGTGTAAAGAAGAGAGCCGAGCGCGCCAGTTCGTAGGTGTGACAGTTTGGAGATCGATAGAGTAAGACGGAGCAAAGGGAGACCGAAGAAGAGTTGGAGGGAGGTGATAAGACAAGATCGTGCCCTTCTAAACCTTACCGAGATCATGGTTATGGATAGAGCACATTGGAGAAGAGTCATCCACGTCGGAGAGGGTTAGACTGGGACTCATATGAGTGACAAAGACCATATCTCCCGTTCGCACACCATGTCATCATCTTTTTAGTTTCGTTTGTTTCATTTTCCATTTTGCTTTTTCTATGATTTTTTTTAGTTTCGTTTGTTACATTTGCTATTTTTGTTGTTATATGAATTTATATTTGTTGGAGTCTGAGTCACTATGAAACACTCTCTCGACGACGTCGGGGAAAGAGTGTGTACAATTTGACCCCTCAGACCCTGCCCCGACAGGACAAACTGGGTATGTTGTTTTTTTTTTTTTTTTTTTTGATTAGGTAAGAATTCGGATTCGTCAAGGCGCTATCCGATAGCATCCTTTCGGATGAGGTCTACAAGACCTGAATTAGTAAGCAGTTCTGGGTTTCTGGTAGAACGGGCCATTCGGGTGATAAAATCGGCCACTTGATTACCTTTGCGAAGTATGTGAAAGAATCTCACTTCGCGAAACCCACGGAGTATGCAAGATATTTCTGACATTATCATTTCGATTTCCCACGGACACTTCATTCCATGTTTAAGATAATTTATAATTATTAAGGAATCCCCTTCAATTATGAGTCTATCGACACCCAACTCAGTTGCCTTTTTTATACCTAAATGTAATGCCCGGGCCTCCGAAAACAAGGCCGACTGTTTTCCAATCGCCTCCACCCCAGCTATGATTGGGGCACCTTCCCAATCTCGGATAATGAAACCAGCTGCACTGTTATGTTTTTCCGGCGCCGAGCCATCAAAATTTAGTTTAAGAAAACCCGTTGGGGGTTTTTTCCATTTTTGATTTGTCCTTTTTCGTTTTACATTACTTGTTCGTATGTCCTTATCATACCCTTTATCCTTTTCCTCAACCAAGTCTCTAGTGGCCCTAAGCCAGTTGATCGTATTCGTTTTCACAGTTTGGTCATAACTGTCGATTGATAGCTGTTTCTGTTGTCTGAAAACCACTTGGTTCCTAGTGAGCCAGGCCACCCACCAACTAAAGGCCATTTCTTGTTTTTGTTTCCCATTCAAGTGTTCGGCTATTAAATTCATAATAGGTTTAATCTTTCTTGTTGTTTGTTTAGCAAATTGACAAAAAAAAAAAAAAAGGAGAAAAAGAGGGAAATTTAATTTAATTTTTAAAAAATAAGATAGAAAAATCTGAAACAGAAGTATAGGGCAATCTCTGACTCTGGGGGTTTCGTCACCTCGCCTGAATCTCTCTGTTAAACTCCCTCCCCCCCTCTCTCTCTCTCTCTCTCTCTCTCTCTCTCTGCTTTCAGCTCAGGTCAAATCTTATCCGTAAGTTCAATCTTCTCTTTACGCTTTCACCTCCCACTCCGTTCATCGCCGTTCCTTCTCCGTATAAACCTTTCCCGGATTGTTTTGCCAGTTGAGCCTTTGAATTGGTAATCGCAGTCGAATTCGATTTTGAAGAGCAAATTAGACTTTCTATCTTTCTCTCTGATTCTGATTTTTTTGAGGGGCTGAAATTAGGCATTTGACTTCTTTGTTCACTCTGCACTTGCTTGCTTGATCAATTTTGTTAGCGAAAGTATTCTATGATTCCTCATCTTTGTGAATTGATGTTTCCGATGGGGGGTTTCTTCAACATGAGATCAATTTTTAGGGACTTAATTTGCTAAAATTATTACATGGTTGCTTTAGGGTCTTTGGACAATGTCGGAGCCTTCCAAGGTTATTCATGTGCGTAATGTGGGGCAAGAAATAGCTGAGGTAATAGCCGACGTTCCTCTTTTTGTCTGACAATCATTCATACATACAGGTTGATATCCTAATTTCTGAACCAGTTTGATGTTTTTCCAGAATGATTTGATTCAACTATTCCAGCCTTTTGGAGCAATTACTAAACTCGTTATGTTGCGTGCTAAGAATCAGGTTTTATTCCCGTCCTTGTTATGTTGCGTGATTACTTCTATAGCGAAGAGTTAATTTTACCTTTTGCAAATTTTCAGGCTCTAGTTCAAATGCAAGATATTCCCCAAGCTATCAGTGTGTTGCAGTTCTTCTCAAGTGTTCAGCCAAGCATAAGGTATATGAATAATTGAATTCTCTATTAATTACTGTAAAATTCAGTGTGTACCAACTGACTGGATACTTTTTGGAGAGAAACACTAAAAGTGGAGTGTTTTTTTTTTCTTTTCCCCTGGACCCTGTATGCCAACTCAGCGTCTCACTGATCTTCTGATTGTTTGATGGTGTTCTGGCATGAGCTTGTGGAAACGTATGTCGATGAATACTTTTTGTTTTCATTCGGTTAGTGAAGCTATTCAATTCTGGATTAGAACAAAGGACATAAGATGGAACACAAAGAGATACATTTTCTATATGAGGTTATGGGGACAATTGAAAGAGCTAGCTAACTCATCACAATATATGTAGTTATGTATTATTTGTTGTGTCTTGACTGAAGCTAATCTCCTATAGATTTTTATTATGTTCGATTTGATTTGGATGCATCAAATTGTGTATCTTTCGTTTGAAATATATTTATAAATCCTATTGAGAATAATGTGTCTAACTGAAAGATGCCGAGGGATGAAATTCCTTGGCGGTGGTTGTTGAATCGACATGAAGCCTTCACTGTTTTGCTTGTATACAATAAATTTTGCATAAATGCACCTGTTAGTGTCTCGTGAAGTAATTTTTGAAGTATTCTTCACTGTTGTAGGGGAAGGAATGTTTATATTCAGTTCTCCTCACATCAGGAGTTAACAACGATGGATCAGAATACTCATGCTCGTGGAGATGAGGTTTGTATATTTCTTTTTTCATTCAATGAAAAATTCTGAAGACAGTGTCCTCAAGTCTTGCTGGTTCTAAGTTGTTGCATGTCACTTTCTATATATCCTGTCTTTGAGACTTTTAAGTCATGTGATTGGTTTTTAATCGATGTTCTAATTGTAACGACAAAATCAGAAACTGAGCTTTTGATTCCACAAATCAGAAAAACTAACTTTCCAGAATTCGACCAAGTTGGAGGGAAAGAGAGTCAGAAAATCACGGGCTTCAATGAATGAAATGTGTTTGTGAACTTTGGAAGATGAAAGTGGAAAGAACAAGTGTTCTAACATGTGTACCTAGGTGAGGCGCCAAATGGTCATCGCCTCGCCTTGTGAATCCTAGGCGCATGGGATGCTAGGTGTGTCTTAAAAAAAACTCGAAGAAAACGATTTTTGGCTGAAGAAAATCGTTTTAGGCTGCAAAATTCTTTGCTCAATTGCTAATCTGCTTCGTTTCTTCACACAGCCTTCTACTCTCCCCATAAATTCACTTAAAAATCCATATAAAATAAAACATAATTCATATTAAGTAATATATCGATGAGGCACACCTAGGCACGCGGACCCTGAGGGCCTAGGTCCACCTCTCGACTTTTAGAATACTAGAAATAATGGAGTATTGTTTTGGTAAGAACAAGGCCATGTATCCTGATCCTTTTCTTCTTCAATACTATTTCTTTTACTTGTCATTTGTTTGCACAACATTTGCAAATGATATATTTCCAACCAAGCTGAGATATCTGCCTGAATAAATTTGAGAAGCTTCCTACTTTCAGTTGAAAACATTCCAACACCAGTACTGCTAGTATACACCTTTCTTACAACATTATTGTACACGTTCAACTCCTAAAACTGTTAAAAGACAGTAAATATAATGACTTAATTAGATTATTTGCTATTCAATTCAAACTGCTTATTTCGCCCCATATGCACATAGCACATCATCTTGTGTACTTTGGCTCCATACTTTTAGAAATGAATTATTGTACGTGGTTACAGCTCGTCAAGGAACATGTAGATGATTTTTGTAAGTAGTTTTCATAGATGTAGCATATGGATTGTGTTACAGGTCAATTGACTAAGGTATTGGTCTTTTGGATTCCCACATGGTGTGCCTGGAGGTTGATGTGGGGGTTCATATGGGATTATGGGCTCTCCAATATCTTGAGCTAGCTTTTGGGGTCCTGTTCTCCTATAATCCTGAATGAAATCCATTGACTCGTTTTGTTTAGCTTATAGCTTATAAGCCCTGCACATTTACTCGCTTCTCTAATAAGTGCTGTTCATGACCTAAAATATAAAAGTAAACTAAAATTTAAATATCCCTTGGAGGGTTTCTCAGACCTTGACCATTAAACCATAAAAGAATGACATAATTATATGAATGCAATTGTTTTTATTTTAAAAATAGAGGATAGGAAGTAGTTGACTTTAGTAAGATGGTTTATGAACTTGGATTGTGATTGAGTTAAGAACTTAGGAGTTAGGAAGATAACAAGCAAAAGAGAGAAGAAGTAGTAATAAGTGATATCACTAGATTACAGATAAATGGTGGGAAGAAGAGAGAACAATCGGCGATGTGACAAGCAGATAAACCCCTTGCCTAATTGCGAGACAGCAAGAGTGAAACACTGAAACCCTTGCCCAATCCTATGGACAAAAGTTCAAAACACAAAACTAATTTTCTGGATGATCCTTGCACAAAACAACTTCTTCCATGTATAAGAATCCCGACCATAGTGTGACGGCAATGGGCATTCCATCCTCAACATTCTTTCTAGTGTAGTTAATTTCTAGGAAGTAGTTCATTCTCTTGTCCCACTCATCCCCACCTTTGCTCTGGAACGTGTTTTCCTTGACATGCATAGACAAACTCATGGGCTGAATCTTCTTTGTCAGTTGAGTTTCTTGATCACTATTTTTTTTTTTTGAATATTGTGCAACAGTTAGTGGATTACTTAGCTGTGAGTGGTAAATAAAAGTGATTGTTGGTTTCAACAACTCTTCCATTTCCGCGGTCTATTAGGGTTGGAGGAGTATGAATTTTTAAAAAAACTGCAAACTGAATTATCTTTTAGAGTGAATTATGGAACACTTTTTGCTTCTCAATTGGCTTAAAGGTTTGCGTATTTTGGTCCTCTGTTTATGTCGGATCTTTTGCATGCATTTGGTGCACTTGCTAAATGGTTTTATGCTGCTACTTCTAAGTATCTGCTTTTTCTTCTTCATCATCTATATTTTCTTCTCTATTTATTCTCTTCTCTCTCTTTCTCTCTTCACTTCTTTCCTGTATCTCTATGCTGGTCTGCTCTGGAACACTCTGGATACACAGCCTAACCGAATTCTCTTAGTTACAATTCATCTACTGCACTATCGAATAGACGTGGATGTGCTGCACCAAGTTTTTTCTTCTCATGGAATGGTGGAGAAGATCGTCACATTTCAGAAGTCAGCTGGTCAGCTTCTTCAAGTTCTACTCTCTCACTTTTCTCCCATCTGAAACCTATATTTCTTGAACTTCTAAATTTTATGATCTTAAGTCGACCTAAAAATTTGTAAATATATGCTCTCACTATCGAACTCTAATGAGATTGCATCCCTGAAATTGACATTGCTGTTTTATTTTTTTTGTCTGTTTATCTTGTTGGTCCTTGCATTATTTGAGCATGTCTTCTATCCTTTATTTGGATGAAAAGGGCTTTTTATTAATCAGATGAAATTCAATGGATTTTCTTTACATAGTACATGGCATTGATGCCTTGCAGGTTTCCAAGCCCTGATACAATACAGTTCACAGCATAGTGCTGTTTCTGCAAGAAGTGCACTTCAGGTTTTTAATTTATCTATATGTTATTTTACTTTAAATTTAGCATGGAAGAAATAAGCTAAATGTATGATGTTTTCAGGGACGTAATATCTATGATGGTTGCTGTCAGCTTGATATTCAGTTCTCAAAGTATGTTCAAAACTTGAATGATCATTTGCTCTTGATTTGCCTTTTTTGGTATAAATTTGTGTGTTATGTGGCCTTTTATATTTAAAAAATAAACTTCTTTCCCTGATAGAGATTTTTATGCCTTTTTTATTGTTCATGCTGGTGTAGTCTTGACGAGTTGCAAGTAAATTATAACAATGACAGGACAAGGTAAGTTTACTCTGACATCTTACTTTCTGTTTATCTGAAATTATGATTTAGTCCCTTGCATTTTTTGATAATTTTGCTTCATTGATTTTGTCTGCTCAGGGATTTTACTAATCCATCTCTTCCAGGAGAACCAAAAGGGAGGTCTTCTCAGGTATTACACTTCACCACATAAGAATAATTTGTTTTGAGGGTAAGTTTCACTGCATTTAGTTATCTAAAAAATTTCTTGTAATAATTTTTGTTGATGCAACAGTCAGGATATGTAGACGCTGGAAGTATGTATGGGCTGCAAACCACCGGTGCTCCTGCATTCTCACAGGTGATAAATCTTTCCTTGTTTTTTTCTTTTCAGTTTCATTCTCACAGGTGATAAATCTTGGGGCATGGTAAGAGTTTGATGAGCTGCTGTTGTTTATATTGTTGGTGATGTTCATATGTGCTTGTGTTATCATTTATAATCAATCATGGTACAAGTTTCAATATTCATAATCAATGATGATAATTTTTAGGCTTATGCTTTTATAATCTTCTCCTTTCTCAACATTTAGTCAATTGACGTGGAACTTTATATCAGATAGATATCAAGATAGATTAGGTGCCTGAATTATATTATTACTTTAACCTATAAAATTACCATACATCTGCAAAATTCATTTTATAGTTGATAATGGCACCTTTAGAAACAGGCACAAGTGCTTACATCATAAATTCTGATGCGAGCTTTTTATTTTTATTTTTATTTTTATTTTTTATTTTTATAACTTTAGCAGGATTGCATGAACTTTCCCCTCCATGCAGATGAATCATTGGTCTTTGCATTCATCTTTTGCCTTTTCTCCTGAATTTTATGATTGATAGTGAAGAGTAACTAAACTTAGAGCTGTAACTGTAAGCAGAAATGCTGCAACCTTACCTTGCATTGGGGCCCAGAGCCACTTGTCTGAATTCTGAAGCCAATTGATTTAGCAGAGCTTCAGTCAGCAGGCTCTATTTTTTTTCTTGCATTTTCGGCTGGATGAGAAAGTTGCTAGTGCAGTCATTTTCTCAACATCCTTCATGACAAAACTTGGAGTTATATTCAGTTCATTTCTTTAGCACTGTCTTATCAAAACATTTTTGTATGCTTTAATCTTTCAGTTGGCAGATCATGGTTCTATTGCATCTGCCTTTGGAGGGGTTTTGCCTCCTGGAATAACTGGAATGAATGACAGGTGCACAGTCCTTGCATCTAATTTGAACTCTGATGTAAGCCCTACTTTGGATTGTTGACATTGTTTATCCACAAGTGTTTAAATCCTGCTGTCATTTTCTGACGCTCCTTTTTTTCCTTTTTTATTGTACATATGCAGAGAATTGATGAGGATAAACTGTTCAATTTGTTTTCTTTATATGGAAACATAGTGCGAATCAAACTCCTCCGAAACAAACCTGATCATGCACTCGTGCAGATGGGTGATGGATTCCAAGCTGAACTGGCTGTAAACTTTTTGAAGGTTATTATCAAGTCTTTTCACCATGTTTTACTTCCTCCCTCTTGCTTTTGCACTTCTCAAAACCTATGATCAAGATGAATTCCATATTCCTGAATGCTTCATTCCAAATGAGAGATACTATTTATACCCGGAAAAATTACTATAGTAATTTTTTCTGGATGTATTTAGCATGGGCGTATCAAATACTGCGGTATTGAATTAAAAAAAATCCAATTTATAATGGGCCTAGCTATATTGGCAATGATTTGAAAGTGGTTGCGTAAGTTTATTCGTCAGTTTAATCTTTTTGTAATTTACTATAGGATATTCGAGTTGGAAATCGGATCAGCTGGGACTGTTTCGGGTTATCTCATTTCAGGTCATTATCAAGTTGGATCTTTTTAGGGCCTAGTTGTTGTCGAGCTCAAACCCTGTCACTTGACGTTCAAATCATTTTTACATCGGGATTTTATTTGTTCGGATCTTATTAATGTATATAGTATATATATTTTTTATTGTATTTCAATTATATTTCAGGTTTGGGAATTTGTTGGGCCACACTTTTTTGAGTTGGTTTAGGCCAGATTTTCTTCAAGCTTAGTTGTTTTGGATTCGGATTGTTTTGGTTAGTTTGAGTTCTGGTTGTTTCAGTTTTTGTGAATTTGGGGACGAGTTTCGATAATTCTTGGAGTATGGGTTTGAGTTTCAGGTTGGTTGGGTTCCGGTCTACTAGAGATTATCAGGAATACTTGATTGACTTACATATAGATTGATCTACCTTAGAGAAAAGGAAATTATTCAGTTTAGACAAACACATCCTTGATCCTCTTTCCTTGTGACACGACTTCTAATCTGCGACCTAATCAAATCATGGATTCTGGATATATGTTTCTTTGTGCTGTCTATCAACTAAGCTTGCATTCTTATTAGACACTCGATAGAATGTTAGAAACATCACGAGGTGCTGTTTGTTGAGTGAAATGCATATGCGCGATTCTCTTGTTAGTCATTCCTGTTATTCCGTACCCTGTTTAACATGCTTGGAATTGCAATCAATGTAGGGTGCGATGCTTTTTGGAAAGCAGCTAGACGTCAACTTTTCAAAGTACCCAAGCATCACACTCGGTGCTGAAACCCACGAATACTTGAACTCGAACCTGAATCGCTTCAACCGCAACGCTGCAAAGAACTACCGCTACTGCTGCTCCCCGACAAAGATGATTCATCTGTCTACCCTTCCCCAGGACATTGCGGAGGATGAGATTGTGACCCACCTGGAGGAACACGGCACCATCTTGGGCACTAAACTGTTTGAGACCAACGGAAAGAAGCAAGCCCTCATCTTGTTTGAAAACGAGGAGCAAGCAACCGAAGCTCTTGTGTGCAAGCACGCTACCTCTCTAGGTGGGTCTGTCATCCGTATTTCGTTTTCGCAGTCTCAAGCGATTTAAGAGCCAACTGTGCATTCGTCTTTGGAGTGAATAAATGCTTCCCAGCATATATTTTTCCTCCTCCATCAAACATAATCAGACTTTCATGTCCTCTGTATTCATAGATTGTCTTCCCTCTCTTTGAACTTGTATCTTATCTTTGGCACGAAGGCTCCGGAAGTATGCAGGAAAAGCGTAGCGCTAGCATGAAGATTGACTGTATATTCATGCGGGTTCTCGGATGCGTAAATTTCCGTTCTCATTGTTGTATTGAGCTGCCACCTAAATATGCATTCTTCTCATTCCATCTTTGTATCATTAACTTGGTCGGATTGTCTGAAGAGACCACTTGTACTATCTTATGAAAGAACTGCTGCTGCTGAGCTGTTGTGCTTGGAGTCACTAGCAAAATGAGTGTTTTCAGATCCATTGTCCTTCCAAAAACTTCTATTGGAAGAACTTTTATTTGAATTGAGCGAATATATAAAGGCCATTGCTTGTTGGATACAAGGATTCGAAACACTAAACAAACCATTGTTTGACAATTCGATAGGCTGATGGCTCGATAGATGGACTTACTGTCACAGTGTCACAATTCATCACATGGAAAAGAAATGCAAATCAAACCAAGAGGAACGACTCGAGTTCAACATATTACAACGAATTATTGGCTTACGGGGAAGTCGAAGAAGACTCATGGATAGATTGTGAATACCGATAACACGGAATAATCAAAAAGCTCACATGGGGTCTTGATGCCAAGGAAACGGATATAAAAAACTAGGGGTGGGCACAAATCCCGCAAATTCCGTCCCGCATCCCGTCCCGATCCCAGTGGGATTTTGAAAAAAAAAAGTCAATCCCGTCCCGATCCCGTCCCGCAAAAAATACGAGGGACGGGACGCGAGACGAAAAGTTCTCATCCCGTCCCGCATATATATAAAACTATATATTTTTTATATAAAAAATATACATAATGTCGGTTTTAATAAGTTTTACACATTACATGTATATATATGTTATATTTATGAATTAAACCTATATTATGTTTAATATATATATGTGTACTCAGTCCAATATATGCTCAGTAACTTCTCACAAAAAAAAAAAAAACCATACATGCATGCTCAGTAGCTTCTCAAAACAAAAATATATGCTCAGTAGCAAATATCTGATATATACTCTCTCTACCATATATATACTCAGTAGCATATATCTTATATATACTCTTTAGCATATATCATCCTATATATATTACAATACTTGTTTAATAAATGTGGTTTCTAAAAGATAAAAGCTCTTTTTATTGGATTATTTTAGATTTTTTTACGAGGGACAAGTCCCGTCCCGTCCCGCGAGGGATAAGACCCAGTGGGATTAAAAAAAAAAAATTCAATCCCGTCCCGTAAAAAATACGCGGGACGGGACGTGGGATTACCCCAATCCCGTCCCGTCCCGTCCCATGCCCACCCCTATAAAAAACATACCAAGGAAATGACGTCTATTAGAGAAGTGTGAATGAACGAGGTTTCTCTCAACCAAATGAGAGATATTCGAAAACCAAAAAATAAGATCATCAACATCTATAGGTTAAACCCATTCCTATTTTTTTTCCCTCTCTTCATAAGATTTTGACACCTCATTTTCTAATATTTCCTCCTCTTTTATAAGATTTTATCCACACCTATAAGTTTGCCCCCATTACCTATTTTTAAACTTTATTTATCCTTAGATCATCTTTAACCATGATATTAATATTGAGTATCATAACTTGTTTTTTGTCAATTATCTTTCATCCACCTCATTTTAATATTTGGTACTCTACAACCATGGTATTTGGCATGAGTATCTTATTTCACATTTTGCATCAAAATTGTTTTTTGCAATTTTTTTGGGCAATTAAAAATCAAATAGGACTCACTATTAATGTTTGATTGGGTAATATTCTATGGTATTGTGTCATATTGAGTACCATATGTATGATACCTGAGCTCAATTTTTCTTTTGGGTTCTTTCAAAAATATGATTTTTTCTTATATTTCCTTCTATTTTTATTGTTATGGTACTTGGAGTACCACCATTAAAGATGCTCTTACCACCTATTATCAACCAATCAAATAATTATAAAAGATAATAGGGTCCACTTTTCAAAAAGAAAACCCATGAGTTTTGGCATGAGTTTTGACCATCTGCATCCGTGTACATTTCTTCATTTACTTTACCCATTTTTTCTTTGTTACGCCAGTATAATTGATATTATATCTAATTAGTTTTTATCTTTTATGTTTCCTTGCTCACCAAGTAGATTTATTTCTATCATATCTTTAAGATGTGATTTTAATTCCTTATTTATATTGGTTTATTCAGCCAAATTTATCCTTTGCATAGGATATGGGCTGGTCAACTATTCCAGAATGACTCACTGGAAAGGACTTGCGGGTAGTGCCCAAAGGTCCCCAATTCGAACCCCGGATATGACCGCTCTTTATTTACAAATTCAAGATATGAGTTGGCCACTCTATATGATTTCTAGGATTTCAATTATTATAAATATCCCATTAAGTGGATGAATAAAGAATAGAATTATTGAACAAAAATCAGATTTGGAAGGTTCTCCTAAGAGAGGAACCGAGTTCCCCTGCGTGGGATAGGTTTCGATGGGTAGTCATAACTTGGTTTGTCTTGTGTGTGTTGCTCCTAGTTGAAAGGTTGGTGCTACCACATGTTTGGTGTGTGTCATCCTCGTTGAAGGATTGATGCTATCCATCATGCATTGGTGTGTGTCGATTCTCGCCGTCGGACCGGTGCTATCGAGCATCCACGAGCCTCCTCTTTGTCCCTCCAAATTGTCCGCTTGGTTGTGTAAGGTTGTAGAGATCGGGTTATATAGTCATTAGTTTTGGTTCTTGGCCTAAGACTCTAAGAGTCAAGGGTCTCTGTCTTGTTCCATATAGATCATCTCAACCCTTTATCGTGTCTTGCATCTTTAAATTTCAAGTCTTCCATCTTCATTGCAACTGCACAATTGTTCTTCTTGCATTGTTATTGAATCTTGCATCGTTTCTTGTTTCTTATCTCATTTCGAGTCTTGTTGTTGAAGATTGGGACATCCTACAGCTGACCCCGTATCAAATTGGTATCAGAGTGATGTGCGCCTATTTTGTCATGTTTTATACTTATTTTCATTTTGATTTTTGTCTATATTTTATACTTTTGGGTTAGAAAAGTACAAGATTTGTGTAGTTTATGTTTACTTGTGAGTTATGGAGGTTTACACAAGTTTCTGTTTAATTTCACAGTAATTGGAGATCTTTTTGAGCAATTCAGAGAAGAATTAACGAAACTGGATTTTCACTCGATGTCTATTGAACCGACTCGACATCTACTAGAGTGAAGCCAGAATTTGGCTAAGTGTTGGAGCAAGGAAAAGCTACTAAAGACCACTCGACGTCTATTGAAGTTAAGCAACACATAGAGCCTAGATCGAATGAGACTACTCTACACCACATGCCCGACTCGATGTCGAGTGAAGGGCACTCGAGACATATAAGACCACTCGATATCGAGTGACTTCAGTCGATATCGAGTGAACCATCAGAGCCCCACAACACGTTTTGGAGAGTCCGGATCCGAGGAGAATTACCTAAGCACGAAGTTGAAGATCTTTTATCTTCTCATATGAACATTTATCCTTATGGGTTAATTTCCATTTACCCTAGGAAATTTCTATTTCTTTTATATTTATTTATTAGGAATGTTTTATCTTTAGAAAGTAGATAGATATTTTCTTTCCTTGGCTAGCAAGGATTGAACCCTATAAATAAAACCCTTGGGGGATGATTTTATTCATCCAAGCACACAAGCAATTGTTTTACCATAGAGCAAGAGAGAGAAGTTGGAGCTTTGGTTGTACTCTTTCGTTCTTATTTCAATTCAAGTTATTTCTTTTATGTCAACTATGGTATTTGAAATGACGAGGAGCGAGTAGTCGTCCTACTTCTAGGGTCAGGGTGAGCCCGATGATAGCCATGTAAGTATGCTTAAAGGTATGATCTTTATGTGTTTCTCATCTTCGATCCTATATGCATAATTCCTCTACGAGAGTAATTGGTACCATATTTATGATATTGAAGCGAAATTGATCTTATTAAGAATTTGGATTAATTATGAAAAAGGATAGTAACACTCAGGGTTTATGCAAGAGTCTCTATATTCCTATTTTTTTTAATAACGAAAGTTATTTGATGAAAATCATGTTTCTTTCATAATTCGAGCTTATTACTTGCATGGTTGTCGTTGTGGTAAATTCCCCTGCTTTGGAAGTTCTTTAGTTTATTGATATTACAACAACCCTTTGCATACTTCTGTTCACTCTTCTTATACATCCTTACACTCTTCGGACGTTCTTTTCCAACAACTTTATTTCTATTCGCTTTCTGTATATTGACTCGAGATCGACTCTGTCAGTCTATATCGAGTGGTTTGACACAATATCGAGTCTTGTGCTCGACATCGAGTTTGTTGTTTGTGATTTTGCAGGTGAGCACTAGGAATTGACTGCTTGACTCGATATCGACTGAGTCTCAATCGATATCGAGTGGCTTCTGGTCGACGCAGAGGGTTGTTTTAAGAGACTAAATCGGCGAGCGTTGACACGCTTCCTTGTGGGTCGATCCTGACTCCTACCACAACAGCGGGAGGAAGTCTTGTAATTTTATTTGTGCGGACTAGGGATTTGGTTTGGATTTATATTTTTATATTTGTTTAGACTCGATTTCCTCCGTATAACACAAAGATGCATTGTCGACATCAAGTTGTTTGTGTCTTTTTCATTCATCATAAAAAAAAAAAAACACAACAAATTGCATCTCCTATATTGCTCAAATAACATCCCGGATTCGAGGACGAATCATAGTCGTATAAGGCGGGTGTGAACATTAAGGCGCTCCATCAATGGTCCCAGTTCCGGTCTTCAACAATGTTATCCATCGAGGAGTCGCGGGTTGATCCACGATGGCTCCTAATCGTATAAGGAGGGTGTGCGTACCATATTGGATCCTCTTAGCCCGAGCTTGAGTGTTCGTATCATCGAACGACATCTTTATCATGTCCTCCACGTCCTTTGGAGTCATCAGGATTCCTTGTGCATCACATAACTTGGGCCAATCCGAGTTTGGGCTTTTCGCGGACCATTTCCCCCCTTGCACTACATAAAGTACCGATTCTCACTAATTGAGATGACTCCCTCTTGAAAAATGGATTCTCAAAGCTATGGAACCTGGCCTAAACCGTTAGAGATTCTGAAAACCGACCCTTGTAATGACATTTCTGAGCCCTATTTATAGCAAGCTCGTTGACCACCTTGCTTGACACTTGTCTCATAGGTAGCAACACATGTCATTTGGAATGGGACACGTGTAATTCGAATTGGGGCAAGTGTCTATGATGGCGAGTTAGTGGATTTTCCCACATTTGACCACTTTGAGCATGAATCTCGAGTCGCGTCTGTCCATTTTTCATGCCTATATCATATCTGCGAGGTTATATTTATATAGCGAGAATCTCCTTTACGCTCGTATTTACTTATTTCAATTACTGACATCATCAAATCTATCAATAGTTTATATGATTGGTCCTTGTTCCAAAAGAATGTTATGTTGATTTGGTCAAATTCTTTATGAATTACTGTTGGAAGAATGAAGTTTTGTATGATTTAATTTGGTTTCGACGCCAAATTGGATTTTATTTGTTTATCTTCATACAAATTTTACACCTCGTTTTTTTTATCAAGTTAATTTTCACTCTATCTACCTCTTTTTCGTTTCGGCTATATACACTGCAAATCCGCACGTTGTTAAGGACGTGCATGCACGTCGGATTTAACGTGCTTGCACGTCCTTAACAACGTGCAGGTGGGTTTGCAACCATCGGGCCCGGACGTGCAAGCACGTTTTTTTTTTTTTAAAAACGTGCTTGCACGTCGAAAAGGACGTGCAATATTGCACGTCCCAAAGAAACGTGCAAAACTACACGTCCAAAGAAACGTGCAAGGCCGTCATCTAAAATCGAAGGCGACGTGCCCCTTCGTCTCTACTTCACACAATCGAGCACGGAGAGGGTTAGGGTTGCCGGCGGCGACGACGACGACGACGAGAGAGAGAGAGAGAGAGAGAGAGAGAGAGAGAGAGAGAGCCCCTTCGTCTCTACTTCACACAATCGAGCACGGAGAGGGTTAGGGTTGCCGACGATGACGACGAGAGAGAGAGAGAGAGAGAGAGAGAGAGAGAGAGAGAGAGAGAGAGAGAGAGAGAGAGCCCCTTCGTCTCTACTTCACACAATCGAGCACGGAGAGGGTTAGGGTTGCCGGCGACGACGACGAGAGAGAGAGAGAGAGAGAGAGAGAGAGAGAGAGAGATGGAGCCAGAGAGAGATGGAGGCGGAGGCGGTGGCGGTGCCTGTGGAGGTGGCGGGTGGTGGGGCGGAGGTGGTGGCAATGGAGGTGGCGCTGATGGAGGGTGGTGGTGGTGGTGCGCAGGCGGAGATGGTGGAAGGTGGAGGTGCGCAAGCGGGGACGGCGGAGAGTGGTGGTGGTGGTGGAGCGGTGGCGGAGGTGGCGGTGGCGATTGAGGTAATACATTATCTACTTTCTAAGGGTTTTTTTTTTTGGTCTACAATCATGGTGAAACCTTTTTCCTTTCTAACACCCCACCATATATTGTTGTACATTATTTTTTATTTATACTTTTATATATAAAAAAACACATGTTAGTTGATATAATATGTCGTATTACATCAAAAATGAGAATTCACAAAATGAAAAATAGTAGAGAAAAAAGATTGGATTAATTGAGAATTGACAAAAATAGCATTAAGAATTAACAAATTTAACAACATTATTGAAAAAAATATTTGGACTATTGAGAGGATTTAATTGGTTCAAAATGATATTTGGATTATTGTGAAGATTTTGTCAATAAAATATTTGTGACAAAGTAAAATAATCCTAATATGGTAAGATGTGGATATATGTAGTTGGCTCTAGTTATAGAGAAAACTAAAATAATCCTAATGGTATAGTTTGTATTTGAAATTAATAATATTCTCTTCGATGTAAAATATATGCTGTTTGACTTTTTTCACACATTTTAAAGAGCTAAAAACTGTATAAAATATTAATTTTTCTTAATTTTTTTACAATTAATAATTATTACTAATAAGTAATAAATTTTACAAAAATTAAGAAAAAAATTGATGTTTTATATAGTTTTCATCTACTTAAAATGCTTACTAAAAAGTTAAATTATATATATTCGGATGGAGTAAAAAGTAGAAATAATTTGGTGAAATGTCCATTTTTATAAGCCTTTTGCTAAATGTCCAAATTTTTTACGTGTTCCCTATATACACTGCAAATACTTCGTTTGATTGTATGTTGTAGCAACGTTGGATTGGACGTTATAACAACAACGTCCAATTCGACGTTGTATTTTGTGGTGTATTAGACGTAGAGAAAAGAGATTTGACGTTGTAACAACGTCGGATTGGACGTTGTAGCCAGGAACCCTAGTGGGCTCCGCCGGGCTTAGCAACGTCCATTTGGACGTTGTAACAACGTCAGATTAGACGTTGTTACTACGTCCAAAATTTCCAAGGCAAAATAAGGGAGTGAGCATAATGTTGCATCCAACGTTGTTGCAACGTCAATTTGGACGTTGTATGCCCAGTAAGTCAGCAACCCCTATAAAAGGGGATAACAATTCCGCATTTTCATTCCTTCCATGGAGCCGGTTACAACTTAACATCGCGGATCAACCCTTCGAATTGATTTTGTAATCAAATGGGTTCGGTACCCAATGCCACCGGAAGAGTCCGACTGTGCTTGCCGCAATCCCGAATACAATGACATTCATCCTTGCGCGCTCTTTTGGGTCGTGTGTGAAAATGAGAATCACATTTCCGCACCCTTGCAGTTCGGGTGTGTGTATTGTAATCGTTTTCATCTGGGCATTTCCTGGAGTGTATGAGTGGAGGGTTTTGGAGACCTTCTTCTTCTTCAACGTATTCGGTCATTCTTCCCCAATTTAAACAGACATGACCACGTTTACGTAGCTCAAACGGCAGGGATACTTGTGAGGGAAGCAAATATGGAGGTCTGAAGCTTTGCATTCAACGAGTTAAAGATTGAACTCATTCCGATGACGAATTAAGTATAGCCTGGTCTATTGAAAAAAAAATTATGTTATTATCCGTAGTTTATTTGTTATATTTTTAGTAATGCATCGATGTGTAATATAATCGTTACCTAATCATTATCTATGAAGTGAAGCGTTTGCATGTGATTGTTTGTTGTTGTCAATAGGTAGAAACCATCGAAAACCATAACGCAAGCAACACGAACTACACAAATATAGTATACCCACCAAATACGAAATGTATGTCATAAACAAACAAAATATAATGTATCTACTGCAGAGTTCTAATGTAGCTCATGAAATGCTCGTACATCTGGTCTAGCTGGGGATGCTCGACCAATGCATGAATACCCTGGGTCATCTCGTCGACCCTGGCCTGACGCGTAGTATTCTCATCCTCATCTGGTCCGATAATGTCGTTTGGGTGGGTAGGTGCAGCCGGTGGATCATCATCTAGTACCACTGTCGTGGGCAACACATGACATCGATTCTGGGACTGGAACCAAGCGAGGTAGTCAGCTGAGAGACCTCCCTAGTAGCTCTCGTCCGTCCTCCGATGACTAGTGATAGGGTAGAATCTCTTAGGGGTGTTCATAACCGGGTATCCGACACGACACGTTTAATCATGTTAGGTATCCGGTAAGAAATTACCCCAAATAGCCGATCCGGACACGAACCGGTAAGAGTATAATCGTGTCGGGTACCCGATGCGGTTAACCCGGTTCGAATTGGATACCCGGTAGAAATTAAATATCAATTTTCCTTTTTTATTTTATTTCAGAAAAATAATAATTGGTGTAGTGTGGGGGAGAATCGAACCCTCAACCATCCTACAATTCCATTTCCACTTTCATTCAAGACAACCAACTGGACAAGTCCCATTTCTTGTCATAATTGGACATTAAATTCTTTGTATTTCATCTTTTTCTTTCTTGCCAGTTGCCATTAATGAAGAAAAGTAAAATGGGAGACATATATTGTACTAATCCCCAGACCACTTACTTCCGGGTACGTACTCATACCGCCTTGCTAACTTGAGCTTTATTACCTCTTTGAAAAATATATTGTACTAATCCTACAAAAAATATATATTTAAATTTAAAAAAAAATAAACGGTTTGTGTCGAGTATCCGACAACGGGATTTGCCCGATCCGAACATGAACCATTTATTTTCGTGTTTTACCGGTTCGAGTCATTTTCGTGTCGTATCGCCGTGTTTTCGTATCGGGTAAGTCGTGTCGGATTTTTCTGCACACCCCTAGAATCTCTCATGGTCCTGTGATGCTCAACGGTGGTGCTGCAGGCCGAACGTCACGATGTAACGCTTCTGCAAGCGAAACGATCGATGCGCGAAGGTGGGAGTGATGACGCCAAATGGGATCTCCTGCATGCGACCGAACTGTCGGAGCACCCTATCTGACATGTATGGCTCAAAGACGCCACCGAATCTGATGGTGCCTCGGTAGTTGGAGGAGCGAAACTGGCCTGCAAAATCCAGGTCTTTGCCAAAAGACATCCACTCGACTTATGTTGTAAAAATGATATTAGGGAAACAATCTTACTCGATATATGTAGTTAAAATCAAAGAAAGTGAGAAACACGTTACTTGATCGATGGTCATGCGCTCAAGCTGTGCCCGAAGCTCTTTCTCACGCTTGCGCCTGTCCTTGTCGTTCCCCCTATTTGCAGCCTTCGACGGGTCGAATCATGCCACGTATCGGGGATCATCAACCAGTGCATCCTTGTCCGGGCCAAGTGGATTCGTAAAACAAGGGAAGTACGATCAGATCCATGCCTAAACAGTATAAACCATTAGAGCACTTATTATATGTAACTCGCAAGTAGAGCAACATATTTACTGTATTGAACCCACACTTACCTGCAGCAACACGGCCATGTAGAACCTTAGCCTCGCCTCTCGTGGTCTCCCCTAATCGTCGGTAGAGGAAGGCAAGCACTCATGCTCCCCAAGCTAGTCTTCTAGAGTGCGCCAAGTCCCAAACTAGCCCGAACAACGAGAAGTGTACGCGGCTCTGAGACTTGTCGATGAAGAGCGTCACACCCAGCAGCGTAGCCAAGAAACAAACGGCGAGATAGTGGTGGCGCTCTCTGGATTCGACGTTGTCGCCGACAAACTGATCCCGACGGCGGCTGTGCCTCTCCTCCCACGCAGCCGTCAACGCCGGGATGGGCGCTCCGCAAGTGGTCCTGTCCTTCTTCAGCTGGATCGCGTTCCAACCAAACATCTGCTGCAGTCGAGGCTCCAACTGTAGTGGTAGATAATCAGGGAGAGGCTCGCAAGGTAGTCCGTCAATTGACAGTCCCATCAAACAAGCGATGTCGTTGAGTGTGATGGTCTTCTCGTCACATGGGAAGTGGAAAGAGTTCGTCTCCGACTGCCAGTGCTCATTGAACACATTTAACAACTGGGCATCCACTCCGTCCTTGTTCAAATCAAGCAGCCCCAGTAGACCAGATTGATTTGCATCTTGCACCTATGTCATCGGACCCTCGTATATGTAGTATTGGAACGGATCGAGGTGTGTAGCCTGATGATGAACCTTCAGCAATTTATGCTGAAACGTAGAGTCCGTCCACAACCAGTGAGACCTATAATGCCTATATGGGACCAAAAGATCTCCTGGAGGCAACTCGTCATCTGGCAGCTCATCGTCCCCGTCATCAAGACCCCCCTTCTCCTAAACCACCCCCTACTGCTCCTGAACCGCCCCTTGCAGGTCCTGACCCGCCACCTGCCCCGCCCCTTGCGGCTCCTGCACCTCAACATGTCCTCCCCCCTCCTCCTCCTCACCAGCCACCTTATCCGCCACCTACCCCGGCACCTACTGTCCCAGATCATGCTCCCCCTCCTCGTGATCCTCCCATCATGATCACTCTCATCATCGAGCTCCTCCTGGTCGAAATGAAGATCTTCCATATCCTTCTCCCGCGTGTCATCCCCTCCCGCAGAAGGTGTAAGGTAGTCACTTGCTGCTGCGATGACCTCAACCCAATCAACGTCGCCCTGCGCCTGTCCGGAGGTACTAGAACCAGCCATGCGATCCTCAATCCCAGTAGTAAGGCCGAAGAACATAGAATCGACGTCCATAATGCCCTGCATCCTATCCGTCGGCTGCATCAGGTCCATAGCAGCCTCAACCACCGTATCTCTCACGGTCATAGTCTCTTGCTTCGCAAGAGCCATTAGATCTGACACTGTCTGCGAAGACGAATCAGTGATGATGACCTCGGCCGGATCGACGTTCCCTATGAAATGTGAAGGCGCATTGCGGTCTCGACCGAGAACAATGCGAACGGTTCCGTCATCCCTCCTCGTCCAGGAATCCTATTAAATTTTGAACTAGTATTTAAATATATTATTTTATTTGAGTTGAATGTTTCTTTCATTATATTATATTCAACTCTCTATTTAAATTATCTATTTCATTCTTTAAACATATAATTTTGTAACAATTTGATTCTATACTTTATTTTTTATATGTTTGCATTTTGTTCAGCACAATTTTGATATACATTATAGTATACTTACATTATATTGTATTAAATATATTGTGCTTTCAATATATTGTATTTGTTTTGTATTTTGTAACAATTGTTTTATATATATATAATCTCTATTTAATTTTCCTTTTCACATTTTTTATTTAATTCAATATCATCATATATGTTTAATCTAAATGAAATGAAATGAATATATAAATTTAGATAAAACTATTCCGTCTGCAATTTTTATAATTTATTTACCGATACAAATAAAACTACTCTATCTAAAATTAAAGAAGGTAAACTTATTCTATATTCTATATAAAATTAAATAATTAAACAATAAGGTAAAATGAAAATAAAAAGAATTCATACTAATCGATGGAGTACTCGACAGGGGAGAAACCTCCTGGGTACGCCTCTTCCGGCCTGCACAAGCTCTCCCACCACCACGGCCACCCCCATCACCGGCCATCCTCCCGGCGCCGCCTCCACCAGCACCTCGACCACCACCACCACCAGCTCCGGTACGTGTTATGCAACTCCATTGAATATTTGACCTTTTTTTTCTAAAAATCCCACAGAGAAACACAGTTTGAACCCGTATTTCTTGCTTGTTGTCAATCCCACTCAACATCTTCTTCTAGTCATGTTACAATTGGCTATACAAACGTGGTTTTAAACCGCATTTCTAGTGCCTAGTCAGCACTTCTGGAGGGGAAATTAAATTTCACATCCGAACGCAAATTCTTTTTTTAGCATTGTGATAAAAAAAAAAACACGTCTTCAGACCGCGTTTCCGTGACGCACCTTAAAAATTAAATATTTTTATTTGTGTAAGTCATTATTTTCCAATGAATATTTCGGGAAAAAAATTCAATTTATCCTACGGGGTTGTAAAATGTTTAACCTCTGTTTCGAACAAGTTTCTAGCTTTTCAACTGTGCTGCTAAAGTCCTTAATGCTTAATAGATTATGTACCTTAATAGCTCAATTAAAAATCGAGACATGTAATTTTTCTATAAAAAAAATCAAACTTTGGGATCAAATAAGTAATTTACACACAACTTGATTAGCTTTTTTAAGTTGGACTTTGGATTAAACAAATACCGAACTATAAAGCTGGCCAAGGAACTAAAATTGATCCAACTCTTGCTTAAGTCGGTTGCCCAACCCTTCATCATATATATATACTTGGAAAAAAAAAAAGAAATTAAAATTCATGGCAACCCCATCCCCAAATCAACCCCTCTAGATACACATACAAATACAAATACAAGAACAAGAACAAGAACAAGATCAAGATCGAACAGGGGAGATTGAGAGATTTTTGTCACAAAATCAAGGACGTTAATCATCACTTCCTTAATTTCCCGAGTTTACATGTGCTTGATACTATCAAAGGTGGCGAACTCGGGGGATAATTACGCCACCTACCCTGCCGCTGGCGGCAGCGGCGGCGGCGGTGACGAAAACCGCCCGCCAGCAACGACGGAAGAGCTGCCAGCTGGGGCTGGGGGATATGGCGGCGGGAAGTCGAATCAGGAGATGTCTGTCATGGTGACAGCCCTGACACGGGTGGTCTCAGGCCAGGGAGGCCAGGCGGCGCAGTGCCCCGCCGGAGCTGGTGGTGTGCCGGTGGCGGGGTTTGAGGCTGCCGGCTCCACCTCTTGGGTTGGCCAAAAGAGAAGCCGTGATGATCAGCAGCAGCAATTTGGGATCCAACCGCTTCCGGACCGGTTCAGATTTTACACCGGTTCGCCGGCCGGTTCGTCTTCACTCGGTGCATCTCCCGGTTAGTCCACCTATTATTAATTTGTACTCCCTCCGATCGGAAATAAATATTTGATGTTTCCGATCGGAGGGAGTATCTTCTTAGATTACTCTTAAATCAACACAAAGTAGGATTAGTTTTGAACTTAATTAAATTATGTTGTTAGTTGAAAATTTGTGTGGATAATATTGATGTAATTAATACATTTGAATTTTGTAGTATAAATAATTTGATAAATAACTTTATTTTTTGTGACTAATGAAACTATTCACCCTCCTTTCTTTCCTTTTGTCCAAGGAAAGATAATAATTAACCTAATTAATCTCATACTTATTTACATTAAAACTTTATTGATCAATATTTTAATTATTACACACTTTCTCTTATTTTTCATATTCTCTTATTTTTCATACAAAACTAATGATCATGTACATTTTATAAATAAAATTTGAATCAATTTTTTTTTGGGTCTTAGTCAAGTTTGATCGACTCGGTCGCTCTACATTTAGATCGGAAATTGTGTGATCCGTTTAATGGGTTAACCCTCTCACTTACCGTCAACTCCATGTTTTCAAGGGATCATTTTCTTTCTACCCTCTCATCCTCAAACAAACAAAGCCTAGTTTCTTTAATTAGTAAGAAAAAACATTGATAAAGTTGTCCCTAATCCTTCAGCCCCAATTCCTTTATTATAAAAAAAATATTGATAAAGTTGTTTTGATTTAATATGGATAAAGTATGGGTAATCGAAAAACAATAATAGATGTGTGACCATTGATTTAATCAGAACGGGATAGAGATGTGATGGATTCAAGGAAATCACGCAAGCAATATTGAACTGTAGCCAAGGAAGTCTTATGTTCTTATCATATAGATTGTGGTAAACCTATTTTTTTTTTTATATATATATATATATATTTAATTTGTTGAAATCATCTCATTTCGTGTCAAACATGATACAAAGGAAGTTGTAAAGTTAGACATGTTCCGATCCGTTGTTTTTGACGTGTGAAATAAGTATTCCACATGGCCTCATTAATTAAGTTAATCCATCAACACTAATATGTTGGTTTGGCTTTGTCATTGTCTTTGTGTGTAGGGAGTGAGGAACCAAGTCCAATTGATACAACCGCCCAAACGCTTCCCTCCGCCGCGGTTCCGCCCGAGGCAGAGGGGAGCGAGAGGAAGCGGGTCCGGTACCGAGGAGTCCGGCAACGCCCGTGGGGAAAGTGGGCGGCGGAGATCAGAGACCCGCACAAGGCCGCCAGGGTTTGGCTCGGAACATTCGACACGGCGGAATCCGCAGCCCGGGCCTACGACGCGGCCGCCCTCAGGTTCCGTGGCAACCGTGCCAAGCTCAATTTCCCCGAGGAGGCTCAGATGCCGCCGCCACCTCCTCAACAGGCATCCGCCCCAATCAGGGTGGGTGTGGGCCCCACCCTCCCAAGGCCTCCTCCACGAATGCCACCGTCGGCCTCCAGCTCAGCATTCATCCTGCCAGGTGGCCCCATTGCAAGTCCACGTCAGCAGCAGCAGCAGCAGCTGGAGATTAGGGATTACTGGGAGTATTCACAGCTCCTGCAGGGCCAGGGAAGCGCCGGAGATTTAGGCTTCCTTCACCAAATCCTCAATCCTTCGGCTTCTTCGACGACGACGACAAGTGGCAGCTCAGCTCCTCTGTTCTCTTCAGCTCCTCTGCTTCCTTCGTCATCGTTTTCGTTCTCCTCGTCGTCGTCCTCATCGGAATACAATCCGGTGGCTCCACCTTCGGAAGATCAGCCGTGGGGGATCCCGTGGCCACCGGATCCGGGTCAAGGGGACGGGTCGGGTTTCAGTACGACGTCGTCTTGGTTGGATTCCAGTAATTTCCCGCCCTCCTCGTCGGGGTGAAGAAGCTGTGCGGTTAAATTAATTTTGTTTAGAGTGTCGAAATTTGAAAATTGGGCGTTACTTGACTTTTGATGTTTCTTATATACATATGATGTACTGGTATTTTATATTGTAATTTTATTTTATATTTATATAGAGACACAGGTGAAAACAGAGGAGTTAGACTCCAGGAAGAGGACAAAATAAAGAAATCACATAGGTGCACGGCTCAAAGTTAGTCCAGTACACAGATTTGATGTTAACATATTCCTAAGCCAATGCAGAATATATCCCTTTTTCAGCCCCATGTTTTCGTTTTTATTTTATTTTTACCTTTTTGGAATTGTAATCAATCAGGAGGAGTTGATATCAGATATGGATATGGATATGGATATTTGTATCACTCATACTTGTACCTCTGTTTGGTAAATTGGTCTATGGGTATCAACTTGATATGCCCATATTTCTCTTCCTTAATTTGTATTTTTTTCCCTTCTCATATACCCTTTTAGGGAGGGTCTGATGCATAAAATCTACATCATAGTAGTTGAAGGAGATCGATCTTGACCATCGACTCCACCCGAACCGTAGTCTGCAAAACAAGAACAAACGAGGTCGGGGCAGGGCTTGTCTCCCCCGGAGGACCCTCCGGCGCTCAAGTCAGTCATTATTTGTCCTTAATCTGAATCTATCTTCTCTTATTTATACTAGTCGAGTATTAAATAAAAGAAACCGTTGTGATATTAAATAAAAGAAACTATTACCGTATTTAATCCAGTCGACGCTATTAATGCACTAAATCGTTATCGTATTTAATCCAGTCAATGCCCTTAATTAGACCTGTCAAAACACAACCCGACCCGGTGACTCAACCCGACCGACCCGAAAATTTTCCGACCCGAACCCGAAAATTTTGAGCCGAATTTTTTTCCGACCCGAACCCGAAAAACCCGAAATTTTCCGAGTAATCTGGGTTTCGACCCGGTGACCCGATTGACCCGGTTGATTTATAATAATATATAATTAATTTTTTTTATATATAATTAAAATTTATCACAAAATTATCAAATCTTGATTTTTTTAATTTAAAAAAGAAAAAATTGAACAACCCGAAATCGACCCGAAACCCGGTCAAACTCGGGTTCGAGTCAACCCGAAATACCCGAAACCCGTTTTACCCGAGACCCGCTTTACCCGAAACCCGAAGTGACCCGACCCGAATGACCCGTTTGACAGGTCTACCCTTAATGCATGAAACCGTTATCGTAATCAATAGGCGAAACGGTAGCATCAATGTCGTATTGAATACTCGGATTTGGTAAAAGACCAGAACGCCCTTGCGCTATGATGACGGGATTTTCCCTATCTCAATTGCCCATCGGGTTTCTTCTTCGTATCTTGATGAAGAAGGAAGCCGACAAAAGTACACGGCGAAGTTTGTCGAGTGAGTGATGATTTTGCCGTAGACGTCAGTCACTTGACCCGTAGTTGGCTATTGGCCATAAGTGGCTATCGTTGGCTGTAAGTGGCGTTTTAGAGTGGCCGTAAGTGGCGATTCGTTGGCCTTAAGTGGCGATTCTGATTGGCTGTAAGTGGCGATTTCGTTGGCTTTAAGTGGCGATTCAGATTGGCCGTAAGTGGCAATTTCGTTGGCCTTAAGTGGCGATTCTGATTGGCCGTAAGTGGCGATTTTGTTGGCCTTAAGTGGCGATTCTGATTGGCCGTAAGTGGCAATTTCGTTGGCCTTAAGTGGCGATTTCCGGTGGCCGTAAGTGGCGAATTCCGGTGGCTGTAAGTGGCGATTTCCGGTGGTCGTAAGTGGCGATTCTTCTCTTTCCTGAATAATTGTTGCTACTTTGAAGACATCGTCCCGTGACATCTATATGGTTACATGACATTCATCCTTTCCCTTAGTGTCATTCTTCACAACTTGATTTGTTCTCGGCTCTTTGATATCTTTCTTGACCTTGGAGTTGCGCGTTGTATATAAACCTTTCACTTGAAGATTGGTTGTTCCTTCATGTTCCATACGCGGGAATGATATCGTTGTCCCCCACATGCCTCTTATGTTTTTATTATTAAATCTGATTAATGAGATAAGATATTATATCGTATAAATGAAGGGTGAAAAAGCTTAGCTTTTGGAGTTCTTATGCCGCGTGTGAGGCGAACAGATGGACTCCTGATCATCCAACGCTTGTTAAACCATAAATCTTATAGGGTTGAAGCCAACAGTACGTTTTACTGCTCATCCCTCTCCTATCTGAAAATGGATGACCTTTTCTGAATGTAGTGATGCCCCGACGCATTTTGTAGCATCGAACCTTGCCCCGATATCGGTTGTGGGCTTGAATTCATATTTTTATCCGAGGTACACTCAACGTCTGGTGCTCATTCTCCTTCTATTAACACCTCTTCAAGACTACAAAGCAAGTGGAGCGGACAAAAACAAAAGCACAAGGCACAACCCACTTTCCAAGAAACAAATGTATGCACATGATCAACTAATTCAACCACATTATCGATCGAACCAACAAAGATGTATGTACTTGTATATATAGGACAAACTAGTTCATATATTCACAAAGTTAGATGATGAAAATCATATCTATGGACTATCTTTGAGCAAATAGGTGTTAACGAATAGAAACATAAAAAATACTTAACCATATATGCATTGACAAAGTACTGGAGTCATAAATTAAAAATCAGCGGCTAAATATCAATTTTAGGTGGTCAAACCAATTAATCTACACTAATAATTAACAAGCTCATGAATCGAATAAGTTACAGGCTGAACTGTTCGAAAGATTAAACTAAAAATACGCCATCAGTCTAATGATCTGGAGCGCTGAATAAACTCAATTTATTTATTTTATTTATCTTTTTTTTGTTTAACTGTTCCAATATCACCTAATTGATTTCCCAGAACTAGAATATAACCCAATCGCAGCATACTCCACCATTTTTATCTTTGTTATATCCCATCTCCATAGATCTAAGGGTGTGTTTGGTAATGATATCTAGATATCAGATATCAGCCCCGATATATGATATCTAGTGTTTGGTAGGGCTAGATATCGATGTCATTTTAACTGATATCGATATCTAGTGTTTGGTATGCATAATATATCACTTGATATCAAGTGATATCTGATATCTGTGTTATCTGATATCTGTGTTTGGTAAGAGTCAGATATCGATATCAGTTGATATCTAGATATCAAATTTGGCCTATTTTGATATACTCATTTTTTGGGAGGTATCAAGATATCGATATCGCCCGATATCGATATCTTGATACCGATACCGATATCTTGATATTAAGATATCAAAGATATAACCCGATATCGATATCTTGATATCGATACCGATATCGATATCGATATCTTGATATCTAGATATCGTTACCAAACACACCCTAAAGAAACTTGAATATAGTTAATCTTCTACACAAATTAACTTTTACCATAAGCAAATCACAATTTAGAAGATTAAAAGATAGAAATAAAGGGAGGAAAGATACGACCTGCATCCAATGTTTTGGATTCAAATCTGAGCACGTATGGCATGCCGCAGCCCATTTGGCAATCAACCGCCAGGAGTTTCTAGTCGTCGGATGCTCGACCGGAGGCGACGCAGGCATACACACGAAATCCGGCCCTGTGCCGGTTATCCTGGATGTTTCGGGGGTCGGATCCGAGAACGGATCGAGTGGAAGACGTACTCCCCTCTTGTCCTTCGAAGGATCTGAGGACAGATCCGACAACAACAATCAGCCTAAGAAGGATCGGGATCCGCCTCGCGGTAGGCGGCGGTGGATGCGACGCCGGCGCCCGGGTGGGGGAAACTGCTCGGATCTAGAAGACGATCTTCGGCTTCTCCGGTAAGGGAGACGCGTCGGTGCAGAGAAACCGCTGTTGCCAGGTACGGGCTGAATATCCGACTTCCAACTGGCACCAATTGGTCGTTACTCGAGATCCCAAGCGCCCGCACTCCGCCGATCCCGAGCGAGTACGCCGACGTCCCGTCGGGCCTGAACATCCCGTAATTTCTCCCTCATGTGGGTCCTGGCTTTATGTCCTCATTGAACATCGCGATAAAGATGTTCAGATCGGTGTTCGGCCTTGTCGGCATCCCCGTGTTCGCCGCTGGCGTAGTCGATCTGCGAGAACAACATATTTTCGTAGTCATGAGGGGGTGAGTCCCGTCGGTCCGGTGAGCGTGGCGTCCCTGCCTTGTAGTCGATGCCAGCGGCGCTCCTAGGGTTTGTGGACCAGGCCGAGCATCCAACGTAACACCTACTCCTCCCATCCACAGTCATTTTTTTTTCTTTTTTCTTTTTGGATTGGAAGATCTGATCTCACGGCTTTTTGATCGAATCCCCACGGACGGCGCCAAATGTGGTGCATAAAATCTGCATCATAGTAGTTGAAGGAGATCGATCTTGACCATCGACTCCATCCGAACCGTAGTCTGCAAAACAAGAACAGACGAGGTCGGGGCAGAGCTTGTCTCCCCCGGAGGACCCTCCGACGCTCAAGTCAGTCATTGTTTGTCCTTAATCTGAATCTATCTCCTCTTATTTATATTAGTCGAGTATTAAATAAAAGAAACCGTTACGATATTAAATAAAAGAAGCCGTTACCGTATTTAATCCAGTCGACGCTATTAATGCACGAAATCGTTATCGTATTTAATCCAGTCAAATCCCTTAATGCATGAAACCGTTATCGTAATCAATAGGCGAAACGGTGGTATCAATGTCGTATTGAATACTCGGATTTGGTAAAAGACCAGAACGCCCTTGCGCTATGATGACGGGATTTTCCCTATCTCAGAGGGATATCAAATTAGACGCTCTCCTCTTCTTTCTTCCTCATCTCTTATCTGGAGAAGTCTTTATAGTACATTCCTTCTTCAAGCTTGGATTTCTCAACCGATCAAACATTGTTCACTTCTATTCTTTTCTATTTTGATTTCTATATTTTTTTTGAAATTTGTTGTTTAATAGAATAAAATTCAGATCTAGGTTAGGGTTTTTTTCCTTTTCTCTACCTCCCTCCACTCCCAAACCGATCTCCAAACTTGGCTACTCCGACCTCCGCCATTGGTTGCTCCGACCATGGTTGCTTTGTCTTCCACGCCCCTCCAACCTTGGCTGCTCCGTCCTCCATCCTCGACTATACCCGATGACCGCTGCCTTCAAACCGTCATCCAAGCCCCTCCGAGCCCACCCCAAACCTTTGACTCATGCCTCCAAACTGCTGCACGTTGCACAGAAAGAACCCAGGGTCTGCGTTCACTGTACAAAAGCAACAACCCACTTCAGATCGACCTTCGACCCCTTTGGTTTCAATCTAATCTAAAACATATCTTATACCCATATCCTTAACATACCAAACAGTATATCAGATATCAGATATCAAATTTGATACCCATATCCCTGATATTGATATCTCATACTCATATCTGATATATGTATATGGATACCAAACGGGCCCGAGATTATGGGTGTGTATGGATAGTATGTTAACAGTTTAAAAACTGTTAAAATGAGATAGTTTTTTTTAACATTGTACAGGGAGCAATTTAAGAGGGCTTTTTGTGATAGCTTTTTTTGGAGTTCTTAGTTTATTTGGTTTGAAATTATCATAATACCCCTAATAATAATCAAATAAACACCACATTTTTACAAATAAACTCTTCTATGCCCCATACGGAGTTTATATTATTTCATAATCTTTCAACCTTTATTTTACACAATTTTTCAATTTCAACATGTTTATAATTTTAGTCACTTTTTTCTACCTCGCCCCATACATACCCTATGTATTATATATTGGGAGAGAATTACACAAAAGGATATATAACATATGCACAATTTTTTTTAAAAAAAAACTATATGTACAATAATATAATAACAAGGAAACTATACCAAAAGATATCTGATACGGGGTTAGCCGTAGGATGGCCCGATCTTCGACAATCAAACAAAGACTCAAGAAACGAACAAGACAATTCAAGAAATTCGACAAACACCAAGATCTGCGAAGAGCTCGATGTCAACCAGCAATTCAAACAACAAAGACGCAGTAGACTCGATATGATGCTAGACTCGATATTGACTCAAAACAAGAACAAGGACTCGACTTCGAATTGAAATAAGGACTCGACAATATGAATGAAAAGACCGATAGATGGGTGATTCGAACTAAGATAGAACGATATAAAGACCCCAGGCCTCCTAAGAGAGTAGGAACCAAATATCAACGACTATAAAGCCCGCCTCTACAACATTACACAATCAAGCGGACAACTTGGAGGCACAACGAGGGGACTTGTGATTACCAGAATCACCAAGCTCTCGCGAGGTTGATGAACTCAAAGCAAACCAAGCTAGATCAATTACCAATTGTGAAAGCGATGAGCAACGCTTCGAATCGATTGACTTTAGAACGCTCAATGTGTTTTCACAAGAGAAACTTTCAATAAAATTCAACCAGTGTTCTACAGAGGAAGCCGGCCGATTAATATAACCCTAACAAGGATTTTCGGCCAAAATAATAATAAAAATAATAAACTTAAGAAATTATTAAAATAACCCTAAAAGTTTCATAAAATAACTTAAGTAAATAAAGTTGCTAATAGGAAATATCTTAGGTTCCAATACTTAAGGAATTCGGCCCAACATGTGCCTAGGTAGGGTCGACAATCTTGATTCCTATGCACATGTATGTCTTCAATGAAGGCTCGGGGAGTTGAACCTTGCTCGAGAACAAGGCATGACTCACAAAAGTGAATGAGTCGCGTTGAAGCTTCTTGGTTCGAGCTCGAGTCATAGGTCCGTCTCCTAAGATGATTGGCGTGTCCAGAGGTGTAGAAGATGGCCCCGCATCAATATCAATCACATTTAAATCATATCGCTAATACCTCTGTAAGCTCACGGGGGTGAACGAATGTCAAGCTTGTCCTTTAACGGATTGAAACGTTGCATTCTAAGAGCATTGGTGAAGATATTTGCAATCTGGTCATGGGTGCCAATATGACGGACAACAACGGGTGTCGACTTTTTCACAAACAAAGTGAAAGTCGATGTGAATGTACTTTGACTTGTTGTTGAGGACGGGATTTCTACTCGTGAAGGTGGTGTTTGGGTTGTCATAATAAAGAATTTGATGAGTTGTCAGACGCTAGCGAAGATCAAGCATGAGAAGTTCGATCCAATTGATCTCGACTACTGTAGAGGCAATCACTACTGGAAACACATTGAATTCCAACAGTAGGGTTCCAACGAAATTTTTCAATGGATGAAATTCCAAAGCTGAAATACAATGGACAAAACAATTCCAACGATACATGTTATTGGAAATTGAAGCAATCGGAATTTTCCAACTATCAAAGTTGTTGGAAATAGTTTTCCAAAATTATTCCAACCATTACACATTGTTGGAAGTAAACTCCAATAACTTGGATCGTTGGAAATATAGACAAATTATCATCCATTACTAAATGTCGTTGGAAACGGTATTTAAAAAATGAATAGAAATTAATTCCTTCTTAAATTTTCGCATCGTACGGTTAAAATTAATTGCTTCTAAATTTATGTCAATATATATCAATTAAGTGTTGACAGTCATCAAATTCCGATGCAACAATCGGAGTGAACAAAATCTTACTTTTTTAATTTAAAAAAATCTAGATCTTAAAAATATTAGGAGAATCACTAACTGACCATTAGGTATAGATCGATCTAACTTATCATTAATTGCATCGTGTAGAAAGGATCTAACTTATCATTAATTGCATCGTATTCATAGTCTGTTAGATTGGAAAAACAATTTTTTTTTTTAAAAAAAAAGAAAAGAAATTCAATTGAAAGGATCACGTACATCATAACCGAACAATTACATCCTTAATTAGTGGGTGCCTTAGTGGGGTGAATGAACGGTTTAATTAACCGTGCTTGGCTCCCTTCTTCAGTCCCTCAATATATCTCAATCTGTTTTCTATCTCTCTTCTATTAACAGTTGTGCAGTGAATTCCCATTGAAGAGTGATCGATTTTGAATTCTCTCTATCATGAACATCGGAATTCTTATGAATGAATATATAAGTGGTTTACATATTACATGCTCAAGTCAACCAGGTATGTCGTCCTTAGCGTGTTCAAGGAGTGATCCACCCTATAAATCTTTCTATTTACCAGGTTTTGAGTATTAATTGATTTAATTTATATCGGATACACACATATCTTTCTAATATATGATTCCCTTGGCAGCCTACATGTTGCATCCATCCCACATTGAGTTGATCTGGTATGAGAATGAAGATTCAATCAAGAAGAAGCCTAAAGACATAGCTTGCAGCAAACAATTGTTGCATAAGTTAAGCCTAATCAAGTTAAATCTTTGAGCACTTGTGATAGTTTTGGTGGTGCTTCTTTTTGCTTCCTTACTTATCCTTCTCCACTACTTACGGTTACATATGTGACCCAGTGTCAATTGCATAAAATAATAGCATGGCGCGACAAAGGAGACTCGATTTCAAGAAGAATCAACAACAACTACAACACTCAATTATCAAGTCCATGTCTACCAGGACAGGATCCAAAAGTGATGGAGATTGAAATGCCACAAGATCTCAATCCAGCTATTCCATCATATCTTTCCCTTGCACCTTCCTCATTTCAACTGTTCATTCCAGTTGGTGGCACTTGGACACTTGGTGACATTAGTAATAGTCTAGGGGCTACATCTCATGCCTCGAGATTCGAAGTTCGAATCCCCGTGGAAACATGGAGACGCTTGTGAGTGGGAGGGTCAACCCCTTAAATGGGCCTACAGTAACCCGATCCAGATGTAGAGTGGGCTAAGCCCACTTGAACTGGAAAGGATAAAAAAAAAAGAAGTAATAGTCTAGGGGCCGGGTGATATTAGTTTATGCATTTACAATTTCATTTGGTACTTTTTGGTTGCAGACATTTTGCATTTTGTTGAACGTCTTTGAACATGATTTGTATAGTGGTTGAAGATGTGTAAATGAAACTGGTGGTATTGTAATTTTTATATTGTTGCTTTATAATAGCTATATATATCATGGTTTTTATATTTCCAGTAGATTAATTTCTTCATACAAATAGCCACGTAATTGTTGATGGAATGTATTAATAAAAATTATATTTTTGCAAAAAAAAAAAATTGATTCCAACATTACATATATTGGAAAATTCCAATAAAGAATTTCCAACAGTAAATATTATTGGAAATTCCAATGGTTAAGTTGTTGGAACTTGATAAAAGCAACCGGTTAAACAGGTTTTAATAATATTATTTTTCTTTAATTGAATTATTTATTCTAATTATTTTTCTTTAATTCCAACAGTTTTAGTCGTGGTTAATTTCCAACATCTACATGACGATGGAAATTCCATCATAATTAACGGTAGGAATGAATTCCAACGCCCTTTTTTCCAACCGGGTGTTTCTTGTTGGAAATTCCAATAACATGGTAAAACGCGTTGGAGCTTTCATTGAAAATCACCGTTGTTATTCGCTGCGTTTCTAGTAGTGAATAACATATATGATACTTAGCTTCAGTGCTTGGACGAGCAAAGACCTTTTGTTTTGGCGGGGTCCAACTGATAAGAGAAGATCAAAAATAGACTGCATATCCATATTGTGAGCGACTGTCATCTAGGTCATACGGCCAACCGATGTCAAAGAGAGACAATTTTATAACGATTTTTCTATCCTGTGTCTTTAGGTTATAGGATAAGACCCCAAATTTGATTTTTTTTTTTTTTTAAATTTTTAGTTAGTTTAACCCTTTTTTTTAATTAGATTTTTAGGGTCGTTTGTTTTTTTTTTTAGTAGGGAATCTTTCTTAATTTAGGGTTTTAAGGGTATATGATAGAAAAACCGATATAATAATACTACGTAAAGACAATTGGTTTAAATTCAAATGTCAAATCTATATTATAATACTAAAGGAGAAGTCGCCTACGACATCTGGCGGCTTCTCCTTTAATGTAGGTACTTAATTAACTTTTGATTTTTAAGTAATTTGCATATCAATTGTGTCATTTTCTTGAATTTTTGGATTTTTTTAAATTTCCTATAATTTCAAAATCAGTTGATATATTATAGATTTTTTAGTTGGTTGGTTTAGATATTCAATGGATAAAATCAAAATAAAATCATATTTATATTTACAATATCAAATAATAATTTGCAATTTATCTGTTCGGATTTTTAGGGTTTTAGCTCTACACACCATCACATCCTATATAATCATTGTTCTTCTTTTCTTTCTCTCACTTTTTTTGATCTTTATATGATATGACTCATAAGTTTGTTGTGTTTGTTTTATAATCGCAAGATAAAGGCTTATTATGATACAAATGATACCTTTGCTAGCTCAATTGGGTACGTTCCTACCAAGTACCACCCCATTTGCTCAATTGGGTACTTACTTTATATGAAATTCATCTCCTACTTTTTTTTTTTAATGAAATTCAATTTGCTCAACCATCACTCAATTTCTACCACCCTTATATTCGAGGTAGGTTCATTCATTCTTCCTCTTAATAATTATTATATAGCTTAATAATTCATATTTTTTCCTCTCATTCAAGAATTTTCATTCATTCTTTCGGTTGAAGGAGTTCTATCACCAGTAGCAGTGAAGGCAGAAGCAATTTTCTGGGCGATCAAATTGAATTGGAACATTGGGAAGAGTTTACCCATATCATCGTTGAGAGTGATTGTGCAGATGTGACACATCTCAAACGAAAATATAAGGTCAGATCAGACTTGGGTAATGTGATTAAGCGGACATAGAAGCTGGCTCAAGAGCTCATGAGTTGTACATTGATCGAGTCATGTGAAGAGGGTAAAAAAATGGTGCATGTGGCTCATTGGTTGTTTGCACAAGACATATAGAGGAGTGTTTCTTTTACCCAAATGCTAGATCTTTTAAACTCCTGTTTTGTTAAGTTGATGTCGAACGATTTGATTTTGATAATAATAATAATAAAAAGAATAGTAGCTTTTTTTTGGACTTCACTTGATCTCATCCAATTTGTTTTCTAATTTTGAGGTTTTCTTAAGACAATAAGAATTATAAGCTAGAACATTTTCCAATATGTTAATTTTTTAATTTTGAGATATTATAGATTTGGTTGTTAGTTGGTTTAGATATTTATGGAATTCTATCCTTAATAAGTATCTTTATCAATTAATTTAAGTATCTTATCTTATTTATCTTTAAACATTTATAAATTAAAAAGGAAATTCTTGACATTTATAAATTAAAACTGAAATCATAATTTAACAATCACATGAAGTATTATAGATTTAGTTGTTGGTTGGTTTAAATATTTAGGAAATCATATCTTCAATAATTATCTTTACCAATTAATTTAATTATCTTATCTTATTTATCTTTAAATATTTATAAATTAAAAGTGAAATTCTCAACATTTGTAAATCAATCAATAGTATATAATACTAAAGGAGAAGTCGTCACACGGCGTAAAAGACTTCTCCTTTAAAGTAGCTTTTTTTTAGGATTTGTTACTTATTAGATTAATTACATTAATAAAAAAAATTAGATTTAAAAATTAAAGTATTAATTGATTGTTATCCCACTTATCTGGTGGTTATGATTGTTATCCCACTTATCCGATTAGTTTTAAGATATGCTGATTAATTGATTGTTAAACTATGATTTTTTTAATTTATTAATTAATTACTCTAATTAATTTAATTAATTACTCTAATTAATATATGTCGATAACAAATCTATGGGAGCCTAAGGCGATAATTAATATATACCGATAGGCCGGATTTGCCGATCAGGTGGTTATGATAATGATTAGATGGTTATGAACTTATGATTTCATATATGCCGATAGGATTTTTTATTTTTTTAATTAATTAATTTCAAATCAAATTAATGTCCTTATAAATGATAGTGTAATTAATAATTAATAAATAGAAATAATCATATATACTGATAGGATAAATACAACTAATCATATATACCGATAGGATTTGCCGATTAGGTGGTTATGATTTGATTTTCATATATGCCGATAGTAATTAATTGCAAATTGAAAGATATACAGGTAAGACTCGGCTCCCATATATAGATTTCATTTTTACTGTTAACTTTATTATAATTAACAATGTTTAGATGTGAGAGGTATTTAGAGTTTAAAGTTTACTTGCATAAATTTTTTTTACATTTTTTTTAATATTAAATATATTAATATATTAATGTAAAAAAAATAGACCGCACAGTAGTGCGGTTACTAAACTAGTTACTTGTATAATCAAACTTCTTTGAATTGAATACCCCTAAATACGTAAAGACAATTGAAAGATTTGTCACGCAAAGGGAGAGAAGTTGGCATATGTCCACAAATTAAACAACATATAGGAAGGTTGATTATATTAGAGTGGGGGTGCCCTCATTTGCATCCATTTTATTAAGCAATCAAAGAGAGACATAAGCCAACTAATAATCCCTACCTATGCCTAAACCAATTACTTTCAATTTAAATCCACAATTAAAAAAAAAATATTGTTTTCTTAATAATAATAATAATAATAATATATTTAAAGAGTCTCCAATATCATATAATGAATGTAAGGTCGTGTCCTTAGAGATGACCCCTGCCAAACCCACAAATAATGAAGAAGTATCTCCATGGTCAATTTATCGCTTAATTTGATAAGTAAGCACCTTAATTTGGTGTTTGGATGACGCGTGCAAACATGAATGGACAAATTTCAAATACTTTTAAGATATTTAAATTAATTACATAAAATTAGTATAATTAATTAAAAATACTATTTTAAAATATACTTCATCCATGAAAAAATGAAGTATTTTGACATTTTTTCACGTTAAACAGATAAATTTTTTATTAAATATTATATATTTTATTAATAATAAGTATTCATTTACAAAAAATTAATAAAAAATTAATATTTTATATATGGTTTTTAATGGAAAGATTATTTAACATAAAACATTAGGATATCTTTTATTTCTAAGCAATCTATTTTTTTAACTTATTATTATTTAATAAATATTTACCATATCTTTATTTATTACAAAAATAGTTCCTATTATTATAAGTAGTTACCTTACTTCTCTGCATTTATTTATTATATAAATAGTTACAATATTTTTCATATATTTATATAAATATTTTTTGACTTATTATTATTTAATCAATATTTATCATATCTTTATTTAATCAATCTTTTTTTAATCTAATATGTTTCATTTATTATATCTTTTTTGAACATGGTAAGGATTTGTGAAGTGTCAGCTAGACTTTATTGACCCACCACCCAATGACGTCTCTCATAATAAGTGAAAGTAGCTCCGGATGCGACATGAGAGCAAGCGTCATGGTTCGTTGAATGTTGTAGTTGCACCATTTTATTTGTCACCTAGTTGACCTCACAGACAACGTGTATGAAGGACGACAACTTGAAATGTTGAGTTTCAGGATGTTTGTAATGATCATCTCGATCTTCCAATGACATTTTCACTTGTCAGAAATGAAGTTAATAATTGTAAGACCATAATCGAGCCATTGACATCTCGGATGAAAAAACCTTTTGTAGCTTGACCTAATTTGAGCCTAAAGCCATCAAAATTGATTTTGGAGTGTTCCATAATGGGTTGTTTTCACCTTATGTTTTTCTTTTTTTCCCTAGGTTGATTATGTGGACGTGTGAAATCCCCTTCTTCATTCTTCATTGAGAACTCAGCAGTCTCTTTTCCTCGTTTCACAACCCTTTGGCTTGAAATCAACCACCTCAGCTCCTTTGCTTCCCTGTTGGCCACCCCCAAGCCCCCCTCCCCCAGGCTTCATCCTCCACCCTGTAACCGTTAGCACCTGCACGCCTTCACCTCCACCACCTTCTGCTTCATTTCCCAACCACCACCATCGCAGCCCACCATCACTCTCTTCCTCCCTGTTTTCGCAACTTCAAGAGGCCGAGCACCACCATCCTCCTCCTCTCTTATTCGACAAGAAGCAGCATCAGCACATCCTCATCTCCTCTTTTCCCCAACGACTGAAGACGAAGCCGAGACACAGAGCCCAGAAGCCCCTCGCAACCGCAACATCTTCTTCTCCCCTTTTCTCCCCTGTTCCGTCTGTATAAGGTCGGTAAGGTCTTTCTTCGTTCGCTTTCAACTAAATATCTGATACGCCCTAAGGATCGATCAACCAGTAAGCACTAGAACAAAACTTGATATGCCCTAAGAGCATCTCACCCATAGATTTACCAAACTCGATCGCCTTCTCACTCGTCGGTGATAGATTACATAGGTCTCCTCATGTATAGTGGCCCAATACCTTTGTAACCTATATATATATATATATATATATATATATATATATATATATATATATATATATATGTTTATCAATGAATGGAAACCCTCAAGGGGACTTTACATCAATCTTGTAATCTTACATGGTATCACAACCTTTTTCTTCCTAACGGAACTCTAATTTGATCCTCCCGCCCCACCCCTCTTTTTCCGCCGCCGGCGTCGTCCCCTCACCGCCGATCTCTCTCTCCCCTCACATCACTCAACCTCACCGTCCTCCTCTCTCGAATCATCCCGTGAAGCCAAGGATTGAGCAACCGTCCTCCCTCCCTCTCCAATCGTTGCCCAACTACCGCCGGACTACCGCACTCGCCTCGACCGTTGTAGCCACCCCGTTGTAGCCACCGCCCTTGCAGTCACAGCCCCTCGCCGGAACCACACCCGCCTCCGGTCTGCCGCCCCTGCTGTCGCCGACCCCATCTGCTCGATCATCGCCGATCAACGCCTGTCGTGAGCCATTGCCGCTGAGGAGCCATCGCCCCTATTCTTCGCTGTACGTAGTCAAGGAGGAAGAAAGCAGAGAGCTTTCAATCTCTTTTGTTAAAATTACAGAAACTTCCCTATTATTTAGTCTATTTTCTCTTTTGGCCCTGAATTAATTATTTATTAAGCCGTGTGGCCAATATTTCTAAGTTATTCTGTTCTTACCCTAATTTCAAGTTAGTTTTGTCCTTTCCCAAAAAAAAGAAAAAAAAAAGAAAAAAAAAAGAAAAAGAAGAAGATGCATCCGTACTCTGGATATCCTGTTCCTCGACGTGCCGGTTCTCAGACCTATCTGACATCGCCTGATCCAGGCTATGTTCCGCCAACTCTGCATCACGCCTTCTCCTCTACGCCGCTGACGTCCCCCGACTCTTCTTGGTACATGGACGCTAGTGCCACCTCCCACGTGACGAACACATCAGGTATCCTCTCATCTATTTCCTTTAAGGGCCCTGCACACTCTATTATCATCGGAAATGGTGGTCATCTTGCTACTTCGGGAATTGGCCACGCCAAATTACAGACCCCAACCCACCCACTACACCTCAACAATGTCCTCATTGCCCCAAAGATTGTCAAAAACCTTATCTCTGTCCGTCGGTTCACTACTGACAACAACGTTTCCCTTGCGTTTGATCCTTATGGTTTCTCTGTGAACGATCTTACTACGAGGGTTACTCGCATGAGATGTAACAGCACCGGAGAGCTCTACCCTGTCACACCACCTCCTCCGTCCAGTCAGTCGTGCCTGGTCGCCCTCTCGGCATCGTCGTCCAGCCTGTGGCATGCACGCTTAGGCCATCCCAGTGATGCCGTTCTAGATGTCTTTCGTTCCCAGAGTCTTGTCACATGTACTAAAGACCCACGCTCTGGTTTATGCTCTTCCTGCCAACTAGGAAAACATGTCAGACTGCCGTTCCAACGGTCTTTGACCTCTACCCTTGCTCCCTTTGATATCATTCATAGTGACATTTGGACCTCTTCTGTGCCTAGCAAGGAGGGTCACAAGTACTACCTCTTGTTTCTTGATGATTACACTCATTTCTTATGGGTCTTCCCGTTGCATTTCAAGTCACAAGTGTTTCCTGTCTTTTCCAAATTCCATGCCTACATCAAAACGCCGCTTCACACTTCCATCAAATGTTTCCAATGTGGCAATGGCCGTGAATTTGAATACAAAGACTTTCACTCTTTCTTTTCCAGAAATGGGATCTCTTATCGGTTGTCTTGCTCCTATACCTCCCAGCAGAATGGCAAGGCCGAACGAATCATCAGAACCATAACCAACATTATGAGCTCTCTCCTCTTCCCCTTCCCTATTGGCCTCACGCCTTATCCACCACCTGTTATCTCCTAAACATCCTCCCATCTACCACCCTTCAACATCGCTCGCTAGGTCAGGCCCTCTATTGCACTTTGCCTAAGTATGATCACCTTCGTACCTTCGGGTGCTTGTTCTTCCCAAACCAATCCTCCACCGCCCCACACAAGCTTCATCCGCGCTCCACTCCTTGTGTCTTCCTAGGCCATCCGTCTGATCATCGCGGTTACCTCTGCCTCGATATCAAGACCCATAAGCTCATTGTGTCTTGTCATGTCACCTTTGATGAGTCTCGCTTCCCCTTTGTTTCTCCTCCCCTCCCCTCTTCTACACCTCCTATGTCTCAGTCTGAGTCAGAGTCATCGTTCCCTCACTTCCTTCTTCCTCAGAGCTCTCCCGGTGCTCCTGCCTCTCCCCCTCCTCCACCACCCCCACCCCCTACCACTAGACCATACACCCGTAGCGTATCGGGTGTCTTCCGACCCCGTCAGATCGTCTCCATGAACACCACACATCGCCCCGCCTTCCCTCACCCTCCATACTCCCCGTCATCCCTTCCCCCGGACAAGATGCCGCGGCCGCAGCAAGATGCTGCGGCCACAACGTACCAAATTGCCCAACCCCATCCCCCACCCACGCTACTGGCGGCGGCCGCAACATCATGCCGCGGTCGCGGCCATGCAATAAGTTGTGGGCTTGCTGCGCCCGCAGCCGCTGCCTTACCCGCCGCCTCTGCCTCTCCTTCCGACCTTCCCGACTCCCATCCCCCCTCCCCCCCCCCCCCCCCGACCTCCCTTTCCCCCATCCACACCTCCCACAAAACAGCCCTCCTCGACCCGAACTGGCAGGCGGTTATGCTCGACAAATACAGGGCCCTTACAAAGAATGGTACTTGGGTTCTGGTCCCTCGCCCTCCTGAGGCGAATGTCATTCGTTGTATGTGGCTCTTCCATCACAAGTTCCGCTCTAATGGGACGTTAGAGCGCTAAAAGCACGTCTTGTGGTCAACGGTCGATCTCAGCAGGTAGGTATTGACTGTGATGAGACCTTCAGCCCCGTCGTCAAGCCTGCCACTATCCGAGTGGTGCTGAGCTTAGCACTGTCACGCAACTGGGCCATTCATCAGCTGGATGTCAAGAATGCTTTTCTTCATGTTCATCTGAATGAGACAGTCTACATGTTTCAGCCGCCGGGATTTGCTGATGCTGATCGTCCCAAGCACGTCTGTCTTCTGAAGCGCTCTCTGTATGGTCTAAAATAGGCTCCGCGGGCTTGGTTCCAGCGCTTTGCTTCACATCTACTACGCTTGGGCTTCATCGGCAGCCGCTCAGATTCATCTCTGTTCATCTATCGCAGAGGCTCTGACATGGCCTTCCTGTTACTATATGTCGACGACATCATTCTCACCGCCTCTTCTGATGCTCTTCGGACGTCCATTATTTCGTAGTTGAGTGCGGAATTCGCCATGTTTGATCTGGGTGAGTTGTCCTACTTCTTGGGAGTTGTTGTTCAGCGTCATGCGCCTGGTCTGTTTCTCTCACATAGTAAGTATGCTGCTGAGATTGTTGCTCGGGCTAAGATGGTCAACTGTAATCCAGTCGCCACCCCTGTCGATACATCCAACAAGCTCAGTGCTCACTCTGGTCCTTTGGTTGATGATCCGACATTGTACAGGAGCCTCGCTGGTGCTCTTCGATATCTCACTTTCACTAGGCCTGATATCAGTTACGCCATTCAGCAGGTCTGCTTGTTTATGCATGCCCCCAAGGAACCCCACTTTCAGGCCTTGAAGCGGATCATTCGGTACATCAGCGACACCCTCGAGCTCGGCACCACGATCACTCCTTCCTCTAAGCTTGATCTTGTTGCTTACACTGATGCGGATTGGGGTGGTTGTCCTGACAGACGTCGCTCCACGTTTGGTTATTGTGTCTTTCTCAACGACACCCTTGTGTTGTGGTCAGCCAAGCGTTAGTCTGTCGTGTCTCGCTCCAGCACTGAAGCGGAATACAGAGGTGTTGCCAATGTTGTCTCTGAGTGCTCTTGGCTTCGCAATCTCCTGCTTGATCGAGCTCTGTTGCCCTCTTCAGAAGACCACTCTGGTCTACACTGACAACGTCTCCGCCGTCTATCTGGCTAGCAACCCAGTCCAGCACCAACGCACGAAGCACGTTGAGCTTGATCTCCACTTCGTCAGGGACAAGGTTGTCATTGGACGTGTCCGCGTTCTGCATGTCCCGTCCTCTTATCAGTACGCTGATATATTCACCAAGGGTTTACTTAGACAGTTGTTCATTGATTTTCGTTCCAGTCTCACTGTATAGCCCCCTCCAGTTTCGACTGCGGGGGGTTGATAGATTACATAGGTCTCCTCATGTATAGTGGGCCCAAAGGCCCAATACATTTGTAACCTATATATATGTTTATCAATGAATGGAAACCCTCAAGGGGACTTTACATCAATCTTGTAATCTTACAGTCGGCATCTCACTCCCGAGCAATCAAGCCTTTGTTTGGACAACTCTAGCAAGCATCTCCCTAAAAAGATATAACAAATGGACCATTTTTCGGCCTCTCACTCCGGAATGGGGTGTCAAAATGGCATCTCACCAAATCAACAAAACACACACACTTTTTCCAAAAATTCTCAATTCAAATCTCATTTTTTTTCATAACAAAGGTCTAGCCATTTTATAGCCATAAAACAACAACAATTAAAATGATGAATTAAAGACGAAAACGATGAAAAGTTTCTAGGAAATTGATGGAGAAAGTTGGTCAGCCCCATGGTGAAAAATGAAGGGTTGGTTGTCATCATAAAGTGTAGAAAACCATCAAGGTCCATTGAATGAAGACCTGTCAATACATCTTCATCTATTCCGGCTTCATTCAATGCATCGGGAAAACTGTCCAGATTTTGGACTACTGGATTATTTCCAGTTTCGGACCTGTTCTTGGATGATTTCAGCACCTTGATCTTCATAAAAGATGTGGACTGGGATTTGGGGCTGGAAACATCCACATGATAAACAATGACTTGTTTTTAATTTTACACTTTCATACTATCTTTATTGGTAATTACATTTGAAGCCAAAAATAATTTTCTGATTACCAAATCAATAATAATGCTAGAATTTTGGCCGAAAAGATGGTTCGTATCCTGATTGGTTTAGTTGGACATAGTTTGTTTATAAATTGGTAATGTCAAAAATTTATTTATTTTTGGTTCACGCTGATAGTTTGTATTATTTAGAGTAATTTTTTTAAGTTTTTAAAGTATAAATAATGCAATAAGTTAATTATTTAAATTTAAATAAAATATTTATCTAAGGCAAAATACCTTTAATTTTTATTTAAATAATTACATATTAATATCTTTTATAAAAGGTATACCACATACAAACTACATTTTATCTCCTCTTGGGATATTATAAATAATTATCTTATTAATTCATTCAAAATAATCTTTCAAACTTTAAAAATTAATATTATTATAATACGGTCATCCTTAAACTTTTAACAATAATTAAAGTTAAAATACTAAGTCGAGTCATAAATCACAATATCTTTTACAAAAATGATATCACAAAGAATATTCAAACAATTTAATCAAGACGATTATCACAGAAGATATTAGAGAATAAAATAATAGACTCACATCAAATTTTATATTTAAAACAACATTCACACTCAATTTTAGTTACAACAAGTTGCACTTTTGAAATCATAACGTCAAACCAAATTTTATGTTTTCAATAATTAGACATATATTTCATAAAGAATCATATAAATTCTTTTATTTCAAAATTTAAACCTTATTTTTATTTACTTACATTAAAACAGAAATACCTAAAAATACATTGGGGTATTTTAACATTCCGGTATGGAGATATCAATGACGCACGAAATTTGGTTGCGTTGAGCACTCTTGCACCACAGAGACGGGGCTGATGAGCATCGTTCGAAACTGCTTTGGTCGACCTGGCTGCGTGTACCTCTCCTGGGAACCTTCGGGTGTAGTCGTGGTCGTCTGCGTCGGTTGTACGACGAAACTCCGGTGCCCGATGACAATCTCCAGTCAAGGGAGAAAGATGAATTGGTGTATAGGGAATGGAAAGATGATATTCGTAGGCAGGAGGTAAATAGAGGGTTAGAGGATTTGGAGTAATCTTTTGAAGATTCGACGCGGTTGAAAAGGATTATTAAGTGTGAACAATACGTGTGATATTTTCCATTTATCAGATTAATCCGTTCCACAATTTACGGGCAGGCTGATTGGTCAAGTGGGCATCGGTGGCTCAAATGGTTGCCCATCCCTCTAGCTATTTATACCCGAAATGGGTATTACATGTGATATAATATGCTACGAATATTAGAATCGATATAATTTGAAACTAATGGAAAACATTAAATGGATTAAAATAACTATTATATATATTATATGTGATTTTTCACAAGTTGAAATAAATTCAACTTGTTTTCACATAATATAATAAAAGATTTTTTTTAAATTAGAAAAGAAATACTCAAAAATACTCTGGGGTATTTCATGGCCGACTTCCCACCATCCTCTATCGCTCTCATCTTTAGTTGATCTTGGTGTCACTGACAGTGGTGATGCTTGGTTCGCCGCCGTCTGGCCTGGTACTGGTGCCCCTCTGAACACCAGCCTTTATTGGTGGCCTGTCATCTCGGCCCTTTCCCGGGTGGTGATGGCTATTGTAGGAGATTTTGGCTTTCTTCTTCCTCGTGCTGCTGGACATTAGGCGGGTTTCCTTGGGCCTGGTTGACTCGTATTTCCGGGAGTCTGGGTCCGTAAACTGTTCTAACCTTGGACCCTAAATAGCCCGGAAAAAATAAGTTTCGTGTGTGTGCGCGCGCGCGCGCTCTTCCATACTTTCAGTAAAGCCACCCGAAAGAGTTTGATAAAAAATCTCGAAAGGGTCTGGATAAAATCCTAAAAGGGCTTTCTAGCTAGTGCGTATTATAAGGGTAGTTCTCAGATGCGTTTTCGGTGTTTCTTGGTGGTCCTAGTTTGAGTTGGGGCTCTAGCGTCCGGTGTACGTATGGTCTGACTGGGGTTGTGGAGGTGTGCATCAAGGCGACTCCATGTTCCGAAAATTTTCTTGAAGGATCATCTTCATCGCCCACGGGGGCTCATGATGTACCTCTGGCCAGCAGTGTCACTGCTTAGTGGCACTTGGCTTCGGGTCTTAGTCTACGTTGTCCCAGGGTTTTAGGGTTTGGCTTATTTGTTCACTTGGGTCTGTTTGCTTGTCACTTCTCGTGTTGCACCGTTTTTTTATTTATGTTGTATGTTTGACGATTCACAGTCCGCCGACTTTGTCGGCCTCTCGAGGAGCCAAATTTGTACGACCCTTGCATTATTTCCTAATAAAAAAATATTGTATTATAATTATTATTTCAGGAATGGTTCATTCCGGTAACATATCAAACAATTAGACCTAAAAATGAGTCGTTATGATTTTCTCATTCCATTTTGATTTTGATTCCCGCAGTTATATCACACAGAGATTAACAATGTGTTTAGTAAATTAAAAATTTGTAGGAAGGATAGGAAGAGAAAAAGTAGAAAATGATGAAAAGGATGAGAACGGGAGAAAATGGATAAGAATCTAAAAAGAAGAAATTTTTCTTATGTTTGGTTTTTTAGAGAAGAAAATAAAGAAAACTCATTTCATTTCATTTCATAAGGTAGGAAAGTTGTCGATTCACTATTAAAAGTTTAAGTTTAATTTTTCCTATCAAATTCCACTAGTTTGGTGGGATTTATTTTCCTTTAATTCTTGCAAATTGATTGCTTATTTTCCTATGGTTTCTAATCGAATCTTTTAAATTAATTTATTCTAACAAGATAAATTACTTCATCCAATTTCTCTCCTATTAAAATCTCATCAGTTCCATCCACCAAACATGACTTAAAGGACAATGAGGATCTGTTGTTCCCAATCTCCATGTTTCCTTAATCCTTACTATCTCTCTCACATAATCTCTCACCCTTAACCATTTATTTAAATTCTAATTATTGTTGCATAGTATGTTGAAGCGGTTTACGCTGCCGATTCGTCGGCCTATCGAGAGGCTTGTCTGATCTCGAACTTTTACTTAACAAAAAAAAAGGACATTGATGTTGGGGCAGGATCCCAACTGTGCACTTTACCACCAGAAGTATTACTGTAAGCCAAAGCAACCTTCTTTTTCCATTTCCCCACATCTTCTCTCCCTTCGCCCCTCCGAAGCTCAAGCTCTCCCATTCCCCGATCGCCCGCCTCCTTTCTTCTTCCTTGATTCTGGTTGATCTGCATTCGCCATTCACTTTCAGGTACTAGTTCATTCCTCCTCAATTGGAACCGATTTTATGCTTTTTTCTTCTCCTTCCTTTTTTGGCTTTGATTTCATTTTTTCTTCTTCCTGTTCGACTCACGTGGTTGAATCTCGCGAGTGTTCGGTTGTCAACTTCGAAAGCAGCTCTGTATGCCATTTCGGATGCACTTTAGATTCCCGATTTGCTGAATCGGTTCATATTTGAACTGCGATTGTCTAGTAAAGGGAGATCGCGGTGTTTGTTTGATTATATTTAGGGTTCCCTTTTGTGCTCTATCAACTCCTGGCCAACAATCTGCTCCTTTTCTGTTGGATTTCCTTTGTACTGTTAGGGATGGTGATTGAGTGGCGAAACTATTGACATAATGTGGGGGATTTTGCAACGATCGTCTCGTGTGGTGACAATATTTGTCGTTTTAATGGATTGGATTATACGTTCTTCATTTCGACCATTACTTGTCAGATTAGTAAAACTAAATGGTTTTGTTCAAAGTACGGGTGGAGAGATTATCCTTTAGAAGGTATGCTCTTGGTGTTCAGTGTTTGTACTTCAGCCATTAGTTAACATTTGTGTATCAACTAGTCAACTACAAGAATTTGCTTTGCTAATTCTGATCTCGCCACCTTGCTGGCAAAATCTTCTAACTTGTAGAAGTTATTAAAGGTGGGGGAGTACTCACTGATTGAAAATAGAAAATGGAAATTAAGGGATCCAAAGCAAGTGGACGATGGGTTACTGACTTGAAAATCTTCAACTGCATGCACTGTCCTCAAATATGTTTTAATTCAAGTTGGTATTCACTACTTTCCAATCTTAAGGCCAAAAAATGATGGATTTGCTTGGTTAACTTGAACTTATGGCTTGATCATCTGGGCATTGACATGCATTTTCAAGAGAGGAAGAGGGTTTAGGGTGGTTACACATTGGGAAGATTGACAGATATTGAGCAAAATATACTGCATGTGAAAATTTTCTGGAATGATTAGTTTTAGTGCCTTTGGTTTTGCAAAGCTCCATTCACTAGTTTTCTATTTCGATGCTTGCCAGATTGCTTGATTATGCACGAAAAAAAAACAATACTTGGAAAAGAGTTCTTTCTAGTATTTTTTTGTAAAGGACTGAAAAGAGCAAGCTAATATAAACTCAGCTTAATTACTCTCTTCTTGGACTGTGATACCTAGTAACAGACACGAAACCAGAAAATAAAATTTGGGTGGGCTGAATATACTAAAATTTTAATATATTCATAATTTTTATTAACAAAACTCTTATTCTAATAAAAATATATAATTTTTCCTTATTTTTTTTTACCTATTTTTTTAATTTTTTTAAAAATGGGGCGGGCTGTAGTGGACCTCAGCCCACCCCTAGTTACTTGCTTGCCTAGTAATGAAACCTACAACATTTATATGGATTTATGTTTGTGTATGCTACTATGCTTATTTTTGTGTAATTTACAATTTTGGCCGATTTGGATTGTAACTTGCAGATAACTTTTTCAATGTATGGAAATAATGTATACGAGACTGCCTTGGTCTGATGAGAAGAACTGATGTTATTAGCAGTGGAAGGAGGAGGATTCTTCTCATCTTCAGCTTCTGGGTATAGCAATGGCCTAGCCCTCATTCTTCTGGGCCAGAGAAATGAAGATAGACCCATGAGAGTTTCCCCATTGAATCAAAATCAGTTGGTGGGCCAGGAAAGCAACACTGACTTTCAGCTTGCTTCTGGAAAGAACAGGAATGCCCGTGGGTGTGCCTCCTTTGTATGGTTCAGTCGCGCTTCTGTAGGACTTTGTGGGCAATCTGCCTTAAAACATGGTCCTGCAGCTGGCAGGGACACGACTGTAGTAATAAGTAGTGTCGAAAATGAGAACGATTTGAGACATATATCTCTTAAGAGCAACTTGAAGAAACGATCACATTGTGCTCTAGCTCCTAACAATAATGAAAACGGAAGGGAACCATTGGATGAGCAGTGTAGTGACAACCTTGGATCGACGGAGGAAAGGAAAGTGCAATGGACGGATGCATGTGGGAGAGAGCTAGCTGAGATTAGGGAATTCGAGGTCAGGTATGGTATTTGGGTGTATGTAACTTCTAGGATTTCCGTTGTTTATTTTCTCAATCTTATGATTTTGTTTGTGCTTGTTGCAAAACTCCTTCAGTTTTTTTAATGTTTTATTTGAATGGCAGGCTGCAGTGTATTCCATTACAGCCTTTGCCCCTCATTAATTGCCTTTTGAAAAAAGCTATTGCCCTTCTCCAGAATCAGCTGAATGGGACTAGCCCACCTCAATGAAAAAAGTACCAGCATACCTTATTCATCTGTGAAGTTTTTATTTAGATACTCATCTATACTATGTTTCATAACCAGGGTTAACCTATACTATTGTTAAACTAGCAGTGAAATATGTACTCTCACCTATCCTGATTAGTTGTATCCATGTACGATTTTGCACATCCCCTTTGGTGCCTTGACCTCTTCCTAGCCTGAATCACCCTTGTGTCATGGTTAACCTTGTCCTCATAGCTGATCTCTATCAGCTGATCTCTTTCAAAGAGTAGAATGCATGCAAGAAAGATTGATTCAATGTCTTGGAGATGAATAATGATGAATGCTTTATTCCATGGAGATATCAGATATGTAATCTTGGATTCCTGTGAAAAGCATAAAGCAGTAGTGCCTTCTCAACTTCTCTCGCTTGATTTAGTTATTTTGCACAAATTGAGTGGAATTGACATGATATCAAGGTTTATTGATGATAGTGTCTATGTCCACAATGTAAAATGAGAGCAGGATAGCCATTTAACATGGGTACTTGGAGACGGGACTTTTGAAGGCTTGACTGGGTCATCCAGACCAGAAGTGAAGAATTCTTATGTGGGCATATTGTAAATTCCTCTTGCTTAAGTGCCAACAAAGCAACAGACAAAAGCCTTGTGTGCCCCTTTTGGTTACCTGGACTTGTAAAATGAATAGAATATTCAATATTGGTAGAAGCGAAAATCTTTAGAAGTGAACGTATAGTTTGATGTCGTTAAACTTGCAAAGTAGAGAGAACCCATGCTTAAGTTCAGCTCGACATAAAGACCTTATATGACAATAAATAGTAAACTGGTTACCAATAGGAAATTTCTGGGTTCAATTTTTTTCTTAAATTTTTAATGTTGCTTTCATGTTGCCTGTTTGCTCTCTGTTTCACTTGATTTAAAAGTAAAAGTGCTGAATTTGTATCTTTTGGAAAGTGCTGAATTTGTATCTTTTGCATTTCTATACAATCTTCAAATGTTTATAAAATTTGGATGGAACCCAACTGCAGTGAGACTGGCAACTCAGATGATGAATTTGATGAGAATGGCAGGAGAAAGACGTGCTCTTGCAGGATCATGTAATCTTGTGCTTTGTATCTCTTCTGCTTTAATATTTCTTTTGTCTGGGGAGCGTGGAACACAATCTGATTTTTGGTTTGACAGCAGAAGGACACGATTTATGGAGCTTCAAAGACGTTTATTGAATTCCCGCTGGCTAAGAAGAAGATCATGGCTGAGCCTTTGCAGAACTGATGCAGCTGCGCCAGAATCGGCTGCTGATTGAGCTGACTCTCTATCGGACAGGTTGTTAATACAGTAGTAAGTATTTTCGAACTTCAACTGTAATAGCTCTGAGTAGACCATGCCGTTTTAATTGTTCCTGTTTTCTTATAGACATCAATCTTTTGGTTCCCACTCATTCACTTCCTCCCTGCACCCTCAGATATTGAAATGCAAGCGATTATTTTGAGATAAAAGGTTGGCTCTTCGGACTTTGACGAATTCTATATTTTCTGGGTTATATAGGGAAATGTGTTTCCATGGTAGAGAGTTTCTTTTAATGTCTTCTGCATTTGAGTTCATTTGATCTACATTCTTACCCTTCTTTCATTTCCTACTAAATGCATACTTCGTGTCTATGACATCATACATTATAAGCTTTTTATTATTATTATTATTATTATTATTAGGAAAAATGACCGATAATAATACGAACTATCAATGGTGAACCAAAAATAATACGAACTTTCAAAATTACCAATTCATATACAAACTATAACACATTAAACCCAAATCGATACAAGGTCCAAAATTCACAAACTATAAATTATTTTAGACTCAAATTATAATTACTTAGAAAGTTTGGGGAAATTTTATAAAATTAAAGAAAAATTATATTCATTGAATAAATAAATAAAAACCCTACCTTCCTCAACAATGGAGGTTACTGCATACAGACCGTAAACCCCTTTGCCCAATTTTTTTTTCCAAACTCTTAGATCCGATCGATTTCGCTCGGATTGGGCTCCAATTTCTCCTCTTTCGGCCGAATTTCTGGCTGATTTTGGGTTCCCATTATCTGTTTTCACGGATTTGACTGTTAATTTGGTTGATTTCGGGTTCCCATTATCCGGCCTCGGCGCCTCGCCTGTCGCCGTTTGTTGTCGTCGCCGGCGGATCTCGTCGAGTTGGCGGTTGGTTAGTGGTTGGGTGTTTAGTGTTCTGCGGGTTTGTGCCGCATCGACATCATCAACCTCAAGCGCACCTCCGCCAGACACCATCGCCGCTCCGCCATCGATGCTTTCAACTGTTCTACAGATTGGGCCTTTGGTGAAGACAATGAAATTATGGAATTTACAATTTTGATCACAATTTAATACTCCATCCGTTCGGCAAAACTTGTCGTTTTAGAGTTTTGTTTTTGTTCGGAAAAACTTGTCATTTTAGATATTTTTGCTTCTACTTTACTAAAATGTCCTTGATTTGATTGATGTGTTGTGAGTTGTAGTTTTTGATAAGGTAAAAAGTAGAGTAATAATTGAGGGTAAATTAGTAAAAAAGGAGTGTAATTATTAGCTTTATTAAAAGTTGTGTAGAGAGTTAAAATGACAAGTTTTGCCGAACGGATGGAGTATTAATTATATATTGAGTCTAAATGAATTTAGAATTTATGAATTTTGGACTTTGTATCAATTTTGGTTTAATGTGTTATAGTTTGTATATGAATGAGTAGTTTTGAAAGTTCGTATTATTTTTGGTTCACCGTTGATAGTTCGTATTATTTTTGGTCATTTTTCCTTATTATTATTACTACTACTACGTTATTTATGCAACCATCAAATGAGTAGGTTATATTGAAATATTTTAGAATCCTGTAATAAATGATGCATGATTTATGTTTTGAATCTAATTGGGCATTTATAATTTTGAATGTTTCTTTGAATTGTTAGGGTTTTGTATTGTTTTTGTTTTTAAAATTGGCATCACTAACTGATAGACAATTTTTCGATGATAATTTTCTGGCCCTTAAATGAAAAGTTTCAGTATCCGCCATTAATTATCCCAACATGTTCAAACTACAGCATATGAACTTATTAAGGTTACATACATTACAAACGCAATACACATAAAGGGGTTTCATGTTAATAGTACCATGAATTATTTCTGCAACCATGGTTCACATTAGTATCATACAAACTGCTGTTCCTGTGGCTTTGCATCTCCAACAACGGACGACAAGACCCCATTATCAGCATTCGTAGCAGAGCAATTGGCTCGCACCTCCCCTTGTGTGCCGGTGAGAACACTCAGCTGTCCCATCTTGATCATCGCGTCCACAAACTTGTCGAAAAAGAGGCCTTGGTCGGTAGCGAAGTCAAGCACGATGCCCTGCGTGGTTGAGTCCACGAACAAGTCCTCGTCCGAGGTGAACAGCCCTTGTCGGTTCACAAGGTTAACGTAGTACTCGTTATCAAATGCATTTGGAGACCGGATGTCCATCATGGTGGTGTTGGGGGTGTTCACGGTGGGGCAGGTGATCTCGAGCTCATCGGCCAATGTATCATCCAAAGTCGAATCTCGAGTAGGGTAGAGCCTTCTGGCAAAGGTTGGACAGTGAGCACGGCCTATAGTGTGGGCCCCGGATAGGGCTACCAAATCGGTAGTGTCGAAGCCCTTTGTACCGAACTGGCCGATGAGGGTGGAGGTGTTGCTGAATGGGGAAGGGAGGTTGGCGTTGGTCGCATTGATTGTTGCAAAGCTTAAGCCATCCCTTCTTCCTAAGGGTATTTCATAGTACGGTCCACCTGACTACAGGGGAAAACAAATAAATTCAGCACCAAAAATTATAAAAATCCATTGTAAACTTTTAACAAATTTGTTCAAATTCAGAGCTAGCAGAACTGATTTAGATACTAATAGAGCTGGTAAAATCTGATCCGACCTGACCCACCCGAATCCAGACCCGACCAAAATCTGAAAATCTAGTGTCATGCACAACTCGAATCCGAGCCCACCTCATTTTGACCCGAAACCCAAATGGACATGAACATAGACAAACCCAACCCGACCCATCTTTGACTTGACCCGAACAATTCAAGACTCGACTCTTCCTTATAATTACTTTAATTTTCTTATTTTTAAATACTCAAATAACGTGAATTACATATCATGAGACCTAGTATACTAAATAGAGGTTTAATAGTCAATCATTAAGAGAAACAAAAAATAACATCATTTTATAATAAAACCTAATGTGATCCGACTTGACCCAACCCGAACCCGAAATCCATTTGTCCCGAACTTATCCGACTCGAAAACCGACTCGACCCGATCCGAACCCGACCAAACATACAGTATACCCGACATATTACCCGACTCGAACAACCGAATGGCCACATACAAACATATGTGAGAAATATTACCAAATAAACAGAGTCACGAGCAGCGAGAGCAGCTATATCGGCGCAAGAGACAACTTGGCCACACTCCCCCTGGACGAGAGCACGAAGGTCTTCTATGGTCTGGAGTGCTTCCGGCCTCAAGCTCGAGTTAGGGATGGCAGCTTGCTCGGTTTGTGATCCATCTAGGAGCACCGATGCATCGCACCCCTGCGATATGACAATACAATGATACAACATTTCAAAAGCTATACATGTATATATGTAAGTGTATTTCCCTATTAGTTATATACCTGAACAAAGCAGTCATGGAAATGAACGCGTAGGAGGCCAGCGGCAAGGCCTATGTCGCTCTCAAACACACCCCTAAGGTGGTTGCGGATGAGCCTCTCAACGCGCGGGCAGCTGCTCTTGTAGTACTTCCATGAAAGCCCTGGTGCCACCGGTGCTCTGTGAGCCACCGCCGTGGTGGTGGTGGTGATTGCTAACAGAGTTATGACAAGAAAGTTGGTGATCATGCTAATGGAAGCTGCCATTAGAGTTGCAAGTTTTTTCTTTCAACTTACTCGATCTTGCACAACTAATTAAGGCATTCAAGGTGTAAGACCTATTTATAATGAGTGAACCATCAACATGTATGAAAAATTGATGGAGAAAAAAACAAACTCCATCAATTTTTTCTAGACAAAAAAAAAAGCAATTTTTTTTATGGTAGGATAACTAAGAGTTCGTTGAATAGTCATGGGATTCCATCACAAGTTGCCTTAATTTTCCATGTATGAAAACTTAAAGAGAGAAAAACAAACTCAAGAAAAAATTCCATTTTTTAAACCAAAATAAAATAAAATATAGTGCAATTTTTTATTCTAGGATAACGAAAGAGTTGATTGAATAATCCTTAGATTCCATCACAAGTTGCCTCGTGGAACAGTTTATGAAAAATTAAAGAGAGAAATACCTACTACATCTACATGTGACTAATTGCCAAATTTTAAAGGGTTTTTTCTGATCTATGACGAGTATAAGTTAAAGAAATTAAATTGGATTTTTTTGAAATATTTTTTTTTAATTATTTTGTTATTTTTCAAAATGATTTTCGTATGGTTTATAGATTAGAGAAGTAAAAATTTGGTTGAATAGAATGTGGATTACATAACAATTGCAAGTTGCCTTGAATTTTTTTTTTTAATTTTTTTTTTGTTATTTTTCACCATCCAATAACGCCTGTTCGGACGAGGAAAAGGAAATTCATACTTTTAGCGAGAAATTCAAATATTTATCGCTAATAAATTTGACAGAGTTTTCACAATTCCCACCAAATATTTAACGACAAATTGAAATTTCTTCGATAATGAATAAAAACTTTAAATTTATCGTCATTAGACGACTACAATGTGATACCAATTAGTAATGAACCGAAAAAATTATCGCTGATTGTTGTTTGTAGCAAGTAATATAGAGGTTCCACGCAAATATTCTTAATTAGCCTTGCTTCTACTTGCCAACACTTCTTTAATTAGAACGGAGAAAAAACTGAACTATCCTATTTCGTTATTGTTATCCCAAATTTTTTTTTTTTTTTTTTTTGATACAAGGCAAGGATTCGGGGGAAAGCTACGTACGTCTAGCTCCCCGCCCGACGGCGTCCCCACGAACGAGCTCAAAGATCTCAGCGGGAACGCAGTTCGCTACAAAGTGAGAAGAGAGGCCAAGATGCGCAAGACGATCCGCCACCTGGTTGCCCTCCCTAAAGATATGACCAAAAGTGACACACTGGAAGGCGCAACAGAGACCCAGGGCATCCGAAATCGACATCTCGATCTCCCACGGACAGAGCCAAACACCCTTAAGGGCGTTTATGATCGTAAGGCAATCACCTTCGATCTCAAGATGGGTGAAGCCCCGCTTGGAGGCTTCAAGAAGACCCGCGATAAGACCGAAGCACTCCGCCTGCACGGCCGAAATCGAACCATGTCCACGAGCGCCACAGGCAAGCACCAAACCCTGACAATCACGGATAACGAACCCAGAAGCCGCTCTGTTCGACTCCGTTCGAGCACCATCGAAGTTTAGTTTGACAAAATCCGTAGCCGGTTTTTTCCATCTGAAAATTTTTGCTTTTGGCGTTTTCTTTTTGGGGTTGGAGGTTTTTTGTTCGGTAATTTGATGAGGTTGATCGTCTGTTTCTACCTTTTTCCATGTTTTTCTAAATTGCTTTATCTTTTGTATCCAATCAGCCATAGAGTTGTATTGTTATCCCAAATTTTATTTTTTTTTGATACAGGCGAGAATTTGGGGGTGTCAACCACGGTTGTACCACCACCCAAGAGCGTCCCTACGGACGAGAGTTTGGAACTCTAAATCTGAACTCCAGGACGACGAGGCGGACTCCAAAGCCATGCGAGTAAGTCGATCAGCCGCCTTGTTCGCCTCCATGAAAATGTGGGTCACAGAAAATGTCTCGAACAAGCTAAGCAGACGAAGAGCATCCGACATAAGGATTTCGATCTCCCAAGGTGTCGACCACGCACCATTGATCGCATTCACAATCGCGAGACAATCACCCTCCACCGCAACTCTTCGGAAACCTAGCCTTCGAGCTTCCAACAAGCCGAGCTGAAGACCCACAGCCTCAACCTGAATCGCAGAAATTGTCCCGCATCTTCTGGCATCGCAAGCAAGCACCCTGCCGTCATCATCTCTGATAACAAACCCTGCAGAGGCAGAACCAGAAAGAGATTTTGCGCCATCAAAATTAATTTTAAAGACACCATTCTCAGGCTTACGCCATCTAATGGCATTCTTTTTGCGAGGGTTGCCTCTAGGTTTGATTCGCGTTGGTTTTTCATCTTCATCATCTAAGTCGTCTTGTTTAGTTCTTTTCCAGTTTTTTCATGTGGTATTTGATTATGGCTACCAATTCATCTATTGTTTGTAAGTTCTGGTTGTCGAATATAATCTTGTTTCTTTTCGTCCAAATGCACCACCAGGAGAAAGCCAAGATAGCCTTTTGCTCTTGGTTCAGCTGTTGAAATATTTCATTGGTTATAGTCTTTATACTTTTGTTACTTTTATCAACACCTACTATTTTTCGTTCAATATCTCTATCCAGGGCTCCAATTGTTCTCAGAGTTGTCGGTATTGTTATCCTAATTTTTTTTTTATTTTTTTTTTGATTGAGTAAGAATTCGACGCCCGGAGAGGCCCGGGGGTCGATAGGCCGAAGAACTCGGCGACGGATAACCCGTCAAATAAACTAAAGACAGAAAATAACAACAGGCAGAGCCACCAAATTACAAGAGTGCAATTAAAGTCGAAGACTAGCATAAATGATGACAAAACCGGAGCAATGTGCGACAACTCATCCGTCAGTTAGTAGAGGCGACGCAGGGAATCCCTGGGGAACTAAGTGGAAACCTTAGATATGGACTCTGTCAACGAGCCTTCAGATTTCGATCACGTCCACGACCTCTCGCACGTCGACAACGGAGAAGAACACCGCTCAAAAACCGCTAGCCCTGAACCAAAACACATCACAAGTAACTTAAAGGGCACCACCCAGCAAATCCACATTTTTCTCTTTTCTTTTTTTTTTTTTTTTAATCCTTCGGGCTGACTCGGGCCCAAGGTTATGCCTTGAGCCCAAAGCAAAACCCGGATACAACATCGGGCCAAACTCGGGCCCAAGGGAAACCCTTGGGGCACAAGGCAACCCAAAGTCGCAGAAGCAGGAACACCAGACGGCAGAACAGTGACCAAGCACCAGCGACGCCATATACAGGCCAGAAGCCGGCGAATTGAGGGAGGCGGGGCAGAAGGAACGGAGCCGAAACCACCGACCAACAAAAGCCCCAACTCGATTTCACAAAAGAGGGTAGTCTCGACACAACCCCACGAACGAGGAACCCAGCCGGACAGTGGGGGAAGCGAACCGCGAGGGTGCCGACAAGGGTGTAGGAGGAATACGAGCCAGGGGTGACGCGACCGGAGCAACGACACGAACGAGCCTGGAGTGCTTTCGATAAGGCGGGAACCGCCGGCAGAGCGATCGAGGTGGAAACGGAGACTAAGCCGACCACCAAAGGCACCGATGAAAGACCATTCATAGATCATGGGTCCGAAAATAAAGGATTTAAGAGGTTGATTTGGAAGGGGGTTAGGGAGCGTTCTTCACAAATTTACCCATGGATAGACGAAGAGCAGTACTCGAAAGTAGGGGTGGGCACAAATCCCGCAAATCCCGGACCCGTCCCGGACCCGGTGGGATTTGAGGAAAAAAAAGTCAATCCCGTCCCGGTCCCGTCCCGCAAAAATTATGCGGGACGGAACGCGGGACGAGACTATGGGATCCCGCAAATCCCGGTCCCGTCCCGCATTTACATTTATATTTATATTTATATTTATATTTATATTTATACTTATATAAATGTTTATATAAATATTACAGTAGCCGTAAAAAACCATTTCCTGTGAAAACCCATTTCCATTTGGTTTTGAGCTAGCCACATTTTAATTTGATGGCCCACCGGCTGTTTGTTTTTGGTGTAGCAATGCATTTTGCTACTGCATAATTTTTGTTTGGTAACGACATATGTATATAGGTCATATTTATGTTCTTTCATTTATATAGGATATATTATGTAATTATGTATAAAGCGGTTTATACCTCTATAAATAGAGGTGAGCTACAACTGTTGTAATTGTAAACTACAGTTTGTAAACATCCGAACTAAGCTAACAAGCTATTAATGGAGGTTCTCAGATTTCTCTCATTTGTCATTTGGTTTATTTGCTACGGCTGGTTGCATTGGAATGTTGGATTATTTTGACCTTTTATTTTTACGAGGGACAAGGCCCGTCCCGTCCCGGTCCCGTCCCGTCCCGTGCGGGATAAGGCCCGTATGGGATTTAAAAAAAATGGGTGAATCCCGTCCCGGAAAAAATTAAGCGGGACGGGTCCCGTCCCGGTCCCGTCCCGTCTAATCCCGTCCCGCGCCCACCCCTACTCGAAAGAGAGTTTCTCTCTCCTAGGAGAGAGAAACCTCCTTTCTTTCTTTGCTTTTGTTATCCCAAATGTTATCGCCTAGGTCTTGACTTTTCTTCTTCTTTTTTTTCTTTTTTTTTTAAAAGTAGGATATGCTTTAATTTTTCCTTTTTAAGTAGGATATGCTTTAATATATAATTTTTTTTTTTGGCTTTCATCTTCTTGATCCTCATGCAAGTTGTACTGTATTATTACTTTTATACGATCTGCGGTTTTTTTTTAACCCCTCGTTTTGTTCTTTGTGTATTTTATGTTTTAGTTTAAAATATATGATAATGGAAAGAACGTGTACTGTTTTACTCCGTATATAGTTACATTTTTTTTAAAACCAAACTAACATTTTGTGAAAGATCCCATAGAAGTGCTAAAAATGATCAGAAGTAATATCAACTATCAGCGAAGAACCGAAATAAATATGAACTTTAAAAACTATAAATTCGTATTCAAACTTTATTCAATGGCTAGAATTTGCAAATGAAAAATTAATATGAACTCACAATATAATTAATAATAAGTTTGGTGAAAAATTATAAATTTGAAAAAATCATTCTTTTGCAAAATTAGCGAACATCTCTCCCCATATTTCCAAGCTTCAACAATGACAGAAAATAAATTAGTAATTCATGAAGTTATTGAGGATAACATTGGGGAAAAGGTGACACGATGGAGAGGAAGATCCTTTTTGTATGCTTGCTGGGCATGAATCAAATGAAAAAGTCTTCGAGATTGTAAATACAAAATTGGGGATTGGAATGGATGTAGATGTTAAGATATTTGAGGTTTGTAGAATTGAAGAGTCGATCCTTGTTAAATTACGGTGGGTGATATCCGACGTGGGGGGGCAACGCACGCCCAAGCGCAATACGCGCACCAACCAAGCCGAGCACACAAACCGAGTGAGGTTCCATCCTAAAACCAATTGGTGTTAGGTGGGGTAGCCCACCGGCTTATATGCAAGGCTTGGATTCTCTTTCTAATCAATGTGGGATGGTTATTTTTCCCATCTTTCCACACACCCCCCTCAAGTGCAACTGCCTGGCCACGCATTAATGCCAGTTGCACTTGACGACTTAAGCCTTATGGCCGGTCAGTCAATTAAGACCAGGAATCCAAACCACACCGCACTTAGCCGAACCTCGGCTCTGATACCATGTTAAATTACGGTGGGTGATATCCGACGTGGGGGGGCAATGCACGCCCAAGCGCAATACGCGCACCAACCAAGCCGAGCACACAAACCGAGTGAGGTTCCATCCTAAAACCAATTGGTGTTACGTGGGGTAGCCCACCGGCTTATATGCAAAGCTTGGATTCCCTTTCTAATCAATGTGGGATGGTTATTTTTCCCATCTTTCCACAATCCTAGAGAGGACGAAGTGGGATCAGTACGTTGGTGATCGAGGAAGGAAAGGTGATTTTGAATCTAATGTTTAAAGAGGAGGAGATCATTTTTTTTTGACGAGGAACCAACCTTTGGCGGTAAACCTCGAGCACAGGACCCAGCCGGCAAGAGCCATGTACCAGGTAAATCGGCTTGCGCTGACCGGCTCAATCCACTGGTATAGGGAGCAAGATAAATCTTGGATGGAAATCTCAAGGAAAGGGGTGGAGGCAGAGATCGAATCCGGCTCCTTCCCACCCCCTTGCTCCACACCACTAGGCCACCCTGACTGGGGCGAGGAGATCAATTTTGGATAGAGGAGGAGGAAGGACAGTGGTGTTGAAGATCGAGGCCAAACCATAGAGCTCGATGGCGTTGGGGAGCTGTTGTCTCCGACTAATCTTGGGAAATAAGTTGCAAGGGTGAAGGCCAGGACAATAATGCATCCTAAATTATGACACCTATACAAACGTCTTTATAATCGATTTTTCTATCTTATGTCAGTAGTAGTATGCCTTTAGGACATAGGATATAAAAACCGATTTATAATTTATTTCTTTATTAAATGCTAGATCTTTGGACCCTAGCAATTATGACAGTTGTATTTTTATATATATTTTTTTTTCAATAACAAGATTATCACACATGCACTAACATATTTAGATCTCTTCCTTATGTCCAAACCATTGAAAAAGGAGATAATTATTTTAAGTAAGGGATTTTTTGGGTGTTTACTAGAATGTCCATATTTTCAGCCTTTATTAGCATTTTGTCCACCAATATATCCATATTAACTAAATGTCCACCAGTGTTGCTGAAACCGAAGTTACTGAAATTGGAGTTATTGATGCTGTTGAAACCGGGATTGCTGACGCCGACGTTGCTTAAACCGGAGTTGCTGAAACAGGAGTTACTGAAACCAATGAGGCGGACACCAATAGAACGGGCCAAAAATGATGTGGACAACAATTATATGGAGACACAATTCACTAAGTAGAACAACCCGAAAATACACTAAACAGATGTGGACAACCATATAAAATTTCAGCATAATGAATTCCCGGAAATGAATTGTAATCGATCATCTCAATTCAATAACCTGAGTGTGTAAAAGCAAGTAACACAAAAAACAAAATCTCAAACTGAAATTCAGACCTTGTGAGGTGAACGCAAACAATTCGATTTGCAAAAACCTAGATCTAAGGTGATTACTGATGAAATCCATAGATCCACAATCGCTCCCCCTCCCTCTCGCTCTCGCTCCAGTCGTCCACCTCCATCTGTAAATTTCAGCAACGACGTCGGATGCCGCATCGGATCGTCTCCGGCAGACCGCATCGGAGCGCGCGAGGAGGCCGCCGGTGTGGATTTCAGCAACGCCGTCGGTGTGGAGGGCGCAAAGATGAAGACCAGATCCGGTGTGGAAATTGAAGAGGAAATTGTCGTCGGCGCCACCCTGTTCCTTCGTCAACACCTATGGATATGGAGGCGATCTTGGAGCCGGATCTTCTCCTCCGCTGCCATGCGGCCTCAATAAAGCCCCAAAAAAGGGCCCGTTTCCCAATTTTTTTTTGAAAATGTAAAATTTTGCGTTCTCGATAATTGAACCCATTGTCGAGAGGGTTGAAAGCCCTTGTGCTCAACCTTGTCCCCCTCTTATCCCCCAACCCCCTCCCCATCACAAAACTTAATTAAAAAGAAAAACAAAAAAAATAGATTAAAAAAAAAAAAAAAATGGATGGGTTTTGTAAGGAGGGACAGGAAAGGGGGACAAGCTTCGGGACAGAGGATTTGGACCCTTGTCGAGAGCTTTAAGAAACCGAAAAGAATAGGCAAACACCATCTAGTCAATTTTAGTGAAAAAGGATGAGAGAAATAAATATTACCAAAAAAATAAAGTTAAAGGAGGTTTAACCCATAATCTCAATGTTTAAATACCCACTCATTAATTAGCAAGTAAGCTTTTATGTATTTATGGTTAATTACTCTTTTTATACTTTTACAATTAGCAACAATATATTATAAAATTTCTTCGTCTCATTTTTTCCATCGGGCTGTAGGAGAGCTTCAAGTTCAACCACCAAAGCAACCTTTGGTTATTTTAGAGGCATCCAATATATTAACAAGGGCAATATGTTTATTATGTCCAAATTAAATTTGATATTAAAATAATCTCATCACGTCTCAATTCCGACGGGACACAACACTAAAGTGATAAATTAAAAAACGAATATTCAAACAAATAAGATCTACACACAATTTATCGCTATTCACAAAATTGGTCACATCCATAAGTTTTTCGAAACCTGACGAAGATTAAAGATGTGTTATCCACACTGATCGATAAACCTATGAACATGAAAATACATAATATCGTTTTAACAAAACTATTGTTAGTCCTTTGGATCCTAACCCTGCTGGCTTTGGACCTTTGCTAGTCGGGGGCCCTTCCTCTGAATGCTTGATGGTTACTAATCACTTAGTAAGGATTCGACTGAATTGTCTTGAAATATTTTATCCATTTGAAAAAACATGTCATTTTATTATTCACTCATTTACTATTCACACACTTTTTTAAGATTATAAAAACTATATAAAATAATCATTTTTTGTAAATTTTTTTTACCAATTTCATATTTATTAATAGTAACTACGAAATTGTTAATTTTTTTTATAAAATATTAATATTTTATATAGTTTTTATCATTTTAAAAAATTGTGTATAAATAGTATATCACATTTGAGAGTATTGATTTTTCAAGGTTGAGGCGAGGGTTTTTAGTTGACATTGGAACAAATTACTGTCACCAATTGGGGAAAAAAAAAGCAATTGTGTATCTGTAATATCTCTTATGACCAATTTTCTGAAAAACGCTTGGCGGTAGGGTTATGGTCAAGGATCTAGGCGGTGTCTAGGCAGATTTCATGGCGGGTCTTTGTGATGGCGGGTCATGGTGACCTTGATTGCCCAGCCTTGAAGGCGGGACGAGGTCAAAGGTTTAGGCGGACCTTGAAGAGTTTTTTAGAACAGTGTTTATTATGATATTTTTTAATTAAAAAAAACTCAAAGCCTTGTTTGATTGGAAATCAACAAACCTAATTAGTAGAAGTAAAACCCAGGAAATAGATGTAATATATGCATTTAGTTGGCTTTTTTGTCACGAAAAAACCAAGAAAGTTGAATTCATGGGAATATAAATTCCCTTATATATTTTAGAGGAAGTTTACGTATCTAGTCCCCTAGTGAAATTTCACTTCCACCTTTTTTTTAATTGAAAATCTATTTCCCTTATTTTAATTATTATAATATAAAATCTATTCAAACACATTTTCTCAACTCTCGTGATTTTCAATTTCAATATAACCAAACTGTTAAAGTCAGTTGGGCCCGGTGGGGTCCAGACAAGCTATAGGGATGTCGTGTGTGCGGCCCTCCAAACGAGAAACTCGAACAACATATAAATCCAACGACTTCCATCTCAAAACCAATTGACAATGATCCAACCACTTCCATCTCAAAACCAATTGACAATGAGAGGAGTAGCCCTTCAACCTTATATATTGTTCAAACATTCTCTATATTACCGATGTGGGACAACCACATTCCAACACAAACGACCTCTAAAAGTAAAATTTATAATTAGGTGATCGAAACAACAAAATAGATGAATCCAATTAATATAGTGATTCTTAAATACTTATAATTTCTTGCACCCAGATTTGGCCGGTGGATCAATGGATCTGAGACAGATCGATAGAGAGAATTGAATACAACTAAAAAAAGATACACTATACCCATCTTATTATATCTTAACATTGCTTTCTACAAATTCCAACATGTTCAAAGGGCAACACAAATATGAGCGTAATTAACAAGGTTACACAAATTAAAGTAAGACACAAATTTATGAACACATGAATTTATTTAGCAACAATAAAGTTGCTGACAATGGACGGACCAAAAAAAAAAAGTTGCTGACAATGGAAATTTTAGCCCAAAGCATCTAGCTAGTACCATACAAACTGCTCCTCCTGTGGGGTGTCATCTCCTCCTCCGACGACGGAAGACAAGCTCTCATTATCAGCATTGATAGCGGAGCAATTCCCCCGCACCTCCCCTTGCGTGCCAGTGAGCACACCCAGCTGCCCCATCCTGATCATCACGTCCACAAACTTGTCGAAAAACAGGGCTTGATCATGAGCAAAGTCAACCACGATGCCCTTGGTGGTCGAGTCCATGAACAAGTCCTGGTCCGACGTGAAAAGCCCTTGTCGCTTCATAAGGTCTACGTAGTACTTGTTATCGAATTTGTTTGGGGTCCGGATATCCATCATCGTCGTGTTGAAGGTGTTGGTTGTAGGGCAGGTGATCTCGAGCTCATCGGCTAGTGTGTCGTCCATAGTCGGATCTCTAGGGCGGAGCCTTCCCGCGAAGGTGATACAATGAGCACGGCCTATGGTGTGGGCCCCGGATAGGGCCACCACGTCGGTGGTGTCGAACCCCTTGGTCGCAAGCTGGGTAATTAGGGTGGCGGCTTTGCTGGTTGGGGCCGGGAGGTTGGCGTTCGTCGCGTTCACTGTTGCGAAGCTTAAGCCGTCCCTTCTTCCCAAAGGAATGTCATAATACGGCCCTCCTGACTGCAAGGGGAAAAGGATTTGTTGAGATAATGAAAGATGCGAACAGAGATCAAAAAGAGTCCCACATTGATAATATAAACAAAAAAGTCTTAATATATAAGATAGTGAGGGCTTTTCTTAATTATCAATTGGTTTTAGGATGAACCCTACTTGATTTATGTGGTAGCCCATTATCATAAAGGCACACGTGTGCACACATATTTTTTATTTTTTATTTTTTGCGATTTACAAAAGTGACTTTTTTTAGATTTACAAAAATAGCCTTTTTTTTTTCAGAGGAAGGTTTTGTTTTATATACGAATTTACTTTTCAACACTTGACTTTTCAAATCATATCACGTAACACAAAAGTCCACCGTTTATTTAAAAATATTATTTTTATTTATCTATCATGTCATTTGACATTGTTTAAATTTTAAAAATGATTTAAAAATGTATAAGAGTGACCATATAATTAATTTTTCACTTGACATAATAGACATTGATATCTGTCAAGTGAAAATGAAAAATTAAGTTATCACCAAAATTAAGTTCTTAACTTACACGTCTGCCCTTAGGCGATGTGTTAGGAAAATCGCTTTAAACCCTACAGATATAAGATCAAATTGGATAAGATATTATTATAATGGATTTTTTAGTTTTTTTTTTCTATTTAATGAGAATGGATCGGTCTATCACTTTGCGAATAAACTATAAAAAATAATATTTTATGTTAATAAAAATAAGTTAATCACCTTTTTCCCTAAAAATAGAAAATAGAAAAATCGAACATATTAGTTTTAGAACTCAAAATCACTGTCCAATTTGGAAATAAATTTAGTGTAGGATTATATGAGAACTGATTTATGGTAACCGAATTTGTTAGCTATATATATAAATATATGAGCTATATATATATATATATATATATATATATATATTATCCGTTTTGAATTTTTTCAATCAAAGGAATATATGCAATGTCAAGCTAGCTTAACTGATACAAATAACATGTAGTGATCAATATGTTACGAGTTCAAATTATTCTCTCATATTGTAATAGTCTATAGTGTCTACCTACGAGCAAAGAAAATAAAAAAAAAATGCCCCTATTCTATTGTATTCTAATTGAACCAATAAATTGATTAGTTGATCATAGACGAGGGATAGCTTAGAGCATCTCCAACAGTTTCCCCATTTTAGGGATTTTGGAGTTTTTGAGGAATTTTAAGAGATTTTTTGGTCCAACAGATTCCCCATCCCATTCTCCAAAATGGAGAAGCATCAGAAAAAATGAAGAGGATTCCCTAAATCTGCAGCATTCTCCAAACTAAACAATTCTCCAAATCTTCGAAATGGGGAAGCTGTTGGATTTAAAGCGAAAATAATTTGGAGAATATGCCAAATTTTAGGGAAGCTGTTGGAGATGGTCTTAGTATGCATATACAGGTATGTATGGAAAAAATGAAAGATACCAAATAAACGGAGTCGCGAGCAGCAAGGGCAGCTATATCTGCGCAAGAGACGACTTGACCACACTCGGTCTGGACGAGAGCACGAAGGTCTTCTATGGTCTTGAGTGCTTCGGGCCTCAAGCTCAAGTTTGGAGGTGCAGTTTCCTCACTTGGCGATCCACTTAGGAGCACTGATGCATCACACCCCTGCAGTGCACATACAACGTACGTACAACATAATTTCTAATTATTAATTATTTTTTTCGATTTATAATTTACGTAAATGGTAAAGAAGATCGATGTGTTGATTTTATATATATACCTGAACAAAGCAGTCATGGAAATGGATACGCAGGAGGGCAGCAGCAAGGCCGATATCATTTTGGAAGACATCCCTAAGGTGGTGGCGGATGACACTCTCGACGTGTGGGCAGCTCTTCTTATAGAACTTCCAAGAGAGGCCTGGTGCCACCGGTGGTCTGTGGATGGTTGCGGTGGCGACGATTGCCAGGAGGGAACTTATGATTACAAACGTGGTGATCACTTTCATGGAAGTTGCCATTGGAATGAATGGAATTACAAGTTTTTACTTCTTGAGCAACTAAGATGCAGCCCTATTTATAGTGTGTAAATTCCCACAAGGAACTATATAATTAAATTGTGTGGCCAATGGAAGAAATAAAAAAAGAAAATCAAATTGCAAGTTTAATAAAAAAAAAAAAGGAAATCAAATTGCAAGTTTTATTTGAGTTTTATATATGGTTTATAAATATTTGGTTGTGTGAAAAGGCAACCAATTGAAGTTTGAATATAGTTCTGCATATATATATGTGGAGATTGCTTTTCTAGCAAGAAGTGATATAGGGAGATCTGAGCTTGATAGCCTTAAAAATAATATATATAGTTTGAACTTTGAATGGCAAGTAATTGAATATGCTATTTTAGCTAGGAATTTACTCAAGAAGCGAGATAAGTCTAGTTTAATTAGTTTAGTAAATAGAGCGCCTTTAAAATAAAGGCTTGTTGCACCATTTCTCGAATGAAATGTGAATCAATCTGCACGTGTTTGGTGTGCTCATGAAAAACTGGGTTGATGGCGAGTTGTTGAACAGATTTATTATCACAATACAAGCTAATGGGAAGCGTAATTGAAATACTCAGGTCAGATAGCAGTCCTTGTAATACCCAGACCAATTCACTTTTTGTTTCTTTATCTTCCACTTCCATATGAACACACAATAGCCAGAAAGAGATCTACCAGTATGACAGTATCAACACAATTACCCCAATTAACATCAATAAATGCCCGAATTTCAAATGACGAAGATGCAGGGTATGACATTGCTATATTGAAATTGCCCTTAAGATACCTTAGAAGTTACACAACAGCTTGCCAATGAGGTTTGAGAGGATTAAAAAGAAATTGGCTCAGCTGTTGGACAGTACGTATATGCAATGTCCGGACGAGTAAGAGTAAGATATAGGAAGTCTCCCAACCAACCTTCTATAATCTTCAGGATTAGGAATGGGATCCCCATCATATAAAGATAGCTTGAGGTCATGCTGCATAGGGAAATCTGTAGGCTTGCAGTTCTCAATGTGAGCATCCCTAAGGACATCAAGGATGTACTTTCTTTGATTTAATGCCTGATGAAGATCATGATATTTCCATTCCTAGAAAATATCTTGCAATGCCCAAATCCTTGATAGTAAACTCCTTATGCAAAGCTGCTTTAGTGTTAGAAAATCTCAGTGCACGAGTTGCCCATCAAAAGCATGACATCAACATATACAAGTGCAACAGCAATAGAAGGACCTATTGTTTTGACAAACAAGGAATAATCACGAGATGATTGGATGAATCCCAATTGAACCATGAACTTTGTAAGCTCATAATTTCATTGCCCGTTGGCTTGTTTGAGGCCATGTAAGGACCTAGCCAATTTACATGATCAGTAGGTACCTTGTATCTAGAAGGTGGCAACATACTACATTATTTTACCAATGTGATTAATTCAAAACTTTTTTTAAATAAAGTTAATATTAACTATACAATATTATTTCATTCTATATTAATTACATAATATCATTTAAATCTATTTTTACTAATTCTAAACTTATTTTGTAATAAAGTTAATATTAAATATGCAATATTATTCCATTTTATATTAATTACACAATATCATTTCATACTACATTATCAAAGCTTTTTTTAATAAATTTAATATTAACTATACAATATTATTTCATTCTATATTAATTATACAATATCATTTCAATCTATTTTCTTTAAACAATGGGATGAATTTAAATTTTGTAAATGTGTGTGTGTGTGTTTTGTACTTTTCAAATATATGATTTTTTTGGAGCAATCAATCTATGTATATAATGAAAACTATTTTTGTTTTTATAATAACCTTAATTTTTGGAATTTCACCCAACCAACATAATCTACTTAAAATTTCACATGATAAAAATTTTAAACATTCTTGTAACCAATGGGATTTATTTATTCTAACTATTATATGATAAATATTTTTGCTAATTAGATGTCATAACCACCTTAATTTTACGATTTTCTCCCAATCAAATGAGCCTAAAAAAATCCAAGTATTAAAATTTGGACAAGTTTCTTTAATTAATATATCTATATCTAACTAATAAACCATACGTAAGCATTTTTTTATTAGATGTTATAACTTATAAGCACATTTATTTTAGGATTTTCACTCAACCAACCTGTTCTACTTAGATCTTAAACCCATGTAATTTTTACACATTTTTCATAAATATTATTTTTTTTACTTACTTTATCAAATCTATTTTTTTCTATTTTATGTTAACGTACGGTAATAGTTTATTTTATTTTATTTTATAGTGGTAATTTTTTATAGTTAAAAATTTTATTTTTATTTTTTTAAAAATAAAAATACACACCATTGCACGGATACTGTACTAGTTTTCATTTAATTAGATTCTAGTATGAAAGTAAAATTTTACTTAGATTAGATTCGCATTGTACACTTGTAGTTGTAAGTAATTGTAATAAAACTAAAAATTTATTATGATTTTTAATGAATTTATAGTCATACATTAGAATATATATTAGATAATTCAAAAAAGGAAATATCTCTTTTTAAAAGAATATTTTTTTTATTTTTAATACATTAATTCCCATAATCAATATATTGAAAAAAAAAATTCTTTTTTTATTTCTTTCAATAGTCAAATCTATATGGACACAAATTAAAAAAAGGGTAATTTATTTTATAATTGAGTGTTTTACTTTGAAACTTTCTTCATCATTGCTAGCAGCCGACGAAGGAAAATCAAATATTCCGAAAATACATTTGTTTCCTTAAAAGTCATAGTACTTTAAAAAAAAAATGTTTTTTTTTTTCCAGTGAAAACTTGTAATATATTGATTTAATCAACTGAATCTTCGTAACGGATAACATTAACAAATGAAACAAATATAAAATGAGAGAGAAGAGTGGGAAAAAATGAGAGGTAAACTAAATTATATGGAGTGGATGAGTGGTGGGCACGAGGCTGAATTCCAAATTTATTAGGATAATTGCGTTCACACTTGATGAGCATTGACTATATGGTAAGAATAGGAAACCATCTCCGTAAATATGTTCGCATAATTGCGATGTTTACACTAAACAAGACTCCATCTAAGGCTGCAGAAAGAACATTATATGCGTTATGGATTAGAAGATATTCAAGTCTGTCTTTTTATAAGATTTGGGGATGTGAAGCGTATATATGTAAAATGTTTACCGACAAATATGGTCCCATCTAAATCAGTTAGGTGTTTTTTTTTTGTAGGGTACCCTAAGGAAGCTAAAAGACACTACTTCTACAAGTTCACTCAGCACAAAGCGTTTATTGCTAGGGATGATATCTTTATGGAAAAAGAGTTTGTTTTCCAGAAGTTAAATGGGAGAAATATTGATATTGGAGAAGTTTAATTGAGAGAAGCAACAAACCAAGCAATAAGAAAATATAGATCACTGAGGTTATGGTCTTTGAGGACCTAAATTCAAAAGGAGAGAACAGAGGATGTGTAGCTTGATGGGCAAGACCCTATTACCCCTAACAAGCTATAAAATGTTATGGTAGGACAACCAATTGTTCAACCAGCACATAGATCAGATAGAGTCAGATCGCTACCAGATTTATTAAATTTATATTAATTTCAAGTCTAGACATTCTGTTGTTAGAATGCAACGAGTCTACTACATATAAGCAAGCTATGATAATTCAAAACTCCAAAAAGTACGTGGTATGGTGTCATGCTATCCAAAAAGGATTCTATGTTTGAAAATCAAGTATGAGACTTATAGACAGATCCACCACATTGAGTGCATTGCTTTACAAGCTCAAAATAGAAAAGAATGGAAAGGTAAATTTGTTCAAAGCAAGAATTGTTGCAAAAGGGTTTAGAGTACAGATTCATGGTTGCAAAAGGGTTTAGAGTACATCGTTTATTTCCGATCGGAAGGAGTAGGTACTTAAAAGAGGATGTGTACCAGCCTGAAGGTTTTAAGGATCCACATAATCCTAAGAAAGTATGCAAAGTTGCAAACTTAAAAAAAATCCATCTATGGACTTAAGTGAGCACTAAGGAGTTGGAACCTTTGTGAAGTGATCAAACAGTTTGACTTCATCAGATGCAAGGAAGAACCTTTGTGAAGTGATCAAAGGTAAATCGAACCCCAACCCATCATAGAACAAAAAGAAACTGTAAGCGAGTATATAATTGTGGGGGGGGGGGGGGGGGATGGTGGAGAGAAAAGCTAGATTCCATTCTCCCCGAAACTATAACAAAAGAAATCATCAAAATCCCACTTTCCATCAATCCGTCCTCGCAGATAGGCTATACTGGTGGCCGGACAAAAAGGATTGGTTTACAACATCATCCACCTATAAGTTGATCTCTTCCAAAAATATATCAAACAAGGTCGGATGCATGGCTTCACATGGATCTGGAAAATAGATGCTCCTCCAAAAGTGAAAAAATTCATGTGGAAAATCAAACAAAAAGGATTACCAACAGCCAGAAGATTAGCTTAGAAGGGGATTGTTGTTCCCAACACATGCATACTGTGTAACCAATCAGCGGAAGATGATATTCACATCTTCATAGAATGTCCATTCAATAACTTTCAACAACAATTTCCAAGAGAAATATCACAAAAAGTCAATACACTAATATCAGAAAATCGAGACATGGATCAAATTCTCCAACTACTAAGGTTGTGTTTGCTTGCAGAATATTTATGTGTAGATGTAGATGTATGGGTATATATATTGGTATATGGATATTTATCGATAGAGGGTTGAGTAGTTGATAAGATAGATTTAATTTGGGTAAAAAATCTTATTAGGTGTTTGGTATTTGAAGATTTACAAATAGATGTGAGCGAAAAAATTACCAAAGTGGGCTTTGAAAATAAAGAGGAGAGTGCGTATGGGTAATTGAAGAATGAATGAAAGAAGGGTATTATAGTAAGTAATCTACCTAGAAATTTCACAAATCTTGTCAAAGTAAGATGGAGCTTTTTCCTTTTCAAATCTCCATAAATACAAAGTTTCATCTACATCTTTTCACCAAGCTCACCCCAACAAACATGTGACAAGGGAGATGGATACTGTTACTAATACACAAAAATCCCCACAAAGCTACAAGTAAACACACACTAAGTACCACCTTATCAAAGGACAACCTACAAAATCTAGCTTTTAGATGGTGGACTTTGTGGTTGGGGAGAAACCAAATTATATTCAGAAATGCCAAGATCCCATCTCTAGTGGGCATTAAAAAAATTATTCTGGAAAATATTGACAGCTGGAGGAAAACCATGAAGTTGGACATTGTAGACGATGAGGATCCTATTATCCGAAAAGGAGGAAAAGTCCATCCTAAAAACGTCAAAAGCACTACTCGATGGAAAAAACCACCTGTGGGCAAATACAAACTAAACTTTGATGGATCATATTTGTCAGATGCGAAGAGCTTCATTGGCTATATTATACGGGATTGGAATGGCATCCCAATGAGCATAGACGGTAGGGAGATTGGGGGACACTCTCCTATTATGGCAGAAACATTGGCACTACGACTTGGGGTGGAAAGGGCCAAGGAATTAAACATTGACAACTTAATCATTGAAGGGGACTCAAAAATAATTATAGATTTCCTAGAGACACAGACAAGTTGTCCTTGAGAAATAGAGCTAGTTATGTCAGATATTCAGACGATTCTCCTAGGTATAAAGAATATAAGAGTTTCCCATATTCCCCGTCTTGATAACCGGGCAGCTGATAAGGTTGCACATCTTTGTTACTCTACTAGGGGATATGATCTATACAACCACACGGGTCTTCTTGACCTCGTACGCCAGGATGCTTTTGGTTAGAGTTATCTCATCCGAATTTTTACCTAATAAAAAAAAAAAAAAACATAAGTAACCCAAGAGGTCATGGGTTCAAACCTCATTATTTACTTTTTATTCATACCAAAAATTTCCTATTATAAATGTCATATTTAAATCAAATTTTATAGTTTTCTTTCAATATTTTTCATAAGAGTATTCATTATGCTACACGTATATTTTGAAAAATATTTCTTATTTTTATTCCTATGAAATGTTTTACTATCAATGTCATATTTAAGCACACACACGAAAAAAAAAATTATTAAAATTTATTGCATCAATTTTTGTAATAAAACGTAGATTCAATGACTAAACTTCATTGGTGAATGGATGATAACAATGTAGATTCAATGACTAAACTTCTCCCCAAGCCTAAGCATGATAGTCACATGAGAGCTAAGGGACTCAAGTTCATTGGTGAATGGCTTTGATTTTGATGTTTGAAACCTTAGTTATGTTTTTGAGATCATTGTCAACTTGAACATTGAATGTACAAGCCTTAGTTATGTATTAAATCCGTATCGTTGTTTAGTTACCCTAATATGGTGAATCTTACACTAGGGCAACTTGTAGTTGAGAAAGAGGGTAGATGAAGATGCATTTAGGGCGCCATGTTACCAAGCACAGTCACAATGCCCCTAGGGCATCATTACATTAGTGTATGATCGTCAATTGTTCTTGGATGACCTCCGTTGCTTGTATGATTTGAAAAAAGCGCTGAGTTGAGTGTTGTCTGTTTATTAGAGATGAAAGATGGCACCATTCAATTTTTTGCTACTGATTTACAAACACCACATCTTCTTGATCATCACCAACAAGAACAAGGAGATCCTATATATATGGCACTATGTATGACTTATACTAACATATTATGTGTAAGAAAGTTGAGGATGTACAATGCCGTTATCAAGTCTCTGTATAAGTTGGCCTTAGATTGAGCATCTGATTCCGGATCACATATCCCCTGCATTCGACCCAATGCAGGTTAGTCGATCTCTGAGTGAGCTGCTCAAAGCAGCATCTGTCAGGTCTCAGCTACTAGAATTTCAGGTTCGGCATCTGTGAATGTAAGAACTCGTTGTAGCTTCCTAGCACACAAGTCCTCTACCTCAACCACAAAAGAAGCAGCTACAGGTCGATGGTCTGAATGCATGAGTTCAGCTCTTTCATAACTCACTTGTTCTATTCCATTTCCGTAGGAAAGAATCCGATCACACCTGAAACAAAACTCTCTAATCAGATCGATCAATGCTCCTTCTAATGGGATTTTCAATATGTAATGAAATTTGAGTATACCATGCTGGATTACGCCTCCCTGCCTTTGGATCTTCTCCAAAATACTTTTGCGAATTCAGCTCGTATTTGTAAGTTGGTGGGAAGTTCAATCTCCCTTCAAACCATCCCTCAAACACACAACCGTCTTTGAGTTCCTGATGTAACTGTCACATTAATTCATCAGCACCTTAATGAGTGAAACACACATCGATCTATACCATTTTTACTTGGCTGATGACTGACTAAACTCTAAAGGAGATACTTAATTACAGGCTCACACATACCATTTCCTGTCTAAATACTAGTGCTTTATATATTCACTATGTTTAATGACAGGCCAACTATGAATAGAATTACAGGAACATGAACTGAAATATATATCCACAGAGAAGTCTACGCGACTATATATGGTCATACCTGATCCCTGTGAAGTAACTTTTGCCATTCCTCCTTAGATATTAGCTCCCGGATCTTCTCATATGCCAAGTTGATGCGGTAATTCAAGTCACCGAACCAAATTATTCTCCTACAAGTTAAGAATATAATACAGTTCAAACAAAATCAATGCAATGTGGCTTCACCAACAGAAAACAATGCATCCTTCACCTTCACTATGATTGCATCCATCATAGTCTACTTAAATGGAGATGATTTCGTAAAAAGATAAAGTACTTACTCATGATCATGTATATTTCTAGGGAATCCTAGACCATGACTGCGGTGGAACTGTGTCCTCCGGTGAATTTCATACACATCAGTGTTTCTCTTTAGCTCATCTCCTTCTTTTTCACCAGATGTGAGGTGAGCACAAACAAAACAAAATGGTGTCTGGTATATAGACATGCTTACAGAAACTGATCCCTGGAATGAAAAAACTAGTCGTAAGTCATACGAGAAGGTAAAAGATGATAGCATTAAGGAAACAAAGAGAAGATTTGAACCTTGTTGCCGATGTAGCCCATAACACCAACACCAACTGTAGAGACCTTCAGGTTATCTATGTGTTTACGCAATCCTCTACGGACCCATATTGTAAGAAACACTCCCACCATTTGCTTGCTCACTATCCTCACATACTCAGGCCGCCTCCTTCGGTAAATGAGCTTTTCAAGATCAATTTCAGAAAGCACAGAGAAGTCTGATAAGATTCGACGATCCTCATTCAGTACTGAAGACTTGAAAGAACTAAACTTCCTGAAAGATTTCGATGATTTGAAGGACTTAGTTGATCTGAGTCCAAAAGAGATTGCTCTATCAAAAACATGATCAGCCAAGTTTGATGGCGGCTCTGGCCGGATTCCAATCCTTTCATTTCCGCTAATCACTTTGGATAATTTCAGTGATGATTGTCTAACAAAATTTTCTTCCTTTTCTTCTGGTAGACCGGATTGGAAACATTGTAATCTATTGAGATTCCGTGGAGATGAAAACTGCTTCCGCAGCTCCTTTCCACTCATATAGGCTGCAAATGAAGGAACTCCATTTGGATCCATAGATTCCTCAGTGAAGCCATGATCAGCTGCTACACTTTTATCCCTTACTTCATATAAACCAGCTCCCTCGTCTATCGGATGAACTTCCTCCTCCTCACATTCACTGTCCAAATCAAGTAATAAGTCCTCTTCTATATCCAATGCATCATCTGTTGGCTTGAATTTCGAAGGAGAAGGAGGGTCGCTGAAACTCTTATACTTCCTTTCAGGATTAATCCTATTCAACTCCTCTCGGATGATGTTTTCCCATTTCAAAACTGGACGGCTATCTTCCGCCCCAAAGATATTTCCTGCATTTAGTGGTACAACCTCCTGCAGACTGATAAAAAAAAAAAACCAGTCATTTCATCATACTTGATAAATAGTCCTGAAGATATATGAAACCTAGGTGATCTATGACAGAATAAGGTACTCACCCTAGCACATATACGTCAGCTGGCTCGCTAGTTTCTAGCCACTTGTCAATCTCTAACTCATCAGGCGGAACTTTTCCTCCGACATTCCATGTTCCTACGCATACTCTGTGAACCAACATTCCATGATGAAATCATTTAGCATGACTGAATTTATTTTTGTTGCATCTAATCTTGTACTATATATACCTGACTTCCTTTCTATTTATATATTGAGCTCTGAAGGTCTCTGAATTTGTTCTTCTCAAACGTGGCGTGTTTTCTGGAACTTATACATGTCCAGCAATGAAACAGTGTAAGCGAAACAGCAAAGCATCAACGTCAATACAGTACAACATTGAATGATAATAGGTTTATTAACTCTTCAGGGTAACTTCATTATATCCTTTAATTATATTACTTGAGCTATGAAATGAATTTATTTTTATATTCTATGTTAGTGAAATTGAGTTACTAGTGTAAGGAAAAAGAAGAAATGGAGTGGAATGTAACGAGCATTGCGTGTAGAACAGTACTGCCTTAGAAATGAATTAGCCGCGACTCTGTGCAAGATATGTCGCAAAAAAGCAGCCTCACCTCACTTGATGGGAATGGGGATGGGTGCACTTGGGAGCCTCTCTTCCTACAATTCTCTCAACAAACCAATGAAAACTCTCTTTATAGATTTCTAATCAATGTATATGTATATTTATATGTAGGATACCCAAAAACATACTTGCATTTAATCATGTACAAATACATACACTAACATTCTATATACATATATGTTATATGTACACTTATTCGCATAAGGGAATATATATATCGTTTTATTTGTAAATATATGACAATAAAGTTTTAGTAGTGGTGGAGTTGGTATCTCATTTCCAAGAAACAATATAGAGTGTAGTTAAGGAAAGCAAATTAAAGAGAGGTTATAATACCAGGGAGGTCCAGGGAAGGTTGGCAGTCATGATGGTTGTCGTTGTCGTTGTCATCATCGCTGCTATCGGCGCTGAAATAGGCATCCTTGGCGGGGATGTTGAGCCATTTGCGGAGAACAACCTTGAAAGACTGTATCAAATTTAATCCAAACAATTAATTAATCTATACTTAATTTCCAGTTTAAGTTAAACCAAGCTGAAACCAATGGATTCGAATTGGACAGACAGACAGACGGACAGACAGAGTAGTAGGTACCTCGGATCGGTGATGGCGAGGCGTTTGCTTCATCATGAAAACTGCAATTCAAAATGAGAGGTCTTGAGATCGATCCAGATGGAGTGGGAATAGGAATGGGTTGGCCGGATGAGTCACGAGAGATTCAGAGTTGAGAGAAAAGGACTTGGCAGCCAAGATCAATCCAACGCATTTCATTTCTACACTTTCTGAGGTGTCAAACAAACCACCCATATATATGTTTTTTTAAATCTCCAATTTAAATCTATATAACTTTCATACGTTTTATGATTTTATTTTCCTATTTTCATTTCATATTTCATATACTCAAATCAGAGCAACATTGCCTTAGTGAAAAAAATTTATGTAAGATGAAGACTGAAGAGTAGCAAATGAAACTAACACTCCCAGTCCCAACCTCCCCACAAGAACAAGATAAGTAGATAGCAATTTACATAATCCAGGGAAGCTTCATTTGGTATAAATGTGATGTGGCAGGGTGCAAACAACACAATTAGTAATTACACAACGCACCCCACAAAGATTGTCCCCGTTGAGTTTGCCAGCTGTCGAATCCCTCATTGGGCGCCGCAGTCCACACCATTTTCTTATTTTAATTTCATGGAATTACCGGTAAAATTAACATGTTCAACAAAACTAGGGGTGTTATTCGAGCCGAACAAGTCGAGCTTAGCATGTTCAAGCTTCTTCATTTGTTAAACGAGCTCGAGCTGAGCCAAGCCCAGTTTTTAAACGAGCTTTCTTTTCTGTTCAAGCTCGGCTTATTTTAGTAAATGAAAGAGCTCGAGCCGAGCTTTTTTCGAGTTTTACTTGGTCATAACATATTAACTTACAGAAAATTTTAAAAATTCTATAGAATTCGAGCTATTCGACCCTAAATCGAACGAGCCGAGCTTAAAAATCATGTCCAAGCTCGGCTTGTTTAGGTAAGTGGCCGAGCTCGAACTGTTCAGCTCATATAACAAAACACCAAAACCAGTGTTTAAAATAGCATTGTTATAACAAACTATGGGAAATTCTGGACCTACCAGCGCCTGCCTTGACCAAGGCGCTCATGAAATGGAAAGGCATTCCAACAGCGCTCAAGATTGATTGCTTTTCTTTTCTTTTTTGTAAAATTCTGATTAAATTGATTTATGTAGATGAGCAACTTTCCATTTGTTTTAACTATAAGAAGATGTTTTTATTTAAGCAAATTCTGAATCACAAGGACTATAGACAAGATACTAAAAAGCTATTGGCAAGAGATTTTTTTACAAGGCGTTGTCCACGTTTCCATGGCCCTTCTTTCTCGATTGAAGAGATGTTCCACGACTCTCTTCCAGTAATCCCTACAATATAAGAGCAAAAGCAACCTTTGTGCAAAGGATTTAGCCACGTGTCCACCAATTTTTGGAGAGTTTTTATTATTTTTTTTCTTTGGAAAAGCACCCTTGAAGCGGTTTCTGCTTCTTTTTTTTTCTCTCCTTCACGACTCACACCCACGTTCTCTCCCTCAAATTGCTCTCCAACTCCCTCTCAATCAGAAGCGGCGGGAGAAGAAGACCGAGGAAGAACGATTCAAGGTTCAAGTTCGACGATCTCTCAGGGTGTCACAACAAATCCATCCGCAGGTATGTGTTTGATTTGAAGATGTCATTTTTTTCGAAAAATTAGGGTTTATGGGATTCAATTTGGGGGATGTAGATCCAACTTTAGCACAAACGTTCCTTCTGATTTAGGGTTTTGGGTATAATCTTTCTCTGTCAAGGGTCTGTCGAATCTAATTTAGGGTTTATTGCCAATCAAGAGAGGCTCAAGCCACATGAGGAGAAGACTGAGAAGGATCGTTCGTCGACAAGGATAGGTTCGAATCTAGCTGTTCGATTTTAATTCAGGTTTGGGAGATCTTTGCCTTTTTCCTCTTTCTTCTTCCCCTTTATTTTGAATGTTTATATACTTTTAAAGTTCATGTCAGATTTATAGGTTTCTTCTTTGTTGATCGGAGCGTCGTTGAAGGGAAAGAGTTGCTGCCTATTTTGAGTGTTTGGGTGGAGCAACGTCTGATAGAGTGGAAGAGTTTTGGGAGCGGTTGAAGCAGAGGATTTCGGCGATTCTTTTACAAGGGCATGGAGAGGAAGAGTCTTGCCCTCACTCTTGTCCTCTACAACGCTCGACATCTCCTTCATCTTCAATAAATCACCTGGTAATTCCTACCCTCTTCTCTATGATAATGAATATGTCAATCAAATTAGGCTCCCAGCTGGAAGAGAAAAGAGCTTATGAGATATGAAAGCACCGATTTTTATTTTAATTTTAATTTTGAATTTTGTGCTTTGTGTTTTTTAATAAATTTCCGGTCTTCTGATGGGTGATTTTGAAGATTCATTTGAGATTAAGGTACTCTGCTGATCCTAGGTAACTAAATTGAGCTTTTACTGAGTTTATGATACCTGGCAATTTTACAAGGTTGAATCACTAAATTCAGCTTCTGTTTTTTTGTTTTTTTTTTGCAAGGGAATTTTCTAACTGACATTCCTACATATTTGACTTGGTTTAATGGGTGAGGATAATTTTTTTTGTTTGTGTCCCAGCTCGTATGGATATGCCTAATTGGAATTCTAAGCCCAAGCTTGCCTTTTAATGCAGTTATGACAACGCTGACATGGCTTTGCATTATGGTTCAATACTGAGAGAGTGCAAACGCCATCAGGTTGTGTCAAGTTGATTATTTTGTTTGTGAGGATTTGATTTATTGCTTCAAACAATAGATTATCTGCAACTAAAAATCTGTTTTGCCTGATTTTGGAGTAAAGATTTTGCACTTTATTATGGTTGGGATTCCTTCTACTTCTGCTAGAGTTATGTTAACGAGTTCATCTAACTAATACTAAGTTGTAAGTTTTATCCATGAACTCCATTATCTGTGTGGATTATTTGTTTTCTACTTCGATGGGAGTTGCATACTATCTGATTGAGGAAGGACCTGTGTTCACTTCAAGTTCATTGTATTGATCAAATATTGTGAATCAGCAAAACTTGCAATATTAGCAAATGTTAAACGTTAAGATTGAATCTTATGGTGATATAATGTGATTGATTCTCATAGCTTAAATTACGTGTTCTTAACTTATGTGTAATGTGATTGATTCTCATAGCTATGGTTGATCTCTTTGCACCTTTCCTGTCAAATCATCATTTTGGCGCACGGGCTTTACTTCCAGCAAATGTTTTCAGAACAATTCACTATCTCAGAGATGGTCCAAATGTTGTCATGTTTCAAAGATTCTTCCAACCCAAGGTTTCACTCTTATTCTTATAAATGCATTCTTACATGAATTATTTTATTCTTGAAGTGTAAGTTAATGTTTTGGTCATGCTCCCTTTCCTGGTTATTGGTTATCTTCGTTGTATGAGAAACCCATCCTTTTTTCGTCACTTGGTCATCCTTTTTTTTTTGGTGAAATGAGTGTAGGTGTTTTTCTGCTGCAATAAGCACAATTATTATTTTATTAACAATGTTCTAACCTTTATGAATCTGACTTGCTGGGCATTTAAGATAAATAATAAATCTTGAGTAACTCGGGCAAATTTGAGTTTAAATTGAAGATTGAACTTTGTTGTGGAGCAATTCTTTTCAAATTATAACCTAAGCAAATCGATGTGCTCTGAATAGGGGAATTGGATTCTCGTGAGAGCGAAAGATGGAATTGGAAGAAACTGTAAAAAGGGAGTAGTTATTGAAGAAGTTTTGAGATTTTCTTCTTAGATCTTTGTTGATTTTTTTTGAGGTACTGGATTCTTCTGGACCAATATTAATTTATTTCAATGTTTGGACTTATTCTCTAGATCTTCCGAGCATACAAACTGCAATTTCCTTGGGTTGGTGTTGTAAATCGTTCGCAAGTGGATAACAAAAAAAAAATGTTGATAATGGTTGCTTGTCGTAGAGAGCAGGAATTCTAGGATGATAGTCCATAGTACAAGCATCTTGCTTATAGAATGAGCTTTAAGTATCTTGCCAAGGTGCTTTCGAAGGTATATCCCCCTTTCGAAGGTATATCCTCATTGTTCTAGGGTTGTTTTTGGTCGTTTGCGAATTTCAGGACCAAATTTTCTATTTGGGTGACACTAATCGTGTGCTCAAATGCTCAATTTATGAGTTTGATCGATTTCTGTTTGCAATCTTTTGTTTAGGGTTGCGATTTGTTCAATTTGGAGCTTTTCGTTTTGGGTATTTGAGAGACAAATCAGTGGTCCCGACCTTCTTTCCTAGCATATGAAGAAGCAATGTTCAATTTATGTGCCATCCCACCTTCTTTCTCTGTCGCTATGGAGTTAAGGTGTCCCGGCCAGTTGTGCTACAAATAGTGAAGAAGCAGGACTAGCGGTCAAGTTTGGAAGCAAATTAAGCTCACCTCCAGCCACAAGCTCAACGCTAAGAAGCGTCTTTTTTTTTTGGCAGGTCTCACTCTCTTCTCCTCTGGAATCTGTTAGTTAAGGTTTATGCTTTCCTCTTGGTATCATCTTAACTGCTTTTGATTCCTTCTTCAATCATTACTTGATTCCTTCTTCAATCATTTTAATTTTTTTTTTCCTGCTTTCTTTCTTCCTCCGGCTTATATGAAGGTCGGTGCTGCACTATTGGTAATAGGAGGCTACTTTCTTCCTTATGTCAATGCATAGTCATTGTTACTCTCTTTTCTTCTCCATCTTAAAAAAAATGAATAAAAACATGTCATTTGGCTTTAAGCAACTAGCTGAATTCACTGGATTTGTACTTTGGCAGGATATAATTCAAGCAAGACCTTCTAGGTTTCCTGTGACGTCTCAGAAATTATTCAGTATACTTGATGATGCAAGTGGTTTCCTATACGCTGGCAAAGCTCAAAGTTTGCAGAAATATGTTTTTGATGGGGAAGCCAGAAAAATCAGGCTTGAGATGAGGACCGTGGTTGCTTGTACAAGCTTTTTGAACAAAAATTGGTAGGCGGCTTTGCATAGATTTTAAGATCGCAATTATGTGAAGTAGTCTCTTTTTCTTGCTGCATTGCTATGTGGTGATTAGTGAACTTATGTGAGTTTTTCAATGCAGGTTAAACGTTAAAAGCATGGCTTGCTGATAAGGATGCGCAGAATCTTTGACGTACACATATGATGTCTGTTTTTCAATGCTCGTGGAGGAGGCAAAAGCTGCACAACAGAGGTATACATATGATGTCTGTTTTAGGTTATGATACCATCAATTTCACGCTATTTCAAGGTTCTTGGTTATTTTCTCATTTCTGGTTAGGTTGGTTGGGGGTGGGGTGTTAAAGGTGACAAAATTAGGTTCGCAATGTTTGATTGTGACATAAAATTTATCTATTGCAATAGTTGTGGAGTGCACCTTATTTATCTTCATTTACTCATTCATCTGTTAATGTTTTTGGATTAGGTGGACTAATTTAACTTGTGAATCTGTTGTTAAAGGAAGGATATGGGTACCTGAGCTTGGGTTACTGAGACTTCTCTATTTTAGGAGAAAGTAAGGAATAAGAAGTTATGGTAATCTATTGCAAGTAAATGCACACTACTACAGGCGATTGAAATGTCTTTCCAGAAGTGAATTTGCTATGTTTTCTGGTAATCTGGTCGAATATTTACTCTAGGTGGTAAAAGTTCTATCGTGCAAGAGCAAACCAATGCCTGCTTTTTTTTAACTTCAAGTCCTGAAATATATGTGTAATTGAAGTAGATTTTGTCTTCATGCTCATCTTTTATGGCATATAGGAATGATGGGAGGATTTGGAGCACATATACTTCTTTTAATTAACCTATTTTTAGGGGCAACCTAGCACAAATTACTTTAATTGAACCTGGATCATGATAAATCCCGCATCCATATTACTAATGATTTTGTTTAAAAGCAATGTTTAATCAGGCTAGACTTTTAATGCCGTATAGTTCAGTTTATGATAGATTCTAGAAAGTAGTGTAGAGTGTAGTGGTTCATTATAAATACAAAGTATTGGCATCAGTGCAAAAGTAATTATGATTATATTTTGGGTCATTTTATTGAAATTAGTTGCAATGTATTTTTTTCCATGTGTAGGCAAGCTGAGTGGATGAGGGAGCGTCTTGAGAGGAAAAGGTTGAAGAAGCTTAGACAGGGAGAAAAAAAAGCCAAGATACAAGCAAATGATGAAGTAGATTTACACAAAGATTCTGCTGATACAAGTGATGGAGCTACTAGTAGTGCTAGCAAGCTTGACTCAACTCGGTAGGGAAACGATAAATGTCTAATATTGGGTTAAGAAAGTGTTGAAAATGTTTTTGTCTGGCTATTTTGAAGTTTGTCATCCTGTAGTGTTTGGTAAGATAAAGTCTATATTGGGATCACATGGGAGTACATGAATGAAATCATGCGTTTGTTTAGCAGTTGGTCATGGTTGAACAAAGGTTAAATGTTACGGAGTATAGTATTGCCTTTCTTTTTTTGTCCTCTCATGTATAAGTTGTCAAAATCAAACCAAAATTATGGCACTTCCAGAATGTAAAATATATCTTTAGATTTTGTGAAATCGGAATGAAACCCGTAGGCCTTCATTAATTAAAGATCATAGTTTCTACTCCATTGTAATCAGTACTGCTACAACCATTTTAAGCTTTCAATATGTTGCAATAACGATTGTTTTATTTTCTTGTGTTCGATTTTTATATTTTTTTTATGAATTTTGAAATGCAATGTTGAATATTGTCAATGCAACAAATAACGTATGTAAGTCTTTTCAACAAATAAAAAAATAGTTAATTACATGTTCGTGTTTATTATTGTTGTTATTTTTTTTTTATAGTAGGTAAACATTAGAATATCTTTAAACAAGATCATTCTTGATCATCATTATTGTTGTTATTGATCTCATTCACATTAGTAGTAATAGTTGTAAAGTGTCCTTTTTTATTTTTGGATAAACTCAAATCAAAATCAATCCTTAATAACAAAAGTAATGTTCAATATGCCTTGACCCCATGTTGGCCTTGAGCCCTTGATGCTCGTCCTTGGCATGTCATGCTCAAATTTCTTTCACCCGCATTGTCTCTAAACTTAGGTCGATTACATAGTCGATGCAATCATCGTTTACCTTTTTTTTTTCTGGATCGTCGTGTTACATTTTATCAACATCTGCTTACAGTATTGATAAATCATTTCTTATTATTTATTTATCTTGAAGCATTTCATAGTCGATGCAATCAGTCAATTTTGTTCTTAGATAAAAGAACAACTATTGGAGTCAAATGAGAGATTTCTCTTACTGTTGCTATCATATGACAGCGCAGTTTGTTACTTGTATTAGCATATGACAACGTAGTTACAAACTAACCACTGAACTTGGGGTAAAAAAAGCAGAGTGAAATTTTGCCTTTTGTTTTTAAGAAATATTTTGGATTTTGTTAATGGAGTCAAATGACAGATTTCCCTCAAGCCTAAATTCAAATGCCATATTTTTCTTATTGATGCTGTCATACCGATGAAGAAGGAATAATTTTTCTGAATTTTATAATTTTAGCTCTGAATTCCACATCATGCGTCATAGATAATATGATGACATCCGATAAATATTAATGGTGTTTTTTATATGATTTTTAAAAATCCCGTGCGTTCGCGCACGGGCTACTGACTAGTAAAAGTATAATAGAGGGCGAGGGGTCTGAATTTCAATCTGGGTAATGGGGGTTTATCGATTCATTGGAGTTTATCCTCTCCCTCCCAACAAGTCCAACTGGGACAGCAAATTCATTCACTGTCAAAGTGACGAGATATTGCAAACAACTTCCAAATGCTAATTACAAAGACAATTGCTTTTTTCTAATTACAAACAACTTCCGAATGCTTTAAATTGATTTTTTATTTCTTCAATTCGTTCGATTACATAATCTTTCTTTCTTCTTATTTCAACCTTAAAATCATATTTCAATCGGGGGTAATGGGGGATTTATGTCGAGAGCCCGGCGGGAGCCGCTGTTGCAGTTATGGAAAGGAATGGGGCGGCAGCGGTGGACCGTCGACGAGGGTTACAGGAGAAGTGTGCCTGGTGTGTAAATATTTTACAATTATAAAAGGACTTGGCAGTAATTAATGTAGTATATTTTTATCTTGTCTTTAGCCTCACTCATTTTGAATTCGTGTTGGCTATATACATCTCAAATCATGCACGTCGTTAAGGACGTGCATTTTCAGCATTTGGATTTGTGGTGTATACACCCTTTTGAATTGTTTATCCTTTCCTTTTTTTAATAAATTTGTTCACCCCTCCTTTGTTCCTACTTCCTCCTATACGTCTAGATAAATAATAGGTAAAAGGTTTTGTGAAATAAGGAAAAATAATTGGCCATTTTGTTGATTTAAAAAAGTAAAAATATGAGTTTTGGACATAAGGCGGACTTTTGACAAAATTCAGGGACACCATCCGGATAAAATAAAATCTTAAGGCACCAAGCGGAATTGTCAAAACCTCAGGGACATCAAACATAATTTTTACACAATTTTAAACCTAAGGGTTTTAGACAAGATGGAAAAAGGTTTTGTGACAAGATAATTTTAACTAAATTACTGGTCATTAGTCCTTCTCAATGTACGAGTGATTTGAGGAATCCAATCGCCTACTACGCACCAGTACTCGGCAATCACCACTATCACCATGGCAACCACTCCCTCCGCCGCAGCCTTGACCCCGTTGTCCCCTCTCCGACAGCCCGTCGGAATAGCAATCCCCGCCTCCAGAGGCAGCAGCAGCCCGCTGACGGCTGACCCAATCATCTCCCTCCGACGAAAGGCTACTTCAATGACGGAAACAGGCTACTGGGGTTAGCACCCTCCCTCTCTACTTCCACATCCCCTCGAGACTTTCGCCGGAAGGTTGCACCGCCTCCAAAGGCAGCGGCTCCTTCACCCCAACTCCCTCCGCTGCCACCCCAATCTAGAAGTGATGTATTGCATGTTTGAACCTTTCAATTTCAAGATATGGATTTTGTATTTCTCATTCAACATTAGATCTAAAACGAAGGTGGATCTCGATCCCAATCGTTCAACAATGGTGGTTGAGAGTTCTTCAGGTTCATTGATAGAGAATTTTTCTTTTCCCAATTTGGAGACTAGGGTTGAGGAATGAAAAATGACTTGTTAGATAATTAAGAGAATTTCATCTTGTCATTAGTCATTTCATTGTCTTGTCTATATCCTCACTCCTAAACAGGAAAACATGATCCTAGATGGGAAATCCCAAACAAGGATAAAAGGGTAATTTGAAATAGAGAAAGGGATCCAACGAAGATTATGATTTATGACAGGGAGATTCCAAGTGGGGATGGAGATATACATATTACATATATTGAGTGTTTGATTATTGTAGAAAATGGGAAAGGAGGAAAAAATGGTATAATCCTTGCTTGCTGATCCGAATTGCCTCATTCACATCCATACAATTACACGCTCAACTAGTCAACATTAAAGGAAATTTCAGCAATTTGTAATTTCAGGGCCTTTGAATTTGGGGAATTGATTTTAAATTCACCCACCCACTAATATCTCAAATCTCAAAACGGTGTTTCTGATTTGTCTGTTCTTCCAAAAAAAAAAAAAACATTAATTGTGACCATTTATCCACCCACTTAAAAAGGGCAAAGTGTGCGTTTAGAAGAGGTCCCACAAAAGGAAAAAGCATTAATTGTGACCATTTATCCACCCACTTAAACCGATCGAACCCGGGACCTCCTTACCCCCCTTGCTCCACACCAGTAGCCCACCCCGACTGGGGCTAAAAGTGAGGAGATTGAGATTTGAACCCAAAGCCATTTAATTCTCTTCATTCCTCTTTACCAATTGAGCTAGATAACACTTCTAAGTATTTTAATACTACCTCCGTTCAACAATATAAGTCATTTTAGACCTTTGCACACAAATTAAGAAAATCATAAACTTATTACTTTTATACCCCTCATTAATTATCCACAACCAAAATAGCATTTCATTAAACAAGTCAAAAAGTTACTTTTCTCTTAACCCAATGGCTAGAAAACCTAAAAGAACTTATATTTTTAAACAAAACTTTAAGCCTAAAAAGACTTATATTTTTTTAGCGGAGTGAGTATATACTAAGAGGGTTATTAGACTAATTAATGAACAACTGGTTTTATTATGACTCCATAACTGATTCCGAACGTATACTGTAATCCTGTAAATTTTGTGTGTACGTCATAACTCATTGGATTGGATTCAAAAAATTAAAGGGCGGGCCGACATGAAGGTATCAAACCTTCTGGACGATGTGATCTCTATGGGAAAACAACAGACTCATATTTTATTAATAAGATAATTTATAATAATTGGGAAATTGTCGCATTCAGTTTGTGCAGTTATTGACCCACTAGTAGTGGTCGTCTTCCTCTACTGAGAAAACAGTATACGTTGTGGAGAAATACACAACTGTACGTTGTCGTTGGGTGGAAGTGGAACCGCCCCAATAAGACGACCCAGACAGGCATCTGCTCTCCCTTCATGGACCCAACCCAACACTTAGTATTCTACGGAGTATTAATTATGGCTAATTATAAATTAAGCCACCGTCGTCAGACTTGTAAAGATCACCTTGTGGTACAGTCACATGGCCCACATATGGAGATGGGCCCAAAACAATTGTCCAAAATACTCCTATCTCTATTCTTCTCTCCCTAGTGATAAATTAAAATTAGGAAACTATATCTCCACCGTTAATTTTTACTATTTACACCGCTAATCATCGCATAGGTATGCGGTACATTTAATGGCAGTCAACGATCCCACCGTATACCTATGCGGTAGGCCACCGCAAAGTATTGCGGTGGGTCGAGAAGTATACAGGTCTAAAACCGTCGCCATAACAATTCAAAACCGGCGCTATAACCCACCGCATTGAACCGTCGCCATAACAGTCAAAACTGTCGACACAATGGTCCAAAACCGTCACTTCTACAAACCGTTTTCAATTGCCCAAAAATTGACCGCATGTATACGGTCGCCATAACCCACCGCATACCTATGCGGTGAGTTTGTATACGTCCAACGGATCCACCGCATGTATATGTGGTGGGTCTGGGAAAAAGTGGATTAAGACCACCGCATACCTATGCGGTGATTAGCGGTGAAGATATCATCACCCATTAAAATTCGATCTTCATTGTCTTTTTCAGTTTTCTTTTAGAACTAGGGAGGTTATTCGTTTGTTAAATGAGTTCGAGCTAAGTAAAGTCTAATTTTTAAACCAACTTTTTTCCTTGATCAAGCTTGGGTTGTTTAGAAAATGAACAAGCTTGAGTCGAGTTTTAAATCGTTAATTCTACTTAGTCATAACATATTAACTTATATGAAATTCTTTAGCTTTTGGAGCTTGTGGGAGAAATGGATTTCACAGAAGGGAAGATCCTTTGGAAACCATGAAGGTTGCGTATTGTGTTGCTATTGATGTCAACATGTGTTTTTTAGCTGCTTATGAGGAATTGAATGAGGATAATGTAGGCAATTGTGAAATTGCTGACACCCATTGCAAATTGTTGCCTTCATTTTAATTGTGATTTTGGGAATTGAATGAGGATAATGTAGGAAATTGTGAAATTGCTGACACCCATTGCAAATTGTTGCCTTCATTTTAATTGTGATTTTGGGAATTGAATGAGGATAATGTAGGCAATTGTGAAATTGCTGACACACACCCAATGCAAATTGTTGCCTTCATTTTAATTGTGGTTTTGGGAATTGAATGAGGATAATGTAGGCAATTGTGAAATTGCTGACACCCAATGCAAATTGTTGCCTTCATTTTAATTGTGATTTCGGTGGCTAGTACAAGCAACAGGTCTTCATGGGCTTCGTTTGTTGAGGAACATATCAGTTTGGATTCTCATAAGATGGAGGAAGAATTGTTGCTTAGCTAGCTTGAAGAAGTGAAAGTAGAGTTGCTGAAATCAGAGCATGAAGCATATATTATGGCAGTAAAGCGTGAAAACTTAGAAGTTGAGGCTAGACTTAACACTGACTTGTTTCCGTGAAGAATTTACTAGTGTAATGTTTCGGTCGAGATGAAACTATTTTAATAGCTGCAAAGCAAATAATGTTGAATGTGTTCAAACTATTTGATAAGTATCCTAAACATAACACAGCAAGTGTTCTTAGATTTCCCTTTTCATTGAACTCGAATGAATTGCTTTTTGAGGTATACCTTGCCTTGCTATTTCTCACATACTTTCGATCAACTATTGTAAAGTATGCAGCCATATATGTGAAAGCAGCTTTCATATCCAACCTCTTTTTTTGTGTCAGACTCTTGAAAAATATTTTCGAACTACATAAGCCATAATGCTTTTTTTTTTGTGTATCACCAAGGCAAGGGATTTTGATGTTGCTTATGCACTTGAAGCTAAACTGAGGAAGGATGCTGAAGATACACTAACAGCAACAATACATGAAAGATATAAAGCTTGAACAAAGATTAGAAGTAACTAGATAACTCCAGCAGGCCAGCACTAATGTAGCAGTGCTTAGTAGTCATGTGCAAGAGGCTGATTATCGTTGTGATGAAGCAGAATCGAAACATCTATTTCAAGTTTACGACAAGAGAAACATAATCTTCGGAAGCAGACTTTGGAAGCTGATTTATGCCTGGCAAAGTGGAGAGAGCTTTGGAAGCAGACTTTTGCACACAAAGTCCTTCCCAACCAAAATCAACGCCACCAGAACAGCAATATTTTGGAGTTTTGAGGTCCATTTGAGAGAGAGCTCTATAGATATATCAACTTTAAGATAAAAAATTTCATTATAATTTGTTTTTTTATGAGCTTTTGGAGAAGAAATTGTGTGTTTTAGGGTTTGAAATTAGACTTAAATTTGATGAAATTGGTTGTTGTTTGTGTCTTTTGTTTGATTGTTGTTGATTTGAGTGTTGTTTGAGTTAAATTATGAGTACAAATTGGAACGAAAATGAAAGAAATTGGTCGTTTCCTATGAGATTTGGTGCGATTTTTGATGTCGTTCTTGTCAGGCATAAATCTCGTGAATTCTTGTTGTCTCCGTAGAGCTCGGTTGCTGTCACCGAGGTGATGATGGAGGATCGGCTACTGTCACCGAGGAAATTTATGAAGCTCGACTTAAGTCAATGAGACTATTTCATAACATCACCAATATCCATCGAGGTCCCTCATTAACCTCACTCAATGAAGTCGAGGCTATTTATTTAGCTCGGATCTCAGCGTTTCGACATATTTTTCAAATGACAACCAAGAAAAACAGTCAAAAGTCTTTCGATAATCATTCGAAGCGATTGATATACCAGAATAAGTATCGATCAATTAAGTCCTCGATAAATTTACTAAAACTTTGTTCAACCGGTGGAGTATTTGGATGAATGCACTTCGGTTTTTTCAATTCGCTATCAGAGAGTTTTAGACCTGTTTGCAATTGCTTGAAAAAAATGAAGAGGACCTGTGGTAATTTAGTTGAACTTATCTTGTCAATAGTCATTCGGACATCTTGCCTCTAGCCTCACTCTAAATATATTTGACCCTACATCTGTCTCAATAAATAAGCAGCTCTATACCGTCTATGAAATTTCTTATTTCATGGGCGAAATTTCTTACTTTATTAATAGTTTATTTTTTAAAAAAAATGCCATAATTCAATTGTAGTTGATTATGTGAAAGTTAATTAACCTAGCTACTGTATTGTTTAAGACAATGAATTATTGTGACAGTTCTCTTGTAGGAATTTCCTAGCAACAGTCTCCTCTTTTACGAATTCATTCTAGGATGCAGCTTCTGTTCTTAATTGGCTTATCCCTTTTGTCTTGTATTCTAGTCATCTAGTAGTGGCAGACAACTCTTAATTTTTTAGTCAACCTCTCAATCCAACAAAGCGAAAAAAAATAAAAATTCCACCTATATTGCCCTAGAAACTCCGTATTACAACTACTTTTTTGTACAGGGAAGATTTTATATAAATACTGTAATGTACTCCGTACTTTTCATTATGTAATTTTTCAGAAGGAAAAAACATTCTAAAATTCTATATATATTGTGAAGATTTATAGTGTACTTTTCTTTTTGAAAAAATATTCAACATTTATTAAGGCTAATATTTATAAATTATAACTACAGTACTTTAGTTCTTACAATGTTTATCACGTTTATTACTGTGTTGTACTCCTATTCTGACAAAATATACCACGCATTTTTTTAAAATCAAAACTATATAAAATATTGAATTATTTTAAAAATCTTTTATTTAGTTTTTATCATTCTAAAATAAAACATAAATAAATAATACTCCTAAACAAATATCGAATCTCACAAATAAGTGACTTTTTGCTATTTATACATATATTTTAAAGTGATAAAAATAATATAAATATTAATTCTTTATTAATTGTTTTTGATAAACTCGTACTTATTAATAATAAATAATATTATTAAAAATTAATTAAAATATGAATATTTTATATAATTTTTTACCCTTCTAGAAATACACATTTGACTTAAAAAAATTATTTATTTGAAAACGGATAAGAGTAATGAATTACTCCGTAGTGATCATTACAGAGTAGTTAAAAAGCAAAGGCAAATATCAACAACATGACATTACGTTTTAGTGTTTTACCCACCAATCTTACTTTTTCTTTTATCCGGATTTTACCAAACAATTTCAGAGCATCAAGAATGACAAGACTAGACTGGAAAATCTATCTACCTCAATATTGCATTTTTCTCGGATTTAAGTCATTTACTATTTTTGTATGTTTTATAAATAAAATATAATATAATACAATATAAAAATATTAATTTTTTTTAAAAAAATTAATATAATTTCATGTTCTTTACTAAACATAAAATTATTTTTTAAAAAATCCATATATATCATTTTCTCTATATAATATACTAAAACTGAAACTTAAAATCCTATACGCCAAGCTCTAGTCAAATTTGGCTATATGTGTCAATTTGTGGTACAATTTGATCTCACTTCTTTTAGACACGTCAATTAATAATCGGGTTTGCTATATACACCCTAAACCATGCAGTGAATGGTTAAAATGAGTTAATTAATTTTTTTTAAAACGCTAATTAGTCAGAAGGGTTGCACGTCGTTAAGGACCTGCATTTTTTACCTTTGAATTTGCGGTGTATCTATCAACACTCATAATCCTTAATAATCGAACCTCTTTTAGCCATGTCAGTCAATGATCCCATGTATTTTATTCACATGTCATTACATGTGTCCACCTTGATCAATTGGCTACTACAATTAATTTTTATATCTTAATTATTTGCAAACCCTATTATTTTACCATGAGTTATTTTATAAATATTTTGGGTAATATGCAGGGAACCACCCCTTAAATGTGGCCTTTTGCGCAAAATTACCCCTTAAAATCGAAATTGTAGAAAACCACCTTTTAAATAGTATCTATTACCAAATCGCCACCCCGCACCACTGTTCTGTCAAAGTTCCGTTAAATATGTAAAATGACTATTTTACCTCTATTTTTCATCATTGAAATAAGGGCATATTTTATATAAAAAAAAAGTATGGGAGTAAGAATGCAATTAATTAATCTTCCTCCCCAAATCGACACCATCAGACCAGGACATCGACGGCAATAGAATTCGACGAGGCTTCGGTAGGTTCCCGGTGGAGTTTGGAGGCACGGAAAGGCACGAGGTCGGAGGCACTTCTGGTGCGGCGGGTCTCCTGGTGGTGCAAGGAGGCGGCGAAAACGACGACAAGGTGGCGAGCTGCGACCTCTGGCTAGCTTATGTCGGAAATGAAATCCGATTATTTTGCACAGTTTTGAGAGGGATTTTTACACTAAAACGATGCTTGGGGTATAAGGAACGCGATAGAGTAGGTTAAGAGCTCGAATTTTAGCCAACAATGGTGGAATAGGGTCCTAATGAAGACGAAATCCCCTTTTGTAGGGAGAGTGGATGGAGTCCATAAAACTCACGTACAATTGAATACACCAATCTCTTTCATTTTATCTGTTGATTGATTTTGTATATTCAATTATAAGAAACGGTTTCAAAATCATCCAAAACGACGTCGATTTCAATTTGGGCCAAAAACGAACTTGAATGAACCCCCATTGAAGCCCCTTAGTCCCTCCCACCCAATTTGGAGGAAGAAGACATTGAGTTGACTCAACCAAGTTGGGAGAGTGGACTCACTGAGTAAACTCACCCCTTGAGTTCTAATAGATCTTTTGACAGAAAACTGGTGTGGAGTGGCGATTTGGTAACGGATATTACTTAAATGGTGGTTTTCTGCAATTTCGATTTTAAGATGTAATTTTGTGCAAAAGACTATATTTAAGGGATGATTTCCTGCAAATTACCCAAATATTTTACCTTGATTTATTTTATCTTTAACATTGGTTGGGTTACATTAAATTCATCCACCTCAAAATAAATAGATACTATCATTGCGTCTAGACAATTAGACATCTAAATATCTAATCCGATCCAAAGATTGATTTACCTATTCAAAGGGAAAACCGTCAACGACGATGAAAGTTCATACTAAAAAAATCTTTATGTTATAGCCGAGACAACAATGGATTCGATCTCTACCCCGCAGGTGACACCTAATGATATTCATAACATTAGACGTTGTATACCGATTTTAATATATATCTAATATAGATATATATAGAATATAGATTAACAATGCTTATTAGTTAATTCACTAATTAATCAATCACCTGTTTTCCACCCCAAATTAAGCCTTAGTTAATTAATCATATTTAATCAATCACCAGTCTCATGTTAAAAAAAATTTATATTAATCAATTGAAAACCTTAAGATTAAATTTAAATAATAGTTTATCCAATTTTATATTAACAATATCGTGTGAGATGATAATAGTAATTTTTATTTTTAATATGCCTTGCAAGAGTGGCTCCAAATCCCCTGTCAGCGTTCACAAATCAAAGGGCTACAAATTCCTACACTACCATGAAAGATTTGTTTCACATGATACAGAGCTGGTTAAGGTGTCTATTCATATGTAAGAATTGTGGATAAAAAATGTAATGCAATTTATTGCAACAAAAAAAAAAAAACAATTGGAGAAGAATGAATAACAAGAAGGGCTTCAAAGTACGGTACTTACCTATCCCGCTTGGTCACTGTTGAACGCAATCAAACTGATCTGGAGATCATCAGCGCTAGATCGACACAGATCCTGATCCTGATTCAAGATGCTTCCAAATCTGGAGCTGATCGGAGATTAATTTCTTGCACTGCAAACGGTAGAATTGAAAGAACAACTAATCACACACACATCAGATGCAGAAATGAAAACCTCTCTCTCGATCTCTTTGAATTTCAAACTGCGAATCGATCTTTTTCTCAAAACCTCTCTCATCCTCACGCCTCTCTATTTCCTCAACTGATGAACCAAAAACTCTGCGTCTCTCTGAATTTCAAACTGCAGATTGTTTTTATCTAGAAACATCTCCCGTCTCTGTCAAAAGGTCAAACTAGATACAGTATAATTTTTCTCACCGCTACAATTAATATTAGTAGACACTGCGCGCGCAGTCAAAATCAGGGGAGAGATGCAGGAGATTCCGTTACAGAGAAAGCGAAAAACAGTATTCCTTGTTTAAAACCAAAAATGTAAGACTCTTACCGAGAGGAAGCGCAGAAAATCGGTGTTCTGACTTGAAATTGATGATGCGAGAGAGAGAGAGGGGGAGATTGAAAGGAACCGGTGAGAGGTTGAAGATGGAGAAGGGGGATGAAAAAGTGAAATGGGGAAAAGGGAGGAGTGCAATTAAGAGGGGTGGGGGGGACAGTTTGGAGATTCTAGGTTGATAGGGAATTATATACAATTGGACTTGATAGCACCTCATACCTCACTCCATTTCGCACTTGCTCTGTCCCCCCGTTTTTTTTTCTTTGTTTTTCTTTTTGTAGGTTCGACTTTTGGAAACCAACTTTACATAACCAAATATGATGAATTCATCCAAATCCTTATAAAAAATAATTAAAAAATAGAATTAAAAAACATCTTCAACCCTCCACGTTCAAAACTAATCCACCCCTTATACTTATTATTTCAGAAGCAGCAGCTTCTTTGTAAAAAAAATGAGCCACGTCATCTTTGAACAAAATTAAAAACAAAAACTTTCAACTTCTCTCCCCACGTTCTCCTTCGAGAACTGTGCTCCTATCTCTCGGACTACTCGGTGGAAATAGGCGACGTTGCAGAATCTTCGAGGTTGCGAGATGGATGCGTGAGGGTCGATTCTCAAACCGTTTCTCTCTCATCTCTTCGATCTCTTTCCAATCTCTCGGGCTGCTCGGTGCTCCTCTCTAGCGGTTGCAAGCGCTGAATGCCGCTGCTGGAGTGGCCGACGATGATGGCGGACAGGAGTATCGCCGGTCGAGTCAATCTAGGTTTTCGTCAATTTAAAGGCTTTTCTTTCGGTCTCTCTTTGAGAGTTAAGGTGAGTTTCTCTAATTTCTTTTGTTTCTTCCTTTCTCTCCCTTGCCTGATCCATACCCAACGTTCTCTCTCCCATCTCAGCCACGATTTGCTCTTCAACTCCTCTTCCCATAGAACTGTCATCTCTCGAATTTGATGTCTCTTTGCGCGATCGGTGGGCTGGAGGTGTGGCTCAATTGGATCGGTGGTGGGTGGCGGGTGGCTGGAATCGTTGTTGGAGGCGGGTGCAATTGGTCGGCGATCAGGAGGGCGATTTTTGGGCGACTATGTAATCGGCGACGGTTAGAGTCAGCTTTCTTTATTAGTTGCAGGGTAATCTCTTTCTCTCTACTCTCTTCATCAGACACAAACTGCATCGCCGTTAACCATCTGTACTTCCCGAGGCTAGAGTCGCTTTGTGAATGATTTCTTATTATTGAAGAATAATTAAGGATTGGAAATTTCTGATTTGTTGGTTGGTTTGTGTTTGATTTGGTGATCAGTCGGGATTGCTGAATTGGTGGCTGGAGGTGGCAATCGATTGCAATCAAATGCGGGATGCGTCAAATTGAGGTAAAAAGCTAAGTTTTTTGAGCAACTACAAGAATAGGCAGAAACGGGTTTATTCTCTTTGTCTCTATGCTCTATTCAATCTCCCAGTTGCAAACTCAAGTTGATTGCTTCATGAGAAACATCTTTGTGAATGATTGTTGATGAATGATTAGGGATTGGAAATTTGAAAGAAATGAATGTTTTCAGTTTCTCAAATTGTCTCTTATATAATGCATATAAGGTGTTCGACAAAATGCTTAAACGATCCCAAACAAAATCAACAGGTCTAACATCCCAAAGATTTCTGCTTTTCGATTAACGATTAGGGATTGGAAATTTGGAAGGGATTGTACTGATATTTGAAGTCTTTTTGGAAGAATTAAATTTGGAGTTGCTTTTGTCCTAGCATCCCAAAGAACTAGAACCATTGTCAAATAGTTTCAAAGAGTGGGATTTGGACTGCTTTTGTAGGCAGAAACGGGTTTATATTACACAAGGGGAAAAGAAGAGGAAACAGGTATATATTAAACTTCATCATCATCACCTTATACAAATATTTCATTGTTTTGATATTTGGTATAGGCAAGTTCCTCATCTGGGCCAGGAAGCTCATTGTTTAATCGTTTTTTTTGCCATGTGGTTTGTTTTAGTTTTTTGGGGGTTGTTTGTATGCTGGCCACATTTTGCCCGATGAGCATTCGAGAGGTCTTGGATTGGATTACCGCCAAAGTATTCTCGGTGGGGCGGAGCTAGAAAAGATTGTGGCAAATGAGAAACTTGCTGAGATTGCTTTGAACGATCCTAAACATATGAAGAGGTATTGAATTTAGCAGTTCTATTCATTTTATGAAAACTTGGTATCTAAGTGATACATTTGGTTTGAAAGTATAAGATATTTGGATTAGTTATCCGATACATTTATTTAGTTATTCTTGAATAACACTTTACGCTATTCTAGAAGATGGGGGGTGGAAGGGAAAAGGCTATAAAAGAACTCCAAGGTCAGCTGGCTATGAAGCAGCAACAAAGCGCTATTAGGTGCGGCGAGAAACAGAGCTTCTGGGAGAGCTCGAGCTTCAATGTTGTGGTATCCATGTTCATGTTCATGTTGATGGTCGTCTCAAAGCGATAACCTGTTGCATCCAAGTTCTTACTGAGGTACCTAGCTATTGCTTTCCTTGCGACGCATTCAAATCATCTCTGATTGTTAGTTGTTAAATCATATCGTATAAATGTGCTCAGGTACACAATATTGCTTAAGAGAATAATATAACTTCCGGGGATGATGGGAATGTTGTCAATAGCGTGAGAAGGGTGGATAATGAGCCGAGGAAGATATTGAGAGGGATCATAGCTGATAAGGCCAAATTCAGAAAACAGGTGAACTTTCTCATATGTTTTTCTGTCAAAATTAACATAACTGCTCAGTAGGAGACTTGCGGAAGAATTCCTATTTGTAGGAACTTGGACTTATTGAAAGAAATTATAGAAACATAGATGTAAAAATACGAGTTTATCTTTGTTTTTCAGTTCTTTGGAGAAGAGTTCATTTCCCCGTAAATATTGAGGTCATAGCTTTTTGATGCAACCTGCATCAGCCTATAGTATTCTCTATTGAATAAGAGGTGGAAATTTTGTGTTTTGGAAGTCAAAATAAAAGGTTGGAAATGAACTCTTCTCCATTTAGAGTAATGCACAGGAGGCTGATTAGAAGTCTTTAATCAGCACAAGGAGTATATCTTGGATTAAGGTGGGGATGAAGTTTTTAACAAACGCGTTCTTACAGTCATGATAGTAAGTGAATCACCAGTTATATCTTGGATCAAGGTGGGGATGTAGTGTTTAATTAATGAGATCTTACCATCGTGATAGAAAATGAATCCAGTTCACTAGTGCTTTCAAGTTTGCATTCTAATCAACCCAAACTATATATGAAATGTTCCTTAGACCAAAAAAAAAATCTCTTTCCACAAAAAATGCAGATTACCCCTCCCCTTTAACTGGATTTGGTGCATTTTATTTTCATCCAAGCTTAAGAGTTTAAAGAAACTTAATATGCTTAAGTTCTCTATCTGTATTAGCATCCAAATTGTGTTTTTATACCAAGGTTTACACTGTGGGTTGAGTTAGTTGGAAAATTGTGAAATGCTAAATAATGAGTATGAATAGTCTACAATCCGGAAGTAACCAACTATTATCCCGTCTTCCTAATTTTTTTTTTTGGGTGAATAGATGGTTAAATACTTGAAAGAAAGATTAAGTTTTTTTCCTAATATATAGGTCAGGTAATATATAGTCTAAAGGGGGGTATCTGGTGCATTTCAAGTTTGATTTGGGAGTGCCCTTGAGTATGAATAGTCTACATTTGATTTGGGAGGTGAACAATCCAGTAGTAACCACCAGATTTCGTCTCGAATTCAAGTATTTAACCACCTATAATCCATACTTAGCTAACAGTCCCAAATCCATTTTAACTTGGGTAAAACATTAGGACAATATTTGCTACTTGTGTTGCTTATGGGTCAACTCTGCAACCCTTCTACATACTTGGAGTAATGCACTCCGCTCAGCCTTCCGCAGGGATTTACTACAATGGTAGCAAAGAATTGTCGGGTTCAAGGCAGAGGAGTAGGCTCGCTAACAGCGGAGCAAGAAGTACCTGTGCAAGTTGTCTATAATGCTTCCAGCGTCTACTTCCTCTGAACAGAAAATGCTCGGGCCTTCGATACTGAACCACGACAGTTCAGGATTGTCCTTTGCTCTGGAACCGTCTCCCAACGCTCCATGCAGGCCCTTCATTCTCATGATACCTTCTAAGGTAATCAACGAAATCTTCAATTGTTACGTATTTACTAAAATGTAGCACTGGTAGCAACAATTTTGTCTTCTTCAAGCGTTGGCAATTTTGTTCTTTGACATTTATATGCAGAGGATTGAGGGCATTTTTGGCCGGAAAATTGACAAGGCAATTGCATTTGAGGAGATTTTGTTTCTTTCTAAATTCATGTGCAAAGGCAGCCAGGTAAAAGGGTTTAGTGTGCTATTGTTCTTGATCTATCCATATTTGCTTGGTAAACAATGCTAGAGTATTAAGTGATGCATACGTGTTATGATTAACAGATGGATTTGATTTTCACCAATTCTTGCCACTATATACATTATTGACTGACTAACCTACATTTATGATGATAGTTGTAGGCTTGTAGCCTGTAGGTTAGATATGTGATTTCAGTTATGTATATTCTCTTGTAATGTTTTAATAATGAGCTAGAGATTCTAACTTATTTTAGTTGCTGATGTGATATATAAGGAATGGTGATATTGGTTTCCTCTAACGATTGATCCCCTTCAAGTCTTGAACTCTTGATTATAAAAAAGTAATTAGTTTGAATGGTGGAAGCAATTTATTTCTCATGGATACCTTAACCGGACACTATAGTCTCCCACTTAGTTTTGAGTTGTCTTGATCATTGCTTCAGTAGGAGAACGAATTTGTTTTAGTGCCATATAACTAGCAGTCTAGCACCATGGCTCTACTCATGGTGTTGAGTGTTAATCTGAATACGTATTAAAATAATTTGATTACCTTTTTGCAAGATCCACATTCTTAATACAACCTTTTTGGTACAAATGTACATTCAGGATTTTCGCCAGAGTTTGGACATTACTATGCATATATTAAGGTTTTTCTGTAACTGTGGCCTTATACAGTTTTTTTTTATGTATTTTGATGACATGTTCATACATTGATTCTAATTTCCCCCAAATTGTATTTTTTTCTTGGACAGGATGGCATGGGGAGGTGGCTCTGTTGCAATGAGATCTTCTTTGGCAAAGAGCATGGCAACTGAGGTGAAGTTTGATAAAGCGTCTCCTAGCTTGCAGACAAAGTTCAATGGCTTGGCAAATTCTCTTTTCCGAAAGCCTTCAGTTACTGGTAATGGTAAAATTGATCCTTACAAGATTCAACCTGCTGTAGAGAATGGCATGATAGCTTAATACACAAGGAAAATGGACAATTGTCCTCCCGATAAGAATCGGAAAAATGATGCTTCCAACTGTATGGTCATGGTTTAGCAAATGGAAATGGCCATGTTCCTGATGGAATAGTTGATTATGCTAAAGAAGATACGCAGAGGCCTGAACAAAATGGAGTGAGAGACACTGGCAAGATGTCAAAGAATGGGTCCCTGAATTTACCTTTTTTTTAAGTCTTTTTTTTATCAGCTGCATTTGTGTTATAACTATAACGTAGTTTTATGCAACATTAGTGCTTTTGATGGAGTTTTAAGTAGCATAGTTTTATCCATATTCCTTTACCATGTATAAGAAGTGAGTTGTAGTTTTGAATGTATGACATATAATAGAAGTTGATATTGCATGTTTACAACTTCTGATGCAGAGAGAGACAATTGGGCTGACTTTAGAGAAGATGGAGTTGAAACTAAGATGGTACACACGAGAGATATTGATGCACGCCATTGCGCAAAAGCACAACTCAAAGAGGGTACACAGTGTGGTGGAGGCAATCAAGACAGTAGGCATAGAGGGGATCAAAGGATCAATCAATGTGCCCCATCGATACATACCGTGTTTTCATTAGGTTTGTTCTTCAGCAGGCGAACGCACTTTCGCGATGCACCTCTAGCGTTATCTCTTTTGTGGTAGAATTTTTAGTCGTTTTTAATTATAAGGTTTATTCTTGACCCTTTCTTTCTTCGAACGGTTGATATCAATTTAGTAGATTAAATAGTTTTTTTCCATACATTTAGGACCAATACAATATTTCAAACTTGATCTAAAATATTTGATTTTTACAATTTTACATGTTTTTAATAAAAACTAAAAATTGTATAAATGATTAATTTTTTAATAATTTCATATCTATGATTAATGATTAGTAAATTAATAAATAATACATATATATAATTAATATTTTATATAATTTTAACTTTCAAAAAATATACTAAAAAAATCAAACATCAAATATTACTTTAGTAAAAGGCGAAAGAAAATATTACTAATTTTGACGAAATACCCGGACCTTAGGTCCGGGCCTTACACTAGATATGAAATTATTAAAAAATTGATGTAAAATCATACTCCCTCCGTTCAAATATGTAAGATCATTTACTATTCAGCACGTAGTTTAAGGAGCTAAATACTATATAAAATATTGATTTTTTTAAAATTATTTTTTTACATTTTAATACTTATTAATATAAAGTGTTATATTGTAAAAAAATAATTTTTAAAAAATTAATATTTTATATAGTATTTAGCTCCTTAAACTACGTGCCGAAAAGTAAATGATCTTATATTTCCGAACGGATGGAGTAACATGCAAGGGTCGGAAATGATTGTGATTTTAACTACTAAGGTAAAATGAAGGATCCTGAACTACAAAACGAAATCTTCAACTGTTACGTATTTACTAAAATGCAGCACTGATAGTAAGCACAATACATATGTATAATTAATATTTTCACATGTAAAATGATGTAAAATACGCTCCCTTCATGCCCTTCATTCTCATGATGCCTTCTAACATTTTTTTTTTTCATTTTGTAGTTGTCTCAAGAAAAAAAAGTAGTTTATCATGATAATCAAAGATTTCGAATAACAACATGACAAGAAGTAAGAACAATATGTTAGTAGAAAATTAATGTGTCGAATATTTTGTCTAAGAGATCAAACTTGTCCGAAATTTTGTAAGTGTCCGAACGGAGATGGTGTCGAAGTCATCACGCTTCCTCGTAGAGGCTGCACATCGATGGATCTTTTTTTTTTTTTTTTTTTTTTTGGGAGATCCGATCTGGTAGCTTTTTGATCGATTCCACACAGACGGTGCCAAATGTAATGCATAAAATCTACATTATAGTTGTTGAAGGGGATCGCTCTCTTTGATGAACTCAACCCGAACCGTAGCCTGCAAAACAAGAAGAAACGAGTTCGGGGCGGGCTTGTGTCCCCCGTAGGACCCTCCGATGCTCAAGTCAATCCTCCGCTAACAAGAATTTCCTCCAAGTATTTATATTAGTTCAGCCTAAAAGAAACAGTCGAGGCATTTAATTTAAAGAAATTGTAACGGTCACCTCATTAAGAAATGGTCGTCGCATTAAACAAAAGAAACGATTTCTTCCTCATTTATGCTGGTCAAAGTGTTATTAATGTTTGAACTGATTTGCATACCACAAAATAATAGATGTCGTTTTTATTCGTTATTTGGGATAAGCTCGGATTTTCCCTATTACAATGTAAATAAAAATTAATGTAAGGTTAATCTTACATAATGAAGATAAAATTACCTAAATTCTCGAAATCGTTGAGGTTTGTGGAAGAAATTACCTCAATTCCATGTGGTTGAACACCAATTAAGCATAGGATGGGGAAGACAATGTGTGGCTCGAAACTCCTCTTCTTGGTCATCTTGTCAACATCAATGTCGGTGAGGAACGTGTGATAATGGCAGGATGAAATCGGGAGCATCTCGGTAAGGATCATGAAAGGATGAAGATGTGGAGGCAACGGATCCCTGTTCCCTTAGGATTGCTCGGAGTAAGAGTTGGGAACGCCAAGTGGGGCAGGAACTAGGAAGGGAAGGTAGGAGAGGGAAAAAAAAGAAAGTAGGAAATATGACATTGGTTGAATTACCTAAAATCAAGAAGAAGATGATGTATCAGCATAAATCTTTTGATTAAAGATTTAAGATAGTACTAGTAGAATTCCCGCGTCATGGTGCGTTATTTTTATAAATAAAATCATAATCTATATCTAATTACTATAAAATATGTTCAATTCAATGTTTTCACTTAAACCAATTTATTAGAAAATGTATACTATACTAAGAAATAAATTATATGCTGATTTAATGTTTTAAATTGAACTAATTGATTAGAAAATTAAAAAAAATCTATGTTAATTTGATTGGTTAACCCTATAAAAAATGTGTATCTCTTTTAATGGTTAGTTATAGATTATAGATTATAGAATATAGATTTATATAAATAAAATCATAATAATATAAAAAATTACTACCAAATAAAATGAAATATGTTTGATTCAATGTTTTGATTTGAACCAATTTATTAGAAAATGTATAATATACGAGTCGGAAAAAAAATTTAGGTCAAAATTTTTGAGTCTTGACTCATAATTTTTCAAGCGTTCAGGTCGGATCTGATAGATTACATAGGTCTTAATATTGTATAGTGGGCTAAAAGCCCATTAAGGCCCGATACCTTTATAACCTATATATATGTTATATCAATGAATGGAAACCCAAAGGAGGACTTACATCAATTCTATCATTCTACATGGTATCAGAGCCTTTTTCTTCCTAACGGAACCCTAAATTGATCCTCCCGCCTCACCTCTTCTCTTACCGGCTTCTCTCCGCATCAGACTCAATTCAACATCGCACGTCACCCCGCTGACCAGCACCGCCGGCATCCCACGTCTCCCTTGAGCAGCCGCCGGCGACTTGAACCACGAGCCACCATAGCATCTCTTCGTCTTCGACTATTGCCGCTACCCAAGACCGAGCCTCGCCGCTTGTTTCAGATCGCCGCTCCTCTCCCTCCGATCGTCGTCACCCACCGCCCAGGTCGAGACCACCCCGGAGAACGCAGATTGCCGCGCCGTCGCCCCCGCTGCAATTGTCTCCTCTCCGCAACCTCGCTCTCGCCGCCCAAATCCAGAATCCCCGGCCACCACGAGCACAGTTCCGGCCACTCCTAGCCCGGATTCGAGCCTCACGCATACCTCCGTCCACTCGTCGTCGCCGATCCAACACCGTCTGGCGGCGTCTCTGTCTTGTTTCCCACGAAGAAGAAAGCGTCTTGTGCATTCTCGTTTCAATTAATTACACAATCATCCTTGTTTTATACTATTCTAAAATTTGGCCCTGAGTTAGTTATTTATTAATTCAGTCGGCCAATATTTCTGGAAAAAAAAAAAAAAAAAAAAAAAAACCAATTCTTACCATGGCCTTCTACGATCACCAACATCACGCCTTCTCTGGATACTCTAGATATCCTACCCCTCGACATGCCGGTCCTCAGGCCTCTCTGACATCGCCTGACCTAGGCTATGTTCCGCCAGCTCTGCATCACGCCTTCTCCTCTACGCAGCCGACATCTTCAGACTCTTCTTGGTACATGGACACTGGTGCCACCTCCCACATGACGAACTCCTCAGGTAACCTCTCATCTATTTCTTTTAAGGGCCTTGCCCACTCTATTATCGTCGAAAATGGTGGTCGTCTTGCTACTTCGGGAATTGGCCACGCCAATTTACAGACCTCAACCCACCCACTACACCTGAACAATGTCCTTATTGCCCCAAAGATTGTCAAAAACCTTATCTCTGTCCGTCGGTTCACTACTGACAACAACGTTTCCCTTACGTTTGATCCCTATGGTTTCTCTGTGAACGATCTTACTACGGGGTTACTCGCATGAGATGTAACAACACCGGGGAGCTCTACCCTGTCACACCACCTCCTGCGTCCAGTCAGTCGTGTCCGGTCGCCCTCTCGGCATCATCGTCCGGCCTGTGGCATGCACGCCTAGGCCATCCCAGCGCTGCCGTTCTAGATGTCCTCCGTTCCCAGAACCTTGTCACCTGTACCAAAGACCCACGCTCTGGTTTATGCTCTTCCTGCCAACTAGGCAAACATGCCAGACTGCCGTTCCAACGGTCTTTGACCTCTACCCTTGCTCCCTTTGATATCATTCACAGCGACATTTGGACCTCTCCTGTGCCTAGCAAGGAGGGTCACAAGTACTACCTCTTGTTTCTGGATGATTACACTCATTACTTATGGGTCTTCCCGTTGCATTTCAAGTCCCAAGTATTTCCTATTTTTGCCAGATTCCATACCTACATCAAAACACAATTCCACATGTCAATCAAATGTTTCCAATGTGACAATGGTCGTGAATTTGACAACAAAGACTTTCACTCATTTTTTGCCGCAAATGGGATCTCATATATATCGCTTGTCTTGCCCCTATACTTCTCAGCAGAATGGCAATGCAGAAAGAATCATCAGAACCATTACCAACATGATGCGCTCTCTCCTCTTCCACGCATCTATTCCCCTTCCCTATTGGCCTCACGCCTTATCCACCACATGTTATCTCCTAAACATTCTCCCTTCCACTACCCTACACCATCGCTCGCCAGCTCAGACACTTTATTACGCCGAGCCTAGGTATGATCACCTTCGCACATTCGGGTGCTTGTGTTTCCCAAACCAGTCATCCACAGCCCCGCACAAGCTTCACCCGCGCTCCACTCCATGTGTCTTCCTAGGCTATCCGTCTGATCATCGCGGTTACATTTGCCTCGATATCAAGACCCACAAGATCATTCTCTCACGTCATGTCACCTTTGATGAGTCGCGGTTTCCCTTTCCGTCTCCCACACCCCTTGTGTCTCCGTCAGAGTCTGAGTCACCATTCCCTCACTTCCTTTTTCCCCATAGCTCTCCCGGTGCTCCTGCTTCTCCCCCTACACCACCACCACCCCCCCCCACCACCAGACCACACACCCGCAGCGTCTCCGGTGTCTTTCGACCCCGTCAGATCGTCTCCATGACCACCGCCCATCACCCCGCTATCCACCTCCCATCACCTCGCCAAACAACCTCGCCTCACCTACGTGCGACGGCCGCCGCAACCCCAAATGCTGCGCCCGCCGCAACCCCAAATGCTGCGACCGCCGCCCATAAACCCTCCCTGGCGGCGCCCGCCGCAGCCCTGGCGGCACCCGCCGCAACCCACTTTGCTGCACCCGCCGCTTCGTACCCACCCCTGGCGGCGCCCGCCGCACCTGCACCCGCCTCCCCCGTCCTTCCCGGCTCCCAAACCTCCCTCTCCCCCATCCCCACCTCCCACAAAACAGCCCTCCTCGACCCGAATTGGCAGGCGGCTATGCTCGACGAATACAGGACCCTTACAAAGAATGGTACGTGGGTTCTTGTCCCGCGCCCTCCAGCGGCGAACGTCGTTCGCTGTATGTGGCTCTTCCGTCACAAGTTCCGCTCTGATGGGACGTTGGAGCGCTATAAAGCACGTCTTGTCGTCAACGGTCGATCCCAGCATGTAGGTATTGATTATGATGAGACCTTCAGCCCCGTGGTCAAGCCTGCCACTATCCGGGTGGTATTGAGTTTAGCTCTGTCGCGCAAATGGGCCATTCATCAGCTGGATGTCAAGAACGCTTTTCTGCATGGTCACCTGAATGAGACAGTCTACATGTTTCAGCCGCCGGGATTTACTGATGCCGATCGTCCTAAGCACGTCTGTCTCCTGAAGCGCTCTCTGTATGGTATGAAACAGGCTCCACGAGCTTGGTTCCAGCGCTTTGCTTCTCATTTGCTCCGCTTGGGTTTCATTGGCAGCCGCTCGGATTCGTCCCTGTTCATCTATCGCAGAGGCTCCGACATGGCATTTCTGCTACTATATGTTGACGACATCATTCTCACCGCCTCTTCTGATGCTCTTCGGACGTCGATTATTTCACGGCTAAGTGCTGAATTCGCTATGTCAGATTTGGGCCCGCTGTCTTACTTCTTGGGGGTTGCTGTTCAGCGGCATGCGTCTGGGCTTTTCCTCTCACAGAGTAAGTATGCCGCTGAAATTGTTGCTCGGGCTAACATGAGTAACTGCAATCCGGTCGCCACCCCTGTCGATACATCCAACAAGTTCAGCGCTCACTCTGGTCCTTTGGTTGATGATCCGACGTTATACAGGAGCCTTGCTTGTGCTCTTCAGTATCTCACCTTCACCAGACCCGATATCAGTTACGCCGTTCAGCAGATCTGCTTGTTTATGCATGCACCCAGGGAACCCCACTTTCATGCCTTAAAGCGGATCATTCGGTACATCAGCGGCACACTCGAGCTCGACACCACTATCACTCCTTCCTCTAAGCTTGACCTTGTTGCATACACTGATGCGGATTGGGGTGGTTGTCCTGACATGCGTCGCTCCACGTCTGGTTACTGTGTCTTCCACAATGACACCCTTGTGTCGTGGTCGGCCAAGCGTCAGTCCGTCGTGTCTCGCTCCAGCGCTGAAGCCGAATACAGGGGCGTTGCCAACGTTGTCTCTGAGTGCTCTTGGCTCCGCAATCTCCTGCTTGAGCTCCGTTGCCCTCTTATGAAGGCCACTCTGGTCTACACTGATAACATTTCGGCAGTCTATCTGGCTAGCAACCCGGTCCAACATCAACGCACGAAGCACATTGAGCTTGATCTCCACTTCGTCAGGGACAAGGTTGCCATAGGACATGTTCGCGTTCACCAAGGGTTTACCTAGACAGTTGTTCATTGATTTTCGCTCCAGTCTCACTGTACGACTCCTCCAGTTTCGACTGCGGGGGTTTGATAGATTACATATATAGGTCTTAATATTGTATAGTGGGCTAAAAGCCCATTAAGGCCCAATACCTTTGTAACCTATATATATATATATATATATATATATATATATATATATATATATATATGTTATATCAATGAATGGAAACCCCAAGGAGGACTTACATCAATTCTATCATTCTACAGTGTTTTGACAGTCTAATTGGTAGGGTATAATAAATTAGAAAGCGGGTCAACTGGATAATTGGAAACGAAAGCATACACTTGTCTTGTATGTAGCAGCTATCCAGGAAATAGTACGTACTACTGCCTAAAATAATGTTACTGGATACTGTATTATTCAATTCATATGGGGCGGCGGCCAAGATTCTACACATATACTGTAGTATAGTATTTCCTAAACAAATTGGAAAAAACCAAAAGGGTGACACCTGGTTTCACAATCTCTGTCGTAAGTCGTAACCTTGTTACACAAATTTGCAGATTAGTGGTCCAATAACCCAATAAGTTACCTCATTCCCACCTTCTTCCATCTTCAACCTGAATTCCATTTGTCTGCTGCTATCTACAATCTGTTTGACACTTCTGCTGCTGCCATATATGGTCACAATAAATGCATCAGAGAATAGACAAAGTAACGAACGGCTCTTAAATCTATTCAACTTATGAAAAAATATTATAACGGATTCGACTTATACTTTTTTTTTTTCATGACGATGAACCACCTTCGACTTATTTAAAAACAAATCATAACATATTCGATCGGGATCCGTTAAGCTTATTCAAAATTATTTTTTATAACGAATCCTAGATCCGTTTTATATATAATCTTACTTAATTAATCTTACTTGAAAGATATTAATCTTATTTTATAGGGTAAGTTACAGAAAACAACCCTTAAATTGTATCAACTTTCACAAAACCACCCATAAAAATAAAGTTTTCAGAAAACCACTCATATTCATCAAACATTTTCAATTACCCACCCATGCTTCTTTTTCTGTTAAATTGCTATTAATTCTGATCTAAAAGACAAATATACCCTTATTTTCATATCTTATATTATTTTATTTTAAGAAAGTGTTGAATACAAAAGAGGTCAGGGATACTACCTAAATAAATAAATAAAGAGGGTCTAGGTTTTTTTTTTGGGCTATTGACAGGGATAAATGTTCATGGAGAGTACGTGGCGGCGCTCGGTGTTGGTGGGTGTTGTTGGAGCCGTAGTGGTGGTCGAAATGGGGAGATGCAATCCCTGGTGGTGTGATTTGGAGATAAACAAAGGCAATGGAGACAAGTGTTTGTGAGAGTTGAGAGGGAGAAATATGGTGCCATGGGACTTGGAGAGGAGGATGAAGAAGATGAACACAAACTATTTTAATGGTGACAGCCCAATCAAACAAATTTTCATATATTCACACCCGCACAGGCACAACTCAAGAGACCCAATTAATGCCCATTGGGTTTAATTTATACAGAATATGTGTAGTTTATACGTATTTTCCAATTATGGAGATCTACATTAGTTTCTATTTAATTTCGCAGAAATCGAGACACTTTAGAAGCAATTCGAAGAAGGAAGAAAGCTATGAGAATGCTCGAGGTTGGCTACAGAAAGCCCAAGGTCGAGTAGGAGTTGAACCAGAACACATCGAGCAGAAGAGAGGAGAAGAAGCCACTCGACTGGACTAGTCGATATCGACCACTCTGGTCGATGTCGAGTACTAGTGTGGTCGGTGTGAGATCATGAGATTGATTGTAATGTCCTCCTTGAGGGTTTCCATTCATTGATATAACATATATATAGGTTACAAGGTATTGGGCCTTAACGGGCTTTCAGCCCACTATACAATAGGAGACGCTTGAGGAAGACAAAGTAACAAGACGTGGAGCGACGTGTGTCTGGACAACCACCCCAATCCGCATCAGTGTATGCCACAAGATCAAGCTTAGAGGAAGGAGTGATGGTGGTGCCGAGCTCGAGGGTGCCGCTGATGTACCGAATGATCCGCTTCAAAGCCTGAAAATGAGGTTCCCTAGGGGCATGCATGAACAAGCAGATCTGCTGGACGGCGTAACTGATATCAGGCCTGGTGAAAGTGAGATACTGAAGAGCACCAGCGAGGCTCCTGTACAGTGTTGGATCATCAACCAAAGGACCAGAATGAGCACTGAGCTTGTTGGATGTATCGACTGGGGTTGCGACGGGATTGCAGTTGACCATCTTAGCACGAGCAACAATCTCAGCAGCATACTTACTCTGTGAGAGAAACAGACCAGACGCATGCCGCTGAACGGCAACTCCCAAGAAGTAAGACAGCGGACCCAGATCAGACATGGCGAATTCTGCACTCAATCTCGAGATGATGGACGTTCGAAGAGCATCAGAAGAGGTTGTGAGAATGATGTCGTCTACATAGAGCAGCAGGAAAGCCAAGTCCGAGCCTCTACGATAGATAAACAGAGACGTATCCGATCGGCTGCCAGTGAAACCCAAGCGGAGCAGATGAGACGCAAACCGCTGGAACCATGCCCGTGGAGCCTGTTTCAGACCATACAGAGAGCGCTTGAGGAGACAGACATGCTGTGGACGCTCAGCATCAGCAAACCCCGGAGGCTGAAACATGCAAACCGTCTCATTCAGATGACCATGCAGAAAGGCGTTCTTGACATCGAGCTGATGGATGCCCCAGTTGTGCGACAGGGCCAGACTCAGGACCACTCGGATAGTGGCAGGCTTGACCACAGGGCTGAAGGTCTCATCACAATCAACACCGGCCTATTGAGATCTACCGTTAACCACCAGACGGGCCTTGTAGCGCTCCAATGTCCCATCAGAGCGGAACTTATGACGGAAGAGCCACATAAAGCGAATGACGTTCGCCTCAGGAGGGCGAGGCACAAGAACCCAAGTACCATTCTTCGTAAGGGCCTTGTATTCGTCGAGCATAGCCGCCTGCCAATTCGGGTCTAGGAGGGCTGTTTTGTGGGAGGTGGGAACGGGCGAGAGGGAGGTCTGGGTGGAGGCAGAGGGTGAAAGGGAGTCGGGAAGGATGGGGGCAGGAGAGGCGAAGGACGCGGGCACGCCAGCCGGGGATGCGGGCGCGCCAGGTTGGGGCGCGGGCGCGCCAGGTCGGGGCGCGGGCGCGCCTGCTTGGGGCGTGGGCGCGCCATCTTGGGGCGGGGATGTTGGCGAAGGGGATGTGGGGTGTATAGCGGGGTGATGGTCGGTGGTCATGGAGACGATCTGTCGGGGTCTGAAGACACCGGAGACGCTGCGGGTGTGAGATCTGGTTGTGGGGGGTGGCGAGGGAGGTGGGGGAGGGGGAGACGCAGGAGCACCGGGAGAGCTCTGGGGAAGAATGGAGTGAGGAAATGGTGACTCAGACTCTGACGACGACACAGGGGGTGTGGGAGACGCGAAGGGAAATCGCGACTCATCAAAGGTGACATGGCGAGAGAGAATGATCCCGTGAGTCTTGATATCAAGGCAAATATAACCGCGATGATCAGACGGTTAGCCAAGAAAGACACAAGGGGTAGAGCGAGGGTGAAGCTTATGGGAGGCGGTGGATGCTTGATTGGGAAAGCATAAGCAACCAAATGTACGAAGGTGATCATATATGGGCAAAGTGGAATACAGTGCCTGAAACGGTGAGCGATGGTTGAGGGTGGTGGAAGGGAAAATGTTGAGGAGGTAACATGTGGTGGCCAAGGCGTAAGGCCAATAAGGGAGGGGAATGGATGCGTGGAAGAGAAGAGTGCGCATCATATTGGTGATGGTGCGGATGATTCGTTCGGCTTTGCCATTTTGTTGCGAGGTGTAGGGGCAGGATAAGCGATAGGAGATCCCATTGGTATTAAAGAAAGTGTGGAAATCTTTATTGTCCAATTCACGGCCATTGTCGCATTGGAAACACTTGACAGAGGTGTGAAACTGTGTTTTAATGTAAGCATGGAATTTGGCAAAGATAGGGAACACTTGAGATTTAAAGTGCAAAGGGAAAACCCATAAGAAGTGTGTAAAATCATCCAGAAACAAAAGGTAATACTTATGACCCTCCTTGCTAGGCACAGGAGATGTCCAAATATCACTATGAATAATATCAAAAGGTGCGAAAGTAGTGTTTAAAGAACGCTGAAACGGAAGTCTGGCATGCTTGCCTAACTGACAAGACGAACATAAACCAGAGCGGTGCTCTTTATTACAAATGACAAGACTCTTAAAACGAAGTAAATCTAAAACTGCAGGACTGGGATGACCAAGACGAGCATGCCAAAGACTGGATGATGATGCCGAGAGGGCGACTGGACTTGACGGGCTTGATGGTGAAGGTGGCGACACAGGATAGAGCTCCCCAGTGCTATTACATCTCAGGCGAGTAACCCCCGTAGTAAGATCCTTCACAGAGAAACCAAACGGATCAAACTCAAGAGAAACATCATTGTCAGTGGTAAACCGACGGACAGAGATAAGGTTTTTGACAAGTTTGGGGGCAATAAGGACATTGTTTAGGTGCAAAGGATTGGTAGGGGTTGGTAGTGTGGTGTGGCCAATGCCCGAAGTAGCAAGGCGACCACCGTTGCCAACGATAATAGAATGAGCAGGACCCTTAAAAGAATGAGATGAGAGAGTACCTGAGGAGTTCGTCATATGAGAGGTAGCGCCAGTGTCCATGTACCAAGAACCGTCAGGAGGTGTCAGCTGCATGGAAGAGAAGGCGTTGTGCACATCAGTCGGGTATGCCTGATCGGATGATGGACGGGGAGCAGGACCCAACAAGCCCTGCTGGCGGTTGGGATATGGGGCAGGTCCACGAAACGACGCACCGGGGTAGCCATAGGGCATCCAAGGAGGGTAGCCAGGGTTGGGGTACCAAGAGGGGTGGCGGTTATCATGTTGATGCGGGCGCCGGGTGCTGCGGCCGCCGCGGCCTCTGCCTCTAGGTCCTTGCTGATCGTTGGTGCGGCCTGGCTGGAGGGCGAGTTGCTCGATGATGTCGCTGGAGGAGACCAACGCCGTCTTGTCTTTGGCGGCGTCGGTTGTCTGACGTTGAAGGCGAGTCTCCTCCAGGATCAGTTGAGACCGGGTCTTCTCGAATGTAGGGAGAGGCTCTGTCTGCTGAATATGAGTAGCAGCAGCGTTGTATTCAGAAGGGAGACCAGAGAGAACCTGAAGAACCAGACGGGTGGCACTGGGTTTGGAGTCGACAGCGTCGAGCTGATCAGCTAGGGTCTTGATGTGCTGACAGTAGGCAGATATCGACGGAAAAGATGAAAGCTTGCAACTTGAGAATTCGTGCTCGAGATAGACAGCACGGGTGGACTTGTTGTCTTGAAAGAGATCTTGAAGTTTCTTCCAAGCTTTCAAGGCGTTGTCTTTGGGGTCAAGGATAGTGGTCAATAGATCTTTTGAGATGGTGTTAAAGATCCATTGAAGAACAATGGTGTCAAGTTGAGCGAAGAGATCGTCGTCTTCGCTTGCAGGGCGGTTAGCGGATGAGTCGATGTGGTGGAGGACTTTATGAGCCTTAACATGGGTCGTGAAAAGGTGCGACCACATGGTGTAGGTACTGGACTCATGATCAAGAATGATAGGGATGCAATTTTTGATGTTGGAGATGGTGAGGGCGGAATGGTAGGGCGGCTTAATAGGGTCGGTAGGTTGTGGGTTAGCCATTGGGACGAGAAGGGAAGGCTAAGGGCGGCGTGCGGAAGTGCTAGCGAGCGAGAGAGAAGGAGGGGGCCGACGGTGGGAGTGACGCGGCCGCGTTGGGAGGTGGCGCGGGCGCGCTAGGGATTGGCCGACGGTGGGAGGTTGGCGGCGATGAGAGAGAAGGAAGGGGCCGACGGTGGGAGGGCGGCGGCGAGGAGAGAGAGAAGGAGGTGGCGGCTAGGGTTAGAGAAAAAGAATTTAGGGTCTTTGGATCTTAGGCTGTGATACCATGTGAGATCATGAGATTGATTGTAATGTCCTCCTTGAGGGTTTCCATTCATTGATATAACATATATATAGGTTACAAAGTATTGGGCATTAACGGGCTTCCAGCCCACTATACAATAGGAGACCTATGTAATCTATCAGTCGGCAACACCTTCAGAACACGAAGACTACTCGATGTCGAGTACATGTCGAGGGCAATCCGAGCCGAGATTGAGGACGAATGCACGAGAAGAGCCCAGAGTACGAAGTCTGCTTGATGTCGAGCACTTTACTAGATGTCGAGTACATCCTGGCGCCTAGTCCGAGTCGAAATCGAGTGGGGATTCGGATGGGAGATTACTTACAAGGCAAGGCATGAAGATCTATCATGAAGAGAAGATATTTATCCACATTAGTAAATTCCCATATTCACTTTAGAGAATTTTATTTGTTTTATTTTATTTATTTATCACAATTATATCTTAGGAAAGAGATAAATAGATATAGATAGAGATAGAGTTGTTCTTTCCTTGATTAGCGGGGATTGAACACTATAAATAAAGCCCCAGGGGTTGATTTTTAGGCATTTCAATTTACACCCAAAAATAGCTAGATAGAGAGAGTTTTGGAGCTTTTGGCCGAGTAAGGTGGAGATTGTCGAGAGACGTTTTGGCGTTATTCGGTTGAAAGCTTTTGTTTGATTTAATGCAAGTAGTTCTTTTCATGAATTTTTTTATGTGTGTTTCTATGATGAAGAGCGAGTAGTCACCCAACTTCTAGGATTGGGGGGAGCCCGACGGTAGCCATTTAAGGTAATGCATCAAATGTACAACTTTTATTGCGATTTCATCTTCTATCCTTGATTTACATGATTCATCTACGACAGCCGAAGGTGATCCTTATTTGTGTTATTGAATCGAAAGTGTTCTTAATGCAAACTTGGATAAATTATGTGAAAAAGGTAGTAACAATTAGGGTTTATGGTGAAAGTCTCTATATTCCTATTTGTTAATAACGACAGTTATTTGATGAAAATGCATGATCTTTTATACCTTTGGCATGATTCTTATATGGTTATCGTTGTGGCGTCGAAACCCTGAGCTTGGAAGCTTTTAGTTTATTGAATTACATCCACCAATTTCGTGTTTTCTTTTGTCTTTTATTTTATTTTGCAAAAGTTACGTTTTTCTGCACTAACAAACACTCGACATCGCTTGATTTTAGTCGACATCGAGTACCACCTAGTCGATGTCGAGTAGATTTCTACTCGAGATTGGCTTGTTTTCGTCTTATGTTGTGCAGCTGTAGGGAAGTTGTCGTGGTTTAGCCGATATCGAGTACTTTCTGGTCGATTTCGAGAGGAACTTGGAACTTGAAAGGCGAGCGCTGACACACTTCCTCGTTGGTACGATCCTTAAACCCTACCACTACAGCGGGAGGGATTCTTGTATTTTATTTGCTTGGATAGGGAGTTGGTTTCGTTGTTTATATTTTATATTTATTTGAGTTGACTTGGCGTCGTTGCCGGGGAAGCTATCAATCGCGCCCTTTTTAGTTCATTTTTACTCTTTTATTTTTCTTTTTGTTTTACAGGTGCATGCGAAGAACTAATGGCACACCCATCGATCTTATTCTCGAGCCTAAAAGCTTTTTCCATCTTCAGCAAAGGTTAAAGAGGAGACTCGTGTCGACTACCAACGAGAACGAGGTTCAGCTCACACCAGCACAAGAGCTTGAGCAACTCCGCAGATGGGTAGAGGAGTTCACCACCAGAGAGGCAAAATCAGCAAAGTTGGGAGTCAGGGGTAGATCGTGAAGCCCATGCCAGAAGAGAACTCGAGGAACAACTTCAGCACGTCCCTGCTAACGCAAAGGGGTATCTGCACCCTACTCTGGAAGTTCCAGAATCACCAATCGTTCTCCCCCGCGTTAATTATGATATTTGTCCTTCTTTTATTTTTAAAATTAGGAGGAAACAATTTCAGGGGAGACTCAATGAATGCCCTCTGGAACATATAACTGCTTTTCTAGATTTGTGTGAAGCTATTGCATGCAGATGATGCCAATCTAGAATATTTAAAACTAAAGGCTTTTCGTTGGTCTCTTGCAGGGAAAGCTCAACATATATTGGCTCGTGGGTTTGCCTCCACAATCTATTCGCAAGTGGAAAAAGCTAAGGCATTTGTTTCTTAACAAGGTCTCCCCTCCGGCCAAAACAGCTGCGCTCAGACAGCAGATCACGACTTTCAAGCAGAAGTCAGGAGAAACACTCGCACATGTCTGGGAGCGCTACAAAAGGCTGCTGAAATCAAGTCCTACGCATGGACAGCCACCCTACGTGATCCAGGAGATCATCTTCAATTACTTGGATGCATCAACTAAAGAGTGGATCAACAACTACACAACTTATATGTATCTCGAGTACACACCACGACGTGCTTGGGAAACCTTTGAGACATTGGCCAACTATGACAACACATATGAGACTTATACTGCCTCCGAGGAAAGGTATGAAATGCCTGCACCATCTATGCCACTATATGAGCCACCTAAGGAGGTTGATCTGGACGTCAGGGACCAGTTTCATAATGATCAGGTGTGCCGTCTCACCAAACAAGTTAAATTTCTGTCTAAAAACCAACCTTGTTTGGAGTGTGGGTCTATAAGCCACAACACTATTGCGTGCCCACATGCCGACCAAGTACAACTAGCGGAAACCCGCGAAGAGGCGCACTATGCGGGGGGAAACTACTAGGGCAACATCAGCAAGAGAACTGGAGCCATTATCGTCAGCCCCAATACCAAAGAGACTCCCGGCCCTACAGAACTCCTGGTCACCCTGACAGGGAAGGTAAGAAAGATGACCTGCATGGTTATTCTTGATGAGATGTGGAGGAATCACATAGAGAGTAAGCAATCCCTCAATTTCATCCACACTCAACTGCACGACATCAACTCCAGACTTGGGGAAATTGACATCTGGCGAAAGACCATGGAGACCCAAATAGGCCAATTGAGTTCATCCGTCCCTAAACAATCAGGTACGCTCCCTTAATCTTCTGATCCAAATCCTAAGACTAAATCTGCAGGATAGGTGGCCGCCATGAATCTAACGAGTTGGCGTTAACTACAAACGCACGAGTAGAAAACGAAGGAGGAAGCTGCAGAAGAGTACTCGACATCGACCAAACTAGTCGACGTCGACCAGAACACAGCGCCTGCCCAGCAGTCGACTACTCCAGTCGATGTCGACCACCCTCCAGCACCGTCGAAGAAGAAAACGTTGTCATTCCTAACAAAATCTTTGAAGGACCCAGCGGAAAAGAAGTTCCAGCATTTCGTGAAGATGCTTCAGAGGCTCAATGTCACCATTCCCTTTACAAAAGCTCATCATGAGATGTCATCCTACGTCAAGTTCCTCAAAGACATCCTGAGCAAGAAGCGGTCAATGGCTGAGATCGCAGAGGAATGCAGCAAGATGAACCTACTAGAGAAAAGGCCAGATCCGGGTAAGTTTTCGATAACTATTGGATTCGGTCAATACAAATTCAATACTTTATGCGACTTAGGAGCCAGCGTCAACATCATGCCACTATCAATCTGGTCCAAAGTCCAGATAAGCGCTTTAGAGCCTGTGGATGCTCGATTATACATGGCGAACAACACTGTGGTCATCCCTATAGGCATGGTGGACGATGTACCGGTGCAGGTAGGTAAGTTCTTTGCCCCTGCTGATTTTCTAGTTATTGATATGGCAGAGGACCCTGCTTGTCCCATCATTCTAGGAAGACCTTTCTTAGCAATCGTGGATGCCAACATAAGCGTAAGAAAGAGAGTGCTCACTTTCAACATCAGCGATGAGCAGGGCCGGCCCATGGGCTGTGCGGATAGTGCAATCACACAGGGCCTCAAAATTTTGGGGGCCTCGTATTGGTATTAGAATATACTCCATCCGTTCAAAAATATGAGTCTTTCTAGGCTTAAAATTTTGTTTAGAAATATAGGTCCTTTTAGGTTTTCTAGGCATTGGGTTAAGAGAAAAATAACTTTTTGACTTGTTTTATGAAATGTTATTGGTTGTTAGTGGTTGTGGATAATTAATGAGTATAAAGGTAATAAATTTGTGTTTTTCTTAATTTGTGTGCAAATGTCTAAAAGAACTTATATTGTTGAACGGAGGTAGTATATATTTATATATGTATATATAAATTTCTTGTTGTATCAAGTCGGAGCGGTGGGGAAGATGGTGAAAGGATGTCATTGGTACTGAAAGGTGAGGGGTTCGAATCCTTGTTTTGGCAAGGCTGGTGTTTTTCTTCTTCTAAAAACACAGTAATTACAACAGTCAGGAGGGAGCAGCCCATTTCGATTTTTTTTCGCCCAGTCCATTCCGATTTTTTTCCCTACAAAATTACAACAGTGTTTGATTTTTTTTTTTTCATTTTTTTTACCGGATTATTGAGAAAATAAAAGAAACCTTAATATAAATCAAATCAATTCAACTCATTCAACCATTGCAATCGTCTCTTCAAGCTCAACTATTTCGATAGATAATCTCTAATTTTAACTATATTCTTTTGTTATTTTTTACTTTTTAATTTCTTAGACGATCCTAATTTTTTTTTGTTATTGTTTTGAACCTTTATACCTTAAAAATCACTAAGTTGGGATTTAAAAAGATAAAAAGCCTCCTACAAGATTCGAAAGTGGTCATGCCAAACGCAAAGTTTAGTTTTAGTTAATGATTCTTTGTAATGATTTTACATCTCCGAGAACATCTCTTTTGTACGTTAGTGGTGGATTTTGTGGATTATTTTATCCCTTTGAATTAGTTTTAAAAAAAGGCCTCAACTTGTAACTTACACAAGACCTCAAATCCTAGCGGAACGGCCCTGGCGATGAGGTAATTGAATATTCTTTTAATAAAACTGAAAGGCATACAGGAAACCCCTTCCACCCCTTAAATGAAGGTGGACGGGGTGGGGCGCCAAACACACCCTTATACCGGCAGAAATTCAAAACAACCCCCCCCCCCCCCCCCATACTTTCAATTTATGCAAACTCCCAAACAGTGCAATCCCAATTCATTAGAAACCCTGACATGGAACTTCACAGCAAAACCATCGAACAAGGATAGAAAAGAGGGAGATGTACATACCTATTTCATCTCTGTTGGTCGTCGTCGTCGACTGCTGTCCTCATGGGATGCCTCGCGAGGTGCTGCAAATTGCCGACTACCCTCGTCGGATGGGTGTCCAAGCGCCTGACTTCAAAGGTACGGATGGAGATCACAAGCCCAAGGGAGCAAGGCTTCAGTCACAATCATTGTTATTAGAATCTCGATCCGGATCTTTAGATTCCTAAGATCCTACGATCCTACCTAGGAGCCCGATTCGGATCTATGTATAGAATCTTTTGGTGTAGGATGTATTATACCCTGTTGTGATTCAATTCTAGAATCCCGATCCTAATAACCTTGGTCATAGTGAAATGAGCCGAGGAGGAAGAAGAACGTGATTCGATCCTAGAATCCCGATCCTAATAACCTTGGTCACAACAAAATGAGCCGGGGAGGAAGAAGAACGTTGAACGAGGTCACAACGAAATGAGTCGGGGAGGAAGAAGAACGTTGAACGAGGTTCTTGTGAGGAGGAGGCGGTTTTATCTGAGTAGAGAGGGAGGGTAATAACCTATGGCCATTTTCGACATTTTAATCCGAAAAACTCATTCAAAATCTTATAAATACCACACTCTTTCTTTACAATATTTTTTTTATAAAAAAAATCTCCAACTCTAAGGGTTCGTTTGGTTCAATGTGGGAATTGAAATTCCCGGGAAGTTACTTCATGGGAATTGAATTCACGGGAAATCCAATTGACGGGAATTCTAAAAATATGTTTGGTTGATTTTTTATTCTAGGAGATTAAATGCAGGAAATGGAAATTTCCAAGTTAAAAATGGGGAAAGTTGAACTTACCTAGGGGAGACTAGGTAGGGCTGATCAACCGGTCTGGACTAGACCGGACAGGACCGGACCGGACAGGACCGGACCGGACAGACCGGACATTCCGGTCCCGGTCCGATCCGATGGACCGTAATTTTTTGAAACTTGGACCGTGGATCGGACCGGGACCGATAAATATGGTCCCGGTCTTTCCGGTCCGCGGACCGTAAAGACCGTTTGGACCGTTTGTACCACAACTTTTTCCAGTAACTGTTTTTACACTTTACAGTAGCCGTTCAGACCAACATCCAGTGTTTCAAGATCATGTATGTTATATATGGCCAACATCCAGTGTTATATATGATGAGTATATGACTAATGTAGACTAAGATCATGTATGTTGTATATGGCCAACATCCAGTGTTTCAAGTTCGTCGACTTCATTTTGATATCACTGTCGATCTCCATCGATTATAGTTCTGGTAATCAGTTAAGTGAACTTCATGTCTTACTTGATTTAACAGACTACGGTCGGGTATATATCATGTCTAGACCAGTATGGTAATGGACGGAGCTGGAGGAAGAGGAGGTCGAAGAGTCACAAAGGTGACAGGATGCGAAGAGGTAAATAGCCTAATCAAAACAGAAGCAAAAATTGCACAAAAGACTATACAAAATCTGATATGCAAAGGTACCATCCATTAAACAAGTGCTTTAATCTCATACAAGTGCTTTAATCTCATTTCTCTAAACCCCACCTTTAAAATCGCATCTAGATCTAAATATTACAAATTACAAATTGAAATTTCATAACCTAGATTTAAAATTGGGGGAAGATTCTTCAATGTTAGGCTAGAATATGTATAATTTCTCAAAATCTATACTAAAATCAACATTAATAGGTCAAAATATACAAAATATTCTAGATCTACAATTGAAATAATGGGGTCGGGAAGAGTCGGAAGACTTACTGTCAGGAGATTGTAGAGGCCCGCCAAGGTCCGAGAGCCGCCGAGGTCCGTGAGCCGCCGAGGTCTGGAAGTCGAGGTCTGAGAGCCGCCGAGGTCTGATACTTCTGAACTGGATGGGGAATTGGGGATACGCTGGTCGCCGGAGAGAAATGAAACAGCGGCACGAAAAATAGGGTTTAGAGGCTTACGGGCTTACGGCTTTGTTTTTTTTTTTTAATCGGAAATTTCGCGAGTGGTAAAGGGTATTTCACGGGGTGTACAAGAGTTTGGTATATTTCGCTTGGTACCCTTAAGTTTTGGGTAAATTTCGCGAAATAGCCAATTCCGTTTATTTTAACGTGCTCCGTTTGCTGTTTTAAAAAATAAAAATCCAACAAATTAAAACAACGCATCGAGACGAAGCTTGGGCGGAGGGAGGCCGATGGTGGAAGGCCGAAGATCGATAAGTTCAAATCAGCAACTGTCGATGGAGGGAGGCCGAATACAAATGCTAAAAGAGGTCTGATTTGGAGGTTGTGCGGCGGTTCTAGTCGATAATCGATGAACAAGGTTGTGGAGTGCGAATAGGTGCTTTGATAGCAAAGATGAACCAATCAGGTATGTGAACTTCTCTTTTTTCTGATGGTTCAAACTTGCCTAGGGTGTCTTTTGTTTGAATTTGAGGGTATGAGATTTCCAATTTGGGATTTTATTAAAATTAGGGTTTAGGGTTCGAATTGAAGTTTTGTCCTGCTGAAAATTAGGGCTCCGTTGGGGCTTTTGTCTAAAATCGTTTCATTATTGAGTATGTTTGATTCTGATATAATGTTACATAAATTTCCTAGAGATCTTATAAGCTCTCAAATTGAATTAATTACCGTTGCTCTTTTGTATGTAAGTCTGTGGAATGATCTTGAGAAACAAGCCTTTCAATTTTTCATCACGATTTTCTGCTATTGCTTGAGCTGTCTTGTGTTGTTTGCGTGAGCTGTTTGAGTTGGTGCGTATCGTTGTTCTTGGTAGCTGCGTAGGCAATTGTTGCAGTTGTATGTTATCGCTGCAGGGAATGGGGTTTGTGTAATTGTGTTGTTTGCGTGAGCTGTTTGAGCTACTGTATATTGTTGCTGATGTATGGTGTTTGTGAAATTTGTGCTGCTACGTCTTGTTGCTGTTGGAAATGGAGGTTTCCTGTGCAGCTGCGTGTGGTGTTTTGTGCTGTTTTGCGATGTATGGTGTTGATTTCAATTAAGGAATGTGTGGTGTGTGCTGCTAACTCTTTTGTATGCCATTGTTGTGTTGGTATTGTTTGTTGCATATTAGTTTAAGAAATAAAGGATTATTGATATCTTCTTTATTTGCATGAGATGATTCATGCAGTCATTGCCAAATCAAATTGGCGCCTTGCAAACAATCATTTGCCTCTTCATATCCAGTGTTTGAAACGCCGAGCTATTCATCTTGCTCTTCGCTTCAATCTAACCTTGAATTGAGAGTGTGTCTAAGATAACAAAATTAAAGCCTATTAGCTCAACTGGTAGAGCAATGTGTGCATGCACAAAGACGCGGGTTCAAATCCCACATAGGCTAATCTCATAGCAAATCAGTTTTAATACACTAGATATGGATTTTCTGATTGTGAGTTGTTGCCGGGCTGCAGAACACTAGTTAATCAATCAAAGATCATCTAATTTATATCTTTGAATATTGGGTTTTTAATGGTAAAATTCAATAGCATTATTAGTACTACTACTGTAATTTTGTGATTGGACATCATTTGTCGATTGCAATGCAGAGTGCCTAGAGGAGTTGAAGGATGCAATTTCAAACTGTAAATGCTACAGCAGAAGCAAAGGCTTGAACCGTAAGCTACATGAGCCATAAAGGAAAATTCGAACTTGGACATGGTCTTAAATTACTTAAATGGTTCATGAATTCAATTCAATAAGCCTACGTGGGATTCGAACCCACTTCTTTTCGCATGAGCACATTGCTCTCCCATTAGAGCTAATAGGCTAAAGATATCCAATGACAAAAGATAAACCTATTTTTGTTAACAATGAACAAACTCTCACGGTCTCACCCAATTAGTCGAGGATTAAAGAATCATTCCTAAATCTCCCAATCATCCATTCCAATACCAGAATCAAACGAGTGCAGCAACAACTTAATGTTTATGATCATATTATCCTTCTTAAGAAGCATGAGGCACTGACTAAATTATGTGTACATCTTGAAACAGTAACATCATTTGCCTCTAACAAATCCAACAATATCTTCCTTTTTATCATAAGAAAATGTTAAGATACCATCTCATGCATATATTCAACAGCAAGTTTGGAAATTTTTACAATGAAGGAGCATTAAACATCATCTGCATTGACAACTCAATAAACAATACATTCGAAGCCCCAATTTGAAGCCCCAATTTGAACCCTAAATTCGAAGCCCCAATTCGAACCCTAAATTAGTCATCACTTGCATCCAACGATGAAGAATGATTCCACAATGAAAACAAATTCCAATTCATAGAAACCTAAGCAGGAACTCGAAGCCTTCATAGAAACCTACGCATGAACTGTACCTTAATTTTCGAAAAAGGTAAGGAGGGAGAAGTACCTTTGACACCCATATGCTCAGTCGAAGGGCTGCGTTCGCCGGTGTCGAGAAGATGCAGACACCGGCCACTTCGTCCTCCTCTTGCCTTCGTCCTCCTCCGTTCACTCGCCTCTCAGTTCCCTCGCTCTGACAGCCATTCGTCTTCCTTCCTTTCTTTCTTTCTTTGTTTTTTTTTATTCATATCTAACGGACACACCTGTTAAATTTAACCCTTAAGGGCACGAGGCGAAACCTACCCAAATGTCAGGGGTACCACGCGAAATTTGTCAAACTTTTGTATACCCGGCGAAAATTGATATACCACGAGGGTACCTCGCGAAATTTCCGTTTTTTAATAAAACAGGTTCCGGTTCAATTCCGGTCCGGACCGGAATTTCCGGTCTGGTCCCGGGTTTGGACCGGAACCCGGATTTGGCAAAATGTTGAACCGCGGACCAGACCGTAATGCTCCGGTCCGATCCAAAGACCGTAAATTCCGGTCTGATCCCGGTCCGATTCCGGTCCGATCCATATTTTGCCCAGCCCTAATCCATCCAATCAAAAACCACATAGAATGTTAACGAGAAAGCCACGCGAAACAAATCAAGTCGGTGACAGATCCGGATGGTAGGTGACTGCCTTATATCAACCGATTGCGAAAACATTTATGAAAAAAAGAAGCAAAAAAAAACAAATCATAGATTGACAATAACAGATTCAAATTCAACCAATACTGAAATCGGATCCAGAAATCGTAAATCAAAAGATGCAGTATCAAGGGAGACAGAGAGAGAAGGGAGGGGATACCTTGGAAAACCTAAACCTAGCCTCCTTCGTTGGACGATTGGGATGAGAGAGGGATAGTGGATGGGTGAAGAAAGAATCGCCTCTTGTTTGTATTTATACAGAGAGACGGTGCGATTAGTGCAAAACTCGTAGACGTACCAAACCGACCTCCACAATTCCTTTTTTGTTTTTCCTTTTTTCTTTTTACAAATCTTTTCTATTACGGAGTAAAATTATGGAATTACAGGAGTCTTTCAGGGTTTTTGATTTGTCAACATCGATGAAATTACCTTTCTGCCCTTATTAGGTGATAGTATTAGTGCGCCGCTTTAGGGTTTTTGATTTGTCAATAACCGGAAACTACTGTTCTGCCCTTGTATGGTGATAGAACGGACTACGGAATATTTATGAGAAAATTTGGTAGAAAATCACCTTTTAATGTTCTAATTAAGTAATTAACACCTCTTGAAAAATTATAAGCCGGTTTAACATCCCCTAAAAAATTTTTTAGCCCTGTAGCATCTTCTCTCTCAGTCGATCCCTTCATGGCTCTTCGGTGGGGGCTGGGTGTCGGTGCAAGGACGGGAGGCAGTCTGCGAGGCTTCGTCGGTGGGGGCTGGGTGTCGGATCGGCGGGATTTGGGCTCGGGATGGCCGGAATTGGTGGCCAAGGAGGGCGGATCTGGCGAGGGAGTGTCGGATCTGGTGTGGAGGCGCCGGATCCTAGCCGAGGACGAGCGAGGCGGTGCGAGCGAGTCCGGATCTGAGCTAGGGAAGGAGGCGGCGACGAGCGAGCGGGGGAGCGAGGGAGGGAGCGAGCGGCGGAGCGTCCGGAGCGAGCGAGGTCGATCGGCCGGAGCGAGGGTTGCAGGAGCGGCGGCCGGAGCGAGGATCGACGAGCGGCGGCGGCCTGCGCAGGAACCGTCGATGAGCAATCAGAGGTTGAAGATGGAGTTTTGACAAAATTACAAAAATTAACCCAAAATAGCAATTTTTGTAAAATTACAAAAATTAACCCATAATTATGAAAAAATTGCATTACATCAAAGAAAAAATATTGCATCACATTGAAAAAGTTGCACTACATTAAAGAAAAAATTGTCATCAAAACGTTACCTTGAAAAAATGTGGCATTACGAAAACATTACATTGGAAAAATATGGCATCACGGAAAAAAAAGTATCATCAGAAAATTGATATCAAAAAAGTGTCATCAGTAGGCAACGGTAAAAAAAAAATGGCATCAATGGTCATTGTGGCATCACAGTAAACAAAAAAATATCAGCAAGATTTGAAAAAAGTGGCATTAAAAAAGTGTCATCAATCCATTTTATTACTTCCCATATCCCTCAGCATTCTACCAAAAATCTCCATACAAAGGACAAATATGTATGGTGATATCGGGTCTCCCTGCCTCAGACCCCGATTACTATGGAAGAAATCCTCCGGAACGTCATTGACAAGGACCGAGAAGCTTGCTGTTGTGATACATCCCATCACCAACTGCACCAGCTTGGCTGGGAAATTGAAGTAAAGCATCACCCTTTCAATGAACTCCCAGCTAACTGTGTCATATGCCTTATGAAGATCTACCTTCAACGCACATCTGGGTGACACCCCCTTAGTCCCATACCCTCGCATTATCTCCGTTGCAACCGCCACATTGTGATTTATGGCTCGCCCTGGCACAAAAGCCCCCTGAGAATCCGATATCAGCCCATCCAGTACTCCTCGAACCCTCTCAGCCAAGATTTTTGTTATTACTTTCAACATCGTATTGCAGCAAGATATTGGGCGAAGGTCTTTCACCGTTGTCGGGTTGTCAACCTTGGGGATGAGGGATATGAAAGTGTGGTTATACTGCTTCAGAAGCTTTCCTGACCGGAAATACTCTTGGACAACCTTTCGCATATCAGTTTTGATGATATCCCATCCCTTTTTAAAGAAAGCACTACCAAACCCATCAGGGCCAGGCGACTTAGCCTCGCCTATACTCCATAGAGCCCTTCTGATTTCCCTCTGTGCAGGCTCCTCACCCATTCCACTCACACTATCAGCTTGGAGTTTGCAGTCCACAGGAAATATAAAATCCCCAACTTTAGCAGATGGAGATCCCAACATGTCCTTTATAGAAATCAACAATGAGTTTTACAAGTGCTGTTGGCTCTTCAATTCGTCTCCCCTGGCTATCTGTCATGTATACTATAGAGTTTGTGCCCCGTTTGACCTTCATTTGTCTAAAAAACATACTCGAGGTCTCCTCCCCCTGAGTCAGCCAGTGAAGCTTGGCTTGCTGAGCAGACAAGCTGGTTAGTCTCCTCATTTTCTGCGCTAGATGGCCTTGCATCTTCTTCACAGTATGCTGCAGATCATCCCTGAACTGCTGAGCCTGGTATTCCAGTTGGGCCTCTCTAAGCGCTATCGTATCTTTGTCAATTTCCTGTCTGAGGTTCGCAAATTGCCTCTTGTCCCAGCCCTTTAATATTTCCTTCATCCCCTGCAATTTCTGTCTTAGTATGTATTGCCTATTATCCCGCTGGTACTGCTTCCATACACCCACAACCATGCTTCTGAACTCTGGCTCCCCCCACCAAAAGTTTTTGAAGCGAAAGGGGTATCCTTTGCTGCGCTGAGACTCCCTTATCGTTACAGTAACAGGTGAATGGTCAGATAATAGCGGGAGATCAAATGCTGTTTTAGAGAAAGGCATCACATCTATCCATTTCTCATTCACTAGTGCTCAGTCAATTTTCCTCTCAACCCGATCAGCCCCTATCTGATTGTTATTCCAGGTTAACCGACAACCAGTATAGGCAAGATCTGATACATCACAATCATTCAGCATCCCATTAAGCCCAGTATAGTCGTCTATGGGCATATCAACTTGAGGCCACCTATCACTCATCTCCAGAATGCAGTTGAAGTCCCCTATGATCAGCCATGGCACCGAGTTGCCTATATTGAGTTGCTGTAGTGCTGTCCAACATTCACTTCTTCGTGGTTTCTCATTCATAGCATAGACAAAGCTCACTAGAAACTGAAAGTTTCCATCCAAGCTCGCCACCTGACAGTGCATTAATTGCTCATCCATGGCCAAGACACTAACATTGACTGCCCAAGGATCCCACCATAGCCACATTCGTGCTTTCTCAGTATTCGTTCTATTGATTACATTCCTCCAGTCCCTAGGCATGTGCTTTAGGACCTCTGCTTCCCCTTTAGTCGTCATCTTTGTTTCTAGGACATCTAGTAAGCTTATAGAGTTTCTGTGTATATAATTATTTACCATCATATGCTTGCCAGAGTTATTAAACCCTCTGACGTTCCAAGCTCCTATTTTCAGGCTTGTCATGGAGAATTTTTGGTCAGGCTGCTACTACCTGTCGTGGCGTCTCCCTTGCCATCTGTTACATTGATTAACACCTGATGCTGCGGATTACCCTTCTTCTTCTGTAGTGACGCATTCATCTGTCTATTTTTCTCCTCTTCATTCACAAATCTTTTACTGGTGTCAATGCGAAACTGATCGTTATACTGCTGTTCAGATTTCCCTCTCTTAGCAGCCTCTCTAGCAGATACTTTCGACCAGCCTTCCTCGCTACTATCATTATGTGGTTTAGCCCCACCAGTTCCCGGTGCTTTGGGCGTGCTTAGCACCCTATCGTCAGATGCTGCTACTTCCTCATCTAACACAACCTTCTTCCCTTTTCTGTCCACATCATCTGTCTGATTTATCATCTGCGTTCTCCCTTGAATATCCTGTCCTCCATTAATCTGAGTTTTCTTTTGCCATTGGGGCTTTGCCCCTGGTTTCTTGTCACCCACTGATGACGTTCCTACCTCATTTTGCTTATTCAAAGGAAACATGCTTAGTTTATAAAAAAACACAAGCTACGTAAGCAACAGAACAACAGCGCACAACAAGAAAGGATCAACAGCGACAAAGCCCCGGCCGCTGCTGGTGTTGACTGCTTTCAGGGTGACCAAGTTTATGTCCTGACATTGCTTGAGTATCATATTGATGCAAGCAATCTTAACACTTGACGCAGCCAGAAACATACATGCATACATATATGATCAAACTCCTTAATTATGTTAGTTAGAGCAACAACAGAAGCAGCCAGCAATAAGATAACAAAAAACACTATCAAACTCCTTAATTCAAGAAATACCAATTGTATATACAGTATCAAGGTAACTGCTATCACAAATTGACGAACAACATTATACAAAAGCAACAACATTACTTAGGTACAGCATCAGTACTTAAAATCTCTATTTAAAAAGATAACGAAAAAAGATGTCAAATTCAAACAATCAAATGCTGGAGAAAACAATCGTAATGGCAAAGAAAAGATGAACCATGAAAGAAGGAGAGCAATTCAATTGATAATTGAACTCTTAGCTTTGTCAATTCCTAGGCACAGCCACAGCCTCAGCATCCTCCTCTGTCTTCTGCAATTCCTCCAACTCCTTCAACCACAAATCCCCAAACTCACAGTCCCTCCAGGAGTCGAACCAGGGGCCACCGAGGGTGTAATGTATGGCCTTAGGGTAAGTGGTAGGATCGCCGTCGACAACCTTGTTGTGACTTACAAGAAAGTTCCAGACAAAGGGAACTGAGCCGATCTCGTGATCCTCTAGCCACTGAAACCTGTGAAGAAAAGCACCTGTCTGGGTATTGACAACCTCAGGGGTGAGGGCCCTGTTCTTGGGGTGGGCGCAGTTGTAAAGAACCATGGAAGACCAGTTCTTCCTGGGATACAAGGTCTGGACGGCGCCATCCATCTTGGTGGTCTCCTTGGGGGCGTAATCATGCTGAACACACATAATAGCGTAGCTGTCATCGATGAGATCGATGAGCTGTTTGATATCAGCCAAGTAGAGGAAATCACAGTCGACAAACATGGCCCAGCCATTGAAATCGGCGAGGTGAGGGGTCAAGAAACGGCTGAAGGAGAACTCAGTGCTCTCCAATTTGCCCCTTTGGCGCCAATATAAACCCTGGGACCTCATTTCGGACTGCTTGATGGGGTGGACTTCAATGGGGACGGAAGCTCGCTTGAGGAGGGAGTACTTGCAGACCTCGTAAGCAAGATCCTCTTTGGGATCGTAGCCAATGTAGATCCGGAAGGGTTTGGGGGGTAGGGTTCCATTTCCGGTTCCATTGGGGGCGAGGGCGGCGATCTGGTGGTGAGCATTGGAATTCACCTCCGACATGATTGACTGCAACTGTAGTAGGCTTAAGTGCCGATTCCCTGGACCAGAAACAATAGTGAGTCTGCAAATTTAAACAAAACCCAAATCAACCATAGTATATACTCAACGTAACTGCTAGTAATCTAGTATACAAACTACAAACAATTAAGTAAACAAGCATTCCATAAACTAACTAATTCCTTGTAAAAAGTAAACATGATATACAAGACAGTGCAGAAATTTCCTAAATAATACATACACAACTTGACAAAAACAATGACACAGCATCAAATAACACTTCACATATCATACCTAAATTATCTGACTAGCCAGGGCTGGGCATCCGGTCTGGACCAGACCGGACCGGAATTTTCGGAAACTTGGACCGCGGATCGGACCGGGATATATGGTCCCGGGTTTTCCGGTCCGCGGACCGTTTGGACCATTCAGACCGGAATCCTGCAGCCCTGCCTGTTTGCACTTGAACGAATAAAAAAAACACAGTTTATGGCTTTATGTAAAATTGCAAAGTGACACAGCGTTGATTCAACTTGTGTAGCATTCATGATTTCATCAATTCAACTTACAATAGGATTAGAGTTAATCTTAAAACAAACAAATCCATAAATGTACAAATTGAAACCTAGATCTAAAAATACAAATTGAAATTCCCTAAAATCAAAACTTAGATCTGAAAATTAAAGTACAAATTGAAAAGAATTCTCTAACCCTAGATCTGAAATCGGGATGAATGTTTAAGATTTCTCCAATTCTAAAGACTAAAATCGATATTAGCTTTGTATAAATATGAAAATATACATAAAAATCTGAAAAAAGAGGGGAGAGATGCCTATTGGCGATGGGCGGCGAAGAGCGAGGGCAGTGCGAAGGGCGAGGGCCGATGGCTGTGGCGAACAAGTGATGGACAGCGGCGAAGGGTGACGGCGTCTGGGCATGAAACAGTGAGAGAACGGCTCCCGACTGAGCACCGACAGTGAACGAAAGGCAAGGAGGCGAGCGTGAGAGAGAGAGAGGGCGACGACTGTGTACTGTGTAGGGGATTAGGGTGTGAGATTTCTATTTATTACGGAGTAAAACAAAAAAAAAAAAAAAAGAAAAGGCAAGAGCTATTCAGTATTCACGCTACCCTTAATTTTTTTCTATTAAAAAAAAAGGGAAAATGGCAGAAAACCACCCCTTAAATATGGGCTTTTGCAGAAAACCACCCCTTAAAATTGAAATTGCAGAAAACCACCCCTTAAATCCATTTTGGAGGTAAATCACCACCCACAATCTTTTTTCCCGTTAGGTTTCCATTTAAAACGGTGAAAAGTCATTTATACCCCTCATTTTTAATGTTATTTTAATGAGAGCAAAGTGTATGAATTGAAATAAATTAATAAAATATATTTATCCATCCCGTTAGTGAGAGAAAAAAGTATTTTATTATATTAAAATAACAATAAAAATGATGGATAAATATATTTTATTAATTTATTTCAATTCATACATTTTTTCCTCATTAAAATAATATTAATAGAGAGGGGTAAAAATGACTTTTCACCGTTTTAAACGGAAAACTAACGAGAAAAAAGGTTGTGGGTGGTGATTTACCTACAAATTGGGTTTAAGGGGTGGTTTTATGCAATTTCAATTTTAAGGGGTGGTTTTCTGCAAAGACCCATATTTAAGGGGTGGTTTTCTGCCATTTTCCCTAAAAAAAAAAACAGTCCGGTCCAATTCCGGTCCGACCCGGAAATTTCGGTCTGGTCCCGGGTTTGGACCGGAAACCGGAATAAAAAAATTCTTGGACCGTGGACCAGACCGTAATACTCCCGGTCCGATCCAAGACCGTAATTTCCGGTCTGGTCCCGGTCCGATTCCGGTCCGATCCAATTTCTGCTCAGCCCTAAGACTAGGTAAGTGAACTTCCTCCATTTTGGGGTATTTCAACTTCCCGGGAAGTTGAATTCCTGTGTTTTTTAATTTCAAAAACACCAACCAAACACAGGAATTTCTCCTACTTCCTGGGAAGTTCTACTTCCTGGGTTTTTAGGTTGTCAACCAAACGAGCTCTAAAATTTCCATAATCTAAAAAATAAAAAATAAATACATCTCTAAAAAAATGTCCCATTTTCCAAACACAACCTTGCATTTTCCTACTTACAAAAAACATACCAAAACTACACTCTTCTACTAGTTTTGGGGATGATTATTATACGAAAGTGATACACCTGCTTTTTTTACTATATACACCACATATTCTTTCTTTTTAAAAAAATAAATAAATAGATCCTCTGCCTCTAGAGTTGCAGATGTAGCAGAATGTGACGTATTAGTAAAATAAGTGAATGCAAATAGCAAAACCCCTATAACGAAATTCAAAACAACCTCAACTCATTTTACTTGGGCTGCTTCTAAGAGATGACACACAGGCATCATCTTTATGTGTCATCTCTTACAAGCAGCACGAGTATAAACAAGGGACATGCTGATTATTTATTTTTTTCACAATATTAACTGCCAGACTACGTTCCAAAGAAGTAGTAGAAAAATGAAGTGCCCTACTAGAGACCTGATAACCAAGCTATCCAAGCAACCAACAATGAATATATGTACATCAGCTTGTGTGAGTGAAAGTATTGAAACCGCTTTGCATTAGCCATGGCAATATACATGACGTTCCCAGGGTACCTCTCAAGAGATAAGCACAGCAATGTGCATGATATTAAATCAGCCCATCAAATGGTAAGATTCTCTTGGATGGCAATAAAGGAACCACATATGTTTCCACTGAGATCTGGGAATTGTTCACATCCTTGGAGGGGCTTCACCTTCCCCCTTTGATCAACGTCAACAGGGTATTTTAGCAAGTGACCTCTCATTTCTGTTACCTGTTCGGATGCAAACTGCTTCCAGTTCATCTCAGCTTGGGTTCTTACTCTTCTGACGCATTCGAGGGTCTGTGGTTCATTATAGACCTCTTCTAGACCTCCAAGGTGCTCTGCCCAAAGAGACATCCTATATCCGAATATCTGTGCACACCAGGACAAAAATAGTATCAGCTTAACGAGCAAATACAAGTGCAGAACAGCAATAACTTCTGAAATATTGATCCTTGACTGTTACAGAATGATTTCCTAATATTCACTTGGCAGTAAAATAGAACGGTGAAATGAAGAGATAATGTGGTGTGCATGGGAAGAAATTGAAGAATACAAGAATGATGGTGTTTCAGAGAGGGCTTGACATGATGACTTCACTGATACTCTAGCGAATGGGGTTTCTAGCAAAATGTGATGTGAGGAAACTAGAAATAATAAATATATGTGGAAATTCATCACCGAACATTGTGTCAAAATAGGAAAAGGTGTTCTGCATTGTTGGAAAGGGGATACACACCCTGAATTGGGTAGGCTAGTTGAAATTCCTTAATGTAGAATTTCTAGTATCAGAGCACTGTAGTATAGCAAGCTGAGGAACTAGAATGATTTATAGAAAATTTTACCTGCCCATGTGGATGGACTGATTTTCTCGCCCAGGTATATTTAGGTTGATATCCTCCCATCGCAATCTCAGTGTCCCGTGTTCCCTCCATTGAACGCTGGTTGATGTTTGCAGAACCCAATATCACATACTCATCATCAACTATCATGCCTTTTGAATGGACATAAATCATAAATCTTCTGCTCCTTTGACAAAGTGCCTGAGAACCCAAGATACACATTTTTCATGCAACAATAAGTAATTATGAGGATCCAGTTAAGATGATGAGGCAATCAATCTTAGGAACAGAAAAGACTCATTCTATTACAATCAAACATTTGGGAAATAATCTCTTTTACAAAATCAATATATAAGGCCCTCTTCAAGTGTAAATACCTGGGGAGAGTTTGGCGGATGAAGACTCCCTGTATTTGCAGCTTGACTTCCATCAAGACTTTCTCGGTTTCCAAGGCAGAAAAAGTTCAAGTAATCCTGCGGTGTATAAGAATTCTCAAGCCCCACCTCTATCAAAGCCTTGGATATTGTCTCATACATCATTTGCATAGTCTTATTCTGCATCAATGTTTCATGTGATTGATTAGTTCAAACCATAAATATTGGTCAAGTAATATTCTTTTCATATTCCCAATCATTCAGAAAACATACTACAATGTATTTCAGGTTCAGAAGATTTGTCAATATTGCATTCAGAAATGGAATGCCATGTGATTCTAGGAAAACTAATCTTCTGAATCTGAACTAGAAAGTACAATTGTACCATCTCATAGTACATTGAACCCAAAAAAAAAACATTAAAAAATAAAAAATCAAGAGTACATCAAGACTCCTGTCCATGCAGGGTAGAAGCTTTAGTGCTGAAGGAAAGAAAAGGAGGTTACCTGCCAATAGAGAATCCTTTGAGTGGCAGCACCTGTTGGGACACCCTCTGGCCACATAGGAATAACGATATACACAGCAAATCTCTCGTGAGATTTAATTTTGTTGGCAATTTTAAGAGCGATTTCCATGGGTATTAAATTGTCGGCCCCTGTAGCCAAAGTTTCAGGTTAGGAAATGGGACAAACACAAGATGATTGCATAATTGCTAATTCTAGGACTACATGAAATTGACTTTGTTTTTGCCTACAAAACTTGACAGAAACTAGTTTTGTTTTGGAGTTTCAGCAAAAAAAAATGGCAATCCATTCAGACTTGAATTACTCACCTAAATCCTTGTGATGATTCCAGTTGTACGAGGAACCAATAAAGTATTGGTTTTCAATATAAATGTAATGTTGGGCAGATCGAATAGCCTTCACATATGCTGTGTGTATACTCATGTCGATAAGCACATTCTTCCCACATACAAGATTCTGCCATCTCAAGCAATGATGAATGAAGGAACATCAGCAGCCCATATGTTGAGAGATTAACACACCATGATAGAAGAAAAGGAAAATAGCAAAATACAGGAAGATATCAAAGAACAGATCAGTTCATTTTTAACACTTCTTGTCATTGTAATGACTGCTGTAACATTAGAGCAACAGCCTAACATGGTCAGCTTCTATCCCCTCCTCTACCAATAACCTTCAGAAGTCACTAAAAACCTCATTTCATAAAAACCTATTTGCTGAAAAGGATATAAAAATATGAATGGCCTAAACATATTTCAAGACAGAGAGACTTGTTCCAAAATCTACAGCAAATTTGATAGGTAAAGCAAACTTTCCTCAAGCTAATAAAAAAATGCTCATAGCTGTTTTCATGGTATAAAAATAACAGAACCATCAGCAAAGTCTTAATTTGCTGCACACAACAGATCAAACCCACAACACATTATTTAGATGAATATACAGGTTGCATGGAAAGTACAACAAATTGAAAAAAATTCATTTTAAAGAGTAATCAAACCTTGCTAGTAGCATCCTTGGGATTCTTTGTTGGAAATTGAGTGACCGAATTTGAGTCAATCGAACGGAAAATCTGAGATGGAAATGCCCCCCAAAAAAGAGATGAGCTGAAATTTTCTCGTTTTATTTTGAACCACAATATATCAGATTACCTGTACATGCCAAGCCTCTGGACTATCCTCAGGAAGGCAAGGAGCATCAGAGATTCCAATGATATCGTCCATTCTGTCTATGCTGAGTAATGCATCATCATATGAAGTTTTTAATTTTTTTATTCCACGGGGTTTAGCAGCCTTCATCCACCTCTCTTCGAAGTTAGTCAAAACATCATATGCTGCTGGTCCATCAATTCTACAATGTAAATCATGCCATGGTTCTCTTTGGCAGCCATCTGTTTTCCCCTGATCTCATAATAAACAATCAAACAAGACAACCAAAACAAAGTCTTAAATGATGATCAATTGTGCAGTCAAAAGCAAGAGAAATAGATGCATTAATTTACAAAGCAGAATACAGCCAAAATAAAAACTATTTTGCTGGAATTTTATTAATCATGACTTTAAGAAGTTGAGCCAATCACCCAAATTAAATGTTGAGTGCTCCCAACGCCTAATGACTGTCTTTATTGCCTCTTTATTGACCCATCAGGTAACAAGATAATCAAAGATTGTAGTGAAAATATAATAAAAAGGTAAGGAGCTTACAGTGAAAGAAGGGTTGTGATAATCATCTTTGTGCACTGTATCCAGGGTCCTGAACAAAGAATGCTCAGGATTATCATATCTCCCATCACAAAGATCAAGGCCACCTACAAATGCAATGATTTTTCGGACATTATTTCCCGCATCAGCATCCACAATGACCGTCTTTTGGTGATGAGTATATATAGTTTCAACCTCCTGAAAAGAAATTTAAAAACAAACTTATTGAAGAATGAAATAATACAAAATACTCCGTATTCAACAAACTGAAGAAGTTTTGATAGACAATTATGTAAGATCTCCTCTAGGCTGTTACGAGTAATGCAGATGTTTATAGGACAAAATTATTAACACGAAAAAAGTTTCAGCTACAGATATAAGAACTCACTTGCATTGTGGAATCAAGCAGCACCATAAGGTGCAGGAGATTACAACATTAATTAGCAAGCATATTCCCAAGACATTTGAGAAACTGTTACATCTAAAATCATGCTGGTTGGTTATAACATTAATTAATATATACCAAAGTCAAGAGACATTCCAACTGGACCATGTTTTCTTCATAAAAATATACTGTACAAAACAATCACCAACTAAAAGGCAATTAATTATTATATACCAAAATTCTGATAGAGCTTAAATCAAGAACACAAATAACCCCGGAAATAGAAGATAGGTAAGAGCGAGAAACCAAAGCCAAGGGATGAATCACCTGGAGACTGGAGTCCACTCCCTAAACTAGTCAATAAGATTCTAACCAACTGCCCATGTGTGCATCAAATTCATGTCAAGAAAAAAGTTTCGTAAAACAATAAAAATAAATTACCCTTTGTTTGATCCAGCTGTGTCGTTTTCCTGCAACACGGGGACAAAGCAGAACTCTCACAGAGGAGTGCTTAAAGAAACGGCGAGTTTCCTCATCATGAGTTGCCATAAGACCATCCTGCACCGTCAACAATGAGATGACACTAAAATCAACATCCATGTCCAACCATAAGAGAAAGATAGTTCACAAGTGAGTGTAAGTCTTGACAGAGGGGTGCAAGATGGAATCTTAGTGCGGTAATATTGAAAAAACGGAAACATTAAAAATTGGACATGAATTTGGAGAGGAACATGGAAGGACCAAAGCAAAGAGTATAATGGATTTTTTTACTCACAAAGCGAGGCCTCATACCATCCAACAAATTGCACATCACTCTAATCTAGACTAAATTTAATTAGTTACTAGTTCTGAAAACTGTGATCATTTAATAGCCTCAGGCAGGTGTCAGTCATCATTCATTTCATGCTTATAAAATATCATAAAAGATCAGTTGCACAACATGGCATGATCCAAATAAATTCTAGAGATGGAGCATATTATCAATAATAAGAATGTTAGCTTTTCCTGATAGAGCTAGTGGAAAGGTAAGAAAAGGATAAATCATTAACCCTCTGATGAGAAGATAGCGCAACACAAGTCTTTATCACTGCAAATAAGAAATTAGATGGCTCGGATAACAAGCTAACTTACTGTTTTATATCCCAAAATGCTTCGTGAAGTAGGGTCATCCCATACGAGCAGAAGGACCCTCACACCTTCTTGTGACTTTGATCTAAGAAGCTCTCCCAAGGAGTACACTGATGCTGGACCACCATCACGCACCAATCTAACCTGGTGCCAAACTGACCAGCCTGTAATATAAATTAACCTCCGAGCTTGTTTTATTGCATCAAAAATGTCCTGCCAGCACTTTCCATGTACGTACTGCAATCCTGAATCAAGCCAAGGGCTCGGTAGGTGGCCATCTGGAACATGAGCATCTTGATAGAGAGTAATTGTTCCTCCTTTCCTCAAAGGAAAGTATGTACCAGGAACACCCTGGTAATCAGGACCAGCACCCACTCCATGATTATACAGACACAATTTTTCCATTGGTATGTACTGAATTGACAGAGTCAAGACAGCTCCTTGCTTACATTGTTTTCCATTGTTATTGAGGATGGGGTAGGTTTTCTTAATACACATCCCAGAATATATCTGTTCCACTGGAATGCTTACGGTACCAATCAGCTGTGAACCAACAACATCACTATCCTTTACCATGAAGAGAACTTCTGCAGCAGAGTGCGCAACAGGAACATTAAAATGTTGCATCCAGACAGGGTTCTCTTCATTGCTAACTACGAATGTCCTCCCAATGACAGCACCTGTTATTGATATTGACACGTATGGATCACTGGTAACTTTACGAGTAATTCCATCAAGTTTGCTACTGCCATTTCCTGAGAAGTTCCCAAACATATCTCCTATAGTCCTGTGAAACATGTCCATGTTTGGGAGGCATTTCGCTTCATAGATCCATATATCCAAATTTCCGTGCAAAAGCAAAACCTTTAACGATCCTTTAGAAGGTGAGTATGGCACAATCTGATTTCTAGGGCTATTACTTTGTTGTGAAGAAGGAACAAGCGGCGTACTCTGACAATGACTATGCTGTGAACCATGTTCTGAACCATGCCATGAACCATTAAGTGAAGTTGAGTGTGTCAAAGTAGGCACAACTTGTGGATTAATCCTATCTGAATAAGATCCCTCCCAACTTGGAGCAGATGGATACGCATAGTATTCGCCATGATGATCAACCTTTGCGGAAAAAGATGAATATAGCTGAGGAGAGGCTGGGACAGACCCAGGCTTATCAGATAAATGCATATCAGCAATAAGATCATCTATTGGAGGATATGCAGAAGAAGGCTTGTTGGAAGAATCAATCTTATCACCAGGTGGCAGTTGCTGCTGATTATAATTTCCATGACTACTTGAGAAGCTACTTACTGGAGGAGGGTAAACCTCCGTTTGTGATGAGAATGGGCCGGTGAACCATGCTGGCTACTAGAATGATGTGGAGGCGATAAATGAGGGTATGCAGAAGAGGGAGGTGGGTAGGGGTCGTATGAGTAAGGTTGAGTTACAGCTGCAGCTTGTGGGTATGGTGATGGAGGCGGATTCGGGTATACATGGGGAGGTTGCTCATATGGGTAAGGATACGGTTGAGGAGCATATGGCGGATATGGGTATGGAGGATGATGTAGTGATGGAGGTGGTGGCGGTGGGTAATGTTGATTTGGGGGTGGATATCCTCCGTATCCATGGTTGTAAGGGTATTGTGATGAAGGATTGTATCTATCCATCTAGTTTACAAGCAGAAATTGAACCTCCACCAACTAAAATCACTAAAATATCAAAGGCCAAAGAGTGTTTTCAAACTTTAAGGTAGCTTAACAAGAACTTATCCAGAACTATATACAAATTAGGGATTTTCTTTCTCTTGTTTAGGTCACCAAACCGGAGAATGAATTACACTTTGGATCAGAATCAAAGTAAAAAGAAGCAAAAAATGGTTCCCGCGGTCCAAATTCGATCCAGCAAACAGATCGGGAATGAGATTTAAAGAGAGGAATACCACGAAACGGCTTACCTCAGCAAACCTAACGTGTGAAGATGATCGGCCAATGAATAATCAACTGCCAAACTTCCCCGAAATTGTAGAGCGAGGAGCACAGGAGAAGATTCAGACGGTGCAGCAACGCGTGGATTGAAATGGATAAATCTGGAGAATAGAGAAGTGCTACACAATGGGCCGCCAATAAAGTGAAATTCGTAGATCCATGTAGAAAGAAACTACTCCGTAGCATACCTACCCAATTTTCTTAAGCAAAAGGGCGAAGGGGAAGTCAACCCCCAAGTCCGTAGGCCAGCTCTGTGTAGTCGAAAGCATCCAGCCATCCACCGCGGTCGGGAGCCCCTCTTGACTGTGGATAAACCCCTCCAATTTGAGGTGCGCTAATATATTGGGCGGCTTTTCAAATACGAAACCATTAAACAAATTTTTATTTTATTTTATTTTTTTTACGGTAGGCGAAAAATAGGTGAGCCTTACTGAAGTAAGGCGCCACCATGATCATCCGACCGGATGATGTTACAGAGATCCCAAAGAATAGGGAGATTACAAAAAGTACAGTTGTCTCTAGATCTAGCTATGAAGTCTGCTGCCTTGTTAGCTTCTCTGTAGCAGTGTCTAAACTCAATGCTGACAAAGTTAACACTAAGATTCTTGATTAGCTCCACTTCCCTTGATATTTCCCATCTGCCATGATACTTATCATTAATCGTCTTGATCACTTCCAGGCAATCTCCTTCCACTATGACTCTCCTTAGGCCTCTTGCTATGGCTAAGTTTATACCTGCACAAACTGCGTCAACTTCTGTTTGGATAGCAGATGTAGCTGCCGTTTCCAATTGAAGGATATCAATCACTAAACCATAATGGTCCCTAATAATGACCCCTACATGGCATTCACTTGTCGGTTTTAACGAGCCATCCACGTTAATTTTGTAGATAGCCCTAGGTGGTTTAGTCCATTTAGAGTTTCTTTTCCTTCTAGCACTATGGTTGGCATGAGGAGAGGATTGTTTATTTGCAGTTTGCCAGTCCGTATGATCGGACAAAATTCTACTTGCTAAATGATGAGATGTGGTTGGTTTCTTGTTTCTGAAAATCAAGTCATTTCTTGATTCCCAGATTTTTTGCACTCTTCAATGTCCTTCTTATTTTGATTTGTAGTTAGGAGGTCTTTTATATTGTTACAGTGGGTAGGTATTAGTGTCTTGTTTTTACCTACCAGTTGCCCGTAGGAGGCAATGATAGCCCTCGTGAATGGACAAGAGATAAATAGGTGGTCACTGTCTTCATTATTGTTATTGCAGAAGCAACAGTTTGACGGGACCCTATTGAAGTATCTATTTAGTCTATTTTTTGTGGCAAGGCTGTCAGTGATTATTTTCAAAAGGAGATTCTTGACTCTAGGGGGGATGTTTAGTTTCCAAATCCATTTGTAATCGTCCGAATGGTTGTTGCTGTTAGTCATAATTTGTCTCACCGATTTAGTTGTAAATTGACCATTGGAGTTGTATTTCCATATTAATTTATCATGTGTATTCCAAAGTGGGACTCTGATTTTTATAATTTTTGAAACAATGTTGTTGGGGAAGATCTCATGTAATAGAGGGATATCCCACTGTTTGTTAGTTTTAAGAAGATGGGTTACCTTAAGATCGGGATCAAAGTACTGCTGGAAGTTCGCTAGATTTTGATCTGGTACCCAAGGGTCCTTCCAGACATTTATTGATTCACCGTTTCCTATTAGCCATAGTAGTCCTTGGGAGAATCTCTCTCGTAGGTTAAGAAGTCTCCCAAATTGCCAAGAAGTATTCTGCGTGGATTTTTCCATTAATCATTCTTGTTGAAGATATTTTTCTTTTATGACTTTTACCCAAATATTATCCGGTTCATGAATGATTTTCCATAAGAGTTTCTTTTGAAGACTTATGTTCATATCTTCAGCTAGTTTTAGCCCAAGACCACCTTGTTCTTTTGGTTTACAGATCTTATCCCAGCTAATTAAAGGGGTGTACTTTTCTGAATGAAGTTTGTTCCGGAAGAAGTTCTTTTGAACTTGGTCAATTTCATTTAAAATTCCTTTGGGAAGGAGAAAATTCTGCATCAAATAATTAGTCTTGGAGCTTAAATTTGCTTGGATTAAAGTTGCACGACCAGCCTGGGTGAGAGAGGAGGCCTTCCATTTGGGCAATTGTTTTTTAAGGCCTTAAACAACCTCATTAAAGACTTCATTTTTAACTCTTCCTCTAACCAAAGGTATACCTAGATATTTTTCTAGAGTTTTAGATATAGGAATATTCATATCTCGAGCTAAGGAGTTAGCCAGATTTGAGCTAATGTTTCCTGAGACTTGCAATGAGCTCTTGTTGTAGTTTATGGTTAGTCCTGAGAGGTTTGAGAAATTGTTGAGGATGTTTTTGATAGTGTGAAGACTTTTGTGAGAAGCTCTAGAGAAAATAATTGTGTCATCTGCAAAAGTAAGAAAGGGGATACTGGTACCATTTTTTGTGAGCTTGATTCCAATGAGAGCATCATCGTAGCTCGCTTCCTCGATTAATTCTCTGGCTAGGTTCTCCATTACTAAGATAAAGATAGAGGGAGCAAGGGGGTCTCCTTGCCTAATTCCCCTTCCTGGTTTGAATGGGGTTCCGGGGCAATTAAACGTGTATAGTATAACTAAACAATTTTTATTTATTTTTTTAGTAGGCAAAAATGGGGTGGTTCTTAAGACAGAACGCCACCCTGATCATCCTTACGGATGATGTTACAGAAATCCCTGTTATGAGGGAGAGTATCCATATTACAATTGACATTAGATCTAGCTATGTAATCTGCTACCCCATTAGCTCCACGAAAGCAATGCTTGAACTCTATGTGCTCAAAATCCGCTCGCATCTTCTTGATCAACTCGATCTGCCACCAAATTTCCCATCTAGGTCTTATGTCATCATTTATAGCCTTGATTACTTCCAGCCAATCACCTTCAACTATGACTCTGCGTAAACCTTTTCTCAACGCCATTTTTGTACCTGCACAAAATGCAGCTGCTTCGGTTTGGATAGTTGAACCACTATCGACCTGCTGCTGAAAAATATCCATCACAGTCCCTGAGAATCCCACCTACTTGGCAGCTGCCCGTAGGTTTAGTTGAGCCATCTACATTAATCTTGTAGGTGGCCCTAGGCGGTTTTTTCCATCTGATAACAATCCGCCGTCTTCCTTGTTTTGAGCTTTTATTAGGATTGGCATTCAGCCAGTCTCTCACCTGCACAAAAGATCTAGTAGCAATTTGTGAAATTGATTCAACCTTTTTGTTCTTAAAAATTACATTGTTCCTAGTTTCCCAACTTGTTTGCCAAATGAAGCAGAGGTCCTCAAAGTTTGATGTAAGTGGTTTTGTTTGTAAAAGTTCCTTAATAGAAGTAATATGATCACTATTATAGTTTACAGATTTATCGGTTAGTTGCTCGTAGGCCGCTATAATTCTCTTGGTTATAGAGCAGTGATGAAACAAATGATCGCTATCTTCCTCTTTGTCGTTGCAAAGGCAACATTGGGAGGGAGCTCTATTGAAATAACGGTTTAACCTTTCTTTTGTCGCTAGTCCATCTTGCGCTATTTTCCATATGAGGTTCTTAATACGGGGAGGGAGGTTTAACTTCCAAATCCATTTTCCACTTTGTTCATCCTGATTAGGAGTGTTTATGATCCGCTTCACCGATTTGGTCGTAAATTGACCATCCGCATTTAGCCTCCAGATTAGCCTGTCATTAGCCTCCCATGAGGGGATTTTGATTTTAATGATTTGTTCAATAATGTGATTTGGAAAGAGGTGCTGAAGGGTTCGAAGGTTCCATTGCTTGTTTTGGTTGATCAAATGTTTGACCTTCAGATTCGGGTCATGCGATTGTTGATAACTTTGGATATTACAACCTATGAGCCACGAATCTTTCCAAACATTTATGGTTTCACCATTTCCGACTATCCAATGTAATCCTTGACTAAATTTGTCACGAAGATGCAACAATCGCCCAAATTGCCAGGAGGGGTTTGTAGGAGTTGCCTCCATAATATTTTGTTCTTTAAGGTATTTCTCTTTAATAACTTTAACCCAAATATTGTCATTGCTAGTGTAAAGTTTCCACAAGAGCTTCATCTGAAGACTGATATTGAGGTCTTCGGCAAGTCTTATACCTAGACCACCTTGGTCTTTAGGTTTACAGATTTTTTCCCAACTTATTAGCGGATTATATCTTTCCGATTCTAGTTTGTTCCAAAAGAAGTTTTTGTTGATTTGGTCAATCTAATGGAGGACACCTTTCGAGAGCATGAAATTTTGCATTAGATAATTTGTTTTTGAGCTGAGGTTAGTGGTGATGAGGGTTACACGCCCAGCCTGGGTCAAGGACAAGGCCTTCCATTTGGATAGTTGCTTTTTGAGGTTCTGAATAGCATCTTGGAACATAGCATTCTTGATTCTTCCCCGGAGAAGAGGGATCCCTAAGTATTTTTCCAGGGTTCTAGAGACCGGGATATGCATTTCATTAGCTAGCGAGTTAGCTAGTGAGGGGCTGACGTTTTCAGAAACTTGAAGCGAGCTTTTACTATAGTTTATCGTAAGACCAGATAAATTAGAGTAGTTATTGAGCATATTTCTAATAGTATGGATGCTTTTATGGGAGGCCGGAGCAAAAATTATAGTATCGTCGGCAAAGGTCAAGAAAGGAATATGCGTACCATTTTTAGTGATCTTGATGCCGACTAGAGCATCCTCTAGTCTTGCCTCTTCCTGTAATTCTGCTGCAAGGTTTTCCATTACAAGGATAAATATATACGGAGCTAGAGGATCCCCTTGTCTGATTCCTCTTTCTGGTTTAAATTGAGGGCCAGGTCGATTGTTAACCAAAACCGAAAAGGTTGTAGTAGTTAAGCAGTTCATAACCCATCGGATCCAACGATTATCAAATCCAAATTTGATGAGAGTGGCTTTAATATAATCCCAATTGATTTTATCATATGCTTTTTCCATATCGAGTTTGAGTGTCATCCACCCTTTTGATCCTTTTTGTTTGTGGAAGTTGTGAAAGATTTCATGGGCAATTAGGGTGTTATCCTGTATAGATCGACCTTCCACAAAGGCCCCTTGAAAAGGATTAATTAGTCTAGGCAGGATGTTCTTCATCCTATTTGCTATTAGTTTGGAGATTATCTTATAGATTGTGTTGCACAGACTGATTGGTCTGTGATGAAACCAGATTAGAAAAAGACTGACGTGTCCCCCCACGTGACCGTGGAGGGGTATGCATGCAGATCCCTTCCCCCGAGGGATGGGTGTCGCGGGCTTACCTGACGCTCTCGCAACCCCGGCCTGACACCCGATGAGGGTGACAGAGCCGGAGTAACGAGAACCCCAACCTGTGCCGCGCACTCCAAAGGATCAAGCATACGGACTTACCCTTCCCCGCGATCCTCACCAGTTGTGGGGATTTCGAGGTCGGTGCCGCGGAGCCCTTCGAGGAGGCTCGCGTCGTTAACTGAACGGGTCCATCAAGTGACCCAATGGTGAAGAGGACATGACTACCGACTCAGTGAGAGTTGTCGAAGGACAAGTTTACGTTTTTCCCCCTAGCTCTCCTATCGCACGCCCAACTACCTGCGCAGCTTCAATAGCCGGTATCTAGGTGCTACAGGCGTCCGTGGATGGGGAGGTTTTGAACCGAATTGAGATGGTCCTGGTATGGAGATTTCCCTGACGTAATTCCTTCCTTCCTTCTCTCTCTCCTTAGAACGTCAGTCCCCTCCTTTTTCTTTTCCTTCCAAAAAGTCCCTCTCTCTTTTTTCTCTCCCTTTTATACTGTGTTCCGTCTTGTTCGAAAAGGAGGATGTTCCCCTCTTTTGGCCATCTGTCGGTGCTATGAGGCCAAGTGTTGGGGGTCGTGAGGGCACTTGGTCAGGCGGCATGTCCGACACCTGTCCCTTTTCTTGCCACCTGTCGCACTGAAAATGGACGTTCTTTGTCCGCGGACGGAAGACCTTTATGGTCTTCGATCTTGGAGTTTATTACCTTTTTGCCCCCCCCCTCCTGGCGCTCTTAGGTGGCTTTCCTGGCCCCTTTTATCTCTTGGGCGTCATCACAGCTCCTCGGACCGCGGGGGATCCGGTTAGGATCCTCCGAGGTTCGAAGAACACCTACCGCTGGGGGTAGTTGTTCCCAAGGCGACGAGATAAAAACGGGTAAAACCCTTGGGCTTTCGAGTGGAGGGGCCCATTTTGAGTTCTGTTGGGCCGATGCGGGTTGCGGCCCATTACTTCTGATTGATGGGGGTCCGTTTTTCTGACACGTGTCCTGAGGTGAGGAGGCGAAACGTCGTGGATTGTAGTGCCTATAAATAGGAGCTCTGACCCCCTCTTATTTTTACCGTCCCCGTTTTTTACCGCTCTCTTGACCAAGACGTCTTCGAGGTAAACCTTGACCCTTCACTTCTTTCTTTCCGCGACTTTAGCTTTTGTTTCCTTGATCTTAGTTCCCTTGTATCTTCTCGGGCCCCGGTCGTTGTGCGGGCCCTCCCTTGTGTTGGCGTTGGCCGCGGTTGATCCTTAGTTATCTTTCTAGACCCTTCTCCCCGTCGTTCCGTTCCTTGTTGGTCCTGCTGCCTCTACTATGTCGTCCCCTTCTATTTTTCTGGTCTTAGTTCCTTCGGACATTCTCTGCGTTTCCTGTTTTTTCCTTGGAGGGATATCCCTCTTTGAATGTTAAACGCCCAGTTTCTTGGGAGGAGATTTTAGCTCCGGATTTAATGATCGCTTTTCTGGCATGCCCTAAACTAGAGTATTAATGGGTTGGCGACGCCCCTGGGTGCCGGTCCACCAGAGATCCGACGCGGAGCAAGCTCCAGCGTCTCCGGACGAAGTGTCGATCTGGGAGCTAAATGCGTCCACCAGAGATCCGACGCGGAGCAAGCTCCAGCGTCTCCGGACGAAGTGTCGATCTGGGAGCTCAACGCGTCCACCAGAGATCCGACGCGGAGCAAGCTCCAGCGTCTCCGGACGAAGTGTCGATCTGGGAGCTCAACGCGTCCACCAGGGATCCGACGCGGAGCAAGCTCCAGCGTCTCCGGACGAGGTGTCGATCTGGGAGCTCAACGCGTCCACCAGAGATCCGACGTGGAGCAAGCTCCAGCGTCTCCGGACGAAGTGTCGATCTGGGAGCTCAACGCGTCCACCAGAGATCCGACGCGGAGCAAGCTCCAGCGTCTCCGGACGAAGTGTCGATCTGGGGGCTCAATGCGTCCACCAGAGATCCGACGCGGAGCAAGCTCCAGCGTCTCCGGACGAAGTGTCGATCTGGGAGCTCAACGCGTCCACCAGAGATCCGACGCGGAGCAAGCTCCAGCGTCTCCGGACGAAGTGTCGATCTGGGGGCTCAATGCGTCCACCAGAGATCCGACGCGGAGCAAGCTCCAGCGTCTCCGGACGAAGTGTCGATCCGGGAGCTCAATGCGTCCACCAGAGATCCGACGCGGAGCAAGCTCCAGCGTCTCCGGACGAAGTGTCGATCTGGGAGCTCAATGCGTCCACCAGAGATCCGACGCGGAGCAAGCTCCAGCGTCTCCGGACGAAGTGTCGATCTGGGAGCTCAATGCGTCCACTAAAGATCCGACGCGGAGCAAGCTCCAGCGTCCTATGAATCTTTTCAAAGAAGGTATAAAGCACCCACTAACCGCCTTGATTTATTTACTAGTAGCGGGGGTGACTGGAATAAACATCATAGCAAACTCAGAAATTACACGTAGTACTTCTTTAGGTGTTCGGCGTTCCACGTCTTTCGAAGGATAACACCCTCAGGGGTCTGTAACTTGTACGCTCCGACTTGAACACGCTCGGCGATGATATAGGGCCCTTCCCATTTGGCGTCTAGCTTTCCTTCAGATAGGGCCAGACGCAGGACTAAGTCTCCCTTCTCGAAGCGTCGCTCTTGTAAATGCTGGTCCCTGTGCTTCTGGGTCCTCCTTTTGTATTCTTGGGCATGGATCTCGGCGGTCATGCGTTTCTCCTCCCGAAGGTGCATCTCGACCTCCAGAGCCTCATCGTTAGCCTTGGACTCGTAAGCTATGACCCGGGCAGAGGGAATCAGGCGCTCCACTGGGATGACCGCGTCTGACCCAAATACCAGGGAAAAAGGTGATTCCTTGGTGGGGGTCTTCGGTGAAGTGCGGTACGACCAGAGTACCAAAGGGAGAAGTTCTGCCCACCGACCCTTGGAGGTTTTCCCCAGCTTCTTCTTGATACCCTCCAAGATTTGGCGGTTTGTGGTCTCCCGCCTGCCCATTCGTCTGGGGATGAGCTACTGATGAGAATTTCAGTTTTATTCCGAGGCCTTCACAAAAATCTCGAATGTTCTCGCAATCAAATTGCGTCCCGTGGTCGGTGATGATGGCTTCGGGGACCCCGAACCGGCAGACCAGATTCTTCCATAGGAATTTCCTGACCTTCTCTGCGGTGATCAAACCCATTGCCTCCGCTTCTACCCACTTGGTAAAGTAGTCCACTAGGACCAGGACATATTTGAGCTGTCCGGGTGCTGTGGGAAAGGGGCCCAAGATGTCCATTCCCGACAATGCGAAAGGACAGGCTCCGAAGATGCTTTGAAGCGGCTCGGCGGGAACATTTTTCAAATTCCCATGTTTCTGGCAAGCCTAACAACTACGCACGAAGTTCTGCACGTCCGTCCTGATCGCGGGCCAATAGTATCCCAACCTTAGTACTTTGGTAGACAAAGCCCTCCAGCCTTGGCGGTGAGCGCAAACCCCGGCGTGTAGCTCCTCGGTGATGGTTTGTCCCTCCCGGCTGGACACACATAACAAGTCCGGGAAATTGAAACCTTTCTTATACAACTTCCCTCCGCGGATTAGGAATCGGGCCGCTCTGCTCGTTAATTTCTTGGCTTCCGCTCTCTCCTACGGGTGTTGGACAAAAATGTGCAATAATCGTACAACACATTTTATTTGATTTTAAATATTTGAGTTCGACCCCTTCTGGTTATCCTCTTGATTCGAAGTCGTATCGATACCAAGATTTTGGTGGTTTTGGTGATTTGGGCTGCACCCGAATTTTAGCGGGTTGCCTACGTATCTCTTGGAAGAGAATCAAGCCTCACGTAGTTCAGAGTGTTTGGGAATTCGTTTTTGGTTTGATTTGATTTGGATTTGGTTTTTGTTTTCTTATATGCATCATAGGATGAAGTTCAAACCCACCTTCTACGAAGGGTAGCTCAAACAACACTCCACCCGAGTAACTCGAGTCCACCTTCTCGGAAGGGTAACTCAAGTAACCCGCCTATCATTTGCATAGAAAACGATTTGATGTAGTATTTGATTTGACTTAGAGGTTTGATTTAAAAGTCAATTTAGGGATGGTGGAATTTGATTTTGATTGTTGGTCGTGACCGAACTCGACGAGCGGAAGCTTTGTATCGAGTTAGAGCGGACACTTTGATTTTGATGGAAGATTTAACATCTGGGACGACTAGAGTCGACACATGAATTTGGAAAGATTTGTTTGAAGGTTTGGATGTGACCGGACTCGGTGATAATTTGGTTTACACCGAGTTTCCTACGTATCCACTTGTTTGGTGGAATCAAGTCATCGTAGTTCGGAACAAGAAATGAATTTTGTATTTGGATTTGACCATGAGATCACTTGAGAGTGATGATCGAGCTCGACGAGCAGGAGCTTTGTATCGAGTCGGAATGGACAATTTGAATTTGCTTTTGGCGATTGAACTCGACGAGCCTTGGCTTTGTATCGAGTGTCCTACGTATCTCTTAGAAGAGAATCAAATCACCCATAGTTCTAAACGAGAGGAATTTAATTTGTTTGGGTATGACCTCATATTCATTTAAAGGGAATTTAGAGGTTAACGACTGTACCCGATATATTTTTAGAATTTAATATCGGGTTACCTACGTAGCCGATAGGAGGCGTCAAGTCTTTACGTAGTTCTTTTTGAGAACAAATTTAATTTAATTTGGGAAAGGCGACTGGATCCGATATATATTGAATTTGATACCGGATTTCCTACGTAACTCGTAAAAGAGTATCAAGTCTACACGTAGTTCTTTTCTAACCGAGTTTATATTTGGTGAAACTCGATTTGAGATTTTGACTCCGTCTTTGTTTAGGAGCCGACTTGAGATTGACCCACTCGAATTAATCGGCAAAGAATTTTTGACGAGTTTAATTTTATATATATTTTTTTATCAAACTCGAATTCTTAGTTTGTGCCGATTATAATTTATATATATATTTAGTGGGTAAGTTTTGTAAATATATATATATTTGGAAAACCTTAGCCGCATATACATATATAGTACATGTATATTGATTTTGCTTAGGCTTTTGTTTTGTTTTCTAAAAAAAAGAAAGAACTGAAGCCCGGATTTGAATAAACCCAGCCCATTTCATTTTGTTTAGAAAGGTCAAGTGCAGCCCGTTTTATTTTATTGTTTTTAGGGCAACAGGTAGGTGTTTTGTTTTCTGTTCATCTTCCCCTTGGAGTCGTAGGCTCACAGGCAACGGCACCCATAGTTCAGGAAGAGAAGCCGCCTCAAGCCGCAGCAGGATTGATGAGTGAGAAGCCGCCTCAAGCCGCAGCAGGATTGATGAGTTTCAAAGAGCCGAAGGCCGGCGTTTAGAGGTGACTCGGATCGAGGCCTAATTGCTGTCCGACGTCTCAGACGAACGCCATTCGCACAGGCGCTCGATGGTCGCCGAACACCTCGTGAGTTTCGAGTCTTGTTTTACTTAATTCATACCCAAGTCTCGAATTTCATCCCACATCTACCATCACTTAAGTGTTTAGCTTCCAATTCGATTAATCTCTTCCTTGCAACGTACAATTTGCAATTTTAGGGCTTCCGATTTGGGTAGCCGGAAGGAATCGACGGAAGCTAGGGCTTGCGCGAACTTGAGCAGCGCCATACGGGATGCTGACTTTGAGTAACTGGGAAAAGGGCGGGGCGTCAAGGCATCAGCTGAGTCCCCTTGGACACACCACGAAGACTCTGGAGCAGCCACCACCTCGGCGTCTGAAGCTAGGTATGATGGCTTCCCCTCTTTTCTTTGTTTTCATTGAACCGAACTGTCAATTGACAGTAGGGATAGGGCTGACTTCCATTTGGATGTTTTAATTTAGGATAAGTTGCAATTTGGTAGCAACTAGCTAGGGTTTGGGATTTGTTTGATTTGGACAGTGATGTTTAGGGTAATCAGTTTGCCTCTTTTGTTTCTTCTGAATTGGGATCTCCGTTTGTGGTATGCATAGATTGCTTTTGATCTGGATATAATTCATTTGGAATTATCAGCTTGCCATTTTGTAGCTTCCGATTTTCTTTTTCTTTTTTTTATACCCAATCTGCATTTGCATTTTTTTATACCCCTCTCATGGAGTCAAATTTGATGTTGTTTGCCTTTGTGGCTGTTTGTTTAAATCCCTTGAAGACTGAGTACTCTTCTGCTGAAATTTCTGTATAAAGAGGCTTGGCTTCAATGCTTCTGATTTTGTGCTGCTGCCTTAGACGTTTGTCCCACATTCAGTTTGTTTTTGAGAGTCCCTGGAATTCGGCAACTCATTGCTGGTGAGTTCCGGGCAAAATCTGGCAGCACTTCGACCCTATAAACCGATCCGCGCCGGGATCGAATGTAGCGGCGAAAATAAATTTCGAGCCGTCTACGAGAGAGAGTACCCTCAACCTATTATGAAGTTGATCCCTAGGCAAAAGTAATTTTATACTCAAGCCTATTATCGAGACCAACCCCTAGGTGAGAGTACTTGTATCCAAACCCTTGATCTTCCATTCCTCCATTTTTTACACCTGCAAACAAAGAAAAAAAAAAAGAAACTGTTGTTTTTGTTCTATCGCCTCTTCTTCTTGCTTGTTGCTGAACTTTGCTTCTGGGTTTTTTTTTTGTTTGCTGATGGTGTTTATCTGTATGTGTTTACAGCTTTCTGCAGGAGCAGGAAAAACCATGAGGGAAATAACAGTTTTTCTGCTTGTTTCTCCAGCCAGTAGTGGAGGAAGAAGATAATGTTTGCTGGTTTGCTGAGGTTGTAAAGAAAGGATAGCCAGCCGAAGGGGAAGCTGCGTTTACTGCTTTTTGTTGGTTTTGCAGTTGAACCTTCACAAAAGAAAGCAAAGGTTTTTCCCTTTGCTTCCTTTCTTTCTTTCTTCAACAGGAACCCTTTTTTTTGGCAGGGTTTACTGATGGGTTTTTTGTGTATATGTGTTTGCAAGTAAACCGCTTAGGAGGAAGCAGGGAGAAGGAAGAAGCGTGCTGTTTATCCAGCCAGCCACCTTCTCCTCATTGTTGTTGTGGTTGCAGGTGAACCCCCAGGAAGAAAAGCCAGGCAGGAGGAAACCAGTCGAGAGCAAAACTGGCCCCCCCTTTTACAGGTTCTGCAGTAGTAGCCTTTTAAAGGAGAGATGGGGAGGTTACTTTGAATAACCTCCCATGTATCCACGTTCAGTAGTTCGGCAGTTTAGCAGCATAACTGCCCTTTTTTTTGTGTTATTTTTTTTTCTTTTTGTCTTCAACTGCCAAAGAAAAGAAGAGCAGCAGTTTTGACATAAATTGGGCTTATCTGAAGTGGGCTTGTAATGAGACTCTTTTTTTAAGGCTCGCATTTAGATTTGTAAATCCTGTCTTTAGTTTAAAGAAAATTCATCACATTCTATTTTTTTTGATATGTAATGAATATGATAATTTGAAATCATGAATCTTAAGAGAAAAAAAAATTCATGAAATTTTACCCTCCAACAACGGGAGAGTCCCCTTTTCCAGATATTCAGTGATCGGTGTTCTCCTGTCATCGGGCCCCTCTGTCTGGACAAAATACACTTCCTGTACTAGCCTTCGCTGGTTCCTTTTTTCGAACTCAAACTTTCCTTCTGCGTTTGCTAGCATGGCAGCCCCCACTCGGGCCAATAAATTTGCCTGCTCGTATTCTTCCCTCGGGATGGACTCGAGGGTGAAATGTAAGAAAGCCTTCCTTAGAGCATTCACTTTTCGCAGGTAATCTGGCAGCAACCCTGTCTTGGCTTCATACTCTCCGTCCACCTGCTTAGCGACAACCTCCGAATCCGTGTATACGGCGACGGCCCGAGCCCCTCGGGCCAGAGCTAATTCTAGCCCCGCTATCAGGGCTTCATATTCGGCCTCGTTGTTAGTGGTTGGGAAGTTCAGCTGATGAGAGAAACAAAGCCGATCTCCCCCGGGGTTGGTGAGCACGACCCCCGCTCCACATCCATCCGCGTTGACGGCTCCGTCCACTTTTATCAGCCATAACTTCTGTGAGTCTTGCTCCTCCTCCTCAAAACTGGTTTCGCCGATGAAATCGGCTAGTACTTGGGCCAACGCCCCTCTTCGGGGGACGTACGCTATCTCGAACCCAGAGAGCTCGATGGACCACTTTGACATTCGTCCGGAGAAATCGGGTGAGTGAAGGATCTGCCTCAATGGTAAATCTGTTAAGACCTCGATCCTGTGATCCTAGAAATAAGGACGTAGCCTTCTCGCCGCGAATATCAGACAAAGAACTACTTTCTCGACTGGCTCATACCGGGTCTCAGCGTCTTGGAGTACTCTACTCACATAGTAAACTGGGTATCGCCCTTCCCTGGTGAGAACTGCGCTGATGGTAGTTGTTTTGACCGCGAGGTAAATCTGCAGGTCTTCCGTTTTTTGCGGCTGCTGGAGGGTGGGCAAGTACTGCAAAAAGACTTTCAATTCATCGAACGCTTGTTGAAGCTCCGTTGTCCACTGTATCGGCCCCTTCTTCTTTAGTAAAGCGAAGAAAGGCAAAGCCTTGTCTGCTAGGCAGGAGCAGAAACGTCCTAGGTAGTTAACCGCCCCATTCAACGATTGAACCTCTTTGATAGTCCGTGGGGGACGTAATTCCTGGATTGCCGTTATCTTTGCTGGGTTTACATCTATCCCCCGCTGGCTAACCATAAAGCCCAGAAATTTTCCGGACTCGACTCCGAACACACACTTTTCGGCGTTCAAATTAAGCCCTCCTCGTCTCAGTGAATCGAAGGTTTCTTGCAGATCTGCGGCATGGTCTTCTGCTTTCTGGCTCCTCACAACAATGTCGTCCACATAAATGGACACGTTCCGGGACAGCTGTTCGCGGAAGATCTTATCCACTGTCCTCTGGAATGTTGCTTCGGCGTTCCTCAGACCGAAAGGCATGACCTTGTAACGGAAAATCCCCTGATTGGTAATGAAGGTGGTTGCCCTTTGGTCCGAAGGGTCTAGCTTGATCTGGTTGTACCCAGAGTAGGCGTCTAGGAAACACAGAGCCTCGTTTCCGGCAGTGATATCTACCAACTCGTCGATCGACGGTAATGGGTAGCTGTCCTTCGGGCAAGCCTTGTTCAGATCTGAAAAATCGACACACATCCTCCACTTCCCGTTGGCCTTCTTAACGAGGACTACATTCGAGAGCCATTTTGAGTCTTCTGCCTCCTCAATGAAGCCAGCATCGAGCAACTTATCCACTTCCTCTTTCGCTGCCCGAGCCTTCTCCGGGGCCATTTTTCTTTTCTTCTGGGCCACAGGCCGCGCATCGTGACGGATTCTGAGTGTGTGAATTGCGATGGAAGTGGGGACGCCTAGTAGGTCTCTCGGGGACCACGCGAACACGTCCCTCGACTGCCGGATGATCTCCAGGACCCTTTGTCTCTCCCTTGCTCCGAGGGCTTGGCCCATATAGATTCTCTCCTCGGTATTAAGGAATGGTTGATGAACGGTCCTTGAATCCGCGGTTGGGACCTCTCTTTCGGAGGGCCGAACCTCGAGCTCAGCTTCCGACCTGCCCCCGTCCGTTATTCTCGCTGTTTCATCCCCGGGTGAAGAGTCTTTCTGGGCGATCGTGGGGCTGCTCTGAGCCGTATCTTCGAGACACATGACCTCCTTCTTCTTCTTCAGCGATGTGACGTAACAACTCCGACTCTCTGGCTGGTGACCGCACACTTCCCCAGTCCCTCCCCCGGAGACCGGGAACTTGGCTTTAAAATGGTATATGGACACCACCATCTGAAATTTAAAAAGGGAGACCCTTCCCAAGAGCGCGTTGTAGGTGGTCGGAATCCGGACCACCGTGAAGGTGATGTTCTCCATTCTCCGCAGAGGGGGGGGGTGCCTAACACCACTGTGAGCTCAATGGTGCCTGCCACCTGTACTTCATCTCCTGAAAAGGTAATCAAGGTGCCGTGGTAAGGTTTCAAGGCGGTCGCCGACACACCTAACTGGGAGAAAGCCTCCCACGAGAGTATGTCAACTGACGATCCTGTATCGATGAAAACCCTCTTTACAGTTTTGGTTGCGATCTGAGCGTGGATCACCAAGGGATCGGCGTGAGGCATGCGGACTTGCTCCGCGTCGGCCGAGGTAAAAACTACTTCCGGGTGTGGCTTCGAAGCCATTTTCTGACTTGCCAGAGACGGAGGATGCCTCGACTCTCTCTCATAATTCTTCCTCTCTTGCCGGCTGACTCCTGAGATCGAGGGTCCCCCTGCAAGGGTGTCGATAAAGCCTTCTGGTTCAGGGATCCGGTTGATCCGTGACCCTTCCGGGCGGTCTTCTTGGCGTGGAGCCTGATTGACCGATACTTGCGCGGGTTGGCCCTGCCCTCTGCGACCTTCTCTCCACCAACGCCCCCTGCCTCGGCCCCGGTTCCCCGGAAGGTACCGCCGTGGTTCGTCCCTCCCCCGAGGATCCTCCATTCGAGTGGCATGGGGGTGGTGGCTTCTTCGGTCCTCCGCGAACCCTCGATCCTGGTGATCCCGGGCCTGCCGGTAGCGACGAGCGTCGTCGTCGCGCTCATTTCTTCTGGCCGGAGACACTAGCCCTCTATGCTTGTGCACTTCTTGGTCAGCGCCCTGATATCTTGCGTTTGGTTTACCTCTCTCATGGTTGTAATGAACCTCATCTTGTCGGGACGCGGGCGTTCCGCCCGCAGAGTAGTTTCTCTTTGGTTTCATAGCTCCTTTGTCTTTCCGGAACCTTCCCGCGATCTTTCCTAGAAGGCCGCGCGAGCCCTCATTGGCCCTAGAGCTAGAGGCTGCAGCTTCTTCTGCCTCAATCTGGGCGGACACCAGGTTTCTTAGCGTATCATAATCCTTGGGCTTCTTTATGAAAAGTCGGGTCTTGAAACTTCCGTCCGCGATGTTCCCCATCAAGATTATGACCGCGGATTCGTGGTTGAAGTTGGGGATCTGGACCACCACAGACGTGAAGCGGGCAAAGAATTGTCCCAGGGTCTCATTGTGCCCTTGTCTGATCGGGTTGAGGTCTAACATGGTCTTCTTTCTAGACCGCGAGCTTCCAAAATGAGACTTGAAGATCTGGGAGAGCTGGAAAAAACTCGAGACCGAGTTCTGCGGCAGATTGGTGAACCAGGTTAATGCGATGCCGGTCAGTGTGGATGGAAAAGTCCGGCACAACATTGCGTCATTGTACTCATTGACCCCCATGGCTGTTGTAAAATGGCACATGTGGTCATCGGGATCCGTGGTACCATCATACTTCATTAGATTTGCATCCCTCCACCGCTTGGGTACTGGCGCCAAACAGAACTCGGTGGTGAACACTGAGGGGATGAGGTCTATCCTTCTCTCGCTCTCTCGGGGCGAACCAGTTCGGGTGGATGTGGATATATCAGATGAATGTTCTCCCCTGTGCTGCTTGAAAGGGTGTCTGCCCTCGCCACGTGTTGTTGCAGGAGGATGGTCAAGTATGAAATAAATATAAAATATAGATCAGATTGACTTCCCTGTCTCAGCAAATAAATACAAGACTTCCTCCCGTTGTAGTAAGAGAAAAGTCAGGATCGAATCCACGAGGAAGCACGTCAGCAGTTCTTAGGTAGCTATCAGATTCTCACAACAGCGGCAGAACAGCACAGAAACACAAGCAGAAGCAGAAATAAAATAGAAACAAATAATCCCGGCAAGGGCAACTAAAACAAAAGCAAAGAACAAAGCAAGAAATAAAGGCAAAGTAAAGCACAACAGAAGCAAAGACAGAAAGTAACTCGAGGACACAGAAGCTGGTCGATCTCGACAAGCTGTCCTCTAGGTCGACTAAGGTAAGTCGACAACAGTAACTCAGAAACTAAAAACAAAGCAACTTGACAAAACAAGCCAACTCGATCTCGACCACCTCTCCTCGAGATCGACAAGACAGGTAAACACAGAAACTGGAAATCGACGAAAACAGAAAGAACTCAACTCGACTTAGACTAGCTTCTACTCGAGATCGACAAAGGTAGTACTCGATCTCGACCAACAGTTACTCTATGTCGACAGAAAACAGAAAAAGACAGAAACTTTAAATTGCAGAATTCGAACTAAAACGCAGATTTCGACAGAAATAAATCAATATAATAAAAGACCTCCAAGGCTAGGGTTTCAACACCACAACGATAACCATGTAAAACAACACATAAAGGCATAAAAGATCATGCTTTCCATCAAATAACTTTCGTTATTAACAAATAGGCATATAGAGGCTCTCGCATAAACCCTAATTGTTACTAACCCTTTTCACATAATTAATCCAAGTTGCATTAAGATCACTTTCGCTTCAATAACACAAACAAGGATCACCTTCAACTCTCGCAAAAGAATCATGCTCATAGGGATAGAAGATGAATCGCACAAAAGATCTGACCTTTATCGCATCGCCTCACATGGCCACCGTCGGGCTCACCCCAGCCCCAGAAGTGGGTGGACTACTCACGCCTCATTGTAATCGCAGACATTGATTGATGAAAAGAAATAACTTGCATTAAACTAAATTCAAAGCTTTTTACAATCTTGGCAATCAACTTTCGCTGTAAGCCAAAACCCTAAAAACCTTAGAACTCCTAAACTTCTCTGTGGAACTAACTACTTCTCTTCCCAATTTGATGATTGAAAAACCAGCCCCATGGGCTTTATTTATAGCCTTCATTCCTTAGCTAATCTAGGAAAGAAGATATCTATCTATATCTAAAATTATATCTACTTGCTTTAAAGATAAATAAATTGTTTAATGGAATTAAATCCATAAGGGAAAAGATAAAACTAATGTGGTAAGTCTTCATGATGTTGATAGATCTTGTCTCCTTTGATAGGACATGATGTAATAGGATAGAATCTTCCGCCTTCGTGCCCAAGCAACTCCAACTCTACTCGGACAAGGCTACGTCGAGAAGTTCCTGGACACGGCTTCTACTCGACCTCGACAAGTCTTCCTCGACCTCGACAAGGATTCGTCGTCAACTGGACTTTGGCTGGCTTCTCTGCTCGATGTGGCTCGGACATGGTCACTGGTCTCATCGACCTAGACCACTCCTCGTCGATGTCGAGTAGGTTGGGCTTGTCGACTGGGTCTGCTCGGGTAGGTCTAGTCGACTGGCACGGACAAGGACTCAGGCGCTCGTCGATCTCGACAAGCCCTAGTCGACTTCGAGTAAGGTGGTTTGCCGACTAGGGTTTCTCGAGCGACTCTCCTCGATGGGTTCCGGATCCTGACTCTGGGCTTCATCGACCTCTACAAAGGCTCCTCGAGGTCGAGTTGGGTCCGGAGCTTGGGTTGGTCTGTCCTGCTCGACCAGCTCTGCTCGACAAGGTGATGCTCGGACAGGCTCGTCTAGGTCGAGTAGGCCTACTCGAGATCGAGTAGCCTTGACTCTCAGATTGGTTCCGCTGTTTTGACCTTGGACTTCTGTAGTGGTTTTCCGAGCTTTTCCGACCTTCTGTAGAATTGCTGTAAAACGCCTTGATTTCTGCGAATTAAACAGAAACTGGTGTAGATTCCATAATTTGGCAAATAAACATAAACTACATAGATTCTGTACTATCTCAACCCAAATGAATGCAATGTATACAGAAATCGGTATAAGAGTTACTGTAAAACATGGAAGATTTCGCTCACAACAAACACCCCATACTTAAGCTTGCTTGTCCTCAAGCAATACTTTTACTTGTCATTCAGGGGAAGTAATTAAAACTCTCAACATCTTAGATTCATTCTCATATAACCCTGCAATCAATTACCATCCTCGAAAAGGTACTAGTGTCACAGATCCATGCATGTGCAAATATTTAAAAGCAACATTTACTCACAAAAGGAGGATTATGCAAAAAACAATATAAGTGACCAAGCATTGATAATCAAGAAGACTTTAATTTAAGCTCATGAAGGAGTAGATTGGTAAAAGGTTAAAAGGTGAGCAATTTCTGGCAATGTGGTGCTTTTGATCCGGGGAAATGGATCACTTTCAAACTTTGAATTTCCACATTCCTTCTCCTTTTGATTCATCATCTTTCATAATGCTTTTTCTCAATAATAATGCTTTTACCTCTCTAACCTCAGCACTGCCTTCTCGCGAGTCGCAAACATGGGTGTCATGAATGACCCCGGATACTTAGTGCTTTGGACTCCTCACAATGTGTCCCATCTCTCCAAACTATTATCTTAGAGAGCAGGGTCAATCTACCTTTATCTCCTGAGGTGATTGGATTTTCTTTCACTCATTAAATTTTCCATATATTTCAAACACTTCCCTTCCAAACTCCAATAATGATAACAACAACACAAACACCATATGATAATCTCCATAATGTAACATCATTCTCAACATAATCCCCGGATAAGGTAAAGAATGGAAAATATTTAGTTCATGTGGAGCAATATTTGAAATAAGGCATTTTATGGCTTTTGTGATGCATAAGCATAGGTAAGGCTAGGAATTTAAACATATGAGCATTTATATGGAAGTATAAAGTCCTCCATCATCTTATCATGCAATATGTCAAAAGCAACTTCAAATTTTACCTCCTTTCATGGTATTCAAGAAAATAATGCACTTCATTGTGACTTCTCTTTACTAGGCAATTTCATGCTATATCTCTAATGAATCCAATTTTGCATCGTCGAGTTCAATATAAGCTTCCATGACATTATTTCAAAATTTTCAATGGGGGTCATTTTTCTCAAATTTTTGGAAAACATGCATATAAGCACATAAATAAATAATGCATTCCAAAATAGCCATGTAGCAATTCTAATAAATAATGCATATATATGTAAAATATGATCAAATATGGCAAATATGCACAAAGTAAGCTCTTCCCCCACCCCACACTTAAACATTACAGTGTCCTCACTGTATATAAAAAAACAAGGTAAAGGGTAAAGAAAGAAACTCACAAGACATGTGTGCAGAGCTGCAAGATTTCGAATGGAGCACCTCCTAGTCCGAGTAAGCTTTGGTTCTACCCATTGACCTGAAAAGTAGAAGACATATACCCAAAAATAGAAACAACAAAAAATGTCCAAAACAAAAAACAAAAACAAAGTCCCCACAATGTCCTAAAAAGTCTATGTACATGCTCTAGATTTTATAGTCGCTAGGCCGACTTTCATTAATGCTCAAGGCGGCATCTGCAGGGCCCATGTAGCTTGGGCCTCAAATAAGACTCCATTCTTGTCCATCAGCTGTAATCCTCCAGAATGGATCTTGTTCACCACGAACGGTCCCATCCGCTTTTTGTTGAATTTGTTAGGAAACCAATGATCCTTTGATTTAGAGACATAGAGCTTGTCTCCAACTTCATATTCCTTAGGCTCATCATTGGAAATCCTGCACAATCGCACATACCAAGGCAGACCTCTCCCATGTATAGATAAATCTTTAATGGAAATAGGAGAAGAAAGATCCATACCTTGCCTTACCTTTGCGAAAATGGAATCGGGCACCACGGTGTTTGGTCGATCTCGACTAGGGCTCCTCGAGATCGACGAGGCTGCTGGCTCTGGTGGTGGTCTGGTCGAAGAGGCAGAAGTCGACGAAGAATAGGTCTTGTCGACCTCGAGTTGGCTGGTTGACCTCGAGTAGGCCTCTGGTCCTGGTGTTTGCAGCGTCGAGGAAGGTGCCGTCGAGGAAGACTTGGTCCTGTCGATCTCGACAAGGCTACTCGAGGTCGAGTAGCCTTCTCCTCCTGGTGGCATGCTCATCGACGAGGGCGGCGCTGGGCTCTCCGAGGGGTGGTCGACCTCGACAACGCTTGTCGAGATCGACGAGGGTTGGACTGGCTCTGGTGGAGCGCTCGAGGAAGGCCGAGTCGACTTAGGGTTCTGGTGGTCGACCTCGACGAGCCTACTCGAGGTCGAGTAAGGCTGCTCCTCTGGTTTGCTGCTCGACGAAGCCGGCTCTGGTGGAGTCTCCTTGGTCTGGTCGAGATCGACTAGGGTTCTACTCGACATCGAGGAGCCCTGGTCGATCTTGACCTCATACTTAGCTCCTGTCAAGGCATCCGAAAAGTAATGAATCCACAATGACTTACCTTGGTCTGTGTCGATGGGATTCTCTGTGTTCTCTTTGAGGATTGCCATGATCTCCTCCACCTGTGCCTCCATGTCCCTCTTTTCTATCTCCTCAGGGGTCATATTCCTGACCTTGGGTTCCCCGCAGGTGATGTAGCCAGCTGAGATAGATTTGACCTCTTCCATCGGACCCGTATGCCTTTCAGTTTTGTTAAAGGAATACTCAATTACCTCATCACTGATGTTGAAGGTGAGCACTCCTTTCCGTACGCTTATGTTGGCATCCACAGTCGCCAAGAATGGTCTCCCTAGAATAATTGGACAAGCAGGATCTTCTTGCATATCAACAATTAAGAAATCAGCAGGAACGAAGAATTTACCTACTTGTACTGGGACATTTTCCACCATGCCTGTTGGAATGACCACTGTGTTGTTGGCCATGTATAGTCTAGCATCCACAGGCTCCAGGGCACCTATCTTAATCTTGGACCAAATCGTTAAAGGCATAATACTAACACTGGCTCTAAGATCACATAAAGCATTAATTTTGTAAGGACCAAATCCAATAGTTATAGCAAACTTACCTGGATCCGGCCTCTTCTCCAATATGTCCAGATGGCTGCACTCCTCTGTGATTTCCGCCATCGATCGCTTTTTGCTCAGAATCTCCTTCAGGAATTTGACGTAGGACGGCATTTCATAGAGAGCTTCTGTGAAGGGGATGGTGACGTTCAGCTTCTGAAGCATCTTAATGAAGCGCTGAAACTTTTTCTCCGCTGGGTCCTTTAGAGATTTTGTTGGGAAAGGCAGCTTCTTTTTCTGAATCGGAGCCAGAACAGATGTCGGAGGTGCTGCAGATTTCTCGACCGAGGGTTCCTCGATGTCGACTAGAGTCTTGTCGAGATCGACTGGATTGGGTGCAGTCGAGTTGCTGTTCGGCGCAGACGAAGATTCTGGCAATTTCTCCTCGAGGTCGACGAGAGTCTTGTCGAGGTCGAGTACAGCCTTGTCGAGATCGACTACGGCCTTGTCGAGGTCGACTTGCTGTTCTTCGTCGTTCTGCTGCTTTTCGACCTCTGGCTCTTGCAGTTGATGGCCGCTTCTGAGTTTTACAGCAGCGACGTGCCCAGTCTTTCCCTTAGGATTTGGTTCTGAAGATCCAGGGAGTGCGCCTGACTGTCTGGGGATTCCTGCTGCTAGCTGACCAATCTGTGTATCAACTGTTTTCCGCCAGATATCAATTTCCCCAAGCCTAGAGTTGACACCTTGCATCTGAGTATAGACGGAGTTGAAGGACTGCCTAGTTTCTGTGTGGTTTCTCCGTATTTCCTCCAGGACCAGCTGTATATCATCCTTTTTGTGTTCCCTTTCTGGATGTCCTGGAGCTCTGTAGGGCGGGGGATTCCTAGGGACTCCTTGGTTCCATTGTGGTTGCTGAAACCTTTGGTCCCCCATGTAGCGATTGGGTCCCCCTGCGTAAGCTGCATCCTCATGGTGCTCTGCCATCCTGACTTGCTCTGTGTGTGGGCACTCAGGAGTGGTGTGCCTTTGCGATCCGCATTCAATACAAGGCTGGTTGACAGAGAGATACTTTACTTGCTTGATGAGCTTCCTGTTCTGGTCTCTGTAGTATTGCTCCCTCACATCTGGATCGATCTCCTTTGATGGCTCATAGAGGGGCATGGATGGTGCTGGCCTGGCGTATGGGTTCTCTTCATAAGTTGTAGTAGACCCATACTTGTTGTCGTAGGTAGTGAGCTTCTCCAGTACTCCCCATGCGTCACTTGGTGGCATTGTCAGATACTCATAGCGAGTATAATTGTTGATTCTGTCCTTAGTGACTTGATCAAGAGAGTTGAAGAAGATCTCCTGAATGATGTAGGGCGGCTGTCCATGAGTAGGGCAAGATCGCAACAGTTCCTTGTAGCGCTCCCATGCCCTTGCCAGCGGTTCCCCTTTCTGCTGTTTAAAGGCGGTGATTTTCTGGCGGAGATGTGCTGTTTTGGCAGGCGGGAAGAATTTGTTAAGAAACTCTTGCTCTACTTGGGCCCAGGTTGTGAGTGATCTTGCCTTCAGCCCTTCCAGCCATTTTAGTGCAGGCCCAGCGAGAGACCAGCGAAAAGATTTCATCTTGACATATTCCAAGGTTGTGCCTTCTGCAAGAGTACGGCACATATCATGAAAGTTAGTAATATGTTCAAGAGGACACTCATTAAATCTGCCGTAAAAGGCATTGTTTTTAAGCTCTATAAGAAATTGAGTGCGAATTTCAAAAGAGTTTTCAGGGATTAGAATCGCCGATTCAGGCACGACGAGAGTTGGGTGCATGTAATCCTCTGCCGTGGTTGGATATTGGGCAAGCTCAGCTTGTGCTTGTTCCCTTGCTGCTCTCTCAGCGGCGATAGCAGCATCTTTAGCATTGATAGCGGCATCCCTTGCGGCTAGTTCCCTGGTAAGCCTAGCGATTAGCTGTTCCTGTGTTTCAGCGGCCGACATGATCCTTTTGAGTTTGGAGTGGATGTGTAGGTAGCGCTCCGGTTCGTCTAAGCTGTCAAACTCAGGTGTTTGACCAGAACGACGCATACACCTGCAATTTAACTCAAAGAGACAGTGAGAACTGACTACCTAAGGCGCGATTGATTGCCTCCCCGGCAACGGCGCCAATTTGTTGTTGCAGGAGGATGGTCAAGTATGAAATAAATATAAAATATAGATCAGATTGACTTCCCTGTCTCAGCAAATAAATACAAGACTTCCTCCCGTTGTAGTAAGAGAAAAGTCAGGATCGAATCCACGAGGAAGCACGTCAGCAGTTCTTAGGTAGCTATCAGATTCTCACAACAGCGGCAGAACAGCACAGAAACACAAGTAGAAGCAGAAATAAAATAGAAACAAATAATCTCGGCAAGGGCAACTAAAACAAAAGCAAAGAACAAAGCAAGAAATAAAGGCAAAGTAAAGCAAAACAGAAGCAAAGACAGAAAGTAACTCGAGGACACAGAAGTTGGTCGATCTCGACAAGCTGTCCTCTAGGTCGACTAAGGTAAGTCGACAACAGTAACTCAGAAACTAAAAACAAAGCAACTTGACAAAACAAGCCAACTCGATCTCGACCACCTCTCCTCGAGATCGACAAGACAGGTAAACACAGAAACTGGAAATCGACGAAAACAGAAAGAACTCAACTCGACTTAGACTAGCTTCTACTCGAGATCGACAAAGGTAGTACTCGATCTCGACCAACAGTTACTCTATGTCGACAGAAAACAGAAAAAGACAGAAACTTTAAATTGCAGAATTCGAACTAAAACGCAGATTTCGACAGAAATAAATCAATATAATAAAAGACCTCCAAGGCTAGGGTTTCAACACCACAACGATAACCATGTAAAACAACACATAAAGGCATAAAAGATCATGCTTTCCATCAAATAACTTTCGTTATTAACAAATAGGCATATAGAGGCTCTCGCATAAACCCTAATTGTTACTAACCCTTTTCACATAATTAATCCAAGTTGCATTAAGATCACTTTCGCTTCAATAACACAAACAAGGATCACCTTCAACTCTCGCAAAAGAATCATGCTCATAAGGATAGAAGATGAATCGCACAAAAGATCTGACCTTTATCGCATCGCCTCACATGGCCACCGTCGGGCTCACCCCAGCCCCAGAAGTGGGTGGACTACTCACGCCTCATTGTAATCGCAGACATTGATTGATGAAAAGAAATAACTTGCATTAAACTAAATTCAAAGCTTTTTACAATCTTGGCAATCAACTTTCGCTGTAAGCCAAAACCCTAAAAACCTTAGAACTCCTAAACTTCTCTGTGGAACTAACTACTTCTCTTCCCAATTTGATGATTGAAAAACCAGCCCCATGGGCTTTATTTATAGCCTTCATTCCTTAGCTAATCTAGGAAAGAAGATATCTATCTATATCTAAAATTATATCTACTTGCTTTAAAGATAAATAAATTGTTTAATGGAATTAAATCCATAAGGGAAAAGATAAAACTAATGTGGTAAGTCTTCATGATGTTGATAGATCTTGTCTCCTTTGATAGGACATGATGTAATAGGATAGAATCTTCCGCCTTCGTGCCCAAGCAACTCCAACTCTACTCGGACAAGGCTACGTCGAGAAGTTCCTGGACACGGCTTCTACTCGACCTCGACAAGTCTTCCTCGACCTCGACAAGGATTCGTCGTCGACTGGACTTTGGCTGGCTTCTCTGCTCGATGTGGCTCGGATATGGTCACTGGTCTCATCGACCTAGACCACTCCTCGTCGATGTCGAGTAGGTTGGGCTTGTCGACTGGGTCTGCTCGGGTAGGTCTAGTCGACTGGCACGGACAAGGACTCAGGCGCTCGTCGATCTCGACAAGCCCTAGTCGACTTCGAGTAAGGTGGTTTGCCGACTAGGGTTTCTCGAGCGACTCTCCTCGATGGGTTCCGGATCCTGACTCTGGGCTTCATCGACCTCTACAAAGGCTCCTCGAGGTCGAGTTGGGTCCGGAGCTTGGGTTGGTCTGTCTTGCTCGACCAGCTCTGCTCGACAAGGTGATGCTCGGACAGGCTCGTCTAGGTCGAGTAGGCCTACTCGAGATCGAGTAGCCTTGACTCTCAGATTGGTTCCGTTGTTTTGACCTTGGACTTCTGTAGTGGTTTTCCGAGCTTTTCCGACCTTCTGTAGAATTGCTGTAAAACGCCTTGATTTCTGCGAATTAAACAGAAACTGGTGTAGATTCCATAATTTGGCAAATAAAAATAAACTACATATATTCTGTACTATCTAAACCCAAATGAATGCAATGTATACAGAAATCGGTATAAGAGTTACTGTAAAACATGGAAGATTTCGCTCACAACACCACGATACTGCGAGCCAAAGTCATCGGTGGTTCTGGGTTGAAACCGATCCTGGTACATGCCCCCGTGTGCCTCATGGTGGAAGAATGGGAACGGATTCACCGGCGGAGGCGGGGCGTATCCATCATATCCGTAAAAGATACCCAGCCCCATGCCCTGGTGGGGGACATAGTGATTCCCGGGCATGAAATAGCCTTGGGCCATCTGTGGTGGGACATATGGCGATACGTCCGGATCCTCCGGGGCGCTGAGCTATCCTGGAGAGTTCACGGGTCCCCCGGCCCCTTGCGGCCCTCCATGCTCCTGGCTCATCATTTCGGGAGAAGCTTGCCCCCGATTTTCGCTCATTTTCCGACCTGCGCAAGCAAGGGAGTGTTAGCTTAGAGTAAAGTTGGGAATAGCACATCAATGCCACTTTTTTCTCAGGGTGAGAGTGTTCCCACAGACGGCGCCAGTGATGAAACCAGATTAGAAAAAGACTGACGTGTCCCCCCACGTGACCGTGGAGGGGTATGCATGCAGATCCCTTCCCCCGAGGGATGGGTGTCGCGGGCTTACCTGACGCTCTCGCAACCCCGGCCTGACACCCGATGAGGGTGACAGAGCCGGAGTAACGAGAACCCCAACCTGTGCCGCGCACTCCAAAGGATCAAGCATACGAACTTACCCTTCCCCGCGATCCTCACCAGTTGTGGGGATTTCGAGGTCGGTGCCGCGGAGCCCTTCGAGGAGGCTCGCGTCGTTAACTGAACGGGTCCATCAAGTGACCCAATGGCGAAGAGGACATGACTACCGACTCAGTGAGAGTTGTCGAAGGACAAGTTTACGTTTTTCCCCCTAGCTCTCCTATCGCACGCCCAACTACCTGCGCAGCTTCAGTAGCCAGTATCTAGGTGCTACAGGCGTCCGTGGATGGGGAGGTTTTGAACCGAATTGAGATGGTCCTGGTATGGAGATTTCCCTGACGTAATTCCTTCCTTCCTTCTCTCTCTCCTCAGAACGTCAGTCCCCTCCTTTTTCTTTTCCTTCCAAAAAGTCCCTCTCTCTTTTTTCTCTCCCTTTTATACTGTGTTCCGTCTTGTTCGAAAAGGAGGATGTTCCCCTCTTTTGGCCATCTGTCGGTGCTATGAGGCCAAGTGTTGGGGGTCGTGAGGGCACTTGGTCAGGCGGCATGTCCGACACCTGTCCCTTTTCTTGCCACCTGTCGCACTGAAAGTGGACGTTCTTTGTCCGCGGACGGAAGACCTTTATGGTCTTCGATCTTGGAGTTTATTACCTTTTTGCCCCCCCCCCCCCCCCCCTCCTGGCGCTCTTAGGTGGCTTTCCTGGCCCCTTTTATCTCTTGGGCGTCATCAGTCTGTAATGGTTTATGGTTGATGGATTATCCGTTTTGGGTGTGAGGGCTATAAAGGTTTGATTGATCTCAGAAAGTAAACGTGTATAGTATAACTTAATAAATTCATTCATTTTTTTTCCTTAATAGATTTTAATTAAAGACTCAAAAATATTAACAATTTTATTACAGTATTAAAATTAATTATCAAATATAATTATATAATTACATTAATAAGTTTTTTCAAAATTTTAATTTATTAACAATTTAGTTAAAATATTTTAAATTATTAATCATATATACAACAACAATACAGTAAATCCCGCGATTTAATTATCGAATATAATTAGAAATTTTAATTAATACTTTTTAGCTATCGGATATATTAACAAGTTAGTTTAAATGTTTTAAATTATTAAACATAATTAGCAAATATAATTAATAATTAAATTAATAATTTTTTTAATTTTCAATTTTATTAACAATTTAGTTTAAATATTTTAAATTATTTAATATTTTTTTGAACTTAAAAATTTATTTAACAATTTATTTTAAATATTTTAAATTATTAAAACTAATTATCAAATATAGTTAAAAAAATTAAATTAAATTTTTATGTTGATAAATCAATTCAATTTTTTAATATTTGAAATTATAGGAAAATTCTAATGGGTATGGAAAAATTGATAAAATAGATTATTAGGAAAATTGTTAACCATTTCGGAATGGCTCACCGGAAAGGACCTGAGGGTAGTACCCATAGGTTCCCGGTTCGAATCCCGGAATGGCCGCTCTTTATTTACCAATTCAAGGGAGGGAGAAATGAATATGCCTTGATTCCTTGCTCCATTGCTCCTTGGCTTGTCTTGGATCTTTCATGGGTTGTTCCTTAGCTCTCCTTAGCTCCATTTGAACCATGCATGATTTCTCCACCTTTCGAGCTCGGATCTTATGATCTACAAATAAGCGCTAAAAATAGTAGATTTCAAACTTCGAATACCAAATATCAAGAATGCAAATTAACTTATCAAACATGCAATATGGACACTCTAATGCACCCAAGACATTAATGCCTATATATAATATGCGTTATTAGTAGATCATAGATCCGAGCTCGAATTGTGGAGAAATCATGGATCGATGGAAGCTAAGGAGAGATAGGACAAGCCATTAAAGAGGCAAGACAAGTCGAGGAGCAAGGGAGCAAGGAATCAAGGTCTAAGAGCTAAAACGATAGCGAGCCGCATAAGTTGTCCACACGGTGAGCTGAACTTAAAACGCAATTTTCTAGGGTCGCGGATGTCAGATCGACTATTATGACCATGCATTGGAAATCTCGTGACGAACTCTACATCGTCATGAAGTTTGGGAATTGCGGTGCCCGCCGCTAGGGGATCGGCGTCAACCAGGTTAGGTGCCCGCCCGAGAAACTTAGGCACCCGCTGGAACAGATAAGCACGCGGAGTTGGATCCTTTTTTGACGGGGACTCTTTCCAATTCTTTGGAGATCGTTTGCTTACATCCTAAGCACGAAACCTAGGGCTTTTGCACCCCATTTAGCACTATATAAGGATCTCTAGCCTAGGGTTTTCACAAAATTCAATCCACATACTTTCATCACCTCTTTAAGAGGGCTCCGCCTCCCCTTTGGACAGAGGAACCCTAATTATATTATTCTTTTCCTTTATGTTTAGTTTAGGGAGGGTCATCCTTTGCTAATGCTCTTTGTTTTGCTTACGATTCAAGATATTGGTTTGGTGTATCACGGGGGATACTTCAAGGTTTATCTATCCTTTATATTATTTTGATCTCTTTGTACTTTATTGCTTTATGTTATTATTTGTTTAGAGTCATGAACTAGATATAGTGCATCATGCTAGGGTTTAGACTACAACCACATTAGCAAGTCAAATCCGTCGTAGCAACCACATCATGATTTTGGAATCTAGATAGTGTAGGAGATCGACATCTATTGGAATATTCCCTTTAGAGGCAATGACTAGGCTGACAACTAGGTGACAGATTTGGTAATGAAGTTAGTAGTATTGTTTTGGGTGCTGAGATATTGGGATTCAATGCTTCTTGCCCCTCATGCAAGAGATTAGGGAGTTAGGTGGTGTTATTGGCAGGTTCGGCCTACCTCAACTCTGTGTCTAAATCGTACCTAGAATAATAGATGAGAAGAAGTCCAAGGATAAAAAAACCAACCAAGTTGAGATGAGTGGGTAAAACCATTCATATCGCTTTCTGCTTTTACAATTGCTTTGTTACTTTCATTGTTGCTTTCGCATATTTCTCTTTTCTGCATCTTTCTATTTGATTGTTAGCAATTGAAACTCACTAAACATACGCTCTCCGTGGGATCGACACCTGTACTTATTCGATATACTAGTGTTTAAGTGTGGGGATTTCTTTGGTGAGATTCAACGACCGTTTTACGCTCGTCAAATTTTAGCGTCGTTGTCAGGGAGCTGTTTGATTTATAGTGTTTTAATTGTTAACTTTTTTCAATGACCTATCTGACGGTCTTTGGCACCCCGACCCATTACTAATCTTCTACAATGTTAAGCTTATACCAGGCCCTATGAGAGAAGTTTCACCTATACGTTGAGAAAGTGGGAGTCTAATTAATAGATAGCATGTTCGATTCGATAGAAGGGTTAGAAAAGGTTGTTCTTGAAAGTGCAACGCCTGAGATACAAACAAGCCTGATAGAAATGGCAATGAATTTACTTCAAAACCCCTAAACCATGGTGGTACATCATTGTCACTTTAGCTCAGCAAGAAGAGAAGAAAGAAGAAAGCGCTCTAAATCTTTCTACACCGGAAGGCACAGTGGTTATATGGTTGAAGCTACAACAAGCCCCAAGATAATTTTTTTAATCAATATGTCGAAAGGGGGGAAGATGCATTCGAATGAGAGTAAGATATGGCAACCTGCATGATTGCACGAATCAATAATCATGAGGGCGTGCTGAATCCATGAACAACGGGAGCCTTGAAGGGTTGGAATGGTTTGAGCTATTGGAACTCTTCTACAAGTTGGGCATCCAGGTTGAAAAGGAGGAAGCACTGAGTCAAGTTGCAACCATCGACGAGCATTGCAATGTGAGAGTACTACTTTTGTAGATCTTGAAGTTGTGGTCGCGTATTAGGGCAAATCTCGTCAATCGGAGTTCAGATGAAGCGGGAAACAGCGTTTTACCGAGACGTCGCCTAAGCAGAAACGATTTTGAACGAGGGATTGAGGGGCTGTTTTGGAGTGACGTTTTGGGGGTGATTTGATGGTGATTATGGGGCTGTGGAAGACCTTAGAATGGTGGTAAAGTAGGGGATGGAGTTGAGGGATATGTGATGCAAGATTTGCTCTCGGCCTCGCACTCCGAGCTCTCTCCAACACTCGATCTTCCACACTCTCGGCCTCGCACTCTGAGTGTTTCCGATCCTTTGATTCCGTCGTCTCTCACTAAGGAATCTTCTCCCGCCACTCACCGAAGGTTTTGTTCCTGGTCTCTCACCTAAGAGCGAGATTCTTGACCCGAATCACTGGAAGCTAAAGACTTAACTTTTCTCAAAATTCAACTTATCTAACAAAATAAGTTCTTACATCCCTTTATATAGGAAAATATAGATGCTATGAAAAATAAAATAAATTGATAAACTAATGACGGATACTACGAAAGGGTTTCCGAGATTTATGACGGAGAGATGGGCAACCATAATGGGGAAAAACGGATAGTCTTGGTTGCCATCAAATAGATGGAAGGTCGGAAATCCCTAAAGCCCCGTCATTTAATCCGACTTTATTGAATGCATTCCGTCTTTATTTATTGCATTTCCGATGAGCTGCCAGAATTTCGGACTGCTGCGAAGATCCCAGATTTCGGCCATCTTCCAAGCTGAATTGACGATTGCATCCTTCAATAAAGTTGTAGTCATTTAAAATATCTTTCCAACAAGTGCTCATCAAGTTCAATCGGAATTTTATACATCCAGAACGAGCCAAAATACCAAGATGTCGCCAAACAGTTTTCATAAATGAAAGTTGATGTTCAGCTCCAAAGACAAACCTTTGTAGGAAAAAAGAGCCGAGCTCATGGGCGACTACGATCACATCAAAGGGGCACGGGGTCTCCAAGATGCATCATCAAGTGTCTACCTCTCCACTCATAGTGTTCATCCAAACAATGGGTGGGAAAAATTGGGTCTTTTGGTTTTCAATAGATGTAGATGGGGATGTTTACAAAAGATATGAAAGTCATAAATTGGGTCTTTTGGTTTTCCACCATATGGGGGGTTTTAAGGAGGTGAAACTTGAGAGTTTTCGGTAAATTTTTGTATGTTGTCGATGGGGAATATTTTTGGTATTTTTATAATTTTTCTTTTATTTTCTAATGCATAAAATGAAAAGAATAAAAGTGTTAAATTAAACATGAAATGCATGCAAAAACAAGATCTAACTAAATGCACTAAATTCATCCCTCATACTTAAATCTTTCATTGTTCTCAATGAAACAGAAAAGATAACAAAATAAAATAGTAAAGCTTAGGTGAGAAAATGACACTTACTAGATCACTCTTGTGGTGGCGGTTATTTTAGTTTTAGTGGTGGCTTTTCACTTCAGGCTAAAAATCGATACAGTAGCTATAAAACTGCTACATTTGACCTAATGCAACGACAGCAAATGTAGCGACTAAAAAACCAGCACATTAGCCTTGAATATGCGCTTTTCCTATTTTTTGTGGCGGTTTTTTACCGCTACCATAGTCCTTTTATGTAGTAACGAGAGTGGTCTAATGGTAATCTAACATATTTTTTTTTATCAACTACTTAACAACTTAACGAAATAGTGAAAACAGAAAGCAAGAACACAAGTGAAATGTTTATGCAGTTCGAGATAAATCTCTACATCCGCGGAGTCTCAAGTGGGATAGGCTCGGGCCCGAATCCACTAATTCTTGTTTGCGATCAAAGACGAAGCAATGGGAGCATGGGGGAGCACGCGCCTCCCCCCTCATCCGACAAATTACCTATGTGTATTCCTCTCGTCGATAACTTCTTTTTGATATATAATATTTCATAACCCAATATCTTAGTAAAAAGTTATGAATGTTTGAAATTTATAGGTATATTAACCACTTTAATTTAATTTAAATAAACTATAATGCTTTTATATTTTACTTAAATTGACACTCACATATTATAATTCATCTCAAGACCTTCGAAACCATATGTTATATTACTTATTTTAAGAATTTAATAAGAAGTTATGCAAGTTTAAATTTTTTTATATCTAGTTATACACTAATACATGTTAAGAATACAACAAGTTACATATTGATTCAATGTTTATTGTATTGCGTTTCATATCCTTATTTTGTTAGTTTTCTTTTCTTCAACTATTTCATTTATTTATTTTTATTTATTTATCTTTTTAATGAGAAAAAATAACAGAGTTCTATTTAGTAGTATAGACTTCTAATTAAAAAGGATGAACTCTTCGTAGTAGTTTATAATATCAAACACGTTGTGTGTCCTGCGATTTTTTTTCTCAATACTGTTGTCTAGTACTTTTGTGTCCCTCCCCTCAAAACTTTCTCCGTGCCTCTTTGCGATTACAGATAAGGTTGCATGCACAAATTCTAGGATACTAATCTATGCATAACGAACACATACAAGGTATAAGCAAGAACATAAAGCGATCTAGAAGTTAAAGAAACGAAGAACTCCCTCAAATCTGGTGTCGGAAATCAGATCTATTGTCGAGAACTACTAGAAGAGCAAGGAACCCGTTGCCTTGTGCTTCGTTGATGTCTTTTACCTCAGATCTCGAGTCCTTGAAGAAAGATACGCTCTAGATCGAAGGTTTTCGCCGTGGATCGTCGGAGAAGAAGATCGCTGAGGAAACCTTAGTTGCGCCGATTGAACTTCCCTATCTCTTTTCTCTCTTTCTTTCTATCTCTTACCTTGTTGTGCACATGTCTGAATAAGCTAACTCCAGCGGGCTTAGCTTATATAGGTGAGCATAAGATCAAACGCTGCATTTCGCTTAAAAGCAACAATCCGATCAAACATGCTTTAAAGTCTAGAGAAGTTTGTTTTAAAGAAAACATAGAGTCAATTGCGGTGAAAATAACTAATATTGAGAATCTTTTGAGGTTACGGTTATAGATGAGATAAGACCAAGGACGCATTGGAGATCTTTTGAGCAACGGATAAGGAAGATTCCTTGGACAAACGTCGCAACAATCTCATGTGTGTATGTATAACCTCAGGACTAATGACTTGAATGCTTAAGCCAAAACTTGAATGGCGTTAACATAGATGCACAAGCTGGTGTCCTCTATAAGATTAATCCTACAAACTTGAAGATTTCAGTTGTTGCAAACCTAAAACAATGAAATCATATCCACCTCCAGCAACTCAAGGGTGCAAAACAGAATTTGAGTTTCAAAATACCAACAATGTAATCAAAGAACCACCAACCTGATATCAACCTTGTCTGGGACAAAAACATATTATTAAATCTATAGATGGAAAGTAGTTTATCTTCCAGCACGCCACCCTACACTACTTCAAGGGAGGTAAGCTGATGATAACTGAGAACTAAAGCAGAGGTAATCACCTCAAGAACTCCAAATATGAAGTGAACTATACACAACAACCATTCATATGTATGTCTGATCAAAGGCAGGCTTAGCAGCAACAGCGACAATGTTTATAGTTTACACTTTCATGTTAACAACAAGAAGAAAATAGTGACATTTGATTCATCCATAGGCATCTATAAAGCAATGGACTTGATTATGAAATCAGCAAGTAGAACAAGTTCCTCAACAAATTCTGAATCAGAAAATCCAATTAGGAACAATACTAGTTGACGAATCGATTCCGAACATGATTAAAGCCTCAAAATCCAAAACCCTAATTAATGGGAATGGGAGGGGGAGAGAAATTACCGAAGAGAAACAGAAATTCAATCGTTAAGCTGTTGAAGCTCAGCTTTCAACTGCTCCATCTTCAAGCCCATCGATCTCTGGAGGGAAACCCTCTCTTTATCCTCCAGCTTGCTCAGCAGACCCTCAAACAAGTCGAGCACTTCCTTAACGGCAGCCCTAGCGCAATCCGCCTCCTCGTTGAAGTAGACGGTCTCCTTGGACTCCATAGCCGACTCAATCTCCTCCCTCGCCTCGGCGAACTTGAGGTTGATCTCATCCACCACCTGGTTCACGTCAATTCCGGCTCCGCCGCTGAATCGCCTCTGAGCTGCAGGGTATAAATGGTGGAAATTGGGGATGAGGTCCGCGGAGGAGGAGGTGGGATTAGGTTGGGATGAGATTGTTGCGAGAGATCTGGAGAGGAGGGATGGGGATTGTTGAAGAGGGCGTTGGGAGAGGAATCGGAGGAGAGAGGTTGAAAGCCGCCGATGCATTTCTCTCTGGCTCTTCGAAGACTGCAACTCGTTTGATCGTGAGGGAGAGCGGAGAGCGGCGTGAATCCTAACCTCGTTCAGTGGGTTTGGAGTAGAGCACACACATATTATATACTCCATTTATTTCAAAATAAAACATTGTTTTTTAATCAATTTTTTTTATAAATTGATTTATAAAAAAAATTGATTAAAAAACAATATTTTATAAAGTTTTTATCTCCTTAAAAACGTGCACGAAAATCAAACGTAATTTATTTTGAAACGGATGGAGTATCATTTTCTATTAGTAAATTATTTTTCAAATATTAGAAATGAGAAAGTTGTCGGAGTTGAAGTGAAAATAATTTAAATAATACTCCCTCCATTTGAAAAAATATATCAATTACAGAGTACTATTCACGCACGTTTTTATAGGATGATAAAATTATACTCCGTATAAAATAACCATTGTTTATTAAAAAATCAATATAATTTCATACTTATTAATAGTAATTACGAAATTGTTATAAAAAAATTTATTAAAAAATAGATATTTCATAAAGTTTTTATCATCCCCAAAAAGTATGTGTAAATAGTGAACGACGTATTTTGCCAAACAAACGAAGTATATTTATTTTAGTTTCTTCATTTTTGAGAAGTTGTTGGAGATAATCTTATTATTTACTACTCTCTCATTCTCAAAATATCTTCATTTTAATTTCGCCACATTTTTTTAAATTGTATAAAATATTTTTTATATTATTTTAAAAATAACTAGTACGATTCCCGCGCCATGACGCGTTTTTTTAAAACTAAAATATTATATATAAAAATATTATAAAATATTGATAAATGTTAAGATAAAAAAAAACTTTACAATAAATGTATCTTATAATTATCTCATAATTTTTTTTAATCTTATGTAAAGTATATTACATAAATATAAATACTTGAAATTACTCGGTAATAATAATATCAATATCATTATATCATTTTTTAAATGTGATGTGTCATAATCAATAGTTATATTTAAAGTTTTAAATTAAGCCCAATAGTTAGTAAATAAATTTGTTAAAGCTCAATAGTTACATTAGATTGAATTCAATGTTTTGAATTAATCCCAATAGTTAATAAAATTAAAGAAAAAAGAGAATCGAAGGAAAAAGAAGAAAAAATGAGAATTAAAAAAAATCAAAGAAAAATGGAAAAAAAATGATTAGTTAAGACTTCTAAATTCTCTCTAAGATTGACACATCATCCTAAACTTTTCTAAATTAAGAGTTTATATAGATATTATGCTCACTATTAATAACTACACGTATTATTAATAAGTATAACATTTTAAAAAAATTGATTAAAAAATTATTATTTTATAGAGTTTTCTGCTCCTAAAAAACGTGTTTGATCCAGCAGCCACTAATAGAAATACATAACTAGTAAAGCATACATCATGCATGTGTGATGCACGAGACATATGTAGTAGTGGGTATGTCCGATTCTTTAAATGTAATTTGATTTATATAGAGTATTTGATTTACATGTTATTTATCACACATGTGCATTTCTTCCGGATTTAAGTTACGTGACATAATTTTATAGTTTTCTCATAATTATTTTTTTCAACTTTTTTATATTATAAAAACCTACAAGGGTATCATTTTACATTGGATTAGTACTTCTCATTATTATTATTGAGAAATTATTCAATTAAGAAATTATAAATAAATTTTTTAACAAACCATTTTTTTTTTTTTTTGGTATTATTCCATCCTTTTCATACATTATTAAATTATTTTATACATTTTTTTAACATATCACCACCTATCTTTCAAAAATAGAATGTAACTCAAAATTTAAACAAATACCCAAGTCCCCAAAAAGAAGGGGCAAATCGTTAATCACTAATTGTTGAGATACTTTAAACTGCATCCTCCTGTATTACAGGATGTCCATTTTACAGTGTCAATTTCAGTTTTTTAGAAGGTTGTTTCTTGATCTTGGTAAATAGAAAACGATCATTCAGGAGTCAAATTGGGACGTTTGGTACTACCCTGAGATCCTTTCATGATCGACCACCCCAACATGTTTTTAGAAGATTGGTCTATCTTTCATATTTCTTGCTCATCAATTTTAGGCTGATTTTTTTTTTGAAGTATCTCACAGACAGGAGGTTGGGCTTAAAGCGGTCTCCAGCAGAAGGAGTACACAAAAGGCTAGGCTGATGCTGATTCACCAGTACTTGTATTATACTGGAAAGACAGGATGTATTAGTCACCCGACAGAATCAATCCAACACTCTTGTAGGTTTCTCTCTTAAAGTACAAATCCGTAAGCATTCGAACAAAAATCTGAAAAAGAGTTGCTGCTCTCTCACAGTTCAAATCCTCAAGTAAATACAAAGCCAAAAGGAAAATCTGTTGCTGCATATAAGAACCAAGTTACTGAAAAGCTACACGTCTATGGCAAAGGCCAACCGGTGCCAGTGACGCTTACGCAAACTTATCTTTCACAGGCACACAGTATAACCCTGCATTTGTATCTCTGAAGCTTGGCTGGAGAGTAACTAGCACTATCCTTCAGCAAGGAACCCGGGTATAACTGCAAGTTCCTTTATCGAGTAAACCTGAGGAGTAAAGAATATTATCCAAAAACAAAAGGCCAGGGCATTTGGTACATCTATGGATGGTTTGCCAAACACTGATGCAATATGAATGAATCTATAGAATAAAAGGAGGCAGTAGCATTCTAGGACTCAATCCCATGCCAAAATTTAAGGTAAATTTAGAAAGTCGATAAAATGATCAAATAATGTATAATGTGAATATGGGAGCTTCAATGAAGAGTCCTCAAAATTAGCAAAAATGGCTTCTTTCGGTTATGTATGTATGGGATGATAAAGACAGAATGCAAACCTCATTCTTTTGACAAGGAGCCGTTTTCAACACCATGTCCCGGTTTAGGGGAAGAGAACGATGGGTCCAGCCACCCCGCAGCCTTGGCCTTCTCAACATAATCCGAATACTTTTGTGTAGCATCAGGTACATCTAGCACCAAGTCATCAAGAGACTCAACGACTCTTCCGAAGCCCTTTGTCATCTGGTTAGTGGTGATCAATCCCGACTTAAAACACTCATCAAGAAAGCCCCATAATCTCTCATTTCTCTTCTCTATCACCGCCACCATCACTTTCTTGACAATCTCATGGTGGAAAAACGGCATGCCTAGCTCCTTTATACAGTGATATGCTTCCCTAAACCCGCCTCCACACTCGTACTCCTCTATGAGTCTCTTGATTTTGTCCTTGACGTCCTCGATTGCCCATCCAATGCTACCATTCCCTCCACCGCCCCAACATCTCAGAATACGTTCTCCAGCAAGACGAGCCTTCAAGAGTGAATTTGCTGAGGGGATTACTTTATTTCCAATCGAGTCTGACCCCAAACAATAGTTCTCTATTTCTTCCAAGTGAGATGGCGCTAACACTTCATCGACAACCGCCCTTGCAAGAAACATGGCAAGGTCCTCAACAACAACTGGGTTATCCAGGGCAGTGTCATCTGCAGACTCAATTAATGCCACAAAGCCATTTACAACGTCCTCTGCAGGTAAGCACAAGGATGACAATAAAACAGACGCCATTTCCTTCTCCCTCTTTTTACGATCCATGGCTAGATTAATCAACCGCTTAACGAATATGGTATTCAGTTCAGAAGAAGTTGTCGGCTCCTCTGATTCAAGTGAGTTACATACTTCTGAAACATCACCAGACAAGAAGTACTCCTGAACTACACCTTGAGCTTTCATCTTCAAGGACTTGACAGTCGTATCTCCTGAACATCTCTTATTTGGTTCATTTGCAAGTGGTTTCAATGAAGAAGCATGGAGCCACCCACCTGATGCAGCTTTTGAAATCAATGACTGTAGTATTGCTTTCGCATCTGGAATATCTAGAGATAAGTCATCAATATTATCAATCAATCTGCTAAACCCTTTTGACATTTGACTTGAATTGATTAAGCCTTCCTCTTCAGTCATCTTGAGCAAATCTACAATCCGCCCTTCAAATTTCCGCCTCTCCATTGCCAATATAAGAGCTTGCTTAACTATTTCATGGTGAAAGAATGGGACATGCAGGTCCTTAATACACCTGAAAGCCTCCTTCTTGCAACCGCTCACTACGTATTCTTTCAATAAGTGGCTTATCTTTTCCCTCACATTTTCAACAGTTTTGCTCTTAGCACTTCCCCATTTCCGCTCAATTACTTCTCCACATAAAGGGGTCGACAGATAGCATTTCTCAGCTCTTCTTAAAACTTCCCTTCCTTTTGAATCTTCCAATAAGGAATCCATTTGTTTTGATAAGAATGCAGGAGGAAGGATATCGTCAACTACTGCTCGAGATATGAATATAGCAAGCACTTCCACCACATTCGGTATATCCACGATCAAGTCATCTGCAGATTCAACTAAGTTGCAGAAACCTTGATAAACTTGTGAAGGATCAATCACTTGAGCATAAATTGAGGATAACAAAACAGCGGCCATTTCCTTCTCTTTGTCACGCCTATCCATTGCGACTGAAACCAGCTTCTTAACAAAGTAGTAGTGATAGTTAGGCATGCCAAGGTCAGTTAGCTCAGTTGCAGTGCAGGAAATATCATCATTGATAAAGTACTCCTCGACAATAGCTGCAACTTTCTTTCTGTAGTCCTCAAATGCTTTGGCTTCTTCTTTCGAGATGACCAAGTTATTTTCCTGCACCAACACTTGTATGTTACCATCCTAGTGCATCCAATTCCTAAAGGACAATAGATTAGGAAAATTTTCAAATCTAAAATACTATTCAACCTTGCAAGTGGTACCACGGTAAACAAGTGATTAATGTATACATTAGCTGCCCAAGAAAGAGTAAAAGAGAATGATGAAGCTTAATGACCTTATTATTACCACAGTTATGAACATCATGGTCAAGAATTGAAGCGTCTTTCTCAATTGAACTTCCTGCAAACAATAATAGTTATTAGATGAAAGGAAAATGTTGTTAAACAGTATTCAAATATTCACATGGTTACAGGAACTATGGTTAGACTCGATGAACAAAACATCCACAATCTGTATTGTACAGAGGAATCTTATTTGAGAATGAAAAAAAATGTGGTACCCGTTTTAGCGCACCCATCACTAACAACTGAATGCTGATCATGCTTGATGGCCATTCCATTTGCTACTCCACTTTGACCATGTACACCTTGAGAACTTGTTGATTCTTGGGAGCAAGACGAAGAAATTTGCAGTGAGGAGCTACTTGATTTGGAATCAACATTCTCTGTGAAGTCCATGACCCTGAGCTCGGCAACTATTGAGCTGACCTAACGACTCTAGAAGAGCAGCCACACCTAACTAACAGATCAAAAATTGCTATCTTACTACACAAATATAAGAGTCAACTTGAAGCATTTAATCACAAATGGGTCCTATGTCCAGAATGTTCAATGACCTCCAAAGTAAAAAATAAATAAAAAAATTCATCTAACATATGTTTTTTCATCTTCCTCATAGTAAAAGTCGAATATAGTAAATCGTCAAAAGAGAAAATGATGTAATTTCATCATCAAACTACACATTCCTCAGGCAATCATATTCAATTCAACAACATATATGATACTTAAGCACTCTGATTTTATCTATCTGCTTTTTCTACCTAGCAAAACATAATCATGTATATACATCAATGGAGTTGGCCCAATCTCTTAATTTTTGTTCGATCATAATTTGGATTTCTTAGAGCCTTAATTTTCCCTTTTTAAAAATTAACATTGGGCTTATTAAACACATAGAGCATTCATTTTTAAAAACTTTCTTGAATCAGACACAAAACCCCTCAAGTGGAACTCAGGTCATTTCTGAATTTCGCCCCTAAATCATTTTAAATCAGACCTTTAAGTCCCAAATTTCAAATTTTAACCCAATAAGTTTCCGATTTCGAATATATCAAATCACCACATCAATCTTTTTCCACTTCAAAAACTCAGGCCAGATTCTTAGCTCGTGAATTACATTAACTTCAATTTCAATCGTATAGTTGGGGTGAGATGTTTGAGTTGGCAAATTTTTAGGGGTCGAGATACAATCCACATCCACCTTCAGATATCAATTAGGAAAATGCACATGAATTAGGAAGGGGCAACCAAAAAGGATGCTTCTTGACTCGAATTCAATCCCTTCTTATCTGAAGATTAGGTTTAAGACACAAGAGAAACACATTCTCTGAAATTCACATTGAATACAAATCATGAGATGCAAAATCAACCGACCTAACCGGAGAAAAAAATCAGATAATTATTCAACGAGAAAACGGAATTCATGGCAGATAAAGGATTTTGCCAAAAACAATACCAAGAAAAAGAAAAAAACAAGAAAAAGACGGGAACTTGCGCAGAGAAAAGGGATGAATGATCAGAAGTGTAACAGAGGTAGAAAAATCAAATAGAGAAAGCAACAAATATTTCACAGAAACGAACTCAACAATCAAGAATAAGGCAAAGCAAGATTTGAAATGAAAAGAACTCACAGATAATCCGATGGGAAGTGCAATTGCTCCTCCAGAACCAGAACAAAATGAAACAGAGAGAAGAAGCCACCGTCTTTGAAGCGGAAAGAGGGTGGCAAAAATCTCAGAGGATTGGATTGAAGACGAATTAGCAATAAGGGTGAATGGATAGGGATTTTACGAGGGATGAAGATGAAACAACCAGAGGAGCGAAATGAGAGGAGAGGAAGGGAGGGAGAGAAAACAAACGGTGGAACGCGCCTCGTGTAATTGTTGGTCGTCTTCTCTTCGCCGATGTTCAAAACGGGGAAAATCAGAGACCCGTTTCGCGTGTCAACCAAACTGCTATTTGCAGCTTTTTCTTTTATTTTCTTCTTCACATCTGTCTTTTCTTCGTCACTTCTCTCTTCTTCACTCGTTTCGGTTCGGTTTTTAGTAATGAAAATACATTTTCCTAACCTATCAAGATATTACATGGAAATACTTACCAAACAACCAATCAACAACAAAACGTAGAGCTAACCGGAAAATTGGTTCTTGCGAACGAGATTGTACTACCACCCAAAAGCGTCAACTACGGTTGTACTACCACCCAAAAGCGTCCTTGCGAACGAGATTTTAAAACTCTAGATCAGTGCTATAAGATGATGAACCGGACTCCAAGGCCAAATGAGTGAGTCGATCAGCCGCTATGTTCGCCTCCCTAAAAATGTGGGATATGGAAGACGTCTCAAAAGAGCGAAGTAGACGAAGAGCATCCGACATAAGGATTTCGATCTCCCAAGGAGTGGACCACACACCATTAATCGCATTTACGATCGCGAGACAGTCTCCCTCCACCGCAACTCTTCGAATCCCCAACCTTCGAGCTTCCAGCAACCCAAGTTGTAGACCAACTGCCTCTGCCTGGATCGCAAACGCCATCCCACATCTACTAGCATTGCACGCAATCATCCTACCATCTTCATCTCTGATAACAAAACCTGCAGAAGCAGAGCCAGATAAGGATTTAGCGCCATCAAAATTATGTTTAAAGACGACATGCTCAGGTTTACGCCATCTAATGGTATTTCTTGTGCGAGGGTTGTCTCTAGATTTGACTCTTATTATTTTTCCATCATCTTCGTCTGAATCATCTTGTTTAGTTTTTTTTTCCAGTTTTGCATGTGGTATTTAATTATGACTACCAGTTCATCCGTTGTTGGTATGCCTTATAAAGACTAGGTCGAGCTTACTACTCCCTATGTCTCGTACAAAGCAGGACCCATTGGATGGTTGTAAGTTATATCATTCCTTCAACATATTTTTCTATGGATTACTTAAGTTTGAATGTAAACTAACCATTCTCTCGTATTTTTACAAGTATGGTTACGTTAGAATAGCCCACTGTCACTCATTTATCCTGAGTGGTATCCGACATCCAAGTGTCATTTATCATCAGGTTCAACTTCGCGATGGATCGTATCTAGCTTATCTTAGATTTTTTTTACATGTTACAAACATCTCAACCTGAATTATGAGTCATTTTTCTATCTAATTTCCATCATCAACCTCTTACGCATCCATAATTTTTTTTAATACTTTCAACACTCACCCGCTATTATCTATCTATTTATTAATATTACTAATTCTACTAGCATTTTGCTGACGTGTCATACCCACAATTAAAGTTGAATTTTCTATTCAAATGAGATTTTCTTATTGGTCAATATTATTATGGAAACTTTCAAATATTTGTTTCCTATTTTAAATATGATTTGAATTCGTTCCTTTTTTTTATTTTCGGTTATATTGCCGTAAATATTGAGACATGTTTCCATTTTTTTTCCGATTGCAATATATCTATTATATATCTATCTATCTATTAATATTACTAATTCTACTAGCATTTTGCTAACGTGTCACGCCCACAATTAAAGTTGAATTTTTTATTCAAATGAGATTTTCGTATATATTGGTCAATATTATTATGGAAACTTTAAAATATTTGTTTCCTATTTTAAATATGATTTGAATCCGTTCCTTTTTTTTATTTTCGGTTATATTGCCGTAAATATTGAGACATGTTTCAATTTTTTTTTTCCGATTGCAATATATCTATCTATCTATTAATCTATTAATATTACTAATTCTGCTAGCATTTTGCTGACGTGTCACACCCACAATTAAAGTTGAATTTTCTATTCAAATGAGATTTTCTTATTGGTCAATACTCCCTTCGTTCGTCAAAACTTGTCATTTTAGGGTGTTATTTTTGTTCAAAAAAAAACTTGTCATTGTAGGTATTTTGCACTTCACTTTACAAAAATGCCCTTGATATGATTGATGGTTTGTTAGTTGTAGTTTTCAATAAAGTAAAAAAGGAGAGTAATAATTGAGGATAAATTTGTACATTTGTTAATTGCCTTAAAACTTATGAAAGAAGCTTAAATGACAAGTTTTACCGAACGGAGGGAGTATTATTATGGAAACTTTCAAATACGGAGTATTTGTTTCCTATTTCAAATATGATTTGAATCCGTTCCTTTTTTTTATTTTCAGTTATATTGTCGTAAATATTGAGACATGTTTCCATTTTTTTTCCGATTGCAATATATATTATATTAATTTGATATGTTGTATGTCAATTTGTGATCTATTTTAATCGTCTACGTACATTGAACATTCATCAATTCTTGGCTGATTTTATTCTTGGATATTGAAATTGTTGATTTATCATTTTTAACCGATTGCAATATTCCTCACAATGTCTACATACAACGAACATGTAATAATCAATTTGTAAATATTCGATTTCAAAAATTAAATATAAAAATCAATTAGAGCCAAATAAGTGTTTTTTTTATAATTTAATTATTTTAGACATCTTAAATGACTATCGAAAAATAAATAATATTTTAAGACTCACAAGCATTACTAATGCTTATTTTACATCTTGAATGAGGCTTCTTAGATCACTTTTCTACCTTTAAGGATCTTTTTTGTTTACCATCTTACCTTTATTTTCACTATTTATTTTTTTATCTTTCTAACCATCTTTCTCATGAAAATAATCAATAAGTTATGTACATCTACATATTTAACTTCAAAATTATTCACACAATCATGTGCTTATGATTTTTTAATATTTGTACGGGAGCTTATATTTTACTTTTTAGATCTATGCTAATGATAATAATTATATATTTATTTCAAATTATATTAGATGGTGTGTTTGAGTATTATTACTACTTGACCTTATTAAATCATTTTCAAAATTTGTATCGTATCTTTTTCCAACTAATTTATAAAAAAATATTTTATACATATTTTTGTTGTAAACACGTGTGTGTGTGTGTGTGTGTGTGTGTATATATATATATATATATATATATATATATATATATATATATATATATATATATATATATATATATATATATATAGATAGATATATAAAATAATGTTCAAATTAAAATGGATCAAGCTCCCGTGCCTTCAAGGCACGGGTATTACACTAGTATTTCACTATATCAAATAGACATATTGGAAATTTATTACAATAATCATAAATATAAAGTTAACTAGCACTTTTCCCGTACCCTGTACGGGTGAGTCTTTTTTATGAAATTTGTCGTTCTCTTCATACCATGAGTATATTTCATTTGAATTGTTGCTCATGCCCCTCACCATGATGTTATTCAAAATCTTCAGTTGTTTAGTCTTTTATCGAGACGATCGGTACTTCATTTTTAAAATATTTTTGGTCAAGTTTGAAGTTTTAAATAAAATACTTGACACGTCAATTATTTTTTACTAATATACCATAATTGCTTATGCTTCCTGCCTTGTCGTTCTTCGAAATATTTGGGTATCATGGTGAAGTCTTTTCTTGAGATGATCGATACTTCAAATTAAAGTATAGTGGATTGGTCGTTTTCACATTTCTCCTGCTTTAAGGCAATGAAAAGAAACCTTATAGTTTTTGGCATAAGAAAACCAAGTACGGATATTCTATGATACTTTATCTATTACATATCATGTTACACCTCTTAAATTGGTTTAAATTATAAACCAATTTGACGAAAATACCTTAAGTTTAAATGTATAAACCTTGTATATCTAAAGCATTAAAAAAAAAGAGGTGAAATCTTGTATAGTCATAATCTAGCAAGTATATATCTAGCCTAGTATGAAATCTAATTCTCCTCAACATGCACTTATTTGAAGTTTTCAGTTGTCATAACAAAGTCTTCTATCGATATGATGATAATTCGAATTTCAAAAAGAATAGTAGATTAGCTGCGTTCACACTTCTTATAATATCCGCCCTACTTAAAAGCAAAGAAAAGAAGTCTTATAGTTCTTGTCATAATAAACTGAGTGCAGATTGATCCTCTATGACATTTTTTGTGTTACATACCATAATATATCTCTAAAATTGTTTTAAGTTATAAACCAATTAGAGAAAAAAGATAACCTAGGTTTAAATGTATAAACCCTATAGATCTAATTAAATCATTAAAAATGATATTTAATATCCTATATTTAAGTGCACAAGCCTTAAGAGACCAAACTATTCAAAAAAATAAATATATGGTACACCTTTCCAATTAGTCTAAATTATAAATATATTTCAATATATCCAACTTTATAAGTTAACGTACTTTAAATCAAATTATAAATTTGAAATATCAAATACTTCTTAGTGTCATTTCATCAAACATTTCATGAGTTGTCCCTACAAAGATTCATTGTGTAATCTTATAATCCCCCAAATTTCCAATTTGTAGTCTCCGATTTCTTTCCCCATTTGCTTTATTTTCGATTGTTTGTTAATTAATATGTCAAATCTTAACTTACTTTTCTAGCCTTAAAAATTGATGTCAGATTCAGCCATCGGTGGTGGTAGAGGGTTGAAGAGAATGTGAAGAGCCTATATGATAAAAGAAGCCATTAGGCCATTAGGGTGTCTTCTAATTTGATTAGTGTGAATCAGTGTTCTAAATATCGGATATATCGGCCGATATATCGGCGATATATCAGGGATATTTAGAATCCGCTACGATATCGGCATATCGGTTGAAAAATATCGGTCAACGCCATATATCGGGTCAACGCCAATATATCGGATCAATATCGGCGATATATCGGGTCAACACTGATATATCGGGCCAATATCGGCGATATATCGGGGATATTTAGAACTGCCAACTTTGATAAGTTAACTTTAGCCTTTATGAATGAAGTTGTTTTTATTTTATCAAGTTTATTTGATAATTTTGCAATTTAAATATTATTTTTTCATGTATATTTTTATAGTTTGAAGTATAAATATAGTATTTATAGTTAAAAATTAGTGAAACCGATAAATCCGATATATCTCGATATATCCCGATATCCCCGATATATCATTTTTACTCCTAACCGATATGAGCCCGATACCCGATATTTAGAACCTTGGTGTGGATGGATGTATGTGGATCCCTACAAAGATTGCACAGAAGAAGAGAAGGGTGAGGTGTGAGACAGTCAACCGTATTTGTTAAGAACAATGGATCCATTACATGCCCATCTAGAGCAAGGGCAGTTAATTCCATACACAAGTCCCCTACACCTTCGGTTTCAAGGCGATGTGCATCACCAAACATTACAAGAACATTCAACGCATCAACTCAATTGACAGAGAGAAAGAGGTCGTCAACTCCGCCATCGCCATCTCACCCAACAAGCCCGGTCCAAGACACATCGATGAAGTTACAGCAATCCAGGGAGGTTATAGGCAGCAGGTTACCGGAGTCGCTCTAGCATTCAACGTGCGTTTGGGGAGCTCGTTGCCGTTGAAACGATGTCATTTATGCAGATTAGAAGAAGACGTTGGCGCCTACTCGTTGTTCGATAGCTCAAAAGAGCTCAAAAGGGGCGAGAATGTGGGGCGGAGTAGAGTAGAAACATAAACAAAAGAAGGAAGTCGAAAGAGTGGAGATCTCATAAGGGAATATGAGCATCGAGTATTTTTGGGTTTTTATTCCAATTGTATTTAATATTGAAAATTGATTTTCATAACCATAATAGATTTATGTTTTTTTCTTTGTTTTAAGGTTGTGTGCATTTGAACCGAAGCTCATGGTAGTCGAAGAGGACTGATCTCAAAATTCTGTCATTGTTCGTCATCTCAGCAAACGAAATATGTAGAGTCTATTATTTTTCATATTACATCTCTAATATCACGAATATTTTCCTAGTACGCCCGGGATATTAGGGTGTTCTATTTTTTCATTACGGGTCTAATATCACGAATTCCTAAGAGGGAATCCCTGATATTAGGTGTGATCCCTTATTCCCTTGTAATATATTGGACATATATCACATATCCTCGTCCATGAAATTATTATATATATTTCGCTTTTGTAGGTCCGGGCTATATATACGTTTGGTTTTTAATTATTATTTTTAAAAAATTTTGTAATACTACTTGTACAAAGGGTTTGGTCAAACTTGCAGCACACAAGTACAAAGTTTATCTACAAAACTAACCATAACTTCCACATTACATCGAAAAATAGTTCATTACAATCTAAATTGAGTCATTCGGTAAACCAAAGTCTAATCTACTAACTGAAATCATAAAAACTCTAGAAAATGTAAAAGGAACTACCAACGGTGACGTTAAAATTTGTGCTTCCTGACCTTGAATCATCATCAAGAAGAAAGGAACTGCTAACGGCATTGTTCGAATCTCTTGTCATTAATACTCTCATTTTTTATATAGCCTACAGAGCAAGATATCATATTGCAGTCAAAGAAAAGTTACAGCCTCACCCTCCTCGACGACCCCTAACTTGGTAAGAAAGTCTCATCCAAGAGAACAATCTGAGTGTGCTCATGCTAAAACCCTACAACTACCAGAAATAAGATATGTGTAGATTGATGCATTAGAAATCAGTACAAAATAAAGTATATGACGACTAAAACAATCTTTTAATCTAGACTATCAGATTTTGAACTTGAAATATCACTTGTCAGTGCTACTTTGGTATGTGGAAACTCGAAACTCCTATTGTTAAAAAGTGCAACATGCAACATAGAGCAATATTAGTATATACCAACCAATGCACTTAAAGCAAGGATTGACATAGCCACAAAGAGCACTATAGTTGTTGATAGTATTACCTTGGGAGTCTCGCATGCACGAACTATCTTCGACATCGCATAACGAAAAAAACCTTCTGCCTTCTTCAGCATGTCAATAGGCTGAGCATTCCTGTAGGGAGGAAAACTGCAAATCAAACAAAACGGCCAAAGAACAGAATAGACAATACACAAGTGAATGTAGAATGAAAAAGAAGCAAGCAACAAACAACCTCAAAATGCCAGTCTCATAAAATCTATGTGCATCAGCAAACCTCCCTTTAGCCTGCAGAAATATTGCACTCCCTTCGTACCTCAACGAATTGCTCAAGCAAACCTGATATTCCTCCATCTCTTTATAAACACTGTCGAAATCTCCACAGCAGTCCATATGTCAAGTGTTAACACTCATCCGTACACACACAGAAGTTCAGGAAAAAGAAAGCACACAAAATCCAAGAAACAGTAAAGTGATTGTCATAATGAGAGAGAAGATTAGAGACAGAAGGATCATAGCTCCAACTCAAGACTATTCTCAATCTTAAGAATGGCAGCACCAATTGTTGCTGTAAATAAAAAACATGCAACATTTTTTTGGACACTCAGAGCTTTCTGAACAGTGCTCAGATTAAGGTTTGAGATAAGGTGATGTCACAGATGGAGAAGCAAGACGGGAACCATGAAATCCAGCAACAGGATCTAAGGATTTCGGTTTCATTTGAGGTTCCATATCATCTCCTCTTTTTTTGTGTTTTCTCACGCATGATCCTCTCTGCTTGTCACTGAATAATCAAGTAAGACTAAAAACACATACACACAAAACTATATCTACTTTTATGCATACTTGCCTTGCTTCCATCTGTCAAATAACCTCCTAGAGACCGAAATTCTTTCTTGTAAATAGCCATCAAAAGGTTGATAGCACCCTGGACACATGAGATGTCAGTCTTAATTCACATTTCATAGTACCAGCCACCAATAAGTAGGAATTGAATCAGTTATCAATTTTGTAAACAAATATGAAGACAAAAATTGCATTTAACCACACACAAACACAATACTTGAGTTTTCATACTGCTAGAAGTTAAAAGAGGGAAAAAAAGGGAGCTTACTCACTTCACGAATTTCCAGAGTGGGCATATGAGGCAAAAAAATCCATATATTGAGGAACTGCACATGGAAAGCAAGCATAAGAAATAACACTCAGAAAATCATATGCATAAGAGACGTATAATACAGATTAAAAAGACCCGAAAAAAGAAGCAAACAACAAACAACCTCAATGGCACAAAAGGGTTCCTATCATTTCTCTTTCCACTCATTGTCCTTGCCCTTCACGAATATGTATAATTCTAATGGAAAATAATCCTTACACTATGCAATTCAAGAATATTTATATTCATCTCTAGTCATAGGGCATAGGGGTTATATGCTATTGGAGTTTTATATTTGAATGACAGCTACTAAATACAGACATTATTCTAGTTCTAAGGAATTACATGACAAAATCATTGAGGTCTACTAACAACTGAAAATTCACACACATAATCTTTTTCATGAAATTCACACAGATAATGATAGCTTGCAGTTACCACCCCTATGTCAGTTTTAGCATTGACATCTCATAACACAAATAGTGCATCCCTCAGCAACATTGATGTGCATATCGATAATCTGACCAGGTGCTGATAATAACTAAAAAAAGTCAAGAGATTTAAGTGCAAAACCCAGCAAGTTATAATCCTTATAGTCTTGTTTTGGAGATTCTTTTTTTTTTTATCAATAAAGTGTGCAGTGAAAACCAAATAGCCCTCCTTTTGATTGAGAGGCAGTCCACGTTCTTTCAACATGATCTTCAAATGTCATTCTAAACATTGCCTTTTTGCAATCATACATCTTCATTATATAGCTTCTCAAAGTAGCCAGACTTGCTAACTTGAAGTTTGGATTTAGACTAAGCTTGTGTATCTCTAGAACCAATATAATCCACTATGCTCAACAGATTCCAATCTGATTCAGATTAGAATTCATATATAGAAATCAATGTTTGAATCTCAAAATCAACGAAAAATGCAACTCACCATGACCCGAGCTGGTTAACAGGTAAGGTTAACAGGTAAGGTAAACTCACTTTGTGCTGAAACATAACAGGTTAAAAGGTAAGGTAAACCTTGGACATAAACTCTTCATATGGAAGATAAACCAATCCAATCGAGCAGCAGTAGCAGCAAGCAAATGGCTCAAAGAAGTAAGATTCAACAAAGTTTGAGTGAGTAGAGTGGAGTGTATACCATTGTGAAGTTGGGCTTGTTTGTTCAAGGGCTAAACGGGCAAAGCTTTAACTCGGTGTTCATAGTTGTAAGTCCCTTTTAATCTTTCTGCACATCAGCAAACAAATAATTAAAAGTCAAAGTTTACTCAAATTCAAAGGAAATGAAAAGTATAAAAAACGATCAAATATCAAATATCAATTTATATCACACATCTAAAAAATTCTAATATAAAGTTGGATTGGTAATTTGGACAAAAGGCACAGGCTTACTACAAGTAGATAGTCTATAACATTATCGAAATTGAAAAGTTAGTTTAAAGATGAAAAATACAATAGAATATAATACAGTTCTTAATATATTAAATATACCAATCAACCAAATATCAAACCATGAAAGCTGAGTTTTAATAGTGAAATTGAGCACATCCGGGGGTACTGATTTACTTATGGAATCAACACACCAAATTGCATTCTAATATGCGGATAAATAAAAACTTCGAAAATCCCTAAATCTCTTCCCTAAACCCTAAACTTTTGAACTAAAAAAAAATTAAAAAACATACTTGAAGAGCAGCCAGGTTCTTTGAACCACACACACTGCCGCTGGGTTCTTTGCACCACCCACACCACCGTCGAGCTCAACGGCTACTGGATTGTTCCCCGCCGTCAATTGGAATGGGAAGAGGTAGGCTCCGACATCGTTGGTTCCATATTTGAAGAGATTTAAGGAGGCTCAAGTCAGTTGTCGTTTTTAGGGAGGTTAGGCAAGATAGAGAAGAATCAAGTGACACCTATTCCTCTCGTTTTACAAATGGATTCCCATTAACCTTGGTCTCTGCCAAAGGCGGCAAGGGGCAACCACCAAATAATCTCAATCGCAATGCATCTACCACTCATTAACAATTTCAGCCAGTCTTTTTACTTTTATAACTCCGGGCTTCTTGTTAAAACTTCTAGCCTATATTAGTCAGGGACAAGAAAAAGTGAGAACATCAGCTAACAGTCTAACACCTCATAACCCCTTCGGCCTTCCCTTAAGAAACTGAATATAGCTTACATGTAGCTATTTTATAAGGCATAATAGGTCATCCTATGTTAGCTGAACTATCTAATGTTATTTCTCATTACAATGTTTTGTGAGATTTATCCTGTCACTTTACTCATTTTTTTACCACATTAGTTTGGCAATACATATAGCAGCACAACACAAGTAACAGAGATGTCTAAAGCAAACGCATAATGCCCATACTGTCAGAATCATGAAAACATATAAGTGTAGGAACCCAAAAGAACAAACCTGCATCTGATGCAAGGTACACAGACGCCATAGCAATATCCCATTTATCTCCAATCTTAAAAAGAGGCACGTGCTCCTTTGATTTGCTAGCAATATCCCCAGGTGCGAGTTTACTCAATCCAGGTGTGCCACTGATTGGGCCAGGAGCAATTCCATTGACTCTGATGTCATAATCAGTTCCCCACTCCAGTGCTAGGTTTCTGGTTGTGGCATCAACAGCTGCCTGTCAGAGCACAACAAAGGTTTAGAATGAGAAAACAAATAAATTATGAACCCACAAATAAGCAAACATGTTAAGCAACCTTGGCAGCTGAGACGTGGATTTGATACCACGATGCTCCGTAATGCAAGGTAGCGCTTATGTTTACTATTAGACCACCACCTTCGGATGAATGCTTTCCAGCCCCACCCTTTTTCAGATATTTCAGTGCTTCATGGCACATTGTAAATGTCCCAACCGAATCAATATCCATCACTGTGCAAGATATTTGAGAAAGAGCTATTAGTTTAAGCAATTTTAAGTTCTCGAGTTGAAAAAAGTATGGTTACCTAGATGGAAAGCATATTGCAAATGTTTACTTATATCATTCTCAGACGTTTATTCTTCATTTCATGAGAAAAAGTCTATTGACATTGATCCCAAAAAACAAAAGTGTTTTAGAAAAAGTAAGAACATGGCAAATAGGAGACAAAATGAAAAGGCACCATTGATATCACCACATGAGCTGTGTTCAGTAAAGCAAACATCAGAACTCTAATTAATGGGAGATATAGGTATAAAAATATAAGAAACAATCATTTAATAGTAAAGTTTGCCAAAAAATCCACGGAGTATATAATATTTCACCCACCAAGGTCTAAATTTAAAACCAGGATATTTCCAATTTCAAAGAATTCAGCCATTTGACAAAACATATGTTAAATAGGGTAGGGAATAATGCAACCGCCGTCTTGAGATCTAGAAACAGAAACAACTATATTCATTTAGCAACAGAAACAAATATATTCATGGTTCTAAAATGAAGTGAAAGAAAATACCTGCTGAAGCGCGAGCAAGTGAGCAGCATCTTTATACTGCGAATTTAGAAGTTCCTCATAGCTCATCGATGTGGCTGAAGGAGCAGAAGGAGGCTGTGAGGGGTTCAATTTTCTTTCTCTTCACCAAAGCTCCACACAATTAAACTTTGGAAAAAAATTATTATTATCACTGGAATTCACCTGCAATATCATATTCAACCCAAACTCATCATCCCAGGATTTGGATAAATCAAATTTACAACTTGAATGAAATAAGGGGGGATGGGTTTAACAACAACCCCTGGTTTTTCTAGACCCTTTTCTTTCTCTCTAGGATTCTAGGAATTGGTGATTGATGACAGAGGACCTCACAAACACAAGTTACAGGGATGAGGAGCATGTCTCTTTGAATCTAGGTCTATGAAATTAGGGAATTTAGGATTGAGTTTAATTTTATCCGAAAATTTAAGATGAATTCATTGACATTGCTCACCTGAAAACGGGATCGTGAGAGAGGAAGAGAACGTGGGTGGTTAAAGCCTTCAATAGTTGCCCTAATTTATTGTGAAATTGTTGATTTTGCCCTCTTCATCTCCTTCCGCCTCTTCCTCTCGACAATCTCTTGTCGCAGTACCTAACACGTACAACTTGTTAGGGTAGGCAATGGTCTCAATCTGGTGCAAAAGCTTCAAATCTAGGAAATTTAACACGAGAACCTTTTGGAGGAGAGCAACGACAATCCGATCATGGAAGAGACGAACGAATATGACATTGGACCAGAAGGAGAGGTCACCCTCTCTACAATCCTCTACCACACTTGGGTTGCGCCAACTTCCAGTCCAACATCACCCTCGCACCGCGCCGCGCCGCCTCCCAGATCCTCGATCCGCAACCACCCATGCGCAACGCCTCCGCCCCAAGTGCCTGATCGCCACCACCGAACCAAACGGGATCTCCCCCATTATAGTTGTGACTCAAGAGGAGAGTAGAATTTCAGATGCGAGGAGGAGATGAGAGATGGAACGGGATTTGAGTAGTTGAAAGAACTTGGGTGAAGAAATTAGTTTTGTAGACTGTTCAAGGGGTTGACACGTGGCGCAATATTTTACAAATAGAGTCCTTATGAAATAATAAGTATATAAGGGGTGGATATTTCATCCGTTAATTAAAACATGTCGTTCTAGGATGTAAATTTTGTTAAGAAAAACATGTCATTTTAGGTATTTTGGCATCTAGTTTACAAAATTGTCCCTGTAATGATTAGACATGTCTTAGTTGTAGTTTTCAATAAAGTAAAAAGTAGAGTAATAATTAAGAGCTTGTTTGGTATGCATTACTGGTAATCAAAAAGGGTAATGGGAATGGATGATTCCCACTTTTCTTGTTTGGTAGGTTGAAAATTGGTAATCGGAATGATTACCGGTAATCAACCATTACCCTCTTCATGGTTGATTTCATTCCTCCCCAAAAGGTAGGGAATGGTTCATTATCAATTTCTACTTATATTATTATTATTATTATTATTAATTATATTATGTTCTATTTATACTTATATTTAGGGGTGGGCACAAATCCCGCAAATCCCGGGCCCGTCCCGGTCCCGTCCCGATCCCGGTGGGATTTCGAAAAAAAATAGTGAATCCCGTCCCGGTCCCGTCCCGCAAAAATTATGCGAGACGGGACGCGGGACGGCCCGTCCTAATCCCGCAAATCCCGTCCCGTCCCGCATATATAATAATAATAATAATAATAATAATCTATATTATATATTATGTTACACATTTGTATTACAGTATATTATATATAATATATGTATATTCATACACTAATATATTAAATCACATACACACTAGCTTATACAGTGTGCACATATATCATATATGTGTATACACAAACTGTAAATCTGTAATAGTGTAGCATATGTGCAATGCTACTGCATTGGTATGCATATACACACGTATAGTATATGTGTATGTATATATATATGAGGGTATATTATATATGTGTATGTATATATATAAGGGAACCGTAAAATATAAAATAAAATGTAGATCTATATGTGCTACGTCTTTGAAAAATCGCAAAATATACATGAAATTTTTAATTTTTCTATAATCTTTTTTATTTGAGGGACAAGACCCGTCCCGTCCCGGTCCCGTCCCGTCCCGTGTGGGACAAGGCCCGCGCGGGACTAAGAAAAAAAGAGTAAATCCCGTCCCGGTCCCGTCCCGCAAAAATTGCGCGGGACGGGACGCGGGACGACCTCCGTCCCGTCCCGCGCCCACCCCTACTTATATTATTATTATAAATACTTTATTATTTAATATATTATATTATATTTTTATTTTTATTTTTATTATTAATTATATTATGTTATATTTATACTTATATTATTATTATTATTATTATTATTATTACAAATACTTTATTATTTAATATATTATATTATATTATTATTTATAATAATAATAATATATTTCTATTAATAATATTATTTTAATCTACATTTTATTATTTTATATTAATTTTATATTATTATTAATTATATTATATTTATAATTTTTTTTATTATTTTCAATATTTTATTATTTAATATATAATATTATTTTTTATTTTTAATAATAATAATAATATATTTATAATATTATTATTATATTTATCAGAATTTTATTATATTTGTACTTATATTATTATTATCAATACTTTATTATTTAATAAATATTATATTATATTTTAATTTTTAACTATAATAATCTATTTCTATTAATATTATTATTTTTTATAAATGTTTTATTATTTGATATATTATATTATATTTTTATTTTTAATAATAATAATATATTTTTATTTTTTTCATTTTTATCAGTATTTTATTATATTTATACTTATATTATTATTAATATCAATACGTTTTTTTATCAAAATTTTATTATTTTATATATATTAGTTTTATTATATTATATTATATTATTATTATTATTATCAATATTTTATTATTTAATATATATTATATTATATTTTTATTTTAATAATAACAATAATATATTAATATTATCACTTTTTTAATTTTATTATTATTATTATTATTTCAGGAATGGTTGATTCCGATAGCATACCAAACAACCAGCTTCGGTAATGAGTGATTACCATTTTCTTATTCCATTCCGATTCCGATTACCATTCCGATTCCAGCACTCATACTAAACGGGGCCTAAGGGTATAAGTGTATTTTTTGTTTGTTTTCTTAAAAAATGTGCAGATGTCTAAAATGATAAGTTTTAATTAACGAATGGAGTAATAACAATAGACATTGTATGCAATCCCTTGCGGACCCATACTAGTCGTTAGATTGACTTTAAAACTTCTCAAACATTTCACAATCATTTACAAATCTATTACGCAACATGTATCAAACTCTTTTCCACAACCTCTTCCAAAACAACAAAATGCCATTACTGTCCCGTTTGTTGCAACCTCTTATGAAACTGAGTCCGCACCATCTTACAAAATTTTACGGTACATTCAACAAAAATTAGCAGTGTATTTAACTTTAAAAAAAAAAATATTTGAAGCACACCAGAGGAAAAAGTCCAAAGGAAGGAGCGTAGCGTGCTTCCGAAGCTTTCAAATGATTTAAATAATTAATTTAATCAAAATTTCCCCTTTAGTATAAACCACTAGCGTTAGCCCAAGTTTGACCACTCTGCCTGCAGACTCCTTCCGATTTCCCTTTCCCCTCATCCCATCTCTCTCTCATCTTCTTTCTCCTCCAACTTTTAGGGTTTTCGGGCCGACGAGCTGATCAACCAAATCTTTGATCACCTGAATCTCAATCGGTTGCCTCTCTTTCCTACCTACTTTAGTCTTTGCTATTTCCGTTGGTCCCTCAAAAATCCAAAACAAAACCTTGCTTTTGATGCCTTCGGAAGTGGCGACGGCGGATTTTAGGGAAGCGTGGCCACCTGGCTTCCGATTTCACCCTACTGATGAGGAGTTGATCCTCTACTATCTCAAGCGTAAGATCCGCCGGCGCAGGTTGAAGCTTGATGTCATTGGCGAGGTCGATGTCTACAAGTTTGATCCCGAGGAGTTGCCTGGTATGCCTAATCGTTGTTTTCTTCGGAATTTAATTGATTTCTCATATTTTATTTTTTTTCCTACCGATGACTATTGAATTTGGATCTTGATTGAAAACTCTCTTTTCCCTTGTTGCTTGATTGAGCGTTGACTTTATGTATGTCCCACTGATACTTGTTTGATGATGAGTTCTTTCATTATTTTTTCTTGGACTGTGTTCGACAATTGCTTTTGTTGTGTTTGTTTGATGATTTTTGATAGAATTGGAGATCTCGGTCAAAGACCTTCGTTGACGGTGGTTTAACTGTGTGGATACATTCCATAGTTTTCTTCTTATGCTTATATCCTCTAGGATTTCTGATAATTTTCTAACTACTGAATTAGCTGTTGCTTCCTTCTCATGGTTAAAGTTAGTTCCAGTTTTAGGTTCTAGGACGGGAAATCAAAGCATGAGGAAGAAGGAATAGAGAAAGGGATGCACAGGGGGGGATTTAGCCTTCCCTTTTGCAACTTCTAAGATCTAATTAATAGTATCTGTTTATCAAGGTAATTGTTGTCTCTGCTTCAGCTTTTCGGGTCCATTGTGTACGTTTACTGGATTTGTCCCTGGCTAGATGTTCTGCTAGCTAGCATTTAGCCAGCCTGCTATTATTATAATTGTTGTTTTCCATGGAGTGATATGGTGTTATTGCTAGTCTTTTTTTGGTTCCCTTGAATGTAGTTCAGAGTTTTTTATTTGACCATATCCAGTGTTTATAATTATTATTGTCACTAAAAATTTGCTAATTTGTGATTAGATTGCAAATAGAGATTTATCATCATCTTTCTGTGAATCATGCTTGGTGGAAACTGACAGGGTTACGTTTTGTAATTCTGGTACAGGTCTGTCCATGCTAAAGACTGGGGATAGACAGTGGTTCTTTTTCAGTCCCAGGGATAGGAAATACCCAAATGGCTCTAGAGCAAACAGGGCAACTAGACATGGTTACTGGAAAGCAACTGGGAAGGATCGAACAATCACCTGCAGTTCTAGAAATGTTGGGTTAAAGAAAACTCTTGTCTTCTACAAAGGTCGGGCACCTACTGGACTACGCACAGATTGGGTCATGCATGAATACATATTGGAAGAAAGCGAGCTAAGGAGATGTGAAGATGCTAAGGTTTGCATCTTTAAGTTGACTATACTGGGTTGCTGTCATTTCTCAAAAAATTATCGTTTTATGTTTGCTGATGTTGTTTCATGCTCTTTTTTTTTCAGGATTACTATGTTCTGTACAAGGTCTTCAAGAAGAGTGGTGCTGGACCCAAAAATGGGGAACAGTATGGAGCCCCATTTAGGGAGGAGGATTGGGCTGATGATGAAGTAAGAGACCTCAGTAATTGCAATGACCAAAGCAATCATGTCAAGCAATCACATGTAATTGCGTCTCAAGTTCAATGCACATGGAATGATATTGAAGAATTCATGAAGCAAATTGTTGATGAACCTGCTCTTGAAGGAGTTGATATTAGTGACTTTGAATGTACTGCAGTGCCACAAGTAAGCTATCTTTTCTTCAAGGATTCTTGAAAAATTCTAAGAACATTTTCGAGGAGTTTAGAAGAATCTACTTTTACTCTTCAATTAGGATTTGGAAGATTATTTGTTTGAGACCATTTCTAGCTACTGCAAATGATTGGTTTCTCTTTACTTGCATGAAAATCTGTCTAGTGTGTTGCTTATTAGGATGTAAGCGTGCACAGTGGACGGTAAGGAATTTATATTGTGATGGATTAAGCAGTTTCTGGAGCATTTTGCTTTGTCTTTAATTCACAGGGATGAAACAAATGGTCTGTAGCTAGCCTTATTCAGCGAATGGCCCTAATTAACTCTTATAGATTGTAATTGTGCATCAGTAGGAACTCTCATTTATGTGTTAGGCTAGGTAATTCGGATATTGCTGTTGTTATTTATATAAAAACTGTCTGCTTACATTTAGGTGTCCTCTATTGGTGGATTGTATGATAGGAAGATCAGTTAAAATGTTATTGTTGAGTTAAATTTATCTTACTTCTTGCTTAAACTAGTTTAGTTGAACAACTTGAACTACAAAGCTTATAATTGAGCTATTTGTATGTGGCAGGTCTTTGATGAAGGAGTTCAAAGTACGGTGTCTGAGATTTCTTTTGGCAACGCTGGAGATGCTGCCCTGTGTAAATTGCCTTCTCCCTACAGTCAACAGAATGTGGAGGGTCCTTTGGACTTGCCATTATCCTCCACCTCACAACTACTGTTGCCTGATGCATATGAGGTGGAATCTACTGGTGTGACTAACCTGGAGCAGTTTGTAATTGAGGAGGATTTCTTGGAAATGAATGATCTTCTGGATGGAGAAATTACCCGTGATGTTGTTGAAGTTACGCCAGCACCTGCTAACAGTGAACTTACTCCTAGGTCACAATGGGCTGAAGTCGATGGATTGGGTGAACTTGATTTGTATTATGATGCAGATATGTTTCTTCGTGATCTGGGTACAGTCAATCAAACTACAGAAACTGATTCTTATCTAGTTCTCCAAGCTAGTCAAATGATTAACCCGGATGATTTGGAGAGGAGACAAACTTCATATGCCATGAACAATGTAGGCACCCAGCATGATCAGACTTTGCGTTTTCCTAGTTTGGATGAGCCAAATCCACTTGCTATGCCCTTTTCAATTACAGGTATACTAATGCAGTTTTCGTAAAATATTAATCTCTCTGGTAATTGATTTTTCAATTTTCTTTTAAACTCTTCATTGTCATCTGGATGGAGCCCTTGTTAGTGAGCACAAGGATTTGATGTCTGAGTTTCAGAAATTTCATTGATGTTCATGTGTCCACTCTTTGTGAACCTTTCTCAGCACTTCTCCCATCTTGTTCCTGTGTAAAATGGGTGCATGTGTTGTGCTTAAGCAAGATGCTGGTCTGCTTCTCTTGGATGGGTTGTAATTGTAAATCAATTATATAGAAAGTTCCTATGTATTTTTTCTTTTCCCTAGTGTAACAGTTTCTGGCCATGTTTAGGTGATGAATCTGGTGGGAACTTCACACTTAATGCCACGGAATCAAATTCAAATCAAAATCAAATTGGAAAAGGTGTTGAAGGAGATGACAAGTGGTACACTTCTGCATTGTGGTCCTTTGTTGATTCAATCCCAACTACTCCTGCATCCGCAGCTGAAAGTGCTATGGTAAAATTCGAGAGAATGTCCAGTTTCACTCGGTTGAGAATGAATCTCAAAAGCACAACTGCGTCCACTGCTGAAGAAGCAGCAATCAGTCGGTCAAGAGGAGGTAGGGTGAAGGGATTCTTTCTTTTATCATTGATGGGCGCATTGCTTGCTTTTCTGTTTGTTTTCATAGGCACTTTCGGTAGGATTATGAAACCTCGTGATTATGTAGAATAAGTCCCTGAAAGTAAAAATTCAGAGGCCATATTTGATTGGAAGCTGAACCAACTTAGTAAATATTCCCGCCCCCCTTGAGTTCTGATGTAGCTTTTAATTTTCCTACTGAAATGAGAAAATTTAAAGAAAAATGAAGAAAGAGAGTTTTGAATAGCAGTAAGTTTCTTTGCTATGATGATGCTCCCTGGATTTTACTCGGATTGTATTTTCATTTTCTCAATGCCCTATGCACTGATCTATTTCCTAATGTGAAATTGTATCTGATTCTATTACCTTGATTTATGGATGAAAGCTAATGGCATCAAAAGTTCAGCCATGGAGCATTGATCTCTCTCTCACGAGAAACAAAGTCGAAGAGCTCTAATCAAGATTCTCTCTTGGTCGGGGACTCTTCATTTTCGACAATTTGTGATGTTATGCTGCTTCGACTCACCGAGTCTTAATTCATTTGTATTGTATTTTTATTGTACTGTTTACTTTTTTTCTAGATATATTTGGTAAATCTTATAAATTGAGTAGAACCATATCTGGTAACATTAGCGAGACTGAAGAGACTCACGAAGAAGATTGATTGGCGGTGTAGGATCTGTTTTATAAGATTTTCTCATTTCGTTTCATAATGCAGGATTGACAGGTTCTTCCATCATCGTTTTTGTAATGGAATGTTTCATATTTTTTTCTGTTCAAGTTGAAGCATGGTTGGTCAATATTCTTCATTCTAATGCTTGATACCCGAAGGTTTTCATTCTTCAGGCTATCAGCTTCTTTTTCAATGTTGGTACTGCACAATTGGTTAATTGGCATGAAACCATTTCAGAATGGTTCAATCGGAAAGGTCTTGCGGGTAGTACCCATAGGTCCCGGTTTGAACCCCGAATGGCCGCTCTTTATTTACCAAATTTAAGGTTAATTGGCATGAAGAATGTAGTTGGAATGAGTTGGACTGATGCCTTGTTTTGTTGGCTATTTCTCATCATTCGAAACCTTCACCTTCAAAAAAACTTAAAACTGAAAAAAGACGTCGTTGCAACGGGGAAGCTGAAGCAGCCATTGCAACACCAATTATCCAATAACTAATGACATCAAAGTAGATGGAGTTTATTTTGAAACATTATCATTTTCAAGTACTAAATGTTGTTTGGCTAGTCTATATAAATCTATTTGTCAAGCATATCCTTAGTGTTTGTGTTTCGGCACCGGTGTTTGTTGCACAGAGATGGCATGTACTAAAGTGATGACAACGAAGATGACGAAGAACTGGAGAGCAGCCATTGATTTTCCTCCAATTGACAGACAAAAGCCAAGTAGTAGAGCTTCAGCCTGACATTTATGAAACTTGCTTGCATATTCCAACCCTATCTGCATATTTAACTCGAGCATTTTCGATAAGAAAGATTCAGTGAAATTGGTGAATTTGCATGAAATTTGCTATCCTCGTCTACATTGTAACCAAGTGAAGAAGAGGCCATGTGATAATGGGTGGATTTCATGTTCATTTTCCTTGCGAGTTTGATAGTTTGTTTGATTTCTTAGTCTTCACTCAACATCTTGCAAATGGATTCACCTAGCTACTACTGCCGAGTAGGGATGGCAACGAGGCGGGTTTGGGGCAGGAAGTATCCTCCCCGTTCCCGTTTTTAAAAAGTCCCCCCCCCCCCCGTCCCTGTCCCCGTTCGGGGATAAAAAATGTCCCTCGTTTCCATCCCCGCCGGGTCCCCGTCCCCGCTTAATTTTCCCCATTTGCATTCCCCGCGGGTTTCCCCGTCAGGTTCCCCATTTAAAACTCATGGTTTCCCTCCATTTAATAAAAAAATATAAAATATTATTAAAGTTATGTAAGAAAATATGATATGAATATTATATATAATATCTTATAAATGTAAATTGTACGATAGATGTTAAAAAATAAAATAAAAATTATTTAAACGTATGTAAGATCTAAGCAAAAATTGGGATTTCATACTCGTCATCGGGGATCCCCGCGGGGTTCCCAATGGGGATCGGGGTGGGGACTAGTGTCCCCGTCCCCGCGCGGGGAATCTTTTTGGCCCCATCCCCGTCCTCATTTAATTTCCCCATCCCCGTCTCCACAACGGAGATTCTCCGCCCCATTGTCATCCCTACTGCCGAGTTTAAGAAGTATTGTGGGGTTAATTAGTTTAGAGGTCGTATATTGACAACACCACAAATCGTCTATTAATAAGATGAATTTTGATAATTTACCTTCAAGTCCTATACTTTAGAAAATATTTACAAATCGGATTGAGAGCTAAAGAAAACCGAACAAATTTATCCAAATACTTAACTCGTTCATCCAAATGTAGTTGAATTTCTCTAATTTCCAAAGCATGCTAAACTCATCGAATCTCGATTCATATTTTTCTTCCACTCTTTCTTTCGATTTTGGTGGTTTTCAGCAAGTTTTCAACAAATGTAATTAGTGTAGTTGTGGTGTTGATTTCATGAACGGTCTATAAAGTGCTCGAATTTGTAAGTCGATGGACCTGCAAATTAAATGATCGGCCAAGTTGATCGAGCTCAAGTGGCGGAGTCAAGGAGGACTAGGGGTCTTATGATAGATGAGATAGATGATCTCACAAGTTTATTGATAACAAATTTAAAGGTATTTAAACATACAAAGTGAGTGGTTGAGTGAGACTAACCACTAAGAGATTGTGCAAATAAATAAATAAAACTAAGTAACCTAAAAATATAGGAACAAATTAAGATTAATAATAATAACAAATTAATAGATAAACTATTATTCTTAATATTATGCCCCTCTTCTCATTTGATGAACTACCAGGTGTACGTATTCTTCTCGTCGATGGCTTCGTTTGATATATAATACGCCATAATTAGACATATGAATAAAAAGTTATGTAGGTTTTAAAATTAAAAGTTATATTAACCACTTTAATTTTATTTAAATAGCCTGTAATGTTTTTATATTTTACTTAAATTAATATTCATATACTATAATTCATCTCGAGAACTTCGAAATGAGAGGTTATACTATTATTATTATTAACTATTACATTATATTATATTTAAATTTATTTTTAATTATAGTATTATTATTATTAACTATTATATTATATTATATTTTTAATTAACGTTATTATTTTTACCATTATTTTATTATTTTAAATATTATTTTAATTATATTATTATTATATTGTATTTTGATTTCTATTATTATTTTTATCACTATTTTATTATTTAAAATACGTTATGATTTTGATTTTGATTATTATATTTATTTTACTATTATTATTTTGTCATTATTTTGCTACGTACTAATATATATATATATATTATATTTTAATTGTTTATAATAATAATGTTTATTATTAATACTTATTGTATTATACTCCCTCCGTTTGCCTTTATATGACTTTTTCAACTCAAACACATAGTTTTAAAACGGTAAAAACTATATTAAATATTAATATTTTAATAATATTATAGTTATCACCTATAAGTATGAGATTGTTGAAAAAAATTATTTAAAAAATTATTATTTTATATAGTTTTTCACATATTAAAAAACGTGTATGAATAGTAAAAAGTCAATTAAAAGGAAACGGAGAGAGTATTTATATTACTATGATTACTTTTATAATTATTTTATTATTAATGTATATTTTTTGTTATAATAATAATTGAAATAATAATATTATTATTTAGGAATGGTTCATTCCGAGAGCATACAAAACAATCAGCCCAATAAATGGATCACTACGATTTTCTCATTCTATTCTTATTCAGATTCCAACCGTTATACCAAACGGGACCGTAACATATTGAGTCATTAAACTTTACATATTTATTATAAAATGGCATCATTATTATCATATCAAAAAGATTTGTTTTTCTAAACAAATAAAGCAATCTTATTTTAGTCCAAACCCACATCAGCTCCCCATAAAAAAGAAAAAAGGGAAATCTCCCGTCATTAAGACCAACACCATTTTAAAAGGCCTTACAAATTTGGGGTGGGACGACCGACCAAACTACCCTACCTTTGATTGGTTATCGGTTATCCTGTTCCTACCCCATTCCACCTAATTCCTTTGGTCCCCGTCTCTGTCCAATATTATCCATCTACCCATTTTTGGTCGTATATTATCACGAGATTTTTTTTTTTTTGGAACCGGAAAGAATTCGAGAACCAAACAACCTTGGTATCTCGAGGGACTGAAAAATCAGTAGCCGAAAAACCGGAAGGAACAACACAAATACAACAACAAATCGACCAAACAAAATAGAAACAAACAAAAGTGGACAGAAGACGGCTCAGAGATCAGACGCAGAATGTGGTGAGATTCACGAGAGAGGATATACCCGGCCTCTCTCCCGATAATAAATTCGGTGTAAAAAAGCCTTTATGAGTACATTTAGAGCATCAGATTACCAAAAAAAAAAAATCTCGAGATAAAATAACTTATAAACAATAACATTATTCTTAAGTACATTATATATGATGATTATATATTACACTTTATGTAATATTTGGTGCTACGCAAAATTATTTTAATCATTGATAAAGAAAATTATAAATATGTTATAGAAGATATTTCTTACGCATTTGGGAAAAAAAAATTAAAAAATTATAATTTAAAAAATAAAAAATTATTATTTTATGACTTCCACTCATATTTGTTTTTTAGAAAAATATTTTCATGAATTTTTCACATGAATTATCAATTATAACATTGTTATAATTATTTCTTTAAAAAAAAAATCAATAATGTTAATCTAAATAATGTTATATAATCGTGATTTGGTGAATTTTGTGGGACTGTTATTGACAACAGGTGAATTTTGAGGTTGGTAGGCTGACAACAAGTGAATTTAAAGGTCTCAGGTGTGACTAGATGATCGTTACCATTTTAAGAGCTGACAAATTTGGGGTTGGGGTTCCTTTTTTGTAAATTTGATTATATATCGTGCGCCTCTGGTTATCCTACGCCATTCCTCTTCCTTAACCCAGTCTCTCTCGAATCTCCACGCATCAGTATTCAGTGGCACTCTCCTCTAACCAGTGTTATCACGAGATTCACGACAAACACGGGATTTGGTTATTTCATACTACGTATTATTTTATTTTATTTATATTTTGTTTCTTTCCCTTTCCATGAATTCTTCACATTATTGCTTAAATATAGTTTTGTTGACGTGCATTGATTTTGTTTTCGTCGGATCAATCTTTATTCGCTCTCGATCTGCATTTTGCAATTCAATCTATGATTGATCGTTTCGCAATCGATCTGTATGTATATGCGTTCCAATTCAGACTCTTCGTTGTTGTTGTTGCAGTACGTGCTGATTTGACAACGGAAGTGGCTCAGAGCTTCCGTAAATCTTTCAGATCTGAGTGAATCGATGATCGCTGAATCAATTCGATCAGCCATTGAGATTTGAAATGAAGGCAGCTTGTACCACTGCAATCCTGCAGGTTCCGTCTCCGGTGAGTCTCGGACTACCGAACAGCAGATCGTTTGCTGGCCTGCAACCTCAATCTAGAACGAGATGCTGCAATTTCGGGCTCCATTTTGCGGCCGAAGACGTTTATAGTACAAGGAGGATAAAGAGGGCGACCAACTGTCGCATTTATGGATGGAAATTTTGTGTCAAAGCTTCTATAGATTCAGATCAAGGTAACTCTATTAGCTATCTCCATACATTAATTCATTTTAATTGCGCTGCACCTTTCAAAAATCTCAACCTCTCCTCAGATCGATTCATTAAATTTGTTGCTTTTTTGGTGTTCAAATGTAAACTATTTAAGCATAAAATGCGTTAATTTGGACATTCACATTCTCCATGTTTGTAACCTTGTACAGCTACGGCAGACACTCGGATCCGCATTGGAATCATGGGGTGCGCCAACATAGCCCGCAAGCTCTCCCGCGCCATCTCCCTCGTTTCCACGGAGGCTGTCATATACGCGGTGGCCAGCCGCTCCATTGACAATGCTCGCCGCTTTGTCGCAGCCAATGGCTTACCACCCGACGTGAAGCTGTACGGATCCTACGAAGAGCTCCTCAATGACCCCAACATAGAGGCAGTGTACGTGCCCCTCCCCACTGCCCTTCACCTACATTGGGCAGTGCTCGCCGCAGAGAAGAAGAAGCACATTCTCCTGGAGAAGCCTGTCACGCTCACCCTTGCGGAGTTGGATCGAATCTTGGAGGCTTGCGAATCCAATGGCGTGCAGTTCATGGACGGTACCATGTGGATGCATCACCCTAGGACGCGGAAGATTGAGGAGTTTCTTAAGGATGACCTCAACTTTGGGCAGCTTAAGAATGTAAGTAAATTTTGCCATGGCTGGCCACAGATGATGTTGGGTTCTATCCTAAAACCAATTAAGAAGAGTAGTTTTTTTCATATTAGAAACTCTTTGATCTCTTCACATCTCTCAACAGATACAAGTCATCTTCCATTTTGCCGCAAGCGATGCCTTCCTACAAGATGACATCCGCGTGAAGCCAACGCTTGATGGACTTGGCGCTCTAGGTGACGTGGGCTGGTACTGCATCCGAGCGAGCTTGCTGGCAGCAGACTACGAGCTCCCAAAAGCCGTGACAGCTCTTCGTGGCACTGTCACTAACGATGCAGGAGTGATCCTATCATGTGGAGCGTCTCTGCTCTGGCCAAACGGAGTGGTAGGCACCTTCCAGTGCTCCTTCCTGTCCCATTTAACCATGGACATAACTGCCATTGGAACGAAGGGAACTCTTCGCGTCATAGACTTTGTCGTTCCTCAAGTAGAGAACATCGCTGCATTCTCTACTACCTCAAACACATCCTTCAGAGACATGGAAATCGGGTGGTCTCCTGCGCCTAGTGTGCACAGTGTGGCCACAGAGCTTCCGCAGGAGGCTCTTATGGTGAAGGAGTTTGCGAGTTTGGTTAGGAATGTAGCTCGAAATGGGTCGGAACCGGAGAGGAAGTGGGCAAATATAAGCAGGAAAACACAGGCAGTGCTTGATGCTGTTAAGGCCTCTATTCAGAGAGGCTATGAGCCGGTTGAAGTTGTGTTTTGAAGTAAATGTGCATGTGTAGTAATTTTTCTTGTTCAAACCTTTTACTATTGGTTGCTATTACTATGGTTACTCTTTTTTGCTATGGAAATAATGCCTTAGTTTCATAGTTTTGCAGTAAATCAATGCCTTTGCACTCCTATCTCTGTGTGCAGGGCTATCCATGTGGGTAGCACAAGTATTAATCAAAGCCCGACTCGTACCGATAACTGGGGGTCATGGACACAGACGCATATGCGCTAAAAACCTAGTACACAAGCCATTCTAAAACCAATTGATAATAGAAGAAGTAGTCTACCGACTTATATACTAAGACTTGTTAGGCTCGACTTTTAATGTGAGACTCTTTTGATCACATTCACATTTCTCAACATTTTTATATATTTACTAGTATGAGTCACGGGTATTTATTAAAAAATTTGAGTTACATTCTAAATTTCTAATGTAAGTATTTTTTTTTTATTTTTTTTTTTGAACTGGAAAGAATTCGAGAACCAAACAACCTTGGTATCTCGAGGGATCGAAAAATCGGTAGCCGGAAAACCGGAAGGAACAACACAAATACAACAACAAATCGACCAATTAAAATAGAAACAAACAAAAGTGGACAGAGGACGGCTCTGAGATCAGACGCAGAATGTGGTAGCAAAGTCCGCATGAGCTCAATCGTGGAAGTCACAGAGGGGAGAGGTGACACAGGCAACGACTTGGGGAACAACAGTGGAGGCCTCAGATATGGACTCGATCAGCAGCGAGCCATCAGACCTCGATCACAAATCCACGACCAAACCGCAACTGAAGAAGACGAACCACGAGCGCAACAAAAGATCACAAATTGGAAGCTGATCAATAAAAAAACCATCGCAATGAAGGCACTAAACATTAGTTTCTAAAGTCGATTTGAAAAGTTGCGGGTTGCGCCGATGAGACATCCCTCTTGGGAAAGATGGTGCTGAAGTTTGTAAACTACATACTTCAGAATTTTATTTATTTATTTATTTATTTTTATTTCTTTTTAATCAAAGCGTGAGCCAGAGACGAGCCTTAGCCATCGGACACCGAGAGGAAGGAGGTGGAGATGAGGCGAAGCCAAGGCCGCCACCCGAAACCGACCAACCAGATCCGAAGTCTCCAAGGGTCAAGCCGTCACTCGGAGGTGGGGCTGAAAGTTAAGATGGAGGGGATTCTCGTGATAACGGTGGCTCCGGCGATCAGGGCCCGGAGGGCGGTGGATCTAAGCCCTGAAAGAAGCCGGAGCAGCAAAGAGGGTGTTTCTTTTTGAGTTTTATCCAGATTAGGTGAAGAAGAGGGAGAACAGAGAGCCGCCAACGCTTCTTCTTCAACCCTTTTATTTATTTATTTATTTTTTTTTTTTTTGGTGCTGTTTGAAGGTGGATGTTCATTGGGATGTGTTAAGTCGAAAGTGCCCAAAGAGGCAAAGAAGACAAGAATCATCATCTTCTTCTTTACACTTTAGATTAAACGGCGGAGAGGGCAAACGAGGGCTAAGGAGAGCCAACGTCGGCCAACAGAACTATGTAGGCGACAACGGTAGCGGAGCACAAGCCAGCCGCCGGAAAAGGCCCAACCCAAACGGCGGAGAGATGCCCATCAGGGCGTAGGTGGATAGATCCGGGTAAGGGGGCCAGAGATGTTGCATCGCTGGCGCCGAGGGGAAGGAGCGCAGCCAGCAACGAGACCAAACGGCGACGGCCGGACGGAACTACGCTGATGACAGGCAGTGGTGTTCAGTTAGTGCGGCCATTGAAGCGGAGCTTATGTAATTTTTGGTTCAACAAAGGATAGATCTCCAGCAAAGAAGAAGAATAGGGCGAGCCTTGGAGGGAACACCGGAATCACCAAGGCTCCCATCAAAGTAATCGTATTGAACTTTGTAAGGATTTTGAGATTTTGTTTGAGATTTCTAGGGTTCTAATTGATGGGTGAATTTGGGGCTTTTTTTATTTTTGATAAAATCATGCCAAATCAAACAAGGATGAACCGTGATGAAGGTTCTAATGTATAAAATCTAGCAGTTGAAGGTGATGACGACTCGATGGAAAGTCGAAGCGTAGGGGTTGATGGATGAAGCATAGAAAAGGGCGGACAAGCCGCCTTTAACTTCAAGCTATGGGTGTGAGTGAGTTCTAAAAAGGATTTCTATAATCCCTTTTTGTTTATGTAGGATTAAGTGGTATGCAATCATGGTGGTGGCGATGGCGGGGGGTTTCCCCTATTGATGGTGGATGGTGGATGGTGGATGGTGGATGGTGGATGGTGGTGATGGCGGGGGGTTTCCCCTATTGATGGTTGATGGTGGGTAATAGTAGTTGATGATTGAAGGAGATTGCCCATAAATAGATTTTTCATGATTCACAAACAAATTTTCCAGAGTAGAGATTGAATGTCACCTGTTCCCACACTTATATTGCAGACTTGCAGTGTATGTGGTGATGGTGGTGTATTTTTTGATCAGTGGTGACGGTGGTGTTTGTTGTTGGTGGAGTAAGAGTTTGGGGTTTTTTTGGTTTTTAGAGAGAGAAGCTCTTAATGTAAGTATTTTTAAAAGTTAAGTGGTACTGATATGTTAAAAAAATGTACAAAAGAATTTGATAATGTATCAAAATGATGAAATAGTACAAACAAAGAGTAAATGATAGCAAATATACCCAAAACTTGGCCCGTTTGCAAAAGTAACTCCCCTCAACAAAATTTGCAAAAGTGGCAATTGGGTCCAAAACTTGGCAAAACTAACCGGTTGCTCTAATTGTTATAGAAGGTAATGAAAGTTAAAAGGAGAGGAGGATGGGCCATCACGAGACCGACCGCCGATGACCGCTGCCTACACCCATCCATGCCCTCCGCCGGTTGACTCTCATCCATACCCTCCGCCGCCGACCGCTGCCTACGCCCATCACGAGGCCTACGCTGCCGAATCTGGCGGCGCAGGAGGGGAGCTGCACCACAGTTTTCACTGCCCTCATATGCCTGGTTTCATCGTCGATCACATCCTCAACCACCATGGACACCAATCTGAGGGCGGGCCTATCCCTGAGCTTGCTAATAGGCCCTTTGTTAGGGTTTTTGCCAAGGCTGAAACGAACTTCATGCTCGCGATTCGCAATGGGATCGAAGGTCATTCTTGCCCGGTCCAATCCCAATGATCCCACTCGGGTAATCGTCTTCTGAATTTTTATTATTTGTGTTCAAGTTTCATCCTTGCTTTTGCTGTTGTTGTCTAATTAAGGTTTGCAGATTGAAATTGAAGCCTCATAATTGATTCTAACTTTTCACTGGGCCCTAGGGTTTTTATGTTTCTGATTGAAATTGAATCCTCAAATTGATCTTGCTGTTGATTTCTTGAGCTGATGATGATTGGTTGTGTGATGAAGAATTGGGTCAAAGATGAGAAGTACAGCACGAAGGCGAAGGACCAAGATGGGCTACCTAGTTTTGCTTTGATGCTTATAAGCAATTGATAGTTGTTTTCTTATCTGGATGCTTATAGGTCGTTGATAGTTGAAATGATGGTTTATTTTGGTGTAGGTGAAATTGATTGCATACAAATCTGATGTTCTTGACGAGTCAATCTTATGGACAGTGGGCAAGGACCTGGGTGAGGGCTACCGACATATTAGGATGATTAATAACATTCGGCTAGTGGTGGATGCGGTCGATGGTGCTAAGAAGAATGGTGGTGTCCATATGAACGACACCCTTGCTACTGCTACAGATTGGAAGAAGCTTCTGCCTCCTCGTGGCTGCCACCAAAAGGTTGCTCTTTTTTTAAGATTGTAGGACTCGTACATTTGGTTGCTTTTGTCGTTGTAGAACTCGTACATTTGGTCGCTTTTGATGGTTGTAGGACTCGTACCTTTGGTTGATTTTGATATATACCTTTACTTAATGGGTTTATGGGTTTATTGTTATTGTAAAACTTGGTTTTATCTGTCCGATTCTTATGTGTTGGCAAGGTATACACCTTTAATGGCAAGTAAATAAACATTATTGGCGCAAATAATGTCAAAACTGGCACAAAATAAATTATCATAAACTTCAGAAGACAGAAATTAGAAGCAAAGTCAAGGTAGTTCGCGTACAAAATAGTGTCAGGTGTTATTCTTTTATCGGGATAGACTTAATTTGATTTTATTGGCTAGGGAAAATCATATACTGGCTAGTAAACAAAAAAGCGCATACATTTGTCTTTTGCATTGTCGGCAAACTAAACGGCTAGTTATGGACAATTAAAACCACCAAAACCCCAAAGTTTCCCTGAGTTACAAGCTAGCAAACTACCAAAATACTACATGTCTTTGGCCGAAGCGTACAAGGGAAAGAGTCATGCTCCATCTCCACCCCTTGAGTTCTAATGCTTGAAAGCATCCCAATCACTTTCATCATCCACTTGAATCGGATGGCATCCATCATTCTTCGTGTGGAGTAGGTATTTCAACTTCAACTCGTCGCAACTTGGATATACCGCGAGCTTCCTCATTATCTCATCTATGAGCATTGCCTTGTGAGAATTTCGACCTTCAAACGACCTCTTCATGTGCGTGTGGAAACAACCCTCCAACACAGACCACCTTATCTGATTTTGCACCTTCTCTTTCGGCTTCAACAACAATCCCTCGTGAAGGTCGATGTTGTTTCGTCAAGGGTCCCCTATATGCGGAAGAGTTTTGTCCAACGTTGCCTCCACATCCTCGGTGGACATCCCTGGAGCTTTCGGCCTCGAAACCACCCGTTCGGCCTCCTGCATCTCATTTTATCAGATGATATTTTCATACAGCCCATTGATGATAGAAATTAAGATAATTGTTATTGTTATATTCGGACTTGAGTTTATCTGTTAGAGTCAAAAGAGTTGGCACGGGATATCCCTATACTGGCACATAAATAGATGTTAGTGGCACGAAGAACAGATTCACTGACACGTAAGTACTGTATTTATCTCTCTATCCAAAAACATAATCTTACTTCAAAATACTTTTTTCCATAAACATATATAAAGAGGATGTCTATAGATAGATAAAATTAAATTAAGTTCAAAAATAAATTTATTTTTAAATTATAACAAATAAAAATGATTGAAAATTAGTTTAAAACAATTAAAATTTAAAACTCCCCACCTCCTCTTCAACTTTCTTGAACACTCTCTCACGCACACATTTGGTCAGCTCACTAGCCGCCTCAAGCGATTCATCTTCCATCACCTACTCCAACGGTCTTACGGGCCAGATCCCCGCCGCCATCAACTGTTTCTCCATCAAAAACCTAGCAGTAACCTCCGTCGTCACCGATGGCATCTTTGTCGTTGGCCCTTTCGTTGGCGCACTTCCCCTCAAATCCTTCTGATCCCCACTTCCAACCTCTCGATCCGCTGCCAATCTCTGCCTCCCGGACCTCCTCCCCCATCATAGTGCCAGTGTTATCGACTTCCTCCTCGTTAACCTCCGCCTTTCCCTCTCTCACCTCTCCGACACCTACTCCGGTGGCTTGAGCTACTGGGACCAGAGCACCCACATCCCTAAACCGAAACTCATCTGCTTACACAAACTTTCCCTACAAATCTCACAAAAAAAATCTTTTATTAGTTGTCGAGCTTGCCCGTTGCTAGGGTTGGCATGGTACGGTAACCACCAAAAAATGGTGATTACCACGTACCAACCACCAACTAGTGGTACGGAAATTTTCATACCACGTACCAACTACAAGTCGTGGCTACCGCATATGTAGTAACCACGACTTGTGATTACCATCGGTACATTACCATGGTTACTGATAGATTACATAGATCTTATATTGTATAGTGGGCCCAAAGGCCAAAAGGCTCAATACCTTTGTAACCTATATATATGTTTATCAATGAATGGAAACCCTCGAGGAGGGCATTACAATCAATCTCGTGATCGCACATGGTATCACAGCCTAAGATCCCCAAACCCTAAATTTTCTTTTCTCCTAACCCTAGCCGCCACCCCCTACCGCCGCCATCCTCGCCTTGCTGCCGCCACCCTCCTCGACCACCCTCCCGACGCCGACCTCCTCCCCCCCTCTCGGCTTCCCTTTGCCGACACCCCTATCTCTTTCGCACCTCTCTCTCTTTCGCACCTCTCTCTCTCTCTCTCTCTCTCTCTCTCTCTCTCTCTCTCTCTCTCTCTCTCTCGTCCCAATGGCAGACACACCCGCCACCAAACCTCCCTTCCACTCCGCTCTCACGATCTCTAATATCAAAAACTGCATCCCCATTATTCTTGATCACGAATCCAGTTCCTACACCATGTGGTCGCACCTCTTCACGACCCATGTTAAGGCTCATAAGGTCCTCCACCACATCGACTCCTCCGTCGATCGCCCTGCTAGTGAAGACAATGACCTCTTCGCTCAACTCAACACCATTGTCCTTCAATGGATCTTCAACACCATCTCCAAAGATCTATTGACAACCATCCTTGACCCCAAAGACACCGCCTTGGATGCTTGGAAAAAGCTTCAAAATCTCTTTCAAGACAACAAGTCCACCCGTGTTGTCTATCTTGAGCATGAATTCTCAAGTTGCAAGCTTTCCTTGTTCCCGTTGATATCCGCCTATTGTCAGCACATCAAGACCTTGTCTGATCAATTGGGCGTCATCGACTCCAAACCCAGCGCCACCCGCCTTGTCCTCCAGGTACTTTCGGGTCTTTCCTCTAAATACAATGCTGCTGCTACTCATATCCAACAGACGGGACCTCTCCCTACATTCGACAAGACCTGGTCTCAATTGATCCTAGAGGAGACTCGCCTTCACCGTCAGACCATCGAAGCCGCCAAGGACAAGACGATATTGGTCTCGTCAAGAGACATCAAAGAGACATATGCCCCGTAGCACAACCGCAACAACAACCAACCAGCGCAGAGAGGCCGCGGCCGCAACAATGGTCGGCGGCCGCAGCAATCCGATTCTTCTCGCCCCTCCTGGTATCCCACTCCCAACTATCCGCCTTGGATGCCCTTTGGATACCCACCTGCGACATACCGCCCACCAGCCCCGTATCCTAACTGCCAGCAGGGAGCGGGCTTGTTGGGTCCTGGTCCTCGACCCGCAGTTCACAAGGCCTACTCGTCTTCGTCTGATCAGGCGTACACTCCGGCTGATGTGCATCACGCCTTCTCTTCCATGCAGCTGGCACCTCCTGACCCCGCTTGGTACATGGAGGCGCCACTTCTCATATGACGAACTCCTCAGGTACTCTCTCTCTTCTCTTTCTTTTAAGGGTCCTGCACATTCTATTATCGTCGGCAACGGTGGCCGCCTTGCTACTTCGGGCATTGGCCACGCCACATTACCAACCCCAACCAACCCATTACACCTCAACAACGTCTTCATTGCCCCCAAACTTGTCAAAAACCTTATCTCTCTCTGTCGGTTCACCACTGACAATACTGTTTCTCTTGTGTTTGATCCGTTTGGTTTCTCTGTGAATGATCTTACTGCGGGGGTTACTCGCTTGAGATGTAATAGCATCGGGGAGCTCTATCCTGTGTCGTCGCCCTCACCAGCCCGCCCGTGAAGTCCAGTCGCCCTCTAGGCATCGTCATCCAGTCTTTGGCATGCCCGCCTCGGTCATCCCAGTCATGTAGCTTTAGATTTACTTCGTTCTAAGAGTCTAGTTAAATGTAATAAAGAGCTTCACTCTAGGTTATGTTCTTCATGTCAGTTAGGCAAGCATGCCATACTTCCTTTTCAGCGGTCTTTAAACACTACTTTTGCCCTATTTGATATTATTTATAGTGACGTTTGGACATCTCCTGTGCCTAGCAAGGAGGGTCATAAGTATTACCTTTTGTTTTTGGATGATTATACACATTTCTTATGGGTTTTCATGTTGCATTTTAAATCTCAAGTGTTTCCTCTCTTTGCCAAATTCCATGCTTACATCAAAACACAATTTCACACCTCTATCAAGTGTTTCCAATGTGAAAATGGCCGTGAATTTGATAACAAAGAATTTCACACTTTCTTCAACACCAATGGGATCTCCTATCGCTTGTCTTGCCCTTATACCTCCCAACAGAATGGCAAGGCCGAACGAATCATCCGAACCATCACCAATATGATGCGCTCTCTTCTCTTCCACGCATTCATTCCCCTTCTCTATTGGCCTTACGCCTTAGCCACCACCTGCTACCTCCTAAACATTCTCCCTTCTACTACCCTCCACCATCGCTCACCAACTCATGCACTTTATTGCACTTTGCCTAGGTATGATCACCTTCGTACCTTTGGGTGCTTGTGCTTCCCCAATCAGTCATCCACCGCCCCTCACAAGCTTCACCCACGCTCCACTCCTTGTGTCTTTCTTGGCTATCCGTTTGATCGTCGCAGTTACCTCTGCCTCGATATCAAGACCCACAAGATCATTCTATCCCGTCATGTCACCTTTGATGAATCTCACTTCCCCTTTGCATCTCCTACACCTCCTGTGTCTCAGTCAAAGTCAAAGTCTTCGTTCACTCACTTTCTTCTTCCCTAGAGCTCTCTCGGTGCTCATGTCTCTGCCCCTCCACCACCACCACCACCCCTACCACCAGACCATACACCCGCAGTGTCTCCGGTGTCTTCCGACCCTGTCAGATCTTCTCCATGAACACCACACATCACCTTGCCTTCAATTACCATCCATCATATCCGTCATCCCCTCCCCACGATGTGATGCCGCGGCCGCAACAAGATGATGCGGCCGCAGCCAATCAAAACCCTGTCACCCACCCTTCGCCCAACCTACTGTCGGCGGCCGTAGCATCATGCCGCGACCGCGGCCAATCAACTTGTTGCGGGCTTGCAGCGCCTACAGCCTTCCCCGCAGCCTCCACCCCCCCTGCATCCATCCTTCCCGACTCCCAATCCCCCCTGCCTCCACCCCGACATCCCTTTCCCCCATTCACACCTCCCACAAAACAGCCCTCCTCGACCCAAATTGGCAGGCGCCTATGCTCGACGAATACAGGGCCCTTACAAAGAATGGTACTTGGGTTCTTGTCCCTCGCCCTCCTGTCGCCACCCTTGTTGATACATCCAACAAGCTCAGTGCTCATTCTGGTCCTTTGGTTGATGATCCGACATTGTACAGGAGTCTCGCTGGTGCACTTCAGTATCTTACCTTCACGAGGCCTGATATCAGTTACGCCATTCAGCAGATCTGCTTGTTCATGCATGCACCCAGGGAACCCCACTTTCAGGCCTTGAAGCGGATAATTCGATACATCTGTGGCACCCTCGAGCTAGGCACCACGATCACTCCTTCCTCTAAGATTGATCTTGTTCCTTACACTGATGCGGATTGGGGTGGTTGTCCTGACATACGTCGCTCCACGTCTGGTTATTGTGTTTTCCTCAACGACACCCTTGTGTCGTGGTCAGCGAAGCGTCAGTCTGTCGTGTCTCGCTCCAGCGCTGAGGCGGAGTACAGAGGTGTTGCCAACGTTGTCTCTGAGTGGTCTTGGCTCCGCAATCTCCTTCTTGAGCTCCTTTGCCCTCTTCAGAAGGCCACTCTGGTCAACACTGACAATGTCTTCGCCGTCTATCTGGCTAGCAACCCAGTCCAGCATCAACGTACGAAGCACATTGAGCTCGATCTCCACTTCGTCCGGGACAAGGTTGCCATTGGACATGTCCGCGTTCTACATGTCCCATCCTCCTATCATTACGCTGATATATTCACCAAGGGTTTACCTCGACAGTTGTTCATTGATTTTCGGTCCAGTCTCACTGTACGGGACCCTCCAGTTTCGACTGCGGGGGTTTGATAGATTATAGAGGTCTTATGTTGTATAGTGGGCCCAACGGCCTAAAAGTCCAACACCTTTGTAACATATATATATGTTTATCAATGAATGGAAACCCTCGAGGAGAACATTTAGGGGTGTGCATATCCGGGTACCCGACACGAACCGGATAATCGTGTCGGGTACCAGAAACCGTTTAGGTCAAATTGCCCGAACCGTACACGAACCATCTTAACCCGGGTACCCGACATGGTTAAGCTATTCGGTTCCGTGTCGGATACCCGAGTACCCGCCACGAACCACTTCAAGCGTGGGAGGGAGAAACTTATCGTCGGCGTCTACATCTTTCCGACATCGTTCCAGAGAAATCATCGCCTGAGATGTCTTCAAATCCTCTCTTTCTCCTCTTGCTGCCGAACGCCGACGATCTGGAGGAGATCGGCTTCTCTGTAGCACCCATTGTTGAGATCTGAAGCACCCATTCTGTAGCAGCCATTGTCGAGATCGACTTCTCTGTAGCACCAACGGAGATCTGAAGCACATTGTCGAGATCTGGAGGAGCAAACAAGGGGTTTCCGTGTCCGGTGTCCTAAAGAGTGAAAGAGGAGGAAAGAAGGGCGAGAAGAAGGAGATTGCCGAACGTCGATGAACACTGTAACATTGCAAATCAGGCCCCAATCAAAGACAGGAAAACGGAGATCGACCTCTTTGTAAAATCAAACCTCTGGAAATCTCCTTCTTCTCGCCGCTCGCTCTTCGATCTAGAGGAGCTTCTTCTCACCGTTGCTGGTTCTTCGGAGTTCGGCCTGGAGGAACAAGGCGGCTGCCGGCTAGGGTAAAAAGAGACTGAATTAAATACGGAGTACTGAATACTGAAATTAAAAAAAAAAGCGAGTATACAGAGAAGAAAAAATGTTGCCAGACAGGTTCGAACTCGAATCAGATGTTAAACGCCCCAAACCCAGCGCTTTCCGCTACCAGTTGGACAAACGAAACATATTGATACTTTGGGAGTTCTTTCTTTACTAATATTATACCACACTATCTAATTTTTTTTTAAAAAAAAAAATAATCGGTTCGTGTCGGGTACCCGATAAGAGGATTATCCCGATCCGAACACAAACCATTTACAACGTGTTTTATCGGTTCGTGTCATTATCGTGTTGTATTTTTTCGGTTTCGGGTTTTTTCGTGTCGTGTTTTCGGTTTCGGGTTTTTCTGCACACCCCTAAGGACATTACAATCAATCTCGTGATCGCACAGTTACCATGCTGTAATTCTGTTTTTATTTTTTTGAAACCCTTGGTTATCGTTCGATAGTCATCAAAGTTATCCAACGAAAAATATGGTTACCAAAAATTATATGGTTACCAGTACCACTTGTTAAAAGTTCAAGTAAACCAAGTTCACAACCTGAAGTACAAACAAATTCAAACCAACCAAGGTCAAAGTCTTCAAACAAAACAAGTTCAATTGTTCAAACATTCAAAATGCTCATGCAAGTTCAAACAAAATAAGTTTAAAGTTTTCAAACATTCAAAATGTCTCAATGTCTCTACTGTTTCTAGTAGAAAAAGTAGAAAAGACCAACTTATGTCAAAATCAAAATACAAATATAAATTAAAAACATAAAAATAAAAACTTAAAACTTAAAGGTAATAATAATAAAACATTAAATAAAAAAATTAATATATATACTCGGTAACTATGATGTTCTGATTTCATTACCATTACCGATTTACCGTACCACCTTCACATGGTTACCACCACCACGATGGTTACCGCCATGTTGGTTACCACAAGTGTGGTTACCAACATACTCGGTTTGTGGTTGGTATGGTAATTTTCGTACCATTTGTCAGCCCTACCTGTTTCCGTATTCGCAACCAGAATCGCAACCGTCTAAACCATCCGAAACCGGAATCGTCGCCGCATCGACCAGCTTGCAGGCAAGTTGTCTACGCCACTGGAGGGTTCTGATTTTTTAGATGTTCTTACATATAAATTTATATACTTGTAATCCTAAATATATTTTTCTTTTTTTCTTTTGACTGGCGGCCCTCTTCGTAGGGCCTTTCAAGCCATTTTTTTGATGGCTTCAAGATCGCTTTGTCAATCTACTTCTAGCCTATTGTAAAAAAAACACATGAGATCGAATTGTAGTGCTAGCCAACGGTGCTACCGTGGTTGTGCTTGACTTGGTTCTTCGTCTGCTTTTTCGACATTGATAGTCTCCGCTTCGCCTAGGCTCCGTTGTTTATAATACGGGGACATGCCTATGTTACATGTAGTTCAATTTTCTAGTTAGTATTGTTGGCTTGTATTGTATCATAAGGGTTACTCCGTCTGTCGATCCATTGACCTCTCAAGAGACCGGGTACTGTGTTGCCTGATCTCTCGAATGTTTTTCTGTATAAAAAAAATTCACTCGGGCGGCAAGATTCAACGCTTAGAGCATCCGCACCGGGGAGCAAAATCACCCCATTTACTTGATCATTTGGTGGGGTCCTATTCATTTGCTCAAGCAAAATAATTTCGGAGCTCGCACCGGTCTTAAATTGCTTGAGCAATCAAATATTTACATTTGCTCCACCAATCACTTGAGCAAAATTTGCTCCATCGCTTGCATGAGCAAGTAGTAATATCTTGTCCTTCCTTTTTGCCTCATGTTTTGCTTTTATTTATATAAATGGGTTTTAGACTCGTCATTTGGTTGAGAAATGAGTGTGTGAAAATTTGTTTTGCTTGAGCAAAAATTGCTTAAAGCATTATTTGCTTTTGGACCCACCAATTGCTTGAGCAAATGCAATTTATGGGTGCAGATGCTCTTATGTGTGGAGGTGAAGCACAACAGGTTACGTGAGACCCCAATATAAAACTGGGTGGGTTGCTGCCTGCTTATATATGCTTCTATAATGCCCTTTTGAATTCCAAGAGGTATTAAGCTCGATCATCCCTAATAATGCTTCTTTAACGATTGAGATGACAAACTCTTCATGACTTATATATAGGGTGTCGTTCATGTCACCATCAATCAACTTCCTTCTTTTCTCTCTCCTTTTCGATTTTTGGGCACCAACTAAAGTGGATGCGAACATGTTTGCAAATTCCTTTTTTCTTCTTTCCCTCCTGCTTTAGCTGCTACCTTCCCTCCGGGTCAACCTTTTCATTTTGCAAAACTAGATCATAGGCTAGTTTTGCAATTGTCAAAATCCCAGTGTATTAGTATTATTGTTTGGTTTAGTTTTGCAAATGACCCTTGGTTAATTGGGTAGAGATATGTTGAGTGAGAGGAAGAGGTATACAATGTAAATAATTTGTTTAAAATACTAGAACAGGTACCGCGTCAATGTCATGACGCGATTTTAAAAATAAAGCTTTAATAAATAAATAATAAAGTTTTAATAATAAAATAAAATAATTAAATAAAATGTCAATGTAATATTTTTAATTAAACTTATATAAGAATAAACTCATGAAAGAATCATATACTCCGTAATAAGCTCGTTCAAGCTCGGTGTTATATTAGGGAATTAAAATTCTATCTATTCGATTTTTTTTATTATTCACACGCAGCCAAGCAGGAGAAGAACAGGCGAACCGCGAACGCGAATCCAGGCCCTCCTCTCCTCATCCGGCTCTCCAGTGGCTGCCGCCCGCCTTCGACCGTTCGACATCGACGCCGACCACCTTTGACCTCGGTTGTCCGCCTTCGACTGTTCGATATCGCCGTCCAACGTCTTCAATCAGAGATTCAGGATTCATGATTGATTAGGGTTGTTATCTGAGTCAAAGTTCGAGTTCGACTCATTCGAATTTTTTTTTTTTTGGAAGCAAGGTAAAATTTAGGAAAATCCGCCGACGACTGGACATCTTTACTAGCGCGTCCAACCGGACGAGAACATCAAGTTCTGGATCCTCAAAGCTATCATCGGCAACAAGCCGAGCTTGAACAATGTTTTGAGCTGGATGTGCAAATTTACGATATTGCCCTAGGGTTATAAAGCGCTTCATCCTCACTGCTTCAACCGCTTCTCCTTCTTCAAGCTTTAGCCGCTTCTCCCTCTTCTCTTTCCTAATCTCTCAGTCCTTTCTTCCTTCCCTCAGACTAAGTTGCTCTTTGCTTTTTAATTATTCCTTCAATCGCCGGCACGTAGAAGGGTCGAACTGCTCGCCGGAGAACTCCTGCAGCAACATCGTTCGTTCCTCCTCTAATCCGCTTTCGTCGTTGTTCGTGGTTAATTCCTTAATCCCTCCTTGTTCATCTTCCTTACTCCCTTCCTCTAGTCCTCTAGTACAGCGGCGCCGGCGAATTCAACCCGCTACTCCCTCTCGGCTCCTCGTGGTTCTTCATTCATCGCTGTTCGGCTTTCTCCTGCAGAACCACCAGGTTTGTCCTGCGCGAGTTCCTAGAACGGGCCACTGTAAATCTGAAACTTTTGCCTAGATTGAAATTGAAATTTTGCCTGGATTGATTTTTTTTTGCTATGTTGTTTATCTTCTTGTTCATCTTCCTGCGCGAGTTCTTCACTGTAAATATGAAAATTGTAGAATGAGCTACTAAAATTTGTAGAAGTATAACTTGAAATTTTGCCTAGATTGAAAAAATTTGCTACGTTGTTCCATCTTGTTGTTCATGTTCCTGCGGGAGTGCCTAGAACAAGGTATTGTAAATCTGAAAACAGTAAATCTAAAATTTACAATTAGGCATCGAGCTTGAACGAGCCTAAGCTTGTTCGTTCGGCTTGTTCGAGCCTAATCAAGCCGAGCTCGAGTTTCACCTTGGCTCGCAAGCCGAGCTTGAGTACCAAAAAAAGCTTGAATAATTTTTGGCCTTGAGCTCGGCTCGTTTTCGGTTCGAGCCAAGCTTGAACATGTCAAGCTCGGCTCATTCGGCTTAAATATCACCCCTAGGATTGATTAACCACTTGAGTTTCGATTCAAAGGTACATTTCCACTTTCTTATGTTAAAGTTTATGCATTATGAATTAGATTGTCAATTCAATTTGAAATACTTGAAAGTTAGAAGGTTAAATTTTCAAATTGAAGTGCAATTTTTTAATATGGATAGTTAGGGTTTGTGAGTTTTCAGCTGGTATATCGTCTTATTGTGGTGGTTTTGGTCTTGTTGGTTGCTACTGATAGTGTGAGTAGATTTGCGTAATAGGATTGGGAGATGAGTCCTTAATGATTCTCTGGTTTAGACCATTGAGAATGAAATTATCCTCAAACATTTTTAGAAAACAAAAACTCGCAAGATGAGATTACCCCCTTATCTTTCCAATGAGCTCGTTTGTAATATTGAATTGGTTCGTAGTATCGTTTGTAGTATTGAACTGATTCGTAGTATTGAATTGGTGTGTAGTAATGTATTTTTTTCGTCTTTTCTCATTATGTCCAATTCCTGGCTCCACCACTGCAAACAAGGTCTGGCTTTCTCTAATTGTTATTAAATTCTAATTACTGATTCCAAATTTCCAATCCAATTTTCTAGATTCATACCTTGCATGTTCGGTCATCTGTAGTGTGTTAGCAATATAAGTTGCGTTTGACGACTTTTCTGCTTGTTAATATTTATTACTTCTGATTTTAATGATGCTAATAGACTTAAAATTTATTGTCAGCAATCTTATTCTCTCCATCGAATCTCAAAATTGTTCTTTTCCTCCCCTATCAGATTTTGATGATTAATTGAGCTATGGTGGGTTACATTTGCAGGTAATTTGGGAGCAACAATGTCATCATTTAGAAATGCTATTCCCAGGAGGGCACACAAGGAGCGATCTCAGCCGTGAGTCCCAAAATCCATCTGAGTGCATTCTTACTCTGGCCTTCGGCTGATTTTTCTGTGTTTATTTAAAATCACATGTACTTGAATATTTAGCTGTGTATTATGAAATGAAAAGCCATTGTGATTGCAAAATGCTAGAATAAGTGGGACAGATAATGCAACATTACTAATGTTAATCAACTACACAATGCAAATGCAAGCACTGCCAGTATGGCTGGATTCTCTCACCTGTTTAATCTTATATCATGAAACTAGGTTCAGGTGGGGGGCTTTGTTTATTTCTAAAGCGGGGATATAAATTGAGTATTCTGAAATGGAATTGAAGTTTTACATAATTTCTGGTATATCAGGGATTCTAGAAAAAAATTTGGGCTCCTTGAGAAGCATAAGGACTATGTCCAGCGTGCCAAAGCATTCCACCAAAAGGAGGAGACTCTTCGTGTAAGTTTCATTAAATCATTTTATACTTGCAATGGAATGACTACATATTTGCTTGCTTATTTTATTGTGGTCAAGGAAGGCCTAATTAACTTACTGCCAACAAGCTCAAAATTTAGGTCATGTTTCGACATCATATTGAGCAATTTTGAGTTATAAATAACTTATCAACATGTGAATGACTTACAAGTGACCTTATTAGCCACTCAAGAGTAATTTATATTCAAAAAGTAACTTTTAACCATGATTACATACAGTTAGATTCTTGATGAAGACGAACCACTGATGCATGAATTATATTGGGATTCTGCGAAGCATTCTTGTTTTCTTTGCTTGCTCTTATTCCTTCTATGTAATTTTCATCTTTCTTTCAGTGACATGTGCTTTTCTTTGGTACATCTACAGAAACTCAGGGAAAAAGCAGCTTTCAAAAATCCAGATGAATTTTATTTCAAGATGATTAAGACAAAAACGGTTAATGGAGTCCATAAACCTGAGTAATGTCTCCCTTGTTTTCTTCTTTTAATTTTCTAATCTACATGATATGATCGATTTGTTAATCCATTTCTGTAACAACAGGAGTGAAGCAAATAAATACACACCAGAGGAACTCTTGCTTATGAAAACACAAGACATGGGATATATCCTCCAAAAGTTACAAAGTGAAAAGAAGGTAATTAGTACTTGCTGGTTCGACCTCGTGATGCTTGCTGAGTGGAATTTGCTCAAAGGAAGCTTCTGAGTAACAATAATATTCCATGTGCTGCAGAAACTTGAAAAACTCAAAGCTTCATTGCATTCTGTGGACGGTCATCCGTCTGAAGGACATTTTTACTTTGCTGAGGACAGGTTTGAGTTTCCTAACACGTGGATTTTCATTTATATGTTATTTATGCTTCTATGATATTATTATGCAGTAATATTAGTATGTATTGCAACATGTTTTCTTCTATGCCTGATGTCCCTTCTTGATCACAGTTACTCATCCTTTTTTGTGTGCCATTATTTTTCTTTGCGATGGAAGTTTAGTTTGTCCCACCAGTTGATATGGCAGAAGATTTAGGGACGTAGATGGTTTCATCACCTGATGAAAAGTAACAGGCTTTGGCAAAGGGACTTAGGGGGCATTTGTTAAGAGTATATAGATATCAGGCATGGGTATGGATATCGCACATGCCATATCTTGTGTTTGGTATATTAGTATATGGCCATATGGGTATCAAGTTGATATCTCCATATACTGACTTTGTTAATTTTTTACCCTTTTGATAAATTTATTTTTGGGGGTATTTAGCCTTTCTCCAAACTCCTCGTCAACTCTTCTCTGTCGCTGATTCTTGTGATTTGGTGTTTTTATTTGGTTAATTTCTAGCATACTTAGTAACATCCTTTAATTTGTCCACGTAAATCAGTGCATTGGCCAGTATTTTTAAGGTCAAACACTCACGAGAGATCTAAATCAGTCCACAGGTTAAACTCATTTGCGAATATGATATGAAATACAATAAACTCCTTAATAGAATCCTTGACTCATGGAACAACATCCATTCATGATTGCCTGATAATCAACAATTGCTTGATGGAATCTATTTATTAAATTCTATTCATTTGGCCTATACTTTACTCATCTTTGGATGCAATAGTTTTTGACATGTCATACCTTTTTTCTTTTCTGTACATTAAAAATATCTTGAATAACTGAAGTACTGATTAACATTTTGTTACAAAGTTGCAGTTAAGTTTTGATATGTAATTCTTATTTATAAAGGATTTCGGATATTGAATTTATTGATATAACAAGGCTTACTTGCCTCTCTCTGGCTCTTTTTTAATGAAAATCTTTTTTTACAGAGTAGTTTGGATTAATTATTTTGTGCTTCGAATCTTACTTCCATTCCATATCATTGTTTGGTCCATCTCTTTCATATGTTCTTTGTTATTATATATCCGACCCTAGTATTCTCATAGTGCCGTAGGAGGTAGAGGAGTAGGATTTTGATAGTTGTTATCAATGTGATTAGCAGTGGTTTAGATGTGGAAAGAAATATTTGGGGTTTTGAATATGCGTGACCAATTAGAGTTTTTCCCTAGTCCATGTGTTTTGATGTTTGCAATTTATACCGGTATGATCTATTTTTATAAGAGTAGGGATGCTGGTTATCCTATCAAAAATTAAGGGTGTACATCAAATCAAGGAAATGATTATGATGGCTGTAGATGATAGTGATGCTGACAATGCTGTTTGCTTTTAGTTTGCGAAAATGATTTGATTGATATAGTGATATGAATACTAGAAAGTAACCAGCAGATCACAACTAAAATCAACAGTCCTTATTTTCACATCTTTTGCGCTACTTTACTGCCAAACTTTCTATCAAGCTAAGAGGAATTCATGTTGCTTATGTTTGGTGTTATCTTTGCAGTCTACAAATTTGCCGTTTTGATTAGTTTTCAAAGTTCTTGCATTTGGTAGTACATATTCAGGAGCATAGTAATTATTTTAATGCATCCTCTGTTTTCAGTGATGAGGCTGAAGAAATCCGATCAAGATCAATGAAAAATGCAGAGTCTGATGTGCAGATAAATGTACCTCGTAAAATCAAAAGGTGAGTTAATATTGTCAATAATGCATTATCACGTTTGCGCTTTTCAGTTTCAATTCATCATTTTTTTGTTGCGTCAGTGAGTTTGGATTTTCCATATATGGTCTGATCATTTTTTTTTACAAAAAAAATATACAAAGAAGTGAAAGAATTATTAAACTTAAACAGATTTATAAAAATGGAAAAATAAAATTTGAATATATGGCCAAATGCAATTTGCAGTCACATCCATGATGAGGGGCCAATGGGAAAATTTTGTTGACTGCAATGCTTCTGAAATGACTTTTGAATGTGGGCTGGTGAGGATTTGCTGGATGAATTTTGATAGATATTAGTTTCTATTTAATGCTTAAACCGTGATCTATTTGGTGATGAACCATGCCTAGGACCTTTATTTTGAAAAATAACTAAAGTATTCAGTCTCATCCCACTAATATTCCAAGAATAAATGAGTAGTTTGTCGATTCCCTATACGAGTAAAGATTGTTGTAGAACTTTCCATAGGCCACTGCCAACTAAATATTGTAGCCATAGTACCAGATCCCTCATGGCTAGGTCTAGCCGTCTAGGTGGTCTAGGCAGGAGTCTAGGTATTGGGCCAGGTGGTTGCCTAAGTGGGCTAGGCGGCTAGGAGATTAGGGGTTTTAAAATATCCATTATCATTTCTCTCCTCAGTCCTCACTCTCGAACCCAAGCCTGGCACTACCCCTAAATTAGTAAATTAGCAATTGATTCCTAAATTTTTTCATTATTTGTTGATTTGCTCGATTAGGTATCACCATGTCCCATTTATCAAGTGAAAATGCTTCATCAAAGGCTAATTTAGAACACTGCATGCATGATTTTGAGTTTATTTTCCTTCAGAGGTTACCAAGGACCATGACTTTGAGTTTATGGATGATATCATGAATTATTTTTAGTCTGTATAATATGGATTGTGGACATGTGCAAAGGGTTGAATTGAAACAATCAAGATTGCTCTAGGTTGAAATACAAAGAAATGATCAAGATTGTTCTAATTCCACCTAGGCTCCTGCCTAATGCCTTTTAGAACACTGCCATAAGTTACTAACCAAACCTACCTTCATTATGCCCATTCTCTTTTACCCTTTACCTTTTCTTTCTAATCCTTTACATTGTTTATCTCGACGTGTTTCTAATACGTCTTTTCCTAATCTTTTTTGGAGACATGTATATACATGTATATTTACTGATCGCACGGGGACTTACTGAGATTTTAACATTTTGTTCACAGGAAAACAGATGCTTCATACAGAGAACTTGAGGAAAGAACAAAAAAAGTGAACGCATTGGAAAGTATCTACATGGAGATGGCCCTGAAGAAGGAATTACAGGTACTAGCATCTTATTCAATTATCTGTATTTGGGGGCTTTGTTGACTTAGTGTCTTGGGCATTGTTTCTACTTTCTATGGGTGGCCAAAGTTTCTTCACTGACCAACAAGTTCATTTAGGGCATGTGGTAAATCTGACTATACTGTTTATTACTCCTTGTATTTCAAAATTGAAGTCACTTTCTATTCCGCACATTTTTTGAAAGAGGATATAATTTCTTACCTATTACAAGTATGAAATTATATAAAAAATTAATTAAAAAAAAAGTTAACGTTTTGTAGAGTTTTTAGTTTCTTAAAAAAGCCTCTCAAAAAGTCAAACGACGTGAATTATGAGATGGAGGGAGTGATTGTTTTACTGTTCAGTAATCCATTGTTATGGTTATCAATCAACCAAAAACTTGAGTAGATATTGTTTCAGCTGTGGTTATTTGGTTACCAAATCCAAAAAAATTTAGATAGTTAATTCTCTTGGTTCAGCTTTCTGTTGCAGTTTTAGTTGGACAGTTGTTATTGTCTCCTTTGAATTTGTGAAAATTGATGCCAATATTCATTCTGGTCTAAATGCAGAAGAAGGGCAAGAAACGCAAGCTTCGGGAAGACGAGCTTGACTGCCCAACCTCCATGCCAGTCTACAAGTGGCGTGCTGAGAGGAAGAGATGAATGAAGCTCATCGCATCCCCTTGTTCTCCATGAAGTTCAAGAATTACTTGTGAGTTGTGGCTTGTAGGTTCAGGTGCTGTTCCATTGGAAGCCCCCCCTTTTTTTTTTGGAATATATGTCCAAGACTCAACACCTCCATAATGATTGATAGTTTTACCATATTTTAGCTGAATTCAGGTGTGCGTGTTTGGTCTGTGTATGTGATACTAGATTGACATTGCATCAATTTTTGTAGTAATTTAGTTAGTGCACTGGGAATCAATTGATCCGGCTGCCCTTCATAATACTCAAAAAGCTTTTGTTACATACAAATACTAAATATAAAGAAGTGAGGTCTCTCACCTTACGTCATTAGAAGGCGCCTTCAAGTAATAATCAAATATTCAGTCTTCTTCACATGAAGGCAAATCTAACAACGCAATGCATATTCAGTCTTCTTCACATGAAGGCGCCTTTAAGTATCATATTTTAAAAAAAATTGTTTAAAAAGTTAATATTTATATAGTTTTTAGCTCTTTAAAAAACGTGTTAAAAAAGTCAAACTATTTGCTTAGAGTTAGGTACGTAGTACTCCCTGTTCTAAAATATACTTGACGGATCTTTTTGCTTAGAGTTAGGTACGTAGTACTCCCTGTTCTAAAATATTTAAGAAATATTTAAATTACTTGACGGATCTTTTTGAGGTCAATATTAGTGATCACTGAATTTCTCATTGTATAAAATATTGTTATTTTTGTAATATTTTCTTAAAACTTTAACTCCCGTATTAATTATTTATTTTAAAAAATTAATATTTGGCAAAGTACTCTAGAAGACTATGACTTAAATTAAATCCGTTGGAAGTCACTATCTCTATTTCACAACAGATATATGTATGGCAATGGCAATGGCAATGGCAATGGGTGCACCCCAATTAACAAAACCCCACACTTAATTCGTTTCTTTGAAAGAAATAAAAATGGTGACTCCCGGGAAGCACCTGATGTCCACCGTCCTCTGCCTACTGATCTCAACCGCCGTGGCGGCAGCCGCCGTGAAGGAGCGGTGCAACCCAGAGGACAAGAAAGTGCTGCTGAGCATCAAGGCATCCTTCAACAACGCCTACCAGTTCGCTTCGTGGTTCCCTGACAGGGACTGCTGCACCGACTGGTACATGGTCGAGTGCGACACCACCACCAACCGCATCATCTCCCTCACCGTCTTCGCAGACTCCAACACCACCGGCACCCTCCCTCCCGCCATCGGAGACCTCCCTTACCTCCAAGACCTCACCTTCCGCAAGCTCCCCAACCTCACCGGCACCATCCCCTCCACCGTCGCCAACCTCCAATACCTGACCATGGCTAGGTTCGACAATAACCAGCTCTCCGGCCCAATCCCTCCCTTCTTCCAGCGGATGAACAGCCTTTACACCCTCGACCTCTCCTTCAACCGCTTCTCCGGGTCCATCCCACCGGAGCTGTCCCTCGCCACCAGCCTCATCTCCCTCGACCTCAGCCGCAACCTCCTCACCGGCCCCATCCCTGACAGCTTTGGCTACTTCAAGATCGGTGGTAAATCACCCGTATGTTTCTCATCTCCATATATCCTTTCTGCTTTTAGTCCAAAAAAACTGATTCAAAAGAAGCTGCTCATAGGGATCGACTCGATAAACTGTGCACGTTTTTAAGCTCGATCAGTTTGCTCGATTTAAACTCAAATAGCTGGAATTTCATAAAAATTTCCTTTAACTTATTATATTTTGAGATACTCGGAAAATATTCAATTCAAATTTAGACTCGGGTTGAGCTCGGTTCGTTCGACCCCTAGCAACTCACATTTAACAATGGTGTGGCAGGAAATCTACGGAACGGCATTCTACCTGGTGCTATCGCACAACCAGCTGTCAGGTGCGATACCGAAGTCACTGGGAAAGCTAAACCTAGGGCGGTTCGACGTGAGCTACAACCGGCTGTGTGGGCCCATCCCGAACGTCGGCAACCTCACAAGCTTTGACCAGTCTGTGTATTCTCACAACAAATGTCTTTGTGGGGCTCCCTTGCCACTGTCCTGCAATTCTACTTCTAATTAATTCCTACTGTATTTGCTACCTACACATCCTGACATACGTCAGGGTGCTGCGCAGGCCATCGCTTCACTACAATAATAACTCATGATTTATGGATCACGTGCGTTATATATTTTATGTATGCATAAATACAAAAGTTTGTATAGGGGTGTGTATCGGCTAAAACCGAGTCGAACCGGGCCGAACCGAAATCGAAAATCTTAAAATTTTAAAACCGAAAGCCGAACCGAAAGCATTAGGTTCGGTTCGGTTATTTGCCGGTTCGGTTTGTGTTCGGTTCGGTTTTAACATAGCTGAACCGAATTTCCATAAAAAAAATTCTTTTAAAAAAATTCGATTTGACACAAACCGAACAAAAAATAAATAAATATATTAGTATATATATGTGTGTATACACTGTATATATTAATATATGTGTATATATACACACTACACTCTAACACACACAAAAATATGTGTTAGTGTATATATACACTGTGTAGTTAGTGTGTGTGTGTATATATGTATATATACATATATATATACATATATATATACATATATATATATATATATATATATATATATATATGTGTATGTATATATATATGTGTATGTATATATATATGTATATATATGTGTATATATATATATATATACATATATATATATACATATATATATATTTATACACTTTATATATGTGTATATATAAAGTATACAAATATATGTATATAATTTATGTAGTGTATAAAAAGTAATATATATATATTGGAATATTTTAAAAAAAATCGGTTTAACACAAACCGAACCGGAACCGAACACAAACCGAACCAAAACCAAAAAATGAAAATTCTCGAACCGAAAACCGAACCGAAAAACTTCGGTTCGGTACGATTCGGTTTGGTTTGTGTTGGTTTGGTCCAAAAATTCGGTTTGGACCGAACCATGCACACCCCTACAGTTTGTATATTGTGTAAGTAGATAGGATAAGAATAATTGTGAAAGAAAACCTTTAAAAAAAAAAGAGTGAACCCCATAATATAATTTAAAAATGGTTAATTTTTTTTAATAAGGTAATAATTCGAAGGTCAGACATGTCTGACTCATCGAGAGGCCGATAAAGTCGGCGGACGGCGAACCGTCAAAAATACAACCTAACAAATCAAAACATAAAATAATACAAAACGGTGCAAACTCAGGCATACACACTCTGCAAAAGACGAAACCTAGCAGACCTAAACCATACTGGATGAGGCGAAGACGACGGACGAAGCCAAGCTCCACACTGAAGCAGAACCGTAGGGCAGTGATACATCAAAATCCGATCATCATGTGGGCAGTGAAGACGAAACTCCAGGGAAGCAGTCAACCCAAATAGTGGAGACGCCACAAAACACACTACCAAGACCTCAACCTATCCCGACTTCGACAGCCAAAACCAAATCCACGGAGAAGAGCGCCAAATCACGCAACCGTAAAGCTGCAAACCGCCTGAGAAAAGAGCACCAGAAACCGGTGAAAAAATATATAATTATTAAATATTTTCAAATTATCTATTTAGATCTACGTCTGCTATTTAAATATGATTAAATCAGAAAAACCGATGAAAAAATATATAGTTATTAAATATTTTCAAATTATCTATTTAGATCTATGTCTGCTATTTAAATATTTTTTTTATTAGGAAAAAATTCGAGGTCAGACGTACCTGAACCTCGATGGCCGACAAGTCGGCAGACGGATAACCATCTAATTAAGCAAACATACAAAAAATACAAGGTTGGTACAAAATACAGGTGAGAACTCTACAACAACGAAACTAAATACAACTAAACCGAAACAAGATGAGGACGTAGACGAAGGACGAAGCCAAACACTACCCCGAAGTAGCACCGTAGGCCAGCGGCACATCAGGAGTCACAATTGGGCAGTGCAGACGAACCTCCAAGGAAACATTATTCCGGAGAAAGGACACGCCTCGATACAAACAGCCACGACCCCAACCTATCCCGACTCCGACTGCCAGAACCCCATCAAACGGAGAAGAAAATCCAGTCGCGCCAAACGTAGAGTCACACAACGCCTGAACCATAAGCACCTTAAACCCAAGAGGGATTTTCGCAACCCCCACTTGGAAACCCAAGCGGAATTTTAATTAAGCCATTTCAGATGGTTTTAATTAATTTTATATACATATCCAAAACTTATATATATATATGGACGCGCTTCGGTGAAAACCAAAATTGCGGTAGAAACCCGTGAGGGCCGGCTTTTTAGCTCGGTTCACTTGCTTTATAGCTCGGTTATAAATAGAACCGATCTATAAAGTCATAAATTTTAGCCCGGTTTTGAATAAAACCGAGCTATAAAGTCACTATGTAATTTTAAAATATTAGCTTTTTAGCACGATTTTTCGGTTTGACCGAACTATAAAGTCATGTGTTATTTTAAAACTGGAGTTTTTAGCACGACTTTTAGGTTGAACCGAGTTGTAAAGTCACCGTGTGATTGAGGTTTTTAGCGCGGGTTTTAAAAAAAACGAGATATAAAGTAGTCCTCATGAGTTTTTACCACAATTTGAGGTTTTCACCGGAGTCAATCCATATATATATATATATATATATAACGATTACCACATCGAATTAATCTAAATATATACATATTTATAAATAGAGAAATCCGAACAAAGTTTTATAATATATATATATATATATATATATATATATATATATATATATATATATTTTACGGAAATTTCGCCTGGTACCCCTGAGATATTGCGTATTTCGCCTCCACCACCACCTCCGGCGAGTCGAGCAGCGCCTCCACCACCCCTAGCGGTGCCTCCTTGGTTGTCGCCGATTCAAGGACGGGCTCTCCTAATCCCTCTCCTCTCCTCCAGGTCGAGCGTCGAACAACTTCTCCAAATTCCTCCATTTTTTTTCTTTCGTTCCTCTGTGTCCTCGAGGTTGTGGGTCGCTCGCCTTCTCCACCTCTTCTTCCGGCGGCCGCGAGCTCTCGTCGCTGGCGATTCGTGCTTCTCCAGACGACCTCTTCTCTCCTCTCGTTTTTTGTTCATGACTTCCCTTCCCTCCTAACGTGATAGAACAAATTAACGGAGCATCGCTCCACACTGTTAATTTTAACACCCCAAGGGCACGAGGCGAAATACACCCATAACTCAGGGGTACCAGGCGAATTTTGTTAATCTTTGGTACACCACGCGAAATACGCAATACCTCAGGGGTACCAGACAAAATTTCCGTTTTTTTTTTATTATTGTTTTTTGTTTTAATTAGGTTTTCATGTTTCGGGCCAGTGTGAAGCTTGGCTTCAGTGTGGAGCTTGACTTCGTCCTTCGTGTTGCACCGTTTTGTATTGTTTTATATTTTGATTTGTTAGGTTGAATGTTTGACGGTTCGCCGTTTGCCGACTTTGTCGGCCTCTCGATGAGTCAGACATTTCTGACATTCGAATTATTACCTTATTAAAAAAAATTTAACCATTTTTAAATTATATTATGAGGTTCACTCATTTTTATTTTTTTAAGGTTTTCTTAATTTCACAATTATTCTTATCCTATCTACTTGAGGATACACTATACAAACTTTTGGGTATTTATGCATACATAAAATATATAAACGCACGTGATCCATAAATCATGACTTCGTATTATTGTAGTGAAGCGATCAAGCGATGGCCCGCGCAGCACCCTGACGTATGTCAGTATGTGTAGGTTTTCATTTTTTTTACAGTATTATATACATATTTATAAATACAAGGTCTACTATTTAAATATGATTAAATCTTACCCGATTCAAAAATCCGAATCGAATCTAGCCTCACCCAAAATCCAAACCTGATCCATGCTGATGCGGGACCATCCAAGACACCTTCGTACACATCTATAATTGGGGATGGATCAGTGACGGATTCACGGGGGGCTCGAGGTGGCTGAACCCCCCCCAAAAAAAAGAGGTATGTGTATTTTTTATATATCTACTTGTTTGTAATATATTTTAGTTAAGTAGGGAAGTATTATAAAGATGATTTGGCTCAGTGGTTAGGACACGGAAGGAAGTTAATGCGGGGCAACCATCCCCAGTTCGAATCCCATTATCCCACACACGAATTGAAACAACAGTAAACTCGCTCACACCCATAGAGCGAAAGCCAACAGTGAAACCCCATGTCCCCGAGCCGGCCGCCGCCGCCAGCTACACCTCCGGCCGACTCTCCACCGCCGCACTGCGCACCACCGCAAGTCCGCAACACCCACAGAGCGAAAGCCAACAGTGAAACCCCATGTCCCCGAGCCGGCCGCCGCCGCCAGCTACACCTCCGGCCGACTCTCCACCGCCACACTGCGCACCACCGCAAGTCCGCAACCCATCCCTCTTTTGGTATGTTGTATCCCGCAGTCCACAAAGACAAAGTGGTTCAATCTTCACTGTTCATAAATTTTTAGTCAGTTTTCTTCCTTTTCCTTTTAATTTGATTGTTTTTAAGTTCAATTGGTTTAGTTTAAAATCAATTTAGATTATAATATGTAGATTTGAGAAATTTGGGGGAAATTTCAATTAGGGGTTGTGATTTGTGAGAAATAAATTGGTGGTTTGTGGTTGTAGTGAGAAATAAATTTGTGAATTTGTTGTTTGTGATTTGGAATTGTGGTTTGTGATTGTGGTGGTGCTAATGAATTTATGAATTTGTGGTTTGTGATTTGAAATATGGTATGTGGATTAATTGAGATGAGATTCAATTTATATTAGAATTTGTGGATTTGAGAATCAATTTGGGGGAAATTTCAATTAGGGTTTGTGATTTGTGAGAAATAAATTTGTGGTTTGTGATTTGAAATTAAATTGTGGTTTGTGGTTGCGGTGAGAAATAAATTTGTGGATTTGTTGCGTGCAATTTGGAATTGTGGTTGTGGTAAATGAATTTTTGAAATCGTGGTTTGTGGATTAGTTGAAATGAGAATCATCAATTTAGATTAGAATTTGTGGATTTGAGAACCAATTTTGGTAAATAATTACGGTTTGTGATTTTGCTAATAAATTTGTGTATTTATGTAGCAATTTGGGGTAAATTTGTGGATTTGAGAATCAAATTGCATTGTGGATAGGGAGTAGGGAGTTTTAAGTTAAATTTTATATATTGATAGACTTGGTTTGAATGATTTGTTTGATTTGGAAAATAACATTAGTTATAATGACTTATTTGATTCATATGGACAAAAATCTTGTTTAATGAGTAGCGTCGATCCTATCTCCCTTTGTATTTTTCAGCCCCCCTTTGATAAAAATCTTGGATCCGCCACTGGGAGGGACCTATGATTCGAGGTCGTGAGAATGATGTCATCCTCAAGAGAAAGAAGGCCCCTCCATGGGAGAAGACCCAAAGGTGCAAGCTTGATGATTGTTCGTTTTTAGATTCGTTCAGCCGTTTGACAGCTTTTTGACGTCTCAGTAAAATGAGTCGTACGGATTCAATATTAATCGGATTGGATCGTGCTATACCTTGTCGGAACGAGGACGAATAGGTCTACAACTTTGATGTTGAAGGTTTTTCCAGATTCAACCCAGAGTTTGGCCGAAAATCGCATTCTTTGATGTTGTCACTGTTTTAGACGGGAATTCATTTTAAGTGTTGGAACTATCTTTGTTGCTATTTTTAGAGACCTTCTTTATTTAAGTTATTTTAGGTAATTTAGGGATTTATTTTAATTTCCATTACATTTATTATTTTTTATTAAAATCAGCCCTACGGTTTTCTATATTAGAACGGTTGATTCCTCCATTAATGTAAATCAGACGCCTCTTTTCAGGAATTAAATTTCCTTTGTGTGAAACACAATGAGAGAAAGTCGATCGATTCGTAGCGTGACTCGTCGATTGCAACATTGGTAATTGATCTTGCTTTGTCTGCTTTGAGTTCATCAACCTCGCGAGAGCTTGGTGATTCTGGTAATCACAAGTCCCCTCCTTGTACCTCCAAGTTGTCCGCTTGGTTGTGTAAGGTTGTAGAGACGGGCTTTATAGTCGTTGGTATTTGGTTCCTACCCTCTTAGGAGGTCTGGAGTCTTTGCCTCGTTCTATTTTAGTTCGATTCGGTCCTTATCGGTCGTGTTTGTTTTCAATTTTGAGTCTTTATTCTTGTTCATCGAGTCTTTTCTTCTGTTCTTGTTATTTCTAGTTTGATTGTCGAAGATCGGGCCATCCTACGGCTAACCACGTATCACATGCAACAACAACAAAAATCGAATCGCTAGTATCCTACTACACCTGAAAAACTTGAAAACACTTTACAATCTAATCGTAATGGACTAGGATCCTTCCCTAATGAGATGTTTCCTAATATTGTCTTAGTAAACGAATCTTAGTCCTTGATTCAAATCAACAATTAAGATTAATAATTAAAATTAATAAATAATTAAATCTTATCGCAATCTTCTTCCTTGAATCCAATCTCATCTGTGGAACAAATTAGTGTTTTAAATTGAATTCCTAAACAAACTCAAAACTCAATGCCATATCATAGCTAGTCTTGGTAAATTCACTTGACAAAACTTGGTAATTAGGATAGGGACGATGCACAAGTTATTAATTAGATAATAGTCAATCGGTAACTGCATTCTCAAGAACAAGTTGACCATTTTGGAAGAGAGGTCTAAGAGATGGCATAGGCAACACCAAACGCTAGTGGTGGATCGCCAACGGCCCAACGCCGTCACCAAGGTTCGAGCTAGATCGAGAGGAGCCTACACCGAAGGTGCATCACCACCCAAACAGAGACCTAAGTTGGCATTGAATTATATTGATGGACAGATTGGAGTGAAATTGAATTTGGGATAAGGATAAGGATTAATAATTTAATTATTAATTAATCATAGGGATTTATTCTTGGCCAATGGCCATTGATTGAATTTAAGAGCTAAGGGATGAGATCAACAAGATCTGGATGAGTGATAAGCGCATTACCTCGCAAAGGGTGACTAAGGTGTGCAACTTTATCTGTCACTCTATTACGGTGCGAAGCATATGAGAAATATTTACTTAAGAAAATTGTTGACACTGCGTGAGAATACCCCTTATTAAAAGTTCAATCTCCCACGAGCATTTTCCTTTTTTGTTGAGAATGTTAATGATAATTTGTGAATCACCTTTCACCTCCAGTTTCTTGATTCTAAGTTCCAAGACTTTCATTATGCCACATCTCGAAGAGCAACAACTTCGGTCATAGTAGCTGTTTTTACACCATATGAGTTGTAACCTATTGAGACGGAAAACCCAACCAATCTCCGATGATGAAGCCAATATGGCTATTCTCTCTAGGGATGGCTGAACCATAAAAATTTAATTTCAATTTATCGATGGAAGGTTTTTTCCACTTAACTTTATTTACTTTGGTACTTTTTTTCCTTACTCTGTCCATTTTAGACTCTTCGTCATCTTCTTCAAAGGCCATCGCCTTGCTTCAATTTTCTTTATTAAATAGGATGAACCTTGGGATTTCTGTTTGACTTGGGATAGCTTGATCTCTAAATCTGACTTGGTTCCTGAAGAACCAAGTTTCCCACCATTTAGTAACCAAATCTCTCTTTTCCTCATAGTCTAACTTTTTCCCAAGCAAAACCAGAATTTTTGACAGGTTTCTGGTGGTCGGAAGGATATTTTGTAGAATTTGTTGTACTTTAGGTATACAAAGGGACGTCGCATGTTTTCTGAGAAGGTACTCGAGAAAGATATGGGCATCGTCTTTATATTGACTATCACAGAGAATGCAAGAAGTGGGAACTGAGGCTCCAAAGTTTTTAATCTTTGAAGAACAATGAACATGCCAAAGCCAATCATTTGGATAAGCATGTACCTGATATGGGTTTGTGATTAATCTCATCGCACTAGTTGTGGTGAATCAACCATTCTTATCCGGCCACCAGTATAGTCTATCCGGCATATTCGACACCGGCAACGGAATCTCTAAGATATCCTTAACCATGCAGGTCCCTGATCACAAACGAGGCTGAGTTTCTCCACCCACCATTGAACCCCTAGTATGTAGTCGCTTACTTTTTTTTGTTAAATTTATAGAGTCCGGGAGGTGCAATTTTTCACTTAAAGGTCTTGTATCTACCCAGTTATCGGTCCAAAACTTAATGGATTGACCATCACCAACCGACCAGCTCAGTCCTGAATCCTGATTTTAACTTAGGGATAAGTTGACATAGATGCCTCCATTGCCAAGACATGTTTCCTCTTTTTCTGTATCTCATAAGTTCTTCTTCTTTCAAATATTTTTGTCTAATAACCTTAACCCACATGTAGAAGGGTTCAACTAAAATTTTCCATAAAAATTTAAGTTGAAGTGTTTCGTTCATATCTTTTGTTTTCCTAATGCCAAAGTCTCCTTTAGTTTTTGGTTTACATATCCTGTCCCAACTAGTGGCAGCCACAGGGGGGGCGCCCCACCCTCCGGCAACGGAACTTCATAGTATTTTAAAAAAAAATTAAACAAAAAAAGGTAAAAAACTAAAAAATGTGAAAAAGAACACAAAAGGTCATGAATTCAAATCTCATTCCTCCCTTTTTTGCACTACTTTTTATCCCTACCAAAATTTTCCTATTAATTATTTCTTTCAAAAATTGTGATTAATTATTTCTTTCAAAAATTGTGATTGGCTCATAAAACTACTTTTAAGGAGAAGCCGTCACGTGTCTCAGACGACTTCTCCTTTATTTTATATATATATATATATATATATATATATATATATATATATATTTGTGTGTGTGTGTGAGATAGATTTATATATTCTTTATTTCTTTTAATTTAAATAAATTTTATATTAACGCACATTCTAAAATATATTAATATATTAAAATCAAATAACTTCTTTAGAAAAAAAATTGTGTCGTGTGAATAATATAATTCTAAGAAAAAATTTTATACCTCTAAACAATTTGATATTTTTATATAAATATAATATAAACTTTAGACAACTTATTATTTTCACTTTATGAAGTTTTCATATCTCATGCAATAGATACTATTATACATATTCGCTCATAAATAATATTATATATATTTTTAAATTGAGTGAAAAGAAAGTTGATAGAATATATAGGTAGATAAAAAAAAAATTTGGGACCATATACATAGATTGTATCAAATAATATTATGTAAAAAAAGATATAAAATAAATGGACGAATAAAAATTATGGAGAGAATATCAAATTGGGGCAAAATTTGTCTTATTCATATATAGATATATTGATTAAATAGAGTTAGAATGAAATTTTATCATATCCATATATTCATTAATTAGATTGGGTCTAATTTTATCTTATGCATATATAAATATATTAATTAAATAGAGTTAAAATAAAATTTTATCCAAAAATATATCTATATCTAATCAAATTGGGTCTAATTTTATATTATACATATATTAATTATTTCTTTCAAAATATTTTAAAAAATGTGATTGGTTCATACAACCACTTTTTAAGGAGAATGTGTCATATGTCTCATCCGACTTTCTCCTATGTTATATATAAAATAGATAATAGATTTAGAATACTTTGATGATGTGTCAACATCTATATCATATATATTATAGAAAAATCGTTATATTATAAGATTATATAAGATAGAGTAGATATTCCTTGGTTAATTAAATGCAGATATTTTCAACACAAAAACAGATATAAATACTTATGGATATATATATTTAAAAAAAAAAAAAAGAATTCAACATTATCATTTATCATAATCAGAAAACTTTTCTTGGATACACCGAATTGAAATCAGGAAGATATAATGATTTGGAATTGGAGGCTATGTATTAATAATTAATTAAGTTAGGGATTTAAAGCGCCAAAACTCCGCCCAATACCTATAAAAATACTTGCTTAATTAGTTGAATTGTCACGTACTCGATCTCGTATTCGAGTTCGTTTTAGATTCCGATCAGAAACATGTATTCCGATCAACGGCAAAGAAAAGAAGGCGAGGGAGATGAGAGTGAAGGGATTGAAGCGCTACTCATGTTGTCGAATCAGAACCAATGGAAGATCACCAAGAAACTCACGAAGAGCGATGTCACCCCCGAGCAGAACAGGCTTCTGATTGGGAAGTCGCTGGTTCAGGAGCACGTCCTTCCGCACCTAGACAAGCGCAGCAATGAACAGGTCCACTCCGACAACGGTCTCAGCGTTAGGGTTCGTGACGCCGACGACAAGGGGAAGAGCGAGGCTTTCCGCCTCAAGTTCAAGTGGTGGAAGTCAAGCGAATGCTTCGTGTTCATCCAAGGCTGGACCAATGATTTCGTGCACAGGAGGGGGCTCAACAAGGGGGACGTCATTGGGATGTTTTGGTATGGAATCGATGAAGTCTTCGTCTTCTCCGTTCTCCAACGAGCCCCGCCGCCCGACCTCTCCGCCACCGCCTGATTTTTATTTCTGCATCTCCTGGGTTTTATTTTGCACGTCTGTACAGCTTCTACATACCCTATATTTTTTCAAACCTAGGTGTCGGGTTACATTGATTTATTATTATTTTTTGCGATTATAAGGTCGGTATCTACCAACTTAACACAAAAGCTTAAGCTATGGGTTATTTGGTTAGAGTTTCACCCTTCCCTGTAACACATTATTTTTAATCTTTTATAATTCCCTGTAACACATTATTTTTAATCTTTTATAATCAATATTCAATGTGAGAGGAACACTCTCATACCAAACCTCTCAACAATCTCCTACCACACTTTTCCTACTCCCCTCCCCTCCTCCTTACATCACAAAAATATTTAACATTTATTTAATTTAAAAATCCTTACATCACAAAAATATTTAACATTTATTTAATTTAAAAATACATATATAAACTATATTACCTCCGTCTGATAATACTTGAGCTTTTAGAAATTTGCACAAATTTTAATAAAACACTTCACTTTAAAAAAAAATCATCATCATTGCATTAACTTTTTCATAAATTTATTATTTTTTAACACACACTGTACATTTTAACCAATCAAACTCGTTTAAAAAGTCAACAACACAAAAATCAATACAAATCATTATAATCTCTCACATAAAAAACATAAAAATCCATCTATTATCAGACGAAAACTTAAAATCTCGTATTCAGGTTTGGGTCATTCGAGTTTCGGGTAGATTAGTTTTCTGGTCAATTACGTTACATGTCATTTTGGATTGAGGCAAAACTGGGTTTGTCCCGGTTTCAGCTCAACCCAACGGGTAAAAAAACTCAAACTTTTTAAAGACTTTTTAAGAATATTAAAATATTATCAAAATTAAATTATAATTATGTAAGTGCTCTAAACATACCGTAATTATGAAATATATACGTTATTTAACTTATTAAATTATAATTATGAGGAATCTGTGGGGGTATATGTGGTGTGGCTTCTAAATTGTGATAACTCATTGTAGGCGTGGCCACGGGTTACGGATCAACCCGTGACCCGGCGGGTCATACGGGTCATTGACCCGGCGGGTCCGGGTTGACGGGTTGCCGGGTGGGGACGGGTAGCGGGCCGGTTAGGGTTAGGGTCGGGGGTTTTGCAACCCGTGACCCGGCGGGTCCGGGTTGACGGGTTGCCGGGTGGGGACAGGTAGCGGGCCGGTTAGGGTTAGGGTCGGGGGTTTTGCAACCCGTGGCCCGGCGGGTCCGGGTTGACGGGTTGCCGGGTGGGGACGGGTAGCGGGCCGGTTAGGGTTAGGGTCGGGGGTTTTGCAACCCGTGACCCGGCGGGTCAACCTACTTTTTCAAAATATTTTTTTTTTGGAAAAATTTATTTTTAATAAAATAAATTTATAATATTATATAAATTATGTAAATTATTCTTAAAATAACTCACAATAATACATAAACTAATATGCAAAGTGCAATGTGAGACAAATAAACTCAATCCTTCTCCTTTTATAGAGTTAGAAGTCTTCCTTCATTCCCCTCATTTCCAATGTGGGACAACGGTTTTGTCCCACATCGAAAATATGGAGTTAGAATGAGAAGGCATGGGGCTATATATATGTATCCCACTACCACATTTCTTCCACTTCACTTGTTTCCTACATTTCCTACATTGGAAATTAAGTTCGAAATGATTTGAGAAATATATTCTCATATTTTTCTCTTACATCACACAATGAAATTATTGTGGATGAAAGAATTAATATGGAGATATAATCTTCCTACATTTTTAACCCTTCATATCAAAGTGATAAAATGTGTTGTGAAGATAAAATCTTTACATATTATTTATTTATTTATTTTAATAGTCATTTTTTTAAAAAAAATTGTTTTTTTTTTAAATAATGTAACCCGTCGGGTCAACGGGTCGACCCGGCGGGTCAACGGGTCAATGGGTCGACCCGAACCCGTCAACCCGTGAGATTTACGGGTTAGGGTTCGGGTCGGCCAACCCTGACCCTTGACCCAGCGGGTCGAACCCGTCGACCCAGCGGGTCGAACCCGTCGACCCGGCGGGTCCGACCAGTGGCCACGCCTAGGGGTGTTCATTACCAGGTATCCGACACGACACGACACGGTTAACCGTGTCGGATACCCGAAACCGTTTACCACTAATAGGCCGAACCGTGCACGAACCGCTATGAACCGGGTATCCGACACGGTGAAGGTATTCGGATCCGTGTCGGATACCGGGTTATCCGACACGAACCGTGACCTAGAATCGAATGGAGGATTGAGGGGGTCTAAGGGAGGGATGTGCGATTTCGGGATTGGGCAGTGGGCGAGCACTAGAGAAGAAAAGAAGAGATTGAGAGTGGGTCGGACTTGGAGCAAGAAGAGAACTGGAGAAGAGAATAGAACGAATATAAGAAGAAGGGCGATTGCTGCTTCATCCGCCATGGAAGAGAACATAATCGAAGAAGAAGGGCGATTGTTTAGTTTGTGAAGAAGGGCGATTAATGCTTACATGGAAACTAGATGTTCCTTCTTGGATTCCGACGCCATCGCTGCTTCTATGGTGATTGGGAGCAAAGGAAAACTAGAGAAGATGATAGAAGAGGAGATTGAGAAGAACTGGAGAACAATCGATCGGTTGAGAGTTTAGAAGACAATAAAGGTTGACGGTAGTTTAGGGTTACAAAGAGCTTTGTTTAATTTGGGCCTAAAATCGGATTGGGCTTAAAGAAATAAAAAGGGATTGGGCTTAAAAATATAAAAAAGGTGACAATGTAGAAAATAGCCAGCATCAGGATTCGAACTCGGGACAATCAACTTGTGGGTAGGAGGCACACCTAATTACCAACTGGTCTAGCGAGCTATATTGATCTTTTAGGGATTGTATATATACTAGTCCTATATTACCATACCTATAAATTCAAAAAAAATTAAACGGTTCGTGTCGGGTATCCGACAAAGGGATATGCCCGAACCGTATACGAACCGTTTAATGTCGTGTTTTAGCGGTTCGTGTCATTTTCGTGTCGTGTCTTTTCGGTTTCGTGTTTTTTCGTGTCGTGTCGTCGTGTTTTCGTGTCGTATCAGCCGTGTCGGGTTTTTCTGCACACCCCTAGCCACGCCTAACTCATTGGGTCTATTTTGACATAACGGATCATTGGGTCTCAACCCAAAATTATCGGGTCATTCGGGTTCGAATTGTTTCAGATTTTGGGTATAAATAACTGGGTTCAAACCCAAAAAATTAATTACTGGGTATTCAAATTAAATTTTCTGGGTTGGGACAAATGTTTTGAGGTTGAGCGGTGGTAGGAAAATTACCATACCAATCGATTACTAACCGTGTCAACCGGGCATTGGTACCAAGAAGTCGGTAACCGACTGTACCGACTTCGTGGTACCAAGGCTAGTCGGTACGGTACACGGTATGGACAACCCAAATACCGCGGTACCGTCGGTACCGAATATATATTTATTTATTTTTAAAAAAAAAATTAAATATCATGTAGGGTTGTAGACTACATTCGGTACCGAATATATATTTATTTAAAAAAAAAAAGAATTAAATAACAGTATCATCACCACAATGTATAAACCACAAATTTAGGCATGAAAATAATGTTTTCGGTTACCATGGTACCGACATTCGGTACCAATAGTTTCGGGAACCGAAACTAGTCGGTTGGTACGTGGTACAGAAAATCCCATATCGAGTGGTATCGGTAGGGTACGTGGTAATCGAAAATTTACCATGGTACCGTATCGTACCAGCCCCTTTTGACATGTTTTTTTTTTTGACGCAAGATAAGAATTAGGTCGGGTCGGCCGCAGCAGAGGCCCTTCCTAGCGCATCCTTCCGGACGAGAACTAGCTTGGATCATTCTCACAGCAAACGTCGGCATGGGAGATCATGGGCACTACGAGCAAGGTGGTCAGCCACAGCATTCGATTCCCTGAAAATATGACCAATAGCAACATAAGTAAAGGACGAGATATCAGACAGTATATCAGCTTGTAGCATCTCTATTGTCCCAGGGCATTTCCAATCCCCCGGTAGAGCGCGCTTTTATCACTAGTAGGTTGTCTCATTCGATCAGAAGTGTAGATAGTTGCAACTCCTTTGCTCGTAACAAACCCATTCTGAGTCCGAGATTTTCGGCATAAATTGCCGAGATATTTGTGCAAACAAATCTGTCAGCAGAGATAGCTAAACCAGCAGAGTCACGGATGACAAAACCATAAGACGAGTTGCCACTTGGGAGTACCGAACCATCAAAATCGAGCTTATAACAATTCGGTGGGGGTTTATCCCACTTCCAGGACCGGTCATGAGCCGTGGCTTTCGAAGCACTACCCCTAATAGCCTGGTTGTGAGGACCGCTGTGAATGCGATGTTTGGGGATCAACGGTCCAATCGAATCATCGTCTAAAAGCTTTGATTGTTTCCTACCATGACTAGTAGTGCTGTGAAACAACAAAATTTCATTGATAGTTACCTTGTTACTATGATCGAAAACGAGTTGGTTTCTGAAGAACCACAAGGCCCACCAAGCTGAGGCTAGAACGACAAAAGTGTTGGTCCCAATTGCACATTTTATAGCAGTAAGTGGAAACACATTTCCCATGCCGACAGAAGCAGTGATAAACCCTGGAATGTGGATACGTAAAGCTTTCCGCAAAGCAGTAGCCATGGGACATTGAAGGAGAAGGTGATCATTCGATTCATTTGTATTGCCACAGAAAACACAACCAACAGGTACAGCCACGTGCGACTTTTGTAACCTGGTTTTAGTCGGGAGACCATCACGGGAGATTTTCTAGAGAAAGTGTCGAACCTTAGGGGGCACGTCGAGACTCTAGATCCAATCGCAATCGAAATCTGGGGACCCGGTGTGTACAGATAGGAAGGAGTTGGAAGAGGCGGTTGAGAACCAGCCATTTTTGCTAGGACCCCAATATAGGCGATCCGTTATTCGGTTACTGGGCAAAGGTAAACCCATGATGTGGTCGATATCATCTTGTTTCAGAACATTTTTTAATGAGTCATTTATAAATGTTTTGTTCCACTGGCGGTTGGTGATGAAGTGAGCCACCGAAATACCCTTGAGATTATCCGGGATGGGTCTCAGTGTTTTGGAACTCAACGGCTTCTCGAAGGCCCAGTTATGGGACCAGAAATAAATGGTTTCCTCATTTCCGACCCTCCACTGTAGAGCTGGGAGGAACTGAGGTCTGATGGACATAAGTCGGGACCATTGTCACGAGGTATTACCTTTTTGTTATAACTGGAAAGGTCGTGGCCTTTAAGGTATTTTTGTGAGATGACACGAACCCAAATGTTGTCTGGTTCAGAAATTATTTTCCAAAGAAGCTTCATCTGAAGAGCTATATTCATAGACTCCGCCTTATGAATCCCCAAACCACCTTTCATTGTGTCCGAACAGATTTTTTCCCAACTAATCAGCGGTGGAGCTTTAGAGGTTTTGTTCCAAAAAAATTGTCTATATACTTTGTCAAGTTCATGAAGAACATGAGAAGGTAGCAGGAAAGTTTGCATAACAAAAATCGGTTTGGCACTCAGATTTTCTTTGATAAGCACCCGTCGCCCTTCGACAGAAAGATTCGAGGCTTTCCATTTTGTGAGTTGGTTTTTGGTCTTGAGAACCACATCAGCGAATGTGTCCCTGATACGACAGAGCAGTCCCTTTTGACATGTCTAACTTGGTAATCCAAACCAAAATAAGAATTTAAAAAAAATAATAAAAATAACGGAAATTTCGCCAGATACCCTTGGGGTATTGCAAATTTCGCGGGGTATACAACTTTTTTACATAATTCGTGTGGTACCCCTGAGATTTTAACCCATTTCACCTCGTGCCCTTCTCGGTTAACTTTAACCTTTTAAAGTTATTTCCGTTAGTTTGCTCAAAAAAAAAAAAGAGGACGGAGATCTGGGGAGCGAAGAGAGAGAAGAACAGCGAAGAGGAGGTCGACGGGAGGAGATTGATGGAGGTCGACACCGACGAGGGGAGGCCAGCGAGGGTGGAGCAGACCATGGTCACGCCATGGGAGGTAAGCTTTCATGACAGTGGTTTTGGGATAGACGCCAACGAGGGCGGAGCAGACTCTGGTGGTGTCGGTGGAGGTAAGTCTTCTTCCTTTTGACATTGATTTTGAGATTTAGGGTTTGGGAATTTAGCCTTTTTTTCAATTTGGAGAGATGGGTCATCTCCTGGCAAATCGGCAACAACACTGGATCCAAGTTTGTATCCCATCAATGTCGAATCTTTGCAATCCCGATTTTGCAGTCTCAATTTCAGAAGTGGATCCCGACAAGTTTGTAGTCCCGTATCTAGGATGGGCAATTTCCTTGGCCTTGCTTGAGTGATTTTGGATTGAATTTTAGTTTGTCTGATGGATTTTATTCTTATTGACATTAGTTCTCAATTGAATTGATTTATATAGTTTGGCTGAGTGAATTGATTTGATTTTGGGTATAATTTCTTGGTCTACAATTTTTCGATTTTGATTGGACTTAATCTTTGCTTATGAATTTCTTGGTCTATAATATCTTAGTTCTCAATTGTCTTCCCATGTACAACATAGCAGTACTTTATTGTTGCGGATGGATTCTAGTCTTAATGTAAGTGTCAATCTTTCTTTTCTTTATCTTTAACTAAAATGTTCATGGTTATTGATTATCTATGATGAAGGGAATCTGTTGGTGGATCTAGAAACCTTTCTTCTGTTAAATTTGTTTCTTCTCCTTGTCATCATTGTTCAAACAGATTAGTAAAAAGGTTTATTGTGAATGAAAATTGGGGAAATGGTTTATTGCTGAATTTGAGATCATTATACAGGATGAAAATTGGGGAAATGGTTTATTGCTGAATTTAAGATCATTGTTTGCCGACTGGAGTCTAGAGGTGAAATCCGACACTGTAATATGGTACTTGATGAACTTACTCGAATTCTATTGCTTTCATTGTTTGCCGACTATAATTCGATCAAAGATTGAATCATTGTTGACGGGATGGTTTTCTGTGTTCTTAAAATCCAAACACTTTACATTTTTTTTTGTTGATGTTCTTGGCTTACCTTAATTCATAATATTTTGATTTGCATCAACTTTCTTTATTGGTTTCTTGGTATTAATTAAACTGTACAATTGATGCTACTTTATTTACCCCAAAATCCACCCTTTCTTACTTGTGAGCTTATTTAAGTTTTGTGTCTTTTCTTACTTAACTGTACAATTGATACATCTTAATAGGTGATCTATTGTTGTCATAACTTCAGTATGCTTGCTGCTAGGTAAAAATGTGTGAAAAATATGTTGTTGCTGTCATAACTTAAACTAGCCCCCTTGTTGGCTATGAGAAAAAGTACATGATTCTTGATTTACACTCTCCTCTGATTTTAGACGATCTAGATACAAATCTATTTTCTAATATCAAGTAACTCTAGAGGGAACAGTTCAATGGATTTTATTATATTTCACGTATCCTTTATTCTATTATGAACTTGAAACTTGTCAAAAAGTCTATTAGCTCAAATGGTAGAGCATGTGCTTATGCACAAGGCGTGGGTTCGACTCCTACATAGGCTAATACAATGATTTGGACTTGTTAGAAATCTACACTTCAAAGGCTTTTCAATTTATGATTTAGGATAAATAAATAAGATAAAATGATATGAATTGATTGGATAAGCAAGGGAAGCCTATAAGTTGGTTTTCTGAATCTAACAAACTTAAAAAGCTTGACCCTGCATTCAGGACATCAACACTTGCTATTGTTGAACGATGCACACGACATGAAAAGGTCATTAAGTTGCTAATGTCTGGAACAAGCAGATCAGGTGAAGGCGACTTGAACCTTTCTTATATCCGAGTTGGTAGAGTTTCAAATGATAATTACAGATTTGCATCTCCACCAACCTGCTACTAACAATCAATGAAGGCCTTTTGAAGTTTATAGGGCTATTTGAATTTTTAAATATCTATAATTTGTTAGTGTCGATCTCCATGAGCAAGCTTATAGTGTGCACATAAATTACATAAGCAATCTTATAAGCTCTTAAATTACATGATCAATCTTTACAAATCTATACTTTATGAATGAGATTGAGATTGACAAGTAGCCTAGATATTGAGTTTGCACTAGTATTGTTGTCTGATTTGTGTTACTAATCAATTCGTAAAATATTAAGATTTGCCTATACGGGATTTGAACCCGTACCTTTGTGCATCAGTACATTGCTCTACCATTTTTGAGCTAATAGGCTTAAAACATAACCTAAAGCCAACGGAAATTCATTTAGTGTTTTATGAACCGTAAGTAGATACTCGATACTGCATCTGTAATGTTAAAGCTACTGCTGTCAGAGACTCATAAAAAACAGTTGTAACCCATTCACATCAGCTATAAGTAAACCCAAACTAACACACATTTGCAACAGTGCATTTAGTTCATTGTAATCACAATTGTAAAATCACAATATGTGGGAGAAAAATAAACCAAACTCCCATTCACAAATTCAAACCCCAATCATAAAATGAGTTTTCAACATGTAACAACCACTTTAGATGCTCCAAGAAAGCACATAACAAATATAAAAGCAATTGTGAGTCATTTGGAAGTTTAAGTGTCCATTACTTCTTGACATTACCTTCACCACTTTGCATATACTTGTAATTCTTCAAGCAGGTGAAACAACCTACAATTAGAAGTGAAAACAACCAAAGAAAACTTCAGATTCTACACAAATTTCAGTCAATAACAACCAAAGAACCCAAACTTAAAACTCTCAAATTCGAATAGATTTCATTTCATGAGAGTTGAAAAAGCATTATCTTGCTAAGAGGTTCTATCCATCTCCCCTACACCAAAGTTGAAGTTTTTACTCATTTCGGCTCATTTTTCAGAAGTAATGGAAGGACAATATAAGAAATTTGAAAGGCTATTCCTCGTTTTCCAACTATCAAGCATGGGGGAAAACCTTATGCAGAGAAAGCGAAATCAAGAATTGAAGAATCAAGTGGGTAATTGTTGGCTGATTGGACATATTGGACAGTGTTATCTTGATCTGGCAAAGGAAAGCAATCCAAAGAGTGCCCAGATCCAAAATTTCAATCAAATTCAAAACTTCAATCCCAAAATAGGATCTGGCCTAAATCCTAAAAATTTGTTTGTATTCCTAGCTAGCTTAACTGTAAATTCTAAACTTCCAATCCCCAACTCCAGGGGCGGATCCTTTAAAGGACCGGGGGTGGCAGTCGCCCTCCCCAATCAAAAATGAAATTTAGTATACATATTCCTCTCGTCGATAGCTTCGATTTGATATATTATAAGCTCAAATCCGATAACTGAGTAAAAAGTTATAAACGTTTCAAAACTGAAGCGATATAAATTATTTTTCACATCATTTACCAAATTAATACACTTCTATCATACTCATCATTTGTTAAACTTCATAACTTAATACTATAATTAAACCCGAAAACATCAAATATTGATGATTTTTTTGAAAAAAAATTAGAGATCAATTTTTCGCCCCCTCAACTAAACGCTTCAGGATCCGCCACTGCCCAACTCCAAAGTAGAACCCTAAAATCCTAAAATTCAGAATTTTCTAAAGAAAAATCAAATACATACCTGCTCTATCACGACCCACCAGTCATCGGTGTCATCACCCGCTCCCGAGTCGCCGACGCATCTCCTTGCTGGAAGCCTGGAACCACTAGTCATAGAAGCCGAAAATCTCAGGCCGTCCCTGCTCGCCGCCTTCGTTGTCTGCTCCCATCGTCGTCGGCGTATCTCTCCAGTATTGCAGCAGGTCCGAGCCGGGCTTCGAGCAGCGGTTCCGAGAAGCAGGTCCGAGCCGGCCTTCGAGCAGGAGGGTATGGCGTCTCCTTCGCTCTCTCTTCGCTCGCGCCTCTCTCTTCGCTCGAACAGCAGGTATGGCGTCTCTCTCTCTTTTCTTTTCTTTTTAATTTGCAAACTAACGGAAGAACCCAAAACTGTTAAACTTAACCGGAAAGGGCATGAGACGAAATATTTTAAAACCTCAAGGATACCACGCGAATTATGTAAAAAAGTTGTATACCCTGCGAAATTTGCAATACCCCAGGGGTACCTGGCGAAATTTCCGATAAAAAAATTTGGATAATCCGCCGGCCGAATAACTTGGATAATGACGGCTTAAACGGGCTGATTACTTAGGCCCAGGTTGGGTGAAGCCCGACTCATACCTATAAACTAATTTTTGCAAAACAGATTTTTTTGGATAGGATTTGTGATTGATTTCGTGTGATTTACCCTTCCGAAAAAATAAAATCAAATAAAAGGCGACTTGGTTCTCTGATCTCTGTAATCTTTACACTGCAGTTTCAGTCCACGCCCTCATCTTCTCTCTCCCCCTCTTTACCGTCTTCGTAAGCCATCTCTTGTTTCTATTCTCGACTAATTCTTTTATTCTTTCTTCCGTTTCTGGTATTGCATCTTTTTCTGTGACCTCGATACGATTCTCAGTGTTCGATTTTTTTATTCTTTTTTTTTGGTAGGGTTTCGTGTTTTTTTGTGTATCCTTGAATCGGTTTGTTTGATTGTGCTCACACAGTCCAACGAACTTGATAATTGGCTTTCCTACAAAACAAAATTCCATTTTTTAGCATTTCTGGTTCAGGATTTTCAGCGCTAATTGTTTCTTTAGGCCTTAATTCTTGATTCCACACAATTTGGGCGCAGTACAAAACTTTTTAATTGATCCATGTATTATACTAATTGTTTCTGATGATATGCTAGAATCTTTGTGTTGAATTGTGACAGTGGCGAACTTCGTTGCTAACTTCTTGATCGATCATTCAACATCTGGACAGTGGATAAAATATTGGCTTCTGATGTTGAATCAAATTTGATTGATCCTTGTACTTGTACTTCGCCTACTCTTAGGGCTTGTTAACTTGTTATGAGTCAAATTGATATGCGGAGTCTCTTTGAGTACATGTGTTCTTTGAGTACAAGTTTTATCTTAGTGGCTAATTTTACCTAAATTTAAGTGTCTAGAATATATTTTCAGTCCCTCGAGTGCACCGGATATGAAGATTAAACATCATCTGACAAAAACTTGGAGATTTTGTGTCATGATTTCTTTATTTGGCATATAAATGAATCTTTTGATATTCATGATTTGCATTCTTTTAGATGATGCTCTGCTTAGCCTCTGGTAAATTCATTTGCTTTAGAGGCATTTTGATTTTGCGCTTCTCTCTTCCTTTTGTTTGATGGTTTGAATTCATTCTCTCTGTCTGACAGCACGTATACAGTATGGGGGGGAATTCAGTAGAAGACGATTGGGATTTTCCCTCTCTTGCCAATGGACCTCGGACTATTGTTCTTGTTGGACGCACCGGAAATGGAAAAAGTGCTACGGGCAACAGTATTCTGGGAAGAAAGGTTTTTAAATCCAGACCAAGTTCATCTGGTGTCACAAGCACTACTGAGATTCAGAGTACTATGCTTAAAGATGGACAAGTTATCAATGTCATCGACACCCCAGGTGATGTTTACTTGATGCGTGAATGTAACTCTTACTATATTGTAATTCGTTGATAAGGGATAACTTTGTGACTTTCGCAAAGGTTTTGTGATACATTTACTGTGTTTAACAATTTACCTCTCAATCGTTGCAGGATTATTTGACTTTACAGTTGGACCTGAATTTATTGGCAAAGAGATCGTGAAATGTATTGACTTGGCCAAGGAAGGAATTCATGCTGTGGTAGTAGTTTTTTCTGTTAGAACACGATTCTCGAAAGAAGAAGAAGCTGTGCTTCAGAGCTTGCAGACTTTTTTTGGGCCCAAGATAACTGATTACATGATTGTGGTTTTCTCGGGTGGGGATGAACTTGAAGATAGTGAGGAGACACTAGAAGGTTATCTTGGCCCAGAGTGCCCAGAACCGCTCAACGTAAGTGTTTTCTTCTGTACTTCTGAATTCCAGTTTATGTATTTAGAAGTTATTTAATGAATACGTTCAAAGCAGAGTATGATAAGCATTCTTAGCAATAATGAGAATGTAAAGATGTATAAAATGAATGTAAGTGTACGAGGTAAAAGATAACGTGAGATTGCTCCAAGTATGGAATGATTTAGTAGCTACTTCCCCAAATCACAATACTGGTCTTTATAGCAACTCTAGCATTTTTTAAGGAAACCATCAAATATAATATTATACCTCATTATATATTTTATTTTGCTTTGTATATATAGTTAGTACTCTTTACGCAAGTGTGCAACAAAGAGCTGCTCAATTTGTGTCTCGTTGTTGCTAATAGAAACACCAACTCTTTGCTAACCTAAGGCTCGAGTTTTATTCATGGCAGAATTTTCATTTGTTTCTTAATATGTGCAATAACTAGGGAAATAGTTACGTTTTTTATTTTATTTTGTTGTTTTTCCTTGGGCAGAACATTCTTCAAGTGTGCAAAAACCGTAAAGTCGTTTTTGACAACAAAACGAAGGATGAAAAGAAGAAATCATCACAACTTCAAGAGCTTCTTACCCTTGTGGATTCAGTAATAGTCGATAATGATGGACGACCTTACACCGACAGCTTGTTTGCTGAATTACGAGTGAGGATGCTATGAAGTTTTCACTGCATTTTTTTGTTCTTCCATGATGCTAATTAAATCCAAAACAGAGTGTCATCATTATGTTGTTTCCATTTATTGTCCAGAAAGGAGCAATGAAACTTCGGCACCAGGAAGAGGAGGTTAATGCCTTACAAGGGTACACGAAGCGAGAAATAACAGAGCTGAAGGATCAAATGCACAAATCATACGAGGAACAACTTAAACGAATTACTAAGCTGGTTTAGTTCTCCTTCTCATGCAATCTCTTGGAAAACTCATTAATGATTTTATTTTTATGAGGTAGTAGAGTGAAGCTTAGGCTTGAACTGGTAAATATATTCGCGATTAATCACAAACTAAGTAACTTAATCTAAAAATATGTAATTAGGCCAGATTAAGAGTTTTAGTGTAAAATCGAACAAAGTGATGTACTATCTCCAAATTCTTCCTATAGAAGCAAAGCTCTCACCATGACACCGCCAAGAAGCCCAAAATACCATATACGGATATACCCCGTCCCATGTTAAATACATAAAGTAATACACCATCTCCTCTAGTGTTTTAAACTTACACATAGAGATTCCATCTTTACAAGCACTCCCAATTGAAGATGCACATTCACAAGGGGAGCATTTGATGTTACAAAAAATTGTTCTATCGTGTCTTCTCCATGTGTGAAGTAAACTAGAGTGCAAAATTTGCATTGGAAAATGGCCTGTGCAAACAAATTCAACCAAACAATGATACTATCTTCTCTATGCAACAACCCCAGCCAATCCCACACATGGGTTGCCACCTAACATAGGAAGATAGGAACCAAAATGTGTCTCAGTTTCACTTCATCTTTACACAGCTCACATAACAGGGAAATAGACGCACCCTACCATGAAGCCGCCCGTGCATCAAAAGGCTCCTCCTTAACCATTCCAAATAAAATGTTTACTTAACCCTTCGATCTTCTCAATGACCCCAGAAGGCAGCAAAACTCTTATGATTCCAGAAGCCCAAAATACCACCAATCACAGTTTTTATTAACTTCGTTCCTCCTGCATAGGAGTGAAGCGTAGGCAGTTCTAATAGGGTATGGAACTGTTTTGGGCATCCTCATTCTATGGGGAAAGGACTTGAAGATTGTGTTTCCATTTAGAGAGAACTTAGTACTCTCATCCTAAAGGAGGAACAGGGAACATGAGGTTAGTGAATAGAAATGCAATGAAATGCCTTAGTTTTACCATTAATTTTTGCATTGAACTTCTATTATAGCTTTATTTAGGTTTTGCATACTTATGGGCATCTAAAAGACATTCTTTGAAATCAGGATTCGAATTTTTCCACATCCCTAATTGATGTACTCAACACAGGCCAAATGCCATTTGACACACGTAAAGTACTCTCATGAGATGTTATTGCACCGCGTTAGTTAGCCTTGGATTTTTCTTTGTTTGTTTGTACATGGTTAGATGTATCAGGGTGTTGGAATAGAAATGTTCTGTTTGTAGGTTTTCCATCTTCTTAGTAATTCCTGATTGGATGTCTTAATTGGCTGATTCAAACAGTATGAGATTTGAAATGTCATGTTAGTTGAAAAAGAAACCCCAGTTTGCTATCAAGCTAGAATGTCAATTCTGAGAATCTCTGTTTGAAATTTGTGACCTATGTAGGTGAACTGCTTTAACTTAAACATCTATACAGGGGCTTTCATTCATTGCTGTTATGGTGGTGTTATTGCAATCATGAGCTTCGGTTCTCTTGCTTTCCTGCCTGAATAAGCTTTTCAGCTAACAGATACACCATATACTGTCTAAACTTAATTGTTTTCACTTTTTTCACTGGAGTTAATATTAACAGAATTCGTAAATATGCATGATTAAATGTAAAGAAGTGAATAGCACGAATATATGAGTAATAAATCATAACAGGCAAATATTCAATTTAGATGCTTTACTGTCCTTGCAATCCGACGAAATCAAATGTACAAAAATGAAACACTCCCTTATGATTGTTGAAAGGTAAAAATGTATTGCTTTGTGAATTTGTCAGTGTGTTTTTTGGAAATAAGGATAATTTGAGCAGGATTGGGTAGCCCTACGTGGTTTTGTTTGTACTTTTCTCGGCCCTTGTTTTTAGGTTATGTTTTCATTAGTATTTAGTAGGAAATGAAAACAAGGCCATTTTCACTAGATGTTGTAAATTGACAAAATCCTGCTAAGAGCTCTTTTTAGTATATATTTCACCAACTGATAAACATAGGGAATGGAAATCGTTAATATAATCCTCTGTTTGTTCTTTTGAGTGTGCAGTTTTATTGCAATTGAAGTAGTGGAATCTTGCAGAACTTCATTTATCTCTGGTCGAAGTTCAATTATATTTAAAACATTGTTTACATTGTTTGAGTTGAGATTTCTATGATATATTGCTACTGAATAAAGGTTGACAAATTTCAACTTTGCTTGTTGAGTTTCAATAAGCAGCAACTGGTACCAAATATTGGTAATGATATCTTCAAGTAGTATGTGGATTCCTTCACTTCCCTTGGCCTGATATCTTAACATTTAGGTTGAGTCGAAACTGAGAGAGACAACCAAGAGGCTGGAACAGCAGTTGGCTGTGGAGCATGCTGCTCGTCTGAAAGCAGAAGAGCTTGCACAAGCTGCACAGAAGGAATCTAGCGACGAGATCCGTAAGCTGAGGCAGAATCTAGAGAGAGCACAGAAGGAGACTGAGGAGCTCCGCAAGCAAGCTGCATCTGGAAAGTGCGTAATCCTGTGATGCATTACTGATCCCTATTCAGAGAACGCTCTTTTCATCAATGCTAGCGTAAGCTCAAAAACTCCCCTCTGTATATACACCTTCTATTGCTGTTTGAAAACCGAAACTTTTGCTGTGCAAGAATTTCAAGAACTTTAATTTGCGAGGGATTGATGCTGAAATATTAGAGCTTTTCATGTTTTTCTTTCTCTCTCTCTATATATATATATAAACATGCTGAGCATATATTATCTTTGGTTTCTTATTGAATTGGTTTCGAATTGAATTAAATGGGTATTTTTAGCTTAGTGAGTTAGAGGCTGAGTTGAGACAAACTCTCAAGGCTGGTTTTATTTCTTCATGATTCGCCGTGGTTCCATTTTTACTGTTGTTTTTAAGACGATAGCCTATGCGTACATGGTTGATAGCCCGATGTTGAGCTCAGTAGTACCACAGTTTGATTGCAGAAGAGTGAGGACGCATTCTTCATTGACGAGCCATGAGCAAGAAAGAGGATCTTGAGTTGGCATAAAAATAGGATCTTCAATAGTCACAGACAAAAGATTACTATGAGAAAATACAAGGGGGCCTTCAAAAGATAAAGGTTCAGGAATAGCCATTTGATGGGATCAAAGTTTGCTTTGAATCCTTTACCAACCAATGGGATGCAAACAAAAATAATGTGCTCTCCCACTAAATGGGTTGTAATTGGAATGCTTGTATGTCTAATCTATGCAGAGATTAGGCGCTCTATGCAATTCCTGTGTACGAAGCTACTTCTTGTCTAATTCGTCCAATCGTCTATGAACTATAAATGTCTAGGAAAATTATATTGCAATTTCATGAGACAATCCATATTGTCATATTGATATAATGAAAGTGATCGAAGGACTTACAACAATGACATAACACTGAATAATCAGCTCTTTTGCCGCCATTAGAAGACGCAAACATACGATAAAACAAGGATGCATAGTGTATGATGATAGAGATGAATGAAAGGGAAGTTTATTTATGAACCAAAAGGTTTTAATTTATAGACTCACATAGTCTGATAGCTAAATGAGGAACTGAAACCGGATGAAGAAGATGCTTGAAATCATATGTTGCCCATCACTTTTTGATTGCTACAATCGCTTTACATATTCAATTCAATAACTGTTGAGATTTATATACTTCCTAAGTCATGTATTTATGTTTTATTATGTAATGTAATAGCTACTACTTTTAGTAACTACAGTATGAGTTATGGAACTTGGGTGGCTTGGAGTTGATTGAATTGGGTCAATTGATGATCATGAAACTATCACCCTATTTTCAACACGTCGTAGACCCAATTCCTTGCCACAAGACCAAAACGAAGCGCTAGGGCTTCGACTATCAAGGCCACATCATGCCACAGTGGGAGCTGTTAGATGTTGTGATCTAACAAGTAGAATTTTCGATGACGAGCCCTAAAGTAACTAGACAAGAGCTTGGAGCCATCAAAATTTTGTTAAGCTCTCTAGCAATTAGCCTAACAGAATCAAGAATGAGAGTGTAAGAGTATGTGTATTGAATCATGAATGAGAGTGTAGTTAGTTATCACATAGGCAGGGGCGGAACGTTTTGGGGGCTAGAGGTGGCCTTGGCCCCCACAAATTAAAAAAAAAAAATTTGAGAAGGAAGGTATGGAAATTGAATGAGATAGACAGATGGCCCCCACACTTAATTTCTCCCCTCCTCTGTCTAGTGTCTACCTCCTCAGCTCCCCCAATTCCAAATCTCATTTATCCTATTTCAACTTCCCAGGACAGAAAGTAATTAATTACTCCGTAGTATATTGCTTTTTATTTGAAACTTCTATTTAATCTTTCGCTCCTTCAATTTAACTTTCAATTACAATAAGTGCTATGCCACTGATTAGTATATTGGATCGTGCTATGCCGTAGATTAGCCTGATTATTAGCAAATTGTAGGATTATACTCCCTCCGATCCAAAATATATATGTTGTTTGATTTTTAGCACATATTTTAAGATCCTTAAGGAGCTAAAAACTATATAATATATTAATTTTTTATTATTATTTTTTTACAATCTAATACTCCGTACTTATTATCAACAAATATTAAGTTGTAAAAAAATAATTTTAAAAAAGTTGATAGTTTATACAGTTTTTACCTTCTTAAAATACGTATTGAAAAGTCAAACAACATATATTTTTGGATCGTAGATAGTAGTAAATTAGGATTATTAGCAAATAGTAGGATTATAGTAATTTAACTTTCAATATATTACTTTTCATTTTAGGCTCCGCCACTAATTTATTTTAATCATTGATTTGCTTTTCATTTGAGAAAGTTGGGTTCTTTAATCTTGATGAAAGGATTAGTATATTGCACAGTGCAATTCATGAGAAATTTAGGTTCCTAAAGTTGTTTTTTTTTAGATTTAGATAAGGTGTTATGTTGAAATTAATAAAATAGTCTTGGGGATGAGCTTCCCGGTTTGACCGGGTTATAAACCCTAAAAATATTATTATTAGTTCTTGTTAATGTTCGGCCCACTCATTGTTAAGCTTGAGGTTCCGCCACTGCACATAGGCTTATATAGCCTGCACTCTCCTAACATCACTCCCTCTCTTACAAAAACCTGGCCCTCAAGGTTCAATGTAAAGAAAAATTTGGGAATTGGCGAATTATGTGCCCGACTGGCTCCCATGTAGCCTCATCTACAGGAAGGTTTGCCCACTTGATTAGCCATTCAGTCACTGGTTCTCCGCTGGCTAAGTACTGCACTCTTCTGTCTAAGACAGTCTCTGGAGATGGCTAAGTACTGCACTCTTGTTGATTATCTCCAAGTAGCCTGTTGTAGGTATTTTACATTGAAAGTTTTTCTTACGGCTAGATGGGTATTGTGGTCAATTGTCATGTATATCTATTCTGGTGATGTCTTCCTAGAATATGTTTTTTGGAACCTTATATTGTAGTTATTGTAGGAGTAGTCGTAGATATCCCTCCTATTTCTTGACGTCCATAAAATTATCATAATTGAAGGCCATTTTGTTCTAATGGTCCAACCCCCTCCTCCCTCAGTCCCTCATATTGTTTCTCTAATGAGTGTAATAATAAATTTAGAAAAAAAAAATAATTGTTTCCCTAATGATAAATAATCAAGTTAAATCTATTAAAACACAATCCAACCCGAAAAACCTGACTCAAATGCCTACAAAATTCTGAGTCAAGACCCACAATTTCACACCCGTTAAATTAAAAATGAAATTGTTTTTTTGGGTTAAACAAGTTCGGATCAACCCAGAAATGTTTTTTTTGACACGGACCCAAAAAACTATAACTAGATCTAATACCGAACCATAAAGATTCAATACCAAAACCTCTAGAGATTGGTGAGAGATTGTAGGTACTTTGTTGATTCTGTGCGACTATCCACGGACATATTTTTTTCAGATAATAACTCAAGTAGAGTAAGATGCTGCACATTCAGAACTCAAACTGTAACAAACACCCTATAAGATAAAGTGAAACACAAGGATATTGAAAAAAGAAAACAAGTCTGAGCTGTTTGAGAGGCATGAATGAACTTCACAAGGGAACTTCAATGACTTCGTGTGCTCGTAAGTTCAAGTGTCGTCTGCAGATCCAAGCGATCTGGCCACTGTCTCGGTACCTGACCCTCCACAGCCCAAACTTGTCCGCAATATCTCTACCTGTGGAGCATCTCCTCTCCCTCAAGAAGTCCAATACCCACTGCTGAGCTGCCCTTTGTTCTTGTTGGATATCCCGAGGATTCTGCCTTGCCCTGCTGCCGCTGCTTCCCACTGCAATCGCCCCAACAGCCCCAGCAGCGACAGCACCAGTGAGCAGCGAAGAGTCCACCAAGTGCCCAACTTCTCTGCTCAGGTCAGGTATCATTTCTCCCATGCCAACTGCCAAGTGCGCGCCTATTTTCAGTGCAAACGTCAACAGTTTCATGAACTTGGTCATGTAGGGAGCTAGGCACTTGACAGCCGTGTTGTCCACCTGCATTACCTCGCAGCCCATCTGGTCTTCCACCACGTGCATTTCTCTTCTGAACTCACACAACATATGCAGCCGAAGTGCAGCCATGCCTGGGATGATGCTGCTCACCAGCCGCCTTGAGGAGTTCTCTGTTCTCGCAAAGAAGAACATGTTTGGCACTTTTCTCTCCTCGAGCTGGACGTTGTAGTTCACCAGATGGTCTACCTTCCGATGAAGCTCAATCAAGAGCCTGTGCTCGTAGTACCTAAGACCTTGGATCTCCTGCTTCAGGTCTCTTATCTCTTCCTCGATGATCTTTAGTCGCTGCAGAACTTGTTCCACTCCCTTTGCGATCCCATTGAATGACGGGTCTACTTTGATGTCATTCGCAGCTGCAGACTCATGATCATCGGGCTCATTTGGGTTATTTTCGGCTGGGACTTGTAGCTCGGTTGCAAGGTTGTATAGGTCATGGTATCTCCTGTGGAGCACTTCGCGGAAGTCATCTTCCGAGAGGAGGTCTCTTGCAAAATCAAAGCCTGCTCGGACAACAGGCTTGCCTGAGTCAGAAACAGTGCTCCAGGTGTGCTGATAATCGTACATGCTGTCTGCTGGAACGGACAACAGTGCTTGCTTTAGCTGCTGTAGCGGAACAGATTGAGTTTTTCGGTATCTTGGAGGGGTGAGAAACTGCACACATTCTGGCCGAATAACGCTCTCAATCAGCATCAATCCATGGCATAGTTTCTGGATTGCTGGGATTATGAGCTGCTGGAAGAGCCTAAGAGTTTCCGTAACGTTCTTACTCGAGCACGCCAAGACATCAATGTAATAGCCAAGTCGGCCTCCAAGTTCAACTCTCACATGTATGCCATTGATATTGATAGATATCAGGTGTTTTTCGAGGGTGTAAGTTCCTCCATACTGGCTCTTCAATGCCATAATCTTATTATGGAGGTGCACCTGCAACACAAAAACAAAATGCACATTTTCTTGAACAGCTTGAAAACATAAAAATTTGAAAGGAAGAAGGCGTGTGGCGTAGTCTTCTTGCCTGTAGTCGAGGAAAGAAGCCTGGTGTCAAGAACATGTGGCTTGAATCGTCACACTCGAGATGCCTCCCAATGTAGACACATTCAGTGGTAGCAAACTGCCACCTTTGAGGCTTTTGCCAGCCCTCTTCAAGGAGCAATGGGATCAGTAGTGGGGAATTCGGGTCAGAGGGATCTTGCTGATAACATAGCTCCAGTTTCAGCATCATCCTCACAAGATCACCCGGTTGCAAGTTCCCGAAAATCTTGTTGGTCATCCCTGGAATCTGACTCTGCAAGCTGCCTTTGAGGATTTTTTCCAACTCCTTCCTGCCAACGAATCCATCCTCTTCCGAGCTTTTCCTTTTGCTGCTTAATCTCACCAACTGCCCGAGAACTTCCTCACAAAACCATTCGCAATCCAAGATCAGGAACCCGGGGTCATCAAAGTAAATCACTTCACCTATATGATGAAGGCAGCTGGCAATAGCCCTCCTCCTCATCTCGGTCTTTTCTACAATGTCATGCCTAGACCGTATCCTCAAGGGCGGGACCTTAGCTTGGCAAAGCTCACAAAACTCCTTCCAGCTCATTGCAGGCTTGTTGTTGTTCTCCAGTCTCCAATCTGATATGATTTTGATCATATCGTTGCATAGCTGGTAAACTCGAGGCACCCTTTGCAGTATTGTCTTGCTTGTTTGTTTAATATGTTGACTGAGCTTGCTCACTGATGTCGATGATCTTGCATCAACTGTAAACACAGATGGATAAAACTCAATGAAGCCATGAAACTTATCCCTGGTTCTTAGGATCGAGTTTACAATGGCCTGCAGGTTGTGTGATGACTGGTTGATCTTGTCGTAATGAGTTAGTACTATGGTTACACTTGGTAGCATGCATTGTTGAACTGCCCTTTTTGAATTCGAGACTATGAATCTGAGCCAGTACTGAAGATCTTCTTCGATCTCCGTTGGATTCTTGGGTTCTTTGTTGTTTGGTTTTTGGAGCAGGCTAAGTATGATGAGGAAAAACGATGCACTTTCATGCCCGGGAAACATAAGATCATGAAGAGAATAGACCTCATGGTGACCCGCCAGATTCCATACAGAGATCTTCATATCTTCATCTTTGAATGTTCTTATCTTCATTCCCTCCACCCTAACCACTTGCTCAATCGGGTTTACAAGGCTCCGGACTTGGTCTAGGTAGGGAACCTTTGTTGGTGAAAGATTGTGTGCTATTGAATTGCAAAGAGTTGTTTTCCCTGCACTCAACAAAAGTAAAGAGAAACTCAGACGAACTCATATCACATTCAAGGCCTGAGGCACATGGTGCAATACCTCCTCATCGGTTTGAACCCTGGCATTGTCTTTGTATGACAATGAGCCATCAAAAAGGAGTTAGAAGCTTTGTGTTTCGGTGAATTCGGGAGCTTACCTGCATACTCTTGTCCACAAAGGAAAATCCTGCAACTTTTTGGCATGGTCATTGGCATGTCCTTGAGCGAGTCTATATCCGGCTCAGGCACCTCATTCTGACCAAGCTTGCTGTAAATCTGTTCAGCTTTCCCCGAGATTTGAATTGGGGTCCGGGCTAGATCAATGTCCTGAATCCAAGGATTCACTTGCAATGCACCCATAATGGCCTTGAACACTGCCTCTCCATCAACACCCTTGCATCCCTGTAGTGACAAGTGCTTTAAGTCCGCGTTCTTCTCCAATGCTTTGAAGATCCTCACAACATCTTCACACTTCAAGCTCCCATCGTCGTTTATCCCAAGATGAGTCAAGCTTTGATTTGTCGATAGCATTTGTAGAATTGCCGCAATCCCATCTCTCCCAATCTTGGTCTTGCATCCTCCAAAGGATAAGCGCTTGAGTGTCACATTAGCCTGGAACTGTAAAGCTGAGAACCTGCTTAGTGGGCAAAGCAAATGCTCTACTCCAACACCAGAGAAGCAATTCCCATCAAGGGATAGGGTCTCTAAGTGGCGGTTCTTGAAGAGTGCAGCAGCTATGTACACAACTGCTTTGTTTTTAAGCCCACAGTTCGACAGCTTGAGCTCCTTGAGAGTCTGGTTCTGCTCTAGGGTCCACCTCAGCTCCTTTGCCCACCTTGAACGCAGCCTAATGCCAGTCATATCAAGCGACTTCACAGTCGTGTTAAACCCGAGTGCACAGGCAATCCTACAGGCTCCGGATACTGCAATCTTGAATACCCTTAGTGTGCCATTCTCAGGCACAAACTCAACCACCTTGGAGGTACTTTCTTTACTTTCACAGCTCCAAACATGAACCTCTGTGGCCCGGTTCCTGGCTAAGATGGCTGATACAAGTGGAGTCGCGGTGTTGGAGCTTGAATCAAAGATTGTCAACAGCTTCAAAGACGGGTTCACCTCAATCATCTTGGAGAGCTCCTCTGCCCCTTCTGAACCAATTGAGTCCTCCCATATTTGGAGCTCCTCTAAGCTATCATTCACCGTCAGAGCGGATGCCAGGAATCCAGCTCCTGCAGCCCCAATATTCGATTCTGAAAACATGATCTCCTTGATCGCTCGATTCCTCGTCAATAAATCAGAAAGCACCTTCAAACACTCAAAGCTGAACCTGTTCTTGTAGAACAACATCTGCTCAATGCTGGTGGTGTTTGACAGCAACTCTGCAAGGCCTTGAATGTGGTCAAACTGCCAGTCTACTCGATGGAACTCAAGAGTCCTCAAGGAGGCGCATATAGTGCTCTTGGTGGCTTTCGTTGTCGACATCTCCGCAAGGAGATAAGGGAAGAGCGCATGGCTGTCCTTTGAAAGGGTTATCTTGAAAGAGGTCTCAGTCTCCTGGTAGCATGTTGAAGAGTGATGGTTGAGGTAAAATGAGATGTTTTGGAGGTTCGAAATGGTGCCGGATTCGAGCTGTTGAAGTACCCATTGGATATCTTTGAGTTTTTTATCTTCTTCTAATGCCATCTTTTGCAAGAATAAGCTTCAAAACAAGGTACATTCTATGGTACAATCAATTCTCATAACCCTCCAACAAGGAACTCAAATCCACACCACAGAAATCGAATTTTTGTTTCGTATCACTGGCAAAAGAGAGGGGTTCTTGAATATTGACACAGTAGCTGTCCGCCTGTGCCTGTGGAAAATCACAACTTGAATTTGTTAAATTCAATGATTAATCAGTTCAATGAATTTAACAATTTAACAACATAGCATTTCAAATTGGCAATGAACTCAGCAAAGGATTTACATTATAACCGCAGGACAGATTACTCAAATTGGCAATGAATTAATTACCTCTACTAAGATTTCAAATTCCAGGAATCTCAGATTTCTCAATGGGAAAAGAATTAACTATACTAAGCCTTCTCAATCGCCTGTACATGAATGAGAATGAGGAATGAAGTGACACCAGATTTCAGATTACCTGTGAGTGACCTATAAGACAACCCAACGAGGCAACGACGGTGAACAGAACGGGAGGAGGATCGCCTACTGCTGCTGCTGTTCGCCGGCGCGGCGCTGCTACTGCTGTTCTTCACCGGCGCGGCTCGGAAGGAGGGCCGAACTGGAAGCTGTTGTTCTCCTTTCTCAGTTTCTCTAGTCGGACAGGGAACTGCTGTTCGGAAGGAGGCCGAACTGGAGTAGATCAATCACAAATCCAAAAACCTGAAACATTAATCTGGATAAGTAATGGACATAGGTGAGATCTGAAAACGGCACACAACTTGAATTGGGAGAAAGTAATTGAAAATTAAAGAAAGAAGAGCACATAGCACAAACCCTAATTAGTTGCATCAGCACCAAAATCACACGGAAATTCTTAACAGCAAGGAGATGAAAAGGTGATAAAAGCAACCCAGTTCAAACCCTGAAGAAAATACAGATGGGAATTAAGAAAAATCTGAACAAATTCAACCGAAAATGAGAATGAGTGAGTCCAGACAAGCATTTCTGAACAAACCCAGTTTCCCACCTTCTTGTAGTATCTATGAATCTATCTATCTCATATTTATTTGTACATTTTATTATTATTTGAAGCGGAAAGCGAATCGAGTATGAATACATCGAAAGACCCAAATCATATAGTATGATGATGGGAGGCATTAGGCAATGTGAAAGCGTCTTTGAAAGTCTTGTTTTTGTTTTTTTTTTAGTTTTAAAACTCCTTAATTAGGCCTTAAATTAAGGTAAGATTGAGGATGGGTTCCACAACCCGCTTTATGAACTCATTTTTCCCGCCTTTTCCTCTTGTTTTATTTTTATTTTTAGTTTTTAGTTAGAGAAAATGGTACGAAATAGACAAGTTTTTAGGCATATTTGCAAAAAAACACATAACATGCAGCAACCCATTTAATGTATTTCATATGTTAATAAAAACATTTCGTTTTAGAAGTAAAATCTTGTTAAGAAAAACATGTCGTTTTAGGTATTTTGGTGTTCACTTTCCAAAATTACCCTTGTAAAGATTAGTGATTTGTTAGTTGTAGTTTTCAATAAAGTGGAAAAGTAAAGTAATAATTAGAAGTATAAGGGGTATTTTTGTGTGCTTTTATTTGCTTTCTTAAAAAATGTGCAAATGTCTAAAACGACATGTTTTAATTAACGGAGGAAGTACAATATAGACCCGTCTACCCCAAGCAAAAAAAATTGTCGGTAATTTGTCACTCTTGAGAACCGGTTGTAGCAGATACGCAATGCGGGAGTTCTAAAATCAAAACGAGGGAGAGAGAACCGTCATTCCAGATTGAAGCGAGAGAGAGACACGAAAAAACAAAAACCAGAGAGAAAGGAGGAGCGACAGGAGGAAGGAAGCGGTTGGAGAAGAAGGGCGATTTCACCCAGAACTCTACCAAGGAGGAAGGAAGAGGTTGAAGAAGAAGGTAAGCAATTGTGGAGGTGTGTTTTGAGTTGCGATTTTGGGGTAATGATGGTGCGGTTACTGGCAGCTTTGTGAAGAAATTAAGTAATGGGGGTGTCATTGCAGTTTCCTAGCAGAAGATGAATGAAGTATGAGGGGTTAGGGGCGCGTTTGAAGAGTCGATTTTGGGGAGTTGGGTGCAATTAGGGTTTGTGGGTGTCGGGAAACGGATGGGTAAGGGTCAGGGGATGTTGGGTAAAAAATTGGGGACAAAAGGGCAAGGAGGGGGTTGGATGGGTAGGGAATCCACAAGAATGGAGGTAATCAGTAGGGGATGTCTGCACATCTCGTATGACAGATTATCGAAGGTTGTGTCTGAAATTTTGATAGCAGAGTTCGTAGGACTGGGTAATGAAATTGGTAGGGAAAATTTGAACAACTGATATGCCGAGTGAGGTGTAGGAATTTTTGCTTGATTGGTTTTGTAGTTTTGAAATCGTTAGTGTCCACCAAGTTTTTGATGAAATGCCTATATATATGATTAATATTTGGTGATTTGGTTATGGTGAATCTCCTTGCCTATATGTTATGTTTTGAGAGGTAAAATCAACAAAAACATGTAAGAAATGCGAAATAGGAGTGGCCTGAGGAGGATAGCAGATATGGTAGGATATGGAAACGAAATTGGTAGGACATATTTGAAAAGTTGGTATGATAAAGTAGGTGTTTGGCTATATGTTTAAAACTTTATGTGTGATAGTAAACTTCCCCTTTGATGAAATGCATATATGTTTGATGAATCATTGGTTAATTGGTGTTGGTGGATTACTTTGGCTATCTCTTGGGTTGGGATAGAGGTAAAATGAACTAAACTTGTCTGAAATGCGAAATTGGTAGGACAGAAGAGGATAGCCGAGTTGGTAGGAAATTAATATGCTATTGGTATGATATATTTAAACTGTTGGTATGACCGATTTGGGACATTAATGTCTGAATGCATGTGTGTGGTGATTGTGTTGCAAGTACCTATTGTTCAATAAGCAAAAAAAATGTCAAAGGCTGGAAAGAAGAAATTTACGGGAGGTCCAAGCAGCTAGGGGGTAAGGAAACAGAGATAGTTACCTTGTTGTGGTTGTAATGATTGAGAAAAAACTTTGGAACATAAGATTGTTACATGTATTGCAGGTTGTGCTGGCAGCGGCGGAGAAAGATCACTTCAATGGGAGGGCGTTATCCCATTCCAGTTTTGAATGTCTTGAAGGACTGGACATAACCATCGACCGGGAGGATTACAAGGCTCTGACGAAGAGCCAATTTGGGGGCATAGTCAAGATGGGGTCCATAAATAAATTTGTCGCATAGTTGGTGCACTTCTGCCTCCTCTGACAGCTCAAGACGCGGAAGCAACACGAGACGTGGTACGCCATCCAGGGGCATCACGTGTGATTCTCGCTTCAGGAGTTCGCCTTGACAACGGGGCTCATCTGCTCACCACCCCCGACGGATGTGATGGAAGGCGACCACAAGGACGCCATTTACTAGCTTTTCAAGAAGGAGAAGGTGCGTCTGAAGGATGTTGAAAGCGCATGGCATGGGAGCACAAAAAAAGAAACTGACTCGGGCTCCCTGATGAAAAAATACAAACTTGGCCTCCTAGTCACAGTGGAGTGCATTTTGTTTGGGTTGGAGAATAAAACTCAAATCGGAGGGTGGGTTGTGAAGCTGCTGCTAGAGGACACCACACGTTTTCTGGACTTCCCTTGGGGCCGGCTGGTGTACGAGAGGCTACACGACAGCCTTGCTGGGACGTTGAAGGACTTGATGGCTGCAAAGAGTCACCTAAAAGACATATCAACGTACGTGCTCTACGGATTCCCCATGGCCTTCCAGGTTAGTGGAGTTCTGAAATATGTTCAAAACCTTTCCCATTTCACACTTTTTGTGACTGTGGGGGGTGTCAAATGGGGAATGATATCCTACCAATGGGGTATTTTTATCCTGCCAACTGTAGTTAAAATGCAATCTTACCAACAATGTGAAGTTGTCATGCAAAGTGTGTGCTAGTATCTTACCATATTGTGTATGCAACTTTGGATGTATGAGACTTTTCCAGAGATAGGGAATCACTTCGGGTGGAACATTGACGACACCATCATCCCCAGGTATCTGGGATGGGAAACCCCGAGCAGCCACATCTTCACACTTCAAGATGCTGAGATATTCTTGTTTTCGTTCATACCCTTGTCACCGGAGAAGGGTATGAACGGCCATTGAGGAGCCACCGGAGAAGACCACCAAAACCAGGAAGAAGCGCCACTCTTGGAAAGGGATACGATGGCGCTAGGGTTTCCGGGCGAAGCCTCGAACTCTCTCTCTCTCTCTTCTCTCTCTTTTTGGAGCTTACCAAAGATGTGAGTAGTAATAGTGTTCAAGCAAGCAGATGAATAAATAGACAAGCTTGGAAAACCTAACCATATTCAAAACATAGCGTTTCAACTTAGGGTTAGAAGGAGAACCGAGCAAGCTTCATGCTCAACACATAAGGCTGGCCTTTTGTGTTGGGCTCATCAGAGCTTGGGTGGCCCAAATCTAGCTTGGGAGCTCTAACGAGCTAATTACACCCGAATCTAAACAAGACCTGGCCCAATAAGGGTCTGTTTGGATTCCCATTGTATTTTAATTATAATCAAAATACATGTATTAAATTGAAAACTTCATTATAAGCATAATTGATGTGATTTAATGATAAAAATAATTATTACTCCGTACGTTTCGGGAAGCTCTCGATTCTTCTCCCTCAACCCACCCTCCCTCTCTGTTCTTCCCCCTAAAACCCTCCATCCATCTCATTCTCAGTAACTCTAATCACCAATTCCAAAGGAAATTAATTTTTTTTTATGAAATTGGGTTCATCTTGTCCACATATCTTCGATCAATTTCTCGTTGTTCTCCCTCTCTAAGCTTCTCGCTCACGCCGGAGTTCCGATCGGGGTTCAGTACATTCGAGTGGTCCTCCATCGTCAATTCATCATCCCACCACCACGGCACCACCTGCTCTCTTGCTTCTCGCCCAGTTCTTCTTGCTGAATCCGGAACTAGGGAGACCATTTGCCGAATCTAGAATCGTAGTAGCCTCCATCGCCACCTATTTTCCCGTCAAAGAATCCACCAGATCTGGACTCATTGCCAATCGACATAGCATTGCACCTCTTCAACGTCTAGATGGCAGTCGAAGCGACTCGCGTCTTCAAACCCTGAAGAAGATCTATGGCAGCGTGTGAAGAGCAACACCAAAGCGGGGGCGGTAGGTGGGCAACGGGTGAAGAGGTCGGCGGAAGGTGGGCAACCTCTTTGTCCCTGCCAACCAATTCCCTCTCTCCCAAGGGCTGGGTTGATGCCGCAGGTGGTGGCCGACCGAAGTGTACGAGGAGGAGCAAGGAGGCGGAGCTGCCAAGGGGATAGGAATCCAAATAATCCTTTCTAACTTAAAACATTTTTCCACATAGGTCATCCAAACAACATTTAAATTTTAATTACATTATAATTAAAAGCAAGTGTTTATAAGCATAATCTAATAGGAATCCAAACAGACCCTAACTCTTTTCAATTATAGCCCATGTTAAATACATATTCTTTTACGCATAGCATAAAATACATATATAGCTTACAAGAAATATACATTAATGTCATAAGAAGAAACTGCAAAAAAAAAATTAAAAAAATCAGGTGCATTCTAAAACTATTACAGAAGGTAACATCGAGGTCGATATATATAAGGTTGCATTGTGATGAATTGTTGAGAAGAAGGAAGGAAGAGTATTGTGGGGGATTGATCTCGTAACTATTGGTTTGTGCAAGAATTTGCTCCTTGGTATAAAACAAGAACATGAAGCCAAACCAATTCACTTGAAGCTAATGATATACTTCTGTATATTCATTTTTAGCAAGACTTTAAAATGTCTTTTTTTTTTACTCTTCTAACCGACATTATAATCATCCAGCTTTGTTAAGGCTCTATAACAAATTGACTCAATTGCTACACAATATAAGTAATTCTAGTATGGTAAGTATCAAGTAAAATAATCTTTCAAGTTCCAACTAACCTCTTATACCCTTCTAGATTTGGACACCTCTCCATCATTTGGAGTTAGTTTCACACATGTTGCATGGAAATTCTAATTGGTTTGTAGTCGGAAACCCCACCCTAGATAGGGGTGTGCATAATTGGTTTGTAGTCGGAAATTCTAATTTAGACACCTCTCCATCATTTGGAGTTAGTTTCACACACTTGAGTGCACCTGGTCGACGTCGAGCACTCCTGTCAGCTTTCAACATTCAGCTCCGTCTTGAAACACACTTTTCCGAGTCCTCGTTTGTCCGATTGACGCATATGAATATGCGTTGGAAAGCTCATTTCGAGAACTAGAACTCTCATGAAGGAATCGGAACTTGATTCAAAATGATGAATGGCGAAAAGTGGGCTTTTCTTCAGCTATATCATCTTGTGCTCTTCCTATTTAGCTTCTCCAATGTCTTCATGATTTTCCTTTAAGCTCCAAAGTGCGTCCAACCCTCTCCAAATCAACTATAATACTATATATACCTGAAAATTACACCAAACTTTGTGTAGACTGCATATCTTGCAATTAATTAATAACTACACAAATTTCATACTTTTTCAATATAAAATATGCATAAAAAAACTCAAATAAGACTAAAAACATGACTAAAAACAAGACCAAAAACGAGGACATCAAATAATATTCATTTAAGCCAAGTTCAAGATCTCCACAGACGTCGGAAGATCCTTTTATAACGGTCTTTGGTGTTAAGAATAAAGTTAAGAAAAGTTTATTGTCGAACCGACGGTTTTTAAGATAGTTTCTACTTGACGACGTCTCAGTAAATGAGTCGTTTGAGCTCCTGAAAATTCGGATCGAGTCGATCTATAGTTTGTCAGAAAGATAATTTGAAGATCTATAACTCTCATGTTGAGCCTTTTGACAAATTCGGCCTGCAACATAGAGAAATTGAGTCAAGAAGTTGATGTCGACCCAAAGTTCCGACCCGATATCTAAAAGTATCGACCCGGAACTATGGATCTGTTTTGGGCGCGCGCGGGATTTTCCCACTAAATGCCAAATACGGTTGTGCTCTAGCGACGCTATTGAACGATGAGCTAACCGTAGTTGGTCACCCCAAATCCTTGCCTTATATCAAAAATAGAAAAAAATTATTCACCAAACCAAATAAACGGCTTCTTAATGATGGATGTCAGATATGTATGTCGCTATAAACATATAATAAAAACAACAAATATTTCAAATTATTTAAACTATATTATACAATAAATTATAAAACTATTAACTATAAAACTATATTATATAACTATATTATAAAATTATAATACTATTAATATAAAATAAAATAAATAATTCAAATAACCTACCGGTGGGGTCGGGACGGGCGAAACCTCCGTGCAACGCCGCGGGAAGCGGCGGTAATATGGCCTGCGTCTCCGGCACCACCACCTCCGCCGCTTGCAACTCTCCGGCCGCCACCACCGCCGCCGCCAACCTCCGGTCCTCAGCCGCACCACCACCCCCCCACCTCACCCACCCCCCTCTGCTCCTCCTCCGCCACCGCCGGGAGCACCTCAGCCTCCCCACCACAACCACCCTCCACCGCCACAGCCTCCCCACCACCACCACCCTCCACCGACACCCTCTGTGCATCCACCGTGTCCACCTCCATCGAGTCCACCTCCGCCACCATCTGGATCTCCGGCTCTCTCTCCATCTCTCTCTCTCAGATTCTGGCTCTCTCTCTCTCTCTCTTTCTCTGTCTCCGTTCGTCGCCGATGTCTCTCTCTCTCGCTCTGGTTGGATCTGGAATTGGGAATGGGAACGACGAAGCACGTTTTTTCGATTTTTAGAAGACGGGCATGCACGTTGAAAAGGACGTGCAATTATGCACGTCTGGTATAGGTGGGTTGCAAACTCACATGCACGTTGTTAAGGACGTGCATGCACGTTAAATCCGACGTGCATGTACGTCCTTAACAATGTGTGGATTTGCTGTGTATATAGCCGAAACGTTTTCAAATTTGGTTTCCTTTTTTAAATTAAGACACTCGTGTATTTGTTGTGCAAAATTTATAATTAATGCACTGTGGGAGGAGGGAGAAGCACGGCGCCCACAACCTAAACCTCTCGCTCGCTCTCGCTCTCGCTGTTGCTGTCGCTCTCATGGCCTCCATGGCTTGCTCTCGCAGCTACTCTTCCCCCGCTTCTAAACCTTCCTCTCCCGCTCTCACTTTCACAAAATCATCGCCAAGCGTCCATCGTTGCGGATTCCTCCGTCGCCATGCCGTCGTAAGTCTCTGATTCTACCGCCCAAAAGTTGCTCCTTTTGCATTCTTTGAAATTTTTGTGTGTAAATTTCACAGTATGTTTGGGCATAGGAAGTTGGAATTGGAGCTTAAATTGAAACTTAAACTGAATTTGTGTGGATTAGAGGTGTACTTTGGCTGAGCAATTGAAGGTGGAAAATGGAAAACCCCGGGCTCCTCATCCCGTGGAAGTGGTTCAGCCGTCGTTCCCAAGTTTTCTGACTTCCAGTAAGCATTTGGTTGATCCGATCAACAAAAATGGTACTCCTACTCGGCTCAAAATATTCTCTGGCTCAGCAAACCCAGCTCTTTCTCAGGTAAAGAGTTTTTGGCTTTTTCCCTTGTCTGTTCCATTAATATAGGTTTTTTTTAAATGGTCGTATCTTTGAATTATGGAGGATCTGAGAGCTGGAGGCGGTTGAGTACTGCATGGTGAATGTTTACTTGGTCTTGGTATATCTGACAAACTCGGAAGGTTTTCACTTTCACAGTTAGGGACATGTCTTAATTTATTGTCCATATCTCTCAAATTTGTCTGGTTCATTGACCATGACATATATTTGAAGTTTTATTGATAATGAAGTGTGTGTTTTTGTCATGACCTTTTGGTACAAATTTCTTTTGTAATTTTGTTAATTTCCCTAATTTATGTCAGGGATTGACTCATCCACGGATGCAACCATCATTGCATTTACCTGTAGTCTGTTCTGAAGGATCATTTTGTTGACTTGACTTAATTGGTTTCTCTTTGACTGGAGTGAGGGAAAAAGAGGCAAGTGTAAACTATGAAAACCAGATGTTTTATGAAAGTAACATTTGGGTTCCTTATTTTTACTCATTGCTTCATTACACAAATGCTTTAAGCAGCACAAGATTGTTTTTTAATCCAGTAATCCTTATATGGAAGCATGTCCTACTCTATTCCTTTAGACGTTTTTCATAACCTTTCTTTTTTAAATGAAGGTAAATATGTAATGAAGACTATAAACTAGATTTTTTACAATTTTATCAGGTGCCATTTGACCAAACTACAAGTGTATCCTTTTTCACTAGCCTTATTTGCACCCTGAAGACAAGCTATAGGAATGCTTCTGTTACACATAGTATCAACTATCAACTACATTCATTAGCTTATTGTTTTAGGTTCCAATGTCGCAAGTTGCAACCACCAGCACGTATCTTGCTTCCACATATTGGCTTTGCCTACCCCTTCATATAGAAGGGGTTGTGGGGTCATCGCTGATCTGTTATTATACTTTGCTGATCTTGTTAAAGGTTTTTTTCCACTGCCAATCAATCCTTGCCTGTTTTAATTTTGTTTTTATGTGTTAAATTGTTATAATGCATTGGTGATACTTTAAGGTAGAACAGTGAGCGAGCAATTTTTTGCTGAAAAAAATCAATTAGGATGCAATGTTCTCATTTATTCTCTTCTGTACTTCTGTAGGGCATTGTATAATTGGGGTACATTGATTGTTGCAGATCTTAGATGCATGAAGTTGGAATGTTACAGATTTTGACATATTGGTTGTAAAATTATGATGTTTGATATATTGATTATAACATTATTATCTTACAGGAAATTGCATGCTACATGGGTCTAGAGCTAGGAAAAATCCAAACAAAACGCTTTGCTGATGGTGAGATCTATGTTCAGTTGCAAGAAAGCGTTAGAGGGTGCGATGTGTACCTTGTTCAGCCCACAGGCCCTCCAGCAAATGAGAATCTTATGGAGCTTTTGATAATGGTAGATGCTTGTAGGAGAGCGTCAGCTAAAAATATTACAGCTGTCATACCCTATTTTGGTTATGCTAGAGCTGATAGAAAGGTATTCTATTTGTATCTTGTGTAGACTGTAATTTAGCTGTATGACGGATAACTTCATTTGATTCCTAACAGAACTCCAATTATAAAATGCTCATTTTTTTCATTAGTTGAGTGGAACCCGTCTGTGGAAGTTTTAAATTTGTAAATGAGATAAAATGAAGTAATGAGTCTCTTAACAAGCGTCTCTTTATATATTACAAATTAAAAATTTACAAGCACCAAACTTCATTAGTTGCCATAAGCATTATTTATGGAAAGACGAGGTAAGTAATTTCTAGATACTCCCTTTGCCCCATAATAAATGTCATTTTAGACTTTGGCACCTATTTTAATGAAGATAGAAAAAATACCAATGCATCTCTAATTGCTAATTTGCACTTCTCTTCATGGAAAACTACTACTAACACCGTTTATATTTTGTAATCATTGCATATGGGTAGTTTTGGAAAGGGATGCTAAAAGTTCTAAAATGGAAAGTATTTTTAGACAAAATTAAAATGATAGAATGACATTTATTATGGGACGAAGGGATTAGTAGAAAAGTATGTCTTTCATTGAAATTAACATGTAATCTGCATAACCGCTGGCGCTTTTCATCAAGATTACCTTTCTTTCAGTCATTTTCTCTCTCTGATGATTTAGAGAGTGTAGGGGAAATGCTCAGTGGAGATTGATTAGCAGCTCCTTTGGTTGCTTACTGAGTTTGCAATTTTTTTTGGCTTGCTATACTTGAACCACTTATTTGTTTTATTTTAGACACAAGGACGAGAGTCAATTGCAGCCAAACTAGTGGCAAACTTGATAACAGAAGCAGGTGCCAATCGAGTTCTTGCTTGCGATCTACATTCAGGACAGTCAATGGGTTATTTTGATATTCCCGTGGACCATATATATGGCCAGGTAAATCGCTCATCAAATATTTTATTTTGTTTGGAAACATCATACTATTGTAATTGCCTTGTACTGTTAATGAGCTGCTCTTATTGCATAAATGCGAAGTTATTCGTTTTTATATTTATTTCAAATTCACAATACACTTTGCTAGAACAATTTCTGAATAGAGGAGAAAAGCACACGAATGAACACAAAGATTCAGTTAACCAAAGGGATGAACCACCATTTGGCCTGAAGTACCAAGCCACCAGCAGAGACTATTGGAATAACACTCTCCCTGGTCAATACAATCGGGCTATGTTGCCTCTGATTACAAAATATCTCAGCATCAACCTACATTAAGACCTAACCCCTTTATTTATACACATGTCCATCCTTAAGCCACCTGACATCCTCACAACCTAACTGAAGTGATTCTAGACCCTTCTCAAGCTAGTAGCTTCCTGACAGTTTGCCCGTATATGTAAGCATGTCATGGAATATGGATCCATTTTGATAAAGGAAGTAATGAGCGATAATAGTAGCAAATGATCTGTTGGATTAATCAACTGATGAGAAATAGGTTTTGCCGACTTATGATGGTCTGAAGTCAAATTTTCAGGCACTGGGATTATTTTCCATCCATCATTAGCTAAGTAGAGCGTGTGATTTATTAGAAGATCCATGCATGTAGTGTGCCGTCATGGAGAAAGAAAGAGGAATTCCTTTTAAAGTTATAAGTGAAACTATATTAATTTTTTCGTCCTTTTGTGTTCCAACTACATGTAAAAAAGATTTTGGATTGAAATCGAGAGATTTCTTGCTTTACAGAAATAGATAATGGGAACAAATAAGTTGAGTCAATATAGCTTAAGCCTTTTGTTATTTTAAGAGGATGAGAAAGAAAGCTCTTGAGGGTCGTGGTTGTTGGATAAGCTGTGTAGCTGACTGAGACAGAGAGAGATGTAGTGATGAAGTTGTGAAATTTTCTGGCTTTACTGAAAGAGATAAAGGGAAAAAATAAGTAGATCAAATATAGCTCTTTTACACATATTATTGAATGTGTTCATGGAGAAAATGGATACATGTAATCCTTTGAGACAATTTATTGGTTTACTCTTTTGCTCATAAATGACCTCTCATTTGCTTGATGCTGTTTGATTGTTCTTGGTCCACTCTGATTTGTTTCGTGGTGGAAAAGGTGCAACCCTGGAGGCTGAGAATTTGTATTGTTTCAAAGTTGTGATGCAGTAATAGACCCATCTCTATATCCATGTGCCAAACCCAGTGATTTACTAATTTTAGCATTGATTTTTGTTTGTGATTTGTTGAATTACTCAGTTTCTCATCTCTGCCTTTAGCCTTGACGCTCTTTGATTGTTCTTGCTCCACTTTGATCCAGTTTCAAGGATTGAAGTTTGAAATTTATAATCTGTATAATTTTCGATATTGTGGCACTTTGCTTCTCATGATGTTGTTGAAATATGGGTTCTCCTTTAAATTTGAGGTTGGGATAGGTTGTTTGTGTGGTGAATTGTAGTTATGGGTTGTTAACTGTTTCACTCCAGTCAAGTCCATTATTTGAATGATATGCACAACTCTAGCTCTACCTCATATGTCAGATTGGATTTGCTATTGTGCAGGTGAATAGGTTTCTGTAGTTACACATTTTTTTGCTTCTTTAATTTATCTTTGGTGAATATTTTTATGCATTTATGTCAATTAATTTGTTCACTATAAACCATAAAGTACTCCGTTTTCAATAACTGACGTTTATGCAAATAACACACAAATTAAGGAAGCCCACAATAAGCATGATTATCTCCCAATGGCTCTGCAATTTCCACCTATTTTACTCTTATTTTTTAAAATTTACTGAGTATATAACACTCATTGAATTTTATTTTGGAACTTTATAATTATACAAATTAAAAGGGAAAGGAGGTGGGATCATAGTAGATTAGTAGTGTAAAAAATGACACTTAATTTGCTTAATTGTAAAAACCTTAAAACGTCAGTTATAATAAAACGGAGGGAGTATTAAAGTTATTGATGATCTAAAGTGACAAGGAGTGGCTCACATCAAACACCTTTAACCAACCCACATTTTGAAACTGAATCAATGCATATCCCCTGATAAGACAATCCAGAATCTGTATACCTCCTGCAAAGTCATTTCAAATCTTTGCCACAAGACTTTCTGAAGGCTTGGGGATAATCTCATTGAGGACGCAGTTGGTCACTATGAAGTGTTAAAGTTATTGCTGGTTTGAAGTGCAAAGGAGTGGCTTTTACATTCAATTAGTTTTATCCTGCCCCCCTCTTGAAACTGAATCAATACAAGTTCTCTGATAAGACAATCCAACCCCCCACAACATCATTTCAAAGCACTGTGGCAAGACCTGATGAATTGTATTGCATAACCATTACCTTGATTTAGTACAGGGTGTTTCCTTGTTTTGTTGGTTTTCAAACACAAAAAAATGGCTTTTTGAAATGATCTGTAATGTTTGCTTATCAACCATGTTACCATGCTAATAAAAGTGGATGCAGTTCCATGATCTGCCATTTTGTCTCTGAAGTTGGTCTACTAAATTGTGCATATTTTGTGCTCCACTAGGCGGTCATACTTGATTACCTAGCAAGCAAGACCATTTCTTCAGAGGATTTGGTTGTAGTCTCTCCTGATGTTGGTGGGGTTGCTAGAGCTCGTGCTTTTGCAAAAAAGTTGTCCGATGCACCACTTGCTATTGTGGATAAAAGGCGTCACGGGCACAATGTTGCAGAGGTAATGCTCATCGATTCTTTCCCTATACACTTAATAATTTTGCAGAGGTTTTTATAGTAGATTGTCAGACCTGAAATACAAAGTTGTTTCTTTCTGGGCTGGCTAATTTCTTTAGGACTACTTCTCATGGACATCATGTATTTCTTATGTAGGTGATGAATTTGATAGGTGATGTCAAGGGCAAGGTGGCAGTTATGGTGGATGATATGATTGACACCGCTGGTGAGTTCTCTTTTATATGCATCTTTGAATTTGAAAGTGTTGTGAAATGATGTGGAGTCCTTCAGATTTTTTTTTTTTTAGTTTTACTTTCTATGTTGTCTATTATCATGGACATTATGGATTTTGTTTTGGGGCCTTAGTTTGGATAATTCTACTTCTCTTGCTGCTCTATTATAGGAAGAGAGGGAGAAAGGGGAGTAAAAGTTTGTGGGATGGGCAAGAGAGGGGATGAGATTGCTTTCCTACCTGACCCGAACAAGACCCAACCCCTCCCTATAATTACTTTAATTTTCTCATTTTTAAACACTTCAATAATGTGAATTACATATAATGAGACCTAATATAACTAAATAAATGAAGTTTAATAGTCAATAATTAAAAAATAATCATCATTCTATAATCAAGCTAAATGTGACCCGAGTCACTCGACCAAACCCGAAGTCCATTTGACTCGAACTTACCCGATCTGAACATGACCGAACACATGATATACCCGACATATGACCTGACCCGACATATAACCGAACCCGACCCGAACAACCCGATTGCCACCTCTAGCTACACGGATGCATATTGTTGCTCCATCGGGTATTATTATATGTTACACCTCACTTGGGGAATGGGTTGAACCAACAAAGATGTTGGCACTATATCTGCTTGTCGAGTTTTGAATGAAGCTAAATGCAATACTGGTTCAATTCAACTATTTCTTTCTATATTATTATAGCAAGCAGATTCTTTTGTTTTTCCCTTCTGAAAATCTCTGTCCATCCATTTTCCTTCAATTTTAAATCCAAAGTCTTGACATTTTAAATTTCAATATGTTAATCTTATTTTATTTAGTATGAAAGCAGACCACTTTTGTCTTGATCTACCATTATTATTAAAGGATGTATTTCTTCTTCTTGTTTTTTTTCCTTGTTTGCTTTCAGTGTCAGGGGTTTAATTTGGTGTAAGGATTTATTTGGAAAGTTTTCTGGTCAAAATTACCATATGACAATGTGAATTCTTAAAATTTACTTATCTATAAAACGTTTCATCATTTCCATCTGTATTGTAGGTACAATCACCGAAGGTGCATCTCTGTTGCATAAAGAGGGAGCCAGGGAAGTCTATGCTTGTTGCACCCATGCTGTATTTAGGTATGTAATATACAGAGTACTTGTATTGTATGACTTGCTTCATACTTTATACCTTTTGAGCAAACATCTTACATGATGTTTGGAACTCATTTAAGGTGAAATGTGATTTTGAATTGTGTCTCACTTTAGTGATAAATTGAATGTTGACTAGGATTTTTGTTGTTGCTGTTTTTTTCTTTCTTTTCTTGCTAGTTCATACCTGTGCTTATGGCCTGTTAATTAAAATTAAACTATTACATAATTCTTAGTGAAAAAATAAGTCATTATCTTATTCTTAACGAAAAAAATCTGTTGCCTGAATTCGTATGTTAAAACCAAAACTCATTCAATTTAATTTGCATCAAACTTAACCTAAATAATAATCATACTAGTACAGTTCTTGCACCATTGCGCGATTTTTAAATAAAATCATAATAATATAGCAAATTAATATTATAAAATTAAATAGAAAATACTTATGTGTAACACCGAGTGTCACATGAAGTGTAGTAGGTGATTTCAACTCGTATTGAAGGATCCAAGTTAACCTCCAATAATGCATCGCGGAGAACTCCAACACTTCTGTTCACCATATGAAACATCTCTCGATCCAATTAACGAAGCACTCTCTTTGACAATTCTCACTTTCACTTTAAATTTGATATCATGTATAAATAGTTATTGGACGCATATTAAAAGGGATAGGATATTACACAATCAGTAGGGATCGACAAAACTTGTATGGATACTTAAAAATTGAAATTAAATTGGATAATGTAAAAAAAAAATTGTCTGGAAAAAAGAAGATATATATACCTTGGGATGATAGATATCACATTCTTTTTGCATAGGCTGCACAATGAAGATCGATCTTGCTGTTTTATGCCTTTCGCACAATATAAGAAGATATATAGAACCAATTCTCAACGGTAAGTGAAATTAGATTATTACTCCCTCCGTCTCGAAATAGATGTCGTTTTAGGCTAGTTGAGTTGTATCAAAATAGATGTCATTTTAGGTTTTCGAGGTAGGGGATAGTAATGATTTGTATTGATTTGTGTGTTGTTGACTTTTTAAAATATTTTGATTGGTTAAAAAATGTAGTGGATATTTAAAAACAATAAAATTTATTAAAAAGGTTAGTGGAATAATGATGTTGATTGATGGGTGAGTGTTTTATTAAAACTTGTGTAGAATGCTAAAGTGACTTAAATTTTGAGACGGAGGGAGTAGCATTTTTAATTATAAAACTTAAAAATGAGATATATGAAAAATAAAAGCAATAGAAAGTGTGTTGGTAGTATTTAATTAGAATATTAGTACAAGTGTCCAACATCCATAAAAACAAATAAAATAATGTGAAAATAGTAGATATAAAAATTATTGTAATATGTGCCACAAGGCCCACAACATTTACACATGGCAGAAAAACATTTCATGGAGAAAATGGGCGGGGGAAAAAAATCAGAAGCTGATAATGGCAAGTCTTCCGATTTAGTATTGTATAAGATATAAGATATAAGATAAATTCAAAAGATATTTTGATGTTGGTTTTAAAAGAAGATAATGCAAGGGAATTTCTGTTTTCATTTTAATTTTGGTTTTAAAAAAATACAAAAGGAACTTCATTCCTTTGTTTTCTTCATGTTTATATATTTGAATATGCGTGGCTCGCAATTTTCAATTGATCGGATCTGACTTCATTTCTTGGTGTCACCTAAGTGAGATGCAATTGGAAACCTCATATACCCTAAGTCCATTCCATTTTTGAAACTTTAGTCGCACGTAAGTGAAGTTTTCCAAACATTATAACCCTATGTGAGATTTTGCCAAACTTCATGGTATTTAAGTTGGATTTTTCTTAAATTTTACGAGATACACAACACTAGACTAAGTCTAGCTTGCATTATATGAGTTTCATTGACTTGAGTTTTAATTGGGTTATGGATATGGTGTAGAGGGAAATTCATGTTCTATTTTATAGTGGATAGAGAAGTGATTTCTTGTGATTAGGAAGGACAATCCTGCAATTTTGTTTGATTTCACTAGGACAATCCCGAGTTTTGGTTGTAATAGCCATGGTGTTAATGTGTTATATTGGCTTGGATATTATGAAAATGAAAAGCTTATTACTTGTCTTTAGTTCTATTTCACTGGTCATGAAGAAAATTGGTGCTAACGTTTGTAAAGTCTCAATGGCCCGGCTTATTTAGGCTCTATTTGCATGACGACTCATTATGATTTATAATGAGTGGTCATGCAAACAGGCTTATTTGGGCTCTTTGAAGCCCAAAATGCTTTCTGTTCTTGACAGTGCTCTAAAAAGCACATATACACATCGCCAAAACATATGATATTTACTATACACATATGGTTTTTGATGTTTACATTAGTCCTGAAGTCGTGCTTCTTGCACTCGCAGGAAAATTCTCTTCCAATATCCACATATGCATATTTACATATTGCCAAGGCATATGATATTTACTATAATCATTAACTGGTGTTACTTTTTTCACATATTACCTATTTGTTTCAGCTAGAAAGCCTTGGATTATGTAATTCATGCATTGTTTCTAGCCCATTTTTCTACAGTTTTATTCAACAGCAGTCCAATGTAATGTTTATACGACTTTCCATGTCAAATTTTGCTGGTGCCCCCAAAACTTCAAATGTTTCTTGGAAAATATGATCAAGTAACAATACTATGCTTTTTCGGAGATCAGAGATTCTCGCAAAATGTGATCTCAAAACCATGTAATTAAAACAATTGGCTAGGGATATGTGATAATAATGTAAGATGTTTCTTGGAAGTAAAATTCCTTTTGTGTGAACCATGAAATACGTAGTAATAGTGTAGTACAAAAACCCAAGCCTTCTTGATACGACATTATGCTATGTTTTGATTTGTTTATATAGGTTGCATGAATGATGCATTTGAATTAGTGTCCAACATCAATGATTCCTTTCATAGTTAAGACTATAACCCCTTTTATTTAGCTCAAGAATATATTTTTTCCCTCTAGAATATCCTTTGGTTATTGAATCTTGGGTGGGGGGCCTAAATGCCCAAATAAACTTGCCTAAATAAATTTATTGGCAGAGGTATAGAGTTTGACAAGCATTATGGATTCATTTGGCTTGAACTTTTTTATTGACTGGATTGTTCTGCATTTCCAAAAAATAATTCATCATTATTTTGATCAATCCTTGAAATATTTGCAGCCCTCCTGCGATAAAGAGGCTATCAAGCGGCTTATTTCAGGAAGTCATCGTAACAAATACCATCCCAGTTCCGGAGAAGAACTACTTTCCACAATTAACAGTCTTGTCTGTGGCAAACCTGCTTGGAGAGACCATTTGGCATGTTCATGATGACAATTGTTCTGTGAGTTCTTCCTTTCGATTAACTACTTGATACACAGAATTATAGGCTTTCTTGGATTTATTGCAGATTAAATATTTAAATGCTCCTTCATTTTCCCATTTATTATTTCCTTAACACCCATTATTGTTGTTTATTGATGCCGAAGAATGATTATTGATAATATTGTCCATTCAGTATCCATACGGGCCAACATCCAAGACCAACACCAAAAACATAAAATCCTACCCTAAATGCCAAACTCTAAACCTCTATGTTTTAGACCATTGAATTTTATGTGGTTTTTTAATGAAACTATATTGGATCCGAAATCTTATTTGATCCACCTTTTTAGTCATCCTGATGTTTGATAATAATTGGAAAATATTGAATCACTTATCGGTCTGTGAAACTCAAGAACTCCTTGAAGGGAAAAAAATGTGAGACTCTAGGTGTGGCTTTAAGTTCATGATTTTCAAATTATGACTTGACTTAACTATTTGAGGATTTGTGCATTATAATATTTATGCAAAGATACTATTGTTTGCTTTATGGAATCTCCTTTTGTCACTATTTTAATCTTATTAAAAATATGTCATTGACATTGACTTTCCTTTACTCTCAGGGTGGCTTTGAACCCTACTCAAGCTTGGGTATTGATTAAACCAAATAACAGAGATGAGCCATTATGAACTTCCTGGCGGTCTTATACTTCAAGGCTTTGCTTGTATGGGAAAAAGTGGGAAGCTTCGTTTCCCTTCACTAGAAGAAAGATGAGTTAAATAATCCTCAATATTTATGTACTCTTTATCTTTGTGTTGGTACCTCTTGTTCTGGAACTTCCAGACCTGGTCTTCAATTACTGAATGTTGCATGTCCTCTGATTCTCGAAATGTTGAATTAGGTGAAAAATCAGAGATAGACGAAAGGCGGCTTTCTTTGCCCAACGCATTTTGTTGTAGAGTCTTTGGAGACAAATTTTGATGTATAACGTCTTTGGAAGTTGAGAAATATTTGGCTAGAATCAAAGCTCAAATGCCTTGTCACTTCTAAAGGATTTTAGGAATTTGATGTTTTATTAGGTTTTAAGTAGTTCGATGTTATTGGGTTTTAACTTTTATCCGCTGTGTAAAGGAAAAACATTGCTTTAGCGATGGCTAGAATCTGGTCATGGTTATGAAGTGTTTTATGTTTGTGTATGATATGATATGGTCCCCGAAATTAGGATTGTCTAATGGTTAGTTAAAAGTTGGATTTGGAATCTAAGCAATTTTGCTATCAATCAATCACGGTCTTGGATGAACGTGTATGATCGGTTCCATCATATATGAGATGTCATCAAGATACTTGCCTTGAGAAGGTACACCCCAAGCCAAGAAAGGGTGAATTACATTTTTGGTCCCTAACCTTTACCACTTGTTTCACTTTAGTCCCTAACCTTTCAAAGATTGTAAAATAGTCTCTAACCTTGCATTTTTTTATTCGTTGTAGTCCCTAATATTAAAATATTATTTGAAATAATTATAAAAAAAAATAACCCTAAATTTATCATAATTTAAATAAAATCATTCATACAAAGAAAAGTATATAAAATCATCTAACTCTATAATTTTAATTTTGAAAAATACTCGAACTATTTTACTATTTATCATAAGAGCATATTATATAAAATTATCCATAATTTTTTTTTTCACAAGCTCTCATAAAATTTATAGATCTTGTGATTAAATATAAGAGATTGTGGGATATTTTTTTTTCTTATTTACCAATACATAGATCCAATATATGTGTATTAATCCATTAAAATAATGAATTCAAATAATAAAAGATATCTTTTTAAAAAAAAAATCATAAAGTTGGATATTTGTTTTATAATTATTCTTTATATGGGTAATTTACTCATTTATATACATTATGATAACTTTAGGGTGATTTTTTATAATTATTTCAAATAATATTTTAATATTAGGGACTAAAATGAATAAAAAATATAAGCTTAGGGACTATTTTACAAACTTTGAAAGGTTAGGGACTAAAATGAAACGAAATAGAAAGGTTAAGGACTATTTTGAAACGTTTCAAATGTTGGGGACTAAAGTGAAATAAGTGATAAACGTTAGGGACCAAAAATGTAATTCACCCGCCCATAAATAATCCAATCTAATAGTGACCCAGACTTGCTCAAACCTCAACAGAGCAAGAAGTTGACAAAAAAGAACCATGACCATTATTTGTGGTATACAGAATTTGTTTGGATTTCCTTATACTACGTATTATATAAGCATGTAATTATTTCCTTATATTATGTCTATAATGTAATTATAAATATAATTACTTTTCAAATGTTTATTCACAATGTGTTAAAAATGATACGAATTTAAATAAAATAATTTCTAAATTGTTTCAATCAACTACATTGAAATTATAATATAGTTATAAATCCTATGCAATAGTGAGTGTTTGTTTGATACAATTTACAAGCTATTTTATTTTAAATTCACATTGTTGTAAACATATTGTGAGTTGTATTAAGATGTGTTTGGATTCCCATTGCAGTTTATAATGATTTTATATGTATTATAATGATAATTATGTTGACACAAATACCCCCGATTGTTAACCAATTCAACACAACTCTTTCCTCATTTTGATTGTTTTGCTCGACATCTATATTTTCCCCGGAAGCTCCACTAATGATGCCTCTCCTATCACCCTCCTCGATGCCATCACTGAGATGCTCCTTTTTCTTGCCTCTATTTCTCCTTCTCCAATCCACCAAATCACTCTTCTGCCTCATTCTCCATCAAACCTTCTTAGAATTTTCATTTCAGGAATCAAAACCCCCCATTTAGTTTTGAAAAACTTAAACCCATTTCATTGGTTTTGAATTGTGGAATTGGAGTATGGTAATTTTGAATTTGATGCATTGTGTGATCGATGTGCGAAGTTGAATGTTTCATTCAGTGAACCCATAGACTCGATGATGGTCGGAAATTATGATTCGATCTTTTTGGAACTCAATGATTCACAAAGAGGAGGAGACAATGATTTGAGGATGGTCGGATATTGTTGGAAAAAACAGGGTTTTCCACTTTTTGTGATTAAGATGGGAAAGACTTAAACTTTTGTATAAAAGTTGAACTTGTATTATATAATAGAACCACTTTACAAAAATACAACTCTCACTATATAATTTTTGTGGCTCACACGCTCACTCTTACTAGGCTAACTTGATCACTCGACTTGCTTGGTTTTTGGATGTTGCTTGGATTTTTTGGATGGTTACATCCGGTACACTCATGGATATTGATAGCCTTGCTATGTCGGTGTATTTGCACTCTCCATCACCAACCTTTACCTTTTTCAAATACCAAAATTTTGTCTAGAAATTTCTAGGCAATGTGTACATATTTATAGGCTAGTTAATTTCTAGAATTTTCTTTTCTAAATCATTATAGAGATCTCTGTTAAGTGGGTTAGTCAAATTTACCATTAGTTTGACCCAATATCTTCTTAGTCTATTAAGAAGAGAACCCAACAAAAAATAAGGGTAAAGTGGTAGTAAGGTGGTCGGGACAAGGGAGTAGCAACGATTGTCTGCCTGTGAGGGTGGGATGGGAGGTGGTTTTAGAATGTGAGACAACAACTTCAAATAATATATTTATTTGGGAGTCAAACATGTCTCGTATAATCGCTTTTCAAAACTTGACATCCAAACATTAATTATAATTAAAATAAAGTATTTATAAACATATAATCTATGAGAATCCTTAAACTAACACTTGAAATGTGCTTATGTTTTATAATTACATTATCATAATACAATGGAATCCAAACAAACCCTATAGTGACATGGGCTGGGCTTGAAATGGGCCCAAATCGGCCCATGTTGGTGACCGTCGGATTGATGCCAACCCTCCCTTCGTTATCTACTTTCAGCTCTGTAGGATTTTCCTCCATTTCTCCCCTTCTCTCTTATATACTCTCTCTCGCTCCAATCCTCCACGCCCTAGCCTCCGCCCAAGCCGCCTTCGACTCTCTCTCCTCTTCATTATCCACTCTCTCATTTCTTCCCTCTTCGACTAAGGTACACTCATTTGCTGCTTTTACGTTATTCGTCATTTTTCATCAGTCGTTTTGATTTGTGCGTTTTTATCTAGGGTAGTGGTTTTTCGAATCAGGGAATTTGGTTAGGGGTTTATGATTGCAGGTGCCAATTTGTGATTACCTGTAGTTGCTTTTCTTGCTGTGGATTAATAAATCCACAAAATTGATTAAATTTGTGTTTCTGGATGTTTGAGGCTTCCATTGTGCCTTGTTATAGTCTTTATGTGGATGCTTTTTTTGTGGGATCTTATTTCCAATTGAGATTCAGTGAGTTAGATGGATACGTTCTGTGTGAAATTGATGATTTTTTTTTCTTTTCACATCAGATGAATCGGGAGAGGCTCATGAAGATGGCTGGTGCAGTCCGCACCGGTGGAAAGGGGAGCGTGAGAAGGTGGGTTAATGCTAATTGATGTCTGGTTTAATGTGTTTACGCTACTAATTGAGTCATGGATCCATCAAAAACCGAAAGTGGGTCATTTAGAGCTGTCAAGAACCCACTGAAGTGAAGATAGGATTTGAACAATTCAGTGTCTTTTTTGTGCATCAAGCATTTGTTGAATGCCTAATTTTGATCCTGAGGTGTTAGCTACATGGATGCCAGTGTGCAGTCGAATGAATGATCATTTCAGTTCATTACATTTCTCTGTAAGGTTGTATGTGATAAATATCTGGTCTTGATTGCAGAAAGAAGAAGGCCGTGCACAAAACCACCACCACAGATGACAAAAGGCTGCAGAGCACACTAAAGAGGATAGGGGTGAACTCTATCCCAGCAATCGAGGAAGTGAACATATTCAAGGATGATGTAGTTATTCAGTTCATCAATCCTAAAGGTCAGTTTACAAGCTATTTTTCACTTGAAAATGTTTTTGCAGGGGTTCCGGTTCTAGATCTTCTGTCGTATTTGCTAGACTATTTACCCCGGCTTTTATTTTCAGTTCAAGCTTCAATTGCAGCTAATACATGGGTTGTCAGCGGTTCGCCACAAACAAAGAGTATGCACTTTCCTTTCCGAAGTGTTCTATTTTTCATTTCCCCCTCTATGCCTCAGGAATCCTTAACTTCTAATTCTTATTGGCTACAGTCATGCCAATTTGTGGTCAATTTAACTTACTGAATATTTTGTTGTCCTCTTACAGAATTACAAGACATCCTGCCCGGAATAATCAATCAATTAGGTATACCTCATGTTCTCCTCAAGACAGTCTTTATTTTTCTGCTGTTGGTCTGCTGCTTCGTTTGCAAAAGCTATTTAACCCTTAAATTTACCTTCTAATGCAGGCCCGGATAACTTGGACAACCTGAGGAAGCTTGCTGAGCAGTTCCAGAAGCAAGTCCCTGGAGCCCATGCCGATGCTGGTGAGAAGGTTGCAGGAGAGGATGATGATGAAGACGAGGTTCCAGAACTCGTCCCTGGGGAAACCTTTGAAGAAGCTGCAGAGGAAGCTAAGGCATCATCTTAGAGCCTTGTTGGGATTTCTTCACCCCGTTTCCCCCCCCTTCTGGTTTGTGCCCCCAAAAGTTCTATATTAGTTTTGCTCCTATTTGACTTTTCAGCACAAGTGTACTACTGAATTTGCTCAGGCTAATTAAGTTTGTGACTTGTATTTTACTTAGAGAGGCAGATTTTGATTATGCAAATTCACTGAATGCACTTCAAATTTACCATACAATGTCTTAAAATGGAATTGTCATGCATTGGAATAATCCAGTTGCGCTTGTTGCAACACATCCATGATTGGTTCCAGACTCCAGTCGCCTTGGACCTTAAGGCTATTTATAAGCTTTTGTATCGTTCACCAATAGGACAATTCGATTTGCTGCGTCAAGTGTTTGTATTGTTCACTAATAGAACACTTCGAATGGCTGTGTCATCAGTCTTAATAAGCTTTAGAAAGATTAGAGACTAAGCTATCAATTCAGCAACATATAATGAAAGCATTCAAATCCATTCATTGATTTGGAAATAAAGGAAGATACAATCGAGTGGTGGTTAACAGTATATGCTGTGGTGCTATAATGGCAAAACTCAGCTCTTATTTTTTGACTACACAATGCTATGAATTACAACAATCACATTAGTCAAAATGGCGTTGTTCCAACTGAACAAAATCATCTTTATACTCCAGTGCCTGTTTTACAAATAAGTGGGTAAGCCATCAGCCATGGAGAGTCGTAGTGGCAAACTAGTTCTTATGACTTGGCTTTCCTCTTCTCATCCAGTGCCTGTTTTTGCGGTACAATAATTTAATTCAAGAAGAGTCGTAATGAGAAAACATGCACACTGCCACACACACTGGTATATTGGACCTAATTGAAAGGTGTAATCACAACCTTTGGGGTATATATGTTTAGTAGCACATTCAGTATATCCAGATCTTTTGAGAAACTGTCTTTTTTAAGCTACCAATTTGGTCAGCCCAAACAGTGATCAACAACACATGATATCCCAGGTTATATTCATGTTTTTCAACCAACATTTTTAACAAAACATCCCAGAACTGTAATCACCAACTGAATCATTCACAATGATAATACAAAGCGTAAAAAAAAACATGAAGATTACCTTGCTTTGAAACGTTCTCATTGTTAAAACAAGAGTATCACGCATTCTGCATACGATAAAGTGTTAACATGTCAGTATTGGCCAAGAAGTTCCTCTCAACAAAATAAAAGGGGAAAACAACTTTTTGTAGTGTTCACCAATATTCAATCCCCATCTTAAAAGATGCCAACTTTCAAGCTAAACATTCTTACCGAACATCATTATGTGTGTTGAAGGGATATACAGATCCATCTGAACATGTTAGTACAAACTGTGTTGATAATCCACATGGAACTTTAATCTGCGACCAAAAAATGAGAGAAAATTCTCAAACTTAAGAGTAAAAAGAAGATAGGGTATCATCAACTAAAAGAAAACTATGACCTTCAAGCTTGGTTGTGTAAAATGACTATTTTGTATATTCTTATTTGTAAAACAAATGATAATCAGAAGGGAAATCCTTCCAAGAGGACATAAAGACCAAACTTGTTTAGGCTGCTAATCACACGGGTTATCCCCCAGAAAGTAAAGTATTGATGGGATAAAATCCTACAGACAACATCAAGTCTTTACATATTTAGTAAATTGTGTTCTGAACATTAAATTAAGAGAACAGAATTTCCAATCCTCTGGATTCCTTTTAATAGACTGATACAAACCTAAATTGTGCAAGTGATTAGTTTTAATGGTTATTTTCATTTTTGAGCATTATCTACTTAGTTCATTCAATATCCCATATTTCATCTTTCTAGTTTTAAGGCAGTATTCCATCATACTGTCCACTTTTTCCATGCTTCTCATTATCCTGAATTTTCGTTATTAAGTTTTGGGAGTCAATTATTTTGTATTCTACTATAAGAAGAGGAACAGTTGCAGCTTGTAATTTTTTCATACATGTAATGGAATCACAAAACTGACTTCCCTCATTGGCAGAGTGCAAGTTTGTTCTCCAGTTTTACTATATTTTAACTTTTAATTGATTGGTTCCTAACAAAGACCCTCCAACCATGCAACTAATAATGACATATAAACAGACATGAACCTGTAGTGAACGAAGCAGTTGCATTAGAAGAATTGCAACAAAATGGTAAAAAAAGAAAAAGAAAAAAAGAAGCAGAATCTACACCCAATACCACTCTACTTGTTCAATGGTTCAAGGATTTTGATAGTTCTCATACATGACTGTGACAATCAGATTAGAAGAGCGGGGTAGTACACATATCCCAAAAATTATAAAATAAGTTCAGTTTAGCTTGGGTAAAAAACATGTGCATTACTATCTATCCATGCAAGATAAATAAAATTCCATGGTTGATGCCAACCTTATGTGCAAGAATCCATTAGGGAAAAGCTTTCCTACTTGCATACAATCATAATGACATTTGAAAACGCTTGAAAGCATAGTTTTACATACCGATAAGTCCTTTGAAAACTTCTCAGCGATTTGTATGGTTCCTGTCATATCAATCGTAACTTGGAATCCTGAACTTCTGAGGGTAAGAGTTGCCGGTTCCCAATTTTCCGATACGTCCATCTAGTGCATACCCCATCAGAAAACATTATGTTATGGAGTATAATGGATGTTACGCACCATTCCAATGGAATTGAGATGCATGAGGCTATCGTGGCACATTCACTATGATCCAAGAACGTATAATATCATTACCAATTGGAATCTATTTAACACGAGCTTCATTGAGTTTGTTTCCAATTATACAACTTGCTCTATACTCTTGAATTATGTTATAGATAGATTTTTCTACTTCTAAATGATGATGGTCTTTTAAAATGATGGTAAAACATGTATCTGCTTGAAATGGACGTCTGAAAGCTAGCAACTAAGACCAAAATGAGATGGTCAATGATCACTATGTTACACAAAATGATGCTTCAAGGAAAAAAACGTCATGGAAAGATAATCACATTATAGAGTGGAGACACCATTTGGTTGCTTGGAGGTTTGCTAATCTCAATCTCACTGTCAGTAACTAGGCATTTTAGTTGTGAGTAAAACTGAGAGGAAGAAATAGGGCTACACTTGCCTAATAGAGTAATAGAGTGAAAAGTCCACGACCTATACCAGAATCATTATGCCTAATGGCTTAAGGGAATACAAAGAGTTTGTCTAACAAGTATCATCATCAGTTACTTCAGCATATTAGTAGTATAAATAAGGGTGCTCTAACCCTAAATATGGGTACTTCAACCCTTATTAGGCATCCAGAAATTACTTTTAAGTGTAAGGGTTGGGTCTCTTGGTGTATGTAATATCCTTTTCCAGGGGACTATTGCTCTGTTTTCCCCAAATCAGTGAACGTTTTGTGTAGTGCTTGTTAGGCTGAACTCTATTTTTTTTTAGCGCAAACACACTGGAAACTGGTAACCACATGAAGTCATGAACACAATGAAATAAAGGACATATTTAAGGAAATTTCCAAGTTTATAAATAAGCAACCCCGCATAAAAGAATGTCATCAGGCATATGATTGATAATAAAAAAAATTGTCATGCAACATACCATCATCAAAACACTGAAGGCAGCATCACCATTAGAAATGTATGTGTCTAGCTCTGATTGCATCTCTGGGTCTACAAAGAAAAGATATTTCAGATAACCACAAGGAAATGCAGTTACAGTCATTGAGGATTGTCCAAAAAGTAGCAGTAGCTTTCTTTTTTTTTTTTGAATAAAAAGTAGCAGTAGCTCAGTAACTGTAAACTAATGCAACAAATCCTATTGATTGAGAAACCAGAGAACGTCAATCATAGACAAAACAACTATATATACTTGTTCAGAAATATTATGGCGAAGTATCTAACAACAAAATTCTTGTCCAAGCAGAGAGGGATTGGTCCGTTAAATATTTTAAAGTACATTTCCCCTGCCTTAGACTGAGCTGGATCAGGATTCAGAATCATTTTCCCTCTTATAACCCTTAAGAATATATAGTGTAGAGGTCTATTATAGATTTTTAACTGGAAATTGGATATATTGGTTGTTTCAGTCAATAAAACAGTATGATTCAAGGGTAGCAGAGCTTGCCGTTGCTCTATCCAATCACACAAGGTGTTGATTGAAACTATTTTTACAAAGTAGATGCTTGTTATTGGATTGATAAGAGAGAATGAATCTTGACCGACAAACCCAGTGTTTTCTCAAAGTTTGTTCTCAATTTGCGTTATTATTTAAGTGATTAGTTAGCTCCTTAATTTTAGGATAGCTTAATTATACCCGCCATATTCATTTAATCATTGACAATAATATTAGGATCAGCTAAATAAAGATGGGAGGTTATTTAAGGATTAGCTGATACCAATTCCCATCTTCAATAAATTTTTATTTTAACAATTCCGGTTATTCATTAGTATAATAGGATTAGCTAGTTGCTTTGTGGAATGACCTTCTAATTGCCTACAAAACTAGGTTAACGTTACCATGGGGGTGAATTACATCAGGTGCATTCAGCACACATTGCTGGGGTGTTTCCTCTTTCATCTATTTGGTTCCAGGGATGATAATCTCCCCATCATGATTCCATATACACCTCTTGCTCATTTATGGTTTAAACTGATTAGTTCTCCATTTATTTAATTCCAACTAATCCACAAATAACATTATACATTATATACATCTCTTAGATTTATATGACCGACTCCAAGTTTTTGCATAAAAATGAAGCAGCTTCAAAAGATGGAAGAAAAGCAAAAACAAACTGCAAATATTATTTTTGGACTGAACTGTCAATGAGCATTCCAGCAACTATGCATATGAAAGCAAGATCTCTAAAAGCTTAATAAACATTTGAATGAAACAAAAAGCTTACAATGTTCAGTACAATTCGCTTACCACATGTTATTTTATTCTGACCATTGGCAAACAGGTACACCATTTCTCCCTACTCAAAATAGTAAAATTACAACTTATTAGATACAAGATGCAAAGCACAGTATATGCAAAGCACAGTATATACTCAAAATGGCAAACATGAAATGCCTTTGCATGCCACATTGTGCAGTGACAAAGGAAAGATGAAAATAAATTGGAAATTTCACCTCCCAGATCTAGCCCTCCCCTTGGGATTGGGCTAGCAATCCAAAAGTTGCATAAGTTAACAGAAAATGACATTCTCCTTAACTATATAAGAAAGTATCAACAAAAATATGCACCAACAAAAGCAATATATTATTTCTAAAGATTAGCTAATAATGGATAATGGAAGTGCAGAACTGAAAGGATAAACAGAACTCTATGAATCAAATACCAACCAAAAGATAGAAACGCAGGAAAACCAAAACTGAAAAGCTCACAGCGAGAATTCAAAGGGAATAATGCTATCCTAGACTACACTGGTATAAATGAAGATGGCTCTAAATAACTAGTAATCCACAGAGGGGTGGGGGGACAAACAAACAAAAAGAAAATTTTATGGAACCAGGTCAACCAGTACGCTAGAAGACAGTTAACTGCTCCTCCATAAATTCTCAGATTTCTACTCCCTCCACAGTCTGTATATGAACATGAGAAGCTGCGTGCAGAGGATACCCCAATCCTGATCCTGCCCTCAGAATTAACAATGAAAAAGATGGTCACTGCCATGCCAAGACAAGGAAACAAAGATATTCCCCTTACATACACATCCAGCAATTGCTCTAGCTAACTCGAAAATATTGGTATCTCTCTACCAACTAAAGACCATGGCTTGTTGAAGGATCATTGATCTCCAATATCATCACTAAAGGAGAGCTATGGGTAGGAAAAAGAAGATTTGAATGTAAAATATTTACAAAATCACCTTAATTTTATCAACCAATAATCAAAAGAAAGATCTCTAAAGGCTAAGACATCCTCCTCCCATCAGAAAAGACATAGCAAGCAATGCCTCCTTGGACCTCAGTGGTTTGGGACAACTCCATACTTCCCAAACATGCATTCATCCTGTGGCTAGCAGCTAGAAAGAGGCTTGCCACAAATGACCTCATCAGGACTAGGGAAGTGAATCTAAACTGCCACTTTTGCAACCAAGCAACTGAGTCACATGACCATTTATTTTTTACATGTAACTACTCCTCTAACGTTTGGTCTCAGGTCAAAAGCTGGGTAGGCATTTGGAGAGGAATGAGCTCCCTAAGCAGTGGTCTAAAATGGATGAAAAAGGAGGCACGTGGTAGGAGCTGGCAATCTAAGGCCAAAAGAATATCCCTTGCTGCAACAGTCTACCACCTTTGGAAGGCTCGCAATGAAAAGCTGTTTGAAAACATAACCAAAAGCCCAGAGGAAGTCACACGTTTGATCAAGATTCATGTCTTCAGTTTCCTATCCCATGAGCACTCCCTTCACTTCACCTCAGCGAATACCTTACAAGAGGGCTTGCTGCCTAGCCTCGGTGACCCCTCCTCAAGCTTAAATGAATGAAGCTCAATGGAGACATAATGCTGAAGAAAAGCGGCTAAAGAATGATGTCTTTCCGTTAACTTTCAAAGGCTGTTTTGAGTAGAAGCTTCGGCTAGTTCATGGATACCCCTTTTTGATGTAACAAACTTTAAGTAATAGGGTTCCATTTAATGCTTCAGGTGTGCTAAGGTTGTGGTAGGATAAGACCCTTGATGGCTGAGCCGAAGGGGGTTTTATTCTTTCACAACCTTAGGGTGCGGGCCCGACTTCGGATAGCCTTGGCTTGACGAGATAGGGGTTGCACCGAACCTATGAGTTCAACACACCTTATGGATTGGGGTCCCTTAAAACCAGATCCCATGATTTTGTTGCCCCTAGCAAGTGGACCTAGAACACTAGTCCCCCTTGCAAGACCTTTGTATATATTCTATCCCATATTTTAATATATTTTAACCCTTAAAATCAAAAAAAAAAAGACATAGCAAGCAAACTCTCCCAGAAAGGCTCCTTTCTGGGAGATCCCTTTAAAATGGTGTTACATGAGACCGCAGCTAGATAAACTCTCCCAGAAAGGCTCCTTTCGAATCCCATCCACAAAATGTCCTTTCTTGAAAGCCATAAATTCTGTTGATTCAAAAACTCAAGACACAAACAACTAAAATCAACAGTTCTATAAGATTCTTGATAAAGTGATTAGCGGCAATTACTTGTATGCAAGATATTTGCTTTCAATTTTGTGGATTTTGGATTCAAAAGAGCTTGGTGCAAGGAAACAGAATAGGAAGGGATTATAAGAAAATCTGCCTCCCAACTGGAAGTCTAGAGCTCACCAACTCCCTCTTATGGGTGTTGTCAGGAAGAGAGATTAGAAGTTGATTCCCCATTTTATCCCTGAAAAAAGAAGTAAAGGGCACATCACATATGGAGAATAGAAGTAGATGAGGTAAAATATGTAAGAATTCAGAAGAAAATTTTGAAAGTAAGCTAGGAAAAGAATCTCACTTGGCAAGTGCAAGGCAAAACCCAAAAGTTTTCGGATATTCAATTTCCCTATTTAGCGGATAACCAACTCTAACAAAATAACCAGCTCTAAAGAAGATGCAACCAAACTGATGAATGCTGGAACCGAACGGTACTAAAGTTGAAAATACCGACTTGGTGGCCAATAACCTAGCAAGTTGGAAACTAAAAATAAGTGAAAACTTAACATAGTAGTGGAAACAAAAAGTGGCTACAATGTAGGAAAAAAGGTAAATAAGGAAAATCATCGAGAAAAATTGGCAGGTAGGAGTACTAGGTGTGTATCAGTGCATTCCCCATAGGAAGTCGCCTTGTCCATAAGGGGAACAAAATTTGAGGCAATATTTAACCATTTATAAACACGACCATTGGGTTGTAATTCCCCCTTTAGATATTGCAAGGCATGCGTCCAGAAATCAATGCTTGGGCCAACTTTGACATGGGCCACATTGCAGCCGAAGTTTTCGCAATACTCACTGATCAAAGGTACTCATTCGGATTTCGCAACTTTGGTGGCCCGTAGTACTCCTAAAAATCCTTTTTAAGTGACTTCCCATAAAGGATTTCCCTCCTGCCATTAATCCATGTGAATAGATCAAGCACATCACCCTCATAATGCTTGGAAACAACCTCAACTTTGAGATTTTCAGGGGTCGAAAAGTAACGAAAATACTTCTCATCCTTCGAAAGAATCAAAACTCATCCACATGGGTCACCCATGTACTTGGGGAAATCAACCTTGGCATGCCACATAGGAATGGAATATCCCTTTCGGCTATCTGAAGCATTCTCCATTTCATCCCACGAGCAGGGAACCTCCTGGGCTAGAGTACTTGACCTGGGAGCTCTGCTTTAAGTGAGAACATCAAGGGAATCAAGCTCAGAAGAAGTCATGTGTGGATAATGGTTCAACTTCGCAGTTAGGATTCTGATTATTGTAAGTGGAGGCTGATGGGTTTGGTTGCCAAGGGACTTGAAGTTTTGGTGGGTGGAAGTAGTGGTATTCTCCATGTCACGTCAGCAGACTTATTCAAATTCTGAAGAAATTTTTTAAAGATAAGTGAGCTAGGACAAGAACCTCACATTCAACAAAGATGAGGCAAAACTCAACAGATTTCCAATAATCAGCTCAAAGATTAAGTCTGACAGAATGCTAACAACCAACAAGCCTTATAGGGCGACAAAATCTAAGAAATCAACCAACTCCTTTGCAAAAAACTCATAATGTTAGAATTGGGATGTTAAGAAAACTCAGATATATTTAAATTTGCAGCTGCAAAGATTGACTAGGTTTGTATGAAGATATTAGAAAAGTTGGATCAGGGAAGTCAAAAATCTTTACAAAATCAACTGCAGAATAGCTCCATTTTAAAACAAATTCAAGGAAGGAAACAAGATACTTCCCATCAAACAAAATTAAGAGAATAAGGACAGATGAGAGAACTTGTACACAGAGCATCATTCACTTGTTCAAATATATGTATTTCACCAAATTACCCAATGAAAATAGTAAATTAGGGATTCAACTCACTATGAATATAATAATATATTTCTATTCCTGAAAACAAAAAAGGACAAGCCATCTTTCACCTTGCACTGAGGCAATAAACTAACCCTCTCAGCCTCTCCTGTTTCTTCCACAACAATCAATTATAAGCAAACTCTCCTCAACATTACTAATCTTTCTACAATCTACAATAACATGAAGGATAGCAACTGAACAAGCAAGTGTAATCGGCAGTCTCCCACCAAACAATTCATCTGAAACTCCGTCTATCACTATGCACGATTATTCGACGGATTAAACCAAGATAATTAACAATCCTACTTTGGGGAAAAAAGTAGTAAGAAAGTGATGCAGATCAAAGCTTAAGGCAGTCCCTACACACTTGAACTCACATGACATCCTAAGTATCTATTAGTTTCTAGAAATCTTCTAAGGCTCATCCTTATCATATGTAAGTCTAGATATTTCCCTTCCCATCCTTATCCCATCTAGATATTTTCACTTAATTCTAACTTCTAAGTATCCTCTAGAATCTTCCTTGGCATTAAGGGCTAAGCTTTTGTCACCTATAAACAGACCAAGGGTCAGCTATGTAATCATCTTTTGGAAATCAATCAAAAAGCCTTTTATTGAAGTGTCCTTCAATTGAGTTGGGTGTGAGATTCTAGCATTTCAACTTCGGAGAACCTTCAACTCTGCAAGAAAGCATGACTTAAATGTTCTAAATGACTTGAAGGTTATAAAATATTCAGAATTCTGATAAATGGTTGCTTGAGTTTGTTGCAAGTATGAGCATTAGGGACAATTATCGCTCAGCAATTGGCCATAACTTAGGAAAAAGAGAAAAAGAAACGACTACTAATCAAAAAATATGGATTTACCTGGCGACCACTCTCATCCATTGGTATGCACTCAACAGCAATGTATTTGTCAACATCATCAGCAGTGACAACATACTCAGGATTTGTGGCACCTAAAGTAAAAGCCATAATAAAACTAATTGGTATGCAGTGTAGAATCAAGTGTAAGATACATCAACCAACAGCAGTTCTATTTTAACATAGTATTGCTCTGTATTTACCCTGTATATATTGTCTGGTTCCATCCTGAAGATGACGAACCCACTGCAATGAAAAATCAAAACCAAGAAGTTAAATAGCAGGCCAGAACACGGAAATTTTTTGAAAGTCTACCTTGAACGAATTTCAGAATCGTTTACCTGAAACACACAGAGAGATGTTCCATGGACAGGAAATCCACATCCAAGAAGTTTACTTCCCAATTTTGCTTCACCGATAATTTGGAACCCTTCTATTCCTGGTCCATCATCTAGTGTAACAAAGGTCAACCACTGGATCATTACATCATTTTAGATTTACAAAACTTAAGTTGAAGAGTACTTCAATCCAGATTTGAAAATCAACCAAGTAATCACATTTTATTCCTCGGAACTATATGCCAACCCTCTACCTTGATATAAAGATCCAAAAAGAGCACCATAGTTATGTTTTGTCCAAGAGGTCTATATAAACACTCAGTTTTCATTATGTCAGGCACTTTAGTTCATCGCAAGCTGCAGATGATTCAGAATCTTTCTTCCAACCCAGTCAATAACCTATTCTAAAAAAGGTCATTTCCTAATGCAGTCCGGCCAGTCTCCTGCCATAAAGATCTGGAACTGTGCCATGCAGCTGACAATAGCTAAGGAATGAACTCAGAGGCGTTCTTCTCTGGTATATTGGTTGGCTTCTTTACAGATTAATCTCTTTGGATATTGGTCTGCTGCTCTAAGGACTTAATCTCTTTGGCAAAACATGAGATGCACTAAATTTTCCTTTGAATTCACTTGACCAACTTCACATAGCATCAGTTTACTCATCCAGTCTCATACACTTTATTAGGAAGTACTATCTTCAAACTCAAACTTCTAAGTGCCCATTGGCCATGTGACATACTGACATATAGACAAGAAAAAATATGAAAAGAAAGGACTTGTGGGATCATTTAATATAGCATCAGTCATATGCCTACTAGGCTACTTCAGTACCCAAGCTAGATGAATCACTCAGCTCACAGTTTGGCAGCCTAATCTCTTTAGTTCTGGTACAGGCCAACTTGTTGGTTAGCCACTTTCACTAAAACATTAAAAAAATCACTAGAGTGTAGGGGCGAAAGAGAAAAGTAGTAATTGATCGTGAGTTGATAGAGGTCCTTTTCTTGTCAGAGGTCACAAGTTGCACCAAACATGGTACATTTATTCCAATCTACATTCTTTAGTTAAAGATGGATGGTTCCTATATGTAAGTCATATCATTAAGACCTCTTCATCTCTGGTAGAGTACTCATGGATTAGGATCAGATCAGTGTCACTGCCACGTTCATGGGTGAACTGATCAAACAAGCCAATCCAGTTTGTTCAACCCTGATGCTAAGCACTTGTAAAGCTAAGAAGCATCTAATAATTAAGGAATAATAGACTTACATGCATTCATAAGATGGTTGTCATTCATGGATCTTTGTTTGTCAGCATCAGCTTCAGCATTCAGTTCAGGATAGTGAAGACTAGATAAAGAAGACCATTCATTTTGTCTCTGCATAAAATAAACTAATATTAAAAATAATAAAAGGGAACGAAAGACAAAACATATATTTCACTGTTGTGAAAATGCACCGGAGCCTGAAAATCTGGAGCATTAGGATGAGCGATATCTGTCTCATAAACTCCAACCTGAACACGGTTTCCATTCACAGTGTCCAATTCCCTTGTTTGCTCCTATTTTGAGAGAAAACTTGATATAAGATGTAGAATCCATTGTTGAAGTTCACCCATGAAATCCAAAAAGGAAATAATGGCCTAGAATTCTAGAAATTCATCTATACCTATGCATGCAATCAAATAAAGAGAAATGAATTAAAGCATGGGAAATATGGAATAACAGGGAGGAAAAGTGCACAAGCTACAAGGTTTTGATATATGTCATTAAAGATGTGCAAGTTCGAAGGCTTCGTAGGTAATTGAAACACTATAATCAAGTGTGATACTCAGGAAGTCGCACAGAGAAAGTGAATTCTCAACAATTACACGATATTTCAGGATTCATTGATAAAAACACAAATGTTCCATCATCAGATAAAAGGAAAACCCAATCAAATAGCTTCTGAGCCTTGCAAAATCAAGAGCTTCTCCCCTACACATGGGCAGAATGCTTCCCGTGATCAAGCTAAACTCAGTTTAAGGTCCTACAGACAGCAAACCCATAACATATACTTACCAGGGAATACTCATTCTCTCAAAGTAGAAAAGAGTGTACATCACCAATGTAATCGAACAAACAATGCCCTTTTGGTGTGTGATGACAGAAACATAGCTTTCCCATCACCCCTTTCTTAAATCATGACTACCCTAAACTTTTTCCACCAAGAGAGCTCTTCAACAAATAATCTTAAAAAACTTAAGCTTAGCACGATTTTCCTTGCACTGAAACTAGGTTTAACCTCTTTGTCATTTATATAACTTACCTTTTTCGAGACAATCTCTAGGAACATGACATTACCAGACACCTTATTCTATATTTTAATGTAAAATTTCACATCAATCTCATTTGAAATCACATTATTAACAAACCATCAACCTTGTATTCACTCCATAACCTCCCTGCAATGTTACCAAACCCTCCTGCTTTTAACCAAACACGTTCCAAAACGTCCCTTAAATTCACAACTTTTAAAATGAACAAAACCCTGAAATGAATCAAAAACTAGTTGATAGGAACTTCACCATTGAGAAATTGAAAGATGAAACATATCTTGTGTAGTTTTCTGATTGTATCCTGATTAAGGCAAAGGTTAGCTAGCTAGTATATTGTAGATAATTTCTAGCATCCACCATTATTCTTGTATTATTTTATTTTGATATGACCATTCTCTTAATCAAATGAAACAAAAACAATGAACAGTTGGAATCTCAATTGACACCCAGTTGTGCATCTTAAAATACCTCAAAAATTAGAAAAAGGTGTGTCTTTTCTTGAATATGAAAGCCATACCATAGTGTGAGTACATAACTTTCATATATGGAAGGCATTAAGCAATAAATTAATTCTTATAGCGAGGCAACTAAAAGATATGTCCTAAAGTATTCAAAGTACAACAAACAAATACAAAAAGTCAACCTTCAAAATCAAATCTCTGGAACGAAATCACTCTATTACAAATTGCGTCAAGAGTTCAATCCATTGTTAAAGCACTAGGGTTTTAACTTTGAGAAATTGCTTGAATAATATTTGTTGTTGTTCTACGGAATTTATCATTCAAAAGCATGCATATAAGTCCATGTTTCCACTTTCCAGCCCCATAATCAGAAAGTCCTTGTCACTGAAAGCTGACACAGTTTTCCAACCACTTGCAAAATTTGTAGCTTTGTCCCAGGAATGAATAAGTGCAAAAGAATCAGTTAGGAGCAACATGAAACTTAGAAAGTTCAATATTGTTAAACACTTACATCGGAAATTCTTATCTTCCATTGCAGTTGCTCATATAAGTGCTGCAAAACAAGTTTCAGGAAAAAGGAAAGAAATGACTATTAATCAAACCAAGTTGCACGGATTCAGATTGCAAATACCATGTTAAACTCCGGGAATCCCCGGTCGGGCCGTACGAAAAGGGAGTCGTGTCGGTTTTTTATTTTGTTTTTGATAATGAGGTCGGATCCACCCTTCTAATACAAAAACTTAAGCCATTATGTAGGGGCTTAACCCTCCCTTATATTTTGACATTTGATTTCCCCCAAACCAATATGAGATGGGCTATTTATTCTCATCAGTTCTTAATAATAGCATACAAGCATATTCTGCAGATAAGAAACTAGTCCTCAAACAATATTACATAAGAGAAACTGGCATTTACTCTATCAGAATGGACGCGTCTTTTAAATGAAATGAAATCCTCATTGGTGAATCTTTTCAAATATAATTTCAGCGATCTACGGGACATCCATTAAAAAAATATAATTACTTTTTCATACAAGGCATTCTTCTTATTTACTTTCACACATGAAACTATTTTGCTGATGCCATTTACTAGGTGTAGCATTAAAGAGGGATAATTTTTTGATCAAATATTTAGACATTACCTTGACACACATGGAAATGGAAGAAGCATTCACAACATTTGGCCATATGCCATATTCAGCCAACAAACCAAGTAGTGAAGTCATGAAGATATATTTTTCATCTTCTGCATCCTGAAAAGAAAAGTTGCAAGCTGAATAGGAATGAATGTGCATAAAGAGCTACATGGAACTTTTGGAAGAAACAACAAATGACTGGTATCCTTTTAGGAAAGAAATCAGGAGGAGAAAAACATAATGTCACACACAGCAAGTACAAGTAGCGTACATGAATTTCCTTTGATGCAAGAACTACATAGACATTAGAGTAAAAGAAGAGCATGGTTAACACCAATTTAAGCTACTTATCTCATCCAACCCTTCATCTAGTAATGCGATGAATCTGACTAAAAAATTCCAGATCTCTAATACACATAGAAAGCTTTTTCGCAAAGAAAATGTCAATCAAACAATCTTGACACAGACAACTAGTACCTTCAAATCATTGGCTAACCGCAAATTCTCACCAATGTCACCCTTTCTCTGAGCCAACTCCTTCAGCGCTGAAGTTATAGAATCCTTTTGTTTATCATCCATGGCCTATCATCAAAAACAATTGCATTACACAAACACTTTTAAGCAATTTAGAATGTCACAAGCAACAACCAAAGGAAAGTTATCAAGGATATGACTAAAACCATTCTAATATCCCATAATTTCCTCTCTGCTGCATATTTTTCATTTAGCAGCTGCATCTCCTGAAACATGAACCCACATAAGTTGTTCATTCAAACTAGTTACAGAAGAAAAAGGAATATCGAATTCAATGCATATAGTACTAAACCTTACTACCTTAGTATAGGATTGGGCTATTTGTCTACGAAGAAACAAGATCTCCTGTTCTTTATCCTTCTGTCGTGCATGTAGGTCCTGCATTACAAGAAATTCCTAAAACTTATAAAGACAAACAAACCAAAAAATGATTTCGACGATCAAAAACACCAGCATAAGAACTCGCATACCATAGTTTCTTGATCCAGACCGCTTCCCCACAGGTCCCTCTCTTCTGTAAATCTCCATGAAACATAATTTATTTCAGCACCGCAAGGCAGGAAAAGAAATCTTGATTTCTTGTAAGAAAAACCCTAATTCTATTCAACAAATTGAATGCACAAGACTGAATTATCTATACCCGTTCAGCCTTGGGCGAGAATTATCAATAGGAATTGCTTGACCATCCATCATAGCCAACAAAACAATCTTAAATTGATTGGAAGAAGGTTTTCTACGTCACTCCCAAGCGAAAAGCTCACAAATTACGCAGAACAAACCATCATTCTGAAACTTTGATGGCAGGCACCGCGTGATATACAAATCAATTTCCTAGAATGTACCAAAATCAATTAAAAAGAATCAAAGACGAAAGTATTATCCACGAAACAATGAGCCAATAATTGAAATCGATGAACAGTCAACGAATTGAAATCGATGAGCAGTCAACGCAAAGTCATGAGCAATACAGTGAGATCTATTTCTGCAGTCATTAAACAAGAGAAAGTAAGGACCGAAATCGGAATGAGGTGGATGTCTGGATTAATCGCAGGGCGAGAAAGGCTTAGACGCCGATGGGAGCGAAGAGGCAGTGGACTTGGCGGCGGCGCGGTGATCGTGTGTGTGGTGTTACCGGCATGCCGGAGAGCGCCTGACGCCTGTTGCAGGCTTTAGTTGAAGCAGTTTGTGGTAGTTGTTTACATAAATTGCACAAACCACCATTTTGTTATCTTTTGTTATAAAGGTTATTAGTTACTCCGTATTAGTTATTACTCTTGTTTTTTTTTTTTTTTTTTGATTAGATAATAATTTGGATATGACACTATCCAAGAGCATCCTTTCGGATGAGATCCTGAAGATCTAGGTTTGATGTTAAATGTACCCAAAGGCAGAGTGGCCAAGGTGTGCAACCTTATCCGCCACTCTGTTGCCAGCACGGGGTATATGAGAGAAGCGTACTTCCCTCATATCATGTAGTAAGACCTGTATATCAGACAGAGTCATCTCGATCTCCCACGGGCATCTGGTGTCGTTTTTCATGTAATCAATAATGATTTTTGAGTCACCCTCGATTATGAGACGTGGTATATTTAGTTTTCTGGCTTCCAGTATTCCTAATTTTAGGGCAGCAGCTTCAGCTTGTAAAGGGGATATCTTCCCAAGTTGTTGGTGTGATATATGAATCACTTGTCCATACCAATCCCTAATGACAGAACCAGCCGAGCTTCTGCCATTCGAGAGAGAGGACCCGTCAAAATTTAACTTAAAAGTCCCATTCGGTGGTTTTTTCCATTTCTTTGAGATATGACGGTTCCTTGTGCTGTTCTGTATCTTCCAGTTATTCTTGGGAGAGGCCTGGTAGCATACCATACCAGTTTCAAGTTGACAGGCTTGTTGCCATAGCATTAATTGTCTTTTACAGAATTCCGCAACTGCATTCTCTGTCGGGGGGGCATTGTCGCGAAAGACAGTTCCGTTTCTGAAATACCAGATACCCCACCAGGTTGTAGCGATCTGCTGGATCTTCTTTGCAGACAATGTGTGTACCCATCGGAGCACTCTACTAATTTCTCTGCTTTCAGTTATTAGTTCTTGGAGCTTTTCCTTTTCTGAGCGTGTTAAGAATTCTTGGATAAGGTTCGGGAAGCATTCTATTAATACATGTATGTCATCCTCACAACAGTCATGACATTTGTTACAACTGGACGGTACCGCTACTCCTCGCGATGCAAGACGCACTTTTGTCGGTAATCCAGCCTGGCTAATTTTCCACATAAAGTTTTTAATTTTGGGTGGGATGTTGAGTTTCCATATCCATGAGTATTCTGCTTTTCCGTATGTGTCGCTGTTAGTATGACTGTTTGTAATGAATTTGTATGCCGATGATGTGGTGAACCATCCTTTCTTATCCGGCCACCAGTAGATTCTATCTTCCAACACTGAAGTTGGTAGTGGGATGGCAAGTATTTGTTCGACGAGCGATTCTGGGAGAATGCGACGAAGCTTTTCCGTGCACCACCTACCATTGAGGATATATTCACTGACTTTTTCCATCTCATTGTATTGCGCTGGACATTCCTCTCTCTTTTGTATCGGTACTTCAGATACCCAGTTATCCGTCCAAAAATTGACCGACAACCCATTTCCAATCGACCAGATCAGGCCTGATTTGAATTTATGTAGTAAGCCTGCAAGTTTGGACCATTGCCAAGACATATTTCCAGTTTTGTTATAGTGTAGGATAGAAGTGTTCTTTAGATATTTATAGTTGATTATTGTAACCCACATATTTCCTGGTTCGGCTAGGACTTTCCATAGCAGCTTTAATTTCCTGGTTCGGCTAGGACTTTCCGATGATGTGGTGAACCATCCTTTCCTTATACCCAATCCACCGTCTTGTTTAGCCCTGCAAATCTTATCCCATCCAATTAGGGGCTTGTGCCGTGCATCCTTATTCCAGAAGAAAGTTCTGTTTGTAGTGTCTAGTTCCTTGTGCATTGTTGCTGGCAGCATAAAGTTCTGCATTATAAACAGAGGTTTCGCCGTTAGGTTTGATCCTATTAGTGTCGCTCTTCCTTGTTGCGAGAGAGCATCAGCCCTCCATTTACTTAGTTGTTCTTGCGTTTTAATAATAACTTCCCTAAACGTGTCAGTGTTGACCCTTCCATTGATAATTGGACATCCAAGGTATTTTTCAACTGAGTTAGAGTGAGCAATCCCGAGGACACCTCCCAGCTCTGGAATGCGGCCACGCGCCACTCCAGAGGTGACCTGAAATGCTGATTTATGATAATTCACATGTTGACCCGATAGTTGACAATAATCTTCTAAAATCGTCCTAATTTTCAGGCACCCATTCGTGCTTCCTTTCAGGAAGATCAGAATATCATCCGCGAAGGCTAAAAACGGGACACAGGGCCCATTCGTCCCAAATCTGAATCCAACCAATTTCTTTGGAGAGGTCGCCTCTTTCACAAGGCGCCGTGCAAGCACTTCCGCGCCAAGAATGAAAAGAAACGGTGATAGCGGATCCCCCTGACGCAATCCTCTAGACGGTAAAAATAGGTCCGTAGGTCCATTATTGACCAAGACAGAGAATGAAACAGAAGTGATACACTCCATGATCCAGTTTACAAACTTTTGATGGAACCCAAATTTCAATAGAACTTTGTTCGTGAACTCCCAATCTACTCTGTCATATGCTTTTTCCATATCCAGCTTTAAAGCGATCCACCCTTCTTTCCCTTTTCTACTTCTGAAGGAGTGAAAAATTTCATGGGCTATGAGCACATTATCTTGGATGGCTCTGTCTGAGACAAAGGCACCTTGAAGAGGGTTTATGAGCTTTCCAAGGACTTTTTTCAGACGTTCTGTTAGGATTTTGGATATCAATTTATAAATTGTTGAGCATAGACTGATTGGTCTATAGTGGGCAGTTGTTGTTGGGTTGTCCCTTTTTGGTAACAGGGTAATGAATGTATGGTTTATCTGTTTTAGTATTTTTCCAGAAATGAAAAACCCCTTCACTGCTCTGATAACGGATGGGCCTACAATATCCCATGCAGATTTGTAGAACTCAGCTGTCATCCCGTCCGGGCCAGGAGCCTTATTTCTACCAAGGTCAAAAACCGCATTTTTAATTTCCCCATTAGAATGAATTGCTGTCAGCATTTGGTTATCAAGATCAGTTACTTCTGTTGAAATAAGGTTGAGATATTCATTTAGTTTTGTAGAATTAATCTGCTGTTTCTTGAATCTTTTTTGAAAGTCACATTTTATTTCATTACTAATGTCCTCCTCTCCTACAATCTGAGTACCCTCATCAGTTGTGATTGTTCGAATACACTTTCTGTTCCGTTTGCCTGTCGCTATTCTATGAAAATAGCCAGTGTTGGAGTCCGAGAGCCTCAAATGCCTAGTTTTAGCTCTCTGACTCCAGTAAGATTTCTGGAATAACAGCAACTTTTCCTTTTTGCGTATTAGTCTATATTCCCTTGTTTGTTGACGATCATTGATTCCTTGAGTCTGTCCCTGCTGTAATTGCAGCAGCTGGTCCTCTACTATCTGTAGTTGTCGAAAGATGTTTCCAAAGGAGGTTTTGTTCCATGTTTTCACTTTTTCTTTAAGGGTTTTGGTTTTGCAGATAAGTTGGTACATAGCAGAGCCATGACACTGATAACGCCATGCCTGTTTTATAATGTTTCGGAAGTCTCCACGCTGTAGCCAGCAATTTTCAAATTTGAAAGGGGGTGGCTTGAAGTTTTGATTAGTTGTTAGTTCTATTGTGATCGGACAATGGTCAGATGATGAAAAAGCTCCGTTTTTCGTGGTTAAACCTGGATATTTCTGTATAATTTCGTTTTGGACCAATACCCGGTCCAACTTTTCTTTTATGTTGCCTTCTTCGGCTTGTTTTTTCCTCCATGTGAATTTGTTTCCCCAAGATGGGATCTCTTCAAGAGAACACTGATTTTTTATTTCCATTAATCTTGCAAATCTCCGTGGTTGCGTGAACGCACCACCCTCTTTTTCTGTAAAATTCCCAATTTCATTCAGATCCCCCATGATCATGCATGGGATAGTTGCTTGCTTTATGTCCTGAGTTACCGGGCTCCAAAACGCAAATTTTTCATGTTCGTGTGGTGGAGCATACACAAACCAAATTAAGCAGGAGAAGTTGTCAGTGTTGTTAATATATTTGATTGTAATAGCTCGACTTTCTTGCGAGATGATTTCTATTTGTTCGTTTAGAAAACTATTTTCCTTCCATAGTAATCCGATTCCCCCTTTTCTCCCTTGAGCAGGTGACCAAATGGCCTTGTCGAAACCTGAGCTCAACCATACCGAAGGTTCAGGTATGTGCTCAGTTTTTGTTTCTGCTAGCGCAAGCACCTGGATATGCTCCGCTTTGCATCTAGTGTTTATGTCTGTCCAGAAGGTCGGCCTCCCCATTCCACGACAATTCCAGAAACTGAATTTCATAATGAACCTGCTTTTAGAGAGCTCAAGACAGATATTCGGCTCTCCAAGACTTTGTAATATGGAATGGTTATGTTATATGTGGGCTGTTCTGGTGGTTTGAATTCAGCGGCTGCAGGACAAATGACATACACAACCCACAACGTCAAGATCCCACACATGAACTGCCAGCTAGGGACAAAAAGACCACAACACACACAAGGCTTGATTGTGTTATAGTCCAGATAATTGGTGAAGTTGGGTGTCGCACACCCTGCGCTTCCATTGCGCCAGCAGCTACCCCTTGACCCCCACACATCCCAAATTGAGAGGGGGCAGCATATATAAGACCATACAATACTTGCTTCCTTAATATAACCTTTACATAACTGAGTACTTGACTTGCTGGGGACATTAATTTGTCCATGTATGGATATATAGCTATGTATCCATCCCCTTGCTGCATTATATATTGGTACATTCTTTTCCAAAATTTGCTGGTATTTTGGTAAATTAGGCATTGAGCTGAGAATGGTAGCATACACCGTAGTGCGTTGTAAATTGATGATAATTTCTTGGACACCAACCAGTCTGGCTTTGCATTTTGCAAAATCAAAGGAGAGCATAGAGCCCCCCTTCGACGAATTAGAAGTTGGGATTTTGATCCCGTCCTCAGGGCCTGGTACCCCTTTGGACCTGTGCTTCGATGAGGATGGTTTCGAGTGCTGCTTTGTGGAAGAATCAATTGAGAATGATTCCCATACAAATCGTTTTCCCATGTTTGCTTTGTGGTTAATCGCCAATTTGGGAAATTTCAAAATCAACCAGGACAAGTTAAGATTAACGATCGGGAAGAGATAGCTAGAGGTGATGAAGAAGTGAGAATCGCACACTCCCCCAACCCAAAAACAGGACTGGAAAAGGGCGAAGTTTAACCAAATCAAAGGGTTTTTATCATACCTTGTCATACGAATCCGAATCTGACAACCATACAGCTCCACGTACAGCCCAGACGGACATCACCCCCATTCCCTATTATTTGTTCTAGACAGCGACGACATAAGTACTCCCTGGGGTGGGAGAGACCACGCAACCAACCACCACCACCAAAGGCGAAATCTTGCACTGACTCCCCTCTTGATCACTTTAATTGCTTGATGAAGGTAGCACATCTGATTTCCAATCGTATTGAAGTGGAAAATATCAACCCACTCCTGAGACTCAAATTCACTCGAGCTCTTCCCGAAACTGTGGATTTTTGGTTTAGCTTCATTAATATTGATGCGATGAGGATTAGCCCCATGCTTTCTGGCCGATGTGCTCACCGGAAGATTGGATTTTGAGAGGATTGGTTTCCTAGGGTTCTTCGTTTCAGAGGGAACGGGGGTTTTCGCTTCTTCTCTCATCGGGTTCTTGCGGCAACACTAGTTATTACTCTTGTTAGTGACACAAGCTACATCAACTTCCCTAAAATTCTCCTAAAATGGAAATAGAATACTCCCTCCGTTCGGCAAAACTTGTCGTTTACTATTCATGCACGTTTTTTTAAAACGATAAAAACTATATAAAATATTCATTTTTTTATAATTTTTTTTAACAAGTTTGTACTTATTAATAATAACTACGAAGTTGTTAAAAAATTATTAAAAAAACTAGATATTTTATATAGTTTTTATCTCCTAAAAAAGCGTGCATGAATAGTAAAGTGTCAAGTTTTTCCGAACGGAGGTAGTATAGTGGAGTATATTCTTATAGAAGGACTTTATTGTGAGGACACCCCTTATCATGTAATGGGGGAGAATGGTGTGTCATTGGATTTCTTTACATCAAAAAGTTAACATTAAACATTGCAAATAGAAAATGATAAAGCAAAAATTGGGTAGGACTACGTCATCCTTAAATAGATTCTGAAGGCTCTTAGAGATCAAACAAAAGTTGAATCTATGCACCTTACTCTTTAAAGGATCACCTTTCACATGAAGGAAAAACACAAATGATATAAATAATACATATGAACGACTTGACCAAAATTTGGTGTACCAGGATATACTAACACGGTACCAAGGGCTGCTAGTTCAGTATCATCACTTCATAACCTCTGACCATTGTCTCATCACTTTTAAGCTTGGAGCGATGATCGCAAAAAAGGTTCACCTTTCATATTTGAAATGGCTTGGACAATCCTAGCTACGAAAATCTCATTCGAAAAGTATGGGAAAATAAGCTAGATGGATCATTTGCCTACAAACTAATGAAGAAAATAAAACTTTTAAAAAATACAAAAGATTGGTTCCAAAACCACTAAAATAACAACCAAATGCAACTACTAAAAGTAAAAAATGATATCGCTATACTTCAGCAAAAACTACTCTGGGGAACTATCACAAACCAAGAGAAATCTAGACTCTCCAGATTAGAAAACAAGAGACATCAACTATTAAAATTCAACCACCTCTTTTGGAAGCAAAGGGCAAAAGTCAAGCATCTAAAATTAGCAGACAAAAACACCAAATATTATCAAGTTACCGCGAAAATCAAAGCTTTCAAAAATAGAACAAATACTTTTCCAGACAAAAGATGGAATCACCTTAGACAATAAAGAGGAAATTTTAAAAGTTATAACAGATGAAATGAAAGATAGATTTAAGATACAAAATAAATCAGCAATAAATCTGAAACAAATAAGAAATATTGAATATGAAATCACGCAAAAAGAAAATATAAGACTGATAAAACAGTCTACGAATCAAGAAATAAAAGAACGATTAAGAACATGGCAGAAGAAAAAACACTGGGACCTAACGGATACCCACCGAAATTTTACTATAAATACTGGCATATTGTCGGACCATCGGTTTGTAGAGCGATTAAGGCCTTTTTCCATTATGAAAAATTGCTCTCGGAAATAAATTGTTGACTCCACCTTGATGATAATATGTGATATATTTTTTAGGTATGATGGAAGACAAATAAGATAGTATTTTATGCAAATATCAATTATATTTTGTGGTTGTTTTATTTATTATTCTCGGAATATATTTATTTGGCTCACAAAATTATATGTGTTATATATTTTAATCAGGCCAATGTTCTAAAAGAATTGGTTTTAAATATATGCTTATTTACGTATTGTTTTTATCACAAATATTTGAAAAAGAAACTGCTTTTGAATTTGGGTGTTATTATGATTTGATTTGGCTACTTACGTGTTGTTTTAAATTGGTTGTTTGAAAAGTGGTTATTTATTTGGTTTATCTGTTAATTGCTTAACAAAATAGATTTGGATAAGATTTGATTTTTGCTATAAAGACTAACATGTGCAGGGACTTCAAATCTTTGTTCCACGTACAAAAAGCTTCAATTTGAATTGGATATTTAGTCCCAAGCCGGCACCAAATATCAAGGAGCAAATCTAAAAGTGATTACATGTGATTTTTGTAGGCTGGTTTTTTGGAAGAGCAAGTGGAGAATTCAAATTCAAATGGGCTGATTTTTTGCAACTAAAAAATCAGATTTGGTGGAGTAAAAATCCAGGATTTCAAACGGCAAAAATTCAGCCCTGCAATATATAAAAGAAGGAGCAAGCGGTGAAGAAAAAAGATAGAACACAAGCGATCATTCAAGCAAGCACTTCAAAGCCAAAGCGATCATCTTCAAACTTGATTTACTTTCTTTCTCTCCCTCGTTGTAATTGCTTTTATTTCTAGTTGAGAGAGAAGAAAAATCATGAGCGTTATAGGATAAATCATTCTCGTTATACTAAGAGTATCTCTATACTCAAACGTATACACACGTTGGTATGATTAGGACTATTATTTCACGAGCGTTTGGGTTGACTAGATAGTAGCGGGTGAGGCTACGAGAAGGGTAGTTCTTCTAAATTGTATCTAGGACTCTAAGGGATTTGAGTTGACTAGGTAGGAGCGGGTAAGGCTTCGAGAGTTTAGAAGAAGGAAAGATCTTCTCGGTTGTATCTAGGATCCATAAGAAGTGAAATAATAGTTGTTGAATCATACGGGTTGGATAACCCTAAGCGGGGACGTAGGTTGGTTTAGAGCCGAACCTCGTTAACAAGTCCTGTGTTATTTATTTCTCTGTTAAATTTCTGACGTCTGATTTCATTGTAGAACTAGCAAGGCACGAAAAGTTTTGTTCAAGATCTTGAGATCGAGTTCAAGGCCTTGAAACTCGCTATCCAGCCCTTGAAGTTGCTTGCTCTACAGTCTACACGACTTTGCGAAAAGCGCCTATACTCTATTCAACCCCCCTTTTAGAGTATTTGTCTATTACTGTTAATTACTTTAAGTACTAGATTCTTCATAAACCAAACCCTCATTGCCTTAATCCCAAAAATTGACAATCCTCTAAATATAAATCACTATAGACCAATTAGTCTATTTAACACAATCTACAAAACAATACTCCCTCCGTTTGGCAAAACTTGTCGTTTTAGAGTTTTGTTTTTGTTCGGAAAAACTTGTCATTTTAGATATTTTTGCTTTTACTTTACTAAAATACCCTTGATTTGATTGATGTGTTGTGAGTTGTAGTTTTTGATAAAGTAAAAAGTAGAGTAATAATTGAGGGTAAATTAGTAAAAAAGAAGTGTAATTATTAGTTTTATTAAAAGTTGTGTGGAGAGTTAAAATGACAAGTTTTGCCGAACGGAGGGAGTAACAAAAATCCTGGCTAACAGGCTAAAACCCATTCTCCCGCGAATAATTAGCATCTTCCAAAGTGCTTTTGTAGAAGGAAGATTAATTCAAGACAACACCCTAATAGTACACGAAATCTTTCATAACTTCCACAAACAAAAAGGTAAAAAAGGATGGATGACACTCAAGTTAGACATGGAAAAAGCGATAAAATTGATTGGAACTCCATCGAAAGAAGTGCTAACAAAGTTTGGTTTTCACCCAACTTGGATCAACTGGGTTATGAGTTGTATCACAACCCCCACCTTTTCGGTCTTGGTCAACAACACCCCTGGGACAACTTTTAAAGCACAACGTGGAATTAGACAAGGTGACCCCTTAGCATCATACTTATTTATAATTGCGACGGAGTCTCTTTCTAGAAAACTTTATCAAGAATCCATACAGGACGATCCTCTAATTGGAATAAAACTCACCCCTCGTGGGAGACCGATTCCATTCCTCACCTTTGCAGATGACACTATATTTTTTGCAAAGACATTAAATAAAAGCATTCACACAATACAAAACATGTTAAACAATTTCTCTAATCTATCAGGATTAACCATTAATTACAACAAAAGCTCATTACAAGTCTAAATAAACATTAGTCAACAAAAGGCAAGGGACCTAGCGCAACAAATGAATATCCCTGTATCTTTTTTTTTTTAATACCAATAATTAATGGCAGAATTAAAAACAGCGTATTTGACGAGGCAATCCAAAGCATATCAAAAGTACAATTATCAAATTGGAAAGCCTCCTCCCTATCCCAAGCGGGAAGGGTTGTTTTAATCCAAGCGAACCTGAGTCCAAAGACTAATTATCTCATTCAGAGTTTTTTACTCCCCAAAGGGGTCTTGGAAAAAATTGATAAAATAAACAAAGATTTCTATTGGAATAAACTGAGGTCACAGAGATATACACTCCTAATTAGCTGGGAAAAATTGTGTACTCCTAAAGAATCAGGCGGACTAGGTTTTAGAAGATCAGAGGAAATAAATATCAGCTTACAGATGAAACTACTGTGGACAGACCAGAACAACTTATGGGTTAAAGTGATCAAGAAAAAGTAACTACAAAATGAGACAATCTTAAATATATAAAACAAATTATAATACATCATGACAATTTGGACGACTACTCAGCCTTAGAGACAAATTCAACAAAAGGACTCCTCTAGATTATTGGTAATGGGAAACAATAAATGTACGATTTTGCTATATGTACGGTGAAAATCTCGCCGGATGCACGGAAAGACTTCGCAACCGCGTATTGCGGATGCACGATCGAAAAGTCAGAATCTACAACCGTGTAGTCTGAATCCACGATCGATTAATTACTTGTGAATTAATTAATTTGTACTCCGCATGTACTTAATTAATTTGTACTCCGTATGTACAAAATTAGTTTGGAATGACTTTTCAAGAAGATAATCAAGAGGATTGCAGTCATTGCACCCTCCTTTTTATATATGTACAATCATATTGACTGTCAACTCACTAGCCCCCCCCCCCTCAAATACTCTGTATAATTAAACATTTAAACCTTAACCTTCTAACAGAGCGCAATGCAAAGTAAAAAAAAAAGACGCGAACTCGAATTTTTTTTAAAAAAAAGTCTGCAGCTGCGTATTACGAGTGCGCGAAACCATGTAAACTGCGAGACAATCACCGTGTAAATAGTAAGTCCCAAAATGTATGGTCTGATCCATGGATAGATAACCTCTCTCTAGATTCTTTTAGGGGACAACAAAATGAAAACCTCAAAGTTGCAGATCTATAAGACTCCAAAAAAAAATGGAAAAGGGCTCTACTTCATGAGCTATTCCTGCCACAAATAGTGCAGACCATTCTGGCGATCCAAATCCCGGATTGAGACACAACAGATGAATTGATCTGGAAATTAAATCAAAACGGGGGTTTTCCCACAAAATCAACACAAAAAATCATAAATACTACAAGTAGAGCCAATGAAAATTACAAGTGGATATGGAAACTAAATCTTCCACCAAAAATAATGAATTTGTTATGGAAGTTGGTAAAAGATCGGGTTTAAATTTAATGGTTTTTATTTTCACAAGGCAAGTAGATCGGACAACAAAGCCAAACAAGACACAATTGCAAACAAATCGATATTACAAAAGGCCAAACCTAATATATATATATATAGGGTTTACTTCAAATGTAAAAAGTCCTTAAAGTGTAAAATATGTTTATTGTGTAAAATTTGCTAATGGACCTAATTTAATTACTATTGGGCCTAATTTAATTACTAATGGGCCTAATTTAATTACTAATGGGCCTAATTCCATGAGTAGGATGTCTGCCCCCCGCCCATGTGTGTGCCCCCCCTTGGCCCCCCTTCTCGGACCCGGTTTTTTTTATTTTTTTTAAAAAAAAATTAATTTTTTTTTTTTTTGCCCAGATTTTTTTTTTCGTGATAGCACTTTCTGCTGTGCAAGTATAACTTGCTTTTGTGCACATATAACATCTTATCGTGCAAGTATAAGTTTATTTTGTGCAGACAAATAATTCATTATGGGGTAAATAGGTAAATGCGCATATTTCAATTATAAAATTTTTTAATTGAAATATGTTTAATTTATGGGTAAATTGGTAAAAATGTCTATTTTTATGGGTAAATGCACTTTTTCCCGTTTTCGATACCTTTTGTGCAACTGTGAAGTGCATTTGTGCAACTGTGGAGTGCATTTGTGCAACTGTGGAGTGCATTTGTGCAATTGTGAAGTGCATTTGTGCAACTGTAAAGTGCATTTGTGCAACTTTAATTGTGCAAATTTAAAGTATGATATAATTGTGCAAATTTAAACTACAATTGTGCAAAAGTAAGATACAATTGTGCAGATGAAAAATACAATTGTGCAAATGTAAGATCATAATGCGCATTAATAAGTCAAAAGATGTGCTTTTGAAATCGATGTTTTAATTTTGTTTTTTTTTTACTTTTGAGAGTTTGGTTTCACCTCTCGGATAATTTAGGTTGATAAATGTAAGTTTGAAATCGATTTTTTAACGTATAAGCTTTTAAAATTAAAGTGCATAAATAAGATTAAAATGTGTATAATTAAGGTTAAAAAGTGCATAACTTAGATTATAATGTGCATGATTAACAATTTGCGATTGTTGCGCTCTTGTCTATTATGTAACCTATGTGGGATTTGAACCCACATCTTTTGTGCAAACGCACATTGCTCTACCAATTGAGCTAATAGGCTAAATGATGATTTTTATGCTAAAATAGAAGAACTTAATCGACCTAAAGCATATTGCAATAAAATTATAAAATTCAATTAGCTCATGATTCACAAACAATTTGACAATGCTATAAACATGAAATTAGCTCCAAATCAACCCAACAACACAACCATATCATCAATTTCAATCAATTTGGCTTTTGGCAAAAAATCCCAAATTTTAAAACATATCGCAACCTAAAATTCTAAAATTCCATTAGCTCATGATCCATAAACAATTTGACAATGATATGAATATGAAATTACCTCAAAATCAACCCAACAACACAACCATATCATCAATTTCAATCAATTTGGCTTTTATCAAAAAGCCCCAAATTCCGCTCCTAAATCAAACCCTAGGTTTTCAATCTCAACCTAAATCATTCAAACAATCCAAATAACTGTAATAAAGAAGTTTAGAGTTAGAAATCATACCAAATTCGAGTGGAAACAAGGAGAAAAATCGGGATTTCGAAGGTATTCCGAGCCAAAAGGATCGATTAGCGCTGTTGGGAAGATGGCTCGGTGTGGGCTCGGCTGGGCACGGACCAAGGGGGTTCCGGGCTCGGGGGGTGCGCCTGAGGGAGGAGGTTCGAGGGTGGTGTGGCTGGTGGGTCAAAGGTGGCTCGACGGGCTTCCATAGGTGAAGATGTCGAACCAGGCGGGTGCGCCTGAGGGAGGAGGTTCAGGGCTTGCTGGGTGCGGCTGCAGGGCTCGAACCAGGCGGGTGCCGGGCTCTGGAGGTGCGCACAGAGGTGGGCTCGAGTGCGGCTAGGGGCTCGTGGCCGGCGGCGGCTCGAGGTGGGTGTGGGAGTCCGGGGAAGAAGGCGATGCTGGCTGCTGGCCGGGAGAGAAGGTCGGGAGAGAGAGCGCGCCTGTACATTGATTAAAAAAATAAATTTTACACGTTAAGCGGATTTTACACGTTAAGGAGTTTTTTTATATATATAAAGGAAAATCGAGCAACGAAGAGAAGAAAGAGAGATGTCCGTAAATCGAAGAGAAAAGGGAGAATGGACCATCAAAAGAGAAGGTCGAACATCGGTGGTGAGGTCCATTAATGGCAACACTGTGTTGCTTAATTTTTTTTTTTCTGATTAGGAAATAATTCGAGGTCGGACAGGCCCGAACCTCGAGAGGCCGATAAAGTCGGCAGACGGCAAGACGTCTAAACATACAATATAGCCGTCTAAACACTGTGCTGCTTAAGTTCATGTGCGAGAGCGTGATAGGCACCACTCACAAGTCCAACGACAATAAAGAAATGGGTCCCAACTCCCGACATACATGAGACATCTAGCCTACCGGTATACATTTTGTTACTTAGAGCATCCCCAATGGTGGGGTGGCCCAAAACTTCTCTCTCCTTTTATCATTCGTCCACCTCATTTTCCACTAACTTTATTTTCAACCCTCCCCAATTTATTTGTCACTTCCCACAATAGTCGGGTTCCTCAAATCACTTTTTCCATCTCACATCAAATAAAAAAGAAAGAAAAATGAATTATTATAGGGACACGTGGCCTCATTTTATTGGTTTCAGATTTGAGAAGGTTCCCAATATATTGAGGCACCCCAAAAATCGGGAGGTTGTCTACAATAGTCGGGTTGCCCAAATGGGTGGAAAAAGTAAAGTGGGGATCGCTTCCCACCGTTGCTAATGCTCTTAAAAATTACCTGGCCCATGGTTACAATTTCGCAAAAAATACACAACCATGAAACTGAATAGGTTTGCAAACCCAATAAATATTTACATCCAATTGCCAACTTTTCTCCCAAGTCTCAAAAGAAAAATAAAATAACCAAAAGATTCAAAACAATAACGCCCCTACAGTCTACAGATATGCATCAGGGTTTTAGAAAGCTAGGGTTCTTCGCCCAACACCAATCAGCCATTAGTTTCAAAAAATTTACAGAATAAATACCGACTGAGCATCAATCAAAGTCAAAGAGGTTTGGCTGCTGCTTCCTTTATGTATGTCCTGGCTTCTGCTTCAGATAGTTGATCTCCTTCTACCAGTCCCCGGATCAAAGTGTTGGCATACTCTGTCCCAGGTGCATGAGTGGGTACTTCTCCAGATTTGAAATCCGCGACATCAGAAAGTTCACACCTGGAATAAGATGAGACGACCGAAGAGAAAAAGGGCAGTTTTAGATGTGGCCATATGCTGTGCAAGCGTTTCATGTAGAATAGGAGAGGATAGGATCATACGTCATGGTGATTATGGGAACGCCACACTCCTCTCCCAAGTACACGACATTGTGGTACCAGCCATGCTGCACAAGTAGTTGCAATAAATTCAAAAGAATCACAAGAATCACAAAACACAGGTCATACCAAAAAAAAAAAAGAATGCAGGTATGATAAGAGAGAAATCACTGCACAAAATATTCATATTCCAAATATGTAAAGGAAAAACATAATAGTTCTGAAGTTGATATGCAAAAGATATTGAAGTTTCACTCTCTAATCTCTACCCCTTCTCCTGATAAAAATGATAGTATTATTTATTTTAGACACAAATTAATCACACTGATATTCAAACATACTAGGGAAAGGAAAGTGGAAAACTCGCTGAAGTCTGTGTAGGACAGATTGGTTTAATCTTTCAACTTTCAGTATCAATGTATTATGTCTAGGATATAAATATACCCTGTAGCATATATGTGCTTTTAGACGACTAAAAGCAAGCTCAATAACATCATCTCCAAGTACCAAAGCAATGCAATGTGGCTAGAAAGCAGATAAGCATTTTACCCCAAAAACATTGTTGTATACCTTAATAGCATCAAGTGAAGCAGAGTGGTTAGTTCTGATGTTCTTCAAATCTTCCACATCGAACAAGGGAGAAGACATGTCATAACTTGAAATGTTTTCTTGATGTAGAACATCATTAAACTGCTCTAATCTGTGAAGCGCAAGAAGAAAGCAACTGTGAAATTTATTGTAAAGCTTGGTTTAACAGTATAGAAAATTCAACGAATCTAGACACTAAATAAGGTACAAAATCTAGTTTGAAAATTATATGAAACCTATACGTATAAGTCACTTACGTAATCCTATACATGCAGATGTAAGCTTTATCCTCTGAACTACTTTCAGGATGCAGAAAAGCAACGCCTCCAGGGCCCCATGTATGAGTATGCTCACGACCAAAAAATAATCGATGAGAAAAAACCTTCCACATTATCTCTTTAGGTGAGCTCTTATCCTCTGATCCAGGACACGGCCTTTGCATACCTTCCACCTACATTAAAATCAGAAGAATTAGGGGAGCAAACAAACTATAATTTTGTAAATATTATTTAGTAAAAAGAGTTGAAGGTAGTATGTTTCTGAAAGGCAAAGAAAATTGCATTCTTCAGAGTATCACTTGTTTGCCAGAGGCAGTGTGTGTGTGTGGTAACTCAGAGTTCTCAAGGATGTACAACACGTGCTATAGTCTATGAAAAAACTAGAAGGCTAGTGTAACAGAAACTCAAATATCTAGTGTGCGTTTTTTTAAGACAACAATTATGGGAACACACTAATTTAGCTGACCAAGCAAACAAATTAATGTTATATAAATAAACAAATTGGAAACTTTACCTGTCCACCTTCAACATAACAAAGAAATCTAGCTTTCCACATATTGGAGCCATAAGAAGCATACCAAACATCAATCTCTTTGAGCTCTTTTCTCCAGACAGAAAGACCTCTATCATTTTGACCTGTACAGTGTTTTTGAGTAGTTGAGACACTTTCTGTGTGCAGGAGGGTTTAAAGAGGGAAAGTAATTCCAAGAAAAATGATGGTTAGAGGAAGTTATAGAATAAATTTACCATCGTTACTAACAGTAAGCTCCGAAAAGGACTGAATAATATCCCCAGAGGGATCCTCAAACTTTTCATTTTCAGAATCAGAGCTCAGGTCAATAATCTGTGACATACATAACCGAGAAATATGTGAACTGAAGACCTTCTCCACTTCAATAAGAATGACTGAAATGTATGTCTACCCACTCTTAATTGGAAAGTTAATCATCCATAGTTTAATCAAACTTCCAAACAAGATATAACTAGCTGTTATTCATAAATACTGGATGCCGATTCAGAAAAAGTTTACAGACAATATACTGTACTAATCTAATCTGCAACTTACATGAACCAGAAATATCCAATCTTAGTTGCAACTTGCAAAGTCAAATCAACCATAATGGAAGCAAACGCCCACACACCACAAATTGTTATTTTGCCAAATGGCTCTCAGGATCATAAAATTTTCTTCATTTCATAAGTTCCTATTGTACTGGCTGATTATGATCACTTTCCAGATGCACTCCTACTCTCCTTTATTCTCTATGTGCCAATTTTCACTCTTTCAAGAATGTCCTCTGTCATCCTGATTATCTCATGGCTGTCATCCTGATTATCTCCTGGAAAATCACTATTGATCTGGTTGAAAAAAGGAAAATAACTATCGACGCCCAAGATTCCACTTAATCCGCTCAGTTTTTCATTTGTTTAACATGCCTCATTAGATTCCCTATCATCAATGTAGGATACTGTTATTGATTTTAAAAACAACTCTCCACAGTCCTCTAAAGTAAAACTCTCCACAGTCCTCTAAAGTAAATTTTTCACTTAAATATTCTGAATTTGACAAGGTTTCATGATATATACACCAAGCCCGTCTCTTTCAACATATATAGATGTTTGTAACAACATAATGAGGTCAGAATGTTACCTGGCGTGAAGATGTTGCATGGCTCGTCAATTTCTTTGGTAGCTCATATTCTAGGCTTGGCCAATATACCTTCAACTCTTGTCGAACCTATTACATATACATTTTACTTAGAAGTAGCAATAGCATAATCAACACTTACACTTGTTCCACTCAAAATCTTACAGCTTCAATAGTACGCCAAGTTGATTCGAAAGGATATGCCTCTGCAGATCCAGAAATAGGTTTCCCTTCCAGCAACACTTGAACACATGCAAGTACTGAATTTGCTAGGGACTGTAGATTATATCCTCCCTCCAAAGCAAGCACAATCTTCCCATCAGCAAAATCCATCAACTGGATAAAATGCGGAAAGCAGATTAGAAGCTAATACATTGGATAAGAAAATCCCAGAAGCAAGGTAAAACAGGGGATGTCAATTAGAACTTAATACTTAATAACATACGAAACTGGCTAAACATATATGTACACATATATAAGGATAAAAACTCAAAAATATAAGGATGCTCACCTTTTTTAACAACATAGAATATCCATATGGTGTTACACGACAGCCACCAAGAGGATCGTTAACCGCTGCCCCAAAAAGTACATGAGCAAGAATTAGTATGATACTGAACTGCAAATTCTTTTTGCATCTTTGCAATAATGGCTAAAAGATGACAATAGCTAGAACCTAAATATGTCCTAAATCAGTATATAAAAAACCATTGCAAAATCATCATAAAGATCTGAAACTGTTCATACATGTCCTAAATCCGTATATAAAAGACCCTTGCAAAATCAAACACTCGAATGAAATTGATCAAATGACAAGCTTAATGAACCTGCGTCAAATCCAGCAGACACGATGATCATATCAGGATTGAACTCCTTTGCAACCGGAATTAAAATATGATCCCAAACGGCCAGATAATCAGAGTCACCACATCGTCCATGCTCCCATGGGACATTTATATTGTATCCGGTGCCAGGACCCTCTCCAATCATAGTATAAGATCCATCATCATTAGCAGGGTAGAAAGTTCCAAAATCGTGTCTATCCAAAAGAAATACAAAGGTATGTGATTATGAATTTTTTATGTAGGAAGGGGATGGTGACAGGAAATTCTGCCATATGCACATGCAGCTCCCTTGTTCAAAAAAACCGTTATCATGAAGCTCAAAAAGGAAAACAAGGACATGGTACAAAATAATATGATTTCAAGAAAACGACACAAGTGTTCATAAATATGTATGTTTACCTTCATCGCAGTAATTATAAATAATAAAAGAGTTTAAATGTTAGAGATAGTACCTGTGAACAGAGAAGAACAGAACACGGGAATCCTTCCAGAACATTTTTTGTGTGCCATTACCATGATGAACGTCCCAATCCACAATCATAATTTTACGAATACCTATATCAGGCTACAAATAGAACTTGTATAAGTTAACTCTCAAAAGGCATTTCATAATGATCATATTCCAATGCTAAAACTCATTTAAGTATTTACTAAAATCCAAGGCTTAAGCTCACTCTATTATTTAAAACATAGCTGGTTGCTAAAGCCACATTGTTGTAAAGGCAAAAGCCCATAGGTTCATCTTCTTCAGCATGATGGCCAGGAGGCCTTACAATTGCAAAAGCAGAATTCAGATCACCCTTAGCTACCTGTTCAACAGCCTGCTTAAACAATTGTCCAGAGTTAGGATAGAAACAAAAGATGATACATATTCAATACAATAAAAAAAACTTGCACACACGAACACGTGCATGCACACAAATATATAAAGGAAGCATGAGATGCATATAAATATACTTGTAACTTGTATAACATATGAATACTGAAAAGGAGTCGTGTTTACCTCAATAACAGAACCAGCAGCAAGATAAGCAGCTTCAGATGAGCCTTTGTTAAAGTATATGGAATTAAATTTTGATGCAATTCTGTTCCTCTTTGAATTAAACCCTTTGCCGCTTATGCTTTTAATTAAATCAACATGCTTTTCGGAATGAACCAAGCGTATGGCATTGTATACGTCTTCTGATTGGTTGGCATTAAAAACCGTACATCTGCAGCAGTTAGATTAGCTTTAATAAATGGTAGTAAACAATCAAATATATGCACTATCTTAATACCATAAAACGCATAGCTTGGAAAATGGATAAAATATCATTTCACTTTGAAGAAGTATTGAAAGATATGCCACCACAAGAGTAAGAATAGCAACTTCAGAGAAGCACAACAGGAATGCAGGAAATATATCTTCGTTATTAGTGTGCACAAGTATGTCAGCATTTAATATATGAATAATTACAAGGGTTGTACAGATTTAGTTGGTAACCACTCAAATTACCTCAAGTATCTAAACATTGCAACCATAGTTTTATCCATTCTTTACAAAGGACACAAACAAATAACATCATCAACTAGAGGGATGATTCAGTTGCATAACTAAAAATACATATTTGAATAAATGTCTTCATTTTATAAACTATTTAGAAGAAACACTAGAATATCATATTTACTAGACTAATGGTATTAGGAAAAAAAAATCTTGCTTGGAACATGTAGACATATGCATTACATTATGTAATGAATATATTTCTGGCTTAAAATCATCTAAAAAAGCCTTCACGTCCATCAGTATTAAACTTTCATCATATCAAGATTTAGACTTGAAAAACTTAGTATATAGCAATGTATTCCACCATTAAATGAGGGAACCCTCCGTAATAGATTTTTTTTCTTTCTGTTACTTCTAACTCAATTATTACTTTATTCCATTTTACCAGTATACCTTCTACATTTGTCTTTAGTCTAGTATGGGCGATTTTTCTTTCTTTCTTTTACTTCTAACTCAATCATATTACTCTTTCATTTAATTACTTTATTCCATTTTATCAGAATACCTTCTACATTTGCCTTTAGTCTAGTATGGGCTTAGTTGATTCCAACTACATTTGACAATTTAAGTTTTGAAAAACTTAGTTTGTCACCTTCAGTACGACATGATTGAATTTAAAATACATCTCATTGATTCCTTCTCACACTTTTTCCCTTTAGAAAAAACAAACTAGATATGGCTTTTGAGTGATTGTTGTGATGTGCGCTTGATATTCAAAGCACCATTGGTAATAAAGGGTGCTCAACATTTTGCTGAGAAATGGCTTCTAAAGAATAAAGGCTGAATATTTAACATGATTTGAGCATCTCTACAACTTCAAGGCTTCTTATATTACTTGGAAAATATTATTTTGGCTTCAAAGCTAATTCAAGATCAAGGCAATTGACCACTAAGCAATAGCAACCAAAGAACAAAACAAACCCCTACCATTTGAGGACTTGGCCCAATGACTCCCATACTCCCATAAGATGATACACAATGACATTGATATCTATACATCGTATTAGTCAACTGGTTCCCTTCAACTTCAATTCAGCACACAATCCCCAGCATGAACTATTTAACTCGACTATAAACCAAGTTTATCGACATCAACGAAACTTCAAACACAGAATAAACAGAAAAAATCCGAAATACGGAATCACTAGTACGACTCTCAAAACTAGGTTTTAGAAAAGCAGAACGGAATGAGAGGGCAAGAGCAGAAAATGGAAACCTGTCAACTAATCCAGCACTCTGAAGCTTCTCCCAAATAGCCCTAACTCGATCAGGGCACTCGGGGTGGTGGTCATCATCTGGCGAGCTATGAGCGCACATTCTCTCGTCGTATACCAGGCCGACGCGGCTCCGCACCGCATCGATTCCCCGAGAAGAATCCGCCATGGCTGGAAGAGGAGTCGTCGGTGAGGGTCAGAGCTTCGCCGGTTCAAAGTTCAAACAGAAAATGGAAAGTGAAAAGAAACACAAACAACTGAAATGGTGAAAGCCAAAAGGGCGTGGTCCGGTTACATATGTACCCAATCCTCTTATGACACGTTTACAGCTTTCTTTACGAGTTCATACGGCAAGATTTCAAAAGAAGTTAAAGAGTGCTCCCTCTTTTCAAATTAAATGTATTTTTATTTTTCGACACGCTTTTTAAAAATCATAAAATTCTATAAAATATTATTTTTTTTATATAATTTGATATTTATTAGTAATTAGTATTAAAATATTTTAAAAAATTAATATTTTATAGAGTTTTTTGCACCTTAAAAAACGTGCAGAAAAAGATAAACGACATTTAATATGAGACGGAGGGAGTATTTATTTTCGAAAAATTTATAAATTTGTTCGAGAGCAAAGTAGAAAAACATATTGAATTCGTTGAATTTTAGTGCCCATTTGATATAAAATTATTATATAAGGTAAATAAAATAAAAACAAATATTTTATGAGAAAATATATTGTAGAGAAGTTTTATGGGTCTAAATGAGATAATAACCTTTTTTTTATGAAAAATAAGATAAGAGAGGTAACTATCAGAGGAGTACATAGGATAAGATTTACTTTCAAATGAGTGATTGAAATAAAGAAAACAAAATAAATTTTGTATGAAAAATTGGAAGGTGGGAGTAATGATTAAATTTTCTAACAATTTGTCTTGAATTATAAATAAACTAAATTTGTTGTAATTTTAGTGGTAAACAATATAACCATGTTGTTTGTACTTGTAATCGTACTTAGTTTATCTGATTTCTTGCTTGATTTACAACAATCCAGATCCCCCTTTTATAATGGAGGGCCAACCCCATAACCACAAAAATATCCTTGATTTTGGGGGATATTTTATCATAAGGTAGGATATTCACCACACAATAAAATATCACAACACTCCTCCTTGAATATTCACCTTATATCATGAATCTAGGGGATTTACACAAGTTTAATCTTATTATACGCATTGATGGTGCTGCCTCATTAAAAACCTTGTCAAGAAAAACCCAGTGGGATAAAAACCTGATCGAAGGAAAAAAGAGTATAGCGCGTATAATTCTCCCCCTGATTTTGACATGCTTAATGAGCTTCACGAAGCTGACACATTCCGATCTTGCGCACAAGTTGCTCAAATTTCTTGGGAGGTAATGACTTGGTGAACAAGTCGGCGAGGTTCTCATCTGTTCGGATTTGTTGGACTTCAATTTTCCCTTTCTTCTCAAGTTCACGAGTAGAGAAGAATTTTGGTGATATGTGATTAGTCCGATCCCCTTTGATGTAGTCTTCCTTCACTTGAGTGACACATGCAGAGTTGTCTTCGTATATCACGGTTGGGCTACCTTTTATGGACTTGATTCCATATTTCTTCTGTATATATTTTATCACCGATCCTAGCCACACACATTCTCTTCCTGCTTCGTACAGTGCTATCAATTCGGCATGGTTTGACGATGTAGGAGTTAAAATTTGCTTTGTTGATTTCCATGGTATGGCTATATTTCCATAAGTGAAGACATATCCATTTTGAGACTTAGCTTTGTGTGGGTCTGATAGATATCCTGCATCTGCATAACCAACGAGACTTAGCCTTCCGTTCCAATGTCTCCTTGTTGAAGCTGAGTTGTATCTTGACAACAAGTTTACAGCAAAGGCAATATCAGGCCTTGTATTGTTGGCTAGGTACATCAAGGCACCAATAGCACTTAAGTATGGTGTTTCTGGGCCAAGTATTTCCTCATCATCTTCTCGAGGACGGAATGGGTCATCGTGTATATTTAGAGAGCGAACGACCATTGGTGAGTTCAATGGATGAGCTTTATCCACGTTGAATCTCTTCATAATTTTCTCGGTATAATTAGATTGATGGACAAAAATTCCATCTCGTACATGCTCAATTTGTAAACCGAGACAAAACTTGGTTTTCCCAAGATCTTTCATCTCAAATTCTTTCATCAAGTACCTAGTTGTACTTGCAATCTCATTCAGGGTTCCAACAATGTTTAAATCATCAACATATACTGCAATGATGGTAAACCCTGATTCATATCTTTTGATAAAGATACATGGACACCTTGAGCCGTTCTTATATCCTTCCTTTTGAAGGTATTCACTAAGACGATTGTACCACATTCGCCCAGATTGTTTCAGTCCATATAAAGATCTCCTCAACTTTATGGAGAACATTTCTTGAGGCTTCAATTTGCAAGATTCAGGCATCTTTAGTCCTTCAAGGACCTTCATGTATATATCGGTGTCAAGTGACCCATATAAATATGCAGTCACGACATCCATTAATCGCATTTGTAGCTTTTCAGCCACTGCCAGGCTAATTAAAAATCTCAAGGTAGTTGCATCAACTACCGGTGAATATGTATCTTCATAATCAATTCCTGGCATTTGTGAAAAACCTTGTGCTACAAGCCTTGCCTTATATCTTGCTACCTCATTTTTCTCATTTCGTTTTCTCACAAAGACCCATTTGTAGCCAACTGGCCTAACACCTTTTGGGGTCTCGGTCATAGGACTAAAAACTTCACACTTTTCAAGAGATTTTAATTCTGTTGAATTGCATCTCGTCATTTAGGCCAATCTTTTCTATGACGACACTCTTCAACCGTTTTAGGTTCAATATCGTCGTCTTCAGCCATCATTTCAGCTGCTACTGAAAAGGCAAATATTTCATCGACAATGACATCTTTTCTGTTCCATTGCATCCCAGTGGATACATAGTTTATGAAAATCTCATAATTGTCGATTTTTCTATCTTCTTCAAGAAGACTCTCTTTTTCATCTTCTTTAACAAGATTCTCCTCTTCTGAGGAGTTTCCTTCTTTCAGGCTATCCTCATTATAGATTTCTTTGCCTTTATTATTATCTTCAGATGGCTGAACTGTTGTGAGATCACCAACATTACCCTTTTGTCTCCTCATTTGTCTTGGTTTCAAATCTTTGGAACCAAGTGGTCTACCTCGCTTTCTACGTATAGTAGATTCATTAGCAATAGATTTATTAGGTAGATCCATAGGTACTTCAATTCTTGCAGGGGCATTTACAGCAGGTATATGTGACTTCGTCACTTTTGCTATATCAGTAAATGCATCAGGCAACTGATTAGCTATGCCTTATAAATGAATTATCTTTTGTACCTTTTGTTCACATACTTTCGTTCTAGGATCAAGGTATGATAAAGACATGGCATCCCATGTGATCTCACCTTTATTAGGGTCCATTTTATTCCTTTCTCCCCCTAGAGTTGGGAATGTATTTTCATTAAAATGACAATCAGCAAACCTTGCTGTAAATAAGTCACCTGTTGTTGGCTCAAGATATTTAATAATAGAGGGGGATTCAAAGCCAACATATATTCCCAATCTTCTTTGAGGACCCATCTTTGTTCGTTGCGATGGAGCAATTGGAACATACACTGCCCATCCAAAAACCTTCAGATGTGATATATTTAGTTCCTAGCTTACCGGACACAAGTTGCATTGGTGAGTATTTATAGTATGCAGTTGGTCTCAATCTAATCAATGCTGCAGCATGTCCCCAAGCCGATGATGGTAACTTAGATTTCATCAACAATGGTCTGGCAATTAATTGTAATCGTTTGATTAACGATTATGCAAGACCATTTTGTGTATGTACATGTGCTACTGGATGCTCCGTTATAATCCCAATTGACATACAATAGTCATTAAATGCTTGGGATGTGAATTCTCCTGCATTATCTAGTCGGATTTTCTTTATTGCATAATCCGGAAATTGTGCTCTTAATCGTATGATTTGAGCAAGGAGCTTAGCAAATGCGACATTTCTTGTCGGCAATAAGCTTATAAAGTAGCGAAATGGTCCACATGGTGGCGCAATCGACCCACATATATCTCTTTGAATTCTTTCTAAAAATACAGGAGCTTCGACTGCTATTTTATTTTTCGAGGGCCTAATGATCAGTTTGCCCAACGAACAAGCAGTACAATTGAGACCACTTATCTGTAGGCTCCTCTTGTCCTTTAATGCATATGACCAAGTGAATTCTCAATAATTTTGTGCATCATTGTTGTTCCTGGATGACCCAATCGGTCATGCCACAGGTTAAACATTTTATGGTCGTCTGGACTTCTCCTATAGACCATATTGATCTCAAATGGACTTATATGAGTAAAATATAGTCCAAAGGAATAAGCTGGTAGCTTTTCTACCACTTCCCTTTTTCCAGATACATGTGCAATCAAGCACAAGAACTCATTTCCATTTTCATTCATGCTTTCAATATGAAACCCATTTTGACGCACATCTTTGAAGCTTAACAGATTTCTCTGTGACTTCCTCGAGTATAGTACATCTTTTATTATGAGCTTTGTCCCTCTTGGAAGCAAGAGGCAAGCTTTTCATGATCCTTCGATCAACTTTCCCACACCTGATATTGTGTTGACATTTCCTTCATAGACTGCCAACTGAATGAAGTACTCTTTGTTTTTCAGGATGGTGTGGGTTGTGGCACTGTCCACTAGACATTGCTCTTTATGATCATGATTAACTCTAGATGGATTCATAACATCAGAAATTGAGAAAACACAGAGTTAATACAAGCACTATATTACATGGTCGATTGAAATTAAAGTTACACTAATATCATATACAAGGACACTTCATAGGACTCGGACAAGGAAATTGAAATTGCACTACTATTATACAATGACACTTCATAAGTCATAGGCAAATAAACATTCAACTTGTTAGAGACATAGAACTTAGAAATTAGTGCCTTCATCATAGGGAAATCCATCACCAGTCTCGACATTGTCTGCAAACATGTCTTCGAGATCAAGAGTGAGAATTTGTGGAGCATTGTTAGTAGAAAAGTTTGCTTCCACATCCTTTCCCTTTTCTTTCTGGGAAGCTTGATACAGCTCACACAAGTGTTTAGCTATAGGACATACTTTGGCCCAATGGCCAGTCATCCCACACCTGTAACATTGAGACTTGGGTTTGTTTGGGGTTCATGTTGGACCCCTCTGGACCTTTTGCTTCATCCCTTTGGAGGAGGATTCTCCAGGATGGCCATGTTTTTGGGAGAAGTTACCTTTCTCATAGCCTTGTTTGCGGTCATTGCCACGACCTTTCCATTTCTTGTAACCCTGCGAGTTTTTACGACCATCACCTCACTTTGTGTTGCCATTCATAGCATTCACAGCATTCGCTTCAGGGTATGGTGCCGCGCCTGGAGGCCTCATGTTGTGGTTCCTCATCAGGAGTTCATTATTTTTCTCCACCACGAGTATCACATTAATCAGGTCAGAGTACTTTTTAAAGCCACACTGCCTGTATTGTTGTTGTAACAACACATTAGATGAATGCATTGTTGAGAATGTCTTCTCCATCATTTGCTCCTCGATAATTTCATGGCCACATAATTTCAGTTTCGATGTGATTCGAAACACAGCGGAGTTATACTCCCTGATATTTTTGAAATCTTGAACTCGTAAAGAGTTCCATTCATATATGGCCATTGTGAGTAATATATTCACTTAATTGTCGTACCGTTCGGCTAAATTCTCCCATAATTCCTTCGGATCTTTCACCAATAAATACTCAAACTTTAAGCTTTCATGTATATGGTGGCGAAGGAAGACAATAGCTTTGGCCTTTTCTTGTGGAGTGGTGGTGTTATTTTCTTTGACGGTCTCTTCCAGACCATTAGTCTTCAAATGCGTTAAGGCATCCACCTTCCATTCGAGGTACTTGTCTCCTGACAGGTCCAGAATATCGAATTCCCTTTTGGTGATGTTTGTCATAATAACACTAAACATAAAATCATACTCCTATTAATTAAGATTAATTAGTACATAAGTTAAAATTAATTAAATGTCAAATGAATCATATACGTATACAATTCAAAAGGATATAAGTAGTATAGTTGTAAGTCTTCATAAGTCAAAAGTAAAATAGTAATTTTCATAATTACCAATTCCATCAAATAGTAATATGTATATGTATACACGCTTTCTCTACTATGGTCAATATGAAAAAAAGAATGATTACGTAGCTACGTACTACTATGCATATATATCAAATATATCTATACGTACTCTGTCCGAATGCTTTAGTAAAACATCAATCATATAGTAATATATACTTTTGTCAAAAGAAGAAGTAATATATGTGTATATATCATGTACTTTGTTGTGTGTATACATGTATATGATTTGTATTGTCAAATCAATTGAATGTACACAACTTTGAAATGGATGAAGTGAGCAAACATAATTAGTTTTCAACACCCGATTAGAATACTCTATCATTCATGCAAGGGTTGTTTTACCTCAATGAAAAGAAACTCTCTTTTGAAAAACCTCAAAAACCTTTCAAAAGAAGAACTCCTCTTCTTTTTGAGAGGTTGATTATCTTCCATTTCATTTGTCTACCTTAGTTATAGGTATAATTTCTTTTTACCTCTTTCACTTTTTCCCTTTATATACTCTCTTATCCTTCCACTTTCATCCACCACCACTCACATTCATCCTCCTCGTCTCCCTCTCGTCGATCTCCCCAATTTTTCGGCACCGTTCCCATTTTCCGATCCGAAAAAATGACCGATACCGACCGGGTTTTACTAAAGATCTTGGCTAGTGGAATGGCGATAGCAGTTTTGGTGGTTTCCTTCATTGTGTGGGTGGTTAAAAACTGTCGGTGCTCCTAAGAGCTCTGACGAAGGTTCCGGTGAGGCGAGACTCGAAGACGAAGTTAAAAACGGTATTGTATTATGTAATTTCTTAGCAAATCTCTTGTAATAAGTTTAGATCTACTAATTTTATTTTTAAGTGAATGGTTTAAAACTCAACGATGAAACTTCCCGTATTTTGTTTCCGAAAATTTCCGGTTTTGTATAAAAACTCATAAAACCGTGTTGAGCCTTTTATGTGTTCCATGTTTTATGAGTTTTGAAAACGGATCTGAACAAAAATGATGTAAAACGGGAAGATCTGAGAGTTTTTATGAGTTTCTGATGTAGAAGATCCCCAATTGGGCAACTACAGAGCATACTCCTCTAAAAAACCGATTTTAGTAAAACATTTTTCATAATTAAAGAGTTTGGATAAAAGGATTTTCCCTTCAGATCTGACTCGTGTTGATAATGTGTTGTAATTTTAGTGGTAAACAAGATAACCAGATTGTTTGTACTTGTAATCGTACTTAGTTTATCTGATTTCTTGCTTGATTTACAACAATCCCGATCCATAGTGGAGGACCAACCCTATAACCACAAAAATATCCCTGATTTTGGGGGATATTTTACCATAAGGTGGGATATTCACCACACAATAAAATATTACAACAAAATTCATTTTGTTTTCATTTACCTTTCCAAATTTTATACCAAATGGAACCTAATCTCAAATGCATGATAAACTCATTGAAATGTATGAAGAAATGGCTCGATATGATTGCCCAATTATTTTGATAACTTAAGATGATTTTCAAATGGTTTTTGACGACTTTAATATGGTTTTCGATTACAATATCCGTCGAAACTAGGGTCAAGAATATGTGTTGTGGTGATATCGATCAAGATGAGCTTTTGTGGCTCAAACCGAGATGACGTCATTTACTATAGAACTTCCAGATTTAAAATCTAAGAGAGCAATTCACACCGAGATGAGATTATCGATCATAAACTTTATGAAGAAGACAAAAATGGGTTACAACGAAAACGTGAAATCCTCCCCTTTGCAACTAGTATTCACAATGGAAATGGGAAAAGGTAAAGAATACAAGGCAAAGAAGCAAATCATAGTTCATCGCGCACAGGAAGATTCAGAAATATATTGTCAGCACCAGCAATTTGAGCATCTTTACCCATACCTGCTTTTATCATCGAGGTGACCTTCCGTTGTAGCATCAACAGCCCAATTCGCTTCGAGACAACATAAAGGACGGCACAAGCAAACAACAAAAACCCAACTGATATAATTATCCTGCGAGAGCCATTCTGTTTCAGTTATGTTTGGGAGCATGATATTCTACAAGGAAAAGGTTTTTCGGGATCAAGTTCTTCACCTGTCAATTACATCTTGACGCTGCATAGTGGAAAGAAGGTTTCGAGTACGCATCAGCAACGAGCGATGGCCCTTGTATTCCGTTTCAGCCTTTTGCAGCACTCCAGTTGATTCCTCTATGAAATTCAAATGTTAAATTGTTAGTTGCTGAAGACCTAAAGAGAATGTATATTGGAGATATCAATGGGCATTCAATAAGCTTCATTATGATAAAGGTGTTAGTGCTTGAACATACCAAATGTCATCAATGTGCTCGCACTCCTCTCCACTTCCTATAGAAAAGAAGGATATACATGTTAAAGCAGAGGTAAGTAATCCTAGTCCAAGGTCTTAAATGACAAAACTCGGTTTTTGGAACAAGTTAAAACCAAACACTGACCTGAACCATCAATTGACGAGTGCGTCTGAGGCTCTCGGTGATGCTTTCTGCAGCTGAAGTCATTCCGGCCTTTGTCCTTCACAAGAATGATTTTTAAAAAAAAATCATGTTTCCAAAAAAAACTTATTATTATTATACAATTTATACCCAATACATCAAGTCCCTCTTTGTCCGAGAGCAATAAGGGAACATACTGCAGATTACGTCGGCGAACTGTAGACTCCGTTCCACCACCCAAAAGCAGCTCCCTCTACAGCAGTTAGCATATTCACTCAGCCAAAGTCCAATAACATCTCTTGCAAACATATACAACACTTCACAAAAAGTTTAATTGCTAAACATCATCATACTAAAACACAACCTAGTTGCCTTAATGTATCCTCACGAGTAACACCAAGACAAAACGATCAATCACATAAAAATTAAAAGATGAGCAAGGCAACAATATGAATATCATTTTCAGTATTAGCGTCGGATCCGGAAACTTTTCTAAGGAAACAGTTGAAAAGGAACAGGAAACTAAGAAACACTAGAAGCCAATAATATTAAGGGGGAGCTTGATACGGAGATTAAACATATGTATTACCTCTTCTTGAGCAGCAGTTCTCATGTTTGCCTTGGCTTGCAGATTTGCCTTCCTTAAAGCAAGTCGTAAACTACAAAAGAAAAGATATATGCATTACAGGAACGTCATCATCAACTTGTACTTGCCATGCATAAATTTCACATCGATAGCCGGAAAGAATTTGTCTTAGCCAATGAATGTCAGTTCATTTTCCCTTCTTTGTATACTCTCTTCCCTCTGGAAACCCCAGAAGGTCAAAAGACTGTTTTTATGAGAAAGCAATACCTATGAGATTGTTGCTTCCAACTCTCAAGCAAAGACTGAGCTGACTCAACCTCGTCATAGGATGGAAGTTGTGGTGCCAGCACATCCAGCTTGAACTGCAAAGAATCAAGCATGGCTAGCCCATCCTGAGCCAAAGCATTCAATCTTGGAAGGGAGCTCTTCTCTCCATCAGCACTTCTTGATTTTCCATACTGCTCTATCGCCTTGACATGTTCTTGAGTGCTGACCCACGTGTCACCCCATTCTTTTTTAACCTCTTCAACAGCCTTGACCACCTCATCCATGTGAAGACTAGTGTTTATTATAAAGACGTAAGTCGCTAACAGCTCCTTACTTCAGTTCAAGGACAGAAGAACAAAATATCAGATAGTACCATAACACAGCAGCTTTTCAAAGTGGAAAAAAACAAGGTTTGTAACTGACAAAAGACCAAAGTGCCCTGATATATAATATTTTAGGCACATTCAACAAAATTCTTCTACATCCCAAGTCATGTTCTAGTACTTTACAAAGAGAAAAGATCTTAGGGGAATAGATTTGGAGTTTCAATTCCATAATACTGAAGTCCATGTGATGAATGAATTAGCATCATCTATTCATCTGCAATCACCATTACCAACCTAAAGTGTGAAGGCAACAAAAAACTACTCATATTACAATCCAGAGCCTAGGTGGTGAATACCAAAATTCAAACAGGTATATTATTCATACACATATGTACTGGTGTGTTGGTGACATAGCTTAAATTATCTTTTAATCTTTAGCATACCCTAGTGACACACATGACTTTTTTTTGGTCGAAAGTGACACTCATGACTTATAACCGTAAAGAGCGAAATATCCAAAACTTCCTGAATCGGGACACAAATTCGTGACTATTCTAACTCTAGTATTGATAAAAGCAACGAACACAAACTTTTACTGACCACGATTAAAAACCTCATTGTCCATCATTGAGATGAAGTTTCTTGAGCAATTAGATCAAATACTTTCAAATTTCTCCATTTGAAGTTACAGTTTCTCCCCTCTTTTATTTACAGAAAGTTGACATTGTTTAGTAATCTAGGGTTTGATCTTAGTTAAAAAATCATCAGATCAGAGGGGGAAATTGAAGGGTTTTAATTTTAGTTAGCTGCTTTTTTGGCACTAGTGTACATTTTGCTTTTCTTGGCACACTCACAATTTGCTCAATGCTCCTTTTCTTTTCTAATTTTAACTCTACATACATTTTCAATTGAGAACATTAGTTTTTATGAGGAAAAAGGGATACGTTCAACTCAATTCACCATTCCAACATTTTCACACACAATTTCATCAAAATTTGCATGAATTGGAATCAAATTTCAATTGCCAGCCAAAGGAATGTGACATCAACCTCAGTTTTGGACAAAATACAGACAAATTCCCAACTTCTCCTGCAACCAAAATCTGAGATTTTGGCCATTCAATTTTCCATAAAAAAACTAGTTGACATGGTGCCAAAATTTACCTCTTTCTGGCCATTCAAGGGCTCATCCAGCATCCAGACTGGAAGATCGAGGTAGAAAGTGACCGAAATTGAGAGGTCTCTGAGAGGTTTTGGTGGGTGGGTAGGGAGAAACGCAGAGAGGGAAACTACTGAAAATTTTGGACTCTCCAAGGTCAACATCATCCAAACAAACAAGGGTTTGCCAACTACTTTGCAATTGCACAAATGGACAGAAAAGGGCCATTGGACTTGCATTTTAGCCCAATTACTCTACCCTTTCAAATTGCACAAAAATATCTCATGCTCAAAATCCTAATTGGGACTACCAATAACAACTCCAAACCACACAACATCAATAGCAATAACATCGAGGTTCCACAAACAAGATCAAAATCAACCACCTAAGGGACCCAAAGCGCCAAATCACAATTTTCCCCAAATCAATTACAACTATCGAAACCCTAGATATTGCAATTTCATCAAATCGCCAATGGAACTCCACAATAATATGTAAAATTAATGCGAATAGAATAGAGTGAGAGATACTTACAGATTTTTTAAGAACAAGGGCCAATTAGGAGCAAAATCTGAAAAAAATAGGGAAGATATTTAGAAAGGGGTGAGGGGGGGTTTTCGGGTGTGTTTGGGTTCCTGCAGGCGTGAGAGAGAGGGAAAAAGGAGGAGTGGTGAGGGTGGAGGCCGACGGCAGCGAAGAGAGGGCAAGTGGTGGTGGTTCTGGATGGGTTGCAGCCAGTGGCGGATCAGGATTTTTGCCTGGGTGGGCTGAAAAGTTGTACAATATCTTCACAAATTGCATCTTTTTTTTGTTTTTGTTTTGTTGGGCAAATTGTATTTTTTTTAGTTGCAATATAAGCTTAACTTTGCCCGGTCGGGGTGACCTAGTGGTGTGGATCAAAGGGGTTTCCATCCTGTGTCCGCCCCTTTCTTTGAGATTTCCATCTAAGGTTTACCTTGTCAGTCGTTAGCTCTTACCGGTTGGGTCATGTGCTCGGGATTTACCGTCAAAGGTGGGTTCCTCGTCATCAAAAAATATAAGCTAATTTCCTGTTCTACAATATCTTCACAATTCTGATGCCTTTGTAAATATGAGGTAACTTCCTCTTTTTTAGTTGCTGCTTATGACTTTTGTTTTAGGGCAAATTGTATCAAGCAGTTTTACTACAATCAATCAAAGCATAGGATAAATCAAACACAAACAAGACTCGCTATAAGAAGTTCAAGTTTTACCCGATCAGTTCCCTCGCACTGTGGAGAGCCCTCATCCCCGAGGGGTTCAAGCTTTACCCGGTCCAGCTCTCAACCCATATCCCCCTTCAACTCATCCTCAAGGGCATCAACGCATCACTCACCGTGCATCTCTGCACGCAGGCTGATTCTCATCCAGTCCATCTCATCGCATCGTATCGTATTAAAAAAAAAATTACCCCTAAACCACGCCTATCAACTCACAACAAACATATCACACGTCTCAATCATCACATCTCATATCATAGTCAATGTCTCAAACAATTGCATTATATATCAAATCAAAGCATAGCAATGTCTCGAGCAATTGCATTGTATATCAAATCAAAGCATAGCAATCCATATGTCAAGCAATAAGATGCATCAAGCACAACCATATATCTCAATATCAAGTCATATATCGATGCAAGCGTCATAATCCTCAATCCCCACCTAAGACGTATATTGAGTGAGTGTGCGACCAACAAGGTCTTCCCAATGTAAAGCATATAAACAAGAGGGTAGTGAGTAAGTCAAGAAGACTTACCTAGAGTCTTCTCATAATCAACTAATATTTCAAATCACCAACTCACACTAGCAAGTCCAAATCAAGGTAAAAATTCATCAATACACATACTATTTACTAACTTAGAAGCAAGTATTCGAGTCAATCTATTATTACTAAAACAATATTATGTTCAAGTGGTTTAGCACTGCCATCAACATACTCAAAGTTCATAAAACAAATGAAGTTCCCATCCTGACAATTATTCATATCCTCATCAAGTATGAAACATAGTTCAATATATTACCAAGATAGTAACTCAAAATATCTCACTTCCAATCAAACTTAGTTTTGCTTAAGTAAATCATAGATTATCACATCCTCATCAAATAACTCAACATGGATCTTATGTATCAAACCAAGTTATCAAGTGTCATATAGTCAATTATATTTAAAGGAGAACCAAAGTAAATCAATGTTCTCATAAATCCCTAGACATTTGATGTGGCTAACCATTCAACAAGGTTAAAAGAAATCACAAGCAAGTTCACAATTATAACAAGTTCAATGAGTAAAGTAAGGCATCTGAGAAATCATTTATAAATTCATTTGCGCATATAACCCCTTGTTTGTCATGAAGCACCAAATTTTGATGTAATCTAGGATTCTAGAGTGGAGTGAAACTCAAGTTTGATAGCTGCCTCTACTTAAGATGTGTTTTTTTTTTCAAGTTGTACAATGTCATAGACTTATTCCTATGGCAAGGAAACAAAAAAGAAAACCTTGGTTCTTTTCGCTTCTCATGAATTGGCCTCTTGTGTATAGTTTTGTGTGCAGTTTGTGCACACAATGAAATTTCAGTTTCTGATATTGGATTGGAGTTGGAAGATGTTGTATTGAAAATACAGAAAGGGTTATCACCGCTATGGAATATCCAGCACAAAGCAAGCTCTAGGGGGTCAAGGTGTACACAACCCACTGATTCCTCGAGCGCCTTGAGTATGTTATCGAAAAGCCCATTGCCGATATATCTTTTTAATATATAAGGAGTATTGTATTAGAATATTCCACCATGGATGGATGATATTATTTAGGGCTTGTTTGGGATCGATATATAGATATAGGCTAGGGTATAGAAAACCCAATATCTATATACCCCGTTTGATAGATCTATTTAAATTAGTATATGGATATCAATCCTATATCCCCATCTACTAATTCCAGGTGCTTTTCGATATCTGACAAAATTGAGGGATATAGGAAAAACATACGCACGACCGAGCAAATACTTCTTCTCCTCCTTATTCCCATCTGCTCGCCATTGCATCTCTGTGAAACTTGCATCTGCTCTGTTCTTCAATCTATATGAAACTTGCATCTATTGTTCGTCACTTGCTGAAACTTGCATCCGTTGTTCGTCCCTTGCCGAAACTTGCATCGAAAATTCCACAACTGTTAAAATTTTTATGATTTACCGCTATATACCCTTTCCAACTATTCGAAATTGAGGAATTAGGGTTCGAAAATTCTGAATCTGTTCAAATTTTTACGCTTTGCAGTTGTATACCCTTTCCATCTATTCGAAATTGAGGAATTAGGGTTCGAAAATTCTGCATCTCTTCAAATTTTTATGCTTTGCAGTTGCATACCCTTTCCATCTGTTCGAAATTGAGGAATTAGGGTTCGAAAATTTTGCATTTGTTCAAAATTTTATGCTTGCAGCTCTATACTCTTTCCATCTGTTCGGAATTGAGAAATTTGTTCGAAATTGCAGTTGTTCGAAATTTTTATGTATCTGGTCGAAATTGAGGAACCCTAAAATGCATCTATTCAGTTCGAAAATTAGGGTTCAAACATTAGGGGTTCCCTAATTTGTTCGCAAATTAGAACCATTTTTTGGAAACTACATCACAATGGTCTCCCGACAAAAGTACGGCTTAGTAAAAAAGGGGTCTCCATTCTTTCAACATGTACCCTCTGTAACCACGCCATGAAGACGCCATCCATATTTTTTTGGATTGCCCGTTTCACTCTATCAAATCCATCCTCGATGCTGATTTGGTAAAACACATCCTCTGCATCACATCTGGGGCCACAAATTTTAATGAAGTCCTTAACACACTAGGATCGCCCTGAAATCTCAAGATTTACAATGTCTTGATGGAATCTACGTAATAATATGATCTTCAGATATGAAGTTGCCCCAACAACGGCATCAATGCAAATAAGAATCCAAAATACTATCAAAACATGGCGTTCTTCTGAGGAAGAGGTCTTACGCCCGCATGTGACAAATAAAGCCAACAGAAGCCATCAAACGACTACGCAGACTCACCCCATAAACAAAAGTAACAAAAAATCGTCTTGGAACAAACCACCCTTTGGTGTTCTAAAGTTGAATTTCGATGGTTCCACCCTATCTAATGGAGACAGCACAGTAGGGTTCATTATTCGGGACTGGAATGGCTGTCCAGTTCATATTGGATATGAAAAGGTTGGGATTCAATCCCCAATTATGACAGAAGCTTTAACTCTTAAACACGGGGTTTTAAAATGCCTCGACCTCCACATCTCAAGGATTCGTATAGAATGGATTCGCTAATAATCATTAATCACCTAAAGGTTAACAACTCTTGCCCCTGGGAAATTGAACTAATTATGTCTGACATTAAACTCATGCTACAAAATCTGAGAGATGTTTCTTTCTCTCATGTGCCCCGTTGTAAGAATAGAGTAACTGATAAGGTTGCACATCTCTACCGCTCGTTCCTCGGGGACGATGTCTTGTGCGATTCAGGTGTTCTAGACCTCATCCGTCAGGAACTCAGGATGCTATCGGTTAGGTTATCCCTAACCGAATTCTTTCCTAGTAAAAAAAAAACATTTTTTGGTTGCATCTTTCGAAAGTTACAAGGTTTTTGGTTAATTTTTATTACATTTTCTCTTTTTATTTTATTTTGATATCTATAAGTCATTTCCAAACCGCAGATATAAGATATAGATATCAATCCGGAAACGATATCTCCACCGCTAATTTTTACTATTTCCACCGCTAATCACCGCATAGGTATGCGGTGGTCTTAATCCACCGCATAGGTATGCGGTGGGTCCGTTGATCGTATACGAACCCACCGCATACCTATGCGATGGGTTATGGCGACGGTATACATGCGTTGGGTTTTTTGCAATTGGAAAGTAAAAGTTATCCAAAAACCGTCGCCATAATCCACTACATATCTAGGGGTGGGCACAAATCCCGCAAATCCCGGACCCGTCCCGGTCCCGTCCCGGGCCCGTCCCGATCCCGGTCCCGTCCCGGTCCCGTCCCGGGCCCGTCCCGATCCCGGTGGGATTTGAAAAAAAAATAGTGAATCCCGTCCCGGTCCCGTCCCGCAAAAATTATGCGGGACGGGACGCGGGACGAGGATTCCTTATCCCGCAAATCCCGTCCCGTCCCGCATATATAATATAATTTATATATATATATTATACAGTGTACATATATACATTTTGTATATATGCAATTTTACAGTATACGGAGTATGTACTTTTACATTGTATATATACTGTGTTTTTTTTTGGTTTTGGAAGTGTACAGTGTATATATACACTTTGACACTGTATAAGTGTGTGTATATATTTTGTATACATTATCATTTGTATCGATTTTTCGTATATATACATATATATTGTGTAATTATAAGTATAATGCGTATATGTATAAGAAAAATCGTAAAATTATATATAAAAAATTATAAATCTATGTTATGCCTTTGAAAATCGCAAAATATATAAGAATTTTAGAAGTTTTTTATAATGTTTTTTATTCGAGGGACAGGGCCCGTCCCGTCCCGGTCCCGTCCCGTCCCGCGAGGGACAAGGCCCGCGTGGGATTGAAAAAAAAATAGTGAATCCCGTCCCGGTCCCGTCCCGCAAAAATTACGCGGGACGGGACGCGGGACGACCCCCATCCCGTCCCGTCCCGTCCCGCGCCCACCCCTATACATATCTATGTGGTGGGTTATGACGACGGTTTTGGACTGTATGGCGATGGTTCAAACCTATTGTATACCTATACAATAGGTTATGGCGACGGTTTTGAACCATTATGACGACGATTTTTGACATGTGTACGGTGACCCACCGTATACCTATGCGGTGGGATCTTTGACTGTAATTAAACCCACCGCATATCTATACCGATAGCTTGATATCTATATCTCATACTCGTAGCCTATATCTTATATCTATATAGAATCACCCTCCGTAGAGTAATTAAATTTTCCGTAAAAAAACACTCTCGCTTTCCTACTCGCCTCTCGCCGGTGAACGGCTACGGTCCCCCCAGGTCACGTCTAGTGGCCCGAACGGAGACCCACCCGATGGAAAGAAAACTTGGAAAGAGATGGTTGTCGGAGACACTGGGATGGGAAGACCCGTTCTAGCCCCTGATTTCTTGGAGGGGAAAATCGCCATATCCTACGCTAATGAAGGCAAGGGAGATCCGGTGGTGGCTATCAATGAAGAGGTAATCCAGGCCTTATCTACGGTTTGGAGATCGTCATTGATAGTGAAGACCCTAGGAGGCTTTGTCCCATTTCATGCGATGGAGAAGAAAATCCGGGAGTTATGGAGACCAACCGGCAAAATCCTCCTGGCTGATCTCCCTAACGGATACTATGTGGTTCGATTTGAGACTGAGCATGATTATATTTGCGCTCTTACTGGAGGGCCTTGGACGATCTTCGGCCACTATCTTATCATCAAAGCCTGGACGCCGAGTTTCAATCCTGATACGGATGTGATAACAACTACTCCTGCGTGGGTAAGAATATCCGGACTGCCAATCATCTTCTACGAAGAAAACGTGATCATGAAGATAGCGGAAGGGTTTGGGAGTCCAATCAAGGTGGATACAAAGACCCTCTTCTCCAACAGATGCAGATTTGCTAGGGTTTGCGTGGAACTGGATCTCACCAAACCTTTGAAGGGAACGATCACCATCAACAACCAAAGACTGTATCTTGAGTATGAGGGGCTTCATCTAATCTGTTTTAAGTGTGGCCGTTACGGCCATATTGCTACAAATTGCCCCACGGTGGTGAAAGACAAGCCATTGGCGGAGCAAAGTGATGAGGCCAATGAAAGGATGGACAGGCCAGGAGGAAACACTGAAGCAGATACTAACAAAGGGTGCTCTGATGAGTCTGCCGGCGGCACCTTTGGCCCTTGGATGGAAGTGCCCCGCCGGAAGGCGAACCAGAAACCCAGGAGTGGAGGGGAGGACAGAAGCTCCGGGAGTGGTAAAGGTGTTAATCTGCAAAGCAACAATAGAAGGGGAGGCGGCGCACAGCAAACGACGAGAACTGACAACGGCGGCCGCCGGGCTGAAGAGACCAGGAGAGACCGGAATAGCAACGGCACTGAAGGCAGACGGGAGGGGGCAATCATGAATGATGCCTCGAAGAAGGGAATGGGAGTTAATACTAAAGGGACAAACAAAGGCGTGGGAACACACAATAGTGGCGGCACGTCCAGCAGAAAGGAGGAGCAGATCCCTAGAGCGCCCGAATTCAATATGGGGGCTGGGAAATCGGCGACTTTAGATGGAGAGAAAGCTAAGAAAGTGGTGCCCAGAAGGAAAGCTGAAAAGAAAGAAAGTGGGCCAGCCCAAGATTGGGCCTAAGAAAAGAGCGAGAAAAGAAGACCTACCTCTCACTTTTAAACCCATTTTACATAACTCTTTTAGCTTGCTAAGTGGGCCGATGGACCCAAACACCGAATCCATCACTATGGATGTTAATGCGACTAAGACCCACTCACAAATTGTGATCTCGCAGGACCAGTTTTCACCATCGGAGCACACAGAGGAGAACGCTATGGAAGTAAACCCAGATTCCGTGAGTATGGCCGAAGCCGTCGCTCCCTTGTCCACCGACCTACTAACCGCCCAGGCTGACGATGTGGTCATGAACATGGCGGGAGAAGCTCTAAGCGCGAAAGGCGGGGGACAGAGTACAGACTCCGATATGAGGGATGAAGAGCCGTCAGGCTCAAAAGACGATTAGGGTTTCTTTGATCCTCTCTCCGACGGTTTGTCATGAATTGCTTACTTTGGAATTGCTGTGGAGCAGGCAGGGCCGGCTTCCGCAGATCCATCCGGTATATGATCAATCAGAATAAGGTCGACGTCCTCGCTATCTTCGAGCCCAAAATCTCTGGAGATAGGGCTAAGGAGGTTTGTGATCGTCTCGACTTCACTGACAGGGTTATTGTTGAGGCGGACGGCTTTCGAGGAGGAGTTTGGCTCCTCTGGAACAGTGAGTGCACGGCTATTTCCATTGTCGAAACCCACGACAGGTTCGTTCTGGCTAAAGTTAATAGTGGTAGAAGGGGTTTCCATCTCCTTGTGGTTTATGCCCATCCCACCGATAGCGACAGAAGGGATTTTTGGATTCAGATGAGACGTGTTACGGATGAGATTAATGGACCCGTCATCATCGGGGGAGATTTCAACAGCACTCTGCACGGTTGGGAAAGGGACGGCGACTCGGGGCTACTCTCCTCTGATTCTAGCACTTTCCGTGACTGGGTGCATAGGGCCGAGCTGATTGATCTCGGGTTTAAGGGCTCTGCTTTCACGTGGTCCAGGGGGAAGACGCCGCTGACTTATGTGGCGAAAAGGCTCGATAGGGTGCTGGTTACGGCGGATGTCCGAATCAATTGGCCGGAAGCGTCGGTTCATCACCTCCCTAAGTTTGGTTCAGACCATATGCCCCTGATGCTCGCCCTTGACCCGAAGTTGCACCTCAACAGGAATCGCCGTCCATTCCGGTTTCAAGCTGCCTGGATGGCCCACCCAAGCTTCTCTGGGCTGGTCCGCGATTCTTGGGATAAGAACTGCGAGACCCCTGTGGCCCTGAACAATCTGCGCGGCTGCTTGATCAAATGGAATAAAGAAGTTTTCGGGAATATTTTTGAGCGCAAAGATCGTCTGACTAAGGACCTTAGAACCATTCAAAGTGAGTTAGAGAGAGGCGTGACAGAAGAGTTGCTTCAAAAGGAGTCCGATGTGCAGAACCAACTCAACCTTTCACTTGAACAAGAAGAACTGTTATGGTTCCAAAAATCAAGGGAGCAATGGCTTAAGGCCGGAGACCGCAATTCCTCTTTCTTCCACCTGTCAACTATTATCCGAAGAAAGCGGAATAGGATTGAGTGTCTACAGGATGTTAATGGAGTCGATGTGGTTGAAGGGAAAGAGATCGAGAATATGGTGACAAGTTTCTTCAAAAATCTGTACTCCCTGCTGTCTAATGAAACACATCAGACTTTACTGGAAGGAGGCGCTTTCCCTCCTATCTCTCCCGAGGAATGGGCGGCCATCTCGGGGCCCGTTTCGGATAATGAAATTTACTCGGCAATCAAGGAGATGGGGACATTCAAAGCTCCTGGGATCGATGGCTACCAACCGGTGTTCTTCCAGCGGTGTTGGGCTACGGTGGGGGATTCTGTGAAAGCCTTCGTTCGAGGGTTCTTCTCGTCTGCCTCGCTGGAGCTAAACATCAACGACACCCTCATTGTTCTAATTGCGAAAGTGGCCAAGCCGGAATCTATCTCACAATATCGCCCTATTAGCTTATGCAATGTTCTATACAAAACAATTACTAAAGTGTTGGTCAATCGTTTAAGGCCTCTCCTGTCGACCCTAATCGGGCCGATGCAAGGGAGCTTCTTACCGGGGAGACTAATCACGGACAATATTGTTATTATGCAGGAGTTAGTCCATTCGATGAGGAAGAAGAAGGGCAAGAAAGGATGGATGTTGATCAAGATCGACCTTGAAAAGGCCTATGACATGCTAAGGTGGGATTTCATCACGGATACCATGGAAAAGGCGGGCTTTCCTAGCTGCTGGATTAACTGGATATCGGAATGCATCAGCACTGTCAGAACACGTGTTCTAGTCAATGGCGAGCTAACTGAAGTATTTGCGCCGAGTAGAGGCATACGCCAGGGTGACCCCATTTCACCCTACCTATTTATATTATGCATTGAAAGACTTAGCCATCTGATCCAGGGAGCTGTTGAGAATGGGGATTGGAAGGCGATCAAGGTCACGAGAGGAGGGCCGGAAATATCGCATGTAATGTTTGCCGATGACCTTGTCTTGGCTGCCGAAGCTTCAGTTGATCAAATGAGGATTATCAAAGGAATCCTCGACTCCTTCTGCTGCGCCTCCGGACAAAGAATCAATGTCAACAAAACCAAAGTCTTTGTGTCGCCTAATGTCTGCAACCGTTTGTCTGAGGAGCTGCACAGGGTTTGTGGGTTCGAAGTAACCACGAACCTTGGAAGTTACCTCGGAATGCCGGTCCTCCATAATAGAGTTAAAGGTGAGACTTTTGTCCATGTGATCGATAAGGTTAAAAATAAACTTGCAGGCTGGAAGAGTAGGAGTTTGAGCTTCGCCGGGAGAATAACACTCACCAAGTCGGTGCTATGCTCCATCCCGGTCTATACTATGGCTACTGTCACTCTCCCGAGGGCAACATGCGAGAAGATTGACGGGCTCTGCAGAGGGTTTATTTGGGGTGATGGTGAGGAGCAAAGAAGAATCCATCTAGTGGCGTGGGAAGAGCTTTGCAAGCCTAGATACGCGGGGGGTTTAGGAATTAGATCGATGAGCAGTCTGAACACGACAATTGCAGGTAAATTGGCATGGAGATTCTTAAACAGCAAGAGTACTCACATGTGGAGTAATATTTTGCAGGCTAAATACACTCGCAACCCGGATGTTACCGTCTCGGCTCCATCTGCCGTGTGGTCAAGCCTCGTGAAAGGACTTAATGCCGCGGTTCTGCCGAATTCCCGCTGGGCACTGGGAGATGGTAATTCCATCTGGTTCTGGGTGGATTCTTGGCTCGACAATGAGAGACTGCTCGACGTGAGACAAGGTGACCCTAGTGATGAGATGCTTGAGAGAAGCGTGAGGAGCTACTGGACCGATGGGGAAGGGTGGGACTGGGCCTCGCTTTCCCCCATTCTCTCGGCTAGAACGTTGTTGAGCATGGCATCTACAACTGTGTTGGAGGATGACTCGGTTAAGGATACCTTGTGTTGGAAAAGATCGGCGGATGGGAAATATTCCATTAGTAAAGCTTACGATTGTGTTACTGGTATTGCTGATATTTGTGACATCGATTCGCAGGTATATAAGAAAATATGGAGACTCAAAGTGCCCGAAAGAGTCAGATGTTTTGTTTGGCTTGCGATCAAAGGAGTAATCCTCACCAATGTCGAGAGGAAGCGGAGGCACATGGCAGCTTCGGATGAGTGCTGGAAGTGCCCTGACCATCCGGAGTCACTCGTACACCTGTTCAGGGACTGCTACTGTATCAAAGGTATGTGGAGCTCGATTGTGGGTATTCCGACTAACTTCTTCCGTGCCTCGTTTGCAGATTGGCTGAGGGATAACTTGATGAGAAAAGACGTCAGAGATGGAGGAACGGAGTGGGCGAGCTGGTTTGCAATGGCACTCTGGTGGGCATGGAAATGGAGAAATGATAGAGTCTTCAACAACAAGGAGTCATGCTTCGACAAGAGACTGTTCATTGATGGGCATGCTAAGGAGTACATTAAAGCCTGGGAAAACACTGATCTGGAGAAGGTACCCACGGCTCGAAGATTGGTTATGGTTCAATGGGAGCGGCCTGACCGTGATTGGATTAAGGTGAATACGGATGGAGTCGTGAGTAGCGAAGGATGGGCAGCAGCAGGAGGAGTTCTTCGGAATGATGATGGGCTATGGATCGCGGGATTCTGCCATAATCTCGGCGCTTGTACGATCCTGATGGCCGAACTTTGGGGGATCCTAGGTGGCATGCGTCTTGCCTGGGACAAAGGTTTTCGGAAGGTGTTAATCGAGACGGACTCACAACTTGCTGTTTCTCTCGTCAAAGGGTCTATCGCGGAGGGGCATCCGCTATTTAGCCTGGTTCATCAATGCCATGGCTTTCTCAACCGGGATTGGGACATCCAACTCCGTCACGTCTTTAGGGAAGCGAACGCTATCGCCGACTCCCTCGCAGCTCTCGCCTTTTCTTTTTCTATTGGTTTCCAGTCTCTTTCCAACCCGCCTGAGGGTATTTCTTTTCTCCTTGAGGAAGACGCTAGGGGGAGGGCTACCCCCCGCCTCACCCGTTAATCTTATATCTATATACCCTTTCCAAAAAATATTTATATTTCCAAAAAGAATTATCGTTAAATCGCGGTGTTCTCCTCTCTGCCGTCTCTCTTGTTCTTCTTTCTCCATTGCCGCCGCCGGACTTGTCTCGGCAGACGCCAAAACCACCGGGCGACGCAGCCCTCCTCTGATTTTCCCTGTGAGTCGTTCTTCTATCTCGTCTCCTACTTTTCATCTTCTCTAAGGGCACTTTTAGTGTGAGTATATATTATATATATATAGTCGATATCAAGATATGCCTAACCGTACCTAGTATCATTGAATTGGTGTAGGGTTCTTCTTTCTCTGTAATTCCAATTGGTGAAAGAAATTGATCATCTTTTGATCCTCCACAATCCACATTACTTTTCTTGTTTGAATTTTGTCACTAATCGTGCTATTCTTTATTAATTCAGAGCTGCGATGAGTCTACTACTGACAGCTGACGAGCAAGCTATTTATGACACGATTAAGAGCACAGCAGACATGGGTATAATCGAACCACTACTGAAAAGGAAGCTGAAAACCATTAAAGACGAAGGAGCATTCAATAACAGCATCAACAGCCTCCTAGAAATGCAGAAAATAAAACAAGTAATGGGTTTTCAAAACAAGCAAATCTATTTGATGGACAAGGAGATTGAGCCATCAAGTGTCCTAATTACTAGAAGCCCCTGGTACACTCATGGAACCCTAGACTTCGAATTGATACATGGGATGAACAAGTTTTGTATTAGGATAATACGCAGACATAAGGTTGCAACTGTTGAAACTATCTCTCAACGGGTCAACCATTCTAAAGCTTTTCAAGTCCAGATTTCTAAGGGCCATATCCACGAATTACTTAAGGTGCTTGTGTATGATGGTGACATTATGGAAGTGAAGAGCACTGGTTGTGGGGAGTATGCTTCGATTCCGACCGGGATGGTTTGCTATAAAATTGTTGGATCATCATCATATGATGCTACAATCAATGGCTGACCTTCTCATTAGTCATTTGATGGTGTGCCTTTTTGTTTTTCACTCAATAAAATTAAGTTTTCATTATGTCTTCGATCATTTCGGAAACTGAGGTCAAGTTTAGCCAGTGTTAGACATTTAGCTTCCCTTTTCCTTTATCTACTTTGAAAGCCATGATCGTGCTTTCCTCCATCTCATCTTGTTTATGCGCATCCTAATTTTCTTAGCTCTTGCTCTTGTGGTGTCATTTTTCCTTTTATTTTTTCTTTTGTATGTTTCTGGTGTGGAGTCTTGTCCTGCCTTTGAGGACTTGTCTTGGGTTACTAGGAAACACCCTCCCGACGAAAGGGTGCTTACAACTCGACCCCCAGACCCTGCTTTAAGCTGGACACACACGTTGTTGTTTACTTTGAAAGCCAGGAAACATGAATGGTTTTTTTATTCTCTCTAATAAAACTTTCAAATGTTATTCTATTGTATATGATTATAAGTTTAGACTATAAGAAGGAATGATCTTATATCTATCATCATCAATATATAGTACTTCGCAACTAATTTTTACTAATTTCATCCATCACTATACACCACAAGTTCTTGCGGTGGCTTAAGCACTCCACAAGATACAACGTGGAATCTTGCGGTAGTTTGTGGTGGAAATAGTAAAACTTTGGTTCCAAACCCTTAGTCACCCCTACATCCAGTTGTCAAATGGAGCGATGCAGCTCAAGCTGTTAAGAAGATGAAAATTTAGGAGATCGACAACGATGGTGATTCTCAGATGGTAGACTGAGCAGGACATGGCAACTGAAGCCAGCCCTTGAAAGTTGAAACTTATTGTTTGGGCTTTTCTGAATTTTGATGTAATCTAAGATTCTAGGGTGGAGTGAAACTCAAGTTTAATAGCTGCCTCTGCCTAAGATGTGTTTTTTTTCCTTTTTCAAGTTGTCCAATGCAGTAGAGTGATTCCTTAATTTCAGTTACTGATATTGGATTGGAGTTGGGGTGAAGGTGTACCCAATCCACCGATTCCTCGATCGTCTTGAGGATGTTATCGAATAGCAACTTTGCAGCAGAATCTATATGGTTCAAAACATCACAGATTCACAGTAACTGCTGTAGAATAAAGGCAGAAGCTGCTAAACGCCCACAATGGATAATAAGGATTCACTATATAATGTATGTCAAAGAACTCAGCTTCTCAAAAATCTAGCAATACCCAGAAAAATGTTCCCTTCAGAATCAATTATTATGTGCCAACTGTGAATGATCCAGAAAGATACATGACATGGATCCATAATCAATTAAGTTTTCCCATGTTTCAAATACATTGTGTAGGAGAGCTCGTTCCAAGAGAGGGCACTGAAATGGCATGGCAACTCAGTACAGGATGTACAGAGATAAGAACTGGTTTCGTCCTTCTCAAAGTTGCTCAACGGTGGCCTGGCAAAGTTCTATAAAATATCTGCAATTATTTCATAACCCTTTTCAACCTAAAAAAATATCACAAAGCTCCTTTTGGTGCACTAGTGGCAGTTCAAAGATTAATGTTGGTAAATTAAGCCAAAAGTGCCAACTCTAAAGCTCGTCATTTTGAAGGAAAATCCTTGAAAACCCCCTGGTTCACATTAAACATGCAGTGTGCTTGTTGAAGACTGAACACCTAAAGCTCATCATTTTGAAGTACAAAACCTTTTTAGTTTCCGTTTTCATCGTTTTTATTAGGCTAAGTGGATGAAGCTACCAACAACAAGAAGAGATGGAAACTTACCAAGATATTAGCCATTCCCTTTTTCTGGCTTGTGCACAAGACTTCAATCCTCATCACTGTCATAAACAACTGCCATTCGACGATGGGCAGCAGGCTTCCTAGGAGGGGACTCCTCATCTGACTCAATCCCCTTGCGTTTAAGATTACCTCTCGAGTCCATAACTGTTGGCTGCTCAAAAGATACAAAATACACCAGGGTTAACATCTATACAGCCCGTCATATGCCTAAATTTCACCAAAAAGACATTTAGAAAGGCCACTGAAGGGCAGAAATTGGTAAGACCAAGTACAAAATTTAACTAAAAGTGTGACACTGTCCAACAATAAAGATTATATTCCCTATTTTTATCTGTCCGACCATTTCAAGTCCTAACTACTGCCTACACATTATGAAAGTGGTAGGTGAAATGGAGACAAGACATTACAATGTTTGATATAGATTGATTGAATAAGATGCCAGAATCAAGGGTTAGACACACCAGGAATTGGTTCTTTGCTTGACTTTTAACTTAAAAAGTGGAAGGGATGTTAATACCTCAGCTTCCTCTGACGCTCCATCATCTCTTGCTTCCTCTTCTTCCGGTTCCTCCTCTTCCTCAGAATCCACATATTCTGGTTCAGAGTCCTCGTACCTTTTCTGCTGGGGAGATTCTTCAGCTCCTTCTCCCTCAGTTTCATACTCAGACACTTCCCTCTCACTTTCAGAGAAATCCACTGGGCGCCGTGAAGGTTTCGCAGCAGAAATTGATGATTTGCGAGGAATATCCTTTGGTGCACGTGCCTAACAGCAGAGTAGCAGACAAGAACCAATCAAGAGTTGACCATTTAAATTTGCAAGGCAATGAAATATTCAGTTCATTAGGTCCAATAACAAAACCTTCTTTGCATTGATAATACGATTCTCAGCTCTAGCTTCTGCTTCAAAATCTTCTTCAAAACGATGTCGAGCACTGCGACGATCATAATACTGCTCTTCATCCTGTTGAAACGGGAACTAATTAATTAATTATTGCTCACTGAGGATCGGACATAATCCCAAAAACATGCCCTTGCTTCTGAGTAACCTTGCTTATTTACTGATTTCCATTTAAGGAAACTTTAATTTTTTTAATATGGTGAAAAGTGCAAGATATGAACTTGCCACCAAAGAGTTCTGGCATCATCTGGATAACAATTTGGCGAGCAATTTTGTTTTACAATAAGATGAACATGAAATGAAAATGTGTATCACTTCTGGATTACCAGATACGAATCCTCTTATAATCAAAACACACGTCTGTGTGATGTGCACACAATCCATACATATAACCATGTAAAATATATGCTCAAGTAGTTGTGTGAACAATAGATTAAAGTAATAGACCTCCTCAAGGGCATCCTCCAAGAAGCCAGGTGAGAGCTGGCGTCCCCTCTGTACTGGTTTTGAATACTTCCGATTGACCCTTTCCCGCTTTTTACTCAGCACCATGTTAGCCCTGATAGTTTGACTCTCAACCTATAGAAACAAAACAGGAGGAAATGGATTTTGACAGAACTCACCACCAGTTGCCATAATTTGTCAATTAAACAAAGTTACCTTAGCTTTCTGTTCCTTCTCCCTCTCAGGGTCCACATCAGTGACACAATTTTTTACTTTGTAGACCTTCTTATGTCGTGAGTCAACAAGGGCAGTCAACAAGCGATGGGAGTTTGATGATAAGGATGAGGGCATAAATCTCATCTTCCTCTGGAGCTTCCCTTGTGATTGTAACATACCCTAAATCACAAAGAGAAACATCAAATAATAACGCCCTTATCAACTTAAAATCATCATACAAGTTTCATAAAATAATTCAGAATAAACTATGCTACGGAGTATTAATTTAATGGCGGGCCAGAAGCATAGAGAGGATGCTTCACAAGTCCACAAGTATACCAAAGTCGTTGCCCAGCATTGCAACATGACGACAAAGAATCCATATACGAGATTGAGCATTGTACAAGTTATGACTTATGAGTTGGCAACATAATCATATACTCCATAACTTATCAGCAGGAATCATTCTAATGGAATATCGACTATTCTTAGTTACCCTATCATGAGGATGCGAGGATACAAGCGTCAAACAGCTTTCAAGTTTCAGCAAAAAAAAAAAAAAGAGGATCTGTAGAAGAAGAGCATGCCTGAGATGCTAAGGCTGAACTGTAATGTATATAACTATATATTGCATTTCATTTCTATCAAGGAAACTCTAAAATAATTCCAATTCCAAGAGGGCTATTGAGCCAAAACTGATATAGCCAAGTGATGCTAATAAAATTAAAGATTTGAGGATACATGCAATAGAAGGTCGAATCACCTTGAACTGAATTCTAAAGCATCTGATCATTCTGTGCCCACTGCTACATGAACATTAATCGAATACTGTTGTGTTTGTGAACATTATTTTTTCCACCTTTCTCTTGAGATTTGTTGTTACTTCTGTTTGCTCTTTTCAACTTCTACTTGTTGAATTTATGACTGATCCTACTTTGTGATCTATAACATGGTTGGGAGATAGGACATAAATTATAGTTTCTTTTTTAAGAATATCGACAATTCAATCCTAAATAGGGAACCTTATTTATTTTTATGGTCCAAAACGAGGAGACGTAATTGATGTAGAAGGAAAAAAAAAGCAAGAGATCAAGTTAATCAGATAATAAGAATTAAGAAAGGTACATGTAGTGATGCAGAAAATGGTTGTGGCAGAGGGGGAAATAAAGTGGGTGAAATTGAAATCATGTATATTGGAGAAGATCCCTTTCTCTCCTTTCTACACTTGTTGCACAAATTACCTACTTACATACTAACTAAGCAAACAACTATAAAAGAACTGCATCAAAAAACAACACTCCCTATTGAAAGTTGTGTTAAAATACAAAACCTTTATGCAAATATATTATTTCTTAAACAAGGCTATGAATGGCAGAAAGGATATAATGATATATACTGTCCGCCAGTTTAGAACAATAACATCAGCAGCAATAGAGAGGCCTGAAGTTTTCAATTTTCACTATCAAATCATCAATATCCCTGGAATATTATGCAACTATGCCAATAGCAAAGAACAATACAGCATAAAGGTAATGTACTTTTCGCCTCTCATTTATGATTAATCACATCAAAATGATGATGCCACCACACAATCAAGTTTACAAAAAAGCAACCTATTTCACAATCCTGCGATTTGTTCCCGCTATTAAATGATTTGGGCCCTCCCAAACCACGCATCATTTTCACACATGTAATTGTAGTTCTATACAGACCTAAACCATTCTGTTGTCCTACATTTATCTTCAGGAAACTTATAGGATTGTAAAGGATCTTCATGCGTTTCCAAAATTGACAACAACAACTAGAGTTACCTTCCCATGCCTAAGGAAAAGTGCTGCATGATCATGCTGTGCATCTTGTACTGATATGTCAAGAACTTCCTTTCCAATTAAAAGCTGCAGACTTCCATCCGACCACCTCACAAATCGTGCATTGCTTTCATACTGGACAATGGACAACACAAAAGATGTTTCAATTCCATTTCTGGATGGGAAAGAGTAACTTAATGATTGATATATATCATGGAAATTAAATAGTGGAATTATTAGAAGACGTTCCAAGAGTTTCCACTTACGGTGAAAGAACCATCTGCCTTTCTCACACTTCTCCAACGCACAATATTGTTCTCCAAACGAATTCGTTTCCTAGCTCCAGATTCATCAGTTACAAAGGCATCTTCTTCCACATATGTCTTAGGGTCAAAAGGCTTGGGATCGATGCCCATTATATTTGATACTCTGATAATATTCATCTATCAAAACGAAGACGTTAATAAAAACAGCCAGAAAATGGATATATTCAGATTATTATAGCCCATAGTTATTTAAAAATAAAAAAAAGAGGTAAAAAAAAAGCAAAAAAAAAAGGTCAAGGGAAATAGACAAGAAACAAAAACATAAAACTACCAAGTAAAGATATCAAAATCATAACGGTCAGAAACCACAAAAGACCATTCAGTACAAATATACTCGATCGTACGATACAAAGACAAACCTGTTCTGGCTCTGCAGGTGGAGGACGTAGTGGTATCTCTAACTCCAAAGGAGGGCCAACGGGTTTGTCTTTGGATTTAGCCTCAATATTCTCTTCATCTGACTCATATTGAGCCTGGCGTGATTCATATTGATCATATTCATCTTGAACTAAATCATCTGCTCTGAAATTCTTCTCATCACTCTCTTCCTCTTCAACGGGGGATTTCTGGGCAAGCATAGTAATATCACCTCTTTTACTCTTTTTGTTATAATGATGGAGCAATGACAAGAATCAACGCATAAAGTAATTAATGTGTAAGGTTTTACACTCATATATTCTTGCTCCACATTATTTTGCACAGCATATTCAGCCTCTTCTTCGTCAGAGTCCCCAAATACATCACGAATCTCATCAACTGGTTGTGGCATGTGGTTCTCATCCCTCTCCTCTTCAGCAGATCCTCTGATTAAGGCATTGAGGCCATTATTAGAAATACATACAAATTAAATCAAGGATTGATTGGTTTTAGGTAAAAACTTATTATGCAGTTGGGAGTTAATAAATAACTCATTCAGAAAGCTTAGCAAAAGAATTTGAAGGGAAAAAACAGAACTTATAGTGGCAAGCATCTATATGAACATACATAGATAATGCAAATTTGAGATTAAAAAAAGGGAAAGGAGAAGGGGGGAAAAAGGCACTGGCTAATAAGAAATACTCTGTATTGCTTTAGAACCTCAAAATAATTGAGCTGGATAACTGCAAATAAATAACATCCAGAGGGCCAGAGATTGCAAACCAAGGCAATAAAGATTGTGAAAAACATGCAAGTATCAATTATCAACTGGAACATGCATTACCGGCAAGCAGTGTTTAAGAAAGCCAAGCCCAAGCGCGCTTAAGCCCGCTTAAGCCCAAGGCGGCAAGTATAGTGCCTGCCTTGGTCAAGGTGCAGCAAGGGTGGAAAAGCCCACCCAAATCACACCAGGCGCTGCTTAAGTCCCAAGCGCTGAAGCTATAGGCGATGAACTTTTCTTTTTTCTCCTTATTTTGGTTGATCATGATATATGAATTTAGAATTTTGGATACAATATTTCCATATCTTTCTTTTATTTGGAAAATATTTTGTTGATTTTTTTTTTTAAAGATTTTCCCATCTTTTTTTCTTCATAAATGTTCAGTCCTATCCTCTATTCTTCACGCCTCCTATTCTCCCTTTCTTCACTCTACTTTCCTCACAACTAGAAGTCTAGAAGGAGGAGGAGGAGGATACATGTTTGTGGACAAAGCTGATGGGGACTTCGTTCCATGTCTCGACATTGAGGAAGGAGATGATGCAGATGATGTTGATGATTTTGCTTGACCTACTCCCTAACCATCCTTCCCATTCAACTTAATTTCTTTCTATTCTTTAATCTTCTATGCTTAGACTTATATTTAGTACTTTGTAATGCTTTATATTTGGGGATTTTACTTGCTTACTACCCAAAACTTGGTTGTATTACAATAATATGTTTTCAATCTGGTTTCATTTCATCAAGGACTGGTTCTATACCATTAAATTTGAGTTGTAAGGTGTTTTAAGCTACAAGTATGTCTAATGCCTTGTGTCGCATCTAGCGTTTTAAAACACTACATCCAAGAATACATAATCACACTCTAAAGGAACAGATCACTTATGCCACGACTCTTAGCAGCATAAAATATGAGATGCATAGTTGCATACATTTGAAAGGCTCGAGGAAACATAAGCATACCCGGAACTTCTAGCTAGATGACCATCATCATCTTCATGGTCAACATAGCGGTGATCTTCAGACCTATCTGATCCACTGTCAACTACAACTCTCCTCCTACTTGTCACTCCTCCTTGAACATACTCTCCTTTAGAATCACTGCCTGATTCTCTTGCATCACTTTCATCTTGCCGCTCACCACCCTCTACTTCTTGGGAACTTTGTTCTCGTTCAGCCTCACTGTCTCCACCTTGTTGTTCTACTTCCTGAATCTCACCTTCGCTCTCCAAGTCTGCCTCACCTTGTCCCTCTGCATATTCTTCCCCTTCATGTTCCTGCCCTCCATCACCCTCATCCTATTGCAACAATGTTTGGGACAAGAATCAAATGCAGATGTATGAAACAAAAAAGATATCAATATATGTTCAAATCCACCGTGACATTCAACGGGGATAGCAGCAAGTGATTTAGACCTCCAGCACCAAAGACAAGTGTAAACTAAATGTGGCTCATTCCATTTTTCTATTTTCTGACCCTTTTTTCAAATACAACATGTAGAAAGAAAAAAGATAGAAGATAGAAGCAATCAGCTATTGTGGTATCCTTACAGTGACAATTGTTTATTTCCCAACAAAATTTATGCTTTTGACCTAAAGTCTCAATCATACTAGCAAAATCAAACCCTTTCAAAGCAAAATCAACAACATACACGACATTAATATCAAAAGCTTCGAGATCCATCCAACAAGTAGCTAAAACCCTAACTTTCAAACATGAACGAGATCAGATTTTTTAACGGGATAATCTTTCAACAACAGTTTCTGGCAGCTCGAAATCCTTGTACTGTAACACAAGAAAGGGCTAAAAAAAGAAATCCAAAGCAGGAAGAGAGGGAGAAATGAATATTGATTACGGAGGGGTAATTAGGGTGGCGACTGGACTCGTGTTCAGAATCGACTTCAACTCCTTCCTCGTCTTCGGATTGATCCCCGAAGAGATTCTGCATCATCTGATGCCTCTTCTCTTCCTTCTTCATCTTTACCCCCTTTCGAGAAAAACGAAGGGTGTCAATTTGCAGCTCCGCTGCGACTTGCAAAGCAGAGCACAAATACTCCCTTCTCTCGGTTTTCACTGTTCTGTTTCCCCCTTCTCTGTTTTTTTTTCTTTCTTTTTTTAACTATCGCAGATCAGCTTGTCGACTGCGAATGTTAGTACGAGTAGTTTACCAAGAATCCAAGATGCCCCGCCCCGTATTAATATTTCGCATCCGAATTTTGACCCAATAAAAAAAAGTGACTGGGGTATATGATTATTTAATGAAATAAATTTAAAATAATAATCCATTTTATTTATTAAAAACATACTCCGATAATACACAAAAGACAACACTTTAGTGAAACAACAACACACATGTAACCAACAATGCATAACAACAACACATAAAATACAATACAAAATACTAAAAACATCTTCATCACCGTTGAGAAATTGATATCAATCCATACTCTCGTCAGTGGTGTTGTGAATTTCCACGAGTGAATATCGTGAAAGAGATTGAACAATAGGACACAAAGGATTTCTATGTTATGACAAGAACCGCGCAGAACACATGCAGAGAAAAACCTCTCTACAACTAGGGTTTCTTATTATTGTGATGCTCGGATCGATACATAATTCCAACTCTACATGCCTCTATTTATAATAGAGAACCTCTTATAGATAATCCTATTGATAAAGTATCGGGTCAATATCGGTCGGGCTCGGTCGGGTTTCTCGGTTCGAGCAGGTTTCGATCCTGGTGAGTCGGTCGGGTTTCTCGGTTCGGGTCGGATCTTGTCAACTCTACCCATGGGGCACATGATAGAAAATCTGGAAAAAAAACTACAAACTAAAATTGGGTTAGAAATTCAGTGTTCAATTTCAATTTATAATCTTCTACCCAAGAATTACACCATTAAACTCATTTACTGCAAATTGCACCATTAAATTTTACTCCCTCCGTCCAAGATTACATGGACTATACATGGACTTTTACTATTCATGCACGTTTAAGTTTGTAATTATTAAAAAAAATTATTTAAAAAATTAATATTTTATATAGTTTTTACCTTCTTAAAAAAGCGTACGTGAATAGTAAAGGCAATATATTTTTGGACGAAAATAGTAGCATTTTAGAGTTAGTAATTAGTATAAAGTCGTCAAATCTTCAATTTTGATTGAAAAATGCAAAAATCAACTGACCCAAAAATTGACCCGATTTAGATTGACCCAGATCCACCCAACCCAAGACCCGTTTTATCCGTAACTAATTTCACCCAAGTTACCCAACCCAAACCTGACCCGATAGATATGTCTAGGTTAAACCAATGCATTTTCTTGCAAGTGCCCAGTGCGTGCGTATTTAAGGGACAGTATTTGACTATTTGCGATCAGTCCAATAGAAAAGTTGACAAATCTCGTAATTAACGTTGCAAATGCAAAAAGCTGGAATCTTGTTTATCATATCCTTTCATCTCCTGCGGGCACAATGGTCCTCCCAGCAGAAGAATAGAGATCAGATTCAAGCTCCTTCAGACTAGCAGCTGCTTCTTCCCCCACTGTTGCAAGTCTGTTCTCTGTCTTTTCAGCCAGCTGGTTGAACTCCTGGATTCGTCGGTCCACGTGGTCATTTAAAGATGCAAATCCTGAAAAGATGGCAGTTTGCTTCAACTCCGATACCAATTTCAGCAATGAGTCGGCTGCTTGGACCTACCAACCAGGAACGCAAACATATAAAAAGGACCTAGTTCATCCCAAGTTGCTCCCCGCAATCAATATAGCAGTTTTACAATAGAGGCAATATAACGTGTGTTAAACCATAATCAAGATTCAGGACGGAAAACATTATGAAGCTCACCATTCTTGCTGCACGCACTTCCATCATGAAAGCTTCTTGTGTATTTCTAACTGGGGGGTCATTTACCTAAAAAAACAACAATTAGAGGTCAGGCAGCAGTAATCACATAATCAAATTGTACATATACTACAACTGAAAACTAGTACACTTGGCATTCATGTTGGTAAACTAAATATAAATTTAGTGCACAGAAATTACCATGCCGATCCAAACCATTCATTTTGTTTCTGATGAAGTTCATATGACATGAATTGTAAATCATATAGAAACATGATTTTTAAAGCTTCTGTCCCTTGGATTTGACAAGATACCAAATGCCAGAGATTGTAAGGAGAGCATGAATATCTGTTGGCAATTGAAACAACTGACCACAATGGTAGTAAGAAACCTCATGAAAGCGAACTTCCACATCTTGGGGTGGGACTACCTATGGCCTAGCTCTGATTGAAAATGAAATGGGGTCAGTTGATGGGTTACTTAAGCACCTTGCAGTACTAGTTATTATTTCGTTGTTAGCAGTAAGAAACTATGAATTGCAAAAACACTAAAGGACAGCAAACGTTCAGAAATTAGCATGCATCAAATTTATGCTATTTTTACATAGCATTATTTGAAGCCAACACCGTTGGCATAAAAGTAACTTTTAGACTACATTCTACAGTCTGATAAATTCAAAATGAACATACAGCAGCAACTGTCTGCAATTTCTAAATATCAATAAGGCACCTCACGAGTTAAGTCTGACATAAAATATTTAATATGTAATTATAGGCCAGCATCAGCCAATCATTCCCCGCGCACCCAGCAAGGAACAGCACAAGCTGTGTCAAAAAGGGACCGAGTTTTTGGCATATGAAGCTATCTATGTGATTTAAAATTGTATCCCAAACTCACCCCAAATCCCACGCTCCCAGAGCCTCATTAATTCAGAAGTATTAAACCTCCAAGCCCCATTTATATCACAGATATATAGTGCAAGAAAGTGTGAGGAATTCAGAGTCACGAAACCACAAACTGCAACATACACAATGCAGCTTCCATTAGGGAAGAGCATAATATGCAATAAAATTTCAACAAACATTATAAGACATCATCACATGGAAGATCAAAATTTCAAGGGGAAAGCTAAGGCATATGGACTAACCCGAGCAACATTGACAAGGACAGTGAAGTTGTCAACAAGACTAGAAACATCTCCTTCCACTCTCTGCAACAGGGTCTTCTGCTTTTGAGCTGCTGCAGCAGCAGCTGCAGTTGTAGGCCCAGGTCCACCCCCTCCAGCACCTCCTTTGTTCATACCTCAAAATTTATATCATTAAACCTCAATGATGAATCTACTGGCAACACAGCTTTCCTTCCAGAAAAACCTAAGCACAGCCAAAAAAAAGGGCTACGTTTAACTCAATTTGCCATTCCAACATTTTCATACAAAGCTGCTTTTTTGGCACTAGTTACACTTGGCGTTTCTTGGCACACTCACAATTTGTTCCATTGATCCTTTTCGTTTCTAATTTTAACTCTACATAAAGTTTTAACTGAAAACATCAGTAAGAGATAGTTTGCCAACTACTAAGTACTTAGCAATTGCACAAATGGACAGAAAATGGCCACAGGACTTACAAAGCAAAGTCCAAACCACACAACATCAATAGCAATAGCAGCACGGTTCCACAAACAAGCTCAAAAATCAACCACAAGAGGGAGCCAAAGCACCAAATATTTTTTTTTCCCTAAATCAATTACAGATTATCCAAACCGTTTGCATTTCATCAAATCACCAATGGAACTCAACAAATAATGTGTCAAATTAATGAAAAATAGAATAGAGTGAGAGAGAGACTTACAGATTCTCGAAGAACAAGGGCTAATTAGGAGCGAAATCTGAAAATCAAGGACGATATTTTAGATAGGGGGCGAGGGGGGTTTTCGGGTGTGTATGGGTAACTGCAGGCGCGAGGGGAGGGAGAAAGGATCAGTGGTGAGAGCGGAGGCTGGCGACAGCGAAGAGAGGGTGAGTGGCGGTGGCTCTGGCTGGGTTGCAGCGGCGAGGAGCGGAGGAGAGAGAGGGAGCAGCGTCGAGTCGGTGAAGGGAAGAAAGGGAAGTGTGTAAACTGTAAAGTTATTAAACGCGGCGTTAAATTGCAATAATGCAATAATTCGGGTGAGCATACACAAAAATTCAAAACGCTTGCTCGAAGGGAAAACAAAAGCTATTGATGGAATTCAAGCGTTATTTCTTCAACGCCTAAATTTTTTCCATATATGCTCAATTAAGTCGAACTTGTTATAATATACATATAGATATTACCAAGTGATGTATCACCTCCTATAACCTCCACCATTACTTCTCTTCCGTAACACCCACATGGTGGAAAATCAAAGGTCCATATTGATGTCCCTCTTATCTTGTAACCCTATTCATCTATGCCTATATAAGGCCTTGCAGTTCTCATTGAGAAAGACACACAAATACAATACAATCTCTCCTCTCTACATACTTCTTGTCTTATTTTATCACGTTATCAGCACGACTCGCTCGGTAAGAATTCGCCGACATGCATGCTTTGTTCGGCCGATATAATTAATCGTTCTTGTTTCTTATTGATTTCCCACCTATATATACATATGCTTCAAAATTGCCGATTAATTTGCAATACATATTTGCATGCAGTTTGTAAATTATCAATATATACTCATTATAGGAAACGATATCTCCACCGCTAATGTACCGTTGGCCAGCGGTGTTATCTTTTGATGGCGCTTGGCTCCGTTTTGTCTTCGTTGTCCTCAACTTTTATGGATTAGGCTCGTCTGTTCTTCTAGTGACTGTTTGTTAGCCGTCTTTGTATTGCACCATTTTATTATTATGATTGTATGTTTGACGGTTCGCTGTCTGCCGACTTTGTCGGCCTCTCGATGAGTCAGGTCTGTCTGCCCATCGAATTATTACCTGATCAAAAAAAAAAAAATCTCCACCGCTAATTTTTACTATTTCCACCGCTAATCACCGCATAGGTATGCGGTGGGTTTAATGACAGTCAACGATCACACCGCATAGGTATGCAGTGTGTCGAGAAGTATACAGGTCTAAAACCGTTGCCATAACAGTTCAAAACCGTCGCTATAACCCACCGCATAGGTATACGGTGGATTTGAACCGTCGTCACAACAGTCAAAACTGTCGCTATAACGATCCAAAACCGTCGCCATAACCCACCGCATACCTATGCGGTGGGTTATGGCGACGGTTTTGGACCACTTCTATAAACCGTTTTCAATTGCCCAAAAACTGACCGCATGTATACGGTCGCAATAACCCACCGCATAGGTATGCGGTGGGTTTTTATACGGTCAACGGATCCACCACATTTATATGCGGTGGGTCTGGGAAAGAATGGATTAATACCACCGCATATCTATGCGGTGATTAGCGGTGGAAATAGTAAAAATTAGCGATGAAGATATCATCACCCACTAATTATGCATACTACTGTATATATGGCGGAGATAATTTTTGTTGTTGTTGTCAATTATCGTTGCAAAACATATGCTCCGCCACTACGTCTTGTTTCTTATATTATATATCGATATGCATGCAATTTGATTTTGTTATTAACCAGCATTAGAATTTGATTAATTAACATGTGAGTGCAATAATATGTATGTTACCGGAAACGATATCTCCACCGCTAATTTTTACTATTTCCACCGTTAATCACCGCATAGGTATGCGGTGAGTTTAATGACAATCAACGATCCCACCGCATACATATGCGGTGGGTCGAGAAGTATACATGTCTAAAACCGTCGCCATAACGGTTCAAAACCGTCGCTATAACCCATCGCATAGGTATACGGTGAGTTTGAACCGTCGCCATAACAGTCAAAACTGTCGCCATAACGGTCCAAAACCGTCACTATAACCCACTGTATACCTATGCGGTGGGTTATAGTGACGGTTTTGAACCGTTATGGCGACGGTTTTAGACATGTATACTTCTCGACCCACCGCATATGTATGCGGTGGGATCGTTGATTGTCATTAAACTCACCGCATACCTATGCGGTGAGTTTAATGACTGTTTGTTAGCCGTCTTTGTATTGCACCATTTTATTATTATGATTGTATGTTTGACGGTTCGCTGTCTGCCGACTTTGTCGGCCTCTCGATGAGTCAGGTCTGTCTGGCCATCGAATTATTACCTGATCAAAAAAAAAAAAAAATCTCCACCGCTAATTTTTACTATTTCCACCGCTAATCACCGCATAGGTATGCGGTGGGTTTAATGACAGTCAACGATCACACCGCATACCTATGCGGTGTGTCGAGAAGTATACAGGTCTAAAACCGTCGCCATAACAGTTCAAAACCGTCGCTATAACCCACCGCATAGGTATACGGTGGGTTATGGCGACGGTTTTGGACCACTTCTATAAACCGTTTTCAATTGCCCAAAAACTGACCGCATGTATACGGTCGCAATAACCCACCGCATAGGTATGCGGTGGGTTTTTATACGGTCAACGGATCCACCACATTTATATGCGGTGGGTCTGGGAAAGAATGGATTAATACCACCGCATATCTATGCGGTGATTAGCGGTGGAAATAGTAAAAATTAGCGATGAAGATATCATCACCCACTAATTATGCATACTACTGTATATATGGCGGAGATAATTTTTGTTGTTGTTGTTGTCAATTATCGTTGCAAAACATATGCTCCGCCACTACGTCTTGTTTCTTATATTATATATCGATATGCATGCAATTTGATTTTGTTATTAACCAGCATTAGAATTTGATTAATTAACATGTGAGTGCAATAATATGTATGTTTGTTACCGGAAACGATATCTCCATCGCTAATTTTTACTATTTCCACCGTTAATCACCGCATAGGTATGCGGTGAGTTTAATGACAATCAACGATCCCACCGCATACATATGCGGTGGGTCGAGAAGTATACATGTCTAAAACCGTCGCCATAACGGTTCAAAACCGTCGCTATAACCCATCGCATAGGTATACGGTGAGTTTGAACCGTCGCCATAACAGTCAAAACTGTCGCCATAACGGTCCAAAACCGTAACTATAACCCACCGTATACCTATGCGGTGGGTTATAGTGACGGTTTTGGACCACTTCTACAAACCGTTTTCAATTGCCCAAAAACTGACCGCATATATACTGTCGCCATAACCCACCGCATACCTATGCGGTGGGTTTGTATACGGTCAACGAACCCACCGCATGTATATGCGGTGGGTCTGGGAAAAAGTGGATTAAGACCACCGCAGTGATTAGCGGTGGAAATAGTAAAAAATAGCGGTGAAGATATCATCACCCATTTCTATGTTTCTAAGAAAATCTGCAATTGATCTCTTATTTTCTACATAATCGATCATTGAGAGCCTTTGGAGAGAGACTAAAGTTGTCCCTTTGTTTGAGATTGATACAAATTGCTTATCATTACCCAGGCACCATGGGTGTTTGTTAGATGTACAAGTGTGTAACACAACCTACAATGTAGCACCATGGGTGTTTGTTAGATGTGCAAGTGTGTAACACAACCTACAATGTAGTTTAACAAAGATGGAAGATAGAAACATATGGTACGAATCCCGACAAGAACAATCCCTTTGCGCCAAACATATTAGTAGTTGTTTCTTGTATCAATCAACCTTTGATCGTGAGACTGTAAAAGAGGATTGGTTTGGGTGGTGGTGGACGACAGAAGATTGGTGTTGACTTGAGAGGATGAATACAACATGACAAGGAAAGTGTTTGGTTTGGTTTGCTTGAAACCATATGTGAATCTGCAGCCCAATCCTAGGTTCACCAGGCCCCGCTCTCCCCCACAATTCCTAGCATCACCAGGCTCCTCCTGTTATTCGTGAGATCCGAGCCCTATAACCCTAAGAACCCCTCGTCCACATCCAACGCAGACAGCCAGCCAACCCTTGCTCATATCCAAGTCCAGCAGCCATATAACCCTAAGCTTCCTGTCCTGTTCAGCGTGGAAGAAGAAAGAAAAAAACAAGTGTTTGATGTCCTAAAAGAAAAGACACAATCGGCCTAGGACTTAACAATTAACATCCATCCATAAACCGAAAACAGAATTGATGAGCTAATTTGCCCGTAATCAAATACTACTATGTATGTTAAAGTTGAATGGATACTGTATATTTTTATGAGTTTAACAGATGGTAAAACCTGAACCATAGTTCACTTCAATCTCTCATCTCTCATTTATGTGTGTTTAGGAAAGAAAGAAGCATCACATCGGGGTATTTGCAAGTGGTAGCAAAATAGCCCCAATCTAGCACGGCTACGAGGTGTTGGGTATGTTGGAACGAGGACTACACCCTAAAAGGCGAATTGCAAAACGTTCACCAACTAATTTCAAAGGAAACATCTGAACTGGTAAATATATATAAATCTCCCAAAGGAGGGCTACCCAAGGTACTCCCCAAAATTACAAAATTTAAGCAACCCGAAACAAGGGGTCACTTGCAAAAGCAAAACGTCCTACTTAGGCTAAAAGCCTTCGTTTCCAAGCCCTATCCCCCCTTCCTCTCGCTCTACCCTTTACTCGAAGCCTATCTTTGCATTCCTGTACAATAATATATGCATTCTCCTCTATACTCAAAAACTTACCCTCCAAAATTGCAGAATTTCTAGCCCGCCATATATAGTAAACTATGCAATTAATCGCCAAAAGGCGCACTTGGAACACACTTGCTTTGCGGTTGCTGCTGTGCTCAAACCCTTCCAGCCACCCTATGATGCTTTGGCACCTCTCAGTGATCCCCAGCCAGCCAAATACCACCTCAGCAACCCGTCTAGTATATGGACATCCGAACCACAGGTGATTACAGTCATCCACTTCCGAGCCACAGAAAATGCACTCATGCGAAGGAATCGCGTTCCACTTGAAGAGTCGGGCTCTAGTATGCAGTCGATCCTGAACAGCCAACCATGTAAAGAAGCTCCATTTGGATGATTGCATTCCTGTCCAGATCAGTTCACCCCAACCTTTCTGCTGTCCACGTTCTCTGATCGCTTCATAAGCAAGCTGTGACAACCCCTTCTCATTTCTTTCAAGGATCACATAGGCCGAATCCTCTACCCCCAGCAGCTGGGCTTTGTTTTCAATCGCCAGATTGAATTCTTGCATGACCCCCACTACACATTTCCATACCCAAGAATCGCGGGCTCTCAGTTGTACATATCGGATATCTCCGCCCTTTAGCAGATTGGCATTAGCCCAGCGGGTCCAAACACATGGTCTCTGTTGCACTATATCAGCTGCTAAGCGAACAAATATCGCCTTGTTCCATGCCAATATCTCCTTTATTCCCAATCCACCCTCCTCCCTTGGGAGAGTAACAATTTTCCAGTCCACAAGGAACCTCCGTCCTTCCAGGTTGCCATTCCACAAGAAACGGCGACACATGGCTTCGATGCGATCAATAACACCAGCTGTGATTAGGAAAATCTGATTCCAAAACCCCATCACCCCCATAAGCACTGATTTTATGAGTTGAAGGCGCCCCGCATACAAGAGATTTTTTGCAGCCCAGCATCCAATCTGTCTCTCGATTTTCGAAGTTAACTGATCATACTCCGCTATTTTTAGGCGCTTGTCATGTAAAGGACATCCCAAATAGCGTACAGGAAGGGATCCCTTTTTGAATCCCAGCAGCTCCACGATTTCACTCTCTCTGTCTGCAGTCATACCAGCCATATACACTTCTGATTTGGCGCAATTCGGTTCCAGTCCCGAGACATCTGAAAATGCCCTTATGCAATCCTTTATCATGCCCACTGATTCCACTTCCCCTCGACAAAAGATTAGCAGGTCATCCGCAAAGGCTAGATGCACCAAGTCAAGGTCTTTGCATTTCGGGTGATGGTGGAATCTAGGATTACTTCCCATATCCCTCAACATTCTACCAAAAATCTCCATACAAAGGACAAATATGTATGGTGATATCGGGTCTCCCTGCCTCAGACCCTGGTTACTATGGAAGAAATCCTCCGGAACGCCATTGACAAGGACCGAGAAGTTTGCTGTTGTGATACATCCCATCACCAACTGCACCAGCTTGGCTGGGAAATTGAAGTAAAGCATCACCCTTTCAATGAACTCCCAACTAACTGTGTCATATGCCTTATGAAGATCTACCTTCAACGCACATCTGGGTGACACCCCCTTAGTCCCATACCCTCGCATTATCTCCGTTGCAACCGCCACATTGTGATTTATGGCTCGCCCTGGCACAAAAGCCCCCTGAGAATCCGATATCAGCCCATCCAGTACTCCTCGGACCCTCTCAGCCAAGATTTTTGTTATTACTTTCAACATCGTATTGCAACAAGATATTGGGCGAAGGTATTTCACCATTGTCGGGTTGTCAACCTTGGGGATGAGGGATATGAAAGTGTGGTTATACTGCTTCAGAAGCTTTCCTGACCGGAAATACTCTTGGACAGCCTTTCGCATATCAGTTTTGATGATATCCCATCCCTTTTTAAAGAAAGCACTACCAAACCCATCAGGGCCAGGCGACTTAGCCTCGCCTATACTCCATAGAGCCCTTCTGATTTCACTCAGTGCAGGCTCCTCACCCATTCCACTCACACTATCAGCTTGGAGTTTGCAGCCCACAGGAAATATAAAATCCCCAACTTTAGCAGATGGAGATCCCAACAGGTCCTTATAGAAATCAACAATGAGTTTTACAAGTGCTGTTGGCTCTTCAATTCGTCTCCCCTGGCTATCTGTCATGTATACTATAGAGTTTGTGCCCCGTCTGACCTTCATTTGTCTAAAAAACATACTCGAGGTCTCCTCCCCCTAGTCAGCCAGTGAAGCTTGGCTTGCTGAGCAGACAAGCTGGTTAATCTCCTTATTTTCTGCGCTAGTTGGCCTTGCATCTTCTTCACAGTATGCTGCAGATCATCCCTGAACCGCTGAGCCTGGTATTCCAGTTGGGCCTCTTTAAGCGCTATCGTATCTTTGTCAATTTCCTGTCTGAGGTTCGCAAATTGCCTCTTGTCCCAGCCCTTTAATATTTCCTTCATCCCCTGCAATTTCTGTCTTAGTATGTATTGCCTATTACCCCGCTGGTACTGCTTCCATACACCCACAACCATGCTTCTGAACTCTGGCTCCCCACACCAAAAGTTTTTGAAGCGAAAGGGGTATCCTTTGCTGCGCTGAGACTCCCTTATCGTTACAGTAACAGGTGAATGGTCAGATAATAGCGGGAGATCAAATGTTGTTTTAGAGAAAGGCATCACATCTCTCCATTTCTCATTCACTAGTGCTCGGTCAATTTTCCTCTCAACCCGATCAACCCCTATCTGATTGTTATTCCAGGTTAACCGACAACCAGTATAGGCAAGATCTGATACATCACAATCATTCAGCATCCCATTAAGCTCAGTATAGTCGTCTGTGGGCATATCAACTTGAGGCCACCTATCACTCATCTCCAGAATGCAGTTGAAGTCCCCTATGATCAGCCATGGCACCGAGTTGCCTATATTGAGTTGCTGTAGTGCTGCCCAACATTCACTTCTTCGTGGTTTCTCATTCATAGCATAGACAAAGCTCACTAGAAACTGAAACTTTCCATCCAAGCTCGCCACCTGACAGTGCATTAATTGCTCATCCATGGCCAAGACACTAACATTGACTGCCCAAGGATCCCACCATAGCCACATTCGTGCTTTCTCAGTATTCGCTCTATTGATTACATTCCCCCAGTCCCTAGGCATGTGCTTTAGGACCTCTGCTTCCCTTTTAGTCGTCATCTTTGTTTCTAGGACAACTAGTAAGCTTATAGAGTTTCTGTGTATATAATTATTTACCATCATATGCTTGCCAGAGTTATTAAACCCTCTGACGTTCCAAGCTCCTATTTTCAGGCTTGTCATGGAGAATTTTTGGTCAGGCTGCTACTACCTGTCGTGGCGTCTCCCTTGCCATTTGTTACATTGATTAACACCTGATGCTGCGGATTACCCTTCTTCTTCTGTGGTGACGCATTCATCTGTCTATTTTTCTCCTCTTCATTCACAAATCTGTTACTGGTGTCAATGCGAAACTGATCGTTATACTGCTGTTCAGATTTCCCTCTCTTAGCAGCCTCTCTAGCAGATACTTTCGACCAGCCTTCCTCGCTACTATCATTCTGTGGTTTAGCCCCACCAGTTCCCGGTGCTTTGGGCGTGCTTAGCACCCTATCGTCAGATGTTGCTACTTCCTCATCTAGCACAACCTTCTTCCCTTCTCTGTCCACATCATTTGTCTGATTTATCATCTGCGTTCTCCCTTGAATATCCTGTCCTCCATTAATCTGAGTTTTCTTTTGCCATTGGGGCTTTGCCCCTGGTTTCTTGTCACCCACTGATGACGTTCCTACCTCACTTTGCTTATTCAAAGGAAACATGCTTAGTTTATAAAAAACACAAGCTACGTAAGCAACAGAACAGCGCACAACAAGAAAGGATCAACAACGACAAAGCCCCAGCCGCTGCTGGTGTTGAATGCTTTCAGGGTGACCAAGTTTATGTCCTGACATTGCTTGAGTATCATATTGATGCAGGCAATCTTAACACTTGACGCAGCCAGAAACATACATGCATACATACATGATCAAACTCCTTAATTATGTTAGTTAGAGCAACAACAGAAGCAGCCAGCAATAAGATAACAAAAAACACTATCAAACTCCTTAATTCAAGAAATACCAATTGTATATTCAGTATCAAGGTAACTGCTATCACAAATTGACGAACAACATTATACAAAAGCAACAACATTACTTAGGTACAACATCAGTACTTAAAATCTCTATTTAAAAAGATAACGAAAAAAGATGTGAAATTCAAACAATCAAATGCTGGAGAAAACAATCGTAATGGCAAAGAAAAGATGAACCATAAAAGAAGGAGAGCAATTCAATTGATAATTGAACTCTTAGCTTTGTCAATTCCTAGGCACAGCCACAGCCTCAGCATCCTCCTCTGTCTTCTGCAATTCCTCCAACTCCTTCAACCACAAATCCCCAAACTCACAGTCCCTCCAGGAGTCGAACCAGGGGCCACCGAGGGTGTAATGTATGGCCTTAGGGTAAGTGGTAGGATCGCCGTCGACAACCTTGTTGTGACCTACAAGAAAGTTCCAGACAAAGGGAACTGAGCCGATCTCGTGATCCTCCAGCCACCGAAACCTGTGAAGAAAAGCACCTGTCTGGGTATTGACAACCTCAGGGGTGAGGGCCCTGTTCTTGGGGTGGGCGCAGTTGTAAAGAACCATGGAAGACCAGTTCTTCCTGGGATACAAGGTCTGGACAGCGCCATCCATCTTGGTGGTCTCCTTGGGGGCGTAATCATGCTGAACACACATAATAGCGTAGCTGTCATCGATGAGATCGACGAGCTGTTTGATATCAGCCAAGTAGAGGAAATCACAGTCGACAAACATGGCCCAGCCATTGAAATCGGCGAGGTGAGGGGTCAAGAAACGGCTGAAGGAGAACTCAGTGCTCTCCAATTTGCCCCTTTGGCGCCAGTAGAGACCCTGGGACCTCAATTCGGACTGCTTGATGGGGTGGACTTCAATGGGGACGGAAGCTCGCTTGAGGAGGGAGTACTTGCAGACCTCGTAAGCAAGATCCTCTTTGGGATCGTAGCCAACGTAGATCCGGAAGGGTTTGGGGGGTAGGGTTCCGTTTCCGGTTCCATTGGGGGCGAGGGCGGCGATCTGGTGGTGAGCATTGGAATTCACCTCCGACATGATTGATTAGTTAGAAGATTACAAACAGAACCTTACACAATAAACTGGCTTGCCATGAAACAGAGGTATGAAACTTACCATCTTGACAAACTTGAGAGTGAGGAACAAATAAAGGTTTTGACAAAGATCTCCCAACTAGAAGCACCTGCATAACACCAAAAATTAGTTTTATAAAACTAGTAGACATTAATAATAATCCAAATAATATAAATTACATAGAACTCTGAACAAGACACCATCACGGCATCACCTAATTATAAACCATTTTCTAATTGATAAGAAGATAAATCCTAGTAGATTTATACCAAAACATATTATAAACCATGCCTCATTTCAGCTAGAGAAATTAAAGAATTGACTCAAAGAGGCAATAAGGAATTCCACTTATATACTCCAACTTAAAACTTTGATTTAAAGATGACAAATAGTGAACACTGACAATAGCGATAAGATCTAAAACAATTAGATCTACAGGCATGAAGATCTTACAACAGCTAGTCATTGACTAGAACACTGACATCACATACTGCACAGGAAAGGCACAAAAACAATCGAAGACCACAAAACACCAAGAAAAATCGCTAAAACTATTCAAACAAGATTCGCAGTTTCAGATCTCAAAGCGAAATCAACACAATCAATTGGCCAAAAAATATTTTAAAAAAATAACTCAATGAACAAATAAGTGTAGCGACTACCAGATCCATTAAACTGATGATGACAGAAAACAGAGACAAATCAACAGAAACGGAAACAAAAATCGACATAACACGAATATAAACTTAACTACAGAAGTAAAACAAGCAGCAGAACAAATGAAATACCAAGATAATCAAAACGCAACAGATGTGGAATTGAAACGGAGATTTGAGACAGCAAGAGCGACACAAATCAACGGAAAGCTATGGATGGAAATTAATAGGAAAAAAAGGGAGCAAAATCGCTTACCGCTTACCAGAGGAGGAGGCGGCGGTGATTGAGAGAGGGAGAGATTTAACAAGGGCTGGAATTTTGAGGATAAAATGTGGTCCGGTGGGTGGGAGAGAGATCCACCGACAAGGCGCTCGTTGTATTCCTCCAAGGGAGAGGGAGAGAGAGCACCAACAGAGAGACAGACGGGGTATTTTGATTTCCCGGTTTCAAGATCTGAAAGAAAAGGGGGTGCGGGGCAGTGCGGGGAATAAGATAAATGGGAACAATGGACGGAGGAGGGATGGAGAGAGAAGACACGTGAAACCCACAGTGTGGCACGGGCTGCCTGGCAGCTCTTCACGGCCTACTCACTGCCAGCTAGACATGAGTAAGGGTCAACGGTCGACCCGGACCCGAAAGGTATTGCCCCGGCGGGAATCCGAAGGATCGACGACCCGATATGTTAGGGTCGACAAGGGTCATGGTTGAGGCTGGTCAAGGGTTAGGGTTGGGGTCATGCTGATTTTGACCTACGGACCCGACGGGTCAAACCCATTTTTTTTTTCAAAAAATCGAGGTGAAGAGGAAGATGAATTCACCATTATAGAATGACGGAGCCATCTAGAGAGATCCCAATTTCTTACTCTGTAGGCAATCACTCGTCAAATATTCGTCGCTCCTTGCCCAACTCTAGCTGTGGAGTAACGTTTTAGCCAATGTGATCAAATATTAAGCGAGAAGAGATCAATACTTTTTCCCGAGACTCTAGGTCAAGTTTTCCTTAACGATTGGAAGAGAGCGGAGATGCGAATTCAAAATAATGACCACTTAATCGAGTCAGACTCGGATGAAGAACTCGACGATGACACAATGGTCAAGAGCTCAGATGCAAAGCAAGAAGAAGAGTCCTAGCATGAGATAAGGTAAGTAGGGATCAGAACGAATGTAAAGAACTATGTGAGCTTTGATTCCTCTTCCCCGAGAGATACGTAGACAACTAGAAAATCGATTCATGCCCTTCTTCCTTTTTCTTTTATTTTTTTTAAACTTAAAAAACTTTTTAAAAAAAATTAAATGACATGTCATGACCCGACTGGTCAAAGGGTCAACCATTGACACGGCGGGTCACCACAACTCGTTGACCCGTGGCTTGGAAGGGTTAGGGTTAAGGTCAGGGATATCCCGACCCTTGATCCGGCGGGTCGGACGCGTCGACCTAGCGGGTCCGACCCGTGCTCATGTCTACTGCCAATACCATCCCCTTTTTTTTATTAGGTAATAATTCGGATGAGAAAACCCTATCCGAAAGCATCCTAACGACTTGTGCCATTGTATAAATTCGGTCCCCTAGTAAAGTAGTAAATGTGTGCAACCCTATCTGCTATCCAGTTATCAACACAGGGAATGTGGGAAACTCCAATATTTGTTATACTTAGAAGGATGGATTGGACGCCTGACATTACTAGTTCTATTTTCTAGGGCCAGTTAGCATGAGTACGTAAAAAGTCTGTAATAATCTTTGAGTCTCCTTCTATGATTAGGTCACTGATCTGTAGTTCTCTAGCCTTTTCCACCCACAAGTCTTAGCGCTAATGCTTCTTCCATAATAGGAGACTAACCTCCAATAACTTTTCCCCCTATGCTAATGGGATTGCCCATCCAATCTCGAATAATATAACCTATAGAAATCTTTGTCTGAAGAGGTAAATATATAGATGGTAGCTAGGCCAAAGGGTAACAAAAAGCAAGACCAAACGAAGGGTATTGCGTAAAAATGTATGACGACCCACAAAAGTGCCCACACACGGCTTCAAGGGAACCCGTAATACCTCCCCCAAACAGCTTATTAGATTATAATACATAATTTCATAAAATTATAATGGAATAATAGTATGAAATTATGCAAAATAATATAAGAAGCCAAAATTAAACCACCCTATACGCCCCTATGATGTACCGACTAATCTCCATATAAGTCAGATCCTCTCAATTCACAAAATGGGCCTAATATCTAATCTAATATAGGAGCCTTGCCCAAAAGCCAGATAGGAGCTCCCAAATAGATGTATGACATCAAAAAATCACTCTCTACACGCCATCTCGGACATATAACGCATCTACCATAGATGATCGATCGGCAACGACAAAAGCAACCTCCACCGGGTCAGGCTGTCAAGTGAAACCGACGTACAACAACACACATATTCAGCACCACTCCAACGCCAAGTTGCCACCTGAACAGCACCTCGACGCCGCAGACCTTCCTCTTCAGCAGTGTGTGACCCACCTTGGAAAGCTCGTCGAGTCAGCTTTGCAACAAGTCTGAGTTTACTCAATTCCGAGTTCGAAGTCAACGGGAATCTGCGAAACACGGAAGCGCTTCGCTGGGAGCGAGAGCGCTGGCGAACGGGCGAGGGCGCGCTAGCGAGAACGAGGACGCGGGAGCGAGGCGCTGCCGATGCTGGGCGCGCCGCGCTCGCTGGGAGCGATGTTGCATGCGGACGACGCCAAGGGCAGTGCTTCCTCGGTTGCGATGGCTTCTCGGGTAGAGTTGTGGGTTTTGGGTTTCCTTGATGTCGATGAACAAGAGGGTGATGGTGATTGTGTTCTTGTTTCTCTTGAGGAAAACACTCTTTGCCATCAATTTCCCTCGAATCGATCTTGAGAACTTGCCTGGATCAAGATCATTGTTTGACCCACAAAAGGCCATCTTGATCCACATCACTATCCAGTTTTCAATCATACCCGTCACGCTGGATGTGAGTTGCCACTAATAATGGATTCACTCCGCTAATGCGGTTGTAGTATTAACCCTAATGAGATGCAATAATATCTAGTTATCTAATCTAAGTATAATAACAACATAAAGCAATAAAGCACAAGGGAGACTGAAATAAATAGCGAATAGATAAAACCTGAAAGTAACCCTCATGATACATCAAACCAATGTCTTGAATTGCGAGCAAAATAAGGGAATTACCCTAGCATGGTTATCCCTAAACTAAACTAAGTATGAAAAGAAGGGTTCCCCTGTCCCAAAAGGGAGGCGGAACCCTCTCAAAGAGGTGATGAAAGTATTGTGAGAAAACCCTAGGCTTAAAGAGGTATTTATAGTGCTAATGAGGGCTCAAAAAGGCTGATAAAAACCCTAGATTTCGTGCTTAGGATGCAAGAAAAAGATCTCCAAAGGATAGGAAAGAATGCCCATCAGATAAGGATCCAACTCTGCGACCTTATGTTGTAGCGACGGGTGCCTTTCCCGGTGGGTGCCAGAGTTCTGGCGGTGAGGGCCACAATTCTAAGTCATCATGGCTGCGTAGAACTCATCAAGAGCTTTCCAAAACATGATCATAATAGTCGATCGGACATCCGAGACCCTGAGAAATCGCGTTTTAAGTTCAGCTCGCCGCACAGACAACTTTTACGGCTCACTGTTGCTTCAGCTCTTTGACCTTAATTCCTTGCTCCCTTGTTCCTCGGATTGTCTTGGCTCTTTCATGGCTTGTCCTAGCTCTTCTTAGCTTCCATTGATCCATGATTTGTCCACAATTTGAGCACGGATCTACAGATATGCATAATTAACTTAGAAAAGTGTAGATTCTGAAATTCGAATAGAAAAAGTATAAATGTGTGACTTAACTCTAAAATCCTATCTAATGCAACCTAAATTATCCCAAAACTAACTAGAATGCTTATACAAAATATGCATTATCAAACTCCCCACATTTAACCTTTGCCAATCCTTGAGCAAAACAAACCATTTATTTGAATCATTCATCACACAAACATAATTCTTCATGCATTAGCGTTATCAAAAGCAACATATTAAGTAAGTGCAAACGTGAATAAGTAAACAAACGTCCTAGCATGTATATGAGTGATTAAGTTGCCCACATGCTTATCCATCCAACCTCACAAGGGAATAAGTGTTTCTCTCGCTATCATGTGTTTAGGCTTTTAAGAACAACTCTCAACTTATTTATTATACCAAAAGCTACATAAGAAGGTTTATAGTGCATTGACCTTTAACTTGAGCTATTGAATTATTAGTCGTCAATACTTGTTGAGACTAGCTTGGGACATGGCTGGAAAATATGAAAATTTTGTGAGGAATTGCCCATGTGTTTAGTAGCACCTGAATCTAAAATATAATAAATAGATTGGGAACATTCAGATGTTCTCAAGCATAAAGAAGGAGAAGATTTACTTGAAAGGGAAAAGTGCATGGACTAGAAGAAGTACCACCTAACAGTTTCTCAAGGGAGTTGAAGTAGGCTCTGAATTTATGTAGTCAAGTTGTACTGATTCCTTGAAGATGCGCAAGATTTTTCTCAACAGCTCCAGCTACTCCGGTAAAGAATGGACCAACAGAAGCAAATGATGAAATTTGAGAGTTTGAAGAAGACATGGTTAAAGCTCTCAACAATGAAAGCAAGAGAACACTCAATAAGTTCCAACCATTAATGTTGATAAACTCAAGAAGAAAATTTTCAATTTCTCAACAATGAAGGGTTGAGGCTCGTAAAGAGATGGAGAATGGTTAAACTTTCAATAATGAAGGCTAGAGAACACCAAATAAGTTTCAACAATGAAGGCTAAAAAACACATGTAATGTCAACCTTAATCATGGTTCTGCAAATTAGCATTGGACAGACTCCCAAAGAAAACTCGCCTCGCAAAAAATGATGGTTGTGCAACTTGTCGTGTCTGTGTTTTTTTAACCACTCTGATGAACACGCAACTACGAAACTGGGAATTGACAAGACCATATTATGAGAAGAAATCGAATCCCAAGGACCAAAAACACAACCATTTACATGAAAAGAAAAGAAAAAAGATAAAGATGGAAACCACCCTTTATAAAGACTTTTAAAATCAATTTCTATGCGGAAACGATATCTCCACCGCTAATTTTTACTATTTCCACCGCTAATCACCGCATAGGTATGCGGTGAGTTTAATGACAATCAACGATCCCACCGCATACCTATGCGGTGGGTCGAGAAGTATACATGTCTAAAACCGTCGCCATAACGGTTCAAAACCGTCGATATAACTCACCGCATAGGTATATGGTGAGTTTGAACCGTCGCCATAACAGTCAAAATTGTCGCCATAACGGTCCAAAACCGTCACTATAACCCACCGTATACCTATGCGGTGGGTTATAGCGACGGTTTTGGACCACTTCTACAAACCGTTTTCAATTGCCCAAAAACTGACCGCATATATATTGTCGCCATAACCCACCGCATACCTATGCGGTGGGTTTGTATACGGTCAACGAACCCACCGCATGTATATGCGGTGGGTCTGGGGAAAAGTGGATTAAGACCACCGCATACCTATGCGGTGATTAGCGGTGGAAATAGTAAAAATTAGCGGTGAAGATATCATCACCCGTTTGTTATCGGCCACTGCATTTTCTTGTTTGTTAATATGTGCATATATGCATTTTTTTTTTTGAAGCAAGATAAGAAATTCGGTTCTCTAGACAAGCCTAGAGAAACCGAGAGACCGGGCAAGCCGGTGGATGGACTAACCATCATGTACAACTGAAGCAAATAACAGAAGCAAATGACAGAAAAGAAAAGACAGAAGCAAATGACATAAAAAAATACAAGGATCGTACAAGCCATCCTACGCAGTAAATCACAAGTCAGAAGAGAAACGAAACGATCGGCCAAAGAGACAACGCACTCAGAGAACTCTGGGGAACTAGCGGACACCTCAGATTATGGACTCAAAAGAGCCATCAGGTGTCGATCGCAAACCACGACGTCATTGAACATAACAAATCATCAACCGCTCACAAAAAACCTGCAACACAACAAGAACAGACCAGTACACCAACCCACAAAATCAAACCCAAACCACATCACTGCCCATTCAAACTCCCGAGCACTCATTTCAACCCTCAAGGACGATAACTAGATCGTGAGGACTACCACAAGGATAAGCCCAAATAGAGGCGATAAAAAACGAGAGAAGGAAACGTAAAGGAGCAATAATGAACCGGAGAACGATTGAAAGTGCGGGCGAAACAACAATCCCAATTGTTAGAGCTCATTGACATGAACAACCGGAATAGGCAACGGCGGGAGTAGACGACGAAATAGGCGGCGGAGCCAAAGAGAGTCGGTGAGGCCGAGGTCGAAACAAGGGTCGGCGAACCGATGTGGACAGGAGCCGAGGTAGGTGGAGGAAGGCAGAGGAGGCGGAACAGGGAGGCAACAAAGGCCAGACAAAGATAAGGCGGCGGAAGACCGGCGAGGGCGACGGGCTGGCGGAGCCGAGAGACCTAAGAGATGAGGCTAAGAGGAGAGGGCCGGGTGACGGGCGGGCGAGCAGCGGCCATGGAGGCGGCCAAAAGGTGGAGGACGCAGACGGAGGTTGTGAGGGACGATGGAGGTCGGAGAGTTACGGCGGTGAGCCAAGTGCTACTATCGGTAGCAAGGAGCATGGTGGTGGACTGGTGGCAGCGGCGGCCGAGGGTGGCGGCGTAGATCTAGGTTAAATAGAGGCGGCGTGCCTCAAAAGAGAGGGTTTTGGTGCCTCTCGTAGACGGTGGTGTGCATATATGCATATGCCTATGTACTGATCGCATGCCATTATTTAAATCTCACCTTTTGTTTATCCGATTAAATTGTATAACATGATCTTGTTTAATTTGTTTGGTTTTTTTTTTTGAGAACCAACTAATTATGTATTACCTTGCATCTTCTGCTAGCAAGAGTTTCAATTCAAAAGGAATTAACACAGAACTTGCAATGAAAGTAGCATTACTAGGCCTAACACTAGCAAGAAAGTGAGCCACCTGGTTAGCCTGTCTCCGAATGAAACTCCATCTGCACTCGATGAATCTGGAAGCCAGCTGAACAATCTTCCTCAATTGAGCCCCAATATCACCCTTCGGAAAGCATCCATTACGAAGCATAGTAATGACAATTGAGCAATCACTCTCTATCCACACCCTCGGCAACCCTCGCTCAATGCACACCTCAAGTGCCCAGGCCAGGCTCTCCACTTCAACCAGATCAGCCCGCACTGAAGGTCGAGTTCTGCGCGTTGTAGCAAACACCATCTCCCCGGTTTCTGTCCTCGCCACACACCCAATACCGCACCCTTTCCTCTCATCAACAGACCTTGACAAACCCTTCCGACGGCTTAATCCAGTGCATCTCGTCGCTTACGGTCTCGCGCTCTGTTCCCTTCCCGATTTTGCAGACACGGTTAAACTCCTCCATCCGACCCTTTGCTTGTCTGGCAACCCAAATCGGCTCAGTCTCAGCTTGCTCAAATAGGCGTTTGTTTCGAGTTGTCCAAATCGCCTCGATCACGTGAGCCCATAACTGAACATCCTCCTCAGTGCCGGTTCGAAACGCACGTTCACAAGCCTCCAATACTGTTTAATTTGTTTGGTTATTCCCTTATATTATCGTATATCGTATATTATGATCTATATATTGTTGTTGTCTCATTTTTGTTATATCTCTTGAAGAGATTAACGAGTATTGAGTTATCCCCCGAAGAGGATATACTATATATATTTGAGAAAAAGAAAATTGTCCTTGAAGAGACAAAAATATTTATCATCCCCCGAAGTGGATATACATGTAATATTAAGCATCTCCGTAGAGATGATCGATTACCTCCCCTGAAGTGGATGGTTGATAGAAATTATAATTTGTTTCAGTGATGATTAATCCCTAGAAGAGGATGGTTCATCTCGTTATTATCTCCCGAAGTAGATAATCATGGTGTTGATTTCATTTCATATGTTTTTTTTATAGAAATGTCAAACCTTTCACGGTTGGAGTTCACCGCCCTTGATGTTTCTGGAAGAAACTATCTCACATGGGTGCAGGATGCGGAACTCCACTTGATTAGCCAGAATTTGGGAGAGACTATCATACCAAGCAATAGCGCATCTCAACAGGATTGTGCTAAGGCGATGATCATGTTGCGTCATCACCTTCACGAGAGCCTGAAAGCTCAATACTTGACCGTGAAGAGTCCCTCAGAGCTCTGGACAAGTCTCAAAGAGCGTTATGAGCACCAAAAGACCGTTCTCTTGCCTCGTGCGAGGTATGAGTGGATGCACTTGAGGTTGCAAGATTTCAAGAAGGTCTTGGACTACAACTCTGAAATACATCATATTGCATCTAAGCTGAAATTATGTGGAGAGAACATACAAGATGCGGATATGTTGGAGAAAACATTCTCAACTTTCCATGCATCAAACCTTGTGCTCCAGCAGCAGTACAGGGAACGTGGGTTCAAAATATTTTATGAACTCATCTCAAGCTTGCTTTTAGCGGAAGAGAACAATCAATTGCTTATGAACAACCATGAGAAACGACCTACAGGTTCCGCACCACTTCCCGATAACAATCAAGGCACGCCTGAAGCGAATGCTACATCCTCCCAAAGAGGACGTGGACGTGGTGGTCGTGAACGCGATAACGGCCGTGGACGTGGTCGTGGATATGACCAAGGTCGTAATCCCACATGGGTAAACCCTGATATCCAGAAGAATATTGGGAACAAGTCCAAGAAACAGCATGACAAACCTGCCTGGAAGGCGAAAAGCCTTTGCCATAGATGCGGAGCACCTGGCCATTGGGTCCGTACCTGTCGTACGGCACCCCACCTTGTGAAATTATATCAAGATTTTGTGAAATCCAAGGGTAAAAGTGTTGTCACTAACTTTGTCGAAGGAGAGAGCCTTGACGACTCTTTCTTTGACGGACTTGAGGATGCATATCTTGAGACATCTGATTTCCTTCCACGAGATGGAAATGACAAGATCTCGCCCATGCTTGAGAGAAATGTTGTTGATCTCCCAAATGATGTCGCCGATCTCCCAAATGATCGCACCACCCTCTTTGATTAAATCTTGAACTATTTGGCTATTTTCATATTTTCAATTTCGCATCCTATCTTTACCTAAAGTTTGCTTGCTTGCTATTTCCCTTGTTTTCAAAGTAGTGGACTTATTTTCTATTTTAAATAAAGTTTTGGCCACTATCAGTTTTATTTATTTGTATAGAATGGATCACCCAAGTGGAAAGTTCAATGGTGGGGAGCTTTGTCTCATATATAGTGCCACGACTCATACTATTTTGAAAAACCCGAAGTTTTTCATAAACCTGCAAATGGTGAAGACCAGTGTCAATACCATATCTGGAACAAGCAATCTTATAGAAGGTTCCGGAAGAGCCTCTATCTTGTTACCCGAAGGAACAAGAATATATGTCAAAGATGCTTTGTATTCCAGTAACTCACAACAGAATCTATTGAGTTTCAAAGATATAAGATTAAATGGTTATCACATGGAAACCATGAATGAGAATGATATTGAATATCTATTTCTCACATCTTTTAAGACGGGCCAGAAGCAAGTCTTAGAAAAGATGAGAACATTAACACCTGGTTTATATGGCACAATTATATACCCCATTGAGAGTTACAATGTCACAAACCATAAGTTAGTTGACAATGCAAAATTTTCTTTGGGGCATGATAGACTCGATCACCCCGGTGATACAATGATGCGCAGGATCATTGAAAGTTCACACGGACACCCGATAAAGGACTTGAAGTTCCTATCAAGGGGTGACTTGACATGTACGGCTTGTTCTATTGGCAAATAAATAACAAGGCCGTCAATGACAAAGGTCAACGCAGAATCTTCTATGTTCCTTGACCGGATTCAAGGTGACATATGCGGACCGATTACACCGCCATGTGGACCATTTAGATATTTTATGGTGTTGATAGATGCTTCAACACGATGGTCATATGTAAGCCTGCTATCAACACGGAATATTGCATTTGCAAGGCTCTTAGTCCAGATTATCAAATTAAGGGCTCATTTTCCCGATTATTCAATTAAAAGAATCGGGTTAGACAATGCGGGAGAATTTACATCGAAGTCTTTTAATGACTATTGTCAATCAATTGGTATTGTGGTTGAGCACCCAGTGGCTCATGTCCATACCCAAAATGGCCTTGCAGAGTCGTTAATCAAGCGGTTACAGATAATAGCTAGACCGATGTTAATGAGGGCTGGATTACCTTCATCGGCTTGGGGACATGCAATTTTGCATGCTGCATCTTTGATTCGTCTTAGACCGACCGCTAATAATAAGTTCTCCCCATTACATCTTGTCTCCGGAAGAGAACCCGATATTTCATATTTGAAAATTTTCGGATGCGCGGTGTATGTCCCTATTCCTCCCCCTCAACGGACTAAAATGGGACCACAAAGAAGGTTGGGAATATACATGGGGTTTGAGTCCCCATCAATTATAAAATACCCGGAGCCTATGATCGGTGATCTATTTACATCTCGGTATTTAGATTGTCACTTTGATGAAACAAAATTTCCAACTCTAGGGGGAGAAGATAAGGAGATAATTAAGAAAGAGATTTCGTGGAATTACACTTCTCTATCATTTCTAGATCCAAGAACAAATGAAATTGAACTTGAAGTTCAAAGGATCATACATTTGTAAAATGTTGCAAATAGATTACCAGATGCGTTTACAGATGCCAAGAAGGTGACGATGTCATATATACCAGCTGAAAATGCACCAGCTCGATTGGAGATTCCTGTAGTAACTCCAAACCAACAAATAGCTAGTGATTCTCAAGCACGCCGGAAGCGTGGGAAACCACTAGGCTCTAAGGATACAATTCGTTGGAAGAGGAAAGAGACAATAACAACACATAAAGGTGTTGATACTCCTATCACTAACATCAATGAAGATATAATCCCAGAAGAGATATTATCTAAGGACCCCCGAAAGCAAAGAAAAGGATGTCGAGGATAATTTTGAGATGTCAATTAACTATGCAACTACCGGTTTGGGGTGGCATCGAAATGACATAGTCCTAGATGACATATTTGCTTATACGGTGGCAACAGAAGTCATGGATGAAGATGACAATGATCCTCAAACAATGATGGAATGTCAAAATCGAAATGATTGAGAGAGTTGGAAAGGTGCAATCAAAGTAGAGCCGGATTCATTAAACAAACGCGGTGTTTTTGGACTAGTAGCTCCAACACCAAAAGGTGTTAAACCAGTCGGCTTTAAGTGGGTGTTCGTACGAAAACGCAATGAGCGTAATGAAGTAGTAAGATATAAAGCCAGATTCGTTGCACAAGGCTTTTCACAAAATCCAGGAGTGGGTTATATATAAATGTATTCACCTGTAGTGGATGCAACAACACTTAGATTCCTAGTTGGTTTGGCGGTTGTTGAACAACTTCAAATGCAACTTATGGATGTAGTAACTGCTTACCTTTATGGATCATTAGATACAGATATATACATGAAAATCCATGAAGGATTAGAAATGCCTGAAGCATTAAGATCAAAACCTCGTCACATGTACTCCATCAAGTTAAAGAGGTCCTTATATGGGCTGAAGCAATCAGGTCGCATGTGGTATAACCGCCTTAGTGAGTTCCTACTAAGGTATGGTTTTATAAATAACCAAGTAAGCCCTTGCGTCTTTATAAGGAGGACAAAGTCGGGTTATGTAATTATAGCAGTTTATGTTGATGACCTAAATATTATTGGGACTCCTGAAGAGATTCAACAAACAACTAATTACATGAAAAAGGAATTTGAAATGAAAGATCTTGGAACAACCAAGTATTATCTTGGCCTGCAGTTCGAGCATACAAGAAATGGAATTTTCATCCATCGGTCAACTTATGTTGAAAAGGTCCTAAAATGCTTTAACATGGACAAAGCATATCCACTGAGTACATCTATGGTTGTACGATCACTTGATGTAGACAATGACCCTTTTAGTCCTCGACTAAACAATGAAGAGATATTAGGTCCTAAAGTACCATATCTCAGTGCAATTGGTGCACTTATGTATCTTGCCACGAATACTCGACCAGATATAGCTTTTGTAGTTAATCTACTAGCAAGATATAGTTCAATGCCAACAAAAAGACATTGGAATGGTGTCAAGCACATTCTACGTTATTTACGTGGAACAAGTGACATGGGGTTATATTTTGAAAGATCTAAAGGAGTACATGGTGCAAAATTGGTTGGCTATTCTGATGCAGGTTATTTGTCAGACCCTCACAAGGCCATCTCGCAAATAGGGTATTTATTCATGTATGGTGGAACTGCCATTTCTTGGCGTTCAACAAAGCAGTCTCTGGTAGCTACATCATCAAATCATGCAGAGCTTATCGCATTGTATGAGACAAGAAGAGAAAGTGTGTGGCTCAGATCACTCATCCAACATGTCCAGGAATCTTGTGGGTTGAAGTCCATTGTAAAACACCCGACAGTGTTGTATGAAGATAATGCAGCTTGCATCGTCCAAATCAAGGAAGGTTACATTAAAGGTGACAAGACCAAGCATATATCGCCGAAATTAGTCTCCACTCATGAACTCCAGGTTGAAGGCAAAGTTGATGTCCAGAAGATTGCATCAAGTGAAAATCTGGCAGATTTGTTCACTAAAGCATTGCCTACAAGGGTATTTAAGCAACTAGTACACAATATGGGAATGCTACGCTTGAAGAACGCGTGCAAAGTTGAGGGGTGATAGCACCTAGTTTTATATATTATTCATGTGCATTTTGGTTAGTTTCATGCATCATTTTAGAGTATTTTTATCGTCTTTTTGTGTGGTTTCTGTATTCTTTATGATTCGGAGATCTACATAAGCTTTTTTTGTGTTTTGTAGGTTTGAGTCGGTGATTTGGGCTAAATTGCATGCATCTAATGGAAAGGGATTGAAAGAAAAGCAAAAGAGACGGGTGATAGAGCAAGTATATCAAGCGAAACACTCATAGGAGCTCAAGGTGGTGTAGCACATCTCGCGGGACAAAGGCGTTTGTGCAATTTTCAGCTTCAGCAAGCTGTCACGACTTGTGGGAGGCTGTCACGAGTCGTGAAAGGAGAACTCATCTCTTTGTGGCGTACTGTAGGCTGTCACGACCCGTGACAGACTCTTCACGAGTCGTGACAGTTTCCAGATCAGCAACACCTTTCACATTTCCATGTTTGTTTGGATGAATTAAAAACCTTTGTATTTTCCAGATTGTGGGGGGAAGTGACGTTTTTGGTTTTTAGAAGAAAGCTCAGGCCGAAATTGGGGATTGTGGTGGAGCTTTTTGTGTGAACTTTGGAGACTAGGATTTTTGGAGAAGAAAACTCGTTCGATCTATCAAATTCCGGTAAATTTCATTTTCATCTCTATTGTTCTATGTTTGTCTTGCCGAATTTGATTGAATCAAGCATGTACTTTTCCATGAGTGGCTAGACTTCTTGTTCTAGGGTTGGGATTGTCCCGACAATGCGGAAATAGGCTTGTTCTTAGTATCTCTCGAATGATTCCTGAATTAGGTTGTGTTTTAATCTTGATGTGCTTATTCTAATTGATGTGGGTCGATTAGATCCGATTTAGGGTTTGAAATTGAAAGATGAAAGCACCTAAATTGGAATTTAGATGGTGAATTGAGACCGAAAGGCGATTAGGATCCATCAGAACTACATGATTAAACCCGAAGTTTAGTGATCGAAAGTGAAACTAAACTTCTTGAGGATTCTGTTGTGAGCGGAATCTGCCATGTTTTACAGCAACTTTTATATCGATTTCTGTATACATTGCATTCATTTGGGTTTAGATAGTACGGAATCTATGTAGTTTATGTTTATTTGCCAAAATTTTGGAATCTACACCAGTTTCTGTTTAATTCACAGAAATCGAGGCGTTTACAGCAATTCTACAGAAGGTCGGAAAAGCTCGGGAAACCACTACAGAAATCCAAGGTCAAAGCAGCTGAACAAATCTGAGAGACAAGTCTACTCGATTTCGAGTAGTCTTACTCGACATAGACTAGCAGCCTTAGTCGACAGACCATGGTCGAGAGAGCCAGGCACCCAGACTCCGGACCCTACTCGATCTCGACAAGCACTGGTCGAGGTCGACGAAGCCCAGCATCACCACCCGGAGTCGACGAGGGGAAGAGCTGCCCGAGAAGCCGAGGACGAGAATCCGAGCCAGGTCTACTCGACCTCGACGAACCCCTTGTCGAGGTCGACAAGCCAGTCCGAGCCAGACGAGGAGGAGTCCTCGATGAGACCATCCGAGCCATCCTCGACGAATCCTACTCGATCTTGACAAGAGTTAGTCGAGATCGACAAGGCACCCAGATCATGTCCGACCCTGTCGAGGAGATCTACTCGAGAAACCCTAGTCGGCGAGCAAAGTTACTCGAGGTCGACGAAGCCTACTCGAAGTCGACAAGAGCCCAGTGAACCAAGACGAGCCACATCGAGCAGAGAAGCCAGCCAGGTCCAGTCGACGAAACCACCGTGGTTGAGATCGAGGAGGCGTGGTCGAGGTCGACTAGACCAGATTCCAGAAACTTCTCGACTTGACTTGTCCGAGTAGAGTTGGAGTTCCTTGGGCGCGAAGGAAGTCGACTTGGCCGAGAAGATCTATCCAAATCCATCCGATCTATCAAGTTCTATCTATGGAAGGCGGAATCTATCAAGACATGAAGACTTTCCCACTTTAGTTTTATCTTTTCCTTAATGGATTTATTTCCTTAAAACATTTTATTTATCCTTTCAAGTATTAGATATAATTTTAGATAGAGATATAATATCTTCTTTCCTAGAATAGCTAGGGAATGAAGGCTATAAATAAAGCCCATGGGGCTCAGTTTTAATCATCATTCAAGACACAGTTAGTTGGTTACAAGGAGAAGTTTAGGGAGTTCGAAGGTTTTAAGGTTTTGGCAGTTTGCGAAAGTTGATTGTCGGGATTGTAAAATCGTTGAATATAGTTTAATGCAAGTTGTTTTCTTTCAATCAATGATGTCTGAGTTTGCGATGAGGCGCGAGTAGTCAACCCACTTCTAGGGTTGGGGCGAGCCCGACGATAGACATGCATAATTGAGGTAAAGATCCGACCTTTATCATATTTTGAGCATTTTCCTACTTGTTGATGTGTTTATTGCCCATCTAATGGAGATCCATGCTAACAACTTGGATTATAAACATAAAATCAGTAGAGACAATTAGGGTTTCTTGAGAGAGTTGTCTAATTGTTGGAAAAGGCGAAAGCTTAGTCCTTTAATGCGAATTATATGATAATCTGTTTGGTTCTGCCTTATGCATGTTTGGTTATTGTCGTTGCAAACCCCAATCTTGGAAGTCTTTTACAGTCAGTTTAGTTCGAAACCCCAAAAAGCAATTGTTCTTTATTTTTCCTTGTTTTTATTTCGTTTTCATCCCCTGCCTTACTCGATCTCGACTACCTTAGTCGACCTCGAGTACACTGATCTTCGACCTAGAGTCGCTGTTGCTTACCTGTGCAGGAGATCGACAAGCCCAACTCGACTTCGACGAGGACAACTCGATCTCGAGTAGACCTCTTGTCGAGATCGACCAACCTTACTTGACCTGTGCTGCTGTGTTCGACTGTCCGAGCTTCTGTCGACAAGCCCTTTGTCGAGCTCGAGGACCCCTGTAGTCGACTTCTGTCCGTGAGATTACACCGCTGCCTAGGATCCGCTGACCAGCTTCCTCGTGGATCGATCCTGACTTCCGCTGCTATATCAGGAGGAGGTCTTGTATTTATTTTGCGTAGGCATAGTCCAGTTTGAATTATATTTTATATTTTGAACTCGATTTCCTCCTACAACAAAATTGGCGCCGTTGCCGGGGAAGCTATCATTCGCGCCTTAGGTAGTTGAATCTCACGTCTACTTTGAGTTACTTTTTAGGTGCATGCGTCGTTCTGGTCAAACACCTGAGTTTGACGCCTTAGACGAACCGGAGCGCTACCTACACATCCACTCTAAGCTCAAAAGCATCATGTCGGCCGCTGAAACATAGGAGCAGCTGATACAGAGACTTACCAGGGATCTTGCCGCCAGAGATGCTGCTCTCGCCACTGAGAAAGCAGCAAGGGAACAAGCCAATGAGCGCGCAAGGCAAGCGGAAACTGAGCTTGCCCAATATCCAACCACGGCAGAGGACTACATGCACCCAACTCTCGTCGTGCCAGAATCGGCTATTCTAATCCCTGATAACTCTTTCGAAATTCGCACTCAATTTCTTATAGAGCTTAAAAATAATGCCTTTTATGGTAGATTTAATGAGTGTCCTCTTGAACATATTACGAACTTTTTTGACATGTGCAGTACTCTTGCTGAAGGTACAACATTGGAATATGTCAAGATGAAAGCTTTCCGCTGGTCTCTCGCTGGTCCTGCACTGAAATGGCTAGAAGGACTAAAAGCAAGATCACTCACCACCTGGGCCCAAGTAGAGCAAGAATTTCTGAATAAATTCTTCCCACCAGCCAAAACAGCACATCTCCGCCAGAAAATCACCGCCTTCAAACAGAAGCAAGGGGAACCGCTGGCAAAGGCATGGGAGCGCTACAAGGATCTTCTGCGATCTTGCCCTACACATGGACAGCCACCCTATGTCATTCAGGAGATCTTCTTCAATTCTCTTGATCAAGTCACCAAGGACAGAATCAACCATTATACTCGCTATGAGTATCTTACAATGCCGCCAAGTGACGCATGGGGTGTGCTGGAAAAGCTCACCAACTACGACAACAAATATGGGTCTACTGCAAACTATGAAGAGAACTCCTACGCCAGGCCAGCACCATCTATGCCACTCTATGAGCCAGCAAAGGAGATCGACCCAGATGTCAGGGAGCAGTTCTACAGAGATCAGAATCGCAAGCTCCTCAAGCAAGTCAAATATCTGTCTGTCAATCAGCCTTGCATCGAATGCGGATCACAGAGGCACACCACTACTGAGTGCCCACATACAGAGCAAGTCAGGATGGCAGAAACACATGAGGAGGCAGCCTATGCTGGGGGTCCTAATCGCTATATGGGGGATCAAAGGCCTTATCAACAGCAATGGAATCAAGGCCCCCCTAGGAATCCCCCACCCTATAGAGCTCCAGGACATCCAGAGAGGGATCAAAGGAAGGATGATCTGCAGCTGATTCTTGAGGAGATGCGACGAAATCAGGGCACCATCAACAACCAATTCCAGAACATCACCACCAAATTTGGAGAATTGGACATCTGGAAGAAGGGGATTGAGACTCAGATGGGACAGATCGCTGCACAGATCCCACGACAGTCCGGCAAGCTCCCTGGGCAAACAGAACCAAATCCTAAGGGGACAACCGGACACGTCGCAGCTATCAAACTCAGGAGCGGGCATCAATTACACGAGCCAGAGGTCGGAAAACAGCCAGGCAACGCAGAGCAGCAACTCGAGAAAGAGCAGAGCCAACTCGATCTCGAGGAGCCCAACTCGACCTCGACAAGGACTGTACTCGACCAAGATCAGAAGCTGAGCTCGAACTCCACAGCGCAAACCAGCAACCCGAAGTCGACGAGCCAACTCGAGGTCGACAAGACTTTGGTCGATCTCGACAAGCCTTTACTCGATGTCGAGGAGCCTCAGGCCGAAGTCGACGACTTTGCAACACCTCCGACAACTGATCTGGCTTCGAAACAGAAAAAGCCACTTCCTTTCCCTTCTAAATCTCTTAAAGACCCCACTGCGGGCAGATTTAATAGATTTGTCAATATGTTGCAAGAGCTAAACTTTTCTATTCCTTTTACAGAAGCTCTGCAAGAGATGCCTGGCTATGTCAAATTCCTCAAGGATATACTCAGCAAGAAGCGATCCATCTCGGAGATCGCAGGCGAATGCAAAGTACTCCACTTCCCTGAAAAAAGGCCGGACCCAGGTAAGTTTTCTGTTACTGTGGGGTTTGGTCAATTTAAATATGATTCTTTATGTGATTTAGGAGCAAGTGTGAGCATCACGCCTTTATCAATTTGGAGGAAAGTTAAAATAGGATGCATAGAACCTGTGGATGCTAAATTATATATGGCAAATAATACAGTAGTCATCCCTACAGGAATAGTTGAAAATGTTCCAGTCCAGGTTGGAAAATTCTTTGTGCCGGCTGATTTCCTTATTATTGATTGTGCTGAAGATCCTACTAGTCCTATTATTCTTGGTAGACCATTCTTAGCTACTGCAGATGCCAGGATTAGTGTTAAGAATCGATCGCTCACCTTCACCATAGGCGATGAGGTTTTGGATTTCTCTTTTGGCCCTGCAAAAGAGGAGATTTCTTGGCTGGAGGTGAAAAGCATCAGCATCGACGAGACTAAGCAAACAGCGGAGGAGGGAGCGAGAACCCAACTCGAGATCGACAAGCCCTCGTCGATCTCGACAAGCACTCTACTCGACCTCGACGAGTCTTCGTCGACCTCGACCACCGTTGCTGAGCCTGAGACTTGCCAGGAGTCTAAGTATGGGGTCCCTGTACTCGACCTCGACCACCAGTACTCGACATCGAGTAGCCCTAAGCCCGAAAACTTCTGTTTTGGGTCCGAACAGATAAGTTCAGGTATGAATTCTACTCCCCCTCAGTCCATAAATAAAAATTTTAATGATTTGAAGGGAGCTAAAACATCGTGGCGAGAAAATTTGCAGAAACTGAAGGCCACAAGGAAGAAAAAGAAGGAGAAAGGAGATGATGCAAGCAACCCCTTCTCCGTTGAGCTTGCATACTACCATCAGGACCTAGATGATCCAGAAGAAGGGCCAAGCATGAGCGGACCCCACAAAAATGGTCCTTGAGCGCAAACAAAGAAGTCGGCCCAGCGACTCTAAAATCTAGAGCTTGTATATAAACTTTATGAACTGTTTGGGACTTTTATTTGGTCTTTTGTTTTTTTGGTTTTTGTTTTGTTTTTGGTTTCATGTCTTTTTAAGAGCTTCATATGGATAGTCTTGTTTTTGGTATGGAATCTAACACTTGTAGGTCGGCAAGCATATCAAGGATTGCGAAAAGTGGAATAAGAAGTCCCTGAAAATCAGTCAGAATCGATGAAGGCCAAGTCAACGACGACGATGAGGAGAAGCCTAGACGCTACTCGACATCGAGTAGGCCAACTCGAGGTCGACAAAACCAGATTACTCCTCGACTTCTGAAACCACCCAACGCAGACGAGCTAACTCGAGATCGAGTAAGCCGTACTCGATGTCGACCAGGCACCTAGTCGACCTAGACCAGTTTTCTGCTCCTCGACATGATTCTGTGAGTTCCTTCCTTTACTCTTGTTTTTGATATTTTTACAGTGGGGACACTGTAATGTTTAAGTATGGGGTGGGGGAAGGGCTTACTTTGTGCATATTTGATTTATTTGATCATATCTTACATATATGCATTATTTCTTGGAATTGCTACATGGCTATTTTTGGAAAGCATTATTTGAATTATGTGCTTATATGCATGTTTTCCAAAGTTTTGAAAAATGACCCCCATTGAAAATTTTGAATAATGTCATGGAAGCTTAAAAATGAACTCGACGATGCAAAATTGGATTCATTAGAGATATAGCATGAAATTGCCTAGTAAAGGGAAGTCACAATGAAGTGCATTATTTCTTGAAAACCATGAAAGGAGGTAAAATTTGATGTTGCTTTTGACATGTTGCATGATAAGATGATGGAGGACTTTATATTTCCATGTAATGCTCATATTGTTTAAATCCTAGCCTTACCTATGCTTACGCATCACAAAAGCCATAATATGCCTTATTTCATATATTGCTCCACATGTTCTAAATATTGCCATTCTTTACCTTATCCGAGGATTATGTTGAGAATGATGTTACATTATGGAGATATTATATGGTGTTTGTGATGTGATAATTATTGGAGTTTGGTTGGAAATTGTTTGAAATATATGGAAAATTTAATGAGTGAAAGAAAATCCAATCACCTCAGGAGATCAAGGTAGATTGACCCTGCTCTCTGAGATAATAGTTTGGAGAGATGGGACACATTGTGAGGAGTCCGACGCACTAAGTATCCGGGGCCATTCATGACACCCATGTTTGCGACTCGCGAGAAGGCAGTGCTGAGGTTAGAGAGGTAAAAGCATTATTGTTGATAAAAGCATTATGAAAGGTGATGAATCTTATGAGAAAGAATGTGGTATGAAATTCAGTTTGGAAATACTCCATTTCCCCGGATCAAAAACACCACATTGCCAAAAATTGCCCACCTTTTAGCCTTTTACCAATTTACTCCTTCATGAGCTTAAATTAAAGTCTTCTTGATTATCAATGCTTTGTCACGTAAGAATTGTTTGTGCATAACCCTCCTTTTGTGAGTAGATGTTGCTTTTACATATCTTGCACATGCATGAATCTGTGACACTAGTACCTTTTCGATGATGGTAATTGATTGCAGGGTTATATAAGAATGAATCTAAAATGTTGAGAGTTTTGATTTCTTCCCCTGAATGACAAATAAAAGTATTGCTTGAGGACAAGCAAGCTTAAGTATGGGGTGTTTGTTGTGAGCGGAATCTGCCATGTTTTACAGCAACTTTTATATCAATTTCTGTATACATTGCATTCATTTGGGTTTAGATAGTACGGAATCTATGTAGTTTATGTTTATTTGCCAAAATTTTGGAATCTACACCAGTTTCTGTTTAATTCACAGAAATCGAGGCGTTTACAGCAATTCTACAGAAGGTCGGAAAAGCTCGGGAAACCACTACAGAAATCCAAGGTCAAAGCAGCGGAACAAATCTGAGAGACAAGTCTACTCGATTTCGAGTAGTCTTACTCGACATAGACTAGCAGCCTTAGTCGACAGACCATGGTCGAGAGAGCCAGGCACCCAGACTCCGGACCCTACTCGATCTCGACAAGCACTGGTCGAGGTCGACGAAGCCCAGCATCACCACCCGGAGTCGACGAGGGGAAGAGTTGCCCGAGAAGCCGAGGACAAGAATCCGAGCCAGGTCTACTCGACCTCGACGAACCCCTTGTCGAGGTCGACAAGCCAGTCCGAGCCAGACGAGGAGGAGTCCTCGACGAGACCATCCGAGCCATCCTCGACGAATCCTACTCGATCTCGACAAGAGTTAGTCGAGATCGACAAGGCACCCAGATCATGTCCGACCCTGTCGAGGAGATCTACTCGAGAAACCCTAGTCGGCGAGCAAAGTTACTCGAGGTCGACGAAGCCTACTCGAAGTCGACAAGAGCCCAGTGAACCAAGACGAGCCACATCGAGAAGAGAAGCCAGCCAGGTCCAGTCGACGAAACCACCGTGGTCGAGATCGAGGAGGCGTGGTCGAGGTCGACTAGACCAGATTCCAGAAACTTCTCGACTTGACTTGTCCGAGTAGAGTTGGAGTTCCTTGGGCGCGAAGGAAGTCGACTTGGCCGAGAAGATCTATCCAAATCCATCCGATCTATCAAGTTCTATCTATGGAAGGCGGAATCTATCAAGACATGAAGACTTTCCCACTTTAGTTTTATCTTTTCCTTAATGGATTTATTTCCTTAAAACATTTTATTTATCCTTTCAAGTATTAGATATAATTTTAGATAGAGATATAATATCTTCTTTCCTAGAATAGCTAGGGAATGAAGGCTATAAATAAAGCCCATGGGGCTCAGTTTTAATCATCATTCAAGACACAGTTAGTTGGTTACAAGGAGAAGTTTAGGGAGTTCGAAGGTTTTAAGGTTTTGGCAGTTTGCGAAAGTTGATTGCCGGGATTGTAAAATCGTTGAATATAGTTTAATGCAAGTTGTTTTCTTTCAATCAATGATGTCTGAGTTTGCGATGAGGCGCGAGTAGTCAACCCACTTCTAGGGTTGGGGCGAGCCCGACGATAGACATGCATAATTGAGGTAAAGATCCGACCTTTATCATATTTTGAGCATTTTCCTACTTGTTGATGTGTTTATTGCTCATCTAATGGAGATCCATGCTAACAACTTGGATTATAAACATAAAATCAGTAGAGACAATTAGGGTTTCTTGAGAGAGTTGTCTAATTGTTGGAAAAGGCGAAAGCTTAGTCCTTTAATGCGAATTATATGATAATCTGTTTGGTTCTGCCTTATGCATGTTTGGTTATTGTCGTTGCAAACCCCAATCTTGGAAGTCTTTTACAGTCAGTTTAGTTCGAAACCCCAAAAAGCAATTGTTCTTTATTTTTCCTTGTTTTTATTTCGTTTTCATCCCCTGCCTTACTCGATCTCGACTACCTTAGTCGACCTCGAGTACACTGATCTTCGACCTAGAGTCGCTGTTGCTTACCTGTGCAGGAGATCGACAAGCCCAACTCGACTTCGACGAGGACAACTCGATCTCGAGTAGACCTCTTGTCGAGATCGACCAACCTTACTCGACCTGTGCTGCTGTGTTCGACTGTCCGAGCTTCTGTCGACAAGCCCTTTGTCGAGCTCGAAGACCCCTGTAGTCGACTTCTGTCCGTGAGATTACACCGCTGCCTAGGATCCGCTGACCAGCTTCCTCGTGGATCGATCCTGACTTCCGCTGCTACATCAGGAGGAGGTCTTGTATTTATTTTGCGTAGGCACAGTCCAGTTTGAATTATATTTTATATTTTGAACTCGATTTCCTCCTACAACAGATTCCTAGGTTATCATAGATGTTTTGGGCAATTTTGATATTATTCGGAGCCGAAAGGCGAAGCTAGTATGACTATTGCCTAAAACTCTACGAACTTAAGGGACCTAAATCGGTTGCTTGAGCCCGAAAGGAGAATTGTTAACCGATTTAGACACATTTGCGCTAAACCCGAAAGGTGATGCGCGATTACCTTAGATAACCTACCTCCACAATTTGATTTTGAAATCACTCGAGCAAGAAAATATTTTATGCCTATTGATGATGCATTGTTGGTATATCCTTAATCCTAGAACGTTTTTCCCATATATATTTCATAATACTTAATTGCTTTTCTTGGTTACTTTACGCACAAACACTCTCAAATCTGCTTGTTTATTCCGAACTTGGTCGAACTAGCTCGAAATTACAATCGATACTCCATTGGTCCTTGTGATACGACACTTGATATACTACAACTGAACCCCATACACTTGTGGGTGTAGGTTTTGGCCTATCAAGTTTTTGGCGCCTGTTGATAGGAGGAGATCGAGATTGCAAAATTAAATATAAATAATCACAGCAAACCAGATTCCGTCCCTTGCAAATAATTACAAGACCTCCTCCCGATGTAGCAGCGGGAAGTCAGGATCGATCCACGAGGAAGTGTGTCAGCGGATCCTAGACAGCGGTGGAATCTCACGGAAGTCGACAACAGGTGCTAGATCTCGACTAAGGTAAGTCGACAGGAGATCAGGCAGTCGAACAGAGTAGCAGTCACAGGTACTGGGCTGGTCGATCTCGACAAGGCCTACTCGATATCGAGTAGAGTCTTGGTCGACTTCGATTTGTCTCGTCGAGTACCTGCACAGGAGAAGCTATAGCGACTTGGTCGAGGATCAGTTTACTCGATATCGAGTAGTGCCAGTCGATATCGAGTAGAAGGACAGGAAATAAAACGAATGAAAAATAAAGAACAAATGCTTTGGGGTTTCGAACTAAACTTAATGTAAAAGACTTCAAAGATTGGGGTTTGCAACATCGATAACCAAACATGTATAAGGCGAGAATAAAACAGATAATCATGTAAATCGCATCAAAGGACAAGCTTTCGCCTTTTCCAACAATTAGACAACTCTTTCAAGAAACCCTAATTGTCTCTACCGATTTTATGTTTACAATCCAAGTTGTTAGCATGGATCTCCATTAGATGGGTAATAAACACATAAACAAGTAGTAGATGCTCAAAACTTGATAAAGGTCGGATCTTTACCTCCAAACACGCATGGCTATCGTCGGGCTCGCCCCAACCCTAGAAGTGGGTGGACTACTCGTGCTTCATCGCAACCTCAGATATTGATTGATGAAAAGAAACTACTTGCATTAATATAAACCAAAGTTTACAACCGCTTGAAGCCAATTCCGCTCTCGCTTCACAACTCCAATCGGCCGCTCACTCTCTCTTTCTCTCTCTACTCCTACTTCTCCTACTGAAATTGAATTCAATGAAACTCAGCCCCATGGGCTTTATTTATAGGCTTCTAAACCTTGCTATTCAAGGATAGAAACATCTATCTATATCTAAACTTATATCTATAAGCTTAATGATAAATAAAAAATATAAAGGAATTAAATCTAAAATAGGGAATTATATCTAAAGGTCTTCAATGGATAGAACTCTCTTCTTCATGATAGATCTTGATAATTTGGATAGAATCGGCAATCTTTGGCTCCAAGTAATCCCACACCGAGTAGGATTCGTCAAACCGAGTAACGCGTCTTCTGGAAGTCTACTCGATCTCGACTAGGGTCTTGTCGATCTCGAGTAGGATTGCTGGTCGACTGGCTCGGCTTCGTCGTCTCGGCTAGCTGGTGCTCGATGTGCTCGGTCATGGCTCCTCGGCTTTGTCGATCTCGAGGACTTCTTGTCGACATCGAGTAGGGAAGCTCATCGACTAGGTCTTCTCGGGTGGCTCTGCTCGACAGGCTCGGATCTTGTCTCCGGGCTCCCAGGGTTCCTCGATCTCGACGACAGTCTTGTCGATCTCGAGTAGGGCGTCCGGCTTCCTGGTCAGGTCGGGTAACTTCTCTTCGACTCTGGGTGGGTGTTCAGAGTCTTGTCGACATCGAGTAGTGGTACTCGATCTCGAGTAGGTTGCTGGAGCTGGTTTCTTCGTCTTCAGCTTCTCGACATAGGCTCCTCGATCATGGTCGGTGTCTAGGCATGGCTTGTCGAGATCGACTAGGGCTTGTCGATGTCGAGTAGCCTTGTGCTCCGGTTCTCGCTTCTTGATTTTCTCCAGAAACGGTTCCATATTCTGCGATATTAAGCAGAAACTTATGTAGATCTCCATTTCTGACAAATAAGCATATACTACATAGATTCGACATATTCCCAACCCAAAATATGTAAAATGTAAAGAATATGGAACTAAAATATGCATAAGAATATATCAAAATAGGCTCACAACAAACACCCCATACTTAAGCTTGCTTGTCCTCAAGCAATACTTTTATTTGTCATTCAGGGGAAGAAATCAAAACTCTCAACATATTAGATTCATTCTTATATAACCCTGCAATCAATTACCATCCTCGAAAAGGTACCAGTGTCACAAATTCATGCATGTGCAATTAAAAAGCAACATCTACTCACAAAAGGAGGGCAATGCAAAACAATTCATAAGTGACAAAGCAACAATAATCAAGAGGACTTTAATTTAAGCTCATGAAGGAGTAGATTGGTAAAAGGCTAAAGGTGAGCAATTTCTGGTAATGTGGTGCTTTTGATCCGGGGAAATGGATTATTTCCAAACTTTCTTAACCACACCCCTTCTTCCTTTGATTCATCACCTTCCATAATGCTTTTTTTCAATAATAATGCTTTTACCTCTCTAACCTCAGCACTGCCTTCTCGCGAGTCGCAAACATGGGTGTCATGAATGGCCCCGGATACTTAGTGCTTTGGACTCCTCACATTGTGTGTCCCATCTCTCCAAACTATTATCTCAGAGAGCAGGGTCAATCTACCTTTATCTCCTGAGGTGATTGGATTTTCTTTCACTCATTAAATTTTCCATCTATTTCAAACAATTTCCCGCCAAACTCCAATAATGATAATAACAACACAAACACCATATGATAATCTCCATAATGTAACATCATTCTCAACATAATCCCCGGATAGGGTAAAGAATGGCAATATTTAGATCATGTGGAGCAATATATGAAATAAGGCATATTATGACTTTTGTGATGCATAAGCATAGGTAAGGCTAGGATTTCAAATAATGAGCATTATATGGAAATATAAAGTCCTCCATCCTTTTATCATGCAACATGTCAAAAGCAACATCAAATTTACCTCCTTTCATGGTTTTCATCAAAATATGCACTTCATTGTGACTTCCCTTTACTAGGCAATTTCATGCTATATCTCTAATGAATCCAATTTTGCATCGTCGAGTTCAATCTAAGCTTCCATGACATTATCAAAAAATTTAATTTTCAATGGGGGTCATTTTTCAAAACTTTTGCAAAACATGCATATAAGCATATAAATCAAATAATGCATTCCAAAATAGCCATGTAGCAATTCAAAGAAATAATGCACACATAATGTTAAATATGGCAAATATGCATAAAGTAAGCCCTTCCCCCACCCCATACTTAAAATTTACAGTGTCCTCACAGTATAAAATCAAATAAAAACAAGAGTAAAGGAAGGAACTCACAGAATAGGACATCGAAGAGGACAAAACTGGGCCTGTCGAGTAAGTTCTTTGTCGATATCGAGTACCCTACTCCATATCGAGTACGCTCTCTGCGTCTGGTGGAATTCTGAAGTTGAGGAGCGTCTGGTGGCTTAGTCGACATCGAGTAGTGTCTGGGCTCCTCCTCCTTGTCGTCGTCGACTTGGCCTTCGTCGATTCTGATTGTTTTTCAGGGACTTCTTAATCCACTTTTTGCAATCCTTATATGCTTTGCCGACCTAAAAGTGTTAGATAAAAAAAACAAGACTATCCACATGAAGTATTCTAAAAGACATAAAACCAAAAACAAAAACCAAAAACCAAAAAGTTCAAAAAGTCCCAAAAGTTCATAAAGTCTATATACATGCTCTAGATTTTAGAGTCGCTACGCCGACTTCTCCGTTTACGCTCAAGGACCATTATTGTGGGGCCCGCTCATGCTTGGCCCTTCCCCTGGATCATCTAGGTCCTGATGGTAGTATGCAAGCTCAGCTGACAGGTGGTTGCTTGCATCATCTCCCTTCTCTTTCTTCTTCTTCCTTTCAGCTCTTAGTTTCCGCAAATTCTCTCACCACGGTGCCTTATCTCCCCTTAAATTATTGAAAATTTTATTTATGGACTGAGGGGGAGTAGAATTCATACCTGAACTTACCTTTTCGGGCTCAAAACAGAAATCTTCGGGCTTGGGTCTACTCGATGTCGAGTACTGCTGGTCGACCTCGAGTACAGGGACCCCATACTTAGGCTCTTGGCAAGTCAGTGGCTCAACAATGGTTGTCGATATCGACTGAGGCTTGTCGATATCAAGTAGGCCTCTTGTCGAGATCGAGTAGCCCTTGTCGATCTCGAGTACAGTGCTGGCGCTTTCCTCCGTTGTTTGCTGAGTCCCGTGGTGTGGTCGCTGATGCTTTTCACCTCCAGCCATGAAATTTCCTCCTTTGTAGGGCCAAAAGAGAAATCCAAAACCTCATCGCCTATGGTGAAGGTGAGCGAGCGATTCTTGACACTAATTCTGGCATCTGCAGTAGCTAAGAATGGTCTACCAAGAATAATAGGGCTAGTAGAATCTTCAGCACAGTCTATAATAAGGAAATCTGCTGGAACAAAGAATTTACCAACCTGGACGGGGACATTCTCAACTATACTTGTAGGGATGACCACTGTATTGTTCGCCATGTATAGTTTGGCATCCACAGGTTCTATGCATCCTATCTTTACCTTCCGCCAGATTGATAGAGGCATGATGCTCACACTTGCTCCTAAATCGCATAGAGACTCATATTGATATTGTCCAAAACCCACAGTAACAGAAAACTTACCAGGGTCAGGTCTCTTTTCAGGGAAGTGGAGTACTTTGCATTCGCCTGCGATCTCTGAGATGGATCGCTTCTTGCTCAGGATTTCCTTCAGAAATTTGACATATCCAGGCATCTCTTGCAGGGCTTCTGTAAAAGGAATAGAAACATTTAGTTCTTGCAGCATATTAACAAATCTGTTAAACCTATCTGCAGTGGGATCTTTCTGAGCCTTGGAAGGAAAAGGCAGTGGCTTTTTCTGTTTCGGAGCCAGATTAGACGTCGGAGGTGTTACAGAGTTGTCGACGTCGGTTTGTTGCTCCTCGACCTCGACCAGGGGCTCGTTGATCTCGACTTGGGTTGTCGACCTCGAGTTGCTAGGCTTCGTAGTGGAGTCCGATCTCAGCTTCTGGTCTGTGTCGAGTAGGGTCTCGTCGAGATCGAGTACGGGCTCCTCGAGATCGAGTTGATCTTGCTCTGTCTCGAGTTGCTGCTCTGCATTGTCTTGCTGTTTCCCGACCTCTGGCTCGTGTAATTGATGCCCACTTTTGAGTTTGATAGCTGCGACATGTCCGGTCTTCCCCTTAGGATTTGGTTCTGTTTGCCCAGGGAGCTGTCCGGACGGTCGTGGGATCTGTGCAACGATTTGACCCATCTGGGTCTCTATTCCCTTTTTCCAGATGTTCAGTTCTCCAAATTTTGTAGTGATGTTCTGGAACTGGTTGTTGATGGTGCCCTGATTCCGACGCATCTCCTCAAGGATCAGCTGCAGATCATCCTTCTTTTGATCCCTTTCTGGATGTCCTGGAGCTCTGTAGGGTGGGGGGTTCCTAGGAGGACCTTGGTTCCATTGCGGTTGATAGAACCTTTGATCTCCCATGTATCGATTTGGACCCCCAGCGTAAGCTGCCTCCTCATGTGTTTCTGCCATCCTGACTTGCTCAATGTGTGGGCACTCAGTAGTGGTGTGCCGCTGTGATCCGCATTCGATGCAAGGCTGGTTGACAGACAGATATTTGACCTGCTTGAGGAGCTTGCGATTCTGGTCTCTATAGAACTGCTCCCTGACATCTGGGTCAATCTCCTTTGCTGCCTCATAGAGTGGCATAGATGGTGCTGGCCGGGCGTAGGAGTTCTCCTCATAGTTTGCAGTAGACCCATATTTGTTGTCATAATTGGTGAGCTTGTCTAGCACACCCCAGGCGTCGATTGACGGCATCGTCAGATACTCATAGCGAGTGTACTGATTGATCCTGTCCTTAGTGACTTGATCAAGAGAGTTGAAGAAGATCTCCTGAATGACGTAGGGTGGCTGTCCATGAGTAGGGCAAGATCGCAGCAGTTCTTTGTAGCGTTCCCATGCCTTTGCCAGCGGTTCTCCAGGCTTCTGTTTGAAGGCGGTGATTTTCTGGCGGAGAAGTGCTGTTTTGGCGGGTGGGAAGAATTTATTCAGAAACTCTTGCTCTACTTGGGCCCATGTTGTGAGTGATCTTGGTTTCAGCCCTTCAAGCCACTTCAGTGCAGGCCCAGTGAGAGACCAGCGAAAAGCTTTCATCTTGACATATTCCAGAGTTGTACCTTCAGCAAGAGTACGACACATGTCAGAAAAATTGGTAATATGTTCAAGATGACACTCATTAAATTTGCCATAAAAAGCATTATTTTTAAGCTCTATAAGAAATTGAGTGCGAATTTCAAAAGAGTTTTCAGGGAGTAGAATCGCCGATTCAGGCACGACGAGAGTGGGATGCATATAATCCTCAGCATTAGTTGGGTATTGGGTAAGCTCAGCTGCCAATTGCCTTGCACGTTCAGCTTCTTGTTCCCTTCCTGCTCTCTCAGTGGCGAGAGCAGCATCTCTGGCGGCTAGATCCCTTGTAAGCCTCGCAATCAGTTGTTCTTGTGTTTCAGCGGCCGCCATGATCCTTTTGAGTTTAGAGTGGATGTGTAGGTAGCGCTCCGGTTCGTCTAAGCTGTCAAACTCAGGTGGTAGACCAGAACGGCGAATACACCTGTAAAGTAACTCAAAGTAGACGTGAGATTTAACTACCTAAGGCGCGAATGATAGCCTCCCCGACAACGACGCCAATTTGTTGATAGGAGGAAATCGAGATTGCAAAATTAAATATAAATAATCACAGCAAACCAGATTCCGTCCCTTGCAAATAATTACAAGACCTCCTCCCGATGTAGCAGCGGGAAGTCAGGATCGATCCACGAGGAAGCATGTCAGCAGATCCTAGGCAGCGGTGGAATCTCACGGAAGTCGACAACAGGTGCTAGATCTCGACTAAGGTAAGTCGACAGGAGATCAGGCAGTCGAACAGAGTAGCAGTCACAGGTACTGGGCTGGTCGATCTCGACAAGGCCTACTCGATATCGAGTAGAGTCTTGGTCGACTTCGATTTGTCTCGTCGAGTACCTGCACAGGAGAAGCTACAACGACTTGGTCGAGGATCAGTTTACTTGATATCGAGTAGTGCCAGTCGATATCGAGTAGAAAGACAGGAAATAAAACGAATGAAAAATAAAGAACAAATGTTTTGGGGTTTCGAACTAAACTTAATGTAAAAGACTTCCAAGATTGGGGTTTGCAACAACGATAGCCAAACATGCATAAGGCAAGAATAAAACAGATAATCATGTAAATCGCATCAAAGGACAAGCTTTCGCCTTTTCCAACAATTAGACAACTCTTTCAAGAAACCCTAATTGTCTCTACCGATTTTATGTTTACAACTTGATAAAGGTCAGATCTTTACCTCCAAACACGCATGGCTATCGTCGGGCTCGCCTCAACCCTAGAAGTGGGTGGACTACTCGTGCTTCATCGCAACCTCAGATATTGATTGATGAAAAGAAACTACTTGCATTAATACAAACCAAAGTTTACAACCGCTTGAAGCCAATTCCGCTCTCGCTTCACAACTCCAATCGGCCGCTCACTCTCTCTTTCTCTCTCTACTCCTACTTCTCCTACTGAAATTGAATTCAATAAAACTCAGACCCATGGGCTTTATTTATAGGCTTCTAAACCTTGCTATTCAAGGATAGAAACATCTATCTATATCTAAACTTATATCTAAAAGCTTAATGATAAATAAAAACAATAAAGGAATTAAATCTAAAATAGGGAATTATATCTAAAGGTCTTCAATGGATAGAACTCTCTTCTTCATGATAGATCTTGATAATTTGGATAGAATCAGCAATCTTTGGCTCCAAGTAATCCCACACCGAGTAGGATTCGTCAAACCGAGTAACGCGTCTTCTGGAAGTCTACTCGATCTCGACTAGGGTCTTGTCGATCTCGAGTAGGATTGCTGGTCGACTGGCTCGGCTTCGTCGTCTCGGCTAGCTGGTGCTCGATGTGCTCGGTCATGGCTCCTCGGCTTTGTCGATCTCGAGGACTCCTTGTCGACATCGAGTAGGGAAGCTCATCGACTAGGTCTTCTCAGGTGGCTTTGCTCGACAGGCTCGGATCTTGTCTCCGGGCTCCCAGGGTTCCTCGATCTCGATGACAGTCTTGTCGATCTCGAGTAGGGTGTCCGGCTTCCTGGTCAGGTCGGGTAACTTCTCTTCGACTCTGGGTGGGTGTTCAGAGTCTTGTCGACATCGAGTAGTGGTACTCGATCTCGAGTAGGTTGCTGGAGCTGGTTTCTTCGTCTTCAGCTTCTCGACATAGGCTCCTCGATCTTGGCCGGTGTCTAGGCATGGCTTGTCGAGATCGACTAGGGCTTGTCGATGTCGAGTAGCCTTGTGCTCCGGTTCTCGCTTCTTGATTTTCTCCCGAAACGGTTCCATATTCTGCGATATTAAGCAGAAACGTATGTAGATCTCCATTTCTGACAAATAAGCATATACTACATAGATTCGACATATTCCCAACCCAAAATATGTAAAATGTAAAGAATATGGAACTAAAATATGCATAAGAACATGGCAAAATAGGCTCACAACAACGCCGTTGTCGGGGACTGGTGCTAGTATCGATCGTCCTTTTGACGACTAGTTCTCTAAGTTCTTTTTGTTGCTTTGATTTGTTTTTTTTTTTGGCCTCAGGTTGTGATTTGAATGCGAAAAAAGAAAGACTCTACCAACCTATTGCCTTTTGATCCTGAACCTGAACGCACATTCCACAAGAGAAGAGCTACGATGGCTGATGCAATCGCGAGATTGGCAGAACTAGAGCGGCAAATGGCTCAAAGAGATCAAGAAAATGCTGAACTTCAACAATAGCTGGCTGATCAACAATTACAGCTTGGCCAACCCCAAGGGTCGGCAACTCTAGGAGAGCGGATGGATCCAGCTCAGTTCCTACCACGACCAGGTGTTGTTCTTCCTGCTTTAACACCCGCTAATTTTGAGCTAAAGCCTGCATTGTTGAATATGATAAGGCAGAATATGTTCAATGGGCTTCCTGCTGAGAGCCCTCATCAGTACATATCCACCTTCAAAGAATTGATGGATACAGTGAGAGTTCAGGGTGTCGCTCCTGAAGAGTTGTTATTGCGATCATTCTCCTTCTCACTTGCAGGGAAAGCTAGACATTGGTATAACTCCATCCCTGCTGGCACGGTCACCACTTGGGAGGAACTGTCATCTGAGTTCCTGAATCAATTCTTCCTGCCAGCCAAGACTGTTGAGATGAGGCGGAAGATAAACTCTTTCGTGGTTGGAGATGGGGAGAACATCCATGAATCGTGGGAAAGATTCAAGGATCTTTTGTTTGAGTGTCCTCACCATGGGATATCTAAGCTGAATCTGTTGGAGATTTTCTACAAGGCTATCAGTGACAAAACTAGAGTGCTTATTGACTCCTCATCTGGAGGAGAATTTTTGGAAATGGGAGCTGAAGATGCTTGGGCGTTCATTGAGAAGACAGCTAAGAGATGTGGGAAATACTCACAACCCATGGTGCTCTCTACTGTAAAAAGGGGTGCAGGGATCTATGAGGTGGATGCTACAACTTATAAGGATGCTAGATATGACTCATTGGCTGCTGAAATTAAACGTCTAGCCTCGGTTATGGAGAAGTCCTTGTCCACCAAGGAGGTGAGTGTTGCAGGCTCTATACCGGTGCCATGTCAGTTCTGTGGATCTCAAGATCACACTATTTCGGCTTGCCAGATCTACGCGTCCCAAGGTGATGAAAGTCAGGAGGAGGAAGTTGGCTACATGGGCAACAACTACAATAGGGGTCAAGGGTATAACCGAAACTTTAACAACTACAACCCTCGAGCGAGGGACCACCCTGGTTTCTCCTATGCCAACAAGCAAGCTGCAGAAGGGCCGCCTCCTAGTTTCCCACCAAAAGCCCCACCACAGAAGGACAAGATGGAGATAATGATGGAACAACTTATGGGAACCGTTAAGGGTCTAGTGGGAGAAGTGCAGAATCTCACTAGGGGGCAGAAAATGCTTGAGACTCAAGTAGCTCAGCAGGCCAACAATACCGCTAGGCCTACTGGTCAGTTTCCAGGGAAAACGGAAGATAAACCCAAGGGAAATATTTCTGCTGTGTCTCTAAGGAGTGGTAAGCAATTGGAGGATCCGAGTCCTTCCGAGCCAACTGGAGTTCAAGAGAATGCTAAGGAAGGAGAGAAAGTTGCTGAGTCGGTGACAGAGCCACCATATGTCCCACCTCCTCCTTACAAGCCACCGCTTCCATTTCCACAAAGGAAGGCTCAAGCTCAGATCGAGAAGCAATACGGGAAGTTCTTGGAAGTGTTGAAGAAGCTCTATATCAACATCCCCTTCACCGATGCTTAGTCCCAAATGCCCTCTTATGTGAAGTTTTTGAAGGAGATCCTCTCCAACAAGAGGAAGCTAGATGAGTGTCAGACGATATTCCTTAATGAGGAGTGCGGTGCCTTAATCCAAAACAAGCTGCCACCTAAGCTGGAGGACCCAGGTAGTTTCGTTGTCCCTATTTCTTTTGGTCATGGTCCTGATTATAAAGCTCTATGTGATTTGGGAGCTAGTACAAGCTTTCTTCCTCTCTCTATTTGTAAAAATCTAGACTTAGGAGAGCTTAGACCTGCTAGGATGCAGCTTATTATGGCGAACAAGTTTGTAGCCCACCCTGCTGGTATCTTGGAGGATGTTCCTATAAAGGTGGGTAAGTTCTTTGTACCTGTTGATTTTGTTGTTTTAGATATGGATGCCGACATTCGTTGTCCGGTTATTCTTGGAAGGCCATTTTTGGCCACTGCAGGTGCCGTGATTGATGTCCGAAAAAGGACTTTTTCCTTTGAAATAGGGGATGAGAAAATTGTGTTTAACCTCCCTAAATCTTTGAAAGCCCCTGTTTTTGAGGATGAATGTCACAGGATTGATATAATAGATGAAGGAGCTCAAGATGTCATGACGGAGGTGATTGAGCGAGACCCTCTAGAGCTATGTCTTATGGAGAGTGTGACTGATGCTGGTGATGATGAGCTACTTGCTGAAGTAGTTCAGGATTTGGAAGTTGCCGTAGAAGACCCCGAAGCTGTTTTTGAGGTTTTGCAAAAAGATGAAAAAGACTTGGGAGATGCACCTAAGCTAGAGTTGAAGCCACTTCCTTCTACTTTGAGGTATGAATTCTTGGGTCCTAATTCCACTTATCCTGTGATTGTGAGTGCTAGCCTAAGTCTGGATTAAACTGAAAAGTTGTTGCATGAGCTTAGATTGCATAAGAAAGCTTTAGGCTACACCATTGATGATTTGAAAGGGATTAGCCCCTCCATGTGCATGCATAGGATTTTGATGGAGGATGATCATAAACCCACCCGAGAGCATCAAAGAAGGCTTAACCCTAACATGAAAGAAGTTGTGAAAAATGAAGTGCTTAAATTGTTAGATGCTGGTATTATTTTTCCTATTTCTGATAGCAAATGGGTTAGTCCCGTTCATGTGGTTCCTAAGAAAGGAGGGATGAATGTTGTCAAGAATGATAGGAATGAATTGATCCCCACTAGGACTGTTACAGGTTGGAGAATGTGTATAGATTATAGGAAGTTGAATGCCTCCACCCGAAAAGATCATTTCCCCCTTCCCTTCATAGATCAGATGCTTGAGAGGTTAGCTAAGCATTCTTATTACTGTTATTTGGATGGATATAGCGGATTCTTTCAGATTTCTATCCATCCAGATGATCAGGAAAAGACTACTTTCACTTGCCCTTACGACACCTTTGCATATAGGAGAATGCCTTTCGGTTTGTGTAATGCCCCTGCTACTTTTCAGCGTTGCATGATGACCATATTTTCTGATTTCATTGAGGACATTATGGAAGTGTTCATGGATGACTTTTCTGTGTATGATTCCTCTTTTGATGCTTGCTTGTCTAACTTGTCTCGAGTCTTGCAGCGTTGTGAAGAAGTGAACCTTGTCTTGAACTGGGAGAAATGTCATTTTATGGTAAGGGAAGGTATTGTCCTTGGTCATTTAGTTTCTAACCGTGGTATTGAGGTGGATCGAGCTAAGATAGATTTGATTGAGAAATTACCACGCCCTACATCGGTTAAGGGCGTTAGGAGTTTTCTAGGCCATGCTGGCTTCTATAGGAGGTTCATTAAGGATTTCTCTAAAATTGCTAAGCCACTTTCTAACTTGCTAATGAAAGATGTTGCTTTTGATTTTTCTCCAGAGCGTCATGAGTCCTTTTCCAGGTTGAAGGAGGCATTGATCTCAGCTCCTATTATGCAGTCTCCTGATTGGGATCTCCCATTCGAGATAATGTGTGATGCCAGCGACTACGCAGTTGGGACCGTGTTGGGTCAGAAGAAGGATAACAAGCTCCATGCCATCCTAGCTTAGGAGTCATTGATGAGAATCATGCATAATTCAGCTTCCTAAGCAACCACCCTGATGGAAGGAGCCTAAAAGGACATAACTTGAGTCCTCTTATACCATATTGAGAGTCACTCACATGATTACTTAATCTCTTGAACTTGCATTAGAATCTGGGTTGAAGCTATTCTGTGCATATGCATGACTTTGATGTGATAGAGGCATGATATTTGTTTTTGAGCCTATTTTGCCTTCTTTTTCCTTGTCCTATATTAATCCTCTCCTTGACAGCCCATTGAGCCTTTAATTGCCTATTTTTGGTAGCTCCTCAAAACATCCCGAGCCTTATTATTAAGCCTATTACCCATTTGTGAGTGCACCAAATTATGACAAGGAGAGCTGATTTGCCTTTGGTGCATGGTCCACAAACGCCCCATCGATTTGGCTGCTGAGGTCGCCTCTAAGTTAGTCGCTCTTGCCGTCACTCCCAAAGGACCAGTCCACATAGGAGGACTCATTGCCAGACTTGCAGATTCGTGCAATATTGACCTCTCCAAGTACTCTTCAATCCCCCCTCAGTGTGTGGATTTAGCTCATCTGAAGAGTTCAGGGATTATTCATGGGGTTGTGTCTTCTTATGCTTTAAAGATCAATCAGATAGGGAGGTTCAAGCCATTTCGTGATGGCCCTGTCAGCACAGAAAACCAAGTTGATTGGTATGAGTCTTGGGTTGGAAGTCCCACTCCGCGTAGAGATGATGAGAGAGAGGACAACGAGATGACTGATGATGCGCCCGGAGATGGTCTCATGGGGGATTCAAGTCATCATGAGCGCGGTGGAGCTTCTTTGGATGAGCAGATTTTTCCCTCCATCAGGATATGAAGGATTTCCGTACTCACGTCGATGACCAGTTTTCTGAGGTCTTTCGACGATTGGATTTTCAAGATCACCTTCAGAAACAGATTTACTACCATGTGACGGGTCATCTTTATGACCATGATGCTCCTTTCCCACCACCACCTACATAGGAATTTGTGAGTCTCTCCCTTTCTCTTGTTTATTTCTACATTGGGGACAATGTAGGGGTTAAGTATGGGGTGGGGTGTGCATACATTTGCATTGTATATATAGTCTTCGTTGCATTGCATTTTCATTGCATTTCCACTTGCATTCTGCACTTTTCATTTTATATTCTCAGTTTTTGTTTGTTTTCTTTTCCATCTATGTTTGGCTAGTGTGTGTGATAAATCCCCATGTTTTTAAAGAATTCACAATGATATGTTGATGATCTAGGAAGCTCAAAGTTGCTCTTGATTTATGTGTTAAGCTCAGTTTAGATGAATGAATTGCCTAGCTTAGGAGTCATTGATGAGAATCATGCATAATTTAGCTTTCTAAGCAACCACCCTGATGGAAGGAGCCTAAAAGGACATAACTTGAGTCCTCTTATACCATATTGAGAGTCACTCACATGATTACTTAATCTCTTGAACTTGCATTAGAATCTGGGTTGAAGCTATTCTGTGCATATGCATGACTTTGATGTGATAGAGGCATGATATTTGTTTTTGAGCCTATTTTGCCTTCTTTTTCCTTGTCCTATACTAATCCTCTGCTTGACAGCCCATTGAGCCTTTAATTGCCTATTTTTGGTAGCTCCTCAAAACATCCCGAGCCTTATTATTAAGCCTATTACCCATCCGGGAGTTAGGACCATGAGAAGTGATGGTTTGTGGAGTGTGATGGTTGTTAAAAAATTGAATGTTGAGTATGGATAAGAAATGGAAGAGTTGTCTTGATATTGATGTGTACTAGTGAAAGTGAAAGAAAGGAAAAGAGGAGAGAAGAAAAAAAAAAGAAAAAAAAAAGAAAGAAAAGAAAATGGTTCTAAAGGAAAATGAAAGAAGAAGTTTGAAATGAAAGGGCTAGTTCATCACTAATGTGCAACAAAAGAATGCAAGTGTAGAACAATAAAGAGAGAAGAGCCAAGAGTGAGCTTCATTGTTTATGTTTTGGTGTGTCAATGTAAGATAAGAGGTGGAGTGTTTTCATATGAAAATGGTGCATGAATTTAGATGGTCTAAGTCCCGGATTTTAGCACCACAATTCCAAAATTACACTACTAGAATACTTCAATTAGACATCATACGATTTAAGTCTGTCAAAAAACCAACCGATGTTAAATTCACATATTAAATCAATAATTTTTTTGTTGATGTTTTAAAAAGTTTACACAACAGTCAAATATTTTAACACGTGTAAAATTAGTAGTTCTGAAAAAAATGAAAATGAGCGCGAGTTTAAAATTTCAAAGATGAAATGAGCCTAATTGAAATACAGGGAGGGCGTTTCAAATTTTGGGGAAAATATTACCAACACTTAACATAATTTGCCCCTCCCTCCACATCCATCAGATTTGGTCCAAAACTGAAAACTCTCTCTCCCGACTGTCTTTCAAAGCTCTCTTCTCTCACCATTTCTCCACCACCTCTATCCCCGTCGCCGCCGCCAACGCCTCTGTCCCCGTCGCCACCGCCAACGCCTCTGTCCCCGTCGCCGCCGTCACCAACACAGCCGCCTTCTCTATTCTCTCTCCCTACTTCAATCTTCTACTTCTCCTCCTCCTCTTCCACCGCCTCCCTCCACATCCATCAGATCTGGTCCACTTCTCCTCCTCTTCCTCCACCGCCTCTGTCCCCCCGCCACCGCCTCTGTCCCCGCCGCCGCCGCCAACGCCTTTGTCCCCGTCGCCGCCGCCAACACCTCTGTCCCCGTCGCCGCCGCCACCAACACAGCCGCCTCCTCTCTTCTCTCTCCCTACTTCAATCTTCCACTTCTCCTACTCCTTCCACAGATCTGAGATCTGAAATCTCCTCAGCCCTCATCGACCTCTCATTCGCGACCATTCCAGTCAGAGCGTCGCGACTTCGTCAGGCTAAAATTGCTGCTCGTTTGCGGTCAGATCTCCCACACCTTCAAAAGTAGATCTCTACCACCTTCAACATAAGCGGATCTCGAGCACCATTCTCATATCTCCGACGTTTCCATTGTCCGGTAATCTCTTCAAACCCTTTTCATTTCAATTCAAAATCTTGATTACTATTTAGTTAGGGTTTGATTTCGAGGGCCATTGAAGTTTGTTTAGGGTTTGATTTTGTGGATTCCAGTATCTTCTCTCATTTTTGGCTTTACTTTCAATTTTCTTGAGATTCTGAAGTTTGGACTCTCGGATCTTATGCTTTTTCTCAGTTCAGTATGATTTTGAAGAACATACATAGAAGGGAGAGGAGATTTTGAAGCCTTCTGGGGTACATTTGGATTCTCCTCTATTTCAGGTAATAGATGCTTGTTCCAAACGAATTTGAGTCGATTCTTTTATAGTTCCCTTTTTAGAGATTTCTAGATTTGATTTATTAGGGTTTCTAGCTTAGTAGCTCTACCTATATGGTTTTATGAGTTCAGTGTTTTAGAGATTTCTAGATTTGATTTATTAGGGTTTCTAGCTTAGTAGCTCTACCTCTATGGTTTTATGAGTTCAGTGTTTTATTTTCTAGATCTAGAATGGGCTAGATCAAAGTTTTAGGCTAGATCTGATTGTCAGACTTAATGCCTAATTTCAAGCAAAATGTCAAATTGCTTGTTACTGATTCATGCGCTCTGGCTCTTAACTTGAGTAATTACTGCTTGTGGTGTTGATTCTGAGTTTAAGATTTCAGGCAAAATACCTAATTTGTAGCTTGAAAATCAGTCTTGCTTAGTTCCCTTGTGTTATATTTCTACTTGAGCTTTTACATGTTCTTTTCCCTTTCCATTGTGTCATTCATCCCCATTGTGAATTGCTTGTTTTCATCCCCATTTTCTAGTTTTGTACCGCAGCTCAAACAAACAGATGCATCATTGTGAATTGGGAATTGCTTGTCTTTCCCTCTTCGCAGTGCGTTCTTATTTAACCTAATTTGAAATCTTCTTTTAAATCTTTGGTCCAATTCTTCATCTAATGTTTCACTCTCCTGTTACTTCTTTTTTCTGTTGCCTTGGCTGGTTTGTTCTCCGTTTCATATTCTTTCTTTTCTCTTTTTTCTGTTGCCTACATTAGGGCTGCTTTTGAAAACGAAATGGAAGGAATCCCTTCTGCACAGATTGGTAAGCCCTTTTCTAGCAACCGGTCCTTGTGTTTTTGAGCTGCATCCAGGGATTGACTATCAATCATGTGTTTACTCCCATATACATATTGGTTGCTTGATTTGAATACTGTGAACCATGGTTTTTAGGATCGGGATCCTTGTGTGGGATCGAGACAAGGGTGTAGGATCGGATCGTAGGATCGTAAGATCCTAGACAAAAATTAAAAATAAAATAAAAACAAACCATCCTAAACAAATACCTTAATTTTAAAATAAAACTAAGCTTTTCCTCCATTAAACAAATTATGTAACTAAAATAATCCAATAATAAGCATTTAACATTCATAATTTGTCAAGAATAATGTCTCAAAAGGTGACAAACAGACAAGGATAATGTCTTAAAATATGACAAACATACAAGAGATAAATCACACATCCAAATATCCAATGACATCTCTAGTTTCAAATGCCATCATCGCAATTAACCACATCATGAACAATTCCAGGCGCTCAGACGTGGATTTGTCGAGTTGAGTAATGAAACAAAGGGGTTAGGGTTTCAATTCAACATCTTCACTCTTCTCCCTTCAATTTCTAAGGAGATGGGCTACCAAAAAATAAAAAATAAAAAGGTTCATCGTATCTAGAAGGCTCAATATTCAAACAAAACAAACACAATTACACAAATATGATTTTTACTAGGATCGGATATTTTTTCTAGGATCGGTAGGATCCTACCGATCCCATACAATCCCATAGGATCCATGGGATCCTAGATGGATCCCAGCACGAAGGAGTCTATATCCCTGATCCGGATCAAAACCTTGCCTAGAATCCTAGGATCGTAGGATCGTAGGATCCGGATCGGGATCCTAATAACCATGTTGTGAACCATATAGGTTTCATTACATGGCTATTTCGGATGACCGGCAAAGGGTCATGCCTATGCTTGGGGATCGCGATAAGGGAAATCCCCTTTCTTATAAGGAAGTTGTCCTATTGACAGATCCGACCAATGTGCATCTCAAATGAGAGGTATGACAAAAGTTGAGATAGATTCATTTTGTTTGTTTATGTTACATCAAGTTGTGAAAATTGGATCATCGTAAGACATGTTATTTGTTGGCTAGGTGGATGACAAGTATCAGTATTCAATGAAGGACAAAGACAACATGATAGAATAGATCCTGGTTTTATGTAGGCAAGAAAATTGCATTAAGATCCTTACCATTTGAGCCTAGATTCACCCTATATCTATATTATAGTGTATGATTTTATGTAGGAAAGAAAAAATAGGGAGCTAGAAGCCTGAGAGTATATCATTTTAAAACTGCATTTAGAACAGGATAGAATTGATCCTGGTTTAACTGAGTCAATCCTTACCATATATGATCCTTTCTAACTTACAATCAGTTCTATTTTTTCCATTGTCTGAGGTTTGTTATGGGTTACTATGGTTGCATGATGTCGCTTTTTGACATTGTTTCTGAGTGAGGATTTATTTCCATCTTTGTTTAACAGAAAATTATGAGAGAATACAATCTCCAAGATAAGGGGCACTCACAACATCAGACTTATGCTTTAGGGATCAAAGGGGTGATAATATTTCTCATCGTTCTCATCTTCCTTGTTCTAGTAGAAAATTGTGAAAATTATGAGAGAATTCAACCTTCATTGAGAAAAGGCAGACATAACAGCTATATGTTTCTAGGGAACAAAGTGGTGATATGATTTAGGGTTTAAAGAGTATATTGTAGCATTACAGACCTAACAATTTAGGAATGTGAAAGATGGAACTGGTTTTCAGTGCATTGAGGTCTAATTTTGACGCATCACAAAAAGACCGATGACAATTTATCTTCTTATAATTTCATGTGATGTTGCAGATGGAATTTTTGTTTGTTTGGTATTGATTGTAATTGCTAGTGATAATGGAAATCTTAGGATTCTAGTGAATGGACTGGTTGGATTGGGTATCCATCAGTTTTGGGTGTGATTACCAGTTCTATTTCCAACAAGTAGCAAAAGCCTAAATTTTTAGCATGAGTTATCTTTTGTTTCCTTTTTGATGACATGTATTCCCCTATCAGTTGAGTTTTCTTCGCTGCATGGTGCTTTCAGCTATATGTCTTCCTGTTTGCTCTATCAGTCGTCAATGGCATCAACGGTGAGTACTTTCTATCCGGTCATTGGTGTTTCTTTAAGTTCAAAGACTATTGAATTTTTAGCCCGAATGTTTTTCCACAGCGAGTATTTTTGCATATGGGCAAACAAGCAGCAGAAAGACATTCACCATGGGTGGAGTTACTCAGTACACTATACTTCCTGTTTGGTATTTAATGTTTTTATTCTTACATGATTGACCTTAAATCATGCAAGATGGAACTACTTTTTCGGGCTTGAATAATAAACTATTGTCTATTTCACATCCTTGTAGCTCAAAGACAGACGGGGGAGACGAATCTTAATGAAACAAGTTCAAGGTCTCACCAAATCCGACGGTTGATGGTTGAAAGTTCTGTTCAGCAGTATGCCAGAGCTACAAACTCAAGCACTCTTTCAGCTACTATGCTATGTACAAATCATCATTTTAGTAAATTTGGTTGTAGGTGATGTGGGGATCGAAGGATAAACTCTATTATGCATTCTCTATGGCTATTCCTGGCAGTTTTTAGTCCTGGCGTTTCTTTCTATCTTTCCAGGCAGTTTGGTGTTTAGTTTGTCCTAAGATATATTCGTCGATATGCTTTATTTGTTTTGAGATGTTTTGGCTATGAATAGCGGCGGTGTATTTTGTAAATGTGATAATATGATGGCAGTATATATGTACATGTTTTTATTAAACGACCTATCATATTGAAGACCATACAAAATGTGATGATCTATCAACAAAAGCGTGTTGCCTATCCCATTATAAAACATCGGATTAAATATGAAAATAGTAGTGCATTCATACATCTAATATTAGATTCGTCTATCAAAACAGATGCCAGTGTAGTTATACACATCAGTTATAACAAAAAATGTGATGTCGATAATATGGAAATACATCGGTTATGCCTATATTTCATGTGGTCGGTTATATTAAAACAATATAAAATCATAAATTATATATCGAACATGATTATAAACGTGATCACTAAAACAAAAACTGTTGTCTATTTTCTATTAAGACATCACTTATTTTTATAAATAAAGATGTAAATGTCACTTTTTTGCTTTAGGAGGACATCTTCACATGTTTTCAAATGATAAATTATGGATATTCATCAATAAGTGAATATGTCATAACAAAAAATGAGGGGTTCTAATTAAGAAAAGACATCTACTTAAAACTGATGTGGAAAGTTTGATCTTTTACTACACGCACAAAGAGATCGGAATTTGTTTTGAAAGACATCTGTTGACAACAGATGTATAATTGAAGTTTTCTAGTAGTGTTACCGCTTTTCCCTCTATGTCTTACCATGGCCCCATTACAACCGTATAAAGACCTCTTGATTTTAGTCATATACATGTGTGGGTGGTGGATATCTAGAACGATGTGCAAGTTTGTGGTTGATTAGCATCATCGTGAGACCGAGCGAAATTGATCCCTCTAAACACATTTGAGTGAGTGTGATTCACTAAAGATATTCCATGTGAGGTTTAGGGGTTGATGATTGCATTTTTCTAGATCCATGATGATGACTTAGCAAGGATGGCATGCGTTTATGTGAATTGAGCAAAAGTTTGTATTTTCAAGCATCGAGTGAGCTGAGATTGTTGAACATGTCTTGCACTTGTGATTTTGAATACCGAATTTTGCTTGGGGACAAGCAAGGTTCAAGTATGGGGTATTTTGATAGCACCTAGTTTTATATATTATTCATGTGCATTTAGGTTAGTTTCATGCATCATTTTAGAGTATTTTTATCGTCTTTTTGTGTGGTTTCTGTATTCTTTATGATTCGGAGATCTACACAAGCTTTGTTTGTGTTTTGTAGGTTTGAGTCGGTGATTTGGGCTAAATTGCATGATTCGGAGATCTACTCAAGCGAAACACTCATAGGAGCTCAAGTTGGTGTAGCACATCTCGCGGGACAAAGGCGTTTGTGCAATTTTCAGCTTCAGCAAGCTGTCACGACTCGTGTGAGGCTGTCATGAGTCGTGACAAGAGAACTCATCTCTTTGTGGCGTATTGTTGGCTGTCACGACCCGTGACAGACTCTTCACGAGTCGTAACAGTTGCCAGATCAGCCAGACCTTTCACATTTCCATGTTTGTTTGGATGAATTAAAAACCTTTGTATTTTCCAGATTGTGGGGGGAAGTGACGTTTTTGGTTTTTAGAAGAAAGCTCAGGCCGAAATTGGGGATTGTGGTGGAGCTTTGTGTGTGAACTTTGGAGACTAGGATTTTTGGAGAAGAAAACTCGTTCGATCTATCAAATTCCGGTAAATTTCATTTTCATCTCTATTGTTCTATGTTTGTCTTGCCGAATTTGATTGAATCAAGCATGTACTTTTCCATGAGTGGCTAGACTTCTTGTTCTAGGGTTGGGATTGTCCCGATAATGCGGAAATAGGCTTGTTCTTAGTATCTCTCGAATGATTCCTCAATTAGGTTGTGTTTTAATCATGATGTGCTTATTCTAATTGATGTGAGTCGATTAGATCCGATTTAGGGTTTGAAATTGAAAGACGAAAGCACCTAAATTGTAATTTAGATGGTGAATTGAGACCGAAAGGCGATTAGGATCCATCAGAACTACATGATTAAACCCGAAGTTTAGTGATCGAAAGTGAAACTAAACTTCTTGAGGATTCCTAGGTTATCATAGATGTTTTGGGCAATTTTGGTATTATTCGGAGCCGAAAGGCGAAGCTAGTATGACTATTGCCTAAAACTCTACGAACTTAAAGGACCTAAATTGGTTGCTTGAGCCCGAAAGGAGAATTGTTAACCGATTTAGACACATTTGCGCTAAACCCGAAAGGTGATGCGCGATTACCTTAGATAACCTACCTCCACAATTTGATTTTGAAATCACTCGAGCAAGAAAATATTTTATGCCTATTGATGATGCATTGTTGGTATATCCTTAATCCTAGAACGTTTTCCCCATATATATTTCATAATACTTAATTGCTTTTCTTGGTTACTTTACACACAAACACTCTCAAATATGCTTGTTTATTCCGAACTTGGTCGAACTAGCTCGAAATTACAATCGATACTCCATTGGTCCTTGTGATACGACACTCGATATACTACAACTGAACCCCATACACTTGTGGGTGTAGGTTTTAGCCTATCAAGGGGGAGTAGTTTGCTCTAGTATTGTACTCTTTTTCCCTTGATCTTGGTTTTTATTCCAATGGGTTTTTCCGGACAAGGTTTTTAACGAGGCAATACGCAAACTATAAGGTGCACATCAAGGGGGAGTGTTATAATATACATATAGATATTACCAAGTGATGTATCACCTCCTATAACCTCCACCATTACTTCTCTTCTGTAACACCCACATGGTGGAAAACCAAAGGTCCATATTGATGGCCCTCTTATCTTGTAACCCTCTCCATCTATGCCTATATAAGGCCTTGTAGTTCTCATTGAGAAAGACACACCAATACAATACAATCTCTCCTCTCTACGTACTTCTTGTCTTATTTTATCAGAACTTCAATTGATGATGTAAACCAGAATTTCGCAGAGCAGCCTTATTAGTTAAGAAGGTGTTCATATCGGTTGGTATTCTTTTAGGGTGGCTCTGGCTCATGTAAATGGTCAAACTCGGCAGTATGAATATGTAGATGGTGGGTTTCACGCTCGTCTTCCACAATCATATTATGCAATATGATACACGCTGTCATTATTTTTCCAAGCAAATTCAAGTCCCAAACAAGAGTTGGTCGACGAATAATAGCAAAACGCTGTTGTAGAACGCCAAATGCACGCTCCACATCCTTACGAGTTGACTCTTGGACTTGAGAAAACAACGTGTCCTTTGCACCAAAGGGATGTCGAATCGATGGGATGAACGCTCGCCATGGAGGGTAAATTGTAAATTCCATCCGCGAAGAGGAGGGCAGAATAGTTTGGGTTAGGATGACTAGAAATAGGATTTTGTTGAGAGTATTGAGATAACATATCATAAAAGCTTGGAGGAAAGTGGAACGACGGTTGATTCGGATCCATTACGAAGAAGAGGGCGGAATTTAGAAATAGGATTTTGTTGAGAGTATTGAGATAACATATCATAAAAGCTTGGAGGAAAGTTGAACGACGGTTGATTCAGATCCATTACGAAGAGGAGGGCGGAATTTTTTCTTTGAATACAGGTAAAACTAAATGGAAGGGATGTATTGGGTTGCCGCTTGGATACGTCTGTTTATAGCCTTTTTTCATTACCAATAATCACACTTAGCTTATACGGAGTATGAATAATTTCATTTAATTATTAATATATAATTTTATCCTTTTTTTACTCAAACATATGCGAAATGGGTGTTTATGGATAGTTAAAATTAAACTCTATTCAAATATATATTTTATTTAAAAAAATATTAAACAATTACAAAATTAGTTAACAAATTACAAAGTTCATTGTTAATCAAAATAATTAAGTTTGCCTTTGTATAGCCTACCATTCCAAAATAATAAATTAACAATGGCCTATTTTCGATTGTAGCCTACAATTCCAAATTCTACATAATCACGTGTCTTGCTTCCATGTAATTGAATGGTGTGCCGCGTGTGCTTCAACCCAAATATAGTGCCGCTTCTGCAAGTTTTAATAAACTCAACTCTATGACATACTCCCTTATTTTATTGTTTTTCAGTCCAAGTTGTACTCTAATAACACAGCTTGCCGCTCGGGTGTGCATGATCTTAATTCTCCTTTTTTATTTTTTTCTCTCCTTTAGAAACTCATCTTATTTTTTTACCCACATCCCTACAACCCATTTTATTATAAACTAAATAATATAAAATGAAAATAGCCTCACTATCTGCCCCAAACTCATCTCTTTCTCTTTCCTACCTTCTCACACATGCCTCCCACATTTTATCTTTCTTGAGTTTTTAAGGGTTTCTTAGTAGTAAACCTATCACATCATTCCTTAACAAAATACATCATTCCTTTATTATTCTATTATTAAGTTCATTATTTTTATCCTTTAAACACATCAATGTGGGTGATTAGATCCTAGCTATTCAAATAGATGGACCACTACCTCTTCAAAAAAAAAAATTAAAAAAAATAGATGGACCACCAAGATCTATTTCACACTAATTAAGACCATTCGCAACGAGGCTCTTCCCTTTTTTTATTCTCTCTTCCTATCATAACTTTACACTTCATTTATATTTCTGTTTAAAACTATTTTCACCTTTTCTACCTCTTTCTAAGAGATTTCCACTACAACCATGAGAAACCTCGAATTTTTTTTTCTAAATATTCACAAAAAATAAAAAATTACAAAAATATTCACACTTTCAAACTATTTACGAAAATATTCATTTTTGTCAGATCCGGCAGAAAAACGCGATCTCAGACCGCGTTTTATTCGGAAGGTCAAAAATATGAAATTGGTGAAAAAGGTGTAAAAAATTTAACAAAAGAGACGCGGTCTCAGACCGCGTCTCTTGTATATTTTTTTTCCATTAAAATTTGAAACTGGAAAGTGGGAGAGGAAAGGGAGGGGCGGAGGGAGGCAGACAGCCGGAGGGAGGCGGAGGCGAGAGGGAGGGGCGGAGGGAGGAAGAGGAAAGGGCTCTCCGGACTGCCGGATGAAGGCGGAGGAGAGAGGAAGGGGCGGAGGGAGAGAGAGGAAAGGGCCGGAGGAGAGAGAAGGCCGAGCGGAAAGGGCTCGCCGGAGGAGAGAGGAAGGGGCGGAGGGAGGGAGAGGAAGGGGCTCGCCGGAATGCCTGACGGAGGCGGAGGAGAGAGGAAGAGGTGGAGGGAGAGAGAGAGAGGAAAGGGCCATGAAATCGGAGATCCAATCGAGGGAGATCACGCCGTCAGGAGGCCATGAAATCGGGATTCTAGGGTTCTTGTCGGGAGAGGGGCAGGGATCATCTGGCGGCGAAGAGGAGGAGGAGGGAGGGGGAGGGGGCTCCGAACAGGCCGAATCGGACGGAGGCGTGATGGCATCGTCGGCTCCGGCGATGGAGGCGGTGGTTGTGGCGGTTGACGACGGAAGAGGAGGCGGAGGGAGGGGGAGGGGGATCCAGGCGTCGCCGTCGCTGCCAGGCTCCGTCCCTTCCTCTCTCCTCTGACCCTCACCCTTGCTGCCAGGCGCCCCTTCCTCTCTCCTTCGGCGAGCCCTTTCTGCTCGGCCTCCTCTCTCCTCCACCCCTTCCTCTCTCCTCCGGCCCTTTCCTCTCTCTCCCTCCGCCCCTTCCTCTCTCCTCCGCCTCCGTCCGGCAGTCCGGAGAGCCCTTTCCTCTCCCTCCCTCCGCCCCTCCTTTTCCTCTTCCACTTTCTATTTTCAAATTTTAATGAAAAATAAAATAAAAATACAAGAGACGCGGCCTGAGACCGCGTCTCTTTTGTTAACTTTTTTTACACCTTTTCACCAATTTCATATTTTTGACCTTCTGAATAAAACGCGGTCTGAGACCGCGTTTTTCTGCCGGATCTGACAAAAATGAATATTTTCGTAAATAGTTTGAAAGTGTGAATATTTTTCTAATTTTTTATTTTTTTGTGAATATTTAGAAAAAAAATTCGGAAACTTCTTTTACTCCTTTTCAAATTTATTTTCACTTTTTTTTTCCTTTACATATCTTTTCCTTTATTATATGTGTATAATCATATATTATTGTCAATTATTTTTATTTATAATTTTATAAACAAATAAAATAGCAAGTACTTGATATAAATATATTTTATTACATCTAGACTTAAATTAACAAAGTTAGAAACATTATAACATGCATAAATAGTAATCGAGCTACCTGTAAATTCGGATCATAGCCTTGGATATTTGGGTGTTGGGGATTATTAAATATTTGTAACATCACTTGAAATTGAAGATTTTTAAGAAGATTTGGATCAAAAGGCATATTTGGAATGAGTGGTTTATTTGAATTATTGTGATCTATAGTGGGAATAAGTGCAACTACAATAGATCAAAATGTGGGTATGTATAGGGTAAATTTGGGCTCAAATTATAGAGAAAAATAAAATTCAACCAATGAGATATTTTATTTAAAAAAATAATAACCAATGAGATATTTTATTTTAAAAAATAATAAAATATAAATATATTTTCTATTTATTTTTATACATGTTTACAATTAATAAATATGAAAGGAAAAGGGAAGATGTTACTTTTTCATTAAAAAAAAAAGAAAAAAAAAATTAGAAAATTGAAGATGTTACCTCTCTCTACCAAGTTAACCTCTTCCATCTACTTATCTTAAGGTAAAACCCATAACCATGAGCTTACCTTTTAGTAATCTTAAGGTGAGCAAAACTCATGGTTGCTCATGCTCTAATTTATTTCTAATTTCTCCATTTCATTAAGTTTTTCTTGTTCACCACCCTCATCATCCACTCAAAATTTCGAGCTGGCAAAATCTGACCCGACTAGAAAACCCGACCCGACTCACCCGAACCCGATCGGGACCCGAAAATCTGGAGTCATTCATAACCTGACCCGAACCCGACCTGACCTGTAACAGACCCGAACACCGATAAACCCGACCCGAATTTGAACCCGACCTGACTCTCAACCCGACACAATCCGACCCGAATTGAAATGGTTATTTAACATTAACATTTTAATACTTGAATGTTAAATGTTTTTTTTATTTTAACACAAGTTTATGATTATACTTTAACATATAAACACCAATTATTTTTGTTAATTGTTATCATATGAATAAGAACCCAAGTAAAATCAACAGATAAGCAGATAAGTCAATGAGTCAAGTAAGTCAACCGTCATACATCAAATCAAAACATCGATACATATTACGAGTCAGAAATGCTAAAACTTCACCTAAATTTTTTCCATAAAGCTAACTCTTAAGGGGTTTTTTCACCTGAAAAATTATATTAGACTATTAGTGTTAATAATTCTATTAACTCTAGTAGTTTTCGGTTTTTATAAATGGACTTATTTTTATAAATATAAGTATAATAATTCTATTAAATTTCATAATTATGGTTATGAATAATTCTTTTTATAAATATAAGTATAATAACTCTATTTTTTGCGGAAAGAATTATTTATATCCAAATCAATAATTTTGTAGTTGTTATTTTATTTTTATCTATATTATTATATTTTGATAGAATTAATTATTTATATCTAGATTTGTTAAAAACTAATAATAATAATAATGGAAAAAAACTAATGGGCAAAAGCTAAAAATGAAATGGGCATTGAAAATGATATGGGTCAATGATATAGTCAAACCACAAATAAGTCAATTTGCAACTTGCTAGTTAAAATAAGGTTAAAACATAAATGTACGATTAATTTGATTTAATTATAGCACCGATCATTGGTTTAAATGTTTAAAAAAGAACGATGTTGCCGAATATCGAACTTCCGATCATGACTTTTTTGAAAATCTGGCGACAATCGATGAGTCAATAACAATGACTGTATCAACCAAGTCAAAATTACATATTCAAGTATTCAACCGAGTCAAAATCATTTATTTTAAGTAAATTACATATTTAAGTATTCAACCAATTTAAAATCATTTATTTTAAGTAAATTACATATTTAAGTATTCAACCGAGTCAAAATAAACCTAATCATCCAAAATCCAAACGGGTCGAATACGATTCGACCGAAAATGTCAAGTACAACTATACCGCTATACTATACCCACTTTGATTCAAAACTCAAATGAGACCGACCCGCCTCTTGACCCGAAACCCGAACGAGACTGACCCGCTTTGACCCGAAGCCGAATGGGCATGACCCGACTTAACCCGAAACCCGACCAATCTAAAATTATTTATGACCGAACGCGACCCGACCAATGTCCGACCCGACTAATACCCGACCATAAATTTTACCCGAATTGACCCGACCCGAACAATCCTGACCCGACCCCGACCCGAACGACTGACTTGCCAGCTCTACTAGTCACAATGCCTTGGGGTTATGTTATCACTGTCCTCCCTCGTCACAGGAAGTGCTCTTGGTATGGCGTAAAGAAACCAGTGGTGAAGGTTTGATCTCTCGTGCCTTGCTTACGATGTGTTTGATATTGGGGACAATCAGAGATCATTAATGCTTTAGATGATGCCCTAGTATGATAGGGATGTTGAAATAAGAAGTATAAATGAAAAGCTTATGGTGATTTGTGATCGTGATAGAGATGCTGAAATAGAAAGTATGAATGAAAAGCTTGTTGATATGGGATCAAATGGAAAGGTTTTTGGGTTTGTTGAGTCATGAGTGTTTTTCCTTTTGTTTGAATGTGATGATTTTTGACCGGGGGGGGAAAGGAGTTCTGTTGGTGGGAATGAGTGCTACTCCTAATGATAGCATGCATGCTCTCCAAATATGGGGTTGTTTGTGTTGCACTAGCAAAACCATTGAGAGCTATTTCATGTTTCATGCCTTAGTGACACTTTACACTGTCTATGTGGCTACTCATTCAGAAAATGTGCTTGAGAGAAGGATCCATTAGAGGGCTGGAAATGAATATTGCAAAGTGTTGCATTATTATTGAGGAGTTACAAATTCGATGCCTCTACTCAAATCTCATGGTTGACAACACTTGTTTTCGTGTTATAACACTTGTTTTCGAACCCCGTGGTGATCATAAGAAATTAGTGTCCTTCAATTGATATGTAAAATACTAATGATATAATAAGATTAAAATGGAGATTTATAATCTGAATAATTTAGGTAACTATAGTGCTTTGCTAGAAGCCAATTATAATCTATAGATTAAGTTGGATTTAATCTATTGCTATTTTATTCGGGTTCTATAAGGTCACACACAAAGAGTATTAGGAATTGGATAATTGATTAATGATAATAGTAAGTTATTATTGTTGATATAATATCTTTATGGAAAGATATTATGGATAGAAGATAAAAAATAAAGGTAACTTATTAGGAATAAGTTTGACTCAATTTGTGCACTATATAAGAAGACTTATTGAGAATAGGTCTTAACCTAATTTTTGGGCATTGTGTATCTTTTCTTCTCCCACAAAAAACCACTCTCATCCCTAAAGTGTTAGGTGTGGGTTGCAATTCTTCGATCGTTCGTTCTAGCAAACGAAGACAAGGAGATCCAATCTCGTGCTCGTTTGGAGCAAGTAGAGGAGGAGTTGCGTTTGACACATGCCATTGTAAGCACGATTCATCAAATTTAAGATGTGTAAGAGCACCTGCATTGTAGACACCCAAAATGGGTCTCCTAACCTTTTAAAAAAATTAAGGGTGTTGATAGATACACCGCAAATCCGGATTAAGGATTTGCACCTCCTTAAGGACGTGCAAGTCTGGGACTGTGCACGTCCACAAGGAAAGCCTTGCACGTCCTTAACAACGTGCAAACCCTAGTTAGGGTTTTGTAATGTTAATTGATAAAATTGAAGTGTTTAGCTAGCGAATTTGAAGGATTTAAAGTCAAAATAAATAGAACACAAGAATTGTTAAGGTTTTCATTCGGATAATATGCGAATAACGTTACAAGGAACGGAAAAAAAGGTTTACATTCATAATTTTAATAAAGTTGTGGAATACAATCTAGGAAAATAGTGAAGGACGGTCGGACTCGGCACGCAAGGCTCGAAATCTCTCAATCTGAGCTTGAAACGGAGCATCCCATCCTTCGACGCTCGGATGATGATGTTCGACCCATTCTAGCGGAGGCGGCGGAAGAGGAGCGTTAGAACGCAACCAGATCTATGAGAACAAAAAATTAGAGTTAGAGTATTGACATATATATATATGAAAAGCATGAATAGGTAATAAAAAAGACGTTTGAAGTCGTACCGCGGCAAAATGGTCTTGGTTTCCGATGCAGGCTACATCAAGAGTTGCTGATTGAGGGTTGTTAGCAGGTGTCGGCGAGATCATGGGGAGACATGTGAACGGATGATGCCAAGCTAGGACGACAAGAGGAATCTGATATACCATCGCAAATACTAAACCCATGATGGGTAGCTCTATCCACTGTCTCCTATCACCATGCACAGCTCCCGCCCATATCTGGTAGTCGACGAACTGCTGGAATGGGTACCCTCTCGTATAACAACCGGCGTACAGATCGGCGTGATCCTCCAAGTGATTGCATAGTAACGTTTTGAGTTCCGGGAAAGCAGTCTCGCCGATCGGTGATGTCAAAGCCGCCAAAGCACGGTAGCCACAATGACCATCTCCAACAGTGTCCCTCACCGTCTGAATATGACCGAGCATGAAGGGATCAACGTTGTTTCGACCCCAGTTGAACCCTCCGAACACATCATCACGTCCACGTCGAGCTGAGATCGCTTGTGGACGAGGCCGAGCAGCATTTCGAGCAGCACGCGCTTCTTCTCTCTCAAACCTTTCCCTTACCTCCTCGTATGGCAACGGGTGTGTTCTGCAGGCATTCCTCGACCCCCGAGGCCTCCCCATCCTTTGGACGCTTGCTGATGAGGGTGGGTGCAGCTCATCCTCGCATACATCGTTGAAAGTCGTGTATGAAGATGACAACTCATACGGCAGTGGGGTGTCGTCGAGGTCAGTCCATGACAAATCCATCCAGAACGGGTGGATGTCCTCGGCGGGTATCGGAGTAACGGAGTTGACGTATGCCTGAATCTCATGGACACAAGGGATCCCATAACAAACCCTCCAATGTCGGTCTGTGCATACCGGAGGAACCTTTTGGTTCACGACGTCCTGCCACATCTTGTACAGATAATCGAAGCACTTTTTGGAGATTAAAGTCTTTACCTCATCGAAAAGGTTGAATTTATACGCCGCTGTCGGCCATTTGAAGCGGTCGATCTCCAAAGCAGTTTGCAGCTCATGCAGTTGACAATCGTTGACTCTATGGATTGCATCGATCACGATGCGGAAGTCACCAGTCGATGAGCGAAGTGCCTCCTTCAGAACCTTGTGTTGCCCCTCAACTCTGTACACATTGAAGTGCATACCACTAAATATTCAATATTATATCATATTGTAATGGGAGATATGAAGTAAGGTTGTACCTGTTTGTCGTACGGGTGCCGAGATGGAAGACATTATCTACGTAGCATCGTACGATGCTCCTGCTGTATGGAAGCCAAACCGACTCTAAATACGCCACCACACCTGGGAATGGGTGCCATGCAGCGCGTAGCGCCCGACGACGTCGGTTGAATGATTCCTCCGACCTCGATTCGAACAGCCCCCAACAGTTGCCCTTAAAGATGCCAGCGTGGTTTAAATTATTCGTGATCTTCAGAGCAGCTTCCTCGCATCTTCTCGTCACGTGTAACCAACAAAGGAGATGCTGGACGTCGGGGAAGACAACATTCAACGCCGCCAAGAGACCTAGCTCTCGATCAGTCATGATAGCTTGAGGTTGAACCGTCCCAAGCAAGATTTGAAGCTGTCGCAACACCCAGGCGTATGTGTCTTCGTTCTCTTGCGACATGAAGGCATAGGCGATGCAGTAAGTATTGCCTGACGGTGTGAACCCGACCACCTCGCACAAAGGAATCCCATATCTGCAAGTGTAAATATGTTACATATAAAATACTTTATAATTGGCTATATGTGCAATAATGTAATCGTAATTAAGTAACTTACGCATTTGTTTTGTATGTGCTATCCATTATGATGACGTAATGGAACCTTCGGAGAAGGCGTATCCCGTCGGGATGCGCGAGGAAGAGGTCGCTCAAGACGTTGTCGTCATTCGGATGTCGTCTGAAGTCGTAGTAGTACCTTCTTTCCCGTAGATGGTGCAAGGTATCCTGGGTCATCGTCCAACTCCCTCTTTCTTCGGCGACCACCACGGCGAGCGTGTTGGTAAGGCTCTTCCTTGACGTGACGCTGGTCTCATCCAACTGCCTCAATCCATAACCAATGGATTTTAGAGGAGTGTCAATTTCCTTCATCCACCTCGCCATCTTCTTTCCCCCCTCTGTCATCTGTCCGGCGATGGCGTGACCCTTCAAGCTCGTGGTTATGAACACCGTGGTTTACCGTCATAACCCAGTGACCCGACGGAGCTTCGTGTCCGTGTAGAGAGAATGGACAACCACTTATCTTCGATTGCGTGCTCCGAAGCTTCCTCCCGCGTAGTCGGTATTCCCCATATTGGTCGCAAGCAAGGAGAACCCCGCCTGGACAATTCGACGCCCCCGTCCAAGACCGCTTGATTACTAAAATCATGCAGTGTCTCCGACCCAAGTCCTTGAAATGCGTGACCATTTCGTCACGGTCATTCCAAACCCTTGGGTCCGAGAACTCAGACGTAAAGTCTCAAAACTGTATTCACATAATTGGAAATATGAACAAAACGGAAGGAATACGAAATATGTTAACTCTACGAAACCTATCCGTACCTGGGATACTTGGAGACGAGGATTGCTTTGTGGCTCGGCCATAACGATTCTAACGGCGAAAGAATATATCGAAAGAAGTCGGACTTTGTTTTGGAGTGCGGAATCAAGCTGTCCTCCTTCGCTTCAAATAGGCACTGTTGCGTTAATTGTAAGCAGAACCCTAGCACCTCCTTAAGGACGTGCTAGGGTTTAGGGTTTGGCTAGGGTTCTAGGGTTTGGCTAGGTTAGGGTTTAGGGTAAGGAAACTGCATGTGGTCAAGGACGTGCTTGCACGTCGTTGACCACGTGCTGCACGTCCTTGACCACGTGCAGTTTCGACAAACCCTAAAACCCTAACCAAACCCTTAAACCCTAGCCAAACCCTAAATCCTAGCACGTCTTTAAGGTAGTTGTATCAAGTATGAGGATATGGATCTCTAAGGTAGTCGCAAGAGTGTCGATCTACTTCGACAATCTGTTTATGTGCTCCTTCACAAATCCTGAGGGAAGTTCCTAACCAAAATATGCAGGAAAACATTATAAACAACATATTAACGTTTTCGTTATCGAACAACCTTATCGGGGAACCTTATCATATTAACGTTTTCGTTTTTGTTATCGGGCAACCTTATCATATTAACATTTTCGTTTTTGATGTTTACGTTCAATATGACTCGGAAGAAATGAGAAGAGTCTACTCGAGATAGAAATAGAAATATAGATACATACAAAATCCGTAATATAAAAGTATAATATCTAGGTAGAAATTGCAAAAGTACATCACTGGTCTACAGGATGGCGTACAACATGATCCAAAATCTCCGTCACCTCGTCCACTAGCTGCTCAATGTGAGGGTCGCCAGCCAGGGCCCTCAAATAGCCCTCGACCTCACGAAAGCGGGCTAATAGCGTCGGACGGATGACGGGAGACTGAGGGAGGTCCACCCATGGGTCCAAGCCGATCGGGTGGACGGGCGCCGGCGGGTCGGGATGGGGTGGCGTGGTCGGCAGCACGTACGGCCGGCTCTGCGACGCGTACCAAGGCAAGTAATCTGCAGTGACACCGGCCTGGCAATCCTCGCTGGTGCGCCTGTGCTCGGCCAGCCTGTAGAAGCGACCCTCGTCCTGCAGGTCCTGCCACCTGTTTTGGCCCGGGGCAAACACGGCGATGTACCTCGCGTTCTACAGGGTCGTGTCGCGGCAGACCTGATCGAGCGCGATGACGGCCTGCGGGATCCCCTGGACCCGTCCGAACTGCTGGAGGCACCTATCGGGCATGTACAGCTCCTCCTCCCCGCAAAAGGTGATGGTGCCTCGGTAGGTGGACTGACGGTACTGGCCATCGAAGTCCAGATCACGGCCAAAAGGGATCCACCGAACCTACAATTAAACAAATCAGATTTAATTCACAGCTAAGAATTATAAGTGATATAGATAGAGTCTCGAATACATACATCAGCGACGGTAAGACGGTCCACCTCGTCCCGCAGCTCCCCGATCTTCTTCAGCTTCGTGTCGTCCTTCATGCGCTGTGGCGCCTTCGGACCGATGAACTTCACGTAGAAGCGAGGGTCATCCTTTCTAGCTGGGTCGCTGGACAAATCACCTCGGAAGCGAGGGAAGTACGCCCATATCCAAGCCTTGACACAAAAAAGTATGTCGTTAGCATATAATTTAAATATTTGTAAACTAAAACTCTAATTCAACGGTCTCGTACCTGTAGGATCGGCGTGCAGCTGGCTATGCCCTTCGCACTTGAGCGGGTAGCCTCGCCTAGGCCCCTGTAGAGACATGCGAGGGCACCTGCAGCCCATGCAAGGGTGGCCGTCCGTGGGATGTCCCGAATGAGGCCGAATATCCTCCATGGGATCCGGCTCTGCGACTTGTCCACAAACAAAGTCGCGGCGCAAGCGATGGCCATGTACGTCCTGTGCAGAAACAGACGTTGTGCAGGGTCATCCTGGCGCTGCCCCCCTCCCACATGCGTGCGCAGCCGAATCTGCTCAGGATCAGCCGCGGCCTCTGGGTCATCGGCGGGGGCGGGGTCGACGAGCGGCCCGTGTCTCTGCTGCCACAGGGTAGTAAACCCAGTCACTAGAGGGCCGCCAGCGTGTGTGTACGACTTCAGAGTCGCAGGGGTGAGCTGGTACTCTGGTAGTACTCCGCGATGGCGGGGACCAAAGCGCCCGCGGGCAGATGTGACGTGCAGGGCTGGCCATCAATCGAAAGTCCCATCAGACAAGCAAGATCGTGGAGGGTGATGGTCATCTCGCCCCATGGAAAGTGGAAGGAGCTGGTCTCCGGGTGCCAATGCTCCAAAAAGGTCGTGCAGGTGAACTCGTCGACACACTGCCAGTAGAGGGACCTCAGCTGGGGGATGCCGGATGGGAGCAGATCCTGCACCCAGGTCCCCGGGCCCTCAAATATGTAGGGCTCGAAAGGCTGCAACTGAGTCGTCCGGTGGTGGAACTTCAGCAGCGGCAGCTCCACCGTAGGATCTCTCCACACCTGGTACGCACGCTGATGCCTGTAAGACACAAGCAGCTCTCCCGACGGCAATAAAGGGTCGACCTGCACAGCCGGTGCGGCAGCCTGCGCAGGGATGGGCTCGGGCTTTACCTGTGCGCCCCTCTGGCCCTGAGCCTGCCCCTGTTGACCGTCGTCAGCCTCCTCAACGACGTCAGGGATCACATCATCTGCAGAGCCCAATGAGATCGCCGCTGGTGTGGGGGAGGTCGAAGGCTCGGGCTCGTATGTGCCGGATGTAGAAGCCTCTGGCACGGCTGAAGTAGATGCCTCCGGGACGGTCGGTGGAACACGAGTACGCGGTCTACCCATGTCGGCCCGTCGCCCACTGACTACGTCGGTAATACAACTACTCAAAACATCTACAGGCTCTAAAGAAGGATGCAACCCCATCATCGCATCGCCCGAAGGATCCCAACCTGGCAAACCCTTCCAGAAGTTGTCGTTCTCGTCGGCCGGGGGCGTCCCCATCGATGACTGTAAGCGCTTTGCAGACGCAAGTAGATCGTCGACTATCTGATCGGGGAGTGCCGTAAACTCCTGTACCTGGTTGACCGCTGCCCGGTCGCCGAACCTAATAGGCCGAAGGGTACCATCACTCCTCATGAGCCTCCCTGCCTGTTATTATGATCCAGTTGAATATTAATGTTTTTTCAGTATATTTTAATGTATTTTAATGTCTTTTGATGTATTTTAATATATTTTCATTTGTTTTATTGTCTTTTATTATATTTTAATGTTAATTAAGTATTACAACTATATTTTAATTTTTTTTATTGTATTCAATATTAATTTATTTTTATGTATTTGAATATATTTAATGTAAATTAAATAATTTTGAAGTATTTTAATATTTTTTAATGTTTTTTATTATCTTTCAATATAAACTTATTTTTATGTATTTGAATATATTTAAATATATATTAATGTTAATTAAATAATTTTGAAGTATTTTAATATTTTTTTAATGTTTTTATTATATTTCAATATAAATTTATTTTTATCTATTTGAATATATTTTAATATATTCAAATATATTTTAATGTCAATTAAATACTTTTAAGTATTATAATATATTTTAATGTTTTTTATTGTCTTTCAATTGTAATTTTTTTCTATGTATTTGAATATATACTATCTACTATATTCTATTAAATTACAACTATATTCTTTTCTATCAAACTATATACTATAAAAAAATATTATAATATATAAATAAATCAAAAAATATATTTTCAATTATAATCCATCAAACAATATATATTATCAATCATATATTCTATAAACTTCTATTATAAAACTATATTATCTATCAAATTATATTTTAAAACTCTAAAAATAAATGAAACAAAAAGTAATTCAAATAACATACCGGTGGAGCCGGGATCGGGGACACCTCAATGGTCTGACGCTTCTGCGGCGGTTCCGCCTCCTCCTCGGCCACTGCTCGGCCTCCGTCGCTGGCGCCAGATGCCGCCCCACCACCACCACCCTCCTCCTCGGCCACTGCTCGGCCTCCATCACCGCCGCTAGACGTCGCCCCACCACCACCACCCTCCTCCGCCGCCACAGCCGCCAACACCACCAGACCCTCAGCCACCGGCTCCACCGCCACCGCCTCCCTCGATGCTCCACCCCCACCACCACCCTCCACCTCCATCGCCGTCGCACCACCACCACCCTCCGTCGCCGCCATCAGATCCGCCTCCAAGGCCGTCACCGCCGCCTCAAGCTCTCTCTCTCTCTTTCTGTCTCCATCTCTCTGGGTCTCTCTCTCTCTCGGTCTCGGTCTCTCTGTCTCTGTTTCTCTCTCGCTCGATTTCTCTGAAGACGATGAAGACGAAGACGAAGAGGCATGTCCTCTTCGTCTTTAAGGGACGAGCTTGCACGTCCTTAAGGACGTGCAACACGTGGTTAAGGACGTGCCCTTTTGCACGTCCTTAAGAACGTGCAGCACGTCCCTGAGGACGTGCAAGCACGTTTTTTTTTTAAAATGTGCTTGCACGTCCGGGTTCGGGTGGCTCTCACCCCACTTGCATGTCCTTAAGGACGTGCAAGCACGTCTTTAAGAATGTGCAAGAACGTCCTTAAGGACGTGGGGATTTGCGGTGTATATAGCCGAAACGAAAATTAATTTTGAGTGTTTAATGTCAGAATTAAGTTTTTAGGAGTAGGAACTTTGACAAAAAAAAAATAAAGACACTAACTGCATTATTACTCCTCTGACGCATTTATTATTATTATTATTAATTTGAAGACACCCACAAAATGGGGGATGTGGATGCTCTCAGTGTTAAAACATTGCATATTAGATTATTAGTCCAAGAAAAAAGACAAAAAAAAACCATAACTAATATGAACCGTACATCCAAGAATTCACATAGTAATCAAGACACAAAATAGATCGCATGAATGGTTGACAAAAAGTACCAAATAACCCATCAGGATCAAAGTTTCATGTTCAAGAGTTACAATTAAGGTTGATATTCAAGCCGAGTAGGTCGATTTCGACTCAAGAAAAGTTTGGCTCGAGTTTGTTTAAATTTGAAAGCGAACCGAGTTCGAGCTCACAGTCAAACTCGTGACGAGCTCGAGTATACTCGGTTACTAGTTTCATGTACATTTACGTTTTTACCCTAGATTTAATTTTAGCCAAAAAGACATATTGGTATATTAAAATACCCCTAAGGGACAAGTTGGTATATTTAAAGATATTAGGGACATATTGGTATATTTAGGGTGTGTTTGGCGCGCCACCCCGTCCACCTTCATTTAAGGGGTCTGTTGGGTGTATTTTGCCCCCACCTCCTCCACCCTCTTTCACCAAGGGGGTGTTTGGCAACGGGGTGGATTTTAGTGGATGGGGATGGATAAAGGGGATGGATGGGATGGGGATGGATTCTCGGGATGGACGAGATGAGGTTATAAACACCAAAATAAGCCCGTGTGTGTTTGGTCGTGTTTTGATTTTTTGGTGGATGGAGCAACCGAAAAAGTCCAATTTGCCCACATTTACCCACTTTATTTTACCATAATACCCCTCCTAAATACCCCTCCCACTTTGAAATTACCCCTGCTCAGCCTCAGCCTCGACAAACCTCCATAGTTCTGAGAAGGAGGAGCTCCTACACAGGTGCGACGGCCGGGCTTCGTCCATAAGCAGTGGATCAGAGTCAGCAGAACTCTTGTCGGCGGTTCACCCAGTTCGCCCGGTCCCCATGTAAGTCCCTTCACCCGCCCTATTTGGATGCATCTTCCTCTTTTCGGGGATTCACCCCCTTAGCGTCGAAAATAGTCGGAATTGTGCGAAGGGAAGTGATTGATGCTTGAATTGTTAGGGATTTTGTGGTTGTTATGCTGCCCAATTGAATAATAGCCCAACTCTAGGGCATTCCCTCTTTCAATTGAAATTTGTTGCTGTTATGCTACACAATTGAAATTTTTAGGGTTAGAGGAATTGGGGCATTTTTCCGACAGAATCGAGAGTCGTTTTTTTTTTGTCAGTTGTGATTGCGGGGAGTGAGAGGCAGATACCACAACATCTCCTCGTGTTTTTGAGACTAGCGACATATGGCATCCCCGGTTGCTCCCACTGGTAAGGGGAAACGAAAAGGAAAGGGTAAGAACACAGTGGGTACGACTGATGTCGAGAAGATCCCAACCCCGGTGGCGTTCTACTGGTCATCGGAACTGACAAAGAAGTTGATGCATGTGCTCCTTGCGTACCAAAAGGACAATGGAAAGGAGCAGGCCTTCAAATGGGGACCCCTGACAGAAGCATTCGAAAAGGTTACTGGTAAGAAATGCAACGTATACACCCTGAAGAACTGAACTCGGGACATGAAAACTCTGTGGAACTCTTGGAAGGGACTCAAGAACGGGGAGACCGGTCTCGGATGGAATCCTCAAAGAGGTACCATCATGGCCCCCGACGAGTGGTGGGAAAAGAAAATCACGGTATGTCATTGTATTTCCTTCTGTATTGTTCGATGTCCCATGAGGGAAGTAATAGACGTGATCACAACCACATTGCGCAGGAGGATCATAACTACAGCAGGTTTCGGGAGAAGGGGATCCCACCGGATCTGGAAGACTTGTTCCACCAAGTTTTCGGAGGCACCGTGGCCACAGGCGAGTACTGCGTCGCCCCATCCATGGACTCGAAGGTGCGGGCTTCGCAGGCGGCCAATGAACCATAGCAGAAAGAGCAAGAGGACTTGGGTGAAGAAGAAGACGACGTAGCAGATAACGGGAATGTACCAGCGGGTGCCGATCCCATTGCATCGCAATATGAGGCGGTAGAAGACGAGTTTGACAAACTTCTCAACACCTCTCGCGCTCGAGGGGGAACGCCCTCTATGCAAGACGTCCTAAGGGGCGTTTGTGACCCTGGCCCTTCATAGCCTGCTAGGTCAAAGCGAGGCCCCGGGGCGTCCTCCACCTCTACACAGCCTGCTTCGAAGCGCAGTATTCGATTATCGGAGGGTACGAGGCTTTACAACCGCAACGTTGGTTGCATGGAGGACACGTCACAGGCGCTGATTGACTATCTTCACTGGGATGAGGCATCGTCAGCCACCCCCCAAGATACCACGAAGACAAAGCTTGACGTTGTGAAGGCGATGGTTGCTGATGGCCTCTTCGAGGAAGGCGATCCCCTATGGTGTTTTAGCCTAGCTCTCATCAAATCACCCGAGCGCCGTGAGGTCTTCGTACAGCTTCACACAAACGCTGCTCGTTTGAAGTGGCTTAGGTGGTTGTACTCGACGAACGACGGCCAACAGCTCAGCGCCATCCCCCCTGATTGTCTTTACACCTATGCCATTGCTTGATCATGTCACTTGTTTCTTCTTAGACTATTTGATGTTGTTGAAATACTGTTATGCTCTTGAGGTTCTTGAGGATTCAGTAACTGTTGTATTTGTTTTCCAGCACCCTATAATTATGCGTTGTGGATGGTGTCCACAACGCATTGTTTGTTTCTGAATTTTCGTTGACATTTTAGGCTGGCCTTGTGTGGCGGCAATAACGGCTTAGGTGGTTGTAATTCTCAAACAGTTTGTATTGCATAGTGTTCATGTAATCATGTGTCCTTCCTTACGTGACTAGTGTTTGCTGCGTTTGTAATACTTCCAAACACTTGTGATTCACGTGACGGTTAAGGTGTCCTTTGCCCATGCAGGACGAAGGTGTATGAAGAGAACCAACGTCTCCGGCGTCGACGTAAAGCAATCGATGGGATCATTGGATATGTCTTGCTCCAGAAGATGTCGATCCCCATACGTGATCACTACTTCAAAAAAGTGCACAAGGTACCGCAATACATTGGCCCGTTCACCGGGGCGAGGTAGGTTGACGAAATCGTAACTCACAGATCGCAGACAAGGTGCGTAAACGTCTTCCGGATGGAGAAGGGGTCCTTCATACGGCTATGCGGGATGCTGGAGCACCAGTACGGCCTATGGGGATCAGATCAGCTTTCTGTGATGGAGAAGGTGGCAATCTTCGTGAACACAATGGCGTGGGGTTCCAGTCAGAGGAACTCATGTGAATGTTTCGACCGCTCCACCTACACCATATCGCGAACCATTTCGGAGGTTCTTCAGGCCATCTGCGGGGGGAAACGTAACGGTTACCGTGTCCTGGCAGGTGACTTGATTCGGCCACGCGGCCCTCATTTCCGGCAAATTCCCGAGCAAATCATGAACGACAACCGATACTGGCCATACTTCAAGGGGGGCAATTGGAGCAATAGACGGGACCCATATTCAGGCCCAGATACCAAAAGGTGACTAGATGAGGTTCCGATGCAGGAAGGGAACATGTACCTACAACGTGATGGGGGTATGCGACTTCGACCTTCGCTTAAATTTCATCTCTACGGGGTGGGAGGGCAGTGCCCACGACACTCGTGTCTTCCATCACGCCCTCAAGACGACCGAACTTCTGTTCCCTCACCCACCCCTTGGCAGGTACTATCTTTGTGACAAAGGGTACCCCTTCCGAAGTGGCTACATGATCCCTTTCTCGACAACAAAGTAACACCACCCCAACTTCGCAGCTACTCAACCAACAAATGATAAGGAAGCGTTCAACAAGGCACACTCTTCATTGCGAGGCGCTATCGAAAGGTCGTTCGGCATACTAAAGTCGAAGTGGAAGATCCTCCATGAGCTCCTAAAGTATCCCATTCGTAAGCAGATTAACATAATCATTGCATGTTTTGCCCTTCATAACTACGCGCGGGATTCACGTGACGCTTCGGACTCCGATGACGAAGATGAAGAGAGGTTCAAGGAGCCAATACACGATGACGCCCCATCAGACGGTGAGGATGAGGAGAACGTTTACGATTACCAGGAGGAGGTTGGACATGAGGATGACGACCCCTTATACGTGTATGACGATGACGGTGGCCCGACGCAGTCAGGGATCAGGGCACTCAGAGACGAGATTGCTCGCCAGATATGGAACGGCCGACGCGGGGGGAGGTAAGTAGCATGTACAATTGGGGCAGGGTAGTTAGTTATGAACAACACGTCATGCGTTTTTGTTCGTGGTCTTTTGGGTTAAGGGATCAACCCCCATGGTGTTGGGTACTTTGGTTAACTATTTGATGCCCGTGTGGTCTTTTTGGGTTAAGGGGATCAACCCCCATGGTGTTGGGTAATTTGTTAACTATTTGATGCCAGTGCGGTGAATTTGCTAACTATTTGATGCCAATGTGGTGAATTGTTTACAAAAAATGGTAACCGCTACTTCAAATGCGTAATATTAGGTGGTTGCATATATGTAGGGGCAAAAGGGTTCCTTACCAATCGACATTACACAACACAAATACTTGTCGACTGGTAAGTAGGGGTGAAAATGGGGCGGGTTATGGGTGGATGAAGTCACTCCATCACCCGCCCCGCGGGTAAAAATTTCACCCGCTCCATCCATCACCCGCAAACCTTTTCACCCGCATCCGACCCGCGCGGGTGGAGCGGGTACCCAATGGGTGAAACAAAAGAAAAAACCAAATCAACACAAGTAGACCAATTCTAACTCAAAATTACAAAGGGGGCGGGTTTATGTATTTATATTTTTATTTTTGATCGGCAAAGCACTGAAATTACGAGCTAATTGAAATTTGAAAGTGGAATGGTATATATATCTCTATATTAATCATATATTAATCCAGTATATCTCTTGCTATAACGTGGAAAACCAAGCCGAGACCATATCCATTCTAAATGAAATTTGGTGGGCAAAGCACTAATCAAGGATTAAAGTTTGTAGAAGTTAAATTTGAAAAGGGTAAAATAGTAAAATCACACACATTAAATATATAAATTTTAGGATTTTATGCGGGTTTGCGGTGCGGGTGTGCGGGGTGGGTTAATGGGCGGGTTGTGGGTGGAAAATCTTCACTCATAATCCATCCATCACCCGCTTCACCCGCACCCGCTCCATCCGTCACCCACTTTTTTTGCGAGTTTTCACCCACAAAATTAATGCGGGTAAAGTGGGTCGAGCGGGTACCCGTGGGTTATTTCCAACCCTACTGGTAAGGATAATGTCAACCATTACATGTGTTAGAGAGTTAAAATGTATGCCATAATCGAAACCATAAAAGACGACCCCGACATGCACAAAATGGAAGCCGCGATAAGACAAAGTATCTGCAAGCTACAACAATTATGCTACAGATTCACAAAAAATGGCTTGGATTCCCGAGCTTCAGCTACGACCCCATCACCATAGTGGCCACCAGCAGGAGAAGGAGACAGGCCACCACAACCACGACAGTCACCCAGCCTCTGAGCCTCAGTGCCCGGGTCAGCTCATGGATGAGCAGCTGCTCCGAGGCGTGGTCCACCCACCTGGCGCAAAGGTAGGAGCATAACTCAGCGATCCTCTAAATGAGGTGGTCATTGCTGGCCTCTGAAGCCACCAGCCTGCCGGCCAGATTGTGGTTGTGAGCCCGGGTCGCTCTAAGTTCGTTCTGCATCATGGTGTTGTCAACCTGGGTCTCTCTCATAGCATTCTCCCGAGCGACGTCCCTAGCCTCCAGCTCAGCAATGCGTCCTCGGAGCTGACCGAGCTCGTCCGCAGCATAGTCCAACAGGTCTTCATCCTCTGCAGCGTCGAGTAAAGGGTCAACGGGGTCTTGGGACTGGGACGTTGCGTCGTCCTCCTATTCAGGACCAGGGCGGTCTCGTCCGTATGAGTAGTCAGAACGGAGCCAGAAGTACCTGCGGGGGTCCCTACTCTGATAGCTCCTGTCACTGTCTGTGTCCGATAATGGCCACATCCTTGTCAATGCTACAAAAATTGCAGAACACCATTCAGTGACACTTTGCATGGCAATGAAATGAGGAGAATGGAAATCAGAGATTACAAAAATTTCAGGACACCATTCAAAGAAATCAGAGCAAAGTGTAGTTGTTTGGTTAAATGTATTTAGGACAATATTTGCAAGGAAAGTTCCATCAGAGCAAAGAAATCATAGCAATATTTGCAAGGAAATGAAATCAGAGCAAAGGAATCAGAGCAAAGTGTTATAATAAATATAAAATCCAAGTTTCACAAGTAAGAAATATAAAATCAAAGTTCCATACATCAGAGATAACCCAAAGTCCCATACATCAGAGATAACCCTGACTAAACCAATATTGAAAAACATCTGTAAAGATATAAAAATAGCAGAATAAGGAACACCATCCAGATTGAAGACAAAAGGAAATAACATTATCCGCGGATAAATTATCCAAGAGCTGACTCATGAACAATCATCTGCGGATAGAAGAGAATAGGCACGTGGCGGCCATGCCCACCACCCACGAAGTAGAACACGTGTCGAAAGGCGAACACCACGTGGCACAACTTACCAGGCCACCCCGGACCTATAAAAGTGAGAAATCTCACCAAAGAATGGGACTTTTTTTGGAAAAGCGAAGGAAAAAGAGCGGATTTAGGCCTAGTGAACTCAGAAGAAAGAAGAACAAGAAGAAGAATTCGTACGCGTGGAAAAGAACCTATTTCATAGTAAAATCAGCACCGTTCACTGGACCAACTCCGCGGATGAAAACCCTGTTTGTCCTTAGTATAAATTTCTATTAAGGAAAAGACTGTTATTATTAATTCTCAAGATATTCAACAACGACAGGTAAGCGAATCAATTTTCCGAATTGTCTAGAAAAAATTGATAAGGGAATCACCTTTCAGAATAAGCGCCTAGGTTAATTCCCGCGGCACAGGTTGGGCCACGTCGATTATCTCGATGCGGGTCAGGTAAGCCCGTTGGGAAGATTGGTCACTTCACCAGGTAGGTTCCCGGTCTCCACTAAAAATGGTGGCCTCTAGAGATCGGGGCTTTTTCACTGGCGCCGTCTGTGGGAACCCCCTCACACTAAGGGGTTTCCTTTTTGATAAGAATAGACAAAGACCCTCAAACCTTTGAAAAATTAAGGTCCGCGTCTGAACTTAGAAATACAAATTTTTAGATATATAAAATTAAACTTTTTGATAGCGACAGATTCACGACATTAAGAAGATGAGTGATAGCCAGAACAATCCAACTCAGAACATGAGTCAAGGGGTTCACCAGGATGAGGAGGCCTCTAGCATGTATATCCCATTGACACCGCCACCAAATCCAGATGGTGAGATGGGAGATCAGCACCTCGGAACCCCTCCACATCATTATGGCAATCAGTATGGACTGGATGGAGGATTCATCCCGCAGAACTTCTGGTATTATGAAGCACGACACGAGCAGCCTAACCATTTTCAGCAGGAGCAGTCTCAGTACTTTTATTATGATCAGTGGGGGCAGAATCCGCGTCAACAAGGGAATTATCGACCATAGAAGCAGTACGGAAACTTTGATAAACGTAACACTGCATACGATAATCCCGGCAATTGGAACTACGGTTTTCAGAATCAGGAAATATCGCGCCAGACATGGCAGAATGATCACTGGCACCGAGAGAATAAACATCGACGCGGGGAAAGGTCGACAGATGTTTCCACCTCTACAAAATCTGACTCGGCAGAAAAAAAAGAAACGAAAATGCACCAGCGGGTTTTCCTTCAGTGTTTACCAAAGAGATTTGTTCCGCGTCAGTACCAAAACGGTGGAGAGACATGAACCTCATGAAATATGATGGAACAACTGATCCTGAAGATCATCTTTGCCATTTTGCAACTGCTATGGGAATAAACGAGTATAATGATGCTATGTTGTGTAGGACATTTCCTTCGACCTTAACGAAGATCGCGCTCACCTGGTTCACAAACCTTCCAAAAGGATCCGTGACCAATTTTACCCAGATGTCCCACATCTTCACATCCCACTTCGGAAGTGCACGATCGAGAAAGAAGACCATGCTCGACCTGAATTCCATTAAGCAAGGAGTTGGGGAATCCTTGGGACACTTCTTCACTCGATTTACCAGCATGGTAGTTCAGATCCCCAACTTTAACCATGAATCAGCAATTATCATACTTATGGGCAATTTAGTAGAGGGAGATTTCAAGACGTACCTGTTTCGGAAGAAGCCAACTAGTTACGATGACTTAAGAGAGCGGGTGTCAAGGCAGATTGAGGCCGAAGAAGCAGCCGAGTCCAGCTCTAAGGGGAATACTGGGAATCCAGGTCTCTTTGGGAAGCTTGCTGGAAAATTCAGAAAAGAAAAGGCCAAGCCACTCAGGTATCATTCAGAAGCAATAGATTTTCATCCCCGCCGCGATGAAGTGCATATGAACTTAGAAAGAGGACAGGGATCTCACCACAGGGAAGATCATCCGCGTTCCTATCATCCAAGAGAGAACCGATATGGAAATCATGATATAAGGTCTCCACCTAGAAGGGAGAATCGACCTGACCATAGGCCACGTTGGGAGGACCGAAACCCTAGGTTTGACGAATCTCATAATCCACATGAACGATTTTTCAGGCAACCGGATCAGCGAAGAGATCTCCCTTTCCACAACCGGGGAAGAGGGACAGGAAGAAGGGGACGCGGAGGTAGATACAACTATACGCCTGCAGTCCAGAGATCTGTCAACCAGAGAGAAGCTCAAAAAACAGAGGCAGGCCAAATACCAGAACGAAAGGGCTTCATTAACACCCTCGCAGGGGGCTTTTCCATGGTCGGGTCCAGTAGACAGGAAAAAAGAAATTATGAGAGAGAAGGAAGACAGCCACCGTCCGCGTCAAGCAGGAGAATTTCTCTTGCACAACATGAGAACATTTCCTTAACCCCAAAGAACGTTGAGGAAGTAAGGATGCCACACTCAGACCCCCTGGTCATTCACGCGCAGATAGCCGCCAAGACAGTAAAAAGAGTATTTATTGATACTGGATCATCTGTTGACATCCTATCATGGGAGGCATTTTCTCAAATGGGAATTTCTGTAGCATCGTTGAAACCATATTCAGGAACGCTAATCACATTCTCAGGAGGAGAGGTACAAGTAGCAGGCACAATCGAGCTTACAGTTGTTTTGGGGACATCCTCAAACAGACGCATGGAAAATATTGTGTTCACAGTGGTAAAAATTCCCACTGTATACAATGCTTTGCTGGGTCGCGTCTCACTCTATAAGTTCCAGATGGTAGTTTCAATCTACCACTTTGTGGGAAAGTTCCCTTTACCCGGAGGAGGAATTGGTGAGGTTCGCGGGAAACAACCAGAAAGCAGAAGTTGTTACTTAACTTCCATCAAGAAAAATAAAGAAGTGATGTGTATTAGTGAAAATTGTGAATCCGTGGTCGGAGACAATGACTCGGCTGAACTTTCAGAAGCCGAACTAGAGGTTAGACCATCAGAAGTAAAAATACCTACCGCGGATGAAAGAATTATGTATACACTCTTCCCAAACCCAGAGGAGAAGGTCTACTTGGGACAGGCACTGGAGACAGTAGAAAGAGTTCGAGTCTTAGAAATCATAACGAAATCGAGAGACATTTTTGCATGGAATCCTCGAGATCTGATGGGTGTCCCACCCACGATAGCTTTGCATACCTTGAGAATTCGTCCAGGAACGAAACCCATAATACAGAAGAAGAGAAAGATGGCTCCGGAAAAAGCTGCCGCGGCAAAAGAGGAAACTGATAAACTTTTAGAAGCAGGCTTCATAGAGGAAGTGGAAGACGCAGAATGGCTCTCAAACGTGGTTTTAGTGAAGAAATCTAATGGGAAGTGGAGGATGTGCATAGATTTTACTGATCTTAACAAATCCTGCCCAAAGGATAGTTATCCATTACCGTCCATAGATGAACTCGTTGATGGAACCGCGGGTAACAAAGTCCTTAGTTTTCTTGATGCTTACTCGGGATACAATCAAATAAACCTGAACCCTTCAGACAAGAAAGCTACAACTTTCATCACCAATCAGGGGATATTCTGCTAACGCGTCATGCCTTTCGGACTCAGGAATGCTGGGGCAACATTTCAGAGAACAGTTGACCGGATCTTTCGTAATCAAATTGGCAGGAATGTATCGATTTATGTCGACGATATCGTAGTCAAAAGCGAGAGAGCAGAGGATCACGCAACGGATCTACAGGAGACTTTTGATTCTCTTCGAAGAGGAGGTTTGAACTTGAACGTGGAAAAGTGTGTCTTTGGGGTTGATTCCGGGAAATTCCTTGGTTTTATGGTTAGCCATAGAGGAATTGATGTGAATCCCGAAAAAGTCACAGCAATTCAAAATCTTCAACCACCACGGACGATTAAAGAGTTACAATCTTTAAATGGAGCAGTAAATTATTTAAGCCGTTTTTGCTCCTGCCTGGCGGATAGGTCATTACCTTTCTTTGCTCTGCTCAAGAAAAAGGGACCGATACGATGGACTCCCGAGTTACAGGAAGCATTTGGAAGTTTGAAAATTTTTCTGTCATCACTTCCTACTCTTCATCAACCTGAGAAGCAAGAAGTCCTCCATCTGTATCTGTTAGTAAAAAGTGTCACCGTTAGTGCAGTTTTGACGCGAGAGGAAAAATTCCCAGTTTGTTACATCAGTCGTGTGCTGCAGGACGCTGAGACAAGATATGAACCAGTAGAAAAAATGATTTTGTGCTTAATATTCGCGGCAAGGAGGTTGAGGCCTTATTTCCAGGACCATCCTATCCGAGTTATGACGGACTTACCGATGCGTCAAATCCTCCACTCACCATGTTTGTCAGGAAGAATGATGAAGTGGGCGGTCGAACTCACAGAATTTGAAATAGAATATACCCCGTGGAAAGCAGCTCTCGCTCAAGTTTTAGCCGATTTTATTGGCGAAACAAGTTTCGAATTAAATACCCAAACAGAAAGAAGTGAGTGGACACTCAGGGTAGATGGTGCAACCAACAAAGATGGGTGCGGAGCAGGGGTCACACTAACAGCATCTGATGAACGGCAGTACAATTACACTTATAAATTGGACTTCCAGGCTACAAATAACGAGGCTGAGTGCGAAGCCCTGCTCGCTGGACTAGAGATAGCTTTGGTTAAAGGTGCTAGGCAGGTGTCAGTTTACACTGATTCAGAAGTGGTGACGCGGCAAATAACTGAGGAATATGAAGCGAGAACTGGATTAATGCCTGATTATCAGAGAAAGGCACGGGCATTATCAAAGGCTTTCTTAAGTTTTTGCTTAACAGTTGTTCCTAGGGATGATAATCAGCAGGCGGACGCGTTAGCTCGGTTGGGAGCGGTTATGCCTGAGGAAGTAGGAAGAGAAGTGATCCTCGAAAGGATGAACAATCGAAGACTTATTCAGGAAGTCTACCAAGTACAGGAAATTGAGATAGAAGATTGGAGGGCACCGATCGCGGACTATCTGGGCAAGGGTGTTCTACCTGAAGAAAGAAACGTTGCTAAGAAGATAATTGCCAAATCCTCTCGATTCACCATCAGGGAAGGAAAGCTGTACAAGAGAGGATATTGCCTACAAGATTTGTTGTGCATATCGTCAAAAGAAGGAAGTCTCGTAGTAGAAGAATTGCATGATGGAGTTTGTGCACATCACCAAGGATGGAGGGCTTTTGTGGCCAAAGCAACCAGGCTAGGATATTATTGGCCAACCATGAAGCGTGATGTTCAAGATTATATCCAAAAATGCGACGCGTGTCAAAGGTTTGGAAACTTGAATCACCGCCCTTCTGAGGTACTGAAGAGTATAACCGGTGCTTGCCCTTTTTCTGTCTGGGGAATGGACATTCTAGGTCCGTTTCCCACTGCTCTCGGTCAGTTAAAATATGTTTTGGTCTTGGTTGATTATTTCACAAAATGGGTGGAGGCCGAAGCAATGGGATTAATCACCGCGGAGAAGGTGAGGAAATTCCTATGGAAGAATATTGTCTGCCGTTTCGGAGTACCCGACTCAATAATAACGGATCATGGACCTCAATTTGATTGTGAAACAATCAGAGATTTCTGCGTCGGTCTAGGCATCAATCTCAAAATCTCGTCCGTGGCTCACCCGCAGATGAACGGGCAGGCAGAAACAACCAATCGACAATTGTTATATGGGATACAAAAGAAACTTGGCAACACAGCAAAAGGACGGTGGGCAGAACTTTTACCTTTAGTACTCTGGTCCTACCGCACGTCAGCAAAGACTCCGACTGGAGAAACCCCGTTTTCTTTAGTCTTTGGTATGGACGCAGTTATCCCAATTGAGAGATTGGTTCCTTCGGCGCGGATAATGGCATACGACCAAGACACCAACGATGAAGCATTGGAATTTGAGCTCCATCTCATAGAAGAACGCAGGATGATGGCAGCTTTGAAAGAGCAAGAATACAAGAGGAGGCTTTCCAAGTATCGGGATAGATGAATTCTCCCGCGGCATCTCAAGGAGGGGGATTTGGTGCTACGCCAAGCTACCTCTGGAGGGAAACTAGACCCCAACTGGGAAGGACCTTATGTGATCATCAAAGAAGTTCAAGAAGGTGCGTACAAGCTCAGCACCCCCGAAGGTATCGTTCTAAACAAGACCTGGAACGCGGACAATCTAAAAAAGTACTATGTGTAATCACTGAGTAGCTATATGAACATAAAATTTAGTCGCCCACGCAAAAATTAAATAAAGCGGTTAGAGGGCGCTTTCTATCATGTCTTGCACCTAAAGAATTTTATAATAAGTCCTAGGACGCTGGAGCTTGGCTCCGCGTCAGGCCTCTGATTGAATCCGCATTCTCATAGATGATATTTTATAATAAGTCCTAGGACGCTGGAGCTTGGCTCCGCGTCAGGCTTCTGATCGAATCCGCATTCTCAGAGATGGTATTTTATAATAAGTCCTAGGACGCTGGAGCTTGGCTCCGCGTCAGGCCTCTGATCGAATTCGCATTCTCATAGATGATATTTTATAATAAGTCTTAGGACGCTGAAGCTTGGCTCCGCGTCAGGCCTCTGATCGAATCCGCATTCTCAGAGATGGTATTTTATAATAAGTCCTAGGACGCTGGAGCTTGGCTCCGCATCAGGCCTCTGATCGAATCCGCATTCTCAGAGATGGTATTTTATAATAAGTCCTAGGATGCTGGAGCTTGGCTCCGCGTCAGGCCTCTGATCGAATCCGCATTCTCAGAGATGATATTTTATAATAAGTCCTAGGACGATGGAGCTTGGCTCCGCTTCAAGCCTCTGATCGAATCCGCATTCTCAGAGATGGTATTTTATAATAAGTCCTAGGACGCTGGAGCTTGGCTCCGCGTCAGGCCTCTGATCGAATCCGCATTCTCAGAGATGGTATTTTATAATAAGTCCTAGGACGCTGGAGCTTGGCTTCGCGTCAGCCCTCTGATCAAATCCGCATTCTCAGAGATGGTATTTCATAATAAATCCTAAGACGCTGGAGCTTGGCTCTGCGTCAGGCCTCTAATTGAATCCGCCTTCTCAGAGATTATATTTTATAAAAAAAATCCTAGGACGCTGGAGCTTGGCTCCACGTCATATCTCAAAACATATCCAAACATTCCAAGATCCAAACTCCACGACGGATCACTGTTGAAGGCAATCTAGAAAAAAGAGACATGGTTTTCATGAACCCTCCTGGGACTCCCAATGTTTTATAATTCTCGAAGGAAATCGTGGCTATAAATCCATCATTAAAATAAAGAACAACCAAGGATAAAACATGACACCACGTTCAAAAGGGTTGACAATTCAGGATAAAAGAAAACAAGCATCCATTAGCTCATGTCCGCGGAGCACGAGCAGGGATAAGGCGAGTTCTGCCCTGACTTAAGCGAAATCCGTTTGAAGGAGGACCTTCAGACTCCGGAGAAGCCCACTCCGCATCTACCTCATCCCCCACAGCATCTAAGATCTGGACATCAAAGCGATTTCCTCCTTTATAGATAAGGGTTAAAGAGGAACCAATATGGACGCTGTGCGACTCGGTAAAATCATTCCAGCCTCCCCTTAAAAATGGAACCCTATAGTCTCCACGTATAACCTCCACCGGGAAATCCCGGAGAATCCTGGTTGACAATAGAACACTCCTGGGAAGATCTGGCCCAAGTCTATCTTCAAAACATAGTGGCAAAGACTAACAAAAAAAACAGATTTCAAGGGATGTTAAAAGATAAACTGACTCAATAAAGGAAAAATTCAACAATAAAGGAACTAACCAAGCGGAGAAGTTGCTCAGGAAAACTAATCCTCTCAAAAAAGGACCAAGGTGAACCAACAGAGGAAGGCATCATGAAAGCATACAACAAGTCTATTAGTCCTTTCCCCCATACTCTCTTTTATAGAGCACGTAAACAATTCTGGACATGTGTCAAAAACAGAAATATGGGGCAAATAAATTCGAATGGTCAAACCATTGACACAAAAAACCACAGGCACCATGCATGAGATAAACAGTAAACACTATTACTGAACTTCTCAGAAATCCCGTGAGAAGAACATCATAACAAATAAACCTTGAAAGACTAAAACAATCACACCATTAGCATACATAACTGAGAAATCTCCAGAAACAATTATCAAAGGCCTGATAAACAACAAAGTTACGACTAAAATAACAAAGAGACTTAAAGTCTTATTCCATTGTGAAAAGTACAGTTTAATATCCATTCGAAACTCCGACGTGGAGGGTAGGATCATCATGATTTCCCCCGCGTGGATCCACCACCCGAACCTCGAAACGAGCCTCGCCCATGTGAGTGAAAATCATGGAGACCCCCCGTTCAAAACCATGTGATTCCACAAAGTCTTTCCATCCGCGGCCAAGGTAGAGAAGACCACCGTTACGCCGCTCTATACAAACAAGGAAATTGCGCAACAGATGAGAAGAAAGTAAAACCTGGCCAGGAACAGCATCCGCATACTCCTCCTCAAACCTAAGTGGAAGCAACTAAAAGATAGAAGGAAAGTATAAGCCAAAAGGAAGTTCTCTAAAAAAAATTAGTATAGTTAGCTCACCAATTGCAAGAACTGTTCGGGGTAATCGATCGCTTGGAAAAAAGCCCATCGGGGTTCTGGCCCAAAAACCCCGTCTGCCCTAAATGACAGGGGAGGGACTATAATGGATCCCCACATCTCGATGAAATTAGAGGAAAACAGTAAAGATCCCCTTGCTTGTATTATCAATCACAGGGGAACAGTTGAACAGGAAAAAGGAGAAGCGCATGCATGACATGCAATGGGTGACACAACCACCAAAGGCACGCGTCTCTCTTTTTCTGAAAATAAAGTTAACCAGAGAAGAATCTTTTCCCAAAATCAGTAAAAGTAAATTACAAAGAGGGAAATTAAAATTACTTTTTGATAAAAAGCGATAAAACCAACGGCAGGAAAACCTCATGAAGCAAGTATAAAACACGCTTGAGTATCCATAAGTGATGAGCAATCCTAAAAAGAAGATGGATCCAAATCCACAGCCTAGGGCTTTTTATAGAGTCATTATGAGGGAGGAACAACTTCAAACCCTTCGCCTCCCCCTCATGTATGTTCTAATCGACGAAGACGCTCACACTCAAGCTAGGCTCTGGTCCCGCTCCAACCAGGAACACGAAGTGAAGGTGGATAGGGATGAAGATGGTCTGTTCTGATTGACTCAAGGATGGCACGACTTCACACAAGCAAATCGAGTCAATGTAGGGTCAGCTTTGATTTTTACCTACATGGGCGATTCCATCTTTGAAGTCAACATCGTCAGCCCAGACAGCGAAGAAAATGGAGAGGTAAGTCATCCTTGAATTCCCACTAGGTTCTTCGCGTCAATGATGTAACAAGCTTAGAGGGATCCAACCCCTGAGAAAGGTTTCTGTACGTTGTTTCGTATTATTAATAATAAAGGATCCCTCCTTCTATTTTCATTTCTAAAAAACACATGGGTACAATAAGGAGAATCACGGATTCCCTTTTTTCTTTATTTTACAAAAGCTTATATCAAGAAACCGGTTTACAAACTCCAAAAGCATGACGCGGAAATAACTCAATTAGAACTGCATGATGAAGAAATCGAGTCCAAGGTAGCCTCGTGTTCATCCTCGATTTCACGACGCGGACAAACTTGGAAGGAAACGTTGCCCTTATGAAAAAACATCATGGCACTTCCTATTCCCAGGTGGTGAAGCATAAGGAACTCATCCCAACCATTATCAATTTGAAAAAGACCATTCTCACTCCAAGATACAACCACTGGAAAATCGCGGACGAGATACGTTGAAAGAAAAGCCCACCGAGGCGGAAGAGGCCCATACTCAACCTCAAACTAGGGAGGCATGACCTACATATTAATAAAATCAAAAACCTAATATAGAAAGCCCAAACTTTGATTGAAGTAAAATTAAAAGAAACTCACTAGCCGAGAAAGCTGTTCCACATTCTCAATCTTTTGAAAAAAAGCCCAAGGATTAAAGCTTCCTGGAGACATGAAACTTGCAAAAGCACGATCGGTTAAACACAACATGGGAGGCAACAAAAAAGATGGAGATTCGGGCTTTAAAAAGAAAAAATTCATCCTGAGGAATGAAGACAAGTGGTGAAGGATTTCGAACATCAGGACCAACCCGTTCGACACTTGGAGAATTCGAAATATAAATATATAGATATTTACTACAAGCAAAACATACAACCAGTACCAATGTTTCGACCAAAGAGATCTTCAACCCATATTCAAAACAAAAGAAGTATCTCGATGATATACCAAAAAACAGGAAACCACATACAGGTTCCCAAAATCCATAAAAGTTTCATCCCCCATAAAAACCAAAGGTCGAAGTCTACTAAGGAGTGGCTGCCTTCTCAATTTCTTTCTCCGCGTCCTCATCGTCGTCATTTTCAGAATAAGAATCCTCCGCGTCCATCTCCTCTTTTGAAAGTCCCCAGTCGGCACTTTCCAGGCTAGGCTCAAATTTTTCCAGAGGGACACTCGGGTTGTTTGACGAACGCGTAACACTTTGATTGATCCCTGCAACCATTCCCTTCCGAAAATAGCTAAAGCATCTATCCTTCAAAATACTAGAGCCTTTTGAAGTCTGGAGGCAGGCTTTTGCCACGGAAGACAGGAAGAAGATACCAACCTCAATTTTTACTGACAGGTTGCAAAGTCCCATACAAGAGCTGAGATAGATCATATATGGATTTACTGACAGGTTGCAAAGGTTGAAAATTTTGCAGGTTTGCTTGTTTTTTTTGTAGTTGTTTGGTAAGTCGTATTTAGGACAATATTTGCAAGGCAATGAAATCAGAGCAAAGAAATCATAGCAAAGTGTTATAAGAAATATAAAATCCAAGTTTCACAAGTAAAGAAATATAAAATAAAAGTTACATACATCAGAGATAACCCAAAGTTCCATACAAGAGCTGAGATAGATCAAATATGGATGAACTGAGCGATTGCAAAGGTTGAAAAAATTGCAGAACAACATTCAGTGACACTTTGCAAGGCAATGAAATCAGGACAATGGAAATCAGAGCAAAGTGTTGTAAGGGGAAGTCATGGAAGCTTTGCCTTTCACAGTAGAATGTATCTAGGACAATATTTTCCAGTAATAACACTTTTATAATATACATCATTATATAAACAAATACATAAGTTAGCAGGGCTAATGGTATATGATATAAAATACGTCAATTATAATATATAGCCATGTGCAATTTCTATATGTTCTAAATAAATCAAAGTAAAGGAGAATAGGAGGATCAATAATGTTTCTACTAATCTATGGCCTTTCACGGGCTTCTTTTGGTAGCAACAACAGTTGTTCTTGTTTTTGTAGCAACTTTTCTGGGGTCTTTTGCTTGATTTTGTTTATAGGAGATAATAAACGGAGTACACAGGCACACAACAGTTGTTCTAGCTCTAGGAAAAAATATAAACTGCTAACATATTTTTACTCTTGAGTAATGCTTATTCCATGCTTCTAAGTTGGATTAGTTGTGATATGATGATGTTGTGACAGGTGATATGGGGCATGTTTTCCATTTTGTAGACAGAAACTCAAACTTTAAAGCTTCTGATGTGTATAAACACATTTATCTGGTTGTTTATAGATCATACTTGCCTTTATTAACAGAGTGGTTTATGTTTGCCTATGGTTAGGAAGAACTATTTGTCAATTGATTGGACAAGGATGACAGATTGAGAGTATGCTTCATTGTTTGATTCGAAAAAAAAGTTTGTGTTTGCCTATACTTATTAAGAACAAATATAAAATCAATTGTTTACTGTCAAAGTTGCGATTGTGGCCTAGTGGATGTGAACTCTTTTTCCTTCATAGCAACATGACAGATGAAGTATGCTTCATTGTTTGATTCCAAAAACGTTTATGTTTGTCTATGGTTAGGAAGAACTATTTTCAATTTCATTGGATAAGGATCAAAGATTTCTATTTTTGGCCTAACCGTATGTTAAGAGGCTATTGCAGACAACAACAAACCTAACTGTTCTCGTCATCAACACGGAGGACAATCAAAGCACCACACTCAGCAACAAGCATCAACCCTAACCTGTGTACAACCCCTATCAGAAACACAGAAGCCATGAAACATAAACCCTAACTGCAATGCATCTTCAATTTCAAAAAATCAAAACCCCCAAATCGATCGAAAACCCTAAAAACCACAATGCATCTTCAATTTCAAAAAATCAAAACCCCCAAATCGATCGAAAACCCTAAAAACCACAATGCATCTTCAATTTCAAAAAATCAAAACCCCCAAATCGATCGAAAACCCTAAAAACCACATACATTCCGATCGACGACAATGGTGGAGAAGGGGTGTTCGTACCTGGACGTCGAACGGCAATGGAGAAGGGGTCGTCGACCTTCGCAGGTGTCGTCTTCTTCGTCGAGCCCTCCAAAGAGTGTTGGGTACGAGTCAAGAGAAATGGTGGAGTTGGATCTGTATTTATGATGAGGGAGAAGCCGAAGAGACATTTCCAGGGGCATTTCGGGGCTCTCCATCTCCCGCATCCCCTCAATCCTCCTCATAGGAGGTGGAGAAAAATCACTCCCGCACCCCGTCGCATCCCCATTTTCGCATCCTTCGCACCCCGCCCATCCCCCAACCAAACACGCAGGCGCGAATTCCAAGGCCCACCCCCATCCCTTCCACCCACTCCCATCCCCCAGCCAAACACCCCCCAAGGTGGGGTAATTTCCCCCACCTCCACCTCCTTTCACTTCCTTCCACCTCCTCCACCCCTTAAAAAAAGGTGAACAAAACACGCCCTTAAAGTGTTTTAAAAGACAAATCACCATTTTTCCCTCGTTAAACCTTGGTTTAACAATTAAATTTGGGGTTTCATTTTTAAACCGCTTGTTTTATAAAGAATTATGAACCAAACTCAAAGTCCATCTTCCTCTTCCCCTCAACTAATTAAGACACTTTTTATGGCTCACCATTTGTTAGATCTAGGTAGGGATGTGCATCGGTCTAGAACCTAACCGAACCGGGCCGAACCGAACCGAACCGAAACCGAAAATCTCAAAATTTCAAACCGAAAGCTGAACCGAAAGCATTAGGTTCGGTTCGGTTATTTGTCGGTTTGGTTTGTGTTCGGTTCGGTTTTAACATAATTGAACCTAATTTCCATAAAATAAAAAAAATTATCCAAATATACTGTATTTATGTATTAAGTACGTGTATCCAAATATACTATATATACTGTATTTATGTGTATATATACTATATATACATATTTGTATCCAAATATACTATATATATACTGTATTAATGTATACACATGTATAAACACTATATATTACTATATATACTGTATTTATGTGTATATATACACATGTATATACACATATTCCAACCTATCCGTATACAAATATATATACACCTTCAAATACAGTACATGTATATACAATGTATTAACTATTAAGTATACAAATATATATATATATATATACCTTGTATTTATGTAGCGTATAAAGAAATTCGGTTTAACACAAACCGAACCTAAACCGAACACAAACCGAACCGAAACCGAAAAATGAAAATTCCCGAACCGAAAGCCGAACCGAAAAACTTCGGTTTGGTTCGGTTCGGTTCGGTTTGTGTTGGTTCGGCCCAAAAATTCGGTTTGGACCGAATCATGCACAGCCCTAGATCTAGGGTCACGGGGTTCTTGAAGGTCAAAGATGGCATGTAGTTAATCTTCACCATTTATTCAACAAGTTTAAATGTTTCATCGGTCTATTTCACACTACGGTAGCAATTCATCAGTACACAATCTTCTCCTCTAGAGAGAGGCTCTAGAAGAACTTATCGTGGCCTTATCGATCAATTCCCTATGTTTTGCAGATTACATCCAGACGCAGTGTATATCTTTGTGCGGGTAGTTGTAATTGGCCTTATCCATCCATTCACAAACCTAAAATACATTGGAATCAACAATTTCCCCAAAACTAGGGTTATGAAGCAACTCAATCGAAACTAGGACTTCAAAATTAACAAAAATTACTAGGATTGAAAGCAAAGATTAGAGATTTATGGCTACCTCAAAGCAGTGTTGGTAGCGTTTGTACTTGCAAAGCTTCCTAAAGTACCAGAGAAGGTCATTTTTCCCAACCACGTAGCCTCCCCTGATTTTACCGTCCAGCAAGTTCACCATCATGCCTCCGGTGGCTCCGCTTTCGGACAACCGGTGATAAGACCCTATGGCGTTCTTGTAGACCTCCGCTCATTGGCTATAGTGTCCTGCCAAAAGAATCACGGTCCACCGAAATTCATACCTCTTCACTGTAATCAACTGCTCTTCGCCAACAATAATGGAGGAGGGGTGACTGAAATCATCATCTTTGCTATCTGGTTTGGGTAACATTTAATAAAACCGTTTCAAATTTGATTTCGTTTACCAAAAAAAAACCGTTCAAAATTAAAACCCCATATAATTTTTGAACCAACCTTTAATTAGGAAAAAAGAGTGATTTGTCCATTAGAACAATTTAAATATATCAATATGTCCCTAGTATTTTTAAACATACTAATTTGTAGCTTGGAGGTATTTGAATATACCGATTTGTCTTTTTTGCCGTTTAATTTTACCCCCCCCCCCAACAATGCCGTGTCGCCTACAATCTTTCATTTTCAGCCTCTCGGGTTTCGAACTCTCATTCTCAAGCCGCTCCTCCCTCGTCTCTCGTTCTCAGGCCGGTCGTTAACGCCGCTCGCATTCTCCTCTGGCCGCCGCCACTCTAATCTGTCATCTCTCCGCTGCAACTATTCGACGTACAGTTTACAGCTCTGACCGCCACAACTCTAATATTTCCTCTCCCTGCTCCGCTCTCCGGTCTGGACCCCTATTCACAGCTCATAGTCGGTACTTGGTGCTCCATATTACTTTAAGGGTTGTTTTTCCTTCGTACAAAAGATTTGGGGTCAGACATCCGAATAAATTAAGTTTAAGGGTCAACAAAGTAATTAAGCCTTAAAAAAAAAAAAAAAGGCAAGTGGAGCAGTCAAAGACTCAAAGGGGAACCAACTTGTCTGCTTCGAACGGTCAGATTTTCCGATTTCCCCATTTCTCAATTTCCCGTTCCCATCCGCTCCTCTCTCTTTCTCTTTCGAGACCTTCTCAACGATATCTCAGTTTCTCTCCGCGTGCTTTGATTTTTCCCCCAATTTAATTTTGCTATTTGTTGACCTCGCTAAGCAAACCCCTACTAAATCTCCTTCTTATCTCTCGTCTCCCTCCGAATTTCACACCTCGGAGGTTCCTCTACTACCCGTTCATTTGAAATCTCAGGTACCCTAGAGTTTCCTTTTGATTTGCCTGTTTTTCATCCATGCTCTTTGGTTTGTTTGATGCTTCTTGCTGATTGGTGTGAATTTGAACTTGTTCTTCCTTTCTGGCGTGTGAATTTCGGATATTTGCTCGCATTGTTTGTTAATTTCAGATTTGTAGAGCGAAAATACGCATCATAGTTTGTGAGGTTTGGTTGTTGATGCTTGCAAGAAAGGTCTGAGATTGCTTATCTTACATGTGGATATAAGCTTTGTCGAGTAATAATCTTAGCCCTATTATTTTGAGTCTCCTTGAATTTCGCTTGGGTTTCGTAAACGATGATTTTGCAAGGTTTGGTATTCCCATTTCTGTTTCCAAGAGTCGGAATCTGGTATTCTCTTTCCCCTTTTCTGCTGATTCAGAAAGTTTGATCCTCGTACTTTCGAAAAAATAAAGAAGTTTGATTCTTGAGTTTATTCTTTCAATCCCACCTTCCCAAGTAGCAGTTCTTTTTCATGTTTCTGTGGTCTGAATTTAGGATTATATTTTTCAAGTTTGTTTCATTTTGTTTCAAGTTTGACCAAATCATTCTTAATCTGAGCAGTTTTTGTTTACAGGCAATTGCAGATCTATTTTGAGCAGTGAGAACCCTTTATTGGTAGAAGTTAAGGATTATAGGATTTGAAAATGATGGGTTTGAAGAAGTCTCCCTTGCACAGATTGGCTAAGAACAACTCTGTTGATCCTCCAATTTCCAAAGGAAAAAGCTCAAACCCATTCGACTCCGACGACGAGTATGATGATAAGCAAACCCGTTTGTCCTCAAAGAGGACCTCTTCTGAACCCCTACCGAAGGTTCAAAGCTCTCAAACCAACCCGTTTGACGATTCTAATACTCCTAGGGACGAAGGGAGGCCATTAGTTGCCTCTAACTACTCATATGGGTATACACAACGAAACAAGTACAAGAATGACTTCCATGACTCGGGTGGACTGGAGAATCAAAGCGTGCAAGAATTGGAGAACTATGCTGTGTACAAGTCTGAGGAGACAACAAAAACAGTGAATAGCTGTTTGAAGTTAGCAGAGGACATTCGAGAGGGCGCAACTAACACATTAGTTACACTTCATCAGCAGGGCGAGCAGATCACTAGAACTCATATGGCAGCCGCTGAGATAGATCATGATCTGAGTCGGGTATCTCTCCTTCTGTTCACAACTGCCCTGAATATTGCTCTTAGATTAACACTTTAATGAAACATCTTAAAACATATGCATGACAGTATGACACCATACGCTTATGAAATTTACATTTGCACAGTACTGGTATCGAATTTGTTTAAAGGCTGAAGTTTGTCTTTTGAAGTATTCATTAGGTGATCTAGTTCATACTAGATACTGTTTCAATTAGTTGCTTCACCTCTCATTCTCCATTTCCACGTATATGTGTGACATTATTATTATGATTCTGAAGCTGTTAAAAATCATATGCTTCTAAGGTAAATGGGTTTATGAAACGACTGAGTGACACCGTCAGTGTCAAAATCTTTTCGAGGAAATTATCAACAGTTCTGTGCCCGTGGAAGCAACATAAAATGAATGGAACCTCCAATGACATTTCATCAAGAGGAGGTTTAGATGATAAAATATGGATTTATTGATTCATTGTTATTCATTTATTCAGTAGATGTTAACACGTTCCAGCAACTTCCAATACAAAATAAAAAACACATATTGTTAAGAGCCGTATATGAGCCTTTTATCATTTAGTTTTCTGTCAAAGTGATAACCAACAACAAACCTATAGTGTTTAGAAGAGAAGTTTTCATTTTTCCTTTTTCTCCCCTTCCCCATCATGATCTTCCTGTCACAGCTATGGTAATATAGAATTCTTAAAGTCCTGATATTTTTTCAGGGTGAAAAGCTTTTGGGAAGTCTTGGGGGAATGTTTTCCAGGACATGGAAACCGACAAAGACACGCCCTATTGCTGGTCCTACTATCATGAGAGGTACATCTCATTTTTGTATTACTTTGCATTGTAGAGCCTTTTGGGCTGTACTTGAGTGCTGATGATTCCTATTCTGCACAGATGACCCAGTTAGAAGAAAGGGTAATCATCTGCTGCAGAAGGAGAAGTTGGGGTTGTCATCTGCACCCACTGGGCGACCAAATTCACGGACTCCACCCCCTGAACCCACAGACGTATTTCAAAAAGTCGAGGTTTGCACTTTCAACCAATAGATTACCATACAACTTAAACTTCATTATATCCTACAAAGGAACATCAATAGAATGCATATTCATTCTTCTTTTTTTTAAAAAAAAAATCTCTATCCATCTCTCTGGAGGGGAACAGTTTAACTCCTCATTGAGAATGTCTAATCCTTGATTAATTTTTCACGTGGCTTGTCAAGCAGTATGAAAAAGCAAAACAAGACGATGCACTTTCTGATCTGAGTGATCTATTAGGGGAGCTAAAGGAGATGGCTGTTGACATGGGGTCAGAGTTAGACAGGTTGGTCTTGCTAACAAATCCCACATGAACTCATGGAATTTCTTTCTTTTAAACTCACTGTTTATAAACCTCTCAACATTCTCATATTCAATCTTAATCAAATCACTCCCACTCATGGGTCTTTCGTCAAAATAGTGTGAAGTAAAATCAATGAAAATAATGTTTTTTCTCGAAACTAAACAACTCTCTGTTAATGAAAGTTAGTAAGTGGCAATGCTGCCCTCTTTTGTTCACAGAGGATAACATTGTCACTTATTTAATGTGTTTTTATTGGAAGGTATTTCACCATAAATTTGTTAACAGGTTTGGTTTTGACTTTTGATTAATATTTTGGAAATAGTGGTGGTTCAACAAACCCTATTTTAGATGTGATCTATGAAATATTCCCTGTTTAGAATCTACTTCTCGAAATTGGATTCACTTGTGGGATTCATCTTCAATATAATAGGATTGACATTGCTACTACTTTTTCAGGCAAGGGAAAGCATTGGACCCTCTTAACGATGATGTGGATGAGCTTGGTTTCAGAGTGCAAAATGCTAACAGAAGAGGAAGGCGACTTCTCAAAAAATGACGGAATTCTAATTTTCGTGGATGCTATCGGCTGAACCTGCAGATTCTAGTTGTGAAATAATTGGCCATTCTGGATTTCTGGGTCATCGTCCTTGTTTGTGTAATTCATTCAACTCCTGTTCAGATCCCGCCTTCCCCTCTGACCTGAAAAAAGAAAAAGAAAAAAGACCCCATACATGTATAGCTTGTATGGTACATTGCAGATTTGATGGTTTTGTTTTCTTCGGTGTATGTCACGGTGTTGTCTTCATGTTATTTCCATGGTTTCGGCATGCGGAGAATTTGCTGAAAATATATAGCAAGGGGTGCAGGCTTGGGATTTGAACTTGTACTGAATTGTGGAATTTAACCTTTGTTAGCTGTTTGAACGTTTTTTTTTAAAACAATGTGTACTAAAAAACCATCTACTCCGTTAGCACTTGGGCCACGATTCATTGGCTTCCCATTCAAAGCTCTAGAAGCTCGTCCTCAAGGACAATGTTGGATGTTGAATCAATCTCGTCCTCTCTCTATCTCAAACACCTCTTGAATTGATCTCGCACAGGTCCTGCATAACCCCATTCATGCCAGCAAGCGTTGGTGGCATGGCCTGTCACAGTGCAATTGTTAGCATCAGGAGGGAGAGAAGATCGGTGACAAACAACTTTAGGCACAGACCTAGGCACAAACCTCTTGGGCCGACCCCTAGTCTAAGGGTCGGCCCTTCTTATGAGCTAATACATCAAAACTAGAAAAATGTCTTTGTCCTTACCAAACAAATATAAAAAAAAAAGAAAAAGAAGAAGAAGAAGAAGAATGCCTTTGTATATTCATCTTTCTTTTTTGGAGTTGCTTATAGAGTTATAATGTGTTCATGGGTGATGAGACACGCATTAGAAAATCTCTTAAACAAAAAAAAACCTTTGAAGAAACATGTAGATGTAGAAACACAAGGGATTCATTTACATGCGGTTTTGCTATTGGGACGGTTTGTTATCGCCAAATGCACGGTGCTCGTCCTGATCTCCGGATTCGGCATCTCGGTTGCCGACACTGGAAGCTGAAGCCGGCAAAATGGTTGCCAACACCGGAAGCTCGAGTCGGCAATAAAATATCCAATTTTAGAAATCGAAATCTCATATAAATAGGTGGTAGTAGCAACGCTGAAATCACACTTCTTCAACCCTTTATAACCACCATCCCTCGAAAACTCCTATAATACACAATATCGTACTATTACGAAAAGTAAACGGTGATAGTATTATGTCCTCATCCGAAGACGGGGATGAAGTTGAGCTACCATTCGACATTTACAGTTATAGTGATCCGGAAGAGCTGGCGACGAATCTCGAAGTAAGTTGTTCATACAACATTATAGTTTTCAGCAATATCTAATGTAGCTTGTTGGATTTTTTTTAAGAACACTTGTTTGTTGGAATGATTGTGGTAGAATGTGTACCTAGGGTGGGGTTTTCTATTGCTAAAGGAGTGGGGGCCCAGATTGTCTCTCGGCTCCCCACTAATTCTTTGTAAACTCCTATTCTTATTATAATAAAAAATAATAATAATAATAATAATAATAATAATAATAATAATAATATATTGGCCAAAAAAAAATATGCATGAACCATTTGCTTAGGACGAAAGTTATATTATGGGAACCATTTGCTTAGGACGAAAGTTATATTTATGCAGGAACAAAACCAACGTACCTTTGGATTTGGGTACGGATTACACGTCGATGTTTGAACTTGATGGGTTTTGGGCTGATGAAGTGAACATGAAGGCAAGGGCTCGATATATAGGAAAGATAAAGAACATGGTTTTTGTTATCAATCGGTCATGGAAGAACAAAATGACTGGATTTGGAACTTTTCGTTTAGTGTGCGATAAATACGGAGGCCCTCGGGAGATTCGAGACGTAGACTCGGATTTTCCTCCTGCATCGGGTAGGCGAGGAAAATCGACAAAGCTCGGATGTGAGTTTGAGCTGGAGGGCTGTCAAAATGATGTGGATAACTGGACCATCAGAGTCGAATGTGGTGTCCATAACCACAAACTATCGGATAAGATGCTTGGACATCCCTATGCTAGTCGATTAACACCTGCTCAACATCAGAAGGTATGCCGTGACACCGTGATTGGGATTAGACCTCGAGATGTCCTAGGCGGTTTGAAGTACGATGATCCAGATTGCATGACCAACATTCGTCAAGTGTACAGTGCTCAAGCGAAGCTTAAGAGAAGTGCTGCAGAGGGACGAATGGACATACCGCAAGCGTTGCACCAACTTGACCAAAAGGGATACTATATCGTCACTAGAAAGTCCACCGAGGCTGGAGGAAACGAGGTTAACGATATAATTTTGGCGCATCTGGACTCCCGCCATTTTCCGATGTTGTTTCCATACGTTATCGTGATGGTCACGACCTACAAGACGAAGGAGTAAGAGTTACCACTTGAAATACATAATTATGCATATGTCATAAGAGATCTTTCCAATTTGGTCTCGATGTCAACACAAAAGTTGTAGATCTCGAAGAGAGCTTTCCAACGCATGGTTGTAATAGTCAATCGAACCACCGAGGCCTCCAGAAAGTGCGAAACGAGTTCAGCTTGTCTGGCGACAATTTTTGCTGACTTGTTCTTCACTTAGGCTCTCGAAATTCGACTTCACTCCCGTGCTCTTCACTTTTCTTCCTCAACTTGAATCTTCCTTCATCCAAGAGTCTCCTCATTCCTCGTCGGATCCACATTTACCTGAAATTAACCATAAACACGTGTAGATTCTGACTTTTCCAACACCACAAGTAAACATGTAATTGTAACTAAAATATGCAATATTCACAACTAAACTATGTTAAATATAATCTATTATGCAATACTAATTATGCTCTATCACTAGGCTCATCGATTGCACCATTGGTATTGTTTCGGCTTGGTTTGCCTTGTGTTTGTCAATCTCGCGAAGCTTGGTGATCCCTGGTATCCACGAGCCCCTTTCTTGTGCCTCCAAGTTGGCCGCTTGGTTGTGTAGGGTTGTAGATCTGGTTATATGGTCATTGGTGTTGGATCTTGCCTTTCGAGCAAAGGGTCTTCATTTTGTTCCATATAGATCGCTTCACCCAATCTATCGTATCTTTCAATTCATCAATTTCGAGTTCTTTAGTCCTTTTACAGTCGTGTCTTGTCCTCTTTGTTGAGTCGATATCCAGTCTTGTTTGAGTTTTGTTCTTGAATTGGAGTCTTGATTGTCGAAGATCGGGTCATCCTACGACTTACCCCGTATCAAATTTCCTATTAATCAAAGCATAAAATGGAGAAGTTAAACAACTGCATATAAAAAATGCTTTCAACAGTAAGGGCCAGAAGGTGAGGCTCGTACCTTAGATGCAAGACCGTGGACCAAAATCATTCTAGGATACACCAAGGGAACCGCCAATGGAACAGAAACGGAAAAAACATAATTTACCCACCAGGAACGATCATCAACCCGACCTTCATTTCGCAAGCCAGTGCTCTTGATCAAAGCTGTGAAGAAGCAAATGTGTATCACCAAAGCAAGCTCTCAAATGTATAAAATGACTTATAGTTCTAAGTATATAACGTTTTGAAATTTCAAATATTTAGTTGGAAGCAGAGCCGATCCTAACATTTTAGAGGCCCCGGACAAAAATAAAATAAGGGTCCCTAAGATAAACTTAAAGATGTACATTACTTAATAGGTAAATCACAACTTTATAATATAACAATATCTTCAATAACAGGTTTTGCACTAAGTTTACCAAAATAAAGTGGTTTTACACTAACAACTTCATATTGAAACAATAACAACTTCAGAAATAGGCCCTAAATGAAAACCCCTATCTAATTTCCTTATCTAGAGCAGTAAAGCTTCTGTGAGCAAAGAATTGATGGGACAACTTCTCTCTTTTATCTTTATCCGACCTAAATGCATATACAAGAAATCTGGCTTTTTTTTAATTTCCTTTTCCATTGTTTTAATAGTAATATAGCTTTGGGCAAAATGTTTTTTTCATTACACCTCTTTTGGGCTTAAAAGATTAGACACCTATAGTATACATATATATACATAAAATTGGGTTGGACCCCTTTATATGTTGGGCCCTGGGCGGTCGCCCTTGTTGTCCTAGCACCAGGGTCGAGTCTGGTTGGAAGGTGTATTCCAAATATGTAGCCCTAAACTTTAGGGTAAGAGAATGTTTAATTGGTTAAATAGTGAGAATAAACAAACTCTAGGTGGGGGCGTCACTTTTCCGTATTTATGCTCTCGTCTCACCGACAGCGAGACGTCGTGGAAGTGTTTTACTTCCATGTGTTCTCGCTATTCGCAACTCACCCTAGAATTTTCTTCAACTTTCCCCGCGTGTTGGGTTTTATCGTTGTTATGCTCAATTAGAATTCGGAACTTTGTATTGCGTTTTCATTTTAGCATTCGGAACTTTGTATTGCGTTTTCATTTTCCTTTATCTACCTGTACCATGTCGGTTAGTCCATCTGTCGATTATTTCGGCCTCTCGATTTACGTGATAAGGTGTTGTCAAGTATTTCGAATTCTTACCTTGTTAAAAAAAAGTGAGATTTTTTTATGACGATGAAACTCACCTTAATTTGGTAGCAAACTCGGATACGTGAGTACGTGACCCTGCCCGAGCCACGTACCACCGGCTCCACCCATTAGTCAAAACGTGAGATTTCGTTTGTCAAAGTCTATCGACAAGATAAGTGTCGTCTATTGGCAAGACAAAATTTATGTTATTACACCCCTAAGTCCTTTTCATTTTTTACAACGCTAAGTGAACCCTAATTTGTCGTCACTAAATATTGATCCCTCATTCAAACATTTCCATAAACTCCTAAAACACTGGCACACCCTAATCAAGCTGCACAACATGTTTGGCGATGAAGTCTACAACACCATACGTCAACTTGTACTTTATCATCACCGACATGGCCCCAATCCTTCAATTTGAGCTCGATTCCTCGTCTCCATAAATCACAATGAAGGTTGTGGAGATTAAAACATCCAACCCTCACCCTCAGTACCATTGTTGCTCAAGCAATTCCTCATAGAATCATAGGATGAAAACCCACATTCAGATTGATTCACTGACATAAATGGAAATCATTTCTTAACTGATTTATGCAGGGTCGTACCAACGTTTTGGGAGTCTTGTTCTAAAAATAAGAAAGGCTAAAAACCAAAAAATTCAACTAATTCAAATAGCGATAAATAATAGAAAAAAACAAGTTTTCATTATATAATTCCAAAATAATTGTAACGTTACTTTATATGTAATCGTTACAATTATTTTGGAATTATTTTAGAAAGGAAGAGACTGAGAGAGAGATGGAACGAACCCTGGAGGGAATGAAAACCTTTTCAATTTCAATAGCAAGACACGTGGAAATGGTGAAAGATTGAAGATAGAGGGAGGCTGAGAAGCCGAGCAAAGAGAGATACCATGGATTGCTGATTTGCCGGAACTTATAATCGGAAATCTCATCCCCCCATTACAATTTTGCACACCTACAATTAATGAAGTTTGGGAATTGAGAAATTAAAAGCAAAACCATGCTTCCATTGATGATGGAGAAGAGGAGGAAGATGAATCGGTTCTGGTTAGGGTGTTAGGCGTTAATGGACTATGGAATAAGACATCACTTTTTTTCTTTCTATTTATTTTACTTTTTTTTTTCATTTCCTTAAAAAAATGGGTCAACTGATCACGGGCTTTATTTTGGGCTTAAGATAGAGAGTAAATGAGCATTTTATTACATAATATTATAATACCTAACCACACATACTGGGCCCCAAATTTTTGGGGGCCCTGATTCAAGCACGGACCTGAATTTATGAAAGATAATAGATCGATAATAAGGGTTTATGATAGTATAGTATATGCTTGCAGGTTGAATTATTTAAGCGTAGCAAAGCAAGCTTTACCCCTGAGGTAAAGCTTAATTCACGGGGTGTACAACTATTTGACATATTTCATGTGGTACCCCTCAGTTTATATTTTTTTTTTGCCTCGTACCCTTCACGGTAAATATTTAACACTCCGTTAGTTTTTTTTTATAAAGAAAATCATTTTTTAATCAAATTGAAAAAAAAAACAGAGGCAAGCATAACCGAACAAACCCAATCTACTTGATAAACCCTAAGCTAAGCGATGAATAAAACCGATAATCGATCAATTTTCACAATTCAAATTTCACAAATCCAATGCAAATCAGTAATGATTACAAGAGTTGAGTAGGTGTATCAAGATCCGAGAGGGGGCACCAATGGCCTCTTGTCCTAGTGGTAAGAGTGAGGTGCTTCCTTATGCCTCATTACCATGAGGTCAAGAGTTTAAATCCCACTAGGAGCAATTTGTGCTATAGTGGGTACTCATACCTTGGTTTACCTTGGCATGGGTTAGCCTGTCTTGCGGCTTGCCACTTGGCTTACCCGGCTCGAGTGCTTTGCAGGCTAGTGCTCGGCCCGTGGAGGATTAGTCGATAACCTCGGAACCTCCACGTCATTAAAAAAAAAAAAAAAAAAGGGAGATCTGAGAGGGGGCATAACAAGAGCAAAAGAGGACGCCCCTTTTTTCCTCTTTTTCAATTTGAGCAAAACAGGACTCCCCTGCAAGTTTGTTCACAATTGATGATGGAAATGGAAGATGAATTAATGCAAGAAGAGCCTGCATCAACGAGTCTCCATCTTTGTCATCAGCATGGCCTCCGCCATCACCTCGTCTTCGCACCAGCAGCAACATTGAGTGGGTGTGGAGTTCAACCTCATTCTTCGGCTTATTTGCAGAGCCGGTCCTACCGTTACATAGGCTCGGGGCAAATAAAATTTTTGGGCCCTCATAATTTAAAATTGAATTAATTATATAAAAAAAAAAGCTACATTCTAGCAAACAAAAATATATTTCAATCACTAAAAATCTATTTATTTTCTACAATAGAATATTAACTTTCATCCATTAACAAAAATATGTCATTTACGAGTCACACATGCACAAATATGTTATAATTTATATGTAGTTAATAAGAAAAGGGGTAAGGAAATAAAAATTAAAAATGAAATATATCTTAACAATAATGGGTTTAATTTTGAAATAATTTTGAAATAATTTTATTAAATGTTACTCCCTCCGTTAATTAAAACTTGACGTTTTACTATTTACGCACGCTTTTTGAGGTGTTAAAAACTATATAAAATATTAACTTTTTTAATATATTTTTTTAATAAGTTTATACTTGTTACTATTAAGTATGAATTTATGAAAACAAATTTTAAAAAAAGTTAATATTTCATATAGTTTTTATCATTCTAAAAAAGCGTGCATGAATAGTAAACGACAAGTTTTAATTAACAGAGGGAGTATAAATTATATGAACCCAACCCGAGTGTCTTGTTTCTCTACATTTGAAAATGGATGACGGTTGAGTTGCTCTTAATTTTTTACTGCTCTTTGTCCATTGTTTGTTACTTAAGATTAAGACTTAGTATAGTAATGCTTTTTTAAAAAAAATTAGAAGGAGGACTACAACCCTTTAGTTATTATTAAGGGAGATTGGGTTCAAATGCCCCATCTCTAAGTTTATAAGACTACAAATGAAATCAGATAAATTAGAGTATTCAACAAAAGTAGTTGAGTTCGACAAAGCTGTCGTAGCCCTTTAGTGTAATGTTAATATACTACTACTAATTAAATTATGGGCCTATTTTGATTTTTTTTAAAAGAAGAAAAAGTTATGGGCCTAAAAAAATGTTCGGCTTATTCACTAGAAGGGAAATGGACTAAAGGGATATTTGAGCTTAAAAATGATGGGTTAAATATAATATAGGGAAATTTACAGAAAACCACCCCTTAAATATTGGTCTTTTCATTTAACCACCCCTTAAATTTGAAATTACAGTAAACCACCCCTTAAATGCTTTCCATTAACAAATCACCACCCATCACCAATTTATATTATGTTTTCGTTTAATAAATTATATTTTAAACATTTTTCAACTTAAAATATGCTTTTAATTATTTTAATTGCGAGTAATAACCTATTTTTTAAAGGTTATTTATAATTTTTCTCCTAATATTAATTATTGAAATACAATTTTTAAAATACAAATAAATAGTTTTAATATTATTTTTAACTATATAAATGGAAATTATTATTTATAATTATATTATACTTAAAAAATAATTTAAATAATGTTTACAAAATTATTTTAAGACATAAACTGGAAGATATTTCTAAGTTATATTTCTAATTTTTTTTTTAAAATGATATCTATAACTATGCAACCCCTTCAATTCAAAAAATTGATCAAATAAACAAAAATTTCTTTTAGAATAAACTTCAATCTGAGAATTATCATCCTTTAATCAGTTGGGAACATCTGTGTACTCCTAAAAAGGATGGGGGGTTAGGTTTTAAATCAGCCGAGCAAATTAATATTGGTATGCAAATGAAGTTACTTTGGAGAATTATGACTAATCCTGATAATATTTGGTCAAAGGTAATCACGGATAAATATCTGTCGAAAGAATCATTAATGGAAAGAGGAAGGCTCAAAACTTCTTGGCAATTTGGTCGACTTCTTAACATCAGAGATCTTTTTTCTAAAGGATTGCTATGGCTAGTTGGTAATGGGAAAACTATTAACGTTTGGTCTGACATTTGGGTAAATGCACAATATCTTGAGTGTTTTAGGAATGACCGTGACCCTAATTTGAAAGTATGTGATTTAATTACAACTAGGAATTCTTGGGATATTGATAAATTAAACACTTTATTTCCCTCTCATATTGTTCATATGATTACAAATATCCATATCCCAATAACTGATATTCCTGACAAGTTAATTTGGATTTATAATAATAACGGGGATTTTTCTGTTAAATCCACATCTTCTCTCTTTAATACAAGGAATACAACAAAAGTTTCAGCAGACTGGATTTGGAAACTTAATATGGCTCCGAATATTAAAAATTTTATTTGGAAAATTATTTTAGATATCTTACCTACTACTGTTCGGCTAAATAGATATATAAATAGAGTTCCTTCTACTTGTTCTCTTTGTAATTCTGATATAGAAGATACAAATCATTTATTGTTTAATTGTCAGATTACCAGATCCCTCATTCAAAATTTGGGTGTTAAATTGGGAAAATGTTATGTTATACCAAATTTAACAAGTGATATCTCAGAAAATATTTTAAATACTAAGGCTCTTAATATAGATTTTACAGACCTGTGCCATTTATGGCATTCAATTTGGGAGCTGCGAAATAGAATTATTTTTCGCAACAGCTCTGACAAGGGTATTATCAGTGTGTTAACTTATACTATTGATAAGATTTCTTGCTGGAGTAAACAACAAGTGAAAACCAAATTACCAAAACGTATTAGACCCCCTGATAAAATGATTTGGAAATGTCCCCCAAAAAATATAGTTAAGATTAATGTAGATGCTTCGGTCAAGATTGGTAGTCATCCTCAGATTGGGTGCATTCTTAGGAATAATTATGGTCAAGTTATTCGGATTCATAAATGCAATGTTAAGATGAGCTCTGTCATCCTAGCAGAGGCGTTTGCAGTATATGTAGGTATAAAACTGGCGGTAGAGCTTGGGATACGGAAAGCCATAGTTGAAAGTGACTGCTCAATCGTTATCAATGCCATTAATCAAGGGAACAACATACCATGGGAGGTGGTGCAAATAGTTCAAGAAATTCGTTCATTTAGCGAAGGTTTTGAGACCATCACATTCCAGCATTGCTATAGAGAGGCGAACTCTGCAGCCGATTTTCTAGCAAAATCTCAACTGAGTTGTAATGTTATTTTGAGTTCTTGTTGTGAGTTCCAGAACATCATCATGTTAGATGATCATGGATGTCGGTAGCACATCCAACTTTTTGCCTACTGTAAAAAAAAAAAATTCAAATTTTAAATATATTTATACATAAATTTTGACTTTAAAAATATTAAAATATAATATATCTAAGGATGGCATAACAAAAATAGACCAAGGGTGGTGATTTGTTAATGGAAAGCATTTAAAGGGTGGTTTACTGTAATTTCAAATTTAATGGGTGGTTAAGTGAAAAGAACAACATTTAAGGGGTGGTTTTCTGTAAATTTCTATAATATATATACCCAGATTTTTTTTAATTATTGGGCCCTAAATTTATCTGGGCTCTGGGCCATCGCCCAGCCTACCCTTGCCTCTGGACTGGGCCTGCTTATTTGAGTCGGAGCATGAAGAGCAAGACGGGATGGGGAGGAGTCGACATAGAAGAAGCGTTTAGCGGCAACCTCAAATCCGGTGTCGAGAGGTCCAGTCAGCGAGAGGATGAAGTGAACAAAGGCGACGTTTTTCCTTTTCTAAGTCTGGTGGCGAGGAGATCGAGGGGTCAAGATTTGAGAGAGACGTAGTGTGGGTATGAAGAGCCATGGTTGATGTTTGGCTTTTGGATTTGGAAGATGAAGATGGGTGTGTGGCGCTCACGGGTTAGAGATAGCGTAAGCCCTGGTGAGAGAGAGGGAGGGGATGAAAGAAGTCATGGAATGAAAGGGCTTCATAGTTCTTTAGATCTGGCCAGAGATATCAATGAAAGAGGGGATTGGGTTTCCAAACATGAAAGGATGAGATGCTAAGCAGCCGAAGGGGCAAAAGGTTTATTTTTAAGAAACTAACGGAACCTCCGTTAAATCTAACCGAAAAGGGTATGAAGCGAACAAAAGCATAAACTAAGGGGTATCAGATGAAATATGTTAAATAGATGTTTACCCCATGAATTAAGCCTTACCTCAGGGGTACCTCGTGAAATTTCCGTTTATAAAATTAAAAAGGATTATCTGTAATTTTACAAAAAATTGTCTTCCTAATAGAAAATAAGCTATCTTGCTACTAGACTTATCCGTAACTCATCTAAAAGAATTTTTTTTTCAGAATATAGAAAATAATTACAAAATTGTTCACCGTTTGAAACATTTTGTCAAAATGTTCAAAGGTGTCAGGTCGAGCAGAAAAGCGCGGTTTAAATCCGCGCTTTTCTTTGAATCTCTGACAGATCAAAGAGCAAATCAAAAAAATAAATATAATAAGGTGAACCGCGGTTTCAAACCGCGGTTCTACCTTTTTTTATTTTTTTTTAAACGAAAATACATAAACCGCGTGCTCAAACCGCGGTTTATGTGGTGGTTGTTGGTCAAACCTGGGCATTTAATGAGCCGCGGTTTGAGGCAGCGGTTTTCCCCAAGTAAACCGGGGTTTGGGCCAGCGGTTTTTGTGTGGATAGAAATTAAAACCAAACCCTACCCTTCTTTCCCCCATTTCATCTCTTCACCGTTTTCAACCTAAGGTTTTGAGCGAAACCGGGATTTCAGCCGCTCGTTGCTCCCTCTCGGCGTTGAGCTCCAGCCGGACTTCCATCCCACCCTAATACCTCCTATTTATCTCCATCCCATCCTCTTACTTGCTTCATAACCTTTCCGACTCAGATCTCATCTAAATCCGGGCTACCATCACCGATTGAGGTTAGTGCCCTGTTCTTCGGATATGTATGCAATTCTTTGTAGCTTTTAATACTAATTTGGCTCTAATAATGCAAATATAGGATATTATGCAGTAGTATAGGGCATGTGAAGGTAGAATAATTAGTGTATGATTAGATAATAGTAGCATATAGAATAAAAGATTATGATATATAAATATTCAATAAAGAATAGGCATACAAATGATTATTTTTATAATTATTTAATTTTTAATGGAATAATATTATATAGTATGAATGAAACATGTGTGAATGTTATTTTATACTCCTTCCGTTAATTAAAACTTGACGTTTTACTATTCACGCACGCATTTTTAGGTGTTAAAAACTATATAAAATATTAACTTTTTTAATAATTTTTTTAAATAATATCATACTTATTACTATTAAGTATGAATTCATAAAAATAAATTTTTAAAAAAGTTAATATTTTATATAGTTTTTGTCGTTATAAAAAAGCGTGCATGAATAGTAAACGACAAGTTTTAATTAACAGAGGGAGTATATTACAAAATTCTTCACCGTTTAATATTATTCGCTAGTTAGCTAGATAGTGTTAGAACAATGAATATATCAATTGATAGAAGAACTGTTCAATCTTAATAAGACTGTAATTTTATGTGTTTGGAATAGGCAAATGAAAATGCAGTTGAATCCCGGGCCATTAGTGAGTGACGTGCTTCATCGACAGAATCTGCATAGGTCGACTGACGTGTGGAACCGAGTTGAATATGTAAGGATTTATTGTTAATGGAATTTAAGTATTGGTTGACACAATATTATCGAACTATAACATGCATACTCTATATATGTGTAGACTGATGGGGTGATCCAGCATAGGATGCACTTACGAAAGTTTGGCAGAGGGTTGATCGCACACCCGAGAGTCATTACATAAAGGCGGCGGGATTTTACGGTATCTATTGGTTAGGATTTACGTTTGAGATTGATCATGAACTTGTGACCGCTTTAGTGGAGAAGTGGAGGCCCGAGACACACACATTCCACTTGACTGTTGGGGAGGCATCAATCACACTACAAGATGTGTCAATTCTGCTTGGGCTTCGAGTGGACGGTCTTGCAGTGACTGGAACTGCATGTCACAGTTGGGATGTTGTCGCTCAGACATTGCTCGGGGTCACTCCACCGGCAAATTGTATTCGTGGATCATCAGTGAAACTGTCATGGTTACGCGAGCTACTTGTCCCTTTACCAGACGATGCTGATGAAGCCATAGTTCAGTGTCAAGCTAGGGCGTACATCATGTTGCTAATGGCTAGTGTCACATTTGCTGATACTAGTGGCGGACAAGTGCAGTTAATCTACCTTCCACTGTTGGCAGATTTGGAGGCAGCTGGCCAATACAGTTGGGGAAGTGCTACGCTTGCTTTCTTATATCACCAGCTCTGTAGAGCGACGAACCGGGAGAAGGCGGAGGTTGTGGGACCCATCATATTATTGCAGGTAACTGACTGTCAATAGTTGATTCAATTTATTCATACGATTCGAAGCTAAATGGCTAATTCAAATTAGTAAATTATTTATACGAATGAAAGTTAAATAGGTGATTCACTTTTTGTATACAACACTCTCTTTCATTATGTAGTTATGGGCTTGGGAGCGCATCTCAATAGGACGACCAAAATGTATTTACGTGAACACCGGGGGCGATGTAAATGAACTTCGAAGGGCGAAGAGACAAGAGTCTCGAAAGAAGAAAGGTCAAGGCTCTCAACCTCCCCCATTTGGCGTGCACTTTGTAGATGGAGAAGATTCTCTTGCAATGAGATGGCTATAGTGTTCGTATTCATATGGAACGACACCTAAGTCTCTGAAGTATTATCGAGATGCATTGGACCGACAACGCGGGGATCAGGTTAGACATGCAATCTTGCTTAACATAATAATTGTAGTAAATCTTTATGGAGGCACCCCTCCACCTCGTCAACGAGCAATGTGTAATTTGGATACCGTAGGTGAGGATGAGGATAACCAGTAGGTCTATGTTGGTTGTGATGTGTGTTATCCATGAAACAAGTTCGCTCTTATGTTTATGCGCATCCGGACATAACTAAGTTTATGCGTTTCCATATATATGTTATCTATTTTCATAGTCAGTCGAAGTACCATAACACTACAAGTACCATAACATTACCATAACACTACAAGTACCATAACATTACCATAACACTACAAGTACCATAACACTACAAGTACGATCACATAACCATAACACTACAAGTACCATAACATTACAAGCACCAAGCTGACCGAATAAGAAACATCATGATAAGGGCTTCATGAGCCTGAAGGACCAGCACGACCTGGGCATGCCCTTCTGTTGTGCCCCCAGTGCTTGCATAGGCCACAACGCACTGTGCCAGAGACTCTTTCATCCATCTCATTCCTAATGCGACGTGATCTTGTACGCCCCACATCTCGTAAACGTGTAGGATCGGCGACTAACTTATGACCTCCAACTTCTGGCCAGTTAAAGGGCTCGCCAACTGGTTGAAAAGACATTTGGTAACTGAGCAAATGCGCTTGTGATGTGAAGAACTGGTCAACAAATGGCAGAAATGATAGACTCTGATCTCTGCAGACAGCCATGACGTGAGCACATGGCAACTTCAACAACTTCCAGCTAGCACATGTGCACGTCATATTTCTCAAATTGACTGTATATGCCCTTCCACTCCGACGGCCTTGAGATCCTACTGGGTTCATGATGACCTCGAATATGCCATTCTGGAAGTCAAATGAGACAACATGTGCCCTCATCGCAGTTGTTATGGTCGCTGCGATCTTCTCATCAACCTTTTCTGTTAAAGGCAAACCTTGGGCAATACGAGCTGTAGCCACGACACGTCTCATCACGAAGTAGCTTTTGCTTGACAAGCGATGTGATCGGAAGACATCTACCGCCCTTAAGCACCCCATTGAAAGCCTCTGATAAGTTGGTTGTCATGACACCGTATCTCACACCCCCATCATGTGCCAATGCCCACATGGGTGGCTCAATTGCGGCTAAGTACTCCCATGCGTCACTGTTCATCTGCTGGATTGCACGACACCCCTTCTCAAACCCACGAGCTTCGTGTTGATATGCAGTCCATCCCACCATGTCCTTAACATTTTTGTCATGGAATGCAACATTCATATTTGATTTCAGATGTCGGATGCATATCCTGTGATGAGCGTTGGGCTCTCTCCACCTATCCAACTCTGCCATTGTTTTCATAATGCCTGCATGTCTGTCTGAAATCACACATAAACCCGCCCTTTGTGTCACGCGTCGTCCAATACAATCCATGAACCAAGCCCAACTATCACCATTTTCGCTCTCCACAATAGCAAAAGTTAAGGGAAATATCTGATTGTTAGCATCAGCACCCACTGCCATCAGCACTATATGCTTGTACTTTCCATATAGGTGGGTGCCATCAATACTAATCAAAGGACGACAATACTCAAACCCAGCAATGCTCGGGGCAAAAGCCCAGAACAAGCGCCCAAGAAACTTTTCATTTGGATTTGGAGTGTCAATATTGCTCCATTCAACTACTGTCCCTGGGTTTGAGGCTTGTAGGGCTGCCATGAACCTAGGCAACTCGGTGCAAGACTCCTCCCAATCACCATAAATCTCAGCAATTGCCTTCTGCTTTGCCTTCCAAGCCTTTGTGTATGAGACACATACATTATACCTTTTTTGGAGATGCTCAATGATGAAACTTGGCTTTATGTCTGGATCTTTGCGGATAAACCCCAGAATCTTCCCCCTAATGAAGTTTGAAGTGATATTGCGATTATCCAACTGCATCAGTTCTCCAACACAGTTTTGTGCATGGGGACCAGCGTAACTTACAACTCTCCACATTCCAGGAGTTCGGTCTACTCGACGAGCTGACAAGCGCCATGTACATCCGCAACTATCCTTCCTATCGCATACAACAGTATACTAATCTGGAGTAGCCTTCATTGTCCGATATTGTTTCCTCAGCTGCACAGACTACTCCGTCAGGTTAAATTTCAATTCCTCCAAAGAATCAAAGAGTTGATCACGAAAAAATCTCCTTCTTTCCACATCTTGCGTATATGTGTTCAACGCTTGCCAAGAGGTAATTATCGTAGGGTCAGGCTGTTCGACAATATTCCAATTTGGATTTGTGGCCTCAGCTATAATTGCTGCCTCCCTAGCTTCATCATCATCTTCCTCAGATTGATCCAAGTCATCTTCATGATCGACCCCAAGTGAATCGACATGAATATCATCTACCTCCTCCTCATGAGATGAATTGTAGTGATCATTCATCCTGTGCGTACTACCAACCACAAGAAGTTAGTTTTCATCATTTTCTTTACCACATCTAATATAATACTAAAACAAATGTTGATGATGCCACTTGGCGACTTTTGCTTATAAATAGGCTTACGTGGCAATTTCTAATGAATCATGGTCCCACCTTTATAATTAAATTAATTTTTACTAATTAAATTATTTAATTAATTATCCAAAATATTTATTTGAAATTGAAAAGTTGTTATTATCCTTCCGAAATACAAATTTGTATAAACATTTATCATCTTTTATTTACATAAGAAAACTACTCCAAGACTCCTTGAATTGGTAAATAAAGAGCGGCCATTCCGGAGTTCGAACCGGGGACCTATGACCATTATTCACAAGTCCTTTCCGGTGAGCCATTCCGGAATGGTTACTCCAAGACTCCTAACAACAAAATTCGAACGTACATAAACGAACTAGAGGATTATATATAATACGTAATTAGTCAACTTCATATTAATCTACCAATCATATTACGAAACAAAACTCCCAAATATCTATGTGTATAAAGTAACAAATTGCAATTAAAGTTATTTTGTTTTATTTTAAAACAAGAAGTTACAAATTATGAGGAAATTCTCCCTTTTCATTACAAAGGAAATTCAATTTTTTTACAACCAAAAGTTTATATCAATAAAAAAAACTTTTCAATAAAAATGAGCTGTTATTTATTCAATATGTATTAACCAAAAATAACATTAGATAATAAACAAATTTTTTTTTTATTATATTATCTAAACTAAAATACTAAATCTGTTATCTTTCCTTAATTTTCTTATTTAGTTTTTTTTAAATAACGAATTATTTAATTAATTAATCTAATAGGTAATTTAATTAATAGTTACTTGATATGTTTTCTTAGCCTTATCCGGATTTCAACTAGAGGGTAAGGCCAAATCTTAATCTTCATTTTAATTAATTAACAACATCGATCAACATAGCTATCAACTAACTCTTTTTTTAGTGTTTAATTTTATTTCCAAATTTCTATGATTTAGCTTAATATCACGTCTCCATGGAAAGTTTGTTATAATTAACAACCGATAAGATTTTGTAAATCAATTTTCATAAACTTTAATGATCTTTAAAAATTATCTCTTTTTTTTATTAACTATAAAGGGTTATTAATCATATTTTAAAATTTGAAATTAAATTATTCTTATTTTCTAGATAATCATCCTTTTAAAATATTCATCAAATCCATATTTTTATTGAAAAAACAAAAACAAAATCTAAAATTGAAATTGAAATTTCAGTCTCAATCTTTATCTTCATCAATAATTAATCTAAGACTTCATTCTTATCTTTTTGTTGAAAAATAATAATAAATGAAAGTTTTTGCATAAATTGTTCAACGAATAGGCCAAGCTATCAATCTTGCATAGGAAGATACTATCTCCTTAATTATATATAAATTTAGGGAAAATGCAAAAGATTTTCTTTCACATGGTAAGCATCAAGTTTTCTATTATTTTTAACTTTTTCTTCTTATAACTATCGATTGTGCTATTGCTTTTTTTCTTATAAACAATAATGCATATAACACTTGGAACCAATTTTGGTTTGAATTAAGTGTATTTTAAGCTTAACATTTTCCCAGTTTTTGATAATCAATTATAAGTATGATGAAAGTATATTAAGACTAGAGTCACTTACATTTTGATGTGTTTTCACCACATCAGAATTTAAAATAGTATAATACTCCCTCCGTTCAACAATATAGGTCCTTTTAGATTTTGTACGTTTTTTTAAGAACCCCAAAATATAATAAAATATTAATTCTTTTATCATCTTTTTTAGGTTTTTAAAAAACGTGCAAAATTTAAAAGGACTTATATTGTTGAACGGAGGTAGTATAAATCGATCAAATTTGATCCAAATTTATAATTTGTGATTATTAAGAAAGCACATGCGTGTAAGGCATATGGCAAGAGTCCCTTCAATTGTGATTAAAAGGATATTAATTTATAAAACGTAATTGTATAAAATATATGTCCCTTAAAACTATTAGTATATATATAAATTCTAATATATTGGGCCCACCTAGCTTTTTTCGAATGTGCAGTCCACTTAATAAAGTATTTGGTTCTACCTTTCAGCTTATTATGACAAAAATATTTGTTTAATGTTCAAAAGTAACCAATCAAGTTACCAAAAAATTAGAAGGTGAAACAAAAAATTTTAAAACACTCTCTACATAATTAGTTCATTCAACCGTGTCTATCTAAAAAGTTGAGACATTGGCGTTTTGCCATATATTATATACTGATATAATATAAGCATTATTTTTTCCAAATGAATATTATTTGGCTATATCATTTTCATATCATTATAATATTATAATATATCTAATACATAATATAAATAAATTATGATAATGTCTTTTAACCAATATAATATATTTATAAATCTCGTGCGTCACGCACGGGTACTGCGCTAGTTATAACTAATTCAATAGTATATCAATATTTACATAATTAATTAATTACCACCACCACTTCTAAAATGTAGATATTTTACTCATCTACCTCCTCCTCATGAGATGAATTGTAGTGGTCATCCATCCTGTGCGTACTACCAACCACAAGAGTTTTCATCATTTTCTTTACCACATTATAACTAATTCAATAGTATATCAATATTTACATAATTAATTAATTACCACCACCACTTCTAAAATGTAGATATTTTACTCAACTATATGATGATCAACTATTTTTCATGAAGGTAATAATCAGTTGCGCTTGCTAGATTATAGCATTACTACACCAACACTACTAAACTTTCACTTGCACATCAATGCTACAAATATTGATCAAGTCTTTAGGCTAACAACTAGAAAATTAGAAAATTTCTTTCACTCCATGACAACATAGTAATATTCATTAAACCAACATAGAATACTTATAAAAATAAAAAAAAAGTGATGGTTTGTATGAACTAACCTTCAATAAACTTCTTCAAACTCTTGATCTACTTCTTTGATAATACTAATATGCTTATAGAAGGTAGAAAGAAACTATGGATGAGTGCATTACTTATCCGGTGGAGCTGAAGAAGAATATGAGAAATAATGAAGCCCACGACGAATAGGGTGAGAGCTGAAGGTTGATATGCAACAAGAATCGCGAATTTAGTCCGCGTTTTACTTTAGGGTTTTCAGTTTAGGGTTCCAGGCTCCGGAATCTTTGACGACTATTACAACATAAACCGCGGCTTAGAACCGCGTTTCACCTGCAAAGATTCCACATCTGACTGACAAGATCCCACATTTGCATATTTCCAGTTGACTTACACATAAACCGCGGTTTGAGCACGCGGTTTATGTATTTTCGTTTAAAAAAAATTAAAAAAAGTAGAACCGCGGTTATTATATATATTTTTTGATTTGCTCTCTGATATGTCAGAGATTCAAAGAAAAGCGCGGTTTAAATTCGCGCTTTTCTGCTCGACCTGACACCTTTAAACATTTTGACAAAATGTTTCAAACGGTGAACAATTTTGTAATTATTTCATATTTCATGAATATTCTGAAAAAAAAAATACATTTAAAAGCATGGGCTTTTCTAATTGCATAACGGGGGAATATTACGAAAATAGCCCTGCCGGAGAGCAATCGTCCCCTTATCCGTTTTATCAATTTGCAGCCCCTCTTCTCACCACAACCCCCACTTTCCCCTTCCTTCCGCCATCTCCCTCTCTCATTCCATCCATTTTCTTCTTCAGTTTTCCGCCATTCCCATGTTCAGAATCAGAGAGTCATAGAGGGAGAGAGACAACTTAGAAGATGTCATGTTTAGTGCCGCAGTTCAAATGCCAGCCAGACACCTTCTCCGTCAACTCCAAGATTCGTCCCCCAACCTCCTCCTTTTGTTGTATGTTTTTCTTCTTAATTTCTTCCATTATCATTGCCATTTTTTTTTATATTTTTTTATACTTTTTTTCCCTATTTCTCTTCCAATTGTTCATTGCCAATTTCCGTTTTTGGTTGCAGTATTTGACTTTGGTTGGATGATTACAGTTTCTTGCATTGATAGTGGATACTACTTGTGTAAACGGAAGTCATAAATTCTGGAAAAGTTATCGTCTTTGCGCCCCTCTTTGATTAAACTATTGAAGCATTGCCAATTTGACCATCTTTTATGATACAGTTCGTTCCTTGTTCGTGTTTGGTTCTAGGTTTTTTGTTTTCCCACCTTGCATTGTACTATGTGAGTTGATTGATGAGATTGGGTGACAGTTAATTAATCACAATAACGAAAGAAGAAATGAACTCTGCAATTTGGTACTTTTGGAGGCATCCTATCTGAAATCTAAAATCTTGCTTGTGTTTGATGGTTGTTTATTTATAATTAAGTCTTATATTGTGGCAACCTAACTCAATTCAAATGTTCCACGTTTAATTATCACCTTTAAGTGTCATATCTTCATCTATCTTTTCTTTCACGACAACTAATGCTTTTTTTAGCCTTTTTAGCACATGGATAAGTAGATGACTAGGCTCTTAAATATGTCAGTATGCTTGCTAGAGGCATTGGTTTTGGTTCTTGATTGACTTGAATCGTCATGGAATTTATTTCAAATCTAATCAGAAACTCTCTCTGTCGATCCAAAGTGAAATATGATGCTCTTTGAGCTTTAGGGGCCTAATATCAGTTTACGTGTATCTCCAGTAGCATTCCATCCCTAGGTGATAGGAGTGATGTTTGAATGAAAAATTGATCCTTCTTTGTCACTTTGGGAACCTATTTTACTTTGCCGATTGAAATTATCTAATTGTTGTTGTTACTCTGTAGTTAAACATAGATCATTGTGTATCCGTGTGCGATGTATTGTCTCCACTGCACCATCAATCTCGAATGCAGAAACTGCAGTTCTCGATAGGATGAAGCTGCAAATACCTTCATTTAATGGGTGTTCCAATGTGCTTGCTCCAGAACCATTGACTTACTTGAGAACAAGGAATGAGGTATTTTAATATTAAGCAGTGCCTATAGAAGAAGTTTGATCCGCGTGTCCCTGATATTTATTGTATTGATTTAGGAAGAATATGTGGCACAACACCCCGTTAATGACACGAGATGGTTCTCAAACTCATTATACAACAAAGGAAGAGTTTGTTATTAGACTTACTAGCTGTACATGTTGTTCTAGAGAGTAGAGATGCATGTGCTTGTGTTTGGATGATTGGTGGTGGTTTCTTGCTTGTTTGCAGACTTGGGATAAAATAAGAGTAATCACTCCTATCAAAATTAAGGCATCCCTGAGCTAGTTAGTGACAGTGACATTTTAAGTTGTTATTTCCGTTTATTTGGCAATGATCAATTAGTTTATGGTAATAAAAATTATTTTAAGTTGAAAACTTTGGGGAAGGATGTAAAGGGAAACAAAACTGTGGATACAAAAATGATTTTTTTTTTTGAAAAAAAAAGGATTTCTATTGTATAGCATTTTAAGTAGAAAAAAGGAAGATCACAGGATTTGACTGACTTCAGAATTCCCCATTCTTCTGATTGAAATTTTTATCCCTTCAAGATTCGAGTAATTTTGTTCTATGTTGCCTACCCAAAACTGCAGATAACACATTTTCGACACCAATGAGTTTCATTGTTGTAGCTAGTATTTTGCTCCTTATCAGCAAGTGGAGAACTTTATATTGCACACTCGATTAGTTTTATGGTCAATGTATCTGCAGGCTACAATGGCTTCAGAAACGCTGATCAACTGCAAAGAAGCTGTTATTGCTGCAGCTGCAGCTGAAGCTGTTGCATTAGCACGGGCAGCAGTCAAGTTTGCGAAAGACGCGACAATGCTGTCTGAAATTGATCAGAATGGAAAATCAGAATCAAAATCTGACAGTGCCTGGTCCGGTGGGGATTTTTTCAATGGTACAAGTTCTCAGCTCCTAGAAAGTGATCAGGCTGCTGGTATTACTGATTCGGTAGAGTCAGATACTAGTATCATACCTGGTTACTCCATGCACTACCAAACGAACAAACACGATGATTTAGAGCCAACACTAGAAGAGCTTGAACTTTTGCAATCACAGCTATCTGAGAGTACAGCTGTCCGGTCCACACGTCAAGTAGAGAGAAAGGCCAAGAGAGCAAAGGCAGCAGAAAAAGCTGCTGATATTGTTCCCGTGAAAATAGTTTCTAGTCGGAAGAAGCGTGCGACTGTGCAAGATGTGAAGTATGCTGATCCCCTCCGTTATCTACGGGGGAGTGCCAGCGGTTCCAGGCTTCTCACAGCTAGTGAAGAGCAAGAGCTATCAGTAGGAATTCAGGTGCAGTATCGCAAGTTAATATTACTCTTGAATTATTTAGTTCTTATTTCTGTTACTATATGTTTTGATCCAATATGATTCCTAGTTAGGTTTAAGAATATAAGTCGAATATTGGACCTTTACCTAGATAAAGAATATAATTCCTGCAATGAATTTTTTATTTCCTTTTCTGGTTGCCTGACATATTCAAATGAATAGTGTGTTTTCCCTTCGTTTAGTTTCTGAAAAAGCTGGCTTAGTTTTCCTTATGCAAGTATGTGAATTACATCTCATTAGAAATCAGTAAGAGTTTGAGAATGAGGTGGAGAGGAAGTGAGAAGCCAAAAGCAAAGCTGTGATTAAACTAAACACTCGTTACTTTGCCTTTGAAGGAGTTTTTTTTTTTTTAATGTTGAGAAACTGTAGCTCATAGATAGAGTAACCGTAGCCAGCATTTTATATTGATTATAGTCTTCTGGAGGCGCATAACTTTTTTATTTTTTTGACACTTTTTGGTGGGTCATGATTATTTGAAGCATTTGGCTTGACCTGTCTCTTTTTTTTTTCCATCCTATGGTGCAAATTGGTCTTGCCCTCAGTATTTTTTTCTAAAAAAGGAAGGTAATATAACAAATTGCCTCCCAAAAAAATGTGTATATTTATGCTCATGTGATTTTCCTTGCATTTTTCTTCTGTTGGATGCTCCACATCTTGTGACAGGGAATGCCAATATCAAACTCGTAATGATAAGTTTTTGAGTCTGTGTTTGAAGGACCCTCAAGTTAAAAACATGTATAGCCTAAAACCAAATCAACAAGGAGTAGGAAAGTCAACTTAGTGAGCTTTTTTTCTTGTATAATTTACAAAACTGAAATTTTAAATAGCCACGGGAAAATGCGATAGTATTGATGTTTGGCCCCAGATTCCGCAGTACTATTATATGAACCATGTTCTCCATCAATAAAAACAAGCCAAATGATGTTAAACGTCTATGAGCAAGATATTCTTCTGCCTGATAATCATATGAAAAGTTATCGTTATTACGAAATTCAATTTGAAAAGTTTTCTTATTGGTTCATCAATTCTTGAGTAATTGAATTGAACAATCTTTGCTTTTGTGTTTACTTCTGAACAATCTTTGCTTTTGAATTGAACAATCGTTGCTGCACTCATGGAATTCTTATTATTGTCTAAGACCAGAAAATATAACATCAGAACTTTTCAAATGCATAAACAATTGAAAGTAAGCTAGTAATTAACCATTGGTGAATAATTTCTTATTCTGTAATCTGTAAATAATTATAAACCATCATATTTGTTGTTGACCCGTGGTTCATTTTCTATCGCTTGCTGAGGTTTAATACATCAATGTTGTGATCAAGAATCTGGCATCTTCCTTATCTCACATCAACAATCATGCCTAGTTCTTTCCAAGATTGTGCTTTCATGTGATTCTATGCATCTGAATAACAAATGTCATGTGATTGGAAAACCTGTTGTTCAGGACTTGTTAAAACTAGAGAAGTTTTATCGGGACCTTGAGGAACGAGGCCTTGGTGAACCAACCTTTACACAGTGGGCTGATGCTGCAGGAGTTGACCACAGGACCCTGAGGAGGCGTTTAAGCCATGGTATTCAGTGCAAGGATAAAATGATCAAAAGCAACATTCGGCTTGTTATTTCAATTGCCAAGAAATACCAGGGAGCTGGGATGAATCTTCAAGATCTTGTTCAGGTTGCTACCCACTCTCATCAGCAATAAGTTCATTTACTGTCTAAATTGAATGAAAACAACGATGCAGGTTTTCCCTGCATTGAACAGACTTCGTAATTGAGACTCTTTTCTCAACTTTTCAGGAAGGATGTAGAGGACTTGTGAAGGGAGCGGAGAAATTTGATGCCTCAAAAGGCTTCAAATTTTCCACCTATGCTCATTGGTGGATTAAGCAAGCAGTTAGAAAATCTCTGACAGACCAGTCAAGGACAATTAGACTGCCTGTATGTTCTGCTCTGTACCGATAATACTAAGATTTGGTGTGCGTTTTCATTGACTTCGTGCTAATTGTTCTTTGGAATACAGTTCCATATGGTTGAAGCAACTTACAGAGTGAGGGAGGCAAGAAAGCAACTATACAGTGAAAATGGAAGACAACCCGAAAATGAAGAGGTTGCAGAAGCTGCAGGGCTTTCAATGAAGAGACTGAATGCCGTGCTAATGACTCCCAAGGCTCCAAGGTCTCTAGACCAGAAGTTCGGAATTAATGAGAGTCTCAAGCCTTCGGTGAGTTCTTTACATTTTATTTTATGAAAAGATAGGCTAAATAAACCGCGGGTCTGTTTAACAAAACATTTCATTTGCCTTACAAGAGTACATAAGTTCTTTTAAAAAGTAGGTGATCTAATGCTCAAAATATACATTCCTCAGGAAGTGATCTCTGACCCAGAGGCTGAAACAACCGAAGACTTGCTGATAAAGCAGTTCATGAAGATTGATCTTGAGAAGGTATTGGACACCCTAACTCAGAGGGAGAAACAGGTGGTCAAGTGGAGGTTCGGAATGGACGACGGGAGGATAAAGACATTGCAAGAGATAGGTGAGTTAATGGGTGTGAGTAGGGAGAGAATAAGGCAAATAGAGTCCTCTGCATTCAGGAAACTCAAGAGTAAGAAGAGAACTAAGCATTTACAACAATACCTCTTCATATAAACTCTCTTATTTGACCAGCACAAAAAGCTCAAAAATCACAATGTAGAAAATGCACTAGGAGTAATCAATTACTCGATCCTTTATTTGATTTTCCTATTTATTGTTGTTTTCCCCCCCTGCCCTCTTTTCTGATGTATCTGGAAATTCATTTATTTCCCGTGAATTAATGAAAATAGGATTTTTTTTTTGGCAATTATATACTGTCATAGGTTTAAATTTGTAGTCACTCCGGTCACAAATATTTGCACTTGATTGGGTGTAATTGTGTAAAGGATGGGTGTAATTAATTAGTATGAAAATTTAAAATATTTTTAATAGAAAATTTGATGTTTTGTATAATTATTGTTAAAGCATCAAACAATAGGAGGGAGTACCTGGAATATTATTTTACAAAGCATGTCTATCCTAAAGAAGTGTGCGTGAACGACATGTTTTTATCAAACTGAAGGAGTAACAACAAAAACAAACCATTCCGGAATGGCTCACCGCAAAGGACTTGTGGGTAGTACCCATAGATCTCCGATTCGAACCCCGAAATGGCCGCTCTTTATTTACCTATTCAAGGAGTAACAACAACAACAAGCCTAGTAGACTAAGGTTTAGTGTCTGTATAACCTGAACCGGATGGGATCCCCTGTCCCTTGCCCGTGCATTTCCTCCCCTATCCCCCAATATCAAAAAAAAGGAAAATGAAAAAAAGTAGTAGAGGGTTGAAATTTTGTGAGAGTCCGCTCTGAACCTGAACATGCTAAAGTGCCTAAACTAACCAATGCCTAAACCAATTGTTTGAAAAAGGACAAGCACACGGAAGCAAACATATACAAACAATTAGGAGAATAGAGAAGAACAACTCGTATAAAAAGGATACTATCTCAGCCCAATCTAGCCCTCATCCACCCTGATAGTCGCTCCCCACTGTTTGCGATATCTCGTCAAACCCACTAGTATCTATAACATGGTAAGATCCTGCCTAATGACCTCCCTCAATGACTTCTTAGGTCAACCTCTGCTATGCCGCAATCGCTCGATTGAAAGATCACATCTACATATCAGTGCATTCGAACCTCTCATGTACATGCCCAAACCATCGATTCGCTCAATTTATTCTCATCGCATTTGTCACAAGACTATTCATGTATCTTCATTGTCGTCCAACACTTTGCTCCGTATAACATTGCAAGCCTCACCAATACTAGCAATACCATATAAAATTTGCCCTGCAGTTTCAAAGACATTAGCATAAGACATGTGAGGTCGCACTTCATTTGTGCCATCCCTCTGAATCCGATGATTAACATGGATGATGGAACTGAACTTGTAATTTGAATTCAGGGTATTCAGCGGAATCTGATCAGACCATTAACAGTTTGATCAGTTACAATCTGTTTATTTTATCCAGTTCAAGCGAAAAGGAATCAAACGATTTTAATCATAAAATGTAATACAAAGAGCGATTGCAAGAACATTGCCATGTCATTGTTCACGAGCAATATGAACAAACTAAACAACAGGACAGCTAGGATTACATATTTGAGCAACCTTTCAAGCCTAAAGGTCATACTTAACACGATTTATGGATCACTACACTACTTAGAAACCACGAAATAACTAGCATAGATACACATCCAAAGGCGAATCGGTCAGCTTCATGAAGCCTTTTGAGACACGACAAAGCTCCCAGGATCAACCGTTACACTTTTTGTGCAGTTGAAGGTTTTGTATATCCCCACAAGCCGGTCTGCCAACTCGAACATGTTGTTCCTAAGGCTGCAACACAGTACACAAGCCATGAGCAAACTGACGGGAATTAGACAAGTACAATAGGATATGAAAACCCCACCTGATGATTATGAATTGCGCATCCTTTGTACGATCTTTGACATAATGCCCCACTATTGAAACGTTCTTGAAGTCTACAAAAAAGGGCAACAACTCGTATTGCTAAAAGCCAGGAAGGAGCAGGATTGAAACCAATGTAAAAACAAATAATAACAGGGAAAAAAATGCATTAACATACCAAGAGCAGCATCGATCTCGTCCATCACGTAAAGTGGCGTAGGCTTGTAATGATGAAGAGCAAAAACAAGAGCTAATGAGCTCAGAGTCTGAAAGAAATAAACAATCAAGCAAATTTCATTTGTAAGAAATGGCTTCTTTTCATTTGAGGTTACTTGCAAGAAAAAGAAGACGCGACTTGACATATTACCAATACCATAATGATAAACTAAAAAAAAAAGTTTACCTTCTCACCGCCCGATAAGTTTGCAATGTTTTTCCAACTTTTCTTTGGTGGCCTAACACTAAAAACCACGCCTTCAGAGAAAGGATCCAGTGAGTCCACCAACTCAAGCTCTGCGTCACCTCCAAGCGTGATCATCTGTCGATTATTTCATAGCCAAAGCTCAAACAATCAGTGAAGATAGAGAACATGGTGATGAAAATTTCATAAATAAAATAGATAACCAACTGAAAGAATTAGAAGATAATCTTAGTAGTGGCACTTAATGATCACAAAATGCAACATAAGGGGGTATAAGTAGAGGCACTTATTTACAAACCTGATACATTTCTTTCAACTTCAAAGATATTGCATTAAATCCAGCCATAAACTCGTCTAACCTGCAAGGGTAGTCAATATAGAGTAAATATTTGCATATGCAGATTAAAGCATTCATAGATATTAAAAATTCATGGATAGACTGAGTCTCGAAGGACATAGTGAAGCCCGCCTTCTCTTTTTTAAAAATTATGCTGCTTCTTTACCAAGTCACTAGACATAACAGAAAACTTTTCTATGGTTCCCAAAAAAGTAGATATGAAGGAAGAGAACACTTACCGTTTCTTTTTCAATTCATCATATTGCTTCTTTAAATCATCACGTTCTCGTGTAACCACATTAAGTTCCTCAACCCGTTCATTGTACAGAGCCAGCTTGCGTCGGAATCTAGAATTTCAAATTTTATTAGAGAGATATATCATGAACATCAAAAAGATACAGTCATGAAGAGATAACATGTGAGGGGACATACTCTGCAATTGAATCAAGATTAGGATTCATCTCTTTAATTTGAGCTTCTAGACATGCCACCATCTCGAGGGCCCTTTTGAGATCACAGGGCTTGGTAAGATTCTCATCTGCCAGAGCTGCCTCAAGCTTGTCCATGTCAAGAGAATCTTGCTTTATTCTGCAATGAACAAAACAATTACATATGCCAGAAAATGCCATAGTTGAAAAATGAAGTGCTAGATGAAATTCCTACTGTTCCATATGTTGTATGATAGAATTTTCCAATTCAGCGAGCTTCTTGCTGTAAGCTCTCTCCTTCATCTCTAATTCCTTGTGAATTTTCCTCATATCTTTAAGTTTGAAATCAGCATCAACCTGTTGAAACAACCAGTTACCCCTACATATTGGCAACCAAATTCAAATTTGAAGTCATATCAAATATGAAAGATTATAGAACCTCAGATGCCCGTAGCTCATCCACTGTCCTCTTTAAATTATCATAGTCAGCCTTTGATTTATCTAACACCTCCCTGTGTTCATTAATCAGCTAAATGGCGAAGAAATAGGAAAAACAACCAAAGGTAAATTAGAAACACAAAAAACAGAACACAAAAAAAAGAAGCAATTTCTGGTGAACCACAAATGTAAAATGAATATCAGTGACTTCAGTCCAGCAGATTAAAGTAACAATGATAGGAAACCTTCTGTGTCTCGTCGTATTTCTCTTTGCATTTGAACGCCTGCTGCTCTATCTCTTTGAAAGAGGAAATACTTTTTGTTTTCTCCTCCAGAATTCTCTCTCTTTCTTTCTTTGAATCCTCAATCCCCTTGGTTAACTTCTTTATATTCTTCTCCCCTGTTTCTATTTGGACTTTGAGGCGGTTGATCTCAGTTCCATTTTTGTCAATATCCTGTGGGGATTAAAAGCAATTAATCAGTTGGCAGTTGGCACGCATCCTTTAATTGTCAGGATTGCACTCTGCTGGAATTGGATGCACTTACTGACTGAATTTTATCCACTTTTGCCTTTTGTTTTCTCAGCCTTTCACCTCCAGCATTTTCGATTTTTGCCTGAAGCTCTGTAGCCTGCAGAGATGGGCCGGAAAACAATCACTTGACAGGTGTGATATGATATAAACATCATCCCACTCCATATATTGCCACTCAAAGTTGGAACTCGGAGGATAACACATGGCAAGCCAATACTCATTTTTTACCACACAACAGAGACAAACCTTCTCTTTAAGATGCCCAGAATTCTCAGCAAGTCTTTTAATTTCATCCTCTTCGGTAGAAATTGTTTTCTTGAGCTCTTTCAGCCTTTTAACTTCATCCACCTTTGGCTTTGATGCCTCCTTTAGGGAAATGACTTGACCCTCAAGATCCTTTTGCTGTTTTTGCAAACTATCAATCTGGCAAGTTTAAATGCCATGTACGTTAGTAATAGTACAACCAAAGGCAAATTCAAGAAATTAAACAATCCTTTACCTCTGAATGACTCTTCTTTAATTCCATTGCCAAGCGTTCAATAGTTTGGTCCAAAACCTGGTACTTTCTAACTGCATCAGCCTTCTCTTTTCGAATTTTGTCCAACTTATCGATCATTGCCTCTAGCTTCTCCTGAGCATCAGCAATTGCTTCCCTGGAAACAGTAGCAGCTCGAATGGATGTCCCCATTTTACCACCACGTGGCTTGCTTCCTCCACCACTCATTGTTCCAGCTTTCTCAAACAACACGCCATCCAATGTAACCACCCGCTTAAATTCTTTATCTACACCATATGCTATGCGGGTTGCCTGCAAGAGTATCAATAAAAATCACTATATAGATAGTTTGACATAAATTGTCATAATTACAACTGATATACATGTACTGTTGGCAAGCTTCATATAGACAAAGAAGTTGTTTTACATTGATTATAACTAAAACGCACAGCTGCTACATTGTTTACCTCAACAGCTTACAAAGACAAGTTCTTTTTGAAATTCAAATAAGTTCACCTCAAATTTCTTGCCAGAACTGCAAGGGCAAGATCCTCATAATTTTTATAGAATCCAGAAACAAGTATGACCTATAGCAGATTATTTGAAGCGGTGAATAAAACAGTAGTAGACTTCAGCACTACAGAAGTGTTTTGTCAAAATCTAATTAACTTTCAATCAACAGTAAAAATTACATAAATGCCAATCACAAGACAAATCATAGGTCTGCAAAAGAGGAGTCCACCTGATCAATGTTGGCAGCAACAACTGTGTTCCGCAATACTTCACAAAAAGCAAGCTTCAATCTTTCATCCTTAACCTTTACCAGATCAAAAAGCCTTGGAACCCCTTCTGGTGTGTTTACTTTTTTTGACAATTCATTCCGATGCCTTTCTTGTTTTTCCTACAAGGAAAAATTAGTGCGTATTAGAAAAAAACATAAGACATACGCTGCCTAGAGAAAACAACTACTATTTCTTTAAAAATAGAAGCAGTAAATCCTGAACACAAGAAACTCTTGTTGCAACTTTCAAATGTCTAATGCCAAGATTCCCTTTCACGCATCTAAAGTTGAGATAAATGCGATGCACTGCAAACAAAGTTATTAATTTCATAACCACACACTATTCTTCATTGCCCTATTCTGAAATGTAACAATTGCAAGTTTTTTTGTGAAGATAGTAAACTAACAATTCGATGTAGCTTTTCTCTACTTGTCGGAAATCTAAGACAAACCAAAAAACATAGGATGTTGGAACTGTCTTGGAAGCATTCAGTTTTTATCTAGAAAATGACACCATCAAAGATGATGAATACTGTCTTAGGTGATGGAACACAACACAGAAGTAAGCAGTCATAAAAATATAAATGTTACGGAGTATTAATAAAAACACTGACTATGGAGTCTGACCAGGATCATAAAGGTCGCAACACCAAGATTTTTCTCTCGAAGCAAGTCCACACATTTTTGTGCTGCTTCAGCAGTCTCGACTACAATATAGTCAAGTCCGGCACATGCTGTTGATATAGCAACATCGTACTTTGCTGCAGCAGGTCAATGAGCAACATTAAATGAATGGCACAGAGAGGTGCATATAACCACTAACTTAAGCAAAGAGAAGGATGCTGTCAGCCCAATGGTCATGGACGGAGATTAAGAGTCAAATAAGATTCAGAACCATTAAATGCAACCATGTTAAGACTGCTTTTTGGATGCACTACACATCATACTTTCAGCGGTTTGGAACACACTATACATTACAAGCTCGTTATCAGGATCTTATCAACACATTATACATTATAAATTCATTATCAGCACAAATTAGCTCTTTATTAGCTCCATATAAGTAATCAACAAACTGCAGCGAATAATCCCTTATTCCATTAAGCTTTACTTGTATATGCAAGCCCAACTAAATTGTCTTTAAGTTATAAAATATAGTACACCTAAAATTAACCATGTGAGAAATTACATGCAATAACTTGCCTGAAAATTTTTATTTAATATGTCAAGCTAGTAGTGAAGGCACTTTGAGGTCTAAGTTTACACAGCTATTATCACTCTTAATATAGATCATCCGCTAGTCAATGAATTAAGGAATAGAAGAAGAAACTCCCACCATCAATAGCACCAAGATCACCTAGCCGCCCATATATTCCTTCAATCCGCTTTGTTTCTTTAGCTCGCAAAATCTCTTTCAGAACAGAGTTTTGGCTCTTTTCAGATTCTGAAACTGAGAGTAGCTCAGCAACCTTTTGTCTAGCAGCTTGTTCTAGAGGTATCAGGGATTCTTGCTCCTTGATACACTCCTGCAAAACATGCCAGATCAGAATGCAACCCCTACAGGCTCCAAAAAATCATACACAAGTAAAAGAACGAAAAAAACAGCAAATGACATCTCAGGGTAGAAATAAGGCAAATAGAATGTGTTCAAGGATCTGGAGAGATACTTGTTCCACTCTGCGTGCTTCAGAAGCATCCTGTTCATGTTTCCCTAGTTCACTTTGAATTCTCGGTATGTCCTTCTTCTTGGCATCTATTGTTTCTTGTACATCATTAATCATCTTTTGAGCATCCTGGAAAGCTTTAAGAGCGTTCTCATGCTGGAAAGTAAACATAAAACTTTCAAATTTGGAATATTCATGATGTACTAGAAATATTATTATCAATTCATGTATAAATCCATAAATGAAAATACTCCCTTAGCCAAAATAAAAGCCAAACATCACTTTAGAACATCCCTATCATTCACAGTTTTGAAGAGAATAGCTTGAAACAAGGAGTGTTCTAATGACACTAAGCGGTGAGTGAGGGACTAATGCCTAGGTGGCTAGGCGGGAGCCTAGGCAGAATTAGAACGATATTGATTAATTCCTCGTATTTCAACCCCTAGCCCATGTCCACTATAATCCATATAGACTAATAACAATTCAAAATGATGGTCCTTGACCAACTATAAAGCAAATAAACTCAAAAATCATGCATCCTACTTGAAAGCAAATAAACCTACCTAGACCGCAACCTAGGCGGTTTTATTTGCTTGTGATGAAGGAGCTGTGCTGCACAAGTCCCGCCTAGCTACCCACCTATACCACTAATCTCCTAGGCGATGGACTCCCGACTGCCTGGAAACTAGATTACCCTATGTCTCTTTTGTGATGCATTTTTCATTATAAAACCCACTTGCCTTTCTACCCTCAAATTACTATAGACAATGCTTCCCCAAGGAAGCAAGAATTGGTAGGGGGTTTACAACACGAAACATTCTCAATAAGATGCCCCAGTCCAAATGGTAAAATATTGTTACATTATACATGAAAGATTATTAGAGAAATAATGAAATGCTATCACTAGACCAATAATAAACCATCTCTCTCCCCTTCAATTTCCTTGATCATCTATATCCAACAGTACCTTTTCGTTTAGAAGCATGTATTCAGAACTAGCAACTTGAAGCTTTCCCTTATGCTCAATCAATTGCTTTTCCCAAGGCTCCAATTCAGCTCGAACCTTTGTCAACTCAGAGCGTAACCTCTCAGTTTCATCTTTTCATCAAATACAGAAAAGTTTAGCCAGTATTGAGATACAAGTATACCATAGAAAGCATAATCAGAGGGGGGAAAGCAGCATTAGAAATACTTCTCAGGGAAAGGCATAGATCTCTCCACCTTCAGTTGTGTTTTCATATTTGGAAATGATTGTAAATCAATGTTTGAAAATTCATCTCTAATGGATTTGGAAAATTTACAACTTTAGCTGCTTCTGATTCATAGTCAAACTTCTATCTCTACAGCATCAAGCATCAAAAACAGCTTGATAAATGGGCACTAACTTGTTCAAAAGGCTTATCATCTTAACATGTTGAATCACTGCATAACAGGCAAGGATAACTGCATCCATGACTATTAACATGCATAAACCACAATGTCACAAGAGACAAAGCACAATAAACACACACTTTACATCACAAAGCACAATAAATACACTATTTTACTTCACTAAGCACAATAAATACACTAGTTTACTTCACTGGTCCTTAAATCAACAGTTAATGTTCAATTGTGGTCAGACTTACTCTTCTTTCAAGTCTTATTATTCATTTATGCTCAAATATTTCCCTATAAGTAAAGCTTTTTGCATAAGATAAAGTTATTGCACTACCATAAGTTTTAATACCTAACCTTAACAATTAAATGATTCTGAAGGTTTCAATATTGCTCCATAACTATCAATATTAGTATTAGAAAACTCAAGTTACCTTTGGATTTTTCCTTCAGTTCTTCTAGAATCTTCTCTTCATCAACTAATAGCTTCTGCAGTGATGGAATCTCTCCCTCCAGTCTGGGGATCGTATTTCTTGAGTCCTCGACCAACTTAGTAGTGTCATCAATCTTAGCTGAATCCTGCAATTGAAACCATTTGGGGGATACATGCAACCTTGTTATGGAATTACATGTGAAAAGTATATTTCAATCGAGAATCTTACTTTGTAGTTATTTTGCAGGTAGATTTCCTGATTTCACAAAGTAATGACAGTTTTTCATTTATTGGAAAATATATAGCAAGTCTAATGCACTTCACTTCTACCTTTTCAACTTTGTCCTCAAGTTTTTTCACTTTCTGCTTTGTGTGCTTCAACTCCTCCCGAAACTTAACGTCCTGTCTCTCAAAATCCTTGAACTCTTCATTACACGTACCAAGGGTTTTATCAAGCTCCTAAAATTCCAAAAGCAAACATAATTAGTTTAGAATCTCATATTCATTCACCATAAGGAGTCAGAATATGTCCAAACTTGACACCAAATTCAAATATATAAAGCCAAAATGTTCCTGCAACATCTAATCCACTTTTGTGTATAAGAGATTCCCAACATGCACCAGAAGTAAGAAACTTGGAAGCCAGTAGTAATACATACCTCTTGTCTTTTAACATATTTTTTGTGTAAAGCCTCAAGTTCCTTCAACGATGTATTATTTTCATGGATTTTGTCTCTAAACAATGTAAAGGGATTTAGAGTCAGAGTATAATAAGTTCAGATAATATATTAAGAGATTAGGTCTTCCATCAAGCAAAATACCTTTTACACTTCAGATCTTCGTCAAAGGAAGACAATTCATTTTGTAAGGCAGAAAGTTTGCTTTTATTGTCTTCAGAAGCCAGCTTAGTAGCCTTCTCTTGCCATTTTGAAAGTGACAATTCCTTCAGCATATAATCTTCTGCCTCATTTTTTATATCCTATTGGGCATGACTGTATTTAGAAGAAAGAAACATTGAAGGCAGAAATATAATTTTCAACATGCAGTGGAACATACCTCCAGGCTGTCTCTTTCTTTTTCTGCTAGCTTAACCATCTGCACTACCCCAGATCTTTTCTCATTGAGAGATTCTAAACTGATTTGTAAAAAAAATAAAACAATAAAAAATACTTCAAATGCCAACAAGGATACTAAAATAACAATAATAATAGAGCCGACTGTTTAATAGTGGTAATCAGCTAATCACTCATAGCTATATTATGGTGCAATTTACAGCAACCAAATAAATACAAAATCAAAGCATTTCTACTTTACAAGATGAGTTTTCAATTAGATCAGATTCATCAGAATTGTTGCAAACTTCAAATAGTTAGCATGTCGTTCCAATGAAGCTACATTGGCATCAATAATTCAAGAAATATGTAAAAGACATCAACTTATCCACTGAGGCATCAATGATTTAGAGATAATGATTCCCACCAAAAAGACTAAACCACGAACTATATGACATGCAGTACAAATAAGTCATAATCCTCTGACGCAATATGATTCAATCATAAAAAAAATATAATGATGACAACTAGTATGACAGCTTTTAGAAGAAACAAATATATAGTGGCAAGAAACTTACAGTTTATAAGAGTCCTCAATCTTCTCAACATATTTATTAGTTCCAATTATGTCCTCCAGATATTCAAGAAAGCCTTCATCATGTGGTCCTTGCGCCTTTGGCTTCATTAGTGAAATTTGCTCAACCTCACCCTAACAAGATCAGAAATTCACCACGATGACTCAAAATATCTATACAATAGTAGAATAATCAATAATGGTTGAGGGAAAGATGATAACCTGAAGAATCAAGAACCTATTATTATCTAAGTCGACTCCTTTCTCTCTCAATTTCCTTGTAACCTCTGTGAAATTACTAGTCTTTTCATTGATAAAATATTTGGATGAGTTGTCCCGGAATGCTATCCTAGTAATCGAAAATTCACTTCCTGGGACAACTTCATATTCTCCATTATCCTGCAAACAAGAAACAAGTTCAAGAGACCTGCCCTAGTTAAAAATCTTTCGATAGGTTGCATCACACAGAAACTCAAAAATCAGAGAAGGGTGAATCAGGTGATGACCAAATCAATGATTTCTTGAAAGTGGACTGATACAGCTGCACTGTCTAGATTCTGATGGTTCGTAGAGTTGTGAATGAGCTCAGAGACTTTGTTCAAACGCATCTGCACAATCCCCCACGGAGCAGAAAAATTAAAAGCTCATCGTTCAAACATTTTAAAAGAAAATCGAGTACAACAAACAACACTAAAGGAAACAAGTTAACATAACTTCGGCAATTAAGGCAACAAAATTTGAGTTGCAAACCAAATGAATTGGAAATTACCTGCTTTGCTCGTTTCCCAAATACAAATAGCATCGCATCAATAACATTGCTCTTCCCACTACCATTCGGCCCAACCACCGCAGTAAAACTCTGATTCAGCAGGAGAAAAGCCAAATTCAGCAACTCAATGCAGTCAAACAGAAACGAATTCGGGGAATAACCCTAAAAATCACAACTTCGGGGAAAGGAGCGGCAGAGAGAGAGAGAAACCCTAACCTTGTGGAAAGGGCCAACGCGCTGCTCGCCGGCGTAGGATTTGAAGTTCTTCATGACCATCTCCCTAATAAAGAGCCTTGGTGTGGCTCCTTGAGCGTTCCCGTGAGGTAACTCGGCCTCGTCAGCCATGAACGCATCGGTCGAACCCATTCCCCCTTGGTATCTCTCGCCTGCGAAATTAGATTCCTAAACCTGAGAATTTCAGCTTCAAATCCTCCGGATCTGAGTAATCGGAGATGCGATGGACAAATGAGTGAGTCTCAAATCTCAACACTCAGTATGCTTCGCGGTAGTTCTCTCTCTCTCTCTCTCCTTCCATGTCGGGAAATAGTAGACTGGAGAGGATTGAAAATGAAGAGGGTAAAGCATTTTTGGCGGGAAGTCGAAAGTTGCTCTAAATTTTTTGAAACCAGAGAACATTTATGGGCTCAATGGGCCGAGTGGTAGATCCAACGGCCCAATTTGAAGAGGCCCAAATCGTATAACCTCAAAGAGCTGTTTGGTTAAATCACTATTTTTCCTCGATTTTTTTTATGAGTTTTTTTAGTTGTGTAATCAAATGTTCGCATAAAGTAAAATAATTACAAACACATTTACCATCCACATATTTTTATTTATTTATTTATTTTGTGTAACAGTGTAAAGGTTGACAAGTGCCTTGCTCTTATTCAGATATCCATGTTTATGGAGACCCAATCTAACAAGTTTGAGGAGAAGAAGTTAGTTACTAACTTACTATCGTTGACCTTCTCGTGCATCATATAGTAAATGAAGTGTCTCACCCTCTTTTATATTGGGAGTCTCAACGACTGATAAAACTTAGTTCGGAATTTTCGGCTGGTGGCCCTAAGGTAAGGTTAAATTCGTCGGGTGTACGAAAGTTTCACATAATTCGCGAAATACCCATGAGGTTTATGATTTTTTCGCCAAATACCCCTCCGTCTAATCTGTTTGCAAAATAATAATAATACGGAGTAATTAAAAAAAAAACGGAAATTTCACGAGGTACCCTTGAGGTATCGCTTAATTCACGTGGTGACCGATTGTTTTACACCTTATACGTGGTGCCCCTGAGGTTATATATGTTTTCACCTCGTGCCCTTATCCCTATATTTTAACAGTTCCGTTAGTTAAAAGTTAAAAAAACTAACAGTTCCGTTAGTTGATTTTTTTTTTATAAAAAAAAAGGGAGACGGGCTGTTGGTGGCCGGAGAAAGTCGAACGCACAGAAGAGGTCGGGTTGCTGGGTGGCCGGAGCTACTGGTCGCCGGCGTCGGTTCTAGTGGGGACTCGGGGGAGACGGTGCTGACCATGGACTCGAAAACTTTGAACAAGTGAATCTCAATTCGATTTTCAGATTTTACAAAAATTAGGGTTTCGGTATGATGTTTTGTGCGAAAATTTGGTATGCAGGTACAGGGAATCGCAACCCCATACCTGTCAATTTCCCTAATGCAGCGTCGAATTCTTCAATTGGGGCTGTCAATTTCTTCTTCCGGTTCGAAGGATGAACAACGTAGGAAAGTAAAAGGAGAAATTGATGCTCTTTGTTCGCCGAGGATGACAATGAAACGCGGGGTTAGGGTTCAATTTGGGAGGATGAAGGGTGAGCAGGCAAGTAATTCGAAACGAACCAGACGGAGGTTAGGGAGCAGGTAATGGGGGAAGGAGGTCTTGCGGGGAGCAGGTAATGGGGCAAGGGAGGTTGCTGGAGGGAGATGATGGCGGAGGCGCTGTTTAGCAACATGGCTGAGAAAGGGGTAGAGAGAGACGATGGTAGCGGAGGGAAGGAAGGACGGTGGCAGCGCCGGGAAGGACGGTGGCAGCGCCGGGAAGGACGGTGGTGACAGGGCCAGAGTACGGACGACGACAATGGGACCGGAGGAAGGACGACGGCGGGCCAGGCGGAGCGTCTTCAGTTCTTCGTGTTTCTTTCTCCCTTTTTTATTTTAATTCAATTCAATTGATTTTTATTTTTATTTTAAACTAACGGAACTATTAAAAATAGGGATTTATAACCTCAGGGCACCACGTAGAAGGATATATAATCTCAGGGGCACCACGTGAAAGAAAGGTGTAAAACAATCGGAATTAAGCGATACCTCAGGGCAGCTCGTGAAATTTCCGGAAAAAAAACCCTTACATCCCCTTCGATACCCTGCAATCTCCATCTGCAACTGGAGCGAGAGAGAGAGAGGGGCATGGAGAGAGGAGGCCGCCTGAAGATTTGAAGCTGGTGGAGGGACATACACGAGGAGGAAGGAGGCGCACCGACGAATGCCCGATTGAAGACCCTTGTTGGCTGAGGCTGAGATAGGAGGTCGGCCGCTTAAAGATCTCAACGTTGGTGGAGGGACAGACGAGGAGAGACGAGGTCGACGCCGACGACTGCCTAGGTATGTCTCCATTCTTTCGGCTTTCAGAATTTAGGATTTAGGGATTTTTCTATTTGGAGATTTTTTGGTTGAATTCTTGTTTTATGGTCTTCGAATTAAGGTTTGGGGGTAGGATCCATGAACATTTATGTGAATTTGTGAGACCTAATGCTCTTGAAGATGATTACAATGGAAAATTGATTGTTTCTTGTTTCATGGATGAATCATTCTTATTCTTGACATTACCAGTAGGCAGTACATATTCAATGTGAATAAACTAGGGATTGTTTATGATGGGGTAATAGGGATTGACCATAATTTGTGCAGAAAGAAAGATGTGATATGATCTGAGCAATTCAGGCAAAATTAAACTCACTATATAAGAGAAGATGGATGACAAGGTCCTTAATTGATTGTCTCTTGTTTCATGGATGAATCTTTCTTATTCTTGACTTTACCGGTACATATTCAATGTGAATAAACTAGGGATTTGTTTATGACTCGTTCTTTGGGATTTAGAGATGGTAGATGATAAAACCATTCATATTTAGAGATTTAGATGTTTCGGGTTAGACTTGTATGGTTTGGTTTTGGCCTTTGGAGTTTAGTTTTGAAATGAATTCTGTTTTGTAGCTCATGAATCTTATCATGTCGGTGATTTTTCCTACTGAAATAGTTGAAGATGAGATGGACTTTGAATCTTTCCATTTTATTCTTATATTGTAGCATTAATTAATGATGCTTGTACACTTCATGAATCCTATAATTGATGAATGGGTTGCTTGTCATTCATATGCCGGCTTACTGTAATTCATTAGTAAAAGGTAGAGCAATGTCTTTTGTCATGGTAATTGATAAACTGTGGAAATTTTTTTTATTCATGCATGTGCTTGAATTCATAGAAGAGTAAGAGCAAAACTTCTTGCTTTGTTGTGTAGCTAATTTTCTAGCCTATTAGCTCAATTGGTAGAGCTATGTGTTTAGACACAAAGATGTGGGTTCAAATCCCACATAGGCTATCTTGATATTAAGTTGTTGTCATTTTTAAAAATATTTCCACACACAAATCATTTTGAATAGAATTGGAGAATTCCAAACTCTTTACAGCTCAATTAATGATGCTTGTACACCTCGGAATGACAGACATAAGTTGAGCACATTACCAAAACCATGGATCTGGATTTTTTTTACAGCTTATTGTGGTTGATGTCAATGTTTTCAATGTGTTTTTACAACTTATTTTGGTTCTGAATGTCATAAAAACAGCCAGCTTATTGTGGTTGATTTTTTTGCTGTCATACACGCAGCAACAACAAAAAAAACATGCAGATTACCAAAATCACAGATCTGATTTTTTTTTGCCCAAATCATGGATTCCAGAGAGCTTATGTCTGTCATTCCGATGTCGTGAGCTCCTTCAAACAGCTGATCAGGTGAGTTTGTAGCTCAATCAATAAATGACAAAAGCAATGACTTTGAACAACACAAAACTTGATAGCAAGTCTTAATAAAAGTTACCAAGTGCGGATCCAAGAGAACCATGGTTCATCCGAAGACAACCATGTAACATTCAAGAGTTGTACCTAACATCCGAATACATTAAATCCTAGTACAAAACACATCCAAATAACATAATTTCTAATACCTAACATTATGTTGTGTTTGCCTATTTAGATAGCTTGATTCAAACCCACCTAGGCTGCTGTTCAAAATTCAGAATTCAGAAGAAGTAAACGGAAAGATATCAGCTCAAACCCTATAATGCAAAGCTCCCATTGTTTTTTATGTTGATTATTTAAGAAAGATATCAGCTCAATATCTAGACAACCTATGTGGGATTCGAACCCACATCTTTGTGCTAAAGCACATTGCTCTACCGATTGAGCTAATAGGCCAATTTTTTTGAAATGCAAACAATAAAATTACACAAAGCAACATAGTTTCTTTAGTAAAGTACACAAACCAAAAGCTTATGCGGTGTTCTCAAACTTGTCAAAAGCTTTAAGCTTCACAATCTGGTCAAGCAAGAATTTGCTTTCAAACTTGTCAAAAGCTTTCAGCAGGGCATGTTGAATTGCTTAAATGTGCCTGATATTGAAGGGCATGTTGTTTTTGGAAAGATTGCTAGTAATAAGTGCACTTGATTGGCCAAAACAGGAAACATTAATTAGTGCACAACTATTCATTTTTCAGCTAATTAGACTAAAAAGGAAACATAAATAGGCAAGAAAAAACACCCTATGATAACACAATGCGATAAGTGTTGATAAGCTACTGAATACCATCTTCCTACTTATTTTGGAGTACTTAACATTGACATCGGCAAGAATGAATCAGCAATCACTCATATATATACATCACAAGCAAATCATAAGCTAAAAAGAAAGATTGAAATGGTAGACGAATCAACAATCACACATTTGCATTACAAAAGTAAATCATGAGTTATAAAGGAAGATTTCAATTGAAAATCAAGTTCATAAATTCACCTAATTTGGTTCATGTATTAGACATGAAGGGAAATAATAGACAAAATTTCGAAAAAACTGAAAAAAGCCCCAAATCCTCAAACCCTAACACTCCGTTTGGAAGATGAGATTTGATGGGAATTTTAGGGAGGGAATGGAAGAGAAAATGAATTGATTGTTTGGGTGGACAATTGGGAGGAATGGAAGGGATTTTAAACTTTAGTAACCACCCTATTCCATGAGATTTCACACCCCAATAAATTGGTGGAATTTGATGGGAAAGTGAAAAATTTTCCTTTCTCTTCCCTACCCTTCTCTTTCTTAAATTTCCAATCCCTACCCTCCCCTAAAATACCCACCTGACAAACAGACCGTAAATCCCATAAATCAGAGGGAACTCGAAATCAAAGCCATGAGAAAAAATTAGATGCCTCCTTATCCATAAAACCAACCAACAAACCATAATTCGGAGATCCTACAACAATAATCCCCAAACAATCCCAAATCGAAAACCCTAAATTCTGAGATTGTAAATCCCTAAAGTTGAAATTGAGTGGGGAGAGACTTACCTCTAGAGTAATGGCCGACGCCCGTGTCTCCTCCCTCCTAGCGTAGGCCGATTTCATGGCGGATCTGGCTTCTCCCTGTTCTCTACCTTCGATTTCAATGGCGTCGAACCGTCGATGGTCTCTCTCAGTCGCTTCGTTCAATTCTGGGCGTTCTCTCCCTTCTTTCATTTTTTTTCTTTAATTTAACTCCGTTATAACAGCTTTGCTAAACAAACTAACCGAGGGGCATTTCGCGAAAAAAAATACAAACCTCAGGGGCATTTGGCGAATTATGCAAAAGTTTTGTATACCCGGCGAATTTAGCCTTACCTCAGGGGCACCAGGCGAAAATTCCGAACTTAGTTTTGCATTGCTTAGTGTGTTTATTTTGAGTCATTTTAGTGTGTTTTAAAGTCATTAGTCAGGTAACTGAGTCAGTTTATGCAGATTTATAAATTCAAAGATCTACACAAATTTTTGTCTTTGCAATGAAATTGGTGTTAAATCAAGAAGAAAATGATTAAACTGTTCAAAGTTTGTGGTTTGAAGATTGGAAATTAAGAATGGAACTTATCAAAGTCACATAGGTATTTGAGTTAGTTTATGTCACGGTTGCAAATTTGAAGATCTACACAAGTTGTGCTCTCTTTTTTTTTTTTTTTTTTTTTTTTATTATGCAACAATTTATGCTCTTTGATACCATGATAAGTTCTTGCTAGATACTTACAAAGAATATAAACAATGCAACATTAAGTACATGTAAGTTATAACCATTACATATGTTTTTCTATTATGAAATAATTCGAGGGTCGGACAAATCCGACACCTCGAGAGGCCAACAAAGTCAACAAACGGCGAACCGTCTAAACAAACAACGAACTAAGCAAAAAAAGGGTGTAGTACAAATGGTGGGAACTGGAAAGCACACAAATGCAGTCGAACACGCGAACCAATCTGAAATATTCCAGGGACAACGTAGACTAAGAGTCGACGCCAAGCACCACCTAGTGGTGATACCGCTGGTCAGCGGTACATTGGGAGTCTGGAGTCCCTGTGGGTAGTGAACACGATTCTCTAAGGAAATTTCCGTGTCACGGAGTCGCCTCGACCACAGCCAGACCCGACACCGGACGCTAGAGCCCCAACTCAGAAGAGGAACGCAACGAACAAACCAAACTCGCGGTCGGGAACCACCCATATAAGAAGCACCACGAAACCCTTTCGGGATTTTATTGAATCCCTTTCGAGATTTTGTTGAATACCTTTTGGAATTTAGTCAGACTCTTTCGGGGTGTAGTTTTGCCCTTATCGGGCGGTTTTCCCCAAGGAATGAATAAGAACATGTAAATCCAACAACAACAACACAGTATATCCCGCAATAAAGCGGGGTCTGGGGGGTCGGGATGTACGTACCCTTTCCCCGAACTAGTCGAGAGAGTGTTTTCGGAAGACCCAAAACAATAGGGAAAAGGAAACACGTCCCAGGGCACCTAGTAGGAGATTAGGTAATAGACAGCCAATAGACGGACAGAAAACCGACAGAAAACAGACATAAAGCAGAAAGAGAGGTAGAAAGGAAGCAAAAAGAAATGACCCAGCACCCATCATAGGGATTCTAAACATCCGAAGCCCGAATGCATCTCCTCTAGTGGTCCCTATCCGAAGTCATATCCTCCGAGAGGTTCAACGCATTGAGATCCTGTCGAATAACCTCCATCCAGCTCTTCTTCGGTCTACCTCTCCCTCTGCACAAAGCTCCAAGCTCTCACACCTACGGACATGCGCTGATATTTGCCTCCTACGAACGTGCCCAAACCACCGCAATCTGGACTCCCGAAGTTTATCAACGATACTCACAACTCCAACCTTGCTTCTAATGTCCACATTTCTGATTCTGTCCAGCCTCGTGTGCCCACTCATCCATCTCAGCATTCTCATCTCAGCCACCGCCAACTTATGTTCTTGAGCTTTAATACTAGGCCAACACTCCGCGCCATACAACAAGGTCGGTCTGACAACCACCTTATAAATCCAACCACAAAAAAGTAAAATTGTGATCGGAAAAATATATAATCAAATTCATCTATCTTTTTTCTCTGTTTTTTTTCCCTTTTTCCCTTTTTTGTTCTTTCCCTTCCATTACGCCCAAAAAGGAGAAGCGCCTCACGATCGAACCGGACAGGTGCAGCCAATCGGTGGATGGAAGACCGACGCTTGAGCCGGTGACGGAGGGGAGCAGAATGGGCTAATTAAGGCCCCAAGCCCAACAACAGCGAGCACTGCCGAGCCGCCATATGCGGAAAAGAGGAAGGCGACCGAGAGCCCAGGATTGCTACGGCCTCCAAGAGGTGTCGGAGTTTCAAATTAGCGACTTGACCAGAGGAATCAAAGGACGGGAACCCAAAAACCACCAAAGACAAGACCGAATGAATCGGGGAAGAAGAATCCCAAATCTAGGGTTTGGCAAGGGGGAAAGCATTTTGGCAGAAGAACGGGCCAAGGCCACCCGAGATCGACAATAGTGATGAAGAGAGGCGAGAGGATGGCTGACCGGAGAGGGTGGCGGAGGTGGGCCGAGAATCAAGGATGAGAAGGTGGTGGACGTGCGGGACTACAATTTTGAAAGGGGTATTTGGGTTGGGATTTTGTAACCATTACGTATTTATTTACTCTTAGTACGTATTTTTAATTTATTTTCTAGGATTTTGGTAATGATTTTGTATATAAATAGTTTTGTACAACCTAATTGGTCGGAAGTGGTTGATATTCATCGGGTTTTAATTCGACCTTTGTATTAATCCTTTAGAAGTACGTGGTTCCCTTCTTTTAAGAATTTTCTTGGGTTGAAAAGAGATTCGACCACCTTATAGACCGAGACACCAAAAATCATTTAAAGATTTAATATGTAAGACTCGAAATATGAGAAGAAACTCTTTCTTATTTTTACAACAGGAGAGAAAACTCTTTATATAAATATGCAAGCGATAGAATTATCATATACAAAATAGAATAATATAAAAGATAGCATATGCATATCTTTTGTGGGTGTTGTGAGTTTAAGATCCTCCAACAAACCCGACTCAACACCCTAGCGTCACCTTAACTCTAGTCTAGACTTCCTCCGATGATCCATATCTGATGCCATGTCTTCTGTGAGTGACATGAGGTTAAGACCTTATATTAGATTATTTTTTATTTTTTGAATGACCTCTTTCATGTCAAGCATCCCCGAAAACTAATCCTTCAAACTAAGGTATTCGAGTGCCTCCTTACTCTTTTAGTATATGAACAAACCAACATAGTCTTGTTTCCCTCAATTTATCCCTGATATTAATTAGTCACTCCCTCTTTGTTATGGACAACTTAATTCTTGATCTTATATAACCTCGTGTCTTTAAACATCTATCTAAACATTCTCATTTTTTTCACCATCCGTCTTTACTCTTGAACATTTGTAATAATGCAAAACTTTGTCCTATATAATCTAGTTGGCCGGCTTGATAACCACCTCATAGAATCCAACCTTGAGTTCTCAAGGGAACTTTCATATGGAACAAAACTCATGAGGGACTCCTCCACTTCGGTATTGAATATCCTTATTACAAATGAATTCGGTAATGAATATCCTTATCTACCCTCAATCGATTTGCATGAAAGATCTAGTCACTTGAAACTCTCCTTCATTTGTACATCCTCACCCAACGTTAATATCTCCACAAAATTGTACTCTACATTTTCAATCGTAGCTCTATTAATTCATTAACCCTTCAATTCCAGCGATATCCTTCAATGCTCAAGCTCATTGTAAACCCCGACTCGCAACTCATCTACCAACAGAATATTATTTGTAAGGGGTTCAATAAAAAAGAAAGAACTGATAATGGCATGTTTGAATGGAGGTGGAGAAGATGGAGATATGAGGTGGAAAAGGATGAAATTTGGGGAAAATCTAGACATCGTTGGTGTTTGAATGATGGAAGATTATTTGTTAAGGTTATATTGTGAAATACCACTTTTACCCTCACATCCTATTTTCAACCCTAGCCAAATAAACTCACTATACATCACAAACTCCTCCCGGATCACAACCCATCAATGTTAGCTGCTTTTTTCCATTAATTACTCACCCATCCCTCCTCAAATCTCACCTTAAACCTACTGCAACGCACCTGCAAACTCTCTTTTCTTTACCCTCACATGCAACTTCCTACCAAAAAATAAAAATAAAAAAGGCAATGGGATTGCAAATAGAGTTTGAGATTGTAGCAGCTTGGGGCTCTTGGTGTTAGGAACCTCAAAAGCAGCTTGCTTAAACAATGACGAAGGGAACCTTGACACTGTCTCCTCCACAATGAAGCCAAATCCACCCACAAATTTCAGAAAAAACACTCACACCTCTCTCCACAAATCATAAATTGAATGATGTTTCAATACCCTGGTCGGGATTGCTGGTGGAGCGGTCACTGCATGGCAAGATCGGCTTGTCCTCGATGAATTCAAGCAACATGAGCGAGGGCGCCATCTTCTTTTTTCCGTGGCGTGGCTTGTTGTGATTTTCTAGAGGAAATTGTGGATGAAAAGGGGATGAAATACTCCTCCACCCCCTCCATCCTCACATATGAAGGTGGGAAAAATAGTTGATATTCATCCACTTGCACTTCCTACACCCCCTGGCCTCCACCTCTTGTATCCGGCGCCAAACACTGAAGGCAAAATAACCCCCACCCAGGTTATCCCTTCCACCCCTAAAAAAATATTGGAAAACAAGGCCTAAAGAGCCAATGTGGAGAAGGTGGAAAGGGAAGTGGATTTTATGATCCCCTACTTTGCCCTTCGACATCCATAATCCCCGCCAACGGAAACATCATATACTAATCGCATCCCCTCCGCTAATGGCCTTATTCGAATCCCTGATTTCCTAGCCTTAACTCCCTCGCCGCCACCTCCATCTCCATGCTCGCCACTTCCCTCGACCCTCCATCATGCCGTTACATATGACCTCCTCCACCCTTTCCGATGACTCTATCAAACTTCTCTGCCCTCTCTGCCTTCTCGATCTCTTTTTATTTTTTGTGTCCTTGTGGTGATTCTGACCTGATTTGGTTCTCTTTTCGATTTCAACCATGAAATTCTCCACCTTTAATTTCTTTTGTTGTTGCTTTTGTATTCCAACCAATTACTTTTCTTTAATGTTTTGTTACCAAGCTGACCCTTCAATTACAAACTTTCAAAAGGCTTCAAAGTAGGGTTGCACAAATGGCCCGAACCGGCCTGAACCGAACCGACCTAAACGTTTCGAGCTGGAACCGATGCCCCGAATTTTTTTGAGGTAGGGACCGAGGCTCAAAACGAGCACCGAAATTTCGGTTTCGGTTTTTGCGATTTTAGGACCGAAAAAACGGAAAAAATTAGCCCTTTGTTTTATGTCCGAATTTCGAAATAAAATCAATCCAGTAAAAAATTAATTCATTTATCCCCTTCCTTCGAAAACAAAGAGGGAACAAACAACTCAAATTTATTATCATCACACTTGTAATTTTGATCGAATGAATAAAGATCCAGTCAAAAAATCAATTCATTTATCACCTTCCTTCGAAAACATATACCATAAGATCTTGATGAGGACTGCATCATGAGAAGGAAAGAGAAGAAGATGGAGAAAGGCCCTGAGCACAGCACCCGCCTTATTGACACAAGCAACAGAAAGCCCGGAGTCGAGGCAAATCATTGATAGAGTGAAAACGGAGAGCCACCAACCCAGATGCCACCAACGCACATCACATCGAAATGACACGCCCCAGATCCACTTGAAATTGTTGAATCACTTCATTATTCGACCCCAACGCACCCAAGACAAGGGAGAAGCAATGTGATGTGAACTTCCTTTAGAGGTTGGATTTCTTTTGAAAGAGATTGAGATTCATTCCAAATCGCCACAAGAATAAAGAGGCAAGCTTCAAATTGAAGAAATCGGGGACGAGGATCTTGAATCTTGAGATAGATATTTGGTTATCTTTTAGATTTGAGGGTTTTTAAATGTTGAAAGCAGGGTGGTGTTCGAGCTATGAGGCTAGGCTAGGGTTCTTTTGATTTTTTCCTCTCTCTTTTCTTAGCTCCCATTTTGTCATACTGTGTAAACTATTAGGTTTTTTAAGACTAATAATAAAATCGGCTTTTCGGTTCGAAATCGAATTTTTCAATTCGATTTCGATTTTCGGACCGAAACCGAATTATAGATTCCCTCGACCTGAAACTCGAATTGAATATTCCCAGGCCGGACCGAAACCGCTTTTTTAGGTTCAATTATGGGTCAATTTTTGGGTTGGGCCACATTCTGAGCAATCCTACTTCAAAGGGATATAGAGATGTCATTTATCCTTTTAATTTGGGTAAAATCTCACATGATTTTGTGAATTTGGGTACAATTGACAAGAAACATTGTATCCCACCACCAAATAGTCGAGAAGGGAAGCTCCTCGAAGTGAAGGACATTGGTATTTTCTCCACAAATACCAAATAATAATCTTGTAATAATCAAACACCTAGCAAAGCTATAGCTATGTATTTTTTAAACAAAAAATTTCACATTTCACACACCCATAATAACCTATAAAAATAATCTCCACCTCCCTTAATCTACAAAAAATATTCTCCACCTCCCCCCAAAAGCAACTAGTGCAAAATGCAAACTTAATGTACGAAAGCTAAAACTATAAATGTGCGCGTGTGTATATATCTTTGTTATAAGAGCAAAAACAAATATAGATATCTTTATTAGTCTTCTTGAGTTTTGAGATGCAAGTGAATAAGAAGACCATCTTGAGGAAGTGCAAAAGGTCCATATTGGATCTTATGTTGTGGGCCCATGATAGTCCATCTGTTACAATCAAATCAAACCATTATCAAAGTTAGGAAATACAACATGAAATAAAATGATGACTTATTAAGATGAATATGTTTGCATGACACACTACATCATGATACAATAATACTTTTGAAAATTTATTGCTTTATGTAAAAAGAGAACGAGAGACAATTTTGTAAATACATAGGCTTAATTAGTTACAAGGAGCATTTTTTAGTGCATGTGTTAATACTTTTTTTTTGTCTAAAAAACTTGTTGTTTGACTTTTTTTTTACATATTTTATAAGAAGCTAAAATTATTGAATTGAATAGGCAGAGAGGGTGGTGACATCGAGCGGTGGAAAGGGACACAGAGACAGGTAGAGACCGAAGTGATGGGAGCAAGAGAGACAAAGAGATCGGGCAACTAAATGGCTAAATATTATCTTATTTTATTTTTTGAACAAGGAAAAGATTCGAGAACTTAAGATGTGCGACTTTGTTAGCCACCTAGTTGACCTCACATAAGACATGGTTGAAGGACACTTCAACGAAGCCTCGAATCAGAATTAGAACATTTGTCATCACCATCTCAATTTCTCGTGGGCAAGTCCACAATCCTTTGATTGAGTCGATAACCGTCAGCCCGTTCCTCTTAGTCGTGATCCTAGTAAGCTCCATCTTCATAGTCATAACCAGGCTCGATGGAAGGGCCAACACATCTGCCATAAGGGCTTAATTATACCCACATAACAAGGCATTGTAGGCTCAAACACTTTCTCTATGGTTGCGTATAACGAACCTTGTCGCAGCTGCACATGTAGGCAAAATTGATCTTGAAGATTCCTTCAAGGGTTTTGTCCCAACATATCTGTTTTCTTCTTTTGGGGTTTGAGATAGTCCCAGGTTCTTTGTTTTTTTCTTCCTCACAATCTATTTGTTTCGACTGTTTCCAATTCTTCAATTGTTGTCTCAAAAAGCCTTTTTGTTTTTGTATGTTCGTGAAACTTTGATCATAAAATATTATTTTATTCCTTATGATCCAAATCCTCCACCACCAGGTTGTGAGGGATGTTTTCTGGGTCTTGATAAGCTTTAAAAAGATTTCAACAACCACTTTTTTTTAGTTGCTTTCCTCTTTTATCTATTGTCGCTATAATTCTTTCAATATCATTATCCATTATTTTGATGAGGTCAAGAGTATACATGCACCCTATAAATAAATGTTCCGCATCTTCTTCAATGTTGTTGCAGAGGACACATGTGAGTGGAACTACAACACCTTTCAGAGTAAGTCATTTTTTTTTCATGGGCAGTCCACTCATTTCGAGTTTCCAAATAAAAATTTTCATCTTCGAAAAGCATTCAGTTTCCCATATCCATCCATTATCATTTTCTCGTATTTTGTCACAACCTATTATTATGTCAAAAGCAAATGAAGTGGAACCTGGTATCACAACCTTTTTTTTCTCAAGGAACCCTAATTTGATCCTCGCCTCACCTAATTTTCTTTTCTTCTCCCTCCCACCGGCCTACGCAGCCCCGTCACGCCGCCCACCGTCGTCGGCATCTCTCTCTCGCCTCCTCCAGCAGCCACAACTCTCCCTCTCTCGATTTCGACCTAGCCCCAAAAGTTCTCAGCCACCATCTCCCTCTCCGCGCTTCTGTTGCCCTCGCTCTTGCCTCCCCTCGACTTGCAACTGAACCCTCCGGCCACCACGACGACGTCCTCGAGCCCAGATCTCGGCCACCCCACTCTCGTTGTCTCTCCCTCTCTCTCTTGCTGAATCCACCAGGAGCCCTCGTCGTTCCCCATATCCGAGCATCTCCGGCCTCCTGCACCCCAGATTCAAGCTCCGAGCGCCACCGGCCTCACTCCGAGCCCAATCCAAGCTTCTGCACCCCGGTGCTCCCCCCTCTCCCGGATCCGATTCCAGCCTTTCTCTGTACGTTCTTAAAAAAAATGTCGTCTGACCTCATCTGCTGCGGCTGTGGCCGCGGCATCGACCCGTGCAGTAGCCGCTGCTCTACGCAGCGGTCGCCCCATACGAGGCTTCGCGACCCTCCTCCTTTGACCGTCGCCCCTCGATGGTCCTCGGTGCCTGGCTTCAACCCTCATTGGATACACTCCGGCTCTCGTGCAATGAGACATGCCGGTCCTCATGCCTATCTGACATCGTCTCATCAAGGCTATGTTCTAGGGGTGGGCACAAATCCCGTCCCGGTCCCGTCCCGATCCCGGTGGGATTTAGGACAAAATAGCGAATCCCATCCCGCAAAAATTATGCGGGACGAAACGCGGGACGATCCCGGTGGGATCCCGCAAATCCCGTCCCGTCCCGCATATAATAATATACTCCCTCCGTTAATTAAAACTCGACGTTTTACTATTCACGCACGCATTTTTAGGTGTCAAAAACTATATAAAATATTAACTTTTTTAATAATTTTTTAAAATAATATCATACTTATTACTATTAAGTATGAATTTATAAAAACAAATTTAAAAAAAAGTTAATATTTTATATAGTTTTTATCATTCTAAAAAAACGTGCATGAATAGTAAACGACAAGTTTTAATTAACAGAGGGAGTATTATTAGTATTATTATTTTGAGCAAATATTATTTATAACTATAATAATAATTTTCAATTTATAATAATAATAATAATAATATATAATATTATAATATAATATAATAATAATAATATTAATTTATAATAAAATTATTATCATTACTATATTATTATTATTATATCATATTATTTTTTTTTCTTGTAAAGTATAATTATTTTATAATAATAACAATAAAAATAAGTAATATTATTTTATTTTATTTTTAATTATAACGTGGGATTTTATTATTATTATTATTATTATTATTATTATTATTTTATTATTATTATTATTATTATTTTATTATTATTATTATTATTATTATTATTATTATTATTATTATTATTATTATTATTATTATTATTATTATTATTATTATTATTATTATAAAAACAGATTACAAGAAATTAGTGGGCAACCGAGATACTATCTGGGCACCCACTCCTTTAGCGATAACAAAGCCAAGTCTAGTAAAAATATAACGCGCAGCACGAGCCCCAGCATCCTGAGATACCGAGAATTTCTGAATCCGCTTCAGCAATGCAACCACATCTGTATCCAACTCCCCCAATGAAGAGAATGAGAAGGGTAGGAAACCATAACCAGCTGTCGTACACAAATCTCGATACTTGACACACTTACGTCGAGCAGCATCAACAACAGCACGACCAGGCATAAAGTCAGAAATTCCAGACTGAGTCAATGGAGATGATCCCATCAGATCGACACACACATCCCGCCCATTTAGAGTTACAAGAGGCAAATAGCTAATAAAATACGGTATTCTTCCTAACTATCAATCGATAATTAGACAATATTGGTAAATCTCGTCTCAATTCCTTTCCGTCCTGATCTAATAAGATAATGTAGTCAAATATGTTGAACATTATAATTAATTATACAATCATTGTATGAATTAATAATAGTATTATAATATTAATATTATTATTATTATTATTATTATTATTATTATTATTATTATTATTATTATTGAATAATATAGTTGAGAATACCGTATTCAACATATTATACTAAATAATGAATTATGAAAGCATTTTTCACTTTTCAAATTTATATAATATTTTATTATTTTTATATGCGGGACAAGGCCCGTCCCGTCCCGATCCCGTCCCGTCCAGACACCATCCCGTCCCGAAAAAAAAATGTCAATCCCGTCCCGAAAAAATTTCGCGGGACGAGTCCTGTCCCGGCCCAATCACGTCCCGTCCCGTGCCCACCCCTACTATGTTCCACCGGATGGGCATCACGCCTTCTCCTCTATGCAGCCGACGTCTTCAGACTCTTCTTGGTACATGGACACTGGTGCCACCTCCCACATGACGAACTCCTCAGGTAACCTCTCATCTATTTCCTTTAAGGGTCCTGCACACTCTATTATCGTCGGAAATGGTGGTCGTCTTGCTACTTCGGGAATTGGGCACGCCAAATTACAGACCCCAACCCACCCACTACACCTCAACAATGTCCTCATTGCCCCCAAGATTGTCAAAAACCTTATCTCTGTCCGTCGGTTCACTACTGACAACAACGTTTCCCTTGCGTTTGATCTCTATGGTTTCTCTGTGAACGATCTTACTACGGTGGTTACTCGCATGAGATGTAACAGCACCGGGGAGCTCTACCTCGTTACACCACCTCCTGCGTCCAGTCAGTCGTGCCCGGTCGCCCTCTCGGCATCGTCGTCCAGCCTGTGGCATGCACGCCTGGGCCATCCCAGTGCTGTCGTTCTAGATGTCCTCCGTTCCTAGAGTCTTGTCACCTGTACTAAAGACCCACGCTCTGGTTTATGTTCTTCCTGCCAACTAGGCAAACATGCCAGACTGCCGTTCCAACGGTCTTTGACCTCTACCCTTGCTCCCTTTGACATCATTCATAGTGACATTTGGACCTCTCCTGTGCCTAGCAAGGAGGGTCACAAGTACTACCTTTTGTTTCTTGATGATTACACTCATTTCTTATGGGTCTTCCCGTTGCATTTCAAGTCCCAAGTGTTTCATGTCTTTTCCAAATTCCATGTCTATATCAAAACACAGTTTCACATATCCATCAAATGTTTCCAATGTGACAATGACCGTGAATTTGACAACAAAGACTTTCAATCTTTCTTTGCTGCAAACGGAATCTCCTATCGCTTGTCTTGCCCCTATACTTCTCAGCAGAATGGCAAGGCTGAACGAATCATCAGAACCATTACCAACATGATGCGCTCTCTCCTCTTCCACGCATCTATTCCCCTTCCCTATTGGCATCACGCCTTATCCACCAAATGTTATCTCCTAAACATTCTCCCTTCCACTACCCTACACCATCGCTCGCCAGCTCAGACACTTTATTACGACATGCCTAGGTATGATCACCTTCGTACCTTCGGGTGCTTGTGTTTCCCATACCAGTCATCCACATCCCCACACAAGCTTCACCCGCGCTTCACTCCATGTGTCTTCCTAGGCTATCCGTCTGATCATCGCGGTTAGCTTTGCATCAATGCCAAGACTCATAAGCTTATTGTATCACGTCATGTCACGTTTGATGAGTCTCGCTTTCCCTTTTCTCCTCCTCTCCCCTCTTCCACACCTCCTGTGTCTCAGTAAGAGTCAGAGTCTTCCTTCCCTCACTTTCTTCTTCCCCAGAGCTCTCTCGGTGCTCCTGCCTCTCCCCCTCCACCACCACCACCACCCCCTCCCACCACCACACCACACACCCGCAGCGTCTCCGGTGTCTTCCGACCCCGTCAGATCGTCTCCATGACCACCACACATCGCCCCGCCATCCAACCCCATAAATCCGCCCCACCATCCCCTCGCCAAGAAGTGATGCCGCGGCCGCAGCAAGATGATGCGGCCACAACCCATCAAAAGCCTACACCCCCTCCCTCGCCTCACCTACTGGCGGCAGCCGCAACATCATGCCGCGGTCGCGGCCCATCAAAAAGCGGCGGGCTTGCTGCGCCTGTCGCACTCCCCGCCGCCTCCCAGCCCCCCCTTCGTCCGTCCCTTCCGACTCCCTATCCCCCCTGCCTCCTCCCCGACCTCCCTTTCACCCATACCCACCTCCCACAAAACAACCCTTCTCGACCCGAATTGGCAGGCGGCTATGCTTGAAGAATACAGGGCCCTTACAAAGAATGGTACTTGGGTTCTTGTCCCTCGCCCTCCTGAGGCGAATGTCATTCGCTGTATGTGGTTCTTCCATCACAAGTTCCGCTCTGATGGGATGTTGGAGCGCTACAAAGCCCGTCTTGTGGTCAACAGTCGATCTCAGCAGGCCGGTATTGATTGTGATGAGACGTTCAGCCCTGCGGTCAAGCCTGCCACTATCCGAGTGGTATTGAGTCTAGCTTTGTCGCGCAACTGGGCCATCCATTAGTTAGATGTCAAGAACGCCTTTTTGCATGACCATCTGAATGAGGCAGTCTACATGTTTCAGCCGCCGGGGTTTGGTGATGCTGATCGCCCAAGGCACATTTGTCTCCTCAACCGCTCTCTGTATGGTCTGAAACAGGCTCCGCGGGCTTGGTTCCAGCGCTTTGCTTCTCATCTGCTACGATTGGGTTTCATTGGCAGTCGTTCAGATACGTCTCCGTTTATCTATCGCAGAGGCTCCGACTTGGCCTTCCTATTGCTATATGTCGACGACATCATTCTCACCGCCTCTTTTGATGCTCTTCAGATGTCTATTATTTCACAATTGAGTGCGGAGTTCGCCATGTCTGATCTGGGTCCGTTGTCTTACTTCTTGGGAGTTGTTGTTCAGCGTCATGCGTCTGGTCTATTTCTCTCACAGAGTAAGTATGCTGCTGAGATTGTTGATCGGGCTAAGATGGTCAACTGCAATCCTGTCGCCACCCCTGTCGATACATCCAACAAGCTCAGTGTTCATTTTGGTCCTTTGGTTGATGATCCGACATTGTACAGGAGCCTCGCTGGTGCTCTTCAGTATCTCACCTTCACCAGGCCTGATATCAGCTACGCCGCTCAGCAGGTCTGCTTGTTCATGCATGCCCCCAGGGAACCCCACTTTCAAGCATTGAAGCGGATCGTTCGGTACATGAGCAGCACCCTCGAGCTCGGCACCACGATCACCCCTTCCCCTAAGCTTGACCTTGTTGCTTACACTGATGCGGATTGGGGTGGTTGTCCTGACACACGCCGCTCCACGTCTGGTTACTGTGTCTTCCTCAACGACACCCTTGTGTCCTGGTCAGCCAAGCGTCAGTCTGTCGTCTCCCGCTCCAGTGCTGAGCCCAAATACAGGGGTGTTGCCAACGTTGTCTCCGAAATCTCCTTCTTGAGCTCTGTTGCCGTCTTCAGAAGGCCACTCTAGTCTACACTGACAACGTCTCTGCCGTCTTAATGGCTAGCAACCCAGTCCAGCATCAATGCACGAAGCACATTGAGCTCGATCTCCACTTCGTCCGGGACAAGGTTGCCGTTGGACATATCCGCGTCCTACATGTCCCGTCCTCCTATCAGTACGCTGATATATTCACCAAGGGTTTACCTCGGCAATTGTTCATTGATTTTCGGTCCAGTCTCACTTTACGGACTCCTCCAGTTTCGACTGCGGGGGTTTGATAGATTACACAAGTCTTATATTATATAGTGGGCCAAAGGCCCAAAATGCCCAATACATTTGTAACCTATATATATGATTATCAATGAATGGAAACCCTCAAGGGGGACTTTACATCAATTCTACATTCCTACATCTTCAATTTCATTCATTGAAATTTTGGTGTTCATTATTTTATTGACGATACGCCGAGGGAGAATTTTTTCTCAGTTCTCCACTTTTATGTTTTATCCATTTGGATGTAGTTTGCAACACGCTCTTGTTCATTAATACCAGTGTCAGTGATGTTTTTCCTAATTAGTTTCTCTCTTTCAAAGTATTTCTCTTTCCATAACTTTATTGTTTTTCCATTGCTAACTTGTCAGATCAATCGATTGCAAAACTCTTTTTTTATTTTCATTAGTTTCCTTTACTTCCATGATGCATTTTTTTCAGTGTTCATATTCCCAAAGTTTGTCCTCCCTCAAGTATTTGTCTTTAACGACTTTCACCCAAAAGTTATCAGGTTTTACTAAGATTTTCCATCAGAAATTCATTTTTTTGAACCGGAAAAAATTTGGCTCAAAGGGAGTCCCTCTCTAGCCAAGGGCATCCAGACAGATGAGTTCTACTAGCGCAGAATCGTCAGGGATAGACCGGCCGTAGAAGTCAAGATTAAGATGCAAGAGACGGCCAGCGACTCGATTGGCTTCCCTCAAAATATGGCGGATCTGATATGAGGGGAAACAATGCAAAGATAGAATACTGTCAGAGATAAGCATTTCAACTTCCCTCGGACAAGACCAACTACCTTTGAGGCAGTTAATAGTAAGGTTGTCTCCTTCGATAGGAAGATTATTGATATAGAGATTTAATGCTGCTTGGATGCCTTTCAGATAACATACCCTTCAGAACTAATGACCGAATCAAGTGGTGAAGGACAAGCTCCCGAGGCGATAGGGATGCCCATGTGATCACGTACTATGAAATCATAGCTACCTTTTTTTAAAGGAGAAGGAGCTTCATCGTAGTTAAGTTTATGACAGTTCATTGGTGGTTTATGTCATTTTATCGTTTGTCGTGTTTTCCTCATGGTGGGGTTATTTACCTGATGTTGTCATCACTCAATTTGACTTTGTTCCAATTATAGATATGCTTCTCGAGGGTCAGGTGATATATTGTAAAAAAAAAAAAAAAAAAAAAAGAGCCCCGCCATAAGAAATTCATTTGAAATACGGATTTGGCCATAACACGGAGTATAGACTCATGACATCATTAGTAATCAATTAGCCTCTCTATAAGTAAATCGATCTATAGCCAGAAGAAGCAATGATGGCTCTCCTGTCAATTGGATCTCATGGAATCGGAACAAAATACATATACAAAAGAAAAATATGAAATCAGTTCATAATACGTAGTGTTGCTCAAAAAGCAAACCAATCCGAAAATCGACCCGAAAATTTCAATTTCGATCTAGTCGATCCGAGCATAATTTGAATCAAGCTACGGTCCATAAAATTTTAAAACAAAAAAGGATCTACTTATATTTTTTAACACAATAATGTAGTGTGATTAAGTTTGTTCGGATCAATATATATAATATTGTGGTGCCATTAACACCGGTCATATTTAATTAACGATTTTTCTATATCCTATGCTAGACTCAAGTTAGAATTATATTTTAAATTTTAATTATTTTATTTTTTCTTTTAATTAGATTTCTAGGGTTAATAATTCTTTTATTAGAGAATCTTTTCCAATTTAAATTCTTATGCTACGTTCTTAGCGCATAGATAGAAAGTCTGTTTAATTAATTAGAATAATATGCAACAAATTTATTTGTTAGTATAAAATTGAATTTGGGGAAGTAGGAACCTGTATTTGGTAGCCAAGTGATGAACAAGGACCAAAATCTCCACCCTTGCAAGCTCATTTCCGGTGCAAGAGTGGATCCCATTCCCATATGGCAAGTACGTGTTTGGTTTCGGAGCCTCCTGTACGTATGTTTTCATTTAATTAATTTCGACCAAAAATAAATAAATAAATTAAGTTAATCATGAAATCTATACGTACCTGAAATCTAGAAGGATCAAAGTTTTGAGGGTAAGGGAAGTTGGAGGGGCAGTGATGAAGGTTTCTGAACAAGGGCAGCACTTTCCATCCCTTTGGTATCAAGTAGCCTTTGAACCTCAACCAACAATTGAAAACATACTATTTATATATTGCTCAATAATATATGTCATCTTGGAGTAAAGCAAATTAAATCAAAGGGAAAATTGAGGATCGGAGCAGGTTTTCGGGATCCAGACCTTCAAGCTCGACATCCTCAATGGCTTCTCGGAAGGTAAAAGAGAGAATGGAGGCCACCCGTAGGGTCTCCGAGAGCACCCTTGATGTCAAGGGCATCCTCTTGGTGTCCTCCCAAGTTAGGCTCCTACTTCCTTCATCTTTGGCCTTCATTGCTATTATTCTCTCTTGCTCTTCCTGGATCACTAGCTCAAATTTAATTAGATCGATTATGCCATCTTTAATGGTGATACTATGAGTACTATAACTAATTTAAAATATAAAAAATTAAAAATTAAATGTCAGATTTTTTTTATTAAATCAATGTAATGCAAACACGTACTCACCACAACAGCCTTCAAAACGGAGGGGTTCTCCGCCAAGAACTTGAGGATCCACGTCAGCACACTAGCGGTGGTGTCGCGGGCAGCAAACAGAACACCGATCACATTATCCGCGATCTGGTCATCCGTGAGAGCTTGGTCGTCGGACATGAGCGAAGCCAACAAGTCATTGCCGCCGGATCCGGAGGTAGTTGTTTGTTGCCTCCTGGCGGCTATCAGATCGGCAAGGATTTGGGAAAGGTCAGCGCGGGCCCTCATCGCCTTGCGGAAGAGGGTACCGGGGAGGTTGACGGGCATCGAGTTGTAGCCTCTTTCGAGGGCGTTGTAGCATCGCTTTAGATCAGCCTCCTTTTGACTCCACTCGCCCTTCCCCAGGATGGTTAGCAGTGCCACGTTGAACGTGTACTGCAAATTGCAATTGCATACCAATTATACCAATTTTGGGGGAATAATTATTTTGTAATTTTTTATAAAAAAAACTTCAACCTATATATATACATACATATATACAGATATACATACACACACATATATATATATACACCTAACCATTTAAATATATATAAGCAATTAACATTTTTACGTAAATGTCATTACCCCACATATTTTAACCTAATACAGTATTCCCTCCGTTAATTAAAACATGTTATTTTATGATGCAAATCTTGTTAAGAAAAACTTGTCATTTTAGATATTTTGTCATTCACTTTACAAAATTGTCCTCGTAATGATTAGATAGCTGTTAGTTGTAATTTTCAAGAAAGTAAAAAGTAGAATAATAATTATGAGTATAAATATATTTTTGTTTGTTTCTTAATAAGTATGTAGATTTCTAAAATAACATGTTTTAATTAACGGAAAATGAGGTGAATTAACACGTACCGTACGAGAATTCGCAATTTATCCATATATATCTAAGCTTTAAATGATAGGCTACGAGAATTCGCAATTTATCCATATATATCTAATTAATGGACATTCAGCTAGCTTCAACACTTGCAGACGTTCACAGCAAGCTCACACGAGCGCCTAATGGAGGCAATTTAGAAGCAGGATGATCATCAACGGACTCTTCAAGATCAACAGCAAACGATGATCGACTTAAAGCGATCGACGGAGGAATCTCAGACAAGGATGGAGCAATTCCAGATGCGAATTGAGCAAAGCGTGACACAAATCGCTGATTGGATTCGTCTGTAAAATCAGAAAGCTGTTCTCCAATCGGGATTTGTCACACCGCCGGTGGAGCACCAGGAGAAGACACCTCCGGGGATCAACAAGGAAATTCCAATCCAGGAGGAGACGAACGCGTACAGACCTCCGCCCATGAGGAACGATGATGCCTTCAACGCTCAGAATCGTTTTCCCAAGGTCGATTTTCCAGTCTTCGATGGGAGCAAGCCGAGAAGCTGGGTGAGAAAATGCGAGAAATACTTTCTTCTATTTGGAATTCAAGATCATCAGAAAGTGGAATTGGCAGCCATGTACATGCATGATCGGGCGGATACATGGATTCAGGGCTATTTGATGCAAAGAAAAAGGAGTGAGATGGAAGGAAATGAGTGAGGCTCTCTGTTGCAGGTTTGGGGAAAGACAGGGAGTAGAAATTGTTGAAGAATTCAACAAGCTAAGCCATATCGGGGAATTGGAAGACTACAACGAAAGATTCGAGGAGCTCCGAGCAGGTATGCTCTCGTACAACCCGCATCTGCCCGAGTGTTACTTTGTGACCAGTTATATCAGCGGCCTGAAGGCTGAACTTAAACCATTGGTTAAGCTTGGTCAACCAAAGGATCTGGCCGATACCTTGGAGCTCGCGAGATTGCACAGCGATGCTGTCCAAGCACTAGTTAGAGTGAGCAAACCCCCATGGAGACCAAGTTTTGTGAGTGAAAGAGCCCAGGATCCCAAGAATCCGAAATAATTCAGGAAGACAGCGGGGCTATGTTTCCGTTGTGGGGATAGGTATTATGTTGGTCACAAGTGCAAGAACTCCTCAGTAAAGTTTGTCACCACGCTGGACTTGGATCCAGATGAGGAGGAAGTAACTGATGAAGTAATAATAGAGGAATCCAGACTTGAAGAAGATGATCAGGAGGCCGGGATTTGTGAGAGCTTTAACTGGAAATGGTTCAGACACATCAATTTTGGTCAAAGGTTTTGTGGAAAACAGAATGATTAGGACCTTGATCGATAGTGGGTCTACTCATAGCTTTGTGGATCCTTTGGTAGCAAAGGAAGCTGAATTCAAACTGTTACCGGCCAACTTGATGATCGTGGAGGGTCTCAACAAGGGCAAGCTGTTTTGTCGTCAGGAGTGCAAGAACTTTCAGTGGAAAATGCAAGGGGGTACCTACAGATTTGATGTTCGAGCACTGAAGATTGGGGACTTTGAGTTGCTGTTGGGAGTCAACTGGATGAAGATGTATAGCCCAGTCCAATTCGACTACAACAGAATGACTATTGCTTTCTTTAAAGAAGGGAAGAAGGTAGAATTAATGCAGGGTGTGAGTGAGGATAAGAAAGAGGTTGTGATCAGGCACCTCACTGGGAAGGAACTGCAATCACTGATCAGAGGAAAGGAACATGAGTCCACATCTCAAATTGCACAGGTGTTCCAATTGAATGCTAAGATGGAAGAAACTCCACCAGCAGTGCAGGCTATCTTAGGGAGATTTCCAGAGGTATTTGCTAAACCCAAGCACCTGCCACCAGAGAGGGGTTGTGAACATGGGGTTCCACTGAAATTAGGAACACATGCAATCTGTTCAAAGCCATATAGATATCCTCATGGGCGGAAGGATGAGATCGAAAAGCAAGTTAAGGAGATGTTGTCCAGTGGATTGATCAGACATAGCCAGAGCCCATTTGCTTCTCCAACCTTATTGGTTAAGAAGAAAGATGGAACTTGACGTTTTTGTGTGGACTATAGGAAATTGAATGAAGCAACAGTGAAGGATAAATTCCCTATACCTAACATAGAGGAGTTGTTAGATGAGCTACATGGGGCTGCTGTGTTCTCTAAGCTAGATCTGAGAGCAGGATACCACCAAGTGAGGGTAGCTGAATCTGACATTCCTAAGACAACCTTTAGAACTCATAATGGGCATTATGAGTTTAATGTCATGCCCTTTGGATTGACAAATGCACCAGCAACATTTCAATCCTTGATGAACATGGTATTTGCTGAGCTCTTACACAAATTTTTGCTAGTTTTCTTTGATGATATACTGATTTACAGCAGCACACTTGAGCAACACTTAGTTCACTTAGAGACTGTGTTGGAGATTATGAGAAAACACCAACTTTTTCCTAAGCTGTCTAAGTGCAATTTTGTTGTGGGAAAGGTGGAGTACTTAGGCCACCTGATTCCATTAGAAGGAGTAGCAACTGATCCCTCTAAAATTGAGGCAGTAGTCAAATGGCCTGTGCCGAAGAATGATAAGGAATTGAGAAGTTTCTGGGATTGGCAGGATATTATAGGAGATTCATCAAACACTTTGGAGTAATATCCAGACCTCTTACTGAATTACTCAAGAAGGAGAAGTTTTTATGGGGTGAGGACAGTGAGACTGCATTTCAGAAAATCAAATAGCTGCTATCAACACCACCAGTTCTTACACTTCCAGACTTCTCTTTGCCATTCCAAGTAGAAGCATATGCTTGTGAGGATGGAGTTGGAGCAGTTCTAATGCAGCAGGGTCAGCCATTAGCTGACATTAGCAAGGCTCTTCATGGCCATCACCTTCTCCTTTCCACCTATGAGAAGGAATTGCTAGCAATTTTGTATGTTGTAGACAAATGGCGCCATTACTTAGAGCGTGCTCACTTCGTAATTATCACATATCATCAGAGTTTGAGATACTTGTTGGAACAACAGGTCACAACCCATCTCCAAAAGAAAGCTATCAGGAAACTCTTAGGCCTTTCTTACTCAATCCAGTACAGAATGGGGAGGTGCAATGCTGTTGCAGATGCTCTTTCAAGGAGGGGATTAACTGCATCAGGGGGATCATGTAATGCACTGGTAGCTGTCAAACCTAAGTGGATCCAGGAAGCGGTAGCCACCTAAGTGAATGATCAAGAGATTGACAAAATAAGAACTGAGGCAGCTATGGATCCTCAGTCCAATTTCAGATGGCAAAGAGACATGTTGCGTTACAAAGGAAGATTGGTGATTGGAAACAGCCAGGATATGAAGCTGAGAATTACTCAGGCATTCCACTCAGAGGCAGTAGGAGGACACTCTGGGCTGAGAGCCACCTACCAAAGGATCAAATCCTTATTCTATTGGCCACAGTCGAAGGCTTTCATTGCTACTTTCATCAGTGAATGCGATGTTTGTCAACGCCATAAGCATGAAACCATAGCATACCCGGGGTTACTACAACCTCTTCCAATTCCAGAGAAACCATGGATGTCAATTGGTATGGATTTTGTTGAAGGGTTGCCTAAGTCAAATGGGTTTGATGTGATCCTGGTGATTGTTGACAGACTTACTAAGTACTGTCATTTTCTAGTACTCAGCCATCCGTTTACATCTAGCCAGGTGGCCAAACTCTTCCTTGACAATGTGTACAAGCTGCATGGCCTTCCGAGTGATATTGTCTCTGATCGAGATAAGGTTTTCACAAGTCATATGTGGAAAGAACTCTTCACTGCGTTAGGTACCACATTGAAGCTGTCAACATCCTATCACCCCCAAACGGATGGCCAAACAGAACGAGTTAACCAGTGCCTTGAAACTTATTTTAGGTGCATGTGTTCAGCTATGCCAAGACAGTGGGCTAAATGGCTTTCTCGAGCAGAATGGTGGTATAACACTTCCTATCACACAGCACTGAAGACATCTTCATTTCAAGCATTGTATGGCTACCCACCACCCCAACTAGGAATTCGTTCAAGCAGCATCACTACAGCATCATTTGATGATTGGTTTCAGGAAAGGGACACAACCCTAACCTTGCTAAAGAAAGGGCTAGCTACTGCTCAGGAACACATGAAGTTCTTCGCCGACCACAAACGTTCAGAAAGAGCACTGCAAGTGGGTGATATGGTGTATCTGAAGTTGCAACCATATAGGCAGACCTCACTAGCTCTGCGCAAATGTCTCAAACTCAGTGCAAAGTTTTATGGGCCATTCGAGATCACTGCTAGGATGGGAGAAACAACCTATAAGCTGGCCTTACCACCTTCATCCAAGCTCCATCCTGTGTTCCACATCTCCCAATTGAAAAAGATAATTGGGAATGCCAGAACAGTAAATCCAGAGTTGCCTGTCACTGATGATGAGGAAGTGATTAATGTTGCTGCCCCAGAGGCTGTACTGGATTCTAGAGTTACTCACCTCACTAATGGCGATCCAGTAGTGGAGTGGCTAGTAAAATGGATCAACCTACCAGCTGAGGAAGCAACATGGGATGCAGCTGGGCACATTATCCACCAATTCCCAGAATTTTCTTCTTCTTAGAACCTTGAGGACAAGGTTATTCTAGCTTAGACAGGGGGTTGTGTTAGGATATGTGATGTTAGACAAATGTGGCTAACATAGGCATGAGAACACTATAAGTGTGGTGAACATCTTGTAAAGGGGCATTCATGAATATACAAGAAAGTTGGTTACACTCTCTCTCTTTCTCGGTTGTTGAATAACTAACCAAGATCCTGACATTTCTCTCAATAAACTTAACTCACATTACTTTTCTACTTATGATTTCTACACATATTTTGCGGATATGCTATTTGCACGGTCACATATCGTCAAATGCACGGTGCCGAAGCCGAGTGCTGAAGTCGGCAAACAATATGCCTATGCCTAGTTCCGAAGTCAGCAAACAAAGCCTATGCCTAGGACGAGAAACCCATTTTTGACAGTCAATTCCGAACATGTGACACAGTCGTTAGAGTATGTTTTGCCTATGCTATTTATTACCAATAAACTTGATCTTAATTGCTAACTTTTTACAAGCACAAATAAACTCAGCATAAAGAATTTAACAAAATTTCTCTGCAATTTTTCATGTATATACAGAGAGACAGTTAATTAATTTTGTTCCATTAGTCAAATATCACCCACCTCATATTAGATTTTAGTCAAGAATATGTTAAAAGACGATTATATTATTAATTATTTTTCCATCAAGTTGAAAAATGAATGGGTATACATGTACCGAAAGTTAAACGCAATATTATTAATTTCCGTTTGTTTAATTAATTAGTCAACTTATGTTATGTAATTATCTTAGTGATCGAAGACTTTTTAAACCACTTATAAGACTGTTCCAAATATCATTTCACACAACTTGTATAAAAATTTATTATTTTATTTAAGAATAAAAGATTTTCTTCTAAAAAATATATATATTTATTTGTATGTATTATAATTTTCCTGGTACATTAATTAACTAATTGAGGACGGTTAATTGGCACATCTAGCTAGCTTACCGTTTTCATCTGTTGAAAGGTGTTGATAGTAGAAGGGCCATGGAGGGAGGCGAGGCAGCCATTGGCGATGGAGTCGATGTCGGAGACGAACCCCTTAATAGACTCCGGGGAGAATGCTCGGAGGAGGAGCTTCCGGAGGCGTAAGTGGTAGTCCCCCTGGTGGAAGAACATCGCATGTTTCCCCAATATCCTCTCCTTGCTCGCCGGAAAAGTGGGCCTGAACTTGCCGGCCCCGCCCACCAGCACGTACCTCACCGCCTCGGGGCTCGAAACCATCACGCACCGGCATCCCAGCACGTGCGTCTTGAAAATTGACCCGTACTTGGCCTGTTTGGAGGCGAAGAAGAGGTTAGGGTTTCGGCCGGAGTAGAGCTGGAAGGTCTCTCCGATGTAGGGCCAGCCGAGGGAGCCGGGCGGAAGTTTCCGGCAGCCTGAGATGCGGCGGTGGAGGAGGAGTAGGAGGAGGAAGAGGGTGGCAAAGAGGAGGAGGAGAGCGGCGGAGAAGGTGGGGGAGGACATGGTGGCCGGCTGAGAATTGAATTGAATGAGGTAGCTAGGCGGACGATCAAAGTGAAGAGAGATTATATACTCCGTATTATATTTAAAGAGGGAAGTATATACAAACCCTTAATGTGAAGATAAGGTTAAGGGGTCGGTTTGTTATTTATTAGCCGGTGTTTGGTTTTGTTATTTATTAGGTTGTTATTTATTTGGTGATTTTGTGTGATAGATCTATATTCATATATTAGAGGCTTAGAGCCAACGTTTTATTTTACCTGATTTTTTTTATTAGGAAATAATTTGAGAAATAGACAAATTGACAGACAACGAACCGCGCGTCAAACATACAAACAATAAAATGAAAAACGGTGCAAAACAAAAGGCGGTAAACAAACCGCCACCAGGAGTATCTGTGGCCTGTGGGCGATGAAGATGAACCTCCTTGTGGCTTGTATTTGCTCTAGGAATGCCAAGATGGATAGCCAATCACCTCCCAACACTTGTCAGCTGGGTGATTCCCATCACATTGATGGCATTTCTTCCTCCTAAGTTGATCAGATCCATCTTTCTTTGAAGACTCAACGTCCCTCGGATGATCCCTTTTTGACATTAAGGTCACTGTGTCTGTCTTAACTCCAAGATCTTTCATCTTGGAACTCACCTCGTCCTGTAAGAGAAAGGAGTGAGCCTGACTTGCAGAAGGCAATGGAGTTTGAAGAAGAAACTACGTCCTAGCAGAAGCATATTGAGAGTTCAATCCTATTAGAAACTTCATGAGTTTCTCCTCAGATTCAACAACTTCAATCTTGTCATTCAATCCACATTAATTCACACCTTCACGAGGTGCACCTGATTGGTGGAATTAAACCAGACAATTGTTGCTAATATCCCTTCAGCTTTGTGAAGTACTCAGTAATGCCAGTAGATTGTTGCTCACAATTTTGCAACTCTTTCTCGAGTTGAAACAACAAGGGACCATTCCTTTGACCAAAGCTCTCGGCCAGATCATCCTACATCACTATCAAATTCATCAAGAGTCGCATAGATTTCCTTAGAAACAGTATTCAAAATCCAAGAACAAACCATATCGTTACATTTGGTCCACAGAGGAGAGTTTTCAACAGTTTCAACAACAGATCCTGCGACAAATCCTAATTTGTTATTCACAGATAAAGCTTTCATCATTGCTTTCTTCCATCGACGAAAATTTTCACCAGTTAATTGAATCGTGGTTAGAATCATACCAGAATTGTCCGACGGGTGAATGAACAGAGGATTCTGAAGATCTGCTAATGTAATGACCTCATTCCGGCTTCGTTCTCTTTCGTGAGATCGTTCTTCAGCCATGGCGATCTCATAGAGTAACAACAAGAACTAGATGAAGCGAAATTGAAGAGAATACCAAACGCGAAAGCAAGATCTAGATCACTGCAATCAATTCGATTATTCAGGTGAAGAACAAACAATCGAATCGAGGAGAGATCTCCTGCAGCTCTGTTACCATGTTGATTGATCAAGGGAAAAACACTCAAGAACACTCAAATTCAAGGAAGAGAAGAAAAACTAAGCTCTCAAACATCAAATTTTTTAGGCTTCGAAAAACGTCTTACACAGAGGCACAACACCTCTATTTATGTCCGTTAAGATGCTTCTAACAACCTACCCTCTTATTCCACTAATTACAGAAAAAGTCTCCTATTTCTACAATAGCTCACAACACTTATGAAATATTACTCTTTATGTTTCGAAAAGTTCATCCAGGGGTGGATCCTTGTGTAAGCTTGGGAACAAAAAAAAAAATTGTGTTAATTTCTTAATATTTTATGACGGTGCAGGATCCGCCTCTGAGTTCATCAATCAAATCATTTTTCGATAGCTTCTCGCGACTACGAAACTCAACCTTACTATGGTCTATGGCACCGGCATGAAATCTTTGACCGTTATATAAAATGCATTAATTATTAATTGAGTAATTAATTAACGTTTTGATATTGATGAAGAATAAAAGATTGGTAGTGCTGGGGGAGCTTTGTTTACACTTGCACGGTTGCACCGCTCACACCGTGTATATCTTTGCTTTGACCCTTTTTTTTTTCTTTTAATTTTATCTTGGAGATGCGATATCATATTTTTGTCTCATATCATTGTCCTTTCGTATTTGCTGATTTTAACATTTGATTTTTATTTTTATTTTAATTTAACTATGTTCAGAATAACTCAAAACTATATAATTATAATCTATCGATTGAGACATTTAACTTTTTATTATTACATTTTACTTTTTCCAATTAAGTACATTTAATTGGCAAAAGATGCAATATGCGGACATGCATCTTTTTTGGTACATTATCATGCATAAAACCTGCAAATTGATACATGTCCAAAGGAGCTCGACATTCTGGTAGCCAAGACCACTTTCCTACGCGGCCTAACAAGGCAGGTGGCGATACGCCATATGTATCAAGTAGCCATATGTATCAAGTAGCTTAGTTCGGGCTGAAACGTAATCTACTCAAACCTAGTTAAAGATACAAACATCACACCACATTACAAGTACTAACTAGCGGCAGACACACAGGTGATCTGCTCAACTAACTTCAGTATCGCAGCTTTCAGCGCCTTCTCGTGGATGCAGTTGTAAGCCAGCAGATACATGTGCTATCATCAACAGTTAAAATGGAAATGAGGATTTTAAGACTAAATGTAAGGTTTAAACAGACGGGCAGGATGCAAAGTTACCAACATGTCTTGCTGCTTATTTGCCCCACACTGCTGCTGCCACTGTATCACGGAAAACAAAAGAAACCAGGCGTCAGAGTTCCAGTACAAGAATTGTTGCAACACTCTGTATAGTTTTACGGAGATCATTAAAAGCATATTATCAATCAAGATAAGTCGGCAGCATATTTGATTTTGTTACCAATGTCGACCTGGCTCTAAACTACATCAGTCATAGTAAATCATAGCCTTCAAACAGGTCTTAGGATCTAAGGATGTTCTTAAAAATATGTATGGATGCAGGGAAAAAAACTCGTCAAAAAGAACTCTGGTCTTGAACTCTTGATATCCCACTTACAGCATCAGGCTCCTCCTTGGTGAAAAAAGTGTGTGAAAGCAGCGTCCAGACACTCTACAAACCCAAAGCTCAGTTTTAGGATCCAAAATTGCTTCTTCACATGTCTTATCACAGACTGCACAGAATGGAAGAGTTGGTTACAATTTAGGAGAAACCCTGCAAGCATCTAAAGACCAGATTGTATGATTATGTATCTCCATAAACAGCATAACTAAACAACATGTCAGGCCTCATTTCTTTTACAAGACCTCAAAATAGGTGAAGCTACCTTACCATGAATGTTTCCTGTCTTTTCACATACAAAAACATTCCCGATTTTGTGGTAAGAACATGATTCCCTCAAGCATTCGTGGTCAATTGCAACCTTACCATTGAGGTCCTTACTACTTTTCTGAGCATCAATTTGATCAGCAACTGGATCATCATTCACCTACTCAAGCACATACAGATAATAAAAATAGCCTTTGGTTACCAAAGCTAAAACTTCTCAACACAAAAACCAAATGGAAGAAGATATGTAGCGAAGCAATAGATCAAGCTTCCATATAGTAATCCAATGAATGAGCCAATGCCTCATGAGATTTCATAATTCTGTATATTATAAATATGTTGCCCATATATCTTAAATGGCTAACCAATGCAGATTATTTTCCTGTCTCCTAATGTCAAATTGTCCATCTTAGTATTCTACATAATCCAGATCTTTCTTGTCTTCTATGAATATGTCATGGTTGTCGTGAACAAATTTATTAATAAAATTCTCTTAACCAGCTTTCTTTCACAAGCATCATCGACAAACTTTTCTACGTGCTCTCCTCTATATATATATATCCAAACCTACATAACAGCTTGTATAAGATGATCTAATCAGTCCTAGTATGCAAATTTCTTCCTAGTTATTTTCATCCAAGCTGACTGAAGTTCTACACTACATGGTGAATGGACCATTTAAGGTCAGATATTTTCATTCAAGATGTGAACTTGTATTCCTCTATAACTTCAAATATTATAAATATATTGATGTTAGTTATAACAATACATAGCTTACGTACACTTGTTCTCCTAAATAGTTGCCTTCCACTTGCAAACATGGCTCTCTATCTGATATAGTTTCCTAATATCACGCAGAAACCTTAAATGCTCACACACACATAATGTTTCCTAATGTCACACAGAAACCTTAAATGATCTTGTTCAACACTAATAATTTCCAATATTGATTATCTCCAATGAACTTAACTTGTCTAGTTGCCTACTTAATCTATTCATCACAAAATCAAATAGTTCTCTACCACAAAATTTGAATCCTAGCTGCTTGTACATTTCATTTCATTCTATTATATACTATACCTCCAAAATTATTCAGTTTCAGTATATATAGCATATTCATACCACCAAAGTTATTCAATTTCAGCACATTGTTCTACATAGTATTTTATACCCACAAAGTTCTTCAGTTTCAGTGTATTGTTGTTGTACACTATTCTGCAAATTTTATCAATCTTTTATCTTATATTACTCTTTTTATATCAATTTGTTTCTATTCACCTATATAATAGAAATTCGGCCAGTTTGGATGAAAATAGCTACCTGTGAAGGCAAAGGTGCCTCACTTCTCATTGAGGAATGCATCTGAATATAATACTCTTTAAACTCAGGATGACAATTCGTTGTGGTTTCTAATAAATCTGCTTCATCTCGCTGCAGTAGGAAAAATAAATCAATTAGAATTTGAGAGAACAAAAAGGTGCATAAACAAACTATGTTGTACAAAGGATTATTGGAAAGGTTCTATATAACACCAAACACTTGCATCATCATTTTTTTGTGCATAAGACATAAGCCTATTTTTCTATTCTAAGGTAGCAATGCAAAAACTCATGATTATCAAATTACATCATCTCCGTAAAAAAAAATTGATTTAAAAAAAAAACCTGGATGTATAAGGTTTTCCATGAATATTCACACAGCCTTTTAGTTGGAGGCAACAAGCCCCATCGCAAACAATACCTACACAGTGAAAATGAGTTAAAATAAGAGGGAAGCACCTCATACTGTTCAGGACTTCAAACCCAAAAATACATAAGTTCCAGCACACATTGCTCTTATTGCCAATGATTTACCACACCATACTAAGAAAAATAGCATAGTGGCATAGAAATACACAGCTACTGAGATCACATGTTTATAAGCAAAAGGAATGCGTTGTTTCTTTCTACATGGTTCTAAATTATGCTGCATTTTAAACATTCGTGACTGTGCCATAGATGGAATTTTCTTTTACCTTCTGATTCATACTATATTGTTGAGATTTTTCAATGGGGTAAGCTAAGATACTGCTAAATTGTTAATGGGGAAACCCACATTATCACAAACTCTAAAAAAAATAAACAAAAACCAATAACTACCAATGTGGCATAGGGTTTTACTTCTAGTTAATCAAAGCTACTTATTACCAGAAATCATAATGCAATAATCTGTAGGCAAAACTTAGGCATTAACGCCCTCTTAGTACGAGTATAACATATTCCACTTCTATAGAGAAGCCATTTTTTTCACATCTTTTAGGCAATAAATCACATTTGTGAAGTATTCCTTGGGGCAATATTTTTAATAATCCAAGAAGTGTTTTTTGCAAATTAATTATAAGAGAACACAGAATTGGATAGGTAGGTACAAATTTTTTCACAGCAGGACTGCAGCATGGAAAAAGTTACAAATTGATGACACAAGCATAAGATCCCAATTCACTCATACTTAGCGCACCTCATAAAAATAATTTACCATCGGCTGAATGTCAGTATTTGTCTCATCGCGAGGAAAAGGGGAGGTCACTGATTGCGAATAGAATCTTATAGCGTTGCTATAGCGCGCTAGCACACTATAGCAACTTTTGAACCCACTAGCGCCTGCCTTGACAAAGGCGCCTATGGAGTGAAAGGCATCCCAGAAGCGCTCGAGGTACGCTATAGCGCGCCTTTTACCGCTTTTCCATTTTCTGTGCAAATTCTGATTTCATTGATTTATCCAGATTAATGACCTACCATTTGGTTTAACTATAAAATCTTTTCTTATCTTTTAGTTTTGGAAAATATATTTCAACAAAATTTGAAGAATTTATTTTCTGTATTCCATTGTTTTATCCTTTCCCTTTTTCAATAAATCTGATTAGCCCTCCTCAATTCCTCAACACGTCTGATTCCTCCCTTCATCCACACCTCCCATTCTACTTCTCTCCATTCTCTATCCTTCGCCCCTTCTGGATTTGCTTGCTGTTCGCTGCTGCTGCTGCTTGTTGTTCGCTGCTGCTGAGTTATTGCATTTAAGGTACTATTTCTTTCTTTTTTCCAATAACACCACTGTATGTTGGTTTGCTACTTGTATAGCTGGTTCTTTCTTCACTCTTATCATTTTCTTTCTTTCTCTCTTAGGTTAAAGTAGCATGGCAGGAGATGGCGCTGAACGACAAACTGATCCAGCCTGGAAGGATACAATCATACAAGTTTGTCGATGAAGGTGATGGGGACTTTGTTCCTTGTCCAGACATTGAGGAAGAAGATGATGCAGATGACTTGATGACTTCGTTTTACCCACTTCCTAACCATCCACCATTCCACTAGAGTCTTTCTTTTCTTTAATCTCTTATGTTTTAGACTTGCATTTAGTATCTATGATGCTTTAGACTTGGTTTTATTATATTATTAGGTTTTCAATTTGGTTTTATTTGATCATGAACATACTTTATACTATTAAAATTGAAAGTAACAAAACTTTAAAGTGTTTGTATATGCTTTATGGAAAAGCGACCGCCTTTGCCTCTAAGGCGCGCTATAGCGCTAGGCTAGTCCTATCTTCGCCGCCTCTAACTATTTTAAACAATGAGCACACCGCAGAAGAAAGTTGGGCAGTATGTTTACAGCAATGAAGAAAATAGAACCTTAATTGAATGTTATTAAAGCATATGATGAAACAAAGTTATACTCACAAGCGTCTCCATAGAGATCCGTCAGATGCCACATGGTTCATGAATTTACACACTCGAGAACATGAATTCAGATCCTAAAGATGGAAACAAAAAAGGTAGTTAAGCCACTGATATATAAACCACATATAGTCACATAGAAAAAGACAAATGATATATGATGCATACGATATTTCTCTTAAGAATCTAAAGATAAATAGTGTCTTAATACTATAATTTGGCTGAATCAGGTTTAAAAGCAAAGTAAAGACGTAAAATGAAGATAATTTCATGGCAAACAATGAGGTCAGATATAGTAGGAACCTCAGAAGACAGGAACTTGAGGATGTGATTAAAGAGCTCAGGGGGGATCTTGCTTAGTATCCCACCTTCCATGTTATTGGTATGGATGTTAGAAGAACAGTCCTCTACAACAGTGCTCGAAGAAGCACTGCAATTTCCAACAACAAATTTATTTCTCTCGTCTATCCTATCATCCTCTTTACAAAACCTTTTTGCCGGTCTCTCCTCTTCCTCAGTACCCTCTTCATCCTACAAGACAGCAGCAACAAGATTAAAGAATCTTCCATTTTTCTTTTCTAGTGGATGTGAATAGCTAGTTGTTTTGGAGTGCAAAAAGAAAAAAGTGCACATGCATGCACACATCTGCTCAAATTAATTGTCTAGGCTCACAAAAGTCACAGCTTCACAAGTAACATCTTATATGATATGTTCATATCTAATATCTGATTCATATATGAGTACAATCCAGCCTTGGAACACGAGATTAGCCCTTCATCACACCTCCATCCAGGAGTCTTAATGAACCAATTGTTCTTTTTCACTAAATTATACTAATCTCGCTCCAATGAAGTACAGAAACATCAGCTACTAATCGGCTATCTGGTATATTGTGACATCATGACATGAACATGAGATCATAATCAAAATGAAACCAAAATTTTAAAAAAATTGTCAATGGAACTCGTTGTTCTGCATACAAACAACGGAAGTCAATATCAATAGACAACTTAAAATGAACATCAATCACCAACGACCAAGCAAATACACCAAATGCGAAATAAAATAACAAAAAGAAATCGAAATAAAATAATACAATGGTAGAATAAAATAAATGAAAATCGGACAGTCGGAGGGAACCTGGTCAGAGTCCCAGGATAGGATTTCAGATTCGAGGAATTGCGGTAGGGTTTCGCCTTCCTCGTCGCAAAATGTCATACTGATTCTGAAACTATAAACAAGAGCTATGAAATTGAAATCGAGGAAAACCAATGAGAATTCACAAAAATTTGAAGAGGATATTAGCCGATTACACCACCTCAAATCCGCTGCAAATCCTAGTCCACGATTTCCCCTCACGATGAATCCCGGTGATGATGAGTGAGAAGGAGAACTACGTAAACGTGTTACGTGAGCTTTCGCGGGTGTGATTTCACGGGACGGGCTTTCATATTGGGCCTCCGTTAGAAAATGGATGAAGCCCAACTAGTAAAGTATATTGCAAGTATTGGTCCAGTACTTCCTCTCTTAATTAAAACTTATCATTTACTATTCAGGTACGTTTTTTAGAATGATAAAAATTATATAAAAGATTAATATATTTTTACATTTGATTTTATAAATTCATACTTAATTGTAATAAGTATAAAAATGTTAAGTTTTTTATTAAAAAATTAATATTTTATATAGTTTTTAACACCTCAAAAAGTGTGCGTGAATAGTAAAACGTTAAATTTTAATTAACGGAGGGAGTATTATATTAGTGGTAGGAAATGGTAAATGAATTAGAAGAAGAGGAATTTTTGTTAGAAGGCGAAGACTCAAATGTACCCAGACTAACATGTCTAATGTGTTAAGAGATCAGATAAATAAATTATTTGATAGATAAATCATCACGAGAACAAATAAACAAAAGCATAAAAAGCAAGTTACCCCACACAAGTACAATCAAATGATTGGAAAAAAAAGGCCAAGGAGGTCAGAAGTAGTCACCAATGGAGAAAAAAAAAACACAGAAGATACTCTTAGGGAATAACTGCATATACCTTGTGGTTTATTGGGCGTGTTTGACTGAGGGTGGAAAGGGTGGGGGAGATATCAAATTTTTTTTGGAGAATCATGCCGGGGTGTTTGGCGCGAGATGACGGGGGTGGACGAGATGGAGGCGGAGGAGATGACGGGGGTGGAAAATGGCCATTTTTTAGTACCTTCATTTTTGGAGTGGGAGGAGGTGGAGGGATTTTTTCACCCCAATTCTCCAATTTCGCCCTTTCTTGATCTGAGCAATTCCTTCTTTCATTTTTCATTTCCTCTTGTATCCTCTTCTCGTACTTGCAACAATGGCGGAATTCACTCCGGTAGTCCGGCGCCACCCCGGACGGAGCAACTGGCGGCAGGAGTGACTCGAGCAATCAAGGTGTCAACTACACCACTTGGGCCGTCGGCCACCACTTGGATGCGCTACCGCCATGCCACCCTAATCGAAGCGGAGAAGGCGAGGCGGGAAGAGGTCGAGCGGAGGCAATAGCTATGGTGGTGGAGGAGGAAAGAGGGAAAATGCATGGTGATGGGAATGGTTTCACTCCTGTGCAACATCGGAGAGCATGGGGAGGTTGGAGACGGAGAGCTTGAGGTCGGCCATGGCGGATTTCTGGGATCTTTCGGATGGATCTCTCAAATTGCTCACCCCGTCCCTCTTGAATTTCAGCAACCCATTCTTGCTAATTGAACTACAATTCCAGGAGTTGATTCAAGAATTAATTATAATGCCCCACTTTGCTATAATTTCATGAATCGATTCAAGAATTGATTCAACAATTGACTGTAATGCCCCATTTGTTTATTCATATTTGAATTTGATATGCAATTCCAGAAAAATTGATTGTAATGCCCCACTTTGATTGATGGAAATTGAGCTGCACAGATACACTCTACCTGTTCAATTCGATTCAAGAGGGTAACGGTGAGGTTTTTTTTTTTGTCTTTTCACTTTATTCCATAAAAAACCTATCTTCATTCAACCAAACACACATGCGCTGTATTTTTCAAAAAGTATCTCCACCTCATCTACCCCAAAAAGTATATCCATCCCCTCCACCCCTAAAAAGTATATCCACCCGCTAAAAAGTTTTCAGCTCCCAAACACGCCCTAAAGCACGAGCAAGCAAAATTTGACATCCGCAAGTCGCTTAGCCTCCGAAACCATACAAATCAACAAACACATATGCCAACTAACACATTTAACCAAGTAAGATTGATCAACAAATCTCAATTGTTCTATGTAATTTTCTTTTTCTTTGGTGATTCGTTTAAAAACTTTTAAATGTGCTCAATTTAGTTACCCGTTTCACACAATATTTCTTATTACTTTCATACTTTTATTATACAAATGTAATGACTTACATAATTTTTTAAAATAGTATGAACCTATAGTTCAACTAAATAGTAGGTTAACCATAAACTAAATCAATCAAAATTCAATTCAATTACCTCAATCAAAACCCATCTCAAGTCAAAACCCACCTCAGTGTTAGAGAGGATTCACATAAAGCCCTAAAGATAACTAGACTCTTTTCTTTAATAGTTTAGAATAGATAATTTTGCACCAAATATACGAGTCAGAGTAACCTTTTGCAAAAATGCCCACCCCAAGGAAAGGCAAATCAAGCTAGGTAGAAAGGGAAGAAGGTCGATGGCGAGAATAACCACTCCGACAAATCAGTAAGTATTTGGGTTCAAAACCCTAATAATTGCCTAATTGGGGACGTGGACCTAAGTTCCAAACCTTGCAATTGAGTAAACGTAACAAAATTGAAAGATTGTCATAGAAACTAAAAAAATAATTTGTTCGGATTTGGAAAGAAAAATAACGGGATATTTCAATTTGTCTGTATTTGGGTTTAACAATTTATATATAAAAAAATTATTAAAAATTAGGGCAAATTCATCCAATAAGATTTTTTTAAAAAAAAAATTAAATTAACCATAATCGCGAGGTCAAGTTGTTTGGATTTGTATTGTTAATATATTAAAGAAAATAAAATTCTAAAAATCACAAAATCTTATAGAGATTTATAATAAAATTGGACAAGAAAAAAAAAGATATTTCACTTGCTTGATTTGCGTTAAAATCACTTTTTGTTGGGGTTCTAAAGGAGGGCATTCTCCTTTATTATTGTAAATCTTAGATTGTCATCCCTTGAGAAGGGACTTGGTACAGATTGTCACGGAGGCACTCCGAGGTAGAAAAGAAATGATAAATAGGAACATCTAAATGAACTGCCAATTTGCTAGCTTGTCTGCCTCCTTGTTCGCTTGCCTTCTTATATGACGGACTTGAACCTCCCTATTCCCGCTCCTCATGGAGGCTTCTGCACTGATTTACCAGGTGAAATTTAGCATGGATCTCCTCCCCACCAGCTTTTGAATGCCCATTTCCCGGGCGATCATCAGCCCATAGACAATCGCCCACCCTTCGGCTTTCACTGCCGAACAGCTCCCACATTTGAAGGCATAAGCCCTGATAAAAGCCCCCTCGGAGTCTCGAAATAGGCCCCCTGCATCCTCCTGCTAACCCCGGATTACCTTTGGACACACCGTCCGTATTCAATTTGATCCACCCCTGATATGGAGGAGACCACTTGGTAGGAGAGTCTACGTCATGCGATTGTGCTGCTCCATTCCTCTTCTCCTTTTGTTGTAGATGAAGGTAAGATGAGACCTGCCTCCAAACTCTGCAGGCAAGCCTATCTTTCATGGATTAGTTCTTTCACTGTGCCAATTTTCAATATATATGTCCCTTTTTACTTGGTAGTGCAAGATAATATCTTAGAATTTGAGATGAATTTAAGTTTATTGATCGACATTGACGAAGAGTATGTTGGATTAGTATAAATAAGAACTTACGTTGTTGTGATCATGCCTTAATTTGAGTGCAACGGAGTATTAAAGACAATTATTGATGTGATTTATTCTCATCAACTGATAACTCCTAAGACATAGAATGATGAGTCAAATACATCAATATATATAAAAAAACGCAGAATAGTGCGCGTGTTGAGCTAGTAACTATATATGAAAATTTTGCTAACAATTCAAATATGATTTAGAAAAAATTGATATATGATTAACAAATCCTTGTAAAATACTTCATCCGATTTTTAATATAAGACGTTTGACTTTTATCCACGTAGTTTAATGAGATAAAAACTATATAAAATATTAATTTTTTTAATTAAATTTTTTCACATTATACGGAGTAATACTTATTATATCAAAAATCGGAGTATTAAGATTTGATTATTGTTGTACAGTATTACTTTTAACTATTTATAATTGATTGAAATGATTAATTAATAATTAATTATTTTTTTAGTAGATTATGTTAATTAGAGGTGGAACGACCATGATTGATTAACTATGACATATAATAAGGCGTAGTGGTAAAAAGACACATGTCATTAATGGATAGATCCCCTCTCATTTTTAATTTGATATCTAATAAATTTGTACGTATATAAAATTGCATTAGTTATATTGCTAATAGCAATTTTTGCATATTGCTAATAACAATTATGTACAACTTAGGAGTTAGGGGGTTCCTAATTCGAACAATTAAGTAAAGTACCCGTTAACTTGGAAACAGGATTTGATTTCATGTAAACATACAATACTTTGAAAATTTTCGACATATATAACATGAATTTGTCTTTGTTTTTTTATATGAAAGTTTTAAAGGAAATGTGATTGGAATCAATAACAGATTTTTTTTTGGCTGAAATTTATGACATTTTATTTCTAATCGGGCATACCCCAAATACAAGCATCAAGTACATTATCAGCTTTCAGAGAAGATAAAAGGCACCCATTCCCGGCATTGTCAATTGTCATGAATATAAATATTACAATGATACAAGTCTAGATTACTGATGAAGATACACGGCCGAATGAACTCGAAATTCTGATAAACAAGACCAATTTCGGATGCGGCATATGTATCAAGGCAGACGAATCCGCCACATGTATCAAGTAGATTCATAAACTTGAGTTGGGAGAAAGGATGTGTAACCTGAATGACTTTCACAGCTAAGGCTGCATTAGTGCATTACAACTAACAGCACATACCACTGGTGATCGGCTCAGCAAAACCTCAATGTATCTTCAAGCTCCTTCTCATCGACGCAATTGTAGCCAAGTAAATATGCTCGTGCTGCCACAAACAGTTGAAACGGAAATGAGGATTTTAGGATGCAATGTAAAGTTTAAACAGACAGGGAGGTTGTGAAGTTGGAGTCTCGTACCAAAACGGCCAGATCCCATGAATGGTTCAGCTTCATCTGGTGCCCCACCCTGCTGTTGTTCCTGTATCATCATAAACAAAATTAAAGAAATCAAGTGTCAAGAGTCATGGTATAAGAATTGTTCCAATACCTAATTTTAACAGCAATGAAAGGATATGTAGCGAAGGAATGTATTGGTAAGTAAACAAGTTGGATTCACATTTGTCAATGTCTTGACACGAAGCATTATCAACCAAGATAAGTCACGCTAGTAGCCAATGAAAGGATATGTAGCGAAGGAATGTATTGGAAAGTAAACAAGTTGGATTCACATTTGTCAATGTCTTGACACGAAGCATCATCAACCAAGATAAGCCATGGAAGTATTTGATTTAGTGAAATTAACAAACCATCTGTCAACTAGACCTCGCCCATAACAGATGCCCCAAACAGAACTCAAAATGCAAGGATGTTCTCTAATACTCCCTCTGTTCAACAAAACTTGTCGTTTACTATTCACGCACGCCTTTTTAGAATGATAAAAACTATATAAAATATTCATGTTTTTAAAATATTTTTTTAACAAGTTTGTACTTATTAATAATAACTACGAAATTGTTAAAAAAAATTATTTAAAAAGTCGATATTTTATATAGTTTTTAGCTCCTAAAAAAGTGTACATAAATAGTAAAACGTCAAGTTTTGTTGAACGGAGGGAGTACTAAATAATTTGTTTAGTTCCTCAATATTGTGAAAGAACATGAATGCAGAAGAACGTCTACTCGGGATAAGGACGTGTAAGCCAAGTAAACAAGAACAGTGGTCTAAAAAATACTACTTACAGCATCAGGATCCATCTCGCTAGGTGAAAGTACATTGTCAAAGCAGCGTCCAGATACGTGGCAAACCAAAAGCCCATTTTCAGGATCTATAAATATTTCTCGACATGTCTCGTCACAAACTGCACAGCGTTGAAGAATTGGGTGCAAGTTAGGAGAAACTCTTCAATCACTTGCAAAATGAAATGCATTTCCAAAAGAAGCATAAGTAAAACAGAATATTAGGCCTCTACAAGGAAAAATACAGCTAATAGGTGAAGATATCTAACCATGAACATTTCCGGTCTTTTCACATACGAAAACGTTTCCAATTTGGTGATAAGAACATGATTTCCCAGAGCAAGCATGGTCAACTGCAGCTTTACCGTTGAGGCCCTTGCTAATTTTCCAAATATCAATTTGATCAGCAACAGTTTGATCGATAGTCACTCGATCATCACTTACCTTCTCAAGAAAAGACGACAAAACAATCCTTTTGTCAGTCACATTTTTTATGATGGTCGGTCCATTTTTATAAGCAAAAGCTTCTCAGCACAAATAAACAATGGAGAAACATAAATATAGTAATCTAACGAATAAACTGTCATAATTTCATAGTTGTGTATTATATATAAATTTGCTGCCTATATCATCGTATGTGGTTAAAGTGTTAAACCAATGCATGTTATTTCCCTATAAAGTTGTTACCTATGAAATTGTCGATATTGTAACCTACATAGTTCTTGGGGCTTGAGTGTGGTTCTTTGGTTTGTTTTATACAGTGTCCTTGAGATGCATGTAGTCCCCCTATCAATTTTTGGAGCATTTGAATTTTGAACCATAAAAATAATTGAATCTAAGTTTTTGTCTTGTTCTTATCATCTCCGAGTCTTTCGAAAACACCCACTCAAATACTCAATTAGCTCAAGGTAAAGGTGCGCACATCTCAACCCCAAACCATACTTTAAGCAGGATTACACATGGTTGATAAGTAAGGTATCCTACATATTCCAGATCTGCTTGATTGTCTTTATGTCTATGTCATGGTTATCTTTAACAAATTTAAACAAAACAGTTTACGTAGCAGATTTCACAAGCTTCTTAGCTACTTAGCTCCATAATACCCATTTGTCTTCTATAAACCTCGCCATATCTTGTTTTCTTTAATTCATACTCTTTCCAGGTATCATAAGTGCTCCCTCCCCTTCGTAGATAATTTCTACAAACCTGAAGAACATCTTGTATAAGATTATCTAAACCAAACTACTATATATAGTTCTCTATGAATGTACACTCTTTCTTCAATTTAGTTGACTTCCCTTTACTAGGCTAATGCCTAATACAAATCAACAGTCCCCTATAGGCCCACTTACGTGTGACTTCATCATAATATTCTGTTTCTAGATCCTACTAGCTTTGACCTAAACCTTCTAGAATTTGCTGACCATATGAGTAACAACTTCATTCTCCAGTATATTATAGCTCCAAAGCTATTCGGTACATTTTCATACATAGTATTCTACAGACTTTTTCATTCTCCTCTTCTATATGTGACTTCAACATATCATTGCCTAACCATCTGACCATGTGTAAACAACTTCATTCTCCTATATATTATAACCCCCAAAGTTGTTAGTACATGGCAGCATACTTGCATAATATTCTACAACCCTGCTAACTCTTCCCCCCTACATCACTCATTTTTTATATCAATTTGTTTAATTTATTCTCCTATATATGGTAAACTTCAGTCAGTTTGGATGATTATAGTTACCTGCGAAGGCAGAGGCGCTTGACTTCTCTTCGCAGAATGCATCTGAATGTAATACTCTTTAAACTCAGGTTGGCAATTCTGTGTAGATTCAATTAGATCTTCTTCATCTCGCTGCAATAGTTAATAATTGACATATTTATCAATAAGAAATAGACATTTAAATTGAACAAACAATGTGCATCAATTATGTAGTACAGAGGATTATTAGGTTTAGGTATATCTACAACGAAACAATAACATCATTGCTATTTTTATTTTGAAAAATACATTAATCTATTTTCAATTTCCAAAGGTGGCAAAACTAGAAATGACATGGCTAACAAGTTACATCATCTGAAAAATAGAATACCCGAATGTATAAGGTTTTCCAAGCACATTCACGTAGCCTTTTAGTTGGAGGCAGCAAGCCCCATCGCAAACAGTACCTACACAATGAAATTAAACTAACATGAGAAACTTGCCCATCTTACTAATCAGATCCAAATACCCTAGTTCAAGTACACATTGCTCTTGTTGCCAATGTTTTACATCTAAACAAAGAGTAATATCACAGTGGCATAGGGATGCACAGCAACTTAAATGACATTTCTACAAGCAGTCAAACGGAATGCCCCGTTTCTACCATTATTCTAAACTAAGCTGCATTTCAAATATTGTGCTAAAGGTAACCTTTTCTTTGATCTTTAGTTATAAGAGAAACCAAAACTGAAAAGATAGGTACAGATTTCCGATGGCAGGACAGCGTTGAGTGTGGAAACAATTAACAATTAATTGCCACTAGCATAGCATCCAAAACATATGAGTATTACTAACCCTACTTCATGAAGTTAAAATATCATGGGCTGATATCTCATGCACGTTGTTTTCACAGCCAGGAAAAAAGGTCACTGAGAATAAGAAAGCCAGAGAGTATTTTTATGGGGGTTAAAAAAGAACAGAACTGTATTTGAATGTTATGAAAGAATGCAAGAAAACAAAGTGACACTCACAAGCGTCTCCACAAATATTCATCAGCTGATACATGGTTCATGAATTTACAAACGCGAGAACATGAAATAAGATCCTGCAGATGTAACACAAAAAGATACATCAGCCACTGTATCCCATACATAGAGATAAATGGAACATGTGATACTTTTCTTCAGCAGTCCTGAAGATATACAAGATCTTAATATAATTAAATGTTTAAAAGCAAACTAAAGGGGCAAAATTAAGGCAATACATCATGAAAATAAAAATGGAGACAGTACTAACCTCACACGACAGGAACTTGAGGATATTATTAAAGAGCTCAGGAGGAATTTTCCTTAATATTTCACTCTCTATTCTTTTAGCCTCCATCTTAATGGCATTGCTATTAGAACAGTAGTCTACAATTTTGCTCGAAGAGGCAATGCAGGTTCCTTCAACAGTTTGATTTCTGTCATCCGAGCTTTCATCCTCTCTACAAAACCTCTTTGCCGGTCTCTCATTTTCCTCAATACCTTCTTCGTCCTAAAAAGACAGCAACAAGAGGAAAATTTAAGAAGACTTCCATTTTCCCTTTTCAGTGCTTATGAATAGCTAGTCAATTTGGAGAGCAAATATGCTCTTAATTTCCTGACTGAATTTAAGCCCCCCCAAAAAAGGAGGAAAATATACATGAAAACACACATACATTGCATAAATTAATATAATATGCCAACTCATCGGTGACAGAGATGAGATGATATGTCCATTGTTCAAATATGATATCTAACACAGTTATGAGTACAACAAAACAATTTCCATTCTTAGTGTATCCAGGCGTTCTGGGGTTCTTATATTCACATACTCGCACAAGCATCACTGCAAGCACAACCACACCCATTCTTTCTAAACAAGGATGGATACCTACTACTCTACTAGCGCACGCACATGAATCTATTGTTTTAGATAGCACTCCATCAAGGGAGCTAGGGCTCTGTGCCCATTACAATATAGGGGGATTCGAACATGTAACTTACTAGTGACTACATGTCATCCTTATGTGTCATCACTAGTAAGGCTTGACCATTTGACACAGATATTGACCCTTTGATCACTGAGTCATCCAAGAAGCCACATAAATCCATTGTTCTTATTGTCATAGCGAGAGAGATTACACACCAAAGTCTCAACTAATAGAGATATCAGCTACATATTGCTTATCTGGTTTATTGTGACTTTAAAGGGATTCGGTGATCTTCAACAAATAAAAGGAACAAAATTTAAAACATCAACGGACAAATTAGGCTTACAAAACAATAAATAAATTTAAAGGTCGAAACTTAAAAGGCCACCAATCACCAGCCCCCAAGCACATCAAATTGGAAATAATTTACAATCACAAATCAAAATAATTGAGAAAAAGTAGGGAAGTCTGAAGAGGACCTGATCAGAGTCCCTGGAGAGGACTTCAGATTCGAGAAATTCCGCGAGGTTTTCGTCTTCGTCGTCGGAACCCGTCATCTTGAACCTGAAACTTAAAACAAAAGCTATCAAATCGAAATACAGGAAAACCTGTGGCAATTGAACTGAATTTGGGGAGGAATTTAGCCGATTATACCACCTCAAATCCGCTGCAAAATTCCAGTTCTCCGGGAATTCCCCTCTTCGCTGATGGGGGGCGATAACGCAGTGTTTTTTTCGATCGACAGTCGGTGGGGAGCGTACGGCGTGCACCCTACGCTGGTGCGGGCTAATGGGCCGGGCTTTGATGTTTGGGCTAATTTAGCCTCAATTGGAAAATTGATGAAGCCCAACTATATTCGGATAGATTCCCCATCCGGTTAGGCGGGGGTTGGTTTTGTCATTCGTGGCTCCAGCGGTTGTGTGTGTTTTTTTTTTAATTAGGAAATAATCCAAGCGCCGGACATACTTGACGACTCGAGAGGCCGACGAAGTCGGCAGACGGTGAAATTGTCACTACATATAAAAAGGTGCAACAACAAAAGGTGAGAGGCGTAGCCCCCGGGCGAGCAAGCGAGCCAAACTCGTACACGCTGGAGACAACGTAGACTAAGATCCGATGTCAAACATCACCAGGCGGCGAAACCGTTGGCCAGCGGTATATCAAGAATCCAGTCTTGTGGGCAGTGAAGACGATCCTCCAAGGAATTTCCTGCACGCGGAGTCGCCTCGATATACACACCACCACGGCCCCAAGAACAACCCCCAAAATAGGTCGATTGGGATTGAGGAGGGCGGATTCGAAATCTAGGGTTAGAAAGGGGCTATGGACCACGACGGAAAGCGGAAAACTTTAGGATGACGAGGGTGATGTGAAGAGCCGGGATGGTGGCAGGAGGGAGACGGTGGTGGCCATGGGTGGTGGTCGGAGGGAGACGGTGGTTGCCAGTGGTTGATGGTGATGGGATTGCGGGATGAAGGGTTGAATGGGTTATTGGGTTTAGGGTAGAAAGAGAGTTTCTCTCTCGAAGGAGAGAGAAACTCACTATGGGCGTGATTGGCGCGGGGTGGAGAAGGTGGAGGAGGTGGGCGATTTTTTTTGGGGCGGCGTGCGCGCGTGTTTGACAGGGGATGGCGGAGGTGGCAGAGATGGGGGTGGACGGGGTGGCGGGGATGGAAAAGAGGCCGATTCTCCTACCTTCGTTTTTCAAGATGGACGGGGTGGAAGAATTTTTCCACCCCTATTCTCCAATTTTGCCCTTACCGGCAACCGAGGACAAGCATCGAGATTGAGGTGGAGATCTATAGGCAACAATGGTGAGATCGATGAATTCAAGAGTAGTCAAAGCCAAATGTTGATATTAATGAAGCACGAACTACTTGGTTTTAAATCCCACACATTAAACAACAAAAGTCAAGCACCAATCAACAATTCAACATGCCAAAATCCAAATCTGCCCATCAATTTTGAAACCTTCAAATTACTCTTATTTCTCTCACAAAAATGTTGAATTTCAAATAAAACCAACACCTCATAAGGAGAGATTAGTGGTCGGAGGAGGCAGATCTGGAAGAAAGGGGATGGTGGCCAGAGGCAACAAGGGACGACGAAGGCGAAGACTAGCTAGAGGGGATGCCAGAGGTAGCAGCTCTATGGGGAAGACGACGGCTGAGGGTTGGAGGCGCAGATCTGGGAGAGACAATGGCTGAAAGGTTAGGGGTATAGTTGGGGGTATTTTTGACTTTTCACTTTATTCTATAAAAAACATATCTTCATCGCACCAAACACGTAGGATATTATTTTCCAAAAAATATCTATATCTCCTCCATCCTCAAAAGTATCTTCATCCCCTCCATCCCCAAAAAGTATCTCCACCTTCTAAAAAAAAAATTCATTCCCAAACACACCCTATGTGATTCTAGTGGTTGTGTAGTTGTGTGCAACTCAAACAAATTTGGAAAAGTGTCAGTTCTTAGAAGAAAGAGATCAATTGTTTGTAGGTTGAGGGAGACTGCTTGATGATCATCAATATTTTCAAGGGACTATGTATATGTTCGTGGGATGTAGAGATGATCTTCTCTGACTCGCTTTCTCTTTGCCAGTATTTCGACTCGATCACCTTTGCCCATACGTTTAGAGAAGGCAACCAAGTCGCGGATTGCATTGCTTCTGTTCGGTTGGCTTCAAACAATTCAGATTAGAGATCCTTCGAGATCGACAATCTCGTTCGAAAGGACGCCCTTGAATGGTTGTAACGGCCCATATAATATCAGGGTTACATTTCGAATGTTGGATACCTTCGTTCGGATCTTGCATTGCAACCCAAGCACGGGTCGAGGTTTCAAAATCAAAAGAGTTAGACTTGAAAGAGGGGATTTCAAACCCCAAAATGCATGTTACGGCCGTTGGGTACCCCGAACCTATCCGATTGACTAAGTCGCTCAAAAACCATTTTAAGTTCAAACGCATATAAAACGGAAATCAAGATACAACTTGCCACGACAGAGCTGGGTCAAACCTGATGTACGAGGAAATACGAGTACGAAATCATCCAAAGTATATATAAGTCTGGTGATAGTCAGCTCTCGAATGATGGAACGTCCCAAAAGAATCATCGTCATGAAGCATGGAGCAATCAAACATCTGCAAGCATACCTTAAAAAAGAATGGGGGAAGGAATTTAAATCACACTACGATCATATCATATACGGGACTCGGTCCCACTACGATCATATCATATACGCTATACCTAACAAAGGTGCTCTAATGTAGGACAAGAATTTAAATCACACAAATTACTGACTGTTTATACAATGTAGAAAGCGATTAAATGGATCCATATATAATGCCAAGTGGGTGGCATATCCCTCTCCTACATCTGCATTCCTTCCCATCCATGCAGACCCTGTCTAGTACGATGCTATAGCATATCCAATTCATCATAATCAATGCGCATCAATAATCATGCTCATCTCGTAAATCAAGCTCATATGATAAATCAAGCTCATCTCGTATCTCGTGACATAAATGACTCGATGAGGACAAAACCCGATGAGGCTGGGTTGTACACCCTAGCAAAAGACTCTAAAGACTCACAAATAACATTCGTAATTCTCTTTCCAAACACATAAAGAAAACGGATGCTCATACATTGTGAGATTCCTAAGAAGGATACTACATGATCATGCTCTTATGCATATGCAACACCTAGTATATCATATGACTACATGCATGAGAGATCCATCTGAGGAACTTACTTGAATACCCGAACAATAAAAGTAATAACAGATAGTAGAAGTCCAATATGACTACATGCATGAGAGGTCAATCTGAGTAAGCTCTTAGGGAGGGGATGGCGTGGCGTATGTATGGTTTTGGAAGGCGGGGCGATGTGTGGTGTTCATGGAGAAGATCTGACGGGGTCGGAAGACACCGGAGACGCTGCGGGTGTGTGGTCTGGTGGTAGGGGGTGGTGGTGGTGGTGGAGGGGCGAAGGCAGGAGCACCGGGAGAGCTCTGGGGAAGAAGAAAGTGAGGGAAGGAAGACTCTGACTCTGACTCTGACTGAGACACATGAGGTGTGGAAGAGGGAGGAGGAGGAGAAAAGGGAAAGCGAGACTCATCAAACGTGACATGACGTCACACAATAGGCTTATGGGTCTTGACATCGAGGCAAAGGCAACCGCGATGATCAGACGGATAGCCTAGGAAGACACATGGAGTGGAGCGCGGGTGAAGCTTATGTGGGGTTGTGGAGGACTGGTTTGGGAAACACAAGCACCCGAAGGTGCGAAGGTGATCATACCTAGGCATGGTGTAATAAAGTGTCCGAGTTGGCGAGCGATGGTGTAGCCGTGTAGGGTAGTGGATGGGAGAATGTTTAGGAGATAACATGTGGTGGATAAGGCGTGAGGCCAATAGGGAAGGGGAATAGATGTGTGGAAGAGGAGAGAGCGCATCATGTTGGTAATGGTTCTGATGATTCGTTCAGCCTTGCCATTCTGCTGAGAAGTATAGGGGCAAGACAAGCGATAGGAGATCCCATTTGTGGCAAAGAAATAGTGAAAGTCTTTGTTGTCAAATTCACGACCATTGTCACATTGGAAACATTTGATGGATGTGTGAAATTGTGTTTTAATGAAGGCATGGAATTTGGCAAAGACAGGAAACACTTGGGACTTGAAATGCAACGGGAAGACCCATAAGAAATGAGTGTAATTATCAAGAAACAAGAGGTAGTACTTGTGACCCTCATTGCTAGGCACAGGAGAGGTCCAAATGTCACTATGAATGATATCAAAGGGAGCAAGGGTAGAGGTCAAAGACCGTTGGAACAGCAGTCTGGCATGTTTGCCTAGTTGGTAGGAAGATCATTGATAATGCACATTTCTAATGGGCATTATAGGATAATTTAGTTGCATTTACATTGTAGAATATGCATGTTTTAGTGTTAATTTAGATAAAACACTTTTTGTGGAAAAGTTCGGAATCTACGCTATTTCGGTTGAATTATGCAGAATCGTAGATCCGACATGGTGGAAAGCAAGGGAAAGCTGTTAAACATGGCCAAGTGAAGTCAAGAAATCAAGCTAAGAAGAGGAAGAAAGGAGAAGAGAAAGAAAGAGGGAAGAACAATGAAGAATCGAGCTTCTGGGCATCTGTCGCTGCCAGCGAATGGGATCTCGCTGCCAGCGAGTGGAGTCAGTGAGAGCAGGTCCAGGAGCCAGCACATCTCGCTGCCAGCGAATGGAATCTCGCTGCCAGCGACTGGAGTCAGCGGAAGCATGTCCAGGAGCAGCATGACTCGCTGCCAGCGAAAGGAAACTCGCTGCCAGCGAATGGAGTCGCTGCCAGCGGACGGCCGGATTCGCGGCAGCGGAAATGATGACTCGCGGCAGCGGAAATGGTGACTCGCGGAAGCGGAAAGGAAGTACCCGAGAAGCTTGTGAGAAAATTCTAAGGCATGAAAGTCGCTGCCAGCGAGTGTGCCAGCGAGTTGGTAGCGGAAATCCAACAGAAGCTCAATCAAGGCCATTCGCTGCCAGCGGAAATTTCTCGCTGCCAGCGGATTCCGACGCTGAATTAATTTAGGAAAGTTCTATCTTTTATCTAGTTTGTTTAGGAAGTTTCTATCTTTTATCTATCTTTTATCTACCTTTTATGGAAGACATTAGGCTTATAAATAGGATGTTCTAGGGTTAGTTTAATTAAGTTTTCAAGTAGAGAAAATCACCATTGAAGAGAAGAAAGCTTAGGTAAGCCATGTTTGGCTAATTTTGTAGTTTCCGCCTACACTTTCGAGACTTGGTTGGTGGTTTGTGAGTTTCTAATTCAAGTTATTTTTCCTCTTTAATTCTTTCAACTTCTTTGTGCGATATTGATTATGTTATTGATGTTATCTTGACTCGCGACCTTGATAATATTGATTTCATGCTAGGATTTAATACTTTCGTATTTGTGTTATTTCCGTAGTAGCACGCATAAGATTGTGGATTCCGTGTTTGAAGCATGATTATGTAGGGAGTTGACATATATCTTAAACATTGATTTACCGTGTTTAATTGGTGTTATTTATATGCTCAAGTTCTTGGGACTATTTGCTATCTCTTTGTTAAATCTTGATCGTGTTAAGGTTGCATTGAGGTGTAAGGGATTAATTGGACTCGTAGGACTTTTAATCTATATAAACCAAGACGGGAGGAATTCGTAGGAAAAGATAATAACTTGAAAAGGATTCGATGATCAATAAAACCAACCAAAGTCGAGAACTTGTAGGTGGAAACGCTTTTCTTCCATCATTTATTTGCTTTTGTCAATATTATCTTCTTTTATTTTCATTCATAAAAATCGTTTCTTTTATATTGATAAATACACAATATTTAGAAATACTTGATTCTCTTGGGTTCGACCCCTTACTTGCATACTATACTAGTTTGTTTGTTTGGGATTTATTTTTGGCGAGGTAAATCAACGACTTTTCCCTCCGTCAATCATAAACTAGAGCGTGGGTCTTTAGTACAGGTGACAAGGCTCTGGAAACGGAGAACATCTAAAATGGCAGCACTGGGATGGCCCATGCGTGCATGCCAGAGGCTGGACGACGATGCCGAGAGGGCGACCGGGCACGACTGACTGGACGCAGAAGGTGGTGTGACAGGATAGAGCTCCTCGGTGTTGTTACATCTCATGGGAGTAACCCCCGGAGTAAGATCGTTCACAGAGAAACCATAGGGATCAAACGCAAGGGAAACGTTGTTGTCACATTGGAAACGTTTGATGGATGTGTGAAACTGTGTTTTGATGTAGGCATGGAATTTGGCAAAGATAGGAAACACTTGGGACTTGAAATGCAACGGAAAGACCCATAAGAAATGAGCGTAATCATCAAGAAAAAAGAGGTAGTACTTGTGACCCTTCTTGCTAGGCACATGAGAGGTCCAAATGTCACTATGAATGATATCAAAGGGAGCAAGGGTGGTCAAAGACCGTTGGAACGGCAGTTTGGCATGTTTGCCTAGTTGGCAGGAAGAGCATAAACTAGAGCGTGGGTCTTTAGTACAGATGACAAGACTCTGGGAACAGAGGACATCTAGAACGGCAGCATTGAGATGGCCCAGGCGTACATGTCACGGGCTGGACGACAATGCTGAGAGGGCGATCGGGCACGACTGACTGGACGCAAGATGTGGTGTGAAACGGTAGAGCTCCCCGATGCTATTACATCTCATGCGAGTAACCCCCGTAGTAAGACCGTTCACAGAGAAGCCATAGGGATCAAACGCAAGGAAAACGTTGTTGTCAGTAGTGAACCGACAAACAGAGATCAGGTTTTTTGACAATCTTTGGGGCAATGAGAACATTGTTGAGGTGTAGTGGGTGGGTTGGGGTCTGTAATTTGGCGTGGCCAATTCCCGAAGTAGCAAGACGACCATCATTTCCGACGATAATAGAGTGTGCAGGGCCCTTAAAGGAAATAGATGAGAGGTTACCTGAGGAGTTCGTCATGTGGGAGGTGGCACCAGTGTCCATGTACCAAGAAGAGTCTGAAGATGTCGGATGCATAGAGGAGAATGCGTGATGCCCATCCGGCGGAACATAGCCTTGATCAGACGATGTCAGATAGGCCTGAGGTCGCAGGGTAGGAGAGCCGGAGTGTAGCCAATGAGGGTTGAAGCCAGGCACCGGGGACCATCGAGGGGCGGCGGTTGAAGGAGAAGGGATGCGAGTCCTTGTATGTCGCGGCCACTGCATCGGGCAGCGACCGCTGCAGATGTCGATGCCGATGCTGCGGTCGCAGTAGATGAGGTCGGACATATTTTTTTCTTTCTTTTTTTTCTCGGAACGAAACGAGAGCGAGAGCGAGAGACTACCAGCGAGAGCGAGAAAAGACCAGCGAGGGGGAGGCCGGTCGGCAGCGGTGAGGGGTCGGTGAGGCGAGGGGAGAGAGAGAGAGAGAGAGAGAGAGAGAGAGAGAGAGAGAGAGAGAGAGAGAGAGAGAGAGGCGGCGAGGAGACGACGCCGGAGACGGTAAGAGGAGGGGTGGGGCGGGAGGATCAAATTAGGGTTCCGTGAGGAAGAGAAGGTTGTGATACCATGTAGGATTCTAAAATTGATGTAAAGTCTTCCTTGATGGTTTTCATTTATTGATAAACATATATATAGGTTACAAAGGTATTGAGCCTTTTGACCCACTATACGATATAAGACCTATGTAATCTATCAATTACCAATTATTCTTCGAAAAACTTCAAGGGCTTCGATGGTGGTTCTCCTAGCTCCAAAGTCGTCGAGAGTGTTTGCTCAGTGCCTAGGAAGATCGAGAAATGATTAAAAGAGCTCTATACGAGGTTCGGAAGGGAAAACGAAAGCAAAATGGATAACCAACCTTTTGTGATAAGAACCGGGGAGACGAGGGAGGAGGGGCTAGATCTTCACCTTTATGGAGAAGTGAGTAAAGCTTCACCTTTATGGGGTTTAGAAGGGAAAGGAAGCAAGGAAATGGAGAATGAGGGTGATTACCATGAAGGAGAACGAACAAGGTGTCTTCTGGGCTTGGTCTCGCGGCGGCGAAATGGTCCTGTAACTTCTGTTTGCTTCGGAAATGGCGTTAGTGGTGGCTTCTCTTCGGCTGAGCTCGAAAGGGAGGATTTAGGAGGTGTGTTTGGGTGGTGTTTGGGCTTGAAGAACACAAAACAAGGGTGATTTGAGGGGGTTTAGAGATTAGACAATGGAGGAAAGAGGAGAGGGTTTTGGGGGGTTTGTTTGCTTGGGTTCAAAATGAGAGTGTGTGTGTGCGCGCTAGAAGTGAAAATGTCTTATTTACTAGCTGAAGTTGTATATGCAAGGGTTTGTGTTTGGATTCCAATTTCATTAAACTAATAAGGTTTTAACAGTTTGATATTCGCATAATCGCATGTGTCGACTTGGAAAGCCGATGTCGAAAATATGTTTTCAAACAAACAAAATTACTGATTCCGAAAGCCGCTGTTACGACCAGGCATTTGTGCTCGACGAGATACGATTGAAGTTTGTGCTCGACCTGAGACAACGGAGTAGGGAGCAGATAGGCTTGGTATGAGGACATATCGTTGTGGAGTCAGAACGACGAAGAAGATGAGGCCGATGATGGCGATCTTGGAAGGACTCCCTCGGAATTGATAACGACAATCCAGCCCCCGGTTAGTGATGATCAATCTGAATCGATTTTGGAGGGGCCTCGAAATAGAAATCGGAGGCGGAATCGATGTTGGAGGGAGGCGAAATTGATGGTTGATGCCTCGTTTTGATGGAGGCGATAGTGACGGTGACGGGCTGATATTGGTGATTGTGGCGGTGATGTTTGGTAGAGGTGGCAGTGGTGATGAGGTTGGTGATGGTTAGGCGCAACGAAAAAGTGAGGACGGTGGTAGTTTGGCATTGCGTTAGTGAGGAGTGATGTGGTTGTGGTGGAAACTATACGGTGAGGGTGATGCATGGGGTTGGGGATATGGGTTTTAGAGAGAGATGTTCTCGCCTCTCTCTTGATTTCTTTGGAGTATATGGTTATATAATCTACATAACATTTATTATTTTATCTCATTTACCCTATGAATACCATTTTAAAAATTGGTTATTGAGATTACCAATTAGCTTAATCAATTTTAATGTTGATTGGTTTATTTCAAACCCAACAATCAACACTACTCCCTCCGTTTAAAATTAAATGTCGTTTTAGCTAGAGGCACATATATTAAGGGGGTAATTAATGTTGCAGATTGGATTGTTATCAAGAGTAGTCAGTGGCACCATTGGAGATTAACCTTTCACCTTCCTACCATTTAAACTTTGGAGCCAAAATACCCATTTAAAAAAAAATCAAAATTTTTATAAGATCCCCTGCATTTGTACAAACAGAGTAGATGAGCATTGGAGAATTAGGGACTAGAACAAAATGAATGTCAACAGTTCAACAAATATAAGGAGTGAGATTGAATACGAGTACTTATTTGATCTAAATACAACGCCATTACATGATGAGAGTGAAGATGAAAGACATAACAATACTCACCCTCGAGATGAGATTGGTGAGCACCGTCTAGAGATACGATCGGAAGCTGAGATGCGAGAAGAAGATCTCAACAACATTCAGCCGCTGATCAGCTCATCACCTAATAGTGCGTTCTCGATCGATCTGAATCTCATATCGAATGATTATGACGAGTTGGAAGCTGCATCAATGGAATTTGATACACATCAGTTGCATGATGAAGTAGAGGTACAAGAAGACTTTGAAGCTCCTAATCCAGGTAATTTACAATCACTAATTTAAAGTTTGTCAATATGTATTTTGTCAAAAGATACGTTAATGGAATTTAGAGTTTTTCTTTCATAAAATTTCTTGTAGACATATCTCATGAAACACCACGAGTGACAAGAACCAACCTTTCAAATGGACAAAGATGGGCAATCTACAATGCGTTGTTGGAGAAAAGTGTCAATGGAAAATTGAAACGGGATACTACTAATGAGGTGGCTGCTTTATTTTCGGTTTCGCTCAGAACAGTCCAACGGATATGGAAACGAGCAAATGACACTCCACTTGGTGAGTTCGCTGATGTGTCACATAAGAGAACGGGAAACTGTGGTAGGAAGAGAGTTGAGGTTAACTTAAGCCAAATCAGTGACATCCCTTTGCGTCAAAGAACAACTCTAAGGTCACTTGCAACATCTTTGGGTGTTAATCTTGCAACATTACATAGACGGTTGAAGCAAGGTCACCTACGACGGCATTCAAATGCCATCAAGCCTCTTTTAAATGATGAAAACAAACGAGCTCGATTGCAATACTGCATTTCAATGTTAGATCCACACAGCATACCTCATGAACCGAAGTTTGTCGATATGTACAATGTAGTGCATATTGACGAAAAATGGTTCTACATGTCCAAAAAATCGGAAACTTACTATTTGCTCCCTAATGAAGACGAGCCTCTACGGACTTGTCGAAGCAAAAATTTCATTGGAAAAGTGATGTTCTTAGTTGCTATGGGGCGACCAAGATTTGACAATGAAGGCCAAGAAGTGTTTTCAGGGAAAATAGGGGTATTTCCTTTTGTCACAACACAACCTGCGCAAAGGAGAAGTAGGAATAGAGCAGCTGGGACGCTAGAGATGAAGCCACTCACTTCAGTAAAAAGAGAGACAATCAGAGCATGTTTGATTGAAAAAGTGTTACCTGCAATTCAAGCTAAGTGGCCTTTAGAAGAGCCAAGGAGAACCATCTTCATTCAACAAGACAATGCGCGGACTCATATTGATATGAATGATGAAGACTTTCATAGGGCAGCTTCACAAAATGGTTTTGACATTCGCATATTCTGTCAACCACCGAACTCTCCGGATTTGAACATCCTTGACCTTGGCTTCTTCAGGGCCATCCAAGCATTACAACACAAAGAGTGTCCAACAACCGTAGAAGGCCTTGTCCATGCAGTCCAGAAGGCTTTTCAGGAATATCCGGTAGAAAAGATAGACCACGTGTTCTTGTCACTGCAGCTGTGCATGCGAGAAATCATGAAGGCGAGAGGATCCAACCAATATAAGATACCACACATCAGTAAAGCTAGATTAGAGAGGAATGGTTGTCTTCCCAAACAAATTGCTTGTGATCATTCCCTAGTTGAAGGTGTTATGAATATGCTAGCCGGTTGAACTGTGACAAGGCTTAAATAGGGTTGATTATATGCTGATATGGTGTGCTTTTGCTGTTTTGATTTTTGTTGGTTCATTCAGATGAAAAATATGAATTTTTGGATTTATATTGGGTAGTCCTGTCACAAAACATCCTGCTATTAATGTCTAGTTGAAAGCTTTTGCTTGTCTTTGGTTCTGTTTGTGACATAATTGGAGTTTCAATTTACATATTACTGATCGAGTTTCCATGAATGGCCTGAGTTTGCTTCATGTTCACCTAAAAAAGTGTTGTTACTGTCATAATACCATACATATATGTTGTTACTGTCATAAGATGAGGTGAAATTTTGTTCCCTTTAATCCTATGTTAGCTGCTGTTTTCATGTTGTTGGGGAACTTGTCTTCGTGTTACATGGCCCGAGTTTTCCCGAACAATGGCCAGTGTATTCAACTAACCTCAATTTATTCGTTGACTGATTGCCTTTTCAGAGTGTTACATTTCCTGATTTTTCCTGAACAAGGGGTCTTAGTCTCACAGATTGTTGAACGTTTATTACTATCATAACACCATACATATATATACTGACAGTTTAGTTCAACTTGTGCAAACTAATTTGGACAATGCTTCAATCTTCTGCTGTACATTGGGAAAAAAAAATATATAGTGCAAAGTGAGATCACAAATTCAGCATACATATATGATCAATTACAATTTCACTCCCTCATTTCACAATGACAGTATACTACATAATCTGATAGACAAACCTCTAATCCTTTACTTCAATTTACATCAATTCTAGTATAAAAAATTTAAATTCACCAGCAAAACACCTCAGAAATAAAAAAAAAATCATATTCTAAAGATCACTTCTTTATCCACTTGTATGGATAACATCTCTTGAATTCAGGTGCACATTAGGCAATATCATCTTTAACTGGCTGGAAGCTGCATCATGTGTTTGAAATTCTCGTTTGTCACAGTTGATTCAAATCGAGTTAATGTCTGACCTCCTCTTGAATGTGAAACTCAGCAACCTCTTGTTTAATTGAACCTTCACTTGAAATTGATTCAAGTGGTCGTACTCCTTAGGTTGTGGATCTTAGGTTCAAATCGAATTGATGCATCTTGAATATGAAGATAATGTGAAGAGGCCGGATATTGTATTGAGAGTGAGAATGATTACTCCTCTTTGAAATCTCAGCGACATGGCATTCAAGATCGAGGTGCGTGGAGATCGGAAGAGTTGCTCTCATCATCTACGGTAAGGAGTACAGCCACACAATTTTTGACTCGTTTCGGGCGGTAAATTCGTCGGCATAGTCGATGTCATCCGCCATAACAAAGCTCTTGTTGATGCTTCAGACATGGTGAGGTGCCAGATGAACTTCAAGAGACGCATGCTAACCCTACGATCCCAAATAAGAAGACACTAGTTGAAGCCATGGAAGCTGTTGATGTGAAGAACAAGTGGGAGAGCAGCTCATGGGGCCGGAAGTTGATTGTTCAGTAGAAGAAAGTTAGGGATTTTTGAAGAAATTGAAACATGGTTAAATAAAATGGGGGCAGAGGAGAGTCTTAGGAGAAAAGAGGAAGATAGATGGTAGTTGCAACAACTTAGGAGGGAAAGATGCTAATGAAGGAGATGGAGAATTAAAATGGTGGGAGAAAGAGATACGGAGTACAATAGAAGCATATTACTGTAGGAAATTGGGAAAGAAATTGGGGGGGGGGGGGGAAGATAATGTACTCCGTACAGGAAGTGGGAAAGAAAGTGATTACTAGGAGAGAGAGGGGAATTTGTACTAGCTAGCGTCAAATATTGTGAAACAAGGTAATGGGCCTAAAACGACTTTTAATGGGAGACAGAGGGAGTAATAAAATAAAGGGATATTTGCAAAACTAGACACAAAATATAAAAAAAACTTGCACGTCTAGACCGATTCGGTTTTAATTTGCAAAAAACCGGGTTGGATCCACTTAAGATGTTACCTTTGCAGTAGCTAGCCAAGAGAGATGAGTATAAAAGAAATTGCAAAAGTCAAATCAAAGTATAACAAAAAAGCACAAAAGCAAGAAATTGATTAAGGAGAAAAAAAAAGTACCAACAGATGAGAAGAGAGATATTGAAAGAAGAAAATTAATTAGGGGGAAGAAAAAAGTACAAAAAAAAGGAAGGAATTAATTAATTAGGAGGATAAAGGTAAAAACTGATGGATAACTGAAAGTAGGAGTGAGAAAGGGTCATCGGGGTGGGAAAATCACCTCCACCCCACACATCCAGAAAATAAAGGTGGGAAAAATAAGTGCGCCGACACCCCCTCGATCCCCTCCACCACCTCGTCCACCCCAGCATCCCTTGACAAACAAGTCGGCGCACTTTCCCTAAAAAATTTTGCCATCCCTCTCACCAGTGGCGGATCCAGAAATTTTTGTAAGGGGGGGGTGAAATTTTTTTCCCGAGAAATTACTGTTTGAATTGAAGCCTAAAAACTGTCTTTAAAATCACAAGGACTGCCAATATTTCAAACCCCTCGAGTAGCCCCCATCCATGAGTCTAGTTGTCATCGAAACCTTGAAGCTAACTATTGAAAAACTATCTATATAAATTTGATCAATAACTCTCAAGCAACCAGGTGACAATGACTTTATGTTGTATATTCAATAACAAAGCCTTGCTTTGCTTCATTGCGCTAACATTTCTAGTAACCGAAAACGCAATGCCTCAAGTAATCGACTTGTTCATATTACATATTCCTACAAAATCCTATGAACATATTAATTAATACTAATACATTATCAAGTACAACCACATAGAATTATTTTCTTGAACAAATAAGGTTTTATTTCCCTACCATTTTCACTATGGCAAGTTTAGGTCCTTTCAATTGAACAAATGTCAGAGATCCTTGAAGCTCTCAACCAACACCATATATATTTACAAAGCCTAATTAAAATTTCACAATGTTAATCCTCAAAATCAAACCCTAATTTCACAAAATTTATTTCTCACAAATCACAAACTCTAATCGAAATTTCCCTCAAATTAATTCTCAAAGGTGCTGTCGCTCGAGGGGCTTTATGCCCTCTATCTGTCTGACTGTCTGTGTAACAAAAAAAAAGAGCTGATGTTAAAAATAAAATCAAACCCTAATTTCACAAAATTTATTTGTCACAAATCACAACCTCTAATCGAAATTTCCCTCTCGAGGGGCTTTATGCCCTCTATCTGTCAGACTGTCCGTGTAAAAAAAAAGTGGTGATGTTTAAAATAAAAAGGTGGAGTGGGGCTTTATGCCCTCTATCTGTCTGTGTAACAAAAAAAAAAGCGCTGATGTTTAAAATAAAATCAAACTCTAATTTCACAAAATTTATTTCTCACAAATCACAAACTCTAATTGAAATTTCCCTCTCGAGGGGCTTTATGCCCTCTATCTGTCTGACTGTCTGTGTAACAAAAAAAAAAAAGCGCTGATGTTTAAAATAAAAAGGTGGAGTGTGTGTCAAAAAGGAGATTCGAACTTGGGATTGATGGTAAATTTTAAACTCCCCCGCCTCACGCGACGTCCCTACCGCTGAGCCAAGTTGCACTTTGTATCCTTTGTCTACTTTACTTAAATATATTACAAAATTACTGATATATAAAAATATATATATATATATATATATATATATATATATATATATATATATATATATATAGATATACCTTTTTTTTAAAGATTTGGGGGGTGGGGGGCTCCAGCCACCCCGAGCCCCCCCGTAGATCCGCCTCTGCCTCTCATCCTCTCTATCCCTTGCCAAACACACCCTTAATATTTAATATGAGAATCTTAATTATCAATATTTCCTTTTTCAAGCATTTTTGTATAGGATGATTTGCATGGATATACCAAAAAAAATTCAACTTTGCAAAAATAACCATGGGGTGTAGAAATTGCAAGGGGGTAGCAAAATGTCATTTTTGCAAATTATGCCCACCCGGTAGCAAGTCACTTGGCCAAAAAAAATTAAAAAAAAAAAAGATGCAACGATTTGTAGGAGAGAGGGCTGAGCTGATAGAAATCTGAAAAAGGAGGGACATGTGTCAAATTTGGAGAGGAGGAAAGGGGTTTTACTTGGCAAAAAAAAATAAAAAGAAAAAAGAAATTGCAGTGGAAAGAGAGGGATTATCTTACACATTTAATGTCAATTGAACATGTGACATCACATGCATTAAATGTAAAGAGAGCTCAAACCAATTAAAATTCCCGCCCAGACGAAATGGAGGGAAAGCAAGTGGGGATACATGTGGCAAAATGTAGGGAAAACAAGTGAAGTTCGAAGAAGAAAACCCAGAAATTTAGTTACTAGCCACCCAAATGGAAATCCTAGTCATCAACAGAATATATATAGATATTTGCAGTGGTCGGTGGGAACATAAAGGAGGGGGATGGGTGTATGAAGGTCGAAATTCTGACAAGGCAATGCTCATAGAGGAGAGCATGCCGTTTGGGTCCGTTAGGAGCAAGATGATGGAGAAGCTCGTAGACCCGAGTTGGTACGAGTTGGAGTTGAAATACCTACTTGATGCGAAGAAGGAATGATGTTATCCAATTCATGTGGATGATGAAAGTGATTGGGATGCTTTCAAGGACTGGAACTCGAAGGGTGGAGATGGGGCATGACATTTTCCTTTGTACGCTTCGGTCAAAGAAAGTGGAAGCCAAAATGGAAGTCGCTTGATGGTTGTGAATTTGTCACAACGCACTAAATCACCAGACGGAGTAGTCGAATGTAGTATTTTATTAGTTTGCATGTGGTTTTGAATTCACATAACTAGCCCTTTAGTTTGTCGACGCATGCAAAGGACAAATGTTTGCGAATTTTTTCCTTACTAGCCAGTATATGTTTTTTCCTTGCCAATAAAATCAAAGTCTATGTCAATAAGATAATAACCCCTAACATATCTTATCTATCTCAGAAACTTCTCATCCTAAGTATATCAACCATTAAACCTACACGAAATGCGTTATAACACATAATTCACAACAACCATCCATAACACATATAAAAAAGTGTCCACAACATACATTATCAGTCATCAAACACAAGTCATCCAAAAGGTGGATACGATTAAACAATTAAGACCTAAACCAAACACTACGTACGAAGTACTAAAGTTCATAACCAATACAGTCCTGCCAGATGTGAAACCCGAATATTTGCGATGTATGCTTACTAGCCAGTAAATACTATTATCTAGCCAGTGACAACGATGTCTTAGCCAATGTAGGAGTAACCTCTGCCGGATCTCGTCTACCTCAGGAACTTCGTCGGATTCCTCCTCTCTCGATGCCCCTTCTTTCTTCTTGTAAGATAAAAGCAGTTTTCATCCTGTCAACCTCTAGATGAGTCGTTGATGAGCCGCCACGTCTAACCAAATATAATGAAGGGGTTGGTTAAAGTTCAACTGTTTATTATCCATCAAGATGAATACTTTATGTGCTACAATGAAAAAAGAAAGAAAATGCCCCCATCAATCTCCAATGGCTTTAACTGAACAACCTTGTAGAATAATAGGGAAAGGGATACATGAAAAACCATAGGCAGAAGATTCGATGAGTAAGGAAATGAAATTTCAACTTGAATCCGAACCAGAGAGCGAGAGAAAGAGAGGAACCTGATATGAACAAGAAGCCCGCAACCGACAATTCGATTGCAGAATTGGGAAAGAAATCAACGGGGAGAAAATGGAATAGCAAGAAGAACGCGACTTCGGGGACTCAGATCGAGATAGAATCGGCGAAATGCGACTGCTGCGTGCTCACGAGGAGTGCACGCCGCCTCCTCCGCTTCTCTCCTCCTCCTTCGCCACTCTACGAAAAGTAAACGGTGATAGTATTATGTCCTCATCCGAAGACGGGGATGAAGTTGAGCTATCATTCGACATTTACAGTTATAGTGATCCGGAAGAGCTGACGATGAATCTCGAAGTAAGTTGTTCATACAACATTATAGTTTTCAACAATATCTAATGTAGCTTGCTTGTTGGAATGATTGTGGTAGAATGTGTACCTTAGCGGAATTATAATAATATATATGTAGTCGGAGCAGAATGTGTACCTTATCGGAATTATAATCATACAATGTTATAGTTTCAATATGTAATATAGTTTTCAATATGTAATCGTAATAGAATGTGTACCTTAGCGGAATAATAATGATGATGATGATGATGATAATAATAATATAGAAAATGGACGAAAGTTATATTATGGGAACCATTTGCTTAGGATGAAAGTTATATTTGCCAGATTGGAGTTTTGATTTTGTGAAGATGTGAACCCTCTCTCTCTCCTTTTCTAATCCCTTAAATCCCTCCCAAAATCTTCAAAATTTTAAAAGCCCGCCCAAACTCACAATACAAGGTCAAAGTGACCTGTTAGTTTTGCAAAAAAAAAATTACTTTTTGACATTTATCACATTTTATATGGGGGGTGACATTTTTGCAAAGAGCTAATTTTTTTGGTATATTGAATACCATTTCCTCTTTTGTATAACCCCTTTCAAGCATTTATTTTATTTAAAGCATGTTATTTCATATTTTTAGTGCGTCTTCACATAAACTATTTTAATCTTCAAATAAAATTTACTAATAAATATAATTTTAATATAATTAATATAATTAAATATAATTTATTAAATAAACTCGAAAGTGTAGATAAGAAATACTAGTATTACTAGTTTTTTTAAAAAAATACACGGACGGATCCTAGATCCGTCCGTTATAGAATAAAATTTTAAAATTACATAGGACGGATCCTAGATCCGTCATATGTATTATTAAAAAAAAAAAGAGGGAGTAAAACTGCACAACAACTTTTACTTTTGGGGAGGTTGAAATTAACAAGGCCGGATGTATGATCCGGCCCTTGTTCTACTTTTTTTTTCTGCTGCATTTGCAGCTTTTTGTTTGATTTTTAGTCTCTTTTTTTTGTTTGGCTTTTATTTTATATGGGACGGATCTCTTTGTAAAAAAAATTATTTTTTTACAACGGACCGTCCGTGTATTTTTTAAAAAACTTGTAATAGTTATTGGACAAGTGTCGTGTTGTAGATGCAACGAATCCATGATCCGTCCTCGTATTGCATATTAGGGGTGGGCACAAATCCCGCAAGTCTCATCCCGTCCCGCATCCCGTCCCGATCCCGTCCCGATCCCGTCCCGATCCCGGTGGGATTTAGAGAAAAAAATTTCAATCTCGTCCCAATCCCGTCCCTTAAAAATTACGCGGGGCGGAGAGTTTGAATCCCGCAAATCCCGTCCCGTCCCGCATATATATATAATTAAAATATATAATAATATATTTATCTTATACCTTACATTTATTTAAACCCAAATTTTAAAATAATACTAAAAACACTAAAAATATATAAGAAATGAATGAATGTTGCTATGTTATGGCCCAATCCACACAGAACCAATTCTGATCAATGGCGACAAGCTCTTCCAACAAGAGCAAAGAGAGAGGGTAGGTGAGAAGAGAAATTCAGAATAAGGTGAGAGACGAGAGATAGAAGAAATAGATGGGAGATAAAATTGGGTGGGAGAATATGAATCTTTCATTGCATACCCATACTCCAATCTTACAAGGTCTATTTATAGACTAAGGAATTGCTAGGAACATAACATTGCCCATCCCTTGAAGAGCTTTGTCTCAAGGCTTACAATCAACTAAGGACGTAACATTGAAAATGAGAGAACTGATTAAGAACGTGTGCAGCAGCTCCTAAGACTCTTTGAATTTCATGACAGCAACCATGTACTTCTTGTGTGACCACCTAATTGTCATCACCTCCATTTGTTTCCAGTAAGCAAAAAAAAAATAAAAATTGGATGACAGCAGTTGCATTTTCACTTTCTTGAGCTCCATTTGTTTACTGGAAAGATGATCACCAAGACTCAAGGAACACTCATGAATTAGCAAAGATGATGTAGTGTGCAGCACCCAAAGCAACCAAACACAAGATTGCTATGCTTCCTCGTATACTCCATGACATGGCCTTGTTGGCTTGTTCTGCTCAACCATGATCACATATTGTGTGCAGCTCCCAAAGTAACCAACCAATACAACCATGGCCTTGTAAACTAAATTGGAACACTGTAATGATCCAATGACAACATCAATCGTTGCACTAATTGACTCGCTTGTAATTCTGAATTTTTACAGCCCCCACGATCCCTTTTAGTAAGGCATATATCCTCAAATTCAGGGACTAAACCCAGTTGCAGTTCCGAGTGATAGCTATGTAGGATAGCACCCACAATCTTCTTGTGACAGCTTGAGAAGCCATACAAGAATCAAGTTCACCACCCGGATGAAAAACCAAAATCATCTTCAACCCCCTATGAACTCCAACTCGCAGCAATCTGTGACCAACTAGTGATCCCCCTGACTCATAAACTAGCAATTTGAATGCACATATCTCCCTGCAAGAACCAGTTCCCATAGCAGACACACAACGAATGGAAGCATCGAAAACTCTTCCTCTATCAAAAGGCAAGGTGATGGAATTGTGTTTCAATTCATCTTCAAAATCAAAACCTACTAGCTCACAACTATGACAATCTGAGCAGACTAACAAACCCAGTGGCAAGTGAACATCCCTACTAGGCATTTTGACAAACACCTTGTGTGCACTCCAACACACAATTGAATCCTTTCTCCAATTTGCCATCCTGATTTCTATTAGCTCAATCAAGAGGTCAACTAACTCACCCAATTCCTTGGATGGACTATCGAAAATCATGGCAGAACATGGATTAGATTTTACCTGGTTGGGTTGGGTATGAGGCACTGAGTTTTGATTCTCAGGGTCTTCGAATGGAGATGCCTTTGGAATTTTTGTTTCTTCCTTCGTATTGAAGTTGCACGGACTTAGGTGATTGCCCGATTCTTGGAGAAGACTGAGAGGAGTGCTGCTATCAATTTCTCATTCTTTAGACACATCTCCAAGAACATCTATTGGGGTCGACGTTGAATTTGGATTCGCTGGCGGTGCCACTTCTTGAGTTGCGGATGTTGTTGTCTGATCTGCGCTCAAGGCTCCACAACCCATAACAGACTCCGGTAGTACCATGAATTCTCGACCGACGCTACTGGTTGAATCCGAAACAATTTGAGCTTCAATTTCTTCCAGGTCCTCTTTTAATTCATCGGCAACTACCGAATCATGTGAATGCTTTCCTGGTGAATCTTGAACCATTGGAGCTTCGACTGTCATAGATTGCTCCCCTATGATCTCTTGATTCGATATCGACGGTGGCTCTATCAAACTCAGCCAGAACAACTCCAATCGGCACCAAATGTCATAAATGTATCTATGATTCAAAGACTCCAAGGCTTCCATTGCTGACTCTTTTCTTTGAAAACGAATCGTGGAATGGTATTCCTCGCCTCGACAGAACACTTCCAAATACTCTATCATCCCAAACTTAGAGAAAATTTTATCCAAAATTTCCCAAGAGATTGGATAGAGCTCCAGACGAACCTTGATGAGAAGTGTTCGTTCCTTTGGATCTTTTCGCAAATCGGCCACCTGTGAACTCGAATCGCCTGAATCCATCGCCGATGTCTCCTTCAATTGCAACTTGCTCATGCTTTCTTCGATCCTCTGCCATCGCCGCATCCATCCATCGTCTGTTGAAACGTTCAGTTGCGATTCGATCCGCCTGAGGGTGTCGTCGATTGTGGAACCTTTGACTGTGCTACCCTCTGCCATGATTATTCAAGAAAAATCCTCAACTGCTTGAATCTTCGATTGTCTTAATTCCTTCAACCATTGATGTTGTTCGTAAAAAAAAATCTGGAAATTTCAACTGAAATTGGTACAGCGGAAGTGAGTATCGATTGGCTCTGGATACCAAATCTGTTATGGCCCAATCCACACAGAACCAATTTCGATCAATGGCAACAAGCTCTTCCAACAAGAGCAAAGAGAGAGGGTAGGTGAGAAGAGAAATTCAGAATAAGGTGAGAGACGAGAGATAGAAGAAATAGATGGAAGATAAAGTTGGGTGGGAGAATATGAATCTTTCATTGCATACGTACCCCTACTCCAATCTTACAAGGTATATTTATAGACTAAGGAATGGCTAGGAACATAACATGCTACTGTTTTTTTTTGTCGTCACTTACTGTTGCTACGTACTGTTGGTAGTTGCTCTCAATTCAATTTGTTGCTACTGTATTTTCAATTTGTTGCTACTAACTTTTTTTTTTTTATGTAATGGGGTTATTAAATTATTATGCATGACTTTAATTTGCATCTTTTTACTTATTATTTTTTAATTGGGTTTTATTTATATTTTACGAGGGATAAATCCCGTCCCGTTCCGATCCCGTCCTGTCCCGTGAGGGATAAGACCCGGCGGTATTTGAGAAAAAAAAATTCAATCTCGTCCCGCAAATAATACGCGAGACGGGACGCGGAATTACCCCAATCCCGTCCCGTCCCGTCCCATGCCCACCCCTAGTGCATATAGAACCTGACTCCGGTGTATATAGCACAATCCTAAAATTAACGTAGTCCTGCCAAACACACACTTTACGAGTCACGACACGCATACGTCGTGACAAAAACAGCGGTAGCTTACGTGGCATGTCCTCATCTCATCCCTTCCATTTACAGTCGCCCCCACGACCGTCTAAATCAATTTTCTTTTTTTTTAAAAATTTAAAAATCATGCGTGTATAACTATGCAGTCATCTCCTCACATGGAGACCCTTTCACCCAAACGCCAAATCCGACCCCGTGAGGAGGAGCCAGAGCCACCAAACCCCTCGCGGAGGACGAGCTTCGAAGAGAGTGGGAGAGGTCAGCCAAAATTAGGGCTTCTTGCACATCTCCGACTTTGGTTGCCTCTCCATCTCACACATTACCGAATCTCAGCGATTGCGCACCCCTCCCGGCCGTACCAATCGGGGGCTTGTATCTGATCCTCCTTCGTCTCACTTGTAAGCTGTTCCTCTTCTCACTGTTTTCTATTAGGTTTTGTTTAATTCTTCGGTTGCAGTCTTGAATGCCGTGTATTTTGTTTTTTGGATGATCAGCTGAGCTGACCTTTTCTGAGATGAAAGCAGATCTATGACTTTTTTTTTCCTTTGATTCGTTCTTAGTCGAATGTATTCCTTCTGCCTGCAATCGTGTCTAGATAGGTTTGGGAATGAAGAATGTATCCTGTTTTCGCTAGCAAATTGATCATCTGATTATTGATTTTCTGCTACAAGGTCTGAACATTGATTGAAACAAGTTGAAGATTTGATTTATAATGGATTCTCTTATAATACTACTTTTTGGGGCAATATCTTATTGGTTTGCTAATTGTGGTGAGTAATGTATTCATAATCATGTCTTCTGGATGCAAGATTGTGTCTGTTTTTTACTTTTTATTATTCGGGAAGTACCAAATATGATTTGACTATTTTGTACTGCTGCCACAAATCTGGCTGTAGCTGCATCGCTCAGTTCACTATTTGATTCTATTGATGGATTAGTTATTGCTTATTTCTTGATAGTTCTGGTAAATGTTTCACATTGTATTTTGGTGTCTCTTTTATCTGAATGTGGAAAATGCGTTGCACAATGTCTTGTACTTTGCTGGCTGGACTAATGATCATTCATTGTTACTATTACTAAAGTAGTCATGCTATGTTTATCTTAGATTGTGATAGCTTCTACCTTTTTACTTTCGTATATATAGCCCATGCTCACATTTTTTGCTTTTGCCTGACATTGCTGACTTCTTATATTGTTATATGGAATTTCGATTGCATTCTTTTCCCAGCCAATCTCTGACCATGGTGTTCTGGATTTTTGGCTATGGCTCATTGGTGTGGAACCCTGGGTTCCAATATGATGAAAAGGTGATTGGTTATGTTAAGGATTACAGGAGAACTTTTGATCTTGGTAAGCTATATTTATGTTTTTAAGTTAACCTTCATAAAATGTTTAGTAAATTCATTGATAAAACAGCAATAAGTTTAAGAGTTTAACTTGAGTTTCTTTTTAAACTAATCATGATGACATTAATGGTAAATTTGGTATGCATGTATTTTGATTTACCAGCATGTATTGATCACCGTGGTACGCCTGAGCACCCAGCAAGAACGTGTGCTTTGGAATACAATCCAGGATCCATTTGTGTAAGTGGGATCTTTATCTTTACATTCATGTGCTTGGTTTAAAATTAGGTACATTCATTCAAATGATCATCGCATTTAACACATGTTTATAATTATAGATTATTCCTTACCTATCTTCAACTTGATGTATGCCGTGTCATTTTCTTCAGTGGGGTGCTGCATACTGTGTAAGAGGAGGCCCTGAGAAGGAGAAAGCAACAATGGAGGTAATTGATCCTGACATTCCTCTATTCTTCGAGGCTATGTATTGACGCTCTTATTCACAAATCACTGGATAAAAACACTATTTTAGTCTATCATCTTGTAGGGCTTGGGCTTCTCAACTTGATAGAATAATCACCCTTCCCTGTAGAATGCTAAATTCTTTAATTTCTTGGTTTACGCTGCAGTACTTGGAACGTAGAGAATGTGAGTATGACCATAAGATTCATGTCGAGTTCTACAAGGTAAGAGTTGAAGACATCTTAAGTCATTTGCTTGTTGTTTTTCTTGCGACTTTTGTGCTCAACCCTTGGTCCTTGTTTCAGGAAGACGAAGAAGATCAAAAGCCAACACTGACGGATGTTATAGTGTAAGCTGTGGAAAAATCTCTCCCTATAGGATTCTGTCTTTTGTGCAAATGCTCTTAAGTTTTTATCAACTGCTTGATGCTTACCTGTGACGAATTCCCCATTTTTCGGTTGAACAGATTCATGGCAACTCCAGATACGGTTTCCAACAAATACTATCTAGGCCCAGCACCGCTAGATGAAATGGCTAGGTACTGGAATAATATGTCCGTTATCCTGGTATGGAATCGCATTCAATTAACAAGATTCGTATCCTCTCCTGCTGTTTTACCAATGCAGGCAAATATCAACTGCATTTGGTCCATGCGGGAATAACAAAGACTATCTTTTCTTGCTCGAGAAGGCCATGAACACCATTGGTAAATGACATGCCTATCTATGCACGTTTAATATGTTACTCTTTTTGTGTGTGTGTTGGGTTGTTGTCTTGGTTCTTCAAAAAATTTCATTGGGTAAATTATACAAAATCATCCCTAGTTTTTTAGCCCACTTTACATTCAAGCCCCATGACCTCATTTATGAGCACAATTGCCTTTAGCAAATGTATTATCCATAATACCGATTTTAACCTTTCAAAAGCATTTTTGAAAAAAGTTTAAATGTCCAAAATGCGCCCTTATTTGCGTAAACAAACTTGCTGAATAAGGGTTATATAAATATTGAACATTCATCTTATTTATTTATCGTTATTAATGTTTTACTAACTATGGAATGAATGTGGGTCTTGCAAAGTATGAAGTGTTTTTTTTGCATAGTGGACTAAATCTCGGGGTGGTTTTATGTAACTTACCCTTTTTGCATTTCAGTGATTCATCTAGCGTTGCTTGCATCTAACTCTGTTGTCGGATGCGATGATTTTAATAGGACATGAAGATGACATGGTGATTGAATTAGCCAATGAGGTGAGAAAGGTGCTTGGGATAGGCAACACTGGAGTGAAAGTGATCAAGGAGAAGCTGGTGGCAGGATCGGTACTGCCCAAAGCCCATTTTTCATCTCTTCCACTTCGCCCACTTTAAGAAGCTGTATCAATGTACTCATAACAACCAGAAAGGTTTGCTAACACCACTTCTTCTAAACACAGCAACCATCTACTCACCCGTTCCCGTTGCCTCCTTTGTTACCGTTTTTCCCCACTTCTGTTATGCCTAACTGGCTAACTTGCAGAGAGAAGACTTAAGTACACTATCTTATATGCTAGGGTTTGTTTAAAATTAGCTTTTGTACTAGACAACTGTGTGAAATCAGAAATAATGAATGGAGGATTAGCCATTTCGTTTGTTATTTTTTTGGGTCAAAACCAGTAGGGATGCTCGTCTATGGCAGGTAATATGTTCCCACTGGTCTCCCCTTACTGGAAAGGGTAGAAGAAAGGAGCAAGCTCAGCAGCAATGCTACGTTTTCTGTTTCATTGATTTTAGAAGGTGCTCTCATGCTCTGGATCAGTACATATATAGAGACATCTAGCAGGTTTTGCTCCCATCTGATTTGTATTAGTGTGGTAGGTTTCAATACATTGATTCTGGGCCTAATACATAAGCTCTATGGGCTGGACTGACGTTGGCTCATCTGGCCTCGTACGTCTTGGGACAGCTTGGGATGGATGTAGAGAAAACGCGGAGCAGCAAGAGGCTTGGTCAGGGGATCGGCAAACATTGACATTTTTTATCCGATGGTGTAGCACTGGATTGATGGCAAGGTAGGTAGCTCCTAGATTGTCACATCAGAGAACAGGAGGATGTCGGAGTGGGATACAAATTTAAGAGATAAAGATTGTATCCATAGTGCCTCACAAGTAGCAAAGCTAAAGCTGCGATATTCGGCTTTGATAGATGAACGAACCATGGTATCCTTGCTTCTTAGAGCTACAGGATATCAAATTATCGCCAAGAAAATGCAGTATGCACTTGTTGATTGGTGGTCATCAGAGTCCCTGGCCCAATCTGAATCCGAGTAAGCATGGAGGCATAAGCTTGCTTCTTGTAGATAGATGAAAACGAAGAGAAGAGGTGGCATCTACTCCATCTAGGTACCGAAGTATCTGTTTTCTGGCCTCCCAATGGTGAAAACAAGGGTTGTGCATTGATTCACAAACTATGTTTACGGCAAATTGTTGAGAGATATGAATGAGACCAAAAGTGCCCCACATCAAAAGTTGAACATAACAAGCCTTAGTATATGAGTCGGTGGGCTAATCCTTCTATTGCCAATTGGTTTTAGAATGAAACCTCACTCGGCTTGTATGCTAGGCTACTGGCGCATGTGCACGAGCGCACATGACCCCAGTCATTGGTCCGAATCAAACTTTGATACAAATGAAGCAATAGAGGGTCAACAAAGGGGGGACTAGTTGGTGTTGAGAGAGCCATTGGAGTGGCAACGTGACTTGAATCCTGCGTTTTCGTCTTCGCAAGCATATCACGAGTATAACATGATTAAGATAAATAAAAGTCCAATGAATTCCGGGATATTTCAATTTCAATAAAGAAAGGGTAAAATCCACCTATGGTCCCTGAACTTTGACCAAATGTTCAAACGGGTCCCTGAACTTTATTTTTGTTCATTGAAGTCCTAAACTTTGATACTTTGTAAACATTTGATCCCTCTGTTAGCAATGGCGGAGAGAGGGGTGGGCTGGTATGGGCCCCAGCCCACCCAAAAAATAAATAAAAAAATTTGAAGGTAGCGTGTTTGATACTACTAATTTCGCTCGTTTCTTATTCCCAATCCAAATTTGCCTTGAACCCTAACTCGTTGAAAGGAAGAGTCGAAGAATCGCTGAATCGTCGATTGAGGAGGCAAGATTTATACAACCTCTACTGGCAATAGGTAATCCTTCATCGATCACTCTCCTAGTTTCTTCTTCCGCTTTTACCCGAATTCTGAACCCGAACTCGTTGGCCTGAATCGCCTGAATGTGATCGGTGTTATTTGTTTGCTTTATGAAATTGGATTGTTTGTTTTGATGTTGGAAATAGGTAATGTTTCTGTAGTTGTATGTTTTTCTTTGCTTCTCTATCTATTCTGTACCAGAATTTGGATTGCTTCTCTATTTGTTTTCTTCTTCTGGTGTCGTTTTATGCTTCTGGCATTCTGCTGCTGTCGGTTTTGATCTGCTGCTGAGCCTGCTGTTGGTTTATATCTTATGCTACTCACTTGCTGTACTTTTATCTTCTACTACTGCTGTCGGCATTTATCTTATGCTGCTCACCTGCTGTTGGTTTTTATTTTATGGGGTTTATGATGCTTCTGCTACTTGGGTGGGTTTATGCTTCTACTGCTTCTGCTGCTTGGTTTTTATTTTATGGGGTTTATGCTTCTACTTTATACAAACATGTAGAATAGCGGAATTGATGTAAAGTCCTCCTTGAGGGTTTCCATTCATTGATAAACATATATATAGGTTACAAATGTATTGAGTCTTTTGGGCCTTTGGGCCCACTATACAATATAAGACCTATGTAATCTATCAAACCCCCGCAGTCGAAACTGGAGGGGCCCGTACAGTGAGACTGGATCGAAAATCAATGCACAACTGTCGAAGTAAACTCTTGGTGAATATAGCCGCGTACTAATAGGAGGACGGGATATGTAGAACGCGGACATGTCCAATGGCAACCTTGTCATGGACGAAGTGGAGATCGAGCTCAATGTGCTTCGTGCGTTGACGCTGGACTGGATTGCAAGCCAGATAGATGGTGGAGACGTTGTCAGTGTAGACCAGAGTGGCCTTCTGAAGAGGGCAACGGAGCTCAAGAAGGAGATTGCAGAGCCAAGAGCACTCGGAGACAACGTTGGCAACACTCATGTACTCTGTCTCAGCGCTGGAGCGAGACACGACTGATTGGCGCTTTGCTGACGACGACACAAGGGTGTCGTTGAGGAAGACATAGTAACCAGACGTGGAGCGACGCGTGTCAGGACAACCACCCCAATCCGTATCAGTGTAAGCAACAAGGTCAAGCTTAGAAGAAGGAGTGATTGTGGTACCTAGCTCGAGGGTGCCGCTGATGTACCGAATGATCCGCTTCAATGCCTGAAAGTGGGGTTCCCTGGGTGCATGCATGAACAAGTTGATCTGCTGAACGGCGTAACTGATGCCAGGCCTGGTGAAGGTGAGATACTGAAGAGCACCAGCGAGGCTCCTATACAATGTCGGATCATCAACGAGAGGTCCAGAATGAGCACTGAGCTTGCTGGATGTATCGACTGGGGTGGCAACAGGATTACAGTTACCCATCTTGGCCCGAGCAACAATCTCAGGATCATACTTACTCTGAGAGAGAAACAGACCAGGCACATGACGCTGAACAGCAACTCCCAAGAAGTAGGACAACTGATCCAGATCAGACATGGCGAACTCCGCACTCAACTGCGAAATAATGGACATCCGAAGAGCATCAGAAGAGGTGGTGAGAATGATGTCGTCGACATATAGTAGCAGGAAGGCCATGTCTGAGCCTCTGCGATAGATAAACAGAGACGTATCCGAACGGCTGCCAATGAAACCCAAGCGGAGCAAATGCGAAGCAAAGCGCTGGAACCAAGCCTGCGGAGCCTGTTTCATACCATACAGAGAGCGCTTCAGGAGATAGACGTGCTTGGGACGACCAGCATCAGCAAACCCCGGCGCCTGAAACATGTAGACTGTCTCATTTAGATGGCCATGCAGAAAAGCGTTCTTGACATCTAACTGATGGATGGCCCAGTTGCGCGACAATGCTAAACTCAAAACCACTCGGATAGTGACAGGCTTGATCACGGGGCTAAATGTCTCATCACAATCAATACCTGCCTGCTAAGATCGACCGTTGACCACAAGACGGGCTTTGTAGCGCTCCAACGTCCCATCAGAGCGGAACTTGTGACAGAAGAGCCACATACAGCGGATGGTGTTCGCCTCAGGAGGGCGAGAGACAAGAACCCAAGTACCATTCTTCGTAAGGGCCCTGTATTCGTCGAGCATAGCCGCCTGCCAATTCGGGTCGAGGAGGGCTGTTTTGTGGGAGGTGGGAATGGGGGAAAGGGAGGTCGGGGTGGGGGCGGGGGGGTTGGGAGTCGGGAAGGACGGAGGCAGGGCGATGTGTAGTGGTCATGGAGACGATCTGACGGGGTCGGAAGACACCGGAGACGTTGCGGGTGTGTGGTCTGGTGGTAGGGGTGGTGGTGGTGGTGGAGGGGGAGAGGTAGGAGCACCGGGAGAGCTATGGGGAAGAAAAAAATGAGGGAATGATGACTCTGACTCTGACTGAAACACAGGAGGTGTGGAAGAGGGGAGAGGAGGAGGAGAAAAGGGAAAGCGAGACTCATCAAACGTGACATGACGTGACACAATAAGCTTATGGGTCTTGACATCGAGGCAAAGGTAACCGCGATGATCAGACGGATAGCCTAGGAAGACACATGGAGTGGAGCGTGGGTGAAGCTTGTGTGGGGCTGTGGAGGATTGGTTTGGGTAACACAAGCACCCGAAGGTGCGAATGTGATCATACCTAGGCATGGTGTAATAAATGTTTGAGCTGACGAGCGATGGTGTAGGGTAGTGGATGAGAGAATGTTTAGGAGATAACATGTGGTGGATAAGGCGTGAGGCCAATAGGGAAGGGGAATAGATGCGTGAAAGAGAAGAGAGAGCATCATGTTGGTAATGGTTCTGACGATTCGTTCAGCCTTGCCATTCTGCTGAGAAGTATAGAGGCAAGACAAGCAATAGGAGATCCCATTTGTGGCAAAGAAAGAGTGAAAGTCTTTGTTGTCAAATTCACGACCATTGTCACATTGGAAACATTTGATGGATGTGTGAAACTGTGTTTTGATGTAGGCATGGAATCTGGCAAAGACATGAAACACTTGGGACTTGAAATGCAACGGGAAGACCCATAAAAAATGAATGTAATCATCAAGAAACAAGAGTTAGTACTTGTGACCCTCCTTGCTAGGCACATGAGAGGTCCAAATGTCACTATGAATGATATCAAAGGGAGCAAGGGTAGAGGTCAAAGACCGTTGGAACGACAGTCTAGCATGTTTGCCTAACTGGCAGGAAGAGCATAAACCAGAGCGTTGGTCTTTAGTACAGATGACAAGACTCTGAGAACAGAGGACATCTAGAACGGCGGCACTGGGATGACCTAGGCGTGCATGCCATAGGCTGGATGACGATGCCGAGAGGGCGACCGGGCACGACTGACTGGACGCAGGAAGTGGTGTGGCAGGGTAGATCTCCCCGGTGCTGTTACATCTCATGCGAGTAACCCCCGTAGTAAGATCGTTCACAGAGAAACCAAAGGGATCAAACGTAAGGGAAACATTATTGTCGGTAGTGAACCGACGGACAGAGATAAGTTTTTTGACAATCTGTGGGGCAATGAGGACATTGTTAAGGTGTAGTGGGTAGGTTGGGGTATGTAATTTGGCATGGCCAATCCCCGAAGTAGCAAGGCGACCACCATTGCCGACGATAATAGAGTGTGCAGAACCTTTAAAGGAAATAGAAAAGAGGTTACATGAGGTGTTCGTCATATGGGAGGTGGCACTAGTGTCCATGTACCACGAAGAGTCGGGGGATGTCGGCTGCGTAGAGGAGAAGGCGTGATACATAGCAGGCGGAACATAGCCTGGATCAGGCGATGTCAGATAGGCCTCAGGACCGGCATGTCGAGGGGTAGGATATCCAGAGTATCGGTGCATTTTTTTTTATTTTTTTTAATATTGCCCACCGAACTTAATAAATAATTAAGTCATGGCCAGAAACTAAAATAGAAAAACACAAGGGATGTTTGTGTAATTTCTTCAAAAGAGATTAAAAATCTCTACTTTCTCAAGCGCTAAATTGAACGGAGGTATGACTGGAATTGGGCAGGTCAGGGAGAGGGAGGAGTCTGCGAGGGGTGGGGCTCGGATCTGGGGCCGGCGAGGACGAGGACTACTGAAAGCGAGGACGGGTACTGCGGGTGTGGTCGGCGGGCAAGCGGGACGAGAGGCCGGATCTGTGGATCTCCTCTGGCCGGATCTGGGCTAGGGGTGACGGGGTTTTAGTGTGCTCGAAACTGGAGGGCGAGCCGAGGGCCGGGGATGGTGGCCGGCGGGAGGGACCGCGAGAGGTGAGCAGGGAGAAGAGACGGGGTGCGTAGGAGGGGTGATGTGGTGGATGGCGGATCTGGGCTTGGAGACGGGGTGCAGAAGAGACGGGGTGCCGAGGAGAAGAGCAGGGATGCGAGGGAGATGACACCGGTGAACAGGGGTGTTGTGGTGGTCGGCGAGACGGGTGTTTGTGGGATGATCGACGAAAAAGGGGAAAGAGACGGGGTAGGCCGGTAAGAGAAGAGGGGAGGCGGGAGGATCAAATTAGGGTTCCGTGAGGAAGAAAATGTTGTGATAGAATGGCGGAATTGATATAAAGTCCCTCTTGAGGATTTCCATTCATTGATAAACATATATATAGGTTACAAAGATATTGGACCTTTGGACCCTCTATACAATATAAGACTTTGTAATCTATCAAAACATAAGGGCTATTAGGCTAACCAAGCTAAATTTCAGCCTACTGTATACAAACATAAAAAAATTAAGGTGGATGGGGACATGGGGTTTATGAATTATGATGCTAAATTTCAGCCTGTCGTGACTCATCTTAAAAAAAAATTTCCCCTATACCAAGTACCAACCAAGCTAAAATTGTGAATGGTAGCAAGTAGCAACTAAGCTAAAAGGTCAAATCCATAAAACAGCCATTATCCCTTGTATTGAAAATTTCAAGAAATCTTCCTAGACATTTCTAAAATAGTTGTTCGGTATTTCTTATATATAGACTTTATGTTTGTATACAGGGTCCTTCTCTATTTTCCGACATTCGCAACAAAATGGCCGATTACTTTCTTGCTGATGTTTTGATCATTTATATCGAAAGAGAGTTTGCTAGTAAAATTGACATAAATTCTGTTATAGATGACTTTGCTAAGTCAAAATGTCATCGTGTTCGTTTTATTAATTAGTTCACTATATTGTAAACTAGACCTGTCAAAACATAACCCGACCCGACCGCCCGGAATTTTTTGGGTCAAGACCCGAAAAATTTTAGCCGGAAATTTTTTTCGTCCCGAACCCGAAAACCCGAAAATTTTCCGGGTAATCTGGGTTTGACTCGGTGACCCGATTAACCTAGTAATTTTGACCCGATTTACCCGATTGACACGGTGACCCGATTGATTTATAATTAAATATAATTAAATTTATTTATATATAATTAAAATTTATCGTAAAATTATCAAATCATAATTTTTTTAATTTAAAAAAGAAAAAATTGACAAACCCGAAATCGACCCGAAATGACCCGAAACCCGGTCAAACCCGAGTTCTAGTCAACCCGGAAATACCCGGAACCCGTTTACCCGGGACCCGTTTTACCCGAGACCCGAAGTGACTCGACCCAAATGACCCGTTTGACAGGTCTATTGTAAACTGATCGTATGAACACTTTTTGTAATGATTTTGGTGTTGGAAAATTTGTAGATGGTATGTTTTTAGGTTCTTTGAATCTCGCCCACCCCTTGAGGGTGTCTTGGCTCCGCCACTGTATGTTAGTAAATTTGTTAAATATGGGTTAAGTAATGATATGAAGTCAATGTATTTTTGTATTAATTACATGAGTTAGGTTATACAATTGTAATTGCCCGGTATTTGCTTTACTAAAGTAAAAAATTAAGCTTTTTTCTTCTCAAAAGTCATCATATATAATAGAGTTTTCTTAAAACAAAACATATTTTAAAATATATTTTTATCAAAAACACTTTCTATTTTTTTACCGAATGTTATAATTTTCCAACAATAGTTTATTTTAAAGTATTTTAATGACTAAAATTTCCTTATTTAATTAAAAACAGAGTTTATTTTGTTAACACAAATAGAATTTAATTTTTATAGCAAAAGTAGGTTTTTTTTTAACAAAACACATTTTAATTTTTTTAATTAAATAAGAAATTTTCGGTCATTAAAATACTTTAAAATAAAATATCAACGGAAAATTATACCATTTAGTTGGAAAAAAGAAAGTTTTTTTATAGGAAAAATATTTTTTAAAAACATATATTTTTAATATAATATAATTTTTTTACTTTAGTAGTAAAACAAATACCAAGCAATTACATGTGTATAACCTAACTTATTCCATTAATATACCAAAATACATTGTGTCTATATCATTATTTAACACATATTTAACAAATTTACTAACAGAGAGACCAAATGTGCACAAAATATCAAAGTTCAGGGACTTTAATGAACAAAAATAAAGTTCAGGGACCCGTTTGAACATTTAATCAAAGTTCATGGACTATAGGTAGATTTTACCCAATAAAGAAATGAAGATCACCCAAATCATTTTGACCATCCGCATTAGTGAATCCATTCCCAGATTCATAACTTACATTCTCAGTGCCCCATCAATTTAATAGCCCCATTTCAGATTATTATTTTTTCACCTCATTCTTGAACCCCGACCTTTGACTTATAACTTACTTTTCTTTATCTACCTTTTTTCTTAAATCAAATCTGTATATATTAAACTCATAATATAATGTAACTATTATTTTTATTATTAAAGTTTATTAATAAATTAAATATTATTATTTTTTATTATTAAAGATTAAATATTATTACTTATTAATAATGTAATTATTCATGGTTATTATTATCATTCAATACGAACAAAAACACATCTCATTAACTAAAGTCAAAGCTGAAGTGTTTCTGTAATTTCACCTATACTTATTACCTCAAGGTGACGATGAATATTATTGGTTACCTGTAAAACCAATCAAGAAATATACCTATGAGGGATTCTTCGCGATGAACGTTGGTCGCGTATTTGCTTTTACTGTTCGATCCTCGTCTTTATAGGATGTTTGATAAATGATGTTGCTTAAACCAGGAGCGTTCTTCTCTGATTATGGACTTCAAGAACTCAATTCCGAAGACTTTAACTCAGGGAAGGTTGCAGAGCTCTCTTTCTCTTTTACCAAAAATCGGATCCCTGTATTGTGGGAGCATGGGGGGTATTCATAGAGCGATTAAGCGGGTAGCTAGTTGGTGATCTCGTGGGTTGCTTGAGGACACGTGTAGCGCATGCCCTCTTGTACTAGAATTGGGCTTTGGAGAGGATGCCAGCAAGACAAATCCTACCCAGTGAGTTGCTTGATGATTTGGTTATCATAACAATCGCGATGTATGAGAATATTCACGATTGTTGGATCGCGATGTTTTGAGAATATCTGGAGAAGGGTTTTGGTTATGCTTTCTACCCTTTTTTTAATTGGTGGGTGGACTATTTCGGACGTCATAAGTCGTATTTTCCAAGAGGGCTCTTTTTCATGACATCGTCATATCTTCTCGGGACTTGATCGCGGTAATTTCATTCTCGCAAGTGAGTCTCGATAAAAAAAATGATGGTTTTATTGGGTTTTTCTTGCTCTATTGGCCTGATAATTCGGGGCCCAAACCGGACCCAGAGACTTAGCCCAAAGGGTGATTTGGGGGTGGTCCTACACAGACTATAAAAGGGTTTTTGGGGCTCTGATTTCTTTATTCCTATCTTCACAAGTGTTTTTACTAAAAAAAAAAGGTTTATGAGAGAGTGGAGAGAGAAGTTTAAAGGGTTTCCATCGTTTCCTGCTATTCTCCCTTGCTTCACGTGCTTTTTCGGTCGTCTTTCAAGTAAATTAGTTCCCTTATTCTGTTTTTAGCGTCCTTCTCTACTTGTCATTTCCTTTGGGTTTTTTTTAAGAAGGGGTTTTGGGGTCAAAACGGAAATAAGGTTTCCGATGATTATAGTATCTCTTTCTTTTTCTCTCTAGGGTATCTTTCTGGGGAGCACCCGCCCTATCGAGGTCGGGATGTGGTGGTTGGGGGCCACCCACTTGAGTTTCTTTTGCTTTCTGGAAGCGCTAGGGGCTTTGGGAGAGGCGGTTTCCACCGGAAAAATATCTTCCCACCGGAAAACGTTTTCCCATTGCCCGGGAAAGGGTGCTTTTAGTGCAGGGGGTGAAATGTCACCACTCTTTCATCTTCTGAGGGGGTGACTCTTCATCTTCCTGACTTTGAGGTGTGTGACACGCCAGTAAAGTCCCTTTTGGGAAGATTTTTGGCGCCATTTTTTATGGCTTTGTGATATGTAGCAATCATCCCTCCCACTACTAATTCAAACTTCGCGCATTTTCAGGCTTTCCTTGAGATTATTACCAGTCATGAGTTCGATCAAAGATAGTCAAAACGTTGATATTACACTTGCGGATGCTGAAGATGAGTCATTGGGGATATCTAGTCGCGGTGCTGAAGGGGATACAGAAGATATTGCTTCGAATTTGTCTGTGGCACCAATGAGGGCCGCAATTGCTGTGAAAAATCCTCGTGATGACCTCGACTCACGTCCCTTGTCAGGGCAAGTGAAAAAACCCCTGGTGAGGGGGAGCCTCGATTATTGTTCATGGTTGACTTTTCTGATGAGAAATGTCGCTATGTGTCCAATCCTGAGAAGAAAAGGAAACAAGTGCTTCGGAGAAAAGACCCGGGGATTGCCGATCAGAAGAGAAAAGCTCACGTGGTGAAGGGTGACTTTTTGATGCCCTCATATAGGTTATGAGAGATCACATAATGCAGATTCCGCGATGAGTACGAGCCGTCGGCATCCCCGCCAATACCTACGGTTTTTTCATAACGAATTCCTATGGTTAAGAGGGTCAAGAAAGACGCAGGGGAATAATCGGTTATGACACTGGAGGACGTGAGAATAGTGTCAAGACTTTTCCCTTGGCTTGTGGGAGTTGAGTTGGGCTTAGCTATCGGCGATTGAGGGTGCCTTGACTCCTATCCTGGTCATATGGTCCTCCACTTGGAGAGCGTGGTGCAGGGGTTTCACCTTCCTCTCCATCCTTTCTATCACCAATTCTTAGAGAGAGTGAATTTATGTCTGGCTCAATTGTCTTTCAACACTTGGATGTTCTTGGTAGTGTACATGATGAGGTGTGCGACAATTCGTCAAGAGCCGAGTTTGGAACACTTGTCCACCTTCGCGTCCATGCGAAAGGGTGTTCGCAGTTTGTTCATAGTTACCCTCGGGGGGAAGTTGACAGATAAGTTGTCCAGCAGTACATACTGGAGGAAGAAATGATTCCTAGTGAGGGATCATACTAGTTCTTCTTTGAATTTCCGTACCGATCCTGGGATATATAACAAATTTTTAAAAATTGAGACGCGCTCCTCTAAGTAGTGGGAGCAAAATTTCCTACGACCCGTGGGGCTTATATAATATAGGAAAATCGTCACTCCCCTTCGGTTGGAGATGGCAGGCTTAAGCCTTTCTCATTCCCCCGGTGGGTGTTGTTTATTCCATCGCGATAAAAATTGATGGTGCATTTTTTGGGCGTATTTGAAAAGTTTTTAACGATATTTTTCCTTTCATTTTTGCAGATATGTTGAACTTGGCCTTGATTTCTCAAAAGGCTCTAGAGTCTGAGGTGGATGAGTCGGATACAGCTCTGCAACGAAACTCGCTAGCTTCTGGGATCCCCCGAAGCTTGACAAAGGGGAAGGTTGTGGCTCCTCCATCGAGCGGCTTTCATCGCGGGGTCGGGAAGCCTAAAAACAAGGTCGTCCTCTCCGATTCCGAGGACCGGCAAGTGGCCCCCACGAAGCCTCCCTTGTCCAAAACTCTCGAATCAAAGAAGAAAATAAGGAGGGATGAGACGGTGGTTACCATAGCTGTGATTGGTTCGAACGATCACATAGTTAATGTTACTCACTTACTCCTAATGGGATCGCAACTACTTCGTACCGCCAACCGAGATTTGTCTTCCCAGAATCAAACAAACTTAACTTGCCGAAGAACTTTTCCTGGCCGAGAGGGCTTACCCGGAGAGTCTGAGCGTCAACGTTCTGATTGGGGATGGCTGGAAAGCCGCGGAAGGGGTAAGCAAGTGATTCTTTAATATTTTTGCATTTTGTACTTTCCAATGGCTTTTCGTGTGATGTTTTCTCCTTTGGATTTTCAGGGGAGGTTCCACTGGGACGAGATCCAGAACTGCGTTGATTCGTTCGCGAAGGAGATGAAGGAGGAGAAAGAGAAAAGGAGGCAGAGCGGCAAAGAGAGAGTCCTGGCGAACAAAAGGGTTGCTGAGTTGGAGGAGTTAGCCAACCATACCTCGCCTCTTGTTGGTGTCTCGGTAATCCTTCCTTATGATGAACGAGCCATGTTCTGCTTTGATACCCTGCATTATCATCACACCAGTCACAATGCACATGACGATAAGGTTATATAAGAGGTCACATGAGCATTAAAACATGACAGAAACCATATCTCACCCTATACTTATCAAACTCCAAGTATATTTCGACCCTAAACATATCAGATGTCACTGTATTCAGATAAAACTTTATAAGCATTTTTAAGCTTCCATCAAATATACTCCGCGCTAGTTTGCATATTCACATGACAAGAGAAATATTGAACATGCCAACTAAATACTCAAAATAGGACATGAAAGAATGTGACAGCATTTCCATTCAATGGTCGAAGGCTTTACAAAAGTAATCACAGCCAATAACTTGTTCCTGCGTTCCTCAATTTCCCTCTCTAATAACCTATTCAATTTTCCCAATTTCACCAATTTTCCCAATTTCGCCAATTTCACCAAATTCACCCAATACATGTGTCGATTTCCCCTAATTTGCGTCCCCATTCACGACCTTAATCATATCATCACGGCAATGGTACTTCCCTTTTCTCTCAGTCGCGAACACCCCCCGTTCCCACACTTTCAACCATTGTTTTCAAACTTGACACCGGTTACTTCCTACATGACATGGACGGATATTCCACCCCTTCATCCAATTGCAAACCATGGCAAATAAATTACGTTGTTCTTCAATCGGTCCCTCCTCTTTTCAATTTCTGAAATCGGTACTAAATCGGTAGAGTTAGGGTTTACTTACTTGAAAACCGACAGTCCCTCTCTTCTAAACGCTGTCATGGTCATCTTCTTCCTTCAGTAGAGTTAGGGTTTCCTTCGATCCCGGCTTCTTCTTCTCCTTTCTGGCAGGTTTGTCTTCTTCCTTGTGTGTTTCTTCCTCTTCCGTTTTTTTTTCTCCTATGGCGATTTCAGAGGACTACCTCTTGCCCTCCCTCTTTTTTTTTACGGCCCAATTTGACAGTTTTTAAAAAAATTGTCCTCTCTCTCCTCCTCTCTCCCACAATCTCTCTCCATTCCTTAATTATCCCCAACCTCCGGTTTCAACCTCACCTTTTTAACGGGCTAGGTTGCAAATTTTTAAGAGGGGAGGGTTAACCCTTACAAATGATGTGGATAGTGGGTTATGGGTGCAAACCCAATCGGTTTTAGGGTTATTTTGTGCAATTCCCTCTTTTTAACGGGCTGGTTATGGTTTCATACCCTTCTCCTTCTCTTCGTTGGGGGAGTTAGATACGGATGCGGTTGCTTTGCTGAAGCGGATTCAGAAATTCTCTGTATCTCATGATGCATGGGCTCGTGCTGCCGCTTATATTTTCACTAGACTCAGTTTTATTATCGCTAAGGGAGTGGATGCCCGGATAGTATCTCAGCTACCCACTAATTTCTTGTAAATAATAATTAAATAAAATATCTATAATAATAATAATAATAATCTTTTAAATTCTTTTAAAATAATAATAATAATAATAATAATAATAATAATAATAATAATAATAATAATAATAATAATAATAATAATAAAAGTTGAGTTAGGGCTCTTAAGCTGATGTGACGGCTGAAAAGTAAAACCATCGACAACAAAGAGTAATCAAAACTCATTTCAACCACACTAGCAACTATTTCTGCCACATCAGCTTTCCACTAACTTTTAAGCTTTTTATATTTTTCATTCACAACAAAGAGTCGCGCGAATGAAAACTCACTTTACACTTTTTTATATTTATTAAGCTAAATGTTGATTTATTTTACTTAAAAATTTTGGTTAATGATATTATTAATATTAATATTAACATTAATACGTATCATTAAAATAAAAAGGCATACAATTAAATTTAAAAATATTTTATTAACTTGATACACTGAAAAACACCCAAAAAAAATTACATACCTTAAACTTGCAAACAACATATTACATTTGAAACAAAACACACTCGTACAATAAAATTAAACGTCATCTCCGGGAGTGTCAAATTTCTGTCATATATGTTCAATCAAGTCGACCTTGAGTTGATTATGCATACTCGTGTCTCGAAGTGCCAAATTTCTGCCATATATGTATTTTTATGGTGTAAGTTTATGTTGATTTAAGTTAATGTTGTTTGTGTGACTATAAATCTTAGCGAATTTTTTTCTTCTTCCAAACATATACAAAATGGTTATCATTGGGTAGAGAAAAACAAATCGTATTCAAAAATATTTTTGTTAAAAAATAAATTATTTATTTAACGAATAAATGGGGTTTTAATTTTAATTAAAACCACATGCCATGTGTCTAACCACTATTGGCTATCAAAAAAATATCTGGATGAGCCGCATCATCCATTGGCATCCCCCATCCATTTTTAAGCCGAATAAAAAAACTCTCTCTCCACTTTCTCCAAATTGCTGCTGAGCTGACATCCGTTTTGAGTCACGCGAATCTTCGTTGCTGATGGTCTAGGAGCATATTTATCATTGAGCCCATCCCGAGCTCATATTTTACTTTTCAACTGTCACATCAGCTTACGAACCTCAATTCAGTTTTTTACTTTTTCAGCAAATTATCCGTGAGTCCCATTCCAGACTCATAACTTCATAAATGTGTGATTTTTTTTTAAAAAAAATCATACACAAAATGAGTGTCTATGAGTAGATAAAAATAAATTAAATTCAAAAATAAATTTTATTTATTTTTTATATCCAAAATAAGCCGAAAATCAATTTTAAAGAGTGAAATACAAGCTTTTCGAAAAAAAAAAAATTAAAAGTGGCCCACCTAGTGTACTTATGAGCCTTGCTTTATGGGCTCATACGTGGGAGTGATTTTTTGAGGCTCACTTCCACCTCATCTTCCATCTTCATTTTTCTTTTTATTTTGTGCTGATGTGGATTATTGGTGAGCCTTGGGGCTCACCAATAAACATCCTCTAAGTCAAGACTTAAAGAGTCTAAAATGGGGCTCATCGATAAATATGCTCTTATAAAAGCTGATGTGAGAGCTGAAAAGTAAGTTAAGACTTAAGAGTCTGGATTGGGGCTCACCGATAAATATGCTCTTACAATTGGATTGAAAAACATTTATAATTTGTTATGATTTACTCAATAAATTTAATTACCTACCTCATTTGTTGAAAAAATTATTATTCACAAGTTGAAATTAAATTTAAGTCAAATAAAAATAAATTATAACAAACATATATGACATATTTTGTTGAATGAGTTTAACTTTCAAATATTAAATAACGTTTTTTAAAATGTTGACATTTATCTAATCGATTTGATTAAAAAAATGCTAATTTTTAATTTTAAAAAACCAATTATGACTTGTTAAAAAAAAGTATATCATTATATGAAAGTCGAAACTGAGTACTTTTGTTTTAGTCAATCTATGCTATTGGTTAGATAGTTTATGCATTTCTGTGTATATCCACCCCTTATACTTATTATTTTAGAAGCAGCCTCTTTGTTAAAATTTGCGCCACGTGTCCAACACTGAGCAAAATTAAAAACCAAAATCTTTCACCCTTTCTCCTCCACGTTCTTTTCAACTGCCTCCCAATTATCTTCTTCCTTACAGGTTGCTATTGCTGGAGGCGGGCACAATCGGTCGGAGTCGGAAGGAGGGCGCGATTCGTGGGCGGCGGCGTAGTCGACGACGGCGGGAGGCAGTTATCTTCCCTTTCTTTCCCTTCCTTGCTTCTCTCCTCTCCAAACTACTCTCAACCGGATTTTGGAATAGTTTGCGGGCTCCGGTGGACGAGGACCCCGAGGTTGGTAGCAGAGCAATTTTCCATCTTGCAGAAGGGGCTTTGGAAGAAGAAGGCTTCGGCGGTTGGTATCACACTGCATCATCGCCTGTCCTTTAGTTTTTGCCCTTAGATCTTCCAATCTACGTTTGAGCGCGGCGGGGATTCTGCAATTTTAAGGTATATCGATCCGGTCTATCCTTTCCCCCAATTTTATTCCGGTCTATCCTTTCCCCCAATTTTATTTTCGTTTTCATATGGTTTTTTTCCCCTTTAATTTCGTCCCAATTTGGTCCCAATTCGTTCTCATTCATCGATTACGGTTTTTGCAAAGAAGAAAGGTCAGTCGGTGCGCCTGCTGCTTTCGCGGCGAGGTATGGTGGAGCTGGTGTGGGAGAGAGCGGGAGGGCTGGGTAGGAGGGTGAGCGCGAGAGGGGACCGGCGCTCCCGTTCTGTTTCCGACTCCGATGTTGAAGACGATGTTCCTGCCGCCGGAGATGGTGACACTGATGATGATGATGAGGTAATTTCTTCTTAATTCCTCCTCCTTTTCACTCCCAACGCTGACTTTAGAGAGGATTTTTGTTTTTTCTTTAATTTCGTCCCAATTTGGTTCCAATCCCTTTTCATTGACCGATTAGGGTTTTTGACGTCAATAAACGCTCAGTCGGTGCGCCTGCTGCTGCTGATGGGCTGTTGGCCAGCGCGAGGAGGTACGGTGGAGCCGGTGCGGGAGAGAGCGAGAGGGTTGGGTAGGAGGGCAACTGCGAGAGGGGACCGGCGCTTCCGTTCTGACCGAATTCAAGGTCAGGGGATGAGGAGGAGCTCGAAGCCGTCGCCCGTACCGCTGATTATGTTTCCATCTCCGATGCCGAAGATGTTGTCCCTGCTGCTGGAGATGGTGACACTGATGATGATGACGAGGAGGTAATGACTTCTTAATTCCTCCTTATTTCCACTCCCAACGCTTCTATTAGGTTTTTGTTTGATGTTCATTGCTTGATTTTAGCTGAACCTTTATGACAGATTATGAACCATTCATACGGTTATTTGAATTAGAAATGGAATGGCTTTGTCAGTATATAAACAGGATTAATTAGTTGCATATATAATGTCAATTTGTTCTACTTTATTTGTTCTAATTCGTCATCTAAGTTTCAGATTGTATGCAACTTACAAGGTTGTTGGGAAATCTTAGTAATTCTTTGAATAAAAATTATGAGTTGGGTATGTTTCATTACTTTCTTGCTAAGTCCATAATCTGTTTTTGTTTTTGCAGGGTCTCCTTTCTGGCTTCTGCTGGGCAACAAACAGCATTGAATTGGGAGGTTTCATTCCTTTCTTGCTTCGCTAGATTCCTCATTAAGTATTTGCATATCAAGCACTTGCTACACTTTGTATGTTTCATTCCTTTCTCGCTATTTCATTCCTGTTCTTAGGACCAGTTGATTGAGGAAATAGGGAGCCATGGACAGGAAAATAGCATGATCACCCTTTCTATGTTTCATTCCTTTAAGCTATATTTGTTTTCCTGTTCTATCCTGATGCTTCTTCTGAGTTGATTGCAAAGGAAAAGGCAAGTTTGACTATCTACCACTTATTTATAATCTGTTTTGTTTGACATAAACAATAAACATGCACTTCTAACTAGGTTTGACATTTGATAATACACTCACAACAATTTTATACTCCTCTTAATTAGAAGAGGTAAAAAGGATGATTAACGGGTCTATGTATTCATTTACTGCCAAGTTGTCTTTAAGGATCTCTTATTCTATACTGGATTCCCATTAATCATTAAAACTCATATTTCTTTATATGTATATTTCTCAGAAAGTTGTATATTTGCGCTGCTGATTTTTAGTTAGTTTAATTTATGATAGATGTTATAATCGAGAATATTGCCTGCTTATCTGCTCGAAATCCTGGAATAGAAGACTACAAATGGCACTCAGTTTGGGTGTGAAGACGGGGTTGGTGGCTGTGTGGGTGGCTGGAATGGGCTTGGCCTTTTCATTGTGGCGTTGATTCCGTTTCTCCCCTCCTCCTCAAGTTACTCAGGTGTTTTTCTCCCTCCCCTTGCATTTGATTGCTTGAAATCGGTATCTTTTGTTCATATTGTAAGTGTGTGAAGATTTTGTCCCTTTGCTCTGATTTTAGTCCCTTTTGTTTGATTGAGATAATGAAACTAACACATGGAAGTGCACAAAGGGTTCATCAAACGAAGCGAAAACATTAAACAAATTATCAAAATCAGATTATTCGAGTTCTCATTTTTTTTTTGTTAGAATTTTCATAGCAAAACAAGCAGTTGAGTACATTCATAAGAAGTAAGTAGTATTCTAGATAGCTTTCTGCTGAAATTTGCAACTGTGCAACCAGATCCTGTCAAACTTTGATTGGCTTAGTTTTCTGCTTTAAGAATCCGACAAGGATGTCCAGCTTATTTTCTGAGCTAATTGCTCCTCTCAAGGCTCTCATCATGCATAAAACATCTGACATGAACTTTATGCTATCCTGTTCTACTAGATTCTTATTTTTTATTGATAGTCTGCAAAATTCAAATAAGCATTGGATTGGATATCATTTTGCACCTGCACCATAAAGGTTTATCTCTTATTCACCTTTCAAAATATTATCCCACTGAGGTTATATTGACCTTGGGCCGCTCAAGAAAACTGATGGAGTTCCTTTGTGCTGCTAAAGAGAAGAAAAGATCATTCCGGGTTTTTGTTGCAGGTGCTCCAAGGTACTTACTACTCGCTTGCTTATGTGTTAGATGGGTTTTACCTGCTTTTTATATTCAAGCTGTGAATGTTCCTATAGTTTATGTCAATCCTTCTTTTTCTTCTTATGCATTTGGGGCTGCCCCATCTTCTCTTATTTGATGACACATGTTACATCACCATTTACAATGGACTAAAATGATAAGAGGAAAAGGGAGTGCAGTTCTTATGTGGCTTTCGGGCATTTCTCAAATTGTATGGATTTTGGAATTCTTCATGTTGTCAATCCTACATTTGATTATGTGCCTCCAAAGCTTCTCAGCCTTTTCATTACTGATACTTTAAGTTCGCTTTTGCAGTTGTAATGTGTTTGAAGTATAAATTCTTGCAGGCTTGCTTTTTTGGAGTAGTGGCAATTTCTCAACTGTTCTTATATAATTATCCACCCCTTATACTTATTATTTTAGAAGCAATGTCTTCACAAAATATTGTGCCACGTGTCCTTCTATGAAGCCAAATTTTCAACCTTTTCCCCCCACCCACGTTCTCTCCATATATTCAACTGCTCCCAATATCAATTCCTAGATAAAATTGATTTTCACCAAACCCTAACCCAGTCCTTCGTCTCCCTCACATCAGCTTCATTGCCGCTCTACAATCGACATCGCAGTCTCGCTCACATCCGTTCATCTCCCTCGCTCGGATTCGAGGTCGGGGCACCCAGATCCGGAGAAGGTGGAGGTCCCTCACTGCGCTGCACCCCCACGACTTCCCTCGCATCTCCTCTCCGCCGAACCGTCCCTCTACCAGATCCACGACCTCCCTCGCATCTCCTCTCGCCGGACGGTTGCTCTACTGTCAATCGTAACCGTCGGACCGTCGCTCTACCAGATCCACGGCCTCCCTCGCGTGGTTCCAATATGAATTCTTCGCTCGGATTTGCCGTCTAGCCGTCGCTCTACTAGAACTCCACTCGCCTATTCTCGCCTCGCCGTTGGAATCTTGGACGAGCGGAATCAGTCAGCGCCGGGAGGAGGGCAATTGGTATGCACCCTTAACGCCCTCTTTTTGTTTTTTTGTCATTGATCTAGGTTTTAGAAATAACTAGAAAATTCATCAAAAGAGGTATTCACCTTATTCCATTTTCAGTTTTCAGTTTTGTCAAAATTTACTTCTTTCAATTTCATGAATTCTGACTCAATTTGTTGGTTAGATTGAATGTGGTATTTGAGTTCAATCCGAGGTTGATAATTTTGGCTCAATTCAAACTCAATTAAGGGTTAGGGCCTTAGGGGTTTCAATTTCAGGAAGTTACATGTATTTGATTACATATAAAGTTTAGACGAATAAAAGCTCCTGACATTTATGGTTTTGAAGTACCATTTAGTCATGCACTCTAGAGAGAATCATGAGAAAAAAAGATTAGTGGTTCCCGAAATCAATTTGTCTGTTTATGGTTTTGAAATAACATTTTGAAATGCAATTTTGAGGAATCAAACTTACAGACAAGATTGAGTTAAGGCTTTGACTCGAGAGAGACGCATACTACAAAACGATTGATGTTGTATAGTGTATTTTTGGTGATTATGAACGGTGAAAACTCTAATGTTACTAAGAGGTTAATTGTATATGAATAAAAACAAGATGTGGATATTGTAAACACTATATTCATAGAGCGAATTTATATAGGTTGAAACCTGAAATGAATTAGAATGATATATACCATGGAGACTATTCGGATGGTTGTTGATGGGCAAGGAGTAGTCAGCACCATCAAGAGTGAACTTCCCCTCCTTAATCCTGTTTGCAACGCGACCGACTATGCAGCCAAAAAACGAATCAGCTCCTTAATCCTGTTTGCAACGCCGTCAGAAACCTGGGGCTCCCGCCGGCAAAGCTTGGCACTCCGCCGCCCGTCATCATCTCCCCTGGCCGCGAAACCCGAAGATTGAGATTGAACAAAAAAAGAGGAGAAATTGAGAGAGGAATTGGGATTGGAATTCGGGATTAATGCTTATTAATGTTGAGTTGTGTTGGTTGATTGTTGTTCTTATAACCATACTTATTTCATGGCGTAGCTGTTAGATCTGTTTAACACATGTCATTGCTGTTGTTATGACCATATTTTTTTTCATGCCCGTGTTGTGAAATGTGCTGAGTAAAGGTCTTTAGTTTGTTGTGAAGGACGGAATTGTTATGGATCATGTGTATTTGTAATTCAATGTAGCTTGCATCTTAATTAACATAGTTTCATATAGTTCGGGAGTTTGATATAGTTTGGGTCGAGTTGTTATTTTTCATGGTGTGAAATATAGTTTGGGAGTTTGATATAATTCACCATGACAACCAGAGATTTCGAAGAACAACAAGGTGAGAAGTATATTGGTTGAAAATTGACGTTCGATCGAAAATATACCGAAAAAACCCGAACATGGTTCGGGAAAATTACTAGTTTCTAGATTATTTTGAATAGCCTTTAGATTATTCCTATACTTGATCTATACAATCTGCTTGTTAGTGATTTGTTATGTAAAAAATCTCTTCCAAATTTCATCATGTGGGATTTTTCGTAACAACCAATAAAAACATATATGGGGTCAACACTTCAATTTTATTTTACACAAATTGTTACCATGTTGCAATTTGTGCTCCCATTATGAACTATTTTTATAAATAAATGCCCATTATGGTCATTTTACCCTTATACATATATCATATCACAATTACTTTTACCAAACACTTATCAAGCTTATAAAAAAATCAACCACTTATCTCAACCACTGCATGATTTGGTTATTCAATTCGCTTCAGCTATCAAGCCAGTTTCACCTAACCTATAAGCTCCATTGCCAAATAGAGCCTCAATCATTTAGTATTTATGTCAAATCATTTTCTTTCTGGAAAAAAAAACAAGGTCTTATTTGATATGGAAATATCAGTATGGGTATAAGATATGGGTATGAGATGCTCCATATATACGGATTAAGGTTTAGTTACTGGGTATTTGGTATATTCGGATATATAGATTAAGGTTTTTTTTAATGCCGTTTTGATATCCGAACAAATCGGGAGATACGGGCGATCGACTCATTTCTCCTCTTCTGTTTGCTTATTCTTCTTTAAGATGTTATCTTTCTCATTCACAAGCAAGATATTTTTTCTCCTCTCTTCCTTCTCTTCGTCTCGTTTACTTGTTCATAGTCATCATCTTCTTGATAGTGTATAGATTATTCTTCTCTTCCATTCGATTCTTAAGGAGGATTTTACATATACTTCAATTGAGAGTCACCCTTAAGTTTCTTTGAATTTGACATTTTTTTAAAGTGAAGGCTTGATACTCACGATTTTTTAGATGTTTGACCTTATTTTTAATTAGAATTTCAGATATTTTTTATATTTTTAATATATATATATATATATATATATATATATATATATATTTTTTTTTTTTTCCAAACATCAAATAACTTGATATCCATACCATATGGATCTCATACTCATATTTTGCTACACATGTCAGATGTTTCATTTCCAAACGGCCCCTAAAATTTTTCAGTTGAGTTACTGAGTTGCATGAGAGATGTTTGTTGCCGGCCAATTTTGAGGTTCGACAAAGCGAGTTTCTGTCAAACCCTCTTCAACCCAACCGCTACATCCACAGCTCACTTCACCATCACATGCAATTGCAAATCCACCCCCCCTTAAATCCCTTCCTTGTATGCCCTGGATGTGGAAGCAACCAATTCAATGCACCCTCCCCTCCCCATTGTTGCTGACAACCCTAGTTAAACAGTTCCTGTCAAACCCTCCCCTCCTCCTTCCGCCGTTCCATCCAACCTGCATCACCGGCGCCGGAATTCATAGCACAACTCCTTGTCCGTCGTTTTCCTCTAATTCCTCCGCCCTCTTTCGAATTCATCAAGGTTCGTCCCCCTGTGCTTTCCATTGTTTTTTTTTTTTTTTTTTAAATTTTGTGTTTTTACGGGGTTTGTCTAGGGTTTTGCAACTGATGCTGCCTGTTTTAGGGCCTCGGAACAGATGATTGGTTTGATTTGGTGGCCGGTTATTAGGGTTCCGGCTTTTGATTTTTCATCCGAATTTGACTCACTTTTTCGTTTTTTCTTTTCTTTTCACAATATTAGAACTTGGAATTGCTTGTTGTTTTTTGCTTTTCCTGTTGAAATTAGATTCCACAGCAGACAATTGATTAATCCCTACCCTACTATCAATGGGAATCCGTAACTGATATTGACACTGCAGGCTGTATGGTGATCGTGGTTAATTAATTTTGAGAGGTCCAAGATAAATAGACAATGTCTCATCCTCATATTTATAATCAGGTAACAGCGGAAGTAAAATCAAGTTTGACCAAGCGCCCAAGCCTTAATGTGCTTCTAATAACTTTTCTGTTTTATGTTTTTGTTGGATAGCCTCTTCATCATCCCGTTGTTGGCTCGGTTGGTCCTCTACAGAATGTTCCTCCATCCGTGCCAGCACAAGTAATGCGCCTTTTTCAGCTGGAGTTATAGTGTATGGTTCATTTTTGAGTTTATGGCAGATTAATGTATTATCAATTTATGGTGTAGTTTCGCCCGGGTATTCCAGCACATCCCTCCCAGCAGTATATTCCGTCATCATCTCAACAATATCAACCTGGTGCACCGACTGGCCCTGCGATCAATGTAGGGTTACTGGCTCCAAACTCTCAACAACCTCAGTTTCGACCGCTGATCCAACAGCCACCTGCAAGGCCTGTCGGGCCAACTCTCATTCCTCCTTTACTCCACGTCCCTGCTCTTCAGGAAAACAGGCCCTTAACCGCTGGAGTACTGCCACCTCCAAATGTGCTAGCTTCTCACAGTTACTTGCCTAATTCAGGCAACCTAGGAACAGTTGTTCCTTCTTCCCATGATGTAAGCTGCCAGCAGATGGTACACTGTTCTTAATTTTGTTTTGGATAGTTTCTGTTATATATGGTATTTGGCTTTAATGGATTTCCCCTTTTCAGTTTATTTACGGTGTCTCACAAACAAGCAAAAATATTGCACCTCATTATCAATCTGTCCACCAAATAAATCATCCTACCATTTCTGCTGGCGAAGACGGCAAGGTGTCATCTGAGAATACTGGTTCGGTTGCTCATCCACCATCCACTGGACAAGAAGTTCCAGCTTCTGCTAATATAAATCCTGTAAGTGTTGTATAGATTTATGCATTATGTTGTAAAGAGGTTGTCATGTAAATCCTTGTTGCTAAGAATTGGGGTGCTGAAGGTGAATTTGATCTTTTAAATGCAATTTTCTTTTTTCTTTCAGTTGAACCTACAGTTAAGCGGTGTTGTTGTGGTGATTTTGTTTATGTTTCAATTTTCAGGCAGCTAATTTCCAGCCGAAGCCCGTTAAGAAATCTTCCTCAATTTGGATGGTGCATACTAAAGCTGATGGAAGAAGGTATTTAATTGGCGACAACTTATGTTCCTAAATGCGGGCTATTATTGCATTTACTGTTTTTCTTGTTTAAACTTGAGTAGCTTGGAAATAAAACAGCAAAATGCAATCATTCACTCTTGAAAAAGCAGGAAATGATGCAAAAAGGTTTTAAAAAATATTCAAATTTAAAATTATATTTTGAAATATGAATATATGCATGCAATGAAAGTTTTTTCAAAAGTCATGTTACAGAAATTTAAATTACACATGGACAAATCTTGGCTATTAGCCTGACCTGCACACTTGCAAGTATGAGCGGGAACAAGTAATGAAACTGTCTAAATTTACCAAGTTCTGACAGACTCTGATGTCTCTACCTGTACCCTAAAATGTATGTTAAGATTGCCTGAGTTTAGCCTGAACCTGGTTTTATGTAGATCTAATTTAGATAATGAAATCTCTAAAAAGGCAAATGAGGTAACGTGGACAGATTATTCTGCAGTGTGACTCCTTTGAAGGTTTATCACCATAGGAAATTAGCAGGGAGTACTAATATATTCTTTTATTATTTTCGTAAGTAGTTGTTTCTTTGCATTAACTATGTAAAGATAGAGGATGTTTTGGTAAGTGTTTCTTTGCTGTTTAGGTTAAACCACATGGTTTTTTTTAGCAACTTTCGGTTTTAATAGGTTTGAGTTAAACTTTTAGAAAACTATTGCAGATTTAGGTTTTATGGTTCACCTTTTAGTTTAGGGCCTTGCATTTAGGATTAAGGTATATGCTTTAGTTCTTTAGGGTTGAGTTTCAGACATTAATCTTCACTTGTGTGTTGAGGATTTTTTTGATCTCTGAAGCTGTATTATGACAAGTACCTAATAGTTGTACCTTGAGTATTTTTTTGAAGATTGAGTATTTGAGTATAGTAGTATGCCAAATTAAGAAAGGTTGTTCTGAAGTTGTATTTTGAGGAATATAAACTTGAAGGTTGAGTTTTCTCCGATAGCATTTTTCATGGAAAGGTTTTTTGAAGTTGTATTTTGAGGGACACTGCATGTTTCCTCTCAATAGTGTATAGTAAAATCAGTCTTCCAAAGCATTTAGTTCTCATTTTGCTCCAAACACACATCCACAACTTGACACACATGACACATACACATATGTTTTCTTTTTGGCTGCCTTGGACTCAATCGATATCTATCAGTTGAACAATCTATTCCAAAGACAAGAGGCTGTCTCAAAATTAAGAAACAGATGTTCAGTAGTTGACGCCAAAAAGCTTGATCAGATTGGCTCATTACTTAATTTGACAATAGCATAAAGAATAGCACGAGTACCTGATTTCACATTTATAGAATTATACCTGGATGTATTATCCCTTGTTAAATTAGATTCTAAAGTGTTATATGCTTTTGCCGTGTAATGTCTCTCTCAACAAACACTGGTTTGTATGGTTTATTTTATCTCATTATTTCCGCTACACTTATTTTTTGGTCCAGATATTATTACAACAAGAAAACAAAGTTATCTAGTTGGGAGAAGCCTTTTGAATTGATGACAGAAATAGAGGTAAGTCATGTCAAGTAATCTGAATCTCAAATTATGGGATGGACATGGCTCTACATGACACACATTATGTGGTTGCACATTTCCATTATGGGCTGACTACCATCTGTAGATAAGTTGCCTTGTTACATTGTTTCTATCTCTACCAGAGGGCAGATGCAACTACTGACTGGAAGGAATACATAAGTCCCGTGGGTGGAAAGTATGAGGGTAGAAAGTATGCCATCCAACTCTGTCTTCTGATTTTTGTTTCTAGAGTTTCTAAATCTTTATCGGTGCATCCAGTATTTGAATGTTAATTAGCTTTGCATTGCCAGGTATTACTATAACAAAGTTACAAAACAGTCAAAGTGGATAATACCTGAGGAATTAAAGGTTCTTATTTACTTGGGTCCTTTCTATGTGCTATACCTGACTGAATAATGGTATAACCTTCTTTTTCTGTTGGCTGAAGCTTGCCAGAGAGCAGGCAAAGAAGGCATCACCAATTGACACAAAGATTGACGCAGGAAGCCCTCCTGTTGCTTCAGATTCGGTTTCACTCCCAGCAGTTGAAGTGCCCTCTACTCATGATACCTCTTCCAGGCTGGTGTCAAGCCCAATGCCAGAACTGCCTTTGAATCCTGTCACTGTCCCTGCATCACCAAATGCTGCAGCCAATGGCTTATTACCCAGTACTATTAAGGACTCTGGGTTACAAAGTGATGCAGCTGATGTTCAGCCACCTACAGAGGGTGTCTCAGGAAGTGTTGCAGAATCAGTTGATGTCACTGCTGCTTCTGCTGATCTTGCTAGGTTATCTGTTTACATCTAACTTATTTTTTAAGACGTCACACGAATAATGTCTGAAACAAGGGAGGTTACAGTAATAATTTCCGTTTCAAAAACTTGCATGTCTTGTAGGAGTGACGGAATCAGTATTTCGGCTAATGAAGCTGTAACCCCAGTGGCGGTTTCTGAGCAAAATGATTCTGTGCAGCTTCCCGAGGTTAGTGATAGGCAGTCTTAGGAGTGAAGTGTTTCTGGTTTTTATTGCATTTTTATTACAGCTAATGAAATGATTGTGTGGTGTAGGAAGCTGATAAAGAAAAAGTTTCTGCAACTGAAAATGTTGCTGCATCAGAAGAAACATCAACTGAAGAATGTCCAGTGGTCTATCCTAGCAAACTGGTATATGCTATGATCTGGTGTTTTTACAGTCTATTTGTATACAAAAGACACTTTATTGAATATCTTTCCACATGCAGGAGGCTAAGAATGCCTTTAAAGAATTGTTGGAATCTGCAAACATTGAATCTGACTGGACCTGGGAGCAGGTATCCGATCCTGATGTGTTCAATTTTAATTTTCTTAACTCAATATCATGATCTCATCAGCTCTAATCTGCATTCACTGTGGTCTATTCTTTGTTGTGACAGGCCATGCGAGTTATCATCAATGACAAAAGATATTGTGCTTTAAAGTCACTTGCTGAACGAAAGCAAACTTTTAATGAGGTATTGATACTGTGGTTTTTTTTTTATATCATATGATGTAGCAAAATGTACAGAAAAGAGAGGTAGGATAACCTATATAGTTTAAACCACAATCAATTATAATTATGCAACATCTATCTATTATATGTATTATATTATATATAATAAAGGAGAAGTCGTATGTGACACATGGCATCTTCTCCTTAATCGTAGTAGTATTAACCAATAAAAAAAATTCTCTCATCACCCTAATCAATCTCAAGATAATAGTTTTCCCAATTTTTTAGATATAGATATATTTTGGAAAGATTTTACCCAATTTTGTAAGATTTGGATAATTATATAAAAAAGAATTTATCTCATACACTTAATCAATATGTAGTATATAGTACTCCCTCCATTAATTAAAACTTGTCATTTTAGAAATCTACACACTTATTAAGAAAACAAACAAAAATACACTTATACCCCTAATCATTACTATACTTTTTTACTTTCTCAAAAACTACAACTAACAACTATCTAATCATTACAAGGGTAATTTCGTAAAGTAGATGACAAAATATCTAAAATGACAAGTTTTTCTTAACAAGATTTACTTTCTAAAACGACAAGTTTTAATTAAGAGAGGGAGTTTATCTTAAGATAGCATTTTTTTTAAAATTTCTATCTTCAAATCAATTCTATCCATAATCCATAAATTTTTTTTAAAAAAATATCTGATGCATGAAATATGGATACCTTTCATAAAGTTAAAATAATAAGTTGTCTAAGGTTTATATTACATTTATATAATAAAAGATCAAATCGTTTATGCCTATAAAAACCGCACATAGTTTGGGTACTGAACTAGCATATGCATGACATGGGTCCATAAAGAGGCTAAATAATCCACCAAGTTCAATTTTTTTTCTGGATGAATCTTCCATTTGTAATTGACTTACTGCACAGCAAAATAGCCTAGTTTCACAAGGTGGTAATCTTCCATTTTATTTTCGTAAAAAAAAAATGAGTTCTCGAGGATTCACCTTCGTGAGGCATTAGGTTTTATAAGAGATTTTTTTAAAGCAAAGAATTAGGAGAAGGATTAATGAGAGCAACGCTGAAAAGTTCATAATCATAAGAAAAGAAAAGAGGTAGGAAGACTTTGACACAGTAAGCAAATGGGATGATTCATCCATTCCCTTCCCATGTATCTGGATAAAAAAGAGAGAGAGATTCGAAGAAATGGATTTTCCTCATTTGTTGCCATAAACTTGGAAATAGTAGTAAATGGTCATTGTGGGACTACATGAAATCTTAGTGAACTTCTCTAATGCTCTACAAATGTATAGCAGTTTGATGAACTTTATTTACTCTTGTAGTTAGGGGTGGGCACAAATTCTGCAAATCCCGGTCTCGTCCCGGTCCCGTCTCGATCCCGGTGGAATTTGAAAAAAAAAAAGTGAATCCCGTCCCGCATAATTTATGCGTATACACACTATCCACTCCATCGGTTTATATATATATGTATATATAATTGTATAATTATATATACAATTTGTGTGTATATAGGGGAAATAAAAATATATAAAAAATATTATAGATTTATTTATATGTATTACGCTTTTGAAAACCGCAAAATGTATAGGAATTTTAGTTGTTTTTTTATAATATTTTTTATTTGAGGGACAGAGTTGGGCCTATCCCCTCTCGTGAGGGACAAGTCCCGTGCGGGATTAAAAATAATAGTGAATCTTGTCTTCGTCCTGTCCCACAAAAATTACGCGGAATGGGACGCGGGACGACCCCCATCCCGTCCTGCGCCCACCCTAAGCATAGGTATCGTCATGGATGAGAATATATTATTCTGTTAACCTACGTAGCATCTGTATAGAAAATGTCTAATGACTTCTCTAGTGTTCTATAAACAAGTAGCAATTTCATAATTAACCCATCTTTCTTATTAGTGTAGCATATATATGAATTTGACATTCACTTTTATTTGTAGTTTTTAAGTCAGAGGAAAAAACAGGATGCTGAGGAGAGGCGTGCTAAACAAAAAAAAGCAAGGGAAGAATTCAGGAGGATGTTAGAAGTAATATGTTAATCTTTTGTATATCTTTTTGAATTCTTCTACTTTCCTCTTTATATATATAGGGGTGTAAAAAGTCTCTTTTTGAAGTCCTGGTTCAATTTTGTTGCAGGAATGCAGTGAGCTGACTTCAGGGACTAGGTGGAGGTATCTTTTCATTCATTTTTCTACTCCAAGTAATGGTTCACACACACCTTTAGTTAAACTATAAACTTTAACAGCAAAGCAGTAAATATGTTTGGTGAAGACGAACGATTCAAAGCTGTTGAAAGATATAGAGATCGCGAGGATATCTTTGAAGATTACATGTCTGAACTAGAAAAGAAGGTATGCTCCTTTTCGTGACTGTTCTCATATCCATAATGAAATATCATCTGGACTAAGAGTTTTTTTTTGCACACTATGCATTTCAGCATCTTAGATATCCATAAGACTAGCAGTTATCATTTTCAAGTCTAGCATATGAGTATGTCAATGAAATGCCCTTGTTCTGTTTCCATTTTTTGATAGTTTGAGAATCAATGCAATTTTCATTATTCGCAGTTATTACAGCTTAATATGTAAATTGTATACAAATTGTATGATTGTCAATTAGAGCCCTTTAAAGTCATAAGACTAACTCCAGTGATTAAGTGTGCAAATGTACACATTTGGACAAGGTGTTAAAAAATGCACATCACTTTTTAATATTTTACTCCATTGGTTAAATGTGTATTTTATAGACATCGATCTCTAAATAAATATGATTAAATTAAAAAGGAAAAAGAAAAACTTAAAAACAACCAATAGAAATGACCCCTACTTTATTAAGGTGATAAAAGCTTTTGCACATGAGGGAGGTGATATGCTTATATTTGAGCACTTTGTCTGCAAATGTGCACATTTTGAACACTCAAAAGTAACCATTGGAGCACATTTTGTATCAAAATATGCATATTTAAGCATTTGCATCATAATATTGAAGTTAGTCTGCGGGTCTCATATCTTGTTAAGCCTCTAATGCAAGCACTTAATTCAGGTGTTGTTGCTTTATCTTGTTTATTCTAAATTAATGAATATAATTTACACAGCCCCCTTCATATCCGTCTATTTGATTATTTGGGACTGTTTGTTTCGCAGAGGACGCCTCTTCCTTTCCTTGCATTCTCCCTTTATGATTGGTTAATGTATTTTTAATTTAAAACATATTATTTTGACTGATAAGGAATGTGCAAAAGCGGCTGAAGAGCACAAGCGTAATATAGTGGAGTTCAGGCAGTTTTTGGAATCTTGCGACTTCATTAAGGTATTAATTTATGTTTATTCTGAGTTTTTTTTTTTAACAGTTCACATCTCAAGGCACACCTCGCTACTGCATAATTGAATCTTTTCAAATCTTTGATAATCAAACTTATTTGGGGAACAACATATTGGTACTTTTGTCATTTAACTGAAAGTAAAAAAGTTGAAAGGAACTTGATAAGCACTTAATCAATCCAAGCACAAGTAATCAAGAAGGACTTTTGTGGTATCTAGAAGGGAGGATGTATTTATCTTGAATCCTTGATGCCTTTAATTCTTCCATTTCATAGTGTTTAGCTGTCAAGATGTGCAGCATGACTTTTCCTCCTGCATTTTTAGGCAAGCAGCCAGTGGCGTAAAGTCCAAGACCGGCTAGAGGTTGATGAAAGATGCATGCGCCTTGAGAAAATTGACCGTTTAGAAATCTTCCAGGTATGTGCTTTACATATTAGTGCAAGGTGATGCTCGATAGTATATCTAAGAGCTAGCAAAAAAATTACAGTATTAACTAGTTGAGGCCCAAAATCCCTCTCAACATGGAAAAAATCATTCAAAAACTGGCATGCATATTTTGTAATTGAAACTGTGATTCCTTTTATTTTCATAAATTTACATGATTGCCACATGAACACTAGATTTCTTTCAGTAGTTATATGCTTAAGCTCTTGAAGAGACAACTATTCTTCCAGCACATCATACATTCACTTTCAAAGAAGTCCCATGAATATTGGAGCAAAACTTCACGGACATTTTACAACCCCCATATCACAGAAAGAGGTTATAAACTATTTCGATCCCATGGGCATTTATTTTTGACATTCTACCAGAGCACATGAACACTCCACAAAGAATATATTGCATAATTAAATGTAATCCTGAGAAAGCGCCTTTAAAATAAAAAAGCATTAAATGCTTTTTTCCGAGCACACACAAGCATGTTGGCTTAAAAAATCAGGATGAAAATTGCATAGATAAATTGAGAAACCAAGATGAGAAATATTTTTTCCTTGATAGAGAACAGATCTTTACTTAAGTCCTTCTGGTCCTACTTTCACAAATGAGATCCATTTATTAACCATTTAAAAATAGCAGCTTAGCATGCTGGAATTGATGTGTAGAAGCATAATAACTTCTTAATAAGGAAACAGGTGAGCAGATCTGTTCGGCTTAGAATATCGAGTATCAGGTGTGATCAATGCTCCTTAATCCACATTCAGATGTTACCTCAGTGTTTACACCACCCCTAGCTAGTTTTTCTCTCCATTTATCCATCTTTTAAGTATGTGATTTGCTATGTTGCTATAGTGATTTGATGATACTTTGCTTAAATTGTCGTTCCAACCTCTCCATGTGTATAGAACAGTTAAGGGTAATTCACTCTGATTAGGCCTTACTACCTTGCCCAGACACCTCTTTCACATGCTTTTTAAGGATCTGCGAACCCTTAATTCAGCTTCTCTGAAATAGTCCTAGGAACCATAGAGAAAATTGCCTTGCTAAGCTAAGCAACCCAGAAGCAAGAGCAAAACAAAGAACACAAGACAAATTTCCACTTGCCTCAATTCTCTTGATGTGTTAAATGTGTTTCTTTGACTACCCTTCAAGAAATATAGAAGATAGTTGAAATGTGACATTCATGTAATGTAAAATCTGGTATCCTATGACCTATGTTACTACAGGAATATGTACGGGATTTGGAGAAGCAAGAGGAAGAACAACGGAAAATACAGAAGGTAGTTTAATGTCCCATTTGCCATTTAATCAATTAGGGTGTATTTTTATCCTCAAGTATTATGTCTGTCTTTACAATGGAGAGAAAATTGCTGAATTTTCTCTTCGATGAAACTGATTATATAATCTGCATAAAGTACTTCAAATTGTTCAAATCTGAAGCTCTGTTTTTGATGTAGTGAGTTTGTGACCCTTGATTTCCCTCTCCCTCTCTCGTGTGTGGATCTTTGGGGTTCGGGGGTGGGCGTACTTTTGTGTGTACCTCTCTTACTTTCAGCCGATGGTTATACGACAGAGAACCACTCATTATTTATATTTGGATCATGTTCTAGGATTAGAAGATTACTTTTCATTTAGGTTTCTTTGAGTTTTCTGGGCTTAGCTCAGTTGTGTGATAGGTTTGTGTTAAGGATTAGTTGTTTCTCTATAAGTCAGTTTTTGAGTTATATATTTAAAAATGTGAACTTCATCAGTGAATAATTTTGGGAAAATTGATCATTGGGTCTAAGCAAAAAATAACCCAATTTATTGACTTGTATACAAAAAATGATGTGGGTTATTTGTTTTGTTCAACATTTTGTTGAATAAGTGATGTAGCAGCCGGGAAAGTGATTGAGACTCCACCTGAGTAAATAGAAGATTGAAGCGTGGACTTTAGAAGTTACTCTTTACTTGGCAAGTTGATATTTAATTTGCCAAGGTTGGAATTCGATTCGTTTACTTTTCAGCTGCAAGGTCAGCTTTCTGATCACAGTTTTGACTTGAAAAATGGGCCATACCATATTTGGTGTATAAGTCCGGTTGACCACTGGTGATTAGTTTCAAAAACGTTGAACTGCAACACATATGCTCATATTTTGCTCAACATTTTATTTTCTTTACATGTCCACCGTTATTTCTCAATAAAATTTCAATATTTATATTCTCTGCATCCATTTCTATATCCTATTCCACTCATACCAAGATATATGAGCTGCTGGTATTTTATCTTTGTAACAGTATCTTGATGTGCTTCTCTCACCTTTTGGGCATTGGGGAATCTGCATCTGTCATCTGTGTTTCTTTTTGACTTGCTGCTTCTGGTGTAATGTAGGAAGAAATAAGGAAATCTGAGCGTAAAGACCGTGATGAGTTTCGAAAATTGATGGAAGAGCACATTGCTGCTGGCATTCTCACTGCCAAATCTAACTGGCGTGAATTTCACTCAAAGGTTTGTTTGCTTTTTAAGTTTTGGTAGTTCCCACATAAGCTTTTTGACACACATGATGTTGTCTACTGCATCATGCACTTCTGTTCTTACAAATGATGCAACAAAGATTAAGATAAGTGGTTTTCAACTGGAAAAATCTCTCCTTTGACATTTTTTATTGGTATGCTTGCTCAATCTAGGTTAAAGATGAACCTGCATATCTCGCAGTCTCATCCAATAGCTCGGGATTTACACCCAAAGAATTGTTTGAGGATGTAGTGGAGGAACTTCAGCAACAGGTGAATGGACTAATTTCTCCTCTGTGCGTGGATACTGTTTTCATTTAGCATGACACCGTGAAAATCTTGGATGGTTGACTTACAAATTTTTTTTTGCAAAAGTAAACATATTCTGATTGTTTTTGTATTATTAAATATTTTTTGTTTTAGTTGGGTTTTTTTTTTAATGCAAAATCTGCTCTAGTGCTTTGAAATCACCAGGAGTTTTTTTTTTTTTTTTTTAGCTCCTCTGTGACCACAATATGAGTTGTGAACAAACTTAGGCAACGTAAATAGAGTGCAATGCAACAACAGTGGTTTATTTGGTCAGCGTATTGGCTGTAAATATATGCTCCACACTTTTAAGTTATTTAGATGGTTACTTTTGAACTTCTCTGCTGCGGTGTCATTAGATTCATTTACAAGTTTCAACTTTTTTCTCAAGAGTACTTCTCTTCTGAAAGAGAGGCAAACAATTTTAGACTATAGTGCTACTTTGCAAGTTTAAAAACTTTATAGGCTATGGAAATCCAGTAGGGACATTTTTTTAAACAGGGAAAATTAAAAAAGACGCCTTAGCATTAATCATCATGAAATGATTTATTCTTCTTTCATTATTTTATAGGCATTCTTTGGTATTCTTCTTTCATTATTTTATAGGCATCAGCAGAATATCAATAGGGAAGCATTCTTTCACATCCCAAATAATGTGGTAACTGAATCTCTTATCATTGAGTTTAGATTCAGGCATCTGTGGTTGCAGAATGCTGGCTTGCTGTTCTCATTAATTCTTATTGGAAAAGGGGTTCTAACTTTGTACAACTCATGTATAATTTAATTGAGGGGTACTGTGACCTTGGAAAAATCTGGCCTTAGAAAGGTTGAATTATGATTAAGTGGGTGAAACTCGAGAAACTTTTGTGGGATTTTTTGGCCAACAATAATTTTCTTTTGGATTTAAAGTATGACTTAAAGGATAAATCTGTGGTGCATCCTTAACGTCTGTTGGATTTCGAGCTTTACAAACTCAGCTCGAGGGGGAGTGTTGGATAAATTGGTTTTACACTTTTACTTTTATGTCACAAGTTAGTTGGTTGTTGCATTTAATGTGTTGCTTTAGTTTTAATTTCTAGCTGTAGGTTTATATTTCCTAGGCTGTTTTTTCTAGAGTTATTATGTCTTTTGTAGCTTTATTTTCCAGACAGCTTCAAAGGTCATCCCTTGTCTTTAAATAGTTGTTTTCTCCTAGAATAATATGACATGACAATATGAAGAAGAACTTAAACTTCTCTTTCTTCTTCCTCAAGATCCTCCCAAGATATGTTTCCGCTGTAATGATCTCAGTTTTACTAACAACGTGTTCACATTTCTTGTACTCTTTTGGCAGTTCGAAGATGATAGGTCTAGGATTAAGGATGCCTTGAAGTTGGAGAAGGTAAATGTTGACACTTTCTACTCCTGCATGCCTTTGTATACCCTAGAGTCTAATTTTTTTTTTCTTATTAGATCATCGTGCAGTCAACTTGGAAGCTTCAAGACATGAAGGATGCAATTGAGAAGGAAATCAATTACAAAGCAATATCAGAAACGAACATGCAGGTATCGTCAGAGAGTCTATGTGCAACTGCAATTGCACTTAAATTGTATTTTTTTCGCTCACTACACACAGTTGCTTCTGCACTGCCCTTAACCTTCCCACTTGAGCTTGATTTTTTTTTTTTTTGTAATCATGACAACTTTTGTTAATACTCCCTCTGTCTCGAAAAACAAGTCGTTTTAGACTAGTTGAGTTGTATCAAAATACATGTCGTTTTAGGTTTTCTAGGTAGGGGGATAGTAATGATTTGTATTGGTTTTTGTGTTGTTGACTTTTTAAAAGAGTTTGATTGGTTAAAAAATATAGTGGGTATTTAAAAACAATAAAATTAATGAAAAAATTTAGTGGAATGATGATGTTGATTGATGGGTGAGTGTTTTATTAAAACTAGTGCACAATGCTAAAACGACTTGTTTTTCGAGACGGAGGGAGTAGTACAGAAGTGGCAATATTCCTTTTCAAGTAATGAGGTTGTTTGTTAATCTTCAAAGACAAAGTTCTCTCTTGATTTGCAATAGCATGGATTCATTGCTTAATTTATGTATACCACTTTGGACTGTTTTATTTTTATCTTTTTCACATTTCCCCCACTGGTGTGTTTAATCACATATTCACTTATCACTCAGATAATATATCAAGTTAGACAATCTTATTTGCAGATAGTGTTTAAGGAGTTACTTGAAAGAGCCAAAGAAAAGGAAGAGAAAGAAGCAAAGAAGCTCAAACGTCTTGGTGATGAATTCTTCAATTTTTTGTGTTCCTTGAAGGTCTGTGGCTTATCTTGTATCCGTGCTTACTTGAAGAAGTTTTCATTTACTGGTAACATCAGTTTTTATTTTCATTTATTATACGTTTCAACATTTCAGGACATTACCGCACATTCCAAATGGGACGAAGCTTTACCCCTGTTTGAACATTCTGAAGGATACAGGCATGCCTTGTCCTCCTTAGTTAATTTTTTTTAGCTTTACCTACCCATTTTGTATTGATTAAACCTCACAAAATGATCTCCTTGTGGGGTTAAGCAGTGATACCTCATCAAATATGATATCTATGTAGCTTCTACTAAGGTAGAGCTCCCTCAAGGAGCTTGTATTCTGTTATGTGACCCCTCATTTCCATTGGAAGTATCTGTTTCCCTCAATTGAGCATCATGGACTCTGTAGGAAGGACGGGCAGATGTTCTTTATCCAGAACCGAACTCCAATATATATGTATAAAATTTCTGATTGTCCTATGTGGCGTCTCTCTCACAAACTTCTTTTTTTGAACATAAGTTCTCTCCTTGTTAACCCCAGTTGCACAAATCTTGCTGAAACAAATCTCTTTAGAGCTCCTGATACCAAACCGGGTGGATACCTTTGTTGAACGAACAATTGCGTTCTGTCACTTGTAGGTCTATTGCTGATGAGGTCATCCTTAGGCAGATATTTGATGAATACACTGGGCAATTGAGAGAGAAGTATGAACGGAAACGAAAGGAGGAAAAGGTTTCTATCTATATGCACTATTCAGTCATTTAAATGATTAACTGCCTGACTTAACTTGCTTTATTTGCTCATGCCATTCTCATATTGTGCTCCTTTGTGGATGTAGTGGATTCTCGGTGATTAATTAACTTTCATCATATTTAAATGGTGTATTTGTTTGTCCTAGTTGTCTTTATAGCTTATTCAGAAACATAATTGCAGTTCATCTCTGTATGTTCTCCTATGCTATTGTTATGAAAATTTCATGAGTCGTATATGTAAAAGAACAGCAAGAGTATATCTATTTGCTTCAAACTAAATGAGTTCTGACATTTGTTGCTTTAAAGCATCGATAATACTATGTTTTGTGAGTTGTGACTTTTATCACTTTAGTAGTTTACTTGTAAAATGATTTGTTTACTGTCAATGTGTAGGAAGTTCATATTGAGGTCATTTCATTGTAGGGCAGGAACTCATGCATTTTTCGGGCTTATATTTGTTTTCGTTTTTCTTTATCCAAATGCAAATATATTGGTTGTCAAAAGACACATACATTGGGCATACCCCAGAATCATATAGAAAACCACATTGGCCTAGCCATGCACAAGCAATCTACATTGCAGAAATAGGTCTCCTATGAGTTAGTAAAATAGGATAGGAGGTAAGGCACATGGGGATTAGGCAAGCATAACCTTGGACACATGGGTCTTAATCCTATATACAATTTCCTCAATGTTAGTTGAAGTGTTCTAAAAATCCTAACCTTTCTAGCTCACAAAAAGTAAGAAAATTAGCAAAAGCCATTCTCTTCATCTTGCTAATCCAAAAGTTCATTTAACTTCCTTCTTGATCTTGAGTCACTTTGTAGCACTTGCAAGAGTACTCATTCTTTTTGGAAGAGAAATCCATTGTTGGATCCAACCCCAAAACGCAATGCAATAGGAGAACTTAAGAATGGTGTTCATGGGATTCACTCTATTAATCACAAAGAAGGCACTTTAGTCTATCTCTAGTCTCTACATAAGAAATCCTATTCTTTGTTGCTAGCAGAGATCTCACATCAAATTGTGTGATAAAATACATCTTACGAGTAAGAGAAGAGATCCACACCACTCTAAAACAGTGAACTTTAGGGCCTTGATTGCGAAGCCAATAATAAATTGTTCAAGTTTTGTCCACTTAACAATTTCAGTATGAGCCTTACCTATTGAGGCTTATATTTTTTGTTGTATACAATGATATAAACAGAGAAGGGCGTGTATCCTTGAAATCAATCACATGCACTAACGATACGTTTCACATTGGTTTGAAGAATTCATACTGGCAATCTACCCCTGGAAACGATCCAGGGGTTTAAGGATTTCCACAGAAGTCTGATCATGCTATTGAACCCTGTTGCACATAGAGTAGCCAAAGTGGTCTGTAAAGTGAATTATAGAAGTTGTCTTAAAAGTGAAAAGAAAAGGCATATATTAGATAGGTGCCTATGTTCCCAATTATGATTAGATATTCTGCAGTTCCTCTGGAATAATATAACCCACAAGACTTTTCTTCTTGAAAGATTGTTATTTCCCACCTGTTTCTCTTTCCATGTTTATTTGTTTGTGAAAAAAGGACATCAATGATTATAAATTTCTGCCCTTTTTTCAGGCAAGAAAAGAAAGAGAGAGAGAAAAAGAAAAGAATTCAAGAGAGCATAAAAGAAAGGCTAGAAGACATGAAAGGCATAGTAAAAAGGACCGTTATGAAAAGGATAATGCTGATGATGGAATTGAGCTTTCTGTTTCAAGTGAAAGCAGAAGACTGGGAAAAGAGAAGGACAAGAAACATCTTAAGTGGAATGAAAATGTAGAGGATGATATAGAATCAGATGGAAATGGTAAAGAATATTTTGGAAGTTCTCACAGACAAGGTGACCGAAAAAAGTCAAGACAGGTAGGTCTTTTGCATAAAACTTGCTGTCTTTTGCTAATGTGATTGCTGATTTAAGAACCCAAACATGTATATTGTCGTGATAGGATCGTGGAATTCCTGACTTTGATAATGAGAACAGGCGTAAGAAACGTAGGCGGCAGTATCGTAAACCCTCACAAAATAGAGCTGGATCCGAGGAACTTGAAGATGGGGAAGTCGGTAAGTCTTTTCTCAGTTTCATATAGGTAACAAGTTTATTTTCTTATTGTCAATTGTCAAAATGGGACAAGTCAATTTATTGCTTGGCCTTCCCTTCGTTGTTCACTGGTTGAAGAGAAGTTTTCAAATGACTCATCAGTCATCACTGATTAGAGAGCTTTTGATAACTGCATCATGACATGGATTTGATGAGCTGCCTAATCGGGTTGCGAGTCTGAAAAACTGAAATAAACCAAGATCAAGATAAATTTTAGGCCAACACTTGAAAAACCTCGGATGTTGAAATTTAGCAACTGAAAAGAAAAGGAAAGAAGGGAGAAATTCGCCAGAACACTATAAATGGAATAGCTAGATTAGAACCATTCCGGAATGGCTCACCGGAAAGACTTGTGGGTAGTACCCATAGGTCCCCGGTTCGAACCCCGGAATGACCGCTCTTTATTTACCAATTCAAGGAATAACTAGATTAGGGAAACAAATAATCGGATAGCCCAAGAAGGAACCCTTACCGGTGAAGTTTCTGTTATAATGAATCTAACCACACCTCCTGCTCCATCTTCGATTCTCCTCCTCTTTGTTGGGGGGTGGGGGATATATCCTTTTGTGGGTTGAAGTTATTTCTAGTTGAAAATTTCTTGGGTGTAGTTTCCGGTCAGGTCACATTTTCATAGAAATGAGTGAGATACAGTTCCCGGTCGGTCTCATTTTCTTGGGTGTAGTGTCTGATTTGCGCTCTACTTCTAGTATGGACCAATGTATGCTTTTCTGTTCTTTCAGAGATTTTGTGAACTCATCCATGTAACTTGAGGATCATACATGTGGAACAAAGCCAGATGAGTCACCGATGAACAAAACCAGTGCGTTTTTCTGCTCTAGCATTTCCGACGAAGAACATACTTGTTAGCTTGTTTTTCCTTCCAGTGAGCACTACAAGCAGACTACAGTAGGTCAGGGAACTGGAGAAACACCAGTAATGGATGCCATAATTCCCCCCCAAAGCTGCTGGAGTTCCGTTCGTCGGATGTAATTATTTATACAAGGATTTGTTAGTGCACCTATTAAAAGTATGCAAGTTCACTTCAAGCTTTAACTTATCAAGTAGTTACTGAGTATTTGGACCCGTAATGAGGTTCAGGGAGCTTTTCTGTCATGCTTCCACATCTTTCTAGAATCTCATCTTGTAGCTCTTGCAATAATGTCCATGTAATTGCTGTTTGTGGAGGGGAAGTAAGAGGATGAGTTTTACTCCAAATCTATGGTTACTTTACTTTTATAGGTTAAAATACCTAAAAATAGTAATTATTATTATCTATAAAAAGAGCAATCATTATCTATAAAAATAATAATTATAGCTAAAAACAAGTTTTTTGATACAACTTTACTACTCTAAAACTATAAGTATTGTGAGACGGAGTGAGTAGCATTTTGCTTGTTAACTTGTTTCTAAGATTGGGTCAGTCGAGAAAAAGGGGCGACTGCTGGAATCATGTCTTGTGCCTAGTAGACGACGGGAAGCGAGGCTTTCACCCCATACCTGCAAGTGTCTGGTATGACTTTGTATGAGGGAGTTTGTGCCTTTTGCATCTTCTTTCATAGCTTGACATATGTGATTTCCTTTGTAGCTAGTCCTGCCCACCAGATCAGGAGGGATTGGGTTACTTTGGACTCCTATAGTCGTTTTTGGTGGTCGTTCTGACAAAAAAAAAAAAGAATTTATTTTCAGAAGATCCATTAGCAAGAGATTTAGACCTGAAACCCCTATCAAGAGTAATTGATTCATGCCCACCCTATGACACTAGCGCCCCCAATCTTGCCTCCAATCTGATTGTTCTAACAAAATTCAAGAATCTATTGCCCTCAAGTGATTCAAGTCTCTTCTATACCAAATTAACAAATTTCGATCTTAGGTTACGATTGGTTAGCTATTTACTTCCAGAGAAGTACAAAAACCCAAGAAGTAATTGACAATGGGTATGTATGGTTGTTGAAAGAAGTAGTTAAAAGTATATGTTTATTTTTTAATTAAGTTTTATGCGTGCATGGAAGCCTATTTTTAGGTAAAACTAGTTAAAAAAACGTGTTAAAAAATAAGCTAAAACAGAGGCTATTTTGGTTTGAAAGTATCACAATACCCCTACTAACAATCAAATAAACTCCACTTTTTACAAATAAATATTTTTTCGCCCCATATGGAGATTATCCTGTTGATTAGATTTTTAACTACTTTTACCAACAGTTTATAAATTTTACTCTGTTTATAATTTTAGTCATTATTAATCTCGCGGCATACGAACCCAATATATGCGTTTGGTAAAAAAAAAAACTAAAAAAACACATGAATTGAAATTTCCAAGCATTGGAATTCCTTAAAAAAAAAGTAGAATTCAACTTACCACGAGGGTTTAATTCACAGTTGATTACTCAGCAATTTAGATCTACTCTCTACACTTGTAATCCTAAAGCGAATATGAATAAATGCAACCTTTATTTTCAATGGAAACCTCATGATTAATATTGGCTACTGGAACATAAGAGGGACTAAACGTCCTCTCCTCTGTCAAGAACTAAACCTCCTTAGAAATAACAGTAAACTTGATATTCTGGTTTTAGCTGAAACTAAGACAACGGTTAACCCCTCTCAGTCTCAACTTAAAGAATCAGGATTCCATAAAGCCATCTGTATCGCGTCTGTTGGTACTAAGGGTGGTCTATGGGTTCTATATAAGCAAAATACTCTTCACGATAGTGCAGTCCTAGAATTATCTACAAGATATATTATGATCAAACTTAGTGTTGAAAACCATACATTAGCTCTCCTCTTTGTTTATGCACCTTCTGTTGAACATGAAAAAGACCAATTCTGGAGTGAAATCTATACTATTGTTCACAAACACCGCCTACCTGTCTTTATTATTGGAGATCTCAATGAGATTGAAAATGATACAGAGAAAGTGGGCGGTGTTACGCCCAACCTCTGAAGATTCAGAAGGCTGAATAATGTAAAAGAAGAGCTCAATCTCATCACTCTCCCCTACTGTGGCTCCCCCTTCACCTGGAGAAAGAATAAGCAAATCATAAACAACACATATGAGAGACTTGATAGAATCATAGCTCATCAAGATATAGTTAATTGGTTCCCCTCCCTTCGAACCAAGCATCATACTTTCACTACATCAGACCATTGCCCCATCACCCTTCAGATTGGAAATTCACTACCTCGCAAGGGCTCTCCCTTCAGATTTGAGATGGCTTGGACAACAAATCAAGCTTATGAGCAAATGGTAAGACAAGTCTGGAGTAACAATTTCAATGGCTCTCATGCCTACAAACTAATGCGCAAACAAAAACTACTAAAAATAAACACGAAAAAATGGTGCAAGAACAATGTGAATAATATAACAAGACAACTTGAGTACGTAGAGTCCCAGATCTCAAATTTCCAAAACAAACTACCTTGGGGAGATATTACGAATAGTGAGAAAATGAAATTGGAAAGATTAGAACACAAAAAACATAGGCTTATAGAATACAATTACAAATTTTGGAAACAACGAGCCAAAACAAAACACCTCAACTTTTCTGATAGAAACACAAAATTCTTCCAGTCCTCGGTAAGAATTAAAAACTTCAAACAAATTACTACCACCTTTGTCACAAAACAAGGCCAAACTATCTCAGATCCTGACAACATTGCTGACCATATTACCAAGGAGATGTCGGAAAGGTTTATTGGTAATCAACAAAGAACCATTGATTCCCAAGAGATCTGGAATATTCAATCACAAATTACGAATGATGAAAATATGAGCCTTATAGCCATTCCAACCTCATCTGAAATCAAAAGAGTAATAGATGAAATGGCAGAAGACAAAACCCCGGGACCTGATGGTTATCCTCCAGAATTCTACAAAAAATATTGGCAAATTGTAGGAAGTTCTCTATGTAAAACGATCAAATCCTTTTTTCACTCTGGACACCTTTTATCTGAAATCAATCAAACTTTTATAGCCCTTATCCCAAAAATAGACAACCCATCAAACATAAATCACTATCGACCGATCAGTCTTTGTAATACGATCTACAAGGTCATCTCCAAAATCCTAGCCAATAGATTAAAGCCTATCCTCCCAAAAATTATCAACCCATTCCAAGGAGCCTTTGTGGAAGGTAGATCAATCCAAGATAATACTCTTATTGCCCATGAAATCTTTCACAGTTTCCATAAACAAAAAGGCAGAAAGGCTTGGATGACCTTAAAGCTAGACATGGAGAAAGCGTATGACAAAATTAATTGGAGTTTCATACAAACCGTACTAAACAAATTTGGATTTCACCCAAGATGGATTGATTGGGTAATGAAATGTATCTCTTCCACTACCTTTTCGGTCCTGGTTAACAACAGACCGGGCAAGCAATTCAACCCAAACAGAGGTATAAGGCAAGGTGATCCCATAGCCCCTTATATTTTTGTAATAGTCATGGAAAGTCTTTCTAGAGAATTACATAAGGAAGCTCTCCTTGATGATTTCCTGGTTGGCATCAAACTAACTAAAGATGGCACACCTATACCTTTCCTCACATTTGCAGATGACACAATCATCTTTGCTAAAGCAGCCCATACAAGTCTTAACACAATACAAAACATGATAAACAATTTCTCCAATCTCTCAGGCCTTACGATAAACTATAACAAAAGCTCTATTCAATTCTCAAGAAATGTTAACCAAAACCTAGCGAGGGATCTAGCACAAAGTATGGGTATTCCAATTTCTAAAACCCTCGAAAAATATCTGGGTATACCAATCCTAAATGGGCGTATCAAAAATAATATGTTTGAAGAAGCAATACAAAATCTCAAAAAACAGTTATCGAAATGGAAGGCCTCTACCCTATCCCAAGCAGGTAGAGCAGTTCTTATACAAGCAAATATGAGTTCTAAAACAAACTACCTAATGCAAAACTTCCTGTTACCAAAAGGTGTTCTAAACCAGATTGATCAAATAAATAAAAACTTCTTTTGGAATAAGCTCAACTCTGAAAGGTATACACCCCTGATCTCCTGAGATAAAATCTGCAAAAGCAAGCATCAAGGTGGGCTTGGCATTAGGAAAGCGGAAGAGCTCAATGAGAGCCTCCAAATGAAACTTCTCTGGAAAATCTACACAAATGAAAACAACATCTGGGTACGAGTTATCAAAGAGAAGTACCTAACAAATCAAGGAATCCAACAAAGAACAAACCAAGACACCTCCTGGCAATTCGGAAGACTTCTCTCCATCCGGGAAAAATTTGAAAAAGGACTCTTATGGCTAGTAGGCAATGGTCAATCTATCAATGTTTGGAATGATCCTTGGATCCCAAACATAAGGCTAACAAATTTTCTAAATAACCATGATCCAAATATGAAGGTTAGTGATCTCATCTTAAATGACAAAACTTGGAATACCCATCTAATTAGCAACATGTTTCCATCTAACATTCATAATGAAATTCTCAAAATCTACATCCCAGATTGGCAGGTCCAAGATAAGCTTATATGGAAACCCGACCCCTCTGGAAACTTCTCCACAAAATCGGCCAAGACTATATCAAGAAATGAAGAACAAGTAATAGGAAACCACAAATGGATTTGGAACCTATGTCTACCACCAAGACAAAAAAAATTTCTTTGGAAAGTCATGTCAGATGGCCTCCCAACGAAAGAACGCCTAAATAGATACTTTAATAGAGTTCCGAGTCAATGTTGCCTATGCAATCAAACAAGTGAAGACCTACATCATCTCCTCTTAGGATGTCAATATACGAGAGAAGTAATCGCCCGTTATGAACAAATGACAAAGGATTATTTTCAACTCCCTAACAGAGATGGTAACCTAATCAACATAGAACAAGTCAAAGAGGACAACCGTAATTTTAATGATATAGTCTTCATATGGCTTGCCATTTGGGAGGCTAGAAACAACCACATCTTCAAAACCAAACATATAACCCCTCCGAACATAGTAGCTCAAACTGCTATCTCTGCCATTAAAGAATGGAATTATGCAAAACAGGAAAACATCAAACCAGGAACAAAGAACAAGAGATCAAGAGCAAAGTGGATCAAACCCCAAACATCTATCTATAAAATTAATGTAGATGGCTCCGTGAAACCCACGGGCGCCTGTCAGGTGGGGGGAGTTATCCGAAACTCTCAGGGTCATATTAAGGATATTTTTTACCAGGTAACGGAAAGAGGAAGTATCCTACAAACTGAAGCCTATGCTATTCAAATAGGAATGGAGCACGTCCGAAGATTAGGTATAAGGAGAATTGTCATTGAAGAAGATAACCAAGAGATTATAAAGGCAATCAAGGAAGGAAAGAACACAAAGTGGGAAGTCTTACGTCAAGTACAACACATCAATCGGCTAAGAGAGCACTTTGATCATGTCGAATTCAACCACTGCTACAGAGAAGCTAACAAGGTTGCGGACTATATAGCTAGAACTGGTATCATTACGAATAGAAATACCATCCCTTTTAACAGGGAACTTTGTACCATCATCCGTCAGGATGATCCAGGGAGTGAATTACATTTTATGTAATTCTCCCTAATATTTGCCTACTGTAAAAAACAAAAACAAAAACTTACCACGAGGGTGGGTAAGATCTACTTCCTATTTTTTTTCCACCAAATCTCTTTTTTATTTAATTTTGATTAACAAAATTTTCAATTTATCCCAACAATAAGAGGGGTGTGTTAATAAAGAAAGGCTATAAGAGTAATTGTAAACAAATTGCTATGGGATTTTCATGTTTAACCAAACAAAATAGATGAATTGAGTTCATGTGAATTTAGTTTCAACCAAACACATTTTTATACTTTCCGAAAAGTAAAACTTATGGGAAGTGTATGTTACTTCCTAGGAAGTGAAATTCCATACGAGGCCTAGTTTACTAGTCTTGTGGGAGTTTATGATTAATTACTTTTTTTTGGGTTAAAATATGATCAATTTCTTGAAACGGGAGTGTTAAAGCAAAGAAATCCGAAATTGATCTCATACTCTCTCTCTCCCTCAACGTTGGGGGTTTCGAGGTTGTCGACTAATCTCCACAGGCCCAAGTCCGAGCATGCAAAGGACTCGAACAGCTAAGTCAGGCAACAAGTCATAAGGTAGGCTCATCTAAGCCAATGAAGGTTTGAACCACCTCCCTCTTACCACTAGAGCAAGGGTCATTGGTTGATCTCATATTCTCTTGAATCAAAATATATGAACAAAAATATGGAATGACCTCCCGTTGACCCAACCATCAAGATAACCTCTCACCGTTGCTATTTGCTAAGAACATGGATCTCTAATCGAAAATTTCTACCCAAGATTTTCAAGTAGTAACTTTGAAATAAGCAATGAAAAACATGTGCATGAAGACGATCAGAGTTGTGACTTCGGAACAAGAAATGGTTTTGAAGAAAGTGATGTTGTTTGTAAGAATATTAGATATGATTATTGTTTTGATGTGTTTTTTTGATTTTTTTTTATTACTTTTAAATGTAGCAGTTTATGGAGCTCGGTATTTATTTATGAGGTATGATTTTGATGAAGATGTAATAAAAAAAATGAATGTGTTTATAAAGATATTATTCGTGCAAAGATAATCCAAACGTGTTAAATAACAAATATTATAGTTGTATCGAAGAACTCGACAATATTTTACAATACTATAACTTTTAATTTTGATAAAAACAAATATAATTAGATGCTTTATATATAATTTATTTTATGATTTATAAATTTATATTAATATTAAGCAATTAAAAATAAATTAATAAATAAATAATGTGAAATTCACATTTGACCTTCCAAAACATCAAGCCAAATTTGGCTTTCGTTTTAGAAATAGGTCAAATTTTTTTTGGCAAGGGTTTTGGCCTATGCTAGGAAGAAAAAAAAAGGTCAAAACCCATTTTATACCTTATGATGGGCGATGTCCTCCTAACTGAGACAATTCATATATCATATTACCTCTTGGAACTTCAGAAAAAATTATTCCAACAACTTCATCCGTTCGACAAAATATATCATCACTGTTTACACAAGTTTTTTAAAATAATAAAAACTATATAAAATATCTATTTTTTTTTTTTCAAACAATTTCGTACATATAAGAAGTAAGTACAAAATAGTTTTTAAAAAAATATAAAAATGCTAATATTTTATATAGTTTTTATCATCATAAAAAAGTGTACATGAATAGTAAATGACATGTTTTGTTGAACGGATATAATACTTCTTTTTTTGAAAAAGATAAGAAACTAGGACTCTTAATTTTGGTAAATAGAGAGCGGATATTCGGGGGTTCGAACAATGACCTTTGGGTATTACTCACAAGTCTTTTTCAACTGAATCATTCATTCGGAATGGTTAAGAAACTAGGACTCGTTTGTAAGGAAAAAAAACATTAATTTGGGGCCATTGCCTTGTCCAAACTTGCCATTATTATCAAACACAATTGCCCAGGCAATAAGTTGTAATCCTATCAATTAATTACTGTATTGTCTTATTGACTATACACATGCACACCAAGCAATATAAATTTCACACAAATCAAAGAGCACATTATAAGCGGACAATACAACAACAAAACAAGAGTAGAATAAAATCACATACTAATCTTGAATGCCTAGCTTTCGATCAATAGAAATATAAAATCCAAATCAAGGAGATCTAGAGAGTAGAGAGCGATTATGATGGCTATGGGCTATTTGTGAGAGAGAAAGCGTTTAGGGTTCAATTGGATTTAATCAACAAAAACATAAAAATCTCATACCAATCTTGGATGTCTAGCTTTCTATCAACATACATATTTGTAGAAGGATAGAATTGATGTAAAGTCCTCCTAGAGGGTTTCATTCATTAGACAACGATATATATAGGTTACAAGGTATTGGGCCTTTGGGCCCACTATACAACATGAGACTTATATAATCTATCAAACCCCGCAGTCGAAAGTGGAGGGTCCCGTACAGTGAGACTGGACCGAAAATCAAGGAACAACGCCGAGGTAAACCCTTGGTGAAGATATCAGCGTACTGATAGGAGGACGGGACATGAAGAACACGAACATGTCCAAGAGCAACCTTGCCCCGAACGAAGTGGAGATCGAGCTCAATGTGCTTCGTTCGCTGATGCTGGACTGGGTTGTTGGCCAGATAGACGGCGGAGACGTTGTCGGTGTAGACCAGGGTGACCTTCTGAAGAGGGCAGCGGAGCTCAAGAAGAAGATTGCGCAGCCAAGAGCACTCGGAGACAACGTTGACGACACCTCTGTACTCTGCCTCGGCGCTAGAGCGAGACACCACAGACTGTCGCTTCGTAGACCACGACACAAGGGTGTCGTTGAGGAAGACACAATAGCCAGACGTGGAGCGACGTGTGTCAGGACAACCACCACAATCCGCATCAGTGTAAGCGACGAGGTCAAGCCGAGAGGAAGGGGTGATTGTGGTGCCCAGCTCGAGGGTACCGCTGATGTACCGGATGATCCGCTTCAAGGCCTGAAAGTGCGGCTCCCTTGGCGCATGCATGAACAGGCAGATCTGCTGAACGGCGTAACTGATGTCTGACCTAGTGAACGTAAGATAGTGCATAGCACCGGCGAGGCTCCGGTACAACGTCGGATCATCAAACAGAGGACCAGAGTGAGCACTGAGCTTGTTGGAAGTATCCACAGGGGTGGCAACAGGCTTGCAGTTACTCATCTTGGCCCGAGCAACAATCTCGGCAGCATACTTACTCTGAGAGAGAAACAGCCCAGGCGCATGACGCTGCACGACGACACCCAATAAGTAAGACAACGGACCCAGATCTGACATGGCGAACTCGACACTCAACTGGGAAATAATAGACGTCCGAAGAGCATCAGAAGAGGCGGTGAGGATGATGTCATCGACATATAGTAACAGAAAGGCCATGTATGTGCCTGCGATAGATAAACAGAGACGTATCTGAGCGGCTGCCAACGAAGCCCAAGCGTAGCATATGAGAAGCAAAGCGCTGGAATCAAGCCCGCGGAGCCTGTTTCATACCATACAGAGAGCACTTCAGGAGACACAGGTGCTTGAGATGATCAGTATCAGCTAACTCCGGCGGCTGAAACATGTAAAGTCCTCCTCGAGGGTTTCATTCATTAGACAACGATATATATATAGGTTACAAGGTATTGGGCCTTTGGACCCACTATACAACATGAGACTTATGTAATCTATCAATATTAAATCCTATGGGTAGGGATTTATGATAAAATTCCAACACGTAGGATTACAATAAGACGAAAACTATTGCTTGGTTAGCTTCTTTATAGTATTGAAATTTGATGCTTGGTTAGGTTTTCTATAGCAGTGGTGTGGACTTTAAAGTTCTTCATTAATTCTTATGAGTCGTAGATAATTTGAGGAATTTTTCAATGAATATTCCAAGTATGATTAAGATTTAAGAGCATTAGTGATCGATTGTGATGTCGTCACTTTCAATGGTGAAAATTATAAATGAAAACTCTCATTTTTATCCATTGAAATGTGTCTTTTGTTTTTCAATATATTAACGGTTGCTGTATATATTTGCATAAAGTCAAAAGAAGTAGGATGAAATGGTCGTTCAATCAGATTTGTTTAATCTTGTAGAAATAAGAAGATTGTTCAATTTCAAGTTGAAGTTGAATTTGCCACCTCTATTAATTGTTATTGTTATTTTTGTTAAAAGTAATTGTTCATCATTGAAATGTCAAATTGGCCTTTCAAGAGAGGAGAAAGTGCTCTAAAAAACTATTCCACCAATCATGGCTTATAGGCCCTTCGAGCATATAATTATTTTACCAATCATGTTTTTGTTATTCAAATCCTGGCCGGATTTCAAATTTCAAATGACTGAGATGTCAAATATTCATAATCTCTTAGCTGGTGTTTTTTATAGTCTTTCAAGATTATGTAAAGAAACAAGGCCAATTTAAGGATGAGAAAATTGCAAAAAATAGCCAAAATTTTAGGGGTTGTTGCACTCAATAGTCTGAACCATAAAAATGTAGAAAATAGTCTCAAGCATTTACTTGGTTGCAGAAAATAGCATCAAGCTACATTCAAATTCAAATAATTCCAAAAAAATAGCCTAAATAATTATTATTCTCAAAATCTACCACTTCTCATAAAAAAAATTCTCATTAAGTCATTATTAGCTAAATTCATCATTGAATTAATTATAAAAACTATCTTATACCATATAAATTTTGTAAATAAATAAATTTAACAAAAAACTACTAAAAATATCATAAGATCTTTATTTTTCTTAATAAAAATTTATTTTATCTGCATCCCACAATCTATTCAATGCTTAAATAAAAATCATTGCTGGTAAATATATGACGTATGCACACTTTTTTCTTCAATAGATAACAAACTACCCTAATTGTTAGGTTTAAAACAATATATAATGCAATTGCTTTGTTGTGCTAGTTTTTCTTAAAAGATCGCCCTAAATCGCTTATTATATCAATTATAAGTAGAAGCTTAAGTATTTATTGACTTTTAATGACATGCAAATAGTCTAATTACTTTTTTAAATAATAAATTTCAGTTATATTTATATGGTTTGAGATAGTTTTTATAATTAATTCAATTATGAGTTTATATAACAACAATTAAGTGTAACATTTTTTATATATAAAAAGTGATGATTTTTTAAAATAAAAATTGTTTTGGAGAGATTTTGTAATTAATTTGAATTTGAAGGCAACTTAAGGCTATTTTTCATAATTAATTTGAATTTGACGTTAATTATTTGAATTTGAATATAGCTTGAGGCTATTTTCTGTATTTTTTATAGTTCAGGCTAATAAGCACAACAACCCTTAAATCTGAGATTTTTTTTATTTTTTTTGCAATTTTCCCTTTATGTAAGTACACCAAATCGGTATTCTAGTTAAAAATATGCCATTTTTAGAGAATAGTAAAAATAGGTTAGATGGGTCATTTTTGCTAAAAACAATAACGGAAGATTTTACCTTTGAAAATGAGAATTTTGAATTAAAAGAAAAGTTAAAAAATGAAATCTATATCTATATATACTACTTTAAATCAGAAGAGTTTTGCCTACGTGTCTTCCCCACCTTCATTTTAGCTATTTCAACCAATAATAAATTTTTTCTTCTATCTCCTCTTAATTTTAGTTCCAATTTCTTAAAAACAATCTTCTCTCCCCGGTATTTTAGGGTTACTCTACTTGCCTCCTTCTACTTGCAATGGAACTTGATTCACATCCTCCTGTAACTATACTTCAATTCAATCTCTTTCCTCTATCAATTAGTTTCTTCATCGATCGATCAATTAAAACGCGCATTGCTTGATTCTGTTTCGAGTGTTGGGCGCCGCCGGCGATAATGGTATAACTAATATTCTAATATTCTAATTATAATTCAAATATTAATAATTTAATAAGCCGAGTTAATTACCATATAACCCATCAAATAAACATTTTTACCAAGCAAACCTTACTCCTCTTCTATAGGAGTATTCTATATCTATATATCTACATAATCTATAAATTACATAAATTAATATCTCACCTCTTAAAGATCTTGCAATCTTTTCTAACCGATTTTTAATTTTTAATTTTTTCCTATATCTTATCTCTTTATCTTCTAATTAAAATTATTTTAGAGATATATAAAATGATGTTTTTTTTTATTATCTACAAAAAGACCCAGGGCGATCGCGGGAAAGATTGCAAGATTTATAAAATTTGATTTTTAATTTTTAATTTTTTTCCTATATCTTATCATATCTTATCTTTTTATCTGATTTTATCATTTTTATTTATTTTTTCCCATGACAAGAAAAGATTAATCAAACTTTAAATTAAACTTTAGATACAATTATTGTAGAGATATATAAAAATTTGATCTTTTGTAGATAATAAAAAACATCTTATCTAGCATGATAATTTCACATTATTAAAAAAAACGATTTTATCTTTAATTTTTATATTTTTTATTTTTTCAATAATTGACTCATTTTTAATTTATTGCAAAACATTGATATTTTTTTCATACTCCCGATATCAGAATCGAACATCAAGAATCCAGAATTAACAGTATAGCTTACCTACTATATATAATTACTTTTATTTATTTTTTATATTATCGCGCCATGGCGCGGGGATTATACTAGTATCTATTAAAATAATGCTTTTACTTTTTTCCAGAAACTAATAAATAATAAACACTACGAGAAATAAAAATATTGCTTTACTTTTTTTTTTGTCCGTAAAAAATATTGCTTTACTAGGAGATTAGAAAAGGATTGTCAATAATACATGTGTCTACACATCATAACATTTTCACTTTGACAGGATGACTGTCTATGGTGACAAAGTTAAATATTTGCGTTGAGAGGATGAATGTCCATGGTGACAAAGTTAAATGTTTACATTGAGGAGCAATAATTAGGGAGAGAGACTAAAAATACGATTTTAACCTAAATCATAATTACGAGATTATTAACCCTAATTAGAAAAGGAATGCCAATACCAGGACAAAATAGGTCCATTTTTATTGATTTGGCAGAGAATATATTATTATTATTTTCAATTTATATAGTTTTTGTAATTTGAAACTAACTTAATTTAAAACAAAATAAAGCTACTTCGACATTCGAAAACACCCTCTCGAGAGTATACCTGAGCTGCAGACCTTGCTTATGCAAAGGAGATATTCATATTCACCGATTACTAGAATCACCTCAAAGTGAGGCAAAAATGGAGAGGAAATGCAGCTCCAACTCTGAATAAAGAATAGACATTCATATTCATTCAGTATTATTATCATTACAAAGGAACATTGTCCATTTGCCATTTCAAGTTGTAATTAAAAGATACAACTTCAAATTTCAGATCTACATTCTTCCATAATGTAGGGCTGGCATTCATCCAAAGATCATCATATACACAATAAAAGAATAAATTTAAATTTTGCCCTTTTCGAATCAGCGATGAGCCAAATCGACACCTTACAAAAATAAAAATAAAGAATTAATGTAAGCTTATATAGCAATATTGCAAGGAAAATAAAAATAAAAAAACTTTTATTTTCTGGACACCATGTTTTATGGATTAAAATTTGTCCACCGGCCTCCATTATTGCAGCTTATCTTCATCACTTTGGTACATTGATCTTCAAGTCAAGCCCTATGTCCATGCCATTGTAAGCAAGCGGAGCATACATCCATAGATCATCAGAGCTCAACAGCTGCAAGATCACGATAATCGAATTAAGAACAATAGATATAATAAAGTTTAACTGATATAAATAAGTTGGTTCAACTAGTACAGCATTTTTTGCCCAATCAAGCGGTGTATAATATCAATCAACGTCAAGTAGGCCAAAATCCAAATTATGCGAGATACGTGCAATTCTTAAAATTTTAAGGTGCTCTTTATCTGAAAACTGGAAATCGAGTAGTGTGACTTTGTTAGCTGCAAATACATGAATTGATTCCTATTTCATACCTTGATCTGAAGCTGTAGAAACTTGACATATTGCACAGCTTCCTCGAGCATTGTGCTGATATCAACCTACAATGTCAAAGCAGGAAAGATAAATCAAAAGGCATTCATTATACGATCCATTTGAAAACAAATCAACCTATATGTGTGCGACCAACGCAAAGTGAATATTTTGAGAACTCACCTTTGTTCCATTGGGAACGAGGCTTTGTAAGATTCTCAATCGCTCGTTAATTCTCTCTCTCCTTTTCTGAAACATTAATTGAAGGAAGCATAGATTAGCAGACTAGTGGAACAAGTAAGCATCCAGAAAAAACCATTTAAGGTGATTGGTTCATTACCCTAGCATAGAGGCTCTGGGGATCGGTGGCAGAGCCCCTGCTGGCCCTTGTTTTACCGCTTGAGTTAAGAGTAGTCGAAGAAGTAGCCCCACCGTTATTCAACTCGAGGGATAAATTAGATTCATCCTCTGAACTGTAACTGCTGGAGCTCTGTCTATTTAGACGGCCATTGTTTTCCTCCTCAAATGAACCAGCTTTCTGCCTCTTCTTTGATTTGCTGGCATTCCTCTTCCCTTTTGGAGCCTAATTCATTATGACATTTCATTATTAATTATGAAAGACTATAAAACAGTCACAAAAGCTGATAAGCATTGAAGGACAGATTTATAATACTTACATCTGATGCCCGAGAACGCTTCCTCGAAATGTCAGAGCAGTCGCTATTTTTATCTTCAAGTTCCGGTGACCTCTCAGATTCTCGTTTCGTCAACAAATGGCTATTGTCGGCATGTTCGACTTCACCGAGCCTTTCTTGATCCATGCTGTCATCCGCCTCCAATTTATCATCACGAAACTCAATCAACATTGCGTTGTTGTTACTCACCGACAAAAACTGATGTGTGTTATCACACACATAATAGTTCTCATGACCGGCAGTGGGGTATGTGACAATACCACTTCCTCCACTGTAACAACTTTCTTGAGAAAAAGAACCATACAAGTTAGAGTTAGCAGCTTCTGAGGAATAAACTGAACCTATGTTGAAGTTGTTAGACAACCAGGCCAAACTGGAACCCTCATCTACCGCGTCGTTTGTAGCTAGTGAACTATTAGTTGGAAACAACTGGGCCATAAAATTAGCCTCCTCGTTGACATATACTCCATTGAAGGAGCTCCATTCTCCTCCTTCCATGATGGCCCCTCCTAGCTCCATTACCTGTTTTCTTTTCTCTTCTTTTTTTCTGCTTTTTTTCTTTAGAGGAAAGAATAAGATTTGTCAGATTACAAAGGGTGTTAATCGTCAGTGGAAGATCGATTTGTTCTATCGATGCTTATACAGAGAACTTGAGGAAGCTATTTATACAACATCTAGTGCAGAGAGAATGCTGCATTGGATTGACTCTGTCAGTACAATCATAATCAGATATGAACTCTGTACTACTAATATAAAAATACAAATGGTCCCTATCATCAATCTAACTGAATTAGGTCTGAAGGCTGGGCCATGTACAAACAATACAGCTAGCAAACGGAGCAAGCATATAAACAATTGTTTGAGCATAATCCGCCTAATCGATGTCAGCTACATCAATGGATCAAACTCACTAAAATAATACAATAATAGTGATTACAGAGTAAAAGGGACAATCATTAAGAAGGAACACTTCTGTTTTGGCCGTAATTAAATACTAAAGAATGAAAGCAGTACTCAGGATTATTTCTAAGGAGGGGACCATGAGGCAGTAGGACAGACGTGTATATTATTTATTATGAAAGAAATAGATTATTATGAAAAAAACTATTCAGTTACAAATAAATATAAGGAGAATAAAAAAAAGAATATAGGATCATTGGACATTCCCAAAAGCTCCCATGAACCAGACAAGATATCTTCTGACATAAGTCATTGTCCATTCTACCCCTTAACTTGTCGTATATCAGCTAATTAAGTGTTATCAATGTTGGGTAGAAAATCATAAGACATTTATGATTTAGAAGTTGAGCAAGAATTAACCAAGTTAACCTAAATGACATACCTAGACATACTGATCAGCGTCTCATTTATATACATTAGATTCAAATAAGTAAAAAAAAAGGGCAACGCTGACCCAGAAGGTGAGTAATTATCTATCGAACGATCCAATGCTGCCTTTTAGAGAAAATGATGCTATTTTATAGCCTGAAATTACACGTTTCTTATCACAGTAGCTCACTGAGGAGAAAAAGTTTGTCACCAAATAAGATGAATGCTACTCCGTTCCTTGATATACATGTATCTTTGAAGGGAGTTGCACTTAGTTATTAGATAATAAAATCATTACAAGGATCGTATAATTGGATAAAAAAACAGACCAAACAAAAAAACTATTTCTTGTAGGTTCCTGGATAGTGTAGGTAGCTTGCATTTACTGGCTGATAAGCCTGATATCAGCACACATGCTGATATTGGATTAAAAATAATTTAACTACTATTAATACATTTATTCCAATAGTTGAGATCAAAAGCTATGCATGATGCTATTAAAAAAAAAAAGAAGCTATGCAAGATAATTTATGATCACTGTCAAAAGTTTCACTTGCATACATGAGACTTGATTAAACAGAGCAGATTAATTACATTTCAGGAAGCTCTCTGGATAAATCTCAGGCACAACATTTACAACGCCAGAACAAAATACACATGGATTAATTTCATTTTAACCCAAACCTTAAAGCCACATTTGAATCAACAAATCAGACGGAAGAATTAAAAACTGGAAACTGTAAAGGTAGAAAACGAATTCCCGCGTCCGGATCAAATCATAATCTAAAAAGGACATCAGCTAACCTAATCCCTAAGGTGGTTTGAAAAGCTATAATTAACACAAGCTAGGAATTCGATTTCATGAAGTAACTAGATTTCGTTAATAAACAATGCATCTAACAGAAATGGGAGATCTCTCTATCTGAAAATCGGGATAAAACAAACCCCAAATGGTACCTGCTTTGGCCAATTCTTCGATTTCCCCATCAGTGACAGAAACCCTATCCGCTAATCCCGGCGGTGTCCGCGGCCTTCGAAATATCAAAACCCTAAGTTTACTTTCTCTCACTTCAAATTCGCTGCCGGCCATTGCACGATCTCCTCCCCCCCTCTTCCTCCCCGGAGAAGGGCAGTTAGGTGATTTTTTATTTTTTGATTTATGTATAATTTTTAATTCCGTTATAATTCTAACAAGTAACAAGGTACTTCGTTTTTACTCGTAAAATACAAAAAGGAGGGAGGAAAATTATTAAAATACTCTATGATTTAATAAATGGAAGAAACAAAAGTCTCGCCAATATAGTAAAGTAATCTAGAAAGAAACAAAAATAGAGTTTAGATTATTTTATAGTATAAGAATATTCTTCTTTGAAGTTGGCACGATCTTGAGATCTTACACCTCATCCATCCGTTGATTAAAATTTGACGTATTATTATTTATTTATGTTTTTAGATGTTAAAAACTATATAAAATATTAACTTTTTAAATAATTTTTTAAAATAATTTCATACTTATTACTATTAATTTACAAAATTATTTAACTCACGTTATATTATTTTCAAAAAATATGTAAAATATACTACCTTCTTCCGAAAATACATATCATGTGACTCTTTGACATGTTCTTTTAAACTATATAAAATATCAATTTTTTTAACAATTTTTTTTAATAATTACAAACTTATTATTATTTTATATAGTTTTCATCTCCTAATAAAATGTGTCAAAAAGGAAAAAGACATGTATTTCTAGACATAGATAGTGTGTGTGTATATATACACACAAAAGATCAAATATACCTCAATAGCTTAACGGTTCAAGGAGTTGCTTCTAAGAGCATGTTTATCTTACTTTTCAACTGTCACGCCAGCTTAAGAGATCCAACCCAACTTTTCACTTTTCAGCAAATTATCAGTGAGTCCGCTCTGGGGCTCTTAACTTCAGTTTTAATCTATCCCTTTTTTTTTCTTCAAATTTACAAACACAAGCTATTATTATTATTATATATTATTATTATTATTATATGATAAAAGTTTCTACATAAATTTGGTGGGCAGCCGAGATACTATCTGGGTGTCCACTCCCTTAGCGATAACAAAGTTCAATCTAGTAAAAATATAAGTCGCAACACGAGTCCCAACATCTTGAGATACTGAGAATTTTTGAATCTGCTTCAACAAGTCAACATCATTCGTATCTAACTCCCCCAGTGAAGAGAAGGAAAAGGGTAGAAAACCATAACCAACCGCCGTGCACAAATCTCGATACTTTGCACATTTACGCTAAGCAACATTAACAACAGCACGACTGGGCACATGTATAATGGATATTTGTCAAGCATTGGACAACGAGAAATTGTGCTGCACATTTTGGAGAGCCACATAGCAACATGGAGACCCATTCATCCAAAGCAATTGCAGGGGTCATGGATCATGGAGAGTTGTGTTTTCCATCTGAAACATGGAGCCACAATTAGGAGGAAGATGCTACATGCAGTTGCTGTCATATTTTTTTTCTTTTGTTTGTATTGGTTCGATTAGATATCATTGTAATACATATTGATGATCCAGACGTTCTTGTCTAGATGAGACATTGGGGCAAGTCTCATTAAACGGGGGAGTATTGTTAGGATAGACCCATGGGCTGATGTAATCATAGGCTACTATATAAAGCCTTTGTAACTGATAGATTACATAGGTCTCCTCATGTATAGTGGGTCCAAAGGTCCAATACCTTTGTAACCTATACTGGGTATATATGTTTATCAATAAATGGAAACTCTCAAGGGGACTTTACATTAATCTTGTAATCTTACATGGTATCAGAGCCTTTTTCTTCCTAATGGAACCCTAATTTGATCCTCCCGCCCCACCCCTCCTCTTCCGCCGCCTGCGTCGTCCCCTCACCGCCGATCTCTCTCTCCCCTCACATCACTCAGCCTCACTGTCCTCCTCTCTCGAATCGTCCCGTGAAGCCAAGCATTGAGCAGCCGTCCTCCCTCCCTCTCCAATCGTAGCCCAACTACCGCCGGACTACCGCACTCGCCTCGACCGCTGCAGCCACCGCCCTTGCAGTCACAGCCCCTCGCCGGAACCACACCCGCCTCCGGTTTGCCGCCCCTGTTGTCGCCGGCCCCATCGGCTCGAGCATCGCCGATCGACGCCTACCGTGAGCCATCGCCGCCGAGGAGTCATCGCCCCTGTTCTTCGCTGTACGTAGTCAAGGAGGAAGAAACCAGAGAGCTTTCAATCTCTTTTTTTAAAATTACAGAAACTTCCCTATTATTTAGTCTATTCTCGTTTTTGGCCCTGAATTAATTATTTATTAAGCTGTGTGGCCAATATTTCTAAATTATTTTGTTCTTACCCTAATTTCAATTTAGTTTTGTCCTTTCCAAAAAAAAAGAAAAAAAAAAGAAAAAGATGCATCCGTACTCTGGATATCCTGCCCCTGACGTGCCGGTTCTCAAACCTATTTGACATCGCCTGATCCAGGCTATGTTCCGCTAACTCTGCATCACACCTTCTCCTCTACACCGCTGACGTCCCCCGACTCTTCTTGGTACATGGACACTGGTGCCACCTCCCACATGACGAACACCTCAGGTATCCTCTCATCTATTTTCTTTAAGGGCCCTGCACACTCTATTATCGTCGGAAATGGTGGTCGTCTTGCTACTTCGGGAATTGGCCACGCCAAATTACAAACCCCAACCCACCCACTACACCTCCACAATTTCCTCATTGCCCCAAAGATTGTAAAAAACCTTATCTCTGTCCGTCGGTTCACTACTGACAACAACGTTTCCCTTGCGTTTGATCCCTATGGTTTCTCTGTAAACGATCTTACTACGGGGGTTACTCGCATGAGATGTAACAGCACCGGAGAGCTCTACCCCGTCCAATCAGTCGTGCCCGGTCGCTTTCTCGGCATTGTCGTCCAGCCTGGGGCATGCACGCCTGGGCCATCCCAGTGCTGCCGTTCTTGATGTCCTCCATTCCCAGAGTCTTGTCACCTGTATTAAAGACCCACGCTCTGGTTTATGCTCTTCTTGCCAACTAGGCAAACATGCCAGGCTACCTTTCCAACTGTCTTTGACCTCTACCCTTGCTCCCTTTGATATCATTCATAGTGACATTTGGACCTCTCCTGTGCCTAGCAAGGAGGGTCACAAGTACTACCTCTTGTTTCTTGATGATTACACTCATTTCTTATGAGTCTTCCCGTTGCATTTCAAGTCACAAGTGTTTCCTATCTTTGCCAAATTCCATGCCTACATCAAAACACAGTTTCACACTTCCATCAAATGTTTCCAATGTGACAATGGCCGTGAATTTGACAACAAAGACTTTCACTCTTTCTTTGCCACAAATGGGATCTCCTATCGGTTGTCTTGCCCCTATACCTCCCAGCAGAATGGCAAGGCCGAACGAATCATTAGAACCATAACCAACATGATGCGCTCTCTCCTCTTCCACGCATCTCTTCCCCTTCCCTATTGGTCTCACGCCTTATCCACCACCTGTTATCTCCTAAACATCCTCTCATCTACCACCCTTCAACATCGCTCGCCAGGTCAGGCCCTCTATTGCACTTTGCCTAGGTATGATCACCTTCGTACCTTCGGGTGCTTGTGCTTCCCAAACCAATCATCCACCACCCCACACAAGCTTCACCCGCGCTCCACTCCTTGTGTCTTCCTAGGCTATCCGTCTGATCATCGCAGTTACCTCTGCCTCGATATCAAGACCCATAAGCTCATTGTGTCTCGTCATGTCACCTTTGATGAGTCTCGCTTCCCCTTTGCTTCTCCTCCCCTCCCCTCTTCTACACCTCTTGTGTCTCAGTCTGAGTCAGAGTCATCGTTCCCTCACTTCCTTCTTCCCTAGAGCTCTCTCGGTGCTCCTGCCTCTCCCCCTCCTCCACCACCCCCACCCCTACCACCAGACTACACACCCGCAACGTCTCCGGTGTCTTCCGACCCCGTCAGATCGTCTCCATGAACACCACACATACCCTCGCCTTCCCTCACCCTCCATATTCTCCGTCATCCCTTCCCCCGGCCAAGATGCCGCGGCCACAGCGTACCAAATTGCCCAACCCCGTCCCCCACCCACGCTACTGGCGGCGGCCGCAACATCATGTCGCGGCCATGCAATAAGTTGCAGGCTTGCTGCGCCCGCAACCGCAGCCTTCCTCGTCGCCTCTGCCTCTTTTCCCGACCTTCCCGACTCCCATCCCCCCTGCCTCCCCCCGACCTCCCTTTTCCCCATCCCCACCTCCCACAAAACAACCCTCCTCGACCCGAATTGGTAGGCGGCTATGGTCGACGAATACAGGGCCCTTACAAAGAATGGTACTTGGGATCTGATCCCTCGCCCTCCTGAGGCGAATGTCATTCGTTGTATGTGGCTCTTCGGTCACAAGTTCCGCTCTGATGGGACGTTAGAGCGCTACAAAGCACGTCTTGTGGTCAACGGTCGATCTCAGCATGTAGGTATTGACTGTGATGAGACCTTCAGCCCCGTCGTCAAGCCTGCCACTATCCGAGTGGTGCTGAGCTTAGCACTGTCACGCAACTGGGCCATTCATCAACTAGATGTCAAGAATGCTTTTCTTCATGGTCATATGAATGAGACAATCTACATGTTTCAGCCGCCGGGATTTGCTGATGCTGATCGTCCCAAGCACGTCTGTCTCCTGAAGCACTCTCTGTATGGTCTAAAACAGGCTCCGCGGGTAGAGCTGGCAAAACCCGACCCGAACCTGAAAACCCGACCCGGTAGACCCGGAACCGATTGTTTTGAAAACCGACCAACCCGACCCATTTTGGATCCGAAATCTGAATAATCGATAACCGAAACTCACTCAAATTCGAATGAACCGAACCCGATTCAACTGAAACCCATTAAGACCCGAACCCGTTACAACCGAAACCCAAAATAACCCGAACTTTAAGATACATTCTAGTAAATTTTTCAAAATGAATATTGAAATAACTGAAACCCGAGACAACCGAAACCCGAATAACCAAAACCCGATACAACCGAAACCCGAACCCGACCCAACCAAATGACCAAATTATTAGACATTACCCGAAACCGAATGACCCGAAACCCGAATTACCCGAAACCTGAATAACCCGAAACCCGACTGACCGAACCCGATCCGACCCGCCCGATTGCCACCTCTATCCGCGGGCTTGGTTCCAGCGCTTTTCTTCATATCTACTATGCTTGGGCTTCATCGGCAGCCGCTCAGGTTCGTCTCTGTTCATCTATCGCAGAGGCTCTGACATGACCTTCATGTTACTATATGTCGACGACATCATTCTCACCCCCTCTTCTGATGCTCTTCGGACGTCCATTATTTTGCAGTTGAGTGCGGAATTCGCCATGTCTGATCTGGGTGAGTTGTCCTACTTCTTGGGAGTTGTTGTTCAGTGTCATGCGTCTGGTCTGTTTCTCTCACAGAGTAAGTATGCTGCTGAGATTGTTTCTCGGGCTAAGATGGTCAACTGTAATCCAGTCGCCACCCCTGTCAACAGGGGCGGAGCTGAGGGGGGGACTAGGGGGGCACGTGCCCCCTCTCCCACGCGACGAACTACCTAGGTCTATTCTCCTCGTCGGTAGCTTCGTTTTGATATATAATACGCCTTAATCCGACATCTGAGTAAAAAGTTATGAATATTTAAAAATTCAGGGCATATTAATCACTTTAATTTTATTTCAATAGGCTATAATGTTATTATATTTTACTTAAATTAACATTTATATACTATAATTTAGCTCGAGAGCTTCGAAATGAGAGGTTATACTAATTACTCCGACAACTAGATACAAAATTACGCAAATTTAAAAAATTTATATTTGGTTACACATATATTATATGTTCTGAGTACAATAAATTATACTTAACTAGGGTTTTTATTTGAGCCAAACAAGTCTAGTATTAATATTTGATTATATTTAGCTCATTTAGAAACAAGTCAAGCTCGATTAGAACCTATATTTGAAATTGAGCTCATACTCGACTTTATTTTAGGCGGAAAAAAATAATAATAGCGTTTTATCATAAACCGGTGATATTTTATCTTAAAATAACATCATTAATTATCGTATTATATATAATTCTTCATGTAAATTTAATCCAAAACAATATCGTACATTTCTGACGGTGCCCCCCCTCCGAAAATTTTCTGGCTCCGCCACTGCCTGTCAATACATCCAACAAGCTCAGTGCTCACTCTGGTCCTTTGGTTTATGATCCGACATTGTACCGGAGCCTCGTTGGTGCTCTTCAGTATCTCGCTTTCACCAGGCCTGATATCAGTTACGCCGTTCAGCAGGTCTGCTTGTTCATGCATGCCCCCAGGGAACCCCACTTTCAGGCCTTGAAGCGGATCATTCGGTACATTAGCGGCACCCTCGAGCTTGGCACCTCGATCACTCATTCCTCTAAGCTTGATCTTGTTGCTTACACTGATGCGGATTGGGGTGGTTGTCCTGACACACGTCGCTCCACGTCTGGTTACTCTGTCTTCCTCAACGACACCCGTGTGTCGTGGTCAGCCAAGCGTCAGTCTGTCGTGTCTCGCTCCAGTGCTGAAGCGGAATACAGAGGTGTTGCCAACGTTGTCTCCGAGTGCTCTTAGCTTCGCAATCTCCTGCTTGAGCTCTGTTGCCCTCTTCAGAAGGCCACTCTGGTCTACACTGACAACATCTATGCCGTCTATCTGGCTAGCAACCCAGTCCAGCATCAACGCACGAAGCACATTGATCTTGATCTCCGGTTCGTCAGGGACAAGGTTGCCATTGGACATGTCCGCGTTCTGCATGTCCCGTCCTCTTATCAGTACGCTGATATATTTACCAAGGGTTTATGATACGGGGTTAGCCGTAGGATGGCCCGATCTTCGACAATCAAGACTCAAAGACAAGAACGGAAGCAAAAGACTCAAGAACAATAACAAAGACTCAAAACGCAGCAATAGAGGACTCGACAAAAGTAATGAAAAGACCGATAGATTGGTTGATTCGAACTAAAATAGAACGAGATGAAGACCCCAGGCCTCCGTAGAGGGTAAGAACCAAACACCAACGACTATAAAGCCCGCCTCTACAACCCTACACAACCAAGCGGACAACTTGGAGGCACAAGGAGGGGACTTGTGATTACCTGGATCACCAAGCTCTCGCGAGGTTGACGAACTCAAAGCAAACCAAGCAGGATCTATAACCAATTGTGCAATCGATGAGCAACGCTTCGAATCGATTGACTTTCTCACAGTTGTGTCTCACACAAAGCACTGTATTTCTGAATAATGGAAGACGTGAATGTTCTACAAGGGTCGGCCGATCTAATATAACCTAATTAAACAAATTGGCCGAAGCTTTAACAAAATAATAATAAAAGTATTACGTAGATAACTAATAAAATAATAATAAAATTACTAACTAACTTAATTAATTAAGTTTTTACTAACTTAAGAATCCTAAAGGATTCCAACATAATGGCCAGCCCGCGCCCATGCCGCGCTGATGGATCTCGAGCCTCGCTACTAGCTGCCGTCGTCGGCATCCTGGGTTCCGATGCACGTGTACGCCTTACTTGGTGGTTCCGGGAATTGGACCGCGCTCGAGAACAAGGCGTGACTCACAAAAAGGAATGAGTCGCATTGGAGCTTCTTAGCTCGAGCTCTAGTCATCGGTCCGTCTCCGAGTATGATCGGCGCATCCGGAGGTGTAGATGACGGTGTAGAAGATGGTCCCGCATCAACCTCCCCTTCTTGGAAAGGATTCGACCACGAATCCAAGTCCTCGTCCACGGCAAGATATGGAATGAGATCCGCGACGTTGAAGGTAGCGCTCACGCCATAAGTTCCAGGAAGTTCCAGCTTGTAGGCATTGTCGCCCACCTTCTCCTGAACCCTGAAAGGTCCATCCCCTCGCGGTGCAAGCTTGCTCTTCCGCTCGTTGGGAAACCTCTCCTTCCTCAGGTGCACCCACACTAGATCCCCATGCTGGAATGTCACCAATCTGCGGCCCTTGTTGGCCTTGTTGGCGTTGTACTCAGCCTTCCGCATGAGCTGCTGACGCGTTCGTTCATGTAGCTCCTTGACGAACTCAACATGCTTACCTGCGTCAAAAGACTCATTCTCTCTCATAGGATATGGAGTAAGATCAAAGGGGGTTAGTGGATTAACACCGTATACACATTCAAAAGGAGTTATTTTAGTTGAGGAATGCATAGTCCTATTGTAAGCAAACTCCACATGAGGTAAGGCTTCTTCCCAAAGCTTCAAGTTTTTCCTTAAAATGGCTCCCAAGATAGTAGTTAAGGTCCTATTGGTCACCTCAGTTTGGCCATCTGTCTGGGGGTGACTAGAGGTAGAAAATAACAATCTAGTTCCCAATTTGTTCCATAAAGTCCGCCAAAAATGACTCAAAAACTTAACATCTCTATCACTCACTATGGTTTTCGGCACTCCATGCAACCTAACTACCTCTCTAAAGAACAAATTCGCAACATTGGTAACATCATCAGTCTTATGGCAAGCTATGAAGTGAGCCATCTTAGAAAATCTGTCCACCACAACAAAGATAGAATCCCTCCCCTTCTTAGTTCTAGGCAATCCCACAATAAAGTCCATAGAAATATCTTCCCAAGGGGCAGAGAGAATCGGTAGTGGGGTATACAAACCATGGGGCATAAGCTTAGACTTGGTCTTTAAGCGGTCAATACATCTCTTAAGGCAATGTTCTACCTCCCTAAGCATATGTGGCCAATAGAAGTGAGACTTAAGTGTGTGGTATGTCTTATCTCTCCCAAAATGACCCATCAAACCTCCACTATGGGCTTCATTCACTAATAATAATCGAAGAGAACACCTAGGTATACACACTTGGTCTTTCCTAAACAAGAATCCATCAAAGATATAAAATTGGTCGGTAGGACCCTTATCTAGGCACTTCCCAAAAACTTCCCCAAAATCAGCATCATTAGCATACAATTCCTTAATGTATACAAAGCCTAAGACTCTAGAATCCAAAGTGGTCAAAAGGACATGTCTCCTAGATAAAGCATCAGCAGCCACATTGTCTTTCCCTTTCTTATACTTTATAACACAAGGAAATGTCTCAATAAATTCCATCCATCTACCATGCCTCCTATCAAGTTTATCTTGGCTCTTAAAATGTTTTAGAGATTCATGATCAGTCCTAAATATAAACTCACTAGGCCAAAGGTAATGGGACCATGTCTTAAGGACTCTAAACAATGCATAAAGTTCTTTGTCATACGTAGAGTAATTAAGACATGCACCTTTTAATTTCTCAGAAAAGAAGGCTATAGGCTTACCTTCTTGCATGAGGACGCCTCCAATCCCAACTCCGCTAGCATCACATTCAACCTCGAAAGGCCGAGTGAAATCAGGCAGAGCCAGTAATGGCGCATGAGTGAGCTTCTCCTTGAGCTCGCAAAACGCCTCCTCCTGAGCTGGACCCCACTTGAACTCACACCGCTTCCTTGTGAGCTCTGTGAGAGGGGCTGCGATGGAGCTGAAGTCGCGCACAAATCTCCGATAGAAGCTCGCTAGGCCTTGGAAACTCCTCACATGGCCGATATTGGTAGGTGTCGGCCAATCCTGGATTGCCTTGATCTTGGCATCATCGACTCGCAATCCGCTTGAACTCACTACAAAACCCAGAAAAGACACTTGATCATTACAAAGCTCACATTTCTTAAGATTGGCATACAAGTGTTCTAATCTAAGAGTAGAAAGTACTTCCCTCAAATGTGTTTCATGTTCCTCAGATGATTTACTATAGATAAGAATGCCATCAAAGTAAACAACAACAAATTTACCTATGAAATTCCTAAGCACATGATTCATTAGTCTCATGAAAGTACTAGGTGCGTTAGTCAAGCCAAAAGGCATAACCAACCATTCATAGAGTCCAAATTTAGTTTTGAAGGTTGTTTTCCATTCATCGCCTTTCTTCATCCTAATCTGATGGTAACCGCTTTTTAAATCAATTTTAGAGAAGATAGAAGAACCATGCAACTCATCTAATATGTCATCTAAGCGGGGTATAGGATGGCGATATTTTACAGTTATGTTGTTAATGGCCCTACAATCTACACACATTCGCCACGAACCATCTTTCTTAGGGACTAACAACACAGGCACATCACTAGGACTCATACTTTCCCTAATGTATCCCTTGTCCAACAGTTCCTGGACTTGGGATTGAACCTCTTGGGTTTCAGTGGGATTCATTCTGTAAGCAGGCCGATTAGGCAATGCAGCCCCTGGAATGAGATCGATTTGATGCTCAATTCCTCTGACAGGGGGTAGACCTGCTGGTATTTCCTCGGGGAAAACATCCTTATATTCTTCAAGAAGAGATAGGATGCGAGGAGGGAGGGTAGCTCGAAGCTCCTCACTCAACATATTCAACCCTTTGCATAGGAGCATGAGGGTTGTTTCCCCATCCGTAAACTCGTCTAAAAATGTACTCTTGGAAGCCAAAAATACACCCTTAGGCCGAGTAGGGGTAGACACATGGCTCGACTGAGCCGCCTTTTCTAACTCACCTTTACTTACCTTCCGCTTCTCAATCTCATCAGCCACCTGGGTTGGCGTCATAGGCTTGAGAACTACATTTTTGCCCTGAAAAGTAAAGGAATATCTGTTAGTAAAGCCATCATGCAAGACCTTACGATCAAACTGCCAAGGACGACCTAACAAGATATGACAGGCTTGCATAGGTACTATATCACATAACACATCATCTTCATAATGTCCTAATTTGATATGTACTTTGACTTGCCTATTCACTTTCAAATTACCACAGTCGTTCATCCAATGCAATCTATAAGGCCTAGGATGCTGAATAGTAGGAAGGTGTAATTTATCAATCATCTCTTGACTAGCTAAGTTACAACAACTTCCCCCATCAATTATCACATTAACCACTTTACCCTTAACTAAGCATCTAGTATGAAAAAGATTCTCACGTTGATTGTCATCACATGGTGCAGGAACAACACTTAAGACTCTCCTAACAATCAGTGATTCTCCATGTTCATAATCAATGCCATCATCATCCTCATCATAGGTAAGCAGATTAAGGTTTTGATCATTATCATTAGCATGCTCTTCATTTTCATCACAAGAATTGTCAGACACATATTCACCTAAGTGATTAATCATGAGAGTTTTCCTATTGGGACAATCCTTCATAGTATGACCTCTACCCTGACATTTAAAGCATACAATGTCCCTAGATCTAGTAGTAGAGGGGTTAGGATTACTCCCTTTGGGACCAGTAGATGTCCCAGATGACTCTCGTCCTGTCCAAGGCGCCTTACCCTTGTCAGCAGCTGTAGGGTTGGTTCGGCCATCTCCTCTCCCAGGGGCTTGGTTTGGCCGAGAGGTGTAACCGCCGTCAGACCGCCCTTGGGGCTGTTGTGGCCGGTTTTGGCGCCAAGGTTGGGGCTGGCCGCTCGTCCATCTTCCGCCTTGGTTCCTGTATCTAGCTCCACGTTCAACTTTAATAGCCAAATGCAATAATTCAGTAGGAGTAGAGTAAGGAAAGCAATCAATGTCCTGAGCTAAGGCGGGATGCAAAATGCGAAGAAACCTAGCATTAGTATCCTCATGATGTTCAACAACATTTGCTCGTGCCATGGTTTCTTGCATAATATTAAAGGTTTCCTCAACATATTTATTTCCCTGCCTAAGGTTCTCTAGGCGTTGCCTAAGCTCTCTAGCATAGTGTTGAGGGACAAACCTATTTCTCATTAAAGCTTTCAATTGGTTCCAAGACGCGATAGGCGCATCAAGGGCTCTTCTTCTTTCCTTAATCAAATTATCCCACCATATAAGAGCAAACCCTTGAAATTCTAAAGAAGCCAATTGAACTTTCTTAGGTTCAGAAAAATTGTGACAGTTCCAGATTTGTTCCATTTTAGTTTCCCAGTCTATATATGCATCTGGATCTGTCTTGCCATCAAAGGAAGGAATTTTTACCTTAACCTTACCTATGCCGTCCTGATCAGGATCTCTATGCTCACGGTATTGGTAACGGTCTTGGTAACGCCCTCCTCTGTCGTTCCGCCTCGGGCCTTGATCCCAATAGTCCTCCTCCTGGAAGTCATCCTCACGCTCCGAGTAGTAGAACTCCTCCTGGAAGCCACGACCTCTACCTCTTCCCCGTCCTTGCCCCTGCGCATTAACAAATCCATTATTTCGACCATTTCTCTCCCCTCGTGGAGAGTGGTTCTCTTCAAAAATAGGATTATTGAAATTAGGGTTAGGAGGAAGGTTAGGATTTGGGACTTCCCTTTCATCATTAGGCTGCTCGTTACGCCTTTGACCACCATGACCACCAAGGTTATTAGAACCCGTTGGTCTAGCCTCCAAAGCCGTCAGCTTATCCATCATCGCCGCCAACGTGGCGTTAAGAGTGTCCATTGTGTTGTTGAACAACGCGGCGGATATAGTTGCTTCGGAGGTGTTGTCATTGTTGCCATCGTTGGCATTGTTTGGGTTGTTAACCTGTTGAGACATCACAACTAAAGAAACACAGAACTATGTCAAGATTAGCAAATTAAAACAATCTCACGATGTGTTTCTCTCGCACTCTTCTCTCTAATTGGTATGACAAGCTTGTTGGGGCAATCCGCTTTGGCAAATCAACACTCAAGCAAAGACTTAGCAACACAAGGTAAGAGATCAAAAGAAGGAGCAAGAAACAAGACACGAAATTTTCCAACAGTGGCAAACGTATCGAGTCGGTATGTTGAAGTATCGACTCGGTACCTGGGGTATCGACTCGATATGTCACTCGGCAGAAATCCAACAGAGCCAAAAGTATCGACTCGGTATGTGTATGTATCGACTCGATAGGTGGGATGTCGACTCGATATGTGGGTAAAAGGCACTCGACACTTGCAAAGATCACTCGACACTTGCAAAGATCACTCGACACAGCTATGTAAACAACTCGACACACAAGCAAACTTGGACTTTTACCTCTTGTTTTGATTCAAACCCTTAGCAAGGATGTTGAAGTTGCAAGGTAGGGCTTAAAAAAAAAATTTATGGTTTGGGAGGTATGTGTTTGAGGTATGTGTTTGAGAATTTCGATTAGGGCTATGAGATTTTCACCGAAATTGGTCCTTGAAGTTCTTGCACTAGACTCGACAATTCCTCTTTTTTTTTTGTTTGTTGAAAGCTTACTTTTGCCCCTAGTGAATTTTATCCTCCTAGGACTAAGCTTTGAATGTAAATTTTTTTTTTTTTTTTTTTTTTTATAAATTTCGGACTGTTTTTTTTTTTTTTTTTAGCTAATGCAAGAAACTTAACAATGAAATAAAAAGGACTCTTGAAAACTTAAGCTATGGTGAAAGAGAAATAAAATATGTATAGCCCTAATGAAATATATATAATGGAGGTTTGGCTATCTCAGGTAAGTGGAACTATCTTATGCCTTTGATAATTTATGATAGATAAAACAATAATATCTACCACAAAAAAAAAATTTCAGAATTTAATTTAGGCAATTAAAATAGATAGATCAAAAGATAGACCAACAAACTAGGGTTTGGGCTCGTTTCCAATGAAGACCGAAAGCTCCTCAAGGATGCCGGCTGCAACGTACAGTGGATGATGAAATCGGCACAAATTGTAATTGGCTTCCAAGGGCTGATGGTCACGGCTATGAAATATATATATATATATATATATATATATATATATATATATATGTTGATGGTCACGGCTAGGCTTGTTTAAGGCTAAGGCAACCACAACAATCACAAACAAAGGTTAATGCAATCAAATTAAAAAAAAAAATTCAAGAAGTAAAAATACCAAGAACAAGAAAGACTCTATTTTTGTAGGTTTTGTGTTTAGGGAATAACAAAAGACACAACTTTGATGTCGGAAACCAAAGCTCTGATGCCAATTTGATACGGGGTTAGCCGTAGGATGGCCCGATCTTCGACAATCAAGACTCAAAGACAAGAACGGAAGCAAAAGACTCAAGAACAATAACAAAGACTCAAAACGCAGCAATAGAGGACTCGACAAAAGTAATGAAAAGACCGATAGATTGGTTGATTCGAACTAAAATAGAACGAGATGAAGACCCCAGGCCTCCGTAGAGGGTAAGAACCAAACACCAACGACTATAAAGCCCGCCTCTACAACCCTACACAACCAAGCGGACAACTTGAAGGCACAAGGAGGGGACTTGTGATTACCTGGATCACCAAGCTCTCGCGAGGTTGACGAACTCAAAGCAAACCAAGCAGGATCTATAACCAATTGTGCAATCGATGAGCAACGCTTCGAATCGATTGACTTTCTCACAGTTGTGTCTCACACAAAGCACTGTATTTCTGAATAATGGAAGACGTGAATGTTCTACAAGGGTCGACCGATCTAATATAACCTAATTAAACAAATTGGCCGAAGCTTTAACAAAATAATAATAAAAGTATTACGTAGATAACTAATAAAATAATAATAAAATTACTAACTAACTTAATTAATTAAGTTTTTACTAACTTAAGAATCCTAAAGGATTCCAACGTAATGGCCAGCCCGCGCCCATGCCGCGCTGATGGATCTCGAGCCTCGCTACTAGCTGCCGTCGTCGGCATCCTGGGTTCCGATGCACGTGTACGCCTTACTTGGTGGTTCCGGGAATTGGACCGCGCTCGAGAACAAGGCGTGGCTCACAAAAAGGAATGAGTCGCGTTGGAGCTTCTTAGCTCGAGCTCTAGTCATCGGTCCGTCTCCGAGTATGATCGGCGCATCCGGAGGTGTAGATGACGGTGTAGAAGATGGTCCCGCATCAGTTTACCTAGACCCTCACTGTACGGCTCCCTCCAGTTTCGACTGCGGGGGTTTGATAGATTACATAGGTCTCCTAATGTATAGTGGGCCCAAAGGCCCAATACCTTTGTAACCTATATATATGTTTATCAATGAACGGAAACCCTCAATAATACTTTACATTAATCTTGTAATCTTACAGTAACAATCTAAACAATCATCAGATAATCAATACACAAACTCCTTCCTATCTCTCCATTTGAATCTTTATTCTACCTTCTTCTCTTCTTTCTTAGTATCTCATAAATCTCCATGGAAGCTTAGCTTTTGCCTATCCGACCTCCGGGTCATGACAATATATTGACATCTTTTCTCTTGTGTTCAGTACAAAAATTTGAGATTATTGCTTCTTGTTGTTGTTGTTGTTGTTGTTGTTGTTGTTGTTGTTGTTGTTGTTGTTGTTGTTGTTGTTGTTGTTGTTGTTGTTGTTGTTGTTGTTGTTGTTGTTGTTGTTGTTGTTGTTGTTGTTGTTGTTGTTGTTGTTGTTGTTGTTGTTGTTGTTGTTGTTGTTGTTGTTGTTGTTGTTGTTGTTGTTGTTGTTGTTGTTGTTGTTGTTGTTGTTGTTGTTGTTGTTGTTGTTGTTGTTGTTGTTGTTGTTGTTGTTGTTGTTGTTGTTGTTGTTGTTGTTGTTGTTGTTGTTGTTGTTGTTGTTGTTGTTGTTGTTGTTGTTGTTGTTGTTGTTGTTGTTGTTGTTGTTGTTGTTGACTACGAAGTTGAAAAAATGAATGTGAAAATTGGTTTCCTTAATGGTGACTTAGATGAGAAAATTTATATGAGACAACCTAAAGGATGTGAGGGCAAACTTAAACCTGATCATGTCTACTTGTTTAAAAAGTCCGTGTGTGGTTTAAAATAGTACCATAGTCAATGGAACAAGAAATTTGATACATGCATGCTTAAACTTGGCTTTAAAATCAGTAGCCATGTTCCTTGCTTGGATTTACTCGTTGCTCAGTCTGATTCTCCCTTGTATATCTTGTTGTATATGGATGACATCCTTATTATTTGCATGTCTAGAGCAAAACTACTTGATGTCAAAGGTTCACTTAAGAAACTCTTTGACAGGAATGATCCGGGCCTAGCCCAGAATATTCTTGGAATAAGAATTTCAAGAGATATAGGAGTATACGTCAAATATTTTTGTCTCGAAGGACTATCTAATCAAAGGGGTTTCATGTTTCTAATGTCACGCTCACGCCTGCTCTTATTCCCTTAGGAGGGCATTTTGATCTCACAGAGAGGTGGGTGCCACTAAGTAATGAGGAGGAAGACTATATGAGACATGTACCTTATGATATTGTAGTAGTTTATGTTATATGATTTGTATTAGACCTAACGTTGCTTTTGTAGTAAGTGTGCTTAGTAGTTTCTTGTCCAATCCCTCATTGCTTTTGTAGTAAGTGTGTGTAGCTGCTCCTATGGTGGGGAGGTGTGTAGGCGTGTGACCCTTGTTGCAGGTGGTAGCGTGTGGAGGTAGTCTGCCTACTTACTTTATTAAAGCTGCAAGACTTTGCTTGCTTTAATTTATTTTAGTGGGTTTGACCGGTTGGAATATGTGCTTTACTTTTGTGGTTATTATTGTATATTGTGGGGCAATATTGTGGCATTTGAATTTGTTGTGAGTTTGAAAGGCCGTAGTTGGGAGTTTGACTTTTGTGTGATGAATTTGGTGGTGGGTAGTGTGCGAATCAGAACATGTGGGTTTCGTAGTATTTTTTACCGTTAGACCCGTTGTTTGGTCTAGCGTATTTTGTTACTCTTGGCTTCGCCACCCATCTATATATTTACTAATTCAGGAACACTGGACTACCATGAAATTTCTCTTGAGATATATTGCATGAACACTAGATATTTGTCTGGTTTATGGTTTGCATACTTCACCCTCTGAGATATTTGGTTATGTGGACGTTGACTATGCTAATAACAAAGATAAAGGAAGTCCGCTACCTCTTTCATGTACACTTGGTGTAGAAACTGCATTACCTGGAAAGCATAGTTGCAACCCATTGTAGCTCTCTCCCCTACAGAGGCAAATTACAGTGGTGCAACTAAAGCTTCAAAGGAAACCATTTGGCTCCAAAATATACTTAAGTCTGTATTGCATATGGATAGTCAGAGTGCTCTATACTTGAGCAAAGATCCTGTTTATTATGAAAGGATTGACCACATTGACGTTGGATAACATTTTATTCGTGTTTTGGTTGCTAACAAATCTCTTTCTTGTCAAAAAGATTGATGGAAAGATCAATCATGCAGATTTTGGTACCAAGATTGTAACCACTGCAGGGAGTTCTGTACTTGATCGGATCCAACAGTTGCTGAGAACGAGTATGTCTAGCCGATGATAGAAAAAGAAAGTAAGATTTACTATGTGTGTAAAATTGTTAGATTCATCTCTCTAGCCTAGTGTAATTCTAAGTGTTGTACATATGGATATTTGTGTATTTGTGGTGTTCTGATTGTATTGGTATTGGCCCATTAGGCCCAATACCGATTTCAAACAGCCCATGGGCTTCTAGCCCACTCAGAGACACATGCACACCTTCACGCAAGAGCTTGAAGCAATGATGTCATTTTGACTTTGCTGGCTTTATAAGGATAGAGGAAACCCTAGAAGCCAATCTAGAGGTGATTTGCTCTGTTCCTTGTCTTCATAGGCGATTTTTTGGGTTTCCATTCCCTAGTTTATCTAATACTCCCTCCGTCCAACAATAGTTGTCTTTGGACTATTCATGCACGCTTTGTAATGAGCTAAAAAATATATAAAATATCCATTTTTTAATTAATTTTTTAAAATAATTCTATACTTATTAGTAATATGTATGATATTATTTAAAAATATTTAATAAAATATTGATATTTTATATAGTTTTTAGCTTCTTAAAAAAACGTGAATGAATAATAAAAGACATCTATTGTGGGACGGAGGAAGTAGCATACTAGAGTTCAAAGAGATTTGGAGCTACTTTGCCAGTTTGCCTACTAAATCTAACCTTGGTGACTGGTGTCCTAGTTGAGGCTAAGTGTCGCTGTTCCTCTCTAGTTTTCTTTGTATTTGGTGTTGATCGGGGTTGTAATCACTTTTCGATATCAATATATACAAGTTTTACTTTCTTTTTGCTGAATGTGAATCAAACACAGTTGCTGAATGTGAATCTGATTCTGATTCATGAGTGAATCATCATCATGACACAAATTAAATCAATTCAGGGCATAAAGGATCAGAAATTAAAGAAGATAACCTACATGTCATAAAGTTAACACAACTGAGGTTACGGCTACTCTCTGAGTTACAAACACATTAATTTGACATCTCTAAGTTACAGCTAATCTAAACATAAGCCTATTATCTGTTTTAACTGGGGAGAACCTAGCAACTGGTGGAGTGCTAAAACACAACGAAGCTAACAAATCTGTACCCATCTGTATGTCCTGTCTCACTGCAAGGTCGTATCACCAGGGCCGTCCTAATCCTCCGAGACGCCGTGCCAGCTGCATGTCCTGTCTCACTGCAAGGTTAAAAATAAAAATAAAAACTCTGGTTGAAGTAAACCATCGCAGAACATTGAAAACCATTAGTTTTTAATCAGATAATTAGAGCTTGTGGATCAGTTCACAAATTTCATTAGTTTACGAGAGAGAATATGCTCATCTTCCAAGTTCAAAATTCAAAGGAACTCTCAGTTAATGATTTGTGTAAGAGAGAATATGCTCATCTTCCAAGTTCAAAATTCAAAGGAACTTGTCAATTTTCATGTAGAGAGATAAGCATGTGTAGTGTCTACATTAAAAACTAGCTTAAAGGAAAGAAAATAGCTATCACAAAGAAGGGTAGCAATGAACTACTGCTTATTCAAGACAAATTGGATCAACATACAAGGTTCAACATAATGAGCTGAAGTTGCATCCTACTCTAGCAATTATAAAGCTGAAAGATATGGAAATTTTAACCAGCATTCAACAACACTAGCCTACTCAGATGATCCAATTTGTCTTGAACAAGTAGTTCATTGCTACCCTTCTCTGCGCTTAAAGGAAAGGCATTAACATACAAGGGGCTTGTTATGCATTAACATAAGCCAGCAGGCTGTGCAACAGTAAGCAACAACTTCGGGTACTTCATAGGAGAATATCAAGGCGGTCGCTTGTCAAGGAACATTTCAGTTATTTTTAAAATAGGAAACATAGGGTTGAGGAGGTGTTGCATAATTGCATACATGAAGAACTATTATAGCAGCAAACATTTCGGTTAAATGAAATTTCCAATTAACCCTGTCACCCGTTTAGTGACCGCCTACCCCTAAGATCGCTTCCATAACCGAGTTTTCAGGGAGGTTTTGAACGCCCATTACTTGGGTTTGAGCACCATATGTGTAAATTTGAACACCCCACCCCCTCCCCCCATATCTATTTAAACTTTGCCAATTTTTAAGACACCCACCACCCACTTCCTCTTTTTCTTTTCTTTTCATTTTAGACTTGAATTGATTTGATTCAAATTAACCATTTAAAAGAAGATGTGCAAAAAATATACATTCTTACCAATGGAGTAAAACTATCAAAAGTGGTGTGCATTTTTACATGCATTGTTCAAATTTGCACACCCAATGAATGTGGATCGTCTTATAATGTATTGTATGAGACCGTTGGTATTTTGCAAACAAAAGAGATGAATTGGGTGGCTCTTTGCAACTTTCAGTTCAATGGATGGTTTTTAAAGTTATGCATTTTAAACAGGTGGTTCAGCATAAATAATACTCTGTAGTATATAACATATTGAACTCCATATGTATTTCTAGATTTTCCTTTTCTTAAAATCATCTCATTATTTTTCAATCATTGATTGTTCTTCCCTAGCCCGAAAATGTAGCTCTATTTTACCCTTCCCAAGACCCAAAAACTACAATCTCGTGAGAAAAAACTATAAAATGCAGTAAACTACAATCTCATGAGAAAAAAACTATACAATGCAGTAGCAAGTCAAATGAATATTCATACTGTTAAATAGTTTATTAAACAACACAGATTCAATGAAAGATGATGATGATAAATAAAATGTTCATTGCAAACCACCAACAAGACATTCTCCCGAAAGCATTTTAACATGAGGCAATTGCAGTAATTAAACAAATCCATACTTATTCAGTGAATTTCAAATGTTCCACAATTTCATTTATGTAAATAAACCCATTTCCATCCTTCAGCAGAAGCCAGAAACAAGCTCTAGACCATAATAGATTACTGGGAGATAATAAAGGAATTTAAAAAAAAAAAGTGGTAGAAAAGGCCACATGAGATGGGAAACAAGCTCTAGATCATAATAGAATACTGGGAGATAATAACGGAATTCAAAAAGGTGGTAGAAAAGGCCACATGAGATGGGAGAAAAAACATGGGGCCCCAGAAAGTTCAGGACCATCAGTTAACTAATGTGTGAACATTCAAACATTTGGAAACGAACAAAAACAAAGAAAATTGTATTTTTAATTGCCCTGAATCTTTATGACAAATCATTCCTTTTTAGATAGTCAAATATGAATTCGATATTTGTGCCAAAAGAAAGTCTAAAGATGAAAGCAAGCATTCTCCCAGAAGAAGGAAAACTTACTGAGTGTCACTCGTTTTGCATGAACAGCACAGATCATTGAATTGACGAACAAGCCCACAACAAAATCTTCTGCAGCCTACAACAATCAACAAAAAGAGGGATCCATCCAAATTAACTCAAAGCTCAACATAGGCGGTTTGTTCGTTTACTCGAGCATGAAATGTCAAGAGATGATAAAAACAAGAATGGCAGCAGATCAAGTCTTCCTGCTGGAGCTAGGCATTTTGTAAAACAAAAGGTAAACAGAAGTTCCATACATCCTAGAATTCCAATTACCACAATGACGTTCAGCGACTGTCAGGAGTGGTTCGTCAAAATTAACTCAAAGCTCAACATAGGCAGTATGTTCATTTACTCGAGCACGAAATGTCAAGAGATGAAAAAAAAAAAAAAAAAAAAACAAGAATGGCAGCAGATCAAGTCTTCCTGCTGGAGCTAGACATTTTGAAAAACAAAAGGTAAACAGAAGTTCCAAACATCCTAGAATTCCAATTACCACAATGACATTCAGGGATTGTCAGGAAGATTTATACTTTGGAAGAGAATGTTAACCAATGATGTTATAGATCAACACTACACCAGAATATCATTTTATAGTGACAATTAAACCAAAACTAATAAATCCAATATAAGACACAAGACTTGTAATATCATGTCAACACATACAAAATAAACATTTAATTATGATCACAGGCACAAATTGTAACAAAGAAGTACCTCCTGAAGACAGACTAAGGCTTCAGCTTGCCAACGGGTAATAGATGGAGAAAAGTGGTTGGTAAGCTCTTTGACCTTAAATGAGATATAAGAGCAGTCAACAGCAAATCTAATCATATGAGCAATTATATATATATCATAGAGAGAAATCCAGTCATATAAGGTATTTACTCATTGAAATAAGGAAAAAACTTCACGACTAAGGTAATATAACAGCACCCATTTACTAAAAGCCCCAATTATGACACTAAAATAAACTACAAGTATCATTTGGCAACAAAAACATGGAAACAATGAAATAAATTGAAAGAAAAATTCCAGTTAGGTACATCATCATTTGGCGTGATTACATCTCTACAAGTACCATTCACATTAAAAAATGCCACTAGGGCCTGGCGTTTGAAACATTTTCATCCTAATCTACATCATTTAGGGGCCATTTGGTTGTAAATTATGGAAACAGAAAGGAAACATATCTAATCCACATTTTACTTATTTTTCATCAACCATAATTTTAGTTCTAACTTATGCTCTCCCATATTCCACATAAATTTTGTTTGGTGTCCCCTCCATTTCATTCCCATATTGGTCATGGTTTTCACAATGACGAATTCTTTCCATTACACCCTTCTCTAGTGTCACAAAAACATGGCACTTAAACAGAAATATATTAATTTCTTTCCAGAATTTGCAACCAAATGGACACTTAAGGTATAACAAAAAGTTTCACACAAGTACTACATGTTTTCAAGGTTAGGATAGGTGGAAGACATTTCCCAAAAGTTAAGATCTGTAATTATTATGCCAAACATTAGGATATCCAGACGAAATGCAAGCAAAATTGAAACATATGTAAACCGTTCAGCAGTTCAGCCTGACAGATAAGTCAATTCTAGTTGAAATGCAACACACAGTCAAGAAATGGACACGAAAAAATAATCACCAAAACAGGAACAATTTCAAAAATGGAAGATGAGATATAGAGGTTACAGTTCGAACGAACGGGGCACCAGGGATGAGGAGTGCGGTTGACTTCTGGTATCGGCGAATCTCCCTCAGGGCAACCGTCCCACGCTTCGCTCTCCTAGGTTTTCGGGCCGAAGGCGTAGAAACTGCCCCCAAAAACCCCAAAATTAGCGAAGCCAGAAGAAATTAGGGTTTGTAGCAGAGAAATAAAAATTGCAGAAATCAAACTTGAAGCACGAAATGGTGGAGGAGGAGAGAAGTGAACCCGATTGACGACTTCTAGTGGATGCAGGGCGATGCGCAGTGTGCTTAACCCTAGCCATTGTCGAGTTGAGTTAACCCTTGGGAATTCGGGTCACCTCTCGTCTGTACCTCTGGAGCGGTGAGCGGAGTCTGACAACGGCGACGGTGGGGAAGGAGCGGCTGAAGGGCGGTGCGCCAAGTACGCCGCCGGTGGAGACGCTCTCAACGTCACTCACCGACGTTTGGGAGTCCGACAGCGAGAGAGAGAGAGGGTATCAGTAGAGAGTGTCAGAGTTGTGAAGGAAAGGCCAACGGTAACAATTTCCCCTCCCTCCGTCTAATTGCCACTTATGCTAAGTTTCAAATTCTGCCTACGAGGGAAGAGAATGCAACGGTAACAATTTACCCAATCAGTTTTAATGATCCACTATATGAAATTGACAATCGGATTTTCCACCAACGTACAATTGATTACTACTGGTTTATGAAATTGACAATCGGAGTAAGAACTACCATGTCATCTCCAATGTCATCTTAGACCATCTGCATCAGTAAAATCCTATAGGGTTTTTTAACTCCACTTTATCACAATCTCTTTCCTTAAAAAACTCAATTTATTTTATTTTTTTATCCACGTCTCTACAAGGCTACAACCCATCTCAATTTCTTAACTTCACTTTCACCATCTACTAGTTTAGTACCCGCACTATTGTGCGGTCTTTTTTTTAAAATCAATACATTTAATATTAAAAAATGTAAAAAAAATATTTATGTAACTAAACTTTAAACTCTAAATATCCATCACATCTAAACATTGTTAATTATTATATAGTTAACGGTAAAAATAAAATCTATGGGAGTCGAGCCTTACCTTTTGTATCTTTCATTTTGCAATTAATTACTGTCGACATATATGAAAATCAAATCATAACCACCTGATCGGCAAATCCTATCGGTATATATGATTAGTTGTACTTATCCTATCGGTATATATGATTATTTCTATTTATTAATTATTAATCACTTGATCGGTAAATCCTATCGGCATATTTTAATTATCGTCTTAGGCCCCATAGATTTGTTATCGGCATATATTAATTAGAGTACTTAATTAAATTAATTATAGTAATTAATTAACAAATTAAAAAAACTACTTTAACAATCTATTAATCGGTATATCTTAAAACTAATCGGATAAGTGAGATAACAATCATAACCACCGGATAAGTGGGATAAGTTAGATAACAGTCAATTAATATTTTAATTTTTAAATCTATTTTTTTTATTACTAATGTAATTAATCTAAATAAGTAACAAATCCTAAAAAAATGTACTTTAAAGGAGAAGTCGCCGTGATTTCTCCTTTAGTATTATACTATTGATACCTAACGTACCACTCCTTTTCACATTACAGTTGTTCTCTATTGATACCTAACGTACCACTGATTCTCTGGATGACGGGATACCGTAATTTTTTAAATATAACCCTCCTTAATCCTTATCACTTCGGTTGTGGATGAAAATAATATCTAGGGACCGTAGTATCTTTACTCAAAATATAAAAAAATATACTGCAAATCCTAGTCTCGATCCTATGAGTGAATTGAAGATAAGTTTGTTTAAAACAAATCCACTTAGTAATGATAAATCAATTAACAATAAATTAAGATAAATAAATTTAATTTAGATTTTATGTAGATTTGCAAATCCTAGTCTCGATCATTTGAGTGAATTGAAGATAATTTTGTTTAAAACAAATCCTGCCTGAAAATAAATCAACAAACAATCAATTAAGATAAATCGTTTTCAAAAAAATTAAAATAAATCAATTTTATTTAGATTTTGTTTAAAACAAATCCTATTTTATTTAGATTTTATTATTCAAAAAATAAGTTAGTTTAGATTTTAACAATCAATTAAGATAAATCAATTAATCAATTAATCTACTTAAAAAAACTACATTAAAGGAGAAGCAAGCACATGTCGCAAGCGACTTCCCCTTTAGTATTATAAAATTGATGTTAATGAGAAGAGACGTTCATTAGCAATATTCTATTACACACAATATAATCAAGTGGATGAAGATTTTAATTCTTTTGCAAGATAATATTGTTGCGTTACATATATCAAATGATCGAATGAAGATTTTCATCCTTTTTCCTTTTTTTTGCAGAAAAGGTAGTATTATGGCAGAACAATTGTATATTCAGAATCAATAACAATTATATATTCATAAGTACACAACCATAATAAAGATAGTATTTTGCAGAAAAGATAGTATATATTATGGCGGGTCGCTGCATTTATACCACATGATTAGTGAACGAAAGAGGAAGGTGAGGGAGAGAGGAACTTGAAGGTGGAGAACTGAGAGATTGTTCACAAAGCCTGAAAGTATGAATGTTAAACGTTAGTCAAGAAAGGCTAAAATGAGAATATAAATCAGATATGTCAAGTATGAATGAATAAAGATCGAGCATACATATCAGAGGGATTAAAACGGGAGGTGGGATGAAAAAATGTGAGTGAATTGTAACTTTCATTTTTAATTTATAGAGGGTTATTTAAACTCCGAGTGGGTTGCACATGTTGTAAGATAGTGTTAAAACATATTGATTTCATGATAAATATACAATATTTCAAATAAAAAAGGGATAAGCATTGAATTTCTGATTTTTTTTCACAAAACTTTAGAGTCAGATTGGATGAAATCTCATCAAAAAATCATTTAGTTGAGATTTTATCGAGTCAGATAAGCATTGAATTTCTGAATTTTCAGATTTGAGATAACAAATCATTTTGTTAAGATTTTCACGAAAAAAATCATCAATTATTTAAAAAGAAAATATGATTATCAAATAAAAAATTATAAAATCATAATTAATTAATTCTTAATTGGTTAAGAAATCTATACTAAAGGAGAAGACGCCACATGTCTTAGGCGACTTCTCCTTTAGTATTATAATATTGATTATATATTAAAATAGTTATAATAATATTATTTTTACATTATTTATATACAAATTATAATTCGCATAAAATAATATAATAATGATAAATAATTAAGAATTTGTTTAGTAATTTTTTTTACGAAATTAATATAATATCACATAAAGTACAAATAGACTCTAAATATTACGGGAATCATCTTTACTTAAACCACAAAACATCAAAATACAAAGGGAAACAGAAATGACATACAAGAGTACATGAAATAGAAAGCATTGAAATACAAAGACATAGAAATGAAATCTAGAACAATATTTTAATTTCCCAAATATCCATTTCCGAACTTATGCCATATATGTTTGACCAAATCTTGCTTCGGTTGATAGTGTGTAATCCTATTTCGAAGTTGTGTTCGATTGTCAATGTATTCCTCCATGGCCGCAGGTCGATTGGTGGAGTATGAAGTGTCAACACCCTCCACTTGGTCAAAATGTGAAAGATCAAAGGAAAGATTGTAGTCCTCTCGCTCGTCCTCCGCTATCATATTATGCAAAATTATACACGCTTTCATTATTCTCCCCACCAGAGTAATATCCCAAGCAAGTGTTGGGTTTTTTTATTATGACAAATCGAGCATGCAGGACTCTAAAAGCTCGCTCCACATCTTTTCTAGTAGCCTCTTGGTATTGAACAAATAATTTAGCCTTCTCTCCTTATGGGAGTTTGATAGATGGTATGAAATTCTCCCAATTAGGATAAATTTCATCGACTAGATAGTAACTTAAACGATATTGATGACCAGTAACTTCGAAGTTAACCGGTGGAGACATCTCTTTCAATACATCATCGAATACAGGAGAACGATCAAGAACATTGATATCATTACACGTACTTGGGGTACCAAAGAATGCATGCCAAATCCATAGATCATATGATGCAACCGCCTCTAAAATGATGGTTGGTCTCCCGTATTTACCTTCGAACTGGCCTTTCCATGCAGTTGGGCAGTTCTTCGATTTCCAGTGCATGCAATCGATACTACCGATCATACCTGAGAATCCTCGTTGTGCTCCAACGTAAAGAATGCGTTGTATGTCTGAAGCATTTGGTATGCGAAGATATGAATCACCAAACGAAGATATGACACCATCCACAAAGTTGGACAAGCATAGCCTGGCTGTGCTTTCACCCAAACGAAGATATTCATCCACCGCGTCTGCACCCACCCCATAAGCCAACATGCGCATGGTCGCGGTACATTTTTGTAGCGCAGATAGACCAAGTCTCCCAGTGGCATCGGGCTTCTGTTTGAAAAATTCAACCGTACTTGCCAGTTCGTTCACAGTGCGTAAGAACAATGGTCTTCGCATTCTGAACCATCTTCTAAAAACAACATCTTGATACACCGGAGGGGGGTCTTCTGAAAAATAATCTGCGACAAGACAATCATGACCCTTCTCCCGTTCTCTATCGTTGTAAGATCGTGTCCTCCTTGGTCTAGAACTTTCAGCCTCGACTCTTGACTTATCTAGGGTAGATAGATACAACCACTTCGCTTAAGCTTTGTCAAGCTCAACAGAGGATGAACCTGAAGAACGGTTGAGGAATTCATACATTTCTTGAGGATCCATTGGAGGTTTGTGTTTGGTCACTGAAAGAAGTTGAAAGGGATAATAGAAAATATAGGAGTTTATTTGTATTTAAACTACTTTGCAAATGATAAATGAAGAACATGTAGACCATAAATTCACAAAGCATCTTCGCAGAGTATTGAAACCATAAATTTTGGATTTTTGTGGCAAGGAGCATCTTCGCAGAGCATTGAAAAAATAAATTTGTATTTAATCTATTTCGCAATTTATATTTAAAGAGCATGTAGAGCAAAAATTTCACAGAGCATCTTCGCAGAGCATTGAGCATCTTTCCAGAGTATTGAAAGTTGAAACCATATATTTTGGATTTTTGTGGCAAGGAATCTATGCAGATCATTGAGAAAATAAATTTTGATTTTTTGCGACAAGGAATCCTTACAGAACATAGATAACATAATTGGAATAATGTGGAGCTACTCTTCACTTGAGGGGAAAAGACATGAAATGATAACAACAAACATACCACAAGCGGCTTTCGCCTTATTTGCATCTGACTCCTTGTTCCTTTCACCGGTTTGCTCGAAAAAGAATTACACTGCCTCTGCAGCATATTGGGTGGCTTGATCACTTGAACTTCCAGCAAGTTGTTTGCCCTTTGTTTTTCCTGCCTTGGGGCCTCACTAGAGCACTCTCACTTCTAGAAGCACTCGACTGGGTGCTTGACCCTTCGCTCGATGTGTAAGCTCCAAATTAATTAACCTTGGTCCTCTTCGAGCCTCCTCCAACAGATGCGGCATTTGATGTAACCCATCTGTGGAATTTTGGTTCAGTCCTGAGTTCACGCCATGCATGCTCAAATAAAAAGTCATGGCTGTGATCGCCTTTGTAAATAGCGTGTGCGTTTCTCATGACATCACAATCATTTTCCCCACTACCTTGGCGATTTTTGGCACTCGTGTAAGCTCCCACGAATTTGGATACATCGGATGAAATGTTATGTCATCTTGGTTTAATCGTGTAGAGCATCCTCTCAAAGTCTCAGGCCAATCTTCCTCCTTATTAGTGGCATAATACTTTGCAACTCTCTCCCAAAAAGCCCCCGCCGTTTGTTGAGTATTTGTTATACAATCAGTGGTGGTGTTAATCTAACCACTAATGAGTAACAAATCTTCAACTTTATTCCACTTGACTCGTGCTACCCTTTCGGTTGTGGCTCTCCCACGATTGCCTCTTCCACGAGTGCATCTCCCACGAGTGGCTCTCTCTTGAGTAGCATGTTGGGATGGAACTTGAATCTCTTCGAGACTTGGAACTTCTTTGCCTTGACTGCATGTATTCATCCGGGAAGAGCTCCGATGAGATGAGATCCCAGGGTAATGGGAGTTTGTAATGAAGACATTAGAGGGTATGAGTACATTTGAGCTGAAGACGGATGATGAACATTTAAGTTGTCTTGAAAATTTGGAAAGTTTGGATCATGTGTGTAATTTTGAGGAGATGAAAAATATTCAGGATTTGGTTTTGGAGATTGATTAATGTTTGACAAAAAAATCTTGAAAATTGTAGAGATGTTGTGGATCATTTGGATCCATCTTAAAGAGAAAGAGTGGTGTAATGAAGGAGATGGAGGAGATTGATGAAGATGGTGGAGATGGATGAAGTTGTGGAGCATGTGCTAGATTAACATATACTGTATGATATTGAGTGTTTGTTTCCTCTTCAAAATATTGGGTCTTTGTTTATATAAAACAAAATAAGTTTTATAAAATTTTATTATTATTTTGTGGCCGAACACACATGCTATAAAACAAAATATGATAGTGGAGTGTGTATGCATGTGAATTCACAAGGCAAAATTTTGCATTTGAGGGGCCCATGTCATGCAAATAAATGTGGCTTGTGAGTGTATGGTCCCCACCTCCACTAAAAATCTATGAATAGTGGGGTTTTAAGTGGGAGCCAAATATCTTGTCCTCAACCTTGTTCCCCTCCTATCCCCCAACCCCCTCCCCCTCACAACCCCCAATTTAAAAGAAAATCAAAAAATAAATTAAATTAATGAAAGAATAAAAAAAAAGGGGATTTATATGAGAGGAGATAGGAGAAGGGAGACGGGAACGAGGACAGAGGATTTACACCCGGGCTTTAAGTGTGTTTCTACCCCAGCTATTGTCTACATCATTTCTTAATTTTACCCCATCATCTCTCCAATAAAATACATTTTTTGGAGTTAAACCCCCCCTAAAAATGCTTGTTGTGGATGCTCTTAGGAATATCCATTATCAATTTTTGCGACAGGTACTCAGATGATTAAATAAGATCTTCTTAAAGATTTATCTTTTTTTTTTATTCTGACGTCGTTTTTATTTGACATAAGTTGCGTTTGATCCAGCGGCTAAAATCACTATATTTTTTTTGGGCTACTATTTTCACGGTGATATTAACATCGTTTGCACTCCCAACAATCGCGTATTGTGAGTTTACGATTTTTCGCAAATTCGCAATCTACGTTTGCCAAAAATTTTTTAATAAAGGATCCTCAACCGCCCATTGCGAGTTTGCGGATTTCACAAACTCGCTATACACGGTTGCTTTTTTTTAAAAAAAAAATTTAGATTATCTATGCCTGATATATATTTGGTTAATGTTAATCCCGATCCAAATTGGATATGCATTTCTGAAGATACGGATATTTAAGATATCCCGTTGATATCAATTTTGGATATGCGATAAGAATATTTGAAGATATATATCACTTCTTAAATATATTTGAAGATAGATATATTTGAATATAAGTGCAAATAAATATATTTTCTTTCTTAGAATACTCGTCAACAATCTCCATATATACCCTGCGTGTTTAGAGCACAAATAATTTTACGGTTCTTACGTTGTGCTCTAAACACGCAAGGTATATATAGAGATCGTTGGCGAGTATTAGGAAAGAAAATATATTTATTTGCACCTATCTCTAAATATATCTATCTTGAAATATCCTTAAGATGCAATATCTTCAAATATCCTTATCGCATATCCAAAATTGATATCAACGAAATATCTTCAAAAAATCCTTATATTCAGAATTGCATATCCAATTTGGATCGGGATTAACATTAACCAAATATCTATCGGGTATAGATAATTTGAATTTGAATTTTTTTTATTTTTAAAAAAACAATCGAACATTGCGAGTTTGCGAAATCCGCAAACTCGCAATGCGCGGTTGCGGATCCTTTTAAAAAAATTGGCAACCGTGGATTGTTGCGATTGACGTTCCTTTTTTTCAAATGCGCATCCGGAGTCCACGGTTGCGAACGTTGACCGTGGGCTTTGGGTCAAATTATAGGGAGAAGAAGAATTGATTGATGTTGCCGAGATCGGGGATAAGAGAAAGGGAGGTTTGACAACTTTCCACAATTGGAGAGACAAGAAGGTGGTGGTGGAGAAGGAGAGTGTGGTTGCTTATGCAAAAGAAGAAAGGGAGGGTTGGAGCCGAGTTGTTGATCGACAAGGCAAGGTGAGGACTGGTTGCCAAATTTTCAGAAATGGGAGGTAGAAGAAGACAAAAGGATGAGTGGTCCTTGAATTGGTAAATAAAGAGCGGTCATCCGGGGTTCGAACCGGGGACCTTTGGGTACTACATGTAAATCAAAAGACTTTGCTGACATGCCTTCTTCTCCTTAATTTTAGTTAATTCAACCAATCTCTTTTTTTTTCTCCTCTCCTACCTTCCCTTCTCCTTGATTTTTTTTTCTTTGTTTGCCTATATAACTTTTATCCTACTATTAATCATATACCATAATCATTTTTTATCTTCATTATGTAAGATTAGCCTTACAATTTTTTACATACAATATCATCCATTAATATAACCAAATTATTTTATTTCAGAAATCATATGGACGAAATCAAACGCATCGATTTCATCCATTCATATATTTATTGATTTATCGTATATTTGCTAACATAATTCACTATTTGTATTTTTTTTTCATCTTTATAATATACATTTTATATTTTCTAATTTCCTCGCGCACGTTGAGGTCAACTTCGCGATCTTTATAATACACATTTTATATCTTCATAATAGAAAAATTCATAATATCGTCAGCAAAGAAGAGGAAAGGAATCGTGGGTCCACTTCGCGATGTTTTGAAGTCGATGACATTGCTCTGAAGATCGCTTTGTCGCTGTAGTTTTCGTGCCAGGATTTCTGCCCCTAGGATAAAGAGATAGGGGGATAGTGGGTCTCCTTGTCTTAGCCCCTGTTGAGGTCGAAAGGGGTCAATAGGTTCGTCGTTTACCAGTGTAGAGAAAGATACGGTTTGGATACATTCTTTAATCCAGTTTCTGAATTTCTGACAGAATCCAAATTTAGACATCACAACAAATGAGAAGTCTCAGTTTAGTCTGTCATATGCTTTTTCCATATCAAGTTTGATCGCAATCCATCCTTCACGACTCTTTTTGGTACGAAAAGAGTGAAAGATTTCGTGTGCAATTAGCACGTTGTCTTGGATTGCTCTATCTTTGATAAAAGCTCCTTGCAGTGGGTGGATCAGTTTCCGTAACACCGTTTTCAGTCTCTCTGTGAGAATTTTCGCGATTGCCTTATAGAGCGTAGTACATAGGCTAATAGGTCTATAGTTGTTTGTTGTTCTTATGTTGTCGCATATAGGGATTAAGAGCACCCGCATCCCTGCAACCCAACATGGTTCCTTATTTTCAATTTTTATCACTCTCTCTTCCCTTTATCTTTTTAACAACCCATTATACTTTTTTCACTCACATCCCTACAACTCATAAGAGTTCCTTAATTTTTTCAATTCTTTTACCAAGATTAAAAAATAATAATCATATGATATAATAATAATTATATATGAATTTAAATTATCTAATATATTTATGTGTACACTAAATTAAATAATTATATATTCGTATTTTTTAGCATAATTTGAATAAATAATAATAATATGATTTTGAATCCGCAATTTTAGCACAAATGAAAAACTCGAAACATCATTGAAATTAGAAAAGATCGACATACATAGCATTTGCAATTGAAAAAGTGACACGCGAAATGAAATCAGATATGAACTCGGAATACGAAATGAAACCATACATGAAATCGAAATACGAAATAAAACCATACATGAAATTTTAATAAGTTCTAAACGTACACATCCCCAAACTTTTGCCAGATGTGTTCAACCAAATCTTCTTTGAGTTGATAATGTGTGCCTCTGTTTCGAAGTTGCATTCGGTTGTCCAAGTACTTCTCCATGGGGGGTGGTCGGCCTGAGCATGGGCGGGCTTGGGCCGGGCCTATGAGAATATTTTGGCCCATTTTAGCGGGTCGGGCTTGGGCTAGGCCCGGTTTTTGGGCCAACTCTCTTGCCCAAGCCCGCCCATATGGGCGGGCCGGGTAGCCCACCGGGCCGCCCATTATAATTTTGTAAAATATTATTTTTATTTTATTATTTTTACGTTTGATCTCAAACTATAAAAATGTGCTAAGTGTCTCAAAAGAATGAAATTTTATACAAAACAAATGTATACAAGTTTCATAAATGTGAAATTACACACTATAATCTGAATGTAGGTTCATTTCAATGATTTTTTTTTAAAAAATAATATATTAATTACTATTGTATTTCTTAATTTATATGCGATGTAAAAACTATTAGTATTTATAAAGTAATAAATGTAAAAATTTAGATATTATATAATCAATACATATACTCCGTAGTATTTTAATACACATATATAAAAATTAATATAATTAATATATATAGGCGGGTCGGGCCTATCGGCCCGCTTGGGCTTAACCCATAGCCCAAGCCCGCCCTATGGGCCAACCGGGCCGGGCCGAATTGGCCCGCTTGGGCCAATTACCTTACCCAAGCCCGCATATTTTATAAGGCGGGTTGGGCGGGCCGGGCGGGTTAGCCCATGTCTGCTCAGATCTAGTGGTCGCCTAGTAGAGTATGATCGATGAGTCGTTATCCTCTGCATGATCAAACAGAGAGAAATCATAATCGAAACTATACGTTTCTCGTTCATCTTCCACTATCATGTTGTGCAATATTATACATGCTCTCATTATCTTTCCAACAAAATCAATATCCCAAGCAAGAGTTGGGTTCTTGATTATGGCAAATCGAGCTTGTAATACGCCAAAAGTCCGCTCTACATCTTTGCGTGTTGCCTCTTGTAGTCGAGCAAATAATTTAGCCTTGTCCCCTTGCGGCAATGTGATTGATGGTATGAAAGTTGCCCAAGGTGGGTAAATCCCATCAACAAGATAGTAACTCATGTTATACTCATGACCATTCACAACAAAATTGACTTGTGGCGATAAACCTTGCAAGACATCATCAAAAACTGGAGAACGGTCAAGAACATTGATGTCATTACACGTACCTGGTGTTCCAAAAAATGCATGCCAAATCCATAAATCGTATGATGCAACCGCCTCAAGCACAATAGTTGATTTTCCTTCTTTCCTTGAGAATTGACCTGCCCATGCAGTTGGGCAATTTTTCCATTCCCAATGCATACAATTGATGCTACCAATCATTCCAGGAAATCCCCACATCTCTTGAATTGGTAAATAAAGAGCGGCCATTCCGGGGTTCGAACCGGGAAATCGCCACATCTCACCTACATGGAGTAATCGTTGCATGTCTGTTGCGGTTGGTCTTCGAAGGTACGTCTCGCCAAACGAAGAAATAATACCCTCAACGAACTTGGTTAAGCATTTCCTGCTAGTGGATTCACCAAGGCGTAGGTATTCATCAACAACATCCGCAGCCACCCCGTATGCTAACATACGTATAGCTGCCGTGCATTTCTGTAATGCAGAAAGACCCATCCTTCCAGTAGCATCTCGCTTTTGTTGGAAATACTCTACATCATTTGACAATTGGTTCACAATGCGTAAGAATAAAGGTCTTCGCATTCTGAACCGTCTTCTAAACATCGCATCGGGATACACCGGTGCTGGATCCTCTGAGAAGTAGTCATCGAATAGGCGTTGATGACCCTTTTTACGATGTCTTTCAATGTAAGCACGTCGACGTGGTCTAGACCTTTGCCCTTCGCCTCCATTCGAATTTTCTTGAGCAAGACACATCCACTTCAAAAGAGTTTGGTCAATTTGTTCATCCAACTCATCAGAGGATGACCCAGAAGAAGGCATGAGGAAATTGAATGAGGGTATAAGGGGCTCCATAGGGATAGAAGAGTGTTTGAGGATGAATTTGATGGAGATTGATTGTGTAATACACTACCACTATATGTCTATATATATGAACAAAACACTAACTATTTGTAATGAGCCAATTTGTCGTTTACTCTTCGGATCTTTTGTGGAGAATCCATTGGAACTTGCAGATGTTGGGTCTTCGCAATGGGTTGTCACATCTTCCCGACTTTTGCAGATATTCCATTGAAACTCACATCGACTCGATAATCACAAGGAGTTGTCACATCTTTCTAGCTTTTGCAGAGATTCCATTGGAACTCACCAACACATTAATTTTAAAAGATATTCCATTAAAACTCATAGATAAACATCATCAGCTGAATACATGAAAACATAAAATAAACATTAAATGTAAAACATGTGAAGCTAGTCTTCACTTAGGAAATATAGATAAACATAGAACAACATAAATGATGAAGGATTACACATAAAACATTGGCCATGTAGATAACTAATCGCTAGGAAACAACTAAGCTATAAGCATTTTCTTAATCATCTCTTCTTCTGGTGTAAGCTCCGATTTCGCCAGTAGAACTCCCGATGCGCTCATATTACTTGCACGCAAATAGTCGCTTGCAATCTTCTCTTGCTTCCCAATTTCCTCACTCTTTTTCTTTCCTCTTGCCTCCCTATTTTCCATTAGCTTATTGTACAGTTCTTCAATTTGCTTTATAGAATCAGTGAAGCTTCCAACAACTTTATTTCCCTTGTTCGCTGCAGCCTTTGCAACCTTCTGTCCAATGGGTCTGGGTGGAGCACTTGTAGGGGTAGATCCCCCACTTGTAGAGTACGATCCATCTTCATTTTACTTTGATCGTTTAGAGCTCCCTCCAGTACTTGCAGATGCTGCCTTATACATACTTCTCCACTTTGGCTCGTCCCTCAACTCACGCCATGCATGCTCAAACACAAAATCGTATTTCATATCCTGTAGGAAAATTTCATGTGCCTTTTTTAAAACATCAACCCGACTTTGCCCACTGGATTGCAAATTTGAGGCTTGCTCATAAGCTCCCACAAATTTTGAAACATCAGGTGGCATTTTATGCCATCTTGCTTTGCATGTGGATGCAATCCTCTCAACACCATCCCGGCATCCCCTCTATACATATTATAGTACTCAACTACTCTCTCCCAAAAGGCAGTGAGGGTAGAATTTGTGGTTGATATAGGATCTGTGCTAATGTTAATCCATGCACTTACCAGTAATAACTCTTCACTCTGGCCCCACTTCACTCGTTCACCGGTTGAGGGTCTTCCACTTCTCCCACGGGCGGCTCTTCCTCCTCTTCCACGGGCTCTTCCTCCTCTCCCACGGGTGGCTTGAGCAAGGGTGCCATCTTCGGGGGTGGGTTGTATTTCATCTAGGCTTGTTGCCTCTTCTTGTGTGTTCCCTTGATGCATTTGAGAAGTGCTACTAGCTCCCGGAGTATTAGGAGAAGGAGTTGTAAACATTTGAGAATGAGAAGAATTAGTAAGCTCCGATGGATTCATATAACCTTGATTTTGTGAAAAATACGGAGCACTTGGGTTACTTTCAAGGCCTTGAAAATATGACCCTGCTGGGGCATTTGGATTGGGGTGATGGAGTTGGTAATTTTGAAAGGGTGGTGAGTTTTCAGACAAATCAAGAAAATTGAAAGGAAAATTAATAGAATGATGATAATCTTTTGGATGGTTTGGATCCATCTGAATTCTCAAACAACAGAGAAATAAAGAAACAAGAAAGAGTGGGATATGAGAATATGAGGAGATGTTTAGGTTGGATACCCTTTTATAGGCAAAATTGTAACTTATTTTGGTCTTTAAATTTTTTCCCCTTGTTTCATTAGAATTGTTTATTTTTAAAAATCTACTTTCAAGTTTCAACCCAATTAATTAATTTTTTTTCATTAATTAACTATATTCATGTTTTTGTACATATTAAAAAAATATGAACTTGAAAAATATATATATTTTTTTAAAAAATATATGGCTAAATTACACTAAATAAATAACATATCACAAAAAAACAAAATTTATCAAAAATAAATAAATCAATGCGTACTTGATATTGCATTGGAATTCTGATGGCCATGTGATCCCCTCCTTGACTCCTCATGCAGTCTGTAGCACATGGGGGCCCACTTTCTTTGTATTTCCTTTGTATTGTACCGGTTGTTTAGCAAACAACCTTTCTCATCGTTGTTTGTAATTTTTTTGCAGGGATCCTTTTTTTATTATTAGGTTGCTTAGTTATTGGGTTTAACAACCCCAATGTAGCTGCTCTAAGGATATAGGGTGTGTATGGTTGCATTTTTAACTACAAAGTAGTAGAATTAGGTAGTTTAAATTATAAGCTGCGCATGGTAATTAATTTTAGCTAGTTTAGAGTTAAAATTGGGGGTTAAAAAAAAGCTTGTTTTTGAAGTTTTTTTTGGGTTTTGGGGGTTTATTTGATTTGAAAAGACAAGTATACCCCTAATAACAACCAAATAAACTCCACTTTAGTTTATATTTTTTCATAAATTTTTAACTACTTTTTACCAACAGTACGTTTATAAATTTTACCATGTTTATAATTTTAGTCAGTTTATTAACCCTGTCCCATACGAACCCATAAACGTTTGATTAATTTGTCTAAGGATTTTTCCAGAATGAAAGAAGCCTTTGATTGCTTTTATAATTAACCGTCCAACAATCTCCCAGTATTGTTGGTAGAATTCTGTAGTCATACCATCTGGTTCGGGAGATTTGTCTTTCCCCATGGAGAAGAAAGCTCTTTTAATTTCCTGATTTGTTGTTGGTTTTGTGAGGAAATCATTGTCTTGTTGAGATATTTCTAAGTTTATTAATTCTAGATATTCATTTATGAAATGTTGGTTAATCCTCTCTTCTTTGAATCACTTTTCAAAATCATTTCGAATCTCTCTTCTGATATTTTCGTCGCCTATAATTGTCGTTCCTTCCGTTGATACGATTTCTCGAATGATTTTTCTATCGGAAATTTCGCGAGGTACCCCTGAGGTATTGCAATTTTCGCGAGGTATACAACTCTTTTGCATATTTCGCGTGGTACCCCTAAGGTTTCTAATCTTTTCGCCTCGTACCCTTCTTTGTTAAATCTAACAGAATTTTAGATGGTCCGTTACTTTTCAATTTTGAAATTAAAAAAAAAAAGAGAAAAGAAGAAAGAACATGGAGAGCGCCCAAAAAACCCTAAACAGAGAGAGAAGGCCGACACCTACCGCCGGAGGAGGAACCCCAACCATCGCTGCCGCCACCGATCTCGTCCATCCGCCCCTGATTGGAGCCTTGAACGTCGCCGCTAACCAATCGAAACGAGCCTCTCAAACAAGCAAAGAAAGTACCCTAAAGAAAAAGCCAAACCGCCCTAATCCAAGCAAAAGTCGAAACCAGATCCAAGCAGCCCCAAACAAAATCATAAATAAAATCTCAATCCAAACAAAACTGGAGTCAAATCCACAAAATCTGAACATCCGAACCCCAAAATCTTGGATCTGAAGGGGAAAAACCAAGCTACTGGATTGGTGCTTCAATGGTGCATTGGAGCTTCAAAATTTCAGAAAAAAAAAAGAAAAAATGGAAAGAGAAGCAACGCTTCAATATTCAATACCTCATCTCCGTCACGAAATTCCCCATCCCCAGCCTCCTACCGCCCTTCAATACCTCACCTCCGCCGTCGGCGTCCTCCTCCTCGACAAAATCGGCCTCCTCCACCGCCAGGCGCTTCCTCCCCGCGGCTAGACACCGTCGCAATCTTCCGCTCCTGTACACCTCTCCTCGTAGCCCTCGCCGACATCGCCTTCCATCACCAGCCCTCCCCTTCCTGGCTCACCGTCATCTCCCTCCTCCTCGTCATCCTCGCCGGGGCCAGACCTGGGCTTTCTCTTCCCTTCTCTTTGTTTGTTCTTTCTTTCTTTCTTTCTTTTCTTTTCTTTTTTTTTTTTTTTAATTTCAAAATTGAAAAGTAACGGAGCATCTAAAATTCTGTTAGATTTAACAAAGAAGGTTACGACGCGAAAAGATTAGAAACCTTAGGGGTACCACGCGAAATATGCAAAAGAGTTGTATACCTCGCGAAAATTGCAATACCTCAGGGGTACCTCGCGAAATTTCTGTTTTTCTATTTATGCGTCCCGTAGCAACCTTATGGTGATATCTTGAGTTCGTATCAGAATGCTTTATGTGTTTTGTTTTCATCCTTTTTTTTGTTTTCGCCCTTTGTCGCCCTTCTTATATTTTACTATTGTTGTCACCTTGTTGTATCGAGATGTTTGTACTTTGTAGATTTGTCAGTTTTTCTTCTATATCATTGAATTGTCGAAAGATGTTCCCGAAAGTTGTTTTATTCCACTTTTTTGAGAGTTTTTTTAGGTATTTTGTTTTCTTTGTTACTTGGAACATATGAGAGCCAGAGCCCGAGAGGTTCCAAGCGCGAGTAATAATATTGCGATAGTCCTTTCTTTGAAGCCACATTTTCTCGAATTTGAAGGGTCTCGCTTTTGTTGTTTTGTTTGCTTTTAGTTCTATTGAGATCGGGCATTGGTCGGATGATGAGAAAACATAGTTTCTAGTAGCTACATTCGGGTACCATTGAAGAATTTGATCTTGGACCAAAGTCCGATCCAATTTTTCATAAATATTGTTTTTCATTGGTTTTATTTTTTCTCCTTGAATTGATAAGAGCGGTCATTCCGGGGTTCGAACCGGGACCTATGGGTACTACCCACAAGTCCTTTCCGGTGAACCATTCCGGAATGGTTAATTTTATTTTTTCTCCAGGTAAAAGCATATTGCCAATTGTTGGGATATCTAGTAAATTACAAGCATCCTTGAAGGATAGGATTCTAGAAAATTTGGTTTGGTTTGGAATCGCACCACCCAGCTTTTCAGCCGTGCTTTGGATTTCATTTAGGTCACCCATGACTATAGTCGGGCACTCGAGTCGAAGGATATGGTCGGTTAGTTTTTGCCAGAATTTGTTTTTTCCAGGTTCTTGAGCCGGAGCGTAGACAATGCAACATGCTAATTTAGTTCCCGCATTGCAGTCCTCGAAGATGAGGGTTGTGTATCGGTCATCTTTTTCTAGATTCGTTATCTTTCCCCTGACAAGCTGGTAGTCTTTCCAAAGGATACAAATACCCCCGGATCTACCACGTGCCGGCGTCCAACGGATCGAGTCAAAACCAGCCTTTTTCCAAGTGGAATCCGATGGTTGGTTTTCGGTTTTCGTTTCCAAAAGTGCTAATACTTGTATATTTTCAATTTTGCAGAATGTCTCTACTTCGGTCCAAAGGTTTCGTTACCTAGACTGCAACAATTCCACAAACAGCCCCACAAGGCCACAATACATCAGAAACTAGAGTAAACAGAAACCCAGCTACAAAGGGGAGAACATAAACAAGGATCATAGTCACACCATCTCGCACAAAAAGGGTGCTTAACCAGCAACCCGACCACAACCTAAACAAAAAGGAGTCCAAAGGCAATTCGAATCGAGATGGTAGGAACATCATCATGTTTCTCTAGGATTACAGAGCAAACTTGGTGCACTTGTGCTAGTATTGATCGGATTCAAAAGTGAAACAAAAGGGCTTAGCTTAGAAGACTTCATCATCCACACTTAATCTTCTTGATGGCTTGATCTTGCTTCATGGAGACAGACGATTCACCCTCTTCAACTTCAGTCTTTCTTTCCATATTCCAGACTTTGAGGGTACCTTTTTATTCACTTTGAGCTTTTCCATCTTGTTAGTGACCGAGAATTGTGATGTCCTGTCCTCTTCAGACTGCTCCAGTTGATCTTTGATAAGAGATATTGGCAGTCGGCCTTCCGCTTTGGATCGATTATACAAGGGACAAGGGTTGTTCGATTTTGGATTATTTTGAATTTTTAGATAATCAATTTTGATAAAATTTAGATTCAGACAGATGGAGTTGTTAGTTTCGAAGCTTGCCAACTCCACCCACTACTTACAATCATTTAACCTTAAGATAACTTCATTTTTCCACGAACACATACAATTACAGTCATGAAAAAAATGCCCAGATCCTTTGCTTGGGACTTGCCCAGTCACCAGGTATTGATAAAAGCTTTTTCCACGTTCATTTGCATCCACTTATTCAAAAAGAAAAACTGCCCTGGGCAAAATTTGAAAGTGTTTTTATGACCAAATGAAAGTGCATTTTTTTTTTGGTATAAAGGAAGGGCAGGGCCCTTGTTTTATTGCATAGAATAGTTTAGTTAGTAACTCCAACCATTATAGTTGGATTGAGAAGCTCACGGATACATTCCGGGCTCTCATCAAACACAACAAAGGAGTGTCTCATAGACATCGCATAGTTTGCTAGGACATCTGCCACTGTGATGGCGGTTCGACGAACGTGTCATAGTCTCACCTCCCACTCGGCGTTGCTGATGAGGTTGCGGCATTGGCTTAAGATCTGACTGTTTTCTCTTATGTGTTCCTCTTCCTCACGCAGCTGGGCAATCACCGTCGCGCTATCCATCTCTAAGATGAGTCTGGGCATTCCCAAGTTCTTCGCAACACGCAGGCCTCTCAAGGCTGCCCACGCTTCGGCTTTCTCAGCCGAACAATAGCCACATTTGAAGCTGTAACCTATCACACACTCCCCCCGGTGGTTTCTCCCGATCCCTCCTCCTCCTACTCCGCCGGGGTTCCCCTTCGATGCACCATCAGTGTTGAGTTTCATCCACCCCGGATCCGGCGGTTCCCACCCTATCCGTGTGTCCTGTCGTCTCTCCGACACCATCACCAATCTCCGGTTCTTGTTTGCTGCTCTATTGTAGTTCGAGACCTGCTGCCACGCTCTATCCGCTATGCTCCGCACTCGATCAGTTCCTTGGAACACTAGCTCATTCCTAGGTTTCCATGAGAGCCAAAGTGTGGTAACAAAGATTGATGCCCACCGGTCTTCCTTCTTAATATTTCCCAGTATCCATTCACTGATATCCACTCCCTCAAAGAAACTCGGGGGTAAGTTGTGATTGCCCAGGAGCTCCCACAGCTGTCTTATTGGTGCGCAATCTCTGAGCAAATGCAGTCCCGTCTCCTCCAATCCGCACCTCGGGCATGATGAGAATTGAGAAAGGTGACACCGGACCCGATTCGCGTTGCACAACATTGCGTTATGGGCTGCCAAGAAGGTGAATGTGCGCGCTCTCTGCTGAGCCGGAGCACGCCATATATGCTTCCAAACCGGAGAAATAGGAAGCCCGTCGTCGCCTTTTCTAGCCTTCATGATTGCCGATTTCGTGGAGAACTTGCCTGAGGACGTGTGAGCCCAATAAAGCCGATCAGGCGTATCCTCCCCCGGGGTGACCTGTATTGCCTGGAGCTTCTGTCTTAGGGAAGCTGGAGGGTAAGGGTTGATGTCATCCCACTTCCAGTCCCCATTGCTCCACATTTCCTCAACTGTCTTCCCGCTCTCACCTTCCGGAATCTCCCTATCCGCCACGTCTAACAGCGCTGAGTCTTGCAACCAACTGTGCATCCAGAAAAGCGTACGCCTTCCATTACCTACATCCACTCGCAGACCCGACGTTAGCAGATTAGCCCCATGAGTAATCCCCTTCCAGACCTGGGAACCTCTTGGGTGATGTCCAAACATGTCTGCATCAGCTCTTCCTCCACAGTATTTGCCCCTGATAACTCTGCTCCATAGAGTTGTGGGGCTTTGTATTAGTCTCCACCCGAGCTTTGCGAGTGTAGCCTGGTTAGCCGCCCTCATCGGTCTTATCCCCAATCTCCCTTCATCGATCAGGGAGTATAGCAACTCCTTCCGAATCAGAGGTATCCTGCGTGTCTCTGAATTTGAACCCCATATAAACTTTCGAACCTCCTTATCAATATCATCACACACTCGACGCGGGAGAAGCGATGACTGCATCGTGTAGAGAGGAAGGCTCGTCAAGACTGATTTTGCCAGTGTAATCCGTCCCGCCATCGACAAGGATCTCTGCTTCCATCCATTCAATCTTGTTGTGACTTTTTCTAGCAAGTATGAATACCTTTCGATGGTGAGCCGATTATCACCAATGGGTACCCCGAGGTAGTTGCCGAATTCCAAACTGATCGGCATAGCAAGTTCTCTACTTATTTCCTCTTTGATGCCGGCATGGACATTTCTAGCGAAAAAGACCGAGCTCTTCTCAAAGCTCACTTTTTCCCCAGATTCTCTGCAGAAGTTTTCCAAACAGTCGCGCATCACTCTCCCTTGCTCAATCGTCGCCTCCCCGAACAAAACTAAGTCATCCGCAAAGAATAGGTGGGACAGGCGCACCCCACCCACCATGACCGGCTTCCATCTCCCATCCGCAACAGCATCTTGGATGACATGTGAGAGATATTCCATACAGAGTACGAAGAGATAAGGCGAAAGAGGGCCCCCCTGCCTAATTCCCCTTGATGGTTTAAACGATCCAGCTCTCTCCCCATTCCAAAGAACATTTGTTTCACCCATTGTTTGGCACTGCATAATAAATTCCACCAGTCTCGGCGGTAATTGCGCACGCGTTAAGGTATGCTGGAGAAACGCCCAATCAATTCGATCATACGCCTTCTCGAGATCTACCTTTACAACCATCCACTTCCTCCTCCTCCTGTCCGTCATTGAGTGCAAAACCTCCCTGACCACCACGATATTGTCAATTATTTGTCTGCCCGGTATGAAACTCGATTGCCCCGGAGAAACAAGCATCGGGAGGCTCGGTTTCATCCTTTGTACCACCATCTTGGTTGCTATTTTGAAAATAACATTCAAGAGAGAGATTGGCCGGAGTTGCTTTGCTGATGATGGGTTCGAGGTCTTCGGGATCAGAACCATGAGCGCATCCCCTATCGATCTCGTGCACTGCCCTTCATTAAGCAGATTAAGAACTTTTTCGCACACCTGGGCGCCCACGGTGCTCCAATTTTTCTGGTAAAATAGCGCCGGAAACCCATCGGGTCCTGGTGCCTTGTAAGGACCCATCTTTTTTACCACTGGCCAGACTTCAGCAGCTGAGAAAGGCGCCGACAGCCTTGCAACCTCTCTGTTCGAGAGCGTCGGGAACGTGTGAAGGCTCGTTGCCGGGCTCCGTACCTCCCCCGTCCGTTCCGAAGTGTATAGCTTCTTGAAGAAGTTCACCACCATATGCTTGACGGATTGGGGATCTTCAATCCACTCACCCCTCTCGTCCTGAAGAGTCTGAATCTTGTTCGCCCGACGCCTCACTATGGTGGAAAGGTGGTAGAAACGAGTATTCCGATCTCCCTCAAGGAGGAAACTCGCTCTCGATTTTTGAAACCACAAGTTCTGTTCCTGTTGCAATACTTCCTCTAGCTCATCACACAGTTTCTTCTCCAGCTTCACTAGATGGTTCGTTACTCTATCCGTCATTCTGAACCGCACTCCTGTTATTCGACTTTCAAGCCTCCTCTTCCTTCTGTGAATGTTTCCGAAGACTTCCCTGTTCCAAATCTCCAATTCCGATGCTAACAACTTTAGAGCCTCACAAGCCCCCCTAGTTCTAACCCATTTGGCGTCCAGGAAATCCCCGAACCCATCGTGGAGCATCCAGGCGGGCAGGAAACGGAACGGTTTATCTCTACCTCTACTATTCGATGAGGGGTCGAGGTCTAGCAGAATCGGAGAGTGATCAGAATATGCAGCGACTAGGTGGCGTACCGTCGCTTCCGGAAAACGAAGACGCCAATCCGGAGAGCACAACACCCTATCAAGGCGAGCCGCAACCCTTGTATCGGCGCTTCTCCCCCTCCACCAGGTGAAAGGCGGGCCCGAGAACCCCAAGTCCAGCAACTGCATTGTTTCTGTCCATTCGCTGAAGGCCCTTGATGATCTGTTTGAACCCACCAACGACTCCGGAGTTCTCTCCTGAGCAGTCAACGTCGCATTGAAATCCCCTGCAAGAACCCAAGGGCGAGTATTCTGGTCCGCAAATTCCAAGAGACTTCTCCACAAGTCAAGTCTTTTCTCATGTGTCGGCGCCGCATATATCGCCGACATCACCCACGGTTCCTCACCCAGCCTCTGAACATCAACCGTGATGTGCTGTGGATGACGGACAAGCGTTGTGACTGTAACTTCCGTCGATCTCCAAAGGACCCAAATTCCTTCCGAGAAACCAACAGCCTCCATACGTTCGCACCCATCAAAGCCAATCCTACGACAAACTCTATCAGCTGTATCTCCGCTGATTCTAGGTTCCACCAAGATCAAGACTTGTGGATCATGGGTTCTGATGATCTCTCGCAGCGCCGTAAGGAATGCAACACTCCCCGCGCCATTAGTATTCCAAGCTACTATTCTTATGTTCTTCATATTAACCAGGGTATGTTCTAAAGCCCTAAACACCGTATTACAAGGCATCTGCATTGCTTCTGCGAAAGCATGAGCCGCCCCGTCAAGGTGTTCAATGGTTCTGCTGAGGTATCGGGGCACCCAGGCCCTGCATAGAATTGGTTGATTCACTGTATGTAGCGGTTGTAGCTCCACCTTGACTCGAGACGCAATCCATGGCGGCACCACCAAGAATGGTCCTATCCGGTGGTTCGACATCAAGAAACTTCGCCGGGTCCGGATTGGGATGATTGTGACCATCGGCCCCTGGTTCATTGATCCCCAGGGTATTTGATATGGTTGACAGGTAATTTGTGGGTGGGTACTGGAATGGAATCTGAGGTCGTTTTGTGGGTCTTGTCGAGGTTTCTTGTGTGTTTCTTGGGCTGTTCTCAGTGTGGCGTAAGGGGGTCATGTGGTAAGAGCGTGTCCGAGGCTTAGATCCCCGATCGGCATCTCCCTGGATGATGATTTCACTGGCCACAAAATCAAACGCTTTTTCATTCAACCCCTTCCTCTTGTTAATGTTGGAATTATTGACAGAAAGAATAGATTTTTTTGTGCCCTCCCTTCCACTTTTGCCCTTGGGTAGATGATTTTCTTTCCCTTTTGCCGATACCCTTTCTTTAACTGACATAACTGCCTCCGTGTTTACCACGTTTTCTTTTTGCAAAATCACCAGATTCTCTCCCAATATCTTTTTTCCATTCCTATCTACCACCATATCTTGATTTCCTTCCATATCTTGATTTTCTTCTAAATTTACCAAGGCTGAAAATCTGGAGGATTGACTAACTGTCGTATCCCCATGATTTGCGGGATTCTCCTCACCCTTCTTCCCCTTGCTTCAATTTGCGCCGGTGAATCCTTTCTCCGGCGGAGTGACTGCCTTGCCTCCCGGTGGGTGAGAAGTATTCCCTATCGTCTCCCCTGAGTTAGCTCCCTGCGTCGACTGTCCATGGCCCGTCTTTGGACTTCGCTTGCGACTCGGTTTTTTTGCCTGCATCCAGTCACCATATGTGGGTGCTCCTGGTGCCTTAACAGTTCCTGCTGGCTTCACAGTCTGATCGGCTGCCACTTCCCCCTTATTCTGATTTTCGCACCTGTCAGCACTATGTCCCACTTTCTCGCAGCCAAAACAAACCATCCGGAGACCTTCAAATTGGATTGGCCACACCTTACCATCGAGACGGAACTTCGACAGTAGCGGTCTGGAAAGGTCCACTTCCACACTTAATCTAGCGAATTGTCCCCTCTCCGCTGAAGCCGTGGTGTTGTCGATTCTGAGCACTCTCCCTATCTTCCGTCCAATCAGACGGAGGAATCGCTCATCGAAGTATTCAATATGGAGGCAAGGAATCCGTACCCACGCCATTAGTTTGGTGATACTAGCCGCCGAAGCATCAAATTTCGGGACCCATTTGCGGATTGTGAGATAATTGTCCCCCAACATCCAAGGCCCCTCCATGAGAACGTGGTTGTAGTCCAACTGGTTAGAGAAGCGAGCCACGTAGTACTCGTTCCCCAGATCTATCAACGAGAAAGGAGCCTTGAGTGCCCACTTCTGGGACAGCCTCCTGTGTAATTGCATGTATCCCGGTCCTTTATCGAACATCTTGATGATCAAGGTGTCCTTCCATGGCCTCCACAGCTCTTCCTTCTCTTTCTTGCTTAGCGCAATAGCGGGGCATAGCGGGTCATCGGTCTCCGGTGGTACATCATCCTCCGCCAAATACTCTGCGATTTCCACATCCTGATTGGTCGAAGGGGTCTGGATAACAGCATGGCTCTCGCTCGAACCTGACACTAGTTTGTCCTTGTAGCTTAGCACTGATGCAGTAGCCGTTCCAGCAGCGGCTTGCGTCTTCTTGACATTTGCGTCACTCCCAGTGTCGTTAGAGGTCTTCCCACTGCCCTCCATTCCGCCGGGCAGTCCCTTGCCATCGCTCCGATCCCGATCTTTTTCTTTCTCTTTCTCCATTCTCTTTTTACTAAGATTACTTAGGATGAGTTTATTAGTGACTTATCTCGCTTATGAAAGTGCATTTTTGAAGTCCTTTAAAGTAGGTATTGTATAATTGTACATTAGCAAGCGTCATGCAAGGCCGATACACTAAACAAGTATCAAGTGCCAAAAGCTGCCCTAGAAATCTACATTGCCTAGTACCAAAAACTGGCACAAATCTATGGCAGCTGCTGCTCTCGATTTATCATACATCCACCGGAGGCAACATCTGATTGTGCTCAAGAAGATTTTACTGTCCGTCTAGGGTTGTTAGTGCTTCCTTGAGAAGTCCCTGAGCTTCTTCTCTCCTCCTACAGGAAGGGAAAACAATAGTCCATTGTTCAATGCTCCCAAGTCCCAAATATAACCAGGTTCCATCATACACTTTCAGTTCCCAAAATGCATGAATCAATGAGCTATCAAACAATCCCAAGTTGCTAATGAATTTCAAGATTAAACATAACATGCTGTGAAAGATATCATTCATAATTATCATGCCCTTTTCTTGGGGTCCTTGAAAGTCGAAACTAGTCCTTCGATTCACTCAATCCTCAATGAACTAGTCACTCAGATAATCTCCATATAAGTAATAGTACATGGTGCATGAACTCAAAACTAGGATATATGAGACCATAGAAAATTTCAGGGAAGAGTAATAGTACATGGTGCATGAACTCAAAACTAGGATTCATAAAGGTATCCCCTAAATTTCAGCCAGCAAAAAAATCAGCAATGTGAGGCTTGCCATTTTCTCAAAATACAAAATGTAGCATACCTTTTGATGTCCTCCACAGCTTCCCTTCGGCGTTGTATTTGGAGTTCTAGAATGTGTATCAGTGTTGCTCTAGCCTAGCCACAATATCAACATATGAGGTCACCAAGATCACGAAAACGAAAAAAATATAATGACTGAAACAATAGTGGCATTTGGTATACGTGTTTGAGGAATGAGGAAATGGTTCAGGGAATCCAAATTGATTCCTCATGTTTGAGAAGCAATTTTGATGGACTGGAGTCGATACCCAAAACCCCTCAGGTAGCAGATTCTCACACCCCTCGGGTCTGGCTTATTCACTGGCGGGGGTCATGGGGAAGGACACTTGTGAAGGGCAAGGTGGCCAAGTAGTCAACAAAATCAAAGGTTAAATAGTGTAAGTCGGAGGACGAGGCAAGTAAAGATGGAATACTCTTGAGCATAAACGACAACGAAGGAAAATGAATTTGGGTTAGGCTGTTAGGGTTCCACGGGGCTTCTCTCTCTTTACTGGGTATGCTTGAGGGTACTAGGAAGTAAGAGGAAGCAGAGAAAGAAACTTTCAAGTTGAGGAGAGCAAAAGGGAGATGAAGGGCCATAGGCAGAAGCATTAACGTCAACATGTTGATGAAGGAGGAAGACAGATGCACTAAATGTCAGGGATGATCTCTCAGGTTGACTGTGGAGGAACTCTGTAGTTGCGGACGAGGAGAGGTGAAGGAAAATGAAGGTTGCCAAGCTTCAGGTTGAGATGTTGAGGACAAAGAGGAAGAAGGATGAAAAAGGCATTGTAAGGTGATTGAGGGTGGTGATGATGGTAGTGGTAAGACTAGTCAACACTGATTTGATTCCAAAATACATTCAAAACATCAATTTTAGGAATGAAGCTCCAACCCTATTCCTAAACCCCATTACTCCTCAATCCAGTTCCCAACTTTAATTCAAAGCTCGAGTTACTAAGAAATGCTCCCTGAAAGGATTCAAATCTTACTTGGTGAGGCCGTAAAGAATTGAGGAGATGGTGCAGGTTTTTGAATATCACAGAGATCTCTTCTACTCTCCTTGCATACTGCGATGGCCTCTCAACAAGAATATCAGCTAGCTCCAGCAGATGCAGTTGCAGCTCCCTGTTAAGTGACTTCAATTCCTTCTTGAAATCTGGACATCCAGAAGATGAAAAACCCCTAAATTTCAACTTATCATGAAATCAATCAAGGCCAAAAACCTAAAAACAAAATAGATGTCCAACAACAGGGCATAGATTTACAATTCTCATTTACAAGCCTTAAACTAGCAGGTACAAATGCAAATTCACATATATTTTCGGATACGGCTAGAAGTGAGACAATAACAATGGCAAGCAACAAAAAGATCCAAGAATGCCAAAGGAGCTTCCGCTATCCGTAAACGACTGTATTGAAACCCTGAGGCACGAAAACAATGTACCTAAACTCGGTCCTTTGGGATACAATTGCCTAACCCCTTGCTCTTCCAAGCTTGGTAGCGCTTCATCAGTCTATAAAAAAAAAAGAGAGGCAATCGAAACAATGAGCATTAGAATCAGTAATCGAGAGATAAAAGGAAGTCAACAATGAAGGATTGAATAGAAAGGGAGAGCCGCATTACTGTGTAGTTAGCCCCGTAGCAAAGGTAGGTTCCTTCGACCGGAGGAGGTGGCTCGGGGGCCGATTTAGGGTTTTCGATGTAATCTTTGTAAAGTTTGTAGTACGGTGGTGGGGGTGGATAAGTAGCCGTCGCCATTTTCAGACAGATGGAAGACGATGATGAGCGGACGAAAGAGTATGGAAGCCTGGATGAATTGAGAACAAATATCCGATTGCGATTCAAATCTCCTCACAAATATCCAGATATACAATTCGAGTACCTGGATGAGATGAAACATTCCAAGATTCAACAAAAATGAAAAAACAAAGTTTCGACATACAAACCGGAGGCAGCGAAGATGGAGTTGAGAGCTATGTTACACGGGCACGGATACGAATACAGGGATACGACAATCCAAAAAATTTGGGATACGATATGGCAATGTGAATTATATGTTGTTTTAAAGGTCTAAGCATATCATCAAAACACTATAGAGGAAACTACATTAAAACTAATAAGTGCTTAATACCGAGTCCAGGAAAAAAACAAGAATGTCCTAAGTCAAAGTTCAAACAGAAACATAATCAAGCAAGTTCAACAACAACATGTCATAAGACATCAGCCTTCAACCAAGAACTCTTCTTCCAACTCCTCATCAAGAGACACATTAGGACGAATCATCCATTTCCACCTCAGCAATTACAACACTATGATATTGCAACCAAACAAACAAAGCAAATGGAACAGTTTTATTGTTTAGGTTTGGGGGCGTTAATTTGTCAAGCTTAATGTCTGTTGCAACCTGCGATTAAGTCCATTAGTTTCCTGGATCAGCTTACATTTCCATTCTGCTATAATTGTTGCCTGTTTAGTATTCATATTTATAACTGGCCATCCATCAAGCCACAATGCCACACATCATGTAGCTTAGAAGTATTCATATTTCAGAATCGATGGACGAATTAGATTTAGAAGGATAAGGTCGAAAATTTCAAAACTGAAAATTTGAGAAATCAACCGCTAGTTCGAGCCAAAAAATGGAAAATTGACGAACCTCAGTTGGTGAGTGGTAATCGGGCCGGTGAGGGGCTAAGGGCAAGCTCTCTGTGGCCGGTGAGGGCAGTCAATCTGTATCAAATCGAGAATTGCATAATTTTAGATCTGAAACACAAATAGTGAATCAGTGGACAGTCGAAGCCGAAGGGAGAGAAGAACAAGAAAGGAGAGACAAACCTGCTCAGACTTCAGGTGGCCGTCTCCGGTGGGCGATGGCTACTGGCACGGGCAGCGAGAGAGAGAACAAGGAGAGAGGCGATGAGATTGAGGGCTTCTGTCTTCTGAGGGCGAGGCCGAGGTCCAGTAGCGTTTAAGTCAAGGTCGGTGAGGAAGAGGTGCTAAAGGAAGAAAAAATCAAAAAGTGTGGGGCCATTTCCGAAATAAAAAACTAGGCAAGGACTAACCTGAAAAAACCGCCGCGTATATTCTCATACCAGTAAAACCCCACCTCCACCTGGCCTTCAAATTTCGTGTTTGCAGAGAGAGAGAGAGTCCAAATTTTCAAAACTCCCATTTTAATTTTCCCATTTCAGAGAATTTCGCCCAACTCTCCGGCCGGTTCTCCTGGCCCCCTCGATCTCCTCTCCTAGGGTTTTAGCTTCCGATTCGAGATCTCTCTGAGATTTCGTCTCCGTCGGCGGCTTTGATTTCTCCTCTCTCTATCAGATTCCAATTTGTTTGGGGGGAGACGAGCCATGGAGGCGATCGAGGATTTATCTCAGCTGTCCGATGCGATGCGCCAAGCAGCAGCTGTGCTCGCCGATGAAGATTTGTCCGAGGGCTCTTCGTCTAGGCGGTCTGCGACCTTTCTCAATGTTGTTGCCCTCGGCAATGTTGTAAGTTGCATTTTCGGTTTCTGTTTGTCGACTGTCTTGAGCTTTGCTTGATTCTTGGTAAGGGATCTGATCCGATTTGGTGGTTAGATGCTGGAATGGTAGGGTACGAAGTGCTTAGATTGCATGGATGTAGCTTTGGATGTTTGGATGCTGTCAGGTTTGGGTCCCAAATATATATTTGGTTGGAAATAGTAGGAGAACAGGCATGTTTTATAGGTTATTTTTTTTGTGTATTGGGCTTGCTCTGTGGGACAGTTTGTCTGAAATTTGGATGACGGAGAAAATGCAGTCGGTTGAAATAACTGTAAGGGCATCTTATGTACTGGCGCTAGATTTCTAAAAGTTCTTTTGATTGAGAGGTAGCAGATACATAGTGAAACTTCATTTCTGTGCTTATAAGAGTTGCTGAACGAAGTTTGTCTGACTTTAAGAGTTGCTTGGTCCTTGGCCGTTCTTGCAAGATTAAATGTATTGGCATTCTTAATTAAAGTAATTTCTGATTACCAACAGAAGATGAAGAGAACCATCACATATTGAGGTTGATAGCTTTCATTTATATTACATATCATTATTCTTGGGGGTGGAAGATTGAATCATGCCACTTAGCTAGACTAATTGTTTTTGGTTTTCCCTTTAAATGGAAAACCTTTTGAAGTTTGTGCTCATTTTTAATAGATCCAATACTTTGTATGTAGTGCAAATTGGATCAGTACAGTGTTTTCCTCGGGAGTCTGTGGGTGAGGATTAACACATATTACAATGTTTTTATTAGCAACACCAACTAACAACTATGTGTAATCATTGGCAATAGTCAGGTGGTTTGATTAGGGCATGTCATGCAATTTTCCGGGTCACATGTCACAACCAAGAGCTGGAATGCATTAACAATTGATGTTCACTCTATTACTAATAGAACATGCTTGTTCTTTTGTGTTATTTTCAGACACTTGCAAAGTCTCTTGCTCACACCAATAGTTAGTGCTACTTTGTGCAATGATCCCTTTTTTGACACTGTCATTATAAATGCAAGTTGTAGTGCCTAGTGGTTACTTTGCCAAAAAGAACACAGGTGCTCTTTAGAAGTGTGTTTAAATGTCTTTATGTTACGGTAATGTTTCCTTATATGTTACCTGTAACTCATTGTTATGGTTACTTGTAAGCTATATAGACACTGATTGATATAAGGGACTTATAAGTCCTTTTCACAAAATCCAAATAGACTCTAGGACCAGGATAGGATACTGATGATCGCGAAAAAGGAAAAAGCTTGATGGTTATAGAAATTCTTAGATCTATGTGGATTTTCAGTCGCATGGGCACTTGCACTTGAAGAGAAGCTTCAGTAGAGCAAGCATGAGGAAGCTCATGGTTGAGAAAAATGAAACATAATGCCTTTTCCACAACAGTTTACTTGTTATGGCAAGCTATGAATAGTAAACCTTTTGCAAACATAGCCCAATATATTGATGATATTGTTCATAGGATTCAGCTTCCTATGTATAAGGTGATCTGGTTCCTTTGACCACTGCTGTATGGCTCATCCACTATCTCTATTGATGAATCAATCGGGTAGACCTTGAGTATTTGTAACCTTTTTTTTCGAATCATTTATACAAATTTTACAGTTGGATAAAAAATAAGAAGTTTTACCGACTCCAGCTCCTAACGTAGTTTGGAAAATTGAAGCTGGATTCATTTTAACATTGGAATTGTGATGAGCCATAAAGATGATCTTGAATAGAGGAATGGCAAAAAGGAAAAAAGTAGACACGCCCTAGTCAGAAGCAGACAAGTAGTTAACTTTTCTGCTATGAAGCTGTTATAGTTTGTATTGTGTGAAGTTCTGTACGTGAACCATGTGTGTTGAAATTTGGTTAGACTCTCTGTCTTTTTCTTACACATCCTCTTAAAGTTCTTATCCTGACACAATCCTCATGTGAAAGCATATAAAACAGGATGCTTTCTTTGTTCTATTTGGATGTTAATCTATTATTGTAGGACTTTTCAATAACCAGTAGGCATTCATTGTTATTATTTTTGGTGGTGATTGTAGCTCTTTGAGGATTTGAAGGAAATTGACAGCAAAATAGACAGAAAGTTCTGTTTTCCATTCCGATCCTGGTCTTGATTGGGGTTTAGTTAGAATCTGTACCTTCCTTACTGGCTTACTGTGTGGAGGTAACAGGGTCACCAGATGAACGTATGCAACTATAGTTAACTCACCTATCCAACATGGAATATCTAAACTGGGACTATTTCTTCATTGCTTTTGCCTATATGGTTGTGAAAAATGTCTTCCTGTGTAAAGTAAGTATAGAAAGAATGCATATGCCATTGACCTGGATGCATACCGTGCTTCTCTGTTTGTTTTGTGTTATATTGTTTTTATGTGGGTGGGTGGGGGTGGGGGGTCCAGATTTTTTGAGTTATGTCAGTTCTGTGTTTGTTTATGTTTCTCTTCCCTGTTTCACTGTGTGACTGCAGTAAATGGTAAACTGCTAGAATCATCCTGTTTGTTTGTCTTAGAGATCTCTTTTTATGTGAGTGATATAGTAATATATCCATCTGCCTCCAACTTATCAGGGTGCGGGTAAGTCAGCAGTGCTGAATAGTCTGATTGGACATCCTGTCTTGGTAAGCATCTGTCTAATAACATTTTCGTGTCTCAAATTTTGTTCATTTTCTTTTGAGCCCATCTTAAACATTATTTTGTCTTGGACAGCCAACCGGTGAAAATGGGGCGACAAGGGCTCCAATAAGCATTGATTTATATAGAGATAGCTCTCTTAACAGTAAATCACTTGTCCTGCAAATTGATAACAAGCCTCAACAGGTTTCTGCAAGTAAGGCCCTTGACAAACATAACCTTTTTTCCTATTTTCTAATTTTTAGTTTTAAAAAATTTTGGGCTTCTCCCATATAGTAAAACAATCCAATTAAAATGGATAACTTTCAATTCCGTTCATAAATAGGTGCTCTTAGGCATTCTCTTCAAGAGAGGCTCAGCAAGAGTGTGTCCGGAAAGAGCCGTGATGAAATAAGTTTGAAGCTTCGCACGAGTACAGGTTTGTCCTACTCTCAGCATTTGAATTGTCTCATAAGCTATGCCGTAGATCTCATATGATATTTGTTGTGGACGTCAGGTGATTAAATTTAGAAATGTCGGCTTTAATGTTCGACTTCATTTATCTAATACAATTAAATGTGTTATGACTTGTTTAGTTATTAGTAGTGTGTTACTTTTAGTTGTACTAATTGTAGTATGATACTTTTAGTTGCCCTTTTTCAGTCGATTTTTAATGTTCGAAAATCGTCGGTATTTAATATTTCTAACTAGTATTTTATTTTGCCTAATTCAAATATTTGTTTTTCAAGTTTTCAAAAGACAATGGCTATTGTTATTTTGTTAATTCTTAACATTACCATGGTTAAGTACTCAAGTACTTTCTAAATTGTTAGATTTATTGTTATTTTATTTACAAAATTGAGTTATTTTATTTCCCATAGTCGATTTATCAACGTTGATGGATATTTTCTATATAATACAGGTTTAATGTGTTCCCTTAATGGTATTTATCTACTACTATAATCGATAAATTTAAAGTAACATATTGTATACTATGGTTTGTAGCTGTGCCTGTGTCCTGTTATTTTGGAAATGCCACTTCCCTGTGCCCTGTGTTGGAAACCGTGCCCATGTTGTGTGGTTCCCTCCTCATTTGCACATGCAACTATTCAAGAATCAATGTGTTAAACTACTTATATGAGGAGATAAAATACCATCTTTCATAGCTCTTTTTCGTTTTCTTGTGACTGTTTTAGACTTTGTGTCACTGATCATTATAGAAGATGGATTTTCTAATACAGTTGGATACACTATCACATATTGTATTTCTAATGTTGTTTCTATAATACGGACTAGAATGTGAACTATACATCAAGTGTCAACTTAATTAACTGTTTTTTTTTTTTGGCAGCTCCACCATTGAAACTGATTGATCTGCCTGGAGTAGACCAGCGGAGTACAGATGAATCAGTGGTAACATGATCATTATTTTTCTTGGAGGATTACTGATTCGAGGCTGTATTTTTTTTTAAAAAAAAGTTTGCACCGTACATGCAACGTATTTTTCTTCCTTTGGCTATAGTTTCACTTTCAATCAACGTTGTCTTCAGATCAGTGATTATATTGGGCGCAATGATGCAATTTTGCTAGTAGTAATTCCTGCTGCCCAGGCGCCAGAGGTGTCTTCATCCAGAGGAATTAGAATTGCAAAGGAGTATGACTCAGAGGGTAAGCTACTGCCTCTTGTCTTTTTTCCCCTGCGGGTCTTGCGACCTACCGTGAATAAATTATGCTTGGGTTGTTCACTCTTCAATTCCTTTTCTTGGCTTTTGGGGGTAAATGTCACTTCTTTCTCGTAAGCAACTACGTATGAAGAATGTCTGATCAAGCTGTGCCTGTAACAAAACTTTTTTCAACACTACCATGTTTCTCCAACTGATTCAATTAAAAATTAAAAATGAGCTTAAACCCAAAGCCACTTGACAACCAAAGTGAGCTTTATAGCATATGCCACATGTGAATCATGTCCCATAAACCTAATTTTATGTGCTGCCGACGTTTGAGTCATGAATTTTATCCTTTCTGTAGGAACCAGAACAATTGGTGTCATTAGCAAAATTGACCAGGCGGCGGGAGAATCCAAGGCTCTGGCAGCTGTGCAGGCTCTCCTAATGGGCCAAGGACCAAGAAGTACAGCAGACATACCATGGGTTGCTTTAATTGGTCAGTCTGTTTCCATTGCTACCGCGCAGTCTGGAAATTCTGGATCCGAGAACTCTCTAGAAACTGCCTGGCGGGCAGAGAGTGAAAGTCTTAAATCAATATTAACTGGGGCTCCTCAGAATAAGCTTGGTAGAATAGCCTTGGTGGAAACGCTAGCTAGCCAAATACGAAATCGTATGAGAGTTCGAATACCAAATCTCCTCTCAGGGTATTCATTCACCATTCCCCCCGCAAATTAGTTATTTCTTGGAAAAAAGTTTATTTTTATTTTGAATGCACTATTTATTGCATCCTTTACTAATCGAGTAATTATTTATTTTTGTTTCTAGTTAATGTTGAAAGTATCTTGGGCATGGGCCTTTTTTTTATTTGATTATAAATAAGGGTTTACTAACACATTATCTTTTTTGTTTACCAAATAAATTGCTGGGAACAGATCTAATATTTATTAATCTTCGGTTTGTTCTTCTTCCATTGACTGATCTATTATTTTGCTTGCTATAGTCTTCAAGGGAAGTCACAGATTATTCAGGATGAACTGGTAAAACTTGGTGAATCTATGGTGAGCAGTCCAGAAGGAACAAGAGCATTAGCACTGGAGCTTTGTCGTGAATTTGAAGAGAAATTTCTTCGGCATATCACTGGTGGTGAGGTAATACTTGATTTGGTTCTTGAATTATATTCATTATTATGCTTCTAGGATCTTTATAGCAGAATAAACTGTCCAACATTTGTGAAATTCAACCTTCTGAACATATGAACTATTGATCATACTATACTAAACTTGTTATTTCTTGTTTTCTGCTGATCTTGGTGTTTGCTTTATTTGGATTTTGCTTGGAAATATTCAGGGCAATGGGTATAAAATTGTTGCCAGCTTTGAAGGCAACTTTCCTAACAGAATTAAGCAACTTCCATTGGACAGACATTTTGACATGAATAATGTCAAAAGGGTATGTTTTTCTATTTGCATTTTGCTTACCCAACTGAAAATATAAAGGGAACCTTGTGTACTCATATTTCGCTCCTTGGCAACACCTTTCCTTGGTTTGGACTCACCCTTGCATATTTTGTTTCACCTTTTTTGTTGGATCAGATTGTTCTGGAAGCAGACGGATATCAACCATATCTTATTTCTCCTGAAAAGGGTTTGAGATCATTAATAAAAATTGTCCTTGAGTTGGCAAAAGAACCATCACGTCTTTGTGTTGACGAGGTAGGTTTCAATTTCACATTTCCGGTTCTCATGCTTCTCTTCTGTTTGGTGTGGAGTTTATTGTACTTACTGTATTCTTGATCTACCATTCTACCTGAGAACCTGAACTCTTTCTTCTCTCTCTGTGCGTGTTTCAATTTATTTATCCCTTGGAGGTAAATGTGCAATGCTGATTGATTTGATCCTTTTTTTTTTTTAATTTTGTATATATTCCTAGTTTTAGTTATTTTCAGCCGACTGTTGGTTCTGATGGAAAAAGGATCCATGGATAATCTGACTACAATGGTTGTATTTTAGGATCGTGACAACTTTCAATTATCATTTGCCGACCCTGAACATCTAACTACCACTTTTGATGATAATTTATTAATCTTCCCAGTTGTTTTTACGCCGATTCCATTGCTGTTCTGCCTATCTATACTTTTACTTGCAGGCACATCTTAATTAATTCCCAATTAAAATGTTGGTGTTTACTAACAACGTTATGCGCAGGGACTAACATAAGGAACATGGAAATTATTTAATAAGAAGTAATACCCTATGGTAGAAGAAATAAATTAATGATATGTAACTGCAATTAGAAATTACTATTATAGTGCTTGTGTCATGATGCGATTTTAAAAAAATCTAATCTTAATAATATAAAAAAATAATATTATAAAATATTATTGAAAGTTTGAATAAAAATCATAAAAATCATTACAATAAAAGTATCGTAGAAATAATTTTCTATATATTTTTTAAAATCTCATTTAAAGTAGCACATATAGATAAAAAATATTTTCAATCTCTCTTATTGGTTAGTAAAAATCATTCCTTTAATGATATTGTTTTTTTTTAAATAATATCATTAAAGGAAAAAAATAATATCATTAAAGACCTATTTAAAAGAAGGTAGGGATAACACGTAGACTAACACTCTTCTGTTTTAATAATAGATATAGATAGATATAGATATAAAGGTTTACATATAGATTAATAATAGACATTAGATTAAATTCAATGTTTTGAATTAAGCCCAATATTTAGTAAATGTGTTAAAAATAAAAGAAAAAAATGTGATTGATTTAGAGAGAGAGTGGAAAGATGAAAAAAACAATAAAAGAAAAAAAACATGATTGGTGGACAGGATATGATAAAGGAGAGGCTGACATGTAGGTTGAAAGTGTTCTGCTTTAAGAATATAGATAGATAGATATCTAGTAAATTGTGTTAAAAATAATAGAAAAAATGTCATTGATTTAAAGAGAGAAAGGAAAGAATAAAAAAATAATAAAACAAAAAAACATGATTGGTGGAAAGGAGATGATAAAGGAGACGCTCACACCTAGGGAGAAAGTGTTCTACTTTAAGAATTTAGATAGATAGATAGATAGATTAGAAAAAGGCTTGTATAAAGTTATAAAGAAAATGTCTATGTAATACTTACTATTGTCACTTTTTTTTACTACCTACAATTTTCAATATAAAGTCTAATGACCCATAATTATCAGTGGTAAGAATATTTTTTCAAACAAGATCAACATTAAGTGCTTGATGAAAGCTACTGATGAAGTGATGATATTGTAATGTTAGTGCTCTTTTTTTTATATATATATTCTTTTATTTATTTTATTTTTATCATACCCTTTTATATTGGTTTAAAGGTTTGAGCTGGTTGAAATATTTGGATTATCAATCACTTCAACCTTTCATTCAAACCCTAATACCCAAGTTCAACTCTACCTAGGATCTAGGACATGCTTTTAAACTGGCATTCTCTTCTTTAGTTTCCAGAAATATCAATCGCTTTTTAACTTCATATTTCTATCAGGTATCTCATGAACTCACTCCTGAGGCTCTTTTAAGAAATTGCTAGGTTGATTGAAAAATGGTTTGGTTCAGTGCCTTGGTGTTATGATATTTTACTCGTGGACCTATTGAGCTGTTGCTTACTTGCTTAGGCTTTGTTTAGAGAAGAGTCTGTGGTGCTGCTAGCTGAAGATGAAATGAGAGATTACCTTCTTTTTTCTAGAAAGCCAAAATAGGTTCTTAAAGGAAGTTTAATTGAAAATCCACCCTTGGTTGATCAACATTTATACTCTTAATTCTCTGTTCTATAAAAGATTTCAAATGAATCAAATGACAAGAAAAGTGCTTAGGGATGCTGGTTTCACGATTGTGTGCAGTTTCTTCTTTTTAACCTTCATATGTTATTTGTTTATCCTTCTGGAAAAATAAAACAGGTTCATCATGTGCTTGTTGATATTGTTTCTCAATCTGCCAATGCAACTCCAGGTCTTGGCAGATATCCGACGTATAAGAGAGAGGTATGATGAAAATGTGATTGATATGTTAGTAATCATACAGTTGATGAAACTGATGATTTTTATGAAAACAAACAGGTTGTCGCAATTGCTACTTCAGCATTAGAAGTATTTAAAAATGAAGCAAAGAAAATGGTGGTTGCATTAGTTGATATGGAGCGTGTATTTGTCCCCCCTCAACACTTCATTCGTTTGGTGCAGAGACGGTATGCTTATTTTTCTGTGTTTTTTTTAAAGATCTATTTAGTAGGCATTTGATGCATAGTATAATATGTGATATCTAAGTTTGTTTTCTTTCCGTGCCTACTACCGCATTTTGCTTGGTTAATTGCCTGGTTCTGAACTTCTAATTCTTCACTTATTACTCTGACAATAATCTGCTCTCTAGACATCCATGCAATACAAAGATAGCTTAAGTTTAGCAATAATCTGTTAATTTGCGGTCTACTCCCTGTAATATTTCTTAACAAATTCCAGGATGGAGAGGCAGCGCCGTGAAGATGATATAAAGACTCGATCTTCTAAAAAAGCAACCGAAGCAGAGCAATCAATCTTAAACAGGGTATTTACCAATTTTTATAACTGAACCTTCAAGTCATCTTTTGAAACCCACCATTTTTTAAATTCTAGTTCTGATACTTGCTATTTAGATGGTTTATCAAAAAGGGCTGAAATAAGACTATGGCCAAAATTGAATCAAGCTGTCTATATCTCTGTTTTTCCTTAGGCATCAAGTCCACAAACTGGAAATCAACAAGGTGGAAGTAGTTTAAAATCTATGAAAGACAAATCCGGTCAACAAGATAAAGATGCTCAAGAGGGATCTGGCTTGAAGGTTGCTGGACCAGAGGGGGAGATAACAGCAGGTTAAACCTAAATTCAGTCTTTCAAAATCAAATAAAAATATCTGGAAAATACCAAATTGGGTATTACTAGATGAAATATCTTCAGCGCAGCTGAAGAAATTTTAATGGGATTGTGTTAAAAGATCAAAAAGGTTTCATGCACACGGGGAAGGACCCTGGTGTTGAGAACTTGATGTATTATTTTGCATTTGTAATGGCTTTGCTCATGATAGAGAGAACCTCTGAACCTGTGTTGAATGTTAACATCTGAGTGTTCTCAGTTCTTGTGTTAGATTAAACAATTTCTTTCTCAGATGATAGACATCCTTCGTCTACGTCACATTTGCATCAGTTTGTTACATTAATAGATTTCGGGTTTTACTTGCTGTGATGCCGAGTTGTTCGGCAGTTGGGTTTTGCTTATTGTGAACTAGTATCTTGGTCTCCCTTATGGGATGATTGAACCCTGCCTGTATCTTTCATCTCTTAGTGTTGTTTGAATGATGGCATCTTTTCCTAATTTCTAGCTAATCCCTCCAGGCTTTTTGTTGAAGAAAAGTGCTAAAACTAATAGTTGGAGTAAGAGATGGTTTGTTCTGAATGAGAAAACTGGAAAGGTTGGTTATTTTTATCTTTGAGAAATGTTATCATGACTCATTTTTTTGTACAGACAATTGATGACTTCATTATATCTTTCCTTTCAGCTTGGATACACAAAAAAGCAAGAAGAAAGACATTTTCGAGGTGTTATCACATTGGAGGTAGGAAAGTTGCTTGCTAATCAGACTTTGTACTTTCATCTTTAGTCTGGACAGTGCAATTATTATGATCATTGATTCTTTAGCTCAAAATCCACTGCCCGGGCACCCTTTGTATCCATTCTGTTTATTTTTCTTTCCTTCATGTGGATTTTAATAGCTATGAATTATTACATTTCCATGAGTTCCCTTGATTGCCTTTCCTAGATTATACTTTAACATCTATTAATGTTTAAGAACTTTGGCACTACTATTTTGTTGCTGAACTCTTAATTTATGTTCAGCTTTTATCTAATATGAGGTTGAAATACTGCAATCCTGTTTTACTTCAAATCTTAGCTCTCTAGTTTGATCCAATTTCAAAAGCTTGCTTTCATTTAGTAATACTAAATGAAAGCAAGCTTTTCAAATTGGATTACACTTTGGTCCTTTTTTAAGCTTTTATTGGACCTCATGTTAAACTTAAAATGATGTTAATACATGGTTAGTTGGCACACGTTAGAAAAACCGTTAGTTAAATTGCCTCATTATTGTTATTTGGAATTTTTAGCTTATTGAACCTATAGGACTCTTACCACATACATGATCATAGGAATGCAACATTGAAGAAATTTCTGAAGATGAGGAGACCTCCACAAAAAGTTCAAAAGATAAAAAGGCAAATGGGGTCGAGTCCAGTAAAGTACCCAGTGTTGTGTTCAAGTTGACCAGCAAAGTTCCGTATAAGACCGTTCTTAAAGGTACTGCAATAATTCTCATCAAGTTATTGTTGTGGTTCTCCATCTCCAGTAACCAGCTGCAATTTCTGCGTTTGGTTGATTAACTGATTTATATAATGACACAGCACATAGTGCTGTTATTTTGAAGGCTGAAAGTGTAGCAGATAAGACCGAGTGGCTGAACAAGTTGAGCACTATTGCTCACCCTATTAAAGGGGCGCAAAACGGAGAACATGGGCAGGGCATGCGTCAGAGTCTCTCTGATGGTTCCCTTGTGAGTTTCTGATAGCAAATGTTTTCTTGATTCTCTCTGTGACAGGAAGTCTTTCAAATGTTGTTGATTTAACAAACTCATATTTCCTAGTTTCAGTCGCTTATTGTGAATGTTGTAAGCCTTTATCCACTAAATACGGGAAAGTTTTGCAGAGATTATAATTTTGATATAGCAATTGGAATTAAGCTCTGTTGCTTGAAATGATGGAGCAAAATGAAGCATATGATGATATGAAAAATGACTGATAATAATATCAACTATTAGATATGAACCAAAAATAATATGAACAAAAAAAAGTCTCAAAATAGTACAACTTATCAACCTATAAACTAAAAATAATAGTTGGTATTATTTGAAGTCCTTTTTCCTTGATGATATTACTTTTGGTGATAGAAATTAAGCTCTGTTTCTTATTACTTTTGGTTCAAATCTGATAGTTGGTATTATTTGAAGTCATTTTTCCTTGATGATATTGATAACATTACTTTCTTCTATTTTCTGTTGAGATCTTCCTGAATCTGGATAGGTAGTATGATGTTCATTAGGGTGTCTGCTTCAAAGCATTTAAGATAAGTAGCAGTCTTTCAAACAGTTACGTATCTTGTGAATTATTTTCTGATTTTCCGTCGAGCATTGCAGGTTCTCTGGTTATCTGATTGTAGTTCTTTTTCAGTGCTCTTGTTTGGATGGAATGACATTTTGCAATACCTTGGCAGGACACATTGTCTAGACGACCTGCAGACCCTGAGGAAGAGCTTCGATGGATGGCCCAAGAAGTCCGTGGCTATGTGGAAGCTGTTCTTAACAGTCTTGCAGCCAATGTGCCAAAAGTCAGTTATTCGTAATGTCTTATTTCTTTCTCCGTTCAGGTGTTTATTTTGCAATATTGACTTCAACCATATTGTGTAACGACTGTAACAGGCTGTAGTTCTTTGCCAAGTCGAGAAGGCAAAAGAAGACATGCTTAATCAATTATACAGTTCTATCAGGTTAGGGTCTCATGGTTACTTGTAATTTCATTTGGTTGTGAGATATGGATGTTGATTGTGTAATCTGGTATAATTTCCAATTTTCTTAGATCTATCTTTTAATAATTATGTTAATTATTTGATCTTGTTCAAGAGAACTCGTCTCCGTGTGATTTATGTGGCTTATTGTTTTGGGTCTATCGGAAAACTCTCTCGACGTGTTCGGAGAAAGATTGCGTACATCCTGACCCCCAGACCCTGATTTATCGCGGGATATACTGGGCGGTTGTTGTTGTTCAAGAGAACTTTGATGCCTTACCCTGACATAATAGACCCTGTAACTATTTTTGTTTAATGTATACCGAAATTTTCTGAGTATTGCTCAGTAAAATATTTGTAGGTGATATTGGTTAAAGGTATACTAGCGGATGACAAGTACTCTAGCTTTTGATAGAGCTGGGAAACATTAACTCCTTTTGGAGACTCCTATGTAACGTTGGGAATGTCTGTGCTTCTATGGATATCTTGATAAATGAGGGGTGATTAACTTTTAACTAGTATATAATAGAAATGTAATATCGTCTTCCCATGTATTGATCTCAGACTATCGTCTCATCTTATGTTACCTTGAACCATCGGCACTGTGACAAATTTCCAGAAGTGGGTACGAGATCATTTATGATCTTGGACTATTCTTAAACTATGTATATATTTTATTATTATTGTTCCATTTGCTTGATGATCAGTTTACAAAAGCTGGACTATATATATATGTATAAGGTAGTTTTATAAAATGTACTTTCAGCTAAAGAGATTTCCTTTCTTGAACTATTCTGTTCAATCTTTTTCATGTTCTGACATCTTGCATTTTTAGTGCACAAAGCTCAACAAAGATTGAAGAGCTTCTACAAGAGGATGGCAATGTGAAGCGGAAAAGAGAGCGTTACCAAAAACAGTCATCTGTTCTCTCAAAGCTTGTGAGACAGCTGAGCATTCACGATAATCAGGCAGCTGCTGCGGCTTCCAGCTGGTCTGATGGTGGCTCTGGGCCAGGTAAAAATGCTTAGGGCTTTAGTATCTACTTTCAATGTACTAGTTGGTCGGTTTGCTTCTAATTTGTATGTACATGAGGTTTGAAATGACCCTCTGTAATGAACAAGAAGAGTTGATAGCTCATTAGAGACATGGCAAGTTAAAACTTGGAGATAAATTATACCAATATAACATAATAACCTCAAATCTGAAACTCGGATTTTCTTGGCACCAGGTGGTTAGTTGGAACTTACATGAATGTTTATTTTCTGTCTATGTGCTTTTATCCTTTTACTTAGCAGAAAGCAGCCCAAGAACTGGGGGTTCATCAGGTGATGATTGGAGGACAGCATTTGACGCCGCTGCAAATGGCCCAACTGATTCGTCAAGATTTGGGTCCAGCCATAGTCGGCGGTACAGTGACCCTGATCAAAATGGAGATGTAAGATCCTCTAGCTCAAACAGTCGTCGCACGCCAAACAGGTTGCCTCCTGCACCACCCTCGTCAGGCTCATCCAACAGATACTAGATGAAGTTGATGAGAACTTCACTTAATTCTTCTATTCTCATTTGCTGGATGTTGTCTCCTGCTCAGGTATGAGAGCCTTTATTCACATCGGCTAGTTTTATACACACTAGTTTGTAGAACTGGAGTAGGAGTCCTTGTAGATAGATATTGCCAGCATTTCTGGTCTTCAGCCTCTCCGTAATATACACATTGCTGCTCAGTTTTCAGTTATGCCTGCTATATACGCTGACAAAATTTTCGCAGTGCTGTTGCTAACAGTGGGGTGCTATATATTATTTCAACTCACATTTGATTGCGGACAATGTATGTGCCTTTTTCCATCTATTGGACGGATTGGTGTGTTCTTGGTAGTTTCTGTATACATACCTGTCTTGGTCATACTCGTTCTCAATTTTTTTTATGCGGACATTTTTGCTTAAATTCACTTGTGATGATTTTTCTGATACTTTTGTACGTTGGTTAATCATTTTGCGAGGATCTTGATGTAAGAACTTTATGGGATTCGTTCTTTTTTGCTTACTTTGTAACCATGATGTGGGGAATTGTCTGGGAGTCTATTTCCATGATTAATTGTTATGTATTTTTTCTTCACTGGAAAATTGTTTGTGTTGCTCTAGGGGTGTTATTTGAGCTGAACGAGCGGAGCTTGGCACGTTCAAGCTTGGTTCGTTTGTTAAATGAGCCGAGCCGAGCCTATTTTTTAAACGAGTTTTTTTTTTATTTTGTTCAAGTTTGGTTTGTTTAGGAAAAGAACGAGTTGTAGGCGAGCTACTTGGTTATAACATGTTAACTTAAAGAAAACGGAAATTTCGCGAGGTACCCCTGAGGTATTGCAACTTTTTTGCATATTTCGCGTGATACCCCTGAGGTTTTCAATCTTTTCGCCCCGTACCCTTGCTTGTTAAATCTAACGGATCCGGGTGAACGCCGTTAATTTTGAAATTAAAAAAAAAAGGAAAAAAATGGACGTCCATCTTCCGAAACCCTTTCCCTCGCCCTCACCCTCTTCCGCCGTTTCTCTCTTACTCCCCCCGCCGCCTCCGTTGACCCTCTCTCCGACAACTCCGGCGAAGATTCGCCGAGCCTCGAGCAAGACCGTCTTCTTCGTGCTCTTCTGGGTGTCCGTCTCCCTCGCCTTCTCCAAGGACGCCAAAGCCGCTGCCACCGCCTCTGACGACTCCATTAGAGCTTCAGGCTTCAACGTCAATTAATCGGCTACACCCTCTGCTCCTCCCTCCTCGCCATCATCAACAAGTCGACCGATGGTTTGATTTCTGGTGGCTGAGTCGGCTCCGCTCGTTGTGAGTTGAATCAGTGGATTTGGGGGCCGAGTCGACTGAGGGTTTGATTTCCGGTGGCTGAGTCGGCGGAGGCGGGTTTGATTTCCGGTGGCTGAAGCGGCGGAAGCGGGACTCGATGTGTTGGGGGAGGATGGAATCGGAGACGCCGGAGAGGTTAAGGGCGGAGATTTGCTTAAGAGGACAAGATCGGCGGCCTCCGCTAGGATCTCCTCCACCGCCGAGTCGCCGACGTCCTCCTCTGCCGCCGACACCGGCCTCGCCGACACCACATTCCTCTACCAACCCTCCCCTTCCTGGCTCACCTTCCTCTCCCTCCTCGTCATCCTCGTCGGGGCCAGATTTGGTCGCTCTCTCCTCGCTTCTCTCTAGCTCTGTGCGTTCTTTCTTTTTCTTCTTTTTTCTTTTTTTTTTAAAAAAAAAAAAAATTGAAACCTAACGGAGATCTGTTAGATTTAACAAGCAAGGGCACGGGGCGAAAAGATTGAAAACCTCAGGGGTACCACGTGAAATATGCAAAAAAGTTGTATACCTCGCGAAAATTGCAATACCTCAGTGGCACATCGCGAAATTTCCGTAAAGAAAATTTGAGAAATTCCATAGAATTCGAGCTTTATTCGAACAAACAGAGCTTTTAACCGAGCTTAAAATTTTGTTTAAGCTTGGCTTGTTTAAATAAGTGAGCGAGGTGGAGTTAAGCTTTTTTGAGCCGATTTTGAGCCAAACTCCAGCTTTTTGAGCCGATTTCAAGCCAAACTTGAGTTGTTCAGTTGATACAACAACCCATGAGCAAGACCTTTATATCTTTGCGTTGTACATCCTACCATTCACTCCATACGAATATACGTAGTAACTCATATGAATATTCAGACATACGAATAATTATTTTACGCTAAATGAATAATTATGGCGGTACTTATGAATAATTAGTTTGTTTACCGTTCACACCATATATCAAAAGTACGTTGTAGGGGGGCATTTTACAACCAACATAAGAAGCCACGAAAGACAGCTTTTCATCCCCCTCACCATGACAACAACAGAGTATTATGATCTTGTCTATGTACACTGACTTATCATTATGTACAATTCAGTTGTACAGTACAGTATACAATAACATCATATGATACTCGAAATCTTGATTCTTATATATACCTACAACTCTGCTAGTGGTCTACTTTGATGGCCTCTTTTTTAGGCTCCCAGCAAAGATCAATGGTCCACAATGGTAGGAAAAAGATCTACCTTTATTAAGCAAATTAAGCTTCAAAATCCCAGTTTGTATGTAGGTTGTCCCTGAAGGGGCCCTGCATCATTGAGTAGCTTCATAGCGAGCCTGACCTGCAAAAGCCATTGCAAAATCAACCAATTAACATATACGTGTCATGTTCTCGCTTTCACATTCAAGGAGCTTGATGAAGCCAGTATGTTTCATCTGATAGTAGTGCTTGTTCAGGTAATAAAAGAGAAACCAATATGTTTTGAAGAAACACCTTGGCCTCATCATCAAGTTTTCGTAGAAGGGAAGTAGCGATACTGTTATACATCCGTAGTTGTGACTTGCAGTTGTGAGTCATGGCTTCTATAGCAGGTCCATTTTCAGGAGACTAGAATGAGTCGAGTATTGTGTTCCTAAAATTATTCTATTGGGTTACAGGCTACAGCTGTAAAAAAAACACGCGCCAAAATCATTCACAATTACATAAAATTGGCTAATTTTAAAGTTATGCCTTTTTTTTGTTCTGGTTAGACTGCATGAGCAACGGAATCAAAATACACCAATCAGCGGCCTTGAGCAAATAATTTCCAACATTAATATGCTGTTATGCCATTAATCCATTAAGTGTGAAATATATAAGATTGTGTTTGGGTGTTGTGTTTATTGGGTGCATGGGATGGGAAAATAGCTTTTGGGAAACGCAGTGAGGGGTCAAGATGTATACGCCACTCCAAGCAAATTGAGACATAGTTTCCCAAAGACTCAGAGACGACAAGAGTAAGACAAAAAACCAAATTACGCTATGTGACAAAAATAACCGAATTTAGGGATTTTTAGTTAAAATGCTCCATAAATTGATAAGGGGGCTATATTCATCTCAAATGCATTGTACAGAAACAGCCAAAAAGCAACATTCAAGCACCATGTCACTATTACTAGTGCTTCACTTACCAAACACGTCCCAACCTCAGCAAAATGGATCAAACAAATGGAGTATGAATGAACAATCTTGAATACCAGAAAGGCCGGAAGAACTCAGTAAGCAACACCATCATGATTCATGTTTACATTAATAAATAGGTCAATAAGATTACGAGGTTAAAACACCTCAGCACACAAGAATCCATTCCAACTCAATGTTTTTGGTTACCAATACTAGCAATCTTGGAACGACAAATACATATAGGAAGAATGCCCGGAAGCTAGAAAAAAATGGCCCCGATGAAGCAAGCCAAGACCCAAGTGCCTAAGGATACTTGGATCACCGGGGAAGCGTTCTTCCCACCAGGGGTAGGCACCGGCGCTGGAGAGGCAACTTCACTTGCTCCGACGCTTCCTCCAGGGGAATTGGCGATGGAATCCGGGGCTCCAACAGGTGATACAGCTGCAGGTTCACACCAACACTGTTACAATTGCTCTACTTTATACTCATATATGGTTCTTCGGTTACTCGATCAAACAAAGCCCCTCAAGCTTTTGAAACCAGTTGGATTAATGAAGCAACATAAGCCCATCCACCACGCAACTTTTAGCAACATGAACACATTTGAAGATCGATTTTATTATCAATGATTAATGTTTCTTCTAAAGATAGATGTGCTTAATTAGCAAGAAATGTTGTTGAATTCAACATCAAATTTATTTGTTGGTAACTTGTTGGTGGGTGACCAAGGAATAAGGATAGTGTGTACAACCATTTTGAAATGGTTTAACCAAAAATGACTTACAGATAGTACTTAAAAGGCCCAGTTCGAACCAGGGAGGGATAGTGGAGGCCACATATAACCGGAAAACATTCTCATCAACAAAAGCTAAATCTCATGTAGTAGTCAATGCCCACCTACCAAAAGAACCCCACTAGCCGAAAACATAATCAAGCAAAATTAATCATTGATAATAAAATCATTTCACTAACAAAAAGAATTTATTCCAGTCCGCTTACAATTTTTAAAAAGGAACACTATTGATCATAAAAAAGGAATATATTCATATTAATTACCACAAAAATTCAAACATTTAACGTGTTTTTATTTTTGTTTTATAATGATTTATTCCAATACATACGGATTTATTCCAATACATACGGTATGTAATAGAATTTTAATTTTTGAGATAGATTAAATGAATAAAATCTTATTTATCAACCATAAACACAAAGATCAAGTTTTAACTCTTATGATTATGAACCATCATCTTCAATTCATACAATGAACACTCACCAGGCGCTGTAGTCGGCGAAAGCGTAACTGCAACAAACAAAAACCAGCAGACAAAAACAACAAATCCAGAATCAAAAACCCTAACATTTCAAAATCACAATGATCGCTGTTTAGAGAGAGAGAGAGAGATGGATGTACCTCCGCAGTTCTTGGCAGAGGGAGTGGTGACATCGCAGGCGGCAGGGAGAGCAAGCGCCTTGGTGAGATTGAGGGAGACGCCAAAGCTAGCGCTGTTCTTGAAGGCGTCGCAGAGGCACTGAGCGTCGGTGCGGAGCACCGTCTTCAGCCCCGAGCAGCACTGCCCCTCCGGCTTCGCCACCGTGCTCCCGTTCGTAACGAAAGTCAAGCAATCCGCCATCCCTAGAACCAGCGTCGAGCAGTCCACCGCCGGAGGCGTCTCCGCTCCCTTCGCCTCAATCGCCATAAGTAGCACGAAGATCGCAACCGCCGTCATAGACATTTCTCTCCTCATTTTCTCCCACGCAGGATGAACAACCGCCGAGCAATTGAGGAAGGGAGACTGATATTTGAGTTGGTGCGGAGGTTTAGCTGTGGCTTGGATTGATTAAATTGGAGAGTGTGGAGGTGGAGGCGATGATTGCGGGTGGGTAAAGGAGGAGAGAGAACGCACGGGGGGAATTCGAATCGGTGGCGTGCTTGATGAGAGCGGCCATGGGAGACAGCTCGAAAAGTTGGAGGAGAGAGGAAAGGGGAGTGGACACGTGGCGTAATCTGAGGAGCATTTCTGCTATGAAGCTGTTAACTTATAATCTGTGTTGTGTGAAGTTGTGAATGCGAACCATGAATGCTGAAATTTGGTTACACTCAGGGCGGAGGGAGGGGGGCATGAGGTGGCTCGAGCCCCCTAGGTCGGGGGAAAACGCAAAAAAAAAAAAAAAATCAATAAGTTTGCTTAGCTTAGTTGGTATGGGTTGAGGAATAGAATGACTTGAGTTCAAATCTTATAACTTCATTTTAGGGATTTTTTTCTCCTTTTAGCATTTTAAACTCAAAATAGCTATTTAAATCATACATTTAGTGTGGTTTATACTATATTTCTTATAACAAAAATTGTATCTTATATATATCTTCAAAAAAAAATCCCGAAAATTTAGTTGAGCCCCCCTCGGATTTTTTCTGGCTCCACCCCTGGTTAGACTCTGTCTTTTTCTTACAAATCCTATTAAAGTTCTTATCCCGACACAATCCTGTTGTGAAAGCATATCAGGCAGGATGCTACTCCCTCCGTTCCAAAATAAAAGTCGTTTGACTTTTCTGCACGTATTTTGAGGAGGTCAAAATTATATAAAATATTATTTTTTTAATGAATTTGTTTTTATAAGTTTATACTAAGGAATACCGACTATGAAATTATTGAAAAAAATTGATTAAAAAATAATACTCCCTCCGTTTAAAAATATAGGTCTTTTTAGGTTTTAAATTTTGTTTAGAAATATAAGTCCTTTTAGGTTTTCGAGGCATTGGGATAAGAGAAAAGTAACTTTTTGAGTTGTTTTGTGAAATGTTATTGGTTGATAGTGGTAGTGGATAATTAATGAGGGGTATAAAAGTAATATTTTTAGACTTTTCTTAATATGTGTGCAAAAGTCTAAAAGGACTTATAATTTTGAACGGAGGGAGTATTTTAGTGTTTTTTCCTCCTCAAATAGCGTGCAGAAAAAGACAAACGACACTTATTTTGGAACGGATGGAGTATATTTTTTCTATTTGGAAATTCATCTATTGTTGTAGGATTTTTCAATAACCGATAGGCATTCATTGTTTTTTTTGTTTTTTTTTTGTGGCGATTGTAGCTCTTTGAGGATTTGAAGGAAATTGACAGCAAAATAGACAGATCTAATATATAATAATCTTTGGTTGATTCTTCTTCCGATGACTGATCTTATATTTCGCTTGCTATAGGCTTCAAGGGAAGTCACAGTCACAGATTATTCAGGATGAACTGGTAAAACTTGGTGAATCTATGGTAAGCAGTCCAGAAGGAACAAGAGTGTTAGCACTGGAGCTTTGTCGTAAATTTGAAGAGAAATTTCTTCGGCATATCACTTGAGTTGCGAGTATAGTAGACAAGCTGCGGGAGCGTAGATTGCATTGGTTTGGGCACGTGCTTCGGAGGCCGTCTGAAGCTCCGGTTCGTAGGTATGAGAGTTTGGATTTTGGAGATATCCACAGGGGGAGAGGTAGACCGGAGAAGAGCTGGAAGGAGGTCATTCGTCACGATCTCAATCTTCTGAACCTGTCGGAAGATATGACTTCGGATAAGGATCATTGGAGGAGGTGCATTCGGGTAGTGGATGTATATGTATAGAGTTTTGGGTCTTGATATTTTGCTCTTTTGTCCTTGCTATATTCCTGTCTTCTTCCTGCTTCGTTGTTGATTCTTTGAGTTCTGCTTGTAGTTCTTGTATCCTATTGTTCTGAGTCTATCGGAAACACTCTCTCGACTTGTTTGGGGAAAGAGTGTGTACATCCTGACTCCCCAGACCCTGCTTTTGCGGGATATACTAGGTTGTTGTTGTTGTATTATGTTTTAGGATCTTTATGGCACAAAAAACTGTCCAACATTTGTAAAATTTAACCTTATGAACATATGAACTATTGATCATACATTGATACTAAACTTGTTATGTCTTGTTTGCTGCTGATCTTGGTGTTTGCTTTATTTTGATTTTGCTTGGAATATTCAGGGCAATGGGTATAAGATTGTTGCCAGCTTTGAAGGCAACTTTCCTAACAGAATTAAGCAACTTCCATTGGACAGACATTTTGACATGAATAATGTCAAAAGGGTATGTCTTTCTATTTGCATTTTGCTTACCCAACTGAAAATATAAAGGGAAACTTGTGTACTCATATATCATATATCCCTCCCTGGCAACACCTTCCCTTGGTTTAGTCTCACCCTTGCATATCTTTTTTGTTGGATCAGATTGTTCTGGAAGCAGACTGATATCAACCATATCTTATTTCTCCTGAAAAGGGTTTGAGATCATTCATAAAAATTGTCCTTGAGTTGGCAAAAGGACCATCACGTCTTTGTGTTGACGAGGTAGGTTTCAGTTTCACATTTCCAGTTCTCATGGCTCTCTTCTTTTTCGCAGTGATGTTGCTAACAGTGGGGGTGCTATATATTATTTCAACTCACATTTGATTGCGGACAATGTATGTGCCTTTTGGCATCTATTTGACGGATTGGTGTGTTCTTGGTAGTTTCTGTATACATACCTGTCTTGGTCATACTCGTCGTCATTTTTTTTTATGCTGACATTTTTGCTTAAATTGACTTGTGATGATTTTTCTGATACTTTTGTACGTTGGTTAATCATTTTGTGAGGATCTTGAACCCAAACCCCTCTATATGTTTAAGGTTGTAAGAACTTTATGGGGTTCGAGAGCATTCCGCCAGTTCTTGTCTGGGAGTCTATTTCCATTACTACTTGTCCTACAATCAACATACGAAGATAGAGCTTTTCGTCCCCCTCACCATGACAGCAACAGAGTATTATGATTATGATGTTGTATATGTACACTGACTTATCATTATGTACAATCCAATTTGAACAATATACAGTATGACATCATATGATACTCGAAATCTTGATTCTTATACCTACAACTCTGCTGGTGGTCTACTTTTGATGGCCTCTTCTTTAGGCTTCCAGCAAAGAATCCAAAGACCAATGGTCCTGGTAGTAAAAAGATCTACCTTTATTAAGCAAATTAAGCTTCAAAATCCCAGTCTGTATGTATGTCGTCCTTGAAGGGGCCTGCATCATTGAGTAGCTTCATAGCGAGCCTCACCTACAAAAGCCATTGAAAAATCAACCAATTAACATATACGTGCCATGTTCTCGCTTTCACATTCAAATAGTGCCTAGGTAATAAAGGAGAAACCAATATGTTTGGAAGAAACAACTTGGCCTCGTCAAATTTTCGTACAAGGGAAGTAGGATACTGTTATACAACCATAGTTGTGACTTGTAGCTGTGAGTCCATGGCTATTTCTGTAGCAGGTCCGTTTTAATGGCATTAATCCATTAAGCGTGAAATATCTAAATTACCCGTTACTAATACATACTTCTCAACCTGCTTAAAGCAAAGTGTGAGGGGTCAAGATTTATACACCACACCCCAAGCAAATTGAGACGGAGTTCCCGAAAGACTTAGAGACGACAAGAGTAAGACAGAAAACCAAATTATGGTATGTGACAAAAATAACTGAATCAAGGGATTTTTAGTTAAAATGTTTCACAAATTGATATGGGGGCTATATTCGTCTCAAAGGCATTGTATAGAAACAGCAAAGAGCCGCACTCAAGCAGGATAAAGGATGATCTCCTCATAAAGAGTCATCTTGTGCAAAACAGCCTAAATAATGGGTGGTTTTGCAAACTTACCCATAATGGAATTGTCAAATCATTTTCAGCAATTTTAGGGTTCGTTTGGCTTAAATTTTGGAAATGTAAAGGGAAAAGAAATGAATGTAATCTATTTATAATTTAAGATACATTTTGAAAAATTTAATAATTACCCTCTTCTCCCAACTTTTTATACAGAATTGGTTTTGTTTCCTCCCCTTTCAATCATTCATTTGAACAAAGGGGTAACCATATCCCGTATACTCATCTAATCATTACCTCAAGTATCTTATTTTTCATACAAAAAATAGTATTCTTCTATCATTTAGATATATTTTCCTATACAAAATTTGTTTCCATTCCGTAACCTTACATACTTATACCAAACGAGCCCTTTAAGTGTGATTTACATTAGTTTAAGAGGTAAAAATTATGAATAGTTTCTCAACTTCCCGTGTTGATTAAATGGCAAACAAGAATTCGAACAAAATGATGCGAAAGTGTTTTATAATTCCTACTGTATTATTTTAGCCGGAATCATGCTATTTGACATTTTTGTACAAGAATTGTTGTTTTATTGAATGATGAGCAGGTTTATCAACATAGAACAGCCTTCAGTTGACCACATTGAACTTGGGCTTTTAATTGGTTGGGTGCAAAAATGCCTTCCTTCTAGATTTAGTAAAAACAATGGAGGTTTTGACTTCATTTTAGTGAAAGTTAAAAGGGACCGTTCAAGGGAGAATACTTTCCTCATCTTTCATAACCAACTAATTTGTTTAAAAGGGGCTTATGTAACGCAGTCAACTAATATCCCTAATAGTTGGAGCTCATGCTTCCAATAACACCAGCACATGCACACATAACAGCAGGCTTCTTGGGAAAGCGAACATACCTGGGCCGATTCTCGGGTTAGAAAGTCTTGTATGGCTCCCCGAAAATCTTCATCAACAATGTAGTGGCCACTGTAAGTCGCCACGGGGAGGTAACCTCTGTGGATTTTGTGCTCACCTTGAGCACCTGCCTCAACTTTGTCCAGGTTGAGCTCAATAGCTGCTTCTATTGCCTGTAATATAATATTAAATTAGTAATTAGTAATGCTACAATCTTGGTAGTAGCTTAACGCAAGCTAGAGTTTCTGTGGACGAAATTAGGTATGTCCAACTCCAAACGCCCCATCAATCATTTTGGCTATTTCAACGTAGTTAGATTGCATAAACTGAACAATCACATTTAGTGCCACATCAATCCCACTGATATATCCTTTTTATCTTTATAATCAAGATAATTTACATCATTACAACGCCTCAAGCATTAAGGATAATTTGGTTGTACAATCATTGAAAATCTATGTGCCCTACTGCCATCACAAAAATAGGAAAAACAAATAGAGAATTCTATGAAGGGTGATACATTATTTATTAGATGGCAGAAGATCTTACAGCCGTAGTTTCATCCTCTCAAAACAATGTCACTGTTCTCATTGGTTAATGTGTCTTTACTTTGTATGAATGCTATATTTTCAAGACAAAGAAGAGAAAATACCTAACTCTGTTATGGTATGATTTTTTTTTCTCCTCCAAACAAAAAGTGATAGGGCTTACCTGATAATAACATGCCTCAAAATGCAAACTTGGGTAGTAAGAATCTGGGAGGCACCCCCATAATCGTCCATATAATGTATCTCCACCAATGAGGTTAAGAGCTCCTGCAATGGGTTCATCGCATTCTTCAGCGATGACAAGAAGCACTTGATCCCCCAACTTGGATGCCATTTTGTGAAAAAATTCTCTGGTCAAGTAAGCAGTGCCCCACCTACAGATTAATGAACGGTATTCTTCAGACTAATGCTCTTCATGACACCAACCAAGAGAGTGTGGGAAAGAGAGAGAGCTTATTGTCTGTGGTGTTCCGATAGAACTTGTAAAAGGTATCCCAGTGCTTTGACTGCAAAAATGAATTCAAACAAATTCAACAGCATTCTGGAACAGTGAGGGAGTTCTGATACAGAGATCTAAATTTGTCACGGTAAACAGGACCATCCTGCCAAAGAAAAAACTCAAGAAGATAGTAAACGAGCTCCCTTTTCAGCCATGTGTCACAAAAGCCTTATGTTGGTTGGAAACATGTTTTTGGATCATTGAGCTCCAGGCTTTGGTCTTTCAGTGAAACTAAACAAGAGGCTGCATCTTCATTAAATTTTTAGTCTGAGGCACATTTAGCTATCCATTTTTTATTATTATTATAGACAATTACTTCAACTTCCCCCCCCCACATATGCACAAGCAAACAAACAAACAAACGAAAAAACACCCTACACATACACATGACACAGATGTTCATGTTAGTCTTTGTATACCCAGAATTGGTCTAGCATATACACATTGACAAAAACCAGAACTAAATAAAAAAATCATGAACTTTTTAAGCACAGTCAAACTATGTTCTTTTAAAAAATGTCTCAGTTACCTTTATTTCATGTCCTCTAAGGCGCTTCATGGTTAAATTCTGTACAGAAATCTGCACAAAGCAAGATAGGGCCATATCAAACACATTATGATGCTTGAAAAAGGAAATCAGAATGGCTCAAGATTCATGTTTTTTCCTTTTATAACCAATCGTAGGCTGAATCCTACTTTTACTTCTTCCTCAACCCTTCCAATTCGCCTACTAGGAACTTTAATATTATCATTTGTAAAATGCTGAGCATATGGTGACACATTCATATTGTTGGTTTAAATAACAATTTCTAGAAGAACTATCTTCATAAATCTTTTTCACAATGATAGATATGGGTCTGTTTGGCATCCTATCATTAATCCATTTAATCGTTGTAATAGACACCTGATGCTTTGTAAGGCCTTATTTGAAATAATTGGTGATTGGCTCTAAAATGCCTTATTTCACAGTAACTGTGTTTTATAAAAAGCCATCGATCTCCGAGCGAGCTCATATTGACATGAGGCTGCCTCTTTTCAATGCTGGGAGTGAAGCGAACATTGTAAGAGCTATCTATTCAATCGGGGAGATGGCAAGCAGAACGCATCAATCATTAATCCAGCCAATACCTAAAAAAAACTCATTTTTCTACCAGCTCATTTTAAGAAATCAACATATCGTGCCAAATGGACCCATAATGGAATATATATGAACAAGAAACAGAGTAAAGATGTCATAATATACAGAAACCTGACCTTTTTGCGCTCTTGACGGATATTCTTCCTCTTATTTTGTTTCAAATCCATCAAGAACTCATCAAAACTGCAACAAAGAAAATAACTTATATATAAAAGATACTCCTACTTTCACAAAGGAAGTGCATATAAAGATGAACAATAAAAAAAAAAGGGTGAAATAGTTCCACAGTAAATTACGTATCAGTAAGATTAGCTCAGCAAACAGTAGATAGATGAACGAAAAGACCATATAGTTTATCTCTCTCTCTCTCTCACACACACACACACGGAAATAGTTCCATAGTAAATTACGTATCAGTAAGATTAGCTCAGCAAACAGTAGATAGATGAACGAAAAAGACCATATAGTTTATCTCAAACCGGACATGTGATCCATTGAGAATAGTTTAGACATTGATATATGTGATCCATTGAGAGTATTTTAGACATTGATATGGATGCATTAATTAATACTCCTACCGTATCTTATTTTAAGATACATGGAGAGTTATATAGAATATATAATCTGCAGGGTGAGTACACTTTTTGCTTTTAAAGATCACTTAGATATTAATCATCTTATCTATGATTTAGTTGGGGGTGAGGGCCCGTACCTCAAACATACATCTACATATGCATCCATTAGATAAGTTGTTAATTGTTATGAGAGAGAAGGCAAGAGTTTATTGGCAGGTACTATTCACACTTACATTTCATATATGCCATTATTCTTTTCTAAAAGGCAAACAAACCTCATTATAATGAAAGGAAATGGATAATGTAGAAACATAATGTGGGAGATTAGTCAGGTAAAGAGTTGGAGAATAGAAAATCTCGCATCTAATAATTCTAGCAGAAAGGTGCAAATACATAAAGAGGAAGATAATTATAAGGACTGGAGCCTAGGAAACTAAGAAGCTTCAAGGTACAAAAGGCTATATATACTAACAGTGGAAAAGCACACTTTTCATGGATTACTTGCAGTCCACGGCTTTATATATCTATTAGAAGCTAGAAAACCTTACTTCTTGTAATTTCGATTCTTCCAATGATACTGCATGCCTATTCTCTGGAGAAATCCCTTCTCCTTCAAAGTATTGGCCTCAATTCTAGATGGAAATGTGACATGCACTGATGAGACCCGAAACTGTTGGAACAATACAACATCATATATCAGAGTATCAGACATTGCATATGATAAAGCAGGAAACAATACAGATATGCAAACATGAGAAGAAACAGAAAGGAGAGGTTTTGATAGCAGTCATCAAATGTATCAGAAAAGAAAACTTCTGTTGAAAAATACCATTCTGTACATGAAACTTAAAACTAAACTCTATAGTTCAGCAACTTATAATTTCACCCCCTTAAACTATGAGTCTAAGACACTGAAAATCATTGACAAGGATGAATGGGAATAAGATCCTCTATGATGCACCTTGGAGACACTATAAAAAACTGGAACTCACATTCTTCAGGAGCAGTAACCCTCAGATAGTTCTGTATCAAGATATCACTTTTATTTGTAACAAACAAAGTGAAACAACAAAGCAATAAAGGGTTATAAAGGCCCCAAAAGGCTTTCTAATTTCACTTGCATTCATATCAATTGACACCTCTTCAACATTGACATATTGTGGGAAGTATATAAGTTTGTGATTAACATAACCCAACAGCTCAAGGAAAAAAAAAAAGGATAACAAATTAACAAATATCTTATATTTTGTATCTTAAATTGAGTAAATGACTTTAGTGCTCATTTGGTTGGCTATCAAAATCACTGGAAATACAAAATCCCATGAGGTAGTATTCAATATTGTGATTTGAAAAAAAAAAAAATCAAGTTACTCTGAAATGGAGGAATTATAGTTACCATGTGGGGGTGGTGGGTAAGATGAACTTCCACCTATATTTCTTCTTTTTCCCTTTTAAATCACAAAATACTTGTTTTCCCATGAGTCAAATATATATTTTTCATGGATAACGGTTGTAAACGGATAATAGTAGATTTGAATAATTTCCCATCAAAGTTCACATTCAACCAAAAAAAATGCAGTAATTTAATTCCTGCAAAATTAATTTTAACCAAACGTGGTTTTCTTTACTTCATGTTCAACCATACAAGCACTTGGATGGTTGAAGAATAAAATTAAAAGAGGAAAATTAGTTACTTGAGTTTCCCCTAAATGCAAATGTACGACCAAATGTAACTCAAAAGACAATCCTATACCAATGGAGAATAAGCCAAGCTAGCTACCTGCAATCAATTACAGGCAATTAATCAACTAAATGTGTACCTATAGAACATTGTCTTAATTAAGCATACACATAAGAAGAATATTGCACACATTTTTATCAGCCAACAAATATGGAAAATAGCAAATAAAGAGGGAAGATGATCAAATACCTTTACCGTCAGTTCCTTGAGTGCAGATATCAAGATGTCTAAAATCTCATCTCTGTAGGAAGTATTACGAACTAAAATTCTTGGACCCGTTACTGGTGAGAAAGGGACACAGGACTGCAGCTTTGGATAGTATCTTGAACCATAAGAATAGTAGGCATCAGCCCAAGAATGATCAAAGACATATTCCCCAAGAGAATGGCTGCAACAACAACAACCCAGCGTTTCCCGCAATCAAACGGGGTCTGGGGGTCAGAATGGCTGCTTCCAATTTTAATTGAAAACCAACATTCAGTATTTATAATGTACCCAGAGAACGAGGAAATCCAAACACTGTCTAAAATATACCTTTTAAGATATAGGGGAATAACTCCAAGAACATTGCTGAACTCATCCTTAGCAATTATGTGTGTCGGAGACCATCCTGTTTCCTGAGCGATAAGAGGTTCAAATTGAAGTAATTATTTAGTTTTAGCATATAGAAAGACATCAAAATAATGCAAACCTTCACAGAACAATTTGACTCCTCCAAACTTGAGAGAAAACCATGCATAATAAATGGGTTCAGCTTAGCAGGAGAACAAGAATCCATGGCACATTCATCCCAGTCTCTTGATGAAACCTCTGAGATTGAAGAAATCACAGAAACTGATATCTTCGTTGGACCAAGTGAGTTTCCCAAGGTTTGCTAGAAGGAAAAAAATCAATAAATATAGGTAACATTATAGAAATCTTACAGGTAAAAGGGGTTGCTTCGAAAAAACTTCATAAGGAATAATAAGGAATTACCTCTGAGCCCGAACCTTTCAGAAGAAAATCCCCGAGCGAAAGATTAGTATCAGTGACCTTCACTGTCTTCTTAGGACCCCAAAACATTGCCCTGATTGTAAACTTAGTATACAAGTTTTTGGTAATCTGTCGAGATGATGTGTAATCCTACAAATCACAAATTAAACCGAAAAGTACTTTAATAAAAGATCAAGTTTTTCCTTCATGGAAATTGAACCAAACTGCAACCTCTGCAATGCAGATTTTGAAACACATCAACACCTCTTTTTTAAGTGCAAGTTATGTAGAGAGACTGGGGTAGAGATCAAACTGTGACTGGACATGACCAGAGGAATGTGGACTCCTGCTATCGTGGCTAAATGACTTACAAGAGAAGCAAGATATGTCTCTTTTTTTATCATTTAATTTACAGTTTAATATTTTTACATTTGGCTCAAAAATAAAAGTCAAAATAAGAAGAGAGCTGATAGTGCAAAAAAGCAAGTTTGGGAGTATAATAGCAAAGATTTTTTATTTTTTATTTTTGTCAAGGATATATAGGTATGTTGACTGTAATCTCACAACAGCTTGTCTAAGTGTATCTCATCTCAATCATGCCACGAGATCCAGAAACCGTCCTGTATTGTGCTTGATACCAGAGTGTTTTATTAGTTATTTCCTCATCTATAAAAAGGGGAAAATTAAAGCCATGGACCTGAAAAAACATGATATTTCCCTTGTAATATTCCACTTGAAGAACTAATCGAATGATTCTTCTTCATGGCATGAGAGCAAAACTTCCTTTATAATTCTGATTAAAAACCCCAAACTCATATTTTACAAAGCTAAATTACAAGCAAAAATGACCAGCGTCACCTTTAGTAAATTGAGATCAATCAATGAAGAGGCACATCTAAGGTCCTAGAATGAATTTCAAAGTCAAAAAACAAAATTGTTGGATAGCTTGCTCCCCTTTAATAGTCCAGCCCTAGCTATCCACACATTATCTATCTTTAAAGAACTTCCTCAAATACTCCAAGAATTAATCATAACAAGTGGCATAACCACTTTCCAACCACAAACCTTGATGAAGAGAAACAAATTACTGAATTTTAACCATCTCTATGCATGAAATATTGGTCATTTCAACAACTTCCAGAAACCAGATACTCAAAGATCCCCAAAGGATTTTTCAATCAATGCCACCAGATAGTCGACTAACAAAGTAGGACAAGAGAGGAAGTTACAGGGATAAACTTGGAAATCAAATCAAATCTCATTTTATTAACGGAAATCAAATCTCATTTTATTTCCTGCAGATCCAATAGTTACAACAATGAATGTCTTGGAAAGGGATGTACAGTATTTTGCTAGCAACTGATTTGACATATACCATCTTAAAGAAAAATCCACACTTTCAATTGACAATTTGACATATACCATCTTGCTCAATGTTTCAACACTTTACAGATTTAGGAACAAAAAAACTTACACAACCACAGTCATATAATATAAACTGTTTTTTACTTCTGAGAACGGTCTAACACTTGATTGAACAAACACGTCAATAAAGCAAAAGCACAGGACAATAAATCATCAATTCTTGAATTCATTAGATAAAATCAAGAATAAGAACACAGAGAATGATCCAAAATTCATACCTGCAAAGAGAGCTGGTACGGACAAACAAAATTCGAGCGAAGCATCTCAAAAATCGACTAGAAATCGGAAAATTAGAGCAATCGAGGCGAAAGAGAAGAGCCAGCTGGTACCCTTCTAGAGGATAGAACCCGTGAACTCGACCTAGTAAGATCCGATGGGACGGGAATAGCCATGAAACGAGTGTGCTCAAAGAAGCGGAGGAGAAGACATTTATCAGATAGTTCTTTTTATTTTATTTTTTATTTTTATTTTGTTGGTGGGAAATAGGAAGACACGAATTTGATATCCCCAAATGTCACGCACCAGGTAGCTCACTGGTGGGGAGTAAGTAGATGGGACTAGGCGTGGCCACGGGTCGGACCCGCCGGGTCAAGGGTCAGAGTTGGCCGACCCGAACCCTAACCCATGAATCTCACGGGTTGACGGGTTCGGGTCGACCCGTTGACCCGGCGGGTTACATTATTAAAAAAAAAAAAAAAAAATTTTAAAAAAAATGACTATTAAAATAAATAAATAAATAAATAAAATATAAAGATTTTATCTTCACAACACATTTTATCACTTTAATATGAAGTGTTAAAAATGTAGGAAGATTATATCTCCCATATTAATTCTTTCATCCACAATAATTTCATTGTGTGATGTAAGAGAAAAAAATATGAGAATATATTTCTCAAACTTTATTTCCAACTTAATTTCCAATGTAGGAAATGTAGGAAACAAGTGAAGTGGAAGAAATGTGGTAGGTGGGATACATATATATAGCCACATGTCTTCTCATTCTAACTCCATATTTTCGATGTGGGACAAAGCCTTTGTCCCACATTGGAAATGTGGGGAATGAAGAAAGCCTTCCAAGTCTATAAAAGGAGAAGGGATGGGGTTTATGTGTCTCACATTACATTTTGCATATTAGTTTATGTATTATTGTGAGTTATTTTAAGAATAATTTACATAATATTATAAATTTATTTTATTAAAAATAAATTTTTCAAATTTTTTTTTAAAAAAAGCGGGTTGACCCGGCGGGTCGACCCGCCGGGTCACGGATTCCCCGACCCTAACCCTAACCCGCTACCCGTCCCCACCCGCCAACCCGTCAACCCGGACCCGGCGGGTCATTGACCCGTACGACCCGGCGGGTCACGGGTTGACCCGTAACCCGTGGCCACGCCTAGATGGGACAATGATTCTCTTACCCTCTGGTAAGCTTACCCGGGGGTAAAAATGTAATCTCCTTTTTGGTCAAAAAGTAAGTCAGCCCAAAAAAAAAAGAAATGAAAATAGAGGTAGTAGGGCAATAATAACCTGCATCAATTAAAGTAACATTGATCCTAATGATAATTAAAGCATTGTAAACTTCTCTCTCCTAACACTCCAACGGTAATTTCAAATTTTCATCTCCATCTCTTCAAACGGTCGGAATTGGAATTGGAAGTGTTAGATTGTTCAATTGAAGTAGTCTTCTTAACGAATCCGGCGAAGATCGATCACCTTCGGTACTAGGATTTAGGGTTCCGTCATCATCTGCTCGAGATCGAAGAAACTGCAATCGATCGTTTTCCGATCGCTGAACTCGCCGGACACCGAAGGTGAGCGGTACATATATTATCCGATTGGATCTATATTCGTGAATAAGGGATTGTCGTTAATTTGCATTTTGAAACTGATTAGAGTGTAATTGTAGTCCGAACGCTAATTTAATTAGGATTTCGGATTTCTCCTGCAGATTTACCGATCATCCTCTTCTCTAAGCTACAATGAGCCAGAACAGGGATTTTGATCTTAACATGGGATTCGAAGATGGGTCCGGTTCCGATGATTCGATCAATGGGTCAGGCCGGCTGGACTTGAACTTGGTCCAAATTTCGGATGATGACAACGCAAGCATTTCGTCGAACGGTGAAAACCACATCCTGGAAGACGGTGATGAAGGAGGAGCTGGTGGTGAAGGAGACGATGATGAAGGAGACGATGTTGAGCCTCGCGAGATTTCCGATAACCTGAGAATGAATCCTCCCCATATCGGGCTGATGTTGGAGCGGGAAGTAGATTTTATTCAGTTTATCCACGGATATGCGAGAGAAAATGGATTCATGGTAAGAATTCGGAGTTCGGAAAGGTTACCCCCCGCGGAAGGAGGGGGTGATGGGAGAACGGGCGAAAGGTACAAGTCAATTAGGATGGTATGTACAAAGGCGGGGAACTTTGTGTCCAAGTCAAAAAACCCGAGCAAGGGATCCACTTCAACCATGACAGGTTGTACCTTCAGGGTGAATGCTGTCCGTGATGGACCTGGTCTATGGAGGGTAACCGTCGTTGTCCTTGAGCATAACCACGAGTGTGATGCGAAGAATACAAAATACCTTACAAATTATACATACATCACCGAAGGCAACAAGAAACGGATCTTGGAAATGGATAGGGTCGGCGTACCAATAGCTAAGAACTTCACATCCTTTGTGATTGCCAACGGGAGCCATGATAAAGTGAGCTTCACTAAACGGGACCTGCGGAACGTGGTTGCCAAAAACAGAATGCAACAAATGGAGAAAGGGGACTTTCGTGCAATGAGGGATCATTTCGATGCAATGGCTTCAACCAACTCGAACTTCTTCTACAGTTATGATGTGGACGAAGACAACAGATTGAAGAATGTGTTTTGGGCTGACGGAAGGAGTAGGGCAGCGTACTTGGAATTTGGCGATGTCATCTCATTCGATACGACATACGTCTCAAACAGATACAAGATGCCATTTGCACCATTCATTGGGGTCAATCACCATGGTCAGAGCGTGTTGTTTGGGTGTGCCCTACTCGCCGGAGAGGAAACCGAGCACTTCGTGTGGTTGTTTAACACTTGGCTCAGCTGTATGTCCGGGAAGGCACCAAAAGCAATCTTAACAGACCAAGCCCAAGCCATTGGTAAGCTACTGTAAATATGTTGTATCTACATATGTAGTTAAAATAGTCTTATTTATCGATAATGTCCATTCATTTGTTTTCAGGCAATGCAGTTGCGCAAGTGTTTCCCGATGCTTCGCATCGTTGGTGCATATGGCACGTGATGCAGAATGCTAAAAAGCACTTGGGGAGCAACCCCAAATGGAATGCAATAGTAAGTGCACTCCAAGATGCTCTACACGACTCCTTGTGTATAGAGGAGTTCGAAGAGGCATGGGATGCGATGCTGGAGAAGTTTGGTTTGCGTAACAACAAGTGGTTATGCAAGATGTACGACAAGAGAAGGCGTTGGGTTCCTGTATACTTCAAGGACAGCTTCTGGGCCGGGATGTCAAGCACCCAGAGGAGTGAAGGTATGAACCATTTCTTCAGATCGTTCCTCAATGTAAATACCACGTTGAAGTTGTTCGTGAGCAGTACGGTCTAGCATTATCGAAAAGGGTAAGGGAGGAGGATATGAATACAATTAATATTTATAATAATACTAATAATCAAAATAATACTAATAATAATAAAAAAAATTATAAACTAAGAATAAGAATATGAATACAATTAATATTTATATTAATAATCAAAATAAGAATAAGATAAATATACAGTATAGTAATTATTATGGAGTATGACCAAATAGGCGAATATAACTGTAAATACAATTTCTATACAGTATTTTTTTTCAAGGAGAAAAGTAGAATTCTAGGATTATGGGACACGCGGTGCGCTGTGATTGGCTGAGACCAAGGTGGGTCCGGCGCAACGGGTATAGCATCAGCCATTCGCATGGCTTGTATTCAATCGTGGCCCTTTATTTCCTGAAATCCTACGGTTCAAGATTTCAATCTGTTCTCTCAGCTATGGACCAATGGAGATGGGGATTTCCTTCTAAAAAAATTTACATTACATACACACACAAATAACCTACTGTAGTTGTAAATACTTCAATTATATTGTTTCATAAAATAAAATTTCTAATAATCTAAACTAATTTTGTTTATAAATAGTTTTGTTTAATAATACTGGATTTATTTTTTAAACATATAAAAGTTGCTCTGTTGACTAATTAAAACGACATTACACCAAATAATAATAATAATAAAATATTTATAAAAAAAGAATAAGAATATGAATAAAAATAATATTTATATTAATAATCAAAATAAGAATAATAAAAATATACAGAGCACTAATTATTATGACCAAATAGGCGAATATAACTGTAAATACAATTTCTGTTTCTTTTTTCAAAAAGAAAAGTAGAATTCAAGGCTTATGGGACACGCGGTGCGCTGTGATTGGCTGGGACCAATGTGGGTCCGGTGCAGCGGGTGAAGCATAAGCCATTCGCATGGCTTGTATTCAATCGTGGCCCTTTATTTCATGAAATCCAACGGTGCAAGTTTTCAATCCGTTCTCTCAGCCATGAACCAATGGAGATGGGGATTTCCATCATATTAATATTATTTTGTACTTTACATGTGAAATAACCCAACTAGATGCTTCGGACAATATATAAAAAATCATTCTAAACTACGGATATTATAAATCAATATAATCATTTAATTATTATTATTATTGTTATTACTATTCTTTGAGTTTCTCCATTAATTATTATTAATGTTGTCCTTTGTTTCTTATTTTTCACTTAAGAGTCTTTTTTAGTTATTTATGTTACTAACTATTGGTTTTAAATCAAAAGATTCATTTCAATCTAATATAACTATCGGGCTTAACTCAAATTGTTTTTTTAATAACTATGTATGTGAACTCTTAATCGAGAAGAGTTTAATTACGATGATGTGTAAGTGAATCTTAGAGTAATTTTACGAGTCTTGACCGATAACTTCACTCGTGTTCCAATTTTCTTTGATTTTGTTTCATTATCCTTTGTTTCTTATTTTTCACTTAAGTCTCTATTTAATTTATTTATGTTACTAACTATTGGTTTTAAATGAAAATATTCATTTCAATCTAATATAACTATCGGGCTTAACTCATATTGTTTTTTTAGTAACTATGTATGTGAACTCTTAATCGAGAAGAGTTTAATTACGATGATGTGTAAGTGAATCTTAGAGTAATTTTACGAGTCTTGACCGATAACTTCACTCGTGTTCCAATTTTCTTTGATTTTGTTTCATTATCCTTTGTTTCTTATTTTTCACTTAAGTCTCTATTTAATTTCTTTATGTTACTAATTACTATTGGTTTTAAATCAAAATATTCATTTCAATCTAATATAACTAGTGGGCTTAACTCAAATTGTTTTTTTTAATAACTATCTATGTGAACTCTTAATCGAGAACAGTTTAATTACGATGATGTGTAAGTGAATCTTAGAGTAATTTTACGAGTCTTGACCGATAACTTCACTCGTGTTCCAATTTTCTTTGATTTTGTTTCATTATCCTTTGTTTCTTATTTTTCACTTAAGTATCTATTTAATTTCTTTATGTTACTAACTATTGGTTTTAAATCAAAATATTCATTTTAAACTTCCGCAATGGGCCTCAAATCATAGCCAGCCTGAATCCATTCACAAGTTAATTGTACCAATATATACTCTATATTGTACGTTTTCGACAATGCCATAGAATCATCAATCATAGATAATAAAATGTGCTAGATTTAATAGTAGATTACATAACAATGCCATAGATAAACACAAAAATCATCAAAGTTAACCAATTGTATCAAACATAAAATACGGAAGTGTCATAATGTTTTCAAAAGTGTCAACCCCGGCCCCTAGCCTGACGACGACCTCCACCGCCATTCTGAAGTCCTCCTCTAAGTCCTCTACCACCATCCCGACCTCCACCACGCCCTTGAGATGGACCGCCTGTGTCCTCCGGCCAACGTACAGTTCTTCGACCGTTGAAAGGCCCTTCCCTGGTAAATTGTCACGTGGCAACCGCATCGAGCATTTCTGGAGTTGGTGCGTACAGATCAGCATAATTTGGGTAGAAGTGGCGGGCGTTTTCGTCCATTGCCTGAACATATAACACCGTAACCTCTTGTTGATCCCTTACTGACTCCATCTCACCATCCATCTGGTGCGACCAGAATCGAAGATCATCTACTTGGCAGGCGATGTGGTGGACCGTATCAAACATCGACTGTTGGTTGCCCGACACGTCCCGAAGACTCATCTCCACGTCTGTGTGGTGGCTGTGATGCAAGTCCTGACTCGGACGCATCTCCTCAAGTTCTTCCCCCAAACGATCCTGCCTATCGGATATTTGGTTTATCCTATCCAAGATGTATCTTTGAGTGTCCGCCATCTCCAGAAGTTTCGTGTCCATATCGGACTGTCGGTTTGCAATTCCTTGTATCCCTTGTAACACCTGCTCCCAAGGAACAGAAGAGCTGGATTCACCTTGGTGCGAATGCACACCTTCTGGCCCTGGATGTGATGAGGTGAAGGGCTTGTATTCGATCAGACAAACGTCATCCGTGTGCAGATCCTCAACGGGTGAACTAGTTGGACAAAGCCTTGTATCACACTCCATACCATCTTCCGTTGGCACTACCATCTGATCATTTATTTCTCGGGCAGGGGGGGCGTCCAAGTCCATCGGTGTACTCCGTTCATCCCGATCCGATCTACTCTTATCTTCGTAGTTGGTCATACAGAAGTCCGCAGCTCTCTTCCCATACGGCAGGGGACATGGCAAATATATCGCGTTATGGTAAGATTTCGTCGGTTTCCAATGCAACTCCGGCTCTAGTGGGTTGCTCAACAGACTGGCTGTGTTCAGACTCCTCTCATCGTACACATGAGACCCATGTATCTGCTCCAACCATTCTGGCGGTTCTGGTTCCCACTTCCTAGCGATCAGTGTGATCATACCCCCCAACGCTAACTTGCCCTTCGTGCTCCCGCTTGTTGCATCTCGAATGCAAGATGCAAAAAACAAAGAAGTCCAGTCAGGCACGTTGCTGTATTCTTCGAAAAAGCACCGGAACCATATAAAATCCGAAGCCATGAACTTGCTGGTCTCTCCCTGACCCATAAAAGCCATCCTAATCACTTTGTGTGCCAAGACCAAGCACGGATGCCCAAGCCAAGAGTTAGTCTCGTCTTTGTGACCGTCAAACTGTCTGCCTGTAATTTCAACCCAGAGATCTTTCAAATTGTGGCCCGATTTCTTCCAGCCAGGGGTAGGTTTGTAAAGGCTCGGATTTTCAAATCCTAATTTTTCGGAAAAAGAGAACTAAAAATGAAATTTAATCAGTTTGAAAAACTCGTAGAGTGGATTCCGACCTGAATTTAAAATTTTGACGATCGATTTCATCCTTTTACCTCGAAAATTCAAAATAATTATCGGATGACAATATCTTTCTCGATTTTTAAAATCTAATTGATCGAGAGAGCGAGAGTCGGGGAAATTAACACTTGAGAAATAATTACGAGATTCGAAATTCGCGTATTCGGGATTTGTTTTCGGGTATTAATTATCCAATTCAACACTCATCCTCACCTACTCCCTCACCTCACCATACCCTTTCAAATCTACCCCCTCTCCCCGTCATTGTTCATTCACATCACCCTTATTACCATCACTTTCATCTACTCCCTCTCCCTCCACTGTCACATTCACCATCACCTAAAACCTCCACCGTCACCTCCATTGTCGCCTCCAGCCCACCTCTTTCTCCTTCGTTCTCCTTCCACCCAAGGACCATCGGCAGCCCTCGACACCTTCTCGGAGTCACCAGCAACATCCGGAGCCACCCAACGCCAACCAGGAGCCGCCCAAGAGCCACTAGCGGCGCCGACAAGCCACTGAGGCACCATGTCCCCCGTTTGATCGCGAACCAATCTTCCGGTAAGCCGTTCTCACTCGTTTTCGATCGGAATCATCCTCGAGCTTCACCATCACCCTCATCCATGTCCGATGCAGGTCCGATAAGCCATCGCGAGCCACCGACGACGCCCAGACCTCCGATCAAGATCTCCGAAGTCGCGAAATCACCTCGGTGAGCGTTCGAACATCCTTCCTTTTCCTTGGTTCGTCTCAATTCATTTCCGTGTCATTGGGTGGTCGGAGAGTGCGTGAGATCTGAGTGCGGGAAGCTTGGGCGAACTCGAGAGCTCTGGCGAGCTCGAGAGCGGGCGGGCGTGAGTGAGCGAGCATCGAGCAGCGGGCGCGAGTCGAGGCTGAGTGAGGATGAGAGCGCGAGCGTCGAGCAGTGAGCGAGGAGCGAGGAGCGAGCGCAAGAGGACGGAGACGTCGGAGGCCGGGAGGAGGAGCTGGTTCGCCGGCGGGGATGGAGTCTCGAGCAGGACAAAAAGGGCGGGGCAAGATTTTGAAATTGAGAGGAAGAGGAAGACTCGCGTGGCCCACCTCCTTGGTTGTTTTAATTTATTTGTTTGCCCGGTTTAGGATTAATAATTTTGGGTTCGGTTCGGTTGGATTTAAATGGGTTTGGTTTGGTTCCGTTCGGTTCGGGTTATCCGTTTATTTATTTAACTAATTAACGGAATTAAAAGTATTATATATATACAATATTATTTGAGGTTTTAAAAGGTAAAATATTGTTTTGGGAGAATTATAAGGTTGGTTTATTAAATAAAAATGGTTTGAACTTTAGAGAATTTGGAAAAGAATTTCAAGGTCGGAAGATGATTTAATAAATAATTGAAAAAGGGAATTTAGCGAGTATTTTCAAGGGGTCAGAACCTTTAACTGGTTAATTCGGATTTGAAGCTAACTTGGGAATAAGACGATGATTAATAGCGGGATATTGTGGGGAATTTCATAAGAAATTAAATGGTTGATATTTATGATGATGATATAATATGCAAATTTGGCTAAGTATGATATATATATGTATAGGGAGTATATTTTTTTTTAACACTGATGAGTTGACAAGTTATGATGAATAGTATGAGATAAGAGATGGTTGATCGGGATAGATTGAAAGTGTGATTGATTCAAGCTTACTTATCTATCTGCTAATTTGAGCGAGTAATATATGTGTTTAGAAAGGCTATAGAAGTATACTTAGTATATTCTCGTTATGTGATTAGGTGATATTCTGTGATCGTGACTACTGTGTGCTGGATTCTTCTTTTGGTGATCTTCTAGCCAGGTAAGTACCTCCGGGGCTTACTCAGTAACCAGTACCTCCTGCCTGATGTGTCATATAGTATGTAGGTGTTGCATATGCATAAGAGCATGTCATATAGTATCATGCTTAGGAATTGCATTTACGAATGAGCATCCTTATTCTGTATGCGTTTGAATACAGAACGGCCGTTATCTGTGAGTCCTAGAGTCCTTGCTAGGGTCATAGGGCCGCCCAGCTTCATCGGGTATTGTCCTCCTCGAGTCATTTATATATATCACGAGATACGAGATGGGCATGAGATATGATATGATGATGAGATTTGATATGATTATAGCATCGAACTGGCCAGTCTCCACCTTGTCTGGAAGAGGGGTGGTGGTAAAAGAGGGATATACCGCTTGGTATTCTTTGTTAAGGCCTTCCTCAATATCCTGCACATATGAATTAGGAGCATGATAGTGTGGTTTTATTTCAGTACTGCATGAAGGCATCCTTTATTCTAGGTATAGGCGTATTATATGTCCTCAGCGCGGTCAGAGGACCCGCAGGCGGACTCTTGGCCTGACTTGGTGGTATAGTTTCAGGTACCCGATCTACTACTTGATTTTGTGCTGATATGACGGGGTCCATTCATATGGCGGAGAGTGAGTGTATGAACCCTGACTTCACCAAACTCATGCCTTTTGGATTTCTTCCTATTATACTCCGTTTTGACCCGGCTCTGCCGTGGCACTGGCTGTATCGTTTTCAGAACTTCCGCCCTTTGCATGATAAAGGTTTTCGCGCGTTGTAGACTTAGGACAGGTACAGGGGTTTACCCCGGGGTCTCCAACGGACCTTCCGGGGTTGGGTGCGAAATCCCACTTTAAACTGCGCATCTTCGATTTCAAACCTTCCACCTGTACTCGGGGCGCAAGATCCCAACGAGGGGTTTCATCCCTCGAAACGTAACTCGGGAATCATAATCCTGGGCCGTTACAAAGGTGGTATCAGAGCGAGGTTTTGCAATCCGAGTACAACAGGTTGAAGATGGTTTTGAAAATCGCCCAATGTTTTCAAATGGGTTTGAGAAATGCTTTCAAAAGGGCAAAATGAATTTAATTGGAATTAAAACGTAAAACGAATAAAGGGGAAACAATCTCGTGGGTAGAGACCAAAGCGATAGACCTCCCTTATGGATGTAGAACTCGGGGAATGGTAGGCAAAATACTAGCTTTGATTTACAGATGGCCCTAGATAACTCCAAGGAACACCATGGAGGTTGGAGTGTCGAGTTAGGTGACCGTGAGGTTTTGCCCCTCCGGTCAGCCGTCCCTCGAAGGACGGCATAGATCGTCTCTATGCTTAATTTATACATATATGCAATTATGCCCGAGGGCGATCCTCCTTGAAGGGGATCATATTAATTGTCGAGTGCTTCTGTGCTGAGTGTTTAAATTAACCGTTCATGTAGTACTCATGGTCGATACTAGACGCGGTTCTGTTGGGCGTGGGGGTAGGGCACATCGTGGTCGGGGACGCCCCCGTTGGATTGCTGTTGAGAGCGTCGAGGAGCGCGCTGCTGACGATCACGTTGAGGAGCGAGCTTCACCTCCGCCGGCTGACGATCAGATTCCGATTCCCACAGAGACTAGACTTGGACAGCTAGAGGCGACACTTCACGACATTCTGAGCGAGTTACGGGGAGGATCCCGATCTGCAGCACCGACGCCCGAGGTTCCTGTTCAGCCAGCTGAGCCCGTAGCCGATGCACGCCCTGAGAAGCGCGTCGACTGGGTCAAGACATTAGCTCAGTGCTGTCCTCCGGCTTTTACTGGAGAGGTTGGGGGGGATATTGAGAGATGGTTCCGTGAGATGGATGGGTTGTTCGACCATGTTGCTGTCCCCGCTTCCGAGAGACAGAGACTTGCCGCAGGCCGTCTACAGGGAGACGCTTTTGACCGCTGGTCTTTATTTAAGATAGATCAGGCTGAGTGGACCTACGAGGAGTTTAGGGACCTGATGCTGAGAGAGTACCGCCCTCCTGGGATTGAGATAGCCCGACAGGTGTCCTTTATGCGAGGCTACTACGACCGATCAGCTTCTGTCTCTACCATCGTTCGCCAGTTCAAGAAGGAACTGGTCTACTGTGCTCACTTGTGCCCTTCCGATGAGAGCCGGATTCGCATGTTATCGATGAGACTGCCGCCTCCAGTACTTCTGCATGCCTCTAGCTTGGGAGCTGTCAGCTTTGATCGATTCTTGGAGGTCATCCTCCTGTACGACCAGCAGCGGATCTTGTCCGAGACTGCATACACCACTTCTCGCCCTGAGGCGAAGAGAGCGAGACCAGCGGATGGTCGCGGAGACGACATATCCAGGAGAGGAGGTTATGGGGGAGGATTTAGAGGGGGATATCACGGAGTTACACCGAGGGCACCCCAGCCGCCCGGTCCAGCTGTTTATGGAGGAGATGCACGAGTGAGGAGTGTCACTTGCCATGGATGCTTCGAGAGGGGTCATTATGTCGCTTCCTGCCCAGACCGTTCGATTGTCTGCTTCACTTGTGGCACCATGGGGCACAGAGCTGCCCGTTGTCCCCAGGACGGTAGAGCCCCGCCGACTGCACCGCCACCGAGACTTCCTGCGGCTCCACAGCCGCCACTGCTGACTTATCCCCAGGGTCAAGGGTGAGGAGATGCTTCTGGTAGAGGTTGAGGAGGAGGTAGGGGAGCTAGAGGAGGTAGAGGTTACGATCGTGGAGGCAGAGGGCCGTCAGGGCCAGGTCAGGGTAGAGGTTTGTCATCTGCAGGGCCATCTAGGTCCGGGTATGATCGTGGCCAGAGTTCCGGAGGCCGAGGACCAGCATTACCCCCACCGCCCCGCGTGTTCCAGATGAGAGCTGATGACCGTACTGCCCCTACTTCCGCAGGTACTATACATTTCCATGATGCGTGCTTGTCTATATTGTTTGACACTGGTGCTACTCACTGCTTCATAGCAGAGGCGTGCGTTGCTAGGCTGAGCCTGAGCTGCACGAGTGGTTTACCCCTTACTATTGGTCTAGCGGACGGGGCAAAGGTTAGGACGAGTCGGGAGATTTTAGGTTTCCCCATCCATATAGGTGAGCGTGAGTGGCCAACCGACCTTATTGTCATGCCATTGAGGATGGATGATCTCATTCTGGGTATGGATTTCATGGACCACTATGGAGCGATCATCAATCTGAGGACGAGGACGGTGTCTATCTTGGCGGATGACGGGACTGAGCACCAGGTTTGGGGGAGCGACCCCAAGAGGAACGGAGCGCTCATTAGCGCAGTCAGAGCCGCCAGACTTCTAGACCAGGGATGCATGGGGTATTGGTGTTACGCTTTAGAGGTGGATCGCACACATCCCAGCTTGGCAGATGTCCCTGTTGTGAGGGACTTCACAGATGTGTTTCCAGATGAGCTACCGGGACTTCCCCCACCGAGAGAGGTTGACTTTGGGATCGAGCTAGACCCAGGCACCAGACCTATTTCACGAGTCCCTTACCGCATGGCACCGACGGAGATGGCGGAGCTGAAGGCTCAGTTGGAGGAGCTAGCCGAGAAGGGTTACATCAGGCCTAGTGCATCACCTTGGGGAGCACCAGTGTTGTTCGTCAAAAAGAAGGACGGGTCATTGAGACTATGCATCGATTATAGGGAGCTAAACCGTGCGACGGTGAAGAACTGTTATCCCCTTCCCAGGATTGACGACCTGTTGGATCAGTTGCAGGGCGCCGTTGTTTTCTCGAAGATTGATTTGAGGTCGGGTTATCACCAGCTGAGAGTGAAGCCAGAGGATGTCCAGAAGACCGATTTTAGGACTCGCTATGGTCACTACGAGTTCGTGGTCATGCCGTTTGGGCTGACCAATGCACCAGCCGCTTTCATGGAACTCATGAACCGCGTGTTCATTGACTACCTCGACAGTTTCGTCGTTGTCTTCATAGATGACATTTTGGTCTACTCGAGGAGTAGAGAGGAGCACGAGGAGCATTTGAGGATCGTGCTCGAGACGCTGAGGAAGCATCAGTTGTATGGGAAATACAGCAAGTGCGAGTTCTGGCTCAGAGAGGTGGCTTTCTTAGGCCATGTGATTTCAGCTGAGGGAGTCGCCGTGGATCCGGCGAAGATTGATGCTATCGTTGCTTGGGGGGTGCCCAAGAACGTCAAGGACATCCGCTCGTTTCTTGGATTGGCCAGTTACTACAGGAGATTCGTTCAGGGTTTCTCGAGCATTGCTAGGCCGATGACGCAGCTGCTGAAGAATGATGTTCCTTTTGAGTGGAGTGTGGAGTGTCAGGCTAGCTTTGAGCTTCTGAAGGAGAAGCTGACGACCGCCCCAGTACTAGCGTTGCCAGAAGGGACAGAGGACTTCGTCGTCTACACAGACGCTTCGCGTTTCGGCTTGGGATGTGTTTTGCATCAGAGAGATCGGGTCATCGCTTATGCTTCGCGCCAGTTGAAGCCTGCAGAGGTGTCCTATCCCGTTCATGACTTGGAGTTGGCAGCTGTAGTTCATGCCTTGAAGATTTGGAGGCATTACCTGTACGGCACTTCATGCAAGGTGATGACGGATCACAAGAGCTTGAAGTATATTTTCACTCAGAAAGAGCTCAACATGCGACAGAGACGGTGGCTAGAGCTTCTAAAGGACTATGACTTGGACATAGTTTATCACCCAGGAAAGGCCAATGTGGTGGCAGATGCGCTCAGTAGGAAGACTCACCAGGAGGCATCAGTTGCGAGGCTTACAACTCAGAGGGATTTGCAGACAGACTTGATGAGGTGTTGCTTTGAGGTGTGGGTTCAGCGGGAGAATGGACAGCTATCATTCTTGGAGGTTCAGGCTGAGTTGACCGAGGAGATTCGGCGAGGTCAGGCAGACTGTCCAGAGATTGCAGTTCTGAGGGATCGGATGTCCCAGGGTCGATTCAAAGAGCTTGTAGAGAGAGGAGATGGGATGCTGACCTTTTAGGGCAGAGTGGTAGTTCTGTCGACGTCAGATCTGCGGCAGAGGATCATGCAGGAGGCTCACTCCACTCCTTATTCTGTCCATCCAGGGACGAATAAGATGTATCAGGATTTGAGGAGATATTATTGGTGGCAGAGGATGCGAGCAGACATCACAGATTTTGTAGCCAGATGTCAGGTTTGCCAGCAGGTTCGGATTGAGCACCAGAGACCGGGAGGACTTGTCAGGTCGCTTCCAGTTCCCGCGTGGAAGTGGACAGATATCTCGATGGACTTCGTCACTGGGCTGAGGCGAGATGTCAGAGGATTCGACGCCATTTGGGTCGTGGTCGATAGGTTGACCAAGTCGGCTCACTTCATTCCGATTCAGGAGACATGGCCAGCATCGCGGTTAGCTGAGGAGTTCATTTGCCTGATCGTGAGACTTCATGGAGTACCTGAGAGGATCGTATCTGACAGAGATGGACGTTTTACCTCGAGGTTTTGGCACCAAGTTCAGGAGAGCCTAGGTACTAGACTGCATTTCAGTACAGCTTTTCATCCTCAGACAGATGGACAGAGTGAGAGGACGATTCAGACCTTGGAGGATATGCTGCGATCGTGTGTTTTGGAGTGGGGAGACCGTTGGGTTAGACACCTACCATTGGTGGAGTTTTCATACAACAACAGCTACCATGTGTCGATTGAGATGGCTCCATATGAGGCTCTGTATGGGAGGCGATGCAAGTCGCCAGTTTGTTGGGATGAGCCTGCGAACACGGTTTCATCTTTACCGGACCTAGTTAGAGAGACCATTGATAAGGTGGGACGTATCCGTGAGCACATGAGAGTCGCCTAAGATCGCCAGAAGAAGTATGCAGACAGGCGGAGGATAGAGATTGAGTTCGAGGTAGGTTCGCATGTGTGGCTTCGAGTTTCGCCTACCAGAGGAGTCCGACGGTTTGGGATCAAAGGGAAGTTGAGTCCGAGGTATATTGGCCCGTTTGAGATTCTGGATAGAGTTGGAGAGGTGGCCTATCGTTTAGCTTTGCCCCCATCTTTGGCTGGTGTTCATGACGTCTTTCACGTCTCACAGCTTCGCCAGTATATCCCTGACCCTAGCCATGTCCTAGATTATTCAGATCTTCAGGTTGAGCCTGACCATACCTTTGTAGAGCGTCCTGTGAGAGTTCTTGACCGTCGAGTCAAGAGGCTTATGAACAGGGAGGTTCCTTTGCTTCTAGTTCAGTGGTCTAGGAGGAGCCCTGAGGAGGCCACGTGGGAGACTGAGGAGAGTATTCAGGCAAGTTATGGGGATGTCCTAGACGAGTTGCTTGCATCCTATGTCGAGCCGAGCGTAGATATTTCCCTGACATCGCGAGTGCGGTGAGTTGTCTAGTTGGATTGGGGTTGGTTGGTAGTATCTCTTTGCTTGTGTACTTATGATTGGTAGTTGTGTGCAGATCCTTGGTGATATGATATGATGAGCTGTGATGATGTGATGACGTGCTAGATATTTTATGGTATGCGACTATACTTGACGTGTTTAGGTCATGCTATTAATATGTGATATGAGTGTCACTCTATATATATATGAGGCGTGATGATAGAAATAATGGAAGTTGAAGTATGAGAATTTGATCATAACTTGGAACCTAGGAAGAAATATGGGATTAACCCTTAGAGGTGGATGGTAGGATGAACTGAGAAGTTGGAAATGATTCGTCGAACTTGAAATTTCGAATGGTATTTCAAACGAGACTAACTTGAATTTTAAGAAAACTAATGTGACTCTAGTTTTCAATATAACACCCCACGAAGTGGATACAAGTATTTGAGTTATGATATGGCCAAAGAGTCGGAGTAAGGATGTGGTAGGGGCCCATATTACATTCTTACTACGGTCTATTGGGGATATTATGATCACGGCAACGGTACTGTGAGGATCTCATAGGGGCACTTATGAGGTGTTCACGGGATCAATGACATGATCCTTGGACTCACCGATTTCAAACTTCCACCCCTCTTCTAAAATGATTTTAGTCTCGGGGACGAGACTTGTTTTTAGAGGTGGATGATGTAAAGGCTCGGATTTTCAAATCCTAATTTTTCGGAAAAAGAGAACTAAAAATGAAATTTAATCAGTTTGAAAAACTCGTAGAGTGGATTCCGACCTGAATTTAAAATTTTGACGATCGATTTCATCCTTTTACCTCGAAAATTCAAAATAATTACCGGATGACAATATCTTTCTCGATTTTTAAAATCTAATTGATCGAGAGAGCGAGAGTCGGGGAAATTAACACTTGAGAAATAATTACGAGATTCGAAATTCGCGTATTCGGGATTTGTTTTCGGGTATTAATTATCCAATTCAACACTCATCCTCACCTACTCCCTCACCTCACCATACCCTTTCAAATCTACCCCCTCTCCCCGTCATTGTTCATTCACATCACCCTTATTACCATCACTTTCATCTACTCCCTCTCCCTCCATTCTCTGGCTGATCATCACCACCACTGTCACATTCACCATCACCTAAAACCTCCACCGTCACCTCCATTGTCGCCTCCAGCCCACCTCTTTCTCCTTCGTTCTCCTTCCACCCAAGGACCATCGGCAGCCCTCGACACCTTCTCGGAGTCACCAGCAACATCCGGAGCCACCCAACGCCAACCAGGAGCCGCCCAAGAGCCACTAGCGGCGCCGACAAGCCACCGAGGCACCATGTCCCCCGTTTGATCGCGAACCAATCTTTCGGTAAGCCGTTCTCACTCGTTTTCGATCGGAATCATCCTCGAGCTTCACCATCACCCTCATCCATGTCCGATGCAGGTCCGATAAGCCATCGCGAGCCACCGACGACGCCCAGACCTCCGATCAAGATCTCCGAAGTCGCGAAATCACCTCGGTGAGCGTTCGAACATCCTTCCTTTTCCTTGGTTCGTCTCAATTCATTTCCGTGTCGTTGGGTGGTCGGAGAGTGCGTGAGATCTGAGTGCGGGAAGCTTGGGCGAACTCGAGAGCTCTGGCGAGCTCGAGAGCGGGCGGGCGTGAGTGAGCGAGCATCGAGCAGCGGGCGCGAGTCGAGGCTGAGTGAGGATGAGAGCGCGAGCGTCGAGCAGTGAGCGAGGAGCGAGGAGCGAGCGCAAGAGGACGGAGACGTCGGAGGCCGGGAGGAGGAGCTGGTTCGCCGGCGGGGATGGAGTCTCGAGCAGGACAAAAAGGGCGGGGCAAGATTTTGAAATTGAGAGGAAGAGGAAGACTCGCGTGGCCCACCTCCTTGGTTGTTTTAATTTATTTGTTTGCCCGGTTTAGGATTAATAATTTTGGGTTCGGTTCGGTTGGATTTAAATGGGTTTGGTTTGGTTCCGTTCGGTTCGGGTTATCCGTTTATTTATTTAACTAATTAACGGAATTAAAAGTATTATATATATACAATATTATTTGAGGTTTTAAAAGGTAAAATATTGTTTTGGGAGAATTATAAGGTTGGTTTATTAAATAAAAATGGTTTGAACTTTAGAGAATTTGGAAAAGAATTTCAAGGTCGGAAGATGATTTAATAAATAATTGAAAAAGGGAATTTAGCGAGTATTTTCAAGGGGTCAGAACCTTTAACTGGTTAATTCGGATTTGAAGCTAACTTGGGAATAAGACGATGATTAATAGCGGGATATTGTGGGGAATTTCATAAGAAATTAAATGGTTGATATTTATGATGATGATATAATATGCAAATTTGGCTAAGTATGATATATATATGTATAGGGAGTATATTTTTTTTTAACACTGATGAGTTGACAAGTTATGATGAATAGTATGAGATAAGAGATGGTTGATCGGGATAGATTGAAAGTGTGATTGATTCAAGCTTACTTATCTATCTGCTAATTTGAGCGAGTAATATATGTGTTTAGAAAGGCTATAGAAGTATACTTAGTATATTCTCGTTATGTGATTAGGTGATATTCTGTGATCGTGACTACTGTGTGCTGGATTCTTCTTTTGGTGATCTTCTAGCCAGGTAAGTACCTCCGGGGCTTACTCAGTAACCAGTACCTCCTGCCTGATGTGTCATATAGTATGTAGGTGTTGCATATGCATAAGAGCATGTCATATAGTATCATGCTTAGGAATTGCATTTACGAATGAGCATCCTTATTCTGTATGCGTTTGAATACAGAACGGCCGTTATCTGTGAGTCCTAGAGTCCTTGCTAGGGTCATAGGGCCGCCCAGCTTCATCGGGTATTGTCCTCCTCGAGTCATTTATATATATCACGAGATACGAGATGGGCATGAGATATGATATGATGATGAGATTTGATATGATTATAGCATCGAACTGGCCAGTCTCCACCTTGTCTGGAAGAGGGGTGGTGGTAAAAGAGGGATATACCGCTTGGTATTCTTTGTTAAGGCCTTCCTCAATATCCTGCACATATGAATTAGGAGCATGATAGTGTGGTTTTATTTCAGTACTGCATGAAGGCATCCTTTATTCTAGGTATAGGCGTATTATATGTCCTCAGCGCGGTCAGAGGACCCGCAGGCGGACTCTTGGCCTGACTTGGTGGTATAGTTTCAGGTACCCGATCTACTACTTGATTTTGTGCTGATATGACGGGGTCCATTCATATGGCGGAGAGTGAGTGTATGAACCCTGACTTCACCAAACTCATGCCTTTTGGATTTCTTCCTATTATACTCCGTTTTGACCCGGCTCTGCCGTGGCACTGGCTGTATCGTTTTCAGAACTTCCGCCCTTTGCATGATAAAGGTTTTCGCGCGTTGTAGACTTAGGACAGGTACAGGGGTTTACCCCGGGGTCTCCAACGGACCTTCCGGGGTTGGGTGCGAAATCCCACTTTAAACTGCGCATCTTCGATTTCAAACCTTCCACCTGTACTCGGGGCGCAAGATCCCAACGAGGGGTTTCATCCCTCGAAACGTAACTCGGGAATCATAATCCTGGGCCGTTACAAGGTTGACGAGAAATCCCGAGGATGTCCCGCAACTCGTCGTAGGATAGCAACCTCTCCACATCATTGAGGTGAAATGAAATCTGGTTGCCATTGTGTACCGATAAGGTCGAGAGGAATTCCAGTACATATCTTAGATACGTTGGCGCATTCTTGTTCAAAAATCCCGACAGCCCTGCCTGATCAAACATTGACTTCGTAATTTCGAACATTCCTAGCCGTTTCAGTGTCGCAACATCGTAAAATTTAGTCGGTACAATGTCCATTTCCGCTAACTTTGACCATTTCGCCTTCTGCTCCGTTGTCAGGGTAGTTAGTTGTAGATAGTCCCGCTCCATTGTAAACTGATTTCCACACCAGGAATTATACTCGTTTCATAACACGTCTACTGAAACCCTAGGCCTACCCAGAATCGCCCACTGCCCACCCCAAGTACAATCAACCTCTAATGAACATAAAATCAAACATAACTGACCGATTAAAAGCAGAGAGACTTACCAATTCGGAGATTGAGTGGCGGTCTGTGATATTGAAATGTAGGAGACGCCTCGCCCGACTGACGATTCTGGTTCTCAATAGCGAGATTCGCCGTTCGATTGTCGCCGTGCTGTTCAGGGGATGATTGTGTTTTGAAGTTGACGGTCGAGACTTGGGATGGAGGGAAGAGTTAATTTCGAAGAGGGCGGGTCACTGTCTTACGGTTTGCGGTTTCACACAGGTAAACTCCAACGTCTCCAAGCAGTAGGGTGAAGTAGATGGAGTAGGGTGATGCACTTGGAGCAATTGGGCCGGGCCGAGGTCGCAATTGGGCCGGATTATTTGAGTTAGGTATATAGTAGTATTATTTGAGTTAGCTATATACAATATTATGCAAGTATAAACTAAGCCTAAATTTTTAATATTTTCACAGTGTAAATATCCAAAGATAAACAAAGTATAAAAATACTCCAAATAATACTTTTGTAAAAAAGTTTATATACGGACTATTCATTACCGCCATAACTAATTACATTCCAAATAATAAAATATAGGAGTTGGAACTAATTTAGTTGTACAGTATATTATAAACTAAGTCTATAAATTATTTATGTATAAAGTACCGCCATTTTTTAATTATAGGAGGTGGAACTAATTTAGTTGTATACACCAAGTATAAACTAATTAAGTTGGAACTACAGTAATTAATTAAGTTGCATACTAATACTAGCCGTTGAGTTACTTGTGTAGCATTTCAGACAATGTATTACCGCCCAAAATCAGTTAACAAACTCATTTAATTAGGGGAGAGAAGTAATATAGGTGTAGTAATTATGACATAGGGGTGCATGGAACCTCACAAAAAAGCAAACCTATTTATGCCATATTAAAACATTTCTTTTTCCTAAAAAGTAGTCTACTTTTTCCATGGACATGGGAATACCCTTGGGTAAGCTTACCAGAGGGTAAGACAAACAATTTTCAAGTAGATGTAAGGTCTCGGGGTTCGATCCCTTTTCTTGAATTTTAATCAAAGGTTTACCCTGCTTCTTTCCAGTGGGTCGAGTCGGTCGGCGCAAGCCGGTTTATTTGTTCTTTCCAGTGGGTCGAGCCGGTTGGCACAAGCCGGTTTATTTGGTGCGTGACTCTTATCGGCTGAGGCATAGGTTTTGCCACCTGTGGTGGGTTCCTCGTCATAAAAAAAAAAATGTCACGGATAACAAAAGTGCACCCAAGAAGCTTAATCAATATACTTTTTTTTTAAGGACCAAAAAAAAATATACCTTTTTTTTAGAGGGAATGTGGTGATTTAGACCCTTTAGCATATTTGATTAGGTAACTCCTTTTTTTTTTTTATTAGGCGCACCAAACCCCTTTAAATTTTTTTTTAGCCGCAATACTTTCCTCCCATCACTCTCTAGTCTCTACCTAGGCCAAACTCGACTCCCCTCCCCTGCCGACGAAGCCGAAGCCGCCCTCGGAGCTCACCGGATCTGGATATTTCGAAGCTCGGTAATCCTTCTCTTTCTCTCTCCTTCCTTGCCGTGTTTTGGTATGTTTGTCTTGGTGAGGTTGGAATCGGGGTTCGGTCGGAGTGGGGAGATCTCAGGCCGAAAGGCCGCCGACATGGGACGAGTTCTGTGTTGTTGTTCCCGCTTCTCCTTCCTCCGCTGATTCCACCGAGATCGCTCTTCTCAACAAGGAATCGGCTTGATTGGGGAAAAACCTCGCTCAATTGAAGGGCGTTGCCAAGGGATCGGTTTCCCCTTACAAATTTCAGCATCACCATCAGCGCTTCGGCTTCTCCAATCGGTATGTCCTTTGGATGTGTTCGTTCTATTAGATGTTTTTTTTTTGTGAATTGATTTGCAGGACACCATTTTTCTTCTTGTTTATGTATGTGTCCTGCTGTGTGTACTCTTTGTGTATCTTTAGGTTTTCAAATTTAGGGGAAATTAGGGGAAGATTGAGAAATTTGAAGGTGCTGAATAGCTTTGAATTAGGTGAGGTAAGAGTTGCCTCCAAGGTGTTCGATGAAATGCCTAGATGAATTGAGTTTGTTTTTAGTGTAAATAAATCCTTCCTTGTTAATGTTTTTGCAAGTTTTTTAGTAAATTTAGATTGATCCATCTCTAATTACACCCCTTTCATTATAATTTATGAATGTCAAGTTAGTGGAATCATCAATATGAATATTAGTTAGCTTTCATAAGGATATTTTGTGCCTCTTATGTCAAACACATGACCAATATGTTTACTCTAAGTCAGTGGAATCATCAATATGAATATTAGTTAGTGGAATCTTATGTCCTTTAATTGACTAATCAAATGTTGATCTCATGTCTGCCATTTTGATGAACACAGTGTGCTTGTGGTTAACTAGCAGACATCAGTAGACAGACATGGCCACACTGGAACCGAGTTAGCAGCTTTCATTACGAGGTAGGTATGCACAACTTCGCCTTCGTCTTGTTTAGTACCAGATTCCATTTTTAGTAAAGAAAAACAATGGGTTTATTGCTGAATTTTTTATGGATGAAATTGGCTATTTTTTATGGGGTACTTTCTACTGCAACCGTTGCTAATTTTTCTGTCATAAATTGATAGGCACCTTTTTGCTGATTTTTCTGTCATAATTTTTTTATGCATGAAATTGCTGATTTTTCTGTCATAAATCGTAGGTTCATCTAAGCTTAAGCCATGAATCGTGATGCACATAGTTTGTATGGATGCTTTGTATCGTGCACAAGTATGATTTGGCCATCAGTGCCTAGTGGTTGATCTGAGGTCTTTCAAAATTTTCTTTGTAGTTGATAAAAATGTTAATATTAATGACAAGAATTTCACACCTCTCTTTTAGTATCAAATTGATGGAAATGCTTAACTTCCGATTTCAATTGATGACAAGAAGTTCACATTTCTCTTTTAGTATGATTTAACAAGAAGTTGACAGTTTCCTTTTAGAGTCCATCAGATCAATCTGCATATGTGCTTTTCTCAACTTCCGATTTCAATATGTGATTCTCATTATATTTTTCGTCTTCTAATTTGAATGCATGCCTTCCCTTTGATGAAATTAAAAGGGAATTTATGTTGAATTTGTCATCAGATTGCATCCTAATATTTGATTCAGGTGTAGATGGTGATACTACTTTCAAGAAAATGAGGTTAAAAATGGGGGTTGTCATAGGAATATGCTACAGGTTCATGGGCACCAAAGGAGAACAACATTAATTCTGTCAGCATAGTGAGAGGAAATTGATCGAGCAGGTGTGATGTTTGAATGCAAATACATATGTTTTGTGTCATGGAAAGCTTTTAGGAACCATGTTTTGGATAATGCAGGTACAGTGACCATGTCCAAAGGTTACCAACGCATTCATATGGCTGCATTGCATCAGCAACATGAAGGCATTGACTACATGATGTCAATAATGACATTTACTACATCGGCAACAAAGATGAACGCATTTAGTCGAGTGGAAGTATTTTTTACTACTTGCTGTCATCTGTGTGTAGTATGATTTTTTTGTATTTGTGAGTAACTAGTCAGTGTTGCTCTTATTGTGCTTAAGCTTTGAGGACAAATCTTGAAGGGAAAGGCAATGTAAGGATAGTCAATATTAGGGATTATATTAGTGTATAAATATCCTTATACCTTGTAATTAAGGATCATCCAATTGAATAATGAAAATCTCATTTATCTAATCTCCTTAATCTCTTCCGACCAAAAAAAAAATCTCTCTTATCTCTTTCCCTCGTATATCTTCTGAACTCTACAACCTCATCATCTTCCTTCCATAAATCCAACCCTAAATCAACCCTAATCCTCTCGAATCATTTCGGGACATAACAAAATGTCATCAACAAACAATCTCATCACAAATAATTGAGATTTATGAGGTGTAATTACAAATGTCATCAATGAATAAAAGTCATCATTAAAAAGATGTCATCAATGAAGTATAATCACATATTATGCCCTTGTGTCATCAGTTGTATAAAAATGTTGTCACAAATGATTGCATCAATAAAGCGTAATAAAAAGTGTCATTAGTAAATAAAAGTAGAATCAATGAAAATATATCGATATACAATTGATTAAATTAAAAAAAGTAGCATCAATGGCATCAAAACACTTCTTTTGCAAAAATGACAAAAAAATTGCATCAAAAAAGCGGCATCAGTGGTCAACGGTTAAAAAATGGGATCACAAAAAAGTGGCATCAATGGTCAATGTAACATCACAGTAAATAAAAAATGTCATCAAAGTTTTAAAAAGTGGCATTAAAAAAGTGTCATCCAATCATTTCATTAGAAAAATGGCATCAAAGTGAAAATAAAATATACAGTAATAAAATTTTGGCATCAAAACGGTAAAATACGTTATCACAAAAAACGGCATCACTTAAAAAAGAATCCAAATGAGTTGGTCAACGTTGACCAGTCAACGGTCAACGTTGACCGATCAGTGGTCAAACGGTTGACCATTGACCATTCCACTCTATTTGGATGGGGTCTACCAAAAACTAATTAAATTAGTTTGGGGTCTAAGTACCCAATTGAACATTAAAAAAGGACTATCTACCAAAATCACCCTTTTTTTTACTATTTATTTTGCTTATTATGTTGTATGCTCTAACGGTTCGCCGTCTGCCGACCTAGTCGGCCTCTTGAGTTGTTGGTCTGTCCGGCTATCGAATTATTTCCTTATCAAAGAAAAAAGAAAAAAGAAATAGATATGTATAAATGGATGATTTTACTAAGTGTACCTTTATGAAAATTTAATTAGCTAAGTGCATCATAAATATTTTTAATTTGCTGACATGTAGCTTTCCCAAATAATACGCCACCTAATTCCATCGTTCTTTCCAAAATACCTTCTTCATATCTATGCTTCCAAGCGCGGGTGAAGCTCTTCCAGATCTCAAATTGCAGAGCTTCACGTCAGAGCGCGCCACTAAAATCGATCTCAGATCACCCAAAATCAACATGGACCAGTACAGTTCCGCGCCATTTTAAAAAAATTAATAATAAAATAAATTAATATCATACTATTAATTAAAATTTTACTTTAATATTTTGGATTAAAATGATAAGAACAAACTCATAAGAGAAGAGTGTAACAGACTTATTCAAGATAGACTCCATTGTGATAGTATATGACGAGTTACAAATAGATAGACATTATATATTAATTTAATATTTTGAATTAAACTCATTGGTTATTTCAAAGATGAAAATCAATTGCAAAAATAAAAAAAGGGAAAAGGTAAAGAAAATGATTGGCTGAAAATGAGAGGATTAAGGTGAATGTCACACATAGGCAAAAACTCTTATGTTTTAAGAGTTTTTATTATGCATTAATAGATATAGATACTTGAAAATCGACCTGATCAATCGTCCAAAAGGGAGCCCCAGATCGTGATTCCAAATCACTTCCGAATCCAAAATCTACACGAATCCTCCAAAATCAAGTTGCCAGATCGCGCGACTTCTGTCACCCATGGCCAACATCAAATCAAAATAGAATCAGGCACCAAGAATATATGCACGATTTGATATATAATCGAGGTATGTACCATAAATTTTCCAACTAAAATTCAGTTTGTATATCTCAATTTACAATCTCAATTCTCAATTGCATAACCTAGGGTTACATCTAATTAGTACCTCTTAATCGAGACCTTGTGATTTTTCATCGAAATTAAATCTGTTTGTAAGTGGTACTATGATGAAAGAGCATGAATTGTAGCAGAATGTGAATTTATAAAATGAAATGTGTTGTTGTGTTGGTGACTCTTGAATATGTTTTGTGTGAACCGATGGAGGTCAAAATTTTGATTGTGTTTTGGAGGTGATCAATTGAAGATGACAAATGGTTATTGTGAGTATGTTGGTGAATTTGTTTTTATAAGACATTTGTAATTCAAAACAATATTGAGTTGGATTCATTTAAACAAATTATTAGTGATAGATTTGAAATTTGCCTAGAAATATACAATATGAACTAAAGTTGAGTCACTTTCATCCTTTACAAAAATTGAAAGCTCCATTTACAATCAACAAAAATGAAGATCTAAAGGTATTCATGGATAATTGGATATAAACGAAGTGCCTCAGGTTTTATGGTCTTTGCCATTACATATTTTAGCAAAGAAAGAGATGAATGGGAGTCAGATCACTATAATTGTTTAGGAAACAAGTGCGGTACGGTAACATTGTCTAATGAGTATGTTCAACAGTTCAAGATACAAGTGTTGATGACACATTAGCTCTCACTACTAATGTTGTTGCCTCAAAAGATAGACAGTACTGCAATGATGAAGATCAAAATGAAGATCTTGTGAGAATGAGAATGAGGAGATTGATTTTATCTATGTGGAGCAGATTTTCAAATCAAAACTTCATTTAAGGACTGCAATTACTAAAATGGCGGTGAAAGAGAACTTCTAATTTTGAGTGAAGAAATCAACACATATAAAGTACAAGGTCGTTTGTATTGATGTTAGCTGCAACTGGACAATTAGTGGCGGAGCCAGGATTTCGGATAGGGAGTGCTAAAAAAATTTCGTGAAATATTTTTTTTGCTGTATACTTGATAAGAAGATTTTTTTAAAAAAATTGAAAAAACACTAAAATTGAGATTTTTAATGATTTTTTTTGTATTTAAATAGTTGAGAGTAACCAAAAAAATAGAAGAGAAACAAAAAATATAGTTAAAAACGATGAAGAATTATTTTTATACCAATATTGAAAGAAAGGGTTTAATATATAATTTAAACATAAATATGACATTTTTTTAATGAAATGGTTGATAGAAATAAAAAATATAAAGAGAAATTAAGAAGAATTAATGATAGAGTAAAATAATATACCCAATTGGAAACCGCCAGACCGCCTTATCTGGAAACTCAATCCTGATGGACAATTCACTACTAACTCTTGTAAATTTTTGCGAACATCTCATGACGGTAACACTTTGGGACACGATTGGATATGGAAACTTAACATTCCACCAAAAATTCAGAATCTAATTTGGAAAATTGTTCAGGATGCGGTGGCTACCAAGGAAAGACTTAACAGATATTATATTAGAGTTCCAAATGATTGTGTCTTTTGCAATAATAGTGTTGAAAGTGACAATCATTTATTCTTACACTGTCCATTCATAAGGCGAATAACAACAAGCTACGAACAACTTACAGGCAAACCTCTAATGTTACCACGAGATACACATATAACTGTACAAGACTTCATCCAATCTAAACCAAACAAGGAGAATTTTGTACATCTGTGTCATATTTGGCACAAATTATGGGAAACAAGAAACAATTTGATATTCAAGAACAAAACCTTGGAGGCTCCCTTCCAAATCGCCTATACAACATTTATTCAGTTCAGGGAGTGGCAGCTTGCCACGACTCATGACAATAAAGACACTAGTAATCCAAGGACTAACAAAAGGAAGGTTGGATGGAAAAAACCGCCATGGGCCACCTACAAAATTAATGTAGATGGTTCGACCAAACCCATTGGCTTTTGCCAAGTGGGAGGGATACTAAGGGATTGTGAAGGTCGTGTTTTGGACATGTTTCAGCAACGGATTGCTAGCGGGTCAGCAATTCAAACGGAAGCTGTTGCTTTCTGTGCAGGGGTCGACTTAGCCCGAGCAAAAGGATTACGACGAGTTATAATTGAAGGAGACTGCTTAAAAGTCATCAGAAGTATTAATGACAGCTCCAAAGTAAGATGTGAAATTCTTCGGCAGGTGGAACTCATCAATAGAATGAAGACTGAATTTGAGTCAATAGAGTTTGTTCATTGTTTTCGAGAAGCAAATGTAGCAGCAGATTTTATTGCTAAGTCTACGGACATTTGTACTTTATCTAGCCTCCCTTCTAATAGGGATCTCTGTAACATCATCCGCAAGGATGATTAGGGTGGTATCCTTATGGGATTCTTGCCCCCCTTTTGCCTAATAAAAAAAAAATGATAGAGTAAAATAAATAAAAAGTTAATTAAAGAGGTGGGATTTGAACCCAACACCTTTTGATTCTCCCTACTTTCTCTCTTCCTTCACTTACCACTTGAGCTATATAGCAGTTTTGTTTTAAATATCATTTAAATGTACTATATTACCTTAAAAATACTAAATATATGCAAAAAAATTATTGTTTTTTTTATGAGCTAGGGGGTGCTCGAGTACCCCCGAGCACCCCCAGCTCCGCCACTGTGGATAGTGATAGCTACAAGTGTGAATAACTCAAGTTACATTGAGATTAGAAGGATGAATGACGATCACAATTGTTAATTTTTTGTTAGAAGTAGAGAACATAAAAAGCCGTCATATTAATCTGTAGCGGAAAAGATTAAGATAAGGTATGATTGCAGAAACTTGTATTAATTATAGTATATCATTTGTATGAAAGAAGATCATAATTGTTGTGTGTTCGGAATTCAATTTGCTTACTTTTTCCATATAATTGATGAAACTTGCATGAAAACTCTCTGAAAGAGTTGTCGTGTGTTTGGAATTCGAGTTGCGTACTTTTTCCATATAATGGAGTGCTTAACTGTTAGACTTATGCGTAGCTATAAATAAAATCCGACGTTGAAAGAAACTCCTATAGTGGGGTTGTTCATTTTTTGTCTAACATTTATAATTGTTTTGGTATTTAAGACATTTTTTGCAACTTTGATGAAAAGTGACTCTTGAATAGAATGGTAATTGACCTTTGCAGTTGGACAATATGTAAATAGAATGGTATGTTTGATGAAACTTGTATTAATTATAGTATATCATAATAATTACAACATGTTGTATGCCACATAATGAATTCTTGCTTGTTCTACAAAATAATAGGTACGAAGGTGTTGCAAAAGGGGCAAATTCTATGCAGATTTGAAATGCAATGCAAAAGAAATTTATCCACAATGTGAGCTACTAGAAGACATGGAAAGCAAAAGGATTGACACAAGACGTGATAAGAGGTACACCGGAGGAAAACTAGCTATGGAATGTTGCCATCATACTTTCACATGATACATCAAGTAAACCCAGTGACATATACGTGTAGTCGGTTCAAGTATGCATTCTTCTCTTTCATAGCATCCATTAAAGGATTTAATATGATGGGAAAGGTTTACACTATAGAATTTGTTTGATAGAAGTGTGTTGTTAAACAATTTTAAAAACTGTAAATTTCATCATGTAGGTTATCATGGTGGATGCTGCTTTTCTACATGGAAAATTAAGAGGAATTTTCATTACAACAACAACACAGGATGCTAATAGACATGTATATCCTCTTGCATTTGGGGTGACAGACTTAGAGAATGATAGCTCATGAAAAGGGTTCCTTAAAAAATTGACTGATCTAATTCCAAGTACACATGAACCGTAGAGGTTGCATCTGATAGGCACGTGAGCATCGACAAGGTTGTATAAAGTCCTGCAAAGCATGTGATCTGCATACGCCATTTGAAATAAAACATAAGGGCAAGATACAAACACCGAATTATACTTCACTTTGTCAATAAAGCATCCAAAAGCTACATAATAAGAGCATTTAAAGGCTACTTCCAAAGTATTAATTTATGGCATCAACAACGAGATTAGGAAATACCTTAAAGATGCAGACATTAGAAAATTGTCAAGGTGATACGTTTGGGATACCCGATCCTTCGCCTGTGGGCTCAAGATCAAGAACCACGCCGTATATTTGCTTAGATCTTGCAATGCTCTTTGATATCTCCTGATTGGAACAGTTTTAAAACAAGTAATTAAATTTCTGAAATAGCGACAGTTTCATACTTAATAAAAATTCCAGAAATTCCTAACTAAGAAATAGCGACAAAATCAGTTAAGGGAAGCGAGAGAGAGAAGTCAGGGACTGGGCACGCGAGGTTGCTGGGCACGCGAGGTTGCTGGCCTCAGGGTGTGCGGGTGCGGATGCGCGAAGATATCTCTCGCTGGGAGCGAGAGTGATGGCGAGCGAGAGCGGGCGCGCAAGCGAGACGCGCTGGGAGTCCTGGCGTTGGTGACGCGGAGCGAGGGCGAGGCGCTGGCGATGCAAGGAGTGCCGCGCTCGCTGGGAGCGGTTCTTCTCGCGGACGAAGCCAAGGGCAGGCCCTTCTTCTTGCGACAGATTCGAGGTTAGGGTTGTGTTTGGGTTTGTACTCGATGTCGATGAACAAGGTGAAGGTGAGGGCTAGCTCTATTTGTGTGACTTCCGAAAATCTCAAGAACATGAAAGCTTTTGGGATTGATAATCGAGAACCCTTTAATCCACAAAGGGGTTCTCAATTCTAATTCAATCTAATTAATTCAAAGGTGCATAACATGAATTTATAGAAAACTATGGGATATCTAACCAATCCTTCCTTGCAAAGGAAAGGGGTTTGGATAGATTAATTCTATTTAAAGATAAATAAAATAACCATAAGATAAATATTTCCTAATAAGATAAATGTTTCATAACTTGGTGGCCAAGGATTATATCTAGAAGAGATATAATTAATTCACCTTATTTATCTAAATTGCATAAAATAATAACATAGGTAATTAATGTCATAGAACTCGGCCCACAAGAGACCACTCGGCCAAGCCCACCAAATCAACTTGATAGTCTTGGTGATAGCACACATTTAGGTAGGCATATTAGGATGCATTTAGCATGATTTAGATGTGCATAACGTATAAGGTTAAGCTAGATTTGCATTTATACTTGTTTTGTTGGTGGAGTCGGAATCTACACACTTTTATTGATTATTTCAGGTATATGTGGATCTGACGAGGAATGAGGAAGCTCATGGATGAAGGAAGAGTGAAAATGAGGAGGAAAAGTGAAGAGCCCGGGAGCGGAATCGAAGTTAGAGAGCCTAAGTGAAGAACAAGTCAACAGAAGTTGTCGTCAGACATGCTGAACTTGTTTTGCACTTTCTGGAGGCCTCGGTTGTCCGATTGACTATTATGACCATGCGTTGGAAAGATCTTTCCGAGATCTACAACTTTCGTGTTGACATCGGGACCAAATTCGAAGAGGAAAAATCGTTGTAAACAGTAAAAGCCGCCCCGCGGCCCGAAGCTCTGACGAAGGATTTCGCAATAGCCTGGCCGCCCCGCGGCCTGGGTTGGCTGCCCCGCGGCCTCTGCAGAAATGCCGAATCTGCGGAATGGACTTTTTATCTCTTTAATTAGGTTTTTAGAATTATTATTTGGCCGACTCTTTTGAGGCTTTTTAAGGACTATTAGGGTTATTTTCTTAGACATCTAACTCATCATCTAATTCATTAGTTTATGCACTTGGAGACTATCAATTGAGAGAACCCTAGATAAGAGCCTCCATGGCCATGGAGTGCTAAACTCTTCCGTTTCGTCTATGGATTGAAGCTTTGGTTTGATAAAGTTGTGAGATTTCTATTCTTGTTCTATTCCTATTGATTCGTATTGATTCTTTTGCGAATATTGTTGATTTCTTCTAGTCCGCGCAACTAGTAGAGATTATTGCTAGGATTTTGTAGATTCCTCGTAGCGAACCTTAATCCATGGTAGCAATCATGCCTTTTTAGGACTCGTAGGACTAAACTGGTGTGTAGAGAATCAATTACATGTTAAATGCTGACTCGTAGCTTGGTGTTGCATGTATCCTGGTTAATCCTTAATCTTAATGCTACTATTAGGTTAAATCTTGACCGTGTTAGGGTTATCTAATTAGTAAGGGTTACTAGGACTCGTAGGACTAGTAATTTACACAAGATCAGGACAAGAACAATAATAGGATGAAAAGAGAACTTGAAGAAGAATCGATGATCAACCAACCAAACTAAAGTGGATATTTGTAGATGGAACTATTTTCTCAATTGTTATCTCTACTAACTTGTTTATAGTTTATTTTCTCATCTTCAATCACCAAACCCCCTCTTTCCTACTAATTGGTAAATATACATTGCTTAGGAATACTTGATTCTCTGTGGGATCGACCTCTTACTTGCTTAATATACTAGTTTGTAGGTTTGAGTTATACTTTGATAGGAACAACGACAGTTTTCTCCTGTCAAATTTTGGCGCCGTTGCCGGGGAATCAAAGTTTATTTCTTTGTTTTGTGTGTTTATCAATTTTCGTATATATCTAATTTGTTGTGAACCTATCTTACGGTTCATAACACCCTTGCTACTAACTATTTAGGATGTTGAGGTTGTTGCAGTTTGAAGGTGAAAACTTTCACCAATATCTTACCAGGTTGCAGAGATATGTTGACATTCGTGATTCACGGGGTTATCAAGACAGCATCCGAGATATGATTGTTTGCATAATTGACGGGATGACTGCTGAGACACGGACGCTTGCTGAGCACATGAGTAATGGAGGCCTAGCACGGTTAGGTTTGTCGGGGATGTGGGATTTTTTTTGTTACATGGGTTACCATGTTGCACAGGAAGAATCTTTCACTTCAATATCTCCACCAATGGAAGACTCTGTCATATATCGGGATGATGAAATCCAAGCCCTTACTCAAGCGGTGCAGGAGAATGCTGAGAGGATCAAAAACTTGGGGGAACAAATTAGCCAAATTACGCAAGCATCAAGTGAGATAATAATAGAGAAGATGGCTACTCCGCAAGTTGATAAAGAAAGCCAATCCATCCCACCTGAGACATTGAAGGGTGCAAGAATGGAAGATCCTGTCGAAGTCATTGTTCTTAATTCATTCCGTCCGAGTTGGTTTCATAAGGAGGAGGAATTGTTCGTAGACGACGACAGCTTCTTTGACGATGGAGAAGAGGATCTTGTGCTTCCTGACATGGAATCTCATGAGTCGACGCGTGAGGTTTCATGTGTTGTGTCTCCTACTCCATCCGATGCATTCATTCTCAGCTCCCCCATGGATGAACCATGTCTAGAACCACTCGTTGAGGCTCAAGAGGTAATAAAGGTAAGGTTTTGCAATTTGGAAGGTAATAGTGATTATGTTGATCCTTTTCACTGCTATTTTGAGAAGCCACCAGCGGAACTGTGTTGGTGGTATCATATTCCTTCAGTAGACATTCATGATAAATTGAAAAGGTTTATAACTTCTATATTTTATAATTTCAATTTAGTGTACTATGATGTCTTGTGGAAGATGTGTGCACAGGAATATGATAGGCTACTGAGGGCATTGACGATGTCTGATAGGCAAGAAATTAAGATTGAGAATAAGTCATGCCGATGACATAAAACAAAGGCGCTGCTTGGGAGGCAACCCAAGGTAAGTAGTTCTAGATTTCTTTTTCTTAAATTTCATTGAATTAGTTTGGTTTTGGCATTTTTCGTGGGGAACTAACATTGCATTTTTGAAAGAAAAATCAGAGGCCTTATTTGAGTTTTCAAAACTTTGTAAGGAGTTGCAAACTTTAAGAAATGAGCCCATAGTGTCTATTCGGAGTGATCATGGTAGGGAGTTTGATCAACTTCAATTTGATTTGTTTTGTGCTAAATATGGCATCTCCCATAACTTTTCTGCTCCTAGGACACCTCAACAAAACAGGGTTGTGGAACGCAAGAACCGCACCTTAGAGGACATGGCCAGGACTATGCTTTTAGAAAATGCATTACCTAAAACCTATTGGGCTGAAGCTGTTAACACAGCTAACTACATTTTAAATCGTTGTCTTATTCGTTCTATCTTAAAGAAAACTCCTTATGAACTTTTCAAAGGCCGCAAACCACTTATATCTTATTTTAAACCCTTTGGCTGTACTTGTTTTGTTCATAACAATGGAAAAGATAACCTTGGGAAATTTGATGCGCGTAGTGATGAAGGTATATTTCTTGGCTATTCCACGAGTAGCAAAGCTTATAGAATCTTCAATAAAAGGACCCAGGTGGTTGAAGAAAGTATACATGTTATTTTTGATGAATGCAATGATGGTGCTTTGAGTGAAAGTGTTGCAGATATAGATCTTAATATCCATGAAGAGAACGAGGAAGGTGATGTTACTGCCACCAAGAACACAGAGAAGAAGAACATGCAGGAACCGATTCTTAACACTGAAGAATTGGCCCAAGGTGTTGAAGATGCGTCCAAAGCCCTTGGTGTCCAATCCAACAGTGTTGAGACGTCAGAAACTGCTGTAACTGAACCTAACGGGATCACGGAGTCAGATGCACCACAAATTGATCCTGATGGTGTGACGAATCAAGGAGCTGAGACTACCAAAAGGAAATTCAAATACTCCTCATCACACTCATTAAAGGATATCATTTCTGACCCTACTTCTAGTGTTCAAACTCGTTCTAAACTTAAAGATCTTTGTGCTTTTAACGCGTTTGTTTCTCTTATTGAGCCAAAGAAGGTAAATGAGGCACTTCAGGAGCCAGACTGGATTATAGCTATGCAAAGTGAACTCAATGAATTCGAGAGGAACAAAGTCTGGACTTTGAAGCCTAGACCAAAGCATCAATCAGTCATTGGCACTCGATGGGTGTTTCGAAACAAGCTAGATGAGAATGGCAAGATTGTGAGGAACAAGGCACGGCTTGTTGCTCAAGGCTACAATCAAGAGGAAGGTATTGACTACGAGGAGACCTTTGCTCCCGTGGCCAGGCTTGAAGCCATTCGCATTTTATTAGCATTTGCATCTTTTATGAGCATAAAGTTATATCAAATGGATGTCAAGTGTGCTTTTCTTAATGTTTTCTTAGAAGAAGAAGTTTATGTGGCTCAACCCCCAGGTTTTGAAAGTTCAGAATTTCCCAATCATGTTTATAAACTTGACAAGGCGCTTTATGGTTTGAAACAAGCCCCAAGAGCTTGGTACGAGCGCTTGTCAAAATATCTTTTAGAAAATGATTTTAAAAGGGGGTTGATCGACAAGACTCTTTTTATCAAGACCAAAGGAAAGGACATTTTGGTTATTCAAATTTATGTTGATGATATATTATTTGGTGCTACTAACACATCTTTGTGCAAGGAATTTTCTGACATCATGTGCAGTGAATTTGAGATGAGCTTAATGGGTGAACTAAACTTCTTCTTGGGGTTACAAGTTCATCAATCCAAGAAAGGGATCTTCGTCAACCAAAACAAGTACACTAAGGATCTCTTGAAAAAGTTCAAGATGGATCAATCTAAAGTAGCCAAGACTCCCATGAGCTCAACATTGTCTCTAGATCAAGACAAGACTGGAACTAGTGTCAATCAAAAGGAGTATCGAGGAATGATTGGATCTTTATTATATCTCACGGCTAGTAGACCTGACATTATGTTTAGTGTTTGCATGTGTGCTAGGTTTCAAGCTGATCCCAAAGAATCTCACCTCGTGGCTGTGAAGGGGATCTTTCGATATCTCAATGGCACTAAGGAACTTGGACTATGGTACCCAAAGCAAAAGGATTTCACTTTAATTGGATATTCTGATGCAGATTTTGCAGGCTACAAGGTGGATAGAAAGAGCACATCAGGATGTTGCCAATTCTTAGGAGCATCCTTGATCAGCTGGCACTCAAAGAAGCAAAATTCAGTCGCTCTATCCACTGCAGAAGCCGAATACATTGCAGCTGGAGCTTGTTGCTCCCAAATCCTTTGGATAGCTCAACAAATGCGAGATCTTGGCATCAACCTCAAGGGTATCCCAATTAAGTGTGACAATACAAGTGCCATATCCATCACTAAGAATCCTGTTCAACATTCAAGGACCAAGCATATTGATGTAAGACATCATTTCATTAGAGATCATGTTGAAAAAGGTGATGTGTCCATATCTTTTATTTCTACTGATTATCAATGGGCTGACATTTTTACTAAGCCTTTGGTAGAGGACATGTTCACCTTCATTAGACGAGAGATTGGGATGCTTGACAAGGATGCACTTTCGTAGGGGGAGCTTTCCCTTTACGAAAGATATACTCCACTCAGTGTCAAGACCTTTGAGAGTTATGTCAAGGTCTGCCAACTGAACAACGGAGAACATATATCGGATCATATATTTTTGGTTAATATCTCTTTAGATATTTAATCAATTATATTTGTTTTAATCGGATTTCAAAAATTGCCTATTTTCATGTTTTCCTTAACCGTTAAGATATTTTATTTTTGGAACTAAATTGGTTTGTGTTTAGTCCGATTTTTATGGTAATTTGAATTCAAATTTGAATTTGAAAATCCTTCAACTTGGCAAGGTAATGATTTCTTTCCTTGGAACCCTAAACCCATCCCATCAATCCGTCACCCTCTCTCTCTACTTAAACCCATTCTGTACCCGATTACAACCCACACTCAGATTTTTCCCAAAACCTTTCCACTCCTTCATCTTCAACCTCTCAAAGAAACCCTAACCGATTACCTCCATGGCACCCAAAACCAAGAAAGCCGTCACTCCCAAAAGACTTGGCGCCACCCCCAAGGGACGCCAGGCCACTGCTACTTCTCCCACACCCGAACCTCCTACTCAAGCCATCATCCCAGCAGTTGTCCAGAGCACCGTCAAGTCGAGCTCACCCACGGCTCCCAAAGGCTCTCAGAAACGTGCTGCTAAGAAACCCTTGAGTGCTAAACAAAAGGGGAAGAGAAAGATCCTGGCTGAGGAAGAGGATGAGGAAGAAGAGGAAGACGACCTTGATGCTGCCCTAGAAAGAGATGCTGCCAGGGAAGCCGAGGAGGAGGCCTTGAGACAGAAAAAGGCCGATGAAGAGGCCGAGCTTGCTAAGAGACTGGCCGAGGAGGAAGCTGAGCGAATTCGGAAGGAAGCCGAAGTCGAAGAGGTTCCATCTGAGGTGGAGCCTGAGGAAGAAGAAGAGGAAGAGGAAGAGCACGAGGGATCCGGAGAGGACGAGGAACCTGAAGGTGATGAAGCGGGGTCCGGTGAGGACTCGGGGTCTGAGGAAGAGGAGGAAGAATCCCCTTCTCCCTCTCCTCCTCCTCCCCCGTCTCCGAAGAAGCGGAAAGCCCCTGCTCCAGTCAAGCCTCCATCCCCTAAGCGTACCAGGAAGGGCCCTGTCAAGAGTCTTGTAGCGCCTATCAAGAAAGCTGCTCCAACTGTTGCACGCAGGAAGAACGCTGAACCCCCGGCCTATATCCAGGTAAATCAATCCTTGCCCTCCTCTTGGTTTCAAGATGCTGAGACTACTGGTAAGTGGGTAGACGAGTTTAGAACTCGTAAGATTAGTTGTTCTGATTTTTTAGATATCGAGTTCTTTGAAGCTTTGAAGTTGCCTTGCATTGAGCTCCTCAAAAATTCCCCTGCCTGGAACCTTATTAATCTTGAGACTGTCTACTACCCCGAGCTTACCCGACTCTTCTACATTAACCTCAAAGCCAAGAACGACACTGATGGTTGGTCTTTGGAGTCTGTCGTCAAAGGGGTTAGAATCTCTCTCAACTCCAATGACTTTGCAGACTCTCTAGGCTTACCTACCCCTGTTTCACCTGCTCAAGTAAACCCCTCAAAAGAAAACTGCATCATCCTAGCCCGAGCCAAATATCTCCTACCCGAAGCGTCCAACAGCACCTCAAAACAACTCACCCACTCATCCCTAACCCTTGAGGCAAAAATTATCTTTAACATCATTGTTAGATGCCTCTTACCCCGTCTCAACTCTGGCTCACTCCTAACCGACAATGCCATGGTCCTGCTTTACCGCATTCTAAATGGCCTTGATCCTGATCTGGCCAACACCATCCTTGGAACCATGGCCCATGCCAGAAAAGCTCGAAAAGGCTCTCCCCTCCCCTTTGCTACCCTTTTGACCCCTATCTTCAAAGCTTCTGGAATTGATGTAAAAAATGAAGAGCAGCTGCGTCATACGGGTATGTTCGACTCTAAAGGCCTTGAAAAGATTGGCATCACTCGGTCTCCCCAAGGGACCTTGAGTCTTGCCACTCCTTCAAAAGCCTTTCCCACTGCTCCAGCTTTCGATGAACGCATGGACAACCTAGAGTTGGGCTTGGAGGAAGTTCGCTTGGATATTAAGGAGCTGCAGACGGAGGTGATGACGAAGATGAGCGGGATTTCAACGTTGCTGGAAGGACTATGGACGAGGCTCACTGATGATGCTCTGGATTGACCAAGCCTAAACCTTAACCCACCCTATCCCACCCTGAAACTTATTACTTTGCTGGTTTTTGAAAACATTTTCAAAACTTTTGGTGACTGTTTTACCTCCGCCCTTTGTTGAAAGACAAAAAGGGGGAGATGATCGTTAGACTTTGAAAACCTCTGATTAAAGGTCTTGGAAGACCTTGCCCTTTTGTTTTCTGGTTTTCGGTTGGATGCTTTCTTACTTTAAAATATTTTGATCCAACATTTGTCTAACCCCTTGCAGGTACTTAGTCTGTCCTTGATTATGATATATTTGTTTGACTAAGTTGCAGGGACGCACAGGTTTTGTCTTTCATCAAGGGGGAGATTGATAACTCACTCCCTTGATGAAAATCGGAAAAGATGTTCCAAAGGCTTTGACAGGATATTTGTGTCAAAGGCCTTGGAGCGTTAACAGTTGATGAAATACAAAACCTATCTTAATTATTCGTATATTATTTTATCTTATTATATACTTCCTTTATATTATATATATTCGTTGGACTAACCATTTCAGGAAGTATAAATCAAGATTCCATCCTTCCTTTTACTTGTTGAGAAGATCGGTTCAAAAATAGATCATGGCTTCGAAGTGTCCTTAAATAGAAGATCCAAGATCAACCTGATTGGAAAGAGCCGTTGGAGATCTGGTGATGAAGATCCTCACGCTCCATGCTATCTTCATGCTATTATATAAAGGAAAGGAAGGAGAAGACAGAAGTAGAAGTGCTACACACGAGCTTCAATTCATTCAAGCGATCTGTCTTCCAAGTGTCTCTCTGCAAAGCGCTCAAATAGTTTGTTGTTTATTTCAAAGCCTTTGAGAGTCACTGTGAGCTTATAGGATATATTCATTACAAGTGTTACTCGAGAGTTTATAACTCGGGAAGTTGCACTAGGCTATTGATTTGCGAGAGTTAGAGGATTGTACTAGATAGCTGAGAGAGGTGGGGCTCTTCTAGATTGGTCTAGGACTCCAAGGGAACGTGAGTTGACTAGATTGCAATTGTATAGGAGAGAGGCTTCTCGGTGAGCTATTAGGATCCTAAGCTAAGCATTCAATAAAGCCTTTGAATCCTAGGGTTGTGGAAGAACCCTAGGCGGGGACGTAGGCCAGTTGTGTTGAACCTCGTAAACAATTACTCGTGTCCTTTATTTACTGCTTTACCTTATTTCCGCACTTGGTTCGAATTGTTTAACTTTGTGATTCAGGTTTTCTCAAAGGGTTTGGCACGAGCTTCAAAAGCCTTGAGAATATCTGCGAAAAGCGGGCATACTCTATTCAACCCCCCTTCTAGAGTATTTCTATATTACATTGTTTTTATATTATCGAACCTTCACATATGGTTTAGGAGGACATACCTGCGTGATAGCGCGTCAGCTACCACATTATCCTTTCCCTTCTTGTGGTGAACCACATAGGAAAAGGTCTCTATAAACTCCACCCATCGAGCAAGTCGCCTGCTGAGCACTGCTTGTCCTTTGAGGTACTTTAGAGCTTTATGATCCGAATGAATCACAAACTCCTTAGGCCAGAGATAATGTTGCCAAGTCTGTAAGCAGCGAACCAGTGCAAATAGCTCCTTGTCGTAGGTAGAATAGTTGAGCTCAGCAGAGCCCAACTTTTCGCTGAAGTAGGCGATGGGACGCTTGTTCTGCAGTAGGACCCCTCCAATGCCAGTGCCAGAAGCGTCACACTCGAGCTCAAAAGGTTGAGCGAAGTCAGGTAACTGCAGCACTGGGGCGTGTGTTAGGCGATCCTTGAGAGCGTCGAAAGCCTTTTGATGTGAGTCTGTCCAACGAAATGTCACATCTTTCTTTGTCAGCTCATGTAGGGGGCGGCAATCAGGCATGAAGTCCTTGACAAAACGTCGATAGAAACCAACAAGGCCCAAGAATGAGCGGACATGAGTGGGTGTATTCGGCCTGGCCCACTCCTGAATAGCACGAATCTTCTCCTCATCCACCTTCAATCCAGATGCAGTCACTACAAAACCAAGAAAAATGGTAGACTCGGATGCAAAAGAACACTTCTTTAAATTGGCATACAATTTTTCTTTCCTAAGACAATCAAAAACCAATTTTAAGTGACTTAAGTGATCATGCATATTCTTACTATAGATTAATATATCGTCAAAATAGACAACGACAAATTTTCCTAAGTGTCTTCTAAGCAAATGGTTCATAAGCCTCATAAAAGTAGAAGGTGCATTTGTTAAACCAAAAGGCATTACTAACCATTCATATAAGCCATACTTAGTTTTAAAAGCCATTTTCCATTCATCACCCTGTTTCACCCTAATTTGATGATATCCACTTCTAAGGTCAATTTTAGAAAAAATACAAGCACCATGAAGTTCATCAAGCATATCATCTAAACGAGGAATAGGGTGGCGATACTTAACCGTTATTTGGTTGATTGCACGACAATCAACATAGATGCGCCAGGAGCCATCCTTCTTTGGAACCAAAATGACAGGCACGGCACAGGGAGACAGGCTTTCTCGCACGAAGCCTTTATCCATCAATTCTGTGACTTGGCGTTGCAGCTCTTTTGTTTCCTCAGGACTAGCTCTATAAGCGGCGCGATTGGGCAAGGTGCCCCAGGCACAAAGTCAATCTGGTGCTCAATACCTCTAATAGGAGGCAAGCCTTGGGGTAGTTCAGATGGGAGCACATCTAAATAATCCTGCAGAAGAGCAGCAATAGGTGCAGGAATATGACTCAATTCAACATTAAGTAATACCTGTTTCATTACCAGGAGAATATGAGGTCGATGAGCATTCCATGTGATGGTCCCTTTCTGAGGTTGAGAGACCAATGATCGACGTTCCACAGAGCCCTTAAGTGATGTAGAAGAGGGCTGAGTGGACGCCGAGTGGGAAGGGGGTGGTGCCGAGGGGGCTGCAGGGGCGACTGGAGGGGCCGCGGGCGCGGCAGGCTGGGCCGCGGGGGCGGCCTCTTGTGCCGAGCTCCCCTTGAGCTTCTCCTTCCTTTCAGCTTCCTTCTGGGCGTCCTGTTGTTGCTTCTTGCGAACCTGGTCCTTCAGAATAGTTTGTGGCGAAAGGGGTAGGAGAGTAACTCTCCTCCCATCAAAAGTGAAAGCATATGTATTCGCACGACCATCATGAAGAACAGAATGATCATATAACCAAGGACGACCTAATAATATATGACTACAATCCATGCGAGCAACATCACATAATATTTTATCATGATATGATCCAATTGAAAGGGAAACTAAACATTGTTTGGTGACCATTATATCAGATCCATCATCAGTAATGCCATTTAATCCATAGTGAGTAGCTCTAGGAGTAGTAGTTAAATGGATGAAATCCACTACCTTTTCACTGATGAGATTGCAGCAACTCCCACCGTCGATGATGACGCTTAAGGTAGCCTCGCGAACTAAACACCGAGCGTGGAATATGTTCTCCCTTTGATCAGCCATGGGAGATTCTTAAATGTGTAGGACCCGCCGATTGATAATGCAAAGCAAGTTGTTGTACTCTGAAGTATCGATCTCCTCAATAGGCTTAGACGGCTGGTCCTCCTCCACTTCACTCGAAATTACATGGTCCTCAACAATCTCCTCCTCATAGTAATGGTATACCAAATCATTGAGAAGAACCTTCCTTTTCTGAGGGCAATTGCGAGAGACATGCCCAGAACCAGAACAAGTGAAGCAGTGGATATTGATAACTCCCACCCTTGATGAAAATCGGAATAGATGTTTCAAAGGCTTTGACGGGATATTTGTGTCAAAAGCCTTGGAGCATTAACAATTGATGAAATACAAAACCTATCTGTTGGTAGGAGGAAATCGAGTATGAAATATAACAAAATAAATCAAACCAGATTCTGCCCACGTAAATAATTACAAGACCTCCTCCTGATGTAGCAGCGGGAAGTCAGGATCGATCCTCGAGGAAGCGTGTCAGCGGATCCTAGGCAGCGGTGGAATCTCACGGTCAGAAGTCGACCACAAGTGTCCTCGATCTCGAGTACAGCAACTCGACAGAAGATCGGACAGTCGAACAGGGCAGCAGCTCTCGGCAAGGGGTGGTCGATCTCGACAAGGCTCTACTCGATATCGAGTAGCCTTCGTCTAGGTCGAGTTCCTGCACAAGTAAGCTACGTCGACTCTGGGTCGAAGATCAGTAGTCAAGGTCGATCAGGGCTTGGTCGAGATCGACGAGGGCAGGGAGTAAAAACGAAATAAAAGAAAGTAAAAACAATTGCTTTGGGGTTTCGAACTTTAAACTTAATGTAAAAGAACTTCCAAGATTTGGGGTTTGCAACAACGATAACCAAGCATGCATAAGGTAGAACCAAACAGATAATCATGTGAATCGCATTAAAGGATTAAGGTTTCGCCTTTTCCAACAATTAGACAACTCTCTCAAGAAACCCTAATTGTCTCTACCGATTTTATGTTTATAATCCAAGTTGTTAGCATGGATCTCCATTAGACGGGCAATAAACACATCAACAAGTAGGAAAATGCTTCAAAACATGATAAAGGTCGGATCTTTACCTCAATTATGCATGGCTATCGTCGGGCTCGCCCCAACCCTAGAAGTGGGTGGACTACTCGCGCCTCATCGCAAACTCAGACATCTTTGATTGAAAAGAAATAACTTGCATTAAACTAAATTCCAAGACTTTACAATCCCGGCAATCCAACTCTCGTCGAATGCCAAAACCCTAAAACCTTCGAACTCCTAAACTGTCTCTGTGAAACTACTTGTCTTCCTCTGAAATTGAATGAATAAAACTGAGCCCCATGGGCTTTATTTATAGGCTTCATTCCCTAGCTATTCTAGGAAAGAAATATCTATCTATATCTAAAATTATATCTAAAAGGCTTTAAAGATAAATAAAAACAATAAAGGAATTAAATCTAAAATAAGGAATTATATCTAAAATGTCTTCAATGGATAGAACTCTCTTCTTCATGATAGATCTTGATATTTTCGGGTAGAATCAGCAATCTTCGCGCCCAAGCAATCCCAAGTCGAGTAGGATTCGTCGAGCCGCGTCTCACAGCTTCTGGACTCGTGGTCGATCTCGACAAGGGCTTTGTCGACCTCGAGTAGACTTCTTGGTCGACTGGGCTTGGCTTGGCGTCTCGGCTAGCTGGTCCTCGACAGACTCGGACATGACTCACGGTGCTCGTCGATGTTGACAAGAACTCGTCGAGGTCGAGTAGACTGGCTAGGTCGACTAGGTCTTCTCGGGTGGCTCTACTCGACAGGCTCGGATCGGGACTCAGAGCTCGTCGATGTCGACTAGGGCTCCTCGAGATCGACTAGGGTGTGGCCTCCTCTGGTCGAGCAGCTTCTCCTCGGCATGGACTCGGACTGGCGCTATGGGGCTCGTCGATCTCGACTAGAAGCTTGTCGAGATCGAGTAGGGTTGTCCTCGGCTTCTCGATCAGTTCTCTCCTCGACTCCGGGTGTGGCGCCAGGCTTCGTCGATCTCGACCAAGTCTTGTCGAGATCGAGTTGGGTCCGGAAGTCGGGTGGTCTGACTCTCGACGTTGCTCCTGGTCGACAAGCTGTGCTCGGACATACTTTGTCGAGATCGAGTAAGGGATACTCGAGGTCGAGTAGTCTGGTTTCTCGGCTCGATTTGACTGGTTCTGTTGCTGCTAGGGCTGTTATTCGAGTCGAACGAGCCGAGTATTACTTGTTCATATTTAGTTCATTTAGAATATGAACGAGCTCGAGCCGAGCCTAAATTTTGACTCGAGCTTAAAAATGTGTTCATATTCGGCTCATTTAGGAAATGAGCGAGCTCGAGCCGAGCTTTTTTCGAGCTTTAGGCAATTCTACTTGCTCATTATACATTAACTTTAAGAAAATTTTAGAAATTTCATAAAATTCGAGCTATTCGAGTTTAATTCGAACGAGACGAGCTTTGGAACGAGTTTAAAAATGTGCTCATACTCGGCTTGTTTAGAAAATGAACGAGCTCGAGTCGAGTTTTATACGAGCCGAACCCGAGCCGATCACGAGTAGCTTGTCTCACATAACACCCCTAGTTGCTGCTTTGACTTTGGACTTCTGTAGCTGTTTTCCGAGCTTTTCCGACCTTCCTTAGAATTGCTGTAAAACGCCTCGAATTCTGCGATTTAAACAGAAACTGGTGTAGATTCCATAATTTGGAAACTAAACATAAACTACATAGGTTCTGTACTATCTTAGCCCAAATGTATGCAATGTGTGCAGAAATCGATATAAACGTTACTGTAAAACATGGCAGATTCAGCTCACAACACTATCTTAATTATTCGTATATTATTTTATCTTATCATATACTTCCATTATATTATTTATATATATATATATATGTATGCCTAACCATTTCAGGAAGTATATTCGAGATTATATCCTTCCTTAATACATATTGAGGAGATCAGTTCAAAATAGATCATGGCGATTCAAAGTGTCCATAAATAGAAGATTGAAGATCAAACTGATTCGAAGGAGCCGTTGGAGATCCTGTGGTGAAGATCCTCATGCTCCATGCTCTTTTATAAAGGAAAGGAAGGAGAAGACAGAAGACACACAAGTGCTACACGAGTTTCATTCATTCAAGTGATCTGTCTTCCAAGTGTCTCTCTGCGAAGCGCTCAAGAGTTTGTTGTCTATTTCAAAGCCTTTGAGAGTCACTGTGAGCTTATAGGATATATTCATTTCAAGTGTTACTCGAGAGTTTATAACTCGGGAACTTGCACTAGGCTATTGATTTGTGAGAGTAAGAGGATTGTACTAGATAGCTGAGAGAGGTGGGGCTCTTCTAGATTGGTCTAGGACTCCAAGGGAACGTGAGTTGACTAGATTGCAATTGTATAGAAGAGAGGCTTCTCGGAGAGCTATTAGGATCCTAAGCTAAGCAATCAATAAAGCCTTTGAATCCTAGGGTTGTGGAAGAACTCTAGGCGGGGACGTAGGCCAAGTTGTGCTGAACCTCGTAAACAATTGCTCGTGTTCTTTACTTATTTGCTTTACCTTATTTCCGCACTTGGTTTGATTGTTTAACTTTGTGATTCAGGTTTAGCTCAAAGGTTTTGGTACAAGCTCCAAAAGTCTTGAGACTTTCTGCGAAAAACGGGCATACTCTATTCAACCCCTCCTTCTAAAGTATTTCTTATTACATTGTTTTTATATTATCGAACCTTCAATTGGTATCAGAGCTTTACTCACTGTTTTTGATCTAACAATCTTGTGAGTTTTCGATCATGTCTGGTGAAGCAAGCGGAGGATTTGCACAGGGAAGGTCCACAAGCAGACCGCCACTCTTTGTAGGAAACAACTTTTTACATTGGAGATCTTTGATGAAGATGTTCATCATAGACCAAGATCTAGAGCTTTGGAACATTATAGAGAATGGTCCGAAGATTCCAGAGAAGGATGGACCAAATGACACCAAAGTTGCAAAGAAGGAGTCTGAATATAACCAAGCAGATCTTGAAACCATCTCCAAGAACTACAGGGCTATTAACTTACTTTATTGTGGTCTTAGCACTGATGAGTTTAACCGTATCTCTTCTTGTAGGTCAGCTAAAGAGATTTGGGACAAGTTGGTCGTCACCTATGAAGGAACGAGCCAAGTGAAAGACACCAAGATCAGCATCTTCCTTCGAAAGTATGAGCTCTTTAAGATGAAGTCTGATGAGTCAATCAAGGCCATGTTCACACGATTCACAGAAATCACCAACAACCTTGACTCTCTCGACAAGAGCTTTACCAACGTTGAGAAAGTAAGGAAGATACTGAGGTGCCTTCCAAAGGAGAAATGGGGTCCAAAAGTAACAGCTATAGAGGAAGCCCAGGACCTCACCACTCTACCCCTTGATGACCTTCTTGAAAAGCTGATCACGCATGAGATGATCCTTAATGAAGACGATGGAGAACTTCCAACCAACACTAAGAACTTGGCACTCAAGTCTAAGAAGGATGAGCCCAAGGATGGATCTGATTCCGAAGATGAAGATGACGATGAGGATGATCCTTTTGCTCTTATCACAAGAGGCCTTGCTAGAATTCTCAAAATGAAGAAGCAATTCAACAACAAGGATGAATCAGAGTCTTCAAAATTTCGAGGTAAGCCTCAATACAACAAATATGAAAAGAAGACTAAACCGTTGTCTTGTTTTGAATGTGGTGAAACAGATCATCTTGTGAAGGACTGCCCTCAAAAGACAAAGAGCCAACCCAAGAAAGGTGACAAATGGAAGAAGAAAGCCATGGTGGCTACTTGGAGTGATTCCGACTCTGACTCCGACGATGAGAAGGCCAACATTTGTCTTATGGCTTCTGGAGATGAATCCCACGATGAAAAGCTTGAAGCTACTGTAAGAGTACTTATGGAAAGTCCAAAAGAGGTATTATCGGAATTCCTTTCTAATATGATTGCCAATGAAGAAAATCTTATTGCCCAAACTAACATTCTTATTAAGAGAACTGTGGACCAGGAAAGAACTATTGAGGATCTGTCTATGAGGGTCAAAGGTCATGAAGCTACTTATTCAGGTCTTGACATTAAAGTCAAGACGCTTGACTCGGAGAAATCTGAACTCAAGCAAGATCTCTCCTCTCTAAGAAATGAGCATCATGACTTAGAGAACGAGAAGATCTCCCTGAATAATAAGATTCTAGACCAACAGACAGCCCTCATAAGTTTTACCAAATCCAAAGGCACTCTCGATAGGATGTTGGGTGAGCAACAAAGCTCTCTAAACAAAAGTGGTATTGGTTACAATCCAAAGTTTTTAAAGAAGCAACACATTACCACTTTTGTAAAGGCAAAAGGAAGCAGAACCTCTCCTATATGTCACCATTGTGCTAGAAAGGGACATGTAAAAGAGACATGCCTTTATAGAAGAAAGGATCCATATATTATTCGTAATACATTTCCTGTTCATTTGAGAAAAGAACGGATAACACAAGTTTGGGTCCCAAAAGGCACTATTTTACCAAATATGGTTTACCCCAACAATGGATCCAAATTTGCTTATTGGTCTAGCCACAAAGGTTGATGTTTGTCTTGCAGGAGATCACCAAGGTGAAAGAACACAAATGGATTATTGATAGTGGATGTTCGAGGCATATGAATGGGAAGAGTTCTTTCTTTCATGATCTAAAAGAGCAATCCACGGGAACAATCACTCTTGGTGACAAAGGGAAATGCGACATTGTTGGTATTGGTAGTGTTGGAAGTGATTCCAGCCATAGTATTAAAAATGTCTATCTTGTTAATGGTTTAAAGTATAATCTGCTTAGTGTTTCTCAATTATGTGATAGTGGTAACAATATCAGATTTAACAAGAAAAGATGTATAGTGTGCAGAGAAGATACAGGTGAAGTTATTCTGACTGCATATCGTTACAACAATATATACGCCGTAAATGCTGATCAAGTGGCACAAGGAAGCTTAACCTGTCTAAAGGCTTTGACGGACGATCCAAAGCTCTGGCACAGGAGACTCGGTCATGTGAGTCCACATACGCTACATAAGCTTGTGTCCAAAGGGCTTGTAAGAGGGCTACCTGAGATGGACTTCAAAGGTATTGACATGTGCAATGCGTGCACACGAGGCAAACAAACACGTAGCTCTTTCAAACCCAAAAAGGTTGTAAGTTCTTCTAGACCCCTTGAACTTTTACATATGGATTTATGTGGTCCTATGCGTGTCAAATCTCCCAATGGTAAAAAGTACATGCTAGTTGTCGTTGATGATTTTTCTAGATATACTTGGGTTGCATTTTTGAAAGAAAAATCAGAGGCCTTATTTGAGTTTTCAAAACTTTGTAAGGAGTTGCAAACTTTAAGAAACGAGCCCATAGTGTCAATTCGGAGTGATCATGGTAGGGAGTTTGATCAACTTCAATTTGATTTGTTTTGTGCTAAATATGGCATCTCCCATAACTTTTCTGCTCCTAGGACACCTCAACAAAATGGGTTTGTGGAACACAAGAACCGCACCTTAGAGGATATGGCCAGGACTATGCTTTTAGAGAATGCATTACCTAAAACCTATTGGGCTGAAGCTGTTAACACAGCTAACTACATTTTAAATCGTTGTCTTATTCGTTCTATCTTAAAGAAAACTCCTTATGAACTTTTCAAAGGCCGCAAACCACTTATATCTTATTTTAAACCCTTTGGCTGTACTTGTTTTGTTCATAACAATGGAAAAGATAACCTTGGGAAATTTGATGCGCGTAGTGATGAAGGTATATTTCTTGGCTATTCCACGAGTAGCAAAGCTTATAGAATCTTCAATAAAAGGACCCAGGTAGTTGAAGAAAGTATACATGTTATTTTTTATGAATGCAATGACGGTGCTTTGAGTGAAAGTGTTGCAGATATAGATCTTAACATCCATGAAGAGAACGAGGAAGGTGATGTTGCTACTACCAAGAACATAGAGAAGAGGAACATGCAGGAACCGATTCTTAACACTGGAGAATTGGCCCAAGGTGTTGAAGATTCGTCCAAAGCCCTTGGTGTCCAATCCAACGGTGTTGAGACTTCAGAAACTGCTATAATTGAACCTAACAGGACCATGGAGTCAGATGTACTGCAAGTCAATCCTACAAGTGTGACGAATCAAGGAGTTGAGACTAGCAAAAGGAAATTCAAATACTCCTCATCACACTCATTAAAGGATATCATTTCTGACCCTACTTCTAGTGTTCAAACTCGTTCTAAACTTAAAGATCTTTGTGCTTTTCACGCGTTTGTTTCTCTTATGGTGCCAAAGAAGGTAGATGAGGCACTTCAGGAGCTAGACTGGATCATTGCTATGCAAAGTGAGCTTAACGAATTTGAAAGGAACAAAGTCTGGACCTTGAAGCCGAGGCCAAAGCATCGATCAGTCATAGGCACTCGATGGGTATTTCGAAACAAGCTAGATGAGAATGATAAGGTTGTGAGGAACAAGGCAAGGCTTGTTGCTCAAGGCTACAATCAAGAGGAAGGTATTGACTACGAGGAGACCTTTGCTCCCGTAGCCAGGCTTGAAGCCATTCGCATTTTATTAGCATTTGCATCTTTCATGAGCATAAAGTTATATCAAATGGATGTCAAGTGTGCTTTTCTTAATGGTTTCTTAGAGGAAGAAGTATATGTGGCTCAACCCCCAGGTTTTGAAAGCTCAGAATTTCCCAATCATGTTTATAAACTTGACAAAGCACTTTATGGTTTGAAACAAGCCCCAAGAGCTTGGTATGAGCGCTTGTCCAAATATCTTTTAGAAAATGATTTTAAAAGGGGGTTGATCGACAAGACTCTTTTTATCAAGACCAAAGGAAAAGACATTTTGGTTATTCAAATTTATTTTGATGATATATTATTTGGTGCTACTAACACATCTTTGTGCAAGGAATTTTCTGACATCATGTGCAGTGAATTTGAGATGAGCTTGATGGGTGAACTCAACTTCTTTTTGGGGTTACAAGTTCATCAATCCAAGAAAGGGATCTTCGTCAACCAAAGCAAGTACACTAAGGATCTCTTGAAGAAGTTCAAGATGGATCAATCCAAGGCAGCCAAGACTCCCATGAGCTCAACATTATCTCTAGATCAAGACAACACTGGAATAAGTGTCAATCAAAAGGAGTATCGAGGAATGATTGGATCTTTATTATATCTCACGGCTAGTAGACCTGACATCTTGTTTAGTGTTTGCATGTGTGCTAGGTTTCAAGCTGATCCTAAAGAATCTCACCTCGTGGCTGTGAAGAGGATCTTTCGATATCTCAATGGCACTAAGGAACTTGGATTATGGTACCCAAAGCAAAAGGATTTCACTTTAATTGGATATTCTGATGCAGATTTTGCAGGCTACAAGGTGGATAGGAAGAGCACATCAGGATGTTGCCAATTCTTAGGAGCATCTTTGATCAGTTGGCACTCAAAGAAGCAAAATTCAGTTGCTCTATCCACTGCAGATGCCGAATACATTGCAGCTGGAGCCTGTGGCTCCCAAATCCTTTGGATAGCTCAACAAATGCGAGATCTTGGCATCAACCTCAAAGGTATCCCAATTAAGTGTGACAATACAAGTGCCATATCCATCACTAAGAATCCTGTTCAGCATTCAAGGACCAAGCATATTGATGTAAGACATCATTTCATTAGAGATCATGTTGAAAAAGGTGATGTGTCCATATCTTTTATTTCTACTGATTATCAATGGGCTGACATTTTTACTAAGCCTTTGGCAGAGGACAGGTTCACCTTCATTAGACGAGAGATTGGGATGCTTGACAAGGATGCACTTTCGTAGGGGGAGCTTTCCCTTTACGAAAGATATACTCCACTCAGTGTCAAGACCTTTGAGAGTTATGTCAAGGTCTGCCAACTGAACAGTGGAGAACATATATCGGATCATATATTTTTGGTTAATATCTTTTTAGATATTTAATCAATTATATTTGTTTTAATCGAATTTCAAAAATTGCCTATTTCTGTGATTTCCTTAACCGTTAAGATATTTTATTTTTGGAACTAAATCGGTTTGTGTTTAGTCCAATTTTAATGGATATTTGAATTTGAACTTGAATTTGAAAACCCTTCAAATTAGCAATGTAATGATTTCTTTCCTTGGAACCCTAAACCCATCCCATCACTCTCTCTACTTAAACCCAATACTGTACCCGATTACAACCCACACTCAGACTTTATCCAAACCCTTTCCACATCTCCATCTTCAACCTCTCAATCGCCTCTCAAGAAACCCTAACCAACTTTCTCCATGGCACCCAAAACCAAGAAAGCTGTCACACCCAAAAGACTTGGCGCCACCCCCAAGGGACGTCAGACCACTGCTACCTCTCCCAGACCTGAACCCGCTCCTCAAGCTATTATCCCAACCGTCGTCTAGAGCACCATTGCTGAGAGCTCGGCCATTGTTCCCAAGGGCTCTCAAAAGCGCTCTGCTAAGAAGCCGATCAGTGCTAAACAGAAAGGGAAGAGGAAGATCTTGGCTGAGGAACTAGACGAGGATGAGGAGGAAGATGACCTAGACGCCCTCCTGGAAAGAGATGCTGCCAAGGAAGCCGAGGAGGAAGCCTTGAGAAAGAAAAAGGCCGATGAGGAGGCCGATCTTGCTAAGAAACTGGCCGAGGAAGAAGCTGAGCGGATTCGGAAGGAAGCCGAAGCCGAGGAGGTTCCATCTGAGGAGGAGCCTCAAGAAGATGAAGAAGAAGAGCAAGAGGGATCTGGAGAGGACGAGGAACCTGAAGGAGATGAAGCGGGGTCCGGTGAGGACTCGGGGTCTGAGGAAGAGGAGGAAGAATCTCCCTCTCCTTCTCCTCCTCCTCCCCCGTCTCCGAAGAAGCGGAAAGCCCCTGCTCCTATCAAGCCTCCATCCCCCAAGCGCACCCGGAAGGGCACTGTCAAGAGTCTTGTAGCGCCTGTCAAGAGAGCTGCTCTAACAGTTGCGCGCAGAAAGAATGCAGACTCCCCGGCCTATATCCAGGTAAATCAATCCTTGCCCTCCTCTTGGTTTCAAGATGCTGAGACTGCTGATAAGTGGGTAGACGAGTTTCGAACTCGTAAGATTAGTTGTTTTGATTTTTTAGATGTTGAGTTCTTTGAAGCTTTGAAGTTACCTTGCTTTGAGCTCCTCAAAAAATCCCCAGCCTGGACCCTTCTTAACCTTGAAACTGTCTACTACCCCGAGCTTACCCGTCTCTTCTACATTAACGTAAAAGCCAAGAACGACACCGATGGTTGGTCTTTGGAGTCTGTCGTCAAAGGGGTTGGAATCTCTCTCAACTCCAATGATTTTGCAGATTCCCTAGGCTTACCTACACCAGTTCCACCCACTGAAATCCACCCCTCAAAAGAAAATTGCATCATCCTAGCCCGAGCCAAATATCTCCTACCCGAAGCATCCAACAGCACCTCAAAGCAACTCACCCACTCATCCCTAACCCTTGAGGCAAAAATCATCTTTAACATCATTGTTAGATGCCTCCTACCCCGTCTTAACTCTGGCTCACTCCTTACCGACAATGCCATGGTCCTGCTCTACCGCATCTTAAATGGCCTTGATCCTGATCTGGCCAACACTATCCTTGGAACCATGGCTCATGCCAGAAAAGCTAGAAAAGGCTCACCCCTCCCCTTTGCTACCCTTTTGACCCCTATTTTCAAAGCTTCTGGAATTGATGTCAAAAATGAAGAACAACTGCGTCATACGGGTAAGTTCGACTCTAAAGGCCTTGAAAAGATTGGCATCACTCGGTCTCCCCAAGGGATCTTGAGTCTTGCCACTCCTTCAAAAGCCTTTCCCACTGCTACAGCTTTCGATGAACGCATGGACAACCTAGAGTTGGGCTTGGAGGAGGTTCGCCTGGATATTAAGGAGTTGCAGAAGGAGATGATGACGGAGATGAGCGGGATTTCAAAGATGCTAGAAGGACTGTGGACGAGGCTCACTGATGATGCTCCGGATGACTAAGCCTAAACCTTAACCCACCCTATCCCACACCTGAAACTTGTTACTTTGCTGGTTTGTTGGAAACGTTTTCAAAACTTTTGGTGACTTTTTGGTGACTGTTTTTCCTCCGCCCTTTGTTGAAAGACAAAAAGGGGGAGATGATCGTTAGACTTTGAAAACCTCTGCTTAAAGGTCTTGGAAGACCTTGGTTTTTGATTTATGGTTTTCGGTTGGATGTTTTCTTACTTTAAAATTTTTTGATCCAACATTTGTCTAACCCTTGTAGGTACTTAGTCCGAATTCCATTGTATTATCTATTTTTGACTAAGTTGCAGGGATGCACAGGTTTTGTCTTTCATCAAGGGGGAGATTGATAACTCCCTCCCTTGATGAAAATTGGAATAGATGTTTCAAAGGCTTTGACATGATATTTGTGTCAAAAGCCTTGGAGCATTAACAGTTGATGAAATACAAAACCTATCTTAATTATTCGTATATTATTTTATCTTATTATATACTTCCATTATATTATATATATATGTATGCCTAACCATTTCAGGAAGTATACTCGAGATTATATCCTTCCTTAATTCATATTGAGGAGATCGGTTCAAAATAGATCATGGCGATTCAAAGTGTCCATAAATAGAAGATTGAAGATAAAACTGATTCGAAGGAGCCGTTGGAGATCCTGTGGTGAAGATCCTCACGCTCCATGCTCTTTTATAAAGGAAAGGAAGGAGAAGACAGAAGACACACAAGTGCTACACGAGTTTCATTCATTCAAGTGATCTGTCTTCCAAGTGTCTCTCTGCGAAGCGCTCAAGAGTTTGTTGTCTATTTCAAAGCCTTTGAGAGTCACTGTGAGCTTATAGGATATATTCATTTCAAGTGTTACTCGAGAGTTTATAACTCGGGAAGTTGCACTAGGCTATTGATTTGTGAGAGTAAGAGGATTATACTAGATAGCTGAGAGAGGTGGGGCTCTTCTAGATTGGTCTAGGACTCCAAGGGAACGTGAGTTGACTAGATTGCAATTGTATAGGAGAGAGGCTTCTCGGAGAGCTATTAGGATCCTAAGCTAAGCAATCAATAAAGCCTTTGAATCCTAGGGTTGTGGAAGAACCCTAGGTGGGGACGTAGGCCAAGTTGTGCTGAACCTCGTAAACAATTGCTCGTGTTCTTTACTTATTTGCTTTACCTTATTTCCGCACTTGGTTCGATTGTTTAACTTTGTGATTCAGGTTTAGCTCAAAGGTTTTGGTACAAGCTCCAAAAGTCTTGAGACTTTCTGCGAAAAACGGGCATACTCTATTCAACCCCCCCTTCTAGAGTATTTCTTATTACATTGTTTTTATATTATCGAACCTTCAGATATCTTTGTTGCGATCTATAGAGGGTGCAACAACTCTTCTAGTTTCAACCTGATAACCCTGTTGAGGTGAGTTGGAAACTCCCTTTTGGTGCATAGAAGGGTTAGAAGCAGAAGGTTTAGATTGAGTAGAAGGGTTAAAGGGAACAAACCTGCGACCTTGAGAGGTCTGGTCGAATCTAGTCCTCTGTTGCCGAAGCTGCTGCTGCTGTTGTTCATACAGAAGCTGTGCTTTATGAGTCAAAGTGTTAATATCTCTAATGGAATGGATAGATAAAGGATTTTTAATAGAAATATTAAGACCAGTAAGAAATTGAGTACACAAAGCACGTTTAGTAAGATAAACATTAGCCTGATGGGAGAGCCGTTCAAGATCATCTCTGTAGTCATTCGGAGAGCGAGCTCCTTGGCGGCAGGATGCGAGCTGCATCCTCATAGACTCTGTGTATTCCTCAGGCACATGTCTCTTCTTCAGGAGATAGCGAAGTTGTGGCCAGGTTTCAACAGGTTGCTTGTCCTGACGATGGCGCATCTCACGAGTGCGGAACCACCAGGTGCGAGCTTTACCTACTAAATGCAATATAACAACTTCCAACTTCTCCGTTTCCTCATAGCGTAAATGTTCAAGCAGATAGTCAGTATGATTTTCCCAAACAAGATAAGCTTCAGGATCAGTGTTACCATCAAAGGTTTCTAACTTAAGCTTAACATCTCGTCTCTGTATAGCTTGAGCATTATCAAATCTAGGATGACCAAAATTAGGAGGGGGTAAATCATCAAAGTTAGGATTTACCTCATGGTAAGCATCCTCCAAATGCGGCGTCTCATAAAGATCATTATTGCTGCGGCTGTCATCCCAGTTAGCACGGCCATGCAACGGTTGCTGTTGACGCTGATTGAACCTCCCTTGCTGTTGATGCCGTGGTGGTGTGTACTCACGACGATCTTGGTTGCCATTGAAGCCTGCTAGATGATCGTTGTCATTTTCTCCAGTGAAAGGGTTAGGAGTAGTAGACTTAAGCTGAAAATGTAATTGACCAGAAGGGGGAGGTTTAACAGAATAAAAGGTGTTACCTGCAGGTGGTGGATTACCGGTAGGTGGGGCATTACCTCAAGGAGGTGTAGTATCTGGGGGTGGTGGAGGCGGCTTACCTCCAGAGGTAGGTGTAGATCCAGAAGCCTCTGCCTGTTTTGCCTCCTCCAATTGCCAAGTGACTGCCTGTTTGATGAGGTCAGAGAAAAATACGCGGTCCTATGTACGTTCGACAGCTCGGCGATTTGCAGCCTCTGCCAGTTCCTTACGCATAGCCAGGGTAGAGGATTGAACAGCAGAGTCAACAATAAACTGCATGTTAGAAGCCGAAATGGTAGTAGGTGGGGTAGGGGAAGAATTATGGTCACTATCGTTCGACATGTTCCTACAATATCAGAAGAGCAACAAGTAAACGAAGCAAAGACCAGAAACCAAGTAATACAAGATCTAGTGATTCCTAAGAGTGATTCAAGTTTTTAGAAATCAAAGAGCGAGAAAACAAGGCACAATATTCAAGCAATTCCCCTGGACACAGAATTTTGCAATATTGAAGACAACAAGTAATAATCAAAATTGCAATTTAAATTAGCCACAAGTCGGATATCAAGGATAACAAGTATAAACAAGCGGCTTAATGTGTATAGAATAAGAACTTCAGTGTGATGTGTTGTTGCAGGAGGATGGTCAAGTATGAAATAAATATAAAATAAAGTTCAGACTGACTTCCCTGTCTCAGCAAATAAATACAAGACTTCCTCCCGTTGTAGTAAGAGAAAATCAGGATCGAATCCACGAGGAAGCACGTCAGCAGTTCTTAGGTAGCTGTAAATTCTCACAGAAAAGCAGCAAAAAGACAGAAACACAAAAACAAGGAAAGGAACAGAAATAAAACAGAAAATAACAAACAAAAAGCAATGAACTAAACGAAGACAGAAAAGACAAAGCAAAGCAGAAAATAAAACCAAGCAAAGCAACTACTCGATCTCGACAAGATGGTACTCGAGATCGACTAGAAACAGTAAAGATAGAAACTTGAAAATCGAAAACAGAAGGATGGAGCTCAACTCGACCTAGACAAACCGTACTCGAGATCGACTACAAGCTACTCGATCTCGACAAGCTCTCCTCTGTATCGACTAGAATGCAGAAATTTAAATTGCAAATTCTCGAACCCAAAACGCAGAATTTCGATAGAAATAAATCAATATATAAAAGACTTCCAAAGCCAGGGTATCAACACCACAACGATAACCATGCAAAGTAACACATAAAGGCATAAAAGATCATGCTTTCCATCAAATAACTTTCGTTATTAACAAATAGGCAAATAGAGGCTTTCGCATAAACCCTAATTGTTACTAACCCTTTTTCACATAATTAACCCAAATTGCATTAAGATCACTTTTGCTTCAATAATACAAATAAGGATGACCTTCAACGCTCGCAAAAGAATCATGCTTATAGGGATAGAAGACGAATTGCATCAAAAGATGTGACCTTTACCGCATCACCTCACATGGCCACCGTCGGGCTCACCCCAGTCCCAGAAGTGGGTGGACTACTCACGCCTCATCGCAATAGCAGACATTGATGTATAAAAAGAAACTTGCATTAAAAATAAATTCAAAGCTTTTACAATCCCGACAATCAACTTTCGCAGAAAGCCAAAACCCTAAAAACCTTAGAACTCCTAAACTGTATCTGTGGAACTACTCGTTTCTCTCTGAAATTGAATGAATAAAACTCAGCCCCATGGGCTTTATTTATAGTCTTCTATTCCTTGCTAATCAAGGATAGAATCTTCTATCTATATCTACTTAAAGCTTAAAGATAAATAAAATGCTTAAGGGAAATAAATCTTTAAAAGAAAAGATAAATCTAAACTAGGTAAGTCTTCATGTCTTGATAGATCTCCCTTCCATGATGATAGATCTTGATCAAATTTGGATAGATCTCGGCCATTCTCGGATTCCTTCATGCCCAAGGATTCCAAGTCTACTCGGACTGCTCTAGTCGACTCGTTGCTGGAAACTGGTCTACTCGACATCGACAAAGGCTTCGTCGACCTCGACTAGGATTCGTCATCTCGGCTAACTGGTGCTCGATGTGGCTCGGACTTGGCTCCTGGCGCTCGTCGACCTCGAGTAGCCCTAGTCGACCTCGAGTAGAATTGATTCGTCGACTAGGTCCTCTCGGGTAGGTGTGCTCGACAAGCCTGGATCTGGTCTCTGGGCTTAGTCGATCTCGACAAGGGTTCGTCGAGTTGGGGTGTGGACTTCTTGGTCGAGCAACTTCACTTCGGCACGGATTCAGAGGCACTGGGTGGCTCGTAGATCTCGACAAGGGTTTCGTCGAGGTCGACTAGGATTGTGCTCGGCTTCTCGTCCTCGGCTCTTCTCCTCGTCGACTCCGGGTGTGGCACTGGGCTTCGTCGATCTCGACCAGGTCTTTGTCGAGATTGAGTTGGGTTCCGGAGCTGGGTTGGTCTAGCTCTCGACACTGCTCCCAGTCGACAAGGCTGTTCTCGGACATACTCGTCGAGATCGAGTAAGAGCTACTCGAGATCGAGTAGCCTGGGTTCTCGGCTCGATTCAACTGGTTCCGTTGCTGATTTGACCTTGGACTTCTGTAGTGGATTTCCGAGCTTTTCCGACCTTTCTTAGAATTGCTGTAAAATGCCTCGAATTCTGCGAATTAAACAGAAACTGGTGTAGATTCCATAATTTGGCAAATAAACATAAACCACATAGATTATGTACTATCTTAGTCCAAATGCATGAAATGTATGCAGAAATCGATATAAAAGTTACTGTAAAACATGGCAGATTAGGCTCACAACAAACACCCCATACTTAAGCTTGCTTGTCCTCAAGCAATACTTTTATTTGTCATTCAGGGGAAGAATTTCAACTCTCAACATCTTAGATTCATTCTTATATGTCCCTGCAATCAATTACCATCCTCGAAAAGGTACTTATGTCATAGATCCATGCATGTGCAATTATACAAAAGCAACATCGACTCACAAAAGGAGGGTTATGCAAAACATTCATTCGTGTGACAAAGCAACAATAATCAAGAGGACTCTAATTCAAGCTCAAATAAAGAGTAGATTGGTAAAAGGCTAAAGGTGGGCAATTTTTGACAATTAATGTGGTGCTAATGATCCGGGGAAATGGATTATTTCCAAACTTTCATAACACATTCCTTCCTCATAAGATTCATCACCTTTCATATTGCTTTTCTCAATAATAATGCTTTTACCTCTCTAACCTCAGCACTGCCTTCTCGCGAGTCGCAAACATGGGTGTCATGAATGGCCCCGGATACTTAGTGCTTTGGACTCCTCACAATGTGTCCCATCTCTCCAAACTATTATCTCAGAGAGCAGGGTCAATCTACCTTTATCTCCTGAGGTGATTGGATTTTCTTTCACTCATTAAATTTTCCATATATTTCAAACACTTTCCCGCCAAACTCCCATAATGATAATTAACAACACAAACACCATATGATAATCTCCATAATGTAACATCATTCTCAACATAATCCCCGGATAAGGTAAAGAATGGGCAATATTTAGAACATGTGGAGCAATATATGAAATAGGGCGTATTATGGCTTTTGTGACGCATAAGCATAGGTATGGCTAGAATTATAATCATGTGAGCATTATATGGAAATATAAAGTCCTCCATCATCTTATCATGCAACATGTCAAAAGAAACTTCAAATTTTACCTCCTTTCATGGCTTTCAATAAAATATGCACTTCATTGTGACTTCCTGATATGCGATATATTCTATAGCGCATTTAGTAGTTTTTATCATCACTTACATGTCATTATGAGAGATATTTGTGTGAACTTGGTGATTCGGAACAAGTAGAAGAAGTTGAAGAAATCATGCAAGTTACAGAAGAGAAGAAGATCGGAAGCAGCTGAAGCTGAAGATCTTGGCGCGGCCGCGCTGCACCTGGTGCGCCCGCGCTGCTACCCGACGCGACCACTCTGCTAGGAGGAAGTGGCCGCGCTGCTGAATAGACAGAAGAAGCAAGATCCAAGCTGGCGCGCCCGCGCTGCACTTGGCGCGCCCGCGTCAGTCCTGAAGACGGATTCTTATCCGATTCTGTTTATCTTATTAGTTTTAATATTTTATTATTATAATTGTACGGGATGTTAAACCCGATTTTATTAGGTTATATAGGCCGAGAAGGCAGTAGAGAATCATTAGGTTATTTTCCAGAGACGTATTTTCCCTTTTTGTTCATCTCACAAACCCTATGGAGAACTAACTCTCCTTTGTTGCACTTGGTTCTTTGAAGCCTTCAATTGATTTGGTTGTGAGTATTCTACTCTTTTTCGTCCTTTGTTAATTGTTTCGATCTCCTGAGCTTATTGCTTGATTGCTTATTATTGATTTATCTGGATTGATCACCTAGGTTTATCGATACTAGTCATATTGCTAGGGTTTCCAATTCCAGGTTTGGGGTTGTAGATTCATTGTAGCAAACACAATCTCCATACGCAGGTTGCTTGTGGTAGATTGTGAGGGAGATTCGATTACAGGCTATTTTAACGGGTTGTTAGAATCGCTTGTATCTCATTATAATTCATGTTTGAATGCTATTGCTTTATTATTTGGTGAAGGTTTTCCCTTGTAATTTGGTGATAAGTGCTTTTAGGACTGGTAGGACTAAAAGCTATTACACGATCTGAATTGAGAACAATTACTGGACATTAGAACTTGAGATTCATAGAATGCGATGATGAACCATCTCAATTGTTGTGCGGATAATTACCTGGTGTGATACTTTTCCATCATATATTCGCAACCTTTACTTGCAACTTGTTCTGTCACTATTACTCACACACAAAACTCCCCCTTGATTCGGTCACTTTTGGGTAATAATACTTGCTTTTACAATTGATTCTGTTTCCCTGTGGGTTCGACCCTAACTTACCTACTATACTTGTTATAGTTTGCATCTTAGGAATTTACTTTGATTTGGCATAACGACCTTAGGCCTGTCAAATTTGGCGCCGTTGCCGGGGAAACGGTTTATCTTTGTTCTTGTTTGTCTTATTACCTGTTTGGGTGCGAACCTCTTGCATGGTTCGCACTCGTGCTACTGATCCCTATCTTTTTTATTTTGATTGGGAAATAGACAGGACATACCACCGCCGCCATAGAGAACATTATCCAATGGCTGATAATGCAAATCAGACGCTGCGACAGCTGACAGCATCAAACATCACACAGTAGGCACCTGCTGTGACAATCCCTGCCATAGGGGATGACAACCATTTTGAGCTAAAGTCTGGGTTGATTCATCAACTGCCCAAATTCCATGGATTGGCTGGAGAAGACCCCATCAAGCACATGGGGAAGTTTCATAATGTGTGCATGAGCATGAAACCAGCCAATATATCCGAAGCACAGATAAAGATGAGAGCTTTTGGGTTCACGCTGCTCGATGCTGCGGATGACTGGTACTACAGCCTTCCAACAGGGAGCATCGATACTTGGCCTAAGCTCCACAAGGCCTTCCTGGAGAAATTCTTCCCTGCTAAGAAGGAGAACACCTTGAAAAAGGCAATCAGCAATATAGAGCAGGAAGATGATGAAACCCTCTATGATTACAATGAAAGGTTCAAGAAGCTTTGCGCTAATTGCCCTTTCCATGGCTACAGCACGAAGGACCTAGTCTTATACATCTATGGGGGATTGCTGGAATCTGATAGAAGGATGATTGATGCCGCCTGCGGAGGAAATATTCTGAATGCCACGCCAGAGGGGGCTATGGAGAAGATTCAGGAAATGGCTGAGGGGACTAGAAATTTTGGGAAGTCCACCAGAAGGAAAGCAGTCAACTCGGTAGACTCTAACCAAGCCCAGGACATTGCTGAATTTAAGGATATGGTTAGGAGGCTCACTCTGCAAGGGACTCCTCAACAACTCAAGGCTTGTGAAATCTGCGGAGATAACTTCCACCCAACTGATGCGTGTCCTACACTCCAGGAAGACACTGCTGAAGTGAGTGCTATAGGTGGAAATGGACCTCAGAGACCCAGACATGACCCCTACTCAAACTCCTACAACCCAGGTTGGCGGGATCACCCAAATTTCAGATGGAGGGATCCACCAAACCAACCACATCAGCAACAGCCACCTCCCTACCATCAGAGGCAGCAGGGTAACGCTCCCTCTACTGAGTCCATGCTCAATACTCTGACACAGCACTTCACTGCGCATGCTCAGGCAACTGAATCGAGCATAAAAGATATACAGAAACAAATGGGGCAAATGGCTGAAGCGATCACGAGAATGGAGGCAAAGACGTCAGGGGGTCTACCATCTCAAACGGTGGTCAATCCAAGGGAAAACGTCAGTGCTATAACTCTTCGGAATGGAAAGGAGCTGAGAAGTCAGGAATATGAGGAGAAAAGCACGCCGGAGTCCGACGTGGCCATACCCAACACTGGCGCGCCCGCGCCGGCCAATGACGCGCCCGCGCCTACTTCTGACGCGCCCGCGCCTACTTTTGACGCGCCCGCGCCTGGTCCAATCCCGCCTGAATCTGAACCCTATGTCGATACTTATGTTCGACCGAATTTTCCCCCTCTCGGGTCTGAGAAACCAAAACCTCCGTTCCCTGAGGCACTCAAGGAGAGGAGGATAATCGATGATTCAGAGCTGTTTGAGACATTTAGCAAGTGTCAGGTGAACATCCCTCTGCTGAGAATGATAAAAACTGTGCCCAAGTACGCCAAGTTCTTGAAGGAGCTTTGCACAGTGAAGAGGAATCAGAAGCTGAAAGGGAAAAAGAAAGTGGAAGTAAGTGAGCAAGTCTCCGCTGTGTTTCAGAGGAGAATGCCGAAAAAGTGCGCTGATCCAGGTATGGTTACTATCCCTTGTGTCATTGGAGATGTAAAATTCGATAGAGCTATGCTTGATTTGGGTGCTTCCATAAATGTGCTTCCCTACTCACTGTACAAATCGCTAGATTTAGGACCTTTGCATGAAACTGGAGTAATTGTGCAACTAGCTGACAGGTCTCATAAATACCCTAAAGGAGTAGTAGAAGACGTTTTGGTTATGGTCGATAAACTGATTTTTCCTGCAGATTTCTTTGTCCTGGATATGGAACATGATAAGCATGATGCGCCTATTCTGTTAGGTAGACCTTTTATTAAAACAGCTAGGACAAAAATTGATTGTGTCTCTGAGACACTAACAATGGAATTTGATGGAAAAAAGGTTGAATTCGATTTATACAAGGCTATGAAACATCCTGTTGATGACCATTCTCTGTGCTCTATTGATGTGATTGAACCATTAGCTCAAGATATATGTGATATGTCTAGGGAAGATGAGTTGCAGTCAATTATTGGGAATGCTATTGACGAGTCCTATACAGATTTTTCAATTACATCTAACATGCAGGAATTAGTAGCCCAGATGGATGTAGAAGGTAAGTCCCCTACTCTTTTGGGCATTGGCCCCAATCTACTGACTCCAAGCGAAGTGCTTGTTCCATCTGTTGTGCAGGCACCTGAAATTGAACTCAAACAACGCCCTAGTCATCTTTGCACTCTTGATGTGGAGATTAAGGACAAGAAAGGAGCGGAGAATTTGGTGGCTGACCACTTAAGCAGATTGGTGAATGAGGAGAGCAAGCCGGAGTCTGGCGTGCCCACGTCAACAGATGACGCGCCCGCGCTGACCTATGACGCGCCCGCGCTGCTCAATGGCGCGCCCGCGCTGACCACCGACGCGCCCGCGTCGACCCCTGACGCGCCCACGCCATTGCCCCTCAGCCCATCTCAGTCCTTTCTGGGACTTCACTCTGTAAGCCCTTGGTACCGGGACATTGTGAACTACTTAGTTTGTGGGGAATTTCCTCCGGATCATACCAATGCTCAAACAGAGAAGATTCGAAGAGAAGCGAACCACTATGTTTGGGATGACAGCTTGGACAGGAAGTTACACCTTTCAAGGGTTCCCGCATTTGTCAATGAGATGACTGGTGTTGGTGACCCTGGTGGAGGAACCTAGATCAATCAAGGGCCAATTAGTCGAGCCAGCGACATGAAACAAAGGCGCTGCTTGGGAGGCAACCCAAGGTATTGCATTCTTTCCTTTAACTAGATTTTATTCTAACTTGTAGGTAATAAAGACGGAGTTTCTGGTGACGAATTGCACCCGCATTTCGGACCCACTGCACCCGCAGTGTTAAATTTCGTCAAAAAAAAAAAAAAAATTAAATCCGGCCACGGGCTGGAAAACCCACTTCGGGCCAGCCCGCCAGCTTCAAGCCCATCAAAACCTCAAGCCCATCAGCTCCCCCATCATCATCACCAAAACCCTACACCCCCATCTCTCTCCTCTCACTCCCAATCCAACCCACACCCACACTCACTCTCACACCCCTCGACCCCATTCCGCCGGCGAAGCCCCCACCAGGACGCCTACAAACCGGCACCGGAGGAATCTCGACGGGTCCCACATCAATGAGCCGGTTCCGACGATTTCCAGATCTGGAGAAATCGCCGACGCGGCCGCGCCAGCCCTAACGCGCCCGCGCCTGTCAGAGCAACCCACCAGACGACTGACACCCCGACGCGGCCGCGCTGCTATCGACGCGCCCGCGCTGCCATCCTCGACGCGCCCGCGCCACCCCTGACGTGCCCGCGTCTGCCCCTACGCCGAGACTTCGCTGTTCTTCGTGAGTTCTTTTCACTGTTCTTATTTCGATTCCGATTTCATCGTATTATATATCGAGTATGAGTTCATCGGAGGAAGAGGCGAGTAGATATGATAATGGGTTACAAATGTCTGATGAGGACTGGGCTATTTACAATAAGGTTAGCTGTATTAGTTCTACCAAATACTTGCATAGACCGACACTTCAGAAGCTTCAGATGCTAGAGTGTATGGAGCAATGTCTAGAGCATGCTGGTATTAGTGACTTTCTGGACTTGAGAGCTGTCGGATACCCGGATCTGTGCAAGCAGTTCCTCGCAACGTATCAGCTTTACCTGGGGGAGAATATAATTAGATGGGTTGCCTTCAGATACAATGGCACTACGTACAGGGCTTCTGCAGCAAGGTTGCGAAGAGCTTTGGGGGTTACTAAAGCCCCAACTGACGGATGGATGACAGCCGCGTCCGACCCAGACCTTGTTGCATTCTTCAGAGCAGTGTCTGGAGAAGAGTTCTTGACCAGCAACGAGTACAACAGCAGGATTACTCATCCTGTTTTCCGTATGTTGTGCAAGATTGTTTCTGGGACATACTATGGGCTGATCACGGATACAAAGCTTTCCATGACGCACCTGAGGTTTGCGTACAGCGCCGTGCCTACTGCAGATTATACGACTGACTGGGTTAGGCTCTTTTTTGATGGCCTCGACAGGATCAGAAAGGACCGCAGTGCCGCTGGACCAGAAATGGTCCAGAGCGGCCTTATTACTCGAGTCGCCATTGTTGCAGGCGTTGGGCTGAATGGTTTGGAGGAGCTGGAGGAGCCACAGGTCATAGCAAGGACCTATACAGAGGAGTACCTACGGAGATGTTTGATGCTGGATATTGCACCGGATGGGGGAGCCATTTGGTGCACGGGCAAGAAGAAGGAGCATCAGTTCAGGCTCCCTAAGCCCCTGCCTTGGTCGAAGTCTTGGGCTGATTGGTACATTGAGACGGATTACTTTCCGACGTCAGTTCTGGGTAGAAGGCGTCGCATGGAGGTGGGTAGCAGTAGTGGCACATCTGGAGCTGCCACGATGGAGGATGCGCCTATGGCTCAGCAGGCTTTTGTTCAGACGGATACACAGGGTTTCACACAGAACCCACATCAGGAGATGCCTGCTTATCAGCACGGTTGGGATTCTCAACCGACATTTCAGAGCCAGCAGGACGCACATCAGTGGGCCCCTTGGCCCCAACAAGCTTTTCAGGATGCCCATCAGTAGCCCCACTGGTGGGGCTACCTGGTTGATCAGATTGGCCTTCTACGCCAAGACGTGGGGAGTTTGACGACAGTGACGAACCAGATTCTCCACCAGCAGGCCGACATATTAGAGGGCTTTGGCGAGTTCAGAGAGATGAGGGAAGAGTTGCGCCGCATGCGAGAGGATTACTCTCGCCACTATCCACCCCCTTAGTGAGTCTTTCTGTTTCCTCTCTCCCTACTTATTTCTGTCTTCTTTCACATTCAGGACAATGCTTCATTCAAGTATGGGGGAGGGAAAGGATTCACACATCATGTACATATTTTATTTCAGCATTATTTTTGTACAGATTATGCACTTAATTACTCTAAAAAAAAAACAGAAAAAAAAAAGGAAAAAAGAAGAGAAAGCAATCAAAATCCTGGGATGAGTTGAAAACCTGAAAGGGCGACTCAGGCAAAAAGCAGGTAGTCTGGCGAGCCTTAGGCTTTGGCAATATGAGACTTGAGGGAAGTGAGAATGTTTATGTGAGCACCATCTTTGAAAAAAAAAATGAGTGGCTTGGTGAAAACCCGAAAGGGCGCCTTGGCAAGATGAGCGTTTACTTTGAGTGATTAGGATTGATCTCTTGGCGAAGGCGACATAATAAGTGGAGTTATAAGGAGGTTTTCGGGTAGGCCACTGGGAGCTATAAGGTGTAGATGGTTGAGATACAATTGTAAGTCTCATTTCCTATTTTGATTGTCTTTTGTGCTGATTGTTGAGATGGTGAAAACTACTAGTACTTAGTGTTCATTTTCCTTGTACTGTCTGTGAACCTTTGAGATTTATGGTGAGAGTAGGCTAGCTTCTATGCTTACTCGGGACGAGTAAAGGTTTAAGTATGGGGGAATTTGATATGCGATATATTCTATAGCGCATTTAGTATTTTTTATCATCACTTACATGTCATTATGAGAGATATTTGTGTGAACTTGGTGATTCGGAACAAGTAGAAGAAGTTGAAGAAATCATGCAAGTTACAGAAGAGAAGAAGATCGGAAGCAGCTGAAGCTGAAGATCTTGGCGCGGCCGCGCTGCACCTGGCGCGCCCGCGCTGCTACCCGACGCGACCACTCTGCTAGGAGGAAGTGGCCGCGCTGCTGAATAGACAGAAGAAGCAAGATCCAAGCTGGCGCGCCCGCGCTGCACTTGGCGCGCCCGCGTCAGTCCTGAAGACGGATTCTTATCCGATTCTGTTTATCTTATTAGTTTTAATATTTTATTATTATAATTGTACGGGATGTTAAACCCGATTTTATTAGGTTATATAGGCCGAGAAGGCAGTAGAGAATCATTAGGTTATTTTCCAGAGACGTATTTTCCCTTTTTGTTCATCTCACAAACCCTATGGAGAACTAACTCTCCTTTGTTGCACTTGGTTCTTTGAAGCCTTCAATTGATTTGGTTGTGAGTATTCTACTCTTTTTCGTCCTTTGTTAATTGTTTCGATCTCCTGAGCTTATTGCTTGATTGCTTATTATTGATTTATCTGGATTGATCACCTAGGTTTATCGATACTAGTCATATTGCTAGGGTTTCCAATTCCAGGTTTGGGGTTGTAGATTCATTGTAGCAAACACAATCTCCATACGCAGGTTGCTTGTGGTAGATTGTGAGGGAGATTCGATTACAGGCTATTTTAACGGGTTGTTAGAATCGCTTGTATCTCATTATAATTCATGTTTGAATGCTATTGCTTTATTATTTGGTGAAGGTTTTCCCTTGTAATTTGGTGATAAGTGCTTTTAGGACTGGTAGGACTAAAAGCTATTACACGATCTGAATTGAGAACAATTACTGGACATTAGAACTTGAGATTCATAGAATGCGATGATGAACCATCTCAATTGTTGTGCGGATAATTACCTGGTGTGATACTTTTCCATCATATATTCGCAACCTTTACTTGCAACTTGTTCTGTCACTATTACTCACACACAAAACTCCCCCTTGATTCGGTCACTTTTGGGTAATAATACTTGCTTTTACAATTGATTCTGTTTCCCTGTGGGTTCGACCCTAACTTACCTACTATACTTGTTATAGTTTGCATCTTAGGAATTTACTTTGATTTGGCATAACGACCTTAGGCCTGTCACTTCCCTTTACTAGGCAATTTCATGCTATATCTCTAATGAATCCAATTTTGCATCGTCGAGTTCAATAAAGCTTCCATGACATTAACCAAAATTTTCAATGGGGGTCATTTTTCTCAAATTTTGGAAAACATGCATATAAGCTCATAAATCAATAATGCATTCCAAAATAGCCATGTAGCAATTCAAAGAAATAAATTCTAAATATGCATAAATAATGTCAAATATGGCAAATATGCACGAAGTAAGCCCTTCCCCCACCCTATACTTAAACATTACAGTGTCCTCACTGTATAAAAACAAGGGTAAAGAAAGAAACTCACGAGACAGGTGTGCAGGGCCTCAAAATTTCGAATGAAAGCACCGCCTGGACCGAGTCTGAATATGGCTTGCTTCTATCCATGGACCTGAAAAGTGCAGAAGACATATACCCATAATAGAAAAACTAAAAGTTCAAAACCAAAAAACAAAAAGCAACAAAGTCTCAAAAGTCCTAAAAAGTCTATGTACATGCTCTAGATTTTATAGTCGCTAGGCCGACTTTTCCATTTAGCTCAAGGTGGCATTTGCAGGGCCCATGTAGCTTGGGCCTCAAATAGGATTCCATTCTTGTCCATCAGCTGTAATCCTCTAGAATGGATCTTGTTCACCACGAAAGGCCCCATCCGCTTCTTGTTAAATTTGTTGGGGAACCAATGATCCTTTGATTTAGAGACATAGAGCTTGTCTCCAACTTCATACTCTTTAGGCTCATCATTGGAAATCCTACACAATCGCACATACCAAGGCAAACCTCTCCCATGTATAGATAAATCTTTAATAGAAATAGGAGAAGAAAGATCCATACCTTGGCTTACCTTTGCAGATACGGAATCGGGGACCACAGTGTTTGGTCGATCTCGACTAGGGCTAGTCGATCTCGACAAGGATGCTGGTTCCGGTGGTGGTCTGCTCGAGGATGCAGGAGTCGAAGAAGAAGATGGCTTGTCGATATCGAGTAGGGCTCCGCTCCTGGTGGCTCCAGCGTCGAGGAGGAAGAATCTGGTGGATTCGAATGGTGGTCGATCTCGACAAGCTTAGTCGAGATCGACGAGCTTGGTCCGTCTGGTGGAGTCTGTGTCGAGGAAGACGGTGCCCGAGGATGCTGAAGTTGGTCGACATCGAGTAGCGTACTCGAGATCGACAAGGGTTCTGGTTCGGGAGTCGTCAGCGTCGAGGAAGGCGAAGTCGAGTTGGCCGAGTGGTGGTCGATCTCGAAGAGTCTACTCGAGGTCGAGTATGGTTCTGCTTCCGTCTGGCTGCTCGACGAGCCTGGTTCTGGTGGAGGCTCCTTGGTTTGGTCGAGATCGACTATGGTACTCGATGTCGAGGAGCCTCGGTCGATCTTGACCCCATACTTGGTTCCTGTCAAGGCATCCGAAAAATAATTAATCCATAACGACTTACCTTGATCTGTGTCGATTGGATTTTCTGTGTCCTCTTTGAGGATTGCCATGATCTCTTCCACCTGGGCTTCCATGTCCCTCTTTTCCATCTCCTCAGGGGTCATATTTCTGACCTTGGGTTCTCCGCAGGTAATATAGCCAGCTGAGATAGATTTGACCTCTTCCATTGGACTTGTATGCCTTTCAGTTTTATTAAAGGAATACTCAATTACCTCATCGCTGATGTTGAAGGTGAGCACTCCTTTCCTTACGCTTATGTTGGCATCCACCGTTGCCAAGAAGGGCCTTCCTAGAATAATTGGACAAGCAGGATCCTCTTGCATATCAACAACTAAGAAATCAGCAGGGACAAAGAATTTACCTACTTGTACTGGCACATTGTCCACCATGCCTGTTGGAATTACCACCGTGTTGTTGGTCATGTAAAGTCTAGCATCCACATGCTCAAGGGCACCTATCTTAATCTTGGACCAAATCGTTAAAGGCATTATACTCACACTCTCCAAGATCACATAAGGCATTAATTTTATATGGACCAAATCCAATAGTTATAGCAAACTTACCTGGATCCGAGCTCTTCTCTAGTATGTCCAAGTGGCTGCATTCCTCTGTAATTTCAGCCATCGACCGCTTTTTGCTCAAAATCTCCTTCAGGAACTTGACATAAGATGGCATTTCATTGAGAGCCTCTGTGAAGGGGATGGTAACGTTGAGTTTCTGAAGCATCTTGATGAAGCGCTGAAATTTCTTCTCTGCCGGGTCCTTTAGAGATTTTGTGGGGAAAGGCAGCTTCTTTTTCTGATTTGGAACCAGAACAGATGTCGGAGGTGCTGCAGGCTGCTCTATGTCGACTAGGGGCTCCTCGACATCGACTACAGTCTTGTCGATCTCGACTATATTTGGTGTTGTCGAGTTGCTGTGTGGTGCAGACGAAGGTTTCTGCATGTTCTCCTCGACATCGAGTAGACCGTCCTCGAGATCGACTAGGCTCTGGTCGACCAGCTGTTCTCCATTGTTCTGCTACTTTCCGACCTCTGGCTCTTGCAATTGATGGCCGCTTTTGAGTTTTACAGCAATGATATGTCCAGTCTTTCCCTTAGGATTTGGTTCTGAAGATCCAGGGAGCGAACCTGACTGTTTGGGGATTCCTGCTGCTAGCTGACCAATCTGTGTATCAACTGATTTTCGCCATATATCAATTTCCCCAAGCCTAGAGTTGACACCTTGTATCTGAGTATAAACGGAGTTGAAAGATTGCCTAGTTTCTGAGTGGTTCCTCCGTATTTCCTCCAGGACTGTCTGTATATCATCCTTTTTCTGGTCCCTTTCCGGATGTCCTGGAGCTCTGTAGGGCGGGGGGTTCCTAGGGACACCTTGGTTCCATTGTGGTTGATGAAACCTTTGGTTCCCCATGTAGCGATTGAGACCCCCTGCGTTAGCTACCTCCTCATGATGCTCTGCCATCCTGACTTGTTCTGCGTGTGGGCACTCAGGAGTGGTGTGCCTTTGCGATCCGCATTCAATACAAGGCTGGTTGATAGAGAGATACTTTACTTGTTTGATGAGCTTCTTATTCTGGTCTCTGTAATACTGCTCCCTAACATCTGGATCAATCTCCTTAGGGGGGATCATAGAGGGGCATGGATGGTGCTGGCCTGGCGTATGGGTTCTCTTCATAAGTTACAGTAGACCCATACTTGTTGTCGTAGTTAGTGAGCTTCTCTAGCACACCCCATGCGTCACTTGGCGGCATTGTCAGATACTCATAGCGAGTATAATGGTTGATTCTGTCCTTAGTGACTTGATCAAGAGAGTCGAAGAAGATCTCCTGAATGACGTAGGGTGGTTGTCCATGAGTAGGGCAAGATCATAGAAGTTCCTTGTAGCGTTCCCATGCCTTTGCCAGCGGTTCCCCTTGCTTCTGTTTGAAGGCGGTGATTTTCTGGTGGAGATGTGCTGTTTTGTCGGGTGGGAAGAATTTGTTCAGAAACTCTTGCTCTACTTGGGCCCAGGTTGTGAGTGATCTTGCTTTCAGCCCTTCCAGCCATTTCAGTGCAGGCCCAGCGAGAGACCAGCGAAAAGATTTCATCTTGACATATTCCAGAGTTGTACCTTCAGCAAGAGTACGGCACATGTCAGAAAAGCTTGTAATATGTTCAAGAGAACACTCATTAAATCTACCATAAAAGGCATTATTTTTAAGCTCTATAAGAAATTGAGTGCGAATTTCAAAAGAGTTGTCAGGGATTAGAATCGCCGATTCAGGCACGACGAGAGTGGGATGCATATAATCCTCTGCAGTGGTTGGATATTGGGCAAGCTCAGCTTCTGCTTGCCTTTCGCGCTCATTTGCTTGTTCCCTTGCTGTCCTCTCATTGGCGATAGTAGCATCCTTTGCGGCTAGTTCCCTGGTAAGCCTCTGTATCAGCTGCTCCTGTGTTTCAGCGGCTGCCATGGCTCTTTGAAGTCTAGCTCTGATGTGTAGGAGGCGTTCCGGTTCGTCTAAGGCGTCAAACTCAGGTGGGATACCAGAACGGCGCATACACCTGCGAATTCACTCAAGAGAAAAAGTGAGAGCTGACTACCTAAGGCATGAATGATTGCCTCCCCGGCAACGGCGCCAATTTGTTGTTGCAGGAGGATGATCAAGTATGAAATAAATATAAAATAAAGTTCAGACTGACTTCCCTGTCTCAGCAAATAAATACAAGACTTCCTCCCATTATAGTAAGAGAAAATCAGGATCGAATCCACGAGGAAGCACGTCAGCAGTTCTTAGGTAGCTGTAAATTCTCACAGAAAAGCAGCAAAAAGACAGAAACACAGAAACAAGGAAAGGAACAGAAATAAAACAGAAAATAACAAACAAAAAGCAATGAACTAAACGAAGACAGAAAAGACAAAGCAAAGCAGAAAATAAAACCAAGCAAAGCAACTACTCGATCTCGACAAGATGGTACTCGAGATCGACTAGAAACGGTAAAGACAGAAACTTGAAAATCGACAACAGAAGGATAGAGCTCAACTCGACCTAGACAAATCGTACTCGAGATCGACTACAAGCTACTCGATCTCGACAAGCTCTCCTCTGTATCGACTAGAATGCAGAAATTTAAATTGCAAATTCTCGAACCCAAAACGCAGAATTTCGATAGAAATAAATCAATAAATAAAAGACTTCCAAAGCCAGGGTATCAACACCACAACGATAACCATGCAAAGTAACACATAAAGGCATAAAAGATCATGCTTTCCATCAAATAACTTTCGTTATTAACAAATAGGCAAATAGAGGCTTTCGCATAAACCCTAATTGTTACTAACCCTTTTTCACATAATTAACCCAAAATGCATTAAGATCACTTTCGCTTCAATAATACAAACAAGGATCACTTTCAATGCTCGCAAAAGAATCATGCTTATAGGGATAGAAGACGAATTGCATCAAAAGATCTGACCTTTACCACATCACCTCACATGGCCACCGTCGGGCTCACCCTAGTCCCAGAAGTGGGTGGACTACTCACGCCTCATCGTAATAGCAGACATTGATGTATAAAAAGAAACTTGCATTAAAACTAAATTCAAAGCTTTTACAATCCCGACAATCAACTTTCGCAGAAAGCCAAAACCCTAAAAACCTTAGAACTCCTAAACTGTATCTGTGGAACTACTCGTTTCTCTCTGAAATTGAATGAATAAAACTCAGCCCCATGGGCTTTATTTATAGTCTTCTATTCCTTTCTAATCAAGGATAGAATCTTCTATCTATATCTACTTAAAGCTTAAAGATAAATAAAATGCTTAAGGGAAATAAATCTTTAAAAGAAAAGATAAATCTAAACTAGGTAAGTATTCATGTCTTGATAGATCTCCCTTCCATGATGATAGATATTGATCAAATTTGGATAGATCTCGACCATTCTCGGATTCCTTCATGCCCAAGGATTCCAAGTCTACTCGGACTGCTCAAGTCGACTCGTTGTTGGAAACTGGTCTACTCGACATCGACAAAGGCTTCGTCGACCTCGACTAGGATTCGTCGTCTCGGCTAACTGGTGCTCGATGTGGCTCGGACTTGGCTCCTGGCGCTCGTCGACCTCGAGTAGCCCTAGTCGACCTCGAGTAGAATTGATTCGTCGACTAGGTCCTCTCGGGTAGGTGTGCTCGACAAGCCTGGATCTGGTCTCTGGGATTAGTCGATCTCGACAAGGGTTCGTCGATTTGGGGTGTGGACTTCTTGGTCGAGCAACTTCACTTCGGCACGGACTCGGAGGCACTGGGTGGCTCGTCGATCTCGACAAGGGTTTCGTCGAGGTCGACTAGGATTGTGCTCGGCTTCTCGTCCTCGGCTCTTCTCCTCGTCGACTCCGGGTGTGGCACTGGGCTTCGTCGATCTCGACCAGGTCTCTGTTGAGATCGAGTTGGGTTCCGGAGCTGGGTTGGTCTGGCTCTCGACACTGCTCCCAGTCGACAAGGCTGTTCTCGGACATACTCGTCGAGATCGAGTAAGAGCTACTCGAGATCGAGTAGCCTGGGTTCTCGGCTCGATTCGACTGGTTCCGTTGCTGCTTTGACATTGGACTTCTGTAGTGGATTTCCGAGCTTTTCCGACCTTCCTTAGAATTGCTGTAAAATGCCTCGAATTCTGCGAATTAAACAGAAACTGGTGTAGATTCCATAATTTGGCAAATAAACATAAACCACATAGATTATGTACTATCTTAGTCCAAATGCATGAAATGTATGCAGAAATCGATATAAAAGTTACTGTAAAACATGGCAGATTAGGCTCACAACATGATGCTTGAATAATATGAATGTGTAATAATCGACAATAGCAATCACAAGGGCAATCAAGTGCACACACTCCTTCAACTATTATCTGACGGTTGCAACACGGTTCAGAAAAAGATGGGTGTGACCAAGGCTCCAGTGTCGGCACAGCACAAAATCACACAAGTAGGGTTCTTTTGTAATGCTGAAAACCGATTAGATCATCTAACATGTAGCAAGAAAAGAATGAACAAAGGAAGAGTTACTAACTCAACAATGTAATGTATGCTAAACTTTTCTTTCTTTCTTTCTTTCTCTCTCTCCTTTTTTTTTTTTTTTGAAGCTCTCGGCTTTTTCTGTTTTTTTTTTTTGCTATGAAATAGCTGCTGTAAATAAAATGCAGTAACCGAAAATAAGGGAAAAAATAAAAATAAAAATAACAAGCTACGATGATCTAAAAGTAAGCAAAAATAAAGAAAATAGGGAAAATAGGCTAGAAACTGGAGAAATTAGGGCTCTTTAGTGGTGCAAGTTCATATAATGCTTTTAATCCAAGAATCATAGTCATAGACATGATATGTAGCAATTAGGAATAAAAGATCACAACTTGCAGTCAAGAACTCAATATCTTCGAAATTAAAGATCCAAACAAAGAATAACAAAAATAAAGCGCCAATTTTGCTGGGTGAACAATAAAGATTTAACTTTTATGCAGCGGCTATGGTGAAAAATAGGCACGAAAAATAAATCACTCAAATAAGAAATCAAGAGAGTAAAGAACTTGCATTAACCTTAAATCCGATACCACTTGATAATAACACTTGATACGTTTGGGATACCCGATCCTTCGCATGTGGGCTCAAGATCAAGAACCACGCCGTATATTTGCTTAGATCTTGCGATGCTCTTTGATATCTCCTGATTGGAACAATTTTAAAACAAGTAATTAAATTTCTGAAATAGCGACAGTTTCATACTTAATAAAAATTCCAGAAATTCCTAACTAAGAAATAGCGACAGAATCAGTTAAGGGAAGCGAGAGAGAGAAGTCAGGGACTGGGCACGCGAGGTTGCTGGGCACACAGGCACTCGGCCTCAGGGTGTGCGGGTGCGGATGCGCGAGGATGTCTCTCGCTGGGAGCGAGAGTGATAGCGAGCGAGAGCGGGCGCGCAAGCGAGACGTGCTGGGAGTCCTGGCGCTGGTGACGCGGAGCGAGGGCGAGGCGCTGGCGATGCAAGGAGCGCCGCACTCGCTGGGAGCGGTTCTTCTCGCGGACGAAGCCAAGGGCATGCCCTTCTTCTTGCGACAGATTCGAGGTTAGGGTTGTGTTTGGGTTTGTACTCAATGTCGATGAACAAGGTGAAGGTGAGGGCTAGCTCTATTTGTGTGACTTCCGAAAATCTCAAGAACATGAAAGCTTTTCGGATTGATAATCGAGAACCCTTTAATCCATAAAGGGGTTCTCAATTCTAATTCAATCTAATTAATTCAAAGGTGCATAACATGAATTTATAGAAAACTATGGGATATCTAATCAATCCTTCTTTGCAAAGGAAAGGGGTTTGGATAGATTAATTCTATCTAAAGATAAATAAAATAACCCTAAGATAAATATTTCCTAATAAGATAAATGTTTCATAACTTGGTGGCCAATGATTATATCTAGAAGAGATATAATTAATTCCACCTTATTTATCTAAATTGCATAAAATAATAACATAGGTAATTAATGTCATAGAACTCGGCCCACAAGAGACCACTCGGCCAAGCCCACCAAATTCACTCGACATGTCTTGGGCCGAGTGACATGTGTGTCTTGATCAAGGCGGGTGTTGACGAGTCTTCATGACCTCCGTGTGTGGACGCAAGCTCACTTCAAGTTCTGGTGGTGTAACCTTGAGCCAAGTGATCCAGGGTGGCCTGAACCCTTGCTCTAAAGTTCCATGGTGACGGACAAGAAAGGCTTTAGTTGCAGTTTGAATCTTCTTGGCCCTTGCACGAGTGACAAGACCATCAAATGGAACCTTCATGTTGTCCTCAATGTCACCAGGAGTCATCGATAATTGCACGGCATCACAAGGGTTCACTTCCAAGGTGACAGGTACAATCTTATGACAACAAATAATGTAGAGTGTATAAATATGCAATAATGTAGAGTGTATAAATATACAATGCCCATGGCAAAAGACCCTCGCCAAATTAGCACATAGCAACACAAGTAAGTCATGCGATATCATAATGCAAGTATACCTAAAAAAAATAAGAAGGAAGAAGTCAGATCGAGCCATGCATGTGGGTCCAGTAGTCCTCGCTGAAGCCACATAATAGACGTTATACCTTATAAAGATGCTCTAATGCAGGACAAGAATATTAACACTCAAGCATGCTAGCAGTTTATATATGCAGAAAGTGGTACATTAGGATCCTACACAAAATGCCAAGTGACATATCCATCTCCTACCTCTGCACCCATTCTTGTTAGTGCAGACACCGGCCAAGTGAATTCTAGCTCATCGTATAATGTTATGTCTCATGTTGATTTCATATGTCATGCTTTATTGTTTCATTTTTCAGAATATACTAACATGATCCCGGTGAAGCTGGGTTGTTCTATGACACTAGAAAACGACTATACGACACACATTAACGACCATTCTATACCAAACACATAGAGTAAACAGATGCGCATTCAAATAGTGCAACCTAAGGAGGATACTACATGGTCATGCTTTTATGCAATGCAAACACCTAGTTTACTACATGACCACATGCATGAGAGCCCAACCTGAGTAAGCCCTTAAGGAACATAACTGGATGTGCAGAACAACAAAAGGCAATAATCCAGGAATACAACTAGTCAGCACGTCACAGATGATCACCTAGCATACATATAATTAATATAACGAGTCTACTTCTAAAGCTACACTAAGCATATAATATCATACACTTAAGTACATATATTGAGATGATGAGTTAAGTTGGTACTTGATAACCATAGATCTCAACATTCATTAGTTCATCTCATATCTCATATCATAAACTCATATAGTTCATCAAGTACCAACTAAACTCATCATCTCAGAATGAATAACGCATATATAATCATGTTCACATCATCATATCATCATATCATAGCATGCTAGCATATCATATCATAACTCATGCTTAAGAATATATCTCAGCATGCTATAGTTCATACTTAACATTTATATAAACATATAACATACTTATATCATAATAATATCAAAATATCACAAGTCATACTTCATGATTAGCATTTATCAACACGTCATAATCCCTTACCGAACAGCAGTGTTCTAAAAATCACACCTAGGCACCGTCTAGGCGGTGCCTGGGCGCTAAACAGGGAAGCACCTAGGAATTTTTACGCCTAGGCGGGTCTCTAGGTGGAAATCCACATAGACACCTCCTAGGTGCCACCTAGACCCCGCCTAGACGCTGCTTAGGATCGTTTAGTACCACCTAGGCACCGCTTAGGACCATTTAGTCAGACGATTATTTAGTTTTAGCATCTAGGGAGGTAATTAGTCGAGTTAGGTTTTTTTTTAATACACTAAGTTAGGATGTATTTGATTTTGAGTCTTACTTATGGTTTTGGATTTTATGAGGTCTGGAGTCGTCGATCGGACGCGTACTTTAGCATTTATTTACTTTAGTATTAGTTAAACATCACAAATTTGGGTTTATGAGTGATATTATGGATTATTATTACATTATATGAATTATTGATATGTTTTATAAGTTAAAATTTTAAAAAATAGTCAAGTTTGTTCTAAGTCCGCCTAGGCACTGCCTAGGCACCCGCCTAGGCGTTAGGCGGCCACCCGCTGCCTAACCATCGCCTAGCGATATCAGACATCATAGAAATATTATCACACTAACCCGCTCTCAATCATATCATAAGATAACATCATGCTTGCACAAAGAACTTCTCAAATCGTAATAGAATACAAGATTCACCAAGTTAGTCAACGAGTCAAGGCAAGTCAGAATTCTCAAGTTAGTTCAAATCCGTTTTCAAAACAACCTTTAAAACATATTTGTCCCAAAACCATGAAAACCCAAGATCTTTAGTCAAAACCACCAATTCATTTCATTAGGGAAATCCGACAAGTTCAAAGCATTTTTCTAGCCCTTTTTGAGTGATTAAAATGACTTTCCGACCTTCGAAATTATCACTTTAAATACCTTTTGAAATCCCAAGTTTATCCAATAACTCATGCATTTTAGACCTCAAGAATCATTCAAATCATTTTAGAAAACATCGCACAAACCCCAACCAAATCAACTAACCAAAAACCGGCCAAAAGGGGGGCATTTCGCCACGACGAAACACTGTTTCTCCATGGCGAAATCCACCTAGCAAGCACCCCACGAGTCGAGGGTCCTCAAGGTCATGAAAGGCCTTCGCCGCGGTCGTGGCGAAGCCGAGTTCTCAAGTCCAACCTTGGGTTCATACTCGCCGCGGCGACAAGGAGCACTCGTTGTGGTGAGACCCGTTCCTCAGGTCCTAGGGGTGGCCAGCAACACTTGGGCCGCACCCGCATCTTTTGCCGTGGCGAAACCCATCTTTTGCCATGGAAAAAGGTCTTGCCAATGGCCAGTTCGTGTTCGTCGCGGCGAAACCTACAACTGAGCTCGAACTAGTTTTGAGCTCGTTAAGGCCGCCATTGTTAGTGGTCGCCCTCCCCGCTTTTCCTAAACCTTATCCCAACCTCAACACACATTGTTAGTTTACTCTATTTTGATGTTATATTATATGTTTGTTAGTATGATGGAATACAAAGAAAGGTAGTATTTATTTTATTCAAATATCAATTAGATTATTTATTGGGATTTATATTTAATTAGTTGTTGGAGATTTTGTGCAGGATTTGATTTGGTTGTTGGAAATTTGGGGTTGACTTTCTATAATCTTCATTGATGATTTTGTGGAGCAATCTTCAAATTCAAAAGGTTGTTGGTTTGTTGAGATCTTCAAGAGATTTGGTTGAACCAATTGATCTCCAGCCGAACACAATGTTTTAAAACAAACCAAATTCCAGATGTAGCTCCTAAAATGCAAGAAAGACCTTACTAGTTGATAATAAGGCCTTACTGGTTCTGATGAAAGGCAAAACCGTGGTTTACAGGTTTTGGTAAGATCTTACCATATAGGCTGAAATGTTACACAAACTCAACGTATATGGGCTTGTTCTTAGTGTGCCTATTTTATTGAGACTACAATTCTGATTCTAAGGACCAATATATTATTGGGCCTAGGTTTTAATTAATGGACTAGCATTGAAGTTCAAATACGTATTCAGACTCTAGTCTTTATTTTGGGTTATAGGTTTTAAACTTCTATCTTATCTTAACCCATATTTGTTAACTTTATTTGTTGAGATACTCCAGGGATTTGGTTGAACATTCCTCAACTCTTTCAAACGCTTCAAGTGATCAAATCCCTGCATATCCCTTGTATTGGTAAATAAATAGCGGCCATTCCGGAGATCGAACTGGGGACCTATGGGTACTACCCACAAGTCCTTTCCGGTGAGCCATTCCGGAATGGTTATCCCTGCATATCCCGGTGAAGCATCTGGAACATTTTCAAAAGGCAGTTGCTCCTCCCAGGCGGAGATCTTGCAACGTTACTCCACATCCTAGAAGCAGATTTCAAACGTTCAATTAAAAGATTGGACGGGCTGGCCTTTATAAGGAGAAGAGGAGGATTGCAGTCGGTACAAGTTTGATCTTCAATGCACAAAGTCTTCGGCAATCTTTTGTCTCCTGCATCAATCGATCTCACATCTCTCGTTGGCTTGAGCGTTTTATTTCTTTGAGTGTGTGAGGTTTCCATTGAGCTTTATCGTACAATTTATTTTAGGTTATATTAAGGGCTCTTTACCCAAACGTATAGGGTACTCCAGTATCCATAGAACTTTGTTTCACTGGCTTGCTTGGGTTGATAGATAGGAAGTTAGTCTAGAAGAGGGAAGGTCTTTTAGAGGTTGTATCTAGGGCTCATAATTAAGGAGAAGTGAAATAAAGTTGTGTTGAATCCTACGAGTTGGATAACCCTAGGAGGGGACGTAGACCGGTTGTGCTGAACCTCGTTAACAACTCTCGTGTCCTTTACTTTCTGTTATTTTCATTCAAGCTTGTGTTTGCCTTACTTCTTATTCGCTCTTTGTCTTAACTTGTTTCTGTTTTCTAGATAAGGTCTTATCTCGGGTGGTAACGTCTTACAATTTCTGTAATTGCGAAAAGTTGTCATACTCTATTGTTCCCCTCTTGCTAGAGTATTTGTTAGCCTTTTATCATCCTATTTCACACTTCAATTGGTATCAGAGCCTAACTCACGTACCTTAGATTTTACTATCCGTGAGTCTAACCATGGCAGGTGAAGGTCAAGGAGGCTTCGATGAGGAAGATCTCTTTGAATTGATCACAACGGGACTTGCTCGGATTCTAAAGATGAAGAATCAATTCTCAAACCGAGAATATGCGAGATCATCAAAGCATAAAGGTAAGTCGTCTAACCCTAATAAAATGACAATAATTCTAACATGCTATGAATGTGATGAAACAAATCACTTGATGAAGAAGTGTCCTCAAAAGAAGAAGATCAAGCAAAAGAGGAATGATAGAAAGAAAGACGATTCAGATTCTTTAAGTGAATCGGAATTAGAGAATGATCCAGTAAATCTTGGCTTAATGGAAAAGACTGATGAAAACCACAATAAACATCTAGATGGAGTGGTAAGAAATCTTATATCTAGTCCTATTGATGTTCTCTCAGAATTTTTGAAAAATATGATTTCGAATGAAGAAAATTGCAATAAAGAAATCAGCACCTTGAAAGAGAAGGTAAAGGATCAAGAGGTATGCATAAGAAAGTTGTCGCACAAGCTACAAGATCTTGGAAATCAAATTTTAGATCTTATCACTTAGGGTAAGACCTTACGATCGGAAAGTTCCGAACTTAAGGCAAACCTCTCTTCTCTTAAGGCTCATAACAATGACCTTGAGATTGAAAAAGTGAAATTATCTGAAAAGTGTCAAGATCAACAAACAGCCCTGGTGCAATTCACTAGATCCAAAGCTACTTTTGACAAGATGCTTGGAGAACAACAACTTTCCTTGAACCGGAGTGGTGTAGGATATAACAGGAACTTTCCTGTAAAACCTACTACCACGTTTGTTAAGGCAAAAGGAAGTTGGTGATCTCCTACTTGTTTCTTTTGTTGCAAAACGGGTCATGTAAAGAAAACTTGTCCTTATAGGAGAAATGACCCTTACATCATTAGAAATACCTTTCCTGTACGTTTAAATGAACAGGTGAAACAAATTTGGGTTCCTAAAGGGACAATACCACCAAACTTGGTCTATCCTAATTATAAATCTAAATTTGGGTTCATATGAACATTACATAACCGTAATTAGTAATTTGTGAAAGAAGGAAACAACTTAAACAGTATATTTTCAAATCAATAAATATTTTTTTATTGCTATATATATATATTATGTAAGTTTCTTCCGGCAAAAATAGCCATCCGTCTTGTTTCAATAAATATCCAAACTACATAATGGATTGAACCGGCCAATAACCTTTTTTTCTTCCCCTGTTTTTGGCCTATAAGGTGGTTGTTGACCCATTCAGTATATATATAATATATTTTCGTGTTGGCTATATACACCCCAAATCATGTACGTCCTTAAGGACGTGCATGGTTAAAAGGGGTTAATTATTTTTTTTAAATGGTAATTAGTCACAAAGCTTGCACGTCCTTAAGGACGTGCATTTTCAGCCTTTCGATTTGTGGTGTATATAACCACACCCTATATTTTTCATCAATAATATATATGTCATCAAGTTAGCAAATTTTTTATTTGTTCTACCGTTAATTCGCGTCCAAAACATCGGAGACCTGCAACAAGCGTTTTTACAGACCCCTTCGGCCTTCCTTCATCCGTTCTTCTATGGCATCTCAAATCCCCTTCCTCCTCTATTCTTTCTGTATCTACACCCGAGCTTTCCCGTCGGCCTCTTCTCCCCTTCTCTCGGTGTCGTTTCCTTGCCGTTCGTGACCTCCAGTTCGGGATGGAGAGGAAGCAGAGGACGATGCACGAAGACACCGCTTCCTCGCGATCAGATCTAGGGATATCTATGCCGAAGTCTGATTCTCGCCCTGCGATTGGCGATTGCAAAGAGATGAAATCAATTTCAGATAAGTGAATTTCTACTGAATTTCTAATTTTTACTGAATTTCTAATTTACCAATTGCGTTTTTATTTCACATGGTGGATTGTAGATCTTGTTGTTCACACTTCACATTGATGTTTTGTGCCTTGATTTGTTTTTAAGTGATGATTTGAGTTCAGTAGCAAATAGTTATGTGCACTGTAAGCAGGGCCGTCAAATGAATTTTGGAGGTCCGGGTCATAAGTTTTCTACTGATATTTTTCAATAAAATTAATATTAACGATTTTTTTATCGTAGTATATCATATGTACTAAATTATTTGTATTATATTTTTTGTATTTGAAGTAAACATTAAGTTATTAGCAAATTTGTTTTAACTACTTTTGGATACTTATTTTGGATAAATTATTTTTATCTTCTTTTTTAGAAAAACGAGTTTTAGTTTTGAAAAATATAAATTTGACACAATTTTGAGTAATTATTGTGAAATTAAATATATGGGTGAAGAACTGAAGGGTGTTTTGATAAAAATTGCATAAAGTTTTTTCATATCTATGAAATACAGTATTAATCTAGGTGGTTCAATTTATTTCAAAATATTATATAAGATGGTTTTATAAAAGAAAATTTATAGAAGATGGTTGGTTAAATCTAAAAGGGATTTTAAAGAAATAATCCTAAATTTTATAATTTAATCATCTCTCGGTAGAAAATTTATATTAGTTTTATTAACATTTGGTTAATTTACTACATTTTCTAGCACAAAAAAAAAGGGTGATTTTGGTAGATAGACCTTTTTGAATGTTTAATTGGGGACTTAGACCCCAAACTAATCCACCCTTATACTTATAATTTTAGAAGCAATGCCTTTGTACAATTTTGCGCCACGTGTCCTTCTTTGAGCAAAGTTAAAAAGCAGTTTTCAGTAGCTCACCCACCCCACGTTCTCTCTTTAATCGTTTTCCCTCTCTCCTCTCCGAGCGTCGGTACTCATTTTATGGATTGCTCCTAATACCAATCAGTTTCCTATCCATTACTCACGTTCTCCATTCTACCTTTTCCAGAGAGGATGAAGAACCGACAAAAGAGCGTTGCTCCACCATCAATGATTCCAACAAATCTCCCATGTCATGCGCCACCATCTCTCTCCCAGTTGGAGCCTCACCGGATATCTTCACCACCGGGTAATATCGATCTCTTCTACCGTCGTTAATCTCCTCTGTAGGCAAAGTTTTGATTTCATGGATTTTGCATTTTCTTATCCCCTTCTTTATTTGTTGTAGTCTGATGTCGGTACAAGGTGAGAGAACCGACCAAGGTTGCGAGAGATGCCCTAGACGATGGCTAGAGGATTCAAAGTAACATCTACACCTATTCATGACTCGGAGGTGGCATTGATGGAACTACATCGCTAAGTATGTAATTGAATTTGTTTTGATGTTTTTAATTAGGGTTTTGTTGGTTGTTATTGGGGATTTTGATTTCAATAAAGTATTTTGCGAAAATTAGGGTTTGATTTGGTTGAAATTAAGGATTTCGAATTCAAGCTAAAGCATTTTTGGGACATTTAGGGTTTGGTTTGGTTCCATTTGAGTTTTCATTTAGAATTTTCTTAACAAGTTTATTTCACCTACACTTTTACGGTCTCGGCTTTTGGGGCAGATTAGTGCGAGAAGATTAGTATGATGCTTCATTCACATGTGATTGTTGATGGATTTGATGTCAATGTATTTGTTGGGTTTGTGGCTATTGATATGCATCTAAATTTCTCCAAAGTTGGGTTTGCCCACAAGGTGTTCGATAATATGCCTGAAAGGGATATTGTTTTGTGGAACACAATTTTTAGGGGTTTTTAGGAACTGCTGCTATGTTGATTCAATCTAATTGTTTGTCAAATATTGTTGGCTTCTTAGATAACAAAGAGGGGTTGGTGTGATGAAAAAAATCCTAGATTCTGTCTTTGATGTTGTTCGTTTACTTTACTGACTTGATGTTGATGTTGTTCGTTTACTTTACTGACTTGGTCATCAATGCGGTCTTGCAGAGATACTTGAATTTTGTGATTTTCTCTCTCCCACTTCAGAGGAAGAATCCTTGCGAAATTCAACCATAGATTCTGTCTTTGATGTTATCAAGTATATATGGCCTAATTGCAGGGTATGTTGCGCTCAAATTGTTCACCCTCAGTTTCCCCCCTTCTCTGATTGTTACTTCTCTGTGGGGAAGTGCTAATATTATTTGATCACTTTGCAAGTAGAGGTTTTTGGGTCTTTCAGGACTGACGACCTATATCTACCATCACTAGATATTGATGTAAGTTGTGTGTATATTGGTTAAACTCATAACTCTGCTTTTCAAGCTTTGTTCTTTGTTTTCCCATTTTTGTAGCTACATAAGTTTGTCATACAAATATATGGGTGAAGTAGATGCTTAAATATTGAATGTTGCTCAAGTGATTTCCTTTTATGTTTAAATTGTTTGATTGAATGAAGCTCTCTGCCCCTCCCATATGCAATGTATATTGCCTGAAATTAGAACAATATTTGTACTATACATGTGAGTATAGAGCATTAAAGATATTGAAATAGACTACTTTTATGTTATTTCACCCCCTTCGTGATTTAATTTTCATCTCCAATCTTTACTCGAAATCCTGTTTGGGCTCTCAGTGCATGTTGGTAGCATTTTATTTGCTTTAATTAATTTGGGTGCTTCAATCATTGTTACTTTGATCAACTTTTCATCTACATTCTTCTTATCTTGAATTTGGCATTATATCTCACTACAGGTTGTGAGTCTGGGCTCAAATAACAGAAACCCTCAAGAGGGTTTCAAGGCTCTTTCTTAGGCGAAGAACTACAATGTGAAAAGAAGTGTGAAAGCGAGGTTGCTTGGTAAAATTCGTCGAGGGAATTCAATCAGTTTGGTGAACTACATCGAGAATCTATGGTTGCAACCTCGACTGAAAAGAGATCGAGGTCGCCGAGACAAAAAGGATTCGCACCAAAGGGAAGAAGATCATCAAGAAGGGTGATGCCGGTGGGGTTAGATGTTGGATATCTATGTAGGCGGCCGTCCTTGCTCGAGATCTAGGTTGCTTTCCTATCCAGAGAAGCTCCTATCCTCTCCTTCAGGGCACCCTTCCTATGTAAAGCAGTAACTTTGATTGTTTATAGTTGCTTGAGATTTGTAAGTTTTCCCTTTTTCAAGTGCTTGTAGTTGCATTGCTTAGTGTTGATTTCAATTTAGGTTTTGAGGAATTAATGTGAATCTTCACAATTGTTATATGTGATTTATAAAATTTGTAGTCTCAGTTCAACAACACCACTTGAATTGGAATACCACTTGATCGGGTACAAATTCGGTGAATGGTGCATTTAATTGGAGTTTAAAAGGAATCCATAAACAATTTTCTATTATAGAATGCAACTTTAATTAAATTTTCATGTCCTAAAATGCAGACATTATTTTATTTTTTCCCAATGATTTAGCTTTGTCTATTTAATACTCTGTTTTTAAATATAACAACCATGAGAGCAGTAATGGTGGCTGAATTGTTAAAATATTTGGGGATAAAGAAAATTAATTGTCAAGTCCAATGTTTCATGCAATGAGGAGATACTTTTTTTATGGGGTTTATAGTGACAATAATATTGAATCACAAATCATAGTCCAGTTACCCATTTAATTTTTACTTCATTTTAATTTTGTTCTTTTGGATTGTGATTTGATTCCATTAATCTTAGATGTTACTTGGATTTGAGTTGGGTTTTGATTGGTACATTGATTCCTCTTTGTTTGCTCAGATATATTCAACAAACTGGTAAAGGGTGTGAAAGGCGATGTGTCTCTTGCTCGGGTTTCTTTGTATGTTTCCATTTTAATTAATTCATCTCTTTAGTTTACATTTATAATGTGAAATATATTATGGTGATAAACATCATGTTTCAATATTAAATACAATAATAATAATGAATTCTACGTACAGTTAAGTCCGTACCGCCACGTTGTTGTCTTGGTTTTGCTCGGGCTCTTAAAGGGGTGCTTGACCGTGTTATTGCCGCCCCTGATGATATTGCTGGTTGGGTTCGGTTTTTGGCTTTGCCCATATGTTTTTTGCGTGTTTTTATACCACGGAGTAGTAGCGATCATCGACCGGGTGTTCGCCGTACTCGCTAGGAGGAGTCGATTGCCAGTGCCCTTGTTGATTGGAGCACTCCGGGGGTGACATTGGGTTGCTTGGGGCTGCCTTGAAGGCAGCGCCTATGTCCTTCAGCGAAGGTGTTGGGGATGATGATGAGCCTCACACACCAGAGCTCAACCTCCGTCAATGTCGTAAGAAGATTTCTGATGGGCATTTCACGGCTGCTATGCGGGTTCTCTCTTCTTCCGGTGTTGCTCCTTACTCTACTTCTACTTTGATTGCGCTTCGGGACAAGCACCCTGATGCCCCCTCCCTGTTTTGCCTTGTGGTTTCGCCCCTCAGCCTTCTATTGTTGCTTCCCCGCCCATTGTTTTGGATTCCATTAGGAGTTTCCCCCGTGGTACTTCTTGTGGTAGGGATGGGCTCAGGGCCCAACATTTGTTGGATTGTTTGAGTGGTGCGGCAGTTGCTGTTTCTGATGAGCTTCTTGTTTCCATTACGGGGTGGTGAACATCTTCTTGGAGGGCCGGTGTCCGTCTGCTCTCGGGGAGTATGTTGCTAGTGCCCCTCTTACTCCCTTGGTCAAACCAGGGGGTGGTATCCGCCCTATTGCTGTCGGCACGATCTGGAGACGCCTTGTGTCTAAGGTGGGTGCTTTCTTGGTTGGGCCTCAGTTATCCAGGTATTTTAGGGGCCTGCAGTTTGGAGTTGGTGTTTTTGGGGGTGGTGAGGCCATTCTACATGCCTTAAATAGGCTTGTAGAGTCTCGTGGTTCTGAGATGGGTCTTTCTATGCTGTTGGTGGACTTCCAAAATGCTTTCAACATGGTTGATCACACTACTCTGCTTTTGGAGGTTTGTCGTCAGTGCCCTGGCCTCTCGCGGTGGGTCGAGTTCTGTTATTCTAGCCCTGCTCGGCTCTACTATGGGGAGCACTGCCTTTGCTCTTGCCAGGGGTTCAGCAAGGTGATCCCCTTGGTCCGCTGCTCTTTGCTTTGGTCTTGCATCCTCTGTTATGCAAGATCCGGGATTCGTTTGAGTTATGCTTGCAGGCTTGGTATTTGGATGACGGTACTATTGTAGGGGACACTCTTGTGGTTGGCCAGGTTCTTGATATTATTATGTATGATGGTCCAGCGCTGGGGTTGCACCTTAACGTGGATAAAACTTAGGTCTTCTGGCCGGTTGTGGATCCTAAGGGCTTGGTGCCAGGTGTTTTCCCTGCCCTCATTGCTCGGCCTGTTTCTGGTGTTACGGTTTTGGGTGGTCCTGTCAGTACTTGCCCTGCTTATAGCGCTGAGATTGTTGCGACTCGGGTGGCCAAGACCGTTGAGCTTATGGGTCTTGTTGCCAAACTTGAGGATCCGCAGAGTGAGCTGCTTTTGATTCGGGCTTGTTCGGGTATCTCTAGACTCTACTTCACCTTGCGTACTTGCCCGCCGGATGTCGTCGTCTTAGCTCAGTCTACTTTTGACAGTGCCCTCCGTGTCTGTTTAGAGCGTATTGTGGCTGCTTCTGGACCCGGGTTTGGTGATTGGCAGTGGAGATTGACTACTCTTCCGTTTCAGTATGGTGGGCTTGGTGTTTATGCTGTTGGTGACGTCATGCATTATTCTTTTCTGGCCTCTCATCTGCAGTCTTCTGGGTTGCAATCTTCGCTCCTCCGTTTTGCTGGGCTACCCGTGGGTGAGGGGCCCTCTTTCGATGTTGCGCTGTGTGTCTTCAATGGTCTTACCGGTTCTGATTTCAGTCGTGATTCTTGCGAGTTCGCTGCCCCCAAACAGGTGGTGTTGTGGAGGTCTCAGCATGGGCCCCATTCGTCTGATTGGCTCAGAGCTGTTCCTATTTCGGGGCTCAATCAGACCATGAATGGTAGGACTTACAGGTCCGTGCTCTGTTATCGTTTGGGTATCCCCTTATTTCGGGATGGTCTTCTCTGCTCTGCATGTGGTCGGGTTTTTTAGGGTGATATTTTTGGGGATCATGCCGTGTCGTGCTCGAGTTCCGTTGGGCTCAAACATCGGCATAATCTTGTGCGTGACACCCTCTTCGACATTTTCTTCCGTGCTGGGATCCCCTCTGGAAAGGAGGTGGATATTGGTGTTGTCGACGGTCTTGGCGGACCCCTTAGGCCCGCTGACATTCTTCTTTACTCTTGGGATTGGGGCCGGGATATGTGACTGTGGATATCACTGGTTCGTCCCCCTCACTCAGACTTGTTTGGCTTCCTTCGCTCCTAGGCGGTGTGTACTTGACGCGGCGCGGCGTAAGTTCACCAAGTATCGGGATGTGTCCTCTACTGCTGGCTATGGGTTTTTGCCTTTTTCTTTCTCTTCTTTCGGTGAGCTGGATGTGGATGCTGTTGCGCTGCTGGGACGGATCCGCTCTTTTTCTTTAGCCTTAGATTCTAGTTCTCGTCTAGCTGCTCATATTTTTACCAGAGTTTGTTTCTCCATTGCTAAAGGGGTTGGTGCGCAGCTTGTTTCTCGGTTGTCGGCTAACTTCTTGTAAACATTTGATTGTTTGTTTTCTATACTATTTGGAGTTCTATAAAAAATAATAATAATAATAATAATAATAATAATAATAATAATAATAATAATAATAATAATAATAATAATAATAATAATACAAAATCAAACAATTTAAAACATCTTAAAATAAATCGTCTATTATAGATCAATTTGAAATAATTGGATTCCCATCAAAACACACACAACCTTAAAACGAATAAAAAACATAAATCATTCATTTTATTCAGCTTGATTCACATGCATGGTGTGAATTATATTATGGCGAGGAAAATCAGATTTCAATATTAAATACAGTAGGAATACTAAATACCAAAAAATAAAAATATCTAATGTCTAATAGTCTATTATAAGTTAAAATGTAATAATTGGACTCCGATTAAATCACACATGATCTTCAAATGAGTAAAAACATAAATCATTTATTTTATACAGTCCGTTTCACATGCACGGTGTGAAATATATTATGGTTAAGAAAATAAGTTTTCAATATTAAATACAATAAGGATAAAAAAATCACAAATACTTGGTGCTCAACCCGTCATATATCTAAGCTTGGGATAGAGTTTTGACAACCATTCCGGAATGGCTCACCGGAAAGGATTTGTGGGTAGTACCCATAGGTCTCCGATTTGAACCCTGGAATTGGCTGCTCTTTATTTACCAATTCAAGGGATAGAGTTTTGACGAGGGTTCCAAGCTCAAAATATTAGAATCTTGAATATTTTGTGTTTAGTAACTGTTTGTCTTGATTTTTAATTTGCTTTCTATTTTTTCTCTAAGTCGATCTATTGAATTTTGGTGCTCATTAATCTATCTCTTCATAAATTGCAAATTTGTATTATTGAGTTTCTGACTCCTTTTTTAGAGAGATCAGATATGTGCTTTCTTTCTCTTAAAAGTTGCAGTTTTACCATTGCCCCTAATATTTGATGTTTAACTTAAGGGTGCTCGGAACTCTAAAGTTTTCAGTATTCATTTTGCACTTACAACCCTAAAAAGGACTGATGTTTACCCACCCTTAATTCACAAACATCAAATACGCGTTGCCTAAATACAATAGAAATATTAGGTGACAAGAAAATTTCAAATAACAACAGTTCAATATGACAAGAAGTATGAGCAATATGTTAGTAGTAAATTGACGTGTTGAATATTTTATTTATACGTCAAACTCGACCAAAAATATTATGAAAAAATCCGAACAAGGTTCGGGAAAAGAACTAGTTTAATTAGTTTTGGTAGACCTCATCCAAATAGTGGTCAATGGTCAACTGGTTGACCGTTGACCAACTCATTTGGAATTTTTCTTTATTAAGTGATGCTATTTTTTGTGATGCCATATTTTACCGTTTTGATGCCAAATTTTTATTATATTTTATTTTCACTTTGATGCCACTTTTCTAATGAAATGATTGGATGACACTTTTTTAATGCCACTTTTTTAAAACGTTGATGACATTTTTTGTTTACTGTGATGCCACTTTTTTATGTCAATTTTTTGATGATATTTTTTTATTGTGATCCCAATTTTTTTTTAAGTAGTGTTTTGATGACATTGTTTCTATAATGTGATGCCACTTTTTTTAAAGTAACTCAAATGTAATTATTCGATGCCACTTTTTTAATCAAATTGTTTGATGTCACTGTTGGAATTCAGTAAATTGTATATCGATATATTTTCATTGATTCTACTTTTATTCACTGATGAGTGATGACACACTTGTGATGACATTCTTTGTTGATGATATTTTTATACAATTGATGACATATGAGCTTAATACGTAGTTACACTTCATTGATGACAATTTTATTGATGAATTTTATTCATTGATTACACATTTGTAAGTACAAATTAATTGATCTCAATCATTTGTGATGATATTTTTATAAAATAGGTGACATTGAAGTATGAAATGTGAATCAAAATAGTGTCACCGAACAGGGCAATACGATCTCTTAAAATCAAAAGCTCAGGAGTTAATGATGACAACAAATTGTTTCTATTTTATTGGCCACTATAATTTTCATCGCAAAAAGATATAGATTTTGTCGTGAAAATAGGTGAAGGATTAAAAAATAGCTCATGCGGGATTTGAACACAACGCTCTACCAATTTGAGCTAATATGCTTTAATTTAGCAATAATAAAACAAGTGAAAGGGTTTAGTTAGCAAAGACAAGTAATAAACAAGTTGATTTCATTTATTGATGCATATATTTTTCTAAATGATCAGAGAAAAATCAAAACAATAGAAATACTTGTCTCATGAATCAGGTGTTTCTAAAACAATAGAAATTGTCATAAATTTTGAAATTTTCACCCAAAATTAAAACCTTGAAAATCGTGAAGTGTTTTAGGAAATTGTTTAGTTTACTGTTACACTTGGATGTGTTCCCTGTGAAAGCTCAATGATATGCTATTTGATCTGTAACAGTGCTTATAATTTCCCAAACGCTCCTGCATATACATATAGCTCCAAAAGCAATGAAATGTAGATGATGATCGATATAATTTTTTCCCAAATCAAACTTCCATCTCAACTCTCTTTCTTATCCGTCATGAATCATGGCTAGAGGGCATTTTCTGATGACAATAACAACATTCCAACAAAGCACGCGTAGGCAATGGTGCGCTCTTTCTCTCTTCATGATGGCTTCAAACTTCCTCGGCATCCTCACATCAATCTCTTCTTTAGTCAGCCTACTATCATCCCAGTCATCTGCATTTCCATTATCAGACTGCAAAAGAATCGCACTTCTAAACATCCAAAAAATTCAAAGTACCAAATTCAAGAGCAAAGCAATTCAATCTCTCAAATTAAGAATGAAAATCCACAAAATCAACTTCCAATTTCACAAATTCATCACAAAAATAAACCAATTTTAACAAATTATACACAAAAATAAACCCTAATCCAACAGAGAATTCAAAAGAGATTGGCGACCAGGGGTCTAGGGGGATGGGGCCAACGGAGGACGGAGGCTGGAGGACGGAAGATGGAGGACAGAGGCCGAAGGCCGATGATGACGAGGCCTAGATCTGGTCGGGCGGAGGGAGGGGGGAGAGAGAGGGCTGGATTCGAAGGGGCATGGAGGACCTTGCATGCTAGTAGGTCGGCGACGGATGGGCGACGCCGACAATGGAGGAGGTCGCCGGTGATGGCGCCCGGAGGTTGGAGGGAGGGAGGGCACCGGATCTGGATTCGACATGGCTGGAGGACCTTGGAGGGAGGTAGGTCGGCGACAGAGGGTGGATGTCGTCGACGGAGGGGCGACGTTCATCGAAGGTGGAGGAGCAGTGGCGGCCGTCGAAGGTGGTGCAGTTCCTGCAGGACGGAGACGGGAAGGTTGACCCCCCTCCTTTTCCACGAGCGTACAGAGAGAGCGTGAGAGAGTGCGTACAGAGAGAGCGGGAGAGAGAGCGTGAGAGAATGGGGTAGGAGGGTTAAGGTCTAATGCTGCTAAAAAAATATTAAAGGGGTCCATCAACCCTAATAAAAAAAAGAAAAGGGGCTAAGAGCATCCGCATCCATGGAACCCGATTCGGTTCTTTAACTCTCCATTTTATTTTTCTCTCTTCTTAAGAAACCCAATTTAATTTTTAACCTTCATCCATAGAATCCGATTCGGTTCCTTAAATCATCTCTTTCTCTTTCCTCTCCTCTCATTAATATCCCCCACCTTCTTTCTTTCTTGGGGTTTTAAGGGTTTCTTAGTAATGAACCTGTCACATCGTTCCTTAACAAAATATATCTCTCCTTTAATATTTTATTAGTAAGTTGACTAAGTTCCTTATATTTATCTTTAAAACACCCCAATGTGGGTGCTCTAACTACTTAATCAAATGTGCTCAGGGGTCTAAACCACCAAATTCAATTACTACATTTTTTTTGTGGGAGAATTTACTACAGTACGTTTTTTTAAACAATCATTAAAGTAGAAATGGAAAGATTCAACTAATTACAATGACTAATACTCGGTAATGAATATAATGAGTAAATGTTATTAAAAAGGGAGGGGATATAACTATACAATTAAAAAAAAGGGCGAAATTATGTAACAACTGAGATTCGAACTCTGCCAAGAAGAAAAAGAAAGCGCTCCTATCCTTCCAGCCAATCAGCATAGCAAAGAAATTAATTTGTTACTTTGTAAACATTTTATAATATATACTATTGTAACATTTACTAATGAGGCCCTATAAAATTGGAGGCCCTGGGCAAGCGCCCACTTCGCCCTTGTCCAGGGTCGGGCCTGACTGTAAGGGTTTAGCTGGGGCGACGTTCTCTTCTGAGGATGTTGATGCCATGAGTGAGGCCAAGGATGTAGCTGTTCAGGCTATTGTTGAATTTGTTAAGGCACCTGATATGTTCCGGGTATTTCATGTTCTAAACTTCTAGACTGTCTGAATTTGTTGAACTAAAATAGGTCAAGACATAACCTTTACTCTAGAGAGTGTCATGTGTAGGGATTTTGAAGAGTATGGATTAGTTTAATTGAAGCATATGTTGCCTGTTTCTTTGCCGGGGGAGTAGAGAATTGCTAGAAAACATTCTGAGAGCTTTTAAATGTTCATACATTGTTTGTTTTCGAAATTTGCAAATAGGAGAGTTATTAAGAATCATATAACCCCTGCGAATGCTTATTACATATTCAAGTTAGGCTTGGGGAGCATCAATGATCCCTGATCGTTTTTCATCTGAATTTTCTATGTAGGAGGCACTTGTTTGGTGCATAGAGATACTATAATACTGTATATAATAAAGTTTCTTTTATAATTCTCCTATTGAAATTTTGATAAGAAAATTGCTCATGTTTGATATAAAAGGAACATGTTTAGTGGTGATTTTGCATATAGAGATCATCTAGAAGAACTTTTTTTCGACAAGTGCATTTTCTTTATAAATGGGTGTATGCTATTTATTATGCAAAATATTAGAGTTAATGGCTAGTGGTACTTTTGTATGAAAATGAGTTAAACTCACTGAAGGAGTGATCTCTTATTTCTTTGACGCAGTGGGTCGATTGTGTCTCTCAACTTCTGCGGATGTACCCCTTTGCTTTTGAGTTTTCATCGGTAATGCTAGGTCACATTGATGAATTATACAGTAAAACGTTTCATGAAAGTATTTCTCAGTTGACACCATCTTTTGAATTCAGGCTTTTCTGGTGGATTTCTTGGTCTGTGTTCTTTCTTGTTGCTTTTGGAACTTTTTGTGTAACAGGTAACTACCTTCACTGATATCTACATACATAAATTATAATTTGGCTCTTTTCCTTTCTCTGCTTTTGTTGTTTTCCCAGTTGGGCGTGGAGTAGGAGACATTTTCAACAGTGTCATATCACTTAACTCAATTAGTCGAAATTACGAATAATATTCCTACTATACGACATACGGCTATATGAATATCATTTTGAAGAACCATTCTGTGTGTTAGTACAACCATCCTGCGTCGAGTACATGCCATTTTACCTGTCTCTATCAACCTTGTTGATGAGCACATCATTATGTTTGATTGCAGTGAATGCTTCTGTTTTGGGCATATTAGTGAACATTGTGCAACTGCAAATGGAAAGAAATTCAGCAGGGAGTTCTCATATATGGATTTCGAGGAGGTCCGTTTCTAATCAAAAAGTGAAAGTAAAAGATGGAAGTGTGGAAGAGCCTACAGAGGTTATGATTTTGTCTGTCATAGATGCAAGTGAATGTGGTGTAGATGTCTCATACAGAAATGGTGAGACTCGGGCTATGGAAGATACACTTAAGGCTAAGGCAGTAAAGATTGTGCCAGCTCAAGACGGGAACTTAAGGGAGTGCAATAATGATGTGGTTGTTGGTGTTGTTTTACAGAATGCCACCTACATTGATGCTGTTATGCAGAATTCGACCTACTCTGCTGCTGTTATACAGAATTCAACCTGCTCGGGTGTTATGACAACATCCACACAAGATGGGAAAGATGCAAACACTTGGTATGCAGCATCCAAGAAGAAAACCTTTGAGAAACACTGGGTGGTCTTTATTTGTTGTTGTGTTTGATTTCATCATCAGTAGCTTGTCATGTGTTATGAGCTCTTATCATCATGGTCTTCTCGATATGTTTAATCTCTAAGGTCTGGCTGTGATTAAGTCATCAATGGCTAGCTTGTCAACATACAATGGTTTTTGGGAGTCCACTTTAGTCACGTGAATGTTCATATTAAAAATTTGAGCCTTTACATTCCTCTTCTTCGCGGGCTGACAATCACGACCTCTATTAGTTTACATGTATAACAAAGTTTACAAGTGTTATTTTTTTTTTACAGTAGGCAAACATTAGGGGTGATTACACGGACTGCAATCTACCACCTTGATCATCCTGAAGGATGATGGTACAAAGTTCTCTATTAAAAGGGATTGTAGATCTATCGGCAATAACACTGGTTCTTGCTATGTAGTCAGTAACCTTGTTTACTTTTCTGAAATAGTGTCTGAACTCTATTTGATCAAAGAAGGTCTTCATTTGGTGGATTTTCTGGACTTGGAAAAGTAATTCCCATTTGACATTTTTGCCTTCATTGATAGCTTTTATAATCTCTTGGTTGTCTCCCTCCAAGATTATCTTTTTCAATCCTCGTCTTCGTGCGTGCTCCATCCCTAGTTGAATCGCGGTGGCTTTTGTTTGGAGAATATTTCCTCTTCCAGATTCCTGGTAAAAATATATCCCTTATATGGCCCAATAGGTCATGAATGAGTCCCCCCACTTAATTGGCAAGTGCATGTGGGTTTAACAGAGCCATCTACATTGATTTTGTAGACAGCTCCTTGTGGTTTAACCCATTTTGCTTTCACCCTTCTCCTTTTTGTTTTATTCTTATCGTTGTCATTAGTAATGTAGTTCCAGTCTTTGATGTTTGCAATAACTGCTTGTACTAAAGACCTAGGCATAACTAAAATTTTATTTCTGAAAATTTGATCATTTCTTGTTTCCCAAATAGTCTGTCATATAAAGACGAGGTCCTCAAAGTTGCTATTTTCCTTTCTAATTTGGTCTAAGCTCGGGGGGGGGGGGGGAGCAACCCCCATTTAGATGTAGGAAATAGTTTTTTTTTTATTTGTTCATATAGGGCAATTACATTTCTAGTGTAGGAGCAGTTATAAAATAGATGATGTGTGTTTTCGTCCTTCTGATTACACGGGCAAAATTGACTTGGGACTCTATTTATATATCTGTTTAGTTTTTGTTTTGTGGGTAGACTATCCACCACCATCTTCCACAAAAGATTCTTTTGCCTCGGGGGTAAATTTAACTTCTAGATCCATTTATAGTCCTCAAAGCTTATGTCTCTGTTGTTTATTATTAATTTTGTTGATTTCGTAGTGAATTTTACCGAAGGGTCAGGTTTCCAGATAAGAGTATCCTCAATATCCCAATCAGGGATTTGTATTTCTAGGATTTCCTTTCGAACGTTGGCAGGGAAAATGCTACTAATGAGCGGGTCATTCCAGGTTTTTTTACTAGTGATCAGATCACTAACCTTCATATTTGGGTCATGGTTGCCCAAATAATTGGCGAGAAGGCGGTTTGGGAGTCAAGGGTCTTGCCAGACATTTATTGAGTTATCATCTCCTAATAACCAAAGAAGGCCTTGTTCGAATTTATCCCTCAGGGGCAGTAATCTACCAAATTTCCAGGAGGTAGACTGATTTGATCTCTGTCTAATTCCTTCTTTTTCCATGTATATATTTTTCTTTTATTACTCTTACCCATATATTGTTTTCATTTGTGTATAGTTTCCACGACAACTTCATTTGGAGGCTTATATTTAAGTCTTCATCTTTCCTTATGCCCAAACCACCTTGTTGTTTGCTTTTGCATATATTATCCCAGGAGATTAATTAGGGGCGTATATCTTTCAGATTGCAGTTAGTTCTAAAAGAATTTTTTGTTTACTTGATCAAAAATTTCTTTTGCATTAGGTAATTTGTTTTAGAGCTCAAGTTTGCTTGAATGAGCATAGCCCTACCTGCCTATGATAATGCAGAGGCCTTCCATTTCGTTAATTGTTTCTTAAGGTTTTGGATAGCTTCCCCAAAGATACTGTTTTTAATTTGACCATTTATTATAGGATTACCTAGATATTTTTCAAGATATTTTGAGATCGGTATACCCATACTTTGTGCTAGATCTCTAGCTAAGTTCTGGTTTACATTTACTGAGCATTGGATTGAGCTCTTATTGTAATTTATTGTAAGTGCAGAGAGGTTAGAGAAATTATTTATCATGTTTCATTTAGTGTTAAGGCTTGTGTGTGCTGCTTTTGCAAAAATTATTGTGTCATCTGCAAAGACCAGAAAAGGTATGGGGGTTCCCATTTTGGTTAATTTAATTTCAACCAGAGCATCCTTCGGTAAAGCTTCCTTATGCAATTCTCTTGCTAAACTTTCCACTAAGAAGCCATAGGGTCTCCTTGTCTAATTCCTCTATTTGGTTTGAATAGTTGTCCGGTACGATTATTTACTAAAATTGAGAGAGTGGTAGTGGAGATGCATTTCATGAGCCACCCTACGTACCTAACTTGGGTGGAAGCCAAACCTATTTAATACTGCCTCAATAAAGCTCTAATTGATTATATCATATGCTTTTTCCATGTCAAGTTTTAGTGTCATCCATCCTTTTCGATCTTTTTGTTTGTGGAAACTGTGAAAGATTTCATGAGCAATCAACGTGTTATCTTGAATGGATTTACCTTCCACAAAAGCACCTTGGAAGGATTGGTTTTAATCTGTTGGCAAGAATCTTGGAAATAATCTTATATTTGGTGTTGCAAAGACTAATGGGCCAATAGTGGTTGATATTCGTTAGATTATCCGTTTTCGGAATGAGAGCTACAAATGTTTGATTTATCTCATATAGAATCTTCCATGAGTGAAAAGGGATTTAATCGCTTTGCAAAAAGATTGCCCAACAATATGCCAATATTTTTTGTAAAATTCCGGCGGGTAGTCATTTGGGCCCGGGGTCTTATATTTTGTCATCTCATCTATCGTGTTCTTAATTTATGCAGATGTTGGGGGTTTGATTAGTCTTGCATTTTCCTCATTTATGATTTGGGGTTGGATATTCCAAACATCTTGTGGTTGGACTTGTCTTTGTTGATTTTCTATGAATCTCTCATACATTTCCTTGGTAATTTGTTTCGATATACAGTCCAATCCGCTAATAATTATCCGTTGATGGAGACAAAGGAATTTGAAGATCGTCTGAAATTTTTAACTCTAGTTGTTACTTGGAAGTATTTCATATTTCTATCATATAGTTGAAAGTACTTAGCCTTAGCTCTTTGCTTCCAAAAGTTAAAATTGTATTCCATTAGTCTAAGTTTTTTATGCTCCAGTCTGTGTAGCTTTGCCTGTCTTATATCTCCCCATGGTAGTTTCCTTTGGAAATCTAGGATTTAAGACTCTACTTGACGTAGCTGACTCGATATATTGTTCCTTTGGCTTTTGCACCATTTCTTGGTATTTGGTTTTAAGAGTTTTTGTTTTTGCATTAAGTTATATCCAAAGAATCCTTTAAAATTGTTGTTCCATGCTTTGTTTACCATAGATTCATAGGCGTCATTTGTTGTACAAGCCATTTCAAATCTAAAAAAAAGAACCTTTTTGAGTTTCAGCTTTTCCAATTTGAAGAGTAATCGGACAATGGTCAGAAGATGAGAAAGAATGATGCTTAACTTGTAGAGTAAGAAACCAAGTTATAATGTCTTGGTGAGCTAGAATTCTATCTAGTCTTTCATAAGTGTTATTCACACTTTGCTTATTTTTTTATCAGGTAAATGGGGAACCAGTGTACGGTATAGTATGAAGGTTTGATCTAAAATTGCACTTTCATCAATTGCATTTGCTTTGTACAGTATCCACAAGCCACCCTTAGTACCAATAGACTTGATACACAAGGCCTTGTATACCTCAGGAGTACATTCTGTAGTTTTTGTTTCAGCTAGAACCATAAGGTCTAGTTTATTAATGTTTCTGATTTGGTGGAGTTCTTGCCAAAGTAGAGGATGCATGCCTAGTTCCTCTAATATTCCAATATCCTATACTACGTATTAATCATAATGATTCCATTGAAAATAATATTTAGCATTGTACGTATTGGAGATAAGAGTGCAGAGAAAGTTTACAAGTGTTGTTGGGAATAATCTGAAATAGTTATAAGTTTACATAACAAAGCTTGCAAAAAAAAAAAGTTGTCACCAATAATATCACTGTTGGGTGCATGGTGACACTGACTTCGTTAAAAAAAAAAGTAAAAAAAGTTGTCATTTATAACTGAACTCTTTAAAAAACTGTAAAAAAAAGGGTGTTACCACATATGTAACCAACAGTACGTGTCACCACTAATAAGAGTGATATGACACAAACCTCATAAAAAAAAATTGCCATAAAAAAAAGTTGTCACTACAAGTGTCATCACTGATAAAGGCGGTGACACTAACCTCGTAAAAAACTGATTAGGGAGTATTAAATTGTGAAATAGGCACAGATGTATGCAGCCATAGATAATACTTCATCCGTTCGGCAAAACATGTCACTTTATTATTCACGCACGTTTTTTTAGGGGATAAAGACTATATAGAATATCTAGTTTTTTAAATAATTTTTTAACAATTTCGTAGTTATTATCAATAAGTACAAATTTTTTGAAAAAAAAAATTATAAAAAAATAAATATTTTATATAGTTTTTATCATTATAAAAAAACATGCGTGAATAGTAAATGACATATTTTGCCGAACGGAGGTAGTAATATTATATTTTTTAACCACTTTAATTTAACATGTGTCTATCTTTATTTTTATTTAAATTAATTTATTTTACCAGTAGGTTAGATTAATCGAATTTATTTTTTAACTTAACCAATTAATTTTACATACTATTTTTAATGTATCGATATAATTATTTTTCCTACTAGAAAACTTTCATAGAAAATTTATCACATAAACTATTTTATGTTTATTATTCAGCACATTTTTAAGGATAATAAAAAGTATAATTTTTTTTCATAATGTTAAACTTATTACTTATTAAAAATAAAATAATAAAATATATTTTATTAATAACCCACTTAATTAAGGGCGCGGTGGTAATAAGATAGAAAATAAATAATAGATTTGTGAATGTGAAAAAAATTAAAAAGTTTGAGAAGAACAGGCGGTGAAAATCTTCATTCACAAGTTCATTAAACGTTAATCTTAATTTTAACTTATTTAAAATTATATAATATTAAAATCATATTCGCTCTAAAAAGCTATAAATTTTACCAAATAAAGCGTGATTAAGTATTGGTTTTATTTCCTATAAGCTCTTTATAATTTATTGACTAACACAATAACCCATTTTAAATTCTTTTATCAACCATATATTTACATATGGTGACAAATTTATATATAGTAAACAAGAGTGACTCTTATTACTATTTCTTAAGTCGTCGATGGCTTAAGAAATAATATTATTATATGCATGTGAAGCCTAAAACTTTTGAATAAGTGAACAGGGAATTGTTCAAATTAGAAATGTTTTTAATGTAACTGTAAAATGATCGAATTTTAGTGCATTAATAAATGATTTATCATTAAACGTATATGTAAAATGACTTTTAGTGCATTAATAAATTTATGATTAACATTTTGCATTTTTAACCTAAATTTACAGTGATGAAATTAAGTAAAGTACATAATTAATTATTGGCTAAACTAATTAAAATAATTCAACCTTTGGAGGAGTGTTAAAAAAATATCCCCACATCTCAACAATAAGAAAAATAACTCAATCTTTAGGAGATGTATCTCAGTTGTTTTTACGACTATAAATATATGAGTAAAAATGATGACATATAATTGACAAAATGATGACATATAAATGAAATGATAACGATCGATCTCTTTTAATTAAGATATAATATAATCCAATATATCATTCGCGAGTTTTGAGTTTTGTCATATCAAATACACTTAATAGAGATGCTGTTGATAGATTACATAGGCCTCCTTATGTATAGTGGGCCCAAAGCTCATTAAGGCTCAATACCTTTGTATTCTATATATATATGTTTATCAATGAATGAAAACCCTCAAGGAGGACATTACAATCAATCTCGTGATCTTACATGGTATCACAGCCTAAAATCCTCACACAATAATTCTTCTTTTTCTCCTAACCCTAAACCCTAGCCGCCAACCCCCTCTTTGTCGTCGTCACCCCCCCCCCCCCCTTGCCGCCACCCTCCGGCACCGCCCTCCTCCCCCTCTCGGCCTCCCTTTTCCGCCGACACCCTCCCCCCTCTAGCCCATCTCACCCCCACTCGCCGCAATGGCCGACCCCCCCACCACAAACCTCCCTTCCACTCCGCTCTCACGATCTCTAATATCAAAAACTGCATCCCCATCATCCTTGATCACGAATCCAGTACCTACACCATGTGGTCGCACCTCTTCACGACCCATGTTAAGGCTCATAAAGTCCTCCACCATATTGACTCCTCCGTCAATCGCCCTAAAAGTGAAGACAACGATCTCTTCGCTCAGCTTGACACCATTGTCCTTCAATGGATCTTCAACACCATCTCAAAAGATCTATTGACCACCATCCTCAACCCCAAAGACACCGCCTTGGATGCTTGGAAGAAACTTCAGAATCTCTTTCAAGACAACAAGTCCACCCGTGTTGTCTATCTCGAGCACGAATTTTCAAGTTGCAAGCTTTCCTCTTTTCCATCGATATCCGCCTATTGTCATCACATCAAGACCCTGGCTGATCAACTAGACGTCATCAACTCCAAACCCAGCGCCACCCACCTCGTCCTCTAGGTACTTTCGGGTCTTCCCTCTTAATACAATGCTGCTGCTACTCATATCCAGCAGACGGAACCTCTCCATACATTCGAAAAGACCCGGTCTCAATTGATCCTGGAGGAGACTCGCCTTCACCGTCAGACCACCGAAGCCGCCAAGGACAAGCCGGCATTGGTCTCGTCCAGCGACATCGACGAGACCTATGCCCCGTAGCACAGCCGCAGCAACGACCAACAGGGATTGAGAGGCGGCGGCCGCGGCCATAGAAGCACGAGTCCCCTCGCCCCTCCTGGTACTCCAACCCCGGCTATCCGCCTTGGATGCCCTTTGGCTACCCCGGTGCATCGTATCACCCACCAGCCCCGTATCCCAACCGTCAGCAGGGAGCGGGCTTGTTGGGTCCTGCTCCTCACCCCGTCGGTCATCAGGCCTACCCATCGTCGTCTGATCAGGCATACCCTCCTCCGACTGATGTGCATCACGCCTTCTCTTCCATGCAGCTGGCACCTTTTGGCGCCGCTTGGTACATGGACACTGGCGCCACCTCTCATATGACGAACTCCTCAGGTACTGTCTTCTCTTTCTTTTAAGGGTCCTCCTCATTCTATTATCGTCGGCAACGGTGGTCGCCTTGCTACTTCGGGAATTGGCCACGCCACATTACCAACCCCTACCAACCCATTACACCTCAACAACGTCCTCGTTGCCCCCAAACTTGTCAAAAACCATATCTCTGTCCGTCGGTTTCTATGTGGAGGATCTTACTACGGGGGTTACTCGCATGAGATGTAATAGCACCGGGGAGCTCTATCTTGTGTCGTCGCCCTCACCATCCAGCCCATCAAGTCCAGTCGCCCTCTCGGCATCATCATCCAGTCTTTGGCATGCACGCCTTGGTCATCCAAGTCCTGCAGTCTTAGATTTACTTCGTTCTAAGAGTCTAGTCCAATGTAATAAAGAGCCTCACTCTAGTTTATGTTCTTCTTGTCAGTTAGGCAAGCATGCCAGACTTCCTTTTCAGCGGTCTTTAAACACTACTTTTGCCCCATTTGATATTATTCATAGTGATATTTGGACATCTTCTGTGCCTAGCAAGGAGGGTCATAAGTATTACCTTTTATTTCTGGATGATTATACACATTTCTTATGGGTTTTCCCGTTGCATTTTAGATCTCAAGTGTTTCCTATCTTTTCCAAATTCCATGCTTATATCAAAACACAATTTCACACCTCTATCAAGTGTTTTCAATGCGACAATGGCCGTGAATTTGATAACAAAGAATTTCACACTTTCTTCAACACCAATGGGATCTCCTATCGCTTGTCTTGCCCATATACCTCCCAAAAAAATGGCAAGGCCGAACGAATCATCAGAACCATCACCAATATGATGTGCTCTCTCCTCTTCCACGCATCCCTTCCCTCTCTCTATTGGCCTTACGCCTTAGCCACCACATGCTACCTCCTTAACATCCTCCCTTCCACCACCCTCCACCATCGCTCACCAACTCAGGCACTTTATTGCACTTTGCCTAGGTATGATCACCTTCGTACCTTTGGGTGCTTGTGTTTCCCAAATCAGTCTTCCACCGCCCCTCACAAGCTTCACCCACGCTCCACCCCTTGTGTCTTTCTTGGCTACTCGTCTGATCATCGCGGTTACCTCTGCCTCGATATCAAGACCCACAAGATCATCATGTCCCGTCATGTCACCTTCGATGAATCCCGCTTTCCCTTTGCATCTCCTACACCCCATGTGTCTCAGTCAGAGTCAGAGTCATCGTTCCCTCACTTTCTTCTTCCCCAGAGCTCTCCTGGTTCTCCTGCCTCTCCCCCTCCCCCACCACCACCACCCCCTACCACTAGACCCCACACCCGCAGCGTCTCCGGTGTCTTCCGACCCCGACAGATCATCTCCATGAACACCGCCCATCACCCACCCTCCTATCTCCTTACATACTCCCCGCCGTCACCAGCACAAGAGCTGATGTCGCGGCCGCAGCAAGATGTTGTGACCGCAGCCAATCAAATGTCCAAAACCCATCCCTCGCCCAAGCTACTGGCGGCGGCCGCAACATCTTGTCGCGGCCACGGCCAAACAAACAGTTGCGGGCTTGCAGCGCCCGCAGCTTTCCACTCCGCCTCACATCCCCCCCTGCGTACGTCCCTTCCAACTCCCCATCCCCCCTGCCTCCTTCCCGACCTCCCTTTCCCCCATACCCACCTCCCACAAAACAGCCCTCCTCGACCCGAATTGGTTGGCGGCTATGCTCGACGAATACAGGGCCCTTACAAAGAATGGTACTTGGGTTCTTGTCCCTCGCACTCCTGAGGCGAACGCCATTCGTTGTATGTGACTATTCTGCCACAAGTTCCGCTCTGATGGGACTTTGGAGCGCTACAAAGCCCGTCTTGTGGTCAACAGTCGTTCTCAGCAGGCAGGTATTGATTGTGATGAGACGTTCAGCCCTGTGGTCAAGCCTGCCACTATCCGAGTGGTATTGAGTCTAGCTTTTTTCACGCAACTGGACCATCCATCAGTTAGATGTCAAGAACGCCTTTCTGCATGGCCATCTGAACGAGATAGTCTACATGTTCTAGCCACCGGGGTTTGCTGATGCTGATCATCCAAAACACGTCTGTCTCCTCAAGCGTTCTCTGTATGGTCTGAAACAGGCTCCGCGGGCTTGGTTCCAGTGCTTTGCTTCTCATCTGCTACGATTGGGTTTCATTGGCAGTCGTTCGGATACGTCTCTGTTTATCTATCGCAGAGGCTCAGACTTGGCCTTCCTGTTACTCTATGTCGACAACATCATTCTCACCGCCTCTTCTGATGCTCTTCGTATGTCTATTATTTCGCAGTTGAGTGCGGAGTTTGCCATGTCTGATCTGGGTCAATTGTCCTACTTCTTGGGAGTTGTTGTTCAGCGTCATGCGTCTGGCCTGATTCTCTCTCAGAGAGAGTATGCTGCTGAGATTGTTGCTCGTGCCAAGATGGGTAACTGTAATCCTGTCGTCACCCCTGTCGATACATCCAACAAGCTCAGTGCTCATTCTGGCTCTTTGGTTGATGATCTGACGTTGTACAGAAGCCTCGCTGGTGCACTTCAGTATCTCACCTTCACCACGCCTGATATTAGTTACGCCATTCAGCAGATCTACTTGTTCATGCATGCACCCAGGGAAACCCACTTTCAGGCCTTGAAGCGGATCATTCGGTACATCAGCGACACTCTCGAGCTCGGCACCACGATCACTCCTTCCTCTAAGCTTGATCTTGTTGCTTACACTAATGCGGATTGGGGTGGTTGTCCTGACACACGTCGCTCCACGTCTGGTTACTGTGTCTTCCTCAACGACACCCTTGTGTCGTGGTCAGCCAAGCGTCAGTCTGTCGTGTCTCGCTCCAGCGCTGAGGCCGAATACAAGGGTGTTGCCAATGTTGTCTCAGAGTGCTCTTGGCTCCGCAATCTCCTGCTTGAGCTCTATTGCCCTCTTCAAAAGGCCACTCTGGTCTACACTGACAACGTCTCCGCCGTCTATCTGGATAGCAACCCAGTCCAGCATCAACGTACGAAGCACATTGAGCTTGATCTCCACTTCGTCAGGGACAAGGTTTCCATTGGACATGTCCGCGTTCTACATGTCCCGTCCTCTTATATCAGTACGCTGATATATTCACCAAGGGTTTACCTAGACATTTGTTCATTGATTTTCGTTCCAGTCTCACTGTACGGCCCCCTCCAGTTTCGACTGCGGGGGTTTGATAGATTACATAGGTCTCCTCGTGTATAGTGGGCCCAAAGCCCATTAAGGCCTAATACCTTTGTAACCTATATATATATATATATGTATATGTTTATCAATGAATGGAAACCCTCAAGGAGGACATTACAATCAATCTCGTGATCTTACAGTTGTGGGTATGTCTCAACTCTCAATTGTAACACCCTATGTCGAATATATGAAAATGAGTGTGTTTATATTCATTTTATTCATGCGAAATTTTTCCCCACCAAATCGGGGGACCTCCGCAAAATAATTATTAAATAGATTATTTGCAGCACCTTCTCAATCAAGATAAATGATAATATGATCAGGAACTTCATCTCTTCGTCTTGATTGAACATCATCTTCTTCGTTGTTGATATGTTCCGAAATGAGTAAATTGTTATTGGCATACATACGACTAGGGATGGCAATGGGTCGGGTGGTGGGTGGATGGACCCCCATTTCACCCGACCCACCATGGGTGACCCATTTCCCCACCCATCACCCCACCCATATCCACTTCACCCATATCCATCGGGTGATCGGGTAAAATGGGTGAAATGTGGGTGATTTCCCCTAAATGCATGTAACTGAATTCCAATCAATTTGGTACAAAAAAACAGTGTATAAAATATGATAATCTTACACATTTAAGTCTTAAATAAGTCTTAAAAACATACAATAAGTCTTAAACAACACATATCATAAGTCTAAAACAAAAGGAAAATAAGTAGTCCGACTTGAATGCGAATCGCCTTGGATGAACATCAACCACTAGACCACTATAGGTAAGTTTAGGGGTGGGCACAAATCCCGCAAATCCCGGTCCCGACCCGATTCCGGTGGGATTTGAAAAAAAAAATTGAATCTCGTCCCGGTCCCGTCACGCAAAAATTATGCGGGACGGGACGCGGGACGAAGATTTCTTATCCCGCAAATCTCGTCCCGTCCCGCATATATATAATATAATATATATTATATTATATAATTTACACTTTCTGTAAGTATTATATATTTATCTATACATATATTATACTTTGTATAGATATATTGTATATTACTATGTATACTAATGCAGTGCAGTATATATACTTTTTTTTTTGTCGGTGTACACACATTATATTATATATGTAATAGTGTTTATATGTATAGTATATAATATTGTGTATAATTATATTTATACACAATATATATATTTTTTATATAAAATATATATATTTTATATAGATTGGGTTGGGTGGTGGGTGATGGGTCGGGTGGTGGATCGGGTGCGGGTGGAGAAAAACTCCACCCCACCCGACCCACCACCCATATCCACTTCACCCACATCCACTTTCCACCCGCTTTTTTTCGGGTTTTCACCCACTTTTTCGGGTCGGGTGATTCGGGTTCGGGTCGGGTGCGGGTGAAATTTCCTATGAATAAAATGAGTATAAACACACTCATTTTCATATATTCGACACGGGGTGTTACAATTGAGAGTTGAGACATACCCACAACTGTAAGATCACGAGATTGATTGTAATGTCCTCCTTGAGGGTTTCCATTCATTGATAAATTAACATATATATATATATATATATAGGTTACAAAGGTATTAGGCCTCCTTGAGGGTTTCCATTCATGCGAAATTTTACACAATCGAGATATTGAAAATTATATTTTAAATATTTACTTGTTTTATTATATTTGTTTTGATTAAATTTAATTATAATCTATAAACACGTATTAAATTGAATGATTTTTTTCAATTACAAGATCCAATGGCACGCTAATGGATATGATCATTATTTTTTGGCACATATATATTACCATCACTTATAAAGGTCGGGATATTTATCTTATATTTGAAAAGTGGGGATATATTTTTAACATCCCCTTAAAGATTGGGTTATTTTATTAGTTTCGCCTTTTTTAAAAAAAAAATCTTTTATAAATTTATTTTTATGTAAATTTTATTCAAAATTGACCAGAATATCATTCATTTAATTTATAATCAATGTTACAACAGTCTCCAGTTCTGCCCTAATTAAAGGACATTGCAGCTATATATTTAATTATAACATTTTTGTTAAATATACTTAACTCTTATGTCTATTTTGTTTTTTTAAATTGAACCTACACTAGAAAATTAACTACGTAACGTACTGATTTCGGGAGAAGGAAAAAATAATTAACATATATATATAAGGATCGAGTAATAGCGACAATTCAGAAATGAATGAAAAAAGAGGAAAAATCGGATAAATAGGTAATGAAAACTTCAAAAAAAAAAAAGAGAGAGATAAACTATGGGCAAGTGGATCCTAACAAGTGGGCATATTTTATATTGTCAACTTGCAAGTCTTTAATTAAAGAATCAATTATGCAAAAACATGTTACCCAGTTCGCTGTACCTGGACTAGTTCATTTTACATCCTCCCCCTTTTCCTTTTTCTTTTTTTTTATTTATTATCATTTTTCCCAAAACGATCCATCGAAGATATTTTTGATATATATATATAGACCCCTAAATTGGACAAGTTGATGAAAGTAGTAATACTAAAATTTAGGGGCCAAAAAATAAGGCTGCCAAATTGAGAAAGCTATGTATCCCAATCCAAATCAAAACTCAACCCATCAAGGCTCAGGCAGCCACCTGACCCGGTACGGGTCGGCTCCGAGCTCGGTGTTCGAGTCGTCGGACGTAGTCCTTGGGGCGGGGCTCCATTCCTCGCAAGGCAGCGGGGTCATGGCAGGGTTCGCGGGGCCGATGACAAGTAGTAATAGTCACGGTGGTGGGGGTGTAAGTAGTAACCTCACCATAGGCATCGCGGCGTCTTCATCGAACTCGATGCATCCGCATCCGCATTCGAGTGGGTTGATTCGACATAGCAGCTCGCCTCCCGGATTCCTTCAACACCTCGCTACTTCTTCGAATGTCGGTATGTACGTACATGTGTATATATATATATATATGCTTCAATTCTTGTGTTTCAAATTTATACTGTGTACGTGTTTCCAAATTTGGATGAGTCCCTCTTCAATTTAATTGCCTTGTTTGGTAAATATTATGAGTGGAGAGTACGTTTGAAGCCGTAAATGCAGTGCAAAAATTCCTAAATTAAATCATCTATCTATCTGTCTAGGTTGTACGAATATAAATTAAAACGGTGATGGATCATATATAGCCCCCCAAATTGTGAGATAAAATACTATACATACTCTTTACTTTAGATGGTTAGTTTGAATTGGTAGGAATAGTTGTATGCGCGCACCACATTACTATATAGGAGCCTGAGCATAGCTAGCAAGTCGGTGCGCCTAAAGGTCTTTTCGTCGACATGGCTAGAACAGATGGATAGATAGATAGATATACAAACCGAAATGCAAGAGATCGATCGATCGATCGAGTATATATTTTCGATGGGTTTAATGTCATATATCAATTAGGTGTCTAATTGAATTTCAGTAGCAAACTAAGCTAAACTAGGATCATATATGGCAATTCCTCAGGATTTTGCATAAAAATTAGGGCTAACACTATTCATACCTAACCATGAACTGGGCTTTCGATCGAATCAATTCGATCTGGTTCTATATATATATATATATATATATATTCTTAGGTGTTAATTCAATTCTTGTTAGCGCAGCCCCATTCAATATAATTAATTCATCTAAACATATATATATATATATATATATATACTACGTACGTACGTACTTTAGGACCAGCTCTTTGCATTTAATTTATTTATAATGCCCAACCCCAATTTTGGTCACGTACTAATCATGCATTCAACTTGCTTTCTATCCCATAAAATGCATGCCGTTTAGTCTTATCAACAATCACTCGCTTCATTTAAGTACGTACTCCAAATCTCTTATTCATCCATGCCATTTTTATCTTCTTTTTACTAATTAATACTCTGTTATGTTACTACCTCCGATCTCAAAATATATGTTGTTTGACTTTTCAACACGTATTTTAAGAAAGTAAAAGCTATATATAAAATATCAACTTTTTTTAAATTATTTTTTTACAACTTAATATTGGTTGGTAATAAGTATTAAATTGTAAAATAAAATTAATAATAAAAAAATTAATATATTATATAGTTTTTAGCTTCTTAAAATACGTATTAAAAAGTCAAACGACATGTATTTTGGATCAGATAGAGCACTAGTTTAATTTGTTTTTTGCAATTGCACATTAATTTCGGTAGCTAGCTTAAACCAATTAACGGTTTGATTACCGTAAGTAGGTAAATTATAAAGAGATTCTGCGGAGTATATACTATTGAATATTCCTAGCTAGTCATTTTGGGAATCCTACAAAACCCTACCAATTAATAAATCTATAACTATATAATGGGTATTTCTTTTTAAGAAAATATATATATTTATTATAATGAAAACCTGTTGTATTTGCAAGTTGGAACTGAGACCTGGTTTTAGGGAAAACAGCAGCGCCTGAAACAGCCACCATATTACCGGCCTATTTAGCATTGGATTTTACTATATATTTATATACAGTATATATGTATATGTGTGTGTGTTTTCATCGACATGCTGAATTCATGACAAATAATTGCACTATTTTATTGTAAATATATTCTACTCATTTTTATTATTATAGGTACACGTTTGTCATTTTCGGAAAAAAAAAAAGGTTAATTATTATTGCTCAAAATCATACTCTTAATGGAATATTATTGGAGAATAAAAATAAATAAAAGGGGTGTGTTAAAACTGATCGACATTTTTTTATAGGTTGACTTGTGAAATTAAGCAAGTCATTTAAACACCCTTAAATGGAATATTAGAGGAGGGCCGGGGGAGACTCTGATTTGTTAGATCTGTCATTTAAACACCCGTTTTTCCTTTAAATATTTGGCATTTCTCATTTTCAGACAATTTAAATTATGAAGTGAGATTTTATTGCAGTTGATAAATAATTTATGATAGAATTCATCATTTTTTAACCTTTTATTTTAAATTTTATGGTTAAAGTTAAATATTTATTGATCCTTTAGTTTACCAACCCTCGAATTGAATTTCAACCAACCCTCGAATTGAATTTCATAATATCCAAATCCTTAGGATATTAATTTGTATGCTAGTTGTTTGGGTTAATTAATTTTTTCAATTTTAATCGTGGCCTTTTATGGCTAATATGTTATACTTATTAAATTATTTTCCCTTTGTAAAAAAATCATATATGATTTTTTTTATATATATTATTCACGGCTTCATATCAAAAGTTATTTGTATTTTCGTATACAAATTTTAAGAATTGAAAAACTATATAAAATATTTTTTTGATTACGTAAAGATTCGAGATCTCGGAACACCGATGAGTCGGCAGATAAAAATCGCATAAACATACAATACCAAATAGAAAACATGCACAAAGAAATAAAAAGAAATAAACCCTACAATAAGACAACCTAAACAGAGCGAAATATTCACCAATATTAATTTTTTTTATTGATTATATATATATATATAAAATATTAAACTATTTATTGATTTTATTTTTTATAATTTCGTAATAAGTATTACTAATAAGTATAAAATTATTTTTAAAAAAATAGAGTTATAAAATTTGATATTTTTAAAAAAATTAATTTTGTACTGTAAAAAAATTTTAATTTTGTAAAAAAACATAAGAAAATCAAACGATAAATTTAATGAAAAACTTCATCAAGCAGACCAATAAGCTAGGCTCGTTTGAAATTTAATGACGTTGTAGGAAATCTGGTTTCGGACGTCATTAATTACTCATCCTATCCACCAAATATTAAATCTAATGGTTTTGAGCCTACTTGACCTTTCTATAAGTGGTATCATAGGGGGGAAAATTGTTAATATTTATTAATTGTTCGGGGTACTAATTTAACATACTTATACGTACTCTATATAACACAGGTTATAAAAACTGTGTATTTATGCACGAATAAATCTATCTAGCTAGCCTAGGTATTGTCGTTGACCGACTAACCAAAATTTATAATTAAACTGTTATTGAAAAAAAAAGTAAAATGAAAGCCCATATATAATGTCATACTCCGTATATAATTAGTATATATATTGATCAACTTTATAATTAATTAATGATAATTAATAATAAATATCTATAATCAGAAAGGATAGATTAGAGGGACAAGTGGAGCAAGTGGGTTTTTTATATGGACAACTTGATGATGTTACCGAACTAATTTTTACAGAGAAGAATTTGAACCAGTCAGCAATTCAATGAATGATAACTTATGATGAATTAATCCATTCATATTCAATCATTTTTTTTTGTCGAACAATTCAATCATTTATAATAATATACAGGAAATATTTAATTTTTTCACTTGTTTATTTTTTTATTATTTAAAAAAAAAACTATTCCCTATCAGTACCTTTTAGATATGCTGATTGAAATTGTAAAAAGGCTATATATAAAGTGAATTTTTTTTTATTTTTCTTTTAATATATTTTAATAATTATTTTATAAATTAAAATGAGTGGATTAATATTTGAATAAAAAAATTAAAAGGAAACACCATAAGGATTTTACCATGATAATTTTATAATTGATAAAACATTTAAAGTGATTTATTTTTATGAAGTACAAGTATTCATATATATATATGAGTTCAATTAAGCCGATTTTTTTTTTGGTCATATAGTGCGTACAAAGCATTCGCGAATCCAAAGTGACACCGGACTGTTGTTCACCCCGATCCGGAAAAAAAAAAGAATAAAATATATAATATAATTAAGTATCTTTAATGATTTAGTGGTTGAACACTTGAACCTACTATATTCTAAATAGAATTCAATCAACCTTTATTCAAGTCAATTACAGCACATATTTATATTTATATTTATTTTTTTCTCAATTCATTTTTCATTATTTTAAAATACTTATAATTTATAATTAAATAATACTGCAATATTTTTTTTTACAAATTTAAGATTTTTAAAATACTTATTTTTTTTCTTACCTAATACAAAGTCTTGTTTCAAAAAAAAAAAAAAAAGTAGAAAGTTTATTGTAATGTCAAATAGGGGGGAAAGGAAAATATTTGGATAATAGCAAGTTGCAAGGCAAGGAGGGTGGCAGTGGCAGCGGCCGCGGCAGCTTCAACTCAGCTGTATGATATGAATATATCCTGATCCACGTACGTGGCCCTCCGGCATCCTTTCATTCTTATCCCCTTGCCTCTCACGTGACCCTCACGTGCTTTTTAGGGTTTCTTCTTCCACGTGACTCTCACGTGTTTTCTAGGGCTTTCAAAATTTCCCCTCTTTTTTTTAATCCTCCCTTGGCCTTGGGGTGAAATTTTGTGCTGTGCCTTAATTCGATCCATAATCTTTGTTTGAACCCTTAGAAAACCATCCAGAATTAATATTATTGATAAGACAATTCAATATATGTTGAATTGGTGGAATTAATGGAATGTAGAAAACGCGTGCATTGCAGGCTTCACATTTACAAAAGGGGGTGAAAGCTACAGCAATCAGCAATCCAGTAGTCATGGTCACAGGCAATCAAGGTTAGGAGGAGGGTCTCAACTCAACTTCACAAACCAAGGCGATCATTCAACCCTCAAAAGGGCAGCATCATCGTCGTCTTCGCATTCCAACAGGTCCTCTAATGGCTTCTCGATTGGTCCATGGGAAGACGGACAATCCTTGGTGTTCGGTGCCAGTTCAAGTAAACGTCCAAAGAATGTCAGTGATGAGCTTCTAAACAGTCTCTCTGCTATGGATTCACAGGCATATATCCATTATTAATCCATATACAAAAATCTATAACATATATATATATATATATATATATATGTATGTATGTATATCTTGAATGTATGTTGCATCCATTACATGTACAAATGTATACACTTACGCAGATTGAGCTGTCGGAGATGATGCATATACCTGAGGATTCGGTGGCTTGCAAAGTGCGTGCTAAGCGTGGCTGCGCTACACACCCTAGAAGCATCGCTGAGAGGGTAAGTTCCTAGTTTTCATCTATACATCGATCTAGTTTAGAGTACATTTGACAAACAATAGCGCTAGTCTCGTATATATATATGTCGATCAACTAGGTCAAGTTATGAAGCCTACTGAAGTCCGTTGTGACTCGTAAGCCGAATGAGTTCCAACATAAAACCAATTGGCAATAGGATTAGCAGCCCATAACTTACATACTAAGGTTTGTTTGTATGTTCATATTTTTTCAATGTGGGATTCTTTCATCTTTTAACATCTCTCAAAAGCCAATGGGTGGTTAATTTACATTTATATTAAACTAATTTCTATATTAGGACTTTATTTGTCGCCTGGGGGTGATGAATAGCAAAACCATATATATACATGAATTTGAATGAAATTACTCTGATATTAATAAAAAAAAAATATAATATATAATAAAGATATTTTATAGAATTAATTTTGTGATTAAAAAATGAAATAATTTGATATTAGATCGGTATTACTTAATTCCTATGAATATAATTAAAAATCGTGTCTAAAATGAAGGAAATGGATGTTGCAGGAGAGGAGAACCAGAATAAGTGGGAAACTGAAGAAACTACAAGAACTTGTCCCCAACATGGATAAGGTAAATTTGCAAAATTCAATTTATGTACGTATACGTGTTCCTAGCAGTTTTGATATTATATAGTTTTAAATGAAATATATAAATATAAAATTTTAAAATCTAAGCTTTTCAGCAACCACTCACCCAAGTTTTTTAGAGCTGTTGGTTTTTTATTCACAAGTTTTTATCAGCTACCCTAACAAGTAACAACTAACGTCATCAAACGTACACTATATATATTAGCTTTAACATATAATTAATACAAATAATCAAACAGCTGCCCCATCTACCCATATCAACTTCAGATACTATAACAACTACGATTTTGCCAAACACACCGACCTCAATCTGCATGTATTGCATTTGAAAACTTGTTTTTGTAAGCTATGCTGTAAGGTTTTTGTTGAGTCACGGACATCTTGTCAAAAAGAAAAGATCACTTTTTGAAAAAGAAATTTCAGAATAAAGATAGAACTTGAATGAATCAGAAACCTAGGACCTGTAAACCCTAGCTAGAGTACTACGGTACGTCCTGAACAGTTGCTCTTAATATATGCAAACGCCAAAGCCCTACCCACAAACATTTAATACCTAGCTATGACCTGTCTCCAAATTGTACATGTACGTACACCTAATATTGTCCAAGATAACATTGTTGATATCATCAAAGTCATATAGCTGAGGAATACCTTAGAAATCCCACCAAACAAATCTTTAGGCATGCATGGGACAATCTACCAACAAATGTTTCATAGAAAAAACACAGTCCACAGTAGATTTAATATTAAGTTGTGTTCAGGGCCAGCCCTAATGTTTTTAGGGCTATAGGCGAAAAAAAATAGGGCCCTTTATTACAAATTTAGTGATAAATTATAATTTTAAATACATTATTTTAAAATATAAATTTTAAACTTAATTTATAATACTAGTAAACTTGAGTTATATTTTCATCACTGATTAATGATTCGTAGTATACATCTAATGTTTTACATTGTTATTATACGATTCAAAGCAACGATTTTATGTCATTATACTTATTTACTTGAGGTTAATAGATTTCCCTATTAGTGGTATAAAAAGAATGAGATACTTTGCTAGTGATAAATAAAGTTCGAAAATGATTTTTTTTACAATGTCTTCATTTTTCGATTGTAATTAAAGTTAAACTTAACACGTAACAATATCAAAATTGGCCATACAAATAAAATCTTTTTTACTAAAAAACCACCTTGTATTATTTATAAAAATCGAAATTAAGATAAGGTTATCTTGGACTATATCCGTCATTTATTCACTTAGATTGAAGATTAAATAAGTTGTCAAGTTATGTGACAAAGTATGTGTTTTATTTATATCCTAATATTAATGGGTTTTTTACTTATACATACAAAAATATTTATATACATATTACCTTAATTTATATACATTATACATTTTTTTACGAGGCCCTTCCTGGATCGGGGGCTCGAGGCGACGACCTATTTGGCCTATGCCCAAGGCCGGCTCTGGTTGTGTTTGGCGATAAGGGCCGGTAGGTTGAAGTTATTGAAGTTTGGGGAGTTCAAATTTTTTCAAGGGGAATTAGTTATTAGTAGTAAATACCCCACTTTTTTAATTGGTTTGCAAAAATGCATACTTTTGAGTTTTGAAAACAATTGCACCCACATATGAAAATTTGCAAAAATACCCTATTCAATTAGCAAAACTACCCTACGTACCACCCCCAAAAATAAGAAAAAAAAAGGGTAAAATGTTTTTGGTATTTACTTTTTTCTACCATATATAAATTATATTCAATAATAAAAATAAATCTGTAATTTCCACACACAAAAATCGTGTCTTTAGTCTCTTTACTCAATCTCCCGCCGACTATTGCAAACATCCTGTACATCAATGTTCATATTCATATATCATGTCAATGTAATAATGTTATGGTTTCTTGACATATATTGACATTCCTTTTCTAAATATGTTTAATAATCAAGTAGATATAATTTACAGTATCTTTAGTACGTCAATCTCTCTGCGATTATAGCTTCAATCATGTTAATGGAAAGGTATAGCCTTGTCACCATAAACATTAATCCTGCCAATGTAAATAAATAACTTTGTCATCATGAACTTGTCTTTAATTTCTAATTATGGTTAATGATCTATTAATTAGTTATGGTATGGATTAAATTGTATTTTTAGTCTATTCTCGATTATAAATTCCATCCTGAAAATATTAATTCTCAACATGATGGACATTTATCCTTTCAAAATTCAAAGTGAAATTTTTATACTGTGGATATGCAAATATTGACATTTCTTTTCTAATCTCTCACTATGACAATATTTTTAGTCCGGTTATATTATTTTTAAGTTTCTTAAAAAAAATTATGAAAATCATTATTTTAATAGATATTTCATTTTTTTTAACTTTTCTTTTAATTTATAAATCTCCTTTTGAAGATTTTTACATTTAAATTTAAAGATAAAATCATCAATTATTTTTTAGCACAAATGACCCACCTATCCTATTTTTTCTATTCTCGTAAAATGAGTAAACTTTTGCAAATAGAAAACCAATTTGGTGTATTTTCGCAAATCGTCCAAAATTTAATCTGCCATGGTACATGTTTGGTTGAAGGGATGGAGTGGGTGGCTGTAGATTTTTTGAAGGTTTTTTTCCACAACATCACACCTAGCTTCCTCCCCCAAAGTTTGGGAGATTAATCTGGAGGTGCCACAATCTGATCCCCCTTTTGCCCCCCTCTATGTTGCCCTCTATAGGTGGTAATATTGGAGCATGGGGACAGGGATGATAAAGGCGGAAGGTGGTGTTGTTGCAACGCAGATAGCTTCCCACCGACCTAAAAACAATATCATTAATTTGTTAGGCATTGAAGAGGGAGAGATCAGGAAGAGGAAATGAAATCGGAAAAAGAGGAGTACAGTGACATTGATGCCATGGGGAGAGAGTCGAACTCGGCCGAGCAAGGAGAGAGATGGGAAGTTGGAATTGTAGAAGAAGAGTATTGTGACACCGAAGGGGAAAGGGGAGGGGTACAAACCTTATAACCACCAAACATCCAATAAGTTTTTTAAAAAAAAAACAAAAACCATACCTTCCACATCTCCAAAAAATCTCCATATCCATAATCTCAAAAAATAATCTCCATCCCAAAAAAATCCCTCAGTTATCAAACACAGCCTTAGTCGTGTACCACCCATTGGAAGAGGGCGCGCTTCAAGTCGTATAATGTATATATATTATCGTCATTGATGTCTTATCATCCTATCTTCTTCACCAGAAGATTGTCATCAATGAGAATAGAAATCTTTAAAGATAAAGGATTCTCGTAAATCCAATGATCTGTCTAGAAGCTGACAGAGCATCCATCGTACAATACACTATACAACAACCTTGCCCCGGAATGAGGTCGAAAAGACATCAATTTTGACCATTGTCATGATATGCATGCGCTTCGTAATATACTACAAGACAGTAGTGCCTTTAAGATACATCTTAATAATCACCCGAACCCACACGTACATTAGATGGTATAACTACGATTTCCCAAAGCAACTTCACCTGGAGGACTATATTGATCATAGTCTCGGCTTTTAGACACACACCTATTCTCATCGTATCCGGGAAAATGTTGCCCCAACTTATTTAAGGTATGAAGCCTCCTTATTTCAAAAGAATTGGCTATAAACTTTGTCAAATAAGAAATCCTCAACTTGTTTGTTTTAGGGTTGCTTAGATACTTTCTATTGTAGAGTTTGTTCACTGTGTCTTTTTCTGCTTTTCTATTGTATGTTAGGCGGTTTCGTTTGCCAATAATTCATCGGCCTATTGAGGATCACGTTAGTCTTGATCTCTCGAATTATTACCTTATCAGAAAAAAAAAATATCATCTGAATGTTGTAAGGGCTATTTTCTTAATTTTCTTTGCTGGTTGATTATTCAATTTGTATTGTTTTTAGTTTCTCATTTTTTAGTTTTTTTTTTCTCATCCCTAAAATGGAGTGCAGCAAACAAGTTATTCGGAAATGCTGGATCTGGCAATTCAACACATAGCAGGCCTCCAATTTCAAATTCAGGTATACAAGTAATTTCTTGCTTTGGCAAGACTAAAATAGTAAAATGGGGATATGTATATATATCTATATATATATAAGTTTAACGGTTTGTTTGTGACATTTGTGTACGCAGAAACTCAACAAAGATTTGAATAATTGTACGTGTGGATGCAAGCCGAAATCATGACACTACGCCCTACTCGCTCCAAAACAAGGATATTGCTCACAGTCACATATGGATTGGATATATAGGAGCGATTCAAATGATAGTTATTAGTTCGGCTAGACAGTTTTCACAAGAAGAATGGAGATGTCCACCCTCTCTAGCTAATTTATGTGTATATAGACACACTATGTACTTTTTTGCTTAACTACGAGATTATCGTACGTGTATACCATACTATATATCATCACTTCCATCTAACAATGGTTCTTAGGTTAGGAGAGTGTGTACACCTTTATTCATGTTCAAATGCTTCCACAGGTGAAGAGGGGCCTGAATCTATTAGGGATTTAAGTAGGGATCAACCTCAAAATTTATTTGAACCAACCAAATAATACTTTTGTATGTACTTCTCTTGGAAAATCCGTTATCATAAGTCAGTAGTACCCGTGGATGGGTCGACATTTTGTGTTGTTCATCTACTAGCTTCCAATCCTTTGGGAAATTAAGCAATCGACTTGATGACTCTACCTTGATCAAGATAAAACTTTGTCATAGAATTTGATGGGTTTGATGAAAGTCAAAACCTATTATATATTGGGTTAAGTTTTTTGGGTTTTATTGCTATTACCTTTTGTTATTTGATCTAACCGGCAGGAATGGCACAAATCAACTCAATTCATCATCAAACGGTTGTTGCTTCTAGAAGGAGATAGAATTGGTTGAGAAAATCTTTAAGTGTCCAAGTTGTTACAAGAAGATCTTCAACGGTATTCTCCCTTCTTCTCTCCGGACGTGGTGGAACAAAATTTCAAACGGCTCTTCTGAAGATTGCCATGGACGACTTCAAGCAGTACCTATATAAGTAGATCGAAGTCAAGCAGTGGAACATACAAGTCTTGCTCACTCATCTCCAATGTCTTCACTGCATTCGATCTTCAAGCTCTCGAGCTCTCTCAAGGCCTTTACTTTACTGTTTTATCTTTTGGTGTTGCGAGAGTTTTTCATTGAGCGTTATTGTACAAGTCATAAGTGTATACTAAGAGTATACCTCTACTCAAATGTATTCACTAGACTATTATTTCAACAAGAGCTTGGGTTGACTAGATATAGAAGCGGGTTAGGCTTCGAGAGGTAGAAGAAGGGAAGTTCTTCTAGGTTGTATATATCTAGGATCCATAATGAGTGAAATAATAGTGTTTTTGAATCTTACAGGTTGGATAACCCTAGGCGAGGACGTAGGCCAAGTTCGTGTTGAACCTCGATAACAATTCGTGTGTCCTTATTTTACTTCCAGTTATTTTATTTCCGCATATTTGATATAAGATTTCGCAAAGGTTTTAACCAGTTCCTACAGAATTGACAAGACCTTGATCTCAGTTACAAGACCTTAAATCTTATCTCAAGGCCTCGACTCTGAGACTGCGAAAATCAGTCATACTCTATTCATCCCCTCTTCTAGAGTATTGTTTATTACTTGTTTTACCTACGTTGACTCTTCACGACTTTCAAATTGAATGTCGGTTTTCGGTTGAAATACACGATAGGGAAATGAGATTGGAATTTTTCAAATCAATAGTTTTCGTCAACTTCTCTCCAAGTTCGGAGGAGGTGATATGAGGAATGAAACAGAAGAATATAACTGATCAAATTAATTGGAATTTGGTTATTCAGCGTGTACGAGGATTCACGCTAAGCATCCATGCATGACTGAATGGTGAAAGCGCCCAACTCATAATTGAGAGAGAGAGAGAGAGTTATTAGAATTGTGGGTAACAAGCAACAGTTCAATCTTAATGGAATTCGTTTCATTTTATTTTCCGTTTGCAAGATCTTCAATCAAACCAACCCTTTTGTCCCTTCAATACAAGGTTAGTCTAAATTAACCTTCGTGCAGAATGCACGTGTGTGATGCGTTTTAGTAACACAATATTACACTTGTTAAGTTGTTAAATGCTTGGGAATAATGATTCATATTGTCAATCTGGTTTGATATTCGGCACAGCCATAACATCGGTCACTGGCTTCTCAAGTCGATAGACATTTTAAATTGACACCAGCCCAATGAAACCGACTTTCCAAGTTTATAACATCTTTTTTGAACCCCAAGCGCTACCTTATCAACTTTTTTTTTTGGGGTCAAAATGAGAGGTGGCGCTCTCCGCGCATTGCTACCCTTACCGACTTGAGAGGCGGTGTCGACGTAGCCAGCAAAAAAAAAATGTCTACGGCTTGAAAAGTTAGCCTAATGATCAAGCTATTGACGACATTTTTACAAATGAGCCGCTTGGGCCTTGGGATGTTTATTGGTAGCCCAAAAATGTCAAATGGGCTGGATTATGGGACAAAATACACTTTTATGCATCGTTTCACACTTATACTTTCTTCATTCAATAATTACTGTATCATTTTAGACTTGAGTACATGCAGAATTTTAATAGAAGTATCATTCCACTTATATTTTGTAAGGATTGCATATATTTTTTATCACTTTATTAGTGTCCACCCCCTATTTTAATCGAATCAATAAAGACTTTGAGGCCCCTTTTTTGGGAGGTCCTGGATTTGATCCCTGCCTCCACTCTTTCTATTGGTGAAATGGCACTCTTTCTATTGGTGAAATAATCAGGGTTCACCTTACTTATGGCCATTGGATCTAGCCGGTTTACCTGACACATTACCCTCGTTAACAAAAAAAATAAAGAATTTGAGATTAAACCAGTCAACAAAATCAAGTTTCACTACAAATCATAACTAAATGCTAAATTTTGTATTTGCCAAGAAAACTTGAAAACAACACTTTTAAGAGTTGATCAAAATTTACCTAAAAGGACACTGGGAAGAGTTGAAGTTGATCGAAGGGAGGATAATACAAGTTTTTAGTATCTCTCCTACGGGAACAAGCGTTTTTTTTATCCTAACAAAATCCCTAATTGGGACGGTGAAATCTAATCAATGGAAGTGAAAAATCACCCCTGTAAAAACCCACAGGAAGTGTAATTGGGAAACTCTCAATTTTGCATTTCATTCCATCTTCCTAGAGCTTGTCCCATGCGTATCCTATCGCCGCGTTTGATGCAGAATCTGAAATCTGAGGCTTCCCCCTCACATGATTTAGACACGGGAGCTTGGAAGATGAGAACCACAGTCGACCCCATGTTAAATGCCGCAAGCTGAAATATGTTTCCATTGAAGAACAGGCGTCATTATGTATACATGAAGTAGCAAAATACATGAGAGCTCCAGGTGTTCAACAGAACTCTCGTCTTCCAATGAAACTCGGATATGAATTTTGCAGGTCTTACCTCGTCTCCTTTCCTAAGCATCACACCTACACCTTCTGGTTCATAAACTCGCTCCTGAGGCGGCTCTGCCTGCAGTAGCTTCTTTCGTGGTTGGTTTGTCCTCAGATCTGGTTCAATGGAGAGCTGCAGCAAAAGGGTCCAAACAATCAAAACAAATAAAACAGAAGTAATCATTAAGCTTTCAAAATATGCCACTCAAAGGGATAAATAAACATTTAACTTGTCAAGATATCTCAACAAGAAATCTAATCCAAATTGAACACACGTGTATGTGAAAATCCAAGTATGGCTTCACCAAATATTTGTTCAGGTGTGCATTAGTGTGCGCGCACAAAATGCAAGTACAGATGTGCTGATGAGACTTTTGGCATTTACTGATTCATACTCTATAGAAAGTACTCGGACAAACTATGCACATAAAGGCATATGCAATCTAGAGATATAACTTTTTCCTTTTTACTTGAAGTTGTTCCTTTAAAGGTCAAAGGATTGCATATGAATATGAGAAACTATTGCGTCTAATAATATTTTCTGTTTGCAATAGAATTGTTTGGCTGAGGTTGGGCAGGAATTGTTTGACGACGTGGCTGGGCAGAATTAGACTAGAATGAGTTTTAGATTGCAAAAACAACAAAATCAAGTTATGGGATATCAGCAAGAGATTTAGAGGAAAATTTTTTATTTGGGGATTGGTTTGCTGTAAACATACACCAGGTGAGCAATTTCAGCATTCAGACTTTTCTTAGCTGTAATATTGTTTTGACTCTTAGAACTACAGTGTGTTTTCAAAAATCTTCGTCCAACAAGTGGATTTTTTAAGAGTGCAAAGCCCCTTAGTAACAAAACTCAAGATCCCCTAAAGTCATCTGTATAAATGCCTCTTAACCTTCTCTAGGTTGAAATTGACATCTTATAGTAACAAACTTAACTCTATTGGCCAATTTTTTTTCCCACTAGAAAACAAAATTCTGTTTTCTTTTCTGCACAAATTAAAATCAGATGGCTATGGCCTAGTATCTTACAAGTTGTTTTTCAGTTATTTTTATCAATTCATCATGGCCACATGTGGGTCAGTTGATCACTAATCACTAGTCACAGACAGTGTGATTTCACGGTATAAACTAATACCAAAGTACTAACCGTTAACATATTTACTAATAGTTTCAATGATGATAATTTAGTCACATAATGACTTTGTCCATAACAAAAGACTCTTTGCCCGTGGCAGTAACACTAGTAAGACAATCATGAAAGTGGGAACTTACCTCAATTGAACCAATATTTGTTGCCCCAACTGCTGTAACCGCCATATACCCTTGTTGCCACTGCCCTTCTAACACAACCTAGAAAGTAGGAGCATAAGAATAACTGTCCAATAACCGTGTAAATGAAGGCAGCAGATGAACAATAGGACTATAGAAGAGAGCAACAAATGCAGCAAAGTGAGGAGCTTTCATCCACTTGGCAGTTGGCCAATGCACATTCTTCATAGAAAATTCCAACATGCTCTGGAACCAACCAATCACATCTGGCCTCCACAATTAACACTTCAACCAGGGCAAGCAAGAAATCATCCCTTGTTGAGGCCATGATTAGCAGGATCAAGAATCAAATATACAGCTAATGCAAGGTTCTGTACTCATATCCTCAAGTCTTGTTTCCGAATGGCAAACCTCAAATCATGATGTAAATAAATTTCCACAACATGTTCTAGTCTGAGCCTAGGCCTAGCACTGTAACCGCAAAGCTGACCAAGATAGTCCAGCAATCCTGGGTATGCACCGAGGACTTGTACAATTTGTTATCTATTTATTTAGATTTGCCAAATAAAAAAATTGATATGCGAGTATCAGGTACCTTGGCTTTTCTTGTATTACCCAACTTTGATGAGCCATTTGAAGTGGATTGTGATGCCAACTGGATTAACATTGCACCAGTTTCCATCAATCTAATCTTCCATCAACCTAACTGGTGGAAACTGGTGCAACTACAAATTTTTTCCACTTGAATAAGTAATAGGATAAGTAACTGATGTGCAGTCATCTGTCTCTTATAAAGCCTTTTTACAATGTTGAAAAAATCACAATTACCTAATAAAGGACTGTACATTAGTTAGTGGTTTGAGTTAGAGGCAACTACAAATTTTTTCTCAATACTCTAAGAACCAAAGACACCATTTGCCAAATAAAAATTGTAAGGGAGATCTTCAATTTGGATTGATGCCTAATTGGGAGCAAATCCTCTTGCTTTGGGTCCTTAAAGATGGTTTTCAATAAACAAAATGAATTCTCAATTACAATAAACTTGGAACTATTATGCATAAACCCAAATAAGGCCGCGTTTGGCTAGCTATTTATTTCTCGGTAAGTAAAAAAAAAACATAAAGTATTGAGAAGGTATGCATTTGGTAAAAAAAAAAAACTAAAAATCCCAGGAATCAGGATTCCCGGGAATTAGAATTCCAACAAAAAGGTGGAATTCAACTTACCATAACGGGGTGGATAAGATCTACATTCTCTTTTTTTCCCAAATCTTTTTTTTTTTCTTTTTATTATGAAAATTTCAAATTTATCCATACAACAAGAGGGGTGTGTTAATAAATAAAGATTATAAGAATAATTTTAAACAAATTGCTCTGAGATTTTCATGTTCAACCAATCAAAATGTAGTAATTGGGTTCATGTGAATTTAGTTTCAACCATACACATTTTCATACTTCTCAGGACGTAATATTCTTGATACTTCTCAGAACGTAATATTCATGATACTTCTCAGGACGTAATATTCATGGGAAGTCTATTTCCTAGGAAGAGCAATTCCTACGTTTAACCAAACGAGACCCAAGTGAATGTTTATTGAATTTGAAGGCATGCATACCCTTTCATTCTCAACACAAAGATTTCTGATTGTCCTAGCCGCACGTTCATTGACTGGATACAAACGACCTGCAATTTACAATGTTGAAAAATGATTTAAAGTCCACTATTCTTATGTCGTGATGATAAAATCTTAGAAAAAAAAAAGGAAAAAACCTTCTTAAAACAGCATCATGTAGAAACAATCACTTTACAACAAGAATAATCAGAAATGTTAAAAACATTTAGGATGCTGAGAGTTGGATCAAAAGATTCTGGATAATGAGTTTATCTGAATATGATTTGAACAAACTATTTCACTTCTACAAACCTGAGAAGTGTCGGCGAACAAAAACGTTCCAATCAACTGGAGAATGTACACGATGGTAGTCTCCTGGGCTTAAGTAAAGCACACAGTAGAAGAGACCTTTCATTGGGCTGCAATAAAATAAAGTTCAAGAGAGCTTCAAATCTTCCATGCGCTTTTACTACATCCAAATTACATGCACACAAAAAAAAAAAAAAAAAAAAAAACACCCGCCAACATCAAGGACGAAAGAGATCTTACAGTTCATTCAAAAACAGCGCCCAGAAAAAGAAGAAAATATAATTCCAATAACCCAGAGATCAAGGAGCTAGCTTGTAACCCCTTAAGAAATAAGAAATAACTGCACATTGACTTTAGCTTACATTTCACTGTCAGTGTTCCAGAATTAGTATTTACCATCCTTACTACATAGGTAGTATGTAGCAGCATCCATTTCAATTAGTATCACTATTAGATGTCTTCACAACATCAATCTTATTACTCCCTCAACTCCAAGGTAGATGACACAATGTTCATTTAGGATGTTCTATCATTTGTCAGAAATTATCAAAGTATGTATAAGACCCCTAAAGTCAGAGCAACAAATGATTCTTCCCTCTTTCCTTAACTTCAAGATGGGCCATCAGTTTAATAGTGACCTAGTTTGTCATTGAACATCTTGACATGACTTACTCATTATTTAATGCTGCAGGTCAGGTACTCAGGTAGGCTTTTATCACATTTTAAATATTTTTCATAAGCTTAAATCATAATTATGGAGTGTTGAATATTTAACATAAATGCACACTCAATACTGACTCCATAGATGGATAAGGTAAAAAGAGCATTACAGCAGGATTCAACCCAAAAATGTACCGAGAAGGAGAAGGGTCCACAACTTTAGGCGAAGCAAGTGAAACTCTCCACCATGACTTGTCACTTCCATCAACTGTAGAATCATGTCCCTTTCTGTCAATTTCATCTTCATTTTCTTGAACAACCATAGGCAAGAATGACCTTGCTCCAAGAAGAGATAATGCGGGATAGGATAGCCCCTTAACTTGCTCAATCATAGCACCAGTTCCTCTCAACTCCCCGGCTCTCATAACAATGCCATCAACAGGGCTTATCTGTGAAGACAATAGTTGAATGAAAACAAAAGAGCCCAAAATCTTATAAGATTTCTAAATAAAATACCAAAGAATGTAAGTTACCAGACATTGTTGATCAGGATCTATTGGCCTGGATCCTTCCCTTAGGCTATGGCTGAAGAATTCTCGCAAAGAAGCATAGTTTTCCAAAGGCAAAGCCACTTCTTCTAAGTCTGCAGAGTGCATATATTCCCACACCAAACATAAAAAGGAAGACAGAGACGATACAGCAAAGAGAAAGAGAGCAAAATATAGAAGTAATATGTAAGATATTCAAGTTCTATGCAAATTGAATTAAACAAAACATAACCATCACCATAGACCATACTTGTATGAAAAGCTCTAGCCCATGCTTTATAAGCATAAGGACGCAAGAAAACAGGAAGCTCCTATAAAACAAAATTTTAATGCAGAGGTTAAAAGATAACAGAGAAAAAATTTACAGCAAAAGGGGGACATAAAACCCAAAAAAAGAGGTTTCTCTCACCACACTCATCAAGGAACCCCATACTCGTGAAATAAAACGCAGAGGAACCATCTCTAGAAATGATGCCTGTTTCGTACGGAAACAAAGATGAAAAGTACAATTATTCTGGAGACAATCAATAAGATACAAGTGAAAGACATGCTTGCAAATTTTAGGAATATTACCTTCACATCAGGTTTGAACCCCAATTCAATTCCTTTTACTCTGGCCTCTTCCGTCTATCACAAAGTAATTTGTAGCAAAGTAATTAGTGGAAAGAGAAATGAACATAGCACATTCAAATTCTAGGCACTTGAACTAGCATCTTCATTTGAAAACATCTTTGATTACAAATACGTAATGAAGGAGAGAATCAGACAAAAAGGTATCAATTAGCGAACAAATACTTGTGTACAAAACCACAGCTTAGATGTGCCTAGGCTCTAGGTGTGAGGCACATTAATCCAAACACCTTGCTTGGTCAAGGAAAAATTGCTTCCAACTAGTCAAAATGAAGTGTCATAAAGCACTAAGGTTCCAGCTTCTTGAGTCAAAATGCCTCTTGTCACTCTTTCTTGCAACCTATTTTCCACTCTTTCTTTATTGTAGTAATTTTCCAGAAAATAATTACTCCCCTTGCCTTGTAAATATTGAAGTTAATTCTTGTATGTTTTCTGCTATTAAATCATTTGCTAGCCTAAGCAAATCTATTTGACTGTTTACCTAACAAATTTTTCTTAGTTATGATACCAAAATGTATCAAATTTATAGTCTAGTTTTATGAGTTATGAGATAAACATCAAGTGTATAAATGTCACTTCAAAGAATCACCAGTCAGTACCCCGGGGAACAAAAAATCTGAGCTAATATAGATATCAGTATTTAGGATGATTTGAATTTTTCAATTAAAAAAAAATCCAATTTTTTTTGTTGTATAAACTTCACATCCAGATTCATCTTCAAACAAGCACCACACAGAGTAGCAAATGGAAACATGATAAAAATAGCAGCAGTAATGGAGTATCAGGTGATGGAAATCACCTTCTTGTCTTCATAGAGTCGACGGGCATGAAGAGCACCAAGCATGAGTATAGTGGCCACAGTCGCTCCTTTCCCTACAAACGAACTCCCTAAAAAGCAAAAGACACAGCAGCGAAACGAATTTCAAAAACCAAGACAGAACAAATACAAAAACAAGGGGTTGAAAGAAAAGAAGGGAAAAGCAAACCCTGGGAGGAGTTAGAGCGGGAGCCGCCGGCAGCGGCGCCATTGGAGGCGGAATAAGCTCTGGAGGAGGAGTGGAGCTTCTTGAAGAAGGAGCCGCTGCAGTAGCGGAAGCGGCGGTGGAGATGGTGGAACTGAGAGGGAGAGAAAAGTGGGGGAAACCGCATTGGAACCCTAGACCTCATCAATTCATCACAGGAGTAGAAGAGAACCGTTATGCAGAGCGCTGATTCGGTGGAGAGAAATGGCGAAATTGAAACCTGCAGAAATCTAGCAAGAGCGAGTTGGCCAAATTGAAACCCTGAGCGGCACCGATAGATGGGTAGAGAGATTGATTGAAAGCTTTGATTTGGTGTGGCTGGGGGAGCGGGAAGGCGAAGTGAGAAAGCTTTTGGAACAAGACACTTCCACAAGAGATCGACGAAGCAGCGCTTTCTTCGTCTCTTGTTGAGTTGTTGACTTGTTGCACAATTTTTATTTTTTTAAGCGATGGAAAAGTTAGAATAGAACTGACGCCGCATAACAATCCTCCATACTGGATTCCTGGAGAGTGTTTTTGAACAAACCTTCGACAGAGATATTGTAAGTAGTCCTGGGCAAACGCGGGTGGATCGCTTGGCCCGTCTCGCCCGTCCATATTTGTGAGCGGGTTTGGACATAGGTCGAAGTCCATGCAAGCGTGGACAAAACAATGAACCTGTTGTGGACTGCTAGGCCCACAACGGGTAGCCGTCTTTTTTTATATTAACATTAGGCTATTAGGGTGATCCTCTTGATAATATATTAGGACTGCTAGAGGTGGATCTCCAACACTTTGTAGGCCTCCTTGGGCGTCCTCCTCATGAAGTAACCTCGAGTACTCGTCCGCACCTTGCGGTTCAGTTGACGGTCCGTGAACAGCCTCTTGTGGCAGCGAAAGAGGCTGAAAGCGTCTCTTACCATTTCAACATTGGTCAGCCGATGAACCCCTTCACTCTGATCAGCTATCAACTGGTCCGTGTAGTAGGTGAGGTTCTCATCCAAGTCCATCAATCGGCCGTGGGACAGAGACATGACTCGCTCGAGATACTTGATGATCCCAGCGAGAAACAGCAGGCAAGTGGAAACCCACAGACCAGTGCGTTGCGTCGACCTTAAGAGGACACCAAGAGCGGTGTAGGCCTGGGTACCCAGATGCAGGGTCGTGCGGAGCCACAGCTCGGTGTCCGCAACCGCTAGAGCGGTGATGGTGTCAGGGCCACCCAGGTGGATCAGCAAAAATTGTGCCCAAAACGCAAAGAGGTAGCCCTGAGCAGGGGCGGATCTCAAGCATCCAAAAAAACAAAAATTAGTGTTAATTTGTTAATATTTTCCGTCAAGCATCCCCGACCCGGGAAAAAAATTACAAAAGAAATTTTATTTTACCCTTAAACATTCTCGGAATGATAAAAAATTTACCTTCAAGTATCCCCGGAATGACGGTCCAGGATCCGCCCCTGGCCCTGAGGACTAGTGTCCGTAGACTTGATAACGAGGGCGATGGCTTGCGTGGCGACCCAATCGGCGAGGAGATAGGAGATGCTGAAGTCCGTTGAGGACTCGGGATCGGGGGTCGTGTGCACACGTGCGCCCTTGCGCGAATAGCCTAGCACATAAGCCGAGCGGGGTTCCATCCTAAAACCAATTGGCAATAGGTGGGGTTGCCCACTAGGTTATATGCTAAGGCTTTTTATGTTTCACACTTTCAATGTGGGACAGTTTGTCTCTTCACATTTCATTCTCAACACGCCCCCGCAAGTGCAACTAGGGTCGTCTTTCGCCTCTAGTTGACACTTGGACAACGGGTCTAGCATCTCATTCTCTTTTTAGCTAGCCCAGGATCGAGAGTCGGGCCGTTTGGCTTTTCCGCTCTGATACCATGTTGAAGTCCGTTGAGGACTCGGGATCGGGGGTCGTGTGCACACGTGCGCCCTTGCGCGAATAGCCTAGCACATAAGCCGAGCGGGGTTCCATCCTAAAACCAATTGGCAATAGGTGGGGTTGCCCACTAGGTTATATGCTAAGACTTTATGTTTCACACTTTCAATGTGGGGCACTCCATCTATAACATATGTGTTATTTCGGATTTAATTTTATATTATAAAAATTATATGTACCTTTTATATACTTATTAATATGTTTATAACTTTTATTATAAAAATAATGTTTTTTTTAAAAAAATAAAAATCTATTTTCTACAACAATTAATATTTATAATATTTAAAGTATAATTTTTTAAGGGGGTTACTAATTACACGGCCGTATTTTCTCCAAATACACGGCCCCAACCGCAAATCCCCACTACGCGTACGCGGGTTTTTTTATTAATAATTTGTTGTACCTACTTCATCCCCTTCCTCCTAATTAAATTAACATCCTAAATCAATTGATTTGCAGGCAACCTTCATCATCCTAAATCAATTGATTTGCAGGCAACCCTCATGGAAGATGGCGTCACAGCAGCGGCAAGGTTCCTCTTCGTCCTAGATCTGCTTCCAATTTAGAGGTCTATAGCGTCGGCGCCGCCGTGGCAATCGATCCATTACTCCCCGAGGCACACCCTTCGCCAGATCAACGCCGGAAATTTCGAGATGGAAGGCCATCTGAAGCGAAGCCCTTCTCCTTCCCATGCCCAGGGCTTCGATTTACGCTATTCTTAGAGCACGAGGGAGAAGTGGCTAGATTTGCTGCAATGGAGGATGGAGAAGCCGCGACGGCGGGAGGGGAGGCGGAAGGAGAGGACGAGGGAGGAGCTGGAGGAGACGGTGAGGAAGGCGGGCACCCCGGCGGCGAAGGGCATCGCTATGGCTGCCATTGTTGTGTCAGAGAGAGATCGGAGAAGTTGCAGACTCCAGATGTTATGCGCACTCGGACTCCGCGATTGCGATTAGATATTTCCATTTCCGCGAATTCGTGATGCGCCGTTGCAAACACTTTCCGTGTAACCGACAAAAAAACACCGTGTGAATAGCAATCCCGTTTTTTAAATTTAAAATTTATAAACATTTAATATAAGATTACACTCAAAATAAGGTTGAGAACACCTAATCCACACTTATGGTCAATAATATAGTCCATATCGCGTGATTTTTAACCCGTGAGAAAACCCGTGGTAATATATTACCACTACCCTCAAAGATCAAGATATTTTTATTACATTTAAAAGTTGATGATATATTTTTACCATACCCTCAACGGTAGGGGTATTTTAATTAGTTTTACCTAACTTTTATTATAAAAACTAATGTTTTTTAAAAGAAATTAAAAATATATTTTCTACAACAATTAATATTTATAATATTTAAAGCATCCTTGAGAGGATAAGATGGGTTTTTAGGGTTAAAATGTGCAATGGTTTGGTTAGGATTTAGGCTTGCGGATTGGTGTGCAGTGTTGTTCTTATTGTCCTGCAGGCTTCATGTGAACGGTGGTCGATTTGCTATGTTCGTAGACGTCGTGGAGTGCGATCGATATCTGATGGCTCTACTGGAGTCCATAATCTGAGATATCCGCTAGGTTCCCCAGAGTTCTCTGTCTGTGTGCATCTTCTCTTTGGCCGATCGGTTTGATTGTTCTGCTAGCTTGTAGTTTCGGTGTAGGACGACTTGTACGTTTTATTACTGCTTTTAATTTTTGTCATTTGCTTCAGTCATTTGCTTCTGTTTGTTTTTCGATTGTAAATGATGGTTAGTCCATCCACCAACTTGTTCGGTCCCTCGGTTTCTCTAGGCTTGTCTGGAGAACCGAATTCTTATCTTGCTTCAAAAAAAATAAAAATATTTAAAGCATAATTTTTTTAATTTAAAATTTATAAACATTAATTAATACTCCCTCCGTCCAGTAATACATGGGTTTTTAGAGTTAAATTTTTGTCCAACAATAGATGAGCTTTTATGTTTTCTTGGTATGATGTTGTAATGATTTGTATTGGTTTGTGTGTTGTTGACTTTTTAAAATAATTTGATTGGTTAAAATGTGTAGTGGGTGTTTAAAAATAATAAAATTTATGAAAAAGTTAGTGTAATGATGATGTTTTTTTAAAAGTAAAGTGTTTTATTAAAATTTGTGCAAAATGCTAAAAGCCCATGTATTTTAGGACGGATGGAGTATAACATTACACTCACAATAAGATTGAGTGAGCCTAATCCATGCTTATGGTCCATAATAGGGGTGGGCACAATTCCCCAAATCCCGATCCCGTCCCGGTCCCGATTTCGTCCCGATCCCGGTGGGATTTAGGACAAAATAGCGAATCCCGTCCCGCAAAAATTATGCGGGACGAAACGCGGGACGATCCCGGTGGGATCCCACAAATCCCGTCCCGTCCCGCATATAATAATAATAATAATAATAATAATAATAATAATAATAATAATAATAATTTTTATAATAATATTATAGAATAATAATAATATATTATTAGTATTATTATTTTGAGCAAATATTTTTTTCTTATAATAATAATAATATTTGTTTATAATAATAATATTATTATTATTTGAGAAAATATTATTTATAATTATAATAATAATTTTCAATTTATAATAATAATTGATTATAATATTATTATTATATAATATTATAATTTAATTTAATAATAATATGAATTTTTAATAAAATTATTATTATTATTATATTATTATTATATCATATTATATTTTTTTCTTGTAAAGTATAATTATTTTATAATAATAACAATAAAAATAAGTAATATTTTTATTTTTTTATTTTTTTTAATTATAACGTGGCATTATTATTATTATTATTATTATTATTATTATTATTATTATTATTATTATTATAAAGATGGCTTACATAAAGTTGGTTGGAAGTCTCGTAACAAATTGGGCTCCAACGCATTTAAAGCTACAAGAGGCAAATAGCTAAATACGGTATTCTTCCCAACTATCAATCGATTATGAGACAGTATCTGGTGAATCTCGTCTCAATTCCTCTCCGCCCCGATCTAGTAAGATAATGTAGCCAAATATGTTGAACATTATAATTAATTATACAATCATTGTATGAATTAATAATAGTATTATAATATTAATAATAATAATATTATTATTATTATTGAATAATATAGTTGAGAAGAATACCGTATTCAACATATTATACAAATTAATTAATTATGAAAGCATTTTTCACTTTGCAAATTTATATAATATTTTATTATTTTAATTTGTGGGACAAGGCCCGTCCCGTCCCGATCCCGTCCCGTCCGGAAAAAAAAAGTGTCAATCCTGTCTCGATCCCGCCCCGTAAAAATTTCGCGGGACGAGTCCCGTCCCGTCCCGTGCCCACCCCTAGTCCATAATATACTCCATATATATCGCGTGATTGGATATGCCGAATTATTTAATTATTTTTCTTAATAAAGAAGATAATAGATGCAGATGATAGGATTCTCGCCGCGTATAGACGCTCCACTAAGGGTGTGTTTGGTAACTGTAGCTGAATGGGTAGCTGAAGCTGAACGAGTAGCTGAATAGGTAGCTGAAACTGAATGATTTATTGTGTAAAATATGTTAAATTAAGCTAGTACTGTGTTTGGTAACCTTAGCTGAATGGGTAGCTGATAAAACTAGCTGATAAAAGAAGAGATTTGTGTATATAAAAGGAAAAGCTCTGAAAAGCTGGGGTGGTTAGCTGATGAAAATTCAATTCCAAAACGCTAATTAACTAATAATGTTAGCTTTATTTAATTTGAAACCATATAATATTAAAACAAAAAGCTCCAAAACGCTAGTTGTTTTGCCAAACACACCCCTTGGTACTAAATTATTTATGGGAAATTTCGCCAGGTACCCCTGTGGTATAGCATTTTTCGCGAGGTATACAAGACTTTGATCTATTTCGCCGGATACCCCCGAGGTTTGTAAAATTTTTGTGTCGTACCCCTCCGTTTATTTTTTATACTTTACCGTTAACTTTTATTAAATAAAAGGAAATTAATTAATAGAACAGAAAAAGGAGAACTTACCTTCTTTCTTTGGAGTGCGCTGGAAAGAGAGAGCAGGGATGGCGAGCGCCGAGCTTGGGCGAAGGGACTTGGAGACTGCTAAGAGCGACGATGTCTGGTACTCCGATGGCCAAATCGACGAAAGCCCTCTAGTCGCTGGAGTGAAGCTTGAGAGGGAGGGCGACTCAGAGAAGGCGGCACAATGAGAAGAAGCTCGAGAGGGAGGGGGCTCCGAGAGGAGGACCTCGCCCGACGCCAGCACCGGTGGCGACTGGAGTCTAGAGGTGGATTCCGACATGTGGATCGAAGTCGGTAACAGGGGCGGAGAAGGTATGCCTTTTTTGAAGTATTTTAAAAATTAAGGTTTTGGTTTTGGTTTCTACTAATTTCTCCGAAATTTAGGGTTTCGAATTTGGAGTTTGAGTTGAAGTTTGGTGATGAACTGTTGAATTTGGGATCCTAAATCTTTTAGAAGATCTAATTGTGGGGAAAAAGTAAATTACAAATTTCCATTTCATAAGTTTGAAATCTAAAAGTGAAATGTCTTTCCCATTGAAAATGTGACTTGTTTTGGTCTAACTTCTGTTGGTGTCTCCCACCAAAAAAAACTTCAGTTGGTGTCTATTTGAGTAATCGATGCCATTCTTTATCAATTAGAATGGTATATTCTCTTGAATTTCCGATGGAATACAAAGCGTTCTAATTAAAGGAAACAGTTGATTCTTTTATTAGTTTTATGTTTCTACCTCTTCTCCTCTGTCCATGAAGCTTAGTGATATAGTTTATGATTTATGCTATCACTTGCAATATCGAGTGATATGGTTTATGATTCATGCTATCACTTTGAATATTACAATAAACCCTACAAGCAGAATTGCAGGCATCAGCTACATCTAAGGTACCAGGGTTGTATGTTTCCTCATTTCTTGTTTCATATTATGTTTAGATTGACAAATAGCCTATTAGCTCAATTGGTAGAGCGATGTGTTTGTGCACAAAGACGTGGGTTCGATTCCCACATAGGCTGATATGTTCTCTTAAACAATGTACAAAGGCATTCATTTCAACGGCATTCATTTCAAATGAAGTTATATGAATCAATTCTAGGTTTCAAAACTATGACAGCAAGGTTTGATTTCATTTTGAGGCTCTTGGAACTGAATTTACAAACTGAAAGCCATGGTTTAGTGAATATGTGTAGATAGTTTAGTGAATTGTGTAGATTTTGGCGGGTAAAACATGTTTAACAAGTTAGCCTATGTGGGGTTCGAACCCACACCATTGTATAACACAATGCTCTTCCATTTGAGCTAATAGGCTATATAATAGGAGCTAGATGATGATATTTCAAAATACGCAAAAAATTCAATTATCCCAAGTTCCCCATAAACCATTAAGAGAATTGTAAGACAGATCCCAGGCCTGCACCACCAAAAAATGTGACTAGAGATGCACAGGAAGCATTTGGTAAACTTAAAATCAGGTAATACAAATGCATATCAAAAGAAAGAAAAAACAAGAACTTAAAGCCCTATTGTGGCTTTGGTTCTTTCCAAATGAGCTATTGTCCTCTCCACCAACACCAGTGCACCTGTGCACGCATCTCTGCCACCACCAATCTATGCCTCTCCACCACCTCCAAAGTATGAAGTTCAACACCTGAAACCAAACTACCACAAGTACTCTCACCCTGAAAAGAAATATAAATCACCAGCACCTCCTGCCAAGCACTACAGAGGTGGAATCGAGTTTAATCAGCTATGTTGGTAGGGAAGGGGATCTGAAAGATGAGCTGACAAATCCTAGTACCAACCTTCAATATTAACAGGACCTATTATTGACTTAGGAAAAAAAACCTTTTTGGAGATGCCAAACCACAATCAGAATCAACATTGTAATATAATGGGAGTAAAATCACGACTTGTTATATACTGTATTTTGGAGATGCCACTGTTTTGTTCAAGTGTAATGTCATTACTTGTTCAAATAAATCATCAAATTTACTTGTTTACACAGTACACTCCCCATTTGCTTAATCAATCAACTCAAATATAAATAATAATCATGGGATTGATAGTGCTGATCCTGTTGAATTGGACAAGAATTCAATGATGGGGATTAAAAGAATAGAAGCAATATATTATAAAACTTTCAATGAAGTAGCAATATATTATAAATACAAAGATTTGATGAACTATCAGTATAAATACAAGTTCAGTTTGGCAACAGGAAACACACCAACTTAAACAAGATCGTATAGATTTGAACCACACAACAGTTGACAGATAAGAACCAGCAAATAGGTAAAAGCAAGAGAACCAAATCTAAAACTAGATATGAAATTTGAAACCAGAAGAAAAAACAAGCGAGAATCGCACTACAGAGGTTGCAATAGCAGCGCATATTGGAAGATCTCAAAGTGCTTTAGGGCGTAGAAAGTGAAATCAAACTCGTACCAGAGTTTACTACCGAGTATTTCACATTGCACAATCAAAAACAGAATAATTCACACCCAATACACTAAACCCTAATTTTGGGAAAGGGGTTTGAAATCTCCGAGACATACCTGGCACCACCCTCCGGTGGATTCCGACACCTCCGGCGGATGCGGTGTGACCGGCCTGTGTTGCCTCTCACCTTCTTCATTCCTCTGTCGGCTGTGAAGCCTCCCTTCTTCCTTCCTATGTCGCTTTCTTTCTTTCTCTCTGGACTCAAGGCTCGATCTTTCTTTTGTCTTTCTCTTTTTTTAACCAAGAAGCTAACGGAGGTAAGCTTTTGCTGTTAGTATTAACATTGTAAGGGCACGGAGCGAAATTATCCTAAAACTCAGGGGTACCATGCGAAAATTGTCAAACTTTTGTATACCTCGCGAAAAACGCCATACCTCAGGGGTACCTGGCGAAATTTCCGATTATTTATTTTGAGCAGCAACTTGCTACTACTAAATTAGTAATTAATTTCTCCGCGAACTGTGCCGACAAGCATGAGTGCATGACCAACGAGTCTATTTACAGAAACGATTTTTTTTGTTTCAAATGAAAAGCATATTTAGGACCATTCTAATAAAGAAATAAGAAATCAAGCTCCTGATCTATTGGTAATTGACAAAGAAATTAAACAATTTTCTAACCTTTACCAAAGAGATTAAACAGTGTATGTAGAGACGAACATAAGGGCCAGTCATCTACCTCTCCTTAACCTTGCAATTCACAAAAATTCCTTATTCTAGTCAAATTCATTTTGATGTATAATACATCCAAATTCAACACTATATTAAAATGTTATCAACATTCGAATCAATCACTTTATAGTCTAGTTTGATTGAGCCTGGTTAGTTTCGGCGTTGTGCAGTTTGATAGATTCCCTGGTTCAGGTCAAGTTTGGGTTCGTGAGAGTTGTCGGGTTTCTCGGATCAGCACAGCGCTAGCCTACTCTAATGGACTTTTGGACATCGCATAAGTGACTAATTGCATTGCGGATTGTTATATAGCTGAAGTTTAAATCAACCTGAAATCGAAAAACGGTATTTCTACTCTATGCCCTTCAAAGATGACTGTCATAAATGATTGAGATGAGAATGAACCACAACAATCTTTCCAAATGCAAACAAAACCTAACAAAGTCAAAAGAGAGGTTATATTCAGGTTGTTGACCATATGTTTTTACCTTTCTTTCATAAGAATGTCTTCCTACGAACTCGTGTCAGACTCGGATCCAGAGTTTGCGTGTGAATTAAAAGGCATCATCCTATTTGTGTTTGCTACAAGCGGTGGGAGTCCATCATCATCGCTTGAGTTGTTATCGCCTTCGTTTTGTGTAGATGTAAGTTCCTCTGAAATTTGGTCTGAGCTGCCACTCCCAGATGAATTGAATGCTTCTGGCCTGTAGCAAGGAGTATGGAGAAAAGTCATCACCATCCAAATAAGAAAAATAAACAAGAAACGGGCATTAGCAATTTCGTGGCTTTCTAGGCAAGGCCCGGATGAATTGTGATTCTAACATAAAAGCTTAAAACCGTGTAGCATGGAAGCTAACATATGAATCTTTTTAAATCAAGTGATAAGCCACTAGCAGTTACTAGGTAGGGTACTACTCAGTCCACTACATATCTGCAGTGTCAATCATAAAAAAGTTTTTTTTTTTTAAGTTAGTGCATTACACAACAAAGGCAAAGGCAAACTATCAATAGGAAAGAAAACAGATTACAATTTATATTGGTAAAAGAGAGGAAATTCTCTTGCTAACTTACTACTGGGTAACTTTGTATCCTTGCTAGAAAAAACAGAAAAAGGGAAAATAAAGCAATATTAAGAAACCAGAAGATTTTATAAGTAGAACCCTTAAAATACTTGAACCAATCACTAGTGGTTATCCACGAGAAAATTGGCAAATAAGCCAAGTTGAAAGGAGCAGGGTTTATCTAGTAACTAATATTTAAGGTGTTGGAGCAGAGAAATATGCACCATTGTTGAGATTTCTGAAGTTTTCGAACTTGTTCGTAAAAGAGAACCCGGGAGACTATGGGTTCGTATGGGACGGGGTTAATAAACTGACTAAAATTATAAACAGGGTAAAAATTTATAAACTGTTAGTAAAAGTAGTTAAAAAATTATGAAAAAATATAAACTCCGTATGGGGAGAAAAACAGTTTATTTGTAAAAAGTGGAGTTTATTTGGTTTTTATTAGGGGTATTGTGGTACTTTCAAACCAAATAAGATAAAAGAGAAGGGGTAAAATAGTAATTATGAAATATAAACCTCAAAATAAGCTTCAATCGGAAGCTTATTTATAAACCCTTTTTTTAACTGACTAAAGCTTATTTGTTGTTCCCATACACCATTTAAACCTGTTTATTTTTTTAACAGTTAATAATTTCACGTTTTTTAGCTTGCTTATATGCAAGCCATACACAGCCTATACATTCCACTTTGCTACCAGATTTATGAGCCTCCTCTCTACCACTATCATCAACCAGTACAAAACTACCTTCGAATTATCAGACATGATTCATCATCAGCTTCAAGACAATAGCGACTCTGTTGAAAAGAAAGCAACGTTTTACCATTCTAAATTTCAACTTTCCCCAACACTTATACATATAATCATATAGACAATTCCAGAATTTTAATTGTTCTCCTAATAGTTGTCTGCCATAATCCAGTTATCCAGATACAATCTAAACAATCTAGAGGTGACCAATAATGGCAGAAAGCACCATTTTTTTTTCCTATTTCATAGGGGGCTGTTTGGTATCCATTCCAAGGACTCAGGAATGAATGATTCCAGATTTGGTGTATGATAGAGACAAAAGTTGGAATCATGTTGATTCCAAGGTTTAGTTCATTCCATGTTTTGAGGTTTTTTTCATTCCAAGGAAAAAAATCATGGAACAACTCATTCCAATGCTTAACTTATGATTCTTATTATTAATATAACACTCATTATTAATATATTTATAATTGCAATAATAAATATTTATTAATAATGATATAATAACTTTATTATTCATTCGAATTTTTATTAATTATTTTATTATTATTATCATTATTATCATTATCTCATCATTATTTATTTATTTTATCCAATTATCATTATTATTCAAGAATAGTTTGTTCCGACAACATACTAAACAAAAGGCTTGAATTGCTCATTCCAATTTTCGGATTCCATTCCGATTCCTGCTGAGATATACCACATAGGACCTTAGAAAGTACACATCTAACTACTACAGAGACAAAAGCAACGTGCATTATGTGAAACTCGGTGAAAACATATGCTAAACGATTTCTCATATGTGGATACTTACCCTTCTTTACCCACATGCTTTTGTGAAACCTAGCCGGAAACAATGCCAACGATTTATCGCCTTTAGCATCCATTACCTGTGATGTAGTTGAAAACCAAATTAGCCACACGCTCGGACATGATGAGATCAAAACTAATACGCATGTCCTTACAAGAATAAAATAGTTGTTTTTAAATATCAAATAAGATATGGATCAATTTACATTAACACTAAAAGAGATGTTGGTATACAATTGACATAGGGGCACAACTTAATAAGATTTTTGAAAAATCACCAACCTTGCCCAAAAATCCCCGTTGGTTGGAAAAGAGGATAAAAATTGTCAAAAGATAGTGTAGTAACTACGTATTTGGCAAAGAATAAGAAGATATTTTTAGGCAACATATCAACAAGTAAAGGGCAAGCCTTCATCAATCATCATAATCAACCCTTCGTTTGAATATAAGATTGCTAAGAGAAGTGGCTCTCTTCTATATCTATTTGATGTATATGCACTCAGAAAAATGGATAAACTCTTCTATATCTCTTCCACTTATGCTTATGCTCCAGTGGCATAAGATCTAATATTTTCTCCTCCCTTTTCCATTTCACATATTTCCCTTTTAGCTAATGAATAGTTCTCTTCACATGCCCATTCCAATCAAAATTTGGAGAGGCCAAAAGTAATTTAATAAGTATTAGGATCATACCTCAATAATATTGGAACCTCTGAGGGACACTACCTGCATTATACTTTGTCCTTCGTCAAAAGCTATGTTCTCATCCTCCACTTCCCTCTTCAAATTCTTTATTCCTATTCCCATTGTCTTCGCAATATATGTTTGGAAGCACACTTCCACAATAACAATCTTCACAAGGAAAGTAATTTTATGGTTAGTGCAAATATATCTATGTGAAGATAGCTAAGTAATCAATCGATTCAATCCCATCTAAGAAAGGGGATTGTTTTTCAGATCACTCTATAGTCCATCATGCATTCATACTAATCAAAACAGATGCTCTTTCATAGGGCTACTAACATCGAAAAAAAATGAATGTACTAAGCCTCGGTAGATAACTTCCAAATTGCAAACAAAATGACCAGAAAAGCCCTAATTTCAATGATTATAGGAATAATGACAGAACCAAACAGAATTTGGAGCCCAGAAACGCCTAAACAATCTAAATTGAAAATTTACATCCCAATCAATTAGAAAGCCTCTAATCCAGGATAATTTCTTTGCAGAAGCAATCAGTAATTTTAGACGGACTTCCCCTGGTCGTGGTAGAGTGACTAAAAGAAAGCAGTAATTGAGCGAGAGCGAGAGAGTGGAACTTAAATCGGCGGAGGGGCCGGGAAGGAGGGAGTGTGACGAAGAATGGGACAGAAGTAGAAACAATTGACGGCCAAAAGCCAAGGGAGGAGGAGGAGGAATCCAAATTTGTAGAGTCTGTGAGGGGAGCGTAGGGCAGCGAGAAAAAGGAGAGGGAGGATGAAGGATGTGTAACTTGAATCTGTAGAGTCGTTGAAGTTGATGGAGCCAACACGACGAGACAACGTAAGGAAAGCGAGTGTATTGAGAAACAACGGGAGGTGAAACTGAAAGACAAGCCCCGAGAATGGGATGGATGGGCCGCCTCTTTTCAACGCTGCATACATTTTGTTGGGCTGCTGCCTGCTGCTATCTAGGAGACCAGACCAGGCACGGAACCAGAAACTTGGGTGGCTAAATTTACCTTGATAACCGGTAATTGCTCGTGATCAATTTTGGGATTTAAGTTATTCAATTTGCTGATTACGGTGCTGATTTTGTCCTTCTTGTTTAATTTCGAAACTGTTGCGACTTTGAGAAACGATGTGATTTTGATCTCCTCCCTCTGGCGTCTTCATCCTCTTCATCTTCTTATGCTCAATCGCCCTCTTCATCTATGCCTCACATCGGATTGAACTAGCAGTACAAATGAGGGCCGGAGTGTCCAGAGAGGTTCATGAGAATGGAGAGAAGGAAGATGGAAGCCATGGGAGAGATAGAGAGGTACGTGATGGAGATGGAGAACAAGAGAGCGTAGAAGATTCTTGTTGTACGTCAAAAAATAGTTGATATGATCTCTAGAGCTTTTGATGACAATGTTTTGTAGTTGGTGACAATAGGTTGATGACGCTATTTTATTGTTGGTGACAATAAACTACTAAAGTAGGTTGGTGATAATATGAGGTGGTGATAATGTTCTCTATTTAGAGATAATAGATTAGTGACAATGTTTTATATTTGGTAACAATTGGTTTATGAGTTGTGACAATGTTTGGTGACAATGTTCACTTGTTGGTGAAAATAATTTGATGATAGTGTTTCGTAGTTGTTGACAATAGGTTGGTGACAATATTTTATAGTTGGTGATAGTATGTAGTTAGTGAAAATTGGCGGTGACAATATTTTATAATAGGTGATAAAAAGTTGGTGACAATGTTCTGTAGTTGATGACAATGTTCTGTAATTGATGACAATAGGTTGGTGATAGTGTTCACCAGTACCAGGAAAAAAAATTTCGTTAAATGTCACCAAAAAAGTCAGTTGTCGATCACCAAAATAGTTGTCACAAACGACTGCCATCGAAAAAATATATGCAAATGTCACCAAAAAAACTGCCATCAAATGTAGGCATTGACTGAAATGGTCAATGTTGACTACTCAATGTCAAAATTAAAAATGATTAAAGGGAAAGAGGGAGGGTTAGTGATGTGGAAGGAAGGGTAAAAATGTCAAAAATAAAAATTTACTTAATTTATTTAAAAAGGTCATTTAGCTAATAAACCCGTGGATAGTGATGGGACATTTACTTAATTATGATAATTTTTAGAGAATTGTAGACGTTGTAAAAGTAGCTCTCCTCTAGAAAAATTTGCATGAATAGCATTTTGGCCCAAAAAATAGCAAAACTAACCGGTTTTAAAACCTTCCATTCAAGTAAAAAAAAAGAGAAGAAATAGCATTAAATGTGATGGTAGAGGAGTGAGGGAGAGGGAAAGAGAGAGGAAACATTAAATGAAAAGGGAAGAGAAAGGAGCATTAAAAGTATAACATAGAGGGGGAAGATTAATTAGCTTTTTTGCAAAGGAAAGAGGCATAGGAGAGGGATAATTAGCTTTTTTGCAAAGGAAAGAGGCATAGGAGAGGGAAAATGGAAGTGGTGTAATTGAAGAAGGACCGGAAATACGGACAACCCAGTGATTAGTTGCATGCCAACCAATACGAAATACGTGCCAAGAACTTAATATTGTGTGCCGACCAAACGTTTAACCGTGCCAGCAACTTAAGATTTCCCATTGTATGATTCGTGGACTTCATGAATTTCTTAGTAATTCGTAGACATTGAAATATCATTGTCATGGAAATTTATTTTTATGGCACAAGTTTAGATGTTGGTGGCACGCAAACCATAATAACTAGCACGTAAATTTTATCCGGCACGTAAATAACTGTCCAAAAAATAATCTCATTTCGTTTTTTTTTCTATAAACATATATAAAGTGGGTGTCTATAAATAGATAAAATTAAATTAAGTTCAAAAATAAATTTATTTTTTAATTTGAACTAATGAAAATGACCGAAAATTAGTTTAAAACAATTAAACTAATTAAAATATTTTTATCCGGCAGTTTATATATTATATACTCCATCCGTCTCAAAATTTATGTCATTTTAGCCTTTAAATATTGCCTAATAATTCTCTCACCAAATTAAATCACTTCAATGGCTTTTGGTTTTCCTTGATTTTATTTAATTTTGTAAATACTAGAAAATATGGTACCAATATATGGTTTCCTTGATTTTATTTAATTTTAGACTCTTCAAGTAGTATATATTAGGTTTACTTTATATATATATATATATATATATATATATATATATATATATATATATATATATATATATATATATATATATATATATATATATATATATATATATATAGAAGAAAGATAGAAGATATAGATAATGATATAAATATTTTTGTTTTGTGAGAGAATGAATTGTGACACCAATGGATCAAACTAAAAGTGAGATGGGTACGTTCAAAATGAGTCCTTAATTAAATACCAAATTAAACTGAATGAATATTAATGCATTAAACATAAAGACGACTACTTAACCTATATCATGCGGCTAACAAGGAGTCATGGTGATGGATATGTTAACATCCACTCCACAACGTCTCTTAATTATTCCACCAAAAAAAAACGTCTCTTAATTATTTAATAACGACGTTGGGAACCAATTGAAGCCCGCCAGCTACTCTCCCCGACAATTTATCAAAATGGAGTTTGAATCTGCAGTGGATGAATCATACTTGATTGCACTCCCCGACCACGATGAACTCATCCCAATCTCCGACGAGGCTTATGCCGAAGAATTGGAGATACAAGAAATCTTCATCAATTATTCTTCACTAATTTCGTCGTCGCAATCGTCGTTGTCGTTGTCGACATTCTCATCCGTAACTACTCCACAATTAGTGCAGTCATCGGTGGTGGCGTCGTCATCTTCCAAGAAGAAGGTTGAAGAGAATGGGGAGTCCTCTGGGAAATTCTGCTCCATTTGCATGGACAACAAGCCCTCCAACGACTTCTTCACCGCATCCGGCCACTCCCATTCCTTCTATACTGACTGCATCAGTCAATATGTCACCACTAAGATACTATATATAGGAATCAGCATCTCACCCCATCTTCAGTTCATTTAACAATATAGGGTAGATAGCATTGAATTTGGAATAGGTTAGATAGTGTCATGAATTCCAAAGTTCAAAGTTCGAATCATCTTCAAAAATCGAGTTGGTTGCGAGTGATAGGAAAACCCCTAATAATTCTCTCATCAAATCCCTTTTGATTTTCCTTGATTTTATTTAATTTTGTAAATACTAAAAAAATATGATACGATTGATACCAATATATAAAAATTGTGTAGTAGTTATCCATTTCACAAAAAAAAAAGAAGTGTAACTCCCATATTAATTGTTTTCTCCATTTTATTTACCCGTTTAATTTCCTGATTTTTTATTTTAAATTATTGTTTAGTATTGATAGTTTTTTAAGATATTTTTAGATAGCTTAATTTTAGTTTGTCTCACGTCCATAGTCTTTCTTTTAGTTTATTAATCATTAATCTGTATATTTTTTTTATTGAAGATTTTCAAGTTTGATTAGATGTTAGATTATAGAAATAAATAATGTGCATTATGGACTAATTGATACTATGTCCATTTTTTGTCACTTACTATTTAATTTTTACTAAATTTTTTTTATGAATAATAAGTATGAAATCATTAATAAAGAAATATAATATTTTATATCAATTTTTAATATATAAATATTTTTTTAAAAAAATCATGGTGTTTACAATAACATCAATCAATAACTATTTAAAATTTAAACCATTCAACAATTATGGATTAGGTTTAGCATTTACAGATACAAAATTTACTTCGATTATATTATATAGAACTATGTCTATATATAGTTATACCTTGATATAATACCAACTATAATTCACTATATAATTAAAATTATTTATATTGTGTTCCTAGACACCTTAATGACCCTCCCCCTATTCCCTAGCCATTAATCAAATTACTTTTTCCACCAAAAAAAAATAATTTCATATTCTCTAGAAATTAATAAAGTTAATAATTTAGAATGAACTTAGATCATTAAGATATAATTGCATATTTAATTGAATCCAATAAGAAATCGATCAATGCAAAGAAATTGATACCGATAAAATGAACAAATCCAATGAGAACTATTTTCCTAATCATTTAATAGCCACAATAACCATAAATTTGATATTAATCCGATAAAATGAACAGACCAATGGGAACTATTTTCTCAATAATTTAATAGCCATAATAACCATATAAATTTTATATTAATTTTTCTATTGATCGAAAAACTTATTAGAATCTAATTAGTGCTATGAAGTGGTGAAAATTTTATTTTATAGTTTTCGTATATACTCAAGCCAACCGATTTTATATTTTAGTTTTGAAGTGAAAACAACACCCATGGTTTAATCCAATATAAACCAATTTAACTGTTACAATTTGAAGATGATATGGATAACCAATAGAAAAAATATTAACAACTAATTATGAAGCATATAAAATCCAGATTTACTGTTTGTACGTATATTTAGTTTAGATTAGGGAATAATATTATATAAAATAACCTCTTAAATAATCTTAAAAAAATACAAAACTTTTATGTCCCGTGCGTAGCACGGGTATGACTTGACTAGTATTGTATAAAAATTTAGGTCGTTTTAGATTTTCTAGGTAGAGGATAGTAATGATTTGTATCGATTTGTGTGTTGTTGACTTTTTTAAAGATTTTGATTGGATTAAAAATGTAGTGGGTGGTAAAAAATAATAAAATTTATGGGAAAGTTAGTGGAATGATAATTTTGATGATAAATGAGTGTTTTGTTAAAACTTTGCAAAATCCTAAAACGACTTAAATTTTGAGACAGATACTCACATATTTTAAATATGGATAGATATCATTTGTACCAAACTCCAGTGATTCCTGCCGGTGGATTGCATTAGAAATTTGAGTTAGGGCCGGTTTTCTTTCTTAAAATCCAAACTACCACAAATTCAAAATCAATTCAGGTTGAACAAAAAAAAAGAAGAAGAAGAAAACCCTAGAACAACTACGCCAGGCAAACGCCAGATCGACCATTCAGACGAAATAGGGAATTGAATCTCCGCAACTGCAACAATGGCGGCGAGAGCCATCAAGCTTGCGATCGGCGACTTCATCTTGACGTTCATGTGGGTATTCTGCGCCTCGCCGCTGGGGATCGGGACGTCCCTCATCGCCGACGCGATCGGCGTTAAGGGATCACTTACGCTCGTGATAATGACGTCTCTAATCGCCACTCTCGTCTTCGTGTTCGATTTCATTGGAGCACTCCTCGGCGGCGCCACCTTCAACCCCACCGCAACCGCCGCCTTCAATGCCGCCGGCGTCTCCAAGGACTCCCTCTTCTCCATGGCTCTCCGCTTCCCCGCTCAGGTCTTCCTTCAATTCTATATTTATTTAATTTTCGGTTTTAATTTTGGATTCGGTTTCCGGTAATGCCTAAGTTTGATGGTTGGGAATTAATTGGGATGATAATTAACCTAATTCCTTCAGTCAGGAAGGGTATCATGCATTTTAAGTGATTACTCCTTTAATTAGCTAGGCTAAATTGGATGATGATGCAATTACAGATGGGATAATTAAACCTTAATTCTTTAACACTGACTTTAAGATCTAAAAACCAAACAAATACATTCTACATCTCTGTTGTAAAATACATGGGAATCTCATCGAAGAAGACCGAGAATGGACGCAAGCAAAATGGTCCATAGTATGTGAGTCCTTACCCAATATATACATAAAGCTACATGTAGTCTGCCATACGGTTGGACCGCGATGAGATGAGAGGGACTTTTGCTTATTATTGGAGATGATCGAATGTAGATTGTTTTGTGGATTATGAGGGTTGAGAGAAATCTCGTTGATGTTTAATGGGGATTGTTGTTGGGTACGTAGGTAAGAGAAAAAGACAATAATCCCTACCACAATCCCTTCAATATCAAAAAACATGATTGTTCAACAATCCCCTCAATCTCAGGTCAAACACCATTACACTACCATCTCCCCAATCTTCATAATCCCCATAATCCCTATCCAACCACACCCTAAAATGGAGGCAAAAGATTTATTTTAGACCATACATACTGTATAATATATATATAGGTCTACATGTAAGATACAAAGTGATCGAGTTCATCTTTTGATCGATTTACATTTAGATGTTACGTGCTTGATGCATTCACTAACCATTTTAATTTGTTCTCAAGTAGATGAACTATATATCCAACGTTGTACTACTATATAAATATGCGCACAATATATATTAATTAGCTAGTGACTACTGCTGTTTGAATTGTTTAAGGCTGGGGGTGCTGTTGGAGGTGCGATGGCGATCATGAAAGTATTGCCGGAGGAGTACAAGCATATGATGGAAGGGCCTTCTCTAAAAGTGGACATCCACACCGGAGCCATTGCAGAGACGGTGCTCACTTTCCTCATAACCTTGGCTGTGCTCATAATCATAGTCAAGGTCCCCGGTGGTACAGTCGTCAAGACTTGCCTGCTATCTGTGGCTACCGTAGCTGTCATTGTTCCGGGCGCTGCCTACACCGGCCCTTCCTTGAATCCTGCTAACGTTAGTTTCTTACTCCCTCCCTTTCACTACGTACACTTTCTAATTTCCTATATAAAGGGAGGCTGCAATGAGTTGTGTGGGTGGTTTGTTAAGAGCAGGCATTCGGGTGGGCATACGTGAACAAGTGGCACGACACATGGGAGCAGCTGTACGTCTACTGGATCTGCCCTTTCGTTGGGGCGATCGCTGCGGCTATCGTGTTCCGGGTATTCTTCCCTCTGCGCAAGAAGAAGCAGCCCAAGAAGTCCAGGAAGGTGGAATAGTAGGCCTGTTGCCATTTTGTCCATTCAATTCCTAATCTGTGGCTAGCTGTGCCATCATCTATATCTTTTCTTAAGAGGATCTGCTTCATCCACTATGGAATAGTTATAATATTTTATCAATGTTTGCTCTTTTTTATAAGTTTTTTTTATTATAAAAAAAAAATGAAAGTAAATTAGATTATTATGCCAACTTTTGGTTTTGGTATCTTTCAATCTTGGAGTATATGAAGATATAAATAAATTGAAGTATGTACGTATTGAATGAGTTTGAATAGAAAAGGGTGAATGGACCACACAGCACTTTTCACTTGTTAGTTTGATTAGAGACAACCAATCCAATTAAAGAGGTTGAAGTTGGTGTATGTGGTCGTGGGGTTACCTTTTATATTAAGAGGTTTGAATTTTGAATTCCTTTGAAAATACATATGGAGATATTTGTGAGTGGGACTGTCAATTCTTTAAATTGATCACATCGTAACCAATCCAATCGTGATGTAAAGCGACTGGACTAAGATAAGATAATAACAAGAGACGAGTGAGCAGACCTTGAGATCATCGAGTAATACAATTTACTTCCTGTGTTCCCCAAACAAATTAAATTAAGGCCTTCCTGTGTTCCCCAAACAAATTAAATTAAGGCCGGTAAACATGCAGGAAACCACCTCTTAAATATACGATATTGCTTAAAATCACCCCTTATATTCATAATTACATAAAACCACCCTTTAGAAGGCTTCGGTTAGCAATCAGCCACCCCTTGTATCTTTCCGTTAATAAATCTTTTAAATATGTGAAATTACAAAACTACCCCTACTTTTAACATAAAATAATCTAACTTGATAAAACTAAAAACAATATAATAATAAGGAAGAGTGTAGATAATAAAAGGGAAAGTTAATTATTACCTTCCCCGATCCTTCTCCTTTGCAATAGCAGAACAAATATGGGTGACAATTAGGGCTGATATACGAGCTAACGAGCTTGAGTAGTGGGTGTTCAAGCTCGGCTCGTTTACAAACGAACCGAGCTCGAGCTCGAGCCTCATTTTCTCGAGCCGAGCCGAGTCGAGCTCGAGCTACTCACAAAATGTAGATCTGTGATTCAAAGTGAATGGAGTCCAAAAGGCAAAACGGCTGACATACTCTATAGAAGAAGAGGTTAAATAAAACCTAAGGACAGAACTGTAATTTCACCTACGAAACGAGATATACGCCCTATTTACAAGGGGTTAAATAAAACTTATTTACATGAGGTTAAATAAAACATAGGGGAGAACTGTAATTTCACCCATAAAATGAGCTATACGAGCTACTCGAGCCGAGCTCGAGCTCAGAATTCTGCTCAAGCTTGACTCATATTTAATTCGAACGAGCCCGAGTCGAGCTTTTTTCGAGCCGAGCCCGAGCCGAGCTCGAGCTACTCGGCTCAAGTAACAGCCCTAGTGACGGTGATTGAGATGTTTGACATACAAATTTGAGATATGCAACACTTATATACCTTGAGAGTTGTTCATATTTCAATTGGAATCGGGTCGGATTTTATGGTTTTCTAGATCAAAACTATTTCTCTCGTGCGATTACCTTTGAACAGACTGCCATGGCCCTCTTCATGTCACACCTGAAAAAGCCCCGATACATAAAGACCACCATTTTTAGTGGGGCCCGGGAACCTGCCTAATGAAATGACCGACCTTCACGACGGACTTACCTGACACGCATCGAAGAAATCGACGTGGCCCAACCTGTGCCGCGGGAAGTTATACTAATTGACTTTAATTTCGAAGGACGGTTCCCTTATCGAGTTTTTCCTAGACAATTTGGAAACTTGACTCGTTTACCTGTCGTCGTTGAATGTCTTGAGATTTATTAACGACAATCCTTAATAGAATTTTACACTAAAAACGGACAGGGTTTTCATCTGCGGAGTTTGACATTGTGAACGATGTAGACTCTTTTCAATTTATCAGATTTCTTTCTACGCGTATGATTGCTTCTCGATCTTCTTTCTTATGGGTTCACTATGTCCTGTTCCGCCCTCTTCCTCTCCTCCAAAAAGCCCCCTCCTCCTATGAAGTTTTTCCCTATTTATAGATCCTTGATTCTCTTGCATGTTACGCCACGTGGTGCTCAACTTTCAACACGTGTTATACTCGTGGGAAGTGGGCATGGTTGCCACGTATCTGTTCTTTTTCATCCGCGGATGATCGCATTTGAGTGGTTCTTTGGACCTTTGTCCGCGGATTATAATAATATGAGTTTCTTGTTTGTTTTTTATTTAATTGTTTGGTACTCTTTATGTTTCGACAGATGTTTTTAGCACTGGTTTAGTCACAGCTCCTCGGGCCGTGTTGATTCTGTCTAGTGATTGACGCGGATCGACAAAAAATATAAACATCTGTAGTTTTGTTGCCGTTATTGATTCCGATGGGGTTGATGGGCCTTTCCTTCATCGAGTTACGGCCCAACTTGGGCCCATTTATGTTTGGAATTTCAAACGTCGGTAATTTTTCTATAAGTTACCCCGTTCCGTTCTCTTTTTCACCCAACATTTGTCTTCTTCTACTTTTCGCAATATTTAATCCTTATCCTTATCTTTAGTTTTCCGGCGGCGGTTTTCTAGGGTTCCGGCTGTTTGCTTGAGGTTTCTAGTGGTTTTCTTCAATTTCTTCAAGGTATTTCTTCTTGCTCTTGGCTGTTCTTGAGTTTTCTTCGTTGAGTTCTTTGATTTTTTGGCCTTTAGATTGTAGATTTGGGTATGGAATCGTCTCAAGGGTGTTTTTTGGATGAGATTTTACTTTGTGTGAGTAAAACTTCGTACAATTTTCTTCTAGTTTCTTTTAGAAATGGCTAATATCAACAAGGAGGGTGATTCACTAGAAGATTTTGAGAGGGATGAAGGATAGAGAGGTGGTGTTGCTTCATCCTCTCAAGCGCGTCCGTCCCTAGAGACACTTTCTTCCTCCTCTGGGAGTTCTTCTTCTTCCTCTGATGATTCCTCGTCGGAGTCATCTTCTTCTACATCCGCGTCTATCCCGGATCAAGTTGGTCATACTGGTAGCCCTATTAAGGTGAGAAGGCGTCGGAAGCGTTCTGACCCTGATTACTATTCTTCACCTTACTCAGTTTCTTCTTCTTCGAAGGGATGCGCGGACGGTGAAAATCCAAAGGCTGTGGATGACTCAGGTGCTAGCTCTTCCGTAGACGCGGGGACCTTGTCCGCGTCTCAGTTGGCGGATCAAGAGTTGGAGGAAGTTTGGATTCCTTATGAGCTTTGTTGTTGCAGGAGTAAATCGAGTATTGAAATAGATATCAAATAAAGATCAGACTGACTTCCCTGTCTCAGCAAATAAATACAAGACTTCTCCCGTTGTAGTAAGAGAATAGTCAGGATCGAATCCACGAGGAAGCACGTCAGCAGTTCTCAGGTAGCTGTAAATTCTCACAGAAGCAGCAGAAAAGCAGAAACACAGAAAGAAAAGAAACAAATAAACCCAGCAAGGGCAACTAAAACAAAAGCAAAGAACAAAGCAAAGCAAAGCAAAAACGAAAAGCAAGGCAAAGGGTCTCGTCGATCTCGACAAGAGGCTCCTCGAGATCGACAAGAGTAACTCGACAGAAAACAGAAAATCGACGACAACAGAAGAAAACCAACTCGGCCTAGACCAGTCTTACTCGAGATCGACAAGATGGTACTCGATCTCGACAAGCCTTCCTCTGTATCGACTAGAATGCAGAAACTTAAAATTGCAGAATTAAAGACAAACGCAGATTTTCGACAGAAATAAACTTCAATATATTAAAAGACTTCCAAAGCCAGGGTTTCAACACCACAACGATAACCATGCAAAGTAACACATAAAGGCACAAAAGATCATGCTTTCCATCAAATAACTTTCGTCATTAACAAATATGCATATAGAGGCTTTCGCATAAACCCTAATTGTTACTAACCCTTTTTCACATAATTAATCCAAGTTGCATTAAGATCACTTTCGCTTCAATAACACAAACAAGGATCACCTTCAACTCTCGCAAAAGAATTATGCTCATAGGGATAGAAGATGAATTGCACAAAAAGATCTGACCTTTATCGCATCGCCTCACATGGCCACCGTTGGGCTCACCCTAGCCCCAAAAGTGGGTGGACTACTCACGCCTCATCGCAATTGCAGACATTGATGTATAAAAAGAACTAACTTGCATTAGCTATATTCAAAAGCCTTTACAATCCTGGCAATCAACTTTCGCAGAAAGCCAAAACCCTAAAAACCTTAGAACTCCTAAACTTCTCCGTGGAACTAACTAATTGTCTCTGAAATTGAATATGTAAAACTGAGCCCCCTAGGGCCTTATTTATAGGCTTCATTCCCTAGCTATTCTAGGAAAGAAGATATCTATCTCTATCTAAAATTATATCTAAAACTTGAAAGGATAAATAAATTGTTTTATGGAAATAAATCTAAAAGGAAAAGATAAAACTAAATAGGTAAGTCTTCATGTCTTGATAGATCTTGTCTCCTTGATGATATAACTTGATGGAATCGGATAGAATTTCGGCCAAATCGACTCCTTCGCGCCCAAGGAATCTCAATTCTACTCGGACAGGTCTCGTCGAGAAGTTTCTGGAAACGGCTCTACTCGACCTCGACCACGGCTCGTCGACCTCGAGTAGGGTGGTTCGTCTCTGGACTTCCTCGGCTAGATCTGCTCGATGTGCTCGGACTTGGTTCACTGGGCTCTCGTCGACCTCGACAAAGCTTGGTCGATCTCGAGTAGCATGGCTCTGTCGACTAGGCTTCCTCGGGTTGCTCTACTCGGCAAGCTCGGATCTGGACTCAGGCGCTCGTCGACCTCGACAAGCTCTTGTCGATGTCGAGTAGGACTGGTCATCGACTAGGTCTCCTCGGGTGGCTCTACTCGACAAGGCTCGGACAAGGCTCCTGGGCGTCGTCGACTTGGTGCATCCCGCTGGCAGCGGGTTTTTCCGCGGCAGCGAGTGGTCCGCTGCAGCGAGTCGAGTCGCTGGCAGCGATTGTCGCCTGGTCGTCCTCGGCTCCGTCCTCGGCAAGGACTCGGACTGGCACGGTGGGTCTTGTCGATCTCGACTAGGGCTTGTCGAGATCGAGTAGGGTTGCTCGGCGTCCTCGTCCTCGGCTTCTCTCCTTGTCGACTCCGGGTGTGGCGTCTGGGCTTCGTCGATCTCGACCAGTGGTCCTCGAGATCGAGTAGGGTCCGGAGACGGGTTGGTCTGGTTTGCTCGATCAGGCTCTGATCGACCAAGGTTGCTCGGACAGGCTCGTCTATGTCGAGTAAGGCCTACTCGAGATCGAGTAGCCTTGACTCTCAGACTGGTTCCGCTGCTTTGACCTTGGACTTCTGTAGTGGTTTTCCGAGCTTTTCCGACCTTCTGTAGAATTAAACAGAAACTGGTGTAGATTCCATAATTTGGCAAATAAACATAAACTACATAGATTGTGTACTATCTAAACCCAAATGAATGCAATGTATACAGAAATCGATATAAAAGTTACTGTAAAACATGGCAGATTCAGCTCACAACAAACACCCCATACTTAAGCTTGCTTGTCCTCAAGCAATACTTTTATTTGTCATTCAGGGGAAGAATTCAAACTCTCAACATCTTAGATTCATTCTTATATAACCCTGCAATCAATTACCATCCTCGAAAAGGTACTAGTGTCACAGATTCATGCATGTGCAAATATGTAAAAGCAACATCTACTCACAAAAGGAGGGTTATGCATAAACAATTTATATGACAAAGCATTGATAATCAAGAAGACTTTAATTTAAGCTCATGAAGGAGTAGATTGGTAAAAGGCAAAAAGGTGGGCAATTTCTGGCAATGTGGTGCTAATGATCCGGGGAAATGGAGTACTTTCCAAATTGAATTTCCACATTCCCTCTTCCATTTGATTCATCACCTTTCATAATGCTTTTCTCAATAATAATGCTTTTACCTCTCTAACCTTAGCACTGCCTTCTCGCGAGTCACAAACATGGGTGTCATGAATGGTCCCGGATACTTAGTGCTTTGGACTCCTCACAATGTGTCCCATCTCTCCAAACTATTATCTCAGAGAGAAGGGTCAATCTACCTTTATCTCCTGAGGTGATTGGATTTTCTTTCACTCATTAAATTTTCCATATATTTCAAGCAATTTCCTCCAAACTCCATATAAGATAATAATCACAACAACCATATAACATCTCCATAATGTAACATCATTGTCAACATAATCCCCGGATAAGGTAAAGAATGGCAAATATTTAGATCATGTGGAGCAATATATGAAATAAGGCATATTATGGTTTTTTGTGATGCATAAGCATGGGTAAGGCTAGGATTATAAACATATGAGCATTATATGGAAATATAAAGTCCTCTATCATCTTATCATGCAACATGTCAAAAGCAACTTCAAATTTTACCTCCTTTCATGGTTTTCAAGAAATATGCACTTCATTGTGACTTCCCTTTACTAGGCAATTTCATGTTATATCTCTAATGAATCCAATTTTGCATCGTCGAGTACAATATAAGCTTCCATGACATTAATCAAAATTTTCAATGGGGGTCATTTTTCTCAAATTTTGGAAAACATGCATATAGGCACATAAATCAACAATGCATTCCAAAATAGCCATGTAGCAATTCCAAGAAATAATGCACAAGTCATGTCAAATAAATCAAATATGCATAAAGTAAGACCTTCCCCCACCCCATACTTAAATATTACAGTGTCCTCACTGTATAAAAACAAGGGTAAAGAAAGAAACTCACAAGATAGGTGTGCAGGACCTCAAAGCACCTCCTGGACCGAGTGTTAATGTAGCTTGGTTCCATCCATGGACCTGAAAAGTAGAAGACATATACCCATAATAGTGAAACTAAAAGTGTTCAAAACCAAAAACAAAAAACAAAGTCTCAAATGTCCTAAAAAAGTCTATGTACATGCTCTAGATTTTATAGTCGCTAGGCCGACTTTCCATTAATGCTCAAGGTGGCATCTGCAGGGCCCATGTAGCTTGGGCCTCAAATAAGACTCCATTCTTGTCAATCAGCTGTAATCCTCCAGAATGGATCTTGTTCACCACGAACGGTCCCATCCGCTTCTTGTTGAATTTGTTGGGAAACCAATGATCCTTTGATTTGGAGACATAGAGCTTGTCTCCAACTTCATACTCCTTGGGCTCATCATTGGAAATCCTGCACAATCGCACATACCAAGGCAGACCTCTCCCATGTATAGATAAATCTTTAATGGAAATAGGAGAAGAAAGATCCATACCTTGGCTTACCTTCGCAGAGACGGAATCGGGGACCACTGTATTTGGTCGATCTCGACTAGGGCTAGTCGATCTCGACAAGACTGCTGGTCCTGGTGGTGGTCTGGTCGAAGAGGAAGAAGTCGACGAAGACAGGGGCTTGTCAACCTCGACAAGTCTGGTCGACCTCGACGAAGACTCCGCTCCTGGTGGTTTGCTCATCGAGGATGGCGGGGCTGGGCTCTCCGAGTGGTGGTCGATCTCGACAAGACTAGTCGAGATCGACGAGGGCTCTCCTCCTGGTTGCTGCAGCGTCGATGAAGTAGGCTCTGGTGGCGCCGGGTGGTGGTCGATCTCGACAAGCTTAGTCGAGATCGACGAGGCTGGTTCGTCAGGCGACTTCTGTGTCGAGGAAGACGGTGCTGGGTTCCTCGATCGGTGGTCGACCTCGACAAGGGTGGTCGAGGTCGAGGAGACTGGATCTCCTGGTGGTCTCAGCGTCGAGGAAGGCCGAGTAGGGTACTGGTGGTCGACCTCGACAAGTCTAGTCGAGGTCGAGTAGGGTGGCTCCTCTGGTTTGCTGCTCGACGACGCTGGTGCCGGTGGAGGCTCCTTGGTCTAGTCGAGATCGACTAGGGCTCTACTCGATGTCGAGGAGCCTTGGTCGATCTTGACCCCATACTTAGTCCATGTCAAGGCATCCGAAAAATAATGAATCCACAATGACTTACCTTGGTCCGTGTCGATTGGATTCTATGTGTTTTCCTTGAGGATTGCCATGATCTCCTCCACCTGGGCCTCCATGTCCCTCTTTTCCAGCTCCTCAGGGGTCATATTTCTGACCTTGGGTTCCCCGCAGGTGATATAGCCAGCTGAGATAGATTTGACCTCTTCCATTGGACCTGTAGGCCTCCATGTCCCTCTTCCATTTCCCCGCAGGTGATATAGCAAGAAATAAAGCAAAGCAAAGCAAAAACGAAAAGCAAGGCAAAGGGTCTCGTCGATCTCGACAAGAGGCTCCTCGAGATCGACAAGAGTAACTCGACAGAAAACAGAAAATCGACGACAACAGAAGAAAACCAACTCGACCTAGACCAGTCTTACTCGAGATCGACAAGATGGTACTCGATCTCGACAAGCCTTCCTCTGTATCGACTAGAATGCAGAAACTTAAAATTGCAGAATTAAAGACAAACGCAGATTTTCGACAGAAATAAACTTCAATATATTAAAAGACTTCCAAAGCCAGGGTTTCAACACCACAACGATAACCATGCAAAGTAACACATAAAGGCACAAAAGATCATGCTTTCCATCAAATAACTTTCGTCATTAACAAATATGCATATAGAGGCTTTCGCATAAACCCTAATTGTTACTAACCCTTTTTCACATAATTAATCCAAGTTGCATTAAGATCACTTTCGCTTCAATAACACAAACAAGGATCACCTTCAACTCTCGCAAAAGAATTATGCTCATAGGGATAGAAGATGAATTGCACAAAAAGATCTGACCTTTATCGCATCGCCTCACATGGCCACCGTTGGGCTCACCCTAGCCCCAAAAGTGGGTGGACTACTCACGCCTCATCGCAATTGCAGACATTGATGTATAAAAAGAACTAACTTGCATTAACTATATTCAAAAGCCTTTACAATCCTGGCAATCAACTTTCGCAGAAAGCCAAAACCCTAAAAACCTTAGAACTCCTAAACTTCTCTGTGGAACTAACTAATTGTCTCTGAAATTGAATATGTAAAACTGAGCCCCCTAGGGCTTTATTTATAGGCTTCATTCCCTAGCTATTCTAGGAAAGAAGATATCTATCTCTATCTAAAATTATATCTAAAACTTGAAAGGATAAATAAATTGTTTTATGGAAATAAATCTAAAAGGAAAAGATAAAACTAAATAGGTAAGTCTTCATGTCTTGATAGATCTTGTCTCCTTGATGATATAACTTGATGGAATCGGATAGAATTTCGGCCAAATCGACTCCTTCGCGCCCAAGGAATCTCAATTCTACTCGGACAGGTCTCGTCGAGAAGTTTTTGGAAACGGCTCTACTCGACCTCGACCACGGCTCGTCGACCTCGAGTAGGGTGGTTCGTCTCTGGACTTCCTCGGCTAGATCTGCTCGATGTGCTCGGACTTGGTTCACTGGGCTCTCGTCGACCTCGACAAAGCTTGGTCGATCTCGAGTAGCATGGCTCTGTCGACTAGGCTTCCTCGGGTTGCTCTACTCGGCAAGCTCGGATCTGGACTCAGGCGCTCGTCGACCTCGACAAGCTCTTGTCGATGTCGAGTAGGACTGGTCATCGACTAGGTCTCCTCGGGTGGCTCTACTCGACAAGGCTCGGACAAGGCTCCTGGGCGTCGTCGACTTGGTGCATCCCGCTGGCAGCGGGTTTTTCCGCGGCAGCGAGTGGTCCGCTGCAGCGAGTCGAGTCGCTGGCAGCGATTGTCGCCTGGTCGTCCTCGGCTCCGTCCTCGGCAAGGACTCGGACTGGCACGGTGGGTCTTGTCGATCTCGACTAGGGCTTGTCGAGATCGAGTAGGGTTGCTCGGCGTCCTCGTCCTCGGCTTCTCTCCTTGTCGACTCCGGGTGGGGCGTCTGGGCTTCGTCGATCTCGACTAGTGGTCCTCGAGATCGAGTAGGGTCCGGAGCCGGGTTGGTCTGGCTTGCTCGATCAGGCTCTGATCGACCAAGGTTGCTCGGACAGGCTCGTCTATGTCGAGTAAGGCCTACTCGAGATCGAGTAGCCTTGACTCTCAGACTGGTTCCGCTGCTTTGACCTTGGACTTCTGTAGTGGTTTTCCGAGCTTTTCCGACCTTCTGTATAATTGTTGTAAAATGCCTCGATTTCTGCGAATTATACAGAAACTGGTGTAGATTCCATAATTTGGCAAATAAACATAAACTACATAGATTCTGTACTATCTAAACCCAAATGAATGCAATGTATACAGAAATCGATATAAAAGTTACTGTAAAACATGGCAGATTCAGCTCACAACAAGCTTCCTCCTATTGGTTTAGCAGAAGACCCTAAGGTAATTAGTTCTAAGGAGAACTTGAGTGATTTTGACACCCTTGTGTACGACTTAGGGGATCTTGATTCTTATCTCTTTTTGGGGGATTTCAAACCTCTTCCCCCTCCAATCAGCCGTCCACCAGTTGTGCTTGAAATGGTTCATCCATGGAGGTCCCGAGTGAGTAAATTGAGGGGTTGTAGTACTCTGTTGAACCTTGGAGATCTTGATGCTCTTTCGCAAGTCTTCCCATGGCGAGCAGGTGTTGAATTCTGTCTTCCCGAGGAAGGAGGTGGTTGTTTGGACGCTTACGAAGATTGTTTAGTCGTATATGCAGCTAGTCTATCTCAGGGTTTCCGACTTCCTCTTCATCCCCTTTTCTCGAAATTTTTGGAGGAATATAACCTGAGTCCTGCTCAGATTGTTCCTAATGGTTGGATGTTCTTTACAAGTTTTATTATGAGATGCAAGGAGATTGGTGTTGCCCCCTCATTGAAGTTGATGCTCAGTATTTTTTCTTTGAAAAAGGGGACTCAAGACGCAAGATTTTATCAATGCAACTCATGTTGTAAGTACATGGAGAGGTTGTCTAGTAAACCAAACTGGAAATATAAGTGGTTTTTGGTCCGCGACAGATCCGGACAAGGCTTTAGTTGTCGAACGGTCCCAGGGCCTTTTTGCTCTGCCTCAAAACCAAAAATTTCCAATCTTTCTCAGTTCAAGCTGTCCTTTTCTCATATTCCTAGGTTTCCGTGGGATAAAATGTTATCCGTGTTTCGTCTTGAGATGGCTGGCTTGAGCATGCCTCATCCGCGACTAGGTGGCTTCTTTGTTTAATAATTTGCGTTTTCATACTTTACCTTTTTTTTTTAAAAAATGGATAACTCATTGGGAAATGTATTTTGTTTTTTCAGACAAAATGGATCTGGATGCGCTTTTGAAGCGGCACAAAGCCAAATCGGGAAAGAAGAGGAAATCAGGTTCTGTAGCCAATGATCCTCCTGTTCCTCCTCCTGTTTTAGAAGTGACATCAAATGTTGATGTAAGTGTCGCGGACGAGACTGGCGCTTTAGTTGAGTCTTCATCATTGGTTTCTGCTTCTCGAGAGAAACGCACTTGTCCATCCGCGCCGGAATCTTCGAGATCCAAAAAGAGGAAATTTACCATAGCTTTCGGGCCATCTGCTTCAGATAAAAAGGGGCTCTTTTTGGAGGGTGTGGCGACTCTTCGTGAATTTCCTATCCCAGGTTTCGATCCAGTTGACCTACAAGGTCTCGCTTTTCCAGCCAAGAAATGTTGCTTCCCAGAGCAAGGATATGTTAAACGCTTGGACCCTGTCACTCTCTCCGCTAACTTCGATCGTTTAATTCAGTGGGTAAGTTGTTGTTTCCCATTAACTTTCTTGACGCATTTTATTTTTCAGATTTTCTTACTTTTACTCCGATTTTTACAGTTAAGGGTGATTCAACCGGATGTTGAGAGACGCATGGTATGCGGAGAGGAAGATCTTAAGAAGAAGGATGAAGAAATCAAAAAATTGAACCACCAGCTTCGCATATTGGGGAATACAATAGGGGATCCGGCTTCAGTGGAAAAGTTTAAGAAAAGATCGGTTGACCTTCACGAGGATGTGCAAACTCTGAAAGAGGCCATGGCAGTTTTACAGAAGAAATACGATGATTTGAAAATTTCTTCAAACTCTGCTGCCTCCCGCGTCAAAGAGCTAGAGGCTTCTGATGGTGTCTCGTAGAAGCTTCTTCAAACTAAACAGGCTACCATAGATAAGATGGAGGAAGACTTTTCCATTCTTCGCGAGGAGCTATCCATCACCAGACAGGAGCTTGACATCGTTAAGTCGCGCTCAGATCAAGACGTGGCCCTGCAATGGCTTCAGAGTCCTGAGGGTTTGAAGTATCTATCCTCTGAGTGGATCAAAAATGAGGTTGGTCTCTCTTTCCTATCCTCCGCGGCGAAGGCCTGTCTTCAGACTCCAAAAGGCTCCAGTATTCTGAAAGACAAATGCTTTAGTTATTTTCGGAAGGGAATGGTTGCGGGGATCAACCAGAGTGTGACGCGTTCATCAAGCAACCCAGGTGTCCCTTTGGAAAAATTCGAGCCTAGCTTGGAGAGCGCTGACTAGGGTCTTTCGAAAGAGGAGATGGACGCGGAAGACTCTTATTCTGAAGATGATGACGATGATGTAGCGGAGGAAGAAGTTGAGAAGGAAACCTCTCCTTGAAAGACTTTGGTATTTTGGTTTTTTTGCATGGTGATGAAACATTGGGAATCTGTATATGGTTTCCTGGTTTTTGGTGTATTATTGAGATACTTTCTTTGTTTTGAAAATAGGTTGAAGATCTCTCTGGCTAAGACATTTGCGTTGCTTGCATGTTTTATTTGTAGTAAATATTTATATATTTATATTCCGGATCCTCCAAGTGTTGAATGGGTTAGTCCTGGTGTTCAAAATTCGTCACCACTTGTCTTTATTCTTTCGGATGAATTTCTCTTCTTAAGGCCTCGATCTTTATCTTTTGTTATCTCTTGAGTTGCATTAACCGGTCGTGCTACTGCAAGTATTATGTCCTCCGGAAATTTTAATCCTTGGGCCTTTTTTCAAAAGATTGAGAATGTGGAACAACTTTCTCGGCTAGTGAGTTTCTTTTAATTTTGTTTTAAGTGAAGTTTGAGCTTTCTCAACTTAAGCCTTGATTTGATTCATATGTAGGTTATGCCTCCCCAATTTAAGGCCGAGTATGGACCTCTCCCGCCTCGATGGGCCTTTCTTTCGTCTTATCTTGTCCGCGACTTTCCTGTGGCCGTATCATGGAGTGAAAACGGTATTTTTCAAATTGACAATGGTTGGGATGAATTCCTTATGCTTCATCACCTGGGAATAGGAAGCGCGATGATGTTTTTTAATAAGGGCAATGTTTCCTTTCAAGTTTGTCCGCGTCGTGAAGTCGGGGATGAACCTAAAGCTACTTCGGACTCAGTCTCTTCATCGTGCAGTTCTAATTGAGTTATTTCCGCGTTGTCCTTTTGTAGTTCTTCAAGCTTGTCTCTTTATATAAGCTTTTTAGTGGAATAAAATAAAGCAAAAAAGGGAATTCATGATTTCCTTACTATTTTCACATGTTTTCTCAAACTGAAATAAAGGGATCTTTATTATTAATAATAGAAACTGCGTACAGAAACCTTTCACAGGGGTTGGATCCCTCTAAGCTTGTTACATCGTTGACGCGGAGAATTTATTGGGAGATCAAGGATGGCCTATCTCTCCATTTTCTTCGCTATCTGGGCTGACAACGTCGACTTCAAAGATAGAATCACCCATGTAGGTGAAGATCAACGCGGACCCGACATTGACTCGATTTGCTTGTGTGAAGTCGCGCCACCCTTGGGTTAGCCAGAAAAGGCTATCTTCATCTTTGTCTACCTTCACTTCGTGTTCCTGGTTGGAGCGAGACCAGAGTCTAGCCTGAGTATGGGCGTCTTCGTCGATTAGGACATACATGAGAGGGAGGCGAAGGGTTTGAAGTTGTTCTTCCCTCATAATGACTCTGTAGAAAGCCCTAGGCTGTGGGTTTGGATCCATTTTGTTTTTAAGATTGCTCATTACTCATGGATGTTTTGGGTGTGTTTTATACTCGTCTCATGAGGTTTTCCTGTCCTTGGTTTCGTCGCTTTTTACCGACAAGTAATTTTAATTTCCTTTACTGAAATTTTACTTTTACCGATTTTGGGAAAAGGTTCAACATCTGGTTAATTTGTCTCGGAAAAAGTGGGACGCGTGCCCTTGGTGGTTGTGTCACCCGTTGCATGTCACGCATGTGTTTCTTTTTCTTGTTTGACTGTCCCCCGGTGGCTGATAAGTAAAGGGATTTTTACTGTTTTTTCCAATCTCATCGAGATGCGGGGATCTATTATAGTTCCTCCCTTGTCATTTAGGGCAGACGGGGTTGTCGAGTCGGAAACCCGTTGGGCTTTCTTTCAAGCGATAGATTATCCAGAACAGTTCTTGCAATTGGTGAGCTAACTATATTGGAAATCTTTAGAGAGCTTACTTTTAACTAATACTTCTTTATTTTTTAGTTACTTCCACTTCGGTTTGAGGAGGAATATGCCGACGCTATCCCTGGTCAGGTTTTTCTTTCATCTTATCTGCTGCACAGCTTCCTGGTTTGCATAGAGCGGCGTAACGGTGGTCTTCTTTACCTTGGTTGCGGATAGAAAGACTTTGTAGATTCTCATGGCTTCGAGCAGGGGGTCTCTATGATTTTCACTCATATGGGTGAGGCTCACTTCGAAGTTCAGGTGGTGGATCCGCGTGGGGGAAATAACAATGATCGTGCTCCTTCTGAAACAATTTCAAATGGTTCTTAAAATGCTTAGCCCTGAATAAGGTTTTAGATTCCTCCATATGTTTCGTAATGTAGATGTTTATCTAGCTTATGGCAATTACTTCTGGGGATCTCCCTATTTATGCATGTTGTTTTTTAGTCTTTCGAGGTCTATTTGTCATGATGTTCACCTCACAAGATTTCTGAGAAATTCAGTAATAGTGTTTACTATTTATCTCATGCATGGTGCCTGTGGTTCTTGTCTCAATGATATGACATTTCAAACTTATTTGTCCAATATTTCTGCCTTTCGACACATGTCCAGATCTTTGTTATATAAAAAAGGTATTTTTTATATAAATCACCTTGCTGACAAGGTATTTTTCAGGGGGGTACTGTTAGGAGGGAGGTCTTAGACTAAGAGGAAGTGTATAAGTGAAAGGCCGATTGAGTGTGAGAAAGAAACCATTAAACTCGTTGCTGCGCTTTCATGATGCCTTCTATGGCTGGTTTACCTTGGTCTTTCTTTGAGAGGATTAGTTTTCCTGAGCAACTTCTCCGTCTGGTTAGTTTGTTTATTGTTGATTTTTTCTTTTTATCAAGTTAGTTTATCTACTAGCATCTCTTGAAATCTGTTGTTTTTGTTAGTCTTTGCCCCTATGCTTCGAAGATAGACTTGGGCCAGATCTTCCCAGGAATGTTCTTCTGTACACTAGGATTCTTCGTGATTTCCTTGTGGAGGTAACGCGTGGAGACTATAGGGTTCCATTTTTGAGGGGTGGCTGGAATGACTTTGCTGAGACTCACAACGTCCATATTGGTTCTTCTCTGACCTTTATTCACAAAGGAGGGAATCGCTTCGATGTCCAGATCTTAGATGCCGTGGGGGATGAGGTGGACGCGAAGTGGGCCTCTTCGGAGTCGGATAGTCCCCCTTTTATTCACAAAGGATTAGTTTTTTCACAAAGGATTAGTTTTTTCACAAAGGAGGGAATCCTTTATTCACAAAGGATTAGTTTTTTCTTTATGTGAGATTGCCAACCCCTTTTAATCATAGTGTCCTGCTTTTTCCTAGGTTTCTTTTTGCTTTAATCATGTGTCAATCGCTGTGATTTCTTTCAATAATTATGATACTTTTTGGGAATCCCAAAAAAGCATCTGTTTTGTAATATTTCAATAGTGATCCACCGACGAGTTTGGATCTTGAAAGGTTGGCTATATTTCAAGCTCTAGTGTTCTTTATGTTTTAACAATGAAGTGTCGTCTTTGAGAATGTAGATTCAATTAGAGGTCTGACGCGGATACAAGCTCCAGCGTTTTAGGTCTTTATACGTAGTATCGTCTCCGATAATGCAGATTCGATCAGAGTCCTGACGCGGAGCCAAGCTCCAGCGTCTCAGGACTTTATACGAAGTATCATCTCTGAGAATGCGGATTCGATCAGAGGCCTGACGCGGAGCTAAGCTCTAGCGTCTCAGGACTTTATACTAAGTATCATCTCTGAGAATGCGGATTCGATCAGAGGCCTGACGCGGAGCCAAGCTCCAGCGTCTCAGGACTTTATACGAAGTATCATCTCTGAGAATGCGGATTCGATCAGAGGCCTGACGCGGAGCCAAGCTCCAGCGTCTCAGGACTTTATATGAAGTATCATCTCTGAGAATGCGGATTCGATCAGAGGCCTGACGCGGAGCCAAGCTCCAGCGTCTCAGGACTTTATACGAAGTATCATCTCTGAGAATGCGGATTCGATCAGAGGCCTGACGCGGAGCCAAGCTCCAGCGTCTCAGGACTTTATACGAAGTATCATCTCTGAGAATGCGGATTCGATCAGAGGCCTGACGCGGAGCCAAGCTCCAGCGTCTCAGGACTTTATACGAAGTATCATCTCTGAGAATGCGGATTCGATCAGAGGCCTGACGCGGAGCCAAGCTCCAGCGTCTCAGGACTTTATACGAAGTATCATCTCTGAGAATGCGGATTCGATCAGAGGCCTGACGCGGAGCCAAGCTCCAGCGTCTCAGGACTTTATACGAAGTATCATCTCTGAGAATGCCGATTCGATGAGAGGCCTGACGCGGAGCCAAGCTCCAGTGTCTCAGGACTTTATACGAAGTATCATCTCTGAGAATGTGGATTCGATCAGAGGCCTGACGCGGAGCCAAGCTCCAGCGTCTCAGGACTTTATACGAAGTATCATCTCTGAGAATGCGGATTCGATCAGAGGCCTGACGCGGAGCCAAGCTCCAGCGTCTCAGAACTTTATACTAAGTATCATCTCTGAGAATGCGGATTCGATCAGAGGCCTGACGCGGAGCCAAGCTCCAGCGTCTCAGGACTTTATACGGAGTATCATCTCTGAGAATGCGGATTCGATCAGAGGCCTGACGCGGAGCCAAGCTCCAGCGTCTCAGGACTTTATACGAAGTATCATCTCTGAGAATGCGGATTCGATCAGAGGCCTGACGCGGAGCCAAGCTCTAGCGTCTTAGGACTTTATATGAAGTATCATCAAGTGCGAATCATCATAGAAAGCGCCCTCTAACCGCCTTATTTGATTCTTGCGGGGGCGACTCGGTTTTATATTTATTTAGCTATTTAGCGATTACACATAATACTTTTTTAGATTGTCCGCGTTCCAGGTTTTGTTCAGGATGATTCCTTCGGGAGTGCTGAGTTTATATGCGCCTTTTTGAACTTCTTTGATGATTATATATGGTCCTTCCCAGTTGGGATCCAGCTCCCCCCCCCCCCCCCCCCCCCGAGGTAGCTTGTCGTAGCACTAGATCTCCTTCCTTAAGATGTCGCGGGGAAATTCGTCTATCTTCATACTTGGAAAGCCTCCTCTTGTATTCTAGCTCCTTCAAAGCGGCTGTCATTCTGCGTTCTTCTATAAGATGGAGCTCAAATTCCAGTGCTTCATCATTGATGTCCGGGTCGTAGGTCATTATCCGTGCTGACGGTATCAATCTCTCAACTGGAATAATCGCGTCCATGCCAAAGACTAAAGAGAATGAGGTTTCTCGAGTGGGTGTCTTTGCAGATGTGCGGTAGGATCAGAGTACTAATGGTAAAAGTTCTGCCCAACGCCCTTTTGCTGTGTTGCCTAGTTTCTTTTGTATCCCATGTAACAGCTGTCGGTTAGTTGTTTCCGCCTGCCCATTCGTCTGTGGGTGAGCCACATATGAGGTTTTAAGATTGATGCCCAGCCCGACACAGAAATCTCTGATTGTTTCGCAATCAAATTGAGGTCCATGATCTGTAATTATTGTTTCGGGTACCCCGAAGCGGCAAACAACATTCTTCCACAAAAACTTCCTCACCTTTTCCGCGGTTATTAATCCCATTGCTTCGGCTTCCACCCATTTAGTGAAATAATCAACCAGGACCAAAACATATCTCAACTGTCCGGGAGCAATGGGAAATGGACCGAGAATGTCCATTCCCCAGACGGAAAAAGGGCAAGCTCCGGTTATGCTCTTCATTGTCTCAGAAGGACGGTGATTCAGATTTCCGAACCTTTGGCACCCGTCACATTTCTGTATATAACTTTGGACATCATGTCTCATAGTAGGCCAATAATATCCTAGCCTGATTGCTTTGGCCACAACAGCTCTCCACCCCTAGTGATGCGAGCAAACTCCATCATGCAGCTCTTCCACTACTTGACTTCCTTCTTCTGACGATATGCACAATAGATCTGGTAAGCAATACCCTCTCTTGTACAGTTTTCCTTCCCTGATAGTGAATCGAGAGGATTTAACGAGTATCTTTTTAGCAGCGGCTCTATCTTCAGGTAGGGTACCCTTGCCTAAATAGTCCGCGATCGGTGCTCTCTAGTCTTCCATCTCCATTTCTTGTACCTGATAGATCTCTTGAATAAGTCTTCGGTTACTCATCCTTTCAAGAATCACCTCTCTTCCTACTTCCTCTGGCATTACAGCTCCCAACCGTGCCAACGCGTCCGCCTGCTGGTTGTCATTCGTAGGAACGGCCATCAAACAAAAACTTAAGAAAGCTTTGGAGAGTGCCCGCTCTTTTCTCTGGTAATCTGGCATTATTCCAGTTCTTGCCTCATATTCCTCTGTTATTTGCCGCGTCACTACTTCTGAATCAGTGTAAACTGATACTTGTCTAGCACCTTTAATGAAAGCTATCTCCAGTCCAGCTAGTAAGGCTTCATATTCGGCTTCATTATTGGTAGCTTGGAAATCCAACTTATAAGCATAATTGTATTGTCGTTCATCAGGTGCCATTAACGTAACCCCTGCTCCGCATCCATCTTTGTTAGTTGCACCATCTACCCTGAGTGTCCACTCACTTCTTTCTGTTAGAGAACCCAATTCGAAACTTGTCTCGCTGATGAAATCGGCCAGAGATTGAGCGAGGGTTGCTTTCCGCGGAGTATACTCTATTTCAAATTCTCTGAGTTCGACTGCCCACTTCATCATTCTTCCTGATAAACATGGTGAGTGAAGGATTTGTCGCATCGACAAATCTGTCATAACTCGGATAGGATGATCTTGAAAATAAGGCCTTAGCCTTCTTGTCGCGAATATTAAGCACAGGATCATTTTCTCCACTGGTTCATATCTTGTCTCAGCGTCCTGAAGAACACGACTGATATAGTAGACCGGGAATTTTTCTTCTCGCGTCAAGACTGCACTGATGGTGACATTTTTTATAGATAAATACAGATGGAGGTCCTCTTGTCTCTCAGGTTGGTGAAGGGTAGGAAGCGATGTCAGAAAAAGTTTTAAATTTCCAAAAGCTTCCTGTAATTCAGGAGTCCACCGTATCGGTCCCCTTTTCTTGAGCAGAGCAAAGAAGGGCAATGGCTTATCCGCCAAGCAGGAGCAAAAACGGCTCAAATAGTTCACTGCTCCATTTAAAGATTGTAACTCTTTGATCGTTCGCAACGGTTGAAGATTTTGAATTGCTGTAACTTTTTCAGGATTTACGTCAATTCCTCTATGGCTAACCATAAAACCGAGGAATTTCCCAGAATCAACCCCAAAGACACATTTTTCTGCGTTTAAATTCAAACCTCCTCTTCGAAGAGAATCAAAAGTTTCCTGTAGATCCGCGGCGTGATCCTCTTCTCTTTCACTTTTGACGACAATATCATCAACATAAATTGATACATTCCTGCCAATTTGATTACGGAAGTTCCGATCGACTGTTCTCTGAAACGTTGCCCCAGCATTTCTAAGTCCGAAAGGCATGACGCGGTAGCAAAAAATTCCCTGACTGGTGATGAAAGTCGTAGCTTTTTTGTCCGAAGGGTCCAGGTTTATCTGATTGTATCCTGAGTAAGCATCAAGAAAACTAAGGACTTTGTTCCCCGCGGTTCCATCGACAAGCTCATCTATGGATGGTAGTGGATAACTATCTTTTGGGCAGGATTTGTTAAGATCAGTAAAATCGATACACATCCTCCACTTCCCATTAGATTTCTTCACCAGAACTACGTTTGAGAGCCATTCAAAATCTTCCACCTCCTCTATGAAGCCCGCTTCTAAAAGTTTATTAGTTTCCTCTCTTGCCGCGACAGCTTTTTTTGGAGCCATTTTTCTCCTCTTTTGTACTATGGGTTTCGTTCCTGGACGAATCCTCAAAGTATGTAAAGCTATCGCAGATGGGACACCTAGCAGGTCTCGAGGATTCCACGCAAAAATGTCTCTCGACCTTGCTATGATTTCTAAGACTCTAACTCTTTCTCTTGTTTCCAATGCTTGTCCCAGATAGACCTTCTCCTCTGGATTAGGAAAGGGTGTAAATGTGATTCTCTCGTCCGCGGTAGGTACCCTGACTTCTGTCGGCCGGACCTCTAGTTCAGCTTCTGAAAGTTCGACTGAGTCATTGTCTTCGACCTCGGATTCACAATTCTCACTTATACACATCACTTCTTTATTTTTCTTGATGGAGGTTAAATAACAGCTTCTACTTTCTGGTTGTTGTCCGCGGACCTCACCTATTCCTCCTCCTGGCAACGGGAATTTTCCTAAAAAGTGGTAGATTGAAACTACCATTTGGAATTTGTAGAGCGAGACACGGCCCAACAAAGCGTTATACACAGTGGGAATCTTTACTACTGTGAACACAATATTTTCCATACGTCTGTTTGGAGACATCCCCAGAACAGCTGTAAGCTCGATTGTGCCAGCCACTTGTACTTCTCCTCCCGAAAATGTGATCAGCGTTCCTGGATACGGTTTCAACGAAGCCGCAGAGATTCCCATTTGAGAAAAAGCTTCCCATGACAGGATGTCCACAGAAGACCCAGTATCAATAAATACTCTTTTTACGGTCTTGACAGGTATCTGTGCGTGAATGACCAGCGGGTCTGAGTGCGGCATTCTTATTTCCTCCGCGTCTTTTGGAGTGAAGGAAATATTCTCATGCTGCGTGAGAGAAATTCTTCTACTTGACGCGGATGGTGGCTATCTTCCTTCCCTTTCATAGTTTCTTTTTTCCTGCCTACTGGACCCGACCATAGACAAACCTCCTGCGAGGGTGTTGATGAAGCCTTCTGGTTCTCGTATTTGACCTGCTTCTGTCTTTTGAGCTTCTCTCTGATTGACAGATCTCTGGGCTGCAGGCGTGTAGTTGTACCTTCCTCCGCGTCCTCTTCTTCCTCTCCCCCTTCCCCGGTTGTGGAATGGGAGATCCCTACGCGGATCTTGTTGCCTATCAAATCGTTCTTGTGGATTCCGAGATTCGTCAAACTTAGGATCTCGGTCCTCCCATCGAGGTCTGTGATCGGGTCGGTTCTCCCACCTAGGTGGAGATCTCATATCGCGATTTCCGTGTTGATTCTCTCGTGGATGATGAGAACGCGGATGATTTTCCCTACGACGAGATCCTTGACCCCTTTCCAAGTTCATATGCACTTCATCACGGTGGGGACGGAAGTCTATTGCCTTTGAATGATGTCTAGGAGGCTTGGCTTTCTCTTTTCTGAATTTTCCTATCAATTTCCCCAAAGGACCTGAATTTCCAGTATTCGCCTTGGAGCTGGACGCGGCTGCTTCTTCTGCTTCAATCTGTCTAGAGACCCGCTCTCTTAAGTCATCATAACTTGTGGGCTTCTTTCGAAACAAATATGTCTTGAAATCTCCTTCAGCTAGATTGCCCATGAGTATGATAATAGCCGATTCGTGATTGAAGTTAGGGATTTGGACTACTATACTGGTGAATCGAGTGAAAAAATGCCCCAAGGATTCCCCAGCTCCTTGCTTAATGGAATTTAAGTCGAGCATAGTCTTCTTTCTTGACCGCGCACTCCCGAAGTGAGAAGTGAAGATGTGGGACATCTGGGCGAAATTGGTCACAGACCCCTTGGGAAGGTTAGTGAACCAAGTTAGCGCGATCTTCGTTAAGGTTGAAGGGAACGTTCTGCATAACATGGCATCATTATACTCGTTTATCCCCATTGTAGTAGCAAAATGACAGAGATGATCTTCAGTATCAATTGTTCCATCATACTTCATGAGGTTCACATCTCTCCACCGCTTTGGTACTGTCGCAGAGCAAATCTCCTGAGTAAACACTGATGGGAAACCGGCCGGTGCATTTTCGTTTCTTTTTTCTACAGAGTCAGATTTTGTAGAGGTGGAAACATCTGTCGACTTATCCCCGCGTCGATGTTTATTTTCTCTGTAATAGTGATCATTTTGCCACGTCTGGTGTGGTATTTCTTGGTTCTGAAAACCATAGTTCCAGTTATTGGGATTATCATAAGCAGTGTTACGTCGATCAAAATTCCCATACTGTCCTTCTGGTCTATAGTTTCCTTGCTGACGCGGATTCTGCCCCCATTGATCATAGTAAAAGTACTGAGCCTGCTCCTGTTGAAAAGGGTTTGGATGTTCATGTCGCGCTTCATAATACCAGAAGTTTTGTGGGATGAATCCTCCGTCTAGTCCATACTGATTACCATAGGGTTGAGGAGGAGTTTCAAGGTTCTGTTCCCCCATTTCAGCACCAGGATTAGTTAGTGGTGTCAGCGGGACATACATGCTAGAGGCTTCTTGATCTTGGTGAACCCCTTGACTCATGTTCTGAGTCTAATTGTTCTGGCTATCACTCATCTTCTTGTTATTGTGAATCTGCCTGTCGTAAGAAAGTTCGATGTTAGATATCTGAAAACTTGTATTTATAGATTTTAATCAATTAAAAAGGAAACCCCTTAGTGTGAGGGGGTTCCCACAGACGGCGCCAGTGAAAAAGCCCCGATACATAAAGACCGCCATTTTTAGTGGGGCCCGGGAACCTGCCTAATGAAATGACTGACCTTCACGACGGACTTACCTGACCCGCGTCGAAGATCTCGACGCGGCCCAACCTGTGCCGCGGGAAGTTATACTAATTGACTTTAATTTCGAATGACGGTTCCCTTATCGAGTTTTTCCTAGACAATTTGGAAACTTGACTCGCTTACCTGTCGTCGTTGAATGTCTTGAGATTTATTAACGACAATCCTTAATAGAATTTTACACTAAAAACGGACAGGGTTTTCATCTACGGAGTTTGACATTGTGAACGATGTAGACTCTTTTCAATTTATCAGATTTCTTTCTACGCGTATGATTGCTTCTCGATCTTCTTTCTTCTGGGTTCACTATGTCCTGTTCCGCCCTCTTCCTCTCCTCCAAAAAGCCCCCTCCTCCTATGAAGTTTTTCCCTATTTATAGATCCTTGATTCTCTTGCATGTTACGTCACGTGGTGCTCAACTTTCAACACATGTTATACTCGTGGGAAGTGGGCATGGTTGCCACGTATCTGTTCTTTTTCATCCGCGGATGATCGCATTTGAGTGGTTCTTTGGACCTTTGTCCGCGGATTATAATAATATGAGTTTCTTGTTTGTTTTTTATTTAATTGTTTGGTACTCTTTATGTTTCGACAGATGTTTTTAGCACTGGTTTAGTCAACACCCTCTTTTGATTAGCAGCTTGAACACTCGCAATCTTCAACCCCTTATGACCACCAGCATCTTCATCGACCGTCGGAGGAACAGGGTGGCAAGTCGACGAGCCAATCCTGACTTGAAGACTCCTTAACCCAACCAACGGCGAATTCACCACACCCCTGGGCGGAACATCCACCAATTTCAGCTATCCAACCAGTCGACGACCCCTTAAGACGAATTCACCACACATACCCACGCAATCTCCCAAGAAGCTTGACTCCGTCGGTGGCGAATTCGTCAACATTAGAGTTCGACCTTGTGATTCGCGACTACAACCGGACCCAAAGCTGCGCCGCCACCTTCCGCCGTCCTCGTAGGCTTGAAACAACGTCTGGTGGAGGTTCTTGCCTCCGATCTCTCTTCAAGGACTCGTTGCCTAGAATGGTAGATGGTCAACCCTGTTTGATTTCTCTGTAATTGGTTTCTTCCTCAACCTCTCTCTCATATATGTTTCATATTTTTTGGTTGATAGATTACATAGGTCTTATAGGTCTTATATTGTATAGTGGGCTAAAAGCCCGTTAAGGCCCAATACCTTTGTAACCTATATATATGTTATATCAATGAATGGAAACCCTCAAGGAGGACATTACAATCAATCTCATGATCTCACATGGTATCACAGTCTAAGATCCAAAGACCCTAATTTTTTTTCTCTAAACCCTAGTCGACACTCCTCTCTCTCTCCTCGCCGCCCTCTCTCTCTCATTGTCGCTCCCCAGCCTCGGCCACCTCTCGCCGCCGTCATCTCACCCACCCGCCTCGGCCACCCCTCCTACCGTCGGCCTCCCCATCCCCTTGCCGCCGCCCACTCTCTCTCCTATCTCTCTCTACCATCCTCGTCACAATGACTACCGAACCCACCGCCACCAAATCACCATTCCATTCCGCCCTAACCATCTCCAATATCAAAAATTGCATCCCTATCATTCTTGATCATGAATCCAGTACCTACACCATGTGGTCGCACCTCTTCACGACCCATGTTAAGGCTCATAAAGTCCTCCACCACATTGACTTCTCCGCCAAACGCCCTGAAAGCGAAGACAACGATCTCTTCGCTCAACTTGACACCATTGTCCTTCAATGGATCTTCAACACCATCTCAAAAGATCTATTAACCACCATACTCGACCCCAAAGACTCCGCCTTGAATGCTTGGAAGAAACTTCAGGATATCTTTCAAGACAACAAGTCCACCCGTGCTATCTATCTTGAGCACGAATTCTCAAGTTGCAAGCTTTCTTCTTTTCCATCAATATCTGCCTACTGTCAGCACATCAAGACCCTGGCCGATCAGCTCGACGCCGTCGACTCCAAACCCAGCGCCACCCGTCTCGTCCTCCAGGTACTCTCGGGCCTCCCTTCCGAATACAATGCTGCTGCTACTCATATACAGCAGACAGAACCTCTCCTTATGTTCGAGAAGACCCGGTCTCAACTGATCCTGGAGGAGACTCGCCTTCAACGTCAGACAACCGACGCCGCCAAAGACAAGACGGCGTTGGTCTCATCCAGTGACATCATCGAGCAGCTTGCCCTCCAGCCCGGCCGCAACAACGACCAGCAGGGACCAAGGGGCGGCGGCGACCGCAACAATGGCCGCAGCAATGGTCGCCCGCAGCACTACGATCACCGCCACCCCTCTTGGTACCCCAACCCTGGCTACCCTCCTTGGATGCCCTATGGCTACCCCGGTGCGTCGTTTCGTGGACCAGCCCCGTATCCCAACCGTCAGCAGGGCTTGTTGGGTCCTGCTCCCCGCCCGTCGTCTGATCAGGCATACCCGACTGATGTGCACAACGCCTTCTCCTCCATGCAGCTGACACCCCCTGACGACGCTTGGTACATGGACACTGGCGCTACCTCTCATATGACGAACTCCTCAGGTACTCTCTCATCTCTTTCTTTTAAGGGTCCTGCTCATTCTATTATCGTCGGCAATGGTGGTCGCCTTGCTACTTCGGGCATTGGCCACACTACACTACCAACCCCTACCAACCCTTTGCACCTCAACAATGTCCTTGTTACCCCCAAACTTGTCAAAACCTTATCTCTGTCCGTCGGTTCACCACTGACAATAATGTTTCTCTTGTGTTTGATCCGTTTGGTTTCTCTGTGAAGGATCTTACTACGGGGTTACTTGCCTGAGATGTAAATTTTTCATATTTAGGATCTGTGAAGGGTGGGGACATAGGTCTTATAGGTCTTATACTGTATAGTGGGCTAAAAGCCCGTTAAGGCCCAATACCTTTGTAACCTATATATATGTTATATCAATGAATGGAAACCCTAAAGGAGGACATTACAATCAATCTCATAATCTCACATTGGTGTTAACAAACCCTAATTTTTTAAGGTCTTGTAATTTATCTTTTAAATATTTTTAACTTCAAATTAAGCAATTGAGAGGCTTAATGCATTATCGATGCTTCAAATTTGAAGAATTCAAAGTCGAAATTGCAAGGATGTTCATATTCTTCTTCTAGTTTGATGCCAGTGAAAAGTGAATTTGATGAAGTGATAAGGGTAATTTGGTGATTTAATACTTTTTTGAAGAAATGCCTAACGGGGCTAACGAAATCAGAGAGATGGGGTGGTCTTCGGTTAACGGAACCCATATAAAGGGTGGTTCCTTGCAATATTAATTTTAAGGGATGGTTTTTAGCAATACGTTATATTTAAGGGGTGGTTTTATGCGGTTTACCCTTAAATTAAATAGAGAAACTTTCACCAACGGGAAAGGTTTGGAGAATCTCTATGCAAATCCTCTTCCATACGTCTCCGTGACTTATTGTGTGGTGTGTGAGGCATACACCTGTAACGGCTGTAAGACTGTCACGTCATAACCAAATTCCTTCTTTTTTTCGGTTGTTAACTCTTTTTACCATTTTGCACTAAAATTTCCCTCCACCGCCAATTTTCACCTATTGCATTTTCATTGTCCAAAAACTCCCTACCATTTTCCTCCCACAACATCCCAATCCCAAATTGGAGAACAACAGATCGTCGATCGTTCATGACATTGAGAGGGAGTGTTTCTCCTGCGAAGATTTGGCCTCAGCCCAAAATTCAAAGCGGTTGTTGTACTTCCAACATCTTGGTGTGACTGTAAATTTACAAATCTTCACCCAATCTGACTTTCACACTCAACTCAAACCATCCAATTAATGAAACATCGACATTGAAGATGAAGAGAGGGGTCTCCGATTCTCCATTCTGAAATCCGATGTTTTCTTCTTCTCGGTGGTCGGCGATTTGGAGAGGAGAGAAGAAGCTTTTGGGGTAAGTCTTCGAGTTCGAGTGCTTAAGGGCAATTTTGCTATTTAGAAACTTTTGAGGGTTAGTTTTGTCATTTCGAACTCTGCAACTGATAAAACTACGAAAAATGCTTGCTTGATGCAGATTTGATCTCTCGTTTTCTCTGATAGTGGTTGACCGGTTTTCCTGGATTGGGTGATTCAGGAAAGCGGTGTGAATGGAGACGTTGCCGGTCGAGCTTTCCCATAAGATCTTCTGCATCTTGGATCATCAAAATCTAGCTGCTGCTCAACTAGGTGAGCTAACTCACACTAATCCACCTCTCCGAATTCCTCAATTTTCTATCAAATTTGTGTTTTCTATCAAATTCTTATGATTCGTTATTATAGTGAATCATATCCATCCACTCTTCCTGATGGATCTGAGCTTGGTTTTGTTTCATTTCTTGAAAATTGCCCAATGTTTCTGGTTCAAATTGGGAGATCATACCTCAATCTGTTTGGTGCCTTCTGAACTACAATTTTGACGTTAGAGATGTTCAGTGTCCTAATTCTTTACATAATTGGTACATGTTAATCAATGTTGATCGGGATTGTTGATTTGTTGTTTCATTAAGATCTTGTCTGGTTCTTATAGTGAGGCATAAATATCAGGTTATTACTCAATTTTGTAACAGTTCCCTATTGAAAATCCCGACTCCTGAGTTTAGTCTCGTATGGAATTTGAGTCTGTTCAATTGAGGGAAATTGTTATATTCTGCAACTCCATAGGAATTTTCTTAGCTAGGTTGATCAAACTCAAATTGGAAATTTGTCGAAACTTGTCGTTCTGCCTTCAAGTGGTGAAACTAGTGAAATTTGGAAAGTTCTGATTTTTGGTGAAATTGAAGATATCTTAAATTTAGAGATGATACCCATATATTGTGTGCTTCGAAATTTAATAGCGGGAATTCGATTGAAAGCTCTGTGGATGCTGTATCATTAGTATGTATAGTAACTGACTAGGCTGGGATTCGTAGCATATGCTTTTAGATAGTTGTCTGATAGAACAGCACCACTGAAACAGGAGTTGTGCAAGTAAACTACTCTATCAATTGAATGGTTGTGAATTTTTGAGATCCAAGTTATCAGCAACTAACCCCAGTTCCAGTTCCTTTGGTAATCAACGTACGGAGGAATCTTGAAAAGGATAGATGATTACTAAATTTATACCAATCTAACTAGGTGTAGAAAGCCATATATCTCAACTCCTTAACTTGGTGTTACAGTTCACCACAAATACTAATACATGTGTTGAGATTGATAGAGGAATATTGAAAAAGGATAGTTGGAAACTGGAAGTAAACCTCAACAAGTATCTTGCATTCTTGCTTCAATAGCATAAATCGAATTTGGTATTTCAGACTCCTAGTCCTTACAGTTGCTTTCAAAATGGGAAAGAGAAAACAGGTTATCGGAAAAGAACCAAAGCTAATTCAATGCAGAGATGTCGGGCAGTGATGTTCTCTTAGACCAAGAAGTGGTCCATAATTTGCTCGAGCGTAGAATGTTGTTTTACGCATTTTTGCCTTTCATTAACTACCTGTCATAAACCTTGAAATTGTTTAATTACATCAGTTTAGAATTTAAACACCGAAAAATGAGTTGCTAAAATAATTCTTTATGCTCTGTGGACTGTGGTGCCAAGTCTGCAGAAAGTGGAAGGGTCTTGCCTCTGAAAACAGTCTATGGGCTAATCTCTTCATAGAAAGATGGGGAGAAGATCAGGCTGCCTTCTTCAACCCTTCAAGTGCACAATCATGGAGGCACGTTTATGCTGTGCAAGATCGCTGTGACCGCTATGGATTGTAAGTTACCAAGCAATTTACGCTTTCCTAAATGAGTGCATAAAAATGTCTGTAGTTATCTGGTTTGACAGATGAAAAGATGTAAAGAAATTCAAACTCCGTAGCATCAATGTTAATCACTGCAGTTTTTTTTTTCATCCTTATGGTGTTGGTTTCAGGGGAGTGAAGATAATCCGAGAGGGTGTGGACTACTACCTCATTTCACGTGGTGAGATCCAAAGGCACCTGGGGTCGAAGAAACAGCGGAAGAGGCAACTTCCTAACATATCCAAAGCCCAGGCGGACAAAGATGGGCAAGAATCTTCGGAAATAGGAGCCGGCTGTAGCATATTTGACAAAATCCTCTGCTTCATCGGAGACTTGGAAACCGCCTCTGTAGAAGCCAAACGTAGCCGGAAGTTGTAAATCTAACCAGTTGATTCAAAATGTCAAGAATAAAGCAGTAGCTCACGCCTTTTTATGGTGAAATCCCATATTTTTTGTAAGTCTATTCATGTTGTATGCATAAATATGTCAAGCATTCACTTGGTTGATTGAATTTCAGGAATTTGTAATTAGAAAATCATAGTTTTATTCCTCTTTTTTAGGCATTTGGATCCAAAATTGATCCTTTGGAAAGACAAATCTCTGTTTTTATAGACCTATCAATTATATTGGAAATGTTAACCGTTTGAGTTGCATAGTTTGAATTATGACACTACACGCCTTCCCCAGCGCAATCTTTGCAGACGTGCTGAGTCTCTGTGGTGGCACTAACATAAACTGATTGAAAATCCATGTACAGAAGCAGTGTTTGGAGAAAATTTCTCAAGTAGCCAGATCATTTGAACCATACAAATTGCATGTTTAAGCCAGACACTATGGATACAAACGAAGTACCCAGCTGCAAAAAAATGAGCTCTGATGACATTGGCACTTCAAAGTACAACAGCTGAAGACGATGGAGTAGCCAAATGGCAAGACAGTCAAAACACTCACTTTTGGAACCCATTTTAGCCAGTCAGGATCTCTCCATATGAAAAGGGTTGAAGAAGACCCTTCAGGACAGGAGCAACTCTCAATCACTCAGCTTACAGACATTGATGAACTTCTGAACTGCATTATGATACTGTGTTCCCTGGGAGAAGAAGTTAATGAAACAACAAGACCAGGATATGTAAGGGAACGACTGGAGCAGGAGAGAGAAACCATGTAAGGTGAAAATGTCATAGTTTATAATTCTAAGGCTAAAAGTTGATAATTATTGCTATTGTTGTCTACAATTGTAAATGGAAATAACATAATGAACAAATGAGTTGTATTAGCATGAGTCTCATAGTTTTCTTGAAATATGATGTGTTGATGGAAAATTTCCCGTGAAAGGCCTAAAATCTAGTTCACATTGCTTTGCACATCAAAATAATATTATAGATATTAATGAAACAACAAGACCAGTATTAATGCTATGTACAAAACACGGGACTTGTTTAAGAAAAAGGTCAATTGCACAAAATAAATAATTTGTTTGTTTTTGAGATATGTATAATTTGTGACGCTCATCCCCAATAAATTGTGTTGATTCATGCAAGAAATTGTAATGTTTAGTCCAAGGTCAAAAAAAAAGGGGGACAAGGTTCAATAGTTTCAACTTTCACCCATGTTCCTGCATATCAAATGATGAGCAAAGCAAACAGTTCCATAACGAAACAAAAATTGAGGAAGAGTACTGTACCTCCCAGTACAATTGATTACAATCCGTGCACTGCCAAAACTCCAAATTTTTGTCAAATAGACAGTTCGGGATCTTTTGGAAGCCTTTTGCAGCCTCTTGAGCCTCTTCCATGTTTAGTGGTCTTTGAATAAATCTTCCGTTGCATTTAGTGCACCTCGACATTAGCTTATCCTCCGAAATTTTCAGCTGGAAAGTCTCAATGACCTGCATGAATCTTATTTAGAAGTTTTAACAGCATCAAGAAAGGAAGCAATATGAGTAGCATCGGAGACACCACAAACAAGCACATCAGAAAGGATAGAAATGCCAGAGCAAAGTCCCAAACACACTTCAAAAACCCTGTGCCCACATTAGCCTTTACTCCCAACTTGAAGTTTGCACTCCCAGAACCATATTAATCCAAAATGAAATGGAGAGCCCTAGTCCTAAAAGCTAGTTGAAGAGCTATGACTTGGGAGACACATAATCCACACATCAAATACACGACTGATTTGGGATCTGTTATGTATAATCGAACCTTAGGACTCCTCACTCCTCAGAACAAGGATAATTTTCTGCTATCTGTATTCCATTATGTTAAGCTCATCAATAACAACGTTTAGCATACTATTTTGGGTAGTAATGAATAAGAAGGTTCTAACCCCTTTTAATCCCATTATGATAAGAGAATCTAATCTATAACATTTTAAGCAAAATTAAGTGATAGTATCAGTTAATCTAATCTGCAGAATAATGATTGTGCCATCAGTATTTCTCGCCCCCAAAAATGCATCCATAAAAAGACCCATTCTTAAACTTGCAATAGCACTTTTCATCCCATAAATACCTCCAAGCCTTCCATGTTACCAATTGATACAAGACTAATTCAGGAATTAAATCCAGAAAGGCTGGTACAATAGATAGGAAAGTTCATGTGCTGACTATATAAATCCCACATGAACCCCTATACATTGAAATATTGAATGTATTGGAAATGATATATGGTAATAGTATGAACCGTAGAGTTGCCCTAGCTTGACTTCCTTCTATCAAATATACAGTATATTATTAGACCAAAAGAGTAACCAATATGCATATTCTGAATGCCCTAAAATGCAATAATAATAAATAAATAAACAAATAAGTTTACACTATAAATTATTATTTAGAAAGTTACAAATAAAAGAAAGACAATACAAATGTTCTGCTAAATTCAATTAGAGCATATACTCTGATTGAAACACCTGCAATTACCTCTAGGAGTTGATCATTCTTAAGAAGGCTCTTCACTCTGTAGATCTGATTTTCTATGAGATATTCATGCCGTAATAATTTTGCATCTCTTGTCAAAAGCACTCTTTTTTCTTTGTCTGCTTGCTCTATTAATTCCCTGTGGGATTTATATAGTCAGCCCATGAATGAATATAGTAGTGTTGTTGTTTAATCAACATCAAATTATCTTCTACGGAAATCTATTATTCACACCTGGCTTCAGGTCTTTTATTGATTGGAATTGCAGCATCAATGCCAACACAGCGTAAATGTTTTGCTAATCCTTCCACCTGAAAATAAAAAAGGAATGACGCCATGTTTGAGAAGATAATACATCCGACATATACGAAACATTGCATGAGATTATTAAAGAGAAACCGTCGAACAGGATAACGGCAGAAAAGGGAGAGCAAATTATGGCGCTACAGATAAGTTCATCATAGCAAAGATCAAATAGAACTTACCATTACATCACAAAGGAACTTTGGAAATCCATCGCCTCCAATTGACAAATCCCACGGTGGAGGACCTTGCCAACTATCAAGTGCTTCTGGATGTTTTACTCTTTGTTTTATATCCAAGGGAGCTTGTTTTTTTGGCTTCTTTTTAGAATTTCTATGCTTTCTGTCTGATTCCTTCAATAAAATTTTACTTCCATATTTGTGAACAATTTTCAAGAGTGAGCCATCCAAAGAAGTGGCCTTGCTCGATATCGATTCAGAAACAACATATGCTGAAGGTTCACTGATTAAAACTTCAGAAGTGATTGCCCTGATTGTATGAGAGACACTATATGATGAAGTTAAAATTCTCTTTTCGATACCTGGTTCTTCAAGAATCTGTTTCAATCCAATATTTATACTAGAAGAATGGACTTCTGCTAAATTATGTAATGAATCACCTACATTATTTACATAAAGCAAAAGTTGCTTAGAATAAACAAGAACAAAAATGAGAAGATATATAGGAACTTATGCTATCCTATGCAAGCTTCTGACAGACTCGAAATGATAATAAACATTAAGCAGGACATCATTAACAAATCTTCATTGAAATTTGACAGATCAAGCCTTTGCCAAATTGAAAAAGGATTAAGAAGAAAAATAATACCCGGCACTACGGACCTTCTTTATTAGCCTTCACTTCGAAAATAGCAAATATGTCAAGAAGACACTGAGCGTCAGCAGCTGCATATGCCTTTTGCTCCTCTGTAAGAGGGCGACTTGACCAGTCACTGCATTGAAGTTCCTTGAGAATTTAAGGAAATGTGAATATGTATCAGACACTTCATCTTTTGGTAAGAAAGCAGAAATCCAAAACATTTCACAAAATATAAGCAGACATCCTAAGAGGCCCAAGATTTGACTCGTTTCACATACAAACTGTCGCTAAACAGATTTGAGTTATATCATCCATCACAAATTACAGTTGATATGAGTGCGAAAAAAAATTATTTCATGTCAAAATTCAAAAGGGTCACAGCCTAATTATCATACAAAGGACTGGTTAGCTAACCTTGGAAAGAGTGAATCCCAGCAGCTCAGCACATATAGTTGCCAAACTCTTCACATCCTTTGATGCCCTCCTAGACGATTGTTTCGGTTGCATGAAATGGTGCACACTGGTTATATCAAGATAGGGCTCCACCTATACAAAATTAAAAAATACATCAGAAATTCCATCATTCAAATGCCTAATACAACTTTTATTCAAATTTTCCATACATACTGCTTTTAGTTATAAAGAGGCGGGGGGAAACCTTTGTTCTGGAAATTATACAACTTCATCATATTAAAACTGATAAAATCGAAAACAAAAGGGGAAAATTACACAACAACCCAAGCAACCGGATAAATGCATTAAAAAATCTCGCAGTCAGATGGCATGAATTTACAATCATCCAATCCATGATTTAAATGCCTGATAAGATTCGCATTCAAAATTCTTAGAGCTTCATCCAACCGCTTGAACTTAAACAAGATTGCATGAAACATTTTAAAATTGCAAGAACGAGGGGGAAATACAATACATTACGGAATAAGATAAATGCATAAAAATATGGCAATCAGATTGCATAAATTTTCAACATCAATGCACGAACAAGCATCAATAGCTAGAATTTCAATTGGAAACGAATCCAGCATCAAAGAGGATTGAATGAAAATAAGCCAATAAAACAATTACCTAAATTGTAAGAAATCTCACCCGATCGAAACCAGGCTCGTAACCTTGAGCACAGAAGGTAGACGACAAGTAAACCAAATCCTGCTTGAACTTAAACCCCAATTTCAACACATCGGGAGAGACGAGCATTTGTCTCAACAGCTCGTAGATGGAATCAAGAGGGAGAGATTGCAAGTCGACAAGGAAAACGAGCGAGTCCTCCCGGTCGGAGGGACTCGTGAGGCAAGCGAGCTGGAGGAGAGAGACGGTGGGGAAAACCGGGGGCTGAGAGTGGCTGCGAATGGGCTTCCATTCGGCGGGGGCGACGAGCGAAGAGTGAGTCAAAGAGCGAGTCAGCAGAGCGAACTCGGGCGAGTCAACGGCGGAGACCGAATAGATGTTCAGCCGCTTCGGATAAGCGGCGACGTTACCGTCCATCGTGCTCTGAAAATTCGGAATTTGAGATTGGAGAGAGATGGTAATGATGCCCACCCATATTTGGTTTGCTTATTAACTCCACAGTGAAGTTGAAGGATTGTCATCCGTCCGATTTAACGAACGGCTACGATTTACCCATTTTTTTAAATAGTTGAAAATAAAAAAAACATGGAATTTTTTACTCAGGAAAAGGTGAAATGAAATTACCTCTCTCCCCCGTAGCAACAAAAAAAACCAGAGATTGCCGCCTCCTTGAGAGTTCATCCTGAAATGAGCAAATCTTCTTCCCTATAGGAATTCGAATAACAGGTAAGTGTTTGCTCTATCTTCAATTGAGCAAATCTTCTCCACAATAGGAATTCGATTTCCCTTTCTCCTCTATTTGATTCATGGACTTGTGAATTAGGGTAAATGAATTTGGGGGTTTTGGAATCTTCAAGTGAGCAAATCTTCTTCCCTACCGGATCCAATTCCCCCTCTCTCGGTTCTTCCTTTCCCTTCGCGACAAAATCGTTTCTGCAAAATTAGATGCTATTCTTCCATGGCGAGAGGCCGTATAACGTATCTACTGCGCCGTTGCTTGTCGAACAACAAACATTCCGAATCCCAGCTTCGGGCTTTCCGATCCAACCCCCGATTTCTCCACCACATTCCCGGGGTCAACAGAAATTCGCAATGTTATGTTGGAGAACGTCGGTTTTCTACCATAACTTCGAATTCAGGCGCTCATTTCTACTTGCGTACAACGAGCTTCGACCTTGTTCACCAGAAGCCGTTTTCCACGGATGCGCCAAGTGATGTTGTTGCGGATGCCGCCGAGTCTGTGGCGGTTGTTGGCGGCGATCTGTTGAGCTCGGAGGAGAAGGAGCTTATGGCTTTGCGTGATCCTGTAGAGATTTACAAGCAGCTAAAGGATGCAGAGAAGGCCGATAAGCAAACGAGAGCGGATTGGAGCGTATTGAATTTGGTTTTCCAGAGCTTTGCGAAATCCGGGTGGGCTTCAAATCAAGCTTTGGCTATATACATCGGTGCGTCCTTTTTCCCTACTGCTGCTCACAAGTTTAAGAATTTCTTCTTGCGGAGATGTCCTGCTGATGTCGGCAAGTACTTGGTTTCTCTTGGTCCCGGCGATGAAGCAGATAAGTTTCTCTTTCCTATTTTTGTTGAGTTTTGTTTGGAGGAGTTTCAGGATGAGATTAGACGGTTTAGGGGTATGGTGCAATCGGCTGATCTTACAAAGCCTCATACCTGGTTTCCCTTTGCTAGGGCAATGAAGAGGAAGATTGTTTATCATTGTGGACCGACTAATAGTGGTAAAACTTATAATGCTTTGCAACGTTTTATGGAAGCAGAGAAGGGGATTTATTGTAGCCCTCTTAGGTTGTTGGCAATGGAGGTCTTTGATAAGGTGAATTCACATGGTGTGTATTGTAGTTTGCTTACTGGGCAGGAGAAGAAGAGGGTTCCATTTTCTAATCATGTATCCTGTACAGTTGAGATGGTTGGGACAGATGAGTTGTATGATGTTGCTGTTATTGACGAGATTCAAATGATGGCAGATTCTTGCAGAGGTTATGCTTGGACTAGGGCGTTGTTGGGTTTGAAGGCAGACGAAATTCATCTGTGTGGGGATCCTAGTGTTCTTGACATAGTCCGTAAAATCTGTTTAGAAACAGGGGATGATTTGGTGGAGGAGCACTATGAGCGGTTCAAGCCACTGGTGGTTGAAGCCAAGACTTTGCAAGGTGATCTTAGAAATGTGCGATCAGGTGATTGTATAGTTGCATTTTCTAGGCGGGAGATATTTGAGGTGAAAATGGCTATTGAGAAGCAGACCAATCACCGGTGTTGTGTTATATATGGTGCTTTGCCACCTGAAACTCGTAGGCAGCAAGCCACTCTTTTTAATGAGTCGGATAATGAATTCGATATCTTGGTTGCCAGTGATGCTATTGGAATGGGTTTGAATCTCAATATTAGAAGGGTTATTTTCTACAACCTTTCAAAATACAATGGAGATAAAGTTGTTCCTGTGCCAGCATCACAAGTGAAACAAATTGCAGGCAGGGCTGGTCGTAGAGGAAGTCGATATCCGGAAGGATTGACAACCACCTTGCAGAAAGAAGATCTGGAGTACCTGATTGAGTGTTTGAAGCAACCTTTCGAGGAAGTTAAGAAAGTGGGCCTCTTTCCCTTCTTTGAGCAGGTTGAACTGTTTGCTGGGCAACTGCCTGATATTACCTTTTGTCAGCTTCTTGAGAAGTTTGCTTCAAGTTGCCGCCTTGATGGATCGTACTTTTTGTCCCGCCATGATCATATAAAAAAGATAGCAAATATGCTGGAGAAGGTTCCAGGCTTATCACTGGAGGATCGTTTTAATTTCTGCTTTTCTCCTGTCAATATTAGAGATCCAAAGGCTATGTACCATCTTCTAAGGTTTGCTTCATCATACAGTCAAAATCTCCCTGTCAATATAGCAATGGGAATACCAAAGGCTTCTGCTCGAAATGATTCTGAGCTTTTGGACTTGGAGACGAAGCATCAGGTATGTTCAATGTATCTATGGCTGTCAAACCACTTCAAGGAGGATAATTTTCCCTTTAAGAAGAAGGCCGAGGCAATGGCATCAGATATAGCTGAGTTATTGGGGGAGTCTCTTGCCAAAGCTAACTGGAAACCAGAATCAAGACAGGGAGGTAAACCAAAGTCTGAAAGAAAAGATGTTCATGGAGGGCCAAGGCCTGAGAGTAAGGATGGTGTTCATGAAAGGCCGCAGTCCCTGATTAAGTTATTTGACAAGTAAGTGGACCGAATCTATGCTTAACATATTCTTTTGGACATTCCATGAAGTGGAAGCATTCTTTATTGCCAACTAAAAGCTCTTGCTCTGAGAACTACAAAAACTCTACCTCCAATGTTAGCTGTGTTTGAAGAAAAGAAACCAGGGTCAGGAAATGTTATTTGACATGGTTGTGCTGTCTTTTGATCATATCGATAAATACTTACAAAAAGGACAGTTAAGAATAATTTTGATAGGAGGTAGGGTAAGAAGTGGAAGTATTCAAGCTGATGCATGAGTTAATTTTGATGAGAGAGAATGATTTTATCGAGCAGTTACTGTCATAGATTGGGATTATTACCCAGGAAGATTGTATTATGATTGTTTGCGGAGGGCACCAAGATTTGTGTTCTTTTCCCTTGTTTTATAGGAAGATATCTTATCGTCCTCATCACCAAACTTTTGTCTAGCATCTTTTAGAACATTGTGTGTAGTTGATAACTTGTACAACTGATCGATTGGCATATTTATTTGGAGATATGTTTGTACATAATCTAATGAATTGGTATGAGTGTTAAGAGAAATGATCTTGTTGGACAAGGAGTTGATGCTTTTTCTTTTTATCTTATATTTGCAGGAAAAGGAAAGAAAAAACTACATTGACATGATATAGAGGAGATACCAACAATAGTGGCCTTTCTAAGGTATATTACATCTCTTGCATGTCCATGCTATGTACTTGTTTATCCTCTCCGGTTCCTTCATGTTTTTAACTCTAAAATTTAGTTCATGCTTTTTTTTTTTAATTTTTTTTATCTAGTATTCAAATTTCCTGTAATTTTGAAGTACGTGTATAAGCAAGCTTAAGCCTTCAACTCAAGTGGTTAATTTTTATGTACTAGGCAATAACCGCGCGCATCGCGCGGTTTTTTCGTCTTTTCATTCTTTATATATGTATCATTGTGTTGTTGTATTTTTTTTGACGTCAAAATTTTTGTTGTTTTGAAAATTCATGAAAGTCATAGTTTGCTTGTATTTTGAGAACATAATTTAAATCTTGTAAAACCGTATAATTCATTTGGTGTATATACATCTGGAAAATGCTATAACAGATACAACACTTGAACAAAATGAAAAAAAAAAATCAGTAAGGCAACCTCTTGAGAGGATTGGCAATATCACTGTAACGACCAGCCAGAATGATTGAAAAATATGAACGTTGTCTGTAAATCTGGCTGATCTTAATGTTTCATCAATTTGGATGTTTTAACTTTAACTACTTTTCTTTTCCTGGTGGGATAGTTCATGGCTCTGGCGGGACATAAGCAGTTTCACATTTCCACTGCGTGAACTCCGTCAGACATCAGTAGGTCAAGCAGGAAAAAAAACTTCTGGTGTTCCATTTAATAAATGTAATATTGGCTGAGCGATATTCTGTTCATGCCTCGTCTTACACTTCATTGCCATTTTCTAATATCTTTCGCTTTTGTACCGCTGTTGTGCTGAATAGATTTTGCTTAGTCTGCAATTTGAATCTTTATTTTAAATTTATTTGTTGCTCTTTTTTTTTTGCCTTATCCTTGTCCCTCCCTGTGTTCTTGATGTACTGTCCATCCCCTTGACTATTTATCACAGAGCTGCAAGTTTGGCAGATGTTTCACCAGTATCAACTCCCTTGGCACTACGTGTTGAGCCATAGCTTAAGAGAGGGATATAGGTATTTCCTTCTTTGACACCAGTTGATTCCATTCATGTGGTTAAATCACATCTATTATTGGGGCCATTGAAACAACCATGTCCATTTTCAACTGTGCATCATCAATTATGATTTATGATTGATAAGTTCTGTGTTTCTTTCGGGCAGCAAGATTTACTTAACAAAGTCGTGGAAATCAAGCCAAAGCGGCAGAAAGTTTCGAGTCCATCTGATTGAAATAGGTCTAATACAGGTTCAGATAATCCTCCTACGACAGATAGCAATCATTTCAAGGCTTCCATTCAGCGACCAAATGAAGGAGGAGATGGAAGGGCAAAGAAAAGTGAAGTCGAAGATGTAACCAAGGTGGACAACCCTGTCAAAACCCTTCTGGGTCTGGCATACGATAGTTCAGACAGCCAAGGCTGAAGAATAGCGTTATCCAGGCGCTGTGTTACTTTGCCTAGGCACTGTATTTTAGTCCTCTTTTACTATCGAGAATGTAGTTTGCATAGATTATAAGGAACTCAACGGAATAATTTTTCCAAACAGCTTAAACTCCATTAGCTCTTTACTTCTAACGTAGAATGATCTTGACTGGTGAAAGAAAAATGGTGTTTCTATTTGCTTGTTTGCTTTGGCATCTTGGCTACGACAATGCAACTGTAGCTTCGGATCTTATGATTGGCCTTGACTGATACATTTTGAAAATTTTTGGATTAGGATTAAGCAGATTGCATGAGACGACTAAACCTTTTGATGATCTGAACTCAAAATGGCAGATCATAATTTGAAATTTTTTGGCATCTGTGTACAGTTGGGGCATCCCGCATAGTACACAATCAGTGACCATACATCAAAACCTTCAATGCCAAGAGAAGAAAGAAATGAGCTATTTGAAAGAAGGCCAGATCTCTGTTGCTGCGGAGGAAGGGACATATCCCTCAAAACAACAATGAACTTAGAGAAGAAAGAAGCAAATTTCTGATAGTCTCCCAAGGTGCATGATGATCCAGCAGAAAGCTTCACATCAGTCTCCATAGAAGTAGATCTTTCATTGTACGAACTGAACTCCCGGACCCAAGGAATCCCACCATTAGCCATAGTCAATATCACATTTCAGCTTTTCACTTCTCAAAGCCTAGTAATGCAATAAAAATGAGGTTTTATTACCAGCAGATCCATTTATTCATACTTCAGAATCAGTCTCATAACAGCAAGCCACTGGAAAGTGGAAACTAGAAGCCACCTCCGCATTTTCTGCCATCCAAACAAAATGGTTTGCTTAGCATTCATATCAAACTCTCTTGCAGAGTCACCATTTGCAAAGCTAAATTGTTTTGTCATTAAGAAGACCAATAAATACAATGCACTTAGATTCTAGATGATTCGTATATATATAGCAATGCACTTTTCATTCAGCAAACAATATCCTGGGGCTAAAATGAGAATAAATTTGGAGCAATGCAAATTATTTATAGTTTATACCTCTCCTGTTGAGAATGAAACAATGTGAAGAGACAAAATGTCCCACATTGAATATGAGAAACATAAAGCCCTTAGCATATAACCTAGTGGGCTACCCCACCTAATGCCAATTGGTTTTAGGATGGAACCCCGCTCGGCTTATGTGCTAGGCTATTAGCGCAAGGGCGCACACGTGCACACGACCCCCGATCCCGAGTCCCAACGGACTTCAGTATGGTATCAGAGCGGAAAAGCCAAACGGCCCGACTCTCGATCATGGGCTAGCTAAAAAGAGAATGAGATGCTAGACCCGATATCCAAGTGTCAACTAGAGGCGAAAGACGACCCTAGTTGCACTTGCGGGGGCGTGTTGAGAATGAAACAATGTGAAGAGACAAAATGTCCCACATTGAATATGAGAAACATAAAGCCCTTAGCATATAACCTAGTGGGCTACCCCACCTAATGCCAATTGGTTTTAGGATGGAACCCCGCTCGGCTTATGTGCTAGGCTATTAGCGCAAGGGTGCACACGTGCACACGACCCCCGATCCCGAGTCCCAACGGACTTCAGTATTATTATTCTTGTTTAAAACAAGGCTTTCAAGCTCCAGCAAACCAATCCCCAAGAGAAGGGATGGCCAAGGTAGAACCATAGAAAGCCAAAACTACCATCCATTACCTGAAATCCTTGTATCAGTTTCATTGCCATTTTGTTGGGCCAGTAATCTTGACAGAGAAAACTACTAACATGAAGATATATCCCTTTCATAAGTCATACCATTGGTTGATGATTCATCGCCCTTGAATTAGGCAGCAGGCAAATCTTTTCCCTTTCATACGAGCTGGAAGGAGAAACATGCTCATGGATGCAGCTAGTCTCTTAGTTCTTCATGGCACCATAGATTCTCATCCCTACACACAACAAGAAGAAAAGTGAAAAAAAAAAATGACAAAAAACTTAAGGGAGAGACGACAATAGATGTTTATGATTCTAGGCTTTGGGTTTTCTAAAAACCACCCGAGAAGCTTGCAAAAGACATATTCTAAAACTGTTTGAAAGCGTTCCAAATTCCTCAATAAAAGCTTATATTTACGAATATATGCAAATGAGAAATTGAAGACAATGAAACAATATAGGAAACTATTTTGGAGTTACCTGCTGTCATTATTAATTGTGTCTAATCCACTGGGTGAATTAATAAGCGATCTGCTATCCTTGGTTAAGTCTTTAGCATCTAATATGTGAAAAGATCAACTTTTATTACACTTGTAATTTTAAGGTGCATATATAATTTCAATAGCAACGAGACTCCTACCAATTTTAACTTTTAAAAATGCCATGAACACCCTCACATGATCTGTTAGATCCTAACATATGTTGAGGTGTGCTAGCATGATGCAGTAAGATGAAAGAGTTGCAAAAATAAGTAAAAATGCACCTTGTGCAATCAAGGGTTTGCTAAAAATTGGAACTGTGTAGGCTGAATTTTATCGCAGTGATCACATGTTTTATTTTTTATCATGAAGAACATATAAATGGCAAGTTCACTGCTAGTTAATCACATTATTACAGCACCATCTGAGACAGTAGCGAACACTCTATACTATGGTATCTGAATTCATGAACATCCCAACGTTGGGTATATGGGCATTCAGATGAAGAAGAAAAAAAGCATCCAAAAAAATTACAATCAATCCTGAACTTAAATTTGATGATTTTAGAGAAATTTTGAGAATGCTACGGTAAGTAACTGAAAACACTATACTGAAGAAGAAAAGAAGCATCCGAAAAAATACCTTAGAGCATTCCCAAGAGCTTCCCTAAAACAATCACCAAAATAGAGAATGAGAGATCAAATATTCTGAATATTTTTTTGCACCATTCCAACAGCTTCTCCATTCTAGAATTCACCCCAAAATATATAGAGTTTGCTCCAAATTTAGGGAATGACCTCTATATTTTCCCTCCATTCTCTATTTTGGAGAATATAATGGGGAAGCTCTTGGAGCAAAAACCATCCCAACATTCTCCAAAAAATGAAGATGTGGAATCTCTTGGGGATGCTCTAACTTTAGCAAGAGAATACCCTCATTTCATTTCTCTTTAGCTTCTTTTTGCCAATCCCATTCCTTGAAACTTGTGAACTTATCTAGTGGAGTGCTAATTATTTTACCTAAAGAAAGTAGCACCTTGGGCTTATAAAACTCAAACTCATGAAAGAAAGAAAGAAAGAAAGTGGTCTTTGAAGCCTAAAGAGGTGCCTTGGGCTTGGGCTGCCTCATTCTTATTTGTGCTTTTGGTAAGCATGTTATGCGAATAACGAATAGATTCGAAGTTGGATATGCGAGTTCGAAGTAATAGCAAGATCGAGCAATGTAACAACAGAAACGAGACACCAGATTTTACGAGGTTCGGATCTAAGATCCTACGTCCTCGGGGCCTCAAGAGGCAGCCTTAATCCACTATATCAAGAAGATTACAAAACAGGGGCGAGTTTATGTGTACAAGGAAGATCTAAGCATACAAGAACACAAAGCATAGAACAAACAACGAAAACGGGAAGAAGAACACTCCCTGAAGAGACTCTAGATCTCGAAGATACAGATTCGAGATCCCAAGTCGGAAACCCAGGACAACAGAAGCTAGCACCGTCGGAGGAGCTTCGCCTTTGCCAAAGGAGGAGCCGGAGAAGAAGATCTTCGCCGGAGGGAGCGACGATTGCACGGAAGTGGCTTGAGGAGCAAACCCTAGAAATCGCCAGAAGCTCTCTCTCTCTCTCTTTCTCTTTGGATTACCTGAAGACGCCGACCACGAAGTGAGGAGCTCCAATGAACAGGAAACCTTATATAGGCTCTCAAGAGAACCCTAAGTGAAACGCTGCGTTTGGAGCAAGGGAGGCTTCAACCCTAGCAGTGCCGAGCTCAGCTGTCCATTGGGCCAGTAGATCCAACAAGCCTTGGGCCGAGTCCTTGGCATCATTTTGGTTAGGAGATCAAACCCTATTGGGCTCAATTCAATCCAGTCCAAAATGTTAACACCCAAGTATCTCTAGGTCCAAAACTATATTTTATATCTACTTTACATATAAACTCTATGCTATACATGAAATGTTACACTTATACACATAAACAAAACTTAGAGAAATATATATACAAATCTCAACAATTGCCCCTGTAGTTCTCTAAGTCTGCACTGGGCAAGACAACCTAGTTGTGGATCAGAGGGCTGTAGTGTCCATCATCGGCCCTTGTACCTGTAACTTCATCAGCTATCAAGTTATTTCCTCCAAATGGAGGAAATCCATGCAAAATAAGAATTTATCAATTGTTACAATTTTAGTTCCAAAATCTGCAGGGTTATGAGTTCCGGCCATCTATTTTCTTTACATGGATAACATTATCATCAACCTTTTCACGAATAAAATGGTACCTAACATCTATATGCTTGGTACGTTCATGATACATAGGGTCCCTCCGTCCCTGCATAAGTATAATGCACTTTGGCTATCTATATGCAGTGTAGATGTATAATGTTTCTTTTCAACCTCTTTCAAGAGACCTTGGAGCCAAATGTTTCTTTTCACCCTCATGAGGGGTATAAAACTGAGTATCAGTATCTAATTCCTCAAGCTCCAATCAGGGGCGGAGGCAGGGGGGCATGCGGTGGCTCGAGCCCCCCCGGAAAAATACAAAAAAAAAAAAAAATTATATATATGTAATACTGTATATATAATAAAAGAGGTTCTATTGACATTAGAGTCCATTTAGTACAATTGGTAATGGGTGGGGTGTAGTACAGTGAGTTTCAGGGTTCGATTCCCCCCCCCCCCTTACCTCCTCATTTTCATTTTTTTTTCACCCTTCTTTTCTATTTTTCAATGTTGGCTGTATATTTTTTTTTCACCCTTCTCTTCTATTTTTCAATGTTGGCTGTATATTTCAGCAGCTACAGCTTATTCCCATTAAAGCAGCTACAGCTTATTCCCAAACCCAGGAGGCCAACCTCTTGAAAAAAATTTTGAGCCCCCCCTAGCCACACTCCTGGCTCCGCCCCTGGCTCCAATAATCAACTTCTAATTCTTCAATTTCCAACAATGAAGGCACAATTCCTCATTTTTTTAAAAAAATAAAGTCCTGATTCCTCAATTTCTAACAATCAAGTCCTAATTCCTCAATTTTCAATATTAAAGTCCCAATTCTTTAATTTCTAAACAATCAACCACAATTCCTCAATTTTCTAATAAAGTCGTAATTCCTCAAATTTGAACAATCGAGTCCTAATTCCTTACTTCGATACGTTCATATTCTATATTGTGATATATATGAATACTATTAACCTCAATGCTAACATTGATGTTATTATTTGAATAATAATAACAATAACTTTACAGTCATTGTTGTTATTATTATTATTATTATTATTATTACTATTACTACTATAATATTATTATTATTTATTATTATTACTATTACTATTATTATAATTAAAATAATTAAAATAATCATTTAGAAATTATAATTAAAATAATCATTAAGAAATTAAAGTACGTAGAAGGTAGGCAGGTAGGGGAATCTGGGAAAGAATTGCATATCTAATTAACGTACGTACGTACCTGATTTGTATGTGACGATGGAGTTAATGTACCTGATTCGTATATATGCTAACAAGCGAACTCGATGTCTCGATGTCTCGATGGATGTAGCTAGCTGGTGGACTCGACGATCCGAGCCAATGAGTGCAGGTTAATTCTGACTAGGGTATCCAGGAAGGTGCGGGTTTCCTCCTTGGTATTGGGAGCCGGTGTGTCAAGCACATATGAATGGACCACGATGGTCTCGAAGAGTCCAACCGGGTGGAGGGACCTCACAGAGCTGAAGTTTCTGAGTGGGCGCCTGTCTTCCGAATCCCAGTCAACACAAGTGTAGGCCATCACATGGCTATCGTCGTCTAGGAGGTCCAGACGCTCGATGCATGAGTCGAAGGGAAGGGTGGAGTTGACGTCGACCTTGCGTAGGGTTGGGCTCAGCATCTCACAACCCGTGACGAACGGCTGATAGGCTTGGGGATTCTCGAAATGGCGCACGATTGGCCAGACCCGGTTGATGGGGGCCCGGATGTGTTGTAGGACGAATGAAGAGCATTGGTGAGGCCTGACCTCAACCGATCGAGTGGAAGGACACCACCTCATCCGGTATTTTGGGATGCTCGAGTTGCTGTACTGGCTTCATCATCATCATCTGCAATTAATTGCAAATCAAACAATCCGTATTTTACCTAATCATCAATATCAATATATAAAGTCGAGGTCCGGTGAAAAAATCATAACAAAACCATACTATATATTCAAGAAAGTAAATTGCTTACTCCATATTAGTTATCAATCTTATGAATTGCAGTATTGCTTATGAATATATTGAGATATTGAATCAAATAATATTTTTATCTTACATTTTAAATTAAATTATTTTATAATATCTTAACAACTAAGTATTTATTTAATATAAAGGATACTGTAAACTACATAAATCGCAAACAACGCAGGTAATAAAATAGTTAATAATATTATTAAACTAAACGAAGCAAGAATCACGAAAAACGTATTGGTCAATCCGTTCTAAAGAGATGATAACCCTAATCGATCAAAAGCCCAAGTCGGTGTAAATTAATTAAACCTAGCTAATAATCACTCACGTTTGAATTCGGCCTAGAGTTGAATTCTCGCCTGCACTCTCTCTCTCCTATCTCCTTGCACCCTAATACTTGACTTGAATCCCTAAAAATCAGCCCCTAGGGCTTTATTTATAGGCTTCATTCCCTAACTATTTTAGGAAAGAAATTATATCTATATCTATATTTATCTATCTAATAATATTAAGATAAAACACGAAAATAAATAATTATATCTAAAATGAAATAAAGCTAAAGTGGATAGATCTTCCTTCTCCTTGATAGAACTTGATGTATCTTGATAGAATATCTCGAATCTTGGCTTGCAAGTAATCTCTTAGGCTCGGATTTCTTCTCGTACTCGACTCGGACTTTCTGGAATTTTCCTCGACATCGAGTAAGGTTTTCACTTCTCGGATTGTACTCGATCTCGGCTATCGTCTGGGCTGGTCGAGTTTCCTCGACATCGACCAAATTTGGTCGACGTCGACTAAGTGTGGCTCCTTGAGTGGCTCCTGCTCAGCTCGTGCTCGATCTCGTTCTCAGGAGCAGTTGTTGAGTAAAATTTTGGTCGACTTCGAGTAACTATGTCGCTTTCAGCATCCTTCTCCGTTCTTGAAACGCACTTTCCTGAGTCCTCGTTTGTCGGATTTACGCATATATGCATGCGTTGGAAAGCTCTTTTCGAGGGCTACAACTCTCATGAAGACATCAAAGCTTGATTCAGAATTATGAATACCGAAAAATGGCCTTTTCTCCGGCTGCACCATCCTTAGCTTCTTCATGAGTTTCCTTTAAGCTCCAAAGTGCGTCCGATTTCTGCGAAATATAACAAAAACTTGTGTAGACCTACATATATTGCAAATAAACATAAACTACACAAATTATGTATTATTTTAGCCCAAATGTATGAAATGTATGCAGAAAGCGATATAAAAGTAACTATAAAACATGGCAAATTAGGCTCACAACAAGGACAAAATAGCGAATCCCGTCCCGCAAGAATTATGCGGGACGAAACGCAGGACGAACCCGGTGGGATCCCGCAAATCCCGTCCCGTCCCATATATTATAATAATAATAATAATAATAATCATCATCATCATAATAATAATAATAATAATAATAATAATAATAGTTTTTATAATAATAATAATAATAATATTATTATATTATAGAATAATATTATAATATTATTATTATAGAATAATATTATAATATTATAGAATAATATTATAATATTATAGAATAATAATAATCCAATTCCGCATATTAGTATTATTATTTTGATCAAATATTATAATTATAATTATAATCATAATCTTCCATTTATAATAATAATAATATTTGTTTATAATATTATTATTATTATTATTTTGAGAAAATATTATTTATAATAATAATAATAATTTTCAATTTATAATAATAATTGATTATAATAATAATATTATTATTATATAATATTATAATACTGTATAATTTAATAATAATATTCTTTGTAATAAAATTATTATTATTATATTATTATTATTATTATTATTATATCATATTATATTTTTTCTTGTAAAGTATAATTATTTTATAATAATAACAATAAAAATAAGTAGTAATAATAATAATAATATTATTATTATTATTATTATTATTTAATTATAACGTGGCATTGTTGTTGTTGTTGTTGTTGTTATTATTATTATTATTATTATTATTATTATTATTATTATTATTATTATATGCTTATAATAGCTTACAAGAAATTAGTGGGCAGCCGAGATACTATCTGGGCCCCCACTCCCTTGGCAATAACAAAGTTAATTCTAGTAAAAATATAAGCTGCAGCACGAGCCCCGGCATCCTGAAATACTGAAAATTTTTGAATCCGCTTCAACAAGGCAACAACATCCGTATCCAGCTCCCCTAACGAAGAGAATGAGAAGGGTAGGAAACCATAACCAGCTGTCGTGCACAAATCAAGGTACTTGACACACTTACGTTTAGCAGCATCAACAACAACCCGACCGGGGACAAAGTCAGACATCCCCGAATGGGTCAAAGGAGAGGATCCCGTCAGATCAACACAAACATCGCGCCCCCTTTCCCATGACTAAAGAAGCAAATCTGCCGGACGAAGAGGCCTATCATGCCCATCCACCAAACCAACATCAACCTCCCTACCGGCAGAAATCCTAGCCCTGTAACAGATATCATATAAGGTGTCGCGCACAAGGTTATGCCGATGCTTAATGCCCACGGTACCAGCACAGGACACAGCGTGATCTCCATAAATATCACCATCAAAGATCCGAGAACAAGCCGAACAGGGTCTAGACACCGTGAACATCGGAACACCCAGTCGATAACTAAGCATACTACGATAGGTCCTTCCATTCATAGTCCGCCCCAACCCAGAAATAGGAACAACACGCAACCAATCGGAGGAGTGAGCACCTTGCTGAGACTTCCACAATGCAGCCTGTCGTGTAGTCAAAGAGAAAATAGATTCTGATGTAGCAGCAACCTTTGCGAAATATATATCTGCCAATTTCTTCATAAGTTTGGGGGCAGCGATTTCACTAGGATTGCACAGAAGATCAGAACCCGTAATCTCATTAAAAGCACGACAAGCATCATCAAAAGTAGGATCAGTAGCAATAATACCAGAAGGTTGTAGGAGCTTAGCCTGCAACTCAGCAGACTGCAAACGAGACGCTAGAAAAGCATAATGTAGAACATCCCCAGCAGCATATACTCCAAGCCCGCCAAAATGAAAGGGGAAGGTGGCAAGCCGCCACTGCCAATCTCCAAACCCAGGCCCAGACGCAGTGACAATACGTTCCAAGCTAGAACTAAGTGCTGCATCGAAGGAGCGCTGGGCTGGCCCAAAGACACGTGGGGAACAAGTACGCAAAACAAAGTAAAGTTTAGAAATACTCGTACAAGCCCGAAGCAAAAGCAACTCGCACTGTGGATCCTCAATCCTCGCGACAGAATCCATAAGTTCTATGGTCCTAGTCATTCTCTTCGCCACAAGGTCGCTGCCGAAAATAGTGCACGTGCTGACAGGCCCACCTAAAACTTTGACACCACGCGAAGGTCGAGCAATAGAGGAGGGGTAAATACCAGGAAGCCGACTCCTGGGGTCTTCTGTAGGCCAAAAAACCTCGGTCTTATCCACATTAATATGAAGGCCAAAGCGGGGACCATCCGCCATAATCAGATCCAAGACCTTCCCCACCACCAAAGTGTCCCCAACAACAGTGCCATCATCTAAGTACCAAGCCTGCATACTCAGGGCAAAAGAGTCTCTGATCTTGCACACCAAAGGATGCAATACCAAAGCAAAAAGTAAAGGCCCTAAGGGATCCCCTTGTTGACCCCCCCCCGGCAAGACCATAAGCTATACTCCCCATAATACAATCGGGCAGGATTAGAGTAACAAAACTCCACCCAACGGGATAGAACCGGACAGTGACGACGAACTTCCTGTAACATGGCCACACGATCGACTAGGTTGAAAGCATTTTGAAAGTCAACCAACAACATAGAAAGACCCTCCTCACTACCACGAGCCTCAACAAGCCGATTCAAGGCATGCAGAATAGCCTCTCCCCCACCGGATACCCCGACCCTAAACTGAAGACCAGCAAAATAACCAGACAAAGATGGACCAACTAGACAAGCACCAACCTTAGAGACAAGGCGTCTCCAAATAGTGCCAACAGCAATGGGTCGTATGCCTCCACCTGGTTTAACAAGCGGTGTGAGCGGAGCACTAGCAATATACTCACCTAAATCCTGCGGACAGCGGCCTTTCAGGAAAAGATTAACCACCCGAGTAATAGAGGAGATCAAATCATCTGAAATAGCAACAACAGCTCCCCCAAAACAATCAAAAATATGCTGAGCACGTAACCCATCTCTCCCACATGACGTGCCCCGCGGAAAACTCTGAATCATATCCAAAACAACAGTCGAAGAGGCAGCTAGAGGATGGTGATCGACAGACAAAGGTGGCAAGTCAGGAGAGGGGGCAGTGGGGTGCTTCTCTCGTAAGGTCTCAAGAGTGGCATTAGAATAGGGAGCAATACCTGATGAAGAGAGCACCCGAACAGCGACAGTGTAATGACCATCAGAAATCTTCCTCCGACATTGTCGGAGGTTAAGCTCACTCAAATCAAGGTCCTCCTGCACACTAAAAGGAGGCGAAACCTCAGCTAAGGTCTCCTGCATAAGTTGCAAACTGTCTCCAGGCACACCCCAAGCACGAATATCACTAGCAATACTCTCCTCTTGACGCTTGACGCTTGACAGCAGTCTTACACTCAAGATTACTTCGTGGGGAAAAGGTCTTAAGTATACATAGAGGCATCACAAACAAGCGAATCCAGCATGAAAGATCACCCGGAGAGTCCGCAACACCATCCAAAGCCCCTTTTAAAACCCGAGCAAAACCTATGCGACACTTAGGGGGGATAGATTTCACGGTGCGTAACCCCATTGAAAACAAACGATCAAGCGAAGATAAAGTCAAACCAACAGGCACATATCCAAGGGAACCGACGGAGACGGAGCTGAAGGCATGGGAAAATCATAAATAATAAAACGAACAATGCCATCACCGCAGTCCGGCGGCGCCACTGAATCATCCTGACTATGCCGACACCGAGCACGAAAGGTATGAGTTTTAAGACAAACTCCACATAACCAAACCCCCATACACCTAAAAGTCATCTCAGCATCCGAATAAATAGCCAAACTATTAGAAAGAGTTTGACGAGTAATGACTTGAGCATCACCACTGCAATGTCAATGTCGATCACAGAGGTGCTTGAGCATGGAGGTTTTAACAAGGCCTCTACCACCACCATCAAGACACCCACAAAGACCCACAAAAGGGCAATGGTACCGAACAAGGTCGGGCATCCCGCAAGCCTAACTAAATAATAATAATAATAGACTAAGCAATCATGGAAAAATAATAATAATAAACTCCAACCTTCAACAACACCATTGCAGCCCAAACTGACCAGCAAAACAACACCAGCCGAATTGATACAGTACGTCGGCGGAGACCAACATCACAGCACCAATCGGAGACCAACAGCAGTAACCGAAACTTCTCTAAAAACCGCTCCAAACCTAACACAACCCGGCTGATCAGCAACCGGAGAAGACAGTCGGACAACAGCAGCAAAACAAACTCTATCGAGATGGAATTCGGGCCAGGCAGCAACAGCGGCTCCACAACAACAACATATACCAGCGATCGAACCCTTACCCGACACCGATCGAACCCAGCAATCGAGAAACCAACCCCGACAGATGCAAAACAAACACCGAAGAACCGAACCAAGTTGAGGAAACCAAACCTGAAGTGACGCCGGACACCGAGAGGAGCCGCAACGGCCTGAGGAAGTGGCTCTAGGCGCCGGGATGATCGGAGAGGGCAAGGCAAATAGCTAAATACGGTATTCTTCCCAACTATCAATCGATAATGAGACAGTATCTGGTGAATCTTCTCTCAATCCCTTTCCGTCCTGATCTAGTAAGATAATGCAGCCAAATATGTTGAACATTATAATTAATTATACAATCATTGTATGAATTAATAATAGCATTATAATAATAATAATAATATTATTATTGTTGAATAATATAGTTGAGAAGAATACCGTATTCAACATATTATACAAATTAATGAATTATGAAAGCGTTTTTCACTTTGCAAATTTATATAATATTTAATTATTTTTATTTGCGGGACAAGGCCCGTCCCGTCCCGATCCCGTCCCGTCCAGACACCATCCCGTCCCGAAAAAAAAGTGTCAATCCCGTCCCGTAAAAATTTCGCGGGACGAGTCCCGTCCCAGCTCAATCCCGTCCCGTGCCCACCCCTAGTTTGGAGCGATGTTGGTTTCATGTTATATGAGCTTGTGCAATTTTGATGGCTTATGATTTTTGCTTGGAATTGAGACTGATAGATCTCACTTGACTCTGGAAACTAGGGAGAGAATATGGGATTATGCCTTAGATGTGGATGTTTTCAACTCTTGAGTTTTGAGATTTGATTGACTAATCGGGGATTTGAAGGATTTTGAAAAAAGGATGACTTGGATTTTGAAAGGTTTTGAATAGTTTTGAAAGTTGAGAGGCTTGTTTGGTTTTGAAGGTTTTTAGTCTCGAGAGGTGGATGAATATAAAGACCGAAAATTTAATTATTATTTTATTACCCGATTTGGAAAGTTTTCGAAAAATTCGTCCTTGAGCAACTTAGCATTTTTGGAAACCCTTTGAAATAATTTCGGCATCTTTTTGAATTTAAGATTGGACAAGTCTTATTTTCACTATTGAGTTTCAGATTTGAAAACTTAGAGCCTCGTGGTCGTTTTGAAACAATTTAAAATTTCGATTTGGATTTTCGAGAATCGGGATTTGGGAGAGATTGTCGGATTCAGAGTCGGACCTAGCGGGACCATCTCTCTCTCTCTCTATATATCTCCTTCACTCTTTTGTCCTTTTCTCCATTAACCCTAATAGCTCATGTTGCCTCCTCTATATACATAGAATCCACCAAACACAAACCCTACTCCCTCTCCCCCGTTTGGAAACCAAAGGAGAAACCCTAAACACTTTCCTCCATTCTCCATTTCAATCTTCAAACCCACCACCAAACCCCTTCATTTGTGTTTCTTTCAGCTCAAACACCACCCCAAACACCTCCTTTTCTCTCCTCTTTGAAGACCAAGTAAAGAAAACGAAGGCTAGCCGTCGATTCCAAGAGAAACAATAGCTGCTGGACGATTTCGCTGCCACGGGATCTCTGTCGCCGTCGTGAGTCAGAACCCAAAAGCTGCAGGAGCCCAGTCGCCACCGCGAGAAGGAGCCCAACCAACATCCTATCGCGGTAATCTAGCTCGTTCTCCCTCCTCTTGCTAGATTTCCCTTCCAAAATTTTTAAAGGTGTACCTTTACTGAGTTTTACACCTTCTAAGGTCGAATCGGAGTGGATATAACACCTAGAAGTACAAGATCGAGCCTTATCCTTCCTCCCTCTCATGCTTTTTCGAATGTGAGCTAAGTTTCTCTCGTTTTGGTCCCAAACCTTCATAAAAGAGGACCTTTATTCATCCTCTACCTTTCCTAGGCTTGGTCGTTCGTCTTTCCGTCGATTTAGAGCTCAGGAAGCCACCATTGGAGCATCTTGAAGACTCTCCTTAAAGACCTCGGTAACCCCTCTTCCGCTCTCCCCCTCTAGTCCTAGTTAGAGTCATTTTATGTTGTTTAATGTTTTGATGCGGGTTGGGTTTTGCTTTAGTTGGTTTTGGGTTGACAAAGAAAGGAGTGGATTCAAGGAAAAAACGAGCCAAAACGTTCTAATCTCGTTGAAGCGAAACCATGGTTTCTGCGACGAGTTAGAACGAAAGTCACTGGAGTAGAAGATGGTATTTTGCGGCCATGAGTGGGACTTTTGTCGTGGAGAAAGGGCTTCCTCGTGGCCAGCAAAAGCTTGTCTTCGTGGGGAGCCTAGGATGTCCGAACAGCCTAGGTCGAGGCATCTCCCCTTTATCTCTCGGGTCCTTTGGCTTGGTTTTTTGGTTGAACCAGCCTATATTGGGTTGTGGTTGATTTTGATCTTAAAATATGGATTTAAAATATTTTTTTCAGAGGGTTATTTTAAAGATTTAAAAGATGATTTTGACGGATTTTGAAAAGTGTTTGATTGTATTTATTTGAAAGTTGCGAAAATACTTTCAAAAGGCTTTGTGTTCCAAACCGAGATGTCGGGATTCCTTTAACGATAACTTCGACTTGTTAAATAGACTTAATGATTTGAGAAAGACCTTGAGTTAACCATGTTTCACAGACCTTGTTTAACGGATTGACCTAACTTGATTGGACCGATTGATTGTGATATGATTGGAATTGGATTGGAGATTGAATTGGACATATGAAGGATGACGAGTTATGAGAATCGATATGAATTGAAAATCTTTAGATATCTCGTCTTTCAAATGGTTCTCGTATTTCGAAATGGTTTTGAAATGATTTGACTATCGAATGGTTTTGGAAATGTTTTGGGTATGTGATCTCTTTGTGAGTAGTTAGAAGAATTGTTTAGCTTATCGCCCTTATTATTTATATTAGGTGCTTGTTGACTTGTGGACTTCTTTTACCTGTCATTGCCTTTTCTGTTACTTGTGGACTTATTTATATTAGATACTTGTCATTCCCTTGCGGAGCTTACTCAGATTGATTCTTATATACATGTAGTCACATGATATATTAGGTGTTGCATATGCATAAGAACATGATTCATGTAGTATCCTACTTAGGCTTGCACACTTGAATGATCATTCGTTTACTCAATGTGTTTGGAAATAAAACGGTCGTTATCTGTGAGTCCTAGAGTCTTTGCTAGGGTCATAAGATAGCCTAGTTTCATAGGGTTTGTCCCGAGTCATTATTTTTATGAGATACGAGATGAGCTTGACTTATATGAGCATGTTGACGAGATGATGATGATGATTGATTATTGATGCACATATATATATGATGATGAGATTGCTATGCTATAGCACCAAACTGGCACGTGTCTGCCCAGGAAATTGGGCAGATGTAGGAGAGGGATATGAAACCTAGCATTCTTTGGGTCATTGACCATACTTCTACATATTATGTATCCTGATAAGCATTATTTGTGTGTTTGAATTCCGTTATGCATTAGAAGCATCTTTATTTAGGAATAACGTATATGTGTGCCTACAGTGGGACCTAGTCACGTGTATGAGCCTCAATCTAATCCCACTCCATGTATTATTTTTTTAGGCATGTTTGCAGATTAATGCTTGTTCAATTCTTTACTTCTATGACGGGGTACCTCATTGGACGATTGACGACTGAGAGACTGACTCCAACCAAACTTTGACTTGTACGTTTTATATATTTTTATTACATGTTTTGGTTTTGACCTAGCTCTGCCGTGGCAAGTTGTATCCTGATTTCACTTTTGCATGTTTTTCTCTTAAAATGAATTTGAGCGACTTAGTCTATAGGACAGGTTCTGAGTACCCAACGACCCTTCGCTTGTTTTGGGGTTCGAAATCCCCGCTTTCCACACTAACTTTTGAGGTTTGAAACCTTGACCCGTACCTGGATTGCAAAATCCGAACGAAGGTATCTAACCTTCGAAACATAACCCGAATATTTATATATATTTGGGATTTTGGGCCGTTACAACACATGAGAACCCTAGCCGATGGCTCCAATCTGCTTAATCCCCTTGAACACATCTGTTAAAAGAGGAAACAAGTGTCTCCCTCCTCACACAATATAATATCAACATTCATAGCCGAAAACACAAGATACACAATAAAATATCAAACAAAACCTAAATTGGATTGAAGGAATACATAATCAAAACTTTGCAATCATTGAACTTTCAATCAGCGGATCTCATCGTTGCCTGCTAGGCTGGCTTTCTCCTTCCGAAACACGGAGGTCTCGAAATCCAGAGTTGTGGGAAGCTTGATAGCGGGGGTGGAAACTATGCGAGTTGAAAGAGCGGATCCTGCACCACCATTGTTGCGATGCAAAACATGAGCCTTGAGAGGTAGAAGAGGTAGCTAGAAACCCTAGATTCAAGGTCGAGGGTTTAACGAAGGGGGTTTCAAGGTCGATGAACGCGAGAGAGGAGAAGGGAACGAAGGCCATCAAAGGTTGAGAGAGATCGAAAATTGCAATGGACGAGGGCTCTCAGGTCTGACAAAGAGAATGAAAGGGTTAAAAAAGGGAGATCTAATTAACTTTTGAAAGGGGCGGGTATATTGAGCTAAATTTCCGTTATATATATATATATATATATATATATATATATATATATATATATATATATATATATATATATATATATATATATATATATATATATATATATATATATTTTCTAGAGAAACTATATTGCTTAATTTTCTAATTTATTGATTTATTAGTAAATACTTTGTTATCCTCATTTGAGACTTGTATGTATGTAGGTAACTTTTAATAAATGGGAGTTGTTGATGTTCAATGGATTGATTTTATGAATTAAAAAGCAAAATTTCTAACCAATCAAAATAATTATTTAATAGCTGTGGTCTAGATGGGAAGAAGTCAAATGGGTTGACAACAACAAACTACCCAACTATTTTTTATTTTATTTTTTATATCAAAGGTACGTTTTCTTTTTTCTATATACGAAACTATTTGTTCAACAATCAAAAAGAGAGTTTTGAAATCAACTCGCCTCTAAAGTGTCTTTCCTTGTTCTTCAACAATCTGCATATATACTAACCTTATAATTAGGCATATTTTATTTTCTCACTCTCGCTTTTGATTTCTTATTTTTATATATGATTATAGTAATAGTACTATGTAGAGATAACAAAACAAAAGTAACGAAAACAATATACTATATATTTTTCATTTCAATGCAAATCACCACTTAGCTAGGTATGGATATATCAATAGAATAAGATAACCTTTATACTCAAAATCTAAACAACCAACTCTCACGCGTTTGTGTGTTCAATTATATTCTATTGAACAACATGAACTTTTGTTATTATTATATTTTTTATTTTGTAATGCAAGCTAGAAATTAAGCTTTTGTGTGTGTGTGTATCGATAATGAACGGTATATTATTCTCAAAGAGAGGACACCCCTAGGGTTTTCATGTCGATAATGAATGGTATATTATTCTCAAAGAGAGAAAACCCCTAGGGTGTCCGTATTGCAATTAATGTAGCGTTCATTCTCAGCAACAATTTGCATCACAATTTATGTGCATGCATGTGCTTAATTATGTTAGCGAAACATATATATATTCTAGTTCGAAAATCGTCTTGGCGTTGCTTTGCAAGCTATATGAATTTGATTAAAAATGGAAGTTTGTAGGCTATTAAGATGTAGCTATATATATACAGTATGTTGTTGCAGTAAGTGAAAATGATGGAAGCTAATTAATTGGGGGGAGTAGATAGGAGATAGATAGACTTGCAAACCAAGTATCCTTGAATTGCATTTTACAAGTTGGAAAATAAAGGCAAAAAGATGGTAAGATATCTTAATTTTGATGCTACATTTTCAGTTGTTTGAATTGAATTGAATAGGGCAGCAGTGGGTGCACCAAACTCCTCTTTATGGGTATGCATATTCTCAACACTCATTTTGTCAAACATAATCTAAACCTAATTTGGCAAACAAAATCTAAACTTGTGCTCCCAATCACACATTTTATTTCACATTCACATATGATTTGTTGATAAAGTAGTTAGTTTCATATATATATATTGGTGCATAATGCAAAATCAAGTACTTATTCAACCAATTATTGGTGCATCCTGCACCTAAACAATCAAATCATATATCAAGAAGCTTATTCGTTATACATAATTAAGATGCATGTATGAGTCTAATCGGTTATTAAATTGTCAAAACTTTACTTAGCTATGTAAAAGGAGATTTTCTAACGGCTCGTTCCTTACGAGAACAGGTTTATAATCTAATTTAAAATGAAAAAATGAATTAAATTAAGGTAGTTTTGATCTTTAAATTATAAAAATGGTTGTAACTTGTAAGGGTATTTTTCCCGAGAAGATAAATAATTCTCCACAATAATTCAGTTTATAATATTTTTTTTTTTAGGAAAACTTAGAATTCTTAAAATTATTTCAAATTCTTCGTAACATATGCAACAGAGCTCTTAATTATTGTTTCAAACATGGCATGATCCAATATGAAATAACACGAAATGTAAAAAAACTCAAATTTAGAATCATCAAAACCAAACCCAAAAACATATTTATTCGGTTAAAACATACTGTATAATTTTAGTTTTTTTCCACAATTTTTTACTTTCTCGAAAACTACAATTAATAATCTACTACAGAGTAATGATTATAAGAACATTTTTGTAAAATAGAAATCAAAATACCTAAAATAATCTTTTTTTTAAACAAAATTAATGCTCTAAAATGATACTCCATTGGTTAAGTAAAACATGTCGTTTTAGGAAGTAAATCTTATTAAGAAAAAATTATCATTTTAGGTATTTTGTCATCCACTTTACTATATTGCCCTTGTAATGATCATGTAGTTGTTAGTTGTAATTTTTGAGAAAGTAAAAAGTAAAATAATAATTAGGGGTATAAATGTATTTTTGTTTGTTTTCTTAATAAGTGTGTAGATTTCTAAAATGGCAAATTTTAATTAACGGATGGAGTATATGTTTTATGAACTGATAAGAGTAAAATTTAACTTGAAGAAGTCAGAAATATCCATCATCAGAAACTATGAAAACTTACCCAAAAATATTGAACTTAAACTCTAGTGGATTACCTATTTGCTTTATACACGATCAAAATATCGTCAAATAGACGGTTGCTTCCGTGAGGATATTCGATGCCACATTTTTAAAAACAGTGACAAACTAACACGACTATATACCGATTTTTTAATTTTCTATCGTTTCTAAAACTGCGCATAACCAACACCGTGTGTATATTGTGCCAGATTTCCACCAAGTTAACAATAACCTTTATTTATGTGGCAAGTCTCCTACCCTGGCTACCCCGAGCTACTTACCTACACAAAGAAAAAACAAAGCCTAAAAAAAATTAGACAAAGATGTAAGTGATGTAACTACCTAATTTTTTTATAAAAAAAAAAAAGATGAAATAAAATGTTTATAGGTTGAATATACAAACCTAATTCGCCAACCTTAGAATAAGTGAACAACCCATCCATGGTACTCTTGTTCACCTATAAATACACACCCTACCCTTCCATCTCAACAATTCAATCCCATTTGAATTGGCTCTTTAAGTCTTCACACCCCCACACACACACACACAATTAACGTACCACAGACACTAGGCTTTAAGCTTTCAAAAAAGATGCTTTGGTTGAAGCAGAAGAAGCTTTGCTTCTTTCTCCTATTGGCATATTTCACATTAATGTCATCATTGGCTTCGGCCGCAACCCACTCTCATACTTTTGTTGTATGCATATATGTCTCCTTCCCTCCTTGCTTATAAAAAATCTAATTTTCCGATTAATCGAGTCATGGCGAATTGATCGAATCTTGTTTGTGCAGGTCCAATCAACGCCAGTGAAGAGGCTGTGCCAAACAACAAACGCCATCACGGTGAACGGACAGCTCCCCGGCCCGACCTTGGTGGTTAGCAATGGAGATAGTCTTGTCATCAAAGTGATCAACAAGGCCAAATACAACGTTACCATCCACTGGTACGTACGAATTAGTGTCTAGCTAATTGAAATTGAAAGAACCGTATATTACACATTTACTTGTTGCTTTGTTTTCAATTCATGTGAGTCTACTTTGCCTCAATCAATTGTGGTATTTGTGTTAGGCATGGAGTAAGACAAATGAGAACCGGGTGGGCCGATGGGCCGGAGTTCGTTACCCAGTGCCCGATCAGGCCCGGAGGGAGTTACACTTACAGGTTTACCATCCAAGGACAAGAGGGTACTCTATGGTGGCATGCTCACAGCTCCTGGCTCCGAGCCACCGTTTATGGAGCTCTCGTCATCCGACCCAAGCAAGGTTCATCCTACCCTTTCCCCAACCCCACCCGCGAAACTCCACTACTTCTTGGGGAATGGTGGAGGGCTGATCCCGTCCAAGTCATAAGGCAGGCGACCAGAACCGGAGCTGCTCCCAATGTCTCCGATGCCTACACCATTAATGGCCAGCCAGGAGACCTCTACAACTGCTCCAACCAAGGTTCACATATTACCCATCTAATACTTAAATTTTGCACACACCTCCCCTGTTTTTTTATCTAACAATTCCTTTGTGGTGGCAGACACCGTGATCGTCCCCATTGCTTCTGGTGAGACCCATCTCTTACGAGTAATCAACTCGGCTTTGAACCAAGAGCTCTTCTTTTCCGTAGCTAACCATAAGATGACGGTGGTGGGAGCCGATGCTTCCTATCTTAAACCCTTCACCACCAACGTCATCATGGTAGGCCCCGGACAGACAACCGACGTCTTGATCACAGGAGACCAGGCGCCAGGCCGCTACTACATGGCCGCCAAGCCCTACCAGAGCGCCCAAAATGCGCCCTTCGACAACACCACCGCAACCGCCATCCTACAATACAATTCGGTCCCTTGCACCACCAAGTGCAGTACCAATCCCTCCTCTAGTCGTCCAGTCTTCCCTAGCCTCCCGGCTTTTAACGACACCAACACGGTCACAACATTCTCAAGCAACTTCAGAAGCCCCAAGAAGGTCCCCGTGCCCCAAAATGTCGACGAGAGCCTCTTCTTCACCGTCGGATTAGGCCTCAACAGTTGCCCACCGAACTTTAGCAAATCACAGTGCCAGGGCCCCAACGGGACCCGGTTCACCGCCAGCATGAACAATGTCTCTTTTATCCTCCCCTCCAACTGGTCCCTCCTTCAAGCACACAAGGAGGGCATCCCCGGGGTGTTCACCACCGACTTCCCGGCCAACCCACCGGTCCAATTCGACTACACCGGGAACGTCAGTCGTTCCCTCTGGCAACCCACCGCGGGCACCAAGGTTTACAAGCTCAACTACGGTGCAACTGTCCAGATTGTGCTGCAGGGGACGGCCATCTTTGCCGCGGAAAACCACCCTATCCATCTCCATGGCTACGACTTCTACATCGTTGCAACCGGGTTCGGAAACTTCAACCCTAAGACGGACACCGCCAAGTTCAACCTCGTGGATCCGCCTATGAGGAACACGGTTGGTGTGCCCGTCAATGGGTGGGCAGTCATCAGATTCGTCGCGGACAATCCAGGTAACTACAAACCAATAAAACAGTAACCAACTAATTAATGTATAGTATATATGCTCTAAATCTCAAAATTTGAATGAAATTGATAGGGGTTTGGCTGATGCATTGCCACTTGGATGTGCACATCACTTGGGGTCTCGCAATGGCGTTCATCGTTGACGATGGAGTCGGAGTTTTGGAGACTCTACAGGAGCCGCCATCGGATCTACCCGTGTGCTAGGAGTCGATTCATATTATATATACATATATTTTTTATACATAGAATCATACTTTGTGAAAGAAACATCCTTCAAGTGATCTCTATAGATAGGCCTCCATTTTTGGGCAAAGACAGTGTTGTTTGTTTTTCTTTTTAATTTCCATCGTTGCATTGCTTATTATTTGAGTGAGTTTATGGGTAAATTGTGGTTCATCTAGCATAGGAGCTCACTAGACTTGATTGTTTGGTAATTGATTTGTGTTTTTCCCCTCTAAAGCTGTATTGAGTCCAGTAACAGTTATAAAGAAAAACTCTTTTTTTTTGGACATTTAGGCCTTTAGGATTATCATTGAGAACAGGATGCGGGACGGAACGGGATTTGCGTGATTTGTGTCCACCCCTACCTTTATCATTGAGAAAAGTTCCGGGACTGGAATGGTCAACCAATACGAACGTGTTATCAAAAACTTGGTAAACAATGTCCTCTTAAACGGAAGCACTTGCTCTTAAAATGGAAATCCAACACGTTCTTCAACTCAATATTGACAAAATCCACATCGAAGACGATTTTAATATAATCATTGATCGCTTAAACAGAAAATCTAAACGTCCTTGGGAAATTGATCTAATTTTATCTGATGTAAAACTTCTTCTATCGACTTTGAAAGAAGTTTCATTCTTTCATGTGCCCGCTTGGGCAATATCGACTTTGAAAAAAGTTTCATTCTTTCATGTGCCCGCTTGGGCAATAGGGTGACCGATAAGGTTGCACATTTATTACTCTGTCCGGAGAGTCGATATTCACAACGATTTAGGTCTTTTAAACCTCATCCGTAAGGATGCTGCCGGGTAGAGTTTGCTCGTTCGAATACTTTTCAAATAAAAAAAAATATATATACATATACATATATATATATATATACATATACATATATATATATATATATACATATATATATATATATATATATATTTGAGAAAAGTTGCTCTAATGTACCTTTTTAATACGTTGTTTAGGTAATTATGCCCTAACGACCCACCGTATAGGTATGCGGTGGGATCATTAACTGTCATTAAACCCACCGCATACCTGTGCGGTGATTAGCGGTGGAAATAGTAAAAATTAGCGGCGAAGATATCATCACTCAAAATTAATTGAGCTGTGCTATAACTTTGTTTTTTTTTTTTTTTTGCCCCCTGTGTACCCCTTCCGCCTTCCGTCCTTCATTCTCGCGCTCGCCGTTTCCTTCCCTCCCATGGCGTTTCGCAGTCACCTTCTCCCTTCCTTCTCCCTTGCTTCTCCTCCAGTTTTGCTTCCAGTTCCGGCGTCCTCAGCCTCGATTCTTTTCCTTCTTCGCTTCCTGGGATTCGCAGTCGTCCTTCATCCTCCTCTCGCTCTCGTCCTCCAAGCCAGGTATCGGTGGCGCCGCCTCCTTCCATATTGAGGCCATACCTCTAGCTCGGCCTCTGATTTTGGCTCAGGTAACTTACCTCTCGCTGATAAAAACTTGTGGTTGCTTGTTAATTCTTTTGCATATATCTCTAGCTTAGAAATTAGGTCTTCTGCTTGTTGATCACCCACTTTTCTTCTCTCGCTCTATTTTCTGTTACTCTGTCCGATTCACTTGAATTAGAAAGGATTTTGATCGCGAGATCGAGTAAGCCTCCATGATATTCTAAATCGAACACCAATTTTGGATTTTCTTGTGATTCTAGACGTAATTCTGTCACTGAGGAAGTATTTTCAACTTTCTGTTTGATCCTGCTGTTGTGTTTTGTAGTACAGTAATTGATTATCAGTTGAATCCATTCCATCTTTTATGAGATTCTTAAAAAGCTCTGATTGCTTCTCCTTTCTCTTTGTTCTTTATTAGATGAAGTTGAGGCGAATGAGTTAGGAAATTGGGGGCTTCAGCTGAAGGCTGACTTTGTAATTGGGGGTTTGGGGGCTTAGATATGATGCTAAAAGTTTGTGATGAAAAAAAAAGATTGAGAGATACTCTTATGGTTCGATTGTGTGATGTGTTGATAGGAGATGATGAAATTCATAAGATTGGGGTAATTGCTTTTGATTTCCATTTTACTCTGTTTGTTTTTGAAATTTCATACTATTTGATCAATGTGAACTTGGCTCGAATTATGTGTTTAATGTTTACTGGCATCCAGTTTGCAAACTGCAACATTGTATTGACATTGATTGGTTGCCTGCCGAACATATTTTAGGTGCTTTAGCCGTATTTAGAACAAAGCTTGCAAGAAAACGGAAAGATCAATTCATGTGGCAGTGTTTGAATTCTTTAATACTTAATTTCACATTTAACTTTGAGACTGTTTTAATGCTTTTTGTTTATCTGGACACTCTACTTGCAGGGGAAATCCTATTCCAACCAGTCTCATAGACAAAGTGAATGAATACCTCCCTGACAATTTTTTCGATCAAATATTTGGAGCTGAACTTGCTAATTTTTTTTTAGGTTTGGATGTTGGTTTAAAGGAGCTAAATGTGGATCTGTTTTACTATCAAAATATGCAATTTAAGAGCCGATTTCTATAGAAAAAAACCAGTTTATAGTTGGCTGTGGTGTTTGGCTGATTCTGGTGTCTCATCTGAATGTTTGCTGCTGGATTCAGATGCTTTTTTTCATCAAAGATTAGGAACCTAACTTGCTGATTTTTTTTAATGTTTAGATGTTGGTTCAACTTTGCTTATTCAACTCTGGTTGGGCTTGTGTTCGTTTACCGTCTAACTGTGTTGCTTATTCCAGGCCTGTATTACGATGGCAACAATTGGATCTGGTATTCATATGATCAGCAGAATCAGCAGTATGTCCCCTGTGTGGATCAAAATGCTAATAATGCTTCTGATAAATGTCTGAAGCTTCCAAGACAGAATGTAATAATACTAGAAAAGTTGCCATCTCTGCTCTTGTTGCAACAATAGCTTCAAGTGAGGAAACCTGCTTCCATACCTGATGCCATCCGAACAATTTGGAGTGAGCATGGATAGTATCAAGCAGGTGAATGGGGTTTCGGATCAAGATTCAGTTGGGTCTCTTGCTAGTCGATTTGGTGTGAACATGGATAGTATCGAGCAGGTGAATGGGGTTTTGGATCTGAACAATTTCACTTCCGGGTCGGTCTATTACATACCATTGAATTCAGGTATGTGGGTTTGTGGATTTGGGGCAATTTTTTGATCTTGTTTCTTGTCGAGGGTCGGAGGGTGTTTGGGGTATGAATTTTGGTACTGAAATCTGGTGATTTGGGAGTTTGATGGTAGATTTCAAGTTCCTAGCTTTCTGAAATGTGGGAATTAAGCTGTTTTGTAGGGTAGGCTACACAAAACTAAATGTGATTGAAGTCACTTTGTTGGCCATTGAATACTCATACCAATCATTTTACAACTTTTTAAACTTTTAAGAAAAAGTGTAGTTTATGTACAAGAGGTGTTGAATGTAACTATATGAATTGAAATGTTAACACATGAAATGAAGTTGGAAACTTTGTGCAGTTTATATATGTTGATTTCAGCATATGACATGACCACACTAATAGTCTTCTGTTTCTTGTGAGACTGTGTTTGAAAGTTCCTTTCATTGAAATCCATTTGAATTTAGAAAGAGAGTATCTTTGATGCTTTGGAGTGGGTTGCTGCTGTTGTTTACTTTATGCCTTAGAAACCCATACATAGCTTCTCCAAAGCAAAACTTGTGTATTAGGAGTGGTCTTGTGTAGTAGGACCCATTAGCCGTAAATTTAATAGTTTTTTCACTGCTTAGGAGATGTGTTTGAAACTAAGCCTGTTTTTATACTAATCAATCTAATTTTCATTTTTCAAGATAAAATAGTCATGGACTCTTTTTCACTTTTATGCTTCATGCGTGTAATCAAAATATTATCAATAAAAATGTCATCAACAAACAATATCATCATAAATGATTAAGATCAATGAGGTGTAATTACAAATGTCATTAATAAAATTTCATACATTGATCGGAAAAAGACTCTTTTAAAATCAAAGGGTTCTAGAGAGAGGGGCTCTCCCCTCTCCCTAAAAAATCCCCCTTTTGAAAACCCAATTGGGAATTTCAATCTTTGATTCAATCGGCTTGTCTCCAATTTGTTTTTTGTTAAATCAATTCGGCTCCTCCTCTTTCAATCTCTCAATGGTTCATCCTCCCCAATCAACCCTTTAATGGCCAATTCTGCCTTCCAAAAATTATTTTGTAGATCCATCCCCTTCTATTGATTTCCCTGGTTTCTGGTGTCCAGCTTCTCGCCGAAAAATCGCCAAATTTGGTCGTTCAGGGCCATCCGGCTTGTTGGCGCCGATCTCGCGTTCCCCAACTTCGTCTCCTCCTCCGGCCTCCCTCGGCGCCGCTGCTTGTCCCTCCATCTCTTGAGTTCTCTCGGTGTCGGGTCTCTTTCGAGTCTCGGTGGCCTCCGTGTCAAAAACCCCCAATGTTAACCTAATTTTTGTCCCCAAATCTTGTGAAAATCTAACTGTCTCTCTCCTCCAATCTCGTCTAATTGGAGTTGCAGACATTCCAATCGTTTACCCAGACTGATTTCCCCTTAATTTGCTTTTGGGGTGACGGGTCTTTGTAATTCAACCATTCGAATTGGGGCTGGGTGAGGATGGCCAGTGGTCTCTTCTTCCCCTTTGTGTCTTCTTCCCTTCCGCCCTTTGTGTCTTCATCCCTGCCGAACCGAGGTCGTCCTCCTTCACCATCATCCTCGTTGGGGTCCATCCTTGCCGGTTGTGGTCCGTCGATTCTCCTTTTCGGCGGTCTTTGGGCCTTCGCTTCCTTCATGTGCGCCTTGCTGCCTCCATCCCTCTCGTCGGTGCTCTGCTCCGGTGGCACGTGGCGTCGTTGTCTACCTCCGTGAGTGCTCTTATCGACGTCTTGCTGTCGCCATCGGTCAAAATTCGAGTCTCATCTCTCCGTTGAGGTCCTTCCTTGTCGTGCCGTGCACGGGTGTACAACAAGTCCTTGGCATCCAAGCTGTCAATTTGGCCTTGCACTCTAAGCCACAAAAGAGAGGGAAAAAAAAATCCCAGATAGGGTCTTGACATGCCTACCCCTTAGGGTCTTCCCTAAGGGTTTTGAGTATAACCACCCGAAAGGGTTTGAGAAAATCCCGCAAGGGCGTGAGAAAATCCCGCAAGGGCTTGTTGATATTTTTGTAGGTGAAAGTTGATTGGCGTTTTGTTTCGAGCAGTTTGCGGCTCTGTTTCCGATGTTTCTAGGAGATCTTCTGCTTGGTTGAGGGGGCGTGGAGTATGTAGTCGGGTCTGGCTGGGGTCGTGTGGTGCACTCAGGGCGGCTCCGTATCCGGGATAATATTTTTGTAGGTGAAAGTTGATTGGCGTTTTGTTTCGAGCAGTTTGCGGCTCTGTTTCCGATGTTTCTAGGAGATCTTCTGCTTGGTTGAGGGGGTGTGGAGTCTGTAGTCGGGTCTGACTAGGGTGGTGGTGGTGCGCTCAGGGCGGCTCCGTATCCGGGATAGAGTTTCATTGGAGTTCGTCTGCATTACCCATATGACTTAGAGTCCTGTTGTACTACTGGCCCGCGGTGCTGCTGTTCGGTGGTGCTTGGTTGCGTTCTTCGGTGGTTCCTCAGCTTTTTGGGTGTTTGGTCTTCTTGGAACGTTCTGTTTTAGAGTTTGTTTCTGCTGGGTTCATTTCGTTTTGTATTTCTGTTTTTAGATTGCTATGCTAGACGGTTCGCCGTCTGCCAACTCTGTCGGCCTCTCAATAAGTCAGACATGTCTGACCTTCGAATTTTTACCTAATAAAAAAAAACAAATGTCATCAATAAATAAAATTCATCATTAAAAAGATGTCATCAACGAACAATGTCATCACAAATGATTAAGATCAATGAGGTGTAATCACAAATGTCATCAATGAATAAAAGTCATCATTAAAAAGATGTCATCAATGAAATTTAATCACATTTTATGCTCTTGTATCATCAATTGTATAAAAATGTCACCACAAATGATAGCATCAATGAAGTGTAATTACAAATATGTCATCAATGAATACAAGTATAATAAATGGAAATATATCGATATACAATTGATTAATTAAAAAAGTGGCATCAAACAATTTGATTAAAAAAAGTGGCATCAAATGATTGTATCAAAAAAATTGTCATCAACAAATAATACCATTACAAATAATTGAGATCAATGAGGTGTAAGTAATCACAAATGTCATCAATAAATAAACTTCATCAGTAAAAAGATATCATCAATGAAAATTAATCACTTACATTTTATGCATGTTCTTGTGTCATCAATTGTATAAAAATGTTATAAAAATGTCACCACAAAAGTTTGCATCAATGAAGTGTAATCACAAATGTGTCATCGGTGGGAAAAAAAAAGTAGAATCAAACACTATATCGATATACAATTGATTAATTAAAAAAGTGGCATCAAACGATTTGATTAAGAAAATGACATCAAATAATTACATTAGAATAATGGTATCAATACACAACTTTGAAAATTTTGCATCTCATTAAAGAAAAAAAAATTACATTAAAAATTTGGCATCAAAGCACTAGCTACTTTGAAAAATGGCATCAAACATTACTTTGAAAAAATGACATCAACGGTAAAAAGTGGCATCAACCCTAAAAAAATAAAATCTTAATGAATCAATCAACGGTCAACGTGGACCGTTAATGCTCCATAGGAAGGGGTACTTATATAAAAACTAATTTTATTTTTGAGTAGGGTAATTAGCTAATTGGATTTTCCAAAAGGAATAATTGCCAAATTCACCCTTTATCATTTATCTATTTCTTATTGGGTTATTTTGACAACTAACACATTATGAATATCTAATTAGCTAATGAGCTCCCAAACAAAAGTAATTAACTAACCTAGCACCCTTCCCATATTGACTATTAAGGTCAACGGTCAACATGTTTGACCGTTGACCGGTCAGCGTTGACTGGCCTTTCGGATTTTATTTTTTTTTATTTTTTATTTTTTTTTAAATGATGCCACTTTTTTTGATGCCATTTTTTACCATGATGCCATTTTTTGCTGTTTTGATGCCGTTTTTTATTACATTTTATTTTCGCTTTGATGCCTCTTTTGAGTCTTTTCTAATAAAATTGATTGATGACACTTTTTTAATGCCATTTCTTTCAAAACCTTGATGACATTTTTTTGTTCACTGTGATGTCACGTTGACCATTGATGTCATTTTTTTTACTGTTGAATACTGATGACACTTTTTTCATGTCAATTTTTTGATGATATTTTTACTGTGCTGCCAATTGTTTTTCAAAGTAGTGTTTTGATGACATTTTTTTCTTTAATGTGATGTAACTTTTCCAAAGTAGTGTTTTGATGCCATTTTTCTAATGTAATTATTTGATGCCATTTTTGTAATCAGGCCGTTTGATGCCATTTTTTTTAATTTAATCAATTGTATATCGATATATTTTTCATCGATTTTACTTTTGTTCACTGATGACACGTTTGTGATTACACTTCATTGATGCAATCACTTGTGGTGACATCAAAGATTTTTGACTGTATGGTAGATTGGATGTAATGTGTATGGCCTATGAAAGATGCCAAAAGAATTATAAACATGTAGAGGAAAACATCAATTAATACCAAAAAATCAACAGCACTAAGTAACTAAAAATTGTGTTCAAATTATTATGGCGCACATGAAAATGGTCTCTGTAGACTAAATGAAATGGAGTATAAAACTCAGAGCCCTTTGAGGAATAACAATCCAAAATTTTCAGATTCCTTCAATCTGAATGACAGTTACAAGGAAATTGTTCCAAGGAAATTTGAGAGTATCGAAACCCTTGGCAAAAAGCAAAGGCTCAGATTGTTCCAAATAAATTATTATCAAATAGTAAAAAGACAGCCCCCTCTCAACTTTGTCATCATCATCTAATGAGAAATAGCCGTCGCCAGATCCGTACTTCTTGCCCAAGACGATAACCTGAAGCTTGTTGTACCCGACAAGGACTCCAGCGCCTGCAACAGCACGACGGATGTTGGCACCAGCACCCTTGAAGAGTGACTTGACGCCCTCATTCTTGAGGATCTGGTTGAAGGCATCCAAGGAGCTCTTGTACTTGATAGCTTCGCCGGAGGTCATCATCATTCTACGACGAACGGTGTCGATTGGGTAGGAAGCAAGCCCAGCACCAATGGTAATACCCCATCCGAGGAGGAAACTATCCTGTAACATTCAAAGCCAGAGAAGTTGAAGGATGAGTTAACATGATAATAGAGTTGATCTAAACTACAGACAACTTGACTACATCCAAAGAAATTGGTGATTTACCTGCATATCTCTAGTCAGCAGCACTGGCTTCAGGGAATCATACATTCCAAAGTAGAGACCACGGTAAACAACAATTCCAACACATGAGATGTTGAATCCATGGTAAAGTCCAGCAACACCGTCAGAGGCAATAGTCTTCTTGTACACGTCAACCAAACCGTTGAACTGTCGCTCTCCGCCCTTCTTTGCTGCCTTTGCGTCGTTGTACAGACTTGTAGGAGCATAATCCAGAGAGTACACAAACAATAGAGATGAAGCACCAGCAGCACCACCAGATGCCAAGTTACCAGCAAACCACTTCCAGTAACCATCCCTGTCTTTCTTGAAGATCAGGAATGTGACATAAGCTGGATGGAATGGTGTTGTTATAAGAACATGGAGATCAGGAATGTGCTTCTCAAGTTCTGCAAGACACAAAACATACACATTCAATCAAGTAGAGCCTGGGCTAAGCTTGGGTTCAAAAATCTCATCAGAACTCATTTTCATCTTAGAGCTTATGTTAAAATTCACATGACAGCAAGTTGCAAAGCAAGAAACTAAGCTTATAACCAGAATTCAAGGAATTCATTATTCTTAATAGTTATCTCTTTGGTTTATACACAGTGATTCCAGAAGCTACACATCTCAGTTTATCCACCACTGTCACATAAACCACAATGGAAATCGGTTCAAGACAATTCACACACAGCAGATGGCAAATTTAAGCAAGAACATGGAAAACGGTGCAAGAACATGCTAGTATGCTACGCCACTCACATGATACAAAGATGTTGGAACCAAAGTCTCGTAAGAATAAATACTAGATTAAATACTAGATTCAAAATACAAGATTAATTGTACCAATGAGTGCTTATCAAATAGATATACACAAGACAAGACACCAATGCATCTTTACCCTCATTTAGTTCACAACTAAAAAGGAAAAAAGATACAGTAATTCTTTTTGAAAGTTATACATATTTAGCACATCAGTATATCAATCAACCCTGTTTGAAGAAGACTTAAAACCCTTCTACCTGGACTCGACATTAGGCTGCACATCAATGTAAAGAGGACACATAACACCAAGAGTAAGTGGGTTTGAAATGAAGCAAAGTTAATTTAGCAAGAAAAGGGCAAGGGATGTGTTCAGCAATGCTAAAATGTCATTGTATCACCATGTTTTTACCTCATTAGTTATCTTATTAAGCCTTGTTAGGTAAAAGCACCATAATAGCATGACAAGGCACGCACACCCAAAGACGCACATTGATGATGAACCTCTTGATCGTCACGCTCTCAACAGCTGGATTCCAACATGACAAGTGCTCTCAAGGATTTCAATTCAGAAGATCCAAGACCATCTTGATCTTTTGATAAGGTAGATGACAATGCTGGATATACCTACATATCAGGTAAGCAAGATAAGAATATGATATCAAATTGAGTGCATTTCTAACTGTAGCAAACATTCTCAATCAAATAACATCTAGTGTCCTCAATTGATGCAAGTGTAATGTTTCCGCACTATTCCTTGCATTCCTTAAGAATGTTTCATGGGACAGGTTTCCACCTAATGCATAAAACAAAGTAATGATTCCTTTTTTCCTATTTATAAAGAGGGAACGAAACAGGTGTTATTTAACCATGCTCTAACTGAAATGACATTTGTGAACTTGAGAGTTCTTTGTGCCTAAATGTTTCTGATAATGAAACCGAAGAACTAGAGAGGAGAGAATTTATGTTTAAGATGCTATGAGCACAAAATATGCTACTGTGTTCTCATGAATACCTTACTGATTGAAGCAGTTACCATCATGATTGCGAAGAAGTAGTCCTTTGCGCTTGTTACCGATGACAACATCAAATGCCTTTCCACCATTTAACATATTATCCCTAGCAAATGCAACAAGAAATATTTAGAATGAGTTGTGACAACTCAAACTTGAAACAATTAGAAGGAGAAAATGAATTTTTCACTATACTGAAGCCTGCTATAAGAACGCTTCCATGTGATATTTTTGCACCAGATTCCATCTTACTGACCAGCCAACAAACCCCTGTCAATAAAGGGAGTAGTCACAAAAACAGGGTAATAAAACTGCATGTTTAGGAATAGATAATAGAGGATTAGATTAAAAAAAAAAAAAGCTTAGCCATTTCCAATTATGATGAGACCTTCAAAACACCTAACATGATAATGCTCATAAACACATTTTCACAATCTAAAAGCAAAAAAATGATCATCAAGAAACAACTTTCACATTGTAATTTAAGCAACAACAATGAATTCATAGTAAAATATCATAGTTAAAATTGGTTTTAACTGAAAAAAAGTAGCTTCTATAGGCATCCAAATGCTCTTTTGGAACCCAATATCAACGAAAGGGATAGTAATCAATCATAGATCAACACTGATTCAACAAAAATCAGCAATTGTTGCATACAACAAACACTACCACATGAATTGATCTTTCCATTTTCTTGCAAGCTTTGTTCCAAACATGGCCAAAGCACCTAAAATCTGTTCACACAGCAGGCAAACAAGAAGCAATTCGCAGCTCGAAATCCAGTTACATACCTCGATTGATGCCGAGAGCTCAAAGCAAGCGCGAATTTGAGAACCTGCTTGCTCCCGTACTTATCATCACTGGAAACAACGAAGGCGTGGCCATTGGAAGACGACGATAAGCAGCAATAGAGTCAACACTCAGAAAAGTTATTTCGATTCCGCGCTTGATTATGATTTCTCCACAACTGAATTTGAGAACTAGATGTTAAGAATATGAGCAATATACGCCTAGGAGTCTACGACAGACGAAGAAAGCAATCAGAATCAGCTCCCGCTAAACCCTAGAATTCGGAAAAAAAAAAAAGGGGAAAACGAAAGTAAGGAGAAAATCAGGAAGTGAAACCTGAAGAGATCTCTTTCCGTCTCTTCTGTCATCTCGACCTAACCCCCAACCGATGGGCTTGAGGGAGCCAAACGAAACCGAGAGCAGATCGTCGGAGAGAAGAGGAGCACGCGAGAGATCTCCTTCCGTCTCTTCCGTCCTCTTGGCCTCTTCCGTCTCGGTGCAGATCTGAGATCTCCTTCTGGCCTCTTCCGTCTTCTTCGTGGAGCACGCGAGAGCAGATCGTCGGAGGGAAGAGGAGGAGAAGTGGTGGTGGTGAAGGAGAAGGAGGAGAAGCGTCTTTCGGCCATGAGGAAGCCTCGCGAGATCTGTTATTCGATCTGGGAAGTGGGGAAGTGGTGGTGATGTTAATTAACTAAAAAATAATGGAAGGATGTTAGACCGGCTAAAAAATAATGGAAGGGTGTTAATTAACTAATTGAAAGTACAAAGGTGATATTTCACCAAAATTTCTCTTTCTTATTTAGTGTTCATATACTGGATCTATCCACTATATATATATTTTTTAACTAAATGTATTGAAATTATTTTACATAATACTGTATATTTTGAAAAAATTCACCGAGGCCCATGATCTAATCTTCACTAATGAGATCCACCAATATATGCTTGGCTGTGATAATTAATGGATGAGTAACAATATAATGGTATGAAAAGCAAAGCAAGTAGGATGGGGTGGGGTGGAGCCAAGAGGGGCATGGGTAGCACGTGCTCCCTCCTCATCCAACGAACGAACTCGCTATGTGTATTATTTTCATTGATAGCTTTTTTTTTTTTTATATATATTGGGTAAGAATTCGGGAGCATAAAGCTACCCGATAGCATAAAGCTGGGTTCAAATCCTCTGTCCCTTCCCCTATCCCCTTCTCCTATCCCCTCTCACAAAATTATCCAAGTTTTTAATGTTTTAATCTACTTTTTTATTTTGTTTTTTTTTGTTTTTTTTTTAAATGGCGAAATGGGAGGAGGGGACACCGGGGAGGGCCAAACAGGGGGGACACATGATTTGGCTCCCATAAAGCTACCCGATTTCATTGATAGCTTTTGTTTATATTTAGATTGATATTCACGTACTATAATTCATCTTTCGAGTTTTAAAATGATAGATGATATTATTCATTTTGACAATTAGGTAAGAAGTAATTGCATATTAAAAGTACAACAAGTCATATATTGACTCAATATTTATTATATTATGTTTCCTATATTTTGTTATTTTTTTTCTTCATCTATTCGATCATTTAATTATTTATATTTTTTTAACGGAAAAAAACTACGTCATTTAACTTTATTATAAACAACTAACGATGTTTAATCTTACCATAACATCATTTGTTATCGTATTTATGCTACTTTAAACGATACTGCACATATATAATTGCGTTTTTTTCAAAAAAAATTCTGGCTCCGCCATTGCAAAGTAGGCAATAATGACGTTAATGTGTGTGGACGGGGAGTAGAGTACGGTGTATCTGTATAAACAGAGTGACACACCAAATCACATTGAGATAAGATAAAGGAAGATGTTCTCTGGTGGACCTCCTGAGAGGCAATTGGCAAAGAAAGAGGTGTAGGTGTTTGAGGTCCATGAAAACCAGAGGGTGAAGGAGTGGGTACAGATCGAGACATCAGTGCCATGAGATGAATATAATCAGGATCATCGATAACAAAAGGTAAAGATGGAAAAAGGGGTTAAAATGAGGCATTTGGTTGAGAACCTTGGTTTGAAGACAGGAATTAATATAGATTCATGAAAACTTACATTCCTTGAAAATAAAATCTTGTCTCTCTAAATCCATTACCCTGTAAGCCATTTTTTACCGGAAAAAAAAAAAAAGTGAGTGAGTGACAATGACTAAGGTATTCTAAAGAAAGGTATCGAAATCGAGTCTTACTCTGCGTAAGTGGAATTGAGTTTCTCTAAAAAAAACCCTTTAAAATGGTAGGACTAAGCGGTATATTATACTAATCCGTAGGGTCAAATCAGAGTTGAGCCGCGAAACAGTGGAACCAGTCACTGTAAAAACTTTACCCTTACCTTATAGTTTTAGGCGTAGTTGGGGTGGCCCAGTGGTGTGAAGCAAGGTTTGCCTTGCTCCCTACTAGTGGGCCAAACTGTTGTGATGTCTTGCGATCTTTGTCCCACATCGAAAAACACGGAACCTCGGACCTTGTATATAAGTCATTGGGCCACTTCTCGTATTACCAATTGGTTTTAGGATAGAACCCCGTTGGTCTTGTGGGCTCGGCTCGGGTGCACATATGCGCTCGGATGTGAAGACCCCCCACGTCATATGACCCGCCAGAATTCATCACGGTATCAGAGTGGTGCTGTTCGGGACCCTAGTCGATCTATCTACTGGGATAGTCGGCCTTAAGGCTCAAGACGTCAAGTGCAAGGCTTATATTGCGGGGCCAGGTAGATGCACTTGAGGGGGTGTGTTGTGATGTCTTGGGATCTTTGTCCCACATCGAAAAACACGGAACCCCGAGCCTTATATATAAGTCAGTGGACCACTCATCTTATTGTCAATTGGTTTTTAGGATGGAACCCCGTTGGTCTTGTGTGCTCGGCTTGGGTGCGCATATGCGCTCGGACGTGTGGACCCCCACGTCATATGACCCGCAGGAATTCATCACGAACGAACGATTGCTGCAAGCCAATTTATCGGGTGTGTGACTCTTGCCGACTGAGTCACGTTCTTGGAATTTGCGGATGTTCATTGTGCAAATGACCCGAACCACCTAATTAATAATTAAACTAAATTATATATATATATTGAACTAAATATATTTCATTAGAGACAGAGGCCCATGCATGGTACAAAGTTTATATAACCATTTCGGAATGGCTCACCGGAAAGGACTTTTGGGTAGTACCTATAGGTCCCCGGTTCGAACCCCAGAATGACTGCTCTTTATTTACCTATTCAAGGTACATAGTTTATATACCGACTTAAATTTTCAAATGGGGTGAAATTTATTAGAGTTTGAAGACTTATTATAAAATGCTAGAGGCAATACATCCAAATGAATATTTATAAGATAATTTTAACTAAATTACATACAAGTCCTTTTTAATTTTTTTAAAGACAAATTGCAAATAGGCGCAAAACTCTCTCATCTAAGAATCAGAGTGATTTGAAAAAGCCTGAGTACGTTCATCCAAATACTCCATCGGTTGAACAAACTGTTGTGCTAGAAAGCCAATGTAATTTATCAAGGAATGAATTGATCGATACTCACTTAATCGCTTCGGATGATTATCAAATGACTTTCGATTATTATTATTGGTTGTCATTTGAAAAATATGTTGAAGCTCTGAGAAGGCGAGGTAAATAAATGACCATAGATTCATTGAACGAGGTTAATGAGGGAGCTCGGTGGATAATGGTGTTCTATAAAATAGCCTCGTTTATGTAATCCGAGCTTCATGCATTTCCTCGTTGATGCAGACAAATATAAGCAATATTTGCATTATCCCTCATGTGCATATGTAACTATTTGTTACAATGTTTCATAGTGAATTACTTCCAATGTAGCTTTAAAGTCATTCTTCCAATGTAGCTTCAAGCCATTGGTAGTGATTGTTTTTATGCTATGGAAATCTAATATATTAGCAATAGAAAAAGAACTCAATAGTTAAGGAGTTTTCTTGCATATTGTGTCTTTGATAATCTGAGCAGAAGTTAATAGAATGGAAATAGAATAGATCGAACATATGAACATTACAACATCAACAGTTGCCTCAGCTGATTCTTTGAAATACACAAGAGATCCATGAATGAGAATCATTCGCTTAAGTTCATCATCCAAAAAATTCACAATGAACTTTTTCTTTTTGTTAACAAGTGCAAATAAGAAAGAAAAAAATGGCAGTAAATGAAAAATGGTAGCTATAACAATTGCCCTCCATCAAGATGTTGACCTCGTGAACCAACAAGCTAATAAGGTTTTGCATTGGTTTCATAAGCTACAATCCACGGATTGCATATAACCATTTCAAAAGAAATCAATGCTTATCAAGAAGAAGGAATAATCAACACTAAGGTTTGTATCCATTTGGTATGTGGTACCCTTCAAACTATGTCCAAGCAAATCAATCTTTCTGAGTCTTTTGTAGTCATTTTTGCATTCTGTTGACGTCTTTGAAGCCTTATGTGTGTCTCACTCAATGTCACCGAGCCACCCTCATAAAGCCTCACACAGAAGCTACCAGAGCCTCACTTGTATCCTCACCAAAATTTGCCGATCCTCACTCGTACCTTGGCCAAAATCTAACGAGCCTCACTCATACCCTCACACTAAACTGCTATCAAGCTATCAGGCCACAAGCAATGGAATGATACACTCATACTCTCGTGTGGAGCCTCACTCATGATCGATGACAATGTTCTTACAGAGAAGCTTAAATTAGTAAATTACCATACTAACCAAGACATACACCAAGCATAAAATCGATGTCAAACTAACATCATAACCAGAAGCGCTGCCGAACCAAGCCCAAACAAAAATCCGAACCCAGTTTGGTAAGAAACCCTTGAATAAGACAACACCAAAGCTACAAACTCTCAAAATTTGCTGCCCCCACAACAAACCAATGACCAATAGCGCCATAGCCACCCAAAACCTAGCCCCTGCACATCCAACACACGCCCTCGTTCTTAAAAACCCATGCTTCTGTGATTGTAACCACACCCACCCTTGCTTCACCAGCCATATATCATCCATTTAACCCCACAAAGATACCCCAAGAATGGATCTCAAGACTCAAATAGAACAGACCCATGAGTCACCTCCTTAGACCCGACTACAAGAGATGAGCATACTGCTGAACCTCGGTTGTTCGTGACGAGGCTATTACATAGCCTCGGCTGCTGTCGGTGAGCTAACCACATACGCTCGACCATTGGAGCCGAGGTTAGTTCATATGCTTGCCCACCTTTCACCTCCGACAGCAACAATCCGAATCGAACCAGATCGCAAACAACTCCCGCTTTATTCCATTTCATTGTCGTTGATTCCCCTTTCCTTATTCCTTTTCTAGCGGTGTCATTGTCTTCTTCTTCCATCTACCTCTAGTAACAGTCTTCTTTTCTCTCGTGCTACCTTTCTCCTTCTCCTTACCTACCTTCTTCAGTTTTTTCGTGCTCTTGCTCAAATTGTCGTTCAATGGAAGTGTTTCCGGGTATGTATTTAATGTTTTAATCTCATTTTCTTCATATTCTTTTATGTATCTGTTTGTTTTGCATTATATTGTTGTTGATTTTTTGGTTTTCAACCCTGTTGTACTCTTTGGCTATATTTAGGGTTTCGAAATTAGGGGAAATCAATTTACCTTTTTACACTTTTGTAGGAAACACGTGTTAGATCACTTACATTGTTGTCATTTTTTTATTTATTTTGATGCCATTTACTTGTTTCCAATTTAGTTGTAATTATTTTAATTAGTGTTTTCTAGCTTCAGTTCACATTGTTGCATTTAATGTCATTGTTGTGTTGATGACATTGTTCCTATTTTGTGATATTGATCGATTCCATTTACTTGATGTTTATGTCTACAACTTTCTTTCTTCCTAACAGTGATGTCAACGAGACCTTCCTCTTGCCCGCTTTGTTACTTCTCTGTTTAATTCCCTTGACTGATCTTATGTTTTCTATGTTGTTTAGCTTTTTCATTATAGTTACAATTATGTTTGTTTTATATAGGTATTTGATTAACTTTGTGAAGATAAGGATAATTTTATGGGAAATATATTCTCTATCCTCGTGTTGATATAATTTCTGTCATTGAAAGGGAAGTGTATCTTGTTGAATGATCTTCATTGTCTACTTCTTTTCTGCGTTGTGTTATTTGGTTTTTTGATAAGTTAAAGTTTGCACAACAACTTTTCAATTATTTCATTTTTTATAAGGTTAAAACCACCAAAACTAGGGAAATGTGGTTTAAATTGAAATTTGTCTACCCTTATAGGTTTTCCTTGTCTGAATTTGTTGTTGTCACGGGTTTAAAGGGTTCCTCTGATCATGTTGTTGAAGTCCCTTCTGTAGACATTCGATCTGTGTTAGGGGTAGATAAGTGCACGGTAGATCTCTTTTGCAAAACACCAAAGGAGTTACCCAAGAAACTTCTTATGGATTATGTATTGATAATCGATGGGGTGTTGTTACCTCATTGTGGTGGTTGGGTTAGGGAGAAAATTGTGTCCCTCGTTTTCTGATATGAGTAGGTTTAGTGATTATCCATGGGGTAAACTAAACTATATTGTGTTTCATGAAAGTTAATCGTCTATCTTAAATTGTCTGAGCATTAAAAGAAAAGTACGAAGAAGAGTGCCCAGAAGATTTCTAAGAAGACTCCGCAGAAAGTTGGAAATTAAAATGTGTCAATTCAAAGACAAGAAGTGGTTTTAACTTGTTAGGTTTTCCACTAGTTGCAGGTTCCTTTACTTGCCATTTGTGTGTTTTTTAGTTTTGCTTTTTTTAGTATTTGTATTCTATTATATGTAATATGTCTTACATTTTTTTTTTTAACTTGTCATCCTAGGTTTGGATCTTAGAGGATTTTCCATAGATGTCACCAATTGCTCATTGCAAGTTTGTAGTTGATAACATAGATCATTCTTCTATTAAATGGGAGTGTTTATCAGCTACTAGGATTGTCCCTTCTCCCCATCTTGAGATTGAATTTCTTAAGACACGCATGGTAATGTTCTATCGTTTTTTTTTTTGATAAGGAAATAATTCGAGGCCGGACAGACCCGGACCTCGAGAGGCCGACAAAGTCGGCAGACGGCAAGCCGTCTAAACATACAACATAGTAAAGAAAATACAACATAAAACAACTACCTAATACAACAAAAGAACTACATGAAACAAACCCGGAGAACCCCAAACCCTAAGCAAAAAAACGGACACAACAACGAGAAGATGGAGACCCGACGTGGTGAAGTGGATAGCGAGCGTATGGGACATCACAACTGACACGATGTCTCGCCGCCGGAAAGACGGAAAGCAGCAATCCACGTAGGGCAAAGACGACTCCTAGGGAAGTGTGGATCACACGACGTTCCCTTCACCTAGATGAAGGATCTTCGGAGACCACGAACACCACCAACACGATCACTTCGATCAACCAGGGCCGCAGAACTGCTCCTCAACCGAAACTAATCACGAACCAACAAACAGAACTCCAACCAACTCGAGAAAATGAAGCACGACCGCGAGAGAGCAAAGAGCGCAAGAATAATCGGGATTTAATAATATACGTTGATATTGATTAAAATTGTTTTAAATCAATATAAATATATCGATTGTTAAGTAATTTAATTTTCTCTTGTTTCTCTTTTATTGTTATTTTATTTTTTTAAAAGTAACAAAGCTGAGCAAACTCAGCTATTAGTTTAATAATTTTTAAATGCTCCTCCCACCCGTGTCGAGCACGGCAAAACAGGATACTCAATCCCGAAAAATCCGGATGAACTTGCACCGCAAGGACTGACATCAGCCGGACGCACAAAGCAGGAGGAGTGGTAGCAGCGGCAACGACGGCCCCCAAAAGCACCAGCGTACTTTACGATTGGGGCGCACCGTGACAAAAATTCTATTGACGATTGCTAGCACGACAGAAGCCGCCGACAAAACTTGCCATCGGCAGGCTCCGAAGGGGACAAGGAGAGATTTTGGGGTCGGAGGGAGACGATTTACGGCGCGGGGGACTTGGTAGATGGATCGACCATGGTGGACAGAACACCAAGAACGAAACCCGCACCAGGAGGTGGAGAACGCCAAATCAGCAACCAAACGGAGGGTGGTACCGACAAGAAGCGACGAGGTTCGTGTGCCCAGAGGGGGCGATTTCGTCACTCGAGTTCCAGATCCACACAATCCGGGGAGAAGCAATCGCTGACCGGACAAGAATCAAGAGAAACCAATCACAGCCAGGACACTCAATTTTGGGGCTTAGGGTTAGAGGGCCGAAGTGAGGATGAGGCCAACAACCCCAATTGATCAACGACATAGAGAATAGAGGAGGAGAGTAGGCGAGAATCGATGGGGATCCACCAACTGAGTCGAAGTGATGCGGGACGATCCGAGACACCTCCGGACACACCTATACTTGGGGATGGACCTATGATTCGAGCTCACGAGAATGAAGTCATCATCTAGAGGAAGAAGAAAGCTCCACCATGGGAGAAGGTGCAAAGGTGGAAGCTTGACGTTTTTGGGTTCGTTCAACATTTGACAGCTTTTCGACGTCTCAGTAAAATGAGTCGTACGGAGTCAATATTAATCGGATTGAGGCGTGCTATACCTTGTCGGAACGAGGACGAAGAGATCTACAACTTTGCTGTTGAAGGTTTTTCCAGATTCGACATGGAGCTTGGCCGAAAATCACATTCTTTGCAGCTGTCACTGTTTAGACGGGAATTCTTTAAGTGTTGGAACTTTCCTTATTGCTATTTTTAGAGATCTTATTTATTTAAGTTATTTTTAGTATTTTAGGGATTTAAGTTAATTTCTATTTTATTTATTATTTTTATCTTAAATCAGCCCCTAGGTTATAAGAAGGGCCGATTCATTCATTGTAATTCAGACGTCTCTTGAATATGAAAATTTCAGTTTGTGTGAAACACAATTGAGAGAAAGTCAATCGATTCGAAGCGTGGCTCATCGATTGCAAATTGGTTATAGATCCTGCTTGGTTTGCTTTGAGTTCGTCAACCTCGCGAGAGCTTGGTGATCCAGGTAATCACAAGTCCCCTTCTTGTGCCTCCAAGTTGTCCGCTTGGTTGTGTAAGGTTGTAGAGGCGGGCTTTATAGTAGTTGGTATTTGGTTCCTACCCTCTTAGGAGGTCTGGGGTCTTTGTCTCGTTCTATTTTAGTTCGAATCAGTCCTTATCGGTCGTGTCTTTACTATCAATTTCGAGTCTTGGTTATTGTTCTTGAGTCTTTTGCTTCCGTTCTTGTCTTTGAGTCTTGATTGTCGAAGATCGGGCCATCCTACGGCTAACCCTGTATCAAATTGGTATCAGAGCTTTGGTTTCCGACATCAAAATTTGTGTCTTTTGTTTCCCTAAACACAAAACCTACAAAAAAAAAAAAATAGAGTCGTTCTTGTTCTTGGTTTTTACTTCTTGAATTTTTTATTTTGATTGCATTAACATTTGTTTGTGATGATTGTGGTTGCACTTAGCCTAAACACTACTAAGCCGTGTCCACAGTAGCAATATTGAAGTCAAATTGAATTGAAGCCACTTTGTTCAGCCGATCAAATTCAGTCCAAGCTTTCATTCCTACGGCAACGTGGTTGAAACTTCTGTCGGCAGCCTTCGGCCTTTGCTTGCAATCCCACAAATCCTAGTTTGCTTTTTATCTTTGGCTATCTTGTTTTATCCTAGATTTATCTATTTAATTGCCTTATTTAATTTGTTGAAATTTGTGGTAGATATATCTCATATTTTCTATCATAAATTATCAAAGGTATAGATAGATTTATTTACCATATTTAGCCACACCATCACCTATATATATATACTTCATTAGGGCTACATAAATTTTATTTTTCTTTCACCATAGTTTAAATTTTCAAGAGTCCTTTTATTTCATAGATAGTTTCTTGCATTAGTAAAAAAAAATTAGTCCGAAAAAAAAAATTACATTCAAAGCTTAGTCCTAGGAGGATAAAATTCACTAGGGGCAAAAGTAAGCTTTCAAAAAAAAAAAAAAATTGTTGAGATCTAGTGCAAGAACTTTCAAGGACCAATTTTGGTGAAATCATATAGCCCTAGTCGAAAGTCTCAAACATACCTCCCAAACCATAATTTTTTTTTAAGCCCTACCTTGCAACTACAACATCCTTACTACGGGTTTAAATAAAAAAGAGGTAAAAATCCAAGTTTTTCTTTCTTTTCTTTCATTTTCTTTTCCTATTTTTGTGTGTCGTGTACTGCAGTGCCTATACCGACCCCATACCGACCCCCTCCAGCCTTGGTACAGCCTCGTTACAGTGTCTGTTGAGCTCTGTTCTGGTCGATATCGAGCCCCTTGTTGCTTGTTCTTTGTCCTTTCTCTTGATTACTCTCTTTTGATTGTTAAGTCCTTGCTTGAGTGTTGATTTGCTCAAAGCGGATTGCCCCAACAAGCTTGTCATAACCAATTAGAGAGAAGTGTGCGAGAGAAACACATTGTGAGTTGTTTTATTTGCTAATCTTGACAGAGTTCCGTGTTTGTCTTTATTTGAAATGTCTAACGAGCAGGTGAACAATAGGAACAATGCCAACAATGGCAACGATGACAACAATTCCGAAGCAACTATATCCGTCGCAATGTTCAACAACAAAATGAACACTCTTATGGAGACCTTGGCTAAGATAAATGAAAGATTGAAGGTACAAGAGCGTCGGTACGGCTTACCGGTACAACATACTGATTGTTCTTTCCCCGTGCTTAGTTCTTGCGTTGGCTCTAACACGGTGATCGGACAAGGAGTACCACCTAGAGATGACGTGCCACCACATGAAAGGGAAGAAACTCATCCTATTTCTAATCAACTTAATGTTTCTCCTAGTATGGATATTCAGCTTGTTGATGAAATTAAAGAGCATGTTAATAATGATCAAGATGTTAATTTACTTTCCTACGATCATGAAGATTGCATTGACTATGAGCATGAAGATTCTTTGATTGTTAGTAAAGTTTTAAGTGTTCCATCTATACCTTGTGCTGATAATCAAAGAGAAGATTTGTTTCATACTACATGCATCGAAAAAGGCGTAATTTGTAATATGATCATTATTGGTGAAAATTATTCTAATATTGCTAGCCCTGTAATGATTGAAAATCCAGCCTTGAAAAGGGATGAAAACTTGCTAGTATTGGATGAAAACTTAGAGATCACTGAACAAGCTAAAGTGCATATTAAGTTAGTATATAATGAAGATGATAGAAAATATGACTTGTGCGCTAATAATGCTTCTTTTCTTGGTGTTGTAGTGACCTCCAAGGGCCTTGAGAGGAGTTTTCATGGACATGAGGTATTCGATCCAGGAGCTCGTGTGGGTGCATTTGCGGGATCTTATGCAACCTTGGATTCGAGGTCGAATCCTTTTCAAGAAAGGGGGAATGATGCGGGACCATCCGAGACACCTCCGGACACACCTATACTTGGGGATGGACCTATGATTCGAGCTCACGAGAATGAAGTCATCCTCAAGAGGAAGAAGAAAGCTCCACCATGGGAGAAGGTGCAAAGGTGGAAGCTTGACGTTTTTGGGTTCGTTCAACATTTGACAGCTTTTCGACGTCTCAGTAAAATGAGTCGTACGGAGTCAATATTAATCGGATTGAGGCGTGCTATACCTTGTCGGAACGAGGACGAAGAGATCTACAACTTTGCTGTTGAAGGTTTTTCCAGATTCGACATGGAGCTTGGCCGAAAATCACATTCTTTGCAGCTGTCACTGTTTAGACGGGAATTCTTTAAGTGTTGGAACTTTCCTTATTGCTATTTTTAGAGATCTTATTTATTTAAGTTATTTTTAGTATTTTAGGGATTTAAGTTAATTTCTATTTTATTTATTATTTTTATCTTAAATCAGCCCCTAGGTTATAAGAAGGGCCGATTCATTCATTGTAATTCAGACGTCTCTTGAATATGAAAATTTCAGTTTGTGTGAAACACAATTGAGAGAAAGTCAATCGATTCGAAGCGTGGCTCATCGATTGCAAATTGGTTATAGATCCTGCTTGGTTTGCTTTGAGTTCGTCAACCTCGCGAGAGCTTGGTGATCCAGGTAATCACAAGTCCCCTTCTTGTGCCTCCAAGTTGTCCGCTTGGTTGTGTAAGGTTGTAGAGGCGGGCTTTATAGTCGTTGGTATTTGGTTCCTACCCTCTTAGGAGGCCTGGGGTCTTTGCCTCGTTCTATTTTAGTTCGAATCAGTCCTTATCGGTCGTGTCTTTACTATCAATTTCGAGTCTTGGTTATTGTTCTTGAGTCTTTTGCTTCCGTTCCTGTCTTTGAGTCTTGATTGTCGAAGATCGGGCCATCCTACGGCTAACCCCGTATCAAGAAGTAAAAACCAAGAACAAGAAAGACTCTATTTTTTTTTTGTAGGTTTTGTGTTTAGGGAAACAAAAGACACAAATTTTGATGTCGGAAACCAAAGCTCTGATGCCAATTTGATACGGGGTTAGCCGTAGGATGGCCCGATCTTCGACAATCGAGACTCAAAGACAAGAACGGAAGCAAAAGACTCAAGAACAATAACCAAGACTCGAAATTGATAGTAAAGACACGACCGATAAGGACTGATTTGAACTAAAATAGAACGAGGCAAAGACCCCAGGCCTCCTAAGAGGGTAGGAACCAAATACCAACGACTATAAAGCCCGCCTCTACAACCTTACACAACCAAGCGGACAACTTGGAGGCACAAGAAGGGGACTTGTGATTACCTGGAGCAAACCAAGCAGGATCTATAACCAATTTGCAATCGATGAGCCACGCTTCGAATCGATTGACTTTCTCTCAATTGTGTTTCACACAAACTGAAATTTTCATATTCAAGAGACGTCTGAATTACAATGAATGAATCGGCCCTTCTTATAACCTAGGGGCTGATTTAAGATAAAAATAATAAATAAAATAGAAATTAACTCAAATCCCTAAAATACTAAAAATAACTTAAATAAATAAGATCTCTAAAAATAGCAATAAGGAAAGTTCCAACACTTAAAGAATTCCCGTCTAAACAGTGACAGCTGCAAAGAATGTGATTTTCGGCCAAGCTCCATGTCGAATCTGGAAAAACCTTCAACAGCAAAGTTGTAGATCTCTTCGTCCTCGTTCCGACAAGGTATAGCACGCCTCAATCCGATTAATATTGACTCCGTACGACTCATTTTACTGAGACGTCGAAAAGCTGTCAAATGTTGAACGAACCCAAAAACGTCAAGCTTCCACCTTTGCACCTTCTCCCATGGTGGAGCTTTCTTCTTCCTCTTGAGGATGACTTCATTCTCGTGAGCTCGAATCATAGGTCCATCCCCAAGTATAGGTGTGTCCGGAGGTGTCTCGGATGGTCCCGCATCACGAAGCTTAACCCTGATCGGAGTCTAAACGAGGTTGAAAGTCGCCACATGGTTAGACCAAGGACGGAACCCAGTTCGAAAGCGGTCGGAGCCGAGGTGTGCGGGTGGTTACAGGTGCTCCCGGTAGAAGCGGGTTTGAGGCTCCGTAGGAGCATGTTTGGTGCTCCCGAAGGAGATTTAGGGCTCCCGAAGGAGATTTGGAACTCCCGAAGGAGGAGTTTTAAAGTTGCAGTCGGACGAGAGATAACTGGGGTGCACCATGGATGGAGAGATGGTGGTCGAAGCAGCCCGCAAAACCCATATGAGAGGCTCCGCTTGAGAGAGAGAGCGGCGGCGTGATAGCTTTTGACCCCAAGAGGGGTTTTCTCAATGGGAGCGTTTTTTGGCATCGCAGGGGTTCTTCGAATATTGATTCTAGGTGTTTTGCTAGGGGAGCCTCGGTTAAGGAGGATGACAAAGAGATACTTGTTGCGGATGTTTCCAATGAAGAGATCAAGAAATCTTTGTAGTCTATTGGTGAAGACAAGGCCCTGGGGCCGGATGGGTTTACCTCTTGTTTCTTCAAAGCCTCATGGGATTCACTAGGGGAGAACTTTGTGCAGCTGTCAAGGAGTTCTTCCGCAATGATGTACTCCTTCTCCGGAAACTCAATCATACGATTGTAAGTCTCATACCCAAGGTTGAAGGGGCTGCTCAGGTCGACCAATACCGACCCATATCCTGCTCCAACGTCATCTATAAGGTAATCTCGAAAATCCTCACTTCTAGACTTGCCTCTTGCTTGGAATACATTGTCGACCCCGATCAATTGGCCTTCATCCCGGGGCACCTAAGAGCATGAGCAACCATGGGTTTTAGCAACTTTAAGGTTGCTAAAAGGTAAGCCCATGGTTGTGGCCTTTACCTTAAGGTAAGAGGTGGGAAGGGGTTACCTTGGTAGAGAGAGGTAACCTCTTCCCTTTTTTAATTTTCTTTTTCTTTTTTTATGATAAAGTAGGTTGATATATTTTACATTTAGATTTATTAGTTGTAATAAGATTTAAAATAAAATAAAAATATATTTATATTTCATTATTTTTTAAAATAAAATATTCCATTGGTTTAATTTTATTTTTTTCTATAATTTGAGCCCAATTTTATCTTATATATAACCCCATCTTGATCTATTGTGGTTGCACATATTTTCTTAACCATGGATCACAATAATCCAAATACTCCACCCATTCCAAATATGTCTTTTGATCCAAATCTTCTAACAAATCCTCAATTTCAAGTGATGTTGCAAATGTTTAATAATTATTCAACACCCGAATATCCAAATTATACCCCACATAATCCTACCACTGTGTACAATCCTCTTCTTTTTTTCCAAACCAAAAACATTTTAAGCATTCTCCGGGTGTTCAAGAGAGTGCCACTCGAAGTCCAACCGAAGATGCAAGGCAAGTCCATCAAGTACAAGAGAACGAAGAAGTTGTTGTTCACAATAAAATATGTTTTTAACTTTTTTTTATTTTAATCTAGATGTAATAAAATATATTTATATTAACTACTTGCTATTTTTATTTATTTATAATATTATAAATAAAAATAACTCACAATAATATATGATGATACACATATAATAAATGGAAAGATAAAAAGGAAAAGAAAAAGTAAAAATAAATTTGAAAAGAGGTAAAAGAGGTTTCCCATGGTTGTAGAGGAAAACTTTTAGAAAGAGGTAGAAAAAGTGAAAATTATTTTAAACAAAAAAATAAATGAGTTGTAAAATTGTGGTAGGAAGATTGGACAAAAAAGGTGAAAGAGATTTCCCCATGGTTGCGGATGGTCTAATGAGTGAAAATATATTCCTCATCCAAGAGGTTCTCCGAAGATATAATATTACGCGAGATACCTAAAGATATTTTCTAAATGTGGACCTTGCAAACACTTATGACACGCTCTCATGGTCTTTCCTTGAATTTACTTTGAGGGAAATCGGTCTTCCTCTCAGCTTTGTGAGATGGATAATGGAATCCGTAACTACTTCATCTTTCTCCATCAAGGTAAATAATGAGTTGCATGGGCACTTCAAAAGTAAATGAGGTCTTCGTCAAGGCAATCCTCTCTCTCCCTTACTCTTTGTTATTTCCATGGAGTTCTTTTCTCAATTATTCAAAGCTGGAATTTGCAACCCTCGGTTCCATTTTCATCAACATTGTGATAAGATTAAGATTGTTGATCTTGACTTTGCCGATGATATAGTAATTTTTTGCAGGGGAGACTTGGATTCGGTGAAAATGCTCATGGGCTGCCTCCGTAAGTTTGAAGACATGGCTGGCCTCGTTGTTAACCAAAACAAATATGCTGCTTTCCTTGGCTCGGTTCCTCCCATTGAGGCAGTGGGAATTGTAACCGAGATCGGGTTTCACATGGGCGTTTTTCCTTTCACTACTTGGGAGTGCCCATCAGCCCTCATGGCCTTAGAGTCATTCACTATGGGCCTCTCCTTGAGAAAATGAGTAAGAAATTAAATGTTTGGGCTGCTAAACACTTGTCTTATGCAGGAAGAAGAGAGCTTATTGCTTCGATGCTTCAAGGGATTGAGGGATTTTGGTTATCGATGTTTCCGATGCCGGACTCGATTCTTTGATCCCTCATTTTCTTGCACCGAAACTTCCTATGGAAATGGCCTAGAGTGACGTAAAGTAGAGTTTGCAAGACAAAGCAAGAAGGGGGTCTTGGCCTCCTCGATATCTATGCTTGGAACCGAGCTTTTATGTGCAAGCACCTATGGAACATTCATTCAAAAAATATATTCTTTGGGTTCGTTGGGTTTATCACGAATATCTTGAGGTCAATGAGATTATTAATTGGGAGATCAATCAGCGTGACTCACCCTACATTAAAGACATATTGAAGGCTAGAGATTAGGTAATATCCCTTGACCATACTTTTGAAAATACTCTTTTGTCTTGGTGTATGGGCGGCCAGTTCAAAGTTTCTAAAGCCTATGAGACTTTCTGGGGGAAGGAACTGAAGATCCAATGGTGGAAGGAGGTGTGGGCGACACCTAAGCACTCGTTCATTATTTGGCTTGCCACCCTTGGTAAGCTTTCTACCCATGATTGAATTATCTTTTTGGATATTGACCCCGCTTGTAGATTTTGCAATAAAGACATTTTGGAAACCCACGAACACCTCTTCCCGATTGCCACTACACAAAGTAAATATGGAGGAAAGTCGGGTCGAGGCTTGGTATTTCAGTGGAGCTCTCTAGCTTGCCTAGGACTCTTTGATGGCTTCGTCGGAATGCCAAAGATGGGGGTTGTGCGTCGAGAGGCCAAAGCCTCGATCTATTATGTTTGGCATGCCCGCAATGCCTTGTTATTCTATGGGAACCAGATCCCGGATGACGGATCATTAAGTCGATTATTACCCATATTTTTCGCCTTGTTGAGAATGTGAAGAGACAAAGTGTCCCACATTGATTATACAAACAAAGAAGCCATAACATATAAGCTAGTGGGTTACTCCTCCTATTGCCAATTGGTTTTAGGATGGAACCCCGCTCGGTTTATGTGCTAGGCTATTAGCGCAAGGGCGCACGTGTGCACACGACCCCCGATCCCGAGTCCTAACGGACTTCAGTATGGTATCAGAGCGGAAAAGCCAAACGGCCCGACTCTCGATCCTGGGCTAGCTAAAAAGAGAATGAGATGCTAGACCCGTTGTCCAAGTGTCAACTAGAGGCGAAAGACGACCCTAGTTGCACTTGCGGGGGCGTGTTGAGAATGTGAAGAGACAAAGTGTCCCACATTGATTATACAAACAAAGAAGCCATAACATATAAGCTAGTGGGTTACTCCTCCTATTGCCAATTGGTTTTAGGATGGAACCCCGCTCGGTTTATGTGCTAGGCTATTAGCGCAAGGGCGCACGTGTGCACACGACCCCCGGTCCCGAGTCCTAACGGACTTCAGTACGCCTCCTTCATGATATATTTCCTCTTCATGAGGTGGAGAAGATACGAGTTGCTCTTGTGGTGGCTTATTACTTCCCTTGTGACTAGTGGTGGTTCGTGTTGGATCAATTATTTGGTTTTAGGTAAGTGTCCTATGGGGACTGCGTGCCCCTCGGAACAATCTGTTTTTTGTTTGTACTTTGGTAGGGTTCTGTAGGCCCTTGTGCTAATGGACATGCCCCTTTGGTTTGTTTTCTTAACTTCTTGTATGTGTCAAAATGACTTGCATGCTGGCTTGAGCATACTCTTGTTATTTTGTTTGGCCAAATCTCCTTGGGGTTGACCTGTGTGTTGACCCCGAGGAGGTGAAGCCCGTTTGTATTGGTCCTTTCGGACCTCTCCCCCTCCCCCCTCTCGTGGGGGGTTGTTCCTAAAAAAAACTACTATAGGGAATCAAACTCCACTGCTGGTTATATAGTTAGGACTACAGAAACTTGTAATTTGACGACCCTCCCTTTGAACACGCAACTTTGTAACGTCATCTAAATGGATGATTAAGGATGATTCTTACTTAGTCAATGCATCCTATTATTTACCTATTAAAAAATGTATAAAAGTATATTGCCTACAAGGATTAATAAATTATTTGGGGACTCTTTATCCTCAACTAAATATTCAAATTCAGAATTTAAAAACATAGTATGTTCTTAAGAGAGACCACTTAACCCTCATTGGATCTATTCAGCACAAGACAGATTGAACAATGTTTTTCGAATAAAAAATAATTGTATAAAGATATATTATTAAAAACTACTCACTATAAATTACAAAAAGAGAAAGTTAGGGGGGGGGGTTGTTTCGAATGTACTATTCAATGACTGATCATCATGTTGATTGCGCCTTTTTTTTCCATGTATTTTTTACTTTATTGTATGTTCGACGGTTCACTCGTCTGTCGACTTGTCAGTCTCTCGCGTTTCAGATATGTCTGATCTCGAATTATTACTTAATAAAAAAACATGTTATGTAAGTAGTAAGTTTTAAGGGGGAAAAATGTTGTTATAAAAAAAATTATTTTAAGTATTTTTGTATCCATTTTAAAAAATGCACTTGTAAAGATTGAAACAATGTTACTTATAATTTTCAATAAAATGAAAAAAAAAAAATTACGAATATAAGCATATTTTTATTTTATTTTAAAATATATTATTTTTAAAAGAACATATTTTAGTTAAGGGATGGATGGAATACTATACTGATCAAGTGTACAACTACATTCTTGCTTTCTGGAAGTAAAATCGCATAAGGAACTAACTTGGACTAACTTGGACTAATTCAAAACCCAACTTGTGTATTTATCTATCCCATTAGTAATGCTAACAAAAAGTCATATTGAAATTTCGCAAACAAAAAAAAATGCCATGTTGAAAACAAATAAAAATGCCATGTTGAAATATTATACTCATGTGGTTCCAAATCCATGGGTTTTTTTAGTCATTTGTACAAATTTAATCAAACACTTTACTATCAAAGAAATATCATCATTTTATTAATTTTTTTTATAAATTTTTTTTTTATACACAACACAATTTAACTAATCAAAATATTTTAAAAAGTCAACAACACACAAATCAATATGAATTATTACTCCCTTCGTTCCCAAATAATTGACTTTTTACTGTTCATGTACGCATTTTAAGGTGATAAAAATATAAAATTTTAAATTTTTAAAGTTTTTTTTACAAACTCATACTCAATATTTATTAATAATAAGTATAATATTATATAAAAATAATAATTAAAATTTTAATATTTTATATAGTTTTTAATTACCCTCCTAAAAATATGTGTTTGGCTTCAAAACGTACGTCATTTACTCCGTATTTGCAAACGGAGGGATTATAATACCCTACCTAAAAAACTATCTATTTGAAATAAAAATTATCATCTAAAAACCCATATATTTTGAAACGGAAAGATTATGATTTCAAAACAAATTACCCTCGACAAAAAAAAAAGTGTTGTAAGGGCAAAATTAAAATGCATACTCTTCTCTCCCTCCGTAATTAAAACTTGACATTTTAATATTCACGCACGCTATTTTAGGTGTTAAAAACTATATAAAATATTAACCTTTTTAATAATTTTTTAAAATAATTTCATACTAGGGTGTCCTGTTATCCACCGCAAATTCGCGGATTAGAGCTGTTATTCAACGTCGGATTCGACGTTGTAGCGTTAATTAAAGTACAACGTTAAATCTAACGTTGCAATTTGAACCTTGAGACGTTGTGAATTTAGGCAAGGACGGGTCGGGTCGGGTAGATTGCAACGTCCAATTGGACGTTGTAAAGTGGCCTGTAGTATGGATATATAATTGAACATTACAGTACTTGGTTTTCATACTTAATACCCATAATAGGGTATGGAATTTTTTTATTTTACAACGTCTAACATAAAAGTACAACGGCCAAACATGGTGTAGGGAACGACCTTCCCGGACTCACAATACTCTAAATCTTTCAAATTGATTGTGAAATGAGTATCCCAACGATTGACGCTCGGGTGATGGTATGTCATCCATTCATGCATTGGCGGAGGTAAAGGAGCGTTACGACGTAACCATATCTGCAATAAGTATCGTAGAATTCCAATTGAAATGTTATTTATGGATGAACTACTATCACATATAAAACTCACCGCGGCAAAATGATCTTGGTTTTCAATGCATGTCAACTCTAGTGTGACCTCCTGAGGGGCGTTATTTAGTTGTTCTAGTGTGACCTCCTGAGGGGGCACATAAAAGGCTGGTGCCAAGATAAGAGAACGAGGGGTCGGCACTTGGTAGACTGTTGCAAACACAAGACCCATGATTGGAAGCTCATTCTAGTATCTTCGGTCACCTCCTACTATGGGCGAGTAACTCTAAAGGTCGATAAACTCTCACGGCGAATATCCTCTCATGTAACAACCAGTGTAAATGTCAGGATTATCTTCCAAATGGGTGCACAATAACCCTTTCATATCTGCAAATCGTTCATCCCCTGTCGATAACACAAATGTGCCAAAGCTCAATATCCACAATGACCATCGCTTATGGTGTTTAGAGCTGTTATAATGTGCATGAACATAAAAGAGTCGACATTATTGCAACCCCAATTGAAATCCCAGAAGTGGGCACCGATCAAGAGTTCGGGAGTCTCAAGCTCTACTACTGCGACCAGCTCTGGCTTCCTCCCTTTCAAAATTCTCCCAAAACTCCTCATATTGCAAAGGATTTGTTTTATAAGGGTTCTTCCTCCCTCTACATCTCCCCTTTGAACGTACACTACCAAGTGCGGATAGGTGCAGATCCGAATCACAAGCTTCATTAGAGGCAGTGTACGAAGGCGGTATGGCATAAGGTAAGGCAACATTATCAGATTTGTCTCACGACAAATCTTTCCAAAATGGGTGGATGTCGCCTGGTGATATTTGAACTCCATCAACAACGCAACGCTGAACATCATGCACACAAGGTAGCCCATAGCAAATTCTCGAAAATCGTTCGGTGCGCTCGTCAGATACTTTTCCATCGACACCAGTCTTCCCATGATCGTAGAGATAATCAAAACACTTCTTCAAAATTACGTGTTTAACCTCTTCAAATAAGGGGACGTTTTGTGACTTAGTTGGCTATTTGAAATGATCTATCTCCAAGTTAGTCTGGAGATCATGCACATAACATTCATTAACTCGGTGAATTGCATCCAACACGAAACAAAAGTCACTTGTGGTCGAGTGCAATGCTTCCTTCAACATTTTATGCTGACCTTCAACCCTACACATATTGCATCATGTGACCGCGATGAACGAAGTTGGAGATTTAGGAACGAGATACATAGGTAAAGGTGGAAGGGATATGTTTATCTATTTGTTGTCATCATTTCAAAGTTGAGAATGTGGTCGGTGTAACATCTGAAAAGGCTTGTCCGGTGAATGAGCCACACTGATTCCAGATACCCCATGACCCAGGGTGTGAGCTACCATTTTCCATGAAGCCACCGCCGGCGCCGCTTGAAAGACTCCTCCGTATAAGATTGGAATAAACCCCAAATGTCATTCTTGAATATCCGTGTTGTAAATTTTTTGTAATCTTCAAAGCGGCATCTTCACAGTTGCAAGTTACATGTAACCAGCATAGTAGATGTTGCACATTTGAAAAGACCACCCTAAATGTCATGAGAAGGCTCAGCTCCCGATCTGTCGTGATCGAATCGGGTACTTTACCCCGAAGAAGAACATGTAAAATTATATATAAAATACTACTAAAATACATTATAATAAAAAATATTATAAAATCTATTGAAATTGAAATACAATAATATATTTGAAAAATATTTTCAAATATATTAGGTTTCTAGGATGCGGAGGAACGACTACACTGTTTGTGTGGTTATCTGTTGAGAATGCAATGCGCCTTTACCTTCTTTATGAAGTTGACGACAGTTTGCAGACTATGCCAGATCTCATGGCTCTTGCGGAGCAGGAGACTATAACCGTGAGTGGGACAGCGGTTGAGGCTACAACGACCTTTACATAGCTTGGGGATAGGACGCAACTACATCTGCATGGAGATGTTTCGTTCTTTGGGCTTGATCCTGGACTTGAAGGTTGAAGGGGTGATGTCAGTTCCTCCAAACACACTCAAAGCAACATCAACGCTTGGGCAAAGGTCATCGTAGCTAGCCATCAGTGTCTTACACCTTCGAGTGTGCGAGTTGCAGTCTCCCAAGAGACCGATAGCGATGTGGTCCCAGAGGGGGGGGGGGAGTGGAAGAGGAGCATGAGGTTGTTCAGTTCAAGCAAGAGGAGCTAGAAGATGGCGACGGTGAGGGTGTGGACGCGAGGGAGGAGGAGGAGGGAGAGAGAGGAGAGGGGGAGGTGGAAGAGGATGGGAGAGAGGACGAGTGGGGAGGAAGATGAAGGGAGAAATGGGGGGGGGGGTATTCGGGCCGATTAGAAGGAGGAAGCCCATGCAGAGCAGGATCAGGAGGTGGACCAAGAGGAGAAGGTGTTTCTTTATGTCGAGTTGTCTCTAGGAGACCTTTTTGTCCCGTAAGAGCATCATATGGGTTATTGGCTGTGGTGGAACCCTGAGTATCAACATCGGCCGCCGAAGGTTCATCATGGGACTACACACCTTCAATCGTTCAACCGCTTTATCTACTCTCGTCTGAGCATATAGGTGCGGTTTGTAGCACAATCAGGTCTATTGGGGTTGCTCGATATGAATTGGAGTGGAGTGGATGACCAGTTGTTGACTGTTTTCATGGAGCACTAGCAGTCAGAGACGAGCTCGTTCCACTTTCCATGGGGTGAGATGACCATCACACTCTATTACGTCGCATGTCCGATGGGATAACCAATTGACAGCCTGTCGTGCACCACTGCTCTTCATCTACTCGAGCTAGAGGGTCTACTTCAGCACATGTATGGTTACACTACGGCCCAGCTGAAGCAGAACAAGGTAAAGTGCATAATGTATGTCGAGCAGCTATAGGAGGGGTGGTTGACAAGGCACGACGGTCATACGTAACAATTCATCGGGCTCAATGACCAAGAGAGACAGCGCCACCACTCCTTGGGTGTTGGGTTCTTGGCTACGCTGCTGGTTGCGACCTTTTTCATCGATAAGTCCCAAAGCCGCGTCCACTTCCAGTTATTCAACCTAGTTTGGGACTTAAAGCGTGCTAGGATACTAGCGTAGGGAGTTGGAGTGCTTGCCTTCCTGTACCAGGGATTAAGTGAGGCCTTTAGAGGCGACGCTACGGGTATACAGGGTTGTACCGCGCTGCTTCAGGTTATTGTTTAATATTTTCATTGTTTAATGTATTTTCAAACATAAAATAAGTGCTCTAATGGTTTAAACTATTCAGGTCTAGATCTAGTCGTACTTTCCTTGTTTTCGGGGCCCGCTTCACCTAGACAGGGCTAGACAGTCTAATTCCCGATACATGGCATGATTCGACCCGATGAAGGCGGCGAATGGGGGGGGGGGGGACGACAGGAAGAGGCGCCACCGTGAGAGGGAGCTTCTAGTACATCTTGACCGTTTGACCATAGATGAGGTAGCTTTTTTTCAGTTCCTATGATTTTAATTATAGATGTCGGTTTGATTATTTATCTAATAGCATGTTTACTACATAGGTCACATGGATGCCTTTTGGCAGAGACCTTGATTTTGCAAGCCAGTATCGGTCGTCCACCTATCGTGGCACCAACAACTTTTGTAGCATCGAGGAGCCGTACATGCTAGATAGGGTGCCCCAACATATCGGTCGTGTTTAAGAGCTCCCCATTGGACGTCATACCATCTATCATGGGCCATGGCGCAGCGGCATCATCGGTTGAGAAGAATTATGTCGAGATGTTTGTCATGCAGCACACACGGTGGAACTTAAAAGACCCTGCCATATTCTACCCTACCACTGGTCATTGGAGGACGCACGAGAGCTGTCAGAGAAGTGTCTCAGCTGACTACTTGGCCTGGTTCCAATCCTAGAGTCGAGGTTATGTGTTGCCTACGACACCCGTGTCTGATGGTCTAGGAGTGCCTACGCACACAGACAACCCAATTGACCTAGTCGGCACCATAATTCCAGCTGAGCACCAGGACTGCCTCCAAGAGATGACTTAGGGTATTCAGGCTTTAGTCGGACATGCTCAGTTTGACCAGTTGTACGCGCAGACTATGAGCGTTATTGGATCATTTAGTTAGATTGATGACTCTAGACGCTATTATGTCTTGTTGATGATGGATTGTATATATTTGGTGATTGTACGTTATTTTCTATTTCGTTCTGTTTGAATATATGTTTTGATAGATTCTACATATTGACAACAAGCATTCACTTGTCAAAACTTAACTTCACATATAACGATTAACAAAGACAACAACGTTACTAAAACAAACGAATATAACAACAATGTTAGAACAAGGATAACAACAACTTTTTTTAACAATTGACTAAGACATAATTAATTCATCTTCGGAATGATTTGAATCTTTAGCTTGTTGAATGCAAAGTTCCTGAACTTCATATTTGCTTCCCTCACAAGCGTCCCTACTTGGTTAGCTACTTCTACGTGGTCATATTTGTGTACATCGGGGAAGAACTACGCGATACGTTGAAACAGAAGGTCCCCAACCCTCCAGTAATACGTTCCACTGATGTCGGGACAAAAACAGGTGCAGTACGTGCACTCGAACTCGATGGGTGCGAAAATGTGAGTGTCATTGAGACACCCGACTCAAAACAGCGTGCAAGGATCAATGTCTTTGTATTCTGGATGGCAACAAGTATGGTCGGACTCCACTTGGGGTGCTCGGTACCGAACCCATTTGATTGCAAAATCAATTTAGGGGTTCGATCCGCGATCATTCGTAACCGCCTCCGTCGATCCACAATGTTCACTCGTAGCCGGCTCCATGGAATGAAAGAAATATGGAATTGGTGTGTTGCATTTTCAAATACGGCCTTGATCACCCTTTTTATAGGGGTTGCTGAAGTTACAATGTCTAATTAAACGTTTTGAATGCAATGTTCAATTGGACGTTGCACTTCTTTAGCCAACCTACAACGTCTAATTAGACGTTTTGAATGCAACGTTCAATTGGGCGTTGTACTTCTTTATCGAAGCCCGATTGAACCCATTGGGCTTTCATATTGCAAAGTCCAATTTGACGTTATCACCAGTACTAAAAGAGGATTTTAGCCCGGGCGTTTTTTACTCCCTCCGTTCCAAAATACATGGGTTTTTAGTTTTCGGCACGTTTTTTAAGGAGCGGAAAACTCTATGAAATATTTCTTTTTAATTAATTTTTTTATATAATTTAATACTTATTACTAATAAGTATCAAATTATATAAAAAAATAATATTTCATAGAGTTTTCCGCTCCTTAAAAAACGTGTCAAAAAGAAAAAGCCCATGTATTTTGGAACGGAGGTAGTAGTTTATAGCCCAGATCTGACAGAATTCCCATCAGGGCTTCAATTAGATATATGATACATGTCGACACCTAATTTGCTTTAAAGGTTGATCTAAAACAACAAATTATGAATGCAGTAACCATTTCACCAAGGCTTGTAAAATTAGAAGTACTCATTGATGCAATCTATCAACAAGGAATTTTTTATTTTTGCAAAGGGCCAAGGGGTGGCATGTTATTAATAACATATATAAGAATAAGAAAGAGGAAGATAAGTAATGGTTGTTGTTGAATCATCACTCAGCAAGTAACCACTCAGAGAGAGAGGACGAGAAAACCAACTATTATTACCATTATCCGAATGAGACGTGTAAGTATCACCCTCAAAATCCCTATCTAGAATAGTAGTAAACGCTTCCACTTCTGCACCAAAATGCACAACAGTGAACTGCTATTTTTTCTCGGCAGAGGCAACAACAAAGAGCAAATTAGCAACGTTGAAAAAGAAGCTCGATGCACAAGAAACTGCATTGTAAACAACATCATAATCATATATTACACACAATAGCATGAGGTATTTTAACAAACATTTAAGACAATTTGGCCAAAAGATTCTAAATTAATAGTAATGCTATTAACTATGCCTTGTCCCAAGCTGGATTCGGTTACCAACTATAGGTTTAATAGACAAAAAAAAAATGACCATTTTACTTTCCAAATGTAGTACCAAGGATAAAAATAATTTACTTAACAAAAAAGCAGAGCAAAAGGAACTCGGTAACAAGCTCATTTATGTAGTTCTAATTTTTTTGCATTTCTGTAATTTTTTAATTAGTAAGATCTCTTTTTGGCTTTATACTCATGCATGCTCAAAACCAATAGGAACAACCATTGACCTATTAAAGTAAATCATTACAATATTATATATATTTCCATGCATCCTTTAGGGATTCATACCCAACAGCAAGACAACCATTCTCACTCGAATTCCATGTTTATAGCTCCCCATCACCTGAGATGAACATATCTTTAGGGGTGATGCAAAGCTCATAAAAATACATCTGTTCAAAAGAATTTATAATATCTATTAGATCCTTTAAAGGACAGCTATCTTGGCAAGAATTATAGTAAAAATTTATGACAGAAAAATGAACAGATTGGTTAATAAACATCTGTCGACACTAAAAATTAAACAATGGTGGGGGCAATGGTCTGCTCAATCATGGGTTGAACACAGTAAGAAATTCAACATGAGAATGAGAAATTAAAGGTCATAACACCCAAACCTGAACACTACTTCCAGTAGGCGGTGAAATTGAACAAACAAGTCCAATCCCTAACGTCATTCAGAGAGGAGAGAAGTGACAAACCAAAACCCTAACGAAACCCCCAAATTTGAACAATTAAAAGGTCGTTTGCATCGGCGGTAACATTCACTAGTTTGAACAAATAAGAGATGCAACAACATACCTGGGACGGAAGAGAGAAGGCGATGGAGCCGACTACCACAACTTCAAATTCGAACAAGGAGAAACACCAGGGGAGGATGTCAAGAAGGACTGGAGATCGAAGGAGACTTGGAGAGAACAGATCCGCGATTTAGGATTTAGTGGTAACAGATCTGCGATTGTGCAAGAGGAGGCCGGCGAAGATGAGGCCGACGACTGTGCAAAAGGAGGCCGGCGAAGAGGAGATGAGGCCGGTGAAGAGGAGTCGGTGGAGAGAAATGAGATTTTTCAATTTCATCATCGATTTTGTAATATTACACCGTATACCCCGGAGATTAGGTGTGGTATATATTGTTGCTGGGATATACGGAGCATCAAATATAATCATTATTTGTGGGGTAAAAAAAAATCATATAGCCCGGATATTTGTAAAAAACGCCCGGGCTATATAATAGTATGAACCAACTAATCTCCCACAACAATATAGCGCGGAGGTTGTTCAAATATCCGGTTTATATTTGTTTTTATGTAAAAAAAATATATACAAATTGTCAATTAAGATAAGATACCCCAGAAAAAATGGTCCGGGCTAATAGGTCATGAGCTAAAATCTTTTTCTACTAGTGTATAGACAACGTTGGATTCGACGTTTTTACAATGTCCGATTTTTTTCCCAAGTGAAAATGAAAAGTCGAGCAACAACGTGTGATTTGACATTGCATAACGCCGGATTGGATATTGTGATAATGTCGGATACGACGTTAATTTACGGTGTAGATAGGGAACGTGTTACTATTTATAAGTATGAATTTTTTAAAAATATATATATAAAATGTTAATATTTTTTATACTCTGTCCCTCGTATTGTAAATATAAGACATTTGACGTTGACATGTAGTTTAAGGAGTAAGTATTATAATATAAAAAATAATTAAAAATCAATATTTTATATAGTTTTTGCCTCTTTAAATTATATGCAAAAAATCCAATGCCTTATATTTACAATCAGATTATTATTCTAAAATATGTAGCGTGTATGAATAATACTATATGTTTTAATTAATAGAGAGGATACTTTATTAGTTTATTTAATGATAGTTAACCAGCAAATAGTTTCATTTCAAGTTGCATGTGGAGGTACTAATCATAGCTATTTGCTACTCCTAGTCCTTAGTCATTATTAAAGAATTTACCAGTTGGATATTCTCGATTGCCCCAAAATTTTAACAATATTTGAACACCATGTTTGATCACTCTAATAGCAAGTGGAATAATTTATTAGTTGATACATAATCGTTACTCCGTATATATATTATCAAATTTGGTGGCTAATAAGTTGAATATGTAATATTAATAACATAAAATTCAATAACTATATTAACAACTAGTCTAGCCGACGTGGAACCATAAATTAAAATTCGAATGGATTAGGTAGACTAAATTTCACACATACACATAATTTTCATTAAAAAGACACTTATCCTTATAAGCAAATACATAATCATTTTTTTAATTAATTTTTCCTTTTTTTATCTATGTTTTAATTTATAAAAAAAAGGGGCAGGTTGGAATGGACCCCACCTCGCCCCTACATCCCGTCCTTAATATGTAAGGTGCATATTACATGTTTTCTAGGTAATTTTAGGGTGGTTTTAAGGTGCATATATTACATATTTTGTATAGACATTCTAGGTAGTTTTAAAGTGCATATTACATGTTTTCTAGTTATTTCGCATTTCTTATCATTTGGTGATCGAAGTTTGAAATATATGCTTTTTATGGTTAATTGTGCAGATTCGCGGATCCGGATTCGGAGGGTGGATCAAGAGGGCGATGTTGGAGTCCTGGAGCTACTAAGGATGGCAGATGAGAGGAGTAAACATGTGCAAGACGGATCTTAAACGAGCCAAGACAAGGGACGAGCTGAATGCATATGGAAGAAAAGACGAGGATTTTGGACCGCTAAGGATCGGCGTCTGTCGATGGGGGTCGACATCTTATAAAGATTTGTTTCTATCCTAATTTGGTCGGTTTTCCTAGGGTTTTTGGTCAACCTTAGCACTATAATTAAATAACCTACCTCATTTAGGGTTTAAGGAGGGAATTCTTCATACATCAATTTCTGCTTTACATTTTATTCATTCTAGGGTTTTGAGGTAAACCATGAGCGGCTAAACCTAGCTTTTTTTAGTTTTACTCGCGTTTCAAGGCATGGTTAATGAATTGTGTGATGATTGATTTAGGGTAATTTCCATTTAAGTTTATTTCAATCTTCCTGATATTGCTAATGATTATTGATTGTGTCTCAATTGCCCACCTAGATAGAATCGCATCGCAATAGGATTATAGCATCCTTTACAGGGCCTTAATCCATAAGTAGTGAGAGCGTCTTGTAGGAACGGTTCGGAAATCTTAATGGTGTGGGAAGGTTTATGGTACACACTAGAATGTTGTATGTTATAACACCCCAAATAGTAATATCTCTACCCTAAAAAAATAACGAGCATTAGCAACAAGTAAAGGTCGATCCCATAGAGAGTGTGTGCGACTTTGGCTACACAGAATATGTAAGCTAGTGAACCGTAATAATAACAATAGTAAAAGAGCAATAGTAATAAAAATGGTTGAAAGTAAGAGATAATGGTAATGATGAGAATATAGCTTCACTTATAATAGTAACATTTCATAATCATCATGTTGTTTTGATTATGCTTGGCTATCTTAATTAGTGTCGGTTTGTGCAAAGAGTTGTATTTCGACAGATTCTCTACGGCCGAATCTAGCCCATTTGGGTCTTGCTTCTACGTACCCTACTTTTTACGACTCCTAAGGTTTCCTAGCACTATCAATACAGCTCTCATCTTAGCCATTCCACACACCATATCACACACAACACAAATCTTTCTCTTGTTTCTTATCGTTTCGGTAAGTCATGCTCAACTAAACCTTTTATATAGTTTTGCTTATATTTCAATGCATTGGTTTAGGAAATGTGAGGGTTGTTTAATACTATTTCATTGTTAATTCATGGTTTATGCATACTTGGTTATTCATTACTCTTGTTCTCTGTATATTTATGTTGTTTATTCCTCTTAACTGACCATTAGGATAGATAAATAACGTGCTAAGTGATTATAGTTATATCAGCTATTGCGGGCCTTAATCCTATAAAGTAGCAAACATATCTTGATGAACCGGTTGGAATTCATGCATATGCATGTGAGAGAGTAATGACAGGTAATTGAATGTTATTCTTAGCGGAACGATAGTTGGGTTGACAATCAGGTGACACATCGAATATGCGGGAAGTACATGAATTATATGCTTAGATGATTAGGGACTTATTGCTTCTCGACCCCATGCAAGATTTTAGGGAGTTGATAGTGATCAAATCAGGAAGCTATACAAACTCTGTACACAAACCGACACTAAGATAGCCAAGCATAACCAGAACAACCTGATGGTCATGAAGTTATCAATGTTGCAATTATAAGTGAAGCTATATTCTCATCGTATTATTATTCTCTTATCTCAAATCATTGCTACTATTGCTATTTTCTCTCTTTCTTCTATGGTTACGAATCACTTGCTTATGGAAACTATATATAAAAAAAAAAACCTCAATCCTTAATTCGGAATTATATGAAGCTATTAGTGGCTTAACCTTTAACTCAACTCAACTTCACTTCCTTAAAATAATGTTCTTACAAGAAATATTTAGAGTGAAAATATAGTCCCCAATCATCTCTAATCAATGTGACTTGTGAGACTTATTTTGATAAAAACAAAAGCATAAAAAATTCATCCAAATTTATAATGCTGGAAAAAACGTCAAATTAAAGCATCTTCAGGGCTGATTTAGAAGATATGTCCTTCATCGAAGTTTTAGCCAGTTAAAATAGCTTTCCAAAAAATGCTCATCGACTTAAATAGGAATTTTATACAACCCGAAAGAGTCAAAATACCGCGGTGTTGCCACACAGTTTTCTCAAACGAGAGTTGATATTCGGCTCCAGCAACAAAGCTTTGCTCAAAGAAGTTGCTCAAAGTTCTAAACAATACACCCTAGCCTCCATTAAACCCTAGCCTCCATGGGTTACAAGCAGGGGCGGATCTGTGGGGGGGCTCGGGATGGCTGAAGCCCCCCGCTGGCCAAAATAAGGGTACATGTATATTTTTATCTATGTGTTAATTTTGTAATATATAGAATTGAAGTGATATGAAATCACAAAGTCGAGTTAGCCCAATGGATAGGACGCGCGATGAATCTAATGGTGGAGTGCGGCTTCCCCAGTTCGAATCTCAGTCTCTCCCCTTTTTTTATCCTTTGTTGAACCTTTTTTTTTTATTGTTTTGTTTTTAAAAAAAAAACACCGCCTCATTTTTCTTTCCCTTACGGAAACACCGCCTCTTTTTTCTTTCCCTTACGGTCGTCACTCGAAAGCAAGTGCGACAAAGCCGTTGAACCTGTGAAGGGGAGACCCGTCGGCGCCGCTGCCATCTCCGCCTCCAGCCTCCGCCACGTCCACCTCCGACTGACCCGCCGACGCCGCTGCCATATCCGCCTCCGGCCGAAGGGGAAGTTATTTTTCTTCAATCTAAACTTTGAAAGGTAAGTTATTTTTCTTCCTCTTTCTTTTAATTTGATTGTTTTTAAGTTGAATTGATTGAGTGTGAACCAATTTTGATTAGAATTTGTGGAGTTGAGATTTGAGAAATGATAATCAATTTGGGATTTTCGATTAGGGTTTGAGAATTTTTAAGAATTAATTTTGTGGCTATGTGTTATTTTTCTTCCTTTCCTTTTAATTTGATTGGTTTTAAGTTGAATTGATTGAGTGTAAATCAATTTTGAGTAGAATTTGTGGAGTTGAGATTTGAGAAATGAGAATCAATTTGGGGATTTTCGATTAGGGTTTGTGATTTGTGAGAAATAAATTTGTGGCTTTGTGATTTGTTGTTTGAAAGTTGAAATTGTGGTTTGTGGTTGTGGCGAGAAATAGATTTGTGAATTTGTTGTTTGCGATTCGGAATTATGGTCTATGCCTGTGGTGAGAAATAGATTTGTGAATCCCTGATTGTTTGTGATTCGGAATTGTGGTTTGTGATTGTGGTTGTCAGAATGAATTTGTGAATTTGTAAGTTTCCTATGAATAACTACCATTAGAATTTTGCACATAGTTTTAGAGTTGGGCATTTAGAAACTTGTACTTGTGGGAGTAATGGTTCTGCATATTTCAAAAAATTAATTAAATGATATTGTGGTTTAGTTGTAAAATTTTGAAGTTCGGTGTTAGATTACAGTTGTTGATGTAGGTTCCTGAATCTGCAAAACAATATAGTGACATTTTTAGTTTCATTCAACATATAAGCAGGACTGAAGGTGTCAAGGGTTTATATAAGTACAATCTTAAACTCGAACATTTTAAACCGTCATTTCTGGAAAAAAAAATTCAGCCCCCCCTTACATAAATTCCTGGATCCGCCACTGGTTACAAGCCCCGCCTCGATTGTTATTTGTTCTTGTGTTACAAGGTTCGGATATTTGCATTGTACATTGATCTCCTTCATTAACTACTTATGCATATTTTTCCTCATAAATGTCACATCCCTCCTTCGAGGCGGGCAGATAAGACAACTCAACGCAATCCACAGTGACATCCACCACGAGCTTCTCCCTTCATATTCTCACCATCCTTGACATATAAGAGTGACAAATATCAACCATTCTCCCCCGTAAAAGAAAGACATGATTTCCTTGTCACTTTCAAGTAAGGATATAAAATAGAGGATATTAATGTTCAAAGTACAAAATAACAAGAACAAAATTATACGTATCCATGAATTTATTTTTTTTCATTTTAGAAACATTTGTGATTCGAATGTGTTAAAAACACAATAGTGTTTCACTGTCATGATACTTTATTCGAATGACAAGTAAAATTTAATAATATTCAAAAGGTCTTTCTATTTAAGGGGGTATATGATAAGATTTTAATTGGGAAAGATATCATACTAAAAATAAACGATCCTAAAAATCTAATTTAAAATTTTGATATAATTTTACTAAAACGAAAATCTTATTCTATACTTCAAGAGCTTCCTACAATAATCGATATTCAAATTACAAAATAACAACAACAACAACAAAATTACACTTCAAAACCCCGTATATTATGATATGAAATTACTATTTATCCAGGAGATAATTTCCTTCCACCACCCACTTTAGTCCTCTTTTATTGGAAACAAGTTAAAATTTAGTAAGTAATTATCTACCATTAATACTCAGAATTGCATCAAAAAATGAGGTCTTTAACCTCTTCAAAAATAAGAACGAAACAACTCTGACCCATTTCGGAGCCACCAAGTCCACATGCTTTGTAATAACATACCAAATTGGTTAAATACAAATAATTATCCCATTATATATTTGTATAAATGGAGATTTATATTGGTATATTAATAATATAAAAAAAAACAGACAAACATTAAAATCTCCAAACTGGCCACTTGCATCAATAAAATAATACAGTAATAATAATAATAATAATTCACAAAAAAAAAAAGAAAAAGGAAAATCCCGTCAGGGTCAGGGGCCGGGTGCACCTACCCGATATATGCTTTTTCCAAACAACCTGCAACTTGACCCTCCCACTTGCTCCCGCCTTCATCTCTTCTTCTCCTCCTCCTCATCCTGCCCCCCTGTACGTCCTCCTCATAACACCCCTCTCCCCCATTCCCCCCCTTTGTTCACATCCATCTCCTCACCTGCTCCTCTCCGCGCGCGGCCAGTACAGATCCATATATATATGCCTTCCGCCATGGTCCAGAACATCTCCGGCCCCGCCGCTTCCGACTTCTACAACCACCACCTCCCCATAAAGCTCTGTTCTGTACCATTTCCGATCATCAGAGAGATCTCCCAGCACGCCTCCTCTCTCCTCAACCAAACCCCCGACACGCTCTACCACTTCCACAGCCGCCGCGTCGGCCCCGACCAAGCTTGCTCCGCCGTCGTCCGCCACATCCCCGCCCCCATCGATGCCGTCTGGTCCGTCGTCCGCCGCTTCGACAATCCCCTCACCTACAAGCACTTCCTCAAGAGCTGCCAAATCGTCGTCGGCGACGGCGACGTCGGCACTCTCCGGGAGGTCAGCGTGATCTCCGGCTTGCCGGCTGCCTGGAGCACCGAGAGGCTTGAAGTTCTTGATGATGAGCGCTACGTCATCAGCTTCAGCGTTGTCGGCGGCGAGCACCGACTTAATAACTACCATTCTGTGATGACGCTCCACGCGTATGTCGGCGGAGGCACGGTGGTGGTGGAGTCGTACGTGGTCGACGTTCCCGACGGGAACACGCGCGACGAGACCTGCGTGTTCGCCGACACCATTGTTCGGTGTAACTTGAACTCCCTCGCTAAGATCGCCGAGAAGCGCGCGAGAGATTCCGTCGTTTACTGATACGACGCCGTTTTGAGGCTGTTTTACCGTTGTGGTTTTTTTACCGTCTGGTTTTCACCTTGTCGAGTCGTGGAAAGTTTTTGGATCTTGGTTGATTTAGGTTGGGAATTGGGATCTGCGGGGAAATTTACAGTGTGGAAGTCCGACGTCTTTTTGAAAGTATTTAATCTTAACACATCTCTTAATTACGGTGATTAACACTGAGGGGAAGGTCATTACTCATCACTATATGTCTTGGTTATTCAGTTTCTTTACTTTTTTTTTTTTTTAACTTTCTTGGAACCATATGTAATTTTTTTTTCAAAATGTTTGGTGGAGTGTATTTTGTTTCTGATATTATAGGAAAATAAGTCATTCATGTAAATTGTAACTTTTAATTAGTACATATATATAAATGAAGCTACTTGATACATCCTGGATGGGGTGATATATTCATCCTTTAGGAGCAATTTATCAGCTGTATACAGTCACCAGGTAGATCGTCATTGCTTGTTTATTTTAGCATGTTCGATTTTTTTTTATTTAAATTCGCAATTTGCAAATTGAATATTAAAAAATGGATAAGACATTTGAATTTAGGCGTTAATTAATAAAATGAATAAAATAGACGGTCTAAATTTACTTATTTATAAATTAATTAATTTATCCTCAAATTAAAGTTATTGGTAATTTTAGGGAAAATTTTAAGTAATACTATGATTTATATTGAGAAACTATACAAATAATGCATTAACAAGCAGATGGAGTATAATTTTAAAATGCAGTTAATAATTAAAAAAAAAAAAACAAGTTGATTTATTGGGTTTTTTCATTCTATCAGGTACAAATAGGAGGTCATCCTTAAACCAAATTTAATACGTATTTTATTATGGTCAATTAATTTAAGCGGATGAGAGTGGTAATTAATTAAGAAAAATGAGGGGCTAATTGTTGATTAATTAATTAATTAAGTGGATTGGCAAATGGATATATACTTTTAGAAGGGATCAAATCAAAGGAAGGAATGAGAAAAGAAAACATAGATATAGGCCGGGAGATAGCAAGTTGGGAGGCATCTAAAAGTGGTCCGATGCTGCAACTTGGCCCTAATTTAAACCTTCACCTCCAACTTGCACTTGTACTGTACTGCCAATTATTAAACCCATTGGATTTAAAAATGGACAAGCAAGCAAATAAAATCTTTTTAAATATAATAATTGTTTACATTATATATGCAACTTGTTTTTGTACTATATGGAACTAATTGCAACTTGTCTTGCAAGTGGATATCAAAAGCCTTGCCTTTCTTCACATTTAAATTTGTCCATCCACGATAGGTAAGCTGTTCACTAATGACCATTGACCACGCTTCTCCAACTATTTTTCTTTTTTCTTTTATGTATATAAAAAGGCGATAATTTAGGTAAGCTGTTCACTATGCAGTTGCACTGAGCCTTAAAATTTTGAGGGCCTCATATAGATTTTATAGTATGTATATATACAAACAAATTGCCAATTTTATCAAATTGATGCGGTGGATTGGTAAAAGCTTGTGTTAGCTCCAAGTTGGGATGAGTTCGAATCTCAACAACGACAACTCCTTATTCTCTTTTTTCTAAAAGAACAGCTTATTTCGATTTTTTTTGGTTATTGTTTTATCCCTTTAACCTCTGGTGGACTATTTTTTTTTCCCTTTGAATTAGTTAAAAAAAGGTCTCGACATAGAAGTTGCACAATGCCTCACAATATAACGGAACGGCCATGCTGTTCAAGGACGTCATTTCTAATGAGATTATCAATCTCGAGAGATCTTCAATCTGAGTTGTCTGAAGCCAACCGAATATGAGTAATGCGATCCGCGACTTGGTTGTCTTCTCTAAATGTATGGGCAAACTAAGGTATCTGAGTAGATCATCGGACATCTCCAAAATCTCTTGAAAGTATTAATGATCGTCATGTAGTCTCCTTTAATTAATCTAGCTCCAGACAATTGATCCCTATCTTATGGGCGATTAATCTAGTTTTGCTTATATTTTTTGCATTATGTGGTTGTGTAGGACTCCGTTTGTCACTTGAAACTCCAATTTCTGGAAGTTTACCTTTTGATCAGAGATTTGACAGTACTCATCTATTATCGATTTTACTTCCCTAGCTACAACCCTCCTAAGATGCTTTAGCATAGATCATTATGTCGTCTGCAAAGGATATGAAGGGTATCCAAGTTCCATTTCTGGTTATATGGAATTCAATAGTGTTCCTTTGCTAGTCACATTTTTGTTGGAGTTTTCTAGCAAGAACATCTACTCCTAATATACATAGGTTAGGGGAAATGGGGTCGCCCTGTCATAATTCCTTTTGTGGTTGGAAGGTCTCTGTTGGTTCATCGTTTACCAATATTGAGAATGAAACCATTTGGGTGCATTCTTTTATCCATCCGCATAATTTTTGACAGAATCTAATTTTTTTCATCACTCCATTGATGAAATCCCAGTCCATTATGTCATACGCTTTTTTTCATATCTAATTTAGCTACCATCCAGCCTTCTTTTCATTTTCTTTGTCTGAAGGAATGAAAATTTTCATTAGCAATGAGAACATTGTCTTGTATTTGTAACACCCCCTTTTATAACCCAAGGAAATGCCACAGCGCCAGTGATTACTCGGACTTTAATGTCTTTGTAACCACCTTAGGCTTATAGGGACATGCAACCATGCTCCCATAAACAAGATGATAACAATTAAATACATAAATGAAATAAAATTTAATAGCGGAAGTCTTGAAATATAAAAATAATTCTCTATTAAACTCTCCTCAAAAATCGAGGATTTAATTACAAATTGAGAACAATACAGCGGAAGACTTTTAAATAAAATTAAAACAATAAAACTCTTATACAACATATCTAGGAATTTTAAAATTTAAATACAATGTTAAAAGTAACTTTAATGTCTTCTCAACTTCTCTGCTCTTCTGAGACTCGACCTAAACCTGCGAAGACTGGTCTGGCATCCGGAATGAAGGACACCAGCCATCCAAATATAGGACGGTTAGTTCGCAAGAACTAGCAAATGACGGCTCGAAAACTGGGACAACTTTGGATTCAAGTGACCATGAAACGGTAAGGATTAAATCCAAATGAGACTTGAATATTTGAAGTGGATTGGCTTATTTGTAACCCGGCCCTCCTATGACACGGATAACCCAAAAGGGTTGAGTAAGAAAAGATGTATTAGGAATCATATCCCGATTACGGATGGAATATGACATAGCTTGAAACAAATTATGATTACTACCCATTACTTTATTAATACACTGTTTATTATACTGTCTAAACTAAGTATTGGTTCAAAAGGTACTCGATGTGGCCCAAAATCGACCCAGAGGGCAGGACTCTTCCGGAGAGTTTTAAACCGCGGGCTGAGACAGTCGATTAAGGGTTGATCTTGTGTCCCCCAATACCTAGTTCAAACTTCAAACCATGTTTGTTACTTTACATTATTCTTCACTCACTTACTCACTCACATGATATGCATTTTACATCTTTTATCTTTTCATCAACTACTACCGGTCCCACTCTGTCTATAGTGGATAGCGACCTACAACCATTGGTTGTGTAACACCTCGCATGGAAGTGTAGTTTCATGAAACCTTAAGACCGAGGAGTAACGGCCCCGACCTACACTTTACAACATCACTTTCACTTTACTTCACACATTGTTTTACCATTTCACATTGCTTTTCGTTGATTGGTACGTTTTTACTCACAATTCCACATTGTTTTTCGATGATTGATATGTTTTACTTTGATTGGTTTGGATTCAATTGAGTTTCACTCGCAACAACAATCCTCACAATATTACTACTTATTCATCACTTTCACTTTACTTCACACATTGTTTTACCATTTCACATTGCTTTTCGTTGATTGGTACGTTTTTACTCACAATTCCACATTGTTTTTCGATGATTGATATGTTTTACTTTGATTGGTTTGGATTCAATTGAGTTTCACTCGCAACAACAATCCTCACAATATTACTACTTATTCACAAGATTGATCAAAACGAAATAAATAGAATGGATACATAAAAGAAACATATCCCTTTCTTAACCAATTAGCATGAAAGAACAAAAATAAATCATGCTTTAATAAACATGTGGGTATCTATGTCATTATTATATATATACGTCGAATAATAACATTACCCAATTATACTTGCCAAATTCAAGCTAACGGATAAATAAATCACACAAGGCGGATGGATTGTAATTTATTTTAATTAATTTGGCAAGCATTTCAAGGAACGAAAACAACAAGACACGAAGGCACCGAAATGAGCGGAAAAGCTCGGAAAGTCACTTGCCTTGATCGGAAGTTGCAAGCTTTGACTTAATGGTTGGTTGAACTCGAATTCCCTCGTATGGGCGTAAGGGTTGACGATTCTCTGCGATTTAACGGAATTGGAAAGCATTTATGCCCATATAAAAATACGGGTTAGAATCTGGAATTTTAGAAAACTGGGCAGGGGCATATTTTAACAAAACTGAAAGTATGGGAGGTTTAACGCAATTAACCTTCTTCAACCTCACATTCGACAGTACGTGCCCAGCGTTTTTCCGGTGAGGTTCCGGTGAGGCTTCGGCGAGGCGTAGCGGCTTCGATAGGGCTCCGAATGATACGAGACCGGTGGCTACAGCTTCGTGACGAAGAGGCTCTCCTCCCTGGTGTTCCTGGCGGCGTCGGCAGTGGTTGGAAGTGGCGGACGAGGGCGGCTCCGGCGAGGTTGAATCGAAAATTGGGCCTTTTGGTTTCGGAATGTTTTTGTGAAAAACTTGTGAAGGGATTTGTTGCTAGAAGTGTTTAGAACGTACTGAGATAAGTTTAGAGCTCGGATAGATGCTTCAATGGTGGTGTGAGCTTGAGAACCGAAAACCTCTTGTATTTATAGGGGAGGATTCAGAATGAATTGGATGAAATTGATCCCGTAAATAGCTCGGATAAGATCATTAGAAGCTATCCTTTTGTTCAATTCGTTCAGATAAGGCCGTTACATGACCGGATTTCAAGGAATCTCGATTTGGGGCGAGATCCATTTGGGTTCGTTTCAGCTCGTTTCTATCCGAAACCTCAAAATTGGTTAAAGATATTCAGATAAGAACACGTGTGAAACGTTCTAGAAGCATTTCGGTTGAGCTTTGGGCGAGATTTGAGGGAGAGCAAAACAAGTTTTGTTCAACAGTGAATCGACAGGGGAGGAAGGAAGGGGACGGGTCTGGTGAACCCGGTTCACCATTTTTTTTCTTTATTTGATGGTTTGGTTCACTTGAACCAAAAGAAAACCGGTTCAAACTCTTTTTCAATATATATGTATATCCGAAAATTTATTTATTAAAACTCTACATAAATTAAATAATAAAAATAACAAAACACTTAATGAAATACATTTTATTTTGCATAACAAAATTTTCTAAAACATTATATTAAATAATTTTCACAAATTATAATAAATTATAATTACGAATCCTTCCTTATTTTTGAAGAAAATATATCACTTAGTCTCAAAACAATATAACTTAAAAACTTATTTATTTACTATATATGCACATAAGATGAAATATCTTTAAACTAGTTATAAAACTTTATATGTATTCATTTTGAAAAAAAAAAATATTTCTAAGTTCAAAATAGAACACGTACCTTTTATTAACAAAATTATATTTACTTAAAAAGAAATACCCAAAGATAATTTGGGGTATTTCAGTATTACTCTATTAGATACAAATGCACCTTGCATCGGGGGAATGAGTTTTTTCAAAATTGTTTTCATTGTTTTTGCCAAAATCTTGCTATATATTGCTTTATAAACTGTTAAGCAAAGGTTAATTGGTTTATAATTGTTTGTTGTCATCGGGTTGTTGCATTTTGGAATCAGTGTGATAAATGTTTGGTTCATTAGTCTTAGCATCCTTCTAGAGGAGAAAAATCCTTTAGTACCTTTGACAAGCGATGGTCCAAATATATCCCAGTAGTGTTGATAGAATTTTGTTGTCATGCCATAAGGTCCCGGAGATTTATTTTTTCCAATTGAGAAAAAAGTTTTTTTTTCACTTCTTGGTTTATAACTGATTTTGTGAATAAGTCATTGTCCATGTTTGTGATTTTTCCGTTTATTAAGCTCAAGTATTCCCTAGTAGTTGATCATTTATTTGCTCTTTCTAATTATTTTTTTAAAATCGTCTTTGATCTCTTTTCTAATGTTTTCTTCCCCTATGATTGTTGTTCCTTCTTGGGTTATTACTTCTCTTATTATTTTTCTATTTCGTCGCCCAAAGACAACTTTGTGGTGGTATCTGGAGTTTGTATCCAATAGCCTTAAATGTTTAGTTTTTGCTCGTTGACTCCAATACAGTTTATGGTATTGTAATATTTTATTATTTTTGTATATTAGTCTTTGCTAGTGCTTGCTATTTTCATGTTTTTGAGTATGAATGTTGTGCTTTTGCAGTTCCGTCAATTTTTCCTCTATATCTTTTAGTTGTTGGAAAATGTTTCCAAATATAGTTTTGTTCAACTCCTTTGTTAGGTTTTTAGTAGTTGTATTTTCTTCAGCACTTGGAGCATTGAGGATCCAATATATGGTGTTCATCACGCTTGGGGCTACTATATTTTTATAGTCTTTCCTTTGCAGCTGCATTTTCTCAAATTTGAATGGTCTTGCTTTCCTGCTCTGGGTGTTCTAAGTTCCACGGATATTGGGCAGTGGTCAGATGAGGATAAAACATGATTTTTAGTTGCAATGTACGGGTACCATTGTAAAATTTGACTTTGTTCCATAGTTCTATCAAGTTTCTCAAAGTTGTTGTTGATATCTGCTCTATTTTTCCTCCATATGAAGTCATTCCCTAGTGTAGGCATTGATTATCGACTTGGAGATAGCTCTTGAAATGGGTATTGTTCCATTAAAGGTGTTTAGTGATTCTCAATTAGTCATTAGACAGTTAAATGGGCAATACGAGGTCAAAAACTCAAACTTGATCCCTTTACATCAAAGAGCTAAATGCCTCGCACATCAATTCCGTCAAATTGAAGTGGTGCATATATCGATGTGTGAGAATGACAAGGTAGATGCATTGCAAAAATTAGCTTCATCGTTGACGTTACCAAATGAAAGAGAAATTCAGGTTACCATTGGTGAACATCATCTGCTTATACCATCCTCAGAGCGAGATGAGCCAAAAGAAGAAGTGGAAATCGCCTTCGTTTATGAAATTGAGGAAGAAATGGCACTACAAAAAAAAAACATTTTTGCCACGCACGGTAGCAACGGCAAGGGTCTGCCGTAGCTAGTAGGGTGATTTTGGCCACGGTGGAGCTACGGATGAGGAGCACGGTAGCAACGGCAAGGGTCTGCCGTAGCTACATTACAAAATATAAACAATTTTGCCACCCTTGGTAGCAACGGCAGAGATTGTCCGTGGCCATTGGTTAACAAAACAACAAATTAGCTACGGACGGTAGCAACGGCAAACTTTGCCGTGGCAAGTTTATTGATTTTCCCTATTGCGTAGCTACGGTAAGGTGATGCCATGGAAAAAAAAATGTATTTTTTTTTTGTTTAAAAAAAGAAAAAGAAAAATATAACCCCTAACCCTTCTGCCGCCTCTCGCGCTGCTCACTATCACATTCAGATCTGAAAACCTAACCCTCGTTCTCCATCATCTCCCTCTCAACTCTCAGATTCATCCATGGCCGCTCTTGCTCTTTCCTCGTCCTTAACCCTCGCTCCTCTGTTCGTCCATCTCCATCTCGACTCTCAGATCCATCCATGGCCGCTCTTGCTCCTTCCTCATCCTTTTTCATCTTCGTCCGCCATTGTTTCAAGCTCAATCGTTCTTGTATATCCTGTCTTCAACTTTTCGCCGCCAGCCATCGCTGTTCACCCAATCCACCTTCACCATCGTCGTCCCGTCACCTTCACCTTTGACTCTACCTACTATTCACCCTCTTCTCTCCGCCACCAGATTTCTCTCCCCAGATTGGCAGATTCGTCGCCCGCTCTCTCGCCGCTGCTTCTGGTACACCCCCACCGGGCTAGCACCGCATGTTGCATTCTTCCTCACCACTTGTACACTGCCGCTGGAAACCCTTCTTTGGAATTGCTGATCTTCGCCATCGCCGCTGCTGCTCTTGATGGGTTGTGAATCCCCATTCATCCAGGCAAACCCTAATTGTTCCCGATGTGGATTTCGCCAAAGTTTAGTGCAGGTATGCCACTACCACCTTAGCTAGTTGTGCTCGTGAATTTGTGGTGGATAACATTGACTCACATAACTAGTTTTAGCTGAATTTCTATTTTGGGTGGAAAAATCAGTTCCTGAATTAGTTTTGGACTTTTGGTATTGTTGTTGTTGTTGTATATCTAGTCTTCAACTTGAATTTTTAGGTTGTTTCAAGCTGCTAAAGTCAAAGTTCTCTTGCTATGTCTCAATTGTTCTTTGTGGTTGTTTTCAGTGATGGATGTTGGCTTCCAGTTCTTTTATTTGTGTATCGCTGTTGAATTTGTGATTCTTATTTTATTCTTGAATGTGTAGATTGAATGCTTAGGTTGGTAGAGAAGGAGGAGGAGGAAAAAGCGATGATGTGAGAGATCATCGATGAAGCTAATGAATTCAAAAAATTATTGCAGTTTCTAATTCATTATTAATACATGATAATTAGTTGAGATCTTTGTCATGTGACTTGTGTTGAATACCTGTGCCTATCAGCCTATTGATGTTCATTCATATGAATTCAGTTTTTGGCCTTGTTAGTATCATGAAAACTTTCTGTAACATGCCCATGTTTGTGATCATTTGACCATTTTCTGTATTAGGAAGCTTGTTATTGCTATCTTTTTAATCTGTTTTTTCTTACTTGGGGTTAAATGTATACATTAACTAATCTGATGGTAAGGAATATAAGGGTGTGCGTTAAATTGTAGAGAAAGATAAGGTCATTGGTATGTAGGTTGAGGGATATGCATTCATAGCCATATATAGGTATATATATAGGTATAGATTGTTGATAAGAACAATGGAATAAAGCCTATTAAGGGATTAAAAATAAATGTCTTTTTTCCTTGTATAAATCTCTACAGTACTTTAATTGAATGTGTAGATCGAATGCATGGGCTGAGCAACAGAAACGGGAGATATTCATTTGAGCATGCCAGCTCTCAAGGTCAAAGGTACATCTATGAAATCTTTTTATGGTATACAACATTAGACCATCTTTAATGCTTCATTTGTATTATGAAATCAATAAACCTTTTATACAATACATACATTTATGAATTGCAACTCTCAAGTTCTTCCAAGGAATGAGTGGATGGTGATCTTTGGTCACATACAAGAGGGTTCCTTCCAATTTCATCTTTTTCATGATCATAGGAAAACTTTCTAGCATCCGGGCAATCTTTTGCTTTATGTTGGTCTTTTTATAAGTAAAAATATGAAGTTACCAACCAGCTAGCCTTACATGTGATCCCAGGTGAACCCAGAGGAAGAGAGGATAATCTTAGCTAGGGAAAAGAAGACATTGATGGAGAATCACACTACGACACTAAAAAGGCACACACTGGTGTTAAAGAATAAGGATTTAATCTGAAAGAAGGCGGAGGAAGAAGCAAGGAGAGAAGTCAGCAAGCTTTTAGCTAGCGAGGGCGTTGAATTAGAGACAAAAGATGAAGTGTAAACATGGTTAGTTGCTTCTATAGACTTCCAATTGATATATAGTCATATTATGCTTTGAACAGTAAATTCAAAAAATTTGGGGATCATATAATTGTATATATTTCAAAGGAATGAAACTGAAATTTACAGAGTATAACTCTAAAATTTGTTAACCTCCTACTAATGTCAAGTGGTAGTTACAGTAGTTTGATTCTTCGATAAGTGGTAGTTACTGATGTCAAGTTGTGTTTTGATTCTTAGATAAGTGGTAATTACTGGTATGGACACCAAAAGAGATAGAGTTACAAAGTCTTGAAGATTTTAAGAATGTTATGGAGAAATTTAACTTCATTGAAGGTGCAAGATCAGAGGTAAAAGTCATATTCTTTGCCCCATTGCTGATCATGCCTTGTTGCTTTGAGTATTATATCCACTTTGCCTGTTTTCTCAGGACAACGATAAAAAAGGATGAGACTGCTCAAGATGCAATTGAGAAGAAGGCTAATTCAGACTCTGATGACAAAGAACAGGATAACCAACAGAAAGATTAAGGAATTTCAAACAAAAAGAAGGTGATCAAATAAATGGAGCTCTTTATATATTTATAAATGCTCAACCAATCATTTTACATTTTGGTAAACTGATGTGTCTTTCTTTTTTGTGGTAGCTTCAACGACAAATGAATATTGGTTGAGATAAAGCAAAGAATGTAAGAACATGCACTGCATGGAGGGTGTTCTTTGGCAAGGTAAGTGTATGGTGATGCTTCAAACATGCATTATATATACCTTATTATCTCTATCTCTATGAGTATTTTCAGCTCTCACCTTTAAACATACTTAAATTTGCAAACCCGTATCATAAAAAGATTGCTTGAAAGCCATGATGCACCTAAGAAAAGTAATATTCACTGCCTATTATTTTGGCTTGAATTTTTGTTGGTTTGCTTTTCCCCATCTTCTTGATTCTATCTATTTTATGGTTTTCTAATACACTACTTTGGAAAACTGTTGGTTGTTGCCTATTTGATCCCATTGTTAATTACAAATTTATGAATGAGTAATTGAGTTAGTAATCAAAATTGAGGCTTATACATATTGATTATAATAAGTTAGAAGGTTGCTTGGTGTATACTCAGGAGGCTCGTCAAAGGTAGCCTATGGTTTCCGGTCATTTACGAAGGGAATGGTTTTACTTTTGAGTCAAAGAGCTCTTACCCCTCAAATCCTTATGCCAATTTTTCAGCCTAGTATTTCACGTTTTACATTTATGTCGTCTCTGGTGTAGTTTTAGGCTTCGCTTTCAACATATATCATCTTTAAGTTAATTCAAATTGGATTTTTGAGTTTATATTTTAATAGATATATCTGATGCCATGGTAAAATAATGTGTGGTATGAATAACTCTGCATTAGGGGATTTCTTGTTCATAGTGCAGTTGATTGTTGAAGCCAGGTTTACTCTGTTGTCCTGAGTATTTGCTCTATATGCATTTGTTCCTTCAATTTTCTCATGTTCAAAACATTTGCTGAAAAAATAATTATTGGAAGTCAGTCAGGTGTAATATTATTCTTGCAGTCAACAAATGTGAATCTCCACGTGAAGGATTAATGCAAGCTTCTGAGTTTTCGTCATTAGGGTAACGTGTTGTCCCATATTATATTTTTGTATTGGATTATAGATGATAAAGAATGTGGTATATTATATTTTTGTATTGGATTATAGATTGTATAAATTATGTACATTTTATAATTATGTATATTTATTGTCTATATATTATTTAGTTTTTGACATTTTATTATGTGTAAATTTTGAATAATTAATGAAATTTTATTATATATGTAAAATGTGTATTTTTTTTAAATATTGGACTTTTTAGCACGGGTCTGAAGAATCCGGGCTAAAAAGCCGTTTTTTTTTTTTAATTTTCTATCCACACTTTAGCTACGGCAACTTGCCGTAGCAAATGTGTCGTATCTTTCAACAAGGGTCGCTTAGCCGTCGCTTAACCGTCGCTAGATTAGTAGCTGCGGCTAACTACCGTAGCTAGTATCAATTTGCCACCGCAGACTTGGCCACCCCTTGTTTGCCGTGGCTACATCCGTGGCTAGATAGAGTTTGCCACGGCAGATTGGCTTTTTGCCACGGTAAACTGCCGATGCTAAATTCTTTTTTTTTTGTAGTGTGGATTGGCGAGAATCACTTATTGAATATCTTCGTCATGGAGTCCTCCCCGATGATGCGAAAAGGAGGATGATGGTTAAAAGGCGAGTGTCAAGATTCTTACTTAAGAATGATACGTTGTATCGAAGAACGTTTGATGGAATCTTGCTAAGATGTTTTCCAAAGAAGAAGCTAAATACATTCTAGACAAAACTCATGTTGGAGTGTGTGGAGCGCATCCAACGGGTCCTAAATTGGCTAATCAAATCAAACGGTTAGGCTACTATTGGACTACTATGGTGAAAGATGTTATGGAGTTCTCTAAAGCTTGCCACGATTGCCAAATTCACATCGACTTCATACATCAACCTTCTCAAATGGTACATCCTACTACTTTATCATGGCCATTCCATGCATGGGGTCTTGATGTGGTAGGGAGCATAAAGCCATCTTCTTCCTAAGGTCACCAATATATTTTGGCGGCTACGGATTATTTCTCCAAATGGGCCGAAGCTATACCTTTGAAGGAGGTGGGAGCTAAAGAAGTAGCCAATTTTATAATGAATCGTTTGATTTATCGATATGGAGTACCTTCAGAGATCATCTCCGATAATGCTCTTTACTTCAAGAATCAAATGTTGGTGAAGTTGAGCGAGAAATTCAGGTTTAAACATAGCTTTTCATCTAGCTATAATTCGTTATCAAATGGCCAAGCTGAAGCATTTAATAAAGTGTTATGCAAAATTCAAAAAGATGGTCTCAAAATCGAAGAGAGATTGGCATGAATGGCTACCGGATGCACTATGGGCTTACCGGACTACAACCCGAACGTCGACGGGTTGTACACCATACAACTTAGTAACACAACTAAAGCTTGAAATCTATCAGGCTCAAGTTGCTGGGGCATTCAACAAGCGGGTCAAGTTTCGCTCATTCGCTATTGGTGACTTGGTTCTTACCATTCGTCGACCAATTGTCATCAATCGAAAAGTGCAAGGAAAGTTCAAATCGAAATGGGAGGGTCCTTATGTGTAGTGACCAAAGTTTTTCCCAAAGGTGAATATGAACTTTCAAATACCAAAGGCGAAGTGGTGTACTCATGTGTGAACGGCAAATTTGTGAAGAAGGAGTACATAGGACATTTGACATCAAAACATTTGTCAAATTCAGTCGCGTAAAAAAAATCCAGGTTCGCATATGATAGTCTGGTCATTTTTGGAAAATCCTTCCTAGAAGGTGGGCCCAGGTAATCCGAATGATGCGGTAAAAAAAGGAAAAAAGAGAAGAAAAAGAAGAAGAAAAAAGAGAAAAAAATCCCGGTAAAAAAAAATGAAACGAAAACATGGACTTGAAATTAGTCCAAAATCGAGGCGCCCTAGAGCATATGTGAAAAATGGGTGCCCGGAAGAACCACGAATGGCTTGATCCCTTAGAAAGAGGGTAGTTAGACAGTCTAGCTAGTCGAAAACGCTAGATGCAGCCCCAAAAATAAACACAATACCAATTGCCCTCTTAAAAGGAGAGTGAGTACATCTTTCGTATGAAGGTGTCACTCTTAACTCTTAAGGGTAGACCAGTGTTTTGGTCAAGTTCATGTTGGTGTTGAAATATTGCTTAAATAAAATGAGTTCATGTTGGAATTCGACAAATTAATTCTAGAGTTTGACTTATAAAATACAAGGGGCGTTGTCACCCTTCATGTCGAGTGTTAAGCCCAAGCTTTCTTAGTTGAATTAATGTGGGTGATCGATAGAAGAGTAAGGAGAGGAACTGTTTTGAGTACATGCAATATACATGCAGGGGCATATACTTGTCCTACCCAAGAAGGAAGAGTGAATGTTGTCATATTAATGAAATGGAAATAAGTTATGTTGATTTGATATTCGTTATCACAATTCTTATCAATATTAATTTCTGCAGAGCTCTTGTATCTAAAAAAGAAAAGAGTGTTTACAAATTTGTGCATATATTCATAAAAAAATGTATGTGCAAAATCAAATAGGGGCCTAAAAGTTCTTAAAGGATATGCATAAAAAAAACCAACCAGCAACAAAAAGGATGAAAGAAAAAGATCCACTAACTAAATAGAGGCAAATGAAGCAAAAGCGGCAATTAGAGATTGAAGGTTAGCCTTCTTCGAATTGAGATCCTCCAGCTTCGCCTTGCCTTCCTACTCTGTCTTTTCTAGGCCTTCCCGTCTCTGTGTGGCGAGCTGGAAACGATGTTTAGCCTTAGATGTACTCTTTGCTAGTACATCTTTGTCCATGGCAAAGCTTTCTTCCTCTGTTCGGAGCTTTTTTCTCATTATCATAATCTCCCTTTCTCGCTTTTCCATGGCAAGAGACTGTTCCTACAACTCGCTATGTTCTTCTCTTCCGAAAAAACATGTTCATTGCAATGAGAGAAAATTTGATTTAAAAAAAAATCGGCCACTAGTACAAATATAGGGGGTGGAGCACGGTAAGTTGGAGTTTATGTTATTGGACTGGTTTGCGAAGTATGGAAGTTTTGGTGTTGTTCTGGTTGGTTGTTGTTCCTTTTTCCCGGATTTTTAGCACCACAAGCCTAAATATTTCTCATGCCTTATGTTCCTACCAAAGCCCCATTACAACCTTATAAAAGTCCTCATTATGTTGTTTGCAAGTGATAACTTTCACGGTGAACAGAGCATTTTAGATTGAGTTGAGAGTTGGACTTTAAAGACTAAACACATGAGAGCTTGAGTGAAACACATTATCCCGGTGAGGTTGGATTAAATTTGCTTTTACTCTTGGATCGCTCATATATTTGCTAGGATATTTGTTTTCTTATTCATGGCTCCTATTGTTTGATGTTGCTTTTCTAAAACTATAGCATGAAGATCTTATTTGTGGGATGATTAATTCTACATTTGTTTTTCATTGCTTGAGGACAAGCAAAAGCTTAAGTGTGGGGGAGTTTGATAGCATGCATTTAGGTAGGCATAATAGGTTGCATTTAGCTTAGTTAAGATGCATATCATGCGTGATTTAAGTAGAATTTGCATATTTGCTTTCTATGTTGGTGGAGTCGGAATCTACACGTTTTTATTGATTATTTTAGGTAACTGTGGATCCGAGAAGGAGACATGGGTTGATAACGCATTGGATGAGAATGTCTAGTTGATGGAAGAAGCTTACATGAAGATCTCAAGAGGTCCTGAGAAGAAGAAGCGAACATAAACGAAGAACAAGTCTGCAGAAGTTGTCGCCAGACATGCTGAACTTGTTTTGCACTTTCTGGAGGCCTCGGTTGTCCGATCGACTATTATGACCATGCGTTGGAAAGCTCTTTCAGAGAGCTACAACTTTCATGTTGACGTCGAGAGCTAATTCGAGACGGAATTTTCGGGAAAACCCAATGCAGCGCCCGCCGCATAGTTTGCTGCGCCCGCCGCCAGGGGGCGTTATTCATGCTGCGCCCGCCGCATGGTTTGCTGCGCCCGCCGCAACTTTGCGGCGCCCGCCGCACGGGTCATCAGCGCAGCGCCGTTTTGAGAAAAACCCTAGTTGTTCTATTTTGTTTGGAGGGCCGACTTGGATGTTTTATTAAGCCACTTTTATGTTATTTTTCATAACTTCTATTCTATTCTTACGTTCTATCGTACAATTAGAGAGAGAGCGATGTTCGCCATGGGCGACTAAAACTCTCTTCGTTCTCCTTGCAATTTGAAGCTTTATTTGGATTGAATTTTGAGTTTCTAATTCTTGTTTCTTATTTCTTATATTGAATGTTTCGACTTCTTTGTGCTTGAATGTTTGATTGTTTTATTCTATCTCGACTGATCAACTTGGTAGAATCAATTCAATTGCTAGGGTTTTGTAGATTCCTGATTGCGAACCTTAACCCAAGTGGCAAACTTGTTCCTTTAGGGCTGATTGAACTAATTGAATGAGTAGGAAGTTGAATGTGTTGTTAAATCCTTCTTTAGGGACTGCAAATACCTTGGTTAATCTCTGAACTTAAAGCTATCAATTGGGTTAAATCCTTCTTTAAGGACTGTTCGATTGATAAGGGTTTCTAGGACTGATTGGACTAGTAACTATATTAGGTCGGGACAAGGGCATTCATAGGAAACCTAAAAGGACAAGAGGACGTTACAATATCAATTCAACCAAATAAAGTGGATAGTTGTAGGTAGAGCGATCTTCTCTAAATTGTTTTGCATCAATTTTGTTTATAGTTTATTTTGTTTTCTTTCTTATTTCAATCACCAAAAACCCCCCTTTCTACTAATTGGTAAATACACATTGTTGAGAAATACTTGATTCTCTGTGGGATCGACCTCTTACTTGCTTGCTATACTAGTTTGTAGGTTTGAGTTTTATTTTGATACGGTTTATGCGACTAAAAACCGCTCATCAAATTGGCGCCGTTGCCGGGGAATCAAAGTTTATTTCTTTGTTTTGTGTGTTTGCCGATTATTGTATATAAATTAACTTTGTTGTGAACCTATCTTACGGTTCACGACACCCTTACTACTAACATCTTAAGATGAGATTAATGCAGTATCAAGGCGAAAATTTTCACCATTATTTCACAAGAGTGCATAATTTATTGGATGTCCGTTATGCAAGGGGTTACCAAGATAGTTTGCAAGATATGGTTATTTGTGTACTTGAGGGCATGACTCTTGAGACCAAAGAACTTGCCGAGTCTATGAGTAACGGAGGCTTTGCGAGTTTCAACTTATCAGAGATGTGGGATTTTTTCTGTTACATGGGTCACCAGGTGGAGCAGGAAGAAGCTTTCACACGCCAGGTTATGTTGGAGCAGGTGCTTAAAAAGATGGAGCGAATTGAGGAACAATTGAACCAACTTAATCAACCGGTGAGTGAGTTGGTAGTAGAGCAATACTTTATTCCTCAAGTTGATGAACGCCAAGACACAAACAATGATGGTTTGATCGATGAGAGCCCGATGCTCCCTTACATGGAGTCTCATGAGTGCACGCATGAGGATCCATGTGTTTTGGCTCCTATTTCATCTGAAGAAATCATCCTTGACTTGCCTATCAAGGAATCATTTACCGAGCCGATTTCTGTGGCTCTCGAAGAAGGTATTGATATTTCTTGCACTTTTGTGAATTTTGGTGAATATACAGACCCTTGGGAGCATTACTTTGAGAAGCCACCAACGGAACTGTGTTGGTGGTATCATATCCCTTCGGTAGAGAGTCATGCTAGACTCTTTGATAAATTGAAAGGGTCTTTAACTTCTATATTTTATACTTTCAATTTATTATACTATGATGTTCTGTGTAAGATATGCGCACAGGAATATGATAGGCTACTGAGGGCCTTGACAATGTCTGAGAAATAAGGTCTTGAGATTGAGAATAAGTCAAGCCAATGACATTAAAGAAAGGCGCTTCTCGGGAGGCAACCCGAGGTAAGTTTTAGTTATTTCAATTCCTAGTTAGCTAGTTTTCTTTAACCCGCCGCGCGCAATGCTCAGATCCGACCTATATCGCCCCTTCCACCACATTGTGAGTATTTCATTCATCTCTTTCTCTATGTTTTTATTTTTGTTGTCTTTTATGTTTCATTGAGGACAATGAAAGGTTTAAGTGTGGGGGAGGGATTGCACTGCATATAGATAGAATTTGCATATCATGTTTACTTATGTTATCATGTTTATTTATGTTGTCATATTTATTTTTATTTCATATACTGCATTTGAAAAAAAAATATCATGCATTGCATTTAAGTGTTATTAACGATACCCATCTTGGTTTAGTTTGTCCTCTAATTTATTTTTATGATCTTAATTGCATAAATCCCATGATTTGATTGAATTGCTTGAAAATGATTTTGGAGCATGATTTGAGAATATAATTGAGCAAGTATGGTTCATAGTTGAGGTTTAATTGAAATCTAATAAAAAAAAACATAACCTTTGTGAGTTTGTTTTGGCCTTATAGGGACTTTACATATTATTCCCTTTTGCTTTTATTGTGTGATTATACTCTCCATATGCTTCTTATTTCAATACCGTATTGCACATGTTTGTTTCTTGTGAATTTCAAATGATTGAGACATGTTTTCTTTAGCCATATTATACCCTATCTACCTTACATTTTATCCTGTGCTTGAAGCCCATCTGAGCCTTAAAGCCTATCTTTTTTTTATAGCTCCACAAAAATATATCATACCCAATGATTAGCCTGACCCCATCCGGGAATTAGGAGGAGAATTGGTGAAAAATCTTTATGTTGGAGTAGCTTTGAGTGGAGATGATGTATGTATGGTTGTATATTGCGAGAGGCATAGCCAAAATAAGGTAACCCTTCTTGCATAATAGAGATGACTTGTTACTAGGGGCCTAAGGAGGATAAAATTCACTTAGGAGTAAAAGTCTAGTAAGCTTGGATCTAGGGAGGATAAAATTCACCTAGGGGCAAAAGTAAGCATAAAAGAAAAGAAAAGAAAGTCATCATTCAAATGGAAAAATTGCATAAGTTGTATGGCTATTGAAATCGACGAGTGCTTATTGATGTGTATTGGAGTTTATGTTATTGGACTGGTTTGCGAAGTATGGAAGTTTTGGTGTTGTTCTGGTTGGTTGTTGTTCCTTTTTCCCGGATTTTTAGCACCACAAGCCTAAATATTTCTCATGCCTTATGTTCCTACCAAAGCCCCATTACAACCTTATAAAAGTCCTCATTATGTTGTTTGCAAGTGATAACTTTCACGGTGAACAGAGCATTTTAGATTGAGTTGAGAGTTGGACTTTAAAGACTAAACACATGAGAGCTTGAGTGAAACACATTATCCCGGTGAGGTTGGATTAAATTTGCTTTTACTCTTGGATCGCTCATATATTTGCTAGGATATTTGTTTTCTTATTCATGGCTCCTATTGTTTGATGTTGCTTTTCTAAAACTATAGCATGAAGATCTTATTTGTGGGATGATTAATTCTACATTTGTTTTTCATTGCTTGAGGACAAGCAAAAGCTTAAGTGTGGGGGAGTTTGATAGCATGCATTTAGGTAGGCATAATAGGTTGCATTTAGCTTAGTTAAGATGCATATCATGCGTGATTTAAGTAGAATTTGCATATTTGCTTTCTATGTTGGTGGAGTCGGAATCTACACGTTTTTATTGATTATTTTAGGTAACTGTGGATCCGAGAAGGAGACATGGGTTGATAACGCATTGGATGAGAATGTCTAGTTGATGGAAGAAGCTTACATGAAGATCTCAAGAGGTCCTGAGAAGAAGAAGCGAACATAAACGAAGAACAAGTCTGCAGAAGTTGTCGCCAGACATGCTGAACTTGTTTTGCACTTTCTGGAGGCCTCGGTTGTCCGATCGACTATTATGACCATGCGTTGGAAAGCTCTTTCAGAGAGCTACAACTTTCATGTTGACGTCGAGAGCTAATTCGAGACGGAATTTTCGGGAAAACCCAATGCAGCGCCCGCCGCATAGTTTGCTGCGCCCGCCGCCAGGGGCGTTATTCATGCTGCGCCCGCCGCATGGTTTGCTGCGCCCGCCGCACGGGTCATCAGCGCAGCGCCGTTTTGAGAAAAACCCTAGTTGTTCTATTTTGTTTGGAGGGCCGACTTGGATGTTTTATTAAGCCACTTTTATGTTATTTTTCATAACTTCTATTCTATTCTTACGTTCTATCGTACAATTAGAGAGAGAGCGATGTTCGCCATGGGCGCCTAAAACTCTCTTCGTTCTCCTTGCAATTTGAAGCTTTATTTGGATTGAATTGTGAGTTTCTAATTCTTGTTTCTTATTTCCTATTTTGAATGTTTCGACTTCTTTGTGCTTGAATGTTTGATTGTTTTATTCTATCTCGACTGATCAACTTGGTAGAATCAATTCAATTGCTAGGGTTTTGTAGATTCCTGATTGCGAACCTTAACCCAAGTGGCAAACTTGTTCCTTTAGGGCTGATTGAACTAATTGAATGAGTAGGAAGTTGAATGTGTTGTTAAATCCTTCTTTAGGGACTACAAATACCTTGGTTAATCTCTGAACTTAAAGCTATCAATTGGGTTAAATCCTTCTTTAGGGACTGTTCGATTGATAAGGGTTTCTAGGACTGATTGGACTAGTAACTATATTAGGTCGGGACAAGGGCATTCATAGGAAACCTAAAAGGACAAGAGGACGTTACAATATCAATTCAACCAAATAAAGTGGATAGTTGTAGGTAGAGCGATCTTCTCTAAATTGTTTTGCATCAATTTTGTTTATAGTTTATTTTGTTTTCTTTCTTATTTCAATCACCAAAAACCCCCCTTTCTACTAATTGGTAAATACACATTGTTGAGAAATACTTGATTCTCTGTGGGATCGACCTCTTACTTGCTTGCTATACTAGTTTGTAGGTTTGAGTTTTATTTTGATACGGTTTAGGCGACTAAAAACCGCTCATCATATATGTATATTAGTCTTATTATGTTTGACTTGCCAGTATATAAACTGACCAATCATAGTAATTGACTATGGTTGGCTGGTGTTTTGATGCACTAGTCAACCTCATTTCAGGTTTCGTAGCAGCTGGAGTAGAGACTGATTCCGTTTGAAATCTTTGAAATCGGGTATATTATTTTCTCTTCTTAAAAAAAAAAAGAATACATTTTCTAGTTTATCTCAAGTTTGGGGTGTTACATGTTTTCGTATCAGAGCCATGGTTCATATTTTTTTTTTAAATTTTTATTTTATTTTATTATGATTTCAAATGGATCAGATCTACTCCAGGTATGGTTACCATACTTCCATAACTATAATTATGTTATTATTCTGGCTTGCCATACTTTAATATAAAGAAGTAATTTTATTCTCTTTTTATGATTAGTATGGCGAATTCTGATTCTGAGACTAGTAGTGTCAAGCTTCGGAGGGAAGAAGCTCGAAAAGCTAAGGGAAAGGCTATTAAAGTAGAACCAGACTCTCCTCCGCACCTTGAACCACCAGTGTTCAATGAACTGGACCAGTTCCCTAGTCCACCACCTCTTACTTGGTTAGACATGTACTATCCAGGATTTTTACAGGATTTTGCACCCCTACCCCCTAAAAAAAGCCTTCCAATATAACCTTGGACTTAATAATAGAAGATATCCAGATTTTGAACTAGGATGGGTACCACCAGTCAATGATTTGTATCCTGAAGTATGTGGTGATTACGAACCTAATTTAGGTGCACCTCCTGGATTTGAGGCTCCCCAACCAAACATAATCGAGGAATTAATACCCATGCCGACCCAATGGAGATAGATCATGTGATTGCAGGGTATAATCTTCCAGGAGAAATAGAAGGAAATCTCAATCTTGAGGAGCAATCAGATAGTGTTATATCGGTAGCAGAAGTTACTCAGCCTAGGACACCAACTCAGAAATTGGAAGATGCAATGAGGATGCTTAAGAAACTCAAGGAAGAACTTCTAGCAGTAGAGGATACAATTTTAGAACTTATGAAGGAATTAGAGGAAACCAAGGGGGAATCCTCACTTCGCTCGGGACCCGGCCGAATCAGAAGGACAGCTAGGAAGAAGGTCCTTAGCAACTTTTGTAGTTTCAAGTTGGCCCACGATGACTACTGAGAATAACATAGTACGTAGATTAGAGTAGAATCAGGTATGTGTAATATGTTAGGAAGAAATTGGTTCCCTACAATTTTGTATCCCCTATAAGTAAAGCAGGGACCACGAAGTAGGCAGATAATAAGCATTAGATGGTTGTAATACCTCTACTTGATGTTTATATATGGTTGCGGCTTGGATTAAGATATTTACAGATATTATATTATTATTGTAGATGGATAATCAAGTGAATAACCCAGAGGAAGGTCAACCAAATAACTCTAATAACCACCAGATTCCTTTAGAGCAAATGGCAGAATCCATTGGAAATGCAGCATCCCAACGTTCAATAGCACCAACCCAACAAATATCGCCTATACCCCCGATTGCGTTAGGAAATGCTGCAACTCAAGAAGCGATTTGGAATATGATCCAGGCGGCAGTGAATCAAGCTTTCAAGCGAGAGCAACCTCAACAGGAGCAAGTTAACAAGTACCCACAACGGTCACTAACACCCCAAGCAGCTTGTAAACCACCTGAACCAGCAGTTGTAGGGGAGGAATGGAGTTTTGATCGATCTTATCAAATGATTCGATCAATGAAGCCAGACAACTATAATGGTAGTGGTGAGCCGATGAAGTTGCACTATTGGCTTAGTCATATGGAACAAAGGTTTAGAGGAGTCAAATGTTCAGAAGCCAATAAGGTCCGTATAGCTTCTTTATACTTACGAGATAGTGCTCATGCCTGGTGGGAGGTGGCGAAACCAACTGATGATGACATGATCAAATGGGAATTATTCAAGACAAAAATGATGGATCGTTTCTTCTCCATGGCCCAACGAGAAGAAAAACGGAGAGAATTTCTTTTCCCGAGGGTGGAGGGACTCAAAGTCCCACAGTTGGCAAATAAATTTATGGAACTATTACCATATGCCGGCCCTATAATTCGTACGGAAGAAGACAAAATACGTCAATTTTATGAATGGCTACCCCCAGAGATAGGACCGACTATGTTACGCCACACATGTACAACACTTGAGCAGTTCATGGATGAGGCACACCGAATGGAAGTAGCATTGGACCATGCAAATAAACGGATGGAGAATCAAAGCAAAAGAACGGGTACTTTGACTAATGTTGGATTTAAGAGATCTGCACCCCCGTTGGAATCAGGGAAACAAAGGCCAAAACAGTTTAATCAGCAAGCTTTGAGTTCAAGTACTTGGGAGGACCGACGTTGTTTTAATTGTGATAGTCCTAGTCATATTAAGGTGGCCTGTGATAAGAAAGATCAGATTTGTAGGAACTGTGGGAAAAGTGGTCATATCATGAAGTACTGTCGAAGTAGTAAGCAGCCACAAACTCCATCCTATCAAGCGTCGACGGCTAATCCAAAGCCTAAGCTATCACAAGGGACCCAACAAACGACTCCAGAAGCCTCCCAAGCCACAGTACAGAACAAAGGGATATCACAAGGGACAGGCTGGAACGCCTGATGCACCCACCACCCAAGGTACTCTCTGTATTGGTTCCATGATGATAGATATTCTATTTGACTCTGGTGCAACACATTCTTTCATATCAAAAAGATGTGTTGACCATCTTGGATTACAATGTGACGTTTCACCTGAACCTTATATTGTGATTTTATCCAATGGAAGCAGGATAAAAGGCACCAAGGGACTATCTGGCTTCCCAATTACCATTGAAGGGCAAAAATTTTGTGCCAATCTGATTGTTATTCCAATGATTCCCCATGACATCATACTCGGAACAGATTGGTTGACAGAACACGGGGCGGTAATTGATTTTGAAGCCAAGATAGTCATAATAAAGGGAGACAGAAACTTAAGATGTAAATTTAGAGGGAGAAATCCTACTAAGGAAGGTGATGTAATAAATGCTATGACAGCCACCAGACTACTTCGTCAAGGTTGTGTGGGGTATCTCTGCTACATAGAGAAGCCAGAAGAAAAAATTGAAGATGTATCCAGAATTCCAGTAGTGCAAGAATTTCCAGATGTATTTCCTGATGAAATTCCTGGAATGCCTCCTAAGCGAGAAGTTGAATTTGCCATTGAGTTGGAGCCTGGAGCTACCCCAATATCTAAGGCACCCTATCGAATGGCCCCATCAGAGATGCAGGAATTAAAGAAACAATTAGCAGAACTACTTGAGAAAGGTTATATTCGACCTAGTGTTTCACCATGGGGAGCACCTGTTTTATTTGTTAAGAAGAAGGATGTGTCACTTAGGCTTTGTATAGATTATCGGGAGCTGAATAGAGTAACTATCAAAAATAGATATCCGTTACCTAGAATTGATGACCTGCTGGACCAGTTACAAGGAGCTAAAGTATTCTCTAAGGTCGATTTAAGGTCTGGATACCATCAACTCAGAGTTCGAGAAGCGGATGTTGCCAAGACAGCCTTCAGAACCAGATATGGACATTATGAATTTGTAGTCATGCCCTTTGGACTGACAAATGCTCCGGCTGTATTTATGGATTTCATGAACAAATGTTTTCATTGTTATCTGGATAAATTTGTGGTTGTATTTATTGATGATATCCTTATATATTCACCAAGTTTGGGGTGTTACAAAACGAACACGGTTTAATTTTCAAAGTATGTTCCCAAAACCAAATTTGACTAAAACAAACACGCTTTGCTATAAAACCGTTCTCGTTTATTTGTAAAAAAAATATTTAACTTGATTTTCGTGTAAAGCGTGCTTTAAAAAATTACAACGAACACGGTTTACTTCTCAAAGTGTGTTCCCAAAATTAAATTTAACTAAAATGAACACGCTTTTCTATAAAATCGTTCTCATTTATTTATGAAAACTAGTAAGCTCGGTTTTCATGTGAAGCGTGCTTAAAAATAAAGTAAAACGAACACGGTTTCATTTTACAAGTGTGTTCCCAAAACCAACTTTAACTAAAATCAACACGCTTTTCTATAGAACCGTTCTCGTTTGTTTCTAAAGGAATAATTAGCTCGGTTTTCATGTAAAGCGTGCTTAAAAAAATTAAAACGAACACGGTTTTATAAGAAAAGTGTCTTCCCAAAACCAAATTTAACTAGAGGGAACACATTTTTTCTTTTGAAGCGTTCTCATTTATTTTTATAAACCGTTCTCGATTTTTTTTTATATATATATTTAGAGTTTTTTTTAGTAATTAGATTAAGTAAATGCACAAAGTTACAACAAAATTCCGTAGCTCGGGTGGCCGGAGTGTAAAGTGGACGAATTCAGTTCGAGGGTGCAAGAGGTCTTGGGTTCGACTCTTGGTTCGAGGGTGTAAGAGGTCTTGAGAGAAATATGAAAAAGCACACTTTTTTTATTTAAAGCGTACTTACAGAAATATGAAAGAACACACTTTTTTTTATTTAAAGCGTGCTTACAGAAATATGAAAGAGCACACTTTTCATTTAAAGTGTTCTTATTATTAAGCACGGCTTGAAAAAAAGTGTGCTAAAACTTTTTTTTTAGCACACTTCAATTGAAGCGTTCTTATAATTGGTCGTATGACAATTTTAAGAACACTTCAACACAAAACCGTTCTTAAAATATGGGATCACGGTTAAATAGTAAGTGTGCTTGTTTGGAAGCGCACTCACTATAAGCACAATACGAGAAGTGTGCTCCCATGCATAAAAAAAAGCGTGCTCTAGTCCTCCCTTTTGTACTAGTGGGCGCTGCCATGTGGCGTGCCCTAGTTGGGTTGCATGGCAGCATTGCATCACTCGAGTGGGAAGGCTAAAACGCCGCGTTTCGCTTCTTCGGGTGAGGAAACGGTGTCGTTTTGAGGGTGGAATTTCACCAAAAAAAGTTGTGGGTCGTGGCCCACCTGTCTCCCTTGTGAGCCCGAGCTTGTCTGCAAGGTATGCTTTTCGGGGCTCATGAGCCACCGCACATTTTCCTCTCTTTTTTTTTCTTTTTTTTTTGCCTAGGTGGATTATTGGTGAGCCCTTGGGCTCACTAATAATCTTGCTCTAAAGACGTGCGGTTTTGATAGGGACAAACCGAAAGACCAACTAAGTAAATGGAGAGCTAATTAACTATCACAATAAGGACATGCGGTTTTGATAGGAACAAACCTAGCTCTGAAACCACTACGCAATGCAGAACTTCATGTTACCATGTACAATACACAAAGAGCTAGATCAGATAAATCGGACATTTTTCGACCTCGAAAACCGATGAACTTATTGTGTGTTTGGGGAAACAAAACCGTGTGGATAGCAAGTCAGTTTTCTAAAAGATGTTTATTTCAATTGATATGTGGGGTTTTTGCTTTTTCCACTTCAGCGTCTTTAAAATGTCGCACGTGGCACTTTTTAACTCTTCTATATTCTTGTTATTAGTGGGTTTTTTTTTTAATCTTCATCTACTTCCACTAACTTGAAGTGTTAATTAAACATGTCTGATTGTTATGTTAGGAGTTTTTTTTTCCGTTGCTTTAGGACAAAATTTGGGTCCGAATCCTCTGTCCTCAAATGTGTCGATCCCCTGCCCTGTCCCAACTCACAAATTTACATTTTTTTTAATTCTTTTAATTTGTTTTTTATTTTATTTTATTTTTGCATGTTTTTTTTTTTAATTTAAAGGTTGTGACGGGGAGGAGGTTTGGCAATGGAGATCACCTACAACATTTACTACAACATTCCCTACACCACTAAATTATTTTCACATTTATATAATTTTAAAAAATATCATTAAAAATATATTCATATTTTAAAAATCTATTTTTATATATTTATAAACTTTTATTTTGAAAAATCATATTTTAAAATTTTTTAAAATTATATTTTGTGTAATAATGTCTTTTTAATTTTTAAAAAATTTTAATACACGAACTTTCAAAATAAAAAGTTAAACATATTAAAATAGATGTGTAGAATATGAATATAATATATATATATATATATAGAATTAAATAAATTTTAATATAATTTTCTGATGTAGGGATTGGACACATTTAAGGACGGGTGATTTAGAGCCATATAATTTGTCAGCAGGCTTTCCAACATCTTAATTTATCAACTAAATGTATTGTTTGATATTTTGAATTATTTACTTATCTAAAAAAAATATGGAGAAATACACAGACAATTTGAGGTTGCAAGATTTAAGATCATGCAGCCATCTACGTCATAGACACAAAAAAAGATTCTCCTTGTTTTGACCACGCGATATATATAATGTAATCGCATCGATCTAAGGACGAATTAAAACGATAAAATAAGGCAACCATGATATATTTTTTTTTTTTTCGATCTTATAATTTCTCCTCTTTTTTGTTTAATTAACAAATGAGCATGCCCTCGAAGAGAAGTAATTAATGACAACATGCAATGCAAGTAGATAGGTAATTACTACCCGCAAATAAACAAAAGAAATTAGCAATAAAGCCTGCCGGAGAAAATTTCCATAGTAGGGAATAATATGCGACAATATTTTTGTAAAAGGTATTTCTATCCTATGTCTTAAATTGAGAAAGATATGGTGCAAAATGTCGTTACATTTCTACAACACTCAAAAAAATATCACAAATCAACAATTCAACTAGCACCCTAATAACTAGTATAGCGGAATAGTAAGAAGTCGATCTCATGGAGAGAATACCTTTCTTGTCTATCAAATTGCTATGAAAAAAGAGAACAAGGTCAAAGAGTAATCGAGTATTAAGGCAATTGAGTATTATAAAGGGGTAAAATTCACTTATGGTCCCTAAATTTTAACCAAATGTTCAAACGGGTCCCTGAACTCTATTTTTGTTCATTGAAGTCCCTGAACTTTGATACTTTGTACACATTTGGTCTCTCTGTTAGTAAATTTGTTAAATATGCGTCAAGTAATGATATGGAATCAATGTATTTTTATATTAATTACATGAGTTAGGTTATACATTTGTAATTGCCCGGTATTTGTTTTACTAAAGTAAAAAATTAAGCTTTTTTCTTCTCAAAAGTCATCATATATAATAGATTTTTCTTAAAACAAAGTATATTTTAAAATATATTTTTATCAAAAAAATTTCTATTTTTGTTACCAAATGTTATAATTTTCCAATAATAATTTATTTTAAAGTATTTTAATGACTAAAATTTCCTTTTTTAATTAAAAACATAGTTTATTTAGTTAACACAAATAGAATTTCTTTTTTATAGCAAAAGTAGAGTTTTTTTTAACAAAACACATTTTAATTTTTTTAATTAAATAAGAAATTTTCGGTCATTAAAATACTTTAAAATAAAATATCAACGGAAAATTATACCATTTTGTTGGAAAATAGAAAGTTTTTTTTTTATTATAAAAAGCATTTTTTAAAAACATATATTTTTAATATAATATAATTTTTTTACTTTAGTAAAACAAATATCAAGCAATTACATGTGTATAACCTAACTTATTCCATTAATATACCAAAATACATTGAATCTATATCATTATTTAACACATATTTAACAAATTTACTAATAGAGAGACCAAATGTGTACAATGTATCAAAGTTCAGGGACTTTAATGGAAAAAAATAAAGTTCAGGGACCCGTTTGAACATTTGATCAAAGTTCAGGGACTATAGGTGGATTTTACCCTATTATAAAACTAAGAATGGTGAATTGGTGATAATTAAGAATGAGATAGTTTTCCCTTACAATTCATCAACAATGACTATGACTTTGATCCTTGAGTCTATCCTATTCTTCATTGTTTGATTCATCTAATGGTGGATCACTCCAATCCTAAGCAATTTAACAATGTCAATCACATAAACAACCAAAGACCAAAGATAGAGGTGCAACTCTCTAACCCTAATCGATGCATTTGATAAAGTAGAATTGTCAATATTCCCTACACACCCAATTGATGCTTTCACGAGATCAATTGGCTATGTTGTGCTACTGATTCAATTAACTTATAAGGGATAATCAAACCTTTAGCTAGAAAGCAAATTCCATCAAGGTGGCCAATCAAGTGGGAATACATGCAATCAATCAATGAAGAACAAAGATATTGAACCAATCAAACTTAGAATAGATAGAAATTAAGTCTCACAAATCATATAACTATGTCTCTTAATTACAGGCGAAACAAAAGAGGTTTAGATAGAAATTAAGTCTCACAAATCATGGAAGGTTTTCCTCTCAATATCTCTATTGGAGTCTTCTCCATTAGGTCTCTCTCCTCTTAGGTTAAAGTCGGCCAACATAGATATCTAAAACTTAAACCTAATTAGTTTCCAAAAGAAAGGAATCGCAATCCCGTATCGGCATGGGTGGCGGGCGCCGTGTGACTGGCGGCGGGCGTCGTGACCACAGCAGGCCCGTCCATTGACAGGTTCAAAGAGCTCAATGGAACAAGGCCCCCAAATTTGTTAGGGCCCCATTTTATAATTTATTACTAGTATTTATATTTTTTGATCCCCTTTGTATCAAAAAGTTACTTTGGCCTAATGGTATTTGACCCAACTAAATGTCATTAGGTCGTGGGTTCGACTCTCTATATAGTAGCTATACCAAATTTTTTTCCATATATTTTTTTCAGTCATTTAAACATTTTCTAATTACCGGAAAAGGAAAAACTATTTTAGTTATGAGACCTCCTCATTAACTATTTTTATTTGTTATTTTAATACAAACCCTTGTATTGGAGTATAATTTATGATATTTTAAGATTTTTCACATATATTCAAAATTTTTTTGTAAATTATAACTTCACACAATAAATGGGTTTTTTTAATGTGAAAATACTATAACACACATATATATGTATTGATACACAATTAAAGAGTTAAAATATATGACTTAAAATCTAATAGGAAGAAGTCCTATTTTAAATTTATTACATTTTACACTAATTTACATGCTACATGTTTTTTAAAGATTAGTAAATGTAATAAGTACTCTATTCGTATCAAAATAGTTTATGCATGCTTAACAAGTTGACACATTTTTTAATAAGTTAAAAATTACACATAAAATATTTTTTTAATAATTAGCAAATTGAACAAAATATCAAATATTTTAAGGTTAGGGTAATATTGAACAGGGCCCCTAAAATTCATTGGACGGCCCTGGACCACAGTACGTTTTCTTCGTCTTAATCGCTTCTGAATCCAACCTAACTCTTTCCTACGCCTCTTCTTGCCTTCTTTAATGATTTCCTCAGGTTTCTAGCTCTCCATACTCATCCTTGGCAATGCCACAAATGCATCCTTCCAAGCGTCGGAATGTAAATCTATGAATAAGCACAAAAAGAGCGTAGATTCCAAACTTGCAAGACAAAGTACTAATAACGTGAACTACTCAATAAACATGATATAAACTATCCTAAATGCAATAACAACTACCTACAATGCTTATATAAAATATGCGTTATCAAACTCCCCCACACTTAAGCTTCGCTAGTCCTCGAGCGATTAATAAAAGCAATTTATACCTACGAACTTACCATTCATGCAATAGCCTTACAAAAACAAATCAAAATCCAAATTTTTCAAGGAACACATGATCAAGTGACACAACATCGTCTCAGGTATCTAATGATCAAAGAATAAGAGTAGAAATCATCCAACCTTGCCAGGGATAATGTGTTTCACTCATGCTCTCAAGTGTTTAGGCTTCCAAGTACAACTCTAAACTCAAGCCAAAATGCAACTAATTAGCTCAAAGAAATTGACAACAACATCACCAAATCCGAAATGTCATTACTTGCGGAAGAAAAACAATGAAAGTGAACAATTTGGCTCTAGACTTCTCTCTCTTTCTCTTCTCTCTTTTTTTTCGGCTCTTGTTTTTTTTTCTATTGCTTGCTTTCTTTCGACTTTGGTGTATTCTTTAGGTGAGTCGCAAACATGGGTGTCATGAATGGCCTCGGTCTATCAACACCTCAACTTACTTGAATAAAGTCCACTTGAGCATCTTTTGACGCGAGTTGCAAACATGGGTGTCATGAATGAACCAGATTACTCAATGATCAAGCTTCCTTTCTGACGAGAGGGTTTCTCGACCAAATAAATTTATAGTCAAGACCCCGCTATAGGATAGTGGAGTCAGGTTCGTCCTCAGGAGAGAAGACAGCGATTCTAAGTTTAGTGTGTTTCGGGGTTCGGGGATGGCGGAAAGAGGTGTAAGGTTGCTGTCGACGCCGGCTAAGAGTTGGTCGATATCGAGGGATGGAGAGAGAATGGTGGTTGGTGTCAAGTATAATCTGTGCAGAATCAAAATAAGGAAATAAAACAAATAAAGATGCAAAATTTAGGGGTCACCACAGCAATAAACATATGTGTAGATTATAAATCACATAAAGATGCATGCTTTATATCAAATAACTTTCGTTATTAACACATAAGAATATAGAGGCTCTCGCATAAACCCTAAGTGTTACTATCCCTTTTTGATAATTAATCCAACAATAAGATCACTTTCGCTTTAATATCATAAATAAGGATCACTTAGGCCCTGTTTGGTATCGATATCAGTATATCAGATATCAGATATCACCCCTTGATATCTGATATCGGTGTTTGGTACGGGGGTATATCGATATCGGGTGATATACTAGATATCAGGTTTAGGGTATCACAAGCTCATTTTGATATACCCATATTTTGGGCGGTATAGGTTGGATATCAGTATATCACAGTCCTCACTCCTCTCTTCTGTTCGCTCGCTGCTGTTCGCTCTCGATCTCGCTTCTTCTGGTTGCTCCATTTCGCTCTCGTTCGGGTACGCTCCTCTTTCTCTTCTTCTCTCCTCTTTCTTTCCTCGCCAATGCTGGTATGTCGCCTCTTCTTGGATTTGCTCTCGCCTCTTCTTGTTGCTCATAGGGTTTGCTGTCGCCTCTTCTTGTTGCTCCTAGGGTTTGTGCAATTTTTGGCTTTGTTGTTGGATGATTGTTAGGTGAAATCTGGAGAACTTTGTGTGCCATTTTTGGCTGGAATTTGGCTGCGATTTTGCCCTTGTTTCTGCAATTTGTTGGCTGATTTTTACTACTGTTTTTGCCCTCATTCTGTCCGATTTAAGCTGCAATTTGTGTGACATTTATGCTCTCTTTCTATGCAATTTTATGCTGCAATTTGGCTGAGATTTGCCCCGGTTTGTGTTAATGTTCAAGCTAAAATTTCTGTTGCTTTGTTTGAGATTGAATTTTTTACTTGTGCTGAAATTTGGGTGTTATTTTGCTTGTATTATGAATAGAAATGGATTCATATGAGCTTGAATCGATACGGAGAAAGAAGGAAAGGCAAAAGCTAGTGTGTGTAGCCATCATGCTTATCGTAAAATTGGTTACAATTATGTCGGAGATGTTTCGCCAACAATTTCTACAAATTAAGGAGGTTCAAATGCAACAAAAGGAAAAAAACAAGTCATAGATTAGCAAACTTACGTAGGTTGATTGGAGAGAGTGATATTATTTGTAAGAATGAGCTTCGTGTCAATAGACAAACCTTTGGAGTGCTTTGTGAGATGGTCCAAGAAATAGGGGGTCTACGTAGAACTAAGAACATGGAGGTCGATGAAATAGTTGCGATGTTTTTATATACTTTGGCTCATCATAAGAAAAATAGGTCAATAGCAAATTATTTCCATAGGAGTGGGGAGAGTGTGAGTCGACAATTCAATTTATGTATTCGTGCGGTTTTAAGGTTGCACCACCACTTACTCAAGAAACCAACACCTATAGGAGATGATTGTCAAGATAGTCGATGGAAACTTTTCAAGGTACTAAACAAATTCACTAATTTGTTATGCTACATTAATCGATGTTGGATAAATGATTTTGAATATTCATTTGCTCTCCTTTATTTTGTAGAATTGCCTAGGAGCTTTAGATGGCACCTACATTAGTGTCCATGTGCCAAATCTTGATAGATCAAGGTATAGAACGAGAAAGGGTGACCTTGCTATGAATGTATTAGGGGTTTGTACTCCTAATATGGAATTCATATACATATTGCCGGGTTGGGAGGGATCCGCACATGATGGTCGTGTCCTTCGTGATGCTATTACTAGAACACATGGTCTAAAGATCCCAAAAGGTAAACATCAACTAAAGTACTAAATATGAAATTGTTTTGTCGAACTATATTATCCTAATATTACAAAATTATGTCTAGGATGTTATTACTTGGTAGATGCTGGATACACCAATTGTGAGGGTTTCCTAGCTCCATTTAGAGGTAATCGTTATCATCTGAAAGAGTGGGGGGACAATCAACCAGAAAATGCCGAGGAATACTTCAACATGAAACATGCTAAAGCTAGGAATGTCATAGAGAGAACTTTTGGGTTGTTGAAAGGGAGATTTGCAATTCTTCGTAGTCGTTCATTCTTCCCTGTACGCACCCAAGGTCGGATTGTTACCGTGTGTGCATTGTTGCATAACCTCATCCGCAAGTATATGCCATCCGATGTTGTAGTGCTTGGTGATGAGGAAGTAGAAGAAGATGAAGAAGAGGACGACGAATTTGAAGTGGAAGACGAGGAGGAAGTTGAGCACATCACTCAAGTCAGCATATCAGAAGAATGGACTAACTTCAGAGCTTCACTAGCACATGATTCTTATAACAATTGGGTAGCAAGTTCTACTTGAACCTTTCTTTGTATGTTATGGGTGAACCGTATGTTTGTATTTGGTTTTATGTTGTGTTTACAGCTGCTGTTGGGCTCTGTAATTGCTGTTTTGACAACTATTGTTGGAGTTTTTATGTTGCTTTTATAGTTGATGTCTTCATGTGTTTGTTGCTATGTTTTTTGAGTTTTTATATGTTGTGTTTACAGCTTCTGTTGGGCTATGTAATTGCTGTTTTTACAGCTACTGTTGGAGTTTTTCTATTGTTTTTACAGCTGCTGTCTTCCTGGGTTTGTTGCTATGTTTATGAAGTTTTTAATTACTTATTTTTATGGGTTTTGGATTGATTTTGCAGCTGCATACTCGGGCTAAAGGATTATCTGAATGTATGTTGATTGGATCGTATTATAATTTTACTCTTTCTATTCATGCTATTGTTTTAACTAACAACAAACATACACATGTGATATCTGATATCTTGAAACTTCATTCCAAACAGCAGATATCAGATATCAAATCTGATATCTAATATCCTGCAATATACCAAACAAGGATATCAAGATATCAGCTGATATCGATATATACTGATATCGATATACTGATATCGATATCAGCTGATATCGATATCGATATCGATATCTGATATCTTGATATCTAGATATCAATACCAAACGACCCCTTACTACTTTCGTAGAAGAATTATGCATATAGGATAGAAGATAATAAAGACATATATAATCATGAATTCATAAATCAAATACATATATCTATGTTGGGATCACCCCAACCCTAGAAGAAGGAAATTAATTAGAAACAAAACATGATAAAAGAAAATAACTTTAACATAAAATAAAATTCTAAACTTACAACCATTCCAAATAAAAATAATAAATGAAAAACCAGCCTCCAGTGCTTTATTTATAGTGCTCAACCCTAGCTATTCTAGGATAGAACAACTCTATCTAATTCCTAAGATAAAAGATCCTACTTACTTAAGATAAAACATTCCAAATAAAAATAATAAAAGGAATAAACTCCCCTAGGTATATATAAAATTCACCTAAGAGGATAAATGTTCAACTATAGATAAAATCTCTTTCCTTCATGTGCAAGTAAATGCCACTCGAAATCGGACTCAGATTAGGCCTCTGTTGATCCACTCGATATCGATCAAGATGGCTTGATATCGACTCGTCTTCGGCCCATGTTTCTGCTTCACTCGATATCGACTCCTTCTTCAGTCGAAATGGCTTGTGTTCTTCAGGGGACGCGATTCCTGGTGAGACTCCACTCGATACCGAGTGATAAGACTCGATATCGAGTCACTTTGGTCGATTTCGAGGGCACTGTCAACTTTCAGAATTCTGCTCCGTTTTGAAACGCACTTTCCCGAGTCCTTGTTCGTCCGATTGACGCATATGAATATGAGTTGGAAAGCTCTTTTCGAGGGCTACAACTCTCATGAAGACATCATAACTTGATTTAGAGTGATGAAGAGTGAAAAGGGACATTTTCTCTAGCTGCACCATCATGTGCTCTTCCTTAGCTTCTCCAAATGTCTTCATGACTTTCTTTTAAACTCCAAAGTGCGTCCGATTTCTGCAAAATTAAACAAAAACTTGTGTAGACCTCCATATATTGCATATAAGCATAAACAACACAAACCCTATACTTTCTGTACCCAAAAGTATAAAATATGGACATAAATCGAAACAAAACTGTCAACATATACTTTTAATGAGCGCACATTAACACCCCATACGTAAAAGTAGATGCAAAACATGGTAAATTGAGCGCACATTAACACCCCATACTTAAGCTTGCTTGTCCTTAAACAATACTTTTAATGGTCATACAGGGGAAGAAACAAAACTGTCAACATATAAATTCATTCTTGTATAACCCTGCAATCAATTACCATCCCCGAAAAGATACTTATGTCACCAAATCCATGCCTGTGAATAAAAGCAACAAATAGTTTACCCCTAATTCTCACAATAATTACATACCATATTACCCCTCACATCTCACTCCTAATCTGAGTCTTCTCCTAGCTTTCTTCACACGCATCCGGCTTCGACTCCATGGATTCCACCGAGCTCTCCTTCTCTCTCCAACGCAATTGTACATGTGACGAGGAGGCCGTTTATAGCAACACTGGTCGAGGCGGTTGCGATGTGAGTGTTCCATTCATTCTTGATCTCTTTATATCCTCCCTAGAATCCACCCAACTATCAACGACCACCTGCACATTAATATCAACTGTAGAATGGGCTTTGAAGAAATTCGATTAGAGAGATCGAGATTTCATGAGGCTGATAAGAGAGCAAAATATGCATACGATTGGGGGATTGCGAGATTCGAAATCTGAATTTCAGTCTTTTAGGGTTTCATCAATTTCATTTGAAATTCAAGTTAGATTTGATAGTAAACTATTAATTGATATTATTTATATTTATTGAATTTAGGTAGTTAAAGTTCATTCAAAATTGCTAAATATTGATTGAAATTGTCAAAAAGGATTCGCCATTAATGGAAAATGCCCTATGTTTTGCACAGATGATGGAGAAGAAAAGTAGAAGAAGACCATTTTTTTTTTGCAATAGGGAATTTTTAGCTCGGTTCTGACAACAACTGAGCTAAAAAAGTGTATGTTTTTAGCTCAGTTTTGGAGAGAACCGGGCTAAAAAGTGTATTTTTTTTTTTCAAAAAAAAAAATGGTCGCAGCGATCGGTATGTAAAATGGTTGCTGCGACCAATGCCCTTTTTTCTAATTATTACTACCTCCGTTCCAAAATACATGGGCTTTTCCTTTTTGACACGTTTTTTAAGAAGTGGAAAACTCTATGAAATATTATTTTTTTAATCAAATTTTTTATATCATTTGATACTTATTACTAATAATTATCAAATGATATAAAAAATTTGATTAAAAATTTAATATTTCATAGAGTTTTTCGCTCCTTAAAAAGCGTGCCGAAAACTAAAAACCCATGTATTTTGGAACGGAGGGAGTATTATATAAAAGGTCGTTGCGACCACGGCGGTATTGGGTTCCTTAGTCCGTCCACCCCGGTACTTCCTCCGCCGGTGTTGACCTTCGACACCTCGATTCCAACCCTCTCCCCAGCACTGACTCGATTGCGCACCTCCCTATTCATCCTTGATTCGCTATCCCCTCCTCTCCGCGTGCCTCTTCGGGTTGCCTCTATCCTCGATGGTCCGACGTACGTCGCTCCATTTTGCCTCAATCCTCGCTTTGACCCCGTCCACCCCCCTCAACATCATCGACCTAACCGGATTTTTTCACCGGATTTCCAGATCTGTGTCTCGATCTGTTTTCCGAGCACAGATCCATCCCCAACCATATATTCCACTGCCGATGTAAAATTGACGGGACCCGACCATCCCTGGTGGATCTACCATCATCGTCGGCCGTTTAGGCCTTCCTTGGACTTCCAGCCACTCCGTATTCTGCGCTGACACCTTCCGAGCACCTGTATCCCTTGGTGTGCAAGGGTTTTCTTCTTCCTTGCAAGCCAAGGTAAAAAAAAAACTATATATTTTCCTTTTATTTTGTGAGTGTATTTAGGTCCATCATTAAAAGGAAAATATATAAATTCACACAATATATAAACTTTTTATATATTTTTATATATTTATTTATATATAAAATATATATTTATTACCAACTTAAGTCTTCTCTACTATCTCATTCGTTAACCCTATTTCCCAATACCTTTGATCTTGGTTTTTTGTCCTTCCGAGTGGAGTCATTTATTGGGTGTGGCTTCGTTTGGTTTCGGATGAAATTGCAGTCTCGGGCGCCCTGTTGTTCGAGTTGACTGTGGCAATGTCTGTGATCCTCGAAGATCTCTCATACAGGTGGGGGAACGTCGTCGATCCTCACTTCCCCGGGTGGCGCCTTTTCCGCTGATGGGTTTCTGCATCTGTCTCCCCGACGTAGAGACGTCGTGTAAGTCCATCAACTTTCCCATGTTCTCGGCATTCGCAGCTCTCTCTCAGACCTCAGTGTCCTTCAACTTTCTCTCTACTGGTCTTCTTGGTTGAGATATTTGGTTTTCGAGTGTCCTTTAGTATTTTGCTTTTTTAGGGTTGTTTCATGACGGGTAGCCCATCTGCCAATTCTCTTCGACCTCTCATTTTTCCCTGATTTCTATTGTCGTCTGGGATTGCAAATTATTTCCTTTTTTTTTGTTCAAACTCCTGACTTATTGATCACTACATGTCGTTCTTAACCAGCTAAGTTAGCAAGGCTTGACAAATTATTTCTTTTTTTTTAAAAAAAAACAGGGATTTCCAATTTTCCATGGTACCATCCGATCCCCTACTTTACTTGTTACTTCATTCAATGTAAAATAAATGTATTTTAATCTTTATTTTTATCTAATTACAAAAGTTATATTCGTATTTTTATATGGGTATAAAATTTTATTTTGAAAAATTATGTTTTAAAATTATATTTTTATAAAATGTCATCTTTTTTTTAAAAAAAATAATAATAAATAATTTTTCCAGATAAAAATTTCCAAATATATAAAAATAAAATGCACATTAAAATAGTTTTGTGTTAGGACGAGTAAATTAAATATCCCTTCCCTCGAATCTATATACATCTATAGCTACATTTAGCCACTCGTTGGCATTTTAATTGAGATAATTAAGTCAAGTTGAGATTAGTTTTGACTTGTTGTACGGAAGTATTATTTAGAAAAGTTTATTTTATATAAAAAAAGTTGTTTAATTAAGGTTGTGTTGCATTGCACTCGGAATCGATCACGAGCAAAGCAGCAACGTCGATTCGAGGTGTCGTCGGTCGATCTCCGATATATATTCAATAACTAACATCATGAAATCCAGTTTTACTGTTTGCGCCCTCCTCACCTTCTCAATCTCCCTGCTTGTCTACTTTAACTACTTCACCCCCTTCGACCCCTACGCGACCCCGACTCACAGTCACACTCAACGATGGATCACCTCCACCGGTACGCGTACGGTCGCCACCTGCAGTCCCCAAGCGGCGGCGCCAACCACCCTTTCCCACATTGTCTTCAGCATAGCCGGCTCCGCCTCCACCTGGGACCGGCGCAGCCACTACTCGGGAATGTGGTGGGACCCAAACTCCACCAGGGGGTTCGTCTGGCTGGACGAACCCCCTCCGGAGAACTACACCTGGATGGACAACTACCCCGCTTACCGGGTCATCAAGTTCGATCCTAGCCGGGACAACAGGGAGTCGGATCGGATCGCCAGGATAGCCAAGGCGGCGTTCGATGAGCTGGCGGCCAGGGGAGAGGATGAGCCTGAGGTGAGGTGGTTCGTGATGGGGGACGACGACACGGTGTTCTTCAAGGAGAACCTGGTGACGGTGCTGTCGCGATACGACCACCGTCGGATGTGGTACATCGGAGGATCATCGGAAAGCGTAGAGCAGAATGAGTTGCACTCGCATGAGACGGCGTTTGGAGGGGGAGGCTTCGCTATCAGCTACCCGCTGGCGAGCCAACTGGCAGCTGTCATCGAAGGTTGTGTGCGGAGGTATACCAATTTCTACGGCTCCGATGAGAAGATCTCCGCCTGTGTTGGAGAGCTCGGTGTCGCCCTCACTCGAGAATCGGGTTTCCACCAGGTGCATCCTTTTTTCCTCTTCTTTTCCCCCCTTTTTTTTTAAAAAAAAAAACATACATAGAAGTCCGCGGACATTTTGCCTTAAACATAGTCCGTCGACATCGATTTATCAAGTCGGTAAAATGTCTCCATATTCAAATAAGTTGATTTAATATATTATTTTTGGGTAAAAATATCTATCAACTCTGGAAGCCAGTGTTGATACTATACACTTGGCAAAAAATTGATAATGTGAATATCAAACTAGTTTTTTAAAAGATGTTAGATCTTGATCTCCAATATGGGTTAACCTAAACCAATCATTTTTGGATGATAATTGATCACTATTACTTTGATGAGTTTTTTTTTAATTAAATTTTAGATATAATATAATTATATATGAATGTAACTTGAAATCAAAATCAAATAATATACTCTCTCTGTTAAGAAAAAAAATGTCGTTTTAAAAGTAAAATCTCTTGTTAAGAAAAACATGTCGTTATAGATATTTTGGTGTTCACTTTTCAAAATTACTCTTGTAATGATTAAGTATTTGTTAGTTGTAGTTTTCAATAAAGTGAAAAAGTAAAGTAATAATTAGGGATATAAGTGTATTTTTGTTTGCTTTTATTTGCTTTCTTAAAAAATGTTTAAATGCCCAAAATAACATGTTTTAATTAACAGAGGAGTATTCGATAGTTTAAATATGAACAAAAAAAAATCTAAAGAGAGGGGAGAGAGGGTCATGACAGAGGGGGAAATATTCCACTACAAAAAAAAAAAGTTAGCTTCGGCAAAATCCCGTGGCAAAAGGCCCTTTTGTGGTGGCAAAAGGCATCTAGCTTCGGCTCTGCAACGGCTAATGGAGGCGTGGCGAATTGGGCGGTGGCAAAATTTTGTAGCTTCGGCAAAGAGTCATTGCAAAAAAAATTAGTCACGGCAAAGCAACCCCAACAAAAGACACTACACATTTGCCACGGCAAGTTGCCGTAGCTAAAGTATGGTTGAAAATTAAAAAAAAAACTGCTTTTTAGCCCAGATTCTTCAGATCCGGGTTAAAAAGTTCAATATTTTTTTTTAAAAATAAAATAATACACAATTTACATATATAATAAAATTTCATTAATTATACAACATTTACATATATAATAAAATGTCAAAAACTATATAATTTATATAGTATAATAAATATATACATTTTATTTTTTTATAAATAAATATAAATTTTACAAATATAAAAAGCTACATAATTTATACAGTATACAATAAATGTAAAAGAAGAGGGGACTTAGGTGTGCAGCCAAAAAAAAAAGAATCGGCCTCTGGTTTTTACTAGCATTAGCAAGCTCTTGTCCGTCTCTTCAAGTTAGACATGTTAAGCTATGCTTGTGCCTCTAAACCCATCTCATCAGGGACAACATTACCTTGGCCAAAAGATAATTGCCTATTAGAAAACACTATTAGCTCGAAGTTTATTCATGCCGAGAAAGAGATGAAATAAACTACTCCGTAGTAAGTTGTGTACCAGTACTTATCATAGACCAGGTAGTACTGCTAACTGAATATGGAAGTATCCCACATTCCTAACATAAACATAAAAGGTGAACTGACCATTAAAAGTTCAGTAAACAACAATACCAATCAACAAGTTGCACTTGATCGAATCAATATATTCTCCTTTCAAATTCACCTTATACAAGTTCAGAAGAACCCATGTTATAGATATGTGAAATTCAAAGTTCAAACAAGTACTCATATATTTCTTATTGAAAGTGTTGTTTATCTGTGTGAAATTGATTTCACATGGATAAACAAGCACTCATATATATTTCTTATTGAAAGTGTAAGAACAACAAAAATACATACGATGCTAAAAAAGCATGCATTTTAGTTGTCCAGAGAATCAGATCCAAGCTCGTTATTCTTAAAAGGCCAATAAAATGTATTCCACACAATGATTTCAGCAAATAGACATGAACCATCAGGTAAGAAAGCAGGATCAGATAGTTGGGACTTACAAGCTATCATCAAATGCTATTATTTACAATTTAAAGTACCATTTTCAGACTGTGCATGCTTTGGGAATAGATTGATCATATATGCCAATATCAAATGCTCATAATAAAACATTTCAAGGTCGGATACTGCAAAGATACTTTACAAGACCAGAAGATATGCACCATCCAGACCAACAAAGGCTCACAAAATGTTTGAATGCTAAAAAGTACGTAAATGGAGATAGATTTAACTTCGTGTATATTTTAATAAGTAATCCAAACATACGAATCATGCACACATCATTTTGATTCTCTTATCTTCTATTATCCACTCGCTTACATCCTACATTGCTACCAAACCATTTATACTATTTTCAGTAATCAACCTTCGTAAAACATTTATACTATCAACACTCTCAAAGGATCAATATAAAGCACATATATTTGAAACCACACAAGATCGCATATTGAAACTAAAAGAGAAAAAAAAAACAAAAGAAAGACAAATGGATAAATAGTTTCAGTATATTTAAGAAAATGCAAACCTTTTCTATTAGATCTAGAATATCTTGGTTATCAACAAACTCAATGTAGCTCCAATTAATCTGCTCTTTCTCATAATCTTCTTGCTCCATTTAGACGACATGTTGCACCAAATATTAACGTGGTAGAGATGCATAAATTGTGCAAGTTCAAAACATATCAAAACATATCTATAACCAAGCAATATCAGTGTGAAATAAGTTGTAGCTGACACTAGTTGAGCAAATGAAAAATAAATCATGCTAGTACTCCATTATTAGCCTGAAACTGTGGGGATATTGTGATCTGGAAACATCTAGAGGAAGTACTAAGCCCCATCTCCCCGGAATGAATTTCTGTAACAAGCACAAGGATGATGCCCTATTGGAATCAATGAGCATTGCAGAAAAAAGGAATTGACAGTTTAAGCTTTAAATTAAAACAAAACCTTGGATGTTAGATTTTGAAACAAGGATTTAGATTCTAAAACCCAAGAACTAAAATTTGGCTTCTTAATCTATTTTGAGTTCAAAATGAACTAGATTCACAAATTTTGCACCTAATATGAATGACCTATTGACTTTTTCCTAACCTAATTTCCCTAGAGATTCTAATAAATGATCAACCTTACAATGGATTGATGAATTTCCTAACCTAGTTTCTGAAATTCCAGCACTACTGAATGCAATTTTGAAAACCAGATTGACATTGTTATATCCTCATCAAAATCAAAATCTACAAAGCAAACTGATTTTTTTCCTTCCTTCTGAATTAGAGAATCAAATAGAAGTCAATTCGATTAACTCTTCATCCATAAAAAAAAAAAAACATTAGATTAAAAAAGGAAATCGGTTGCAACCTCTCGAATCTAATTGCAGCCTGTTGGTTTAACCCTAGCAAGGAAAACAATCACAAACATGCCATAGATGTCAAGTTAAGAACATGAAGAGGATTCAAAGACAAACGACATGACACCGAAATACGTTCGAAAATCGGCTGAGAGAGAGCAAGATTCAACGCAACACATAATCAAAGAGGGAAAAGGAAAGAAATCATACCAAAGGCGATGTTGAATGGATTAATAGCGGCCTGATTCAAGAATCAGCGTCTCCGACCCCTTCCTCTCCCCCTGACAGGTTTCCGAACCTGAACCCTTTGTGTAGTTGAGAAGCCCTTTCTGCGCCTCCTCCTCCTTCTTTCTTCCTCTCTCCTTACTCGATTTCAGATCCTACCTTCTTCTTTCTTCCTTTTTTTTCCTTCCATTCCTTCCGGTTCTGCCTTTTTTGCTTCTTTTTGTTTCGATTTTGGCAGATCTGTAGCTCATGCCTCCCTTCTACCCTCTTTCTTCTCTTCTCCTTTCCCAGCCAGTGCTCCTTTTTTCTTTCATTCTCTTTACTCCTCCTTCGATTATCTCTTTTTCTGTAGTACTCTTTGATTTTTGCTTGTGTAGGTACCTTGATTTGATCTTCTTGTCAAAATTTGTGGTTGCTTAGTGATTTTAGGGTTTCGGGGCCGGGTTTTGAAATCGCATTCTCTTTTTTTCATTCCATTGAGAGGCGGAGAGTATATAGGGTTAACACTCGCGTCTTTAGTTAGCCACTGTATAAGAATGTCGAAGCTAGATAGTGTGGCAAAATCCTTGTCTAAGCTAAAAAGGTACCAAACTACCATTTACGACGACAAATCCCTTGCCGAAGCTACCATCGGTGGCAAATGGTACCAATTGCCACGCCAAGACCCTTGCTGAAGCTAGCTAGCGTGGCCAATTTAATTTTTTTTTTTGTAGTGTTCTTGTGTCGTGTTGTATCCAAGTATATATCGGACTAAGATATTGCATCTGTAGCCTGTAGAAGAGTGTTCATGCTACATACTTGGTGGGTAGTGGACTAGTGGAGGTGATGGGTGGTAAGTTACAATAATGGGTGGAAAAAAAATCATCCCCCACATGCCACATCCAATCTAAACCAACCAATCACTCGCACACCCACCATCCAGGTTACAACTCGTCTTTTTTTAGGTTTTCACCCACTCTTACAAGTTAGTTGATTTGGGTTCGGGTGAGGATTGATGAAATTGTCATAATCCCTACGTACTTTTTTCCTCTTTCTTTTCTCTCATTTTCTCTTACCTCTACGACTCCACCTCATTTTCCAGTAACTTTATTCATTTAACTTCTTAAATCTCCCACATTGGAGGACTTCAATCATTTCTCTATGGTATTTTGGGTAAAATTATCATTTTTCCTCGTGTTTAAATATTAAAATAATTTAGTTCAAAAAATGGTTACTTAATAATCATTTTTCTTTGATAATTTAAATTATTTAACTAAATTTATGAATAAATATTTAGTGAAATTGATGAAAATTTATACCAATATTAGGCTCGATTTATAGCGAATGAAAAATTATATATAAAACACATTGTTTTAATTTAGAGCTATTTTGAAAACTTTGTGATAAAGAACCGATAAATAAAGTGGTCTCACAAGTTTTAATTTTTATTTCCATGAATCGTCTCCTTAGTTACATTCAAACAACCTCCTTGGATCTGGGAATTGTAAATCGCTATCACAACCATCCCTATGAATTAAACTGTAACTAAACCATTGTTTGTCTTATTCTAAACCACTACTAGCCATGAACAACTTCACTAGAAAAATTGCCCTCTTTGATCTTTTATTATAGTAGTAGGGGTTGCCCAAATAAGATGAAAAGGGGGAATTAGGGAGCTTACCTTCCTAGCATTGTGGATGCTCTAAAAAATTCATCTCATTAGTGTATTCCATATAGGGTAAGGAGGTTTAGGATATGTATATTGAGGCATTTATATTCTTTGCTACCTTTTTATTCCATATAGGGAAAAGAGTCACTTGTAAACACGGTTTCCATATGACAATTTGTAGACACATATTGACCTGACATGTGTCTCGTGCCTTTTAGCGAGTTATATATTCAGTTTTATTGAGTAGATATTCACCTATAATGGCACGTACATATATACCATGTAGTTAATTATTTAGGTATAATAGGTAATTATTATGATACATGGTGTAGTGTAGTGTACTGTGTAGTGACTACAAATAAATAACTCCTTAAAATAAGTGAGACATGTGTTAGAATTTGGATTGTCCATATATTGGAGAGAAAACTCTTTACAAGTGATTTTTTTGTCATAGATATAAGATACATATTTTTATTATTGAATGATAAAAATATTAAATATTCTTTCCATTCAACAACATTGTTTGTATAAGTTTAATGAGATAGATTTAAAATTATAAAATATATTTGGAAAAATAAAATGAAAGTTAAAATGACGTTGATTGTTAAGCCGATCAATATGAACTTGTTGGGGATGCAGCTCGATATTAAAGGCAACCCATATGGCCTGCTAGCAGCACATCCGGTGACACCACTAGTTTCGCTTCATCACCTTGAGGCAGTGGATCCGTTGTTCCCTCACCAAACCAAGTTGGCTTCACTTACCACACTAGAACGAGCGTACAATTTGGACCCACCAAGGACCCTCCAACAGAGCATCTGCTATAGCCCCACCCTCAAATGGTCCATATCCGTTTCATGGGGTTACACTGTGCAACTTTACCCGTCGCTCCTCACGGCTCGGGAGCTTCAGTTGCCACTGCTCACCTTCAAGACGTGGCGTAGCCTCAAAGAGGGCCCGTTCGAGTTCAACACAAGGTCATTGAAGGCTGATCCTTGTGACCCAAGTAGCCCTATTTTTTACTTTCTTGACAAAGTGGAGGAGATCAATGGCGGGAATGTAACCCTAAGTGCATATAAGAAGGTGGTTTACATGGAAAATGAGAAGCTCTCGTGTAGTAAACAATCATCATCCTATAAAGATGCATCCACTGTTAATGAGATCACTGTGGTGGCTTCTAAGATGAACCCTATGGATTGGCTGACGGTACGCACTTCTAATTATTTCTTTTTCTTTTCGTTTTCTTATTTTCTTTTTTAAAAAAATGACTTGCTAAATCATTGTTTTATACCTATTCACATAACTCATTAGTAAGATAACTATTGGGATAAATTCTATGGATTGTATTGTATGTTTGATCTTGATAGATTATATAGGTCTTAATATTGTATAGTGGGCTAAAAGCTCATTAAGGCCCAATACCTTTGTAACCTATATATATGTTATATCAATGAATGGAAACCCTAAGGAGGACTTTACATCAATTCTATCATTCTACATGGTATCACAACCTTTTCTTCCTAACGGAACCCTAAATTGATCCTCCCGCCTCCTCTGTCCGGCTCACCGTCGACGATCATCCTCTTCCACTGTCTCTCTCTCGCTCCCTCGCTCACATCACTTGTCTCCATGGCTCTCTACGATCACCAACATCACTCCTTCTCTGGATACTCTAGATATCCTACCCCTCGACATGCCGGTCCTCAGGCCTCTCTGACATCGCCTGACCCAGGCTATGTTCCGTCAGCTCTGCATCACGCCTTCTCCTCTACACATCCGACATCTCCAGACTCTTCTTGGTACATGGACACTGGTGCCACCTCCCACATGACGAACTCCTCAGGTAACCTCTCATCTATTTTCTTTAAGGGTCCTGCCCACTCTATTATCGTCGGAAATGGTGGTCGTCTTGCTACTTCGGGAATTGGCCACGCCAAATTACAGACCCCAACCCACCCACTACACCTCAACAATGTCCTTATTGCCCCAAAGATTGTCAAAAACCTTATCTCTGTCCGTCGGTTCACTACTGACAACAACGTTTCCCTTACGTTTGATCCCTATGGTTTCTCTGTGAACGATCTTACTACGGGGGTTACTCGCCTGAGATGTAACAGCACCGGGGAGCTCTACCCTGTCACACCACCTCCTGCGTCCAGTCAGTCGTGTCCGGTCGCCCTCTCGGCATCTTCGTCCAGCCTGTGGCATGCACGCTTGGGCCATCCCAGCGCTGCCGTTCTAGATGTCCTCCGTTCCCAGAACCTTGTCACCTGTACTAAAGACCCACGTTCTGGTTTATGCTCTTCCTGCCAACTAGGCAAACATGCCAGACTGCCGTTCCAACGATCTTTGACCTCTACCCTTGCTCCCTTTGATATCATTCACAGCGACATTTGGACCTCTCCCGTGCCTAGCAAGGAGGGTCACAAGTACTACCTGTTGTTTCTGGATGATTACACTCATTACTTATGGGTCTTCCCGTTGCATTTCAAGTCTCAAGTGTTTCCTATTTTTGCCAGATTCCATACCTACATCAAAACACAATTCCACATGTCCATCAAATGTTTCCAATGTGACAATGGTCGTGAATTTGACAACAAAGACTTTCACTCCTTCTTTGCCGCAAATGGGATCTCATATCGCTTGTCTTGCCTCTATACTTCTCAGCAGAATGGCAAGGCAGAAAGAATTATCAGAACCATTACCAACATGATGCGCTCTCTCCTCTTCCACGCATCTATTCCCCTTCCCTATTGGCCTCACGCCTTATCCACCACATGTTATCTCCTAAACATTCTCCCTTCCACTACCCTACACAATCGCTCGCCAGCTCAGACACTTTATTACGCCGAGCCTAGGTATGATCACCTTCGCACCTTTGGGTGCTTGTGTTTCCCAAACCAGTCATATCCACAGCCCCGCACAAGCTTCACCCGCGCTCCACTCCATGTGTCTTCCTAGGCTATCCGTCTGATCATCGCGGTTACATTTGCCTCGATATCAAGACCCACAAGATCATTCTCTCACGTCATGTCACCTTTGATGAGTCGCGATTTCCCTTCGCATCTCCCACACCCCCTGTGTCGTCGACAGAGTCTGATTCACCATTCCTTCACTTCATTCTTCCCCAGAGCTCTCCCGGTGCTCCTGCGTCTCCCCCTCCCCCACCTCCCTCGCCACCCCCCACCACAAGACCACACACCCGCAGCGTCTCCGGAGTCTTCCGACCCCGTCAGATCGTCTCCATGACCACCGCCCATCACCCCGCTATCCACCGTCCATCACATCGCCAAACACCCTCGTCGCCCCTACGTGCGGCGCCCGCCGCAGTCCTTGCGGCGCCCGCCGCAACCCCAAATGCGGCACCCGCCGCATGTTTACCCTCCCTGGCGGCGCCCGCCATAACCCACTTTGCTGCACCCGCCGCTTCGTACCCCCCCTGGCGGCGCCCGCCGCACCTGCACCCGCCGCCCCCGTCCTTCCCGGCTCCCAGACCTCCCTCTCCCCCATCCCCACCTCCCACAAAACAGCCCTCCTCGACCCGAATTGGCAGGCGGCTATGCTCGACGAATACAGGGCCCTTACAGAGAATGGTACTTGGGTTCTTGTCCCGCGCCCTCCAGCGGCGAACGTCGTTCGCTGTATGTGGCTCTTCCGTCACAAGTTCCGCTCTGATGGGACGTTGGAGCGCTATAAAGCACGTCTTGTCGTCAACGGTCGATCCCAGCATGTAGGTATTGATTGTGATGAGAGCTTCAGCCCCGTGGTCAAGCCTGCCACTATCCGGGTGGTATTGAGTTTAGCTATGTCGCGCAAATGGGCCATTCATCAGCTGGATGTCAAGAACGCTTTTCTGCATGGTCACCTGAATGAGACAGTCTACATGTTTCAGCCGCCGGGATTTACTGATGTCGATCGTCCTAAGCACGCCTGTCTCCTGAAGCGCTCTCTATATGGTCTGAAACAGGCTCCACGAGCTTGGTTCCAGCGCTTTGCTTCTCATTTGCTCCGCTTGGGTTTCATTGGCAGCCACTCGGATTCGTCCCTGTTCATCTATCGCAGAGGCTCCGACATGGCATTTCTGCTACTATATGTTGACGACATCATATAGTAGCAGAAATTGGATTCGTCCCTGTTCATCTATCGCAGAGGCTCCGACTCGGATTCGTCCCTGTTCATCTATCACAGAGTAAGTATGCTGCTGAAATTGTTGCTCGGGCTAACATGAGTAACTGCAATCCGGTCACCACCCCTGTCGATACATCCAACAAGCTCAGCGCTCACTCTGGTCCTTTGGTTGATGATCCGACATTATACAGGAGCCTTGCTGGTGCTCTTCAGTATCTCACCTTCACCAGACCTGATATCAGTTACGCCGTTCAGCAGATCTGCTTGTTTATGCATGCACCCAGGGAACCCCACTTTCATGCCTTAAAGCGGATCATTCGGTACATCAGCGGCACACTCGAGCTCGGCACCACGATCACTCCTTCCTCTAAGCTTGACCTTGTTGCATACACTGATGCGGATTGGGGTGGTTGTCCTGACACGCGTCGCTCCACGTCTGGTTACTGTGTCTTCCTCAATGACACCCTTGTGTCGTGGTCGGCCAAGCGTCGGTCCGTCGTGTCTCGCTCCAGCGCTGAAGCCGAATACAGGGGCGTTGCCAACGTTGTCTCTGAGTGCTCTTGGCTCCGCAATCTCCTGCTTGAGCTCCGTTGCCCTCTTATGAAGGCCACTCTGGTCTACACTGATAACATTTCGGCAGTCTATCTGGCTAGCAACCCGGTCCAACATCAACGCACGAAGCACATTGAGCTTGATCTCCACTTCGTCAGGGACAAGGTTGCCATAGGGCATGTTCGCGTTCTCCATGTCCCGTCCTCATATCAGTACGCTGATATTTTCACCAAGGGTTTACCTAGACAGTTGTTCATTGATTTTCGCTCCAGTATCACTGTACGACCCCCTCCAGTTTCGACTGCGGGGGTTTGATAGATTACATAGGTCTTAATATTGTATAGTGGGCTAAAAGCCCATTAAGGCCCAATACCTTTGTAACCTATATATATATATGTTATATCAATGAATGGAAACCCTAAAGAGGACTTTACATCAATTCTATCATTCTACAGATCTTGATATAGATATGGGTTGGATATAATTAAGATTGTGCCTTCAACCTAAAAGAACTTCACATATATCTTTTGATAACACATAAGAAAATGCACATAAATAAGTTTTTCCCTCTTTCCTCTGTTTTTTTTATCTCTTAATCCAAACTTTCGTTTCGTTTATCATGAATACACGAGGTCTGTATGGGTGCACTTGCTTTCTACTCAAAGCAACACTTTAACCATGCTCAAAGGATTCCTAGCAGTAATTAGGACATAATTTGAGAAGCAGGTGCACACCATGTAATCCGACAATGCTCTAAAATTAGGCAAAAGTCGAGAAGCTTTTGAGTTTCTTGACAAAGGTAGGGATTCAACACCAGAAAAGTTGTGTTGCAACCCCACAACAAAATGATGTCATAGAACAAAAGCAAAGACACCTATTGGAAGTGGTGAGGGCATTACTCTTCACCTTCAACCTCCCCATTCGATACTAGGGGGGTATGTGCTTACTATAGCCTATCTCGTAAGTACGTTTCTAGACAACTTAATTGCGACATAAGACACCCTATGAGGTTCTTTTTGGAAGCTTTCCACCATACGAACATCTGCGATGTTTTGGGTGACTCTGTTTTGCATCAAATTTGCATTAAGGTCTAGATAAGTTCAAAGCTCGTGCTCTTCCTTGCGTATTTTTAGGGTATCCATTTGGCTGAAAGGCCTATAAGCTATTAAATCTCTCCACCAAGAAAGTGTTTGCCTCTAAAGTCATGGCGTTACATGAGGACATCTTCCCTTTTCAACCCCAACGCAATTGCTTGTTCAAATCTTTCAACCCTGTTATTACTCAAAACCAATTCCAGTACTTGTCTCTAACTACATAGAACAAGACATAGACCCATATCCTCAACCATGTGTTGGGCCTCGGCAATAAGCCTTTAGTCAAAAGGTTCACAAGGTCACATGTTCTGCCATCATATCTTTGTGACTATGTGATGTGATCTAGCTAGGCTCAATGATTTTTCCTTCACTTTTCTAGAGAAAGGTCCCACATCTCTTGTAAATGGTTAGAAGGCATCAATGTCTTTCTATATATTGTGTAATTTTTGTCATTTCTCAAACAAGTTGATTTTTTTAGTAAAAACTTGAGCACATTTGCTTCCTTTTATTCCGGATTAAGGATCATGTTTTGGTGAGATGCTAAAAACGCAACCTTTTGGTGAGATGCCAATGGACACACCCTAGTGAGAGACGAATGTGTCGAAGGGACGAGACTCTCAAAGTGCGATTTTAAGAGGATTGAGATCGAGTGTGGGAGGTTCAAGGATCTCAAAGTGCGATTTTAAGAGGATTGAGATCGAGTGTGGGAGGTTCAAGGATGAGAGGCCTACAAATTTTGCCATACTTATTCGGTTACCAGTACAAAAATTTATCTCTTCAACGAATAGAGGAACCTTGTCGTCGATCCTACTAGCTCGGAGAGTTCCCGAGCACATCATTGTGTATATCATGCTTGAGCCTCCCATGTGTGCAATCACACACTCACCTCGACCCTTTGTTTTCCAAATGCATTAGTGAATCCTACAACAGAGATAGATGCCCAACCTTCCACTTATGCTAAAGCATCTAAATTTTAAGCTTGGTAGGGTGGAATGAGAGTCGAGCTCGAAGCTCTCGATCTTAAACACACCTACAATGCTATGCCCTTACCTTGGGGGAAGAAAGCAACGTTGTAAAGGGTGTATAAGCTAAAATGCACAGCCGACATGACAATAGATCAATACAAAGCCTGGTTGGTAGTTTGATGTTTCACCCAAAAAGAAGGTGTTGACTACACAGAGACGTTCTCCCTGGTGATCAAGATGCCTATCCTTCGAGCACTTGTCTTTGTTGCCTTGAAGAAGCAATGCCACATCTTCCAATTAGACGTCAACGCCTTCCTCCATGGTGACCTCAATGAGGAAGTGTACATGTGTCCTCCTCTTGGACTAGGCTAGTAGTTAATGATCCAACAATGGTGTGTTACTTGCGCAAGCTGCTATACAAATATGACTTGAAGCAAGCTTCACGTCAATTGTATGCTAAACTCTCCATACTCTTGAAGTCTAGAGGATATCAACAATCGAAGAACGATTATTCTCTATTCGATAAGAAGACCAAAACATCCAATGTGTTCATCATTGCTTATATGGATGATATTCTTCTAACGGGAGAGAATTTGGATGAGATGCATTCAATTTGAGGGTTTCTTGAATCAAGCATCTAGGTATCTTGAATTTCTTTCTTGGCATTGAGTTTATTCAAACAGGCCAAGGCATGATCATGAGTCAACAAAAGTTCATAAGTGAAGTCCTCAAAGCATGTCCATGTGGTTCAACAGCCCTCTTGTCATCGATCGCAAGCTTGCCCTGGATATTAGAGAACATTTTTCGAATCACTACTTTATCGACATCTGTTGGGATTGCCCATGACTCGTCAATCCAAAGCTACAATCCGACGCCCAGAAGCTCCATTCAGAGCAAGGTAGAAGACAAGCCCAGACGACGACGTTTTGTTTGTTACATAGAATAAAACGAGCACGTGCATATCATGTGACTCCGGTTTAGTATAAAGGTTAGAACCGGTTGCTGTAACAGACGATCAAGAAATCAAAACAACTTTTCCCTCCAAACTCTCTCTTCTTCCTCTCATCCGCCATGGGCGAATTTCATTGAGAACTTTCAATTCCAACATGGTATCAGAGCGAACGATCTGATTTCAGTCGTTTTGCTTCGTTTTCCGCTTTCAATTTCTCGTATTATTGTCATCAATTCCGCAATTTGAAGATCGGTGATGGAGGAGCCTGGGAACATCGTGAATCCGGGAAATGGAGTCCCGCAAGCTGATCCTCAAGATCCGCTCTATCTCCACCCATCAGACACTCCAGGTATGGTCCTGGTCTCTAGAACGTTTGATGGAAGTGGATTTGGTACTTGGAAACATTCTATTTTGATTGCCTTGTCGGCGAAAAACAAAATAGGATTTGTGGATGGATCTGTAGAGAAACCAGATATAGATTCTCCTGATTATCGCATGTGGAAACGCTGTAATGATATGGTCGTGTCATGGATCATAAATGGTTTAGATAAAACCATAGCTGAGAGCGTGATTTACAGCGATGAGGCTTTTGAGATGTGGACAGACATCTGCGATCGTTTTGAGCAACCGAATCTTGCTCAAACTTTTGATGTTCGTAAGGATCTGTACACAATCAGTCAAGGAAGTGATTCATTTCCAGTTTATTTCACAAAGATTAAGCGATTGTGGGATGAGTTGAAGGCACTGCAAGGGATTCCGAGATGTACCTGCAATGCTGCTCAGGTTACACGCAAGATTGAGGAGGAAAAGAAATTGACTGCTCTATTGATGGGGCTACATGAGTCTTTTGACAATGTCAGAGGGAATATCTTGATGATGAATCCAACTCCTAGTGTCTCACAGGCATATTCCATGATTTATCATGAGGAAAAGCAACGTTTGGTTAGAGGAAAGGGCCATCCCAACTCTGAGTCCTCGGCCATGAACAGTCAGAGCCAGAAGCAGAAATCCGAAGGGACAGTTCCTACAAAGAGGCCAGCCTATGTTTGTACACATTGCAAGAAAACTGGCCACAAGGTGGAATTCTGTTACAAGCTCATTGGTTATCCAACTGATGGCAAGGCTCCGAGTGGTAAAGGCAAGAAATTTGCAGCTCAAGCTGGCAGTGAGGAGGTTGAGAAGCCCTCACCTATCCCTGGCTTTACTTTTGAGCAGTGTACTCAGCTCATGGATTTCTTGAAGGGGCATCATGCTGGTACTGGAGGGCAATCTGCAGGCCCTGATTTGGCTGGCTGCTCTATGGCAGGTATTGACTATACCTTGCACAACTATGATAAATATGTTGCTTTGAGTGCACATTTTCATCCTAAATTTGGTGATTTTTCTTGGATTATTGACACTGGTGCAACCGATCATATGTCCTTTGTTAAAGATTCTTTTCTTACCATGTCACCTTTGCCTCAGCCTCTCAAAATTACTCTCCCAAATGCTTCCTTTATCACTGTAAATTTCTCTGGTACAGTGAAGGTTTTGCCTGATCTCATTCTTCAGAATGTTTTCTTTGTTCCTGATTTCAAGTTTAACTTGTTATCAATCAGCAAATTGACTAGACAACTTGATTGTGGTGCTTATTTTTCCCAAAATTCTTGCCTGCTGCAGGCCCCTTCTCTGAAGAGGCCACTGGTAATTGGTGAGCATCAAGGAGGATTAGACATCCTGCACTCCAAGCCACCATCAGACTTGGCTTCTGCTATCAATACTTCACATTGTAAATCTTTCTCCTGTGTTTCTGATCCTCTTGTTTTGTGGCATTTGAGACTTGGTCACTTGCCTTTTCACAAGTTTAATCTTTTGCATCTTGACAATGTGAAGTCTGTTTCTAAACACAGTGTACCTTGTGATGTTTGTCATAAATCTAGGCAACATAAACTGCCTTTTCCCCACAGTAAAATTTCCATTGTCAATGCTTTTGATTTGGTTCATATTGACTTATGGGGTCCCTATCATACATCTACATATAATGGCTACAAGTATTTCATGACTATTGTTGATGACTACACAAGATGCACTTGGACCCATTTACTGAACTCCAAAAGCTCTGCCTTTTCTGTCATACAATCTTTTGTACACATGGCCCAAACACAATTTTCCTGCACTCCTAAGATCCTCAGATCTGATAATGCATTTGAATTGGGATCAAGCAATGCTGCTATTGAGTTTCTGGCTAAGCATGGCATTTTACACCAAACTAGTTGTCCTTATACTCCTCAGCAAAATGGGGTAGTGGAGCGTAAACACAAGCATTTACTTGAAACATCCAGAGCCCTTCTTTTCCAATCCAAATTACCAATTGGCTATTGGGGTGAGTGTGTTCTGCTTGCAACCTACCTCATTAACAGATTTCCTTCAAAGGTTCTTAAGAATCTGACACCCTATGAGATGTTATTTCATACTCCCCCTTCTTACACCCACATCAAACCTTTTGGCTGCTTATGTTATGCCTCCACTCTCACAAAAGGAAGGGATAAATTTCAACCTCGTGCCCAAGCTTGTGTTTTTCTTGGATTTCCCTTTGGTATGAAGGCCTACAAGCTCCTACACATTCATTCCAAAAAGGTTTTTTGCTCCAGAGATGTTGTTTTTTATGAGACTGTGTTTCCTTTTGCCAATTCTCATACACCTGTTCCCCCTTTCACACCTGCATTTTCTCCTCCTGAACCCACCTTTCCCATTCCCATCAATGATGTTGCATCAGATTCTGAGGATCACTCCCCACCACCCTCTACACCTGCCATTCCCCCAGTTATCAACCCCCCTTTACCTGTTCCTAGACGTTCTTCAAGAGTGCATAACCCCCCTGCTTACCTTGATGACTTTGTTTGCAGTGCATCTGTTTCAGATTCCATTTGTGCTCACACAATTACATCCACCTGTTTCAATCCATCCATCATTTGTGCCAATTCAATTTCCTTGTTAAGTCACCAATTTTTAGCAAATTTATCTTGCACTCAAGAGCCTGCAAGTTATGCAGAAGCTGCTAAAGATCAACCTTGGGTTGATGCTATGCATAAGGAGTTTGAAGCCCTGGAGCTTAATAGAACCTGGGATTTGGTTCCTCTCCCACCTGGTAAGAAGCCTATAGGCTGTAAGTGGGTGTACAAGTTAAAGCTTCGATCAGATGGTACCATAGATAGACATAAGGCTCGTTTGGTGATCAAGGGCTGCACACAGAAGGCTGGTATAGACTTCACTGAGACCTTCTCACCTGTGGTTAAAATGACCACTGTCCGAGCCTTAGTCACATTTGCTTTGAAAAACTCTTGGAAAGTTTTTCAATTGGATGTCAACAATGCGTTTTTACATGGGGATTTACATGAGGATGTTTACATGAGACTCCCTCTTGGTTTGAATGTGTCAAATCCATCTTTGGTTTGCAAACTCAACAAATCTTTATATGGATTGAAGCAGGCCTCCAGACAGTGGTATGCAAAATTGTCTGACTGCTTGAGATCTCAGGGTTACACACATTCTCAAAATGACCATTCTTTGTTCTACAAAAAGAATGGGTCATCTGTGGTTTTCTTGGCCATTTATGTCGATGACATCCTTCTAACTGGCAATGATATGCCTGCTATGCTTGCTCTAAAGGCCTTCCTGGATGACCAGTTTCGCATCAAAGACCTTGGTGAGCTGCATTATTTCCTTGGGATTGAGTTTATTACAGTTGACAGTGGTTTGGTTCTCAGCCAGAAGAAGTTTCTTTCAGAGATGCTCACTGAGTATGATACTTCAGACGCTTCCCCTACTGTGGCCCCCTTGGAAGTCAATCTGAAGTTACATTCATCCACCAGTCCTTTGCTAACTGATGCTACTGAGTATAGGAAGTTGGTTGGCAAGTTGAACTTCCTGACAAATACCAGGCCAGACATTGCATTTTCAGTTCAATTTTTGAGCCAATTTATGCATTCTCCTCGCACAGATCATTGGAAGGCTGCAATTCACACTTTGAGATATCTGAAGGGTCGCCCCGATTTGGGAATTTTATTGAACAATTCCCCCGATCTCTCCTTACTTGGCTACAGCGATAGTGACTGGGCCGCTTGTACACTCACCAGAAGATCTGTCAGTGGTTTCTTTATCCTCTTTGGTGGTTGTCCCATTTCCTGGAAAGCTAAGAAACAATCGATTGTTTCGCTATCATCTGCTGAAGCTGAATATCGCTCTTTGCGCCGCCTTACTGCAGAGCTTGCTTGGTTGTCTCGGCTCTTGTCTGAATTGGGCGTTTCCAATATCCTCCCAATTCCGGTCAAGTGTGACAGTCAAGCCGCAATTCACATAGCTCGGAACCCCGTCTTCCATGAGAGAACCAAACACATAGACCTTGACTGCCATTTTGTCCGTCACAAGCTCAGTGAAGGCCTTATCAGCTTGTCATACACCCCTACCAATCTACAGCTTGCTGATATATTCACCAAAGCTTTGTCTGGTCCTCGCCATGTTGAGCTCCTTGGCAAGTTAAAGCTGATTTCACCACCTTCAACTTGAGGGGGGGTGTTGGGATTGCCCATGACTCGTCAATCCAAAGCTACAATCCGACGCCCAGAAGCTCCATTCAGAGCAAGGTAGAAGACAAGCCCAGACGACGTCGTTTTGTTTGTTACATAGAATAAAACGAGCACGTGCATATCATGTGACTCCGGTTTAGTATAAAGGTTAGAACCGGTTGCTGTAACAGACGATCAAGAAATCAAAACAACTTTTCCCTCCAAACTCTCTCTTCTTCCTCTCATCCGCCATGGGCGAATTTCATTGAGAACTTTCAATTCCAACAACATCTTGTTGGAAAAATCAACTTCATTGTCAACACATTTCCTGATGTAGCTTTTGTCATCCAATTCCTTAGCTAGCTCATTTAGACTCCCATGCAATCTCATTTGGATGCGGCTTTATGGGTTATCCAATGTCTCCCTTCAATGTCTACCAGTTTTGACAATTAAGCAGCTATATTCATTTCCAAAAAAAAAAACGTTTTGCACAAGCGCACTAAACATATTGATTTGGAGTGCCACTTTCACTCGGGGAAAACTTGGATTGATCAATTTATCCCATGTTCTCACAACACCCCCAACTTGTGAATTCCTTGAGTAAGCCTCTTCATGGTTGTGGTGATCAAGCTGGGGTTGCTCGATATGCTCTCACCACCAGCTTGAGGGGGTATTAGGATAAATTGTATGAATTATATATTGTATCTTTGCCGAATATAAGTTTGTACTAGATATTAGATTGGCCAATAGAACTTCACATATATGTTTTGATAACACATACATAAATTAGTTTCCCCCTTTTTCCTCTCTTATATTTCTTCTCTCTCAATCTAAGCTCTCGTTTCGTCCATCAATGATGGTTATGTTGTAGTGCGTAAGTTGCACATCGATCAAGATTAATTTTCAATAAAATTACTACACCTCCAAAATTTATTTATTTTCTTATATGTGTATGTATATATAAATGAAAAATCTATATCTAACGATGAACACAAATTAATTAGGTGAAACACGAGTACTTATATGTATATGTATATTATATATGCAATCGTCGATTGTATGATTAAATTTTGTGGGTGATGGGTCTTAATTTTTGTTGTGAATGTACGAGAGAAGCAGGTACCACAAAGACAATGTTGCGAGATCAGCATCAACCGCGGTTGGGGATGGAAAAGAAACGTCAAAGTGGTGGTTAGAAGTTGCAAAACCGGTGAAACTATCAGTACTGTACAATGATTTGCCATGCTATAGTTGATAGGCTCATGTTTAATTCATTGTTTTAGGCCTCGTTTGATTAGTCAGTTAAAAACATAGGAAGTTAAAAAAACCCAGGAAGTATGATATATTCCCGTGTTTGGTTGACAGAATGTTACATAAGGGGGATTAGGTAAGTTCAACTTCCACCCTTTTTTAACATGGATTTATTTATTTTCCTCTTTATATCACTAAAAATCAAAATTCAACCAAACAACTTATTTTAATTCATGGGAAGTGCATTTCACGGGAATTCAATTTATGGAAAGTAAGTTCCTGGGAATTGTACTTCCCGCATTCAACCAAACGAGCCCTTATATTCCATACAATTTAATTAATGTTATTTTTGTTTCAATTTTATGCCCCATACACAACTACATCCCTATAACTAGCCAGATCCATTATCAGTGAGTGATTGTCACTATATATATGAAAACAACAAAGGAAATTATCTATACGAATTACTCCCTCCATTAATTAAAACATGTCGTTTTAGAAAGTAAATCTTGTTAAGAAAAACATGTCATTTTAGGTATTTTGTCATCTACTTTACAAAATTGTCATATTAATGATTAGGTAGATGTTAGTTATAGTTTTCAAAAAAGTACTCCCTCCGATCCACAAAGGATGTCGTTTGACTTTTTAACACGTATTTTAAGGAGCTAAAAACTATATAAAATATCGACTTTTTTAAATTATTTTTTTACAACTTAATATTTGTTGATAGGGGTGTTATTCGAGCCGAACGAGCCGAGCTTGACATATTCAAGCTTGTTCATTTGCTAAACGAGCTCGAGCCGATCTAAGCCCAATTTTTAAACGAGCTTTCTTTTTTGTTCAAGCTCGGCTTATTTTAGTAAATGAACGAGCTCGGGCCGAACTTTTTTCGAGCTCTAAGTAGTTTTACTTGGTAATAACATATTAACTTAAAGAAAATTTTAGAAATTTCATAGAATTCAAGCTATTCGAGCCTAAATCGAACGAGCCGAGCTTTCAACCGAGCTTAAAATCATGTCCAGGCTCGGGTTGTTTAGGTAAGTGAACGAGCTCGAGTCGAGCTTTTTTCAAGCCGATCCTGAGTCGAACTCGAGCTGTTCAGCTCATATAACAGCCCTATTTGTTGGTAATAAGTATTAGATTATAAAAAATAATAATAATAAAGTTAATATATTATATAGTTTTTAGCTCATTAAAATACGTGTTAAAAAGCTAAACGACATCCTTTTTGGATCGGAGGTAGTATAAAAGTAGAGTAATAATTAGGGGTATAAATGCATTTTTATTTGTTTTCTTAAAAAATGTGCAAAACTCTAAAGTAACAAGTTTTAATTAGGGGAATTACTAGTAAATACCCCACTTTGATATTTGGTTTGCAAAAATACCTAGGTTTGAAAACAATTGCATCAATATATGGAAATTTGTGAAAATACCTTATTTAATTATCAAAACTACCCACCACCCCAAAAAATCAGGAAAAAAAATCGTTAAATATTTTTTGTATTTATTATTATTTTTATATTTTTAAATTATAATAAATAATTAAATAAAAAATCTGGAATTTTAAAAAAAAAATTCCCAATCCCAATCCCCAACAGTTACCCCTCGACCGACCCAATCCCAATCCCTAACCCGAACACACAAGAGTCACCCGACCAACCCTAAGTCTCAGGTGCTCTGACCTTAGTCCGCATTAATTCTCCGGCTCCGTCGCTATCCTCACCCTCCGTCGCTGCGCTAACTCTCCGACGCAATCATTCTTTGGCTCCAACTCCATCGCCGGCCTCTACTGTCTTAACCCGTGTTCGACCCCAAGAGCAGCCCGACCAACCCTTCGACCTTAGCTCTATCTCTTAATTTTGCTCAATCTCCCGCCGATTTTTTATCATATCCTGTCAATGTTCATATTTGGATTGTCAAGAACAATATTTATCCTGTCAATGTGATAATATTATGGTTTCAAGATATATATTGACAATACTTTTGTAAATATGGTTAATAATCCTGAAGATATGATTTACTGTATCTTCATCGATTCTCTCCCCGGTTATAGCTTCAATCATGTCAAAGTAAATCTACAACCTTGTCACTATGAACATTACTCCTGTCGTTGTGAACAAATAACCTTGTCATCTTGGACAGGCCTTTAATTTCTAGTTATGATATGGATAAAATCGTGTCTTTATTCTCTTCCCTATTATAGACTTCATCTTGTCATTATTAATTATTAGCTTTGTCATAAAGAACATATATCCCGTCAATAACAAATTTTATTCCTGTCACTATTAATTCTCTTACTAGAGTAGTAATTTTCATCCGTCTATTTTAATTATTTTTAAATTTCTGAGAAAAAAATATTAAAACATTATTTTAATATATATTTCATTATTTTATATTTTTTTTACTTTTCTTTTAATTCATAATTCTCCTTTTAATGATTTTTACATCTATATAATCTATATATAACCTTAATTTAGAAGACTTTGCTTACGTGTCAATCTTAGAGGAGTTTTAGGAATATTAACCAATTATGTTTTTTCCTTGATTTTTTTATTTCTCATTTTCTATTTTTTCCATTAATTTTTTTTAATCCTCCATTCTCTTTTATTCTTAACATATTTACTAACAATATATATATATAACCTTAATTTAGAAGACTTTGCTTACGTGTCAATCTTAGAGGAGTTTTAGGAATATTAACCAATTATGTTTTTTTCCTTGATTTTTTTATTTCTCATTTTCTCTTTTTTCCATTAATTTTTTTTAATCCTCCATTCTCTTTTATTCTTAACATATTTACTAACAATCTATATATAACCTTAATTTAGAAGACTTTGCTTACGTGTCAATCTTAGAGGATTTTTAGGAATATTAACCAATTATGTTTTTTTCCTTGATTTTTTTATTTCTCATTTTCTCTTTTTTTCCATTAATTTTTTTTAATCCTCCATTCTCTTTTATTCTTAACATATTTACTAACAATCTATATCTATATATAACCTTAATTTAGAAGACTTTGCTTACGTGTCAATCTTAGAGGAGTTTTAGGAATATTAACCAATTATGTTTTTTTCCTTGATTTTTTTATTTCTCATTTTCTCTTTTTTCCATTAATTTTTTTTAATCCTCCATTCTCTTTTATTCTTAACATATTTACTAACAATCTATATATAACCTTAATTTAGAAGACTTTGCTTACGTGTCAATCTTAGAGGAGTTTTAGGAATATTAACCAATTATGTTTTTTTCCTTGATTTTTTTATTTCTCATTTTCTCTTTTTTCCATTAATTTTTTTTAATCCTCCATTCTCTTTTATTCTTAACATATTTACTAACAATCTATATATAACCTTAATTTAGAAGACTTTGCTTACGTGTCAATCTTAGAGGAGTTTTAGGAATATTAACCAATTATGTTTTTTTCCTTGAATTTTTTATTTCTCATTTTCTCTTTTTTCCATTAATTTTTTTAATCCTCCATTCTCTTTTATTCTTAACATGTTTACTAACAATTGGATTTAATTCAAAACATTGAATTCAATCTAATATAACCATTAGGCTTAACTGACATTTATGTACTAACTATCTATATATAACCTTAATTTAGAAGACTTTGCTTACGTGTCAATCTTAGAGGAGTTTTAGGAATATTAACCAATTATGTTTTTTTCCTTGATTTTAATCCTCCATTCTCTTTTATTCTTAACATATTTACTAACAATCTATATATAACCTTAATTTAGAAGACTTTTCTTACGTGTCAATCTTAGAGGAGTTTTAGGAATATTAACCAATTATGTTTTTTTCCTTGATTTTTTTTATTTCTCCCTTTCTATTTTTTTCCATTAATTTTTTTTAATCCTCCATTCTCTTTTATTCTTAACATATTTACTAACAATTGGGTTTAACTCAAAACATTGAATTCAATATAATATAACCATTAGGCTTAACTCACATTTATGTACTAACTATCTATATATAACCTTAATTTAGAATACTTTGCTTACGTGTCAATCTTAGAGGAGTTTTAGGAATATTAACCAATTATGTTTTTTTCCTTGATTTTTTTATTTCTCCTTTTCTCTTTTTTCCATTAATTTTTTCTAATCCTCCATTCTCTTTTATTCTTAACATATTTACTAACAATTGGGTTTAATTCAAAACATTGAATTCAATCAATTATAACCATTAGGATTAACTCACATTTATGTACTAACTATCTATATATAACCTTAATTTAGAAGACTTTGCTTACGTGTCAATCTTAGAGGAGTTTTAGGAATATTAACCAATTATGTTTTTTTCCTTGATTTTTTTATTTCTCATTTTCTCTTTTTTCCATTGATTTTTTTAATCCTCCATTCTCTTTTATTCTTAACATATTTACTAACAATTGGGTTTAATTCAAAACATTGAATTCAATCTAATATAACCATTAGGCTTAACTCACATTTATGTACTAACTATCTATATATAACCTTAATTTAGAAGACTTTGCTTACGTGTCAATCTTAGAGGAGTTTTAGGAATATTAACCAATTATGTTTTTTTCCTTGATTTTTTTATTTCTCCTTTTCTCTTTTTTCCATTAATTTTTTTTAATCCTCCATTCTCTTTTATTCTTAACATATTTACTAACAATCTATATATAACCTTAATTTAGAAGACTTTTCTTACGTGTCAATCTTAGAGGAGTTTTAGGAATATTAACCAATTATGTTTTTTTCCTTGATTTTTTTATTTCTCCCTTTCTCTTTTTTTCCATTAATTTTTTTTAATCCTCCATTCTCTTTTATTCTTAACATATTTACTAACAATTGGGTTTAACTCAAAACATTGAATTCAATCTAATATAACCATTAGGCTTAACTCACATTTATGTACTAACTATCTATATATAACCTTAATTTAGAAGACTTTGCTTACGTGTCAATCTTAGAGGAGTTTTAGGAATATTAACCAATTATGTTTTTTTCCTTGATTTTTTTATTTCTCCTTTTCTCTTTTTTCCATTAATTTTTTTTAATCCTCCATTCTCTTTTATTCTTAACATATTTACTAACAATTGGGTTTAATTCAAAACATTGAATTCAATCAATTATAACCATTATGATTAACTCACATTTATGTACTAACTATTGAGTTTAATTCAAAACATTGAATATAATTATTAGTTGTGACACATCACATTTAAATGCATCATTCAGATTTCAAATTTTCTAAAAAATTTACAATGATATTGATATTATTATTAGTGGGTGATTTAAAATATCTAGATTTATGTATTTTACTTTAGACGAGATATAAAAAAAATTATTTCAGAAGAGTTTTAAAAAACCGCGGCATGGCGCGGGAATTGTACTAGTTAAACTCTTAATTTAGAAGAGTTTTGGATGATGTGTCAATCTTAGAGGCATTTTAGGAGTCTTAACTAATCTTTTTTTTTTGCCATTTTTCTTTGATTCTCTTTTTTTTTCCTTTAATTCTTTTTTTTTTCTTTAGTTTTACTAACTATTGGGTTTAATTCAAAACATTGAATTAAATCTAATATAACTATCGGGCTTAATCAACATTATTTACTAACTATCTATATAAACTCTTAATTTAGAAGAGTTTTGGATGATGTGTCAATCTTAGAGGCATTTTAGGAGTCTTAACTAATCTTTTTTTTTTGCCATCTTTCTTTGATTCTCCTTTTTTTTCCCTTTAATTCTTTTTTTTTCTTTAGTTTTACTAACTATTTGGTTTAATTCAAAACATTGAATTAAATCTAATATAACTATCGGGCTTAATCAACATTATTTACTAACTATTGGGCTTAATTCAAAACATTGAATATAACTATTGATTGTGACACATCACATTTAAACAATGTTATAATGATATTGATATTATTATTACTAAGTAATTTAAAATATCTATATTTATGTATTATACTTTACTTAAGATTTTTAAAAAATAATTTTCTGAGATAATTATAAGATATATTTATTTACTAAAATTTTTTTTTATGATTTTTATCTTAATACTTTTTTAATATTTTATTATATTTTTATGTATAATATTTTAGTTTAAAAAAAAAGCGCCATGACGCGAGAATCATACTAGTTTATATTTAAAGGTAAAATCATTCATTATTTTTTAGTACGAATGACCTATTTTTTAGCACAAATGACCCCTATCCTATTTTTGCTATTCTCAGAAAATTGGTATACTTTTGCAAACCGAACACTAATTTGGTGTATTTCTGCAAATCGGCCTTTTAATTAACGGAAGGAGTATTAAATTAACGATGTTTCTGATGTGAAAGTCCATTGAGTCGCCTACGAGATGGGGTAAGAAGGACGTAAGCTTACAAGAGACGAAACATGTAAATTCAAGAGCATAAGCTCATTTAATTTATAGAGAAGATGAAAAAACTGTATTGATAGGATGATTTGGGATAAATTTATTAAAGTCCTTTTTCCGCTTTAAAAAATATTAGACATTAAAAAAATTGTCCACACTTTAACAATGTTATGTCATCTACTTCCCATACTAATAACTTAGATAAGTAGGAAGGAGAGAGAAAGTCTCTTGAATAACCCATCCCTCGGGATGTTTTGACCACCACCATCATCGCCGAGCCACCCTTGCTTAGCCCAGATCCGGTGACGGTGTGATGTTTCGACCACCACCATCATCGCCCCTCACCGTCATCCTCCCTTCCCTTGTTTCATTTCCGGCGCCTCGGCTCCGCCCCTTCCCTGTTCATCCCCTTCGTCCTTGCTCCGACCCGGTGGTTCCGAGGCTCCGCCGCCTTTTCCCGGCTCTCTGTCGACCCCTAAAAACCCCCAAATCTGTGAATCCCCGTTCGATCTCGATTCTTTTCAATTCGCCCTTCTTCTTCCCTCCCTGGCCGGTCCTTTGGTCTTCTTCCCTTGGCTTCGCAGTTTTCCGACTCGATCTGGTCGATTGTGGGGTGTGCTGGTGTTGGGAGTTGTGTTTGCTCCAGCACCTCCTTCCTTTCACCATCTTACTCCTCGTCGTCTTCGCTCGTCTCGGATCGTCTCTCCCATGGCTTCCCGTTCCACCACCGCCTCAAATTTCGCCGTCAATAGGTTTGGCTCTTCCTCGGGCATCAAGGTGTGCTCCGGGAAATCCGGGATTCTCCCTGATTTTCTCCCCTCCTTGGGCATCAAGTTTGGGTTCTTTCCCTTACTGGGCCCGGAAGTTTATATTTATAAATATATATTTTTATATATATTTTACGCAACCACCCGAAAGGTTTGACCAAAATTCCGAAAGGTTTGACCAAAATCCCGAAAGGGTTTAACAAATATCTCGAAAGGGATTAGAAAATAATAATATTATTATTAATATTATTAATAATAATATTTTCTCCCTGGAATTTTTAATTTGGTTCCGGTTATCACTCAAATCTCCGTATGATGATTGATTCCTTCCCTGGATTTGCCTCATACTAGTCCTCTCTATTGGCGTTGGTTCGTTGCTTTGGCGTGGGTACGTTTAGTTCCGAGTTGGGTTGCAGCATCGGGCGTCCTGTATGATCGAGAGGATCGTGGCTGTGTTCGTGGTCTTCGAAGATCCTTCATCTAGGTGGGGGCAACGTCGGTGATCCGCACTTCCGCAGGTTTCGCCCATTCCAAAGATGGGTTGCTGTTCTCCGCCTTCTCGGCGTCGAGACGCCGTGTGAGTCGTCGCGCTCGCCCGTGTTTTTGGCATTCGTGGCTCGCCTTAGATCCTCCTCGCCTCCTCCGCTCGCTGATGGGCTTTATGGGTTATTTAGGGGTTTCTTTCATTTTGGTTGATTTGTGTTATTTAGTTTGTTGTATGTTGACGGTTTATCCGTCTGCCGATTCGTCGGCCTCTTGAGTTATCAGACAGCCTGTTGTCTGGTTCTCAAATTCTTACCTAATCAAAAAAAAAAAAAAAAAATCTACTTCCCATACTAATCTATAGACACCAGATAACAATTTCATTAAACAAGTTCTTCATCCTTAGTGATGAAAGAACTGAAGAGAACATTGAGTTTGATAGCGGATATTCCACTGCAATGTCTGGCTCATAAACTCACCAATTAGGTAGGCAAGTGAACACAAACTCTAAAACAGGTCTAGGTAATGGTGCTTGTTGACGATCTAGCTAGGGTTCAGTCGCTCATACATTCAATCAACGAGATAACGAAAAAGATAAACGAAACAAAACACACGAACGCACAACCTTTGTTTACGCGGTTCGGTTACCCTACATCCGCGGAACCTCGGGAGGGGAGGCTCACCCAATTTCACTAAGTAACCAAGTTCAAAACCGATTACAATGGATTCAGATGCACATGATCTAAGCTAGTGATTTCTAAAGCAACACAAGAACGAAGATAAGAGGAGAATAGGGTTAGGAATCGTCCGTAAAGGACACCGAGAAATCTCAGAGAGATTTCTCAACACCGGAACCCTTCTTCCAGGCCTTCATCTTCATCAAGCAAGCAGGAACTCAGGTAGCACCAGACCCAGGTGAGCTCCTTTCTAGAAATCACCGTCGGTCGATCGCTCTCAAGCTGGAAACCCTAGCTTCTTCTCCCAAACCCTAGCCTCTTGGCTTACCTGAGAGAGAGAGTGTGTCGAGATGCTACAGTGGCACTAGGGTTCCTGAAGAGAGCATATATAGGCGAGCAAGCAACGGTCTCAAGCAGTGAGCTGGGCCAGAAGAGTGGGCCAAGAGAATAAGCCCAACATCCAGTGAAGCACATCTCGGACATAAGAAACCAAAATAGCCCAATAACCATACTTAGACACACACACCCTTCCAGTGGTCACACCCGGTGAGCCAAGCTAGCCATTGGTTCCAAACATGGTTAGACCATGGGACCAATGAGCTTTTCTTGCTCACAGCATGGTCAGGTTGGTATGTGGTCAAGTGTGGTTTATCCTAACTTAGACCTATGTGCATCTTACTACCAAATAAACCATAGTTTTGATTACAAACAAAATTACAAGGATTAATAACACAACAAATGCCCTCCTAATCCTTGTGATTGAGTCTTCCTTGGTCACCAGTAGTGAATTGAGTGTTCTCCCGTCCGTCGTAGGTTCAAGAGAAGCTTGAAGCTCAGTTGGCATCCCATATATGCAAGGCATCCCTACAAAATGAGAACTTGTCAGCTGAGACAATCTTAGTGCCAAAATCTGCAGGATTAAGACCTTAATCCTTCTCACATCAATAAGTCCATTCTCAACCTGTACACGAATATAGTGGTGCCTCACATCAATATGTTTAGTCCTTTCATGGTAGACAGGATCTTTACATAGATATAAGGCACTTTGGCTATTAGTGAACAAAACATGTAAAAAGGACAAAGGTAGGATTTTACCAAGTATTCCAGTCAACCATGAAGCCTCTTTAGCTGCTTCTGTAGCAGCAACATACTCAGCCTCAGTGGAAGAGAGAGCAACAATGGATTGTTGCTGAGACTTCCAAGAAATGCAGTTCCCAGCCCATGTGTAATAATAGGCAGTGGTAGATTTCCTGTTATCTTTGTCACCTGCATAATCTGAGTCTACAAAACCATGCAAATCATGCTTTGAAGCATGTTCAGCAAACACAAGACATTAGTTTTTGGTAGCACACAGATATCTGAGTAAGTACTTCATGCCAATCCAATGCACATCACCAGGATTGGACATAAATTGACTTAGAATACTAATGGCAAAAGCAAGATCAGGTCTGGAGCATAACATTGCATACATCACAGACCCTACATCAACATCATAGGGAATCTTAGACATTTTTGCTTTTTCTTTGGGTGTGTTGGGACAATTTCTCTTAGTTAAGTCTAGGTGCCCTCCTAAGGGGATACTGGTAGGTTTAGAATCAGCCATGTTAAATCTATTCAAAACCTTTTCCACATAATCACTTTGAGATAACCACATCATCTTCTTTTTTCTATCTCTAGTGATGTTAATACCCAGAATCCTTTTAGCAGCTCCTAAGTCTTTCATGTCAAAATGAAGTTTCAAATCTCTTTTAACAGTAGATATGAGAACCTTAGAGTTGCACATGATCAGAATATCATCCACATAAAGAAGCACATACAGAGGAGACTTATACTTAACACCCACTACTAAAAACGCAGGAAATAGCTACGGAAAATAGCAACGGCATTGGCCACGAATGACCGTGGCTAATCGGGTTAGCCACGGAAATAGCCACGGGTGGGCCATCCGTAGCCATATGCCTCGTGACTAATGGCGACGGCTATTTAGCAAGGGATTTAGCAACGAATTGTCAGGTCGTGGCTAAGCCTGTGGCTAGTTATGGACATTTGAATCTCCTGGCCGAGGCAACGAATTCAGCTTCGGAATTAGGCCATTGTTGAATTCATGGCTATGTTCGTAGCTAGATTCGTTTCTACAAATAGGTCATGGGTCTTGCTGTTTCCGTGGCTGAGCCGTTGCTATGATTGTTTCTATTGTTGTTGCTCGTTTCATTAGTAATGTTGTTGCTAAGGTTGTTGCTAGAGTTGTTGGTAACGCCAGTATTTGTCATTGCTATTGTTGTTGCTCATTTCATTAGTAATGTTTTATAAACTTAAAAATGTACAAAACTTTTATGAATACATCCAAAGCAATAACAAATCTAAATATACATAAATAGGGTACAAAAATAAAAAAAATATTTCTAGATACAAAAAAACCCAAACTACAAATGAACAAATCAAAACATCCAATTTCTTGTTGACACAAACTCATGTTTATAGCATTCCTTGAACCAATTGACACCCCAATAACCTGAAGCAGCCTGCAAGATGAAATACAACATTGTAAGATGAAATAAAATATTATTCAACTAGTAATCCCCAACTTATTTAGAATAAATAAAGTATTTCGAGATGTAGTTTAATAGGATTGGAGCAAGAAAGTAAACGAAAACAAAATTAGGTATTAAAAAATCTAGACAATCTAAGTTTATATCACCTGGAAACGAAATCTGTGAAACGAAATTTAAACGAAATTTCTGTGAAACAGAAAAACGAAATCGAAATCAGGGAAATTCAGCCCTTTCATGCATCTCCCCTTTTACTGAATTTACCTCTGCACCTAGTTTTCTTTGTAATTTTCTGGACTTTTTTTCCGAGAGCTTCATCTTTGTAATTAATAACCAAGGGCAATGCCCACTTTCAGACAAAAAAAAATACTAGGAAATTGAAAAATTGAAAAGAAGCAAAAAAATAGGGAGAATAAAGAGGGGAGAAAAAATCATCCCAACAGATCCAGAGGGGAGAAACAATCAGACATGAAAGAGAATCAGATCTAGAGGGGAGAAACAATCAGATCCAGAGGGAGAAACAATCAGAAAAAATCATCCCAACATCTGCTGAAGAAGGGGAGAAACAATTAGACACGAAAAATTGGGTCCTCTCTCTCAGGAAAAAGAAGGGGAGAAAGAAAAAACTTACAAACCAGCTGTCACCGGAGGTTCTTCATCTGCTGAAGTTCTGCAGCTTCTTCGATCCGGAGGGTCTTCGAGCGAGGATCTTCATCTGCAGAAGGCCGTCACCGGAGCCCTTTCAACAGGTCGAATCGAGAGGGAAGGAGGAAGAACAAGGGTGGGCGTCTTCGATGGTGGGCGCACGACAGAAGACACGAGAGGAAGAGGTAGAGGACAACCATGGAGAGGCGGAGTACAAGGACGGGAAAGAGAGGCGCTGAGAAATAGGACAGCCATGGAGGGTCTGCCATGGAGAGGCGGAGTACAAGGACGGGAAAGAGAGGACATCCATGGAGAGGCAAGATGAATCTAAAGGAGAGGCGCTAGACGGAAGAGGGCTTTAGGGTTAGAAAGTATAAAGTTCCCCTTTATACCCACCTTGGGCCACCCATCTAAAATTTCAAATTCCGGAAAGTTTCCCCTCAAAAATAAAAATACTCCGCCAAAATTTTGTACTCAACGCCCAAAATTTCGTACTCAGCGCCAATTCCGCCAAAATTTCGATAGAAAATTTTTCAACATATATTCACTTTTTCTATATACATACATACATACTAATAAAAGTTAAGATATCTTTTAAAATAACTAAAAAGTCAAATATTCTTTCAAATTTTAATGAAAATTGTAAAAATAAAATTACTTGTATATTATTCTCATAAGAATTTATTAATTAACATAAAAAAAATTTCAACACTTATTAGTTACTTATATAAGTTTTCTTCAAAACAAGTACGATTCTTATATTATTCTCATAAAAATTTATTAGCTAATATAAGATTTTATGAAACATGTATTCGTTACTTATATAAGTTTTCTTGAAAATATTCTCTTATAGTATTCTAATAAGAAGTTATTAGCTAATATATTGTTTTATTAAATATTTATTCGTTACTTATATGAGTTTTCCTCAAAACATACCCTTTTTAATTAATATAAGGTTTTATTAAACATATATTAGTCACTTATATGAATTTTTCTCAAAACATACTAGCTCTTATAGTATTTTAATAAGAATTTATTACTTAATATAAGGTTTTATTCAACACTTATTAGTTTCATATGAGTTTTCCAGAAAACATAACCTTATAATATTCTAATAAGAATTTGTTACTTAATATAAAGTTTTATTCAACACTCGTTAGTTACTTATATGAATTTTACTCAAAACATACCCTTATAGTATTATAATATGCATTTATTACTTAATATAAGGTTTTATTAGCTAGTTATATGAGTTTTACTCAAAGCATACTCTTAGAGTATTCTAATAAAAATTTATTAGTTAATATAAGGTTTTATTAGTTACTTATATGAGTTTTACTCAAAACATAACCTTATAGTATTATAATAAGAATTTATTACATAATATAAGGTTTTATTAGCTACTTATATGAGTTTTACTCAAAACATACTCTTAGAGTATTCTAATGAGAATTTATTAGTTAATATAAGGTTTTATTAGCCACTTATATGAGTTTTACTCAAAACATACTCTTAGAGTATTCTAATAAGAATTTATTAGTTAATATAAGGTTTTATTAGTTACTTATATGAGTTTTACTCAAAGCATATATACTCTTAGAGTATTCTACTAAGAATTTATTAGTTAATATAAGGTTTTATTAGTTACTTATATGAGTTTTCCTCAAAACATAACCTTATAGTATTATAACAAGAATTTATTACTTAATATAATGTTTTATTAAACATTTATTAGGCACTTATAGGAGCCTTCTCAAAACACACCCTTATAATATTCTAATAAGAATTTATTAGTTAATATAAGATCTTATTGAACTGTAATTAGTTACTTATATGAGTTTTCCTCAAAACAAACCCTTATAGTATTCTAATAAGAATTTATTACTTACTATAATGTTTTATTAAACATTTATTAGACACTTACATGAGTTTTCCTCAAAACACCCTTATAATATTCTAATAAGAATTTATTAGTCAATATAAGGTTTTATTAAACATTTATTAGTAACTTATATCAATTTTCCTCAAAACATACTCTTATAGTGTTTTAATAAGAAGTTATTACTTAATATAAGGTTTTATTAAACATTTATTAGTCACTTATATGAGTTTTCCTCAAAACATACCCTTATAATATTCTCATAAGAATTTATTAATTATTTAATATTTTTTTTCAACACTTGTTAATTTATATAAAAAAATTTCATAGGCATATTTGGGCCCGTCAATGGGCCAATCAGGGAAAACATAGTCATATTTGGGCTGATGTAGCCACGGATTTAGCAACGGATTCAATCGTCGCTAAATCACCACTTCATTTAATGGGTTGAGATAAGATATTTGGGCTTTCACTAGCTTCTAATGGGCCGAGCCCAAAAATTTTGGGAGGGTTTGTACCCGGATTTAGCCACGGATTGAGTGTAATCGGATAGCCCATTCATGATATATATCCGGTCCACCTACAATTAGTAACCCAAGGCCCACCAATATCCATGTTTTGTTAACAATCATAGACTGAATTTCCTCCTTCATAGCTTTTAACCACATGTCAAAGTTAACACACTTAACAACTTGATCAAAAGTTTCAGGAGTGTAGGATCTCACAATCTCAGCAGCAATAAAAGCAAACTCAACCAAATCAACATCTTTTAATTCAGCAAGGTTGATAAACCACCTATTAGGTTTGATAACCCTAGGCTCTCTATCTCTAGTCAATTGGTAATCATGCAAAACATTTTCACCAATTTGCACAAAAGACTCTCCAGACTGAGAGTTAGATTGAGAGGAAGAGGAGCCTACTTCCCCATCAGGTTGATGGGGCATTGCTGCATCCAGGTGTTCATTGTGGTCATTTTGATGACCTTGAGGTGGCTCTTGCAGTTCTTGTTCTTCTGCTTGGCCACCAGGATCAGGGGGAGGGGGCGGGACTGGTCCATCTTCCTCCACCTCTTCATCTTCTGGATGATCTACTTCATGTGGTATGAAGAATGAGGATTGCACAGCTGCTTCTTGATCATTACCTGCACTCTTAGAAGAACTTGTCAATACATTTTTAAAATGAAATTCCACCTCATTAAAGGTTACATTTTTGCAAGTGATTACCTTGTACCCATGAGGTTGCACAAGTAATATTTTGTAACCTTTTGTTCCCTCGGGATATCCTAACATCACACCTTTATGGGCCCTTGGTTGCAACTTACCTTGAGACACATGAGTGTAGGTAGTGCATCCAAAGGGCCTCAGATGGGTAATGTCAGGCTTTCTCCCAGTCCACATCTCCTATGGAGTTTTAAACTCAATCACAGAAGATGGGGATCTGTTTATGAGGTAAGCTGCAGTGGTTACAGCTTCACCCCATAAGGAGGGTTTCATCCCAGCACTAATGAGCATGCACCTTGCTTTTTCAAGCAAGGTTCTGTTCAACCTCTCAGCTATACCATTTTGCTGATGGATGCCAGGGACAGTGAGGTGCCTCTTAATGCCATATTGAGTGCAGAAATCATTAAACACATGATTGCAAAATTCAAGACCATTATCTGTTCTCAAACACTTAAGCTTATGATCAGATTCATTTTCAACAAGCTAGCAATTTCCAGTTTTTAAAACTATCAAAAGCTTCATCTTTAGATCTAAGCAAATATATCCAAACCTTTCTAGAAAAATGATCTATGAAAGAAATGAAATACTTTCTACCACCTACTGTATTGACTTGGGCAGGGCCCCATAGATCAAAATGGACATATGCAAGAGGTTCTTTAGTAACATAGGTGGATTTAGGGAAAGCATGCTTAGATTTTTTACCATAAATGCAATCTTCACAAAAACTCAAGCTAGCAGGTTTCACAGGAATCATGCCAAGTTTGTACAGATTTGTCAAGCCTTGAATACCAATATGACCAAGTCTAGAGTGCCACAACATAGTAGGATCAGATATGACATTAAGGCTCACAGAGGTGAAGTTCAGTTCAGGAATACCCTGTACATAGTACAGTCCTCCTTTATTGATACTTCTTATCAGTGTAATCCCATTTTTAGAGACTTTCTTAATACCATTGCGAGTATTAATATCATAATCTAGATCATCTAACACAGATTCAGACATTAAATGTCTCCTAAGGTCAGGAACCCACCTGACCTTCTGGAGAACTCTTACCTTTCCATCAACCATTTTTAAGGCCACATTACCTATACCTTTTATCTTCAGAGAACATAGACTTGTCATAGATGGAATGAATGGTGCAACCTGAAACTAAAACCCAAGAGTTGTTAGAAGCATCAGAGGAACAAACAAGCAGTTGATGGGGGTAATCATTTTGAGAATCAAGCATAGAAGCAATTTCTTGTTTTTTCTTATTTTCATCAGCCTTTTTCTTTTTTTGTAATAATCCTTAATGTAGTGACCAGGTTTATCATAATAATGGCAGTTTCCCTCCCCAGTGGATTTGTCATCCTTTTCCTTATCATTTTTCTTAGATTTCTTGTTATTTCCCTTTCCCTTACTCTTAGCTATAAGAGCTTTAGGTTTAGGCTCAGTTTTCTTTTCAGATTTGGTTTTGAACACCTTCATAATTTCATTCTTCTCAATGATGGCTTCCAGAATTTTATCTTTACTTAGGTCATCATTGCTCAATTGAACCACATCTTTAAAGTTGTCAAACTGAGCAGGTAAAGAGTTTAACAGTAACACGACTAGGTGGGTGTCTTTAACTTTTTCATCAACCCTTTCCAGTTCTTGTGTTAATCTAAGAAACTTATCCAGATTTTCATTCAGAGACAGGTTGGTGTCCATTTTGAAAGTAAACAACCTACTTAGCAGTGAAATCTTCCTAGGTAGAGATTTTGTTAAGTACAAAGCCTCAAGTGCATCCTAGAGAGATTTAGCAGTGGTTTTACTTACAACCTGACGAGCTACGTCGTCAGACAACCTGATCATGATCTCTGAGTGAGCTTGCTCATCCGTCTCCTGTTTAGATGGATATGTGGTGCCTTCAGGGTGAGCTCCAGTCACAGCCTTCCAGCACTTCTCCTTGATCATCACAGCCTTCATCTTGACTTGCCACATGGCGAAGTCAATCGTCCCATCAAAGGGCTTCATCCTCATGGTGCTTTCTGCCACAGAAAAACTCAAGATAAGTTAGCAACCAACTTAATAAAGAGAATGAACAAGTGAAAGGCTAGATCAAAAACCAGCAGGTAAACACAAATGCAAACAAAGGGATGTTTTTGGGTTTTTCTGATATTTATCAAGACAAGAAAGGAAAAACACAAGTAAGAAAGAATGAAAGAGCGAAGGACATGAAACCCTAGATCCAGCGGAAGCACAAAGAATCAGGACCGGTTCAACCCTTTCTCGAGGACGAAAAAGGGGCAAGCCAAGGCTCTGATACCAATTGTTGACGATCTAGGGTTGAGTCACTCATACATTCAATCAACGAGATAACGAAAACAATAAACGAAATAAAACATAAGAACACACAACCTTTGTTTACGCGGTTCGGTTACCCTACATCCGCGGAACCTCAGGAGGGGAGGCTCACCCAATTTCACTAAGTAACCAAGTTCAAAACCGATTACAATGGATTCAGATGCACATGATCTAAGCTAGCGATTTCTAAAGCAACACAAGAATGAAGATAAGAGGAGAATAGGGTTAGGAATCGTCCGTAAAGGACACCGAGAAATCTCAGAGAGATTTCTCAACACAGGAACCCTCCTTCTAGGCCTTCATCTTCATCAAGCAAGCAGGAACTCAGGTAGCACCAGACCCAGGTGAGCTCCTTTCTAGAAATCGCCGTCGGCCGATCGCTCTCAAGTTGGAAACCCTAGCTTCTTCTCCCAAACCCTAGCCCCTTGGCTTACCTGAGAGAGAGCGTCGAGATGCTACAGTGGCACTAGGGTTCCTGAAGAGAGCATATATAGGCGAGCAAGCAACGGTCTCAAGCGGTGAGCTGGGCCAGAAGATCGAGTGGGCCAAGAGAATAAGCCCAACATCCAGTGAAGCACATCTCGGACATAAGAAACCAAAATAGCCCAATAACCATACTTAGACACACACACCCTTCTAGTGGTCACACCTGGTGAGCCAAGCTAGCCATTGGTTCCAAACATGGTTAGACCATGGGACCAATGAGCTTTTCTTGCTCACAGCATGGCCAAGTTGGTATGTGGTCAAGTGTGGTTTATCCTAACTTAGACCTATGTGCATCTTAATACCAAATAAACCATAGTTTTGATTACAAACAAAATTACAAGGATTAATAACACAACAATGCTCAACTTGGCGCGCACGCACACACACACACACTCATAACTCTTCTATGCCCCCCCCCCTCCCACCCCCCACGTTTTTGATATATCTCCTACACCAACTAATTGGTAGTTAACTATAGATAGAGAACCCAGGACTATAGTGTAATAAAACATATTTCAGTAATTTGGTTGAGTTTGCTTGCATTGTTTTTGATATTGTATTTGTGTATACCCCTGAAACTTGTGAACAAATTATCAAATGTGCTTACTCTTAAGACTGGAAAAATGATATATATGCAGGAGGAGATAGATTTTATGAATCAAAATAACACATGTAAATTACTAAGAAACCTGCTAGTGCTAGGTTGATTGCATTGCAAATGGGTTTTTAAAATTAAACGAGGTACCTCTAAGAGTGATCCCCCAAGGCATAAAGTTAGACTTGTTGCCAAAGAGTTCACTCAAAAGAAGGACAAGACGACAATGAGATTTTTGCTCCTGTTATTAAGTATAATATATACTATGAGATTACTTCTTACTATGTTTGTTATGTATGACTATAAATCAAAGCAAAAAGATGTGAAAATAGCCTTCTTACATGGTGATCTGAATAAAACTATATACATGAAACAACTCAGGGGTTTTGTCGATTCTGTTCACCATGACTATGCTTGTCTTCTCATTAAATCAATTTGTGGATTAGAACATTCACCTAAGCATGCAGTGGAACATTAAGTTTAATAATTGTACGAGAAGGAGCTTAGGCTTTACCTGATGCCATTAAGATTGGCCTTCTTTGGGCCAAGGCAGTTCGAGGACCCGATTATCCCGAGAAAGAAGAAGGTGCCACCATGGATTCAAGCTTGTTGAAGGGTCGACGTCGAGTTTTATCCATCTCTCCCTCCTCTCATCTCTCATTTCTTGTTTTTCCAGAACCTAATTAGCCTCAAAACACCATCCAGAAGATCTCTTCTCTTAAAACAACCCAAAAATCAAGATTGGAAGGTCGTTTCCAGTCACATAGGCATGCAGTGGAACATTAAGTTTAATAATTGTACGAGAAGGAGCTTAGGCTTTACTTGATGCCATCAAGATTGGCTCTCTATGGGCCAAGGCGATTCAAGGACCCGATCATCCCGAGAAAAAAGAAGGCACCACCATGGATTCAAACTTGTTGAAGGGTCGACGCCGAGGGTTCCGTAGGTCTGGCCGGTTTTGGCTTGGAGAATTATTTTACCTATTTTTAGCTATTTTATTATTTAATTAGGTAAATAAAAAGAAGGAGTTGTCTACCTCCTTAAGAAAATAACTTGTAGAATATTCTTATTTGTTTTTTAGATAGATAGAATTAGTTGATATTATCTTAGATTTTATTTTAACGTTTCGGCTATATACACCGCAAATCCCCACGTCCTTAAGGACGTGCAAGGTAAAAATCTCTCACCCGAAGTCGGACGTGCAAGCACATTTTTTTTTTTTGAAAACGTGCTTGCACGTCCCTAAGGACTTGTTGCACGTCCTTAGAAACGTGCAAGCCCGTGCTCTAAAAGGCGAAGAGGACGTGCCTCTTCGTCTTCATTCCGTCTTCGTCAGTGAAATCGAGAGCGAGAGAGAGAGAGAGAGAGAGAGAGAGAGAGAGAGAGAGAGAGAGAGAGGTCGCCGGAGAGAGAGAAAGAGATCGAGACAGAGAGATGGAGCCGAAGAGAGAGGAGATGGTGGAACCGACGGCGGCGCTGGTGGCTGAGGAGCCCTGGGGCCTGAGGGAGGGGGTGGCGGTGGAGCAGGTGGCCGGGAGTGGTGGTGGGGCGGCGCCCATGGAGGTCGAGGAGGGTGTCGGTGGTGACGGTGGTGTCGGTGGTGACGGTGGTGGCGGTGGTGGTGATGGCGGCGTAGTGGCGGAGGCGGAACCGCCGCGGAAGCGGCGGACTATTGAGGTTTCGCCGGTCCCGACCCCACCGGTATGTTTTTTGATTTATTCATTTAGTTTGAGTTATTTTTATAGTTTTATATTATAGTTTAGATTTTAATATATAATATAATTTGAAAGATTATAATTAGTTTAGTATATAGTTTGATAGATAATATATAATTTGATAGATTATATAGTTTTAGTATATAGTTTGAAAGATAGTATATAGTTTATATATTTTGATAGTTTTAATGGAAAAACAAAAAAAAATGATTAATATATATTACAAGATATTAAAACTTATTACAATATATTAAAAGACATTAAAATAAATGAAAAGAAAATATTAAAATTTAATAAAATAAATTAAAATAAATTCTAATTGAAAGACAATAAAAACATTAAAATATAATAAAATACATAGAAATAAATTTAAATTTAAAGAAAATAAAAACATTAAAATATAATAAATTATAATAAAATACATAAAAATAAATTGAAATTTAAAGAAAATAAAAAAATTAAAATATAATAACTTATAATAAAATAAATTGAAATTGAAAGAAAATAAAAACATTAAAATATAATAAAATACATAGACATAAATTTAAATTTAAAGAAAATAAAAACATTAAAATATAATAAATTATAATAAAATACATAAAAATAAATTGAAATTGAAAGAAAATAAAAACATTAAAATATAATAAATTATAATAAAATACATAGAAATAAATTTAAATTGAAAGAAAATAAAATCATTAAAATATATTAAAATATATTAAATTATAATATAATAAATTATAATAAAATACATTTCATAATAACAGGCAGGGAGGCTCATGAGGGGGGACGGTACCTGATAGCATGCATTTAGGTAGGCATAATAGGTTGCATTTAGCTTAGTTAAGATGCATTTCATTGATGGATTAAGCACGATTTGCATATTAGTTCTCTATGTTATCGGAGTCGGAATCTACACGCTTTTATTGATTATTTCAGGTAATGGTGAATCCGAGGAGGAGACATGAGTTGATAACTTATTGGATGAGAATGTCTAGTTGATCGAAGAAGCTTACATGAAGATCTCAAGAGGTCCTGAGAAGAAGAAACGAGCCTAAACGAAGAACAAGTCTGCAGAAGTTGTCGCTAGACATGCTGAACTTGTTTTGCACTTTCTGGAGGCCTCGGTTGTCCGATTGACTATTATGACCATGCGTTGAAAAGCTCTTTCAGAGAACTACAACTTTCCTGTTGACAAGAAGAGCGAATTCATGATAGATTTTCCGTGAAAAGCCCCTGGCTGCGGCCGCAACAACCTTGCGGCGCCCGCGGCCAATCAATTCGCAAAGGGTTGGAGGAAACAGTGTGCGGCGGGCAGCATTGGTCGTCAGCGTTAATTCGCAGCGTTTTGATTAATGAAAACCCTAGAACTTATTTATTTCTTTCATGGCCGACTTTGATGTTTTAAAAGGCCAAGTTTTATGATATTTTCATAACTTCTATTCTATTCTATTCATTAGACGCTTGAGAGATTTTGAGCGATGTCTTCCATGAGGAACTAAACTCATCTATTCTGCCTGCAATTTGAAGCTTTATTCGGATTGATTGTGAGTTTCTAATTCTCGTTCTTTGTTTCCTATATTTGAATGCTTCAACTTCTTTGTGCTTGATTGTTTATTGTTTTGTTCTATCTTGTCTGGCCAACTTGTTAGATCAATTCAATTGCTAAGGTTTTGTAGATTCTTTTTTGTGAACCTTAACCTAAGTGGCAAACTTGTTCCTTTAGGGCTGGTTGAACTAATTGAATGAGTAGGAAGTTGAATGTGTTGTTAAATCCTTTTTTAGGGACTGCAAATACCTTGGCTAATCTCTGAACTTAAAGCTATCAATTGGGTTAAATCCTCCTTTAGGGACTGTTCGATTGATAAGGGTTGCTAGGACTGGTTGGACTAGTAACTATATTAGGTCGGGACAAGGGCATTCATAGGAAACTTAATAGGACGAGAAGAAGTTACAAGGATCGCTTCAACCAAATAAAGTCGAAAATTGTAGGTAGAATTGCTTCTCCTAATTGTTTGAATTACAATCATTTACTTTTGCTTTCATCAATCCGCTTTGATAAAAGGTGGAACTTTCACACTCAAAACCCCCCTCTTTGGTTACTTAATTGACACTTGAATCACACTTGAATAATAATTTCCCTGTGGGATCAACCTCTTACTTATTGCTATACTAGTTATATGTTTGAGTTTTCTTTGACGGGATCAACGTCAGGTTTTCCCTCCGTCAGTACCCTCCGGCCTGTTACGTTCGCCGACCGGGCAGCGGTCAGCCAGATTCCAGAGAGTACGGTACCCGACAGTTCGACAGCCACAGTCGACGATCTGCTCGTGTCTGCAGAGCGGTACCAGCAGTCGATAGGGACCCCCCCGGCCGACGAGCACGACACCTTCTGGTCGGGTATGCCACCTTGGGATCCTTCTGGCGATGCGATGATGGGGTTTCAGCCTTCTTTAGAGCCCTTGAGGTTTTGAGTAGTTGTATCACCGACGTAGTCGCTGGGCGACGGGCCGACATTGGTAGACCTCCTACTCATGTTCCACCCACCATCCCGGAGGCATCTTCTTCAGCCGTTCCGGAGACTTCTGCTTCAGCCGTGCCGCCAGAGGCTTCTACTTCAGCCGTGCCAGAGGCTTCTACATCCGGCACACACGAGCCCGAGCCTTCGACCTCCGCCACACCAGCGGCGATCTCCTTGGGCTCTGCAGATGATGTGATCCCTGACGTCGTTGAGGAGGCTGACGACGGTCAGGAGGGGCAGGCTCAGGGCTAGGGGGCCCACAGGCAGAGCCCGAGCCCATCCCTGCGTAGGCTGCCGCACCGGCTGTGCAGGTCGACCCTTTGTTGCCGCCGGGAGAGCTGCTTGTGTCTTACAAGCATCACCGTGCGTACCAGGTGTGGAGAGATCCTACGGTGGAGCTGCCGCTGCTGAAGTTCCACCACCGGGCGACTTACTTGCAGCCTTTCGAGCCCTACATATTTGAGGGCCCGGGGACCTGGGTGCAGGATCTGCTCCCATCCGGCGTCCCCCAGCTGAGGTCCCTCCACTGGTAGTGTGTCGATGAGTTCACCTGCACGGCATTTTTGGAGCATTGGCACCCAGAGACCAGCTCCTTCCACTTTCCATGGGGCGAGATGACCATCGCGCTGCACGATGTTGCCTGTCTGATGGGACTTCCGATTGATGGTCAGCCCTGCATGTCACATCTGTCCGCGGCCGCTTTGGTCCCCGCCATCGCGGAGTACTACCAGCTCACCCCTGCGACTCTGAAGTCGTACAGACACGCTGGCGGCCCTCCGGTGACTGGGTTTACTGCCCTGTGGCAGCAGAGACACGGGCCTCTCGTCGACCCGGCCCCCGCCGGTGACCCAGAGGCCGCGACTAATCCTGAGCAGATTCGGCTGCGCACGCATGTGGGAAGGGGGCAACCTGAGGATGACCCTGCACAGCGTCTGTTTCTGCACAGGACCTACATGGCCATCGCTCTCGCCGCGACTTTGTTTGTGGACAAGTCGCAGAGCCGGATCTCATGGAGGATATTCGGCCTCATTTGGGACATCCCACGGACGACCACCCTTGCATGGGCTGCAGGTGCCCTCGCATGTCTCTACAGGGGCCTAGGCGAGGCTACCCGCTCAGGTGCGAAGGGCATAGACAGCTGCACGCCGATCCTACAGGTACGAGACCGTTGAATTAGAGTTTTAGTTTACAAATATTTAAATTATATGCTAACAACATACTTTTTTGTGTCAAGGCTTGGATATGGGCGTACTTCCCTCGCTTCCGAGGTGATTTGTCCAGCGACCCGGCTAGGAAGTATGACCCTCGCTTCTACGCGAAGTTCATCGGTCCGAAGCAGCCAACGCGCATGAAGGACGACGCGAAGCTGAAGAAGATGCGGGAGCTGCGGGACGAGGTGGACCGTCTTACCGTCGATGATGTATGTATTCGAGACTCTATCTATATCACTTATAATTCTTAGCTATGAATTAAATCTGATTTGTTTAATTGTAGGTTCGGTGGATGCCTTTTGGGCGTGATCTGGACTTCGACGGCCAGTACCGTCAGTCCACCTATCGGGGCACCATCACCTTCTGCGGGGAGGAGGAGCCGTATATGCCCGATAGGTGCCTCCGGCAGTTCGGACGGGTCCAGGGGATCCCGCAGGCCGTCATCGCGCCGGATCAGGTCTGCCGCGACACGACCCTGAAGAACGCGCGGTACATCGTCGTGTTTGCCCCGGGCCACAACAGGTGGCGGGACCTGCAGGACGAGGTTCGCTTCTACAGGCTGGCCGAGCACAGGTGCACCAGTGAGGATTGCCAAACGGGTGTCACTGCAGATTACTTGCCTTGGTACGCGTCGCAGAGCCGGCCGTACGTGCTGCCGACCACGCCACCCCTTCCCGACCCGCCGGCGCCTATCCACCTGATCGGCATGGACTCATGGGTGGACCTCCCTCAGCCTCCTTTCATCCGTCCGACGCTGTTAGCCCGCTTTCGTGAGGTCGAGGGATATTTGAGGGCACTGGCTGGCGACCCTCGCATTGAGCAGCTAGTGGACGAGGTGACGGAGATTTTGGATCATGCTGTACGCCATCCTGTAGACCAGTGATGTACTTTTGCAGTTTCTATCTTGATATTATACTTTTATATTACGGATTTTGTATCTATCTCTATATTTCTATTAGACTCTTCTCATTTCTTTAGAGTCATATTGAACGTAAACATCAAAAACGAAAACGTTAATATGATAAGGTTGCCCGATAACGAAAACGTTAATATGATAAGGTCGAGGGCTATTTGTGTATGTTGTTTATAATGTTTTCCTGCATATTTTGGTTAGGAACTTCCCTCAGGATTTGTGAAGGAGCACAGAAACAGATTGTCGAAGTAGATCGACAATCTGTTTATGTGCTCCTTGATACAACTACCTTACAAATTGGCTAGGGTTTAAGGGTAGGCTAGGGTTTGGCTAGGGTTTTAGGGCTTGTCGAAACTGCACGTCCTTAAGGACGTGCAGTTTCGTTACCCTAAAACCCTAACCTACCCAAACCCTAAAACCCTAGCCAAACCCTAAACCCTAGCACGTCCTTAAGGACGTGCTAGGGTTCTGCTTACAATTAACGCAACAGTGCCTATTTGAAGCGATGGAGGACATCTTCATTCCGCACTCCAAAACAAAGTTCGACTTCTTTCGATATATTCTTTCGTCGTTAGAATCGTTATGGCCGAGCCGCAAAGCAATCCTTGTCTCCAAGTATCCCAGGTACGGATAGGTTTCGTAGAGTCAACATATTTCGTATTCCTTCCGTTTTGTTCATATTTCCAATTATGTGAATACAGTTTCGAGACTTTACGTCTGAGTTCTCGGACCCAAGGGTTTGGAATGACCGTGACGAAATGGTTACGTATTTCAAGGACTTGGGTCGGAGACACTGCATGATTTTAGTAATCAAACGGTCTTGGACGGGGGCGTCGAATCGTCCAGGCGGGGTTCTCCTTACTTGCGAGCAGTTTGGGGAGTACCGACCACGCGGGAGGAAGCTCCGGAGCACGCAGTCGAAGATAAGTGGTTGTCCATTCTCTCTACACGGACACGAAGCTCCGCCGGGTCAGTGGCACATGACGGTAACCCATGGTGTTCATAACCACGGGCTTTCCACGAGCTTGAAGGGTCACGCCATCGCCGGACAGATGACAGAGGGGGAAAAGAAGATGGTGAGGTGGATGAAGGAAGTTGGCACTCCTCCAAAATCCATTGGGTACGGATTGAGGCAGTTGGATGATACGAGCGTCACGTCAAGGAAGAGCCTTACCAACATGCTCGCCATGATGGTCGCCGAAGAAAGAGGTAGTCGGACGATGACCTAGGATACCTTGCACCATCTGCGTGAAAGAAGGTACTACTACGACTTCAGACGACATCCGGATGACGACAACGTCTTGAGCGACCTCTTCCTGGCGCATCCCGACGGGATACTCCTTCTCCGAAGGTTCCATTACGTCATCATAATGGACAACACATACAAAACAAATGCGTAAGTTACTTAATTACGATTACATTATTGCACATATAGCCAATTATAAAGTATTTTATATGTAACATATTTACACTTGCAGATATGGGATTCCTTTGTGCGAGGTGGTCGGGTACACACCCTCAGGCAATACTTACTGCATCGCCTATGCCTTCATGTTGCAAGAGAACGAAGACACATACGCATGGGTGTTGCGACAGCTTCAGATCTTGCTTGGGACGGTTCAGCCTCAAGCTATCATGACTGATCGAGAGCTAGGTCTCTTGGTGGCGCTGAATGTTGTCTTCCCCGACGTCCAGCATCTCCTTTGTTGGTTACACGTGACGAGAAGATGCGAGGAAGCAGCTCTGAAGATCACGAAAAATTTAAACCACGCTGGCATCTTTAAGGGCAACTGTTGGGGACTGTTCGAATCGAGGCCGGAGGAATCATTCAACCGACGTCGTCGGGCGCTACGAGTTGCATGGCACCCATTCCCAGGTGTGGTGGCGTATTTGGAGTCGGTTTGGCTTCCATACAGCAGGAGCATAGTACGGTGCTACGTAGATAATGTCTTCCATCTCGGCACCCGTACGACAAACAGGTACAACCTTACTTCATATCTCCCATTACAATATGATATAATATCGAATATTTAGTGGTATGCACTTCAATGTGTACAGAGTTGAGGGTCAACACAAAGTTCTGAAGGAGGCACTTCACTCATCGATTGGTGACTTCCGCATCGTGATCGATGCAATCCATAGAGTCAACGATTGTCAACTGCATGAGCTGCAAACTGCTTTGGAGATCGACCGCTTCAAATGGCCAACAGCGGCGTATAAAGTCAACCTTTTCGATGAGGTAAAGACTTTAATCTCCAAAAAGTGCTTCGATTATCTGTACAAGATGTGGCAGGACGTCGTGAACCAAAAGGTTCCTCCGGTATGCACGGACCGACATTGGAGGGTTTGTTACGGGATCCCTTGTGTCCATGAGATTCAGGCATACGTCAACTCCGGTACTCCGATACCCGCCGAGGACATCCACCCGTTCTGGATGGATTTGACATGGACTGACCTCGACGACACCCCACTGCCGTATGAGCTATCATCTTCATACACGGCTTCCAACGATGCATGCGAGGATGAGTTGCACCCACCCTCATCAGCAAGCGTCCGAAGGAAGGGGAGGGCTCGGGGGTCGAGGAATGCTTGCAGAACCAACCCGTTGCCATACGAGGAGGTAAGGGAAAGGTTTGAGAGAGAAGAAGTGCGTGCTGCTCTAAATGCTGCTCGGCCCCGTCCACAAGCGACCTCAGCTCGACGTGGACGTGATGATGTGTTCGGCGGGTTCAACTGGGGTCGAAACAACGTTGATCCCTTCATGCTCGGTCATATTCAGACGGTGAGGGACACTGTTGGAGATGGTCATTGTGGCTACCGTGCTTTGGCGGCTTTGACATCACCGATCGGCGAGACTGCTTTCCCGGAACTCAAAATGTTACTATGCAATCACTTGGAGGATCACGCCGATCTGTACGCCAGTTGTTATACGGGAGAGTACCCATTCCAGCAGTTCGTCGACTAACAGAGATGGGCCGGAGCCACACATGGTGATAGGAGACGGTGGATAGAGCTACCCATCACGGGTTTAGTATTTGCGACGGTATATCAGATTCCTCTCGTCGTCCTAGCTTGGCATCATCCGTTCACATGTCTCCCCATGATCTCGCCGACATCTGCTAACAACCCTCCCCAATCAGCAACTCTTGGTGTTGCCTGCATCGGAAACCAAGATCATTTTGCCGCGGTACGACTTCAAACGTCTTTTTTATTACCTATTCATGCTTTTCATACATATGTCAATACTCTAACTCTAAATTTTTGTTCTCATAGATCTGGTTGCGTCCTAACGCTCCTCTTCCGCCGCCTCCACTAGAATGGGTCGAACATCATCATCCGAGCGTCGAAGAATGGGATGCTCCGTTTCAAGCTCAGATTGAGAGATTTAGAGCCTTGCGTGCCGAGTCCGGCCGTCCTTTACTATTTTCCTAGATTGTATTTCACAACTTTATTAAAATTATGAATGTAAACCTTTTTTTTCGTTCCTTGTAACGTTATTCGCATATTATCCGAATGAAAACCTTAACAATTCTTGTGTTCTATTTAATTTGACCCTAAATCCTTCAAATCCACTAGCTAAACACAATTTTATCAATTAACATTACAAAACCGTCGAAAAACCTAAACCCTAACCCTAAACCCTAAACGCAAAACCTTAACTAGGGTTTGCACGTCCTTAAGGACGTGCAAGACGTTTTTAGCGGACGTGCACCATCCCAGACTTGCACGTCCTTAAGGACGTGCAAATCCTTAATCCGGATTTGCGGTGTATATAGTGACACCCTATTTTAATTATTCCTAGATAGATAAAGATGAGTTGGCTTAGGGTTTCTCCTTTGCATATGGGGCCAATCTCATCCTATTTAAGTTGTCATTTGCCTTTGAGAAAACACACGTTGAAATTAAGTAGGAGCACTTGGCTAAGTGCTTCCTTCTCTTCAACCCTAATTTCGTACCTTCTTCATCTATTGGGTAGTGGTTCAACCACAATTTTTTTTTATTAGGAAAGATTTCGGGCGAGCCAAGCTCTACACAATAGCATCCTTTCGGATGAGGTCACGAAGACCTGTAATATTATGGATTTCAGTACCTCTGACAAACCTTATCTACCACTTTGTTGGTACATGAAAAAAAGATACTTCTTTCAAAGTTGATAGCATAACTTTAATATCCGACATGATGAGTTCTATTTCATAGGGACATTTTGCATCTTTTTTTAGGTGGTTTATGATTATGCTGGAATCCCCTCGATCTGTTTACCAAGTTTTTGGTATCCAATGTGGATTGGACAGCCGTCCTAGTCCCGAATAATTGTACTAGCCGTACTGACATTGTCCATAACAGAAGAGCCATCAAAATTTAATTTGAAGATTCCCATGGGAGGTTTGCGCTAAACAATGTTGTTGTGTTTGTTTTTCTTTTTAATTTGTGTATGGTTTTGTGTTTGGTGAGAGGAGCCTTCTTCAAAGAAACTTTCAAAGCAAGAGGCATTGCGCCAGATTACTTCATGTGTTTTAATGGTGAAGTGTTGTATCTTTGCTCGGGATGGGTTCAAGTGGTTCAACCACATTCGACCACCCAAATTTTTGCCTTCTATAAAAAAAAACATATTACCCAAACTCTCGAAGTAGTGCTTGGCTTCTCCGGTTCTCTCCTGTGATGTGATCGAACTTCTCTCGTAAAATCCAAAACCCCCTCTCAATATCCATCGAAGTATTGAACGACGACAAATACAATCTTTCAACCTTCAAACTCCATTCCTCGATTCCAAGCTCCCAATTTCCGTGGATTTAGAAACACGGAAAAGCTTAAGAGCAAGCCCAACAGAAGCCGTAAAATGGAGAAATATAAAGAAATTAAAGGAAATGAGGCTTTTTTAGGCCTAACCGCTCCTGTAAATGGTTTGGCAAAATAGAGAGGGGGAGAGAGGGAAAAAATACGGAAATTTCGCACGGTACCCTTAAGGTATAACGATTTTCACGTGATGTACAAAAGTTTAGGCTATTTCGCCTGATGCCCCCGAGTTTATAAAAAATTTCGTGTCGTGCCCCTCCCAAGTTAATTAACGGCAGCCGAAAAAAAAAAGAAAGGAGGAAAGAAGGATCGAGCGTAAGGCGATCAGAGGAAGAAAGGAACAGGCCGGTCGCATAAGGCGAGGAGGGACAGACGTTGATGTTGGTGGAGGCATAAACACGAGAAGGGAGGAGGTCGACGCCAGCGACTACCCTAGGTAAGTATCCCTTCTTACTTTTGGCTTTAGGAATTTAGGGTTTTCCCGATTTGGGGATTTTTTTTGGGGGGTGGGGGTGTTTCCCAACGTGGAGAATATATGAGTTGGGAGTGTCCCACATTGAATAGAAATTTAATCCAAGCCTTGCATATAAGCCGGTGGGCTACCCCACCTAATAGCAATTGGTTTTAGGATGGAACCCTACTCGGCTTGTGTGCTCGGCTTGGTTAGCGCGTTTGTGCTTGGCGTGCGTTGCCCTCCACGTCGGATGACCCACCGTTCCACGTCGGATGACCCACCGTTATTTCATATGGTATCAGAGCCGAAGTTCGGCATGGTGCGGTGTGGTTTGGATTCCTGGTCTAATTGGGAGTGTCCCACATTGAATAGAAATTTAATCCAAACCCTAGGTAGTATCCCTTCAAATTGAGGTTTTGGGGAGGGGGGTTGGATCTATGGATAAATTTTATGTTAATTTATGATATCTATGTTAATTTGGTGGGCAACTTGGGAAAAAAATGAAGAAAATAACTAGCCTGATTGCTCAGCAATGAAAACTCCACTGGATTGCTCATGGCAAAGAGACATCGAGCATGTTTTAGTTAACCTTTGCTCATGTTTTGGGATATGTAAGCATGTAAAAATCTGAATGCACGAACTGAAAATCAATAACACCTAATTGTCTGAGGGAATTCATGTACTCAATTCCCTTCAATGGGATTCCTACTTAAGCCAATAAAATTTACAGGGCAGCAGCTCTCCTTATGACCAAAAAAAAGAAACACCTAATCTTTATGGCCACCTAATTGGGTATCTGAATGAGAAACACCAACCCACCCTATAGCCAACTGGTGGTGGAATAAGGCAATGTGAAGTTAAGCTTCAATTCCATTTAAGCATAAAGTCTTTGGCTGAGGGCAGCAGACATGATTTGGAATTGGAGGTGGAGTGCTGTTGTTTGGAAATTTTGAAAAAAAAAAAAAAAAAAAGAAAGAAAGAAAGAAAGAAAAAGGACAAATGGATTTACTTGTTTTACGTTAATGAATAAGTGGAAGAATCACCATATATAATCTTCCTATACAACCTATATTCATATGAGTACAAAAAACAGCATAAAACTTTTTTTTTATCACGAAAAATTCAACATAAAACATGAAGTACCACAAAACTTAACAAGCTTGTAGTTTTCATCTTTTAATTTTGGAGTCTATGTGGGATTTGAACCCACATCATGTGTTGTAATCACACATTGCTCTCTCTTTGAGCTAATAGACTTAATTGAAACCATTGAGACTTGAGAGATGAAGTTACCAAGAAAATTCTAATAGATAAAAACCTGTAATACTTGAAAGGATTTACAAACCCACATCATGCTTCTTGTTGTAATACAAACAGTAGGAACGTCATCCCTAAACACAGTAGGAACAATCAAGATTCAAAGATCAAATATAACTACCCCCTAAATCAATTCTAGCATTGACTACTTTTAAGTGAAGGATAATGATTGCTTTAAAATCGCTAGCGTCTTTTCTGCAATCAGAGCATAATAGTTCAATTCATAAGTACAAACTTTGACATTGAAACACATAAACATTGCTTGCTTGCTAAAAAAAAGGCCAAGACAACGAATAATAGATCAAGATAGCCAAACACAAACGTATACTCAAGGAATGCTACCACACTAAATGCCAACATCCAAGTTACAAAAGTTGATGAGAAATCAAATACATACTCGCTTATGACAAATTTCTCGGGGGTTCCCATTAGGCAATGTAGCAGCCACAGTATGTGGTTTTAAGGCCTGTAGGAGGAATGCAAATAGACAAAAATATTAAAGATGTTCTCATGATCAGTAACCTCAGAACATAACTCGTAGAGATCTCTGAAAAATTGAGCTTCATCAATCCCAATCACTTCCAGCTGCATTGCGTCGAAAAAGTAAATTCAAATTCAATTTTTTTCTGATGCAATCTTTGTACCAAATTACACCCAAGAAGTTGATTTCAATGGTGAAACTCATAGAAGAAACTCAAATTCTGCGCTAAAAAAGTAAATGATCAAGTCTGAAACCTTTTCACATGCATCAGCTTCTTAGTTCTCCTTGAATAAAAAGAGGGATGGCAATGCCCAGCACGGGAATTCGATGCCATCATGCGTCACAACGGAAATTCTCAACCTTAGCACTCAAATTGTAATAACAATTGCTAGTTTAACAATCTGTAAGACCAAATCAAAACCCAATCACAAACTGACTTCGGAGCCTTGTTTCTCACTGTTTTGATAATCAATAACATTGTATTTGCCTATGGAAACCCCAAACACATTGAAACCTCAAATTCCAAATTGTAAGGCACTGAAATCCCAAACCCCATGTTTCCATTTCAGGCCAAACACATTGAAACCCAAATTCGGTGATAATGAGCCTCTTTAAACCCCCAAATTTTGTGATAATGAAAACAAATTGAACAAAACCCCAAATTCGAACTTTAAAACCCTAATTTTTGAAAAGGGTACACACCTGGATGCTGGCGTCTCCACCACCACTTCCGGCGGGTCCTGCGGCGCCTCCACCACTCCTTCCGACGCCTCCGGCGGCTGCCTTGTGTCGTTGGTTGTCGCCGATTCCAGTCGGGCTCTCCTTCTCCCTCCAGGTCGGGTTCTGCCTGCTTCTTTTCGTTTCTCTTTCTTAATTAAAAAACAAACGGAGATATGTGAGGGCTGTTAGTTTTAACTGACCAAGGGCACGGGATGAAATTTATATAAAACTCGGGGTATCTGGCGAAATTAGTGAATCTTTTGTATGCGAAAAAAGTAATATCTCAAGCTACCGGGCAAAATTTCCGAAAAAAATATGTAAATATAGAGGAAGGAAAAAAAACGTTAATGTTTCTCACCGTTTTCTATCCCCAGTGCTGTTGGAGTTCCATCATCAACCTTCAAGCGGCCGATGCTTTCAGCCTGTGTAGCCACCACCTTCGAGAGAAAGAATCACTCCATCCGTTGTTCGATCGATATAGAGCAAGGTTAGATTTTTTATTCTCATCCCCAAATCGATTTTATGTTTGGATGACCTCAATCGATTGTTGTTTAATGTGTTTTTTTCGATTTGTTCTTTCGATTGTTGTTTGATATGATGTTTCGATTTTTTCAATGTGGCTACCAAATTGAGATCTTGTGTTGTATTCTAGCCCTTGTGATGTGTTCTTTCAATTGTCTTTCGCAGTTGTTTGTTTCGAAGGCTGCAATTAGGGCTCCTCTATGATGCAATTAGGGCTGCTGCAATTTGTTTCAATTAGGGCTCCTCTGTAATGTCGAATTTTTTTCTCTCTATGATGCTGCAATTAGGCCTCAGGCAAATTGAAACACTCTTGTGCCGTAAAAAGGGAAGTCCGGGCTAATTATCAAGCAATTCGTTTCAATTGTGTGATTTTTCTCTCTATGGTGCTGTTATAAAGTAGGATTTACCGAGCCTTGAGTATTTGTGCATGGTTGGAGTGTGTGACTGTTCATTTTAATTAGGTTAATTATTTGTTTAGATTAGTGAATTTGTATTAGTTGATGTTTACATTTACATTACCACTTAAGTTCATTGTTAGCCAATAATTACCTTACCACTGTAAGTTAAATGTTTTAGCTTTTCTTGAAGGGTTCTTGTGATGTGTTATGGCTCTTGTGATGCTTCAATTCATTTCAATAGATGTTTCTTTGGACTCACAACAATACATATTTCACCTGCAAGCCAAAAACTTAAAAAACTATCGGCAAGATCGGCCAATTTCACAAACGAAGAAAACAAGCTACTTGTATCCACATGGCTGAATGTTAGCTTAGACTCGGTTAAAGGATCTGACCAAAAGAAGGGCCAATTTTGGAGATGTTCAAATTGTCTAATGATGTTTTTAGTAAGTTAAATTAAGTGTATAGAAGTTTAGAATTAGACATCCTTGATAAATGTATTTATTATATTATAAACTTATGCATTTATTATAGTATATAATAAATGCAAAAATCTGTAAAATAGAGAAGCTGTTGGAGTTGGAGTGAATTTTTTTTAGAGATTTTGATATTTTGATCTCTATTTTAGAGAATATTTACAAGAACTGTTGGGGTTGCTCTAATGCAGAAGAAATTAGTGGATTCCAGCCTCCAAATGCCGGCTACGTTCGTCCTCCCCCTCCTCCTACTTGCCTCCGCTCTCTATTCCCCCTTGCTCGCCGCCGATGAATCGTTCGACGTTCGTCTTCATCTATCCACTGTTTCCAGGTCCTCTCCCCCTCTCTTTAGAATTTCATCGAATTTCAATGCGTTGCTTGCAGCGAAATGTGTATTTCTAGTTCATTTCAGTTGGTTGTTTCGTTTTGATCTTGGGGTGGTTTTGGGTTAGTTGTAATTTACATGCTGTCTGATGGTGAACTCTTTCGATTGATGGAGCGAATTTTGTTGTTCGCAGATATGATGCCGTGAAAGGTGTTGTGGATAATTCCTTTGTCCCTACGAAGATCCCAGACGAGTGTAAGCCTATTCATCTCAATCTTGTGGTGAGATCTTCTTCTCGCAACTTCTTCTTTCGATTTCATATGGTTTTTCATTTGAATGGCTTGATCAGGAAAAATGACGAGAGGCTTATCTGCTTGTGATGATTATTGATGTGCTAAGTTGCCTTGGAGGAGGTTGAATATGAGATTTCTATATGATCTGAAAGCTGCATGTTTTGATATTGTAAAAGGAGAAGCTATTTGAATCTAATAAATGCAATAAGAATACTTAAATTCACTACAAGTGCTGATGGGTTTGTACCTTGGAGCCAGTGTAAATCTACTATTTGACTCGTTGCTACACACTTCATAAACCTAGTGTAAATCGAAAGAGAAAAAGCTATAAATAAAGGGAAAGCAATCAAATTTCTACAGACTACTTGCATTGACATAGGGAGTGGCATGCCTTGTGTAAAAAAGAGCTGGGTTCACCATGGTGGTGGTGGTGTTGCATATCATGTGATTTTGTTCATTGTCCATGGAGGACATTGTGAGCACTTGTCACTTATTGTGCATATCTGCCCATATTTGGACCCATGCCATAATTGTAGATATACTTGTTGATACGTTTTTTGTTTTTTGCAACAGGCACGACATGGAACTCGTTCCCCTACAAAGAAACGAATGAAGGAATTAGAGATGCTAAGCGATGCACTTGAGATGCTTGTGACAGATGCTGAGAAAAACAAAGTGCCTCGAGAGAAGATACCTTCTTGGTTCAATGGGTGGAAATCTCCATGGAAAGGAAAACTAAAGGGAGGAGAATTGATCATAAAAGGGGAAAGGGAACTCTATGAACTTGGTCTAAGGATCAAAGAAAGATATGCAGATTTGTTTAGTGATGATTACCACCCAGATGTATACCCTATAAAAGCAACACAGGTAGTCATCTACATTCATCCTTTGTCAGCTTTCAGCCTATCAGAGACAGAAACATGCACTCTTCATTTGTGTTGATTTCCCCCCAGGTTCTTATGCACATTTTTTGTTTGCTTCCCACAGGTTCCACGGGCATCAGCAAGTGCTGTGGCATTTGGAATGGGCCTCTTCAGGGGCAATGGGACTCTTGGACAAGAGAAAAATCGTGCTTTTGCTATCACTTCTGAGAGTCGAGCGAGTGATACATTGTTGAGGTTTCATGATACTTGTCAAAGCTACAAGGCATGTTTCAGTTGTTGCTTGAATTATAAATATAACCTAATATAATAACATGTTGGTGTCTTCTTTTCTCTGTGTTTGTGATCTCCATAAAGCATCGTTCTCAAGCCGACCCATTCCCCCTTCATTCTTCCTATGACCTAATTTATTAAGTTCGGTTGCTTTGCTCTTGGAAGCATGCTTCAGTGTTTAAGAATATGGATTCCTTTCAACTTTCAATTTTTAAACCTATTGTAACATCTTTCCCAAGCCGACCCATTGCTTCTTCTTTTTTCCCCCTTGTCTTACTGGCTGTGGTATGCTTTTTTTGTTCTCCTGGTCATTTCTGTCATTTCTCGTGAGCATGTATATTTGTGTCTTTTATTATGTGACAGTTAAGTATGTTTGTCTTTTGCATGTGTTTTGCTTCTTTGTCCATCTAATCAAGTCTGAGACAATGTGATTGCAGGCACTTAGGAAAAGCCAGGAACCTGCTGTTGAAAAGCTTAAGGAGCCTATCTTCAATGAGATTACTGATTCGCTGTCTAGAAGACATGAACTCAAATTTACTAGACAACATATCTCCTCTCTCTGGTTCCTATGTAAACAGGTGATCTTTATACTATTATGTCTTAGGAAAGACTTTGACCTGTTGTTTAGTAATTTATATTAGGAACAAGAACCGTTAGTCCTGCTGCTGATGTTAACATCTATATGATGATAGGAAGCATCCTTGTTGGACATCACTGATCAAGCTTGTCAACTGTTCTCTCCGTCTGAGGTACCATGCATTTTGTCATCCGTAGCTGCCTTCTTCACTTTTGAGTATTTCTCCTTTCTGGACGAGGCAGACGCAAATGATTTTCAATCTTAACATCTTATTGTAACTGTGTCATAGATTTTCTTACATTTAGTACTGTGAAGTTTTGCTACTCTTAGTGATGAGTGTTTGATATGGTACAGTTCAAAGGTGTTGCTTTGACTAAAGGTTCTAAATTATTTTCTTTTTCGTAGTGACTTTGCTGGTGTAGAAGAGGCACTTTGTTAAGCACTATGAATCGGACTTCTTGTTTAGTTATCTAATTGTGGAACTGGCTATGATATGCTTTTCCATTCTAATCTTTATTATATGCTGTTGCTTAGGTTGCTATGCTGGAGTGGACCGATGATTTGGAATTATTTGTCTTAAAAGGATATGGTAAATCGTTGAACTACCGAATGGGAGTACCATTGCTTAATGATGTTTATCTGTCGATGGAATCTGCAATAGAGGCTAATGAAGGTAATGTTTCAATAGATTTATAATTTATTATAACAAATTATCCAGTTAGAAATGAATGAAGCATTTTGATTGCTCTAGAGAAGGAATTAAGGGGGAAAACTGAAAAGCAATAGTGATTTATCACATGCTAACTGTTAATATTTGATTCATGGACTGGAGATTGTCTGTGATTATTTGAGGGGGCAAATCATCATTTTGAATTTCATAACTTGATTCTCCATTAATGTTTTATGAAATTTGGAACTTTGTTATACTTCATTGGCACTAATCCCAATGGAGGCGATCAGATACACAGTAGTATCTTATAATGCCTAGAGCCCAAGAGTCTATTTAATTTCTGAGATTCTAGATACCTATAAGAACTTGAAAAATGCCTCCAAGTGAGATAAAAATGCAATTGTCGATGCTGAGATTTTACTAGTGATATAACCTATATTTTCTCTTTAGCTAACTCAAGAGAGAATGATGTGAATCATGCAATTGTGAACTTAAGCATAGTTCAGTCCCCCTAGATCCTTGGACTTAGTTAATAACTCATCATTAATTTGTTGTCTAGAAAATCTAAAACAAAAAAATATTTCTTAGCAAGAATGAGATCTTTTTGGTGTGGAGGCCGGAGGGAGTATAATTTATGTTGCTGGTATCTTTTTTTATTTTCACTTATCTTTTTCTCCAACTTCCCTCATTCATTTACACAGCCCATATTTGCAGTGCACAAATCTCCTCTTAAAAAGTTAAAAGGATATTTAGTTATTTAGGAAGTGGATATTTTTTAAATCTGAATAGGGCTTTCGGCATTCTGGAAAGGGCATACATTAAATTTGGATTGAAATTGAAGTTCCAGATTCTTGTTTGATGTTTCCTCCATGCTAAAGCAACGATACTTGCATCAATATTTATCTTCTAATTTTCCATGTTTCAGTTTCTAATTTTCTATGAGAGAAACTAGTTTAATATTTTTGCTGCAAAGTCTTTATATATGGAGCGTTTTAAGATACAGTGCTGACTATATGGAGTTTTTTGTTACTTCTGACTCATTGTAGAAGCAAAACCGGCTGGAAGTTATGAAAAATCTAGACTTCGTTTTGCACATGCAGAGACTATAGTTCCGTTCTCATGTCTGCTTGGTCTGTTTCTCGAAGAATCAGGTGATGATCCTTATATATTCTTCATATTGTTATTTCTTTGTGCATTTTGTTGCTTTTTCTCCAGCTATGATGAATTTATGATTTGACCCTCTTCTTACATTCTATGGTCCGGTTCCAGATTTTAATCAAATGCTGAGAGAACAACCATTGGAACTTCCTCTAAAGCCCCCTCAGAAAAGAGCCTGGAGGGGTAGTTTTGTAGCTCCATTTGCTGGGAACAATATGTTGGTGCTATATAGTTGCCCGGCGGCTAACAATGCAAGCAAATACTTTGTCCATGCATTGCACAATGAACAACCCATTCCATTGCCGGTAAACATCGACTAGCTGATGAATCCTGAATGAAAACCCCCAAATATCTTGTGATTGAATTACTAATTGATAAGCAAGCATTTCGGTGAAGTAGCTTTTATTCATAGAAAGAGTATCTGATTGGAGGCTGGTTTGCAATGTTCTATTTAAGACAGGCAGTAGTTTAGTTGGTTCCTTGGATACAGAATAGATATCATAATAGTTAAAGTTTGAGGGGAGGAAGATGGAGAATTACTTGGTTCCTTGGATGCATTAATTCCCTCAAGTTTAATAGAACATGGCTGGATAATCAGATGGATAGAGGAGTTTGTGGCTGACCCTATTATAACCTTGTTAAATTGTGATGCTGAAAGTTTTGAGATATTTCTGGTTGTTATGATCAGTAGATATTTTCTGGAAAATTTATCCTTGTATTAATGCATTAGTTTAGTTATGAACTTTGTCACAGATGTTTGCTTTCAGCACAATGTCCTGTTTTGTAGCATTTTTCCCAGTAGCCCCCCTTTCCATCTTCATTCTATTAAAATTTTCCATCTGTTCTTCTCTTCCTTTATTGGAAATCTCCAGCTTAACGTTTGATGGTTGCTTGCATTTGACAGGGTTGTGGCAATTCCGATTTTTGTCCAATTGATGTTTTCAAGGTATCATGCTACAACTTGACCAACAATTTTCTTATTTTCTTCTTCTTCCTCCTTCAGATATCATTAGTCTCTGGAAAGTTTGAAAATTTTGGGTAAGCACGAATATTCAAATCTCACCTGTACAAGAATGTTCTTCCTATTTCAGGAAAAAATAGTTGCTCCACACCTGAAACACGACTACAACTCCGTTTGCCATGTTGTCAAGGCAAATGATCCCGAGCCCGGTAAGTTATCACTATTGTATCGCTGGTTGTTTCCCATCAGTGAAGACAATACAAACTCTGGAAGAAACGAGTTGTAGTAACAGATCCTTTTTGATACATCCGGAACTGTATTTTCAGCCATGACCAGATCATCCATCTAGCAATAGCAAAGGTTTTCACTTTTGGCTCAGCCAGGAGCAGGTTGGGTTGGGCTACGTTGGCTATACTCATTTAACACTTTTGGATGCTGACATCTGGACTCCCAAGTCTTCTTATCCTTCAAGATTGTTCATCACAGATTGACTGAATTATATTCCTTGCATCCTCATTTGGTTCATGTAACTGCCCACTGCTGAGTAAACGACGTTTGTTTTGAAAATTGTCCGGGTTTGTTGAAACAGTAATCTGTGGTGTTCAATTTCATTTGCAGTAATCCTGTCTTCTGTCCAAGGCTGTTGGTTTTTTGTGCTTTTATGGGTTGGAATGAAGTTGTCTTTATGGGTGAAGTGTACCCAAGAATTGGGCAAAGCGAGTAATTGAAAACTGTAAATCACAAACAACTTTGAGGTGCAAGTGCAAATCAGTCACCCAAGGATCGTACATGGGTGAATAACCCCCCAAAAGAAGCTTGTTGAGTGAGAGTGTTTGGAGTGCTACAAGCTCGATTTTGTTATCGTTTGTCATCCAATATGATTTTAGGACCTTTATTTGATTGACAAAAAAAAAATTATTTTGTCATATGCTCCACCATGAGGTTGAAGATGAACGCTAGGTGTACCAATGACAATATGGCACACATTAGACTTCGATCAAGTAGTAGATGACAAAACAACCTCGATCAATTTACCCGCTCAAATGCACACCTTCATTCGAAATTGAGCTGGACTACGAGATAGCAATCAACTCAAAACAACCTCGATCAATTTACAACTGATTCTGTCACTCTTTCTAACTAGAAAGTAGTCAATCTGAGACCTACCAACTGAACTCGCGAAAGTGATCAAGTGAGAATCTCTCTTTCGAAACCATGAGTTGTAGATGACACTCCCGAAAGCAGCGGCGAACTCTAGCAACGCAATACCCCCATCATTCCTCTCTTTGTAACCAAAACCTCCATGTGCCTCTTCAAACACATCATTACCCTTGTCAATGTGACCGTTAAAATCCCCGCCTATCACATATTGCTCAGACGCTGGGATAGTCCCACCAAAGCATCCAAAGAGTCCCAAAATAATCTCTTCTCTTCCACACGTCGACCCACTTGTGGAGCATAAGCACAAATGACATTCAGGAATGAGCCCTCCACCACTAATTTGATTGCCATCAGACGGTCATTCACTCGCTCCACATGCACAACTTGATCCTTCCAACGATCCCTGACCACAATGCCAACCCCCGTTCCTCCTTCTATCGAGACCCGAGTACCACAACTTCCACTCATCCACCTGACGAGCCTTTCTCCCCACCCACTTAGTCTCCTGAAGACAAGCAATGTCAACCCTTGTATCCTTCAAAATTTTGACAAGCTCAAAATTATAATTGCATAAATATTATGTTGCATAAATATTATCTTGACAAGCTTAAATTATCATTGCATAAATAGTATTTTTAGAAAATGACATTAATCTTTTTTATTATAGATTCATCAAAATTATAATAAAAAATAAATATTATGTTGCTTAATGTACTAAAGATATTAGTATTTAGGAAATTTAGCCAACAAAATTGGCCTACAATGGGACCAACAAAGTCGTATAATAGGCCAAACAAAAATATTTTTACTCTTTTAATAGGCTATTTTCCCTGGTCATTATGACTTAAGGAGAAGATACTCTTACTCCACAACACTAGTCCATTGATTGGAGCATTTTTTTTTCCCTCTATCATAAATAAGCTGAAAAAAAACAAAAGGAAAAAAGGAAAAATACGTCACAACTTGGAAATTGGGGCACCACCACCATCATCGTCTCCGTGGGCGTGGGATCCTCAAAACAAAAGCACGACAGACGGTGGAAGGAAGAAGAGGTCGATCTGCCATTTCCCCAACCCCTCACCTCGCGTAAATTCTCCCTTCACTCCGTACCTCCCCATATCATCCCTAACTTCTCTTCTCTTTGGAGAGTTCCCCGCTCATCAATGTACTCTTGGAGAAGAGTGAGTCAGCAAGGTCGGAAATGCCCTTGATCTGCCGCGCTTCGAAAATCCATGCTTGATTGAGGTTTTTCGGCAATTTGCCTCTGTCTCACTTGAATTATATGATTTTTATTTTATTTTCATTTTCTTTTGCGAGCTGTTCTGATTGTTGTGATTTCCTGTTGCAAAGAGTGAGAATGTTGAGGCGATCGATTTGCAGTTTTTGGTGGATCTGTGAACTTGCATTTTGCGGTTTCTTAAAATCTGATTTTAAGTTTTGTACGGGAAAATGGAAGTTGTTTAAGGATTATGAAGTGGCCACTTGACTGTATTTGGCTTTTGAGGTGATCTGATGGTCGTTTTCCTGGGACATGTGATCTGAATTTGAGTCTTCTAGGTTTAATTTAATGAAATTTCTGTGTCGGTACGCTAATTTTGCACAAGAGTTTTGAGGAATCACTTCAGGGGAATTATCTATCATTATCATTGACTATGTTTATGTAGCTTCTAACTGTTTCTCTTTGAGAGTTAAGACTTTATCTTGAATCATAGTTGTAAGGTGGGTTGTAATCCATAATTAACTATGTGTTTGCATTTTGATCCTAGAAATGAGGCAGTGTAGTTTGCAATGGTATACCTGGTACTGACATTTGTGTTTTTGAAATCTCCTTGTATCACCTTAGTGAAAGAGAAGCTAAAATTGTTCTGATTTCTGTGTTTGTTTATGGCAGTTGCAGCCATGATGATATATATGCAATTGTGATGATTTGATATGGTTGAATACATGTGAATCTGAAGACAGGCCCATTGGAGCAACACTAAGTAGGGTGCACTTAGAACCATCCTGGTATAATAAGTTTCAAGGAAATGGTTTTTAGCAAAATTGTGGATATCATCTCGGCCGCGGCAAATTCAAAGCCATTGCGTCATTCTTCTTCTATTCCTTACCTGTCAACGGGGTTGTCGTCTCCTACTAGCTACATCCAGAGTTTTGGTTTTGGCAACTATGGGCAGATGAGCAACTTGCGGCTGTCTTCATCCTTACAAGACTTGTCTACATATCGCCGACTTGATCTAGAGGATGGTGAACTTCAGCCTGTGACTGATGCAAAGCATCCTCATACATTAAGGAGGGAGAGCACAGGTGCCATCTTCTTAAAGGAGAAAGCACCGGTAGGAAGCCCAGTTCTGAGGAAAAGATGGATTCGGCTGCTTGTAGTTTTACTTCTACTGATTTTGTTTGCCTTCCTTCTGTTCTTACTTGTGCAATATTACTACACTTATTGGCATGGAGGAGCTTCCAGGTTCTACGTCGTGCTTGATTGTGGGAGTACAGGAACCCGTGTTTACATTTATGAGGCATTAGTGAACTACAATAAAAATCAAAATCTTCCTCTTGTTTTAAGATCTTACTCAGAGTTTCGTAAAAAACCCAAAGGACAAACTGGTCGTGCTTACGACCGGATGGAGACTGAGCCTGGACTTGATAAGTTGGTACACAATGGAACTGGTTTGAAAGCGGCAGTGAAGCCACTCATTCAATGGGCAGAGAAGCAGATTCCGAAGAATTCGCATAGAACCACCTCACTTTTCCTACATGCTACTGCTGGGGTCCGCAGGTTACCAACATCTGACTCAACATGGCTTCTTGATAATGTGTGGCCCATACTAAAGAATTCTCCCTTCCGATGTGAAAGAGAATGGGTCAAGATTATTACTGGAATGGAGGAAGCTTATTATGGATGGATAGCTCTTAACTATCAAACACGTATATTGGGATCCATGCCTAAGAAGGCTACATTTGGTGCACTTGATTTAGGTGGTTCATCCTTACAAGTTACTTTTGAGACCAAGAAGCTTGCACATAAGGAAACAAGCTTAGATCTTAGCATTGGACCTGTCAACCACCATCTTAGTGCCTATTCTCTCTCAGGGTATGGTTTAAATGATGCCTTCGACAAGTCTGTAGTTCATCTTCTGAAGATGCGTCGAAATATTGATACTTCAGAATTATTAAATGGAAAATTAGAAATCAAACATCCTTGTCTCCAGACTGGATATAAGGAGAAGTACATATGCTCTAACTGTGCTACAGAATCCCAGGAATCTGGGAGTCCTCTTCATGGAGGAAAGAGTCTCAGCAAGAGGGGTAAACCTGGGATTCCTGTGTGGCTAACTGGTGCTCCCAACTGGGGAGAATGTAGCGCACTGGCAAAGATTGCTGTCAATTTGTCTGAATGGTCAAATCTTAGTCCTGGAATTGACTGTCAAGTCCACCCTTGTGCTCTTAATAATGATCTTCCTCATCCTTTTGGCCAATTTTATGCGATGTCTGGGTTTTTTGTGGTCTATCGGTTCTTCAACTTGACTTCTGAAGCTAGTCTGGACAATGTATTGCAGAAAGGGCATGAATTCTGTGATAAAACATGGGAAGTTGCACATAAAAGTGTTCCTCCTCAACCCTTCATAGAACAATACTGCTTTAGGGCACCTTATGTTGTTTCGTTGTTGAGGGAAGGTTTGCACATTACTGACGAGCAAATTATCATAGGCTCTGGGAGCATTACCTGGACTCTTGGTGTTGCTTTGGTGGAGGCTGGAAAGGCTTTTTCAACTAGAAGTGAGCTACGGAGTTATGAGTTACTCCAAATGAAGATAAACCCCACTTATCTTCTAGCTATTTTTCTCATTTCGTCAATTTTATTTTTTGCCTTATATTGCACTGGGAAATGGCTTCCAAGACTTCTCCATAGGCCATACATTCCCCTCTTCAGGCATAACAATGGATCAGGCACATCAGTTCTCAATATTCCATCTCCTTTCCGGTTCCAGCGTTGGAGCCCTATCAGTTCAGGTAACATGAGCATCAGTATTAATTTGTATTTGATACTGTTACTTTGAATTTCCTTTATTTGCATTGGCTTGCTGCATTGCCTTTTCCCAATTATCTATTTTAGTTCTTCCCCCCCCCCACCACACACACACACACACAGGCTTTAGGATCCCACCGCATTAGATAATCTTTTCACTTTTTCAGTATTGGTTTTGACAATAAAATTAGTTTAATACAGAAAAGTTGTGGGTGGTCAGGAGATTATAGGATCTAATTATTAGGGTATCTTTTCACTGCATGATGTCATGAATAATCTTGAAGAACAAAAATCAGGGAAAACATCAGTTGAGTGTGTTGTTCGCTTGTTCAGTTGTCCATTCCACTTTAGACTCACTGTCTATGCATAGGCTTGCAAAAACACTAATTAGAATCCATGCTTCCATCTAGCTGGGATGTCTTCAGACATGCATTTCATGGCACCTTTTATCAATCTGGATTTCGGCTCTTAAAATAGCAGCTCAAGATTGGTCAAAACTGCTGAATGGATACAACTTCTGTCAAACAAATTTAATCTGTTACAACAACAACATTTCCAGGAATATCTCGCTCCAAGCGGGGTCTGGGGTCGAGATGTACAGACCCTTTTCCCAACTAAGTTGAAAGGATGTTGCTGAGTGACCCAAGAAGAGACCAATAGGTAACAAAATAGTATAGAAAATAGATTAAAATAAAAATAAAAATAGTCAGTGATAGGAAGGGGTTGTAGGCCAAGGAAGGCCGATGAATAAATATGGCTCACACGATTACCCCCCGTCTACTCGGATCGCACTCCTTCATTGGACCTATCACGTGTCATCTCCTCAGTGAGTCCCAAAATGTCCAGATCCCGTCTAACAACCTCCTCCCACCTCTTCTCCGGTCGACCGCTACCCCAGTGGCGATTTTCGATACTCAAGTTGTCGCACCTACGCACATACACCTGATCTTTCCTCGCACATGACCAAACAAATTTAATCGGTTGCTTTTTCTATTCTTGCTTGCGTGTTATTCACCTATTTGAAAATTTTGATTGTCCAGGGGATGGAAGAGTTAAGATGCCTCTAAGTCCAACTACAGCTGAACAAGTGAGACCCTTTGGGGCAGTTCATCGGTTAAGTGAAAGTGGCGTTCAGCTAAGTGAAACTTCCATATATTCTGGAAGTAGCAGTTTTCTGTCTAGCTTTTCCTCTGGTAGCATAGGGCAGATGCAATTGGAAAACAATGTCATCGGTTCCATCTGGTCTCCACATCGAAGTCAAATGCGTTTACAAAGCCGACGATCACAATCTCGAGAAGATCTCAATTCTTCCATTGCTGAGGCGCTCATGGCTAAAGTCTAGACCTCCTCATGATATCCTTGGTAAGATACTTTGCTCTACTTTGTCATTTATGTGAAGAGTTGTTAATAACTTAAATTGCTCTCATTTTTTTTTTAATCATTTTTTGAAGTGCTATGAAAAATGTAACCATCATTTCTTGCTTAATGTGTTTTTTTCTTATAGCTAGAAAAACTGAACAATTTCCTTTGCCCTTAAAGATCAGTGGAGGAAATACGTGTTTAAAAATTAAACCGATGCTCCTAGGTGCACTAAGCTAGGATAAAGCACCTTATCTGAAAGCCTTTGCTTTGCCCTGGGCTTGGGAAGACAGTTTTTACTAGGCAACATGCCGTGGAGTGAAGCACCCTTCATAGTACATTGATACCCGATAGGAAAACAATTCAGCCGATTAAATAGTGTTTTTGTAGTATGTTTTAATTTATTATTTGTTGATCTAGATTACTTATTCAGCTCTTTATTAGTAACTTTTCATGTTTATGATACCTAACTGTCAAAATTTTAAATGTGTCTAATTGAAGTGAGGTTCACCTGATTTTTCATTGCACTTAGTTGCCCCCCTATGATGACCCTATCTGCCTCAGTGCACTTCACGCCTTAAACACTAGAAAAAATTGTCCAAATGAATATCCTCAGTTTTGTATTCCTACTACCTTATTAATGTAACATGATGATTGATGTCTTATTATTCCCCGAATCTGGGTTTAGGATTTGGATAAAGTAGCACAATAAGCTGTGATAAATTTGCAACAAAAATGGGACTAAAACAATGGGTCTGTTTTTAAAAGTAACAGAGTCAGATTCAGTAAATTTATTTGGTAGAAGAAACCAGTCAAACTTCTACTTTTAAACTCAACTGTTAAGTAGTGAAATGTGCCTTGTAATTAAGAGTATAAGAATGTAGGGAATTAAGCTAGTTGGAAGGGAAGCCTCCTGGTCCTATGGATGAGCAGCAGAAGACAACTAATCAAGGGGAATTATGGCTGTTGGAAGTGAAGCCTCTCACCCCCCACCCTAGCGGTGGATATTGCAACAAGTAGAAATGGAAGAACAAGGGGAAAGAGCTTGGCCCATTGCAATTATGACAGATGAACTGGAAATGCAGCCAAACGTCAAAGAGTGGGGATTTGCCATCTTAAAAAGCACTTGTTGAAGTTAGGATTCTGATCTGTCTGTGCTGCCCTTTAAGCCTAAGCAATCCCTGAAAGTTAGGGAGTTATCTACGGGAATCGGCATCATCTACCCACACAAGGCCACCTCCTTGGCCAAACCTCCCACCTAATTCGCTGTTGGACAGGACTAGGTACAGAACAAGCATCAAGAAAATTCTGGTTAATGCTTAGTTTGGGACAATATTCTTAATCATCAGGATGGCTTTGTTGGGGACATCCGCTACCAACCTCAACCACCAGTTGATCATCATTCAGTCTCCCCCATCCTTGTCAACACCAATGGATCCTTTTCTTTCCAACTAAGTGGAAGAAAAGATGATGCAACAGATGATCCAGGTGACATTTGAAAGTTCACTTGCATGTTGGGATCTTCCCGCCTTGCACTCATCAAACTCAGCTTACCCTTGATTGATTTTGACTCCAGCCTTGAGGGCAAGGCTTCTTTAAGGGGAGTAAAAATCACCTGCCCCATCACCCACCCGCCTAATGTTTCACCCGTCACCCAATCCATTGGGTGGTTGGGTGTTTAATCGGGCGATGGGCTCACATAGCACTAGTAAACACAGTTAAACTAAACCACAAGTCAAATTTGAACTCTAAACCAAATATAGACCAATTCAAGCAAGAAATTCCACATGCCTAATACTTTCAATCTAACCGGAACTTCAAATAAATGAATAAATAAAACACATAGAGACAATATGTGGCCAGTAGGACTAGGAGGACTCACCTACGACCCGGGGTAAGGTTGTCACCAGAGGACTTAGGGTAAGGGTGTTATTGGTGGGTAAGCGGGTCAGGCAATGGGTGGAAAATATATCACCCGATTCACCTCCCCCCATTTGTTACTCGTTTCTTTATTAATATTTTTCGGTTTTCACATCTATTATCAGGCTAGATGGCCCGTGGGTGATTTCTAGCCGTAGGTGACATTGTTAGGTAGTGAAATGTCCCTTATAAGATTATAGGGAACTAGGTTAGATTATTATTTTAGAAAAAAAAAGAAATAGGCTTGAGCATTAGAAACGGCTAAGCCAGTGTCCTTCGCATAATAGTAGTGGTATAAATAAGGGACTAGCTTAAGGTGTTGTCATCTAAGAGGATCAACTGGAAAGGCATTTGCCTTAGGCTAGTTTGGGGTGATCCTCATCTAGAAGGCTTAGTAAATTCCTGGGTTTCCCACTTTCCATTAGACATTATTCTTGTTTGTGTGTGTGTTTTGTATGTTAATCAAAGTTGCGTGTTCCTGAATTCTAGCACGATCACAACTCTAATAGACCTATGAGTAATCCTGAGAGAGAATGTTTCTCAATCCATTACAATGGGAGAAACCCAGAATAAATATACAAGAGAGGATGGAAGCCTTAGGGTTACAATCTGAAAGTTAAAGGAGGAATGCATCTAATACCTATTACCTAGAACATAATAATTATGTCTAAAAGTAGACTAGGAATGCTAATAAATGCTATGTCCGCCTAACACAACTTACAAGTAAAATACAGCTATCTTTCTGACATTAATTTATTATTTATCCAACACTCCCCCTCAAGCTGGGTTTGTAAAGATCTTCCATTCCCAGCTTGGAAGTAAGCTCTTGAAATCGGCTACAATGAAGACTTTTGGTAAGCAAGTCTGCAAGTTGTAGTTGTGTTGGAATGTAACTGATCTTTATCATTCCAGCCTCAATCTTTTCCTTAATGAAGTGTCTATCTACCTCAACATGCTTAGTCCTGTCATGTTGAATAGGATCATGAGCAATGCTAATAGCAGATTTATTGTCACAATATAGCTTCATAGGATCCTCCCACTTGATCTTCAAGTCATTGAGAATAATTCGAAGCCATAATAACTCACAAATGCCATGGGCAGCAGCTCTGAATTCAGACTCAGCACTAGACCGTGCTACAACCCCTTGTTTCTTGCTTCTCCGGGCAATCAGATTTCCAGCAAGAAAAATGCAATATCCTGTTGTAGACCTTCTATCAACAATACATCCTGCGTAGTCAGCATCCGTGTAGGCCTCTGAGATCATATTTCTGCCTCTTCTAAATAGGATGCCTTTCCCTGGACAACCTTTTAGATAGTGCAATATGCGGAGTGCAGCTTGCATATGTGGTTCTCTAGGATCATGCATAAACTGGCTAATAACACTTACAGGGAAAGCAATGTCCGGCCTAGTGTGTGCAAGGTATATTAACCTTCCACATAACCGTTGATACATGGCCTTATCAACTGGCTCAGCATCTCTTGCCTCATCTATCTTGCAGTTAGGGTCCATAGGGGTGGTGGCAGGTTTACAACCACTCTTTCCAGTCTCCTTAAGCAAATCTGAGATGTGCTTCTGTTGAGATATAAAGATGCCTTCTTTGGAATGTGCAACCTCAATCCCCAAGAAATATTTTAGCCTTCCAAGCTCTTTGATTTCAAATTCTCTTGCTAGTTTTTGCTTTAACCTTCCCTGTTCCTTGATGTCATTACCGGAAACGATAATGTCATCAACATAAACAAGTAACATGGTCACTCCCCCTGAATTAGAGTGACGGATAAACAATGTATGGTCACCTTGACTCTGATAATACCCAGCATTCTTCATAACGCTAGTCAATCTTCCAAACCATGCTCTAGGGGATTGCTTCAGGCCATAAAGAGCTTTCTTCAACTTGCACACTTTGTTTGGAAATGAAGGAGAGAAACCAAGAGGCAAGTGCATATAGATTTCCTCATTAAGGTAGCCATTGAGGAATGCATTCTTGACATCAAATTGCAGTAAATTCCAGCCAAAGTGAGCAGCGAGGGAGAGCACAATTCTGACAGTGTTCATCTTCGCAACTGGGGCAAAAGTCTCTTGGTAGTCAATTCCATAGGTTTGAGTGAAACCCTTTGCTACCAAACGAGCTTTATACCTCTCAAGATTTCCATCAGCTTTGTATTTGAGAGTAAATACCCATTTACAATCAACAATGTTCTTCTCATGAGGACGATCAACAAGGACCCAAGTCTTATTTCTTTCAAGAGCACACATTTCTTCCTCCATTGCTTTGTGCCATTCTGGTTGAGCTAGAGCCTCCTTAACATTCTTGGGAATAGATACCTGCTGAAGGGTAGCTACAAACTGCTGGTGTGTAGGTGAGAATCGATGTAAGGACACAAAGTTAGAAAGAGGATAAAGAGGCCGATTTATGCACTCTCTATTACCTTTCCTTAAGGCAATTGGCAAGTCAAGTTCTGAGGTGGGAGTTGGTGTATCATCCGTCACAGTTCTCGGATCAGAATCTTGAACTTGCTGAATGTTGGAGATGGCATTTCTTCTAGCATACACCTGGGAAAAGTCCCGAGAGAGCTGCTGAGATATAGGTGCGGAAGTAGTGGGTGGAATGTCATTGGTTTGGATTGGGATATTTGGTTCAGGAGTTGCGAGATCTAGAGGAGGAATAAGTGTTGTCACAGGTGAATGGGTGCTCTCGGACTCAGTGAAGTTGGGATTACAGTGTTCTGGAAAATAAGGAGTAGTTTCAAGAAAGTTAACATCAGCAGTGATGTAGGTCTTTCGGGTGGCTGGATTGTAACATTTGTAGCCTTTTTGTGTGGTGGAGTAGCCGATGAAGATGCACTTAAGGGCCCTAGGATCAAGCTTTCCTCTCAAATGGTTATGAACATGAACAAAAGCAGTACATCCAAACACTTTGGGAGCAGGACTGCGGGTGAGGTTCAGGTGAGGGAAAAAACGGTTAAGGTAAGCAATTGGACTTAAGAAGTTTAGAACTTTGGAAGGTAGACGATTGGCAAGATATGTAGCAACAAGGACAGCTTCCCCCCAAAAGTGTTTAGGAACGTTATGGTGGAGAAGTAAAGCACGAGTGATATTCAGGAGATGACCATTTTTCCGTTCAGCAAGACCATTTTGTTGAGGTGTATAAACACATGAGGATTCATGGATAATGCCTTTATCAGAGAAGAAGGATCCTAAAGACTGATTAAAAAAGTCCTTAGCATTATCAGTTCTGAATCCTTTTATGGAGGTGTCAAATTGTGTTTGAATCATCGAGACAAATGAGGGAATGATAGAACTGACTTCAGATTTATTCTTCAAAAGGAAAAGCCAGGTCACTCTAGTGCAATCATCAATAATGGACAAAAAACCAGTGTGAACCATTGATATTTGCAATGGAAGAAGGCCCCCAGATGTCACAATGCAATAATTGGAAAGGAAAATTGCACCTTGTATTACTAGAAGGAAATGAAACACGAGAATGTTTTGCCTTCTCACATATCTCACAGTGAAAATCTGTGACAGCAAGGCCTTCAAAAAGAGAGGGATACAAATGCTTGAGAACAAAAAATGATGGATGTCCTAATCGATGATGGTGCAGCCAGACAGTGGTTTTGTTTGTGGTGCTTAAGAAGGTAGAAGGTGGGACATTTCTTGGCGCATCTAGGAAGTAAAGTCCATCTCTTTCTTTAGCATGTCCAATCATCCTCAACGATTCCTGATCGAGGAGAACACAGCCAGAAGACAAGAAAAGAACAAAGCAATTTAGGTCATGAATCAACCTTTTGACAGAAATAAGATCAGCAGATAATGTAGGCACATGAAGGACATTGGTGAGTCTCATATTTGATGTCAATGACATATTTCCCTGTCCTGCAATATTTGCTAGAGATCCATTGGCTGTTAACAATTTTTTAGTAGATGTGGAGGGGACATATGTGTCAAAGGCATGAGAAGATGAGGTCATGTGGTTTGTAGCACCTGAATCAATGATCCAATGCTTGCTTGAGTGAAGACAAGTAGAAATACCTTTAGGATTCAAGGATTGGGAGGAAGTGTTACCAGCAGCAGAAGTGGAAGCAAGCTCAAAGTCCTGGATCAGTTGTTTAAGCTTTGCAATGTCAGCGGTACTGAAATTTGGAAAAATGCCCTTCGATTCAGAAGTAACGGTGCTGTCATTCTCGACAAGATGTGCTTGAGGCTTAGGTTGATCCTTGTTTCCCCACTCACGGTTGGAAGGTTTGCCATGCAACTTCCAACATTTCTCTTTTGTGTGCCTTGGTTTCTTGCAGTGGGAGCACCACACTTCAGGTCTGCTCTCCCTTTTTTCAAAGTTGGCAGCAAGGGCAATGCTCTCCGTTGGCAATGAATCCAGCATAACACCCTTGCGACTTTCTTCTGCCCGCATGAGGGAGATGATCCCCTCAAGAGGAGGGATTTCACTCTTGCCCAATACTTGAACCCGAATGGGATCAAAGTTGGAATGCAGCCCAGCCAAAGAAAACATAAGATCTATGTTTTTCAAGCGACTTCTTAAATGCGGCAGCATCAACTGTGCACTTCATCTCCAGAATCTGGTATTGATCAAGTTCTTGCCACAAGTTCTGCAAAATAGTAGCATATTCATTGATTGACTTGTCTCCTTGCTTGGTGGAATATGCTTTCAGAGTGAGGTCGAAGACAAGGGCCTCATCTTTTGCTTTGGAGTAAGATCTCTGCATGAACTCCCAAATCTCCTTGGATGTGTTAAGAAACATGCATGTGAGGCTGATGGAGGGATCCATCGAATCCCATAGCCATGACATTATCATGGAGTCGGCTGCTTCCCAAGTAGAAAAATGAGCATCAGTCATTCCTGGAGGAGAGTCGGTGAGATGTCTAAACTTCCCTTTGCCCTTGAGATAGGTTTTCACAACCTGAGACCAGGCAAGATAATTCTTGCCATTGAACTTGTAGGCTGGCTGAACATTCATAAGATCGGCCTTTTGAGAAGGAGCAGTTTCAGACATGGTGAAAAAGACAAAGGTAGTGTAGCAATGAAGGCTACAAAAGAGGAAAAAATGTAGCAATGAAGGCTACTAAAGAGGAAAAGATGTAGCAATGAAGGCTACAAAAGAGGGGAAAACTGTAGCAATGAAGGCTGCAGCTTGAAAAGGCAACTATGGAGGTTGCTGGAAAGGACACAGAGAGCCTCTGGGATCAAAGAAAACCAGGCAGCTCTGATACCATGTGAGTAATCCTGAGAGAGAATGTTTCTCAATCCATTACAATGGGAGAAACCCAGAATAAATATACAAGAGAGGATGGAAGTCTTAGGGTTACAATCTGAAAGTTAAAGGAGGAATGCATCTAATACCTATTACCTAGAACATAATAATTATGTCTAAAAGTAGACTAGGAATGCTAATAAATGCTATGTCTGCCTAACACAACTTACAAGTAAAATACAGCTATCTTTCTGACATTAATTTATTATTTATCCAACAAGATCAAGAACGAGGGAAACTTTAGCTGTATTCCCAATAAGAGAGATTAACTTTTGCAAACAAATTTCAAAGTTAATTAGAGGGACGAACCTTGGGCAAGTATCAATTATACAAGTTAAAATAATTAGTTGATTACCGGGGGGGTGATATTTATAGAAGGAAAGAATAAAAGATACTTGGGAAACTACATAGAGGAAAGACCGAAATAAGCTTATTGTAACAAACACACGTGAAAAAATCGACAGGTATACCATCCAAGGATCTTTAAAGATTTGCTTTATTGGCTCCTACTGAAAAATGAGGAAATAGTTGGTTGAGCCTCCTTATAGGATACAACCTACCTTTTACCTTTACATACTAAATTTTTTTTGCAACGGTTGTATGATGTTAAGATTAGCCATTCAGTGTTGAATCATTTTTCTTAAGACGTGTTTGCCTAGTTGCTTAGATATTAGTTTATAAGCTACATACATCCTAGCCGGTTTTCATAAATTATTGGTCTAACAGTCTACTATTTTGTCATGCAAATACATCCTTATTATCAAAATTTTCCTCAACTGTTTTTCATTCTGGATGTGCTACAGAAATTTGTCGTGTTTGCTAGAATCAAGCATGCCAGCTAGAATTTGAGAAACCAAAACTTCAAGACTGATGAGATATAATGGCATTGCTCACTCAGGTGGGGAGCGAACATTCTAAATTCCGGAGTAACTGAGCTTGAATTTTCCAAGGATAAGATGTCGGGTGCCTCAGTTGCTACATTTCAGCCTCTTTTGATACATATATTGGTACACAGAAAAGCTTCCTAGTCTGCTGCAGCATTCTTGATAACCCTCTTCTAACTTCCCTTGTCATCTATCCATACTTCACCGACATCTAGTGATCCAACAGAATTTTGCTTGGCTGAGTACAGGTAAGATGCGATTTAATCTCTTTCCCTTTTGAAAGGGTTATAGATGCAGTAAATATGATGTATATACTCGCAATTGATAGTTTTAGGTTTTAGAGAACCAGTTGGTAACTGAATCGAAAAATTAGGACAGACATTTGATTTCGTTTTGTTACTATTTCAGAACAATTGCTTTTTGATCATTTCCATTACATTGGATAGGGGAACTAACATGCCTGCATTCGTTCTTAGCTTCTCTCTTACATGGTTGGCATTGAGCCAATGATCATCTGCAGTGTTGAGTAGTTTGCTTTGCTGGTGTGCTGTGTAGGATGCGGTATACAGACTTTTATTTCATTTCCTTTTGTAATCTGTGTTGTCGCACTCTTACGGTGCACTCTGAGTCTGTCAAATTTAGTCATTGATCACTTTGAGTCAGGTCGACTTAGGGCAATTTTATGGGTAGTTTGGAGAGATGCTAGGAGAGAGATTATTTGTTTAATAGAAAAGCTTCGAGCATCCCTCTTTTGGGATGCGGAAGCCTTGTGCTATTTCAATTTTTTAGACAAGGCTATAGGTACCGATAACAGGTGCTATATACGGCAAATGGATGATAGATCCATTTGAACTTAAGTCAAACACGTATTTTATTTAACATTAAATACATCTAACATTAGAAAAGTACCGAATGGATCAAAGTTTAATATAAGTAACGGATATATGATTTATTCATTTTATTTATAAAAACAAGTTTAAAATTGGGTGATTTTGGTAGAAGGCCTTTTTTAAATATCTAATTAATCACCTAGCCCATAAATCAATTTAATTAGTTTTGCCCTAGTCCCCTTCCCAATAGGGTGGGTTGGTCAATGGTCAACCATTTGACCATTGACCGGTCAACGTTGACCAACCCATTTTGATACCAACTTTTTTTTTTTTTATGCCAATTTTTTTTTAGTAATGCCATATTTTACCGTTTTGATGCCAAAATTTTACTATATTTTAATTTCACTTTGATGCCACTTTTTTATGTCAATTTTTTGATAATATTTTTTTTTACCGTGGTGCCATATTTTTTATGATATTTTTTCAAAGTAGTATTTTTGATGACATTTTTTTCTTTAATGTGATACAAATTTTTCAAAATGGCATCAATGGTCAACGTGACATTAGAGTAAACAAAAAATGTCATCAAAGTTTAAAAAAAGTGTCATCCAATAAATTAATTAGAAAAGTGGCATCAGAGTGAAAATAAAATGTAATAAAATTTTGGGATCAAAACGGTAAAATATGATATCACAAAAAATGTCATCAATGTTTTAAAAAAGTGGCATTAAAAAAAAGTCATCCAATCATTTCATTAGAAAAGTGACAATAAGGTGACAATATTTTGATTCCAAGTTTTAAGCTCTTATGCCATCAATTATATAAAATTGTCACCACAAAATGTTGGCATCAAAACGGTAAAATATGGCATAACTAAAAAAAAAATTGGCATCAAAAAAAAAAAAAAGTTGGCATCAAAATGGGTTGACCGGTCAACGGTTGACAATTGACCGTTTAAGAGGGCTAAACAAGCTAAAAAAACAATTAATGGGCTAAGCATGTTAAAAAAACAATTAATGGACCTATCTAGCTAACCAAATATGGTTAAAGGTCCATTTGAACAAAATCCCTCTTTAAAATGTTTGAAATTTTAAAAAAAAAATATATATATAAACGAACGTATTAAAGATCTGTTGTTTATTTACTTGGATTATGGATCCATTTGTGTTGTTTTTTAAAATCATGATCCGTTTATGTTATTTTTTAAAAATTTCGTAATGATTATTGGACACGTGTTAAATTATAAGGCAAACATATATAGAATTTGTTCTGTCTGAGTGCATATAATACCTAACTAGGTTAGTACCCGCACAATATTGAAAAAATGTAATATTGAAAAAATGTAAAAAAAAAAATTGTAAGTAACTTTTAACTCTAAATACCATTCACATCTAAACATTGTTAATTATTATATAGTTAAGGGTAAAAATAAAATCTATGGGAGCCGAGCCTTACCTTTATATCTTTCAATTTGCAATTAATTACTATCGGCATATATGAAAATCAAATCATAACCACCTGATTGACAAATCATATCGGTATAAATGATTATTTCTATTTATTAATTATTAATTACCACAACAATTTGATTTGAAATTAATTAATTAACAAATCCTATCGACATATATGAAATCATAACAACCTAATCATAACAACCTGATCGGTAAATCCTATCAGCATATATTAATTATTGCCTTAGGCTCCTACAGATTTGTTATCGGCATGTATTAATTAGAGTACTTAATTAAATTAATTAAAAAATTAAAAAAAAACCTACTACATATCTTAAAACTAGTCGAATACGTGGGATAAGAATCATAACCACCGGATAAGTGGGATAACAATCAAATAATATTTTAATTTTTAAATCTAATTCTTTTTTATTATTAATATAATTAATCTAATTAAGAAACAAATCCTAAATATTTCTTTGTAACAGTCCAGGATCATTGTAGCTTAGGGGTGTCGACATTCTTAAAACACAGAATAATAATATTCCATCGGATTCTTGAGGTATTTTGTTGTTGTGGTAGTAACTCGTTTAGTTAATGAAATTGCCCATCGCTTGAAAAAAATCAGTTTTATAATGAAGAATGAATGAAGTGATCGAAGAAGATGATTGCAGTGTTAATAAATTAAATACTTAATGGCGTTGAACGTGGTCTTCTTAACTTTGAGACGTTAGCCACTGATTCTCTCAATATAGCGACAATTAAATCAAAGAATACACAATTATCTACAAATGATGAAAGGATACGTTTGCATATGTTTCTTTATTTTTTAGAATGTATTAAAAAAATAGTGAATGAAAAATAAAGCATTGAACGTCTAGATCTATTCACCAGTGCTTACCATCGAACCTCTGCTATGGACATGTACTTCAACAATAACCCTAACCTAAAAGAATTAAAGGTTATAAAGCACGGAAAAGAAGCATAATTGATAAATAAAGCAGCCTCAATAATAATCTAGGATATTTTCTAATTAGTTACGATTTGATTTTATCCTCTAAATTAGATAAGGTTTGTTAGCCAATTATCTCCTTTAAAAGCTACATAAAACAATTAATCTCATTAAAAAAAAGCTACATTAAAGGAGAAGTCGACACATGTCGTAGGCGACTTCTCCTTTAGTATTATAACATTGATTTTGGTACATATAGCAGTGCCATTTTTTTTTATTTTTTTTTGCAAAGGGGTGGGCACAAAACGACATCATTGGGCATAAACCATCCGGCCTCCATGGCCTTTGTCTTCACCTTCCTCGCCAACATTGGTTGCGTCGCCAAGGGCGAGGCGTCGGTTGATTTCCGCCGTCTCCTTGCCTTCCAATCTATCCCGCCGGCCGCATCTACCCCACCTTGATCCCTTTCCCCCTCTCGTCGGCATCCCTTCCCCCCCCCCCCCCCGGCGTCGACCCTTTTCATCCTTGACCACCGCTGGTCTGACATCCAACCCGTTCCGGCCTTTGTGGTTCTTTGGCCGTCTCGATAAAAACTCATTCTCGTATCAACCGTTCGCCCTCGTCTATCCCAGCGCCGGCCTTGGTGGTGCCTTCCACCGCCTGGTTTGCGGCCGGTGGTTGCCGTGGCGTTCTAGTTTGTGCCCTACTTCTTCATCTGGTTTGGTTTGGGAGGCGTTTCACTGCTCTTCTCTTTGAGCCCGACTTGCCTGAAGATTTAGCCCGATAACCATTCTTTGGGCCCAAGGCATTTTCTTGGGCCCGAAGAAGCCCGAATTAATATATATATATGAGAAAATTAATTACCCCAAAGGGTATATTTGAATTTTCGCTCGAAAGAGTTTGAACAAAATCCCGAAAGGGCTTAAACCAAATCCCGAAAAGGCTAGAATAAATCTCGTAAGGGCTTGGTTAAATCTTTTGGCGTCTTTGCTCGAGCGGTGTGGGGCTCTACTTTCGGCGTTTGTAAGAGATCTTCTGCTTGGTTGGGGGCGTGGAGTCTGGAGTCGGGACTGGCTGGGATTGAGGTAGTGCGTTATGGGGCGACCCCGTTCTCGGGATGATGTTTCCTTGGAGCTTCGTCTGCGCTTCCCACAGGAGTTAGAGTCTTGTTGTATCGCTGGCCCGCGGTGCTACTATTTGGTGGTGCTTGGCTTCGTTCTTCGTCGTCGTCCGCAAGTACTAGGAGTAACTCTTCTTAGATCGTTTCTTGTAGTAGGGTTTTTTCTGCTTGTTTATTAGCGCTTTTTCTGTTCTTTCTGTATGCTTTGGCGGTTTTCGCCCGTCGATTCGTCGGCCTCTCGAGAATCAGGCTAGCCTGATATCGAATTCTTACTTAATCAAAAAAAAAAAAAACCATTCCATTGAAACACATAGCATTCCACCATTGGCTTATTCATTTTTGTTAGAGGAGGCATGCGTGCTTGTCGATGTTGTGAACTGGTTCATGTGGTCGTTGGGGTCAGAATTCCCAGTGTATTTCGCGATTGATATATCTCTCTACCTTTTCGGGAGGGGTGCCTTGTGTACCTCTCTACAAACAGCGAAGGGGAACGTGGATTCGTCTTTGCGAATCGGATTGGGCCCTCTTGATTAATTTGATCGTGAAGAGATGTCCACAACACTGTCGTCGCGGGCTCTTTTGTCAGCATTGTTGTTGTCGTGATTTGGACCGGGATTCGGCGGATCGTCATCTGGGTTGGAAAAATGATTGAACGTGGAACGAGTTGGACCTTCCTGTTGGTAGTAGCCATAGGCTAGGGATCATATTGGGGGGGGGGGGGCACCATGTTCGCGGGCTGACTGTAAAAAAGATTCTGAGGGTAGCTGCTCGCGAAGTATTGATACGGGGGAAATCCTCCCCATGCATGTCCCATATTGGCCAGGTGGAGGCGCTGGAGCGGCATTTCAGAACGGTTGTTGAGTAATTTCCTCATCTTGTTGAGGGTGAACCTCTTCGTTAGGAGGATCGTTGGGGTTAATCCATTGGTCCATCCTTCGTCGTGACATTGGTTTTCGAATTCTTTATTGAACAGTGTAAAGTTCATGTTTCTATAAAGCCAATGCAAGGAGTAAAACAAGTATACTTGCGAGGGATAGAAAACAATGGATTTTAAGATTTTAAAAAATCACAAAAACTTAAAAAGTAAAGCGTATTTTTACGAGGAACCTCTTGTCGTGAAAGGTTCCTACAGACGATGTCAATGAAGTGTTTATGGAATTTCACCTATACTTATTATCTCAAGGTGACGACGAATGTCTTTGATTACATGTAAAGCCAATCAAGAAAGGTTCTCGTGAGATCCTTTCCTTGTCGTAAATCGGGTTGGGTGGTGATATGTTCTTCGCGATGAACTTTGATCGCGCCTTGTATTCACTATTCAATCGTTGTCTTTAGAGGGTGTTGAGAAATGATGTTATAACTCTAGAAACGTTCTTCTCTGATTGCGGACTTCAAGAACTCAGTTCCGAGGACTTTAACTCAGGGAAGGTTGCAGAGCTCTTCTGTTTTCTCAAAAATCGGATCCTTATGATTTGGGTGGATGGGGGGTATTTATAGGGTGATCAAGCGAGCAACTAGTTGGTGACCTCGTGGGTTGGTTGAGGACATGTGTAGCCCATGCCCTCAAGCATGAGATTTAGGCTTTGGAGATGATGCCGGCGAGGTGAGCCTTGACCATCGAGTTGTTTGATGACGTGGTTAGCGCAACAATCACGATGTAGTGGTGTAATCGCGATTGTTGCTTCGTGATGTTTGAGTTTTCTTGAGAGGGTTTGGTCGGTCCGGCACTTTGTTCTTTCTTATTGGTGGGTGACCTATTTGTGACGTCATAAGTCGTATTTTCTGAGAGGGTTTTTTTCGTGACATCGTCAATGTCATGTGTCATGGCCGGGGTCCATTTTGCTGACTAGATGTATAGATTTAGGACCTTCCAAGAAGAGGTGTTGTGACTTGTGAGTCTTCATCCCAGTGTTAACATAAGGAGTATTAACAAACTATAAAGGGAGTAAAGGAGAAAGAGACGATGATGCGGCAAGATAACATGTGATAAAAAAAAAAAATAGTATGTGACAAGTTAAAATTTTCGAGTGACAACCGAAATTCTTCAGGATTGCATTATTCAAGTTCAACAATATTTTTTTTGTTGGAAAAAATTTAAATTTTGCCAACCACAACACCTATCCAACTCATACTTACACAAACCCTTTTTCATTCTTCATATACTTTTGCCAAAAGCCATATATATTACTGTATATATATGTCATTTATTTGAATTTAGTTGGAAGGACAGCTGGGCTTTTGAGCCCCCTCAAGATTTCCGTGATACATTCATTCAATAGAAGTATATGTAGCCGTTTAATTAGCCCCCCTTACTTTAATTAATACTTGCTATATATATATATATATATATATATATATATATATATATATATATATATATATATACAGCTTTACAATTCATGAAAGTGATATTTGTTGTTCCTTTTTATTTCACTTTAAGCCATGCCAATAAATACTTACACACACCCAACAACAACGCACACGAGTGCCGAATATTTTTGCATGGTCTCCGGCCATTAAATTCATCCATGCATTCACACATATCTTTAAAATTAAAATATATCATTCATCCATATAATTCCTCTTCTAAAAGTATCCTTAAATTTAAAATAATAAAATTAAAAAGGAAGAAAATGGTGCTTTATATATTCCTCTAGCTAGCTGCCTAAATTAATTAAGTCTTTAACTTGATCAGGTCCAGTCCAAAGTCTTTCTTTTGTACTTGGCCGGGGTCAACATATCATTTTTTGCAAGCAACTAGTTGAGGTCTTTGATTAATTTGATATATGCAACAATTTTAATATATATTTTTGCAAGCAACTGGTAGGTTTGTATGACTAAAAGAGTAAGTTTATTTTGCTATACTGTTAATTTAATTTCTCAATGTTTAGGGCTGGTGTAACAACTAAATTGTATTTCATTTTATTTTATTCCTAGTGTAGGTCCCTTCCCATGCACGGAGAATAATCTAAATAGATTCTAATAAATAAATAAAAATCTAAATATAAATAATTTTTCCCACCAAAAAATAATATAGATATAAATAAATTTAGTTCGACCTAAATATTTTTTTCCTAATATATTGCTAATTAAATCTCATGTAATATAATAGATAATTTATTTTGAAAAATATTTTAATATTCTTTTTTATTAAATATGTACTACATATTTATTATGTTAGTTTACGAAAATATCTATGCACGGATGGATTGTGACTACATATTATGACTATATAATATTTTAATAATTTATTTTGGCTCAAAAACAATATAGGTATAAATAAAATAACAATGATTAAATAATTAATTTTGATATAAATAATTCCCTCCACTGAAAAAATCTAGATATAAATAAAATCGCACTATCAAATAGTACATATTTATCTATTAATAGTTTCGGTAAGTATGACTATAAAATATTTTTTCTTTATATTTTGCCAATTAACTAATAAATAAATATATATATATATACACACACAGGGCTAGAGATTGTGACTTATATAACTTTCTATAAACTATGACAATATATTATTATTTTTTCTTCCTGAGATCAACCACAACACGCCACACATGATGTTATGCTTCGGTTTTAATATATGTATATAGATAGGTTGCAAAGTAGTTTTTTTTATACAAGGCGAAAGTTTGGGGGTGGTCAACATCGGTTGAACCACTGCGCAGTGGCATCCTTACGGACTAAATCCTCAATCTCAACTAGGCACTGCTCAGCAGAGAAAGAGGAGATCAAACCAGCATGCGCCAATCTGTCAGCGACCTGGTTGCCTTCTCGTAACGTGTGGGAGAAATCGATGGCCTCGACGGATTTGCAGAGGCCGAGAACATCGGTAATCACCATCTCAATAGTCCACGGGCAAGTACCGATCCCACGTAGGGCGTTGAAAACAGTTAGACAATCTCCTTCCACCACAAGGCGCGAGAAACCCATCCTAACAGCAGAAAGAAGGCCGGCGTGAAGACCAAGACACTTAGCTTGTATTGAAGAAGCGCTCCCAAGTCCATACGCATCGCAGGACACCACTCTACCACTGTAATCGCGGATAACAAACCCAGCAACAGCTTACCCAGACGCGACCTTGGCTCCATCAAAATTAAGCTTCATGAATCCCTCGTTCTCTAGATCATATTCTAGAGCTTTTTTCCAATTAAGATAACCTATATTGTGTAATAATTTTTATCCATTGTTCCATATATATTTCTGGCATCATGATTTTCGAAAAGAATTTTGTTTCTCATAGACCAGATCCCCCATAAGGAGAACGCTAGTATCGATTTCTGAGTAGTTGATAGCTGGGAGAAGATTTCACTACTTATCATCTTGTAGATCTTGTTAGTTTTGTCAGTATTTCGTATTATTCTTTCAGCGAGCTTGTCCATTCTTCCAATTAGTTTCAAAGATTTCGGGCATGCCGTGAATAAGTGGGTTGCGTCTTCTTCGCAATTTTTGCAGAGGGGACAACCCAAAAAGACATCAATTCCTTTGTTCCTAAGTCTGATTTTCGTTGGGGTTCTATTAAGGATATTTTTCCAAAGAAAGGTTTTAATTTTCGGCGGACAGTCAATCTTCCATATCCACTCTAATGGATCACAACTAGCTCTTCTTGGTTTTATGATACGGTCCAAATTAAAGCACTAGTCGTGGAAAACCAGCCGTTTCTGCTAGCTTTCCAATATAATCTATCTTCAATATCTATTTTAGGGATATGGATTCTTAGGATCTCATCTACAACATTCACTAGGAGGTTTTGTTTCAATCTTTCTTCATTCCAAGTTTTGTCTGGTTTTATAAATTGGGCAATTCTAGGGCTGTGCATCGGCCTAAAACCGAACCGAGCCGGGCCAAATCGAACCGAATCGAAACCGAAAATCTCAAAATTCCAAACCGAAAGCTGAACCGAAAGTATTAGGTTCGGTTCGGTTATTTGCCGGTTTGGTTTGTGTTCGGTTCGATTTTAACCTAATTGAACCGAATCCATAGTTACATAACAAAACTTAAATATAGACCTTGCCGTGTGGAAGGATTCAAGGAAATTTTAAGGAGTCAAAATGATTTCAATGTATCAAAATGCTAAAGAAAGTTAAATATATACTATAGTTTATCAAAGCATCAAAATGGAACAGAAACTTAAATATAGTGAAGGATTCAACGAAACAGTTTATCAAAGCATCAAAATCTACATCATTCAAGTCTTTGAAGAATTGAAGTTGTAGCCTATAGACTTTTATGTGATAAAACATTAAAAAAACAGTAAGTTTTGTATTAATTATAAATTTATATGTTTTATAAATTAATAAAATTTTAAGCCTTTGATATTAAAAATAAAAAAATTGGTTTAACACAAACCGAACCGAAACCGAACACAAACCGAACCGAAACCGAAAATTGAAAATTCTCAGACCGAAAGCTGAACCGAAAAACTTCGGTTTGGTTAGGTTCGGTTCGGTTTGTGGTGGTTCGGCCCAAAAATTCGGTTTGAGCCGAATCATGCACAACCCTAGTCAATTCTTTCGGATTCTTCTATTTGGTCTTGCACTCGAATTTCTCAAAGACAATTCTCATTATATAGCCATTTGTCCTTCCAAAATCTAATCGGTTTCCCGTTGCCAACTTGCCATATAAGCCCTTGACAGAATTCATCTTTTAATTCCATCAATTTGGCCCATTGCCATGAAGTGTTTTTCTTCTTTTTGTAATCCGAAATGTTGTCATCTTTAAGATATTTTTCTCTAATAATTTTCACCCATCCATTTTGAGGCTCAGCTAGAATTTTCCATAATAATTTTATTTGAAGGGTCTTGTTCATATCTTTTGTTTTGTTTATGCCAAGCCTGCCTTCATTTTTTGGTTTGCAGACTTTGTCCCAACCAATTAAAGACTTGTACAATGAGTCCTTATTCCAGAAAAAAAAATCTGTTCATTTGGTCAAGATCTGAATGTATGCTTGCAGGAAGTATGAAATTTTGCATCATATAATTCGGTTTGGCAGCTAAAGTCGCTTTGACTATAATCTCTCTTCCTTGTTGGGATAATTCATTTGCTCTCCATTTTGTTAATTGGTTCTTTGTTTTCCCCATAACCTCACCAAATGTCTCCTTTGATACTCTGCCATTAATGATAGGGCAACCCATGTATTTTTCTAGAGATGCTTGATTCTAAATTTGCAGGCAGTTCTGAAGTTGTTCATGTTGTTTTCGTTCATTTGAGATCCCACTGTAATCTGGAAAGCTGATTTTTGGAAATTTATTTTTTTCCCAGAGATCTGACGGTATTCGTCCAGAATCTTTTTCACTGTCGAGCATGCTTCCGAGTCGCTTTGGAAAATATCATTATGTCATCGGCAAAAGAAAGGAATGGAATTATGATCACCATTTCTAGATATCTTGAAGCCAATAGAGTTTCTAGTTTGGTCACATTGATATTGGACTCTCCTGGCTAGCATTTCTGCACCTATGATGAATAGGTACGGAGATATTAGGTCACCTTGCATGTCTCAAGCTTCTAAGTGGCTGAAATATTTTAGTCGGTTCGTCCTTTACGAGAACGGAGAACGATATGGTTTGGATGCACTCCTTAATCCAATCGCAAAATTTTATGCAGAACCCAAATCTTTCCATGGTAGAAAGGAAAAACTCCCAATCCACTCTATTATAGGCTTTCTGCATGTCTAATTTAATTGCAATCCATCCTTCTCAGCCTTTCTTTCTTCGAAAGGTGTGAAAAATCTCGTGGGCGATTAGCACATTGTCTTGAATTGCTCTGTCGGTTATAAAAGCTCCTTGCAGTGGATGGATAATTTTACTGAAGAAGAGTTTCATTCTATCCGCCAGTATTTTCGCAATGGTCTTATAAATGGTCGTGTAGAGACTGATTGGTCTATAATTATTCGTTGTTTTCGGGTCATCACATTTTGGAATTAGGGTGATAAACATTTGATTTATTTGTCTTAACATTCGTCCGACGTGAAAAAAGCCTTTGATAGCTTTTATAATTGATGGTCCCACCAGATCCCAGTATTGCTGGTAAAATTCAACAGTCATACCATCCGGACCTGGGGATTTGTTTTTTCCAACGGAGAAGACAACGTTTTTTATTTCTTGATTTGTGATTGGTCTTGTGATCAGGTAATTGTCATCGTCGGTGATCTCCGGGTTTATCAGGGAGAGGTATTCTTCCAGTAGTCGTCGGTTGATTTGTTCTTTTTTAAACCTCTTTTCAAAGTCCACCCCGATTTCTTCTCTGATGTTTTCTTCACCAATGATTGTAGTTCCACTTTGGGTTCGTATTTATCTATTTTTTTTGTTTCGACGAGCTGTTGCTACTTTGTGGTGATAACCTGAGTTCGTATCCGATAGTTTCAGATGTTTTGTCTTCATTCTTTGACTCCGATACATTTTATGAAACTATAATAACTTGTTCTTTTTATTTATAAGTCGTAGTTGTTTGTTATTGTTTCTAGATTGCTGACTTTGGCTTTGGTTCGTTTGTAGTTCTATCAATTAATTTATCTTCAATGTCTTTCAATGGGCGGAAGATATTTCCAAAAGTAGTTTTATTCCATTCTTTGGTTAATCTTTTGAGTGTTTGCGTTTTCTTAACTACTTGAAACATATGTGACCCAACATAAGACATTCACCTTGCTCGGACCACAATGTTTCGGTAGTCTTTTCTTTGGAGCCACATTTTCTCAAATTTGAAAGGTCTTGCCTTTTAACTTTCATTGTTTTTTATTTCTATAGAAATTGGACAGTGATCCGAGGATGAGAAAGCGTAGTTTCTAGTTGCTATTTGTGGATATCATTGCAGAATTTGGTCTTGTACAAGAGTCCTATCTAATTTTTCATAGATGTTGTTCACATCCGTTCTATTTTTTCTCCAGGTGAAACCATTTTCGAGCGTTGGGATATCAAGCAGGTTACATTGGTTCTTAAGGTTAATAGTCTTTGAAATCTGTTCGAGTTAGGGGGTACACCCCCCATTTTTTCGGAGCAACATTGGATCTCATTTAAATCCCTCATCACAATGGAAGGGATGTCGAACCCTTGAAGTCTTGGAGCTTGTGCCATAATAGGGATTTTCACCCTCTTGACTCTTGAGCAGGCGCATAAACAAACCAGCAAGCAAAGGTCGAACTGATGTTATTGTCTTCTATTTTCATAGTAATGAATCGATCGTCCATTCTCAGAATAGAAATTCTCGCACTAGGGATTTGGTAGTCTTTCCATAAGGCGCATATCCCACCCGATCTACCCCTCGTCGAAACCCAACAGATCGAATCGAAGCCCGCCTTTTTCCAAACAGCTTCCAAGGGTTGCGATTTCGTTCTTGTTTCCATAAGAACCAGAATTTGTATATTTTTTATTTTACATAAAGTTTCTACCTCGGTCCAAATATTTCTTTTCCCAATCCCACAACAATTCCATGTAGAAATCTTCATTTTAACTTATTTTGGTATGAATTTTTCGTTTTCATATTCACAGTGTCCTGGTTTCGAGGCTGATGTTTACCTTAGCTTTGTCGTACAGTTCATTTCCATTAATGGTTCTAATGCGTTTATAGAGTGGATTTGTGCTTTTGTCATATATAATTTGGTTCCACTATATAAGTTCTTCCATCGTTTCTTTTTGTTCAAGTTATCCTGGGTCTTCCTCTCATCTTTCTTGGTTTTACCTATGTTGTTCAGCTTGTCAAGTAATAGATTGCAAACTAGTGAAAGAGATGCTATATATATAACTACACCATTTCTTCTACTGCCCTAATATAGTACTGTACATATATGACATATGATATGATCTATAACCTTAAATAGTATACAAAGTGTGGATGGTTACTATCTATATACATATATTAAAATTAATTAATAACAAAAACATATTATAATAATATTTTGATACGATTTATAGAAAATAATAATAAATAACACAATTTATCTATCGATCTATATTACTATATAGATATAAAATTATATGCATCCATTCACATCCCGATAAAATTGGCCAGAGAGAGAGAGAGAGAGTCAACTAAATAATGCACGATGCCCGCTTCCAACAAACATCCAAAATCCCAATCAACAACAATTAATTATTTTATTTTCTTAATTGTTTTATATATATTAAGACATTGCCACCACTTTCGCATTGGATTCCATGCAGCTTAATGATCAATGTACCATGATAAACGTAGTACATCTAGGGGGTGATTCACAGTGAAAACCAAATATTGTAAATCCACACAACCTTCGATCAATCTCACCAACTATCTCGTACTAAGCACTCTCGATAATATATACTGTATATATTAATTTGAATGGAATAACCAAACCCTAATTAATTCTATATATAAAGATTTTATGATACAACTATATAGCCATATATGTATTTACTTTTCAGTTAAATCAAAATATATAGACATATTAAAATTTGGTGAACCTATAGGTCACATATACGGATCCGCTTTTTTTCTTTAGCCTTAGATTTTAGTTCTCGTCTAGCTGCTCATATTTTTACCAGAGTTTGTTTTTCCATTGCGAAAGGGGTTGGTGCGCAGCTTGTTTCTCGGTTGTCGGCTAACTTCTTGTAAACATTTGATTGTTTGTTTTCTATACTATTTGGAGTTATAAAAAAAAAAATAATGATGATGATGGTGATTTCATATTTCATATAGTTGGTTTCACTATTCAAAAAGAGTTTGAGGTCGGGTGATCTACTGGTTTATGGGTGGGATGGGGGTAGAGACACTTGTGTTGACGTAGTTGGGGCTTCGCGCGCCGTTCACAACTAAAGCCAATGACTCCTTTTTACCAGGCAAGGCAGTTTCTCAAGCCACAGAAAGGAAGGAAAAGAAGTACGCAGATATTTGTGCTGCTAAGGGGTATTGCTTCATATGGCATTTGCATTTTCTACTTTGGGGGAATTGAGAGATAAGGCTATTGGTTTTTTGAAGCATATTCAGTTGGTTACGAAAAGTCATGGTACGGGGTTTGTTAACGGCGATTTTGTTTTTCATAGACTTGGTTTCACTATTAAAAAAGGCGTTGGAGTCCAATTTGTTACGAGGCTTCCAACCAACTTTATGTAAGCCATCTTTATAATAATAATAATAATAATAATAATAATAATAATAATAATAATTATTATTATTATTATTATTATTATTATTATTATTATTATTATTTTATTTTTTTTATTATAAAAACAAATTTACAAGAAATTAGTGGGTAGCCGAGATACTATCTGGGCCCCCACTCCCTTAGCGATAACAAAGCTTAGTCTAGTAAAAATATAAGTGGTAGCCCGAGCCCCAACATCTTGAGATACCGAGAATTTCTGAATCCGCTTCAGCAAAGTTTCAACATCTGTATCTAACTCCCCCAACGAAGAGAAGGAGAAGGGTAGGAAACCATACCCAGTTGTCGTGCACAACTCACGATACTTGGCACACTTACGTCGGGCAGCATCAACAACAACACGACCGGGCACAAAGTTAGACACTGCAGACTGAGTCAAGGGGGAGGATCCCGTCAGATCAACACACACGTCCCGCCCCCTATCCCAGGAATAAAAGAGTAGATCCGCTGGACGAAGGGGCCGACTTATCATGCCCATCAATCAAACCGATATCAACCTCCTTACCAGCTGAAATCCCAGCTCTATAGCAGATATCCAATAAAGTGTCGCGAACGAGGTTCTGAGCGTCAACACTACAATGTCGGTCACGAAGGTGCCTGAGCATAGAGGTTTTAACAAGACCTCTACCACCACCATCAAGGCACCCACAAAGATCCACAAAAGGACAATGGTAATGAACAAGGTCGGGCATTACTGTGTCGATGCCGACTCCGACAGGCCGGCCTACCCAAACGCCAAGATGGACACTGACCTGAAGAAGGAGTACGATATGTCGCCGCCACTTCAAACTTGAACTCAACCCCGTGATAATGAAATTGAAATCGGCCTGAAGATGGACACCGGCCTACCAAATCAATGTTGACTTTTCCAAACTTGAAATCAAATGAAATTGAACGAGGGAGTAGCAAATTTCACCAAAATTATTTAATTACTCCACCAATCATTAATTAATCTCGTGAGGATGGTTGATTATGATATTGCCAAGCAAATTCGTGAGGAATTCACTGTGCAATTCGTCTCCGATCATCGCCTATGCCCTAGCAGAGCAATTTGTTGGTAGAGGAATTAATTCACTTGAATTCACTTATTATTATTATTATTATTATTATTATTATTATTATAAGAGCTAGCCCGTTTAAAAAGAGTATACGTACTCCGTATATGTATATGATATATATGAGATATGAATCTACTGCTACCACACACGTACAGTTATAGTTTATAATCATTGATCCTTGTTCTTAATATATCTCCTTGACCCTGAGTGCAATTTTCTTACCTTGGCAATGGTTAGAAGCATCTATTTGAAATTTTGAATAATGCGCGCAGTTGAATAAAAAGTGCATTTTGGGGTGGTGTACGTGCTTAATTAATTTTATCCTTGGTAATTATAACTGCATACATTCTCTAAACTTTATTAATGAATTTAACCATCATTCCTAATGAAATTCAAATTTGATCACAATTAGTTGAAGCTAGTAGCCCATCACACTGATTTCACTGATGGGTTTTTCTAGATTGTGCTTTCCAATTAATATATGATTTTTAAATCACATGCATGTGAAACATTATTATTATTTTTATGAGAAAAAAAAATCTAACTTTTCAAAATGGACGTAGGTGTCAAGCTTGTAATTAATTTAACTGTAATCTCCTTGCTATATAATCTCTGTTCACCTTAAATTCTTTTTCCTCCTTCCTACCTTGCTGCCCAATTAATGCGCGCAAGTCCATGAAACTATATATCAACCACAAATATATATATATATATATATATATACAGATCGACCATCCCATTCAAATACAATTGTCATATATAGATGATTAGGTTAGAGGTGATGATGTAATACAGGAATTTCAGGGATTGGAATTTCCTTCTCCAACAACTCACCTGCTTCATCTAGCTAGCTTGTTTCATTGAACATCAATTCCTCTTTCCATTTCAGAAACCCTAGAAATCGAAACCAATCATTACACCAAAAATTAAGTTGATCATATGGAGGCAAGTGATTGTATTGTAAGGGATCGGTACTACTCCATGGCTAGTGATGGAGATGGCGGGTCTGACGACAACCAGGAGCAAGAAGAAGAAGAGCTCCCGATCGGTGAAAATGAAGACAATGATAACATGAAGCTGAAGAGTACTGGGGCAACCACCTCGAGTAGCAGCACAGTTGAGGAGAGCGAGGAGAAGCGTGCTTCCGGATCTGTTAGGCAGTATAATCGGTCCAAGATGCCGAGGCTTCGTTGGACTCCTGATCTTCACCTTTGCTTCGTTCACGCTGTCGAAAGGCTAGGAGGCCAAGATAGTTGAGTCTTTTGTTTCATTCAACTTGAGTAGTTTTAGCCCTTTTTTGTTCAGATCTTCTTCTTTAACTTGATCCACTTGATTTATTAGCTATGTTACACCTATTTTAGCTAGCTAGATGCCTATATATATATATATATATATATATTGTATATTCTATAACAAAGTTTAGTTAATTAATGCAGGAGCGACACCGAAATTGGTACTTCAGCTCATGAATATCAAAGGGTTGAGCATAGCTCATGTGAAGAGCCATCTTCAGGTGCACAATATCATAATTGAAAGTTACTTATAATTTCCAATTGGATTTGGATCTTTTAGATTTCTGGATCTGATTTTGGATCTCAATCCTTCTTTGGATAATTTCTTCTTTTCAGATGTATAGGAGCAAAAAGATCGATGAATCGAATCAAGGTATATAATCAATCTTCATCATATCCATATATATCAATTCAAGCTCCATATATACACACATCAAGATTTATATATTGAAGGCAGATTAATTTTAGGGTTTGTGTTAATCTTATTTGATATTAATTGTGTATAAACAGCTATCAGCGATCCGGGACCTTTTGGAGAAGATGGAAGAAAACAGCAGCATATATACAACTTCAGCCAACTTCCAATGCTTCAAGGGATCAATCCAAGACCAGCTTCCGATTCACGGTACAAAAGATGGATCAATCCAAACCCTACATACACAAAATCATATATATAGTTAGGAAAATCACAAGTACCATCTCATAATTGTTCTTATATACATATAACTGATCGATCACTAATTGATTTCTATTCAGAAGCAGTGATTTGCCGTGGAACAAAGGCCTAGTGTTAAACCAAATCTACAACACCAATTACTCGAACGAGATCAATAAAGCATTGGAGAAGGCAAGGCAAGGGTTTTATGGATCCCTGTTCGGTGAAAGGATCTTAGCAAGTAAAGCTTCAAGTTCCAATGTAGGAATCCCTTCTTCATCGTCCTACAACGAGCATCATCCGACTTCCTCAAAACCCCAACAAGCACTTCCTCCATATAATAATAACACCCATCTCTCTTGGCGATCTTCAGTTAGGCCAAATGCCGGAGATATCAACCCTAACAGGAGCACTATCACCACCGAACCCATTGCTATCCTTGTTGAATCTAAGCCTAGTTGCTCTAGCAGCAATACCATTGCAAGAGCAAAGAGGAAGTGCTCAGAGTCAGATGCCAACATAGATCTGAGCCTCTCCCTTGGACTAATGCCTAGTGATCATCGCGATGAAGAGGCAGAGACTGACTTGTCGCTTTCATTGTTTCCGCCCTCTTCGTCATTATCAGGGCTGGATGAGGCCAGAGGAGGAGGAGGAGGCCATGGAACTAGAAAGTTTGCAAGGATTTCATCATCAGTAGCAGACAAAGGTGCAGGTAGTGCACTTGATCTAAATTTGTGAATGAGGACAATATATATTTGTATCTTATGCTAGCTAGAACTAAGTGAGATCTCTTTGGTAATACAACAGACAACTATATATAAGGTAAAAAATTACTTTTGCAGACTTAATTTGTTTCTCTTTTCCTTTAATTTTCCTTTTTTACGTACTTCTAAATGGGCTGTAATCTTTATTTGAATGACTAGTATACTACTTGAACATTTGCGGGATATATGCATGTCTTTATCTCACACTCCAAATAATATCCAAAAAAATTATATAATTGATCCCATCATTCAAATAATATATTGTCGGATAAAAATGAAAATATATCATTTACTATTTACGTAAGTTTAGAAAGATGAAAACTATACTATAAAATATCAAATTTTTGTATACTTTTTTTTAAAGAATTTCGTACTTATTAGTAAAAAAAAAAGTATGAAATTGTTAAAAAGTATGTATAGCAACTTTTTTATAAGTATCAATTCATAATAAAAAAAATTGATTAAAAAAATAATATCTTATAGAGTTTTTACCTCTTAAAAAACGTGCACAAAAGTCAAATGACATTTAATTATGAGGGAAATGCACAAAATAACTCAAAAAAACGGTTTATTTGCAAGGTTAACTCAACCCGGTTTTCAATTAGGTCAAACCGGATATGTGGTAAAAAGTTCTCCCGTTAGCAGGTAAGTGGGGGGGGGGGGGGGGGGGCGTTTGGGCTTCCAGTGATTGACATCAGAAAGGATGAGAGAGAGAAGTAAAAAAAAGTCTGCAGAGCAGAGAGAAAGCCTACAAAGGAGAGAGAATGTGTGAAAAAAGAAAAGTAAAGTTGCAGATGAGAGAAAGATCAATGAGGATACGACAGAGAGATGGAAGAGTCTTCTCTCCTCCGCGACTTTACCGTTGTTTCACTTCGAAGAAACATATTAGAATCGGCTAGACAAGAGTTATCGGAGAAACAAATTCTTCATCGACTTCGAATAGAAAATGGGCAAATTTGCTTTCGATAAAGGTTATGCGAGAGATGTCTCCCTCAAATCTGAAGCAAATTTACCCATTTTCTATCTGAAGTCGACGGTGAATCTCTTTCTTCGATAACTCATGTCCAATCGATTCCAATAGGTGGCATGTTGTTTTGCTTTTGGTGTCCAGTTAAAACTAAGTGCTTACACGTCAAACTGCAAATAAACCCCAGCCCACTTGCTTCTTTTTCGATGGTTTTTCTCTGAAACTTAATATTTAATTCAAATTATATTAATGTTTCGATGGTTTTTCTCTGAAACTTAATATTTAATTCAAATTATATTAATGTTTCGATGGTTTTTCTCTGAAACTTAAGATCTAATTCAAATTATATTAATTCGATCCCCCTTATCGTCACTTTTCCCCCCTAAGCTCGTACAGGTCCTCTCTGGGTGGTTCTATCTCTGTCTCTGTCTTATCCCCTCTATCCTCTCTCTTTTTACCTCCTAGGCTTAGTGGGAAGGACGACATTAGAACCAGGGAAATATTGAACAACACGCAAGACAGGAAACAACGGGTGATCAAGTAGGAAATCATTGGGCGTCCAGTAGAGTACCAAAGGGTGTCCACTAATAAACCATAGAGTGGAAAATTGATATATATTGTTCATTCGTCAATAAAAAAAAAACAAAGCGGATCATCAATCCTCTGCGAGGGCTCCTCCACTTCGATTCCACCTCCTCTACTCCAAATCCGGCCTCCACTCGCCTCGAATTGACCTGGAAAAGCCATCACAATGAAGGTGAAGGACGAATGCACCAAAGCGGGGCTCTGGTGGCGGTTCACACCGTACCAGCGGCGCAGGACGAATTCGAGCTCCAATGGAGATCCCGTCACTCTTGAAGGTAGAGAGATAGAAGACAGAGAAATCAAAGAATACATAAACTCTTCAATGGAGCTCTTCGATGGAGAGAGGTGGAGAGAGACATAGAGAGAAAGGGTTTTGGATGGGTGACGAGATCATGTCCTCTCTCTCCTCTGCATACTCTCTCTCTCCACTGGCTGCTACAGGTGAGGTAACAAGGGATTTTGAGGGGGAAGGTTACATATTTTTGCAATTTGATTGGATAAGGGATAGGGGGTGCAAAGGGAACCGGATATTTGGGTTATTTTTGCAAATCCCCTTTAATTATTTTGAAATGGAGGGAGTAATGATTTTTATAGTTTTTATCGTCTTAAAAATGTGTGTGAATAGTAAATATGTTTTTGCGGAACGGGTGATCGAGTAGTCCGTAATATATTAGGATCTAAACTACATACACAAAGCTACTTGCTATAAAACTAGTTATGCGCGAGATGGACTAAATCGTTAGCTTCTAAAAAACAAAACTAGCCAGTATATATAAAGAAAATGGTATAGACGGGCCACCGAAATGCATAATACTAGAATACCATATATAAGAGATTAAATATTGTTCCATTAGCCCATATATTGGCCTAAATGAGGTCTATCCCTAAGCTCAATATTAGTGCTACAGCAACCGCAACAATTGCCCCACGTTCTCTTTGTGCATATATATTATACTGATGTATACTTAGATAGATTATGAATGGAGAATTGTATTTTGAGGATGGCAATCGATAACTGACAGTTCATTTGTCAGCATGGTATCAGCACATCAGGCCAACGTATCGATCCAGGATTCTATTTTATTATGAGTCACCAACTCACCTTCTTTCTTTTGAAAATTGCCTTCATATCCACTAACTTAGCTTCCAAAACTGCTTTGTTTTTTTCAATTTCTCTCTTTCTTCCTACCTTGAAATTACATGCTTCTTCCTCCTCTAACTCAACTCTATCCCGACCTAATTTCTCAATACTCAACACCATTAAGCTCACCAATGGGAATTTTCCCATGTGGAAGAAGTAAATTTCATCTTACCTCAAGGCTAATAATCTTTTCTATTTTGTTGATGGATCTAAACCTAACCCAATGATGAAACCTCTCCAAATTACAATGACTGGTTCTCAAAGGATAATCTTTTGATTACCATGTTAACCTCCTTCCTTAAAGAATCGATCACGGTGCAAGTCTTTGAATGCACCACCTCCATTGATATCTGGACTCGACTTCACACAATGTTCGCAGCTCACTCCAACGCACAAATTATGCAGTCTCGACTTCAACTTGCAACACGTTGAAGAAGAGCTCAAAATCCTTCTCGGATTATTTCAACGAGGTGAAATCAATTATCAACACTATTCATGGGTCTGGACGTGTCATCACTGATGAAGATTTTGTTATTCAACTCTTTTACGGTCTAGGCAGTGAGTATGCATGTAATCTCTTCCATTTCTACTCATTTAACCATGCCATCCTCAGATTATGTCATGTTCTACTTGATGAACCATGAAGCTCATCTCTCTCGTCACACTTCCTCCATCTTGGGTGCTCCCCCTCTCCCGGTCAACACCACCAACATAACCACACCTGAAGCAAATTTCACTAGTGCTCGTGGAGGTCACGGTAGTTATAGAGGGAGCACTTCTGGTCGTGGTAGTTACACCAGTGGACAAGGCTCATCCGACACTAAGGGACGAGCTTCCTTCTCAAGGGGAAGAGGAAGCGTTGGACATGGCCGGGACTATAATTTCTCCGGGGAACCTGACACAAGGCCAGTCTGTCAATTGTGAGATAAAAAGGGTCACACAACCTTCAAGTGTTGATATCGATTTGATCAGTCCCTGCAACAACCTCCTCCTCGATCGCACCATGCGTACAACACCATCTCCAATTGGTATCCGAATACATATTTGAATTATCAATTCACCCCCGATATCGACAATCTTCGGCTTGATTCTCTTCCGTACAGCAGAACAAAGCAGATTTCTCTTGGTGACGGATCGACAGTATGGCACCAATTCGCAACCATGGTTATGCCTCATTTCTTGCCTCTAATCACCCTTGGCGCATAAAACATCTTCTTCATGCCCCTTCTTTAACCAAAAACTTGTTATCTATTCAAAAAATTTGCATAGATAATCAGGTCTTTTTTTTATTTTTTCTTCGATCATTCATCGTTCGGGATTTGCAGACAATGATCTTCTTTGTATGTCTTTCCGGTGAAGATCGACCCTCTACCAGCCCTCAACTCCACCATCACTGCCTCTATCTGATGTGTCTTCCATTGTTACTCGCTTCATTAAGCTTGTGACCAATTTCTTTTCCACCACTATTATTTCCGTCCAAACTAATAATGACATCAATTCAAACCCCTTTCCCCTCTCTTTCACCAATTGGGCATCGGTCATAGACTAACTTGCCCCTATTCTCATTCACAAAATGGGACAGTTGAGAGTCGCCATCGACGCAATGTCGACATGGCCCTTGCTTTTCTCAAAGGAGCTTCCATTCCCTTGTAGTTTTGTGACTTTGTAGTCCAAGCCGCAATCTATCTTCAACATCGACTTCCCACCCTGCTCCTTTCTAACAAAACCCTGTTTGACTATCTTTTTGGGAAATCACCCGATACTCCTTGTTACGAGTTTTTAGGTGCTTTTTTTTCCTCATCTTTGTCCTTGCCGATCTCATAAGCTTGATTTTTGCTCCTCACCTTGTGTTTTCTCGGGTTACACTCCAAATCATCATGGTTATACTTGTTATTGATAGATTACATAGGTCTCCTATTGTATAGTGGGCTGAAAGCCCGTTAAGGCCCAATACCTTGTAACCTATATATATGTTATATCAATGAATAGAAACCCTCAAGGAGGACATTACAATCAATCTCATGATCTCACATGGTATCACAGCCTAAGATCCAAAAATCCTAAATTCTTTCTTTCTCTAAACCTAGCCGCCACCTCCTTCTCTCTCTCCTCGCCGCCGCCCTCCCACCGTCGGCCCCCTCCTTCTCTCTCATCGCCGTCGCCCTCCCACCGTCGGCCCCCTCCTTGCCTCTCCTCGCCGCCGCAATCCTACCGTCGGCCAACCCATAGCGCGCCCGCGCCAACCACTAGCGCGCCCGCGTCATCCCCCTGCGCGCCCACGTTACCCACAGCGCGCCCGCGTCACCAGCTCTTCTCCCTCTCCACGCCACCCTTAGCCCTCTCTTCTCGTCCCCATGGCTAACCCACAACCTACCGACCCCATTAAGCCGCCCTACCATTCCGCCCTAACCATCTCCAACATAAAAAATTGCATCCCTATCATTCTTGATCATGAGTCCAGTACCTATACCATGTGGTCGCACCTCTTCACGACCCATGTTAAGGCTCATAAAGTCCTCCACCACATTGACTCCTCCGCTAACCGCCATGTAAGCGAAGACGACGATCTCTTCGCTCAACTTGACACCATTGTTCTTCAATGGATCTTTAACACCGTCTCAAAAGATCTATTGACCACTATCCTTGACCCCAAAGACAACGCCTTGCAAGCTTGGAAGAAACTTCAGGATCTCTTTCAAGACAACAAGTCCACCCGTGCTGTCTATCTCGAGCACGAATTCTCAGGTTGCAAGCTTTCCTCTTTTCCGTCGATATCTGCCTACTGTCAGCACATCAAGACCCTGGCTGATCAGCTCGACGCTGTCGACTCCAAACCCAGTGCCACCCGTCTGGTTCTTCAGGTTCTCTCTGGTCTCCCTTCCGAGTACAACGCTGCTGCTACTCATATTCAGCAGACAGAGCCTCTCCCTACATTCGAGAAGACCCGGTCTCAACTGATCCTGGAGGAGACTCGCCTTCAACGTCAGACAACCGACGCCGCCAAAGACAAGACGGCGTTGGTCTCATCCAGCGACATCATCGAGCAACTCGCCCTCCAGCCAGGCCGCACCAACGATCAGCAAGGACCTAGAGGCGGCGGCCGCAGCACCTGGCGCCCGCAGCAACATGATAACCGCCACCCCTCTTGGTACCCCAACCCTGGCTACCCTCCTTGGATGCCCTATGGCTACCCCGGTGCGTCGTTTCGTGGACCTGCCCCATATCTCAACCGCCAGCAGGGCTTGTTGGGTCCTGCTCCCCGTCCATCATCCGATCAGGCATACCCGACTGATGTGCACAACGCCTTCTCTTCCATGCAGCTGACACCTCCTGACGGCTCTTGGTACATGGACACTGGCGCTACCTCTCATATGACGAACTCCTCAGGTACTCTCTCATCTCATTCTTTTAAGGGTCCTGCTCATTCTATTATCGTTGGCAACGGTGGTCGCCTTGCTACTTCGGGCATTGGCCACACCACACTACCAACCCCTACCAACCCTTTGCACCTAAACAATGTCCTTATTGCCCCCAAACTTGTCAAAAACCTTATCTCTGTCCGTCGGTTTACCACTGACAATGATGTTTCTCTTGAGTTTGATCCGTTTGGTTTCTCTGTGAAGGATCTTACTACGGGGGTTACTCGCCTGAGATGTAATAGCACTGGGGAGCTCTATCCTGTGTCGTCGCCTTCACCATCCAGCCCGTCAAGTCCAGTCGCCCTCTCGGCATCATCATCCAGTCTTTGGCATGCTCGTCTTGGTCATCCCAGTCCTGCAGTTTTAGATTTACTTCGTTCTAAGAGTCTTGTCATTTGTAATAAAGAGCACCGCTCTGGTTTATGTTCGTCTTGTCAGTTAGGCAAGCATGCCAGACTTCCGTTTCAGCGTTCTTTAAACACTACTTTCGCACCTTTTGATATTATTCATAGTGATATTTGGACATCTCCTGTGCCTAGCAAGGAGGGTCATAAGTATTACCTTTTGTTTCTGGATGATTTTACACACTTCTTATGGGTTTTCCCTTTGCACTTTAAATCTCAAGTGTTCCCTATCTTTGCCAAATTCCATGCTTACATTAAAACACAGTTTCACACCTCTGTCAAGTGTTTCCAATGCGACAATGGCCGTGAATTTGACAATAAAGATTTCCACACTTTCTTTAATACCAATGGGATCTCCTATCGCTTATCCTGCCCCTACACCTCGCAACAAAATGGCAAAGCCGAACGAATCATCCGCACCATCACCAATATGATGCGCACTCTCCTCTTCCACGCATCCGTTCCACTCCCTTATTGGCCTTACGCCTTGGCCACCACATGCTACCTCCTCAACATTCTCCCTTCCACCACCCTCAACCATCGCTCACCGTTTCAGGCAATGTATTCTGCTTTGCCCATATATGATCACCTTCGTACTTTTGGTTGCTTATGCTTTCCCAATCAAGCATCCACCGCCCCCCATAAGCTTCACCCTCGCTCTACCCCTTGTGTCTTTCTTGGCTACCCGTCTGATCATCGCGGTTATATTTGCCTTGATATCAAGACTCACAGGATCATTCTCTCTCGCCATGTCACCTTTGATGAGTCGCGATTTCCCTTCGCATCTCCCACACCCCCTGTGTCGTCGTCAGAGTCTGAGTCACCATTTCCTCACTTCATTCTTCCCCAGAGCTCTCCCGGTGCTCCTGCGTCTCCCCCTCCCCCACCTCCCTCGCCACCCCCCACAACCAGACCTCACACCCGCAGCGTCTCCGGTGTCTTCAGACCCCGACAGATCGTCTCCATGACCACCGACCATCACCCCGCCATACACCCCACATCCCCTACGCCAACATCCCTGCCCCAAGATGGCGCGCCCACGCCCCAAGCAGGCGCGCCCGCGCCCCAACCTGGCGCGCCCGCGCCCCGCCCTGCGTTGTCTCTGAGTGCTCTTGGCTCCGCAATCTCCTGCTTGAGCTACGATGCCCCTTACAGAAGGCCACCCTGGTCTACACTGACAACGTCTCCGCCGTCTACCTGGCTAGCAACCCCGTCCAACATCAACGCACGAAGCACATTGAGCTTGATCTCCACTTCGTCAGGGACAAGGTTGCCATTGGACATGTCCGCGTTCTACATGTCCCGTCCTCTTATCAGTACGCTGATATATTCACCAAGGGTTTACCTAGACAGTTATTCATTGATTTTCGTTCCAGTCTCACTGTACGGACCCCTCCCGTTTCGACTGCGGGGGTTTGATAGATTACATAGGTCTCCTATTGTATAGTGGGCTGAAAGCCCGTTAAGGCCCAATACCTTGTAACCTATATATATGTTATATCAATGAATGGAAACCCTCAAGGAGGACATTACAATCAATCTCATGATCTCACAGTTATGATTGGATCCATGACAAAATCTATATCTCATGGGATGTTCGATTTCACGAGGAATCTACCCTTTTGCAAACTCCTTCTATATTACCTCCCTAAAACCAACTGCTCGTTGTCCTTTTCCAGTTCAAATTAATTTAAACCCTCCTCCACCTATGCCCAACCATCTCCTACTGGCCCAACACCGCCTCTCGATGCTTCACTGAAACCCGACCCACTCGGTTCACCTAGTAGGCCCAATTCTCCTTCTGTTAATCCCTATTATGAGATGCCATCTCCAGAGACTCCGCAGATGTCGTCTTCCTCCTCTCCTCCTCTATCGACGTCCTCCCATCCTATGCTCACCCGCTCAAAGGATTCTATCATCGGGCCTCTCATACGAACCGATGGAACCATTCCTTGGCCGTCCTCCTCTACCAAACCACATTGTCTTACCACTACTTCCATTCCCGAAGAGCCCTCTTCATACACCGAGGCTTCCAAATACACCGAATGGCGATCAACCATAAATGCCGAGTACCAGGCTCTTCTCCAAACCCAAATATGGACCTTTGTCCCACCAACTACCTCCTCCAGAGTCTTGGGCGTCAAGTGGGTTTTCAAAACAAAATGATTTTCGGATGGCTCAATCGAATGCTGGAAAGCCCGGTTGGTTGCTAAAGGCTACCATTAGCTTCATGGCCTAGATTACCATGACACTTTTATCCCTGTCGTCAAGACATCAATCATACACCTCCTCTTCTCTCTTGCCTCAATCCGCAATTGGGATGCTCGCCAGTTAGACGTACGGAACTCATTCCTTCTTGGGACACTCGAATAAGAAGTTTTCATCTCACAACCACCAAGGTTTCATCAATCCTCAATATCCCTCTTTTATTGTAAATTACATATCTTTCACTCTACGGTTTGAAATAGGCACCCCGTGCTTGGTTCTCGAGGATTGACCTTGGCTTCTCTCCCTCCACATTTGATTCTTCCCTCTTCTCTTTTCATTCAGATCTTCACTATGTATTTATCTTAGTTTATGTGGACGACCTTCTCGTCATCTCCTGTACAAATTCCCACAAGATTGATCGAACAATAACTTGAAGGCAAAAGCTTTTGGATTGGGGAATTGAAGAACCTTTTTAGCCAAAAATGTTTCTTCAATATTAATTCCAATATAATTTTATTCGATGTAGAGGATGTCTTTAAATAGACTCCTAATTCTAAAAACCCTAGATAGAATAAATTAAATAAAATCATAGATAAATATTCCTACTTAGTGGTCTAGGAGAATATCTTAAAGAGATAGACTTTCCTTTTCCGCTTTTATTTATTTAACTAAGTATTACTAGAAATAAGACATTACATAACTATATCTAATTATATAGGAGTTACTAAATATGGAAAGAACTAAAAACTAATAACAATTGAATAATTAAAATATTAAAATATCTCTTCTTTTCATCAAGCCATGGTGGCTTATTCTTCTTCCTCATGAGGACGACACTCTTTGCCATCAATAGTCCTCGAATCGATCTTGAGAGCTCGTCTGGATCAAGATCATTTGTTTGACCACATAAGACCATCTTGATCTGCATCACTATTTTAGGAATGACACTTGAAAGCAAAGCTTAGTTATAAAAGAGATGTATCCAAAGGGGAAGGCAACAATCAAATTAGAAACGAGTAGTTTGAGAATTTCAAAAATATTGTAAACATTTACTTAAATGACAAACGAAATGGATATTATCTAATTAAATATTCAAAATAGACATCTCATCAAAATTCTCCAAGACTATATAGGTTAGATACAGGGTATGTAATCATTAACTTTCTATGTGGTACAATAATCTTGAGTTTGTAAATTTCGCACCCAGTTGCAAAATGCAGTGGGCACCGTGCCAAATAACCAACATTACATATCTTCGGTCCGCAACTACTTGCGGACTAATGGGAAATTTTTTTTAGGGTAAATTGCATCTATCATCCCCAACCTTTATCCATTGTTTCATTCAAGTCCCTAAACTTTAGCTTGTTCTAATATGGTCCTCAAACTTTCATTTTGGTTTCACATATGGTCCTTCTGTCTAATCAGGCGTTAATTGCCGTTAACTTGAAGTCTTGAATTGCACGTGTGTAATGATAAGTGTTTGTCCAATGTGAATGACACATACTCCGTATTAGATTCCAATTATTATTTTAGATAAAAATGACATTTGACATAAATAAGTGGAAATTTCCATAAATGAAAACTAAATGAGATGAAAGTCGAAATACAAAGAAAAGTAAGGACAAAGGAAATTTGAATAAATAACAGTTTTTTTTTGTCTGCAAAATAAAGGTCTTTAACCTATGTCTCAAGGGTATAAGTTAATTAGAGATTTAATTCGATAATATTTTTGAAAATTTTATTATTTTAGCTTTAAAAAAAAAAAGATTTTCTAGGGTTCACTCTTAATTTTTTAGTAATTTTTGTTGTTTCCAATTAAAGTTCTTAAACTATATACTTCCTCCGTTAATTAAAAATTGTGCACGTTTTTTAGAATGATAAAAACATATAAAATATTAAATTTTTTTTACATTTGTGTTTATAAATTAATACTTAATAGTAATAAGTATGAAATTATTAAAAAAAAATTAAATCTTTTTATATTTTATATAGTTTTTAATTAAGACCTTAAAAATTGTGTATAAATAGTAAAACGTCCAGTTTTAATTAACGGATGGAGTATGATTTAAGAACATATATTAGAAAGACCAATAAAATAATTTTAGTGGGGATTACTATGTTAATCTATCACCTTTATAGCTAGTAGAAAAATATTTTTTCTTTAATTTTAATGAAATGATAGAATAGTGTTAATGATATACTAATATGTCATTTGCATTGCACACACTTATCAGTTACCACACACCCCAAAACCAAATTAACACTCCTATATTAAAAAAAAAACTAAATTAACACTTACCATATTTAACGGCAATTAACGTCCAATTTGATGGAAGGATCTATTTGAAGACAAAACCAAAGTTTGAGGACCACATTAGAACAAAGTAAAGCTTAGGGACCTAAATGAAACAATGGTTAAAGGTTAGGGATGATAGATGCAATTTACCCTTTTTTTTATAAAAAAAAAGGTGCATGCAATTTTTTTTTTAAAAAAACCGTTCGTGACTTTGTGCGGACTATTTTGAGTTTTTTTTAATTGTTTTTTACATATAGGTATGAGTCCCTACATTTAATTTTAGTTTTTTTTTTCCTTCAAACTTTTGAAATTCCCACAGGTTTGACATGACCTCTAAAGTAGTATGCAACCGGTAGCGGACATGTTTATGCAAGGAGTTGCGAAGATAAGCGGTGTATCCAATAAAAATTAATGGTGTATTTAGTTTTTTCATAAATTAATTATGAATTTAAATGATAAAACATTTTTCGAATATTATTTTCATTTATTAGCTTTATTTATAAATATTACTCCATTAAATTTTACTGTACTAATTTGATACTGTATGAAAAAGATAAAATATTACTCCGTATGTTATACAAAATGATTTTAGGCCGTGACAGAACTGGTTGGAACAAACACCGGAGGCCTAACCAACGCCACCCCGCCGACCAACGTATGCAAGTTCGCCAATGGCTTCTCTCCTGTGGACTCTTGCCTTCTTCCCTCTCTCCTTCATCTTCCGACTTCTCCAAATCGCGGTCAAGCGATGCGTAACCACGAAAAGAGCCGTCGGATTCTTCCACCCGTACACCAACGACGGCGGTGGAGGAGAGCGGGTTCTCTGGTGTGCCGTCAAGGCCATCCAGGACGAAAGGCCCGACCTTGACTGCTTCATCTACACTGGAGATCACGATGCTTCCCCCGATAGCCTTTCCCGTCGCGCCTCCGATCGATTCGGAGTCCATCTGTTGTTTCCTCCCAAGGTCTCTGATTCATCTCTTTCGGCTCCGTTGCTTTCTTCTATTTCTCTATTTTAGGTTTAATTTTACTTCTTTTATCTGTTGTTATATTGATCGAATGCAATGGGGGGTTTATTTTTGCTGTCGAATCGGGGCAAATTCTCAATCTTCGTAGCTGTGGATTCAATTGTGTGACAAGTAAATTCAGATTATGGTACAATTGAATATGCTTTTGTGATGAAATTGGGCCTTCTTTTGGTGGGAAGATGGATGGATAGCGATGTTCTTTTTCCCAATCTGATTTTCACCATTTTTCATGATCTGGCATAGGAAACGCTTAAGGTGGTGTTTTGTTCAAATCTTTGTATGGTGTTCGGGTTTCTGGTTTTTATTAGGAATCAAGAGTCGTAGAGGATGGGAACTCACTAAGCATGAAAACTTGGGTGTAGGAACTCGATGCCTAGAGTTTGGGGAATTGGGCTGAAAAAAGGAAAATAAAAACCCCCAGTGAGGATTTTGGTTTGAGATTCCTCAGCACAGTTCTTAATTCCACAAACCAACTAGCAAAATGTGGTAAGCACACAGATATTGCTTGAAGGGTCAGAAAGATCAAGGTTGTGCTTTAAGAACTTGGGAGCAATTCAGTTAAGCTTTAAGGGAATTGTTCTAACCTCACATGGTGACATGATGGATTAGCCCAACTATAATTTAGAGGGTTTAGCCTCGGACATACTTAGATTTGTATTTGTGAGGCTTTACCTTATGTAGGACCTATATCTGTTTAGCCCATTGATTATGGAATGAACTCCTGGTGATTTGCCCTGCAGCTGTGGGTCTTTTTTTGTGCTCTCTATGTGTGCTTCCTGATTTCCTGTATGGGATTCATCTGTCCATCTTTTGATCATTGTTATAGGCTTACAGGCATTACTAGCTCTCTAGTGCCATGAATTGTCCCTGAAACCATTATTTTTCTGTGTTCACTGTTCAGGTTGTGCATTTAACTAAAAGGAAATGGGTTGAAGAAAACACTTATCCTCGTTTCACTATGATTGGCCAGAGTTTTGGCTCTGTCTACCTTGCATGTGAAGCCCTACTCAAGTTAACCCCTCTGTACTATATTGACACCAGTGGCTATGCTTTTACATACCCCCTTGCTCGTGTGTTCGGATGCACAGTAATCTGCTATACACATTACCCTACAATAAGTACAGATATGTTATCTCGTGTTCGTCAACGTAATGCCATGTACAATAATGATTCTCGGATTGCTCAAAGGTATGAATCTGATTTAACTTTAGTGTCTTCCTCTTCTTTTAGGGACTTTGGTGATGAATATGTCTGGGTACTTGAGTCTTGTTGATAAACTTTTTATTGAAGGCAAACTATCTTATTCTGGTGCTTTGCTGTGAGAATCTACTTGGTTTAATTGTTTTCCGTTAAACTCACCCTTCCAAGAATTCTTTCACCGCTATTCTCCGATCTTCATTTATTGGGCATTTCCTGTTCTTCTAATTTTAGTTGGATTTTAAAACTCCTTGTCGTTATTCTGTAAATATTGAGTCTTAAGTTCATTTAGAAATTTTCTTGTACAAATGTCTTTGTAAATCAATTCTGTCTATTTTTCCAATTGTTCTCACTTCTCACAATTTTATGTTTGGATTGCAGTACTTGGTTATCCTGGTGCAAGTTTATTTATTATTCGATATTTGGTTTGATGTATGGGCTAGTTGGCTCCTGTGCTCACTTGGCTATGGTAAACTCTTCATGGACTCAAGGCCATATTGAAAAGCTTTGGAAGATCCCTGAACGTACCAGAAGAGTCTATCCTCCTTGTGACACGTCAGGGTTGCAGGTGAATGCTTTTTACTCATTATATACTGAATGAGAAAGCCTCACTCAACGATCACGATAGATGCAGTTTGGTGACGTTGATTCTTAATTTGTTGTAGGCCTGTGGGCTTTTTGTGCCTCTCTTTGTAGCTGTTTACCTTAAGGTGTATCTGCCTCTGTTTATATAGTTCACAGTTCACACTTCATATTGGTCAAATAAAATGCTTAAAAATCATCTTCCTTGTGGAAATCCTTCAAACCTGGTCCTCTACTTTCTCTTTGGAGAGTCTTTGTGTGCTGTATTCTAGTAACGGAAACTTTCTCTTTTCACAATTGATGAGAAACTGACAGCTATTTCTATGATCTAAATTTGTGTTTTTATTCCTCAAGTTGATTTCCATTATTTTGAATGTCACTTTGTCAAACAGGTTCTTCCACTTGAAAGACCGAGCGAAATTCCAATAATCATATCAGTTGCTCAATTTCGTCCTGAGAAGGTGAGAAGGTGGGCATTTGTCTAAACCTTGTAGAAACAAGGTACTGGACATCATAGTTGGAGTTCTTGAGCATCTAAAAGTTGTTAATGACTTCTGCCAATTTATCTGCTCTTGTATCAGGCGCATGCTCTTCAGCTTCAGGCATTCGCAAAAGCCATCAGTAAGCTGGATGCTAGCTTACCTAAGCCTAAACTGCAGTTTGTGGGTAGTTGCCGCAATAAGGCTGATGAAGATAGATTGAAAAGGTTAGAGGAACAAGCTACTGAGTTGAAGATCAAAAATCAAGTGGAATTCCACAAGAATATCATGTACAGGTTAGCTCTTAATAACTTGTTGTCTTTGTTGAAAAATTCACGAGAATCATAATTCATGTTTGGTAATATTTGTATAGCCAGCTTTCCTTCATTGGCTTTATTATTTCATAACCTGATTGCCTTGTCATTATTAGAATTATAATGCAAATTTGTTATATGTGTGTTGTAGAAAACCAGAAAAATTCAGACAGCTTAAACTTCAGTTTTAGTAAAAATTGAACTTCCCTATTTTTCCGCACATGTGACTTTGCTAAAATGAAGAGTCTTTCCGTGAGTAGCAGCAATGTCAACTATATGACATCTTATTTACATTCACGATTGGAAAATATGGACTTCTAAGGGCCTTCACCTTCAAGTGATGCTGCAGTTATAGGTTGAGTAAGTTGTGAATGAGATGTGAGAGTATGTGTTTGTTATATCACTAACAAATTCTCACTGCTACTGGTCTTTCTCTGTATGGGATCTTCTATTCTAGAAAATTTGAATAGGAAAGTTAAAAATAAGATATGGCACTATGACATATTTTAGCACAAATCTTGTATTATTACTTTTTTGTTTACCATCTTCATCATAATTTCATTTTGCAGTGGTTGTTTGCTGACCAAAAAACTTGGCGTTTTCATTGTTCATTCTTTAATCTTTAAAGTATGAGCCTGTCTAAAACCGTTGGCAGCTGCATTCTTTGTTCAACGCTGATTGCAGATATAAATTCATTGTTCCCTCCCTCCCTCTTTCTTTTCTGGAATTTGTGTCCGGACCTCTCAAGCATTGACACAGAGGTCTCTCTTTTTTGGGTTTATTTGTGTGGATTTGAGCCACAATTCATCAAGTGTCATTTGGTTCATATCTGGCTATGGATTTGAAATAAGAAACCGGGGTTTGAAATTATTTAAGTTGGAATTTGATAGATGATTATGTGCATTTGGTTCAAGTTAGGAATCGGGTTTGAAAGCATGGAAACACACATGACACATACTACACTGTCACACAAATCCAAGTGTTAGCTCGGGTATGGGGAACAGATTTCAGGTATCATGAATTAAGTTTAAAAACCAAAATGTAGCCCAGCTCAATGAAGCAAGTTCTCATACCCCTTGACCAAGTTATTAGGTTGGACTCGTCAAATCTTGTGAGCGATTAACCACATCCTTCTAACTCAGTGCACTTTCAAATGTAGATAGCTCTTCTCTTCTCTTTGTAAAGAGGTATTTTGTTGTTATACTTGAACATGGTATACTGTAGAACATTGACAATGATCTGCAAGGCAAATTCAGCTAATTGTTTTAAACCTATTAAGATTCATAGATAAGAAGCTACACTGGGATTTGTTGTAGATAGGAAGCTACACATTTTGAACCACCATCATCAAAATTAGAATATTCTGCATTTTGGATCTTCAAATAAATGTATATAAGTTGAAATGGTACCCCTTCTCAGTGCAAAAGTAAATTCAGCTTGTAAACAGCAAACTGTTACAAACAATTCCACATTAGGATTTATGCATGAGCTTTGGTCAATCTCGGTGACTGCAGGGACTTGGTTAAGCTTCTGGGAGGTGCCATGGCAGGGATCCACACCATGATAGATGAACACTTTGGTATTAGCGTTGTTGAGTATATGGCTGCTGGCGCGATCCCAATTGGTGAGTACCTTGAACAACATTCATACCCAACAAGCTGTCCCACTTCACTATCCAGTCAATTGAGTACCTTTTTTTTTTTTCAGCACACAATTCAGCAGGTCCGAGAATGGACATAGTCTTGGATGAAGACGGGCAACAGACGGGATTTCTTGCACAGACAGTGGATGAATATGCAGATGCCATCCTTGAGGTTCTACGGATGTCAGAGAGTGAAAAAGCTAAGATGGCTGCGGCTGCAAGAAAACGGGCAGGCAGGTTTTCAGAGCAAAGGTTTTATGACGATTTCAAGGCTTCTGTTCTACCAGTTCTGTGTCTTCAAGATACATAGAATATGGATGCTACACTTTTAACAGGTACAGTGACAGAGAACTTGTTCTTCTAGGTTTGATCGTTTGTATACCCAAAGTTATACTCCTTTATTTGCCTTCTTCGGCAATGGAACTTTCTTTTTATGGAAGGAATCATAACCATTACAATAAGGCTGCACTTAAAAAAAATTTACTTGAGCCCTAGGGAGAGAAGACACGGAGAGAGGAGAGAAACAGATTGACGCCGTGAATCTTGCTGCCAAATGCCAATGCCGTGAAGAACAAGAGGGCGGTCTGAGCTTTTTTGGATCTGGATTTTGTGATTGAATTGTTGGTTTTCTGTTTACTTCAGGAATCCAGATTTCTAATTTGATTTGCAAAACCAAAACCCTGATTTCTAATTGCTCAACTTGCTAGCGGTGGTACTGATACATGGTGCTATATGGTGGTGGGGCTCACTCGATGTCAATTGCTTGAATGTGTTATCTCCTCTCTTTCATTCAAAATAAAATAATCAAATTTTGTTATAACATATCAAGAATACAAAAAATTTGCAAAGGCGTACAGAGATATGTTTGAATCTGGATGATCCTTTCTTTCTATTTTTTTTTTAAGCTAGAAAAGAAATTAGGAACAGGGCCTCCACTGTCGAGCAGTGCTCCCTCCTAAAGCGTCCCTCCGAACGAAAACATAAAGTTATGCATCATCCTTCAAACATCCATTGACAAGGATACTTAAGCAAGATGGGCAATCTTATCTGCCACAACATTCATTTTCCTAAAAATATGACGAACACCTATCCCAACCAGAAGAAATTGGAGTTGTTGACGGGTCTCGAATTACAAACTCATGCGTCGTCATTCCATTATGATTCCAAGACCCATCGCAATTTACTTTTTTATGTTGTTTATCATATCTCCCCTCATTTTTAAATTTTATTTTAAAATTCCATGGAAAAAAAAAGTGGCGTCAAAGGTGAGATGGCAAATTGTATCAATGTTACGTGTATTTCCAGCATCTACGTAGCAGACGTGGTCGAAAAATTCATCGAAAAACTCAACTATATTATTTGTTGTTAATAAGATGATAGTTTGTATATAAAATTATTATTTCTAAGGCTAAATTCCAGAAAAACACCCTTTAAATACACCATTTTACACAAAACAACCTCTTAAATTAAAATTTCACGAAATCACCCTTTAAAAGCTAGATGTTTGCAAAAGACCACTCATCTCACTTTTATGTTAAGTTTGATGTTAAAAGTGCAAAATTATTATTTTCTCTTCATCGCCAATATCTTGGTTTATCTCTTGGCAATTAAAGTTGGTGATCCTTGATTTAGTTGGTTCCAGGTTCTTCTAGGGTTCATCATTTACCTCTCAATCCTCTCCTTAGATGGAAAATGAAATCCGTTGAAGGTCAATCCCCTTTTACCCTTCAGATATATTGAAAGTAAAAGGGCAAAATGGTAATTTCACACATTTAACAGGAATTTTAACGGAAAAGGTGAGATATGTGGTCTTTTGCAAGCATCTAACTTTTTAAGGGTGGTAATGTGGTATGCTGTAATTTTCACTTTAAGGGGTGGTTTTGTGCAAATGGTGTATTTAAAGGGTGGTTTTATGGAATTTAGTATATTTCTAAAGTTCGTATTATTTTTATTCAAATTTGATACTTCATATTATTTTTGGTTATTTTTCCTAAAAAACAACAAAAAAATATTTTACAAAATTTCAGTTTGAAACACACAACATCTCCAACAACTCATGTAAAATAGAAAAAGTTATAAAATTTAGAGAAAACTAGATAGTACAGTACTTATGTGTGACTCACGAGATTTATAAATTATTTTATATGAAGGTACTTATCATTATGTGTAATGTAGTGTCCATATCTAATGCATGAAATTTATAAATCTCTTTTTAATTTTTATTTTTACAATTGTTGGTATATATATATATATAGAAAAAACAAATAATACTTAAATAAAACCATAATTATGAATAGATTCATTAATAATGGCTATAATAAATTTTATTATGATAATGAAGCTGAAAAAATTTAAATCTCACTTTTGAAAATAATCAAATATGTTCTTATACAATGGAGGTATGAATTTCAATGAGTAGTGCTAGTTTTCCCAACTTTTTTTTGTGCTATCTACTATCATTTCCTCTTTTAGTTTTCCAATTAAGAGTATTTATAAGTCAGGTTTGCTACTATAACTTTGAAGGAAATTGAGGTTTTTCAAATCTCTCCAACAACTATTGGCATAGTGCTAAAAAAAATAATAAACTACTGGTATGATCTCCGCGCGCATGTGCGGCCGCATCAAGATGTTGCGGCCGCAGCCAATCAATCACCCCACACCCTACCCCCACCCTCGCTACCGGCTACGGCCACAACCTCCCCCGTCGCTTCCCTTTCCATCCTTCCCGACTCCCAATCCCCCCTGTCTCTACCCCGACCTCCCTTTCCCCCATCCCCACCTCCCACAAAACAACCCTCCTCGACCCGAATCGGCAAGCGGCTATGCTCAATGAATACATGGCCCTTACAAGGAATTGTAGAATAGCGGAATTGATGTAAAGTCCCCCTTGAGGGTTTCCATTCATTGATATAACATATATATATAGGTTACAAAGGTATTGGGCCTTAACGGGCTTTCAGCCAACTATACAATAAGAGACCTATGTAATCTATCAAACCCCCGCAGTCGAAACGGGAGGGGTCCGTACAGTGAGACTGGAACGAAAATCAATGAATAACTGTCTAGGTAAACCCTTGGTGAATATATCAGCGTACTGGTAAGAGGACGGGACATGTAGAACGCGGACATGTCCAATGTGCTTCGTGCGTTGATGCTGGACTGGGTTGCTAGCCAGGTAGACGGCGGAGACGTTGTCAGTGTAGACCAGAGTGGCCTTCTGTAAGGGGCATCGTAGCTCAAGCAGGAGATTGCGGAGCCAAGAGCATTCGGAGACAACGTTAGCAACACCCCTGTATTCGGCTTCAGCGCTGGAGCGAGACACGACGGACTAACGCTTGGCTGACCAAGACACAAGAGTGTCATTGAGGAAGACACAGTAACCAGACGTGGAGCGACGTGTGTTAGGACAACCACCCCAATCCGCATCAGTGTAAGCAACGAGGTCAAGCTTAGAGGAAGGAGTGATCGTGGTGCCTAGCTCGAGGGTGTCGCTGATGTACCCGATGATCCGCTTCAAAGCCTGAAAGTGGGGTTCCCTGGGCGCATGCATGAACAAGCAGATATGCTAAACGGCGTAACTGATATCAGACCCGGTGAAGGTAAGATACTTAAGTGCACCAGCGAGGCTCCTGTACAACGTCGGATCATCAACCAAAGGACCAAAATGAGCACTGAGCTTGTTTGATGTATCCACAGGGGTGGCTACTGGCTTACAGTTACTCATCTTGGCCCGAGCAACAATCTCATAAGCATACTTACTATGAGAGAGAAACAGCCCAAACGCATGACGCTGAACAACAACTCCCAAGAAGTAAGACAATGGACCCAGATCTGACATGATGAACTCATCACTCAACTGCGAAATAATAGACGTCCAAAGAGCATCAGAAGAGGCGGTGAGAATGACGTCGTCGACATACAGTAACAGGAAGGCCATGTCTGAGCCTCGGCGGTAGATAAACAGAGACGTATCCGAGCGGCTGCCAGTGAAGCCCAAGCGTAGCAGATGAGAAGCAAAGTGCTGGAACCAAACCCGCGGAGCCTGTTTCAGACCATACAGAGAGCGCTTCAGAAGACAGACGTGCTTGGGACGATCCACATCAGCAAACCCCGGCGGCCGAAACATATAGAATGTCTCATTCAGATGGTCATGCAGAAAAGCGTTCTTGACATCCAACTGATGAATGGCCCAGTTTCACGACAATGCTAAGCTCAACACCACTTGGATAGTGGCAGGCTTGACCACGGGGCTGAACGTCTCATCACAATCAATTCTCGCCTGCTGAGAACGACCGTTGACCACAAGACGGGCTTTGTAGCGCTCCAATGTCCCGTCAGAGCGGAACTTGTGGCGTAAGAGCCACATGCAACGAATAACGTTTGCCTCAGGAGGGCGAGGAACAAGAACCCAAGTACCATTCTTCGTAAGGGCCCTGTATTCGTCGAGCATAGCCGCCTGCCAATTCGGGTCGAGGAGGACTGTTTTGTGGGAGGTGGGAACGGGGGAGAGGGAGGTCTGGGTGGAGGCAGAGGGTGAATGGGAGTCGGGAAGGACGGGGGTAAGAGGGGCTAAGCAAGGGGAAGAGGCGGCGGGTGGATCAAATGCGGCGAGGGTTGCGGCGGGCGCCGCAAGGCCTGCAGCGGGCGCCGCATGACCTGCGGTGGGCGCCGCCAGGTAGGGGTTATGGGCGGTGGGCGCCGCAAGGCCTGCGGCGGCCGCCACACGTAGGTGAGGCGAGGTTTTTTGGCGGGGTGATGGGAGGTGGATAGCGGGGTGATGGGCGGTGGTCATGGAGACGATCTGACGGGGTCGGAAGACACCGGAGACGCTGCGGGTGTGTGGTCTGGTGGTGGGGGGTGGGGGTGGTGGTGGTGGTGGTGTAGGGGGAGAAGCAGGAGCACCGGGAGAGCTCTGGGGAAAAAGGAAGTGAGGGAATGGTGACTCAGACTCTGACGTAGACACAAGGGGTGTGGGAGACGCAAAGGGAAACCGCGACTCATCAAATGTGACATGACGTGAGAGAATGATCTTGTGGGTCTTGATATCGAGGCAAATGTAACCGCGATGATCAGACGGATAGCCTAGGAAGACACATGGAGTGGAGCGCGGGTGAAGCTTGTGCGGGGTTGTGGATGACTGGTTTGGGAAACACAAGCACCCGAAGGTGCGAAGGTGATCATACCTAGGCTCGGCGTAATAAAGTGTCTGAGCTGGCGAGCGATGGTGTAGAGTAGTGGAAGGGAGAATGTTTAGGACATAACATGTGGTGGATAAGGCGTGAGGCCAATAGGGAAGGGGAATAGATGCGTGGAAGAGGAGAGAGCGCATCATGTTGGTAATGGTTCTGATGATTCTTTCTGCCTTGCCATTCTGCTGAGAAGTATAGGGGCAAGACAAGTGATATGAGATCCCATTTGCGGCAAAGAAGGAGTGAAAGTCTTTGTTGTCAAATTCACGGACATTGTCACATTGGAAACATTTGATGGACATGTGAAACTGTGTTTTGATGTAGGTATGGAATCTGGCAAAAACAGGAAACACTTGGGACTTGAAATGCAACGGGAAGACCCATAAGTAATGAGTGTAATCATCCAGAAACAAGAGGTAGTACTTGTGACCCTCCTTGCTAGGCACAGGAGAGGTCCAAATGTCACTGTGAATGATATCAAAGGGAGCAAGGGTAGAGGTCAAAGACCGTTGGAACGGCAGTCTGGCATGTTTGCCTAGTTGGCAGGAAGAGCATAAACCAGAGCGTGGGTTTTTAGTACAGGTGACAAGGTTCTGGGAACGGAGAACATCTAGAACGGCAACACTGGGATGGCCCAGGCGTGCATGCCACAGGCTGGACGATGATGCCGAGAGGGCGACTGGACACGACTGACTGGACACAGGAGGTGGTGTGACAGGGTAGAGCTCCCCGGTGCTGTTACATCTCATGCGAGTAACCCCCGTAGTAAGATCGTGCACAGAGAAACCATAGGGATCAAACGTAAGGGAAACGTTGTTGTCAGTAGTGAACCGACGGACAGAGATAAGGTTTTTGACAATCTTTGGGGCAATAAGGACATTGTTGAGGTGTAGTGGGTGGGTTGGGGTCTGTAATTTGGCGTGGCCAATTCCCGAAGTAGCAAGACGACCACCATTTCCGACGATAATAGAGTGGGTAGGGCCCTTAAAAGAAATAGATGAGAGGTTACCTGAGGAGTTCGTCATGTGGGAGGTGGCACCAGTGTCCATGTACCAAGAAGAGTTTGAAGATGTCGGTTGCGTAGAGGAGAAGGCGTGATGCAGAGCTGGCGGAACATAGCCTGGGTCAGGCGATGTCAGAGAGGCCTGAGGACCGGCATGTCGAGGGGTAGGATATCTAGAGTATCGGTGCATTTTTTTTTTTTTGTTTTGATATGGGCCCTTAACTTAATAAGGAACTAACTTAGGGCCAGAACCGTAATTAGGAGAAATAGGAGGGTGAGGTCGGCGGCTACTGTCAAAAGTGGAGTTGGAACTGCGAATTGAGATTTGCTAATTGCGGGAGGAGATCTTGAATCTGCTAATTTGATCGGCGAGTGCAAGCGGGAGATTACACGGGGTCGCCGAATCTGATGCGAAGGAGATGGGCGGAGATACGCGGCTAGGGGACAGGCTCGGATCTGGGCTTCGCAAGGGACGGTGAACATGCTTGATGTGGTGGCCGGCGACTGTGGGTGCAGGTCGAGGGGATGGTGAGCGAGGGCTCGGATATGCTAATTAGAGGGAGGAGATCTGCGAGGGCAGAGCGGTGAGCGCGAGAGACGGTGCCAGCTGCTCGGATCTGGCGAGCGGTGCTCGGATCTGGAGCCGGGGATGGTGGCCGGCGACGGGTGTCTCAGGGATGACCGGCGGAAAAGGGAAAGAGACGGTAAGAGAAGAGGGGAGGCGGGAGGATCAAATTAGGGTTCCGTTAGGAAGAAAAGGTGGTGATACCATGTAGAATAGCAGAATTGATGTAAAGTCCCCTTGAGGGTTTCCATTCATTGATATAACATATATATATAGGTTACAAAGGTATTGGGCCTTAACGGGCTTTCAACCAACTATACAATAAGAGACCTATGTAATCTATCAGGAATGGTACTTGGGTTCTAGTCCCTCGCCCTCCTGAGGCAAACGTTATTCGCTGCATGTGGCTCTTACGCCACAAGTTCCGCTCTGACGGGACATTGGAGCGCTACAAAGCCCATCTTGTGGTCAACGGTCGTTCTCAGCAGGCGAGAATTGATTGTGATGAGACGTTCAGCCCCGTGGTCAAGCCTGCCACTATCCGAGTGGTGTTGAGCTTAGCATTGTCGTGAAACTGGTCCATTCATCAGTTGGATGTCAAGAACGCTTTTCTGCATGACCATCTGAATGAGACATTCTATATGTTTCGGCCGCCGGGGTTTGCTGATGTGGATCGTCCCAAGCACGTCTGTCTTCTGAAGCGCTCTCTGTATGGTCTGAAACAGGCTCCGCGGGTTTGGTTCCAGCACTTTGCTTCTCATCTGCTACGCTTGGGCTTCACTGGCAGCCGCTCGGATACGTCTCTGTTTATCTACCGCCGAGGCTCAGACATGGTCTTCCTGTTACTGTATGTCGACGACGTCATTCTCACCGCCTCTTCTGATGCTCTTTGGACGTCTATTATTTCGCAGTTGAGTGATGAGTTCATCATGTCAGATCTGGGTCCATTGTCTTACTTCTTGGGAGTTGTTGTTCAGCGTCATGCGTTTGGGCTGTTTCTCTCTCACAGTAAGTATGCTTATGAGATTGTTGCTCGGGCCAAGATGAGTAACTGTAAGCCAGTAGCCACCCCTGTGGATACATCAAACAAGCTCAGTGCTCATTTTGGTCCTTTGGTTGATGATCCGACGTTGTACAGGAGCCTCGCTGGTGCACTTAAGTATCTTACCTTCACCGGGTCTGATATCAGTTACGCCGTTTAGCATATCTGCTTGTTCATGCATGCGCCCAGGGAACCCCACTTTCAGGCTTTGAAGCGGATCATCGGGTACATCAGCGACACCCTCGAGCTAGGCACCACGATCACTCCTTCCTCTAAGCTTGACCTCGTTGCTTACACTGATGCGGATTGGGGTGGTTGTCCTAACACACGTCGCTCCACGTCTGGTTACTGTGTCTTCCTCAATGACACTCTTGTGTCTTGGTCAGCCAAGCGTTAGTCCGTCGTGTCTCGCTCCAGCGCTGAAGCCGAATACAGGGGTGTTGCTAACGTTGTCTCCGAATGCTCTTGGCTCTGCAATCTCCTGCTTGAGCTACGATGCCCCTTACAGAAGGCCACTCTGGTCTACACTGACAACGTCTCCGCCGTCTACCTGGCTAGCAACCCAGTCCAGCATCAACGCACGAAGCACATTGGACATGTCCGCGTTCTACATGTCCCGTCCTCTTACCAGTACGCTGATATATTCACCAAGGGTTTACCTAGACAGTTATTCATTGATTTTCGTTCCAGTCTCACTGTACGGACCCCTCCCGTTTCGACTGCGGGGGTTTGATAGATTACATAGGTCTCTTATTGTATAGTTGGCTGAAAGCCCGTTAAGGCCCAATACCTTTGTAACCTATATATATATGTTATATCAATGAATGGAAACCCTCAAGGGGGACTTTACATCAATTCCGCTATTCTACAATTCCTTGTAAGGGCCATGTATTCATTGAGCATAGCCGCTTGCCAATTCGGGTCGAGGAGGGTTGTTTTGTGGGAGGTGGGGATGGGGGAAAGGGAGGTCGGGGTAGAGACAGGGGGGATTGGGAGGTCAACGACACCCTAGTGTTGTGGTCAGCAAAGCGACAATCTGCCGTGTCTCGCTCCAGCGCCGAGGCAGAGTACATGGGTGTTGCCAACGTTGTCTCCGAGTGCTCTTGGCTCCGCAATCTCCTTCTTGAGCTCCGATGCCCTCTTCAGAAGGCCACCCTGGTCTACACTAACAACGTCTCTGCCGTCTATCTGGCTAGCTAGCAAGTAGCAACCCAGTCCAGCATCAGTGCACGAAGCACATTGAGCTCGATCTCCACTTCGTCCGGGACAAGGTTGCCATTGGACATGTCCGCGTTCTACATGTCCCGTCCTCTTATCAGTACGCTGATATCTTCACTAAGGGTTTACCTCGGCAGTTGTTCATTGATTTTCGGTCCAGTCTCACTGTACGGGACCCTCTAGTTTTGACTGCGGGGGTTTGATAGATTACATAGGTCTTATATTGTATAGTGGGCCCAAAGGCCCAATATCTTTGTAACATATATATATGTTTATCAATGAATGGAAACCCTTAAGGAGGACTTTACATCAATTCTAGAATCCTGCACGTCCCCATCGTGTTAGATTTAGTTTTGCCTTGGCTCGTTTCTTGTAGGCTGCATTTCCACTTGTTGTATTGCACCACTTTTGTTTTTATTTGTATGTCTTGACGGTTTTCGTCTGCCCGACTTGTCGGCCATCGAGATTCAGGTATATCTGATCTCGAATTATTACCTTATAAAAAAAAAATTGGATGAGTTGATGATCTATCATGAATTTGTTAGTTTTTTCGATCCAATTAATAAAAATTTTCAAAAGTTTAAAAGGGCTTGTATAGTTTAATCAAAATATCTTGGCAATAACCTCGCTCCAAGTGAAGTTGAAATGAATATTTTTTCTGAAAACTAATATTTCGATAATTATTTTTAGATTTTTGAATATTTTAGAAAACAACTCGAATAAAATAACAAAAATTTTACATTATTGATACTAAATTCCAAATCAAAAAAAAAATTCATTACAAATATCCAACTTACAAGTAATCACAGTAATAACCTAACCTTTTAGTAATTCTGTTATGCGAATTTGCACCTGCAAAATTTTACCCACATGGAGGGCAAAATTATGAAATTCCAAAGTTTTTCCTTCTCCACGCAGATAAAGGAAAATTTAGAGGAAAAATAATAAGACGAGTATAAAAGAAAATTACATTTCTACAAAAAAAAAAAAAGGAGGACAGGGTTGCACGTGCTAGGAGGTTCGGGAAAGAATACGTGTATAGAGGAACTCGTTCCACGTGTCGGGTAGACCCGGGAGGCACCAGTGGATGCAGTCCGCGAAGTTATCCGGGTCGGCCATCTGTTGGGGCGTGAGGAGCTTCCCTTGCCGGATGGTGTAAACGGAGGTGTGGGCATCCTTACGATATTCTGACAGGGCTGTGACGTTGAGGAAGCTGACAGGCACTCTCTTCATCGACTGCGTTATGTTGTGGGCCACCTCGAAAAACCTCATGTCTGTCCCCACCTCCAACGGCGTCGTCATGTTCAACACCGGCATCGTCTCCTTGGCGCACTTTATCCCGTCCGGGTTGTTCCAATCCATACTCCTACATTCATGGTATCAATTGAGGAGGGTTCACAAATGATCTATTGTCTATATATATAAAAACGTGGTCGATCGAATTCACTTACTTGATATGAACTGGGGACATGCTCATGAAGAATACACTGGTTCGGTTGGGATCGATGTTCTTATCGACCCACTTGGCCCATGTCTTGAGCACCTTTCTATAAGCCACCGGCCGGTCTACTTCGTCGTACTCCGTCGCCCCTTGGTCGAAGGATCCTCGCCTATCCGAATCAGGGATCGAAAATGTCATTTATATATCCAAATGAGGGATCGAAAATGTTTGGAAATCGATCGATCGATTGTTGAAGACTTACAACACTTTCATGGTGAAGGTGTTCATCCACCAAATGTAGGTGTTGAAGATGAGGTAGTCAACGTTCTTCCAGTTGACTGCGTGCTTTTTGATGGATCCGGGCATGATGATCCGGTCCAGTATACTGTGCATTTTCGGATTATCCGAATTTGACTCCACTAGAAATGGGGCCCAATAGAATTCCACCGTTGCATTATAATCCTGCCATTAAATTCATTTTCAATTTCACACTATATTTATTACGTATAGCCTTATCTAATCAATAAACATTACTGTATAATTATAAGTGCTTAATGGTCCTTCCTTCCTTCCTACCTCCTAAGTCCTAACCCTTCCACTATCAAGCATCTTCTACTTCCTTTTTCCTTTTGCTTTTTCTTTCACTTTTGGTTTGGAATTTTTTTTTCATATTTACTTTAGAATTATATTATGAGCTATTTGTAAAACTAACCTAAATATCCGGTTGGGTTAACCTTGCAACACTTTTTGTTTTTTGGATTAGTATGTGCAATTTCCTCTTATATTATTAATTGTTTAGAAAAAAAAACAAAATATACACTCAAAGCCAAAAGTATATAATACACAAACTGAGTTGTTAATGTTAAGATTTGTTGCCAATATGCAGATCTACATGACCCCACAATCTGGTCACCCTTTTTTTCCCTTCGAAAAAAGCAAAATATAGGCATAGAATTTACCCCAAATACAAACGTTTTTACTAATAACAACCCATATTTAAACATTCATTTTTTTTAATGGTTAATGCCAATTAGTCGAATAAATGTAACTAAATTAACTGGACCACATTTCACAATTGCAACCAAGTTGTTGGCCGTTTCTTAAATTATCACTAGACCAAAAAAAAAAAAGAAAAAAAAAGCCAACTTACATAATATAGTGAGCAAATAAAACAATAATATGAATAGAATAGCTCATAAATGCCATCATGGTGTGCCCTCTTCACATTATGGTTACTTTTTCTTGGTCTAAAATTTCCCAAACCATATCAATTTGTGGGCCACTCACCAATTAATAATTTTTCCAATCGTCCCATCCTATATGAGGCACCCTTTTTTTTTTGAGTAAAAAATAGACTTTTGTCGGTCCCTGCCTCAAAACTAAGCTATATCCAGAGAAATCAAGAGGTCCTCAAATGTAGAAGAAAAAAAAATACATTTTCAGCACAATTAGCTTAACATTGTTTAATAAATTCCGCATTGTTATAGAATAAATTAATTGAAGTGGTTTTAAATAGAAAAGCATAAAAGAGTGATGAGTCACATGACATGAGTGGAAGAAAGTTAAATTTAGAGGTCATTTTTTATGAAAAGTATATATTAAGGGTGGTTTTGTGTAATTTAGGTAAAAGAGGGGGAACCTGAAGCCTGAAGATATTGAAAGATCCGGACTTGGTCAAACTCTTCCGGCCGGGAGGAACCACCGATTGAACGAAACACACCATTGATTCCCACTGGTTCCTGTTTAGTGAGTCTCCCACAAACATCAATCGCTTCCCTCTAAGCTTCTCCAGCAACCTCTTCGCCCTGAATCTGCACCCCAGCACGAACAAAAATCCATCCATTAACATTCAATTGCAGAAATTGAAGCTTAAAATGATGAGGAAAGGTTGAGTCTTTATCGTTACTTTGGCAATGAGCAATCTCTGGGCTGCCACTTCCAGTTCTGGTACAGTGAATCCTTCCTCCCGTTCCTCATACACGTCACTTGCTCCGTCAAGAACTCGCATTCGCTCTCCTTGTATAGCGGGTGGGTGACGTTATCGAACACCCACTCCCCTGTAAACAGATCGCAGTCCTCCGGCGGCAATTGGATTTCCTCCTCCTCATCCTCTTCTTCCTCTTCCTCTTCCTCCTCCTCTGGTCTCACCGTTTTCTGTTCAATCTTGCTCTCCTCCTCCGCTGTCTCCGTTTTCAGTTCAATCTTGGTCTCCTCCTCCGCTTCTTTTATGGGGGTTTCAAGTTCCGTTCTTGATTTGATCAGAGCAGGGGCAGGGGCGGATTTGTCCTCAGAAACAGGGGTTTCTGGAGATTTGGGGCTGGAGAAGGGGAATTCGGCGATGGATTTGACGTCCTCGTTGTACATGAAGACGGCAAAGAGGAAGATCGAGGAGACGACGATGAAAGCGGAGACGCCGTTCTTGTTCTTGCGGCCGAATCCCCCGCCGTGCTGCAGCTGCTTCATTGCGGTGGATTCCAGTGATGCCTGCGGCGGCTTCCGGCGAGGGAACTGCATCAAAATCTGCCAAGTCGAAGGGGGAAATTGAGTGAGTGAATGCGGGGAGAGTTGATCGAGAGATATAGAGATGGAAACAGAGGACCATAGCTGATGAAAGAGAGATCGGAGGTTGGTTGATGATTACGGAGAAAGCAAAGAGTTTGGTGAAAGGGGAGTTGGGTGTTTTACTGAAGAAAGGAGAGATGTCTTCATCATCGAACCTCCCTTTGCTGTTGTTCTTCCTCTGGGCTTTTATTATAGCTTTGCTTTGATCCTCTGTTTTCCGAACAGCAAGAGAGAGAGAGAGAGAGAGAGAGACAGGAGCGAGGACTAGGAGTGAGTTTGAAGGCTTGTGGGCAGTTTCTAGTAGATTTCATTTTCAGTCGTTTTTTAATTTCTGAAGAGCTTCATATCCAACCATTTACATTAAGCAGGTGACAGCATCCTTGGAGCAAACGCTGTTTAGGTTATAAACATCATTTTTCAATCAACTACCTTTTTATTGATGTTGTCATCCATTCATCCATCGTCAATTCACCCAAACTAATGAAACTATCCGATTGATAAAAGTTTCTAATTTTAATATTATATAGTATTAAATAAAAAAATATAAGACTTTAATTTAATTAGTTTTTAAAATCTAACCTGTTTAACGGTTAATCACCCAAATTTTTTGATTTTTTTATATACAAGTTTTTCATTAGCTACCCTAAAAATTAGGTTACCAAATGCTATATTAGTTGTTTTTTTGGGTTAAAAAATGTTATACTGATTTATTAACCTATATTTAACACAAATAATCCAACAGTTTTAGCTATCCCATCCGCTTCAACTATTCTAACCGGTATCATTTGGCCAAACACACCCATATAGACATGGCCACTTCTAGTTCCAACGGGATATTTTTTCAAAACATTTTAAAAAAAGGAATTGAAAGAAAACATTAAATTTGGTGTTGTTTCTCACTTAAAATATTGACATTAGTATAAAAAAATTTGGATTCGGTAATAATTCGAGTTCAGCCATCTCTGAAACTCAGGGCCGCTAGGTCTAAAAACCAAACATAAAATAATACAAAATCGGTGCAAACTCAGACAAATACACTCTACAAAAAACAAATCCAGGAAGATCTAAACCAAACAGGACAAGGTCGAAGACGACAAACGAAGTCTAGCCACACTCTGAAGCAGAACCGTATGTCAGCGATACATCAGGACTCGATCATCCTGTGGGCAGTGAGGACAAACTCTAGGGAAGTAGTCAACCCAAGTAGTGGAGACACCACGATACACACTACCATGACCCCAATTTATCCCGACTCCGACAACCAAAACCAAATCCATGGAGAAGATCGCCAAGTCGTGCCACCGCAGAGCCAAACTCTGATCCGCCTGAGTATAGAGCACCAGAAACCCTTTCGGGATTCAATCAACCCTAACGAGATTTAGTATACGCTCATACGAGCGGAATTCGGAACCCTAGCGGGATTTACTTTCGAGGTTAAAATATTAATATTTTATTTTATTTTATTATTATTATCATTATTTTATTTTTTATTTTTAATTTGGCCTGCCTCGGGCCCAAGGATTAGCATTGGGCCCAAAGCACTAGGTTTCGCAGTCAGGGGAGGCCAAGGGCAACCACGCTGAATTTGATGTCGGCAAAGCGGTCGAATTTGTAGACGTTGGCGGCCCAGGATGACATCAAACCCGACAAAATGAAATCGGGAAGCCACCGAAGAGGGAGGTGCGAAGGATCCCAAGAAGAAGGCAGTGAGACGGGTTGATAGCGAAGACGGGTACCAACACTGGACAAGCAAGTCGAAACGACGTCGGATCAGAGATGGGTCTGGTGGCAACCCGCACGATGACGACAAGTGAGGCAAGGAGACAACCACTCATCGGCAACGAGCAAGCAGATGGACACGAGACCGCACAATAATTGAAAGGGGCGGGATGAGAGATAGTAGGGGAGGGGAAATTGAAAACCACGAAGGCCTCAATCCGCCCACCACGACACCACCATACCCGCACAAATCCATTAGATTGCACAAAGAAGGCAAGACCAACCACCCTGGTCGGGAGCGAAACGATCCGATTCTTTGGAATGAGCGTGAGAAAGCTTACACACCCAGCAATCAAACGCCAAAACAATGATTCAAGGGCTCGACAGCCAGATCTAACGTCGAGGAGTGTAAAAGGAAAGCTTACGAAAACCCGAAGGGGGTGGGTTTAGGCTCCCGGAGGAGATAAAGGAACTCGGCACCAAATCTGGCTTCGAGAAGAGTAGACGACAAGCTTACGAGACCCCAGAGGGACGGGTTTATACTCCCGGAGGAGGGGTGGTGCTCCCACAGAAAAGATAGCGCTTAAGATGATGGATTTAAACTCGAAACAGATAACGTATAGCCCATCGGAAGGGTTGAGTAATGTGTTTGATCACATTAGTAAGTTGACACTTGATTTTGATATTTTTTTGGGTTTATTTACATTTGATGAAAATAATACACACGAAACGGTATTTTCAAATCAAAGTCTTAACTATCAAACCATCGCAAAGCGCTAACCCGTTCAACCCGAACCCTAAGTGGCGGGCCAACACGTCGACCCTGTGACCTGCCGGGTGACCTGAACCCGTGGACCCGTTGAATTTCCGAATTAGTGGTCGGGTCACCCCTCTTCAACCCTTGACCCGATAGATCGAACACATCAATCTGTTGGATCGGACCCGTGGCCACGCCTATATGTTGAAGTGTGGAATGCCCAATTTCTATGCCCAAAAGGCCCCTCACCTTGTTAACAAAAATTAAACCAACGTACAAGTCCACTAGATTTAATTTATAATGAAACTATATAGCATATTGCACATCGAAATGTGATGGAATTCAATCATGTCGCAGATCCAAATTTTGAGGATCTCAAACTTTAAAAGGTAGGCTTCCATAAGATTTCATGTCAACTACGGAATAGTCAATTCGGAGTAATATTATTTACTACGTAGTATTTATATGCGGAGTACGTTTTTTTAAAATGATAAAAATTATATAAAATATTAATTATTTTTTAAACTTATTTTTATAAATTCATACTTATTATTATTTTAAAATTTAAAATTTTATATAGTTTTTTAACAACTAAAAAAGCGTGAGTGAATAGTAAAATACTTAAACGTCATGTTTTAATTAACGAAAAGAATTAAGGCAGTCTATTACTTTGGAATTTGAAATAACTCAAACTAAAATGGATAGGAATATTGACTGAGACATCTCTCTGTGCTGAAGGAGTTTGTGTGTGAGTTCCGCCTGTCTGGTCTGCTCCTCCGACCACGGTGGCCCTCACGGCGTCGTGCCCGGCTTCGGACTGGTCATGGCCAATAAAGGCTCAGCGCAGGGAGGGGTGGGTCCGCTCCTCAGGCCCCGTCGGGGAGAGAAGGTCGGATCTGGAACCATGAAAGAGACTAGGGTTTCGGAAGGAGGAGGAGAAAGCTCAAACGCATTCAATGCTACCAACCAGAGTCAGGAGAAAAGTAATGGAGATGACGATGTGAAGAAAGGCAAGCAAGTATGGAATGACCCACCAGGACAGGAGGCAAAGTCATCCAAGGCATCCTCGAGTACGGACGGGCATAAATTCGCAGGTCAGAGTACCAGATCTGAAGCGGAGAGTCAAGGTGCCCCCTTTATTCAAGCTTTCAAACGGAATATTGAACAGAGACACAAGCTGTCAACCACAAAAAGCTTTGCGAGCTTGTTCACCGGGAATAGGAATATCACAGTTGTTGAAAAACTCACGTACCACAAAGACGTGAAAAAGGGGTTCCTAAAAATAAGAGATGAGGACGTGGTGGAGACGACGCGCGTGTGGGCTGCAACCCTTAATTATTGGCGTCGTCGCCGGCGGCCACATCCCACTAGCTGCTGTCAGAGAGTTTGTTGAGGCTGAATGGAAAATCGCACCACCCAAAATCTTCTTGAAGGATAATGGTGTGTTTGTGTTTAGATTTGTCTGCATTGAAGACAGGGACTGGGTACTGCAAAATGGTTCGTGGTATGTTCAAGGAACACGACCGCTGCTGCTCAAGGTTTGGACATCGGGCATGCCCATCAGTTGGAGCGCTTTTGAAAGTGTGCCGCTATGGGTTTGCCTCCCAGACCTTGAACCCACATTGCTAAACAACCAGGTACTGAGCAGACTTGGGAGTGCTATAGGTAACCCTATCTGCATCGACGACTTCACTGCTAGAGGAGAAAGGCTATCGTTTGCGAGACTATTGGTTGAAGTTACAGGCGAGGAAGCCCAACTACAAAGTATTGAGATAGAGAATACGTTTGGGTCGAAATATAATCAGCGAGTCATCTTTGAGTGGCTACCTCTCATATGCACTGAATGTAAGAAATTTGGGCATAACACAGAAAGATGTGGCTCGAGACAGTCTGAGCAGATAGTGATGGCTAATCGTGAATACAGGTCCTGGAATCCAAGGGCTGGGTATAGACAAAATTTTGGGAGGAGGAAGGGCAGTGCACAGATGGCTCGATTGGGCAACGTACCTAGAGGGGGTGCATCTCTGCCTGGTAACGTTGTATGGAAACAGAAGGGGGAAGTGCGGAATGTAGGCAGCAATGAAAGTAATGTTGGCAAGGCCATTTATGAGACAGTGCAAGAGCAAACAGTAGGGGAGCAAAATGAGTTGAGAAAACAAGAGGAGAAAGATACGGATTGTCACCAGAATAATCTGAGAAAGGAAGCTGATTGTGAGATGAAAAATTCAGAAGCAGGTTGGTCCAATCCAACCAACAAAAAGAAAAAGAAGCAATCATATTCAAACAAGGGTGAAGCTGCTAGCAATATCAGGATGGCTAGCACCGTCCTTAGTAGTAGATTTGATCCTCTGTGCTCTGATGGAATGGAAGATAATGGTGAGCTTGAGCTTGATTGTTCGGTGTAGGAAGGGGTTGATAATGCTGGAAATGAAGGTAAGTGTAGCACTCACAAAGAGGTTTGTCATGGATAGAGTAAAATTTGGTGCTTGGAATATCTGTGGTTTGAATGACCACATAAAAAATAATTTATTAACTAGCTACTGTTGGGATAATGATATCTCGTTAATAGGATTCTTAGAAACGAAAGTCTCGCAGAAGAAGGTAGAGAAAGTGAGGAACAACCTAATGCTTGGATGGGAGGTGCGAGAGAATAGTAGCCCCTCATCTAAAGGTCGTATCTGGGTAACTTGGAACCCTGCCTTGTTTGAGGTTACTGTCCTGGTTCGGTTGCCCCAAATTATGCACTGTCAAGTTGTCACCCGAGATGGGAAGTTTGTGTTTGTGGCTTCGTTTATATATGCTGAAAATTATAAAAAAGATAGAGTAGTGTTATGGGAGGAGTTGAGGCGTATTGCACCGACTGTTAACACTCCCTGGGCAGTGCTTGGTGATTTCAATTGCATTTATGAGGTTGCAGATAAATGGCCGACTACAGCAGCTAGTCATGACTGTTTTGAGGAGTTGCATTGCATCATGGCCAACTGTAATCTGAGCGACCTAGACTATATTGGAGCTCGCCACACGTGGAATAATAGGAAGAAGGGAGAAGAGAAGATTGAAAGGAAGATAGATAGAGTCTTGGTGAATGATGTGTGGAAGGATAGGTTTCCAAATACCAAGGCTTTCTTTGATGTTCCGGGCTACTCTGATCACTCCCCGGGAGTGGTAACTCTGCGAAATGAATTCAAAGCCAGAAAATACCCCTTCAAATTCAAGAATTTCTGGTGCAATGAGAGTGCTTTTGAGGCTTTAGTTTCGAGTGCTTGGAGGTTCGAAATTACAGGGTCGAAACAATTCATCTTTGCACAAAAGTTGAAGGGAGTTAAGGAGGCTCTAAGAGCATGGGACAGGGCTGTTTTCCCTGACTTACAGGACAAGATAAAGATGAGTAAGAATTGTCTGCAGGAGATTCAGATTCGTATGTTAACAGAAAAGACCGATCCAGTTTTAGCTGAGCGGGCTGCCCGAGTGGAGATGGAACTGAGAGAGAATGTAGGAAGACTACTCAGCCTAACTGCCCAGAAAGCCAAAGTTCACTGGATCGGGATGGGGGAAGAAACGTCCTCAGTTTTCTTTAGAAGCGTAAAAGAAAGAAGAGCTACTAACGCCATCCTCTCGTTGAAGAATGAAAGGGAGGTACTGCTGGAGGACGAGGGAGTGATCAGACAGCATATTCTGAAGTATTATGAAGAGCTATTTGGGTGTGCATTTAGATGCGAAAGATTCCCTAGCATCAAGGAGGGTGCAAGTATTCCTAGCACTAGCATAACAGACTTGGAGAAGATTCCGTCAAAGGAGGAGATAAAGTCTACCTTGTGGTCGATAGGGATAAACAAGTCCCCGGGACCGGATGGTTTCGGGAGCCAATTCTTCAAGAAGTGCTGGGGGATACTAGGGAAGGATCTATGTAGAGCAGTTGTGGAGATTTTCCAGAACGGACAGGTTCTACAACAATTGAATGCCACGTTTGCCTCCTTGATTCCAAAGGTAAATAACCCTACCTATGTGAAAGACTAGAGACCGATTTCTTGTTGCAATACCATTATGAAGATTGTGAGCAAAGTGGTGGTGGCAAGAGTGAAGCCTCTTATGGCAGGCCTGATAGGAGAGAATCAAGGTGCTTTCATTCCGGGGAGATCGATTGCTCAGAATTGTGCTGTAGCTCTGGAAATTGTGAACGGGTATGGTACCAAGCGAGTCTCACCGAGATGTACTCTTAAGATCGACCTTTAGAAAGCGTATGATTATATTAGTTGGGACTTTGTGAAATCTGCATTGGAATACTTGAAATTCCCTGAACAGCTTGTGAAAGTGATAATGGGATGTGTTACCTCCTCTTCCTTCTCGATGATCATCAATGGGGTGCCAGAAGGTTATTTCCGAGGGAAGAGAGGGTTAAGGCAAGGCGATCCCCTCTCACCTTACTTATTTGTGATTTGTATGGAAGTGCTAAACCGAATGTTGCTTGAAGCTACTCAAAACCCAGACTTCAACTTCCATCCAAAGTGCAGGGAGATGTCTTTGTCTAACCTTGCCTTTGCCGATGATTTACTACTGTTTTGTAGAGCAGATAAGCGGTCCATACAGATCTTGCAAGAGTGCTTAGATGGGTTCTTTGCTGTCTCCGGATTGAGAATCAACGTTGCAAAGAGTACTTGTTATGTGGCGGGTGTGACTGCACAGGTCAGAACTGAGCTTGTACAGCAGCTAGGGTACGCGGAGGGGTCCTTCCCTGTCACTTATCTTGGAACCCCTCTCCATGCCAGGCGTGTCAACATTGTTGAATATGATCCTCTGTTTCAGAAGGTTGTGAGTCGTATTAAGGTATGGGCTACTGAGAACATATCATATGCAGGACGACTTCAACTTATCAAAGCTGTGCTAGGGGGTATGCTATGGTTTTGGAGTCAAAACCTATTGATGCCGAAAGCTGTCATTGCATACCTAGAGAGCTTGTGCCGAAGTTTTCTCTAGAGTGGGCATGCTGGAAGTAAAGCTGGCGTTATAGCGTGGGCCGAGGTCTCCAAACCGTATGGGGAGGGGGTGCTTGGCATCAAGCAACTCGACGCTTGGAACAAGAGTTTGTTTGCATCATTGCTTGGAGATGTTGTGCTGCACAGGGAAAATATATGGACCAAGTGGGTATCTTACAACCATCTCAAGCGAGCTGACATGTGGGCAGTCCAAGTGAAGGCTCATGATACGTGGTTGTGGAAGAGGTTGCTTGGTTTGCGGGATGAGCTAAGTGACGCCCAGGTGATGGTAAATGGTAGCCTTGCTGCTCAGTTTATAAATGGTAAAGGGGGAGTTTATTGCAGGGGCGTCTATGAGGCTATTCGGCTCCAGAGCCCTCTTGTGGACTGGGGTGATCTGATATGGCGAGGGGAGCAATCACGGAAGTGGTCGTTTGTGACTTGGGTTGCTGCCCACGATCGCCTCAAGACTGGCCGCATTGTCAAACATTGGAAGGGTGAAGCTGCCGCTACTCGTCCCTTGTGCAAACAGGTCGAAGAATCTGAACGACACCTTTGGTTTGGGTGCGATGTGATTAAGGAAGCAAGAGACATTGTGTGGAGTTGGATAGGTCTACCGATACAGCCAGGTGGGGTTGTAGATTGGCTACAATGGTTTGCGGTCGAGAGCGCCAGTACAAAGAGGAAGATTGTGTTCAAGGTCAAATTCCTTGTCTTCTTGGCCTTTATTTATTACACATGGTTAGATAGAAATAATGTAGTGTTTAAAGGAGAAACATGTAAGCCTAGGCAATGGGCTATGAGAATTATCGAGTCTTGTAAATTTCGTATCTCAACGCGTTGCGTTGGCAAGTCGGCCGTTGAGAAACGATGGTTACACCACTTGGAAGGGTAGTCGAGCTAGGTAGGAATAGATGGAGTGCATAGAGATGGGGGGAGGTCACTTATATAGAGATATTAGAGAGGTTGGTGTGCTTTTGTTTTGGTCACACCGATACGCCTATAGGCATTTTGCACAAGTCCGGTTTGGACTTGCTACTTTTGTAATTACGTTTACAATTCTATATATTTACCGCTTCAAAAAAAAAATGGATAGATTGAAAAAAGTATTATTTTTACTCTTTTTTTTAACACACATGTGGGTCACTACATGTTATTCATATTTATTTAGTATGTTAATAACTCAAATGTATTAATAATACATACATATATATGGAGTGGTTCCATAGTGCACACCCCTTAAGGTGTGCATTGTGCACAAATATTATTCGGTGAAATGTGAAACATTATTCGGTGAAATTTTAAACATTATTTGGTGAAATGTGAAACATTCTACCGAACACTGTTATGTTTTTTTTTTCCGTTCAGTTCAGATGAAAACGTCCCAATTCCACTGAATAATTTATAACATTCTACCGAATAATGTTTAGTTTTTTTATTTATCCATTTCAAATAAAAGAAACCTCAATTCCCTAAACAATAGTTACAATTTATATGGAATGCCTCAAATTTCACCAAATAATGTTTCACATTCCCCTAAACAATACTCACATTTCACCGAATAATGCTTCAAATTTCACTGAATAATGTTTCACATTTCACCGAATAATATTTTGTGCACAATGCACATCCTAAGCCTTGTGCACAAGTTACCCATTCTCTCTCTCTCTCTCTCTCTCTCTATATATATATATATATATAATTACATATAGAGGTTAGGTCTAGTGTAAACAACCCTTAATGTGTTTTGTGTTAACAAATCACAGCCATAGATTGAGGGAAAATTGATGGATGAGATTATTCCCCTTTTTAATTAAATATATTATTAAAATAAAAAAATCCCCACTAACTAGGTTCCATAAGCGCGTGTTCTCTCTCATGGGGTGCTTGCGATTTTTGCCTTCCTCTTGCGTAATTCATCATCAACCATAGCAAATCCTCACGATTTGCCTTTAAAATTTGAGATTGGTATCCTCACGAACCACTTTGTAATTGGTGTTGGTGTTTTTGTGGAATTTTAATTGAATTTTGCCTCTCGCAATTCAATTCTTATTTTTATAAAAGTCAACTATTTGAGTTTGATTTCGAATTGCTCACCCAATTGGTGTTTGATCTAGCCTAGATTAATTAATATCGGCCGAAATTAATTGTAATTGAGGGCATGTGCGATTTCAATTATTTGATGAATCTTTGCTAAATACTCTTTGCAACATTGATGAATAATTGATTGAAAATGATGAATATATACTAAATTTTGCCGAATATTGATGACAACAACTTAGAAAATGGTGAAGATCAAAAACTTTGATGAATAATTGTGAGATTTTGATGAATATTCCTTGAATTTTACCGAATATTGATGAATACTTTGAATGCTGCGATTACTCTGTGATGAATATTGCTAAGGTTGATGAATAATTATTCATGGTTTTGATGAATAATTGAGTGACTGAGGTGCATATTTCATAAATTTTGCCGAATATTGATGAATAATTGTTGATGCCAATTAATAAAAAATTTCACAATTAATTGAGTGACTGTGGTGCATATTTCACAATTATTGATGAATAATTGAGTGACTGTGGTGCATATTTTACAATTGTTGTTGATGCCAATTAATCCAAAAAATAGTTACGTCCATGTGTTTTTGCATCCGACAACCACCCTCAGCAGCAAAAATTTCATAGTTACAACGAATACTTGCTTCCCAACATCGAATAGTTCAATTGCAAATTACGTTTTCCAACCCATTACCTGCATCCATCACTGAGTTTCCATCCGATTTTCTTCTTCCTCTTCTTCACCGTCCTCTGATGAAAATCGTCGATATGATTTTCAAAGATTTCAAATAGCATATTAATTGGTGCAAATTGGCAAAAAAAAATTAAAAAAAATTCAACGCTTTCCCTAATTTTCTCACACCCAGTTTTAAGCATATAATTGTTTGCTTGCATCACACGCTCTACAATTGTGAGAGTGGAGCAGTTATATGGCTGGGTCCCACTTTTTTAATGAAAATAAAATATTAAAATCTTTGATTAATCACAGCCTTCCATCTTCATTCAATCAACGACTATTATTTGTTAACACAAAACACATTAAAAGTTGTAAACATTTGATCCGTCCTCATTTTATATATATATATATATATATATATATTATTTTAATATATAAATTATACCATTAATTTTATTTTATTTTTCTTTATAATGTGAGTACAAATTTTTTTCCTATATATACCCTATCTTGATCTATTGTATTTTACACTTCTTTTTCCATCTTCTATTTTCATAAAGTATGGATCACAATCAATCAAATACTCCACCCATCCCAAACATCCATTTTGATCCAAATCTTGTCAATAATCCTCAATTTCAAATGATGTCACAAATGTTTAACAATCATCCAAAACCCGAATACCCAAATTATTATCCAAATATACATCAATTTGCTAGGGAAAATCCTACAAATATGTACAATCCTTTTTTTCTCCCAAATCAACAACCTATGGAACATTCTCCGGGTATTCAAGAGAGTGGTAATAAATGTAATATTATTATTATTTTTGTTATTTTTCATCTATATGAAATAAAAAAATATTAATATCAAGCACTTATGAATTTTATTTATAATAAAAATAAATGAGGTAGAAAATATAATGTTATTATTTTTGTTATTTTTCATCTATATGAAATAAAAAATATTAATATCAAGCACTTATGAATTTAATTTATAATAAAAATAAATGACATGGAAAAAGTGGAGAACAAGGTAACTCTATGGTTACAAGGGTAACCTCTAAAGAAAAGGTAGAAAAAGGAAAAACTAATTTAGAGAGAAAAATATATAAGGTGGCAAATTATGATAAGGGGTGAAAATTAGAAATGGCTAAACCGGACTCAAAAAACCCACTCACGCGCCAGAGAACGCGCCCCCAAAATTTCCCCAAACACCCACCCCAACGGCCCAACTTGTGAAAACCCTAGACAAAAATCAAAGCTCAGATCTGAGATCCAACCTACGACGATGGCAATCAAGCCCCTATACTTGTGCTTGGAACAGCTACGATCTCTCTACAAGTAAAAGAAACTACAGAGGTTGGATTTGGTACTCCCAGTTCAGCAACCATGGAAGAAATTCGAAAGAAATCTCCCTCAAATCACATCGCAACCATACCAGGTGCTTGGGGGTGCTCTCTGTGTTCGCTTCTGGCTGGGGGGTGCCTTGCTCCGATCTCATCCCTCTCTTGCGCCTTGGATGGGACTCCTCCTTCCCTCTCCTGGAGCGGATCTGGAGTTACTGCTGCAACTCCCTCGTGTGGTCGTTGTGGTCTTTACTGAAGCTGTTTAACTCTCTGATAGCCCTAGCTCTGCCTGGCCTGTCCGTGTGGCCGCCTTGCCATCATTAGGATGGCATCTGCTCCCGATGGTGGTCTCTTGACCCATGGTTTGACAGGTATGTGAAATCTGTTCCTAAACTGAATCATAATTCCTATATGATATTAAAAAAAATTGCTTCCGAATTTGCTATCTGTATATCCAACACAATTGCAACATGAAGAACCCTAACCTTAACACCAAAACTCATTGCTCCTATAAAAATCTTTACATTCCGAAATTAAATGCTCAAAAAGTCTCATCTCCCTCTCTCGGTCTCAACCACCTTCTGAATCCCTCTTTCTTCACAGATTGCTCCATTTTCTACTACTCCTGCTCTCTTACCATGGCAGCCAGTAAGAAACCTACTAAAGGGAAGGAAATTCTCTTCGAGAATGCTCCGAACCCCTCTGATCAGCTACCTACCGGGAAGGGAAGTCTCATTGAGGCTCCTCCGAACCCCACTACTCTCTTACCCAATGGGAAGGATGGTCTCCCTGAGGCTCCTCAGAACCCCTCTACTCTCATACCTACTGGAAAACCTCCAGGTAAACAACACACTCCTAAGACTCCTAAAACTCCCTCTAAATCACTCAAATATGACAAGGGCAAGGGGAAACTGGACTTTACTTCCTTCACTATGATTACCATTATCCTTTGTTTGTGTTATAACTCTTCTATCCTCAAATTCACCAGCAAACTTAATGCTCATTTAAAAACAGTTTGGCCCTATGTGCAATGCTACTTGTTTGTACTGGTGGATTATGAAATTGCGTACTTGTTACACACTATAACAGTGACTTACAACAGCAAATCGTTTGATTTACATTATATTAGCTTGAAAACCTTCTTAACTGCATATACTAACTCTGCTCGAGTGATCTCTCCACTCGAGCCAAATTATCTATATCATTTTCTACAGGACCTCGTGGGACCTCAGCTTCATGTCTCTCCTATGGACTTGCTGGGAGATTTCTCATCACATTGGATGAGCCTACTCGGGTTGACCCTTAATGATATAACTGAGCTTCGGTTTGGTTTGGTTTCAGCTTGCTCCTCTTCACACTACGCTTCTCAACTGGAGACAGTAGCACAACCATCTACAGATAAAAATCTCAATTGTCTTCAAACTGAAGAATGCCAAGTAACTTGCTCAGCTATCCCTTTCGTGTTTGTACCTTTATATAAAATCCAATGCATTTCATACCAACAATATGTTGCATTTAGTAAGCATCAAATCAACCTGTCACTACACACATATGGGATCCTTTGCTCCATCACATCAACTATGAGTGTAATAGGGACTGTTTTAAACTTTGACTTCTCTTCTTTACAGGATCAAACAAGCAATTACAAAAACTGTTACAAGCATAGTATTTTTTTCAAATTATCCTGGGCAGCAAATTTTGAGATTCAGAAACACACACAAAAACATAAACAAGTAGCTCTATTAACTTCATGGTTGATTCGTATATCCAACTTGCAATGGATGTGTTGCCAGTTTGGAGTAGATTGCTATCACCTATTCTTAGGAATCGTAAACGCACTAACCAAATCACAACACCAATTCTTTAGACGTTCTAGCACCGACCTAAGGAAGATAATGATGTTCAACCATAAACTCCTACCATATATGGTCTCAATCAAAAGAACCCTTACAAAAAGAGGTTACACTATGAAAATAAGTTATTGGAATGTGCGTGGACTTAAACGCAAAAGTGTATGGACCCAAATAGACATTAATACCAAATTAGAAAATATCCACATATTAGCACTAGCTGAAACGAAACTTCAAACACCACCATTGAAAGGATGTTGGCAAAAGTCTGGCTTTGATAACCTACATTTCTGTCCATCTAACGGACTTTCAGGTGGGCTTTGTCTGCTTTGGAAATCAACGCACTTAAACAATGAAACGTTTATAGTTGATTTCTCAAATGATAGAATCATCCAAACCACATATGTCAGCAATCATCTAAACACCACAATAACAATATTATTTGTGTATGGCTCGCCTCACCGGAAAGAGAAAGACAGTTTCTGGAATGACCTAACAAACATAATATCGTCCTTATCAAATCCGTACCTAGTAATTGGTGACCTAAATGATATCCTACTTTCCTCTGACAAGTTGGGCGGAGCCTTCCCCCAACAAGCAAGGTTTAGGAGGCTAACATAATTTGTAACAAACAACAACCTAATTGATCTTCCAACAATAGGGAACAAATTCACATGGCGAAAAAGGAAAACCGGAGAGAACAACACATATGAGAAGCTAGATCGATGTCTAGCTAGCACTGGACTATTAAACACTTTCCCAAATCTAAAAACAAAAAACCTCCCATTTACCACATCTGACCACGCTCAAATCCTTATTGAGCTAAATGAAAACCAAAGGCCAAAACTCCAACCATTTAAATTTGAAATGGCCTGGACTACTAGAAAGGATTTCGAAAAGCTAGTAAAGGATGCTTGGCGTGTAGATTATCCAGGTTCAAACCTTTACAAGCTAACAAAAAAGATTCAAGAAGTCAGGAAAAGCAAAGCCTGGAGCAAAACCACTTTCGGTAACGCTTTCAGGCAAATTGCTATAACAGAAAACAAGATGCAGGATCTACAAATGCAACTTTACTTGAGATATGATCCTGACTTAGAGAATAAATTAAGCAGGTTCGCCAAAAAGCATGCTTCACTCCTAAACTTTCAAAAACATTATTGGGGACAACGGGCTAAGTGTACTCACATCAAGGCCATTGACGCAAACACAAAATATTTCCACAGAATTGCAACTGGAAGAAGAAATAGAAATATCATAAAGTCAATCAACACACCAGCAGGTGTCTCGCTCACCCAAGATACAGAAATTAGAACTCAAATCAATGATGATTTTAAATCTAGATTCACCTCACAAAACAGAACACAAATAATACACAACAACATAGATAGCTATATCAGACAAGAAATAACAAATGAGGACAATGATTACCTAACGAAACAATTTTCAAACTCTGAAATTAAGGAGGCCGTCTTCGGGCTAGCAAATGAAAAATCACCTGGACCTGACGGTTTTCCTGCCGGTTTCTTTAAAAAATACTGGCACATTGTGGGCCCTACAGTAACAAAGGCGATTAAAAGTTTTTTCCTTAGCGGAAAGATACTAAAACAAATAAACCATACTTTTATTGCGTTAATACCCAAGTGTGAGCACCCAACAACAACAAACCATTTTAGGCCTATTAGCCTCTGCTCAACCACATACAAAATAATATCAAAAGTCCTAGCTAACAGACTCAAAAGAATAATGCATAAAATTATACACCCACTACAGAGTGCCTTCTCTTCTAGGAGGGCTATCCAGGACAATATACTAATTGCACATGAAATTTTCCATTCTTTCCATAAAAAGAAAGGCAAAAATGGTTGGATGGCTGTAAAACTCGACATGGAAAAAGCTTTTGACAGGGTTGAGTGGACCTTCCTCTTCTCAATCATGAACAAACTAGGATTCACTCCTAGATTTATAGCATGGATCAAAGAATGTATCACTACAGTTTCCTACTCGGTCCTAGTAAACAATGAACCGACGGAAATTTTTACACCATCCAGAGGTATTAGACAAGGTGATCCGCTTTCTCCCTACCTATTCCTCATCGCTTCTGAGGTACTGTCAAGATCATTACACCATGAAGCCTCAAAACCTCAAAGCCACTTGGGTATCACCCTAACTAGAGGAGGGCAAATAATTCCTTTCTTAGCCTTTGCGGATGACATAATAATTTTTGCATCATCAACCAAGACAGCATGTGACCAGATAAGCAAAGTGCTTCATGAATATTGCTCTCTCACGGGCCAAAAAATAAACAAAGCTAAATCACAATTCCAACTAACAGAGAATGCAAACACAGAAACCAGACGACTAATACAAGGAGAGCTGGGTGTTTCACACACAAACAACCTAGGAAGTTACCTAGGATGCCCGATTCTATCATCTAGAGTTACAAAAGACTCTTTTAAAGAACTCATCTCCACCACAAAAGGCCAACTGGACAAATGAAAAGCAAACTCTCTCTCTCAAGCAGGCAGATGCACCTTAATTAAAACTACCCTAGCTGCAAAACCAATTCACCTTATGCAATGCTTTTTATTACCTACAACCATTCATAAGGAACTAGACAGAATAAATCGAAACTTTCTATGGAATAAAGGAGCAAACCACAAACCCCTTATTAGCTGGTATGAAGTATGTAAAACAAAAAAGAATGGCGGAATGGGTATTCGTAGTTTTGAGGACATGAACAAAGCCCTACAACTAAAACTCATATGGAAAATCCTAGCAGAACCAGAAAACCCGTGGGTTAAAATAGTCACACAAAAATACATCAGAGACCAACATATCTTAACATACAAAAGAAAAGGAAGCTGCTCATGGCAATGGACAAAATTGACTAGTCTAATAGATCTTTTCAAACAAGGAATTAGCTGGTCTATTGGGGATGGTAAAAGTATAAATTTATGGACTGACACTTGGTGTGGTTCGTCCCCTTTAATAGAGAAAACTTCAGACCCAAACAACACGGATGCAACACTTAAGGTTAACCACTTCATCCGACAAGACAGAACCTGGGATACACAAGCAATTAACCAATACCTCCATGATAAGGTAAATAAAGAAACCATTGAGACAATACTATCAACACCAATACCAAAACACATTCTCCAAGACAGATTGTATTGGAAAAAAAGCAAAAATGGATGGTTCTCCACTACTTCTGCAGTTGACTTAATTCATACACTTAAAAAACATGCCAAATCGGACCTCAGTTGGCTTTGGAACTTGGACACTACACCAAAAATCAAAACCTTCTTATGGAAAATCACAAAGAAAGGCATTCCAACATCAGCCGTTCTCGCGAACAGGGGGTCTGGTATCCCGTCCAACTGCCCCCTTTGTGACTCCTGTTATGAGGACATCCCCCACCTCTTGTGGCATTGCCCAATAACACTAGCCACAATAAAATTAATGGACCCAAAAATATACAAAACAATAGAAGCAATCAGAAATACTGGGCAAGATGTTAACACGGCCATAAAGACTATAAACACCAAAATCAGCAAAGGCCAATTTTCAAAGTTAACATGGACATGGTGGACCATTTGGATGTTCCGGAACAAAGCACTATTTGAAAACGTCAAACCGGATATTCGTAACATATCGGCTTTTGCCCAAAACCAAATCTATTACTGGAAATTAGCTAAGATAGATGAGGAAACTACCTCAACCTGTGATAAAAGTACAACAACAGTAAAGCGGAGGAAAACGTCGAGATGGAAAAAACCTCCGGAAGGAAGCTACAAACTAAACTTTGATGGTGCCTTTTCTGATTCTGGAAAAGCCTCTTATGGATACATAATCAGGGATAATAATGGTGCACCGATCCACATGGCTTCTGGCCCTTCCCCTATTAACTCTGTTGTGGGTGCCGAAGGCTATGCGATGTGGAGAGGCCTTAACATGGCTCAGGAAATGCAACTTCAACATATCATAATCGAAGGTGATAACCTCACCATCATAAATAGCCTCAAAGGCATTTGGTCCCCACCAGGAGAAATTGAAATGATCGTCTCGGACGCTCTCTTCTTCTTGAGTTGTTTCAACTCCTCTCAGGTCTGTCATATATACCGTGAAGCTAACCAAGCTGCGGATCTTTTATCGCACTTTAACTTAGCTTTTTTCGGTTCCTCGCACGACGACATAGAACTTCGTTCTATCATCCTTAGGGATGCGCTTGACAAGTGACAATTCTAGGATTGGGCTTGTCAAATTCTTTTCGGTTCAAAAAAAAAAAGGGGGGGTGAAAATTGAAAAGGGAAAGAGGTAACCCTATGGTTCCACATGCTCTAAGCACTTGATGCGGCGATGGTGGTGGTGTTCACTGACTAAGCACTTGATGATTTAAGGGTGTGTATGGTGAATTGGTGGTGCAATATGCGGTAGATGTAGTTGTTGATGGACGAGTTTAATTCATTTTGTAAAAGGAAGAAAAGTATTTATTTTTGGTTACCCGAACACTACTTCCAAATAGTAGCCATTATAATACATAATTTGGAATCCAAACGAAGTTCGGAGTGAGTTTGGACATATGGTCAACATTTTTCGAAAGGAGGTTTTTCCTCGTCTGGAATAAAAAAAAGGCCAACATCTATTTTCTACTTTATACATTAAAGTCAAAATAATTGGAATAAATAGATTTGTGCAATGAAAATGATCTCAAACTCAAAGGAAGATGCAGATGACCCTAATTACTGGATTTGGAAGCTACAAACTCTCCCAATAATTAAGAACTTCGTATGGAAAGTTAGCCAAAAAGGCCTCCCCCTAAGGATAGGCTATCCAACAGAGGCGTCCCAATCCCGAATGGTTGCCCATTCTGTGATGCACCAATTGAAAATGAATCACACCTCTTTATTAAGTGTAACTTTAAAAAAAATTCATGCCTACACTCCCTGAAAGTGGAAAATATTGCTAACCCCATCATCAATTCGACAAACGATATTAAGGAAATCTTGGAATCTCCTGGGAAAAATCTTAACAATAATGAGAAAGTCAAATTAGCGGTCAATTGGTAGCTTGCTTGGTTATTCAGAAATGAATTAATTTTCAAAAACTGCAAAATCCCCTCCGCGCAAGAAATTGCGAGAAGGGTTAAATCAACTCAGGACAATTGGACTAAAGCTATCCAAATTGAGGTAGACGATAATTCGGTTCGCGTTAAAAAAACCAAACAACAAATGGAGAAAACCACCTCCTGGCATCATGAAATTAAATTTCGATGGAGTTGTGTCTCCCGGTGGACTAGGTGCCGGTGCTTTTGTCATTTGAGACTGGCATGACAACCCTATAAAAATCGGTCATAAAATTTTCGGGAAATCTTCCCCGACCATGGTTGAGGCTCTGGCTTTAAGCTAGGGAAGAGCTAGTCCAAACAATTAATCTAAAAATAAACAATATGATTGTCAAAGGGGACTCCTTGACAATTATCCGAAATCTAAACCAATCGGGTTCCTGCCCTTGAGAAGTAGAACTTATTATGGGCGATATCAAATGGATATCCACATCATTCCAGAGTACAATCTTTTCCCATGTGCCCCGGGAAGGTAATGAGGGGGCTCATAAGGTTGCACACCTTAGCCTCTCGTTCCCCGACATTGTTCTAGAATCTTACCCATATCTCTTTGATCTCATCCGAAAAGATGCTATCGGCTAGGCTTTGCCGGTCGAATTCTTACCCTATAAAAAAAATGGAATAAATAAATTTGAAATGAGTTATATTATATCTCAACCTTTTTTATGATATATCTCAACATTTAAAAAAAAAAATAAGAGTATACCTTAATAAGCAGGAATAAGCGTGACCCACATTAGCCCTAGCTCTAACAAACCCGAAATAGAACAAACTCAATCCAATTCAACCAAAAACCCAAACAACCTTGACTAACCTCAAGTTGAAACTCAAGCATTCTATAAATCCAAAACAACCAAACCCAACTCAAGCATCTATCTAATCCAAATTGACTCAGTCTAGTAATTTCTAAATTCGACATAACCCAATCTAATTACCCACTCTATTCTATATTCTAGAGTAATTGTCATTCCACCTTAGAAAAAAGTTTGACTGCATCAGTATATCAAGTTATTTTACCTTATCAATGACATCTTACCATCAACAATCATAGCTCATTGGTGCATGGATAGAACATTTGAAACAATATGGCTTGAAGCAATATGTTTGGTCCAAGAACCTCCATATAATGTCCAAAACAATCATATTTGAGCATTTCATATATAGGTAGAAGCTTGGTTTGGATGATTAGGCAAATTTGTCTTATAACACGACCTAGCTAGTGCATCCAACAAGTAAGATCATCCTCTCGGGATCCATTCCAGCACAATACTTGTAACACATTTCGTGTATGGTTCAAATGAGCATTAGGAAGAGATGAGACACATTTCTAAGACTCTATTTATGCACTACCAGTTTCTAGACCAGTTGATAAACGACTTTTTAGTCATATATAAACCGTATCAAATATCGATTTTATTTTGATTAGATGATCATTGATTCTTCAGTCCTAGTAACCCTTATTCCCAAACAACCCTAACATGATAAGATTTAATCTAGAAATAACAATAAGATTAGAGATTGACCAAAGTATTCTCAAAAAGAGAATGACCAAGGTATATGCAATGTCAAACTACGAGTTGATGTTTCACATGCATATAATTGATTCTCTAAACACCAATTTAGTCATACGAGTCCTAAAAATATATGCTTGCTACCATGGATTAAGGTCTGCTACGGGGAATCTACAAAGTCCTAGCAATAACCTCAACTAGTTGATTAGGCTAGTAGAAATCAACAATATTCAATAGTAATCACAAAAGAATCATTATGAATCAATAAGAATAGAATACGGATAGAAACCTCACACTTTTGTGTAACCAAAGCTTCAATCTATAGACAAGACGGAAGAGTTTAGCACTCCATGACCATGGAGGCTTTCCTCTATGGTTTTGTTTATTGTCAAAAGTGCAAAAAAGTTTCCAAACTAAACCCTAAAAATAGAGTAGATAAAACCGATTCTCAAAGATAAACTTAAACATAAATATAGTTTTCTCATAGTTAAAACGCGGAGTTTCGTTGACAACCAGATCCACGATCGCGAAAAAGGTCATGCAACCGTGACACTATATTCATACAGAAAATTTTGTTCGAATCTAGTCTTGACATCAACATGAAAATTGCATTTCCAACACATACTTATAATAGCCAATTGGACAATCGAGGCATCCAGAAAGTGCATTACAAGTTCAACATGTGAGACATACAACTTTTGATGTCTTGTTCTTCATTTAGGTTGTCTTCTTCTCAACGAGACCTCTTGAGATCTTCATTAAGCTCATTGGATCAACTTGGTATTCTCGACCAATGCATTATCAAACCAATTATCTGTATTGGATCCACATTTACATGAAATAATCAATAAAAAACTATATATTCCGACTTCACATAGTGAGTCACTAGGGCTGGAATTGGTAAATTACCAATCAGTTTTCACCCTTACCACCTACTAACCAATTATAATTGGTAATGATAAATTTCATACCATTACCAACCATAAAAACCCTTATAACAATTTAATTGGTAACCGATATAATCGGTCGGTCATGGTAAAATACCAAGTTCTTCACAATAATAATAATATACAACTCCAAATTTAAATTAAACTAGTTGGATCCCGCGTGCAGCTGAACTTCCCTTAAGAATGCAGCCTCTCCTCCTGGGTTGTGATTTGTGAATCTTGTGATAGTGTATGAGCCTCTTCACAACAATGTTTGTGCCATCTGTTAGTACACCTTTGTAGACCTTCTAATATTCGCCCAGTCCAATAATATTGGCCTCACTAAAGTCATTGGTTGCGAGTTGAATTTCACGCCATGAGAATCTCTTCACTTGTCCAAATGAGGTGAGTTCCTGTGAAGCTGAAAAGAGTAATGAATAAAGCATAGCTTCAAAAGAAGCCCTTGCTCTATAGCTTTATCTAGGGAGTCATATACAGTAACACTTTATTCAAACAACCTAAAGGTTAAATAGAAAGCGGATGTAAAATTACCTGAAGGTGAAAGAGTTCCTGTAAACCCATTCGAAGAGAGGTTCCCGGATCATTAAACTGAATATCAGTTGGTCAGACTGAGGAATGGATATCAGGAAACTATTTGTGAATGGTACAGAGCCATTGATGTTCATGGTATTCATCCTTTTTCTGAATTTTCGCAGGATGGTTATGGGCAACACATCTCTCCTGGTTCTTATAGAGAGACAATAGGCATGATATATGTTTAAATTTAATCCTAAAAATCGTATGCCTTCAAAGCATATCTCATTTGCAAGCAATCAAAATTAAAAGATATATACACAGAGCCTTTTTTGTTGAATTTTTCTGTATATTTAAGAGGCATGCTGAACTCTGTCGACAAGGACAATATATGCTCAAGTAATATGCAAAAGGCGAGCAGAGATATTGAATCATATTCAAATGAAGTTTTGAATTAAGAAATGTGAACACTAAAATTTATGGACCACTAATTTTATAATTCCATGGATGAAGAATATAGAACATAACCAATCCAAGCATATAATTAGCCTATTGAGCTAACCAGAGGAATAGTGCTCAACCGAATTGTCAGAAATACCTCTAAGTCTCTAACCAGAGCACCATATATCAACTCGAAGTTTGCAAGTGTCTTTGTCTCAACATGAGTGTTTGCTTCCGACCCCGTTGCCGTTTGATCCCAAGATCCATATTCTTAATCTTGATTCTTACCATAAGGAATTAAAATTTCTCTATGATGACTTAACTCCTTCAAATTGTACATGCAAAAAAAACGTAAGTTCAGTAAGTTTAGCTATAAAAAGTTTGTTTTTATCAGTTTGCAATTACAAATTAAGCCTTCACCTTCATCGGTAGTAGCCAATTCAGGTCCATTTTCACAAAAGTTACCAATCAAAATTGTTATGTCCTTTTCTTTCTATCTATGTGTGTCACTGCAAAATGATGCATCCTCAAACACAGGGATATAACTTACTCATTTTTATGCATAGTTAGAAGATGTTTAGATACCAAAAAATATAAAAACTATCATAAGCAAAATTCACTTCTAATTAGTGTCATTATATATACTAATGTAGGGAATTAAACTATCGGGGGATTAACTATCTAGGCTTACTAATAGTTTTTTAAAGCAAATTTTCTATAACAGAGTTTAAGCTAACGAACGCATTTGATTTTTCTTTTTTTTAAGAAGCGTGTTTGGTTATGTTTATTCCAATTTAAAGAAGTTTAACACCATTCATCTGCCGTACACACCAAAATTTTCACAAAATACAGAGGCATTTATTTTTCAGAAACATTAAAGTACGTATCAATCAAATGAATGAATAAAAGTTTTCATTTATTTATTTACTTTAGGAATTAAACGGAAGATTGTAATACACGGAGTAAAACTAAAAACAATCGAAAAAGTTATTTAATCCCTTGAATGTAAAAAAAGAGGGTAAGTTCATGAGGTTTAAGGCTCATGAGATGATAATATTGTTGCTTTTGATTGGTAACTAATGAATTAGTATTTGAGAGCCGAAATATCAATGAAAGCCTAATTAATAACGTTTATAAAAGATTTGGGACCTGGGAGTGGCAAGAGGAGGAGAACTTTCCGTCGAAATCAGCCCTACTTCAGTGTTGCAGGCGTTTCGCTTTGGCGGTGGAGTCGTTTAGGTGTCTGTCAGCGTCGATTTGGGACCTGGGAGTGGCAAGAGGTGAAGAATTAGAGAATAATAGTAGGAGAGAGGGCAAATCGAAATATAAGAAAGGCTATGTAGAGAGGAAGGAGAAAGTGGTGGTGATGAAATGAAACCAGAATGGACAGAGGATGAAGAGTACGGAGGAAGACATAGGGCAATTTCGTAATTATAAATGAACAGTGTCAAAATGAGGGGTAAAACCGTAAGTTAACTTTGTGCTCATTGCCGCTTTTATATACTCCGTATATAGAGAAGTAAGTACTAGAAGAAACCCCTTACCGAATTACATACCAATTCATACAATTCACGGGAAACTCTAAATTTAAATATTAAAAGGTATCACAGTAAGGAGTAATTATCCAACAAGTACAAAATAACCAATAATAATATGTAGAAGCTAAAAGATGTTTTGTTTGGACGCACTTCAAGTAGTGGCATTCTTTTTCCTTGGTTGAAAGCATTTTTCGGAAAAAAAAAATCCAACCAGGTAAAAAATAACCATTAATAATCTGGAGAATCTAGAAGATATTTACTAACATGACAAATAATTAACAATATGCACGAAGATATAAAGATTAAAAGCTTACCCTTCTCTGTTGCCTCCAACTCCATGTATACTTCTAAAGTCATCTTCCGTGGGCGAATCATAGAAGCTAAATTTTGTTGGTTCTACCCTTAACCAATCTACACAACATACAAGAGCTTCGATTGTTTTCGATGTCAATAAAGCTCTAAAAGAATCTACAATTCTTGATCCTAAACTGGACGCTGTCGTTGAGCAAGGAATGACAATGACATCCTTTGCTAGCTTTGATAAAACCGGATATGTAGATTTATGCATTAAGCTTGAGAGTTAATCTAGATATGTTTTATCTTCTCATTAAATTCTCGAGCAACACTCCAATTGTTGATATGTATGAAACAAATTTTATGTACTTTAGGCCAGGGTGTTCAAAATTTCCTGTAATTTACAATGGCTTGATATGTTAAACACTTGAATGATGGACTCTTATTCTATTGAAGCTCCTGCTTGCTTGGCAAAAAGTTTATGTTGCCTTTGTTACTGTCATAAATTCAAGGACTTATTAATAAGGCCAGGCAAACCATTATATTGTAGAATTCTGGGACTTTATGTTGTCTTATCCGTCTCCTTCCTCGTCTAAGTGCCTCTTTTGGGCACTGTTGGAGAAAAACCATGTGGTATTCATCATATATTAACACTTCTACCCAACTCTTAATCAGCTACTGTAACATATTTATTCGTTTGTATAAGACTTTTTTGTCTTCTTTGAGATTACTTTTTTGTAAAAGGATTAGATTTAGGGGTACAACTGCTCCAATAAACTTGTTTGATCAATCTAAATATAGATTGCAGGGTACCCAAATAATGTTGGTTTGTTTGCTAGCATTCAAAGTCAAGCTTATGATGAAATCTTTAAGTAAGAATATTTTCTATAAAAGAGAGGTTCATCCTTCTCGAAAATACTATAGGCATGAATACCTTGATAGTCCTTCTTCCATGAGTAATTCTATCTATAACCAAGCATCTTTCACTAATGAATTCATTCCTAAATGGTGAACCTTACTTATTTCAATTCTTTATAAGCCAAAAGCATGTCTAATTGTCATTCAATCTGATTGGTTAAGCTTCCTGCCTTGCTACCATAACTTTAGGAGAATTAGCACTTGGGTAGTTTTAAATAGCCTTTTTTATCGGTTGGAGTAATATATATGACAATTCATTTCTTCACGATTACACTAAAATTATTGCAAATCTACTGCTGGAAAAATATTTTTCCAGTGGCTTACAAGGGTTTTGGTGTGATTAAAAACTTGGTCAAACTCCATTATGGGGAAACTATTTCTTCATCCAAACCCGGTCATAGGACGCTGGCCGAATACGAAGAGGTGCAGAACACTATCACTTGCAATGAAGAATGTGAACCCTTACTTTGGTTGGTTCAAAGTTTTCTAACTTATACAATAATGTGTAAGCATGAAATGATTTTAAGAAAGGAGCATTTTATTGACAATTTGATTTATATGCCACGAATTACTGGTGTCTCAATTGGATTATCAGACAAGTCACCAAATAATCATCCCACGAAGACTCTACTAGGTAATTGGTTTCCGGTTCATGCTTCTTCCTACAATCTTGTCCATGGACCTAAATCGGGTTTTTATGAAAATATGTTATTGGAATTCTAGAGGTACAGGAAACAAAAACCTATGGACGGAGCTTAAAGCTATGCAGATCAATGATCATATCCAACTAATTTCCCTTGTCGAAACTAGAACTAAAAGAATCCCAGATGAAAAAACATGGAGAAGCATCGGGTTCACAAATGTTGTGTGGTCTCCTCCTGGTAACGCTAGGGCGGGCGGTCTAGGTGTTTTGTGGAATGAGAATAGTTTATTTAACGAACAAATTTCGTCGTTATCCACATGACTCGCATTATTGGTCTCAAATATACTAATGTTGAGAAGGATTTTTCGTGCCTCATTCCGATTATGTATGGCCCCCCACGAGAAACAGACAAAAAGTCATTTTAGATATCCCTCAAAAATATTATTTCCAACGAAAGAATGATATGTATGGTTATGGAGACCTAAATAAGATTGGTTCAAATCGAGAAAAAAGTGGCGGTATTGAGAATAACTCAGTCGGTTCCATAGACTAACGTCTTTCATGAATGAATGCTCCCTGATTGATTTACCACCTACTGGGAATTATTTTACACGGAGGAAAAAGATTGACGGAGAAGGGAATATTTGGGAAAAACATGATCGTGTTTTGGTACAACACCAAATCCTTGAAACCTTTTCGGATTTACAAACGTTTAATGGGGCATTTTCCATGTCTGATCACTGTCTTATCTCGATCGTGATACCTACAACGGATTGTGTTAGAATGTCGCCATTTAAGTTTGAGAATGTTTGGACTCAAAGAAAAGACTTTAGAAATATTGTCAAACAATCATGGAGAGCATCTTGCAATGGCTCAGCCATGTTTAACGTCATGTTTAAAACAAAGATTCTTAAGCAGAAAGCTAAGAAGTGGAATAAATCTACGTTCGGTAACATATTCCGTCAACTTGCTTCCTTCGACAAAACTCTCATTGAATTACATTCCTCGGACAACAATCATCAAACAAGACATTCTCTACAAAAGAGAGACAACTAGATAAAAAGAAGGAATGTCTGCTACATTTCCAAAAAGTTTATTGGAGCCAGCGTGCTAAAGCGAAACACCTGAAATTATCTGATTCCAACTCTGCATACTTCCACCGTGTGGCGATAGGAAGAAGAAATAGAAAATTGATCAGAAACATCTGTTTAGCTGATGACACCCTTATTGTGGGAAATAATAATATCCGAGAGGAAATAAAAAGAGATTTTGAACGTCGATTTATGGGATTCGCAATAAATACGGGGATAATTGAAGAATATTTGGATGTAATAGACATGGTTATATCGTTCAAGGAAAATGAACGGCTTATTGCTCTTCCATCCAACAGTGAAATCAAAATAGTTGTGTTCAACCTCGGCTCGAACAAATCTTCAGGATCTGATGGAATGACTACCGAATTTTATAAAACATATTGGGAGATTGTAGGTGCTGATATTATCTGTGCCGTAAAAGCTTTTTGCCATTCTAGAAACATCCAACGACAGGTAAACCATACCTTTATTACTCTCCTCCCAAAATGTGAGCACCCTAGTAAGACTATAGATTGTAGGTCTATCAACCTCTGTTCCACCATCTATAAAGTTATATCAAAAATTTTAACCGAGAGATTGAAATCGGTCATGGTTGAACTTATCTACCCTTTACAAGGTGCTTTTGTGGTTGATAGATGAATCCAAGATAATGTTCTTATAGCCCACGAAATATTCCACTCATTTAAGAGTAGAAAAGGGAAAGACGGGTGGCTAGCCATAAAGTTAGATATGGAAAAGGCTTATGATCGGGTTGAATGAAATTTTACAAAAATTTGGATTTCACCATAAATTTGTCAATCTCATCATGGAATGTGTAACATTTGTCTCATTATCAGTATTAGTCAATAATGAATCTACGAATGTATTTAAACCATCTAGGGGCATTAGGCAAGGTGACCCTTTATCCCCTTTCCTCTTCATTTTAAGGGCTGAAGTGTTAGCCAGTAGCTTAATCTTGAAGCCATATCTTTGATAATCTGATTGGTTTCCCTTTTGGGCAAGGGGGCCCCCGCATTCCTTTCCTTGTATTTCCAGAAGACATTATCATTTTCTCAGGTCACATCGGATATCCCAAGAGCCAGAATTTTGCTAATTGAAGGATGCATGAGCATTATAAAGAAATTAATCTAGACAAATACCTAGGATGTCCTATTGTCAATGACAGGGTTAATAAATCTACTTTTGAAGATATCATTATCAAATTAGCAATCCAACCAACAAAATGGAGAGCTGACACTCTTTCTCAACAAGGATGATGCACTCTTATTGCATCTAATCTTGCCTCAAAACCACTTTATGTCATGCAAAGCTTCATGCTCCCAATACATGTACATAACAAGCTAGATCAAATTAATAGATCATTCTTTTGGAATAAAGACGTAAGCTATAAACCATTAATCAGTTGGGACAAGATCTGCAAACGAAAGGAGCAGGGAGGACTGGGCCTCTGAAAATCAAAACATATGAATGACGCTCTTCAACTCAAGCTTTTTTGGAAAATTCTGGGTGAACCAGATACTATTTGGATAAGGATTATTCAATATAAGTATTTAAAATTCATGGACATATTTAACTACAGGAGTCAGAGTAATGCGTCTTATTAATGGTCTAAACTGCGCACATTAATCCCGATGTTCAAAGATGGAATTGCTTGGACGGTAGGAATGGGAGGACTATCAACTTCTGGAATGGTAGGAATGACAAGTGGGCGGCCTTAGCTCCAAATCTACTGCAGCACTGTAGATGCTCTGACACCATTAATGTTAATGAGAAAGTGAGCGATTACATCACTAACAACAAATGAGATACCGATAAATTACACCCTGCCCTTCAATTTGATATTGCGGAACATATTTCAAACATCCCACTATCAATCAATTTGATAGAGGATCACCTTTATTGGTGGCCAGCTAAAAAGGGTTGGTTCAACACGTCAAGTGCGTACAAGCTATCATCTCGATCTATGAATGATCCCTTTGATGAAAATACGTAGATATGGAAAATTGATGTACCTTCTAAAATTGAATTTTTTTTGTGGAAACTAGGCCACAATGCCCTACCAACGGCTTCTCGGCTAGCCGAACAAGGTGTTGCGATCCCTTCCTATTGTTCGCTCTGTAACCATCACAAAGAAGATGCTGTTCACTTCTTCTTTGAATTCAAGTTTAATAATTTCTTCCAAAACATGCACCCACATCATATCACATCAATGATATCATTTCTAGATCTAGAAATCCGAGTCAAATAATGGCTTACCTTAGGAGAACCCTTTCAAGTAAAGAAAAGGCAAGTATGGCGTTTAACTGATGGACAACTTGGAATACTTGTAACAAGTTTATCTTCAGAAGTGAAAAATTACCTTCCTTGGAAGGATTTAATAAAATGATTGACTCATATAAATCTAATTGGGAAACAGCTAATCGTGTTAATTGGGATAAGCGACCGGAATGCACAAAGATTGGAAATACTCACCGGCCAAAGTCTAAGACTGTAGCTGCAAGAACATCTAGATGGAAAAAACCTCCTCGTGGTACCCTCAAACTACATTTCGATGGCTCCTCATTGAATAGCAAATAGAGTTCCATTGACTACATTATTCGAGACTGAGAGTAATTCATCTTGGAGGAAGAAGTATTGGTCGTCAAACACCACTCATGGCAGAAGGACTAGCTCTAAGAGAAGGAGTATTAAAGGCTATCGATTTGCAAATTGAAAATCTCATCGTTGAGGGAGACTTCCTCACAATTATAAATTATCTAAAGTATAGTGTAAACTGTCCATGGAAAATAGAACTTCTGTTAATGGATATTAAGTTCATGCTTTCAAAAATCAATACGATTTCCTTTTCTTCTATTTACCGTAGTGTTAATAGAGTGACTGATAAGGTCGCACACCTTAGGCACAACTGCTCTAGTATAAGAGCCAATTTTTCTTAACCCGGTCTGATGAACCTCATCCGAAAGTATGCTATCGATTAGTGTTCTTTGTGGAATGCATTTTAATGTTCACCGAATCAAAAAAAAAAAAAAAAACCACGCACCTTTAATTGGATTAGTTGTTTTTATGAAAACTAGTACAATTTCCTCGCCATGGCGCGGTTTTTTAAAACTAAAATATTAATAATATATATAAATATATTATAAAATACTAATAAAAGTTAAGATAAAAAAAACTTTACCATAAATGTATCTTATAATTCTAAAATAATTTTTTTATATATCATCTAAAGTATAATACATAAATTTAGATATTTTAAATCACCCAGGTAATAATAATATCAATACCATTGTAACTTTTTTAGAAATTTTGAAATCTGAATCATGCATTTAAAAGTGATGTGTCACAACTAATAATTATATTCAATGTTTTGAATTAAGCTCAATAGTTAGTACATAAATGTGAGTTAAGCCTAATGGTTATATTAGATTGAATGCAATGTTTTGAATTAAGCCCAATTGTTAGTAAATATGTTATGAATAAAAGAGAATGGAGGATTAAAATAATTAATGGAAAAAAGGGAAAAGGATAAATAAAAAAATGAAGGAAACAAAATTAATTGGTCAATATTTCTAAAACTCCTCTAAGATTGACACGTAAGAAAAGTCTTCTAAATTAAGGTTATATATAGATATAGATTGTTAGTAAATGTGTTACGAAAAAAAGAGAATGGAGGATTAAAAAAATTAATGAAAAAAAGGGAAAAGGAGAAATAAAAAAATAAAGGAAAAAAAATTAATTGGTCAATATTCCTAAAACTCCTCTAAGATTGACACGTAAACAAAGTCTTCTAAATTAAGATTATATATAGATTGTTAGTAAACATGTTTTTTTTTATTAGGAAAAAATTCGAGCTCAGATAAACCTGATACTCGAGAGGCCGACGAATCGGCAGACGGACTAGCCGTCAACAAACAACAAACTACAGAGTACAGCCACAAATAAACACAGATGAAAGAAAAAGCCCAAACAACCCGAGAGAGTCGTCCGCCAGCAGAAAAGACGAGGGAGATCCAAGGCGGGCCACGAATGCCGAGAACACGGGGGAGTGCAATGACTCTCACGGCGACTCGACGCCGAGATGGCGGAGAACAGTAACCGTTAGTAAATATGTTATGAATAAAAGAGAATGGAGGATTAAAAAAATTAATGGAAAAAAGGGAAAAGGAGAAATAAAAAAATGAAGGAAAAAAAATTAATTGGTCAATATTCCTAAAACTCCTCTAAGATTGACACGTAAGCAAAGTCTTCTAAATTAAGGTTATATATAGATATAGATTGTTAGTAAATATGTTACGAATAAAAGAGAATGGAGGATTAAAAAAATTAATAAAAAAAGGGAAAAGGAGAAATAAAAAAATAAAGGAAAAAAAATTAATTGGTCAATATTCCTAAAACTCCTCTAAGATTGACACGTAAGCAAAGTCTTCTAAATTAAGGTTATATATAGATATATAGATATATAGATTGTTAGTAAATATGTTAAGAATAAAAGAGAATGGAGGATTAAAAAAAAATTAATAGAAAAAAGGGAAAAGGAGAAGTAGAAAAATGAAGGAAAAAAAATTAATTGGTCAGTATTCGTAAAACTCTTCTAAGATTGACACGTAAGCAAAGTCTTCTAAATTAAGGTTATATATAGATATATAGATTGTTAGTAAATATGTTAAGAATAAAAGAGAATGGATGATTAAAAAAATTAATGGAAAAAAGGGAAAAGGAGAAATAAAAAAATGAAGGAAAAAAAAATTAATTGGTCAATATTCCTAAAACTCCTCTAAGATTGACACGTAAGCAAAGTCTTCTAAATTAAGGTTATATATATAGATATTTTGAATTAAGCTCAATAGTTAGTACATAAATATGAGTTAAGCATAATGATTATATTAGATTGAATTAAATGTTTTGAATTAAGCCCAATTGTTAGTAAATATGTTAAGAATAAAAGAGAATGGATGATTAAAAAAATTAATGGAAAAAAGGGAAAAGGAGAAATAAAAAAATGAAGGAAAAAATAATAATTGATAATATTCCTAAAACTTCTCTAAGATTGACACGTAAGCAAAATCTTCTAAATTAAGGTTATGTATAGATTGTTAGTAAATATGTTAAGAGTAAAAGAGAATGGAGGATTAAAAAAAATTAATGGAAAAGGGGGAAAAGGAGAAATAAAAAAATGTAGGAAAAAAAATTAATTGGTCAAAATTAAAACTCCTCTAAGATTAACACGTAAGCAAAGTCTTCTAAATTGAGGTTATATATAGATAAATGGATTAATTGTTAATTTGTAGTGTGTAGTTTGTATTTAAAAAATAAAAAAAATACTCCGTATATTTTTAATCACGATTTCTGTCTAGCGCAGGGCATTTTGCCGTTTAGCGCATGCTCAGATGGTCGCAACGACCAAACCCAGAATGGTCATTGCGACCAAACCATGAAGTGGTCATTGCGACCATTACTAGCTCTGGTCATTGCGACCAAACCATGAATTCGTGGTCATTGCGACCATTATTAGCTCTGGTCATTGCGACCAAACCATGAAATGGTCATTGCGACCATTACCAGCTTTGGTCATTGCGACCCATCCCCGTTTGGTCATTGCGACCACTCCCAGGCAAGATAATGAATTATATTTAATAGTCATATACTTGTTCATTTACATCTCATTACCATTATAATTCAAAATTACAAATGTCATTATAGAATTGTATCCAATAGATACCTGTCCACATTCTAAATCGGGTCGGTAAAAATGTGTAAGGATTGGATCGTAGAATTGAATCGTAAAATTCCACCGTATAGATAATTTTTTTTAAAAATGAAGTTAATATGATTAATATTGAGTGAAGCTACTGGCAAGATTTGGAAATGACTACTGACAAGATAATGGGTGTGTATGACTGTCATATAAACAAGTTAAAAAGTGTGAAATTATTAGCTGTTAAAAAAATAAATGAGTTTAAACGGTGTATGAGAACAACAAATAAGCTTTAGTCGGTTAAAAAAAGGGTTTATAAATAAGCTGCAGATTGGAGCTTATTTTGAGGTTTATATTCCATAATTACTATTTTACTCATTCTCTTTTATCTTATTTGGTTTGAAAGTACCACAATATCTCTAATAAAAACCAAATAAACTCCACTTTTTACAAATAAACTGTTTTTCGCCCCATACGGAGTTTATATTTTTTCATAAATTTTTAACTACTTTCACCAACAGTTTATAATTTTTTACCCTGTTTATAATTTTAGTCAATTTATTAACCTCGTCTCATACGAACCCAATATCGGTATAAATGCACAAATTATTCTTTTGAATTCTGCTGGACTTCACCTTGATCAATCATATCACAGGATTCTAAAATTTATTAATTCATCAAGTTGCTGGTGACATAGGATTTGCTTCCAAAATCAAGTTGCACAAATGCACAGGGTTGTTTGATTAGGTGCTGCAATTGGAGTAACAATACTGATCGACGATGAAATAGGATTTGCAATTGCTGGGTGATTAATTCACCAACTGCTTAACAACTATGGAAATAATTGATACAACACATTCTGGCATATAACATTGACAGTCTTCAATGTTCTTCTAAAATTCAAACTGAAATCAAACACATGAGAACAAAAAAAATTCGAGACTTGACTGAAAAAACATGGAATTGCATATCGTTGGAGGGCTGGAATTGCTGAGCGGTTCAGACACGTTTCGAGGGACCTCGCCATATCCAAAACTAGAGGAAAAGGCGTTGGGATGAATCACATAGCAAACGAGCACAGGGGGCGAGCGACCACCGTCGGTTTTGGTCGCAACGACCGGTGAAGTTTTGGTCGCAGTGACCGTGACGTTGTTGGTCGCAGCGACCAGTTCGGGTTTTGGTTGCAGCGACCACTTCTTCGTCTTCCTTCCGAACCTGCGAAACATAACTCGTAACACCACCCGAAAACCAGAATTTCAAAGCGTAGATCTGACTACTAGATACCTAAATACTGTTGTTTGTAGCACAAATCAACACAATCACACTATATTCCGTCCCAAATCTCAAATCTAAACATCGAAACACCAAAATCCCTAAAAATTAATTCAACAACTATAAATTACATTGCAAAGCTTGACATGGTACCTTATGTGTGATAGATCTTCGAATAGAAAGCGTTTGATTGAATAGAAATAGAATGGAAGAACTTTACAATTTGTGTTGTTTTGCTCCAAATCGTTGCCGAAGTCTTCGGTTTGAGAGAGAGATTGGGGTGGGTAGGGTAGTGGGATGGGGTGTAATTTGTTGTGAATATAAGGGTATTTTTGACCGGTTCTAAACGGGTTTTTACCCTGCTCTAAACCGTACGTAGAGGCCTTTTTAATTTAATGTATTAAAAAAGGACTGGCTTTGGATGGTAATTTTTTCAGCGCAACCAAAGAGCGAACGACAAAAATTTCCAACGAATCCGTCTCCTATCTCTCACACACTACAAATTCAACTTCATCGACATCAAAGGTGATGCATCAAACAATATTTCATCTCCTGTTTCTCCATTTCAAATTCAAATTTCCGACTTCCGATTACCCAATTTTGATTAATCATTTACTCGATTGCACCAATTTCTAACCCCTTGTAGATGCCATGATAGGTACGTTACGTCGATTCCGTTCGACCCTTTTTTGATTCCTCTCGTTCGGACTTCGCCATGTTCAACAAGATCTTGAACAAGCTCTCCCCGAATCCTCAGGTTCTCTCTCTTTCCCTGTGGTTATATTCTCACGAGCTTGTATGTTGAAATTGGCTTTAAAAGATTGGTCGGATGCGTGTATTTCGTTCGGCGTCACCTATTTAATTTTGTGGAATCGTAATTTTTCATCTAGGTCTAATCGGGAATTGAATGGTGTTCTCGTTACATATGCACGCGACACAACTATGACTATCATTTTGTGTTTATCATTGACCTTCTGTGGCGTTTAGCTGAAATTGAATATCCCTGTGTGGAATTGGGAGCTTATTGGTGGAAGATGAATAATCTAGAGACTGTGATGATTGTGGATGGGCGATGTTCGTAACTGTAAAATACTTGGGGAATTTATACTTCTTTTTGCAGCTACTGCTTAATTTGAGGTAAAATGGTTCCTGGTTATTAGAGTATCTAGGGTTTTTTTGGGGCATCAAAACGGTCAAATGTCAAATAGGGATGATTGCCAACTAAACTGGCGTGTTTTGGTGTCAAAGTATCTAGTTATCTAAAGGTTGATCTTTTATTCCTATAGTTGCCTTTTTTTTCTTCCTTGAAGTAAAAATAGTAGGAAGCAAGCTTGTGTTAGTTTGAAACTCTGCTTATAGTCTCAACTCTCAAGCCTTTCCCGCCTAGAAGAATTTTTCTGGCCTTCAGTTGGATTTATAACTGTTTTTTCAGCAAATTTAAGATGTGTTGGACGCATGCTGATGTTGGGAATTTAATTTCTTTAACTCTGCTTAGTTTCTCCATATTGATAGAGCATTAGGACTTATATGATCCTTTTTGCTTAATCTTTCCCTTTCTTTGGAGAAACAATGATTTGTTGTTCAGAAGATTAATGAGTTGCTAAATAAGTTGCCAATTCATTTCGATTAGGTTTGTGTCTTATCATGCTAACGGAAGTGGGGGTATGCTTTTAACCCCAAGCACATTCATTGACACACAGTTGAACCCTTTTGATCACTTTGTCTAGGCCGTGACTTCGTGCTGGGTCTTGAGGCTGAGGAAGTGAAAGACATGCACACAACTCTTTCTCCCATAAAAAAAAAATGTCATACACTTGAGTTTTCATTTTGCCACGTAGAGTTTCAACCCATACAACATAATAAGTCATTAGAATATCGGAGAATCATTATAAAAGGGCAATAAATGAACAAAAGGACACTTTTGACAATGCCAGGACATTTTTCACGGAAACAGTCATAATAAAATGACCTGCTTCCAGTTTTTGGATCTATAAATGGGCAAGGTTGATGTCACTACTGGCACATTTACTGTATTTTCTTGTTTTGCTTGTCCTTCTCTGCTCTGATGAATGTTTTAACATGAGACTTTTCAATGCAGAAATCCCCACATCAAAGTAAAACATCAGAGTTAAACCCTAATGTAATTATCCATTATGGGATCCCCTCTACTGCGTCTCGTCTTGCTTATGATCCCATCCAGCATATTTTGGCACTTGGAACACTGTGAGTTAAAACTCTTCAATATATTTGGATTGTTACAGGCCTTTTCATTCTATTAAGGTGTAATGGTTCTCTTCTTTCTCAAACCCTTGATACTGCTAAACCGTAGTTTGATCATCTTTGATGCCTAATGGTTCTTACGATGTTCATATGATTTTTTTGTTTTATTTTTGCACGAGTGTAAAAGGAAAGGAAAATGCAATGCAACATTGAACACTAGCAAATTTTTTCTAGTTTTGCTGTTTGACTAAAAATAACTGCTTGTACTTGCTTTATTATGTATTTACACATTACATTTTTCATAGTATCCTTAATTATTGTACTGAACTCCTACATTTGGATGTTTGTATTTTGATAGGGATGGGAGGATTAAAGTAATCGGAAATGACAATATTGAAGGTCTTCTCATATCTCCTAAGTCATTGCCTTTCAAAAATTTAGAGGTATTAATATATCTATAGTCCAGGAAACACCCCCTTTCCTTAAAACCTACTTCATTAGATATAAAATGCTTCGCATGTGAATATCTGTATCATATAGTTGGTTACATCAATATCCTGAACTGTAATGAATTTTGTTTGACCTAATTTATCCAATTTGGTTTTAGTTGATTTATGAAACTGTTTTACTTTCTTTGTGCCATATGGGAATTAGTATGTAACTAGGTCTAGTAAGTCTTATCTTATGACAATGTAGTTTACCTAGGATAGCCGATTTTATTGGATTCATTTCTTGTATGAGCTTGCAAACAGTGACAGGAAAACACTATGAAATATGTATGGAATATTTGATAATGCTAGAACGCTTTATTCATTTTCCACCCTATTGTATCAGTGATCAACATTTCCGGGATAAAGTGAGTCGTGACACAACTTGTGTCACTTTACCTCACATATTTTTGGAAATGCTTATCCTAGTTGCTAAGGAAGCATGCTGAACTTGTTCCAATAGTGTTCTAAACTATTATAGTTCATTAATAGAGTATTTCCTACACTATTCGTAATCACTTCTTTCCTGCATCTTTATATTGCAACAGTTTCTGCAAAATCAAGGATTTGTAGTGGGCATCTCAAATGAAAATGATGTGACGGTAATCATTCTCCGTCATCATTTTGGCCTTAACTTTTTAGTGCATCGATTTATGAACTTTTGATCTGCCTTCTTCTTGTATCAATGTACATGGACTTTAAAATGGCAGGTTTGGGACCTGGAGCATAGATGTATTGCCTCCAGCTTGCAATGGAAAATCAATATAACAGCTTTCTCAGTTGTCAATGGCACCAATTATATGTGTGATCATATCCATATCATTTCAATTTGGTACTTTAGAAGAAGCTTTCATCGATGGAAGTGGTCTGACAGTCTGACACGCTCTATCTTGAGTTTGCAGGTACATAGGCGATGAATGCGGGTCCGTGTATGTTTTAGAGTATAATGTTGAAGAACGAAAACTTCTGCAACTTCCATATCAGATTTCTTGTAAATCCATATCTGGTATTAATTTTGGTTATCTCCCCATTGTTGGTCCCATTTGGTTAACTGCTGGTTACTTTTTTGTGTACATTTATGCAGTTTAGTGATTTTTGCTTTTAATAATTCTGTTTGTTGACTATTGGCCATCACTTTGTATAGATTAAATAAATAAGTCAATGCGGCATACACACAACACTTTTTATTTAGTGGCAGAAAAAGCAATCTCTCGTCTGAACTTGAATTAGTCAGCTGCTTTTTATTATTGAAATCTGGAGAGGAAGCTTACTGAGTTCTGATACACTTCCTGTGCTAATTATTTCTTCACTTTAAAATATTGTGAGAAAAACTTAAATGTTTCATCTGCACAGGGATTGAAAGTCTCAGATGATAGATAGTTTATTGATGTTATAATGCAAACATGCCTCAAATATAATATTTACACAGAGAAGTTTCCTTACAAAGTTGGCCCAGCCCTGTCCATCTGCCCGCATAAACAGGTGGGTATGGACAAGGTCTAAGCTCCATTCGCGCGCGCACACATGAAAAATACCCCCCCCCCAAAAAAAAAAAAAAAGGGCTGTTGGGCCGGGTATGGGCAATGTCCCCAGCCCAACCAGGCCAACCGTCCAGCAGTCCAACCCATTCTTTCCCTTGCTCAGGTCCAAGTCAATACGGAAAAGATGATAGTTGATAACTTGATTCTGTATATGACCTGATATCTTCTTGTCATGATGATTTAAAGTTATCAAGCACTACAATGTCTGGAATATTCAGAAGTTGTGCATGACGTAATTTTGAAGAGGCCCCTTTTTCAATGGGTGATTCTGTTCCTTCTCCCACGAAAAAGTGTATAATCAGTCGATATTGCACTCTAATACTTAAAAGACCTGAACTTGAATGTATCTATAATACTTCCTAACTTGACATAAAGATGACACGAAGTTTACAGAAAGGATAAAATACAGTATATTTTATTTGATCATTAAGTAAACTCTAGGCTTCAGCCTATGTGAGAAAGTGGAATGTGCATGCCAAAATCCAAAACTAGAAATGAAATCCAATAATTTGATAAACTTTACTCTCATCAATTGGTCTTTTCCTTTTCTTTCCATCCTCGCCGCTATATTTGGAAGTTGGGGTGTATTAGCCTGAAATATGATAATTTGCTGTCCTTGAGTTTTCTCTGAAGTTGTGCATGGTTTTCTTATTGGTTTATCTACAGAAGCAATAGGGTTTGCATCACTCAATAAACATTCTATTGTGGGAGTTATTTCCCAGCCATGTTCTCGTGGAAATAGGTAAGAATAAAGATCCAAAATTTGGAACTTCCTTTTTCTGTTCTTGTGGTTCGAATTGTCAAGAGGCTAAATTAGTCCTAGTTGTGATATGCTACTTTAAATAGATGTTTCTATTCTCTTAATAATAACATGTGCTATCTAACATTACGGGTCAAATACTTAAACCTACATAATATCCTTCACAAACAGCCATGGGCCACTTCCCTGAACCACTTCTAAAATGTGCCCCCAAAACAACTTTCATTTTGTGATACAAGTTTGGTGGTCTACCAATCTAGAGGTGAATATCTTAGGATGAGTTATTGAAGGGGGTGTAAGGGAGATGTTTGGTACCTTTTACCTCAATAAGGAATTGATTTCGGATTCACTGAAACTGCTTGTGTTTGAAACAGGAAATGTACATACCCTCATTTTGATTCCCTAGTCTCAAACCCTCATCTGTTAGCGTTATTTTCTTTATGTTTATTCTTTTCCGCTCCTTCCACAAAAAACAAGCCTGGTTCCTCTCCCGTGAAGAGTGAACCCCGGAGTTTTTCCCATGAAAAACCAACTACCGCTTCTTTGTGATTATAAATGAACTTAATTTATTGCCATTTTAGTAATTTGTTGATTTGTTCCAGATTTTCAATCTTCTTTGGGAAGGAAGTTTCTACTTTTTTAAAAAATAATCCTCAAGCTACAATCTTCAGATTAAATTAGTATTATAAGAGTTTTCAAATATACTCCCAACTTTGGCTAATATATTTTTTGGAACATTAATACAGATCAAATGGCATTTGTAATAAGTGATAACACTTTGATAGAAAAGAGACTAAAATATTGGGACTTAAGGAGCATTACCCCAATACCTTTCAACCTAACCTTCTATTCTTTCATTGTGTATTCCATATTTGCTATTTTTCGGTTGGATAGTTTAGCAATCTTGTTGTAAACTTTTACCTCTGTGTAATTTAAGTGGCACATTTTTTTTAACCATATCTAATGGTCCAACCCAAAGGACGACCAGGGAAATATTTGCTATATTATGCTGAAATATTGATGTTTTATTACATTTGATCTGATTGTAAAAATGAGAGTCCTGGGATCAGTATTCATATTTGTGCATCATATATAGTTTCTCATTCTTTTGACCTTGAAATGTTTCTTAGGTATGTGTTTCAGCATTAGTTGGAATTAAGAGCCTGTCCAAGTTATATGTTTAACTCAATGTTATCTTTGTTTCCAGGGTTATTTTTGCTTTTGATAATGGGATGATTGTTCTCTGGGATATCTTTGAAGATAAACTGGTTCTTACAAGGGGATGTAAGGATCTCCGATTGAAGGACAAATCCATAGATGATTCGGCAAAGGATACAGGGCTTGAGCAAAGTAATGAAGCATCAGATGATGAGCAAGCCGATAAAGAAATCAGTTCTCTCTGTTGGGCATCCTTGGATGGCTCAATTTTAGCTGTTGGTTATGTAGATGGAGATATCATATTATGGGATCTAAGAAATGATTCCCCGACCAAAGATCATAAACCTGAAAATCCTGCCAATAATGTGTTCAAGCTGCAAATCTCATCAGCCGATAAAAGATTCCCAGTGATTCTCTTAAACTGGTGCCCAGGCACATTGAACAAAAACAGTAGTAATGGAGGGCGGCTCTTTGTATATGGTGGTGATGAAATTGGAACCGCTGAAGTTCTGACAGTATGTCTCCTAATTCCTATTCAACACCGCTATCTTTGGTTTGTGGTTTATTATGGAAAGAAATGAGTCAGTATGTCCATGTCCAGTTCTTGAGTTACTTGCCATGTGCTTCACCTTGCATTTTTGCCTTTTTTGTACGATCTTGTGCTGCAATTTATTATAGTATAAAGCTTTTGTTGGATTTGATTATAGCATTAATTTCATAGTTCTGGATACCCATTCTTCAACCATGGACCATTTTGCCAGAATTCATTCTACTTTAAAAAATTGGCTGGATATTCATTTGTCTCAGGTTTCTAATGTGCTGCATTCCCTCTTTTATTGCTTTGTTTTTTTTTTTGTTTTTTTTTTTTTAAGGTCAAAATATATTGAAAACTTAGGAAATATTTACAAGATAACAAGGTTCCATAGGGATCATTTGCTACCAAAATGGGCCTATATGTAAGCTCCTAGCGTAGCCTAGTAACCTGTGGACTCTAATCCACGAGGCTCTGCCATGTGGGGTGGATGGACAGTGTCCAGTGTGGATCCTATCTCTTCAAGCCTAGGCTATCAGAAGTCGGACACACACACAAATGTAGAGTTATTGAAGCATCCCCTTCGGCAATGCCATCAAGGATGTTGCAATACCATACATTAGTACCCCTAAAGTTCCCTGGGTGAAAGAAATCATATAGGTTAAGAACAATACAGGCTTGGCAGTTGCAAAAGGAAGTAGATGCCACAGCTTTTGTTGTGCAGTTTTGTTCTTCTCTTTCTTTTTCTTTGCAAAAGGATGTCCTCCACTAATGGTTGCAATCTTGTTCTGTCTCTGATTTACTTCTTTGGTTGCTATCCTTCCCCTGGTTGTCTCCTTCAAGGGCCTTCATTTGCATTTTCATGCCTGCCCTTCATTAGCCTCCATGACTGTGTAAAGACTAAGGGATAGGTTGCATATTGAACTTGAAACATGTAAGATGCAAGTTGTCTTTGGTATGGGAGGTTATTATCTGAAATTTCTGTTTAGGCCTTTGAAAGAAGCATTATCATCGCTCATCTTGGGCAGAATAAATTTATGCTTTTGAGATAATTGGAGTTTGCATGTTCTCTACAGGTTCTGAGTCTTGAGTGGGCCTCTGGGAGAGAAGCTTTGAAGAGCGTAGCACGTGTAGACCTGACTCTTCATGGATCTTTTGCTGATATGCTACTGTTAAGAAATTTTGATACAAAGGAAAATGAAGACATGGCATCACTGTTCATTTTGACAAATCCTGGTCAACTGCAATTTTATGATGATTCCTGTTTGTCAGCCTTGGTTGCTCATCAAGAGAATGTGTCTCCGTTTCCTGTTCAGTATTCTTGCTTTGTACCAACAGTAGAACCACAGTTGAGTATCGGAAGGCTCTGTTCGTTGCCTATAGATGCAGAATGTTCAAAGGCTTTTTTGGAGGTACTGGTAGCCCTATTTGGATGTAGAGAATTCAAGTTTCAATGTCAAATCTCTTTCCTGTTGTGTATATCCCATCAATGTTTGTGCTGCTCTTTTGTTACTTAGATGGCCTCAAGTAGAAAATCACATGCACCACATGTACAAATTGGCAAGAACACAAAATGGCCACTTAGTGGAGGAGTTCCTTGTAACTTGCCTTTGTCAGGAGAGATGGTAATAGAGAGATTGTACATAGCTGGCTACAAAGATGGATCTGTAAGAATATGGGATTCTACATACCCAGTGCTGATGCCTCTTTTTGTTTTGGAGTCAGAGGTTTGTGTATTGTGTATCGTAGTCTCGTTTTACTAAATTTTCCAATAATTTCATCTTCAAAAGGGTTCAATGAATAACTTTTGTCTGTCGATTTAATATGTCTGATCATGGACAGATCAAAGGTGTCAATATTGCTGGTTCAACAGCATCAGTTTCTGCCATGGACTTTTCTTCCTCAGCTCTCAGTTTGGGGATTGGGAGTGAAAGTGGTTTGGTAGTAAACATATCCACTTGCTACATTTTTTCCAATGGATTAAATTACTCTATTGACTTTTTTTTTTGTTCTCCATTGATGTTCTTCTAGGTTAGGCTTTATACATTAAGAAGCAGCCCCAATGAAACCATATTACTTCATGTAACAGAAGCTGGAAAGGAAGGTATGATATCTTAATATATATTTGTTATCTTTGTATATCAATCCCCCTTCTTTTTGCAGTTGCAGTAGGCAATCAAATGCCTTTACATTTTGCACTAAATTAAACACATTCTTACAGTTTGCTAAGAAGTCTGTGATGTAAAAAACTATGAAACATTTGATCTCTGTAACATAAATTTTATGTAGCTTGTAATTAAGCGAATTATTGATCATCTCTCTTGCATGACATGGATATTTAAATTTTTTATGCATTTGGCATGCAGTATTAGTTTTATCTTTTCCCAAGATCTATCCTTTGCATCTAGAACTGTCTCAATTTTTCTAGTTTGACAAAAAAAAAAAAACCTTCTGTCTGATTTGTTTTTAGCTCATAAGTTGGATCGAGGAAATGGACCTCATTGCTCAGCCATTTTTTCTCTGTGCCCTTCCCCTGTTTCCACATTGAAATACACAAATCTTGGAGACAGGCTTGCTGTGGGATATGAAAGTGGTCAGGTGAGAATCATCAATAGAGGAGTCTTCATCTCAAACGGCCTACTGGTTATTTTGTGTCTCATCAATTCCATTATGTGGGTTCACCTTTTTAAGTCTCCCTTCAGGTTGGAATCGTTGATGTTGGGGCATTATCAGTGTTGTTTCTTACAGAGACTCAACAGTTATCCTCTGTCATTTCACTCGATCTCCGAACTTTGTGGAATGGACATAACATCACTGCAAATAAGCAGCATTCTGAATCTGAAGAGCTCAGTGAACCTGCCAAGGAACTAGTTTTCGTACTAAGAGGAGATTCACATTTTTCTTTGCTTGATAGCACAACAGGCAGTATGATTTGTTCCCATTCTGTTTGCCCTGGTGAAGAGTCAAGTGCAGTGTCAATGTGCATTCTAGGCAAGTAATTAATTTGGGATAGTTTATTATCTTGACAGAATGTAGGTCGGCTTTCTAAGAATTGTGTTTCTACAGATGATAAGCCTTCCACTGCAGCGGCTGGTGGAGAAAACTTGCAGCCACCATCTGCAAACAATGAGGGAAAAGGAGAACATGCAAAAATAAGTGATCTCAGCCAGAGTGGGTCTATTGAAGTTCGACCAGAAGCATCTCGTGGGGATGCAGTTGCAGGAAAGAGACCAGTGGGCTCACTCATTTTAGTTTGTTTGACTAACCAATTGCAATTATACTCTTTGCAGTCTCTGTTTCAGGTTCTACTCATTTACATATTGCACTCTTTCTGCCTCATGTGTTCATTTGTGCTAGCTAAACTTTTATTGCTTGATACAGGATCACACTAACCCCATTTTTGAAGTAAAAGTTCAAAATAAAATTTGCTGGATCTCTACTTGCATTAAAGATGGAAAAGAAAGCAGGCTCATCATCCTCTATCATACTGGAGTTATTGAAATTAGGTATTTTTTGCACTTGTTCTCTTCCTGAGAAATGGAATTCTATTGATGGATGACCAAATTGTGTGGCTTTCTTCTGTTAGTTCATTTAGCTAGCCCAGTACAGAACACTAACTTTATTTTTTAAAATTAATTGTGTACATTAATTTTGGCGGGTGTTTAATTCCTAAACTTTACGTTGTCCCAAATAGTTACCCTAAGCCATTGCCCTACATTGAACATTTTTGTCACAGAAATGCAGTTGATTAAGAGATAAACTTTTGTCATGATCCTTTGTTAAGATTGCACTTGGAAGTTGTATCTGACCTTTGAATCTTGATATGTACTCATGTATTCTCATAATTTACTTCACATAATGAACAGGTCACTACCAAAGCTTAAAGTAATTGAAGAGTGCTCCTTAGCGTCAGTTATAAGATGGAACTTCAAGACCAACATGGAGAAAACTATAAGCTCTACCGATAATGGACAAATTGTGATGGTTTGCATCTTCCCTATTTTTGGATGGCCAATACTTTCCATCATTTTCCGTGTTCTTATGTATTCATGTGCATATACTGAATGAACTTTTTTCAATTGTTTTTCATTTTGGGAAAGGTGGGTGATCTTTTGCTGAAGCTACTCAAATACCCTATCTTCATAGAGTCAAGCTGGTGTTTAAACGAATGCATTCATTTATAAATATTCATTAGATAATACTCCCTCCGTTAATTAAAACTTGACGTTTTACTATTCACGCACGCTTTTTGAGGTGTTAAAAACTATATAAAATATTAACTTTTTTAAAATATTTTTTAAACAATTTTATACTTGTTACTATTAATTATGAGTTTATAAAAACAAATTTTAAAAAATGTTAATATTTCATATAGTTTTTATCATTATAAAAAAGCGTGCATGAATAGTAAACGACAAGTTTTAATTAACAGAGGGAGTATATAATTACTTAGTGGATGGGAGACTGGAAGATGGACGAAGGCCTATTGCTTTTCTAAAAGGTGTAGTTGGCTTACATAGAAATCAGTTCAATAACTCGGCAAACATAGTAGCATATCATGACCAGCTAGCACACCAAAAATCAGCCCTGAAAAAATGTATAGTCAAGGAATATTATGCTACTGTAAAATCTAATTAGGTATGTGCTCGGAAATTTTCAGCTAATAGTAAGAGAGTCGATATAATTTCAACATATATGTGAATATTTTTTGCAACTTTTTTAATGTTGAATTAGAATTAGTTAGTTATATTTGTCGATTCATAAGTGAGCTTGAAACGCAATACGATACTGTCTGAGTCACTCTTGCAATACTGATGGCATGCGTCAAAGGTGTAGAGTTTATGTCATGGATATTATGTCAAGGTTCCTTTGGGTGACATAAGACTTGACAAATGTTTTGTGATTTTGGGTTTTATGCTATATGAAAATAAGCAATAAGTGATTTTTCAAGCAGTCCACAATCTGGATCAAACATCAAATTTTGAGACCCAAATTGAGACTTTATAAAATCGATCAAGAAAAAGTATGCGGGACAATTTGTGGCCAGTATTTTGCATTATACTGAACACATTCTTACTGTGTGCTGAAAATTTTGTCATGTAAACTATGAACCCTTAGAGTAGGCCTCTTTGGCCCTCTTCGGATAAGGACTAATGAACTCTATTAGACACTGGAGAATTTTTATTGTGCATGATGAAATGGGAGCCCCCTTTGATGCCTATTATCTGGATTCGTAATAGAACCTGTGGCTGATCCATCAAGTAAATGAAACTTGAGACTATTGCAGTTTTATCTTCTATTTGTGTGAGGATATTCCTGTTATGGTTGCCCAAATCTGCAGTCTGCCTGCTCAATGTGTATTCCCCCAGATTTGCATTCTCTGATGAATCTTAAAGTAGCACATGTACGTGCTACAGCATTTGACGAGTTTCAGTTTTTTTGTTTGATTTTCCAGGTGAATGGATGTGAATTTGCAGTCATCTCTCTTTTATCATTTGAAAATGACTTCAGGTATCTCAACTATCTCCCTCCTTTCCAGCATTCTTTCATAAACTTACAAGTTTACATATACATCGTTATCATTTTGCTGAATATACCTGTTAACGACTTGCAAAATATAATTTGGTCATTTCAGAGTTAAATTTTCTTGTGATCATACCTTGCCTGTGCGGCTGTGCCTGTATATTAAAAAGGCACACACACAGTGTTTGAGCTCTGATACCATTTTAGGAAATGAGAGAGTTGGAGAAGAGAAAAGAGAGAGGGATCTGAAAAGGTAAATATATAGCTGGGGTGAATGAAACACCCATAGAAGAAAGGAACTACAAAAGACGAGACCAAGCCAAGGGTCTCGTGTAAGAGGGGAGTAACTCTATACCCAACAGCCCCCTATACCCACCAAAAACATCACCAAAAACCGCCTAACATGCACAGAAACATCTACCTAACTCAACACCTAGCTAGTCCCCAATACCCACAAAGAATCGGCTAAATCCTCAACTATGGAATCCCCTTCGATTCAAGATATCCACAAGTGATTTGTTTCTACACTTTATGGATATCCTGGATCAACACCTTGCCACAATCTCCGAGGTACATCTAGAGACCTCAAACGGTTCATTACAAAAGCGATGTTTGTTTCTAAACATCCAAGTAAAATAAATTGTTGCTTGAAAAACAAGAAGTTTAACTTGGAATAGCGCTGTCTTCTTAATCTTCGGAGGCTCTTGGGTGAACCAGTGGAGCCATTCTTCAATGGAGGAGAATCGGCAATGCATTCCAGCCCAGTCAAAAAGCTTCTGCTGCACTGCACAAGTCACTCGACAATCGGCATTGGAACCATAGGTGATCCTCGGTCTCTACATCGTCATTGCAAAGAGAACAGCTAGCCACACTGTCTCCTAGCCAGTGTCGAGCCTTTACACCAGTTTGAACTTTGAAGGCGTTTTCTTGAGGCCAGCCATGAAATGAAAGCCCATTTGCGATTCTGAAAATTTCCCCAGAGCATACCTCCCCAATCGATTTCTTGCCCCCGGTGTCGAAGCTCGTGATAGACTTTAGTGCAGAGAAACTTACCGCTGCTGCAGAAAAGAGAGAGGGATGGACAAGAGGAAAATCAGTTGTTACAGAATACAAACTAGGAAAATACGAAGAATGAATGCAGCAGGAAAAAGTAAACACCTTTAAACAGCTGTAAAACTTAATTAATAGTAATGACATTAAATGTAAGCATGAAAGATGTGGATTTGGTTCAGACATGTATGCTATGATTGGAAGTAGGTTAGACATTCTGTGTATCAATTTCTATTAGCTGAAAGGATCTCCTCGACTTGCACAGAATTCCGCAGTCCTTGCCATGCCTTCATGATAAGACCCTTGCTGCTGCATATAGTGCTGATCTTGCTGTCTCTCCGAGTCAAAAGAAAAATAAGGTGGAAATAGTTTGTAACTTCTATTTTCCCTTGTCAAAAGTTTAGTACGTTATTAGTTTTTATGTTCCTACAGGAGATTATACCGGGAATGTTTGCTGGTCTAGTCAAGGGCTTCGGATTGAGTAAAGATGATTCTGTGGATCCTGTAGAGGCACAAAAAGTCGACTCTGTGATTTTGAAAAGAATATTTTTCAAACTTCCCCCAGAACCTACAGGCTCTAATAAAGAAGTTGTGGAGCTAAACATAGGTTAGCCATTCTGATACATTGGTCTCCTTCCTTTTCATCTCGTTTAATACATTCCTCTCTGTTGTTTCCAGATGATATTCACATTGATGAACCCTTGCGGATTGAACCTATAAATCACCAAGGCAAACCCAGTGGTAAAGGTATGACTAGAACCCATCATGTTTTTTAATTGAACTTTAGGTCACAAACCTATGATGATTATTTTCCCATGCAGACGAGAAAAAGGAGAGGGCTAAATTGTTCGAGGGGGGGACTTCAAATTCATATGCTAAGCCGAAACCGCGATCAATTGATGAAATTAAGGCAAAGTATAGACCAGTCTCGGTAAGTACTCGAGGGGAGTTTAAGAATACTCACTCGCTGAATGTCCTAATTATCCTAACATGAATTCCTATCAGGATGCTGCTGCTGCTGCCAAGGAAGCAAAAAACAAGCTTCTAGAACGCCAAGAAAAACTCGAGGTAGGACACAAGTGTGTATTTGTTCCTAATTGTTTTAAATTACAAAGTTCTGGATTTTCAATGTTAAGAGAAGTGTTTTGAGTGGGTTGATCGTGTCTGTTTAGTTGAAAGTAGACCTTTATATCCCCACTTTCTGTTATCCTATTTCCGTCAATCACAACACACAGTGGGGGTTATCTGTCAGAACTTGTTTACTGCCTAGTTCTTTTGCATTCTCATGAACTACAATCACTCGCTGTCTATGCCGTTGAATATTGCAGAGGCTCACGAAAAACACAGAAGAGTTGCAAAGCGGAGCTGAAAACTTTGCATCATTGGCCCAGCAGCTTGCCAAGCAGATGGAAAACCGTAAATGGTGGCAGTTATGATGCACATATATAGAGATGTCGATCTATTTATAACTTGCTTCGGACTGCTCCTTTTTCGAAGTTAGCTTCCATTTTTGGCGGTTGATAAAATCTTGTGCATATTCATAGAATTCAAGTATCTATTCATGTATTTATGCCAAGTGAGGATGCACACTTGATTGTCTTTCTTTAAACATAAAATTTGCCCATTCTCATTGAATTGGTGATGTAATGTGCAGCACTTTGTAACATTTATCTGTCAGTAATGAAAGCATACAACTGTTGCCCAGGAACTTGTTTCAGATAGGGGTGGAATTGGTACAATATCAATTAGTTTTTGTCGTTACCACGTACTAACCAATTATAATTGGTAATCTTAAAATCCAAACCATTACCAACCACCGAAGGGCTTATACCAACTCAATTGGTAACCAATTAAATTGGTTGGTACATGTTGGTAATGGTAATTTACCATGTTTTTTGTGTTGAAGAAAAAAACATACGAATAATCAAAGGCAATACAACTTAATTAAAATTTAAAATTTATAAGTAACAACATAAATATTTAAATTGTTCATACATTTAAGCACAAAAGCAATATAAAGACTTAAATAGACCCGATAATATTCAAAATATAATGTCTACTAGCTTCCAAATAACATTTAGGTTTTAGTCTGAACCGAGGCCGAGGTTTTAGTCTGAACCGAGGCCGAGCTAGCATTCCTCCCTTGATTAAAAGCATTTTTTGAAAATAAAAAATATAAAAAGAAATCAAGTTAATAGATAATACTTATTAGTTATTACTTAATATCAAAAACAAAATAATAAATAAAAAAGAAATAGGTATTAGTACTAATTAACCTGAATAGCTTGCACAAAAAAAAAGATTCTCCTATATAGCAATAACAGATTAGAAATAACGAACAACAATAAAAAGATTCTCCTATACAACAATAAAAGATAGCATAAAAAACCACACAAATTGTGAAAACTGCAAGTCTTGAACAAAATAGCAAATAAAAATGAAAAAGGTTGAACAACAGCAATAACAGATAGCAAATTAGCAATAACGAACAGTAATAACAAACAATAGAAAGTCTAGAAATAAGCTTTTAAAAATAGAAATAAGCTTTTAAAAACCCCAAATATATATTGGTAATATTTGGTTGGTAATTACCATACCAACTAGTTGAAAGTCGGTTGGTAATGGTAATCCCAACTTTTCTGTTTTGATTACCATTACCATGCCGACTTCTGGAAGTTGGTACGGCTTACCCTACCAATTAAATTGGTTACCAATTTAATTGGTTCGGGTGGCACGTCTTGGTACGGTTTTCATGGGAAAATTTCCCCCGCCCTAGTTTCAGATACATACATACAACCTGACATCTTGGGGTCCTCTCTCCCTTCCTACCCATCAACAGATTACAGCGCGGCTGAAATCAAAGAAGAAGATGAAACAGTGTGTTGTTCCAATTGAACAATAAGGAAGATGGGCAACTCTGTATAAGTTCTACCCTCTTTATGAGAATAAGATGGACAAAGATTCCTGAAGTGGTAAATCTATAGAAAGTAATGCGTAATTACAAAAGGGGCAAGACAAAATAGCCTTGCCAAAGGTGGCTTTCGCCATACACACCTAGCTACCCGGTGTGAAGCCTCCCACAAAAGATACAAAAGTGTGCCTCCTACGGTATACCCCCATACCACTATATCACCGCTGCACCCCCCTACTCCCTAAATTCCCTAGCTATTTTGTGACTCTGTTCACCCATCTTCTATCCCTGGATGACTTGCACTTGCATCTCAAGGGTATTCTGGACTTACAATTTTTCATTACTCGATGAGCCCAAGCAACTGGCAAACAAGCCTCTCCCCCAAACACTACTTCGTTTCTCCCTAACCATGTGAAGTAGATAAATGCACAGAAAACCAACAGTTTTCCACGGAAAACTGGAGATTTCTGTACCGTAGGGCTCTCACTGGCAAACCATGCCAGCCACTCTTTAATCCCACCTGGTCTTCTCGGCAACCCAATCCAAGACAAGACAATATCTCTGGCAATCAGGATCTTCTGGCACTCGAACCACAAGTGATGCTCAGACTCCTCTGCTAGCTTGCAGAGCGGACACACAGCAGCATCAGGACCCCGCCAATGCTTAACAATCCGTCCGGTTTGCAACCTATTTTGGACTGCCACCCATACCACGAAGGACCATTTCTTGGAGTGAGCACCATTCCCGAGCATCCCACCCCAATCAACAAGCGGACCTCTCTTCCGAATAGCTTCATAGATTTTGCGACCATCCATACTACCCTTCCCATTCAGGATCGGTCTCATGTCAAGATCATGCCCCAGAATACCAGCCCTGCACATCTCATCCCGAATGGTTAGAACCTCCTTCCAAAGCCAGGAGTCATGCACCTTCGGCCTAATACTCCATATATCATCATGCAAAAGGTAAGCATCCTTCACCCACCTAGTCCAGATGCTCTCTTTACCGAGTATTACATCCCCAAGGAGGCTAACAAATCTGCTTCTATTCAGAGTTTCAATCTGCTTAATACCCAGACCTCCTTCAGCAAACGGTATAGTGACAGAATCCCACGCCACCACACTCCTAGTCCTAGTCGAATTCCCATGCCAAAGGAAACGACGACAAATCCCATTCAGAGCATGCACCACTGTCTTAGGGAGAATTACAGTTTGGCCCCAGAAACCAAACACCCCTTCCAGTACAGATGGACAAAGATTCTCTTTTAGATTAAGAGACTTTTAACTGTATATCTTGTGGCTCACTTACATTCTTACTAGGTTCGCACACTTGGAACTCTTTATCTATTTGGATGCTCACTTGCTTGGAATGATGCATGGCCAATATCTCATGCTCCTATTTATAGGCCACTTGCACCTTAACTCTCTTGATAATTAATTCTAATTTATCAACTACTAGGAACTAGTTTACCATCAAAGAATTTTATATATGTTTAAGTTAATAATTTTTTTAATAAATGACTTTAAATTCTTTACGTTACCACATAAAATGTATTTGTAATAAGCTTATTATATTTCATACTCGTGTATTAAACTCTTATTAAATTCAAATACAAACGTAAAATTTTTACTCTTCTACCATGTTTATTACTAATATTTTAAAATTTTAAATTTATGATGAATTTATACTAAAACACTTTTTTAAAAATAGTAACAAATTTTTTATTTACATTAATTATATTTTTTATCTTCTTTTGAATGTGTATTAATTAATACTTATAAAATTAGTGTCTTTAACTTCTTATAAAGATTGTTATTTTTTTTTTCTTTTTAATTTCTTATAAAGATTATTTTCTTTTTTAAATGAGAAAATAGCAGCCAATATACCAATTTGTTGGGTCGTTTGCAAAAATAGCTCCTCCTTGCCCAAATTGCAAAAATGACAAAAAGGCCCAATCCCTTAGGGACGAACCGCCCTTGAAGAGAGGGGAGACAATTTATGGGACGAACTGCCATTGAAGAGATGTTAGCTCTCATTCTCTATCACTATTCTACCTCCTTTAATGTCATTTTGGGGTTTCAATTTATGGAATTTCGAGTTGGGACCCTTGAGGTGAATGGGGTTCAAAATATTTGAATGTACAAACCCTAACCTTATGGTGGTGGATGGTTTGGGGATAGGGGTGAGGATTCACCATTGATGCTTAGTTGAGGATAAAATTGAAGGTCCAAATAGGGTAGAAACGAAATGAAAACCGCCAATTGGGGAAGTAGAGGAGAGATGGGTTTCGAATGATGGGTCCAACTAGCTTGTCAAAGGCGAGCGAAATTGTTCGTCTGGATTGGGGAAGCGGTTGAATGGCTAGGTTTAGTAATTTCCGTGTTGGCTTCGAATTGGAGAAGTAGGGGAGAGATGGGTTTCAAATGATGTTGGATGTGGTAAAGGGGAAGGTGAATGGTATACGAAATTGGTGCGTATGAGTTTGGAAATTGAGGACGAAGGAAGAAAGAAGAGGCATCGAGAGAGGAGGAATTCGGCGAAGGAAAGATAAGGGGAGGCGAAGGGAGGTCGATGGTGAGAAAATTGGTGTGAAACCAAATTAGTGAACCCTCATCTTTTAGTGTTGGATTCAATCCTAAATCTGATGTGCAAAAAATTATGTCAAACCCTATCTAGATCGTTTTTTTTTAAATAGAGGGTGAAGGAATTTTAAGGATTCGAATGCATCTCATGCATAAGTCTCTGATATGTGTATTGCATAAGTTTGTGAGAGTTGAGACTATTGTGTAGTTGTTTCATTTGTTGCATTCTTGATTCGTTTCAGTTGAGCATTTCACCATATGACTCATATGAGAATCTGTCTGAATAGCATCTCTTTTAGTTGAGCATGTGTAGTTGTGTTATTTTTGTAGTTGTTTGATCTGTTTAATGGTTTCTGTAGTGACAGACATATATTTTTACTGGCAAGAATTATGCATGTACTGGCAATGATTTTTCCTATACTAGCACTAACTTGTACAGTTGAATCACAGATTAAACCCCCTGCAGCGATGCGTACTGTAAAAGGGAAAAAACCTTGTTAAGCTGTCAAGCAAAAAGGTAAATACCTGTATATTGACACGTCGAATAATTTCTTGTATTTATTTTGGTGATGTTAATCGTTTAGTGTGATATATGTGCAACCGACATTAGCTCTTCCCCCGGAGAAGTACTTCAGAGGGAGGTCTAACCACTTCTCCAAGATGACCCTCCTGGATCGCATGGACGAAGGCCTCACTGCTGTGGACTAGAAGATGTTGAAGGAAAGCAGGCTTGGATGCATTGTGATGATCGGGTATAATGTCCCCTACTAAAGTTTGCTCTCCTCCTCATTATAGAGGGAATCTTCCTGCCAGGGGATATCAGCAAGAATATATGTCAAAGGATGGGTCGTGTGCCTCGTTGAAGACGTAATGATATTCGTTTATCTGGTCTGACACTTTACTGCTGCTGTTTGTGTTGGACTTATATATATTCTATTTTGAAGTTAGGGTACTCGTCAAATTGGTTACACATTTTCTTGAAACTTTAGGGTTATGTAAAGGTGACATAACTGGCAGTTTCATTCACAACAAACAGTCCAATTGGTTATATCTTTTGTTTGTGTTAGACTACTTTTACATCTTCATTCACAACATTATGAAATACAAACCACAAAATCACAGTAATGTCCAAAGCACAATATTACGTAATACAAAGCACAAAATCACAATAGTTTGACGACGATGCAAAAGACGAATGTTTGTGATTTTTGCTTACTAGCCAGTAGATAATTTTTCCTTGCCAATAAAATCGATATCTAAGCCAATAAAAGAATAACCACTGACAGATCTTATCTATCTCAAAAACTTCCCAGCAGAAGGATATCGAACATTAAACCCAAACGAAATGAGTCCATAACAACTTAAGTCCAAAAGGTGAAAACGTTTAAACGCTGGTTTTCAAATGTGTCAGTAGTGATGACGAGGATACCAAGTACGGGGGTGACCCTAGGAGGAGGGTGGTTTCCTTCCACTTGGAGAGCTTGTCGGAGGAGGAGATTATGTACGGGGGTGACATAAGCAAGTGTGGAATGGTAAGGTCATCATATGACGCTCGTCTTAAGGACGCCTCTTCTTTTACATAGGCGAAGGATAATTTTTGTTATTTTACATGTACGTAACTTACACTATGGGGTTGTCCGTTTTGTTTGCCTAAGATGCGAAACACGAATTTTAGCGATTTATGCTTACTAGCCAGTAAATATTTTTTCTTGCCATTAAAAACGACGTCTCGACCAATATAGGACTAACTCCTGCCAGATCTTGTCAATATCAAAAACTTCGATCCCAACAGCAGGATAGACAACGTTAAACGCAAACTAAAGCAGTCAGAACGCAATATTCAGAACAACCATCCATAAAACCATCCACACAGAAATCTAGAACATACAAGATCAGTCATCAAAAGGAAGGAAACGTTTAAGACCTAAACCAAACATAATGAAGCACTAAAGGTCTTGAGCTGTTGCTTAAGAAAGTAGTGGATTAGGATGCAGCAATACGACACATTATTCCCGATTATTACAATGCCCCCTAGCTAGCATGCATTCCTTCAAGATTTTCCAATCCGCCGCAGATAGGGTCTCGTCCATTCCATTGAGGAGGCCCATCTTCGAGAAGTGGTTCGACCTCCATCGAAAATACATTTCCGAAGGGAGAGCTAGTGTCGGTTGCACATATATCACATGAAACGATTAACATCACCAACACAGCTACAACTACACAAATACACATGCTCATATGCTCAATTAACATCAGATTCGCGTAGTGTATCTCTGCTCCGTTAATCACAGCATACTTCAACACATAGCAAAAACTTTCAAAGATGTACAACTATCACCAATTGTGAGCATTATATTTATATGCAACTATTTACAAACAACCTCAGTCTTCAAATTCTCTTCAAGTTCTCAATTTTCAAACTCATAAGCACACATTCCTTATATCATTCAAATTCCCCTTTATCATATCCAACATCATTAGAAACCCAACATCTGTCGAACTTCCCCAATTCGAAGAGAGCGACACACAAGTTACAAAATCTAGCCATCCAATCGTTTCACCAAGCCAGAGGAACGAATCCGCATACCCTTTTCAAGTTTTCAAAATATAGATTTCAAATATTAATTGGGGTTTTCAATTCCTTTCTACCATATTTCGACCTTCAATTTCATCCTCAAACCGCCCACTACCCATAAGGTTAGGGTTTTTACATTCAAATAATTTCAACCCCATTCAACACATTCTCCCCAAGGACCACAACTCGGCATATTCCATAAATTGAAAGCCCTCAAATTGAAAACCCATTCTCCCCAGCATCTGTCGCCCCTCGGAGTTACGGTTTGACACTGAAATTCCGACCCAAATTTCTCAATGTGTTAGGGTTTCAAATCGAAATCCCCCATTCAAAAATCACATATTGCAGAACAATTTGTTCGGATTTAGTTAGGGTTTCATAGATTCAAGAACGAATTTACTTACTTGTGTTCGAATTTGTTTCACCAGATTCGGTTTCTCCGCGCCAGATTCCTCCTCCATCTTCCGCTGGTTACAACTTCCTCCCGTCGAACTGATTCGCCTCCGTCGATAGCCTCTTGTGCCTCCTTCTCCGTTGAGAGCCTCCTTCTTCGTTGCTCTCTCTCTCTCTCTCTCTCTCCCCCTCCTGTTCGACACTTCCTCCTCCTATCCGACCTGCAACCGACTAAGCAAGTGGGCATTTTTTTTTGCAAAAATGGCATTGGGCCCACTGTTTGCAATTTATCAATGTCATAGTTATTTTTGCAAATCTCATATTTTTTTGGTATATTGGTGCAAATTGCTCTTTTTAAATCTTCAATATTTCATTATACTTTTTATCTTGGGGAATTACTACTAAATACCCCACTTTGATAATTGGTTTGCAAAAATGAATGTGTATTAGTAATTAGAAAATTAAACCTCAGACCTTTTTCTTTGATGGAACTTCTACTGTTTTAATTCTTAATATCTTGCCTAATTGAATCGAGCAAATGGATTGGGTTGGGATTGATTTACCAGTTCATTGACTTGAATTTCCTTTCGATAAGGTTAGGTTTTAAGTAGGGTTGTGAAAAATTACCATGAAAATCAAACCAACGTGTACCATCCAATATAATTGATTTGGAACTTGGTACGATAATGAAAATGAAAAAGTTGGTATTACCATTATCAGTCAATTTGAAATTGGTTGTTACGGTAATACCAACCAATTCCTACTGAACCAATTATATCTATTTTTATTTTTATTTTTTTAATTTATTTTGTAATTGTTTTAAGTTTTTAACTTTTATTTTTATTTTTTTTTAACTTTTTTTCCTCAGAAAATGCTTTCAATAAAGGGAGGAATACTAACTCAACCTCGATTAAGACGAAAACCTATAACATTAGTCGGGCTAGTATCTTCCTACTACTATGTTGCTTTTGCTTTAGTGCTTAAACACTTTGTAATAACTTTTAAGTTTTATGTTGCTTTCGTGCTTAAATATAGTCGGTTCGGATGAAAACCTAAGTGTTGGAATAGCTTATACGTTTGAATTAATTAACATGTATTATATTTGTATGTTTTTTTCTCAACACTCGAAAGTTGGTAAATTACCATTACCAACACGTACCAACCAACTTAATTGGTAACTGATAGATTACATAGGTCTCATATTGTATAGTAGACTAAAAGCCCATTAAGGCCTAATACCTTTGTAACCTATATATATATATGTTATATCAATGAATGGAAACCCTCAAGGATGACATTACAATCAATCTCATGATCTCACATGGTATCACAGCCTAAGATCCAAAGACCCTAAATTTCTTTTTCTCTAACCCTAGCCCTAGCCGCCACCTCTCTCTCTCCTCGCCGCCACCTAGCCGCCGCCTCTCTCTCTCTCCTCGCCCCCACTCACCTCGGCCACCTCTCTCTCTCTCTCCTCGCCGCCACCCTCCCCCCTTGTCGTCGGCCTCCCCGTCCCCTTGCCGTCTCCCCATCAATCCTCTCTCTCTCCATCCTTCTCGTCACAATGACCACCGAACCCACCGCCACCAAATCACCCTTCCATTCCGCCATAACCATCTCCAATATCAAAAATTGCGTCCCTATCATTCTTGATCATGAATCCAGTACCTACACCATGTGGTCGCACCTCTTCACGACCCATGTTAAGGCTCATAAAGTCCTCCACCACATTGACTCCTCCGCCAAACGCCCTGAAAGCGAAGACGACGATCTCTTCGCTCAACTTGACACCATTGTCCTTCAATGGATCTTCAACACCATATCAAAAGATCTATTGACCACCATACTCGACCCCAAAGACTCCACCTTGAATGCTTGGAAGAAACTTCAGGATATCTTTCAAGACAACAAGTCCACCCGTGCTGTCTATCTCGAGCACGAATTCTCAAGTTGCAAGCTTTCTTCTTTCCCGTCGATATCTGCCTACTGTCAGCACATCAAGACCCTGACTGATCAGCTCGACGTCGTCGACTCCAAACCCAGCGCCACCCGTCTCGTCCTCTAGGTACTCTCGGGCCTCCCTTCCGAATACAATGTTGCTGCTACTCATATACAGCAGACGGAACCTCTCCCTACGATCGAGAAGACCCGGTCTCAACTGATCCTGGAGGAGACTCGCCTTCAACGTCAGACAACCGACGCCGCCAAAGACAAAAAGACGTTGGTCTCATCCAGTGACATCATCTAGCAGCTTGCCCTCCAGCCTGGCCGCAGCAACGACCAGCAGGGACCAAGAGGCGGCGGCCGCGGCAATGGTCGCAGCAATGGCCGCCCGCATCAGTATGATCCCCGCCACCCCTCTTGGTACCCCAACCCTGGCTACCCTCCTTGGATGCCCTATGGCTACCCCGGTGCGTCGTTTCGTGGACCAGCTCCGTATCCCAACCGTCAGCAGGGCTTGTTGGGTCATGCTCCCCGCCCTGTTAGTCATCAGGCATACCCGTCGTCTGATCAGGCATACCCGACTGATGTGCACAATGCCTTCTCCTCAATGCAGCTGACACCCCCTGGCGCCGCTTGGTACATGGACACTGGCGCTACCTCTCATATGACGAACTCCTCAGGTACTCTCTCCTCTTTTTCTTTTAAGGGTCCTACTCATTCTATTATCGTCGGCAACGGTGGTCGCCTTGCTACTTCGGGCATTGGCCACACCACACTACCAACCCTTTGCACCTCAACAACGTCCTTGTTGCCCCCAAACTTGTCAAAAACCTTATCTATGTCCGTCAGTTCACCACTGACAATAATGTTTCTGGATGATTATAAGTATTACCTCTTGTTTCTGGATGATTATACACATTTCTTATGGGTTTTCCCTTTGCACTTTAAATCTCAAGTGTTCCCTATCTTTGCCAAATTCCACGCTTACATCAAAACACAGTTTCACACCTCTGTCAAGTGTTTCCAATGCGAAAATGGTCGCGAATTTGACAACAAAGATTTTCACACTTTCTTTAATACTAATGGGATCTCCTATCGCTTGTCCTGCCCCTACACCTCTCAACAAAATGGCAAGGTTGAACGAATCATCCGAACCATTACCAATATGATGCGCATTCTCCTCTTCCACGCATCCATTCCCCTCCTTTATTGGCCTTACGCCTTGGCCACCACATGCTATCTCCTCAACATTCTCCCTTCCACCACCCTCAACCATCGCTCACCGTTTCATGCACTGTATTGCACTTTGCCCATATATGATCACCTTCGTACCTTTGGTTGCTTGTGCTTCCCTAATCAGTCATCCACGCCCCCCCCCCCCACAAGCTTCACCCACGCTCTACCCCTTGTGTTTTCTTGGCTACCCGTGTGATCATCGCGGTTTCATTTGCCTCGATATCAAGACTCACAGGATCATTCTCTCTCATCATGTCACCTTTGATGAGTCGCGATTTCCCTTCGCGTCTCCCACACCCCCTGTGTCGTCGACAGAGTCTGAGTCACCATTCCCTCACTTCATTCTTCCCCAGAGCTCTCCCGGTGCTCCTGCGTCTCCCCCTCCCCCACCACCCCTTACCACTAGACCACACACCCGCATCGTCTCCGGTGTCTTCAGACCCCGTCAGATCATCTCCATAACCACCGACCATCACCCCGCTATCCACCTCCCATCACCTCGCCTAACAACCTCGCCTCACCTACGTGCGGCGCCCGCCGCATGTACAAATGCTGCGTCCGCAGCCTTAAACCCTTTCCTGGCGGCGCCCGCCGCAAGTCATGCGGGGCCCTCCGCATCTACAAATGCTACACCCGCAGCCTTAAACCCCTCCCTGGAGGCGGCCGCCGCAAGTCATGCGGCGCCCGCCGCAACCCTCGCCGCCTTTGATCCGCCCGCCGCCTCTTCCCCTTGCTTAGCCCCTCTTGCCCCCGTTCTTCCAGACTCCCATTCACCCTTTGCCCCCACCTAGACCTCCCTCTCCCCCGTTCCCACCTCCCACAAAACAGCCCTCCTCGACCCGAATTGGCAGGCGGCTATGCTCGACGAATACAGGGCCCTTACGAAGAATGGTACTTGGGTTCTTGTTCCTCGCCCTCCTGAGGCGAACGTCATTCGCTGTATGTGGCTCTTTCGTCAGAAGTTCCGTTTTGATGGGACGTTGGAGCACTACAAGGCCCGTCTTGTGGTGAACGGTAGATCTCAGCAGGCCGGTATTGATTGTGATGGGACGTTGGAGCACTATTCGAGTGGTCCTGAGTCTGGCTCTGTCGCGCAACTGGGCCATACATCAGTTAGATGTCAAGAACGCCTTTCTGCATGGTCATCTGAACGAGTCAGTTTACATGTTTCAGCCGCCGGGGTTTACTAATGCTGAGCGTCCAAAGTAGGGGTGGGCACGGGACGGGATTAAGCCGGGACGGGACTCGTCCCGCGAAATTTTTACGGGACGGGATTGACACTTTTTTTTCGGGACGGGATCGGGACGGGACGGGACGGGCCTTGTCCCGCAAATAAAAATAATAAAATATTATATAAATTTGCAAAGTGAAAAATGTTTTCATAATTCATTAATTTGTATAATATGTTTAATACAGTATTATTCTCAACTATATTATTCAATAATAATAATATTATTGTTATTATTAATATTAATATTATAATACTATTATTAATTCATACAATGATTGTATAATTAATTATAATGTTAAACATATTTGGCTAAATTATCTTACTAGATCGGGATGGAAACGAATTGAGACGAGATTCACCGGATACTGTCTCATTATCGATTGATAGTTGGGAAGAATACCGTATTTAGCTATTTGCCTCTTGTAGCTCTAAATGGGTATAATAATAATAATAATAATAATAATAATAATAATAATAATAATAATAATAATAATAATAATAATAATAATAATAATAATAATAATAATAATAATAATAATAATAATAATAATAATAATAATGCCACGTTATAATTAAATAATAATAATAATAATAATATTACTTATTTTTATTGTTATTATTATAAAATAATTATACTTTACAAGAAAAAATATTATAAAATATAATAATAATAATAATAATTTTATTATAAAGTAATATTATGATTTAATTAAATTATAATATTATATAATAATAATAATATTATAATAAATTATTATTATAAATTGAAAATTATTATTATAATTATAAATAATATTTGCTCAAATAATAATATTATTATTATTATAAAAAAATAATATTATTATTATAAATGGAAGATTATGATTATAATTATAATATTTTCTCAAAATAATAATACTAATAATATATTATTATCATTCTATAATATTATATTATTATTATTATTATTATTATTATTATTATTATGTGCGGGACGGGACGGGATTTGCGGGATCCCACCGGGATCGTCCCGCGTTTCGTCCCGCCTAATTTTTGCGGGACGGGATCGGGACGGGATTCACTATTTTGTCCTCAATCCCACCGGGATCGGGACGGGACCGGGACGGGATCGGGATTTGCGGGATTTGTTCCCACCCCTAGTCCAAAGCATGTCTGTCTCCTCAAGCGCTCTCTATATGGTCTGAAACAGGCTCCGCGGGCGTGGTTCCAGCGTTTTGCCTCTCATCTGCTCCGTTTGGGTTTCACTGGCAGCCGTTCGGATACGTCTCTGTTTATCTATCGCAGAGGCTCAGACTTGGCATTCCTGCTGCTTTATGTCGACGACATCATTCTCACCGCCTGTTCTGATGCTCTTCGGACGTCTATAATCTCGCAGTTGAGTGCGGAATTCGCCATGTCTGATCTGGGTCAGTTGTCTTACTTCTTGGGAGTTGCTGTTCAGCGGCATGCGTCTGGTCTGTTTCTCTCACAAAGTAAGTATGCTGTTGAGATTGTTGCTCGGGCTAAGATGGTCAACTGTAATCCCGTCGCGACCCCAGTCGATACATCCAACAAGCTCAGTGCTCATTCTGGTCCTTTGGTTGACGATCCCACACTATACAGGAGCCTCGCTGGTGCTCTTCAATATCTCACTTTCACCAGGCTTGATATCAGTTACGCCGTTCAGCAGATCTGCTTGTTCATGCATGCCCCTAGGGAACCTCACTTTCAGGCTTTGAAGCGAATCATTCGGTACATCAGCGGCACCCTCGAGCTCGGCACCACCATCACTCCTTCCTCTAAGCTTGATCTTGTGGCTTACACTGATGCGGATTGGGGTGGTTGTCCAAACACACGTCGCTCCACGTCTGGTTACTGTGTCTTCCTCAATGACACTCTTGTATCTTGGTCAGCCAAGCGTCAGTCCGTCGTGTCTCGCTCCAGCGCTGAAGCCGAATACAGGGGTGTTGCCAACGTTGTTTCCGAGTGCTCTTGGCTCCGCAATCTCCTGCTTGAGCTACGATGCCCCTTGCAGAAGGCCACTCTGGTCTACACTGACAACGTCTCCGCCATCTACCTGGCTAGCAACCCAGTCCAGCATCAACGCACGAAGCACATTGAGCTTGATCTCCACTTCGTCAGGGACAAGGTTGCCATTGAACATGTCCGCGTTCTAAATGTCCCGTCCTCTTATCAGTACGCTGATATATTCACCAAGAGTTTACCTAGACAGTTGTTCATTGATTTTTGTTCCAGTCTCACTGTACGGACCCCTCCCGTCTGGGCTGCGGGGGTTTGATAGATTACATAGGTCTCATATTGTATAGTGGGCTAAAAGCCCATTAAGACCCAATACCTTTGTAACTTATATATATGTAATATCAATGAATGGAAACCCTCAAAGAGGACATTACAATCAATCTCATGATCTCACAGTAACTAATTAAGTTGGTACAATCCTTTGGTGGTTGGTAATGGTAGGGATTTTATGATTACCAATTCAAATTGGTTGTTACATTATAAATGGAAAAATGAATTGATAATGTACCAATTCCACCCCTAGTTTAGTTTTGAGTATAAAGATCGTTCGATTTGAATTAATTCTAATAAGAGTTAAGTCAGACTATGACCCGAATCTATAACATGAGCATGAGATCGGGTTTGTTCCTATCGAAACCGAGATAAACATATGTGATGTGTTGAAATTATATTGATTACATATTGGGTTAGTTCATAAGAAGGCTCTTAAAAATATTAGTTTGCTTTGGTCAACTATTTGAATATGGTTTGATTATACTACCCTTGCTGGGATTTTGAGATTGTAAGTACGTACAATTTAAGTACCTACAATTTACTTGAATAAATGATTTAAGAATTCTGAGCTTGACTATAAGTAAGAACATTTTGAGTTGCTATTTTGGTATGCTTTAAATCGGGTTTGAGTCTTGATGTTTTGAAAGTTTATTGACATGAAGTTGTTGCTCGAGATACACTTGTATTTGATAGATTTCGAATAGTCCTTTAAACCTTGTCTTATGATGAGTTGATTGCCTCTATGTTTTACCAAAGAATGAATCTTTCAAGTGTGGATGGTTTTGAAATTTCAAGCCATCAAAACTTTTGATGGCTTGAAATGTTGAACTTGTTGGCTTGGATACTTGGGGTAGCTAGTTCTGGGAGTTATAGATATCTAGTTAGATGACTAACTTGGCGATGCTTGTGTTAATGTTCTAACTATGATTGAAGCTATGTGTATGGATTATGGATACTTATGATATCTTGTATGACTACGATAGGTACTCGGTAGCTGCTTGTTGCTGATCCAGGTAAGTTCTCTGAAACTTACTCATTACATCGGACTCTCATGCCTGAGTGTTATATAGTATGCTAGGTGCAAAACATTCACGTAGTAGCATGCATAGGAACTGCACTATTGACTGATTATATGTTCTCTATGTCTTTGGTAGAACGACCATTATGTGAGTCTAGGATTCTTTTCCTAGGGTCATAAGGACAATTAAGCCCCATTTGGTTCATACCTTAATGAGTCTTTTGACCACGACCGAGTACCACACTAGCAACATGGGTGTACACCCACGACGAGAACTGAATTCCAAGTTTCAATTAATTTCAGACTTTGTGCTTTTTTTTTTCACTTTCGCGCCCATGTTTTATGTCCCGGATGGTGGTGCGGGTTTTTTTCTGGAAATTGGTGGAGCGGGTACATATTAGCCCGGACCTATCGGATAGAGGGCACGCCCGGGTCATTAGATTAGCATAATAACCCGGATATGGATGGTTCGGGTTATTTGATTTAGCTTGTGGAAACTTACCCATGACATTTTAACCCGGGCGTGCCATATATCCGGGCTATATACTCTATCATTTTTTTTTTTTTAAAAAGACAAAAACTTGGAAGCATATTATACCCCGGATTTCCCACATCCGGCCTCTTATGTAGCGTGATATATTCACATTTTTCTACTAGTGTGTGGTAGTAGGAGAGGGATATGCCAGTTGGTATTCTGTGTTGGGCCCATTTACCGCTTTTCGTTAATTTATGTTATGAGCATGCGTGTGTGTTTAAATTCATGTACTGCATTAGACATGTTATCAGGTTTATGTTGTATGCTATATAGCCATCAGTTGTGCCTTAGCACACGAATGATGTGGCTCGATGATTGACTCCATGGTTATAGTTTTAGGTACCCATACCACTTACTGATGATGGTTGTTGATTTGCTTCTATGGCGGGGCTTGATCTTGGGAGACTAGTGAGAGCGAGAGAGACTTTACCTACTTGATTACCCTTTTTATACTTATGCATGTTTTGGTTTTGGCTCGACTCTGTCGTGGAAACTCTTGTATGATTTTCCTTTCGGATTTCTTTATGCCTTGGTTTTGGTTTACTTGATTTTGCGAGTAGTAGCAATTAGGACAGGTACAGACGCGTAAGCATTAATTCCCTAGTGGACTCTCGATCAGTTTAGGGTTCGAAATCCCTCCTTTAAAATACTTTACTCTTTGTTTTCCAAACAATTCGTAGTTGGATTAAAAGATCTAGTTAAAGGTAATTCTCCCTTTTAAATGTAACCCGGATATTATAATCTGGGCCGTTACAGATCCAGGATGATATATATTTGTGTGTGGCTACGATAGTTTGCCAATGAACCTATAGCGGTGAGAAAAGAAGCAATCTTTCATGCTAATTAAACTTAATGTATTCATGGCTTTCATATGTCTTGTGGATTGCTAGAAATGGTGTTGTATTTAGAAAGGAAGTATGTGACCCGATTGTGTGGGCTAATCATGTTATTGCATTTTGTAAACCCATGTTATCTCTCTTGTGTAAAGGCAAAACACCTAGAGACAGAAGGTGGATTAGGAAGCTATACAAGGTAGGGTTCGAGTAACTGAGTGAGTTAGTTAGAGTCACTGGCATGATATATATATATATATAGGGTTTACTTCAAATGTAAAAAGTCCTTGAAGTGTAAAATATGCTTATTGTGTAAAATTTACTAATGGGCCTAATTTAATTACTATTGGGCCTAATTTAATTACTAATGGGCTAATCATGTTATTGCATTTTGTAGAATATATGCCCCCGCCCATGCGTGCGCCCCCCCCTTTCCCCCCTTCTCGGACCCGATTTTTTTTTTTAAAATTTTTTTTTTTTTTTTTTTGCCCAGAATTTTTTTTTCGTGGTAACACTTTCTGCTGTGCAAGTATAACTTGCTTTTGTGCACACATATAACATCTTATTGTGCAAATATAAGTTTATTTTGTGCAGACAAATAATTCATTATGGGGTAAATAGGTAAATGTGTCTATTTCAATTATAAAAATTTATAATTGAAATATGTTTAATTTATGGGTAAATTGGTAAATATGTCTAATTTTATGGGTATATGCACTTTTTCCCGTTTTCGATACCTTTTGTGCAACTGTGAAATGCATTTGTGGAACTGTGGATTGCATTTGTGCAACTGTGAAGTGCATTTGTGCAACTGTAAAGTGCATTTGTGCAACTTTAATTGTGCAAATTTAAAGTAGGATACAATTGTGCAAATTTAAACTACAATTGTGCAAAATTAAGATACAATTGTGCGGATTAAGAATACAATTGTGCAAATGTAAGATCATAATGTGCATTAATAAGACAAAAGATGTGCTTTTGAAATCGATGTTTTAATTTAGTTTTTTTTTTTACTTTTGAGAGTTTGGGTTCACCTCTCGGCTAATTTAGGTTGATAGATGTAAGTTTGAAATCGATTTTTTTACGTATAAGCTTTTAAAATTAAAGTGCATAAATAAGATTAAAATGTGCATAATTAAGGTTAAAAAGTGCATAATTTAGATTATAATGTGCATGATTAACAATTTGCGATTGTTGCGCTCTTGTCTATTATGTAACCTATGTGGGATTTGAACCCACATCTTTTGTGCAAACGCACATTGCTCTACCAATTGAGCTAATAGGCTAAATTATGATTTTTTATGCTAAAATAGAAGAACCTAATCGACCTAAAGCATATTGAAATAAAATTTTAAAATTCAATTAGCTCATGATTCACAAACAATTTCACAATGCTATAAACATGAAATTAGCTCCAAATCAACCCAACAACACAACCATAACATCAATTTCAGTCAATTTGGCCGTTGGCAAAAAAACCCAAATTCTAAAGCAAATCGCAATATAAAATTCCAAACTTCAATTAGATCATGATCCATAAACAATTTGACAATGCTATGAACATGAAATTAGCTCCAAATCAATCCAACAACACAACCATATCACCAATTTAAGTCAATTTTTCTTTTGGCAAAAAGCCCCAAATGCTAGAACATATCGCAATATAAAATTCTAAAATTCAATTAGCTCGTGATCCATAAACAATTTGACAATGATATGAACATGAAATTAGCTCAAAATCAACCCAACAACACAACCATATCATCAATTTCAATCAATTTGGCTTTTGGAAAAAAGCCCCAAATTCTAAAACATATCGCATCCTAAAATTCTAAAATTCAATTAGCTCATGATCCATAAACAATTTGACAATGATATGAACATGAAATTAGCTCAAAATCAACCCTACAACACAACCATATCATCAATTTCAATCAATTTGGCTTTTATCAAAAAACCTCAAATTTCGCTCCTAAATCAAACCCTAGGTTTTAAATCTCAACCTAAATCATTCAAACAATCCAAATAACTGTAATAAACAAGTTTAGAGTTAGAAATCATACCAAATTCGAGTGGAAACAAGGAGAAAAATCGGGATTTCAAAGGTTTTCCGAGCCAAAAAGAACCGATTAGCGCTATTGGGGAAGATGGCTCGGTGTGGGCTCGGCTGGGCACGAACCAAGGGGGTTCCGGGCTCGGGGGTGCGCCTGAGGGAGGGGGTTCGAGCTGGCCGGGGCTGGTGGCCAGAGGTGGCTCGTGGGTGGCGTGGGAGGCCGACAACCGAAGCCACTGGTGGCTCGACGGTGCTGCGAGAGGTGGGCGCGTCTAGGCGCGTCTGGGCTCGAACCAGGCCAGTCCAGGGCTCGGGGGTTGCGCACCGGGGTGGGCTCGAGGGCGGCTGGTCGCTGGTGGCCGGAGGTGGCTCGAGGTGGGTGCGGGAGTCCGAAGGCTCGGGGGTTGCGCGCGTATGTTTGTGTTGATTTGAAAATTTTACACATTAAGCAAATTTTACACGTTAAGGATATTTTACATTTTAAAGCTTCCCTATATATATATATATATATATCTTTTTATTAGGTAGATTTTTGTGGTATACAACTGATAATGCATGATTTATTTAGACATTTTGAGTCATTCTTAAGTCATTTAGATTGCTTTTAGACATATTTTTAGCATAAAGTACATTCATTATCTCTTATGTTGCAAAATGGCGAAATACGCACTTTATGCCTTTGTATGCAATTCTCAGAACCAAGCTGAAGGAGAAGAGGAAATCTACATTCTGGAACCATAGAAGCCAGCTAAGAAGAGCCAAGGCAAAAGATGAAAGAAGACGCGAACAAGCCAAGAAACGAAGAAATAAGATGTCTGCAAAGGCGGCGCCCGCAAAACACTAGCGGCCCCCGCCGATCCATCAGCATCCGCTAGAGACTTCGGCGCCCGCCGCTGAGCACCGGCTCTTGCCAATCATCGTATCTAAGCATAATCTTATTGGCCGAGTCCGACCTATTGGGCTTTACTTCTACCTTAAGTTGGCCAACTCATAGGGTTTCCTAAGCCTATAAATACATATCTCCTCTCAACCATTCACAACACATCTCACACATCACTTCTCTCTATTTCTCTCTTTTTCCTTTTCGTCGTTTTCAGTAAACCATGCTTGGCTAAACCTTTTATGTAGTTTTGTTTATATTTTATGCATTGGTTAAGGACATGTGAAGGTTGTTTGCATACTATTTTATAGTTTATATTTTATTTATGCATATTTGGTTATTCATTACTGTTGTTCTTACATGTTTATGTTGTTTATTCGTCTTAACTTGCCACTAGGATAGAAAAACAATGTGCCAAGTGATTATAGCTAAATTCACTATTATGGGCCTTAATCTGATAAAGTAGCAAACATATCTTGATGAACAGGTGGAATTCATGCATATGAAAGAGTAATGACAAACAATTAAATGTTATTCTTAGCGAAAGCGATATCTGAGTTGACAACCAGGTGACGAGTCGAATATGCAGGAATTACATGAATTATGTGCTTAAATGATTAGGTACTTATTGCTTCTTGAACCTCATTGATAATGCATATTTTATATAGGCATTATAAGTGGTCTTAGGTGCATTATTGTGTTCGTATTGCATGTTTAATAAGCTTATTTGCATTATTGATCATTTGGTAGTCGAAGTTCATAATCTATGTTTTTTAGTGCTTATTTGTAGATTATAATGTCCGAGCTCGAAAGGTGGAGAAAGCATGGAGAAAATGGACTAAGAAGAGCTAAGGAACAAGAGCGGAAATGAAGAACATGGAGAAATCCCATGTTTAAGGTTCTGATAATTTGGAATTAGCTTCTACGGTCTTCATGATAGTTGTAATGCTTGAAAAGAGCTTTCCAACACATATTCATATGCATCAATCGGACAAAAGATGACTCCAGAAAGTGCGTTACAAGTTCAGTTTGTCGAAGCTATCAAAGCTGAAGTGTGGCACCCTCCGGTCTCGTTGTTTTCGAATCTGGAAAGATCAGCCGAATATGATCTTATGGAAACTTTTGTCTATTCTTTCTAGGGTTTTTGCTGATGGCTTTGAGCCTTATATTAGACATATTTTGTAGTAGGTTTTGAGAATGAATTCCATTGATCTATTCCTCCATAAACTAATTACAATAAAGAGAGATGGGAGGATTTAAGTTTAGAGATTCAAGGTACTTTATGCATACCTAGAATTCTTGTGATTTTTCTATGATTCACGACTTGGTTGGTTGATTGTGAGACTTGATTTATGTTATTTATAAGTTTATTTATCTTCTTGTTCTTCATTGATTATATTATATCTGTGTTTCTTTCTATGACTGATCATCTAGTTAGAATTCGCATCTATGCTATGAATCTGTTGTTGGTTTCTAGATAGTAAACAGAGTCATTGATTTAGTGATATTTCTATGCCTTTGTAGTGGATAATAACAATTGATCTATATCTAATAGATTACTAGGGTCGAATGGGTTGTTCATTTGTTTCCTAATTGCATTGAATTGACATGTCAATTGGTCCTAAGTACTTGAATCGTTAATGTTATTCTTTAGTGATATTAAATAAGAGATTGTATCTTTGCGGAACAATCGATTAAAATTAAGTAGTCGACATAAGCCTATAAATAATATCAAAATCACCTCAAGGATCAAGTAAAATCAACCAATGTTGCGAATTATATGCGAAACCACACTCTTATATCTTATCTTCTAATTATTCTTATTCATATCTTTATCTTAGTTTATTTGCATTATCTATCTCCATTCATGTTCCTATTCTATCTTTATTATCATAATTGATAAATATACATTGCACTGAAGTACTTGTTTCTCTGTGGGTTCGACCCCATACTTTTCAGATATACTGGTTTACTAGTTAGTTTGTTAGTTTGGGTTATTACTACTTTTGGCTAGGTGAAACCTAGCGACATTTCTCCTGCCACTCATGCAAGAGTTTAGGGAGTTGATATTGATCAAATCAGGAAGCTATACAACTCTGTGCACAAACCAACACTAAGATAGTCAAGCATAACCAAACAACCAGATGATCATGGAATCACCAATGTTGCAATTATATATAAGTGAAACTATATTCTCCTTATATTATGATCTCTTGTTTCAATAATTGTTATTACTACTGCTCCTTTCATTTATACTATATTGCTATCGTTACGATCTACTTGCTTAATACGTCTAGCCAAAGTCGCATGCACTCTCCGTGGGATCGACACGTACTTGGTGCTAATACTCGATATTAGTTGAATGTATAGATATTATTATTTGGGGTGTTAGAAAATACGACATTCTAGCGCGCACCAACAACCTTTGGGACATTTTGGTGTTGGACGTTGGGCTAACTTTCCCTTGTAACTAGATCTTTTGATCACTATACATTTATCTCTTTAAGAAATGTACAATATAGAAATTTGATTGCTGAAAATTCTTACATTCTAATTTTTATTGCAAGAAAGATGAGTCAAATATGCTCGATCTATGAAATATGAATGAACAATAAAGAATAAGATATATAAATATGGTTACTAAAAAGAAGATATGCAAGTATCACTACTACATAAACGATCTAATGTAGCGGTAGATTGTGGCGGTTTAATATAGGTGGCGTTATATGTGGCGGTTTTTAGGATATCTCACATTCTGAATTCATTTTCCGTTTTCAAGGCTAAGGTAGCGGTTATTATGAGGCTAATGTGGCGGTTTTTGAAAAAAAAATAAAAATAAAGCATATGTAGCGGTTTTTGGCGAGTCATGGGTAGCGGTGGTCATCCTCAAACAAATTTTAGGGATAATTTGTTTCTTTTATAATACAAACGAAAGAACATACAGGCGCGCTTAGGGTTTTCGATCCTCCTGCTCGCAGCCTCGCGTCTCCTCTCCTCCCTCCGTCAGCCACCACTACAACACCAGCCGTCGAATCCACCACTGGTTGTCGCCTCTCACCACTACCGCCGAAACAGCCGGCCACAACCCCACCACTGTACCAGGACAACCACACAACTTCTCTCGCTTCTCTTACTCGCATCGATTTTCTGGTCCGACAGCAGCCACACCTGCTTCCAATCACTCCCGCCGACCACCGATGCCGCCCAGCCACCATCTCGGATCTTTTGTCCGGCCACAATCCTCCTCCTTTCTCCATTGAAACCTTGAGGTAACTTTCCCTAAATTCCCAAATTTCTAGGGTTTTTCGAATTTGATAAATTTTAGAAATTTGGGTATTAAGTGTGTGATTGTGGGTTCTATTGTGACGATTTTGTGATTATTAAGGTGATTCTTTGAGTTTTTGGCTTGGAATTGAGTCTTTGTATGTTAACTGCACGAATGAGACTGCACATGGGGGAATTGTGTGCATTGTTGAGGTTGTCCAATTATTGATGATTGATGTATGGGTGATAAATTGATGCTGGATAGAACTGTTGGATTTGATCTTATTTGGGCATTAGGTCGGTTTGGTATTGCTATTTGTTGGTCAAGTTTTCGATTCGACCGACAATGATCAATTTTGTGCTAAATTTATGATGTATTTGGCTGTTTGGGTTGAGTCGGAATTTCAATGCTTATCCCGTAGCGTCTTTTTGAGAGATTATTGCTAATAAGTGTGTGTGGTGTTGTTCCTGTTTCATTGCCTATCCCATATATGCTTGATTTCATGCCTTAATTGGAGTGCAAGAGGGTTACCTCAGCTGTTTGATCTAAATTCAGGTGAATCATTGTTTTTAGGCTAAAAGTCTAAAACTAGTTTTTAGTCCTAACATATTTAAGTCCAAAACTTGTAATATAGTTAGATGTTTGTACTAACTGAATGCGCGCTACATGATGGCCTATATTCTCCGGGCTTCCACTTGACTGCTTTTTTATGTTTCTGTTGCTCAGGAGATGCAGAGAGCAGGTTATAAAGGCTCATTTTCCGGTGTCCCAGTTTTTCAGGTTTGGTCGTAGTTTTTATCTCTTTCGAAACTTAATACCATTCATCAAGGAGATTTTTTTGCTAATACCATCTGAAGCTATTTCTTGCTTTCTATTAGCTGAAGCTTTGGTGTTTTACTGGTCATGTGAACTCAATAAGAGAATAATGAACAAGTGTTTCCAGTGTTAGGGTAAACTAGTGAACAATGATAGCAAATTATAAACTTGCCTATTTTTTCACTTCTAAGTGTTATAACTTGATTTGATTCTCTGGTTAGGGCAGCAGGTCTGTGTTATTGTACATGATCCTTGGCATCTTAAATGACTTTTGGGTCTTGTCACTTTTGAGGACGCTTTCTCTAATATTTGAACCCTATATTTAGCTTCAGTCTGAGAGCTTGGTTGCTATTTGTCTGAATGTTGCTTGACAAAGCATTACTCTTATTATGTAACTTGGATTCCACTAGTATTAAGATTCTATGTCATCCAATTTAATTGATCCACTAGTATTCACGTACTAGGTTTTGCATAAATTTTTTAAATACAAACATATTTGGTGATGAGTATTGAATGGTAGTGTCCAAAATTGAAATTTAATTTTCATTGTTTTCAATGGAAATTGCAATTCTCCTTTGCATATAGCTGAAATAATGCTCCCAAATGATGTGTCTTCAAATAAATCCATTGGGTCCTATAGACTATTGTACTTCGCATTGACTTGAGAAATTATAGAAAGATCTCCATCTTGACTCATTGTAATATTGATAGGTTGGTTCACCTAATTTCTTATTTTGTCTCAAGAGTCAAATTTCATCAGTTTTCAACTCTCATTTGTCTTTGATGAGTAGCTACTACTCATGATTACTTTATTGAGGATAATTAAGTGTTTAGATCGTATTGTTCGTTTCTAATATGTGTTGAATACTATGCCCCGCCTCATCACCTATTTGATGTATCACTATTAGCTTTTTTTTGTTGTTAACGATTATATTTATTCCCGAACTTGTTTTGAATTGATGCAATCAAGTTTCCTTAAGTTGAACACCTGCCTCCTTGCTTTTATTTCATACTTGCTTGCTTTGGATTATCGATTGGGTCAGCAGATTTAGGTTCTTGCTTTGTAGTGGAAATGGATGTAATAATCTTTATAGTAATTTTTCTAAACTACTCCTAATCAAGGAATTCAAGGCTTGAATGCCTTTTCTTCTATTTGCATATCTTGCTCAACATTGATTACTTCATCTATTTGCAATGTATATGGAACGAAGAGGTATGATATAGATAAGTTTTAACTGGTGTGGTAAATTCTCATAAAAAATCACTTTAAAATAATGGCTTGCCACTTTTTTATTTTCAATTTTAACGTGGTATCCATCTCCCACTAAACTTGTCTTCTCTACTTGCTTGATACTTGCCAAAATTTGATTTTCCGGCTCAATCTGCCTAGGTAATAGAAATTTTTAGATTCTGAGATGAAATTTAGATTTCTAATTCATTTTTTTATCATAGGTGGAGTAAAAACCCCCTAAATTTTGATGTCTAATTCATTCTACATTATTTGTATGTATGTATATTTTGAGACTTACACATCATGAAACTGGAGTTGAAATAAGACCAACAAGTATAGTCTTTACCCCCCAACTTTTAATATCTTGCTTATAATTTTTGCTAGACTTTAGCGTTGATATTGTTATGCAAGTATAGTCTTTAGGATTGATATACTTATTCGAGTATTTGGTGTCTTATAATAGGTGGCTGGATTTCATTTTCACGAAATTGCTTGTTTCTTGTCAAATACCCATCGCTACAAGTTGAGGTATGGGTTATGGTTTTACAATTTTTGTAAACTTAAATAATGGCTTGCCACTTTTTTTGAATTTTAATGTGGTATTCATCTCCCACTAAACTTGTCTTCTCTAAGTGCTTGATACTTGTCAAAATTTGATTTTCTGGCTCAATCTGCCTAGGTAATAGAAATTTTATATGAAGAATCCTCGTTTAGTATTTTTGTAGTTTCACTTGCTATCATGATGCTGTGCAACTATACTTATTGAAGTAGGCAATCTATTTTTCAATCATTCAAGTATAATATGAGATATGCTCAATGAACTTTACTATTCTCGTGATTTCTATGCTGCTAACTAATTACAAGAAACTCAATTAGAATAGAGTAGAGTTTAGTTTTATAGGGTTGATATCCTTATTTTAGTATATGTGCTTTTATTTATTTATAAGGAAATTTTTCAGTTAGGATAGCCTACCCGAGAATATACGTGCTTGTGCTTTTATTACAATGACAAGGTAAGAGTATTAAAATAGAAATTTTTTGAACTTCTTAAATTACAAGTAATTCTAATTTTTGCTACAAGCTAGTTCACCCGATTTAATTTATTATAACATGTTTTGCAAATCTATATTATAATCTTTATCATCTGTTTTTGGCAGGAGTTCAATGTATGTTAGAATCCTTTGACGTTGTTCTATATATGTGGTATATGGTGATTTAAATGGAAGTTGCGGCCAATGAAGAGAAGATTAATTTAGACGAATTTAGCTTTTGACAAGTTTTTTTTTAATGTATCGATCATGTTTTAGCTTTTACATTTCCTTGCAGAATTGGCGCAAGTCAAATTGGTGATAATTGTATGTTTATGTATAAATGCACATTAGAATATATTTTTACAGTGAGACTTGTATTAATGTGTAATTTATTTTTAAATTATGATATTGTTATTATAACTACACAGGCTACCTATAATGGTAATTGATATATAATTAAATAAAAGCAAATATAGGAATTTTAAGAACGCCACATTAGACAAAGAAACGTCAACATACAAGTAGATAAAAACCGCCACCTTAGACGCATACATGCGTCGCCAAATGGTATTTCACTAACCGCTGCTTAAACACCCTTTTGTGGCGGTTATATTCATTATTGTAGCGGTTTTGTGACTTGCATGAAAACCGCCACATTAGCTCAATAAAACCGCCACATTAGAGCTAATGCAGCGGCAGCAGATGTAGCGGCTATAAAACCGCCACATTAGCCTTTAGGTGGCGGTATTCCCTTTTTTTGTAGCGTTTTTTGACCGCTACCATAGATCATTTATGTAGTAGTGTATAATTAATTATCTCAGTTGATACATCATAACAACAATATATACACTTAATACACCACAAGAATAAAGGAATATATTAAGCAACTGAATTTGACCCCACCCCCCACCCCCCAAATCTTCATCCATAGATTGGAGTCTTCAAATAGTATCATATCAAGATAAAAATGCAAGTTCTTAAGTATATATACAAACCTTTTTACTTGCTTGAATTTATCAACAGGGTTGCATACCGTGGGGTCTAGAGAAACTCGAATCTCAACAAAAGTTTTGAGTTGGGAAGTTGATCTCCTTTCTTATCGAAGAGAGGGATTGCTCGGAATCCTTTTCTTATCTCAGAGATCGGCAAGCATGTCTGTCCTCCGAAATCATCCTTCTCTGACATGTCGCGTTCCTTTACTTGTATTTGAAGTAAAGCCAGCTCAGGTACAGTGAGTGTGAAGCTTAGCTCCTCATCCCAAATGGGCACCCAACTATCTTCAATAACCCTAGTTTTCTGCTTCCTACAATCAGTGGGAACGCCGACAACTTGTAGCTACATCCCACAAAAATGTCATCAAATTCATCATTAGTTGTGTGTATCATAAATCACTCGTAAATGCAGAAGAGCTTGTATAAGGTCTGTTTGGCATGACAAAGTTTATCTTACAACTTCCATTTCTATAACATTTTTAAAGATACACATTTAAAAACAACACAATAGCGTGGCATGCCAAACATACCCTGTTAAAGCTTGAATTCTCAAGACTTTTGTTTGTTGATAAGGTAAAGATTTGGGTAGGGTCAAACTCTGCCGAACCACCACCCAAGGGAATTCCCAAGACTTCTAACTTGCCATCCAAATATCATATATTCTTCAAGGGTCATTGGACAAAATACACAAGTTTTTCATTTATACCCCATCCCTCACCATACATACCCCATGCCTCACCTAAAAATTGGCCTTATACGAGCTTTTTAAAAAAGTTTTGTACACAATTAAATAAGAGAACACCGGCCTGAAGAAATTTTCGTTGTGGTTCCATTATTGTATGCTCTTGAACTTTTGCACAAGCTATACTTGGAACAGAGTAAACTATTATCTTCTCAATTCCTCTTATATGGCACATGCTTATGTGGTTTATCTAAGTAGCTGATTATATTTTAATATCTAATCAGCATATGGAATCCACAAGACAACAACATATATGGACTAGAAAACGAGTTGAGGATGAAAGGACTAACCTTTGTGTAAAAATCTGGTGGAGAATATGAATCAAAATGTGTTTTTCCGTAATCCAGATTCCACCCGTTACCCATGTATACAGTAATCTGTTAAGTAATAAAATTTCAATGAGAAATAATTTTGATAACCAATAAACGCAAACCACATCAGACATTGTTGAGGGTTCAAAGATGCCTTTAAAACTTTCTTCACAGGTAGTGAAACTCTTGGATCAAACACATCATCTTCGCTGTCAAGATTCTTTTTCATTAAAATCTCAGGCTTTTTCACATAGCCACACCCACCATTTGATCTGAACATCCCATGCATTAACCAAAGAGAGCTTCCATATCCCTGTCACAAGAAGAGATGTTCAAGAATGTGTTTGTTGTCATAGATAACCAATAGCAGATAGATCACATATTGTCAAGAATAGACCTTAGTTAGAATTTGATATTATTTCTTTCATTCATCTCATAGGTTTATCTTACCTTGATTTTAAATAGATTATCATTCTTGTTCTGATAGAATTTGTATTTGTCCTTAAATAGGACTAAAATGGTGAATTGTTGATTTTTAGAATGACTGGATGATAGTACTGATTAAAAAATTTCCAACATTCCCTCTTTAATTTCCTTGATCCTCTGTAGTATCCCATCTCCCTTCTGTTTTCTCTCCCTCCTTTCATCAATAGCAAAATTAAACATTTCAGTTTCTATGCTCTCAACTATTTACCTCTCTTTACCCAAATACTTTTAAAGAATAGAGAAAAGTCATACAATTTTGGCCAGAGCATTGACCTCAAAGGCTTAATGTTGATATGCAGGATGGAAGAACTAACTTGCATGTTAAACGCGACCATTTGAGCTCCATGTGACCATGCAACCATTGGTTGGTAATTTGAAGATCTTATACGGGTTCCCTTAGGATAAATACGAAGAAAGTTTTTTTGTGTAAACCTATAATGAAGAATAAAAACAACTTCTTTCACTGCTTCATCAAAGAAAGGAAACAAAACACAAGTGCAAATTAAACTATACTTCACCTCACAATATCCATTCCGAGATGTGAAGCTGCCTTTCCAAGTGCATGTTCACTCAAACTAAGTCGCCTAACGTTTTCAGAATCATCAGTGAGTTCCTCCTTTAGACCATGCTTAGGCTTCCCTGCTTGTATTGCAATGAGATGTACATACTCTGGTGCTGATGTTGATTTAGCATTGGTGGCATCAATGTCTTCTTCCTCCATATCACTATCGCTATTACATGGTGTCTCATCCCCTAGTGCTTCTTGAGACGTCATTTCATTTTCGCATGGTTTCCTTTCTTGCTTTTCTTTGCTTTCCTTGGTTTCGAGGTACTCTTTTGGTGGTTTGGTTGAAAGAATAATCTTATATTTCAATTCCTCTGGAGAAGGGATTTCCTCTAGTAAATTCTCAGACCGAGGGTAGAATAACATGTTTCCAAATATTTCTGTCACCATCTAGAAACAAAATGGCTTGTCATCTAATAGGCTACATAGATTGAAAGAGTTGTATTAGATATTGCAGTAGACATACCTTAGCCACTTTAGATTGAAGGTCCGCTGTAAGATGGTCTTCCAATGTGATTATCACAGGATAAGGTGAAATTTCAAATGCATGTTCTTTTATTGATTTGAAGCATTGGATAAGAGGCACTGGAGTTGTCAAGGTTCTGAAGAGATTTCATGACTAATTCAACATTGTTTCCATGCTAAAAAGAACAGCCAAGGACAATTTTTTGTCAAAAAAATGTTGGCATGATACCTTCCATGGAGAACATTGATGTCGTCTTTTGTCGAATTCGGCCATATGTCTAACTCAATCACTCTGACGCCTCTTTGTAGTGCCTTGATGATAGGGACATCGCTGCAGTCACTGCTGAGTTGGTTGCCGGTCAGATATGAATTGTGACCAGTATAAATGAAATAATGTTGCAATGGAGCAGTCATGTCATTATGCACCTGAGGAAACCACATATAAAGTGTTTTTTCGAAGATTAGAGACAAAACACCATCATTTAATCACCCAAGGACCATTAAACCTCTGGACTATTCTTAATTCAATGTATTTCACAATCTAATGAAGAATAAAGCATAAAAGGGGAAAAATGAATGTTGAGAGTTGAGAGGCATTTTAAGGAGAAAATGAAGGATGAAATTGCAAAAAAAATCCCAATCGGAACCAAACTCATTACTCTAATCTCCACAACAAAACTATCAAATTCATCAAACAGGTTCCCCAAAGTGAATAATCTTAATCAAAATCTAGAAGAAAAAATAAAAAAGATGCATTGCCTGATTTGTGATGGGGCCATTAAGATCGCGATCGAAGAGGTAGGCGAAGAAATCATCGAGGGAGAGTCCTTGCTGCTTCGAGAAACGGTTTAGGTGCTTCCGCTTCTGAATCATGTGGTCATAGATCTGCTGGGATTGAGATTTGGCATTTGCCTCATCCACACCTTGAACCTCCACCAAAAACCGCAGGAGTTGAGGGGCGCTCATGCTTGTACCGTCATCGGCGTACCTGGCAAACACCTCATTGACATCTACCGGAGGTCGGGCTTCTGCAAGCTTGAACTTCCTTGTAAAACATCCAAACAATTTGTAATTATTACTCGCCATGATTTTTTCTCCCGTTTCCCCCTTTCTCAATTTTTCCTTAAATAAGCCAATTTCTATCTCTTTTTTCCCTTTGCTGAAATGCTATCTCGAGGAAATGTCAAAGATTCATTTCCAATTGGGATGCAAGAGAAATACGTCAGTGGCGAGGAGGAGCCTGCCGGAGAAGATGAAGAGATGTACAGACGAGGAGGAGAGAGAACCAACTGGTGGGAAATACGGGATTGATCGTTTTTTTTTTTGAGCTCTTTTTGTAACTAAATAATTTTTGGATCTATTTTACTTTTTTTTTTAAGAAAAATGAAACTATTTTTTAGGATTTTTTTTTAATTTACGGAGTATTTATTTGTCATACAGAGTATTTAAAAAAATAATTAAACCATTGAATATTGACACGTCAGCAGTGCTACTTGTTCGATGTGTCATGGGGTGATTGGAAAACCGTACCTGTTTGTGGGGAGGGAAGATCTTCTACACCCTAACTAGCTTAGTACCCCGTGCATTGCACGAATCTTTTTTAAAAATATGTGTTTATATAATTTCATTTATCATTTTTTCATCGATACCAAAACTTGTAAGAATTACTTGTAACCATCCAACATACATATGGAGATAATAATCTTGCATACAAAAATGAATAGGGATTTGAATTTTTGTATATAGCATGTGGTGGAAAACATCTGTATAAAAAAGAGTCACATATGTATTTTCTTTAGCAAACTGATGAGAAGAAGAAGTAAATAAAAATAATTAAAGATACATTACCTAAACAATAGAACCTATGAGATTTGGTTTTATCTTTTAATTAACATACACATGGTTCAAAATTAAATGAATGAATCAATTTTGAGTTATTTATCTAAAAAAATAGAAATTAAAACTAAAACCGAAATATTCTATAGTAATTTGTGGAATAAAAAATATAACAAAAAAAATAGAATCAAATATTTTCTTGAACAAATGGCAAGTTATAATGTAATCAAATTTGATTTTTTGAGATAAATATGATTTTATTTGATCTTATCCCATTGAATATCTAAACTAACAAACAAATCATATCTTAAGTGATTTGTTTAGCAAAATCTTCCATAAATTTAATTATATACCCATGACTAAATTATAATTGAAAATCTAAAATTTATTGATTAAAAAGTGGTTCAAAAGATTAATTAGCAAAATCTTCCATAAATTTAATTATATAACCATGAGAATATACGGAGGATGTCTGAACGAATGCAGCTAACTAAAACCATAAATAAAATAAATGAAATCTGCATTAGCTTGCCCCTATATTTATAAGATGAAACCAAAAGATTATTTAGATAACTTCAAATCAAATCGAATTGGAAGTATTTAGTGTTACGTTGAATGATTTCACGTACATCTTGACTAAGGATTTTCCACGTAGCAACACAAAGTTGATCAATTTCACATCAATTTTTCGAGTAGTTAAGCACAACTGGACATAATTCCAAGTAGAATCAATGGAATCGTAATTAATCGGATAAACTGAGAAGGACAATAAGAGAGGGAAGTTGGGGTGGGATTAAAATCAAGTAAATTAGGGTAGAATCAATAACATGCATCTGCAAATATGATTATGTTAGATTAAGATATAAAAGCAATACAGCAGCACAAAAGCAAATGAATATACTCCGTAAAAATGTGAACAATTGAATCAGGAAGAGTTAGGGTAGTATTTATAACAGTAGTAGTGTAGTACTACGATTTTGGCGATGTGAATACTTTTTTTTAAAATTTCAAAATTCAAAATTGTAACCAAATCAGATTAGTTGCTCTAAAGAATTGGAAAAACAAAAATTGATTTCAAAATTCAAAATTTTAACCAAATCAGAGATAATTGATTTTAGATATCTACTCTGAATTAATAAATAATTGTAAATAAAAATAAAAATTGACTAATCTGATTATGAAACATGGAATGGACTAATCTGATTTTTTTTAAAATTATTTTAGTGATAAGATTGCAATAGATCCTATAAGAGATTACATTACAAAGTGATAAGATAAGATTGGTGATTAAAAAAAACAAAGTGATAAGATCTGCGTAAGTTTCTAGATTCTGGATTTGCATATATCATCATGCAAACAATAAGATTACGTTTTGGTTAGTTAGTTATTTTAGATATGGCATATCAATTAGGTTAATTAGTACTTTAATTTTTAAATCTAATTCTTTTTTTATTATTAATCTTAAATAAAAAAAGCTAACAAATCCTACTAATTAAAAAATCTATAAAAAAATAACTAACAAATCCTACTTTAAAGGAGAAGTCGCCACATATCGTAGGCGACTTCTCCTTTAGTATTATAATAATATAGATATGAGAGTTTGTTTAAGACATAAAAATATTTATGCTATAAATTTATAATAAAAAATTTTAAAAATTATATTTATATATGTTTATAAAATCATATTGGAAAATAATCAATCTTTCATTTATATAAAAAAGTAAAATATGTATTTTCATCAATTTTTTTTATAAACATATACTAATAATGGTTTGAAATATAAATATAATTTTTGAATTTTTTTTATTGTAAATTTATATTATAAATATTTTTGTGTCACACACAAGGTCTTGTATAAGGGTGTAGAAGATCTTCACTCGTTTGTGGGGGTATATGGATGAGTATCTTTATGTAGCCATCCAATGATAGTTTGTTGATATCACACCTTTTTTTTATTTTTTTTAAAGTAACACTAGCTATGGGGTCAAATTATAACCAATAGGGATGAGTATTTCTTTTTTTTTGTATATATATATACCAAAAGCAAGTAACAATGTTAAACTGTGGAAATAGAGGAATCAGGGTCTCTTCTTCGATGAAGTCTATGTTTGCGATAGATCTATCTTTATTTAAAAGAGGCTTATAGAGTGGTGAATTTAGTATTTACTGGTTGTTGATGAGACAAGTCAAAGAATGGTAGAAGGGAAGTGCTTGTGAGATGGCATAAACCAGCTAATGGTTAGTTCAAACTGGACTTCAATTATGCATTTTAGCGAAATTCGAATGCGACTGGAGTGAGCTTAGAAACAAAAATGGGGAATGGATAGGGGATATGCCGCCTGTCTAGGGATGGTTATTTATAATGTATTTTTAGATAGCCATTATAGATAGTTTTAGCTTATTTTTTTATGTACATGTTGCATGTTTTAAGGATAATTTGCATATTCGGTTATGTAGTCGTCGAGTTCGGTATCTACACATTTTTCTAATTATTTCCCAAAGTTACATATTTGAACTTCAAAAGGGACGAGAAGCTAGCGCTAAAATGGAGCTAAGGAAAGTCTGGAAAAGGAGCTTAAAGAAGGTCCACAAGACTAATCGAGGAAAGCTGAGATGAAGACATGCAAGGAGCAAAATGAAAGGCTTCGGCATATAGTAGATCAGTGCCTGCGGATAGAGAGCGGCATCCGCTAAGTGGATTGGCATCCGTTGATAGACAGTGGTGCCCACCGATAAGGATAAATCTGAATCTCTTCCGAATCTCATTTTTAATTACCAAAAAATCTATCCAATTGGCTAATGTTTATCCATTGGATTTGGAATGCCGATGGAACTAGGATTTCTCAACAACTTTTAGCCCTATAAATAGACATCTTTCATTCACTTTAATCATGCAATTCATACAATTTACGGATTTTTCACGAGATAACCTTGTGATTATGCCTATTTTGAATGGTAAGCAAGAGTTTCTGATATTTTGCTTGGTAACCCTGAGCTTTTGAAAAAATTTGTCTCGCGCCCAGAACTTTTGTTTTGGCCAAAAATCAACATCTTTAAGTTATATGCGGGTAAATAATATAATATTAAAAAAATTTGTGGAGCTTTTTTAGAAATACGATTACTTCAACTGTTCACCACATCCCCGGTCTCCGGCTCCCCCCACCCCTGCAACCTCTTCTTTTACAATTGCTTCACCACATCCACCATCTCCTTCCCCGAATTTGGCTCCGGATCAGATCTGGAGGAGCTCGTCTTCATCGAAAACCCCGCGCTCTTCAGCACTCTCAGCGGCTCTGTTATAACGGGAACAATAACAGACAAAGAAAGACACAGAGATTTAACGTGGTTCGGCAACGGTGTGTTACATACGTCCACGAGCAGAGAAATAGGGATCTTTATTATGGAGGCAAACAAGAAACTAGGTTACAAATTGTTAGGTTTATGAGTATATATAGTGGCTCATGAAACCCTAGTCAGACAATGGGCCTAAACCCAAAACAAATAATAAGTCCAATTCAAGGCATATTAACAAATCTCCACCTTGACTTGAATCCTCTCAGATGTACCAATCGCATTGCAGCGCCAGACGTACCAAATGCAATGTCATGCCAAATGTACCAGATGCGCTTCAATGCCGGATGTACCAGAATCTCCTCTCAGAAACAGATGCACCATGACAAGTGCCAGACATTTCTCTGCCTCAGATTTGTCCTCACATGAGGACTCAGATTGCCCCGCAGGGCAGCTCAACAATTGGTGATATTAAACAAGTCCAAACAGTGTTGGAATTTGCTCTCCGGAACTGGCTTGGTGAACATATCAGCATGATTATCAGATATTCCCACCTTCTTCACTCTGATTCTCTTCTCAGCTTACCAGTGTACGTACTGACTCACATCCAGAAACAACAACCTTGTAGTTGGATGAAGCACCATCCTTCCCCTCCTCGGCCACATGCAAAGCATATCCCACCAGATCATTAGACCTGTATCGTAGGCCCCCTGATGTCAACCCTTCTTGGTTGATCTAGAGCAATACTCAGATGTACAGCTCCACCTTTTCCTGTGTCTAGTGGTATATTCTTTGTCTCACCAGTATCTGACTCAGTAGTACCTGTCTGTGATGATTGGTCAGTGACCAACTCAGGTGCTTGGGTCTCTGCTTGAGTGAAGTTCAACTCCACCTCCTCAGCAACAGTCTCCCTAACGTTGACTGAAACAGCATCTGCAACACCCATGACTGATGAACCTTGTAGGGTATACAAAGTCCCCTTTCCCTGCTTGACTCCTTGCAAAACCACATTAGAGCCCTTAAACACGCGCAACTTTCCACCATAACCTGTGTATCTGAAACCCTTGTCGTCTAACACGGTTAGGGATATCAGATTCTTTGTCATAGATGGCACCTGTTTGACTTCCTCCAATGTGCGAAATTTCCCATCGTTTGTCCGAAGCCTGACTGAGCTGATCCCAACAACCTTGCAGATGACATCGTTTCCCATAGAAAGATTGCCCTTGTCTACACTTCTATATGTTGTAAACAACTCTCTTCTAGGACATACGTGACATGACACACCTGAGTCAAGAAACCACACATTATGAGCTGTGCGATTACCTGCTAGTAGAACAATATCTTCCTCAAAAGTATTTCCACCATGAACTACTGCTGCAGATCCAGATTTCTGCTCTTATTGCCTCTTCTTAGGACAGTCATTCTTCCAATAACCTTTCTCCTTACAGTAGTTACAAAAGTCGTTTGGTTTAGGGCCTGATTTGCGACCTTGCTTCTTGCCCCTTCTACCATCAGAATTGCCTCCGTTGGCCATAAGCCCGGAAGCCTGATTGTCTGTAACCGACGCGGTTGCCTTCAGACGTAACTATCTGCTTTGAAGTGACGATCTAACCTCTTCCAGCATGATGGTATCATTTCCAACGACGAACGACTGAACGAAGTTCTCGTATGTGGGGGGGGTAGGAATACCAGCAGAATTAGGGTAGCATCTTCGTCCTCCACCTTAACATCAATATTACGCAATTCAAGTAATAGAGTGTTAAGTTGATCAAGATGATCTCTGAGTTGTGTACCTTCCTGCATACGCATCCCGAACAATCGTTGTTTCAGAAGCAACTTGTTCGTCAGAGACTTTGTCATGTACAAACCACTACAAAAAAAATATTATATTTTCCACGGTAGGTAGCAACGGCATAGGCTTGCCGTCGCCAATGCTACAATTTTAGCCACGGATTAGCGACGGCAAGCTCGGTTTGACAGTGAGCAATACGGAGTATTATTTTAAGTTTTTTTTTTTTAATTTGATGATAAAATAAGAGAGGGAGTGAAAGGCGGCCGCTCCGCTTCTCATGAAAACCTAGATCTCCATCTTTGTTCGCTCTCTCAGTCTCCCGTCTCCCGTCTCCCTTCTTCTTCTTCATCACGTCTCACCTCTCCCGATCCCCATCACTATCCCTCCTCAGCGGCCGCTCCTTCTTGTAGATTCGCTCATCTCAATCACCACAGATGAGGACAACCTCGCCCTCTCTCATACCCCATCCCGCTTCCGGTACTTCCTCTTTTTGGTTACCAAATCAGACAGATTCCAGCGATTACGATTCGAGATCCATGGTGTGGTTCTTTGATTTTATCAAGAGTGTGAGGATGGACTGGAAAGAGGTCTACAGGCTCGTCCTACGGGGGAGAGAGCGAGTACAAGTCCGGAGGCATGGTGGATTTAGGTTTGGGCGATTCAGAGTCGATTGTTCCGAAGACGAACTCCTCGTTCGAATCGACAAGTTCGGCGGCGTCAGTTTCGAACCTACCTGCGGTTACAGGAGGTAGTGGAGAGGAGCCCGACCTCGTTCAGGTGCAGGATTTGAAGGCCACTTTGCCCCCTGTGGAATCTATTGGAAGGTAATATAAATCTACATCTCTTCGATTGATTTCATTGGATACTATTGTGGAATTGATGGACCAATAGATTAATTCAAAGATATTGATGGACGAACAGATTAATTCAAAGATCTACAGGTACTTAAAACTGGTTCACTTTCAGTTGCGAATTTAGGGTTCTTAAAACTCATTCTCTGATATGGAGTTATTTAACTTATTCACACTACAGGTACGTACTTAGTTAATTGCATACGAGTACTTTGGGTATTGAATCTCGTGAATAATTTCACGTTGAAACTTAAGTCATATCCTCTCTTTTGTATGTCTAATTCATGGTTGTTATGGACTTGTATTATCTAATGACCGTCTAGTGTCAAAACCACTGGTTAAGATTAAAAGTCTTCTCATGCCAAATCTTAGTATTCTGTGTCTATATTTATGTAACACTCTTCCATATACGTTCATATTTTATAATTAGGCTGTATTTTTTTAGGAGTGTGTGTGGAGAAATCAAACACGTCTAGGACCTTTATACAATATGGAACTGAAGAGTTGATTTCAGGTACGTCGTAGTAGATTAATTGCTGCTCTTCTTCTTTAGCTTTTGTTTAATGCTTACCATTTCTCTTAAAATGTTTGCAGTGGTGGTTGCTTTATATAATTAGAAAATCTTTTGTTCCTTGCTAGGAATTTCCTGGTTTGTACCAAACTTTATGTTCATCTCTTTTTTCCCTTATCTTTCGTTCCTTGCTAGGAGGTTCCCTTGTCTTCATCTCTTTTTTCTCTTAAAATGTTTGCAGTGGTGGTTACTTTATACACTCCAAGCATAATCCCTTTCTCCTTGCTGAATTTGCTAGATTTCGACATGACAAGCAAAAAATACAGTTAGTGTGCTCAGTTTCACTATCTATTCCTGTTTGTTGTTTACATATGACAATTTCTACTTTTTAGCCATTATCAATAAATCAATTAGCTTTGGCTTTAGGGTTGTCCATTAACTAGTTTCACAATGTCATAAGCCATGTTTTTACCCCTGAGCTGCTGCACATGTCTTCTTCTAGTTTGTTTGAGGTTCCATGAGGGGAATGCATTTTTTTTTTCTTATAATTTCTTTGAGGATTTAAAGTTTCATGCTAAAACCTTTGCAGATGTCTTCTAGTTTATTTGCTGCACATGTTTTGGGAAAGTTATGTACTGATCATGCTGGATGTCTGGTTGTCTCTTTCACCGAAAAGATTGATATGCTGTCTTCAAAGGTTTGACCCTTTCCATCTATTTGAAAATTGCATCGTTCACCCTATAACTGTTTGAATTTCTAAGGCCTCATAGTCTACAAATCTCATTTTTGTTGAATAGTTCACGCCTTGTCGAATATACTTATATAATCTTTTGGCAACTTGTCTTTTACTCGTGACGTTCAATATTGTCTTTTCTTACTTGCTTCCTTTGTGAAATTGGCATTCTAACTTTTACGTGTTTCTTTTGCAGTTATTTAATCAGCCTTCATTTGCTAAGTTATTAAGTCAGTACTCCTGTCATGGATACGGGTATATTAGAAATAAATGCAAGTATTTGACGTGATATGATGCAACAACATCATTGTCTTATGTTTTCTTCATACAACAACCCCATTATTGTTGAGGCATCAAACTAGAATTGGATATAGTTGTGGTGAGGGAAAGAGAAATAGAGTGAACTGTCTGAAGGGCTAGTTCCTTGTAGCCCTGTCACTTGTATGTGTGAACAATTGTGCATAGGTTCCTGAACACAATATATCTGAAGACTAATTACCCTAATACCCCTCAAGCTGGAGCAGTATATATTGAAGATGCCCAACTTGTTCCAATCTTAATATATTCTATTTCTCTCAAGTGCTTTTGAAGTGGTATATATATATATTATCTTGTTCATGTTGCTTGCAAATGCTATATTGGGTTGCTCTATTTTTTCATTGATCTGGTGTATTAAAGCTCCAATCCCTTCAAATTTACAGTGGAGGAATAACCGGTGTTGGTGCGAAGAAAATCAAGCATGTTGGATTATTGTCACACCTAAACGCTGAACGTGTCACCGAACTGCAACCACATCGATAAGTTCCTCGAATTGAATCTCTAGTGCGTGTGCACGCCCGTATTTTGGTTGTCTTTTATAAGTAAACTATGGGCAAGTACACGGTGGACCCACTTTTTTAATCAGCTTGCTTCTCCTTCAGAAGCTGGTGATACAAATCTGCTTGGAATCTTGGTATGTTGAATCTATTATATTACTTTTGCTGTTAGAATATTTTAGGGCTCGAGCCTGTGCTGAATTCCGTAACATCAATCACATGTTCTCATTGCAGTGTAGCCCATAACATCAACTCTGCTTGAAATCTTGGGCTGCCATTTATTTCCCCTTCTGAATAATTCTTCATCTATCTTAATAAGATTTAAACAAAATCTCTCTCTTTCCCCCTATTGTCATCTCCTGATAACCTTCTGCAAGATTATCTTAATTTGAGTCAGCAGCTGAGTTGGTCTCTGAATGTCCGCATGAAATCATGCTACTAGGATAGTGGCTGTTTGGTTCGTCTATTTTTATGTTATTGTTTGTGTTTTTTAAATAATGTTTCCGATGGTTTCATCACATCTGATCTGCTGCGTTTGAATTGTAGGCGAATTGATGTTGTTTATTGGTCAAGATGGGAAAATGCCAAAAATGTTCCACAAGACACTGGAGTTGCTCCCTGAGGAGTGGAAACCGGCGGGACGCCTCGATGAAGCCATTTCATTGTTTAGAGTTTAGGCGAGCTCTTGTGAAGCCTTAGAATTTGGATCCCGAAAGGCTAGCTGCTGTGCAGAAGGATCTGGCATCCACATTGCTATATATATGGCAGTGTTGAAATGCGCCTTCTGAGTCAAAAGTAAGAAAATCATTCACAGGGCTTGTCGAACTTTTCATCGTGTTTGATATATCGATTCAATGAAAATAGACTATTTAAATCGAATTGAAGTTCCTTTCCTTCTAAACTTTATATTAGTGATATTGAAATAGACTTTGTTTTCAAAAGGGGAAATTGGGCATGATTGTTTCACCATCTATTTGAGAAAGGAACTTGAGCTTCATAGCATCTTGCGTGCTTTACTCTAATATTTTCCATCTTGTTTCAGTTTGTTATGGAAGTCCTTGATGATATTAGCATATGAACACATGGCTGGCTTATTTCAGGTCTTGTCAATGGAGAGATTTGAACACCTTGGTTTTCTGTTTCAATTTGGTGAGAGGGGATGATGCCGCTCAATTATCGATGACTCCGGGTGACATTGAGGACAACATGAAGGTTCCATTTGATGGCCCCTTGTCCGTCACCATGGAACGTTAGAGCAAGGGTTCAGGCCACCCTGGATCACTTGGCTCAAGGTGACACCATCAGCACCGGAAGTGAGCTTGCGTCCACACACAGAGCTCATGAAGACTCGTCAACACCCACCTTGATCGAGTTACACAAGGCATGGCCGAATGGGCCTTGGCCGAATGGGCTTTGTGGGCCAAGTTCATATTACTAGTTAATTTGTTATTTTATGCAATTAGATAAATAAGGTGGAATTTAATTATATCTCTTCTAGATATAATACTTGACCACCAAGTTATTAAATTTCTATCTCATTATGATTTATTTATCTTATGTTATTTTCCTTTGCAAGGAAGTATTGGTTAGATCTCTCATTAGTTTACTATAAATTCATGTTATGCCTTTGAATTAAATCAGATTGAAATAGAATTGAAGAAACCCTTTATGGATTAAGGGTTCTTCGATTATCAATTCCAAAACAACTATACGGTTCTAAAGTCTCTCGGTATTACAGTACTCATCATCGTCATCTTCAACAAGCAAGCCCCACACCATTCTCGAACTCAAGCCGACGCATCAAGAACACCAGCACCTGCGCTTGGGAACACCGGACCAAGCTCCGCAGGCCTCGGCACTCGGCGCTCGGGCCCTTCGGTGCTCTCGCGGCTCTCGCACTCGCGTTCGCTGTAGAGGCGCGCTCGCTTCCAGCGATCTCACCCGCGGACTCCAGGCTCTCGCGCTCGGCTTCGCAGGCTCTCGATCGCAGCCCCTCGCCATCAGCAAACCGGCATCGTTCTGCGTTCACACGCCCTGAGGAGCCACCGCCCCTGCGTGTCCGGGTCGTCCCAGCGAACCTTGCCTAGTCCTCGCGCACTCGCTATCTCCTCGCCTTTCTTGTTTATCGTTTACTGTTTGTTAATTAGTTCAAGTTAATTAAGTTCATTCGTTGATAGTTTAGTTTTGTTAAGTTATAAAAAACCTGTTGCTTTTAGTTAGCTTAGAATTAGTTTAATTTCCGTAGCTATTCATAGTCTAAATTTCTTAAGTTAAGATAATTGTTTTGTTTTGTTTAGTTTATTAATTAGTTTAGTTAATTGTGTTAATCAGGAGATATCGGAAGAGCATTGTAAGATCTTAGCAAATATACGGCGTGGTTCTTGATCTGAAGCCCACAGGCGAAGGATCGGGTATCCCAAACGTATCAAGTGGTATCGGATTTCAGGTTAATGCAAGTTCTTTACTCTCTTGATTTCTTTATTGAGTGATTTATTTTTCGTGCCTTATTTTTCACCATAGCCGCTGCATAAAAGTTGAATCTTTATTATTCACCCATAAAAATTGGCACTTTATTTTTGTTATTCTTTGTTTGGATCTATAATTTGGAAGATATTGAGTTCTTGATTGCAAGTTGTGATCTTTTATTCCTAGTTGCTACATATCATGCCTATGACTGTGATTCTTGGATTAAAAGCATTATATAAACTTGCACCACTAAAGAACCCTAATTTCTCCAGTTTCTAGCCTATTTTCCCTATTTTTTTTTATTTTTGCTTACTTTTAGATCATCGTAGCTTCTTTTTTTCTTGCTCTTCAATTTTCGGTTGCTGCCCTCCTTTACAGCAGCTAAGTTCTTAGTTTAAAAAAAACAAAAAAAAACAGAAAATCCGAGCATTCTTTCATTACATTGTGAGTTAGTAACTCTTCCTTGTTAGTTCTTTGATTGCTACATGTTAGATGATCTAAACGGTTTTAAGCATTACAAAAGAACCCTGCTTGTGTGGTTTTGTGCTGTGCCGACACTGGAGCCTTGGTCACACCCCTCTTTCTCTGCTTCACTTGTGGTGGTTCTGGGCATGTCTCTCGCAATTGCCCTCAGAAACGGAAGGTCCTTCTCAATGATTTGGGAGACCATTACTATGAGGAGGAGACTGTTGAGGACCTGGTAATTTCGAGTGAAGTGGAGGAGGACCAGTCGACTAAGCCTATTGAGGAGATCGATACTTCCCAGTACGACAACCTGCTTTGCATTATCAATCGACGGGTCCTACACATTCAGGAATCTCCCATGGCTGATCAAAGGGAGAACATATTCCATGCTAGATGCTTAGTTCGCGAGGCTACCTTAAGCCTTATCATCGACGGTGGGAGTTGCTGCAATCTCATCAGTGAAAAGGTAGTGAATTTGCTACATTTACCTACTACTCCTAGAGCTACTCACTATGGTTTAAATGGAATTACTGATGATGGTTCTGATATATTGGTCACCAAACAATGTTTAGTTTCCCTTTCAATTGGAACATATCATGATAAAGTATTATGTGATGTTGCTCGCATGGATTGTAGTCATATATTGTTAGGGCGTCCTTGGTTATATGATCGTAATGTCCTTCATGATGGTCGTGCAAATACATATGCTTTCACCTATGACGGGAGGAGAGTTACTCTCCTACCCTTATCGCCACAAATTATTCTGAAGGACCAGGTTCGCAAGCAGCAACAAAGGAACGCCGAAAGAGAAGCTGAAAGATTGGAGAAGCTCCAAAGGAGCTCGGCTGAACAAGCCGCGCCCGCGGCCCCAGCAGCTGCGCCCGCCGCCGCTCCTGCAACCCCCTTGCCGACTTCTCCTCCCCATTCGACGTCTTCTAAGCCTTCTTCTGCATCACTTCAGGGCTCTGTGGAACGTCGATCTTTGGTCTCTCACCCTCAGCAAGGGACCATCACATGGAATGCTCATCGACCTCATATTCTTCCGGTAATGAAACAGGTATTACTTAATGTTGAATTGAGTCATATTCCTGCACCTATTGCTGCTCTTCTACAGGATTATTTGGATGTGCTTCCAGCTGAACTACCCCAAGGCTTACCTCCTATTAGAGGTATTGAGCACCAGATTGACTTTGTGCCTGGAGCAGCCTTGCCTAATCGCGCCGCGTATAGAGCTAGTCCTGAGGAAACAAAGGAGCTGCAACGCCAAGTCACGGAGTTGATGGATAAAGGCTTTGTTCGTGAGAGCCTGTCTCCCTGTGCCGTGCCAGTCATATTGGTTCCAAAGAAGGATGGCTCCTGGCGCATGTGTGTTGATTGTCGCGCAATCAACCAAATAACGGTTAAGTATCGCCACCCTATTCCTCGTTTAGATGATATGCTTGATGAACTTCATGGTGCTGCTATTTTTTCTAAAATTGACCTTAGAAGTGGATATCATCAAATTAGGATGAAACAGGGTGATGAATGGAAAACGACTTTTAAAACTAAGTATGGCTTATATGAATGGTTAGTAATGCCTTTTGGGTTAACTAATGCACCTTCTACATTTATGAGGCTTATGAACCATGTGCTTAGAAGACACTTAGGTAAATTTGTCGTTGTCTATTTTGACGATATCTTAATCTACAGTAAGAATATGCATGATCATTTAAGTCACTTAAAATTGGTTTTTGATTGTCTAAGAAAAGAGAAATTATATGCCAATTTAAAGAAGTGTTCTTTTGCATCCGAGTCTACCATTTTTCTTGGTTTTGTAGTGACTGCATCTGGATTAAAGGTGGATGAGGAGAAGATTCGTGCTATTCAGGAGTGGACTAGACCGACTACACCCACCCATGTCCGCTCATTCTTGGGCCTTGCTGGCTTCTATCGACGTTTTGTCAAGGACTTCAGCTTGATTGCTGCCCCCCTACATGAGCTGATAAAGAAGGATGTGACATTTCGCTGGTCTGACTCGCATCAAAAGGCTTTCGACGCTCTCAAGGATCGCCTGACACACGCCCCAGTGCTGCAGTTACCTGACTTTTCTCAACCTTTTGAGCTAGAGTGTGACGCTTCTGGCACTGGCATTGGAGGGGTCCTGCTATAGAACAAGCGTCCCATCGTCTACTTCAGCGAAAAGTTGGGCACCGCTGAGCTCAACTATTCTACCTACGACAAGGAGCTATTTGCACTAGTTCGTTGCTTACAGACTTGGCAACATTACCTCTGGCCTAAGGAGTTTGTGATTCATTCGGATCATGAAGCTCTGAAGTACCTCAAAGGACAAGCAGTGCTCAGCAGGCGACTTGCTCGATGGGTGGAGTTTATAGAGACCTTTTCCTATGTGGTTCACCACAAGAAGGGAAAGGATAATGTGGTAGCTGACGCGCTATCACGCAGGTATGTCCTCTTAAACCATATGGATGCACATGTTTTGGGTTTTGCTTTGATAAAGGAACTGTATGCTTCTGATAGTTTCTTTAAAACTATATATGCTCAATGTGTGTCCAAAGGTGAAGTCGATTCATTTTTTATTGATAATGGGTATTTGTTTAAGATGGGCAAGCTTTGTATCCCATCTTCTTCTATTCGCCGATTGATAACCCAAGAAATTCATGAATCTAGGGGACATGGAGGTTTCGAAAAAACTCTAGCTGGACTAAAGGAACACTACTTTTGGCCTAAAATGTCTAATTATGTGCTAAGATTTGTCAAAAGTTGTGTTACATGTGCTAAAGCCAAATTGAAATCCAATGCTAATGGTCTATACCAACCGTTGCCTATTGCTAATGCACCCTGGGAAGATGTTTCTATGGATTTTATTGTAGGATTGCCTAGAACTTCTAAGGGTCATGATTCCATATTTGTTGTTGTAGACAGATTTTCCAAAATTGCTCATTTTATACCATGTCATAAAACTGATGATGCTATTCATGTTGCTCATTTATTCTTCAAAGATGTTGTTCGCTTACATGGATTGCCATTATCTATAGTTTCTGACCGTGATCCTAAATTCTTAAGTTCTTTTTGGAAAACTCTATGGTCTAAATTGGGTACAAAACTGCTATTTTCTACTTCTTGTCACCCACAAACTGATGGCCAAACTGAGGTCACAAATAGAACTCTTGGGGCTCTCCTTAGAGTCATGCTGTGAACTAACCTCCGGAGATGGGAAGATTGTCTACCATTTGTAGAGTTTGCATATAACAGGTCTAGGCACTCTGCAACAAAGATGACCCCCTTCGAGGTAGTATATGGCCGAAATCCATTAACTCCAGTGGACATGATGCCTCGGCCATATAAGGACAAGGAGAGCGTGGATGCAGCTAAGCAAGTGGACTTCATCAGAAGCTTGCATGAGCGTACCAAGGCGCAGCTGGAGAGGAAGACTGCGCAATACAAGGCCGCGAAGGACAAGCATCGCAAGGATGTGCAGTTCAACGTTGGTGATCTAGTATGGCTGCATCTCAGGAAGGAAAGGTTTCCGCAACAACGGAAATCTAAGCTGGACCCCAGGGGAGATGGACCATTCAGAGTGGTTCAAAAGATGGGTCCTAATGCATACAAGCTGGATCTCCCTGCCGATAAGTACAACGTCCATTCTACATTCAACGTCGCCGATCTATCCTTGTTCGTGCCTGACGATGACTCTGACGACGATTTGAGGACAAATCGAAGTCAAGTGAAGGAGAATGATGCCGCTCAATTATCGATGACTCCTGGTGACATTGAGGACAACAGGAAGGTTCCATTTTATGGCCCTGTCACTCATTCAAGGGCCAAGAAGATTCAAAATGCAACTAAGGCATTTCTTGTCCGTCACCATGGAACGTTAGAGCAAGGGTTCATGCCACCCTGGATCACTTGGCTCAAGGTGACACCATCAGAACCGGAAGTGAGCTTGCGTCCACACTCAGAGCTCATGAAGACTCGGCAACACCCACCTTGATCGAGTTACACAAGGCATGGCCGAATGGGCCTTGGCCGAATGGGCTTTGTGGGCCAAGTTCATATTACTAGTTAATTTGTTATTTTATGCAATTAGATAAATAAGGTGGAATTTAATTATATCTCTTCTAGATATAATATTTGACCACCAAGTTATTAAATTTCTATCTCATTAGGATTTATTTATCTTATCTTATTTTCCTTTGCAAGGAAGGATTGGTTAGATATCTCATTAGTTTACTATAAATTCATGTTATGCCTTTGAATTAAATCAGATTGAAATAGAATTGAAGAAACCCTTTATGGATTAAGGGTTCTTCGATTATCAATCCCAAAACAACTATACGGTTCTAAAGTCTCTCGGTATTACAGTACTCATCATCGTCATCTTCAACAAGCAAGCCCCACACCATTCTCGAACTCAAGCCGACGCATCAAGAACACCAGCACCTGCGCTTGGGAACACCGGACCAAGCTCCGCAGGCCTCGGCGCTCGGCGCTCGGGCCCTTCGGTGCTCTCGCGGCTCTCGCACTCGCACTCGCGTTCGCTGTAGAGGCGCGCTCGCTTCCAGCGATCTCACCCGCGGACTCCAGGCTCTCGCGCTTGGCTTCGCAGGCTCTCGATCGCAGCCCCTCGCCATCAGCAAACCGGCATCGTTCCGCGTTCACACGCCCTGAGGAGCCACCGCCCCTGCGTGTCCGGGTCGTCCCAGCGAACCTTGCCCAGTCCTCGCGCACTCGCTATCTCCTCGCCTTTCTTGTTTATCGTTTACTGTTTGTTAATTAGTTCAAGTTAATTAAGTTCCTTCGTTGATAGTTTAGTTTTGTTAAGTTATAAAAAACCTATTGCTTTTAGTTAGTTTAGAATTAGTTTAATTTCCGTAGCTATTCATAGTCTAAATTTCTTAAGTTAAGATAATTGTTTTGTTTAGTTTATTAATTAGTTTAGTTAATTGTGTTAATCAGGAGATATCGGAAGAGCATTGCAAGATCTTAGCAAATATACGGCGTGGTTCTTGATCTGAAGCCCACAGGCGAAGGATCGGGTATCCCAAACGTATCAGGGGATCTGATCATATGAAGGAATTCCCTTGAGCCAAGCTGCTTCATTCTTTGCAAATTCGGACCCTGATATAGTGGTATGCTTGCAGCTCCTGTTCCGGCTGCTCAAGTTCATGATTGACTTGTGCAGATTATAGCTGATTCTTTGGTACATATAACTGAGTGGAGTTCGGGAAAAGAGAGTGGCTCATCTGCTTCGAGCAATGCTACTATAGGGTAATCACGACATTAGAGATGTATTTAGAATAGATTAGCTTAATGTGATTTCATTCTCTAGTAGATTAGCTTAATTGTGTACTTTTACATTTACCATTCTACTGTTCAGCTGCTAGAGGAATCTATTTATAATAGAATTTGTGGTGTATTATTTTTTTTTATAAATATGTGACTTTTTAGCCCGGGTCCGAAGAATCCGGGCTAAAAAGTAGTGTTTTTTTTTAATTTCCCAGAAATCATTTAGCAACGGCAACTTGCCGTGGCTAGCACTTTAGCCACGGTTATAGCCGTCGCTAATCTCTTTTGCCACCCCATGTTTCCCCACGGCTTGTTTCCCGTGGCTACAGCCGTGGCTAATACCCTTTGGCCACGGCAAATGGACTTTTAGCCACGACAAATAGCCGTTGCTAATATCTTTTTTTTTTTGTAGTGAACGCTCCAACTTCAGCCACAAGCCGCCAGCAGTTTCCTGATCAGCAACCTCTATATGACATCGTCTGTGAGACACATTATAATCGTCGAATGAGCCTTCTCCTCCAGAAGGCCGTACTCAGCGGTGGTTGTATCTGCCCCCTTCTTGTCGGCGGTTAACAGTGCCCATAAACCTTGTTGCTTCAGCAAAGCCCGCATCTTTATCTGCCACAGATTGAAAGAGTTTCTTCCAGTAAACTTGTCAATCTTCACCACAGATCCAGACATCATTTTCGACAGAAATCACAACCAAGCTCTGATACCAGTTTGTTAGGGGAAGTCTCGTTGGACCCGATCAGAAAGCCCAACATATAAGTCAGACCGGGGCACCATCCCAAAACCAATTGGCGTTAGGTGGAGTAGCTCATCCACTTATATGTTAGGTTCAGAATCCTCCCACTTCCGATGTGGGATTCACAAATGTCCCAACAAATCCCCCTCTCAATTCACAAGTCTAGCCCGGTTGGAATTGAGACCCCCACGCAACGGGTTCGACTAACCCGTCCTCGATACAGATGTGGGGTCCATCTCAATCTTTGGTGCAACCGGCCCACCTGCCAAACCCGGCTCTGATACCAGTTTGTTATAACGAGAACGATAACAGATGAAGAAAGACGCAGAGATTTAACGTGGTTCGGCAACGGTGTGTTACCTACGTCCACGGGTAGAGAAATAGGGATCTTTATTATGGAGGCAAACAAGAAACTAGGTTACAAATTGTTAGGTTTATGAGTATATATAGTGCCTCATGAAACCCTAGTAAGACAATGAGCCTAAACCCAAAACAAATAATAAGCCCAATTCAAGGCATATTAACAGGCTCCATCAATAATTTCTCCTCTCTGACTCCCTGAGAAGGTTGATGGTCACCGGAACGAGTGTCCCCGATTCTATTCCGGCCGAAATCGGCTGGCTATTGCTCCTCGAGGCCGGAGCTCCCCATTATCAGAACCATCTAGAAGGTGAGATCCCTCTTAATGTTTGGTCTCTCCTAAAATTGGGGATTTGCGGAGTTTTAGGATTTTCGATTTGAGCGGCAATCGCTTCGAAGGCTCAATCTCGGAATCAATCGACGGGATGAACAATCTACTCAAACTCGATTTCAGCAAGCGAGCGAGTCGCCACCCAATGCCAGCCATCCGTTGCAACCGCCCACTGCCCTTTCTCACCCGTCACCGCCGCTGGAGCCACCGATTGCCGCCAAAGCTACTCGTGTTCTCCCTCTGCTACTCGTGTTATCCCCTGCTACTGCTACTCGATCCTGTTTCTCCGGCTACGAAGGGGATGTGTTGGTATTTTTGAAAAAGCTCCACAAATTTTGTTAATATTATATTATTTACCCGCCTATAACTTAAAAATGTTGATTTTTGGCCAAAACAAAAGTTATGGGCACGAGACAAATTTTTTCGAAAGCTCGGGGTTACCAGGCGAAATATCAGAAACTCTTGTTTACCATGCGAAATAGGCGTAACCATAGGGTTACCTCGTGAAAAATCCGTACAATTTATCTTCTGCATTTGGGTTTCATGAACTATTCCAGATTTGAAGGTTTTAGGTATGTTACGAGTAACTAAATTATTTTTCGGTTTTTCCTGCAAATTCTAGACATTGTTGGTTTGTGAGAATTACTTTCTAAGTTATTTCTATTTCATTATTTCAATCTCCTTTGTTCTGAATTGCTATGTTGATGATTCAGCCTGATTGTATCTAGCCTAATCATCTTGATATAGTCGCATCGCCCTAGGGTTATATTTGTATCTGCTTGCGGGCTTTAACCTGAAGTAGCAAACACATCATCTAGGAATGGTTCAGGAATCTGGATTATTTAGGGAGATTGACATCTAGAGAATATCACTTTTAGTGAAGGCAATAGCTAAGTTGATAACTAGGTGACAAGTTGCTAAGACGGGAGTGGTATTGATTAGGTGCTAGTCTATTGGGACTTAGTGCTACTCATCCCCATGCTAGAGTAAGGGGCATGATAGTTTGTCATGTCTATATAACCAATGACTAGAATAACAAATAGAGTTAAGATAGCTAGAGAGAATTCAGTGATCAATATACCAACTATTGTTGTGAATTTGAAGGAAACTGATTCGTTCTCAATTGATTTACAATCCACTCTTATTCTGCTTTCTTACTCTTTTATTCTTATAATCACCTCTATAACCATCAATCTACTTTCTTCAATTGTTGACAAGCGATATACATAAGGAAATGTTAAGCTTCCCTTGGATCGACATCCGTACTTCCCAACTATACTAGCTTGTTGAGTGTAGGTTATCTTTGGCAAGAGCAATGACTGTTTTACACTCATTAGCTATGACACCCATGGTTGAGCTCGCGGTCAAGAGCGAAATTCAACTTAGAATTTGCCTGGGATTTGGGGTTTCATAGATTGATGGTTAATGTTAACTCCCAACCAGTGTTGGAATTCCTGCAAAAAGGTGTGGATGAGTTGCACCTGTTGTTCATCATAGTCACTTGCTACCATGGCTTCATCAAACGAGACTGGAATATCAAGTTTAGTCATGTGCTACGGGAAGGCACTATGGTGACAAACTCACTTGCTAATTTTGCCTTTTTATTTAGTTTAGGTTTACATATTTTGGAAGATCCTCATATGAACACTAGTTGCATTCTTTTGGATGACCTTAGAGGAGTTTGTATGTCACGTATGACTTCTATCACTTAATATGAGTTGACGAGCTTGTCTTTTTGCTTACCAAAAAAAATAGCAATGTTAACTTTCCGTTCTTTTGAAGTATCTCTTCTTCTTCGCTTGATGGCCTCATCATCACTCTCTTCCCTATCTCCTCATCGCTTGATGGCCTCAGATGTGGGCATCAACCAGGGATCACTATGGTTCAATCATCGATTGTGGTGGATTCAAATGTGGACATATTTTCGCTTTAGGAGCCGAGGCATTGAATGCTCTTGGGAGTTAATGTTGCTCGCCATATTTTGGCTACAAATCCTTCGGCTACTCAAAGGGATGTCTTGTAGAGCAATGTAAGTAGCCTATGAAAGAGATCGAGTTTCTAAAGGGTGCATAATAATTTATATGGTCTACGAAACGATGTCGTTCTAGCTAGTGTTAAAAGAAGTAGTAGCGCTGAAGTGGCACACCTTAGTAATGGAATTGAAGGAAATGACAAGAAAAAATGCAATGCAATGCATGAGTGAAGATGGTATCACTAGTAATAAGAGTATAGATACTGGAAGGCCAAGTATAATCATACCTTAATCTTGTTGTTCTGACATTCAAGAGAAGGTTATCTGTTCGCAATATGTCCTATTGGTGCAGTTCGGATCCTCTCTCTGATCGTGTTTGGTGGTCCCGATTAGAGCTTGCAAAACTCGACCCGAATCCGAAAACCCGACCCGGAACCGATTCACCTGAACACCGACCCATTTTGGACCTGAAATCTGAATAACCGATAACCGTAACTCACCCAAATCCGAATGAACCGAATCCGATTCAACCGAAACCCATTAAGACCCGAACCCGTTATAACCGAAAACCGAAATAACCCGAACTTTAAGATATATTCTAGTAAATTTTTAAAAATGAATATTGAAATAATAAAAACTCCAGACAATCCAAACCTGAAATAACTGAAACCCGAGACAACCGAAACCCGAATAACCGAAACCCGGTACAACCGAAACCCAAACCCGACCCAACCGAATGACCAAATTATAGACATTACCCGAAACTCGAATGACCCAAAACTCGACTAACCGAACCCGACCCGACCCGCCCGATTGCCACCTCTAGTCCCGATGTATCACAAAATTATTTTGGATATAAATAAATACTTTTAAAAAAAAATAGATTTGTTACCCTTATATTAATATGTTTATAAAATTTTATTATGAAAATTCAATTTTTTTTTAAAAATATAGATAATTAAAATATCGATTATTTTATGATACACCGAAGGGACAACCAAAGGAGATCGGAGGATCCGAAGTCCGAACGGCTATTGGTGGTGTTGAATGTTGATAGTCAAGGCTATGTAAGCATTATAACACTTATTATCAATTGTATATAATAATATTAAGGATACCCTATTCTCAATGACAGACGATAAAACTCCAGGTCCCGATAGTTTTCCACCAGAGTTGTATAAAAAATACTGGGATACAGTGGGTAAATTAGTTTACAAAGCTGTTAAATCCTTCTTTCATTCTGGTGTGCTTCTCAATAAAGTAAATAGTACAACATTCATTGCTCTTATTCCAAAAATTGATACACCTATTAACATTAATCATTACCGTCCGATTAGTCTGTGTAATACTGTTTAAATGTGACGATGGTATCGAGGAAAGTGCAAGTCTCTTCCTTGGCGTTGGGAGCGGGTGTGTCGAGTATACATACAAATGCATTGCGATGGTCTCGAGTCCGACATGGTGGAGGGACGTCACATAGTAGTAATTGATGAGTGGGCGCCTATCGTATGAATCCCAGTCAACCAAGGTGTAGGCCATGACGTGCCTATCGTCGTCCAAGAGGTCGAGGCGCTCAAGGCTCGAGTCGAAGGGGAGGGCGGAGTTGACGTGGACTTTGCATAGGGTTGGGCTGAGCATTTCACAACCTGTGACGAACGGTTAGTACGCCTGGGATACTCGAAACGGCATACGATTGACCTGTTAGGATATAATTCTGTATAACTAACAAGGGTAATATGGTTAGATCATGTACATTTTTAATTTTGTTGTATATAGTTCGAACTGATCTCTGTACTCGATCGGACATATTGTTCAGAACGAATAACAAATTCTGTTAGCTTCTCCCTGTTCTTCCATGGTTTCTTTCTTTCTGATCTTCGCATTCAAACATGACCACATCAGAGTAGCAAGTTTCCATATCTTCAGCATCAATCGACTTACACCTAATTTGACCTTTCAATATGCAATAACGACTTACACCTAATTTGACCTTTCAATATGCAATAACAACTATCTTATTTTCATCCTATTTGCCTTGTTTTTCTCCTAGAATTTTTTTTGTTTCTTGCTTGATCCAATTCTTCAGCCTCAAGCCTAAAGTAAATGGGGTTTCAGCTCACCCATTTCAACTCACCAATTGACATTGAGAGAAGTAACAAACCTACTTATACATTAGCTTGGAACTATCTCAAATTCCAACGTGGGATACTTTTCCACATGTACACACCCAACGGATATAAATTAAGAAATTAAATGGAGACTAAGGGTGTGTTTGGCAACACAAGTAACGTTTTGGAGCCTGTTTTAATATTATATAGTTTTAAATTAAACAAAGCTAACATTATTAGTTAATTAGCGTTTTGGAATTGAATTTCCACTAGCTACCCACCCCAACTTTCTAGAGCTTTTCTTTTTATATACACAATAACACAAATCTCTTCTTTTATTAGCTACTCATTCCGCTAAGGTTACCAAACACAGTACTAGCTTAATTTAATATATTTTACACATATTTTACACAATAAACCATTCAGCTTCAGCTACCCATTCAGCTATGGTTACCAAACACACTCTAAGTTGTTTTCTTCCACTATTGAGGTGAAAACCTCATCACTCAAGTATTGTGAAGGTAGACCCGGAAACCTCACCCCATGAATCTAGCACAGTGATAGGTTTCGTTTCTGAGTTCAAATCGACGGACCATGGCTTGAGTAAAAGCAGTTGACTCATCACAACCAGACCCTCTCCCTATCTTTAGGCAGATCGAGGTTCAACTCAAACCAATTGTTTGAGGTTGGAATGATCTTGAAGCCGCCCGCAAGAAAGCGCTAGTCATAGCGAATTTTCTTCCTGATGGCCTTAGTTTCCATTTGCTCTCCAATTATAGTGCCATATAAGGAGTGAGTTGGATGTGGGGAGAGATCCAACCAAGGTTCAATTTATAGACAAAGGATAAGATAAACAGAGAGATAACCCTCCCAATTCAGGAGTACATACCGGGTAGTGAAAACCTCCAACAGAGAGGAGATTAGAAGCCATCTCTGCACAAACTCCGTTGATTTACCAACTTCGATCGAAAAACCCGGACAGAGTACCAGTAAAGTTATCATAATCAAACACTTAATGGTTGAGTACGATGATTAGTATATCAGTGTAGAAAAATCAGCCGACAGTACATGTATCTCAAATCGTGCAACGTTCTCATATATATACATCTAGTTCTGAAATAATAACCGCCCAAATTTGTGACATTAGATAGATCCATCGCTGATATGCACTCTTTCAATCAACAGACCTTGCAACTCTGCCTACAGAACCCCTTCATTTCATTGTTCCCTACCATGTATAGGGGGTTCTTCTTGCACTCCCCGGCACGGGCCCACTGGGGGCAGTTCGGGCTCTCGTCCACACACTCTCCATCCGTGTTGGAGCTGGTTGGCTTGTCGAAAGACCTTACATGAATCCACTTGGTTGCAGACCACTTCTCGCCCTCGATAACAGGGCAGCTTCCATGCAAACTGTTTGTGTCGGTTGTTGCGTCGGGATGGAGGCTGAAGAACAGCAACGCATCACCCTTCTCAGGTTTCACTGCAAATGCCACCCACACAAACTTTTGAAACACAGCACACATTGTTGTCACATCAATGGCACTCAAAGAAAATCCGAATAGAAGGAACAGAAAAATATACATACATCAATAGGTAATAGTTGAACAAATTTGGCCTATATCTGCAAATGGCCCAAGGGAATTCAAGGTGCAACACAAGAATCAAGCATGAAAATATGAGCACATTCGTGACAAGATAGTCAAAATGCAAATAGATGATTCAACGCCTTTGCCTCCCTAAAAGCATCAATATATGCAAGCTTCCCTAAGACAACAGACCCTTCGGCTTGTTTTCTGGATCATGTTTTTTTACCTTCATTGAGTCAAGATGTGAAACCTTGCTTTAGCTATGGCTTTCCAAGCATAGTCTGTGATACTGAATTCTTTTTCAATTAGTTTCATTACAGTAGAAAACTTCAAAACATAAACAACTGTTACCACTAGCAAACTATGTGGGCAAAAATAGCAATAAATGGTTCTAGTACACCCAACAGAAAAGGATTATTAATTTATTATGCATGCTTGAATTGAAACAGCCAAATTGGAGGATTGATAATACAAGGCTTTTACCTGAATAACCCTTTTTGGCACACTCAGACCAGGTATCATCCTTAGGTTGTTCTACACCCTGTGGAGAGAGAAGCTGTATTAAACTGAAAAACAAATGCGCTGAGAGCCTGAGAGCAACATCTCTGGAGAATGGACAGGCAAATACCTTCGCATTAGGAAAGATCGTCTCACCACCCTTCTCAACATTGGACAGATACATGAGAACAGTGGCAATACGATGACCACCTAATTGTTGGTTGACCTTATCATGGAAGTAATCAAAATGAGGTTCATACTTTTGACCAAGCTCATACTTCAGTATCTGAATAGATTCGCCATTTTCTGGTTATTTACACGGTTAAATCAAATCAGTAAAGGTGGCCCAAATTTTTTGCAATATTCAACACAGGCCACGTAATGGTGTGATAAGATATAGTTGAATTAGATTCGAATTATCCACATAATAAATTAGAATAAATAAGTGCACACAGTATGTATGTGTACAAAACTACTAGATAGAAAGGAGTAGTAGAGTACACACCGGCAGGAAGAAATGTCCAAGCAGCAATTCTCTGCTCAATTCTAGCAACAACCTCATCCTTCAGAGTTAAACAAGAGAAGATTGTAAGTGCTACCATTTCCATGTTATTGTCTTAAAAATACACAGGTTGAACATTCTTAAGAAAAAAAATAGTCAAATCTGTTAAACCTTGCATTTCGTTGTAGAAATAATTGCAAAAAATGACAATAATGAGTGCACATGCCCTACATACAGTATGCCTCAACAATTTGGGATCTGATCACCATCTTATTATATTACTACTTGATAAGGATGTATACGTTAAATGTCAAGTGAACTAAATTTCCTTTTTACTTTCACTTTCATATCATAATGCACGACAGTATTCCATAAAGAACTATAATGGGATAATGGACCTCATAATTTCAACAATAAACAGCGGCTGCCTTTGGCAGAGAAGGGGGATCTTTTGAAGGTGCATAATCGTTTCCTTCTTATGAATGGTTACTTGACATTCCAATGATAAGGATCATAAAAAAAAAAAGCAGGGCAATCCAAGGAACAACCCATAGACCAGGCAAGTTAGGGAGCCAGAAATTGAAACAGTACATATTTTCTTTTTCCTATTTTTTTCGGGAATAGGAAAACATCACATCCCAAAAAGTAAAAAATAGAAAGAAAAAAAAAGGAAAGGCAAGATGTCCGAATGTAGAAGGCAGATGGAGTGCTATAGGGATGACAGTGGTCAGACACTCAACCAAGGATCAGAGAAAAATGATATGCAGCATGTGGTGAAAGAAGATACTAAATTGGTAGAATTATAGGCGGCAAAAATCCAGAATTTGTGGGTATGAAGTGGTTTTTATTTTCCATTTCATTTGTTTCTTCACTTAGCCACCAAGTTCACGATCTATACCTAGAACAACTGAATATCAAACCAAAAACTAAGAAAAACACGAAAAAAAACTGGCTAGTGATTATGATGCCCCAATTCTTTAGCAAGGGCCTCTACCACTACTCTTTGGTTAGAGAAAGAGGGAGGTCAAGGCTTGTGATGAGACAACATTAATGGCTATATTGTCTAGACAAGGGGGTCTAGATATTGTTTAAAAGTGAAATAGATCAACATATACAGAAGTATAAGATTTGACTGGGCTCAAGAATCTTATAATCAGCGTGTAAGAAATAACAAAACAATAGAAAGGAGGTATGAGACAGGAAGTCCATTAACACTTCTATCTGTTACATTTTCTAGAAGCAAGGACAGTTAATGTCGTCTATTATGTCATCCTCTGAATAATTCTTTTTAGCACCAAAACATTTCTCAATTAACAAAGAGAGTAACGCAAGCAGACCTGATCAAAACAAGGAATGTATCATAAAATTAATCAATAAATCATTATCACAGATTCTGAGGAATCAGGCAGCTGGTGGGGGAAACAATGAAACCAAACGGCGTATATTAAAAACAAATCAAACCTGAGCTTTCTGAAGAAACATGCCTGAACTGGTCCGAACCTCACTCGGTATACTCTTACCGGATTCATTATCAGCTACCATTGATTTCTCTAGCTTGTCCTTGGCCTAACAAATTGATGCACAATACCAAAGGGGGAAAGTTTGAAGTAACCAGCTTTATAAGGTGGTCGCACTCATATTCGGATAAAACAAAAGAGACAAAGAGCCACAAACTAACCAGCTTTATAAGGTGGTCGCACTCATATTCGGTCAGAAAACCTTTGTAAAGGAACGCCCTGCGAGATCCCCCAATAGCATGTAAGAAACAATTAATTTCAGCACTGCATTTTCGAAATTCGTCTACGGAATCACAGATTCAGGTAACAAAAACACGAAGGAAAAAGGAGGAACCTGGGAGTCCAAGAGAGCTGAGTAACACGCGAGGGATCGAGTCCAAGAGAGGCCGAATCAGTCTTCATTCTAAGCACCGATCCACTCCATATCCATAAACAAGCAGATAAGAAAAATCAGAAATCAATGCTGAAACGTTGCAAAAAGAAGAGAAATTAACAGCGGAACAGGTCAAAATTAGATATGGAGGTTACCTCTTTCCGTTGTTGAGCCATCCGCCATGGCATCGATCGGAGAACAGGAGGAAGAAACATAGGGAGAGATAGAAAACAAGACGAATCTCCATTAACGGACCTGATAATGCAAGAGGGAGAGAGAGAGATTGAGAGCGTATGGAGTGAGTCAGAGGGGTTAAGAGGTGAATTTGGAGTAAAAGCGACGACTTTGAAGATTTAGAAGTAGGCAACGCGAGTAATTTTATTTTATTTTTTATTTTTGTTTTGTTTGGGAGAGAGAAAGAAAGCATGTGGGGATCGAGAAACTTCCGAGAGGATTATTCTTAGCTTGAAGATGAAATCTATATAAGCGGTATTACGGAGTAAACTCAGCACATTGGAAGTTATGGGGGTTAGGTATTTACTGTACGGTCCTCTAAACTACGGTCTACGGAGTACTTATTTCTTTGCTACGCTTGCCCAACTTAAAAGTATAGTAATCCACTGTAGACCTGTAAAAACGTGACCCGACTCGACTAGTAAAACGTGAGTTTTTGCGCAAATATTTCAACCCGAAATCTGAAGTAATCCGAAGTAATTTTAGATTACTATTCATCTGTTTACTTTTAAATAATATAACTATTACTAGGATAATATAACAATTTTAGATTTAGGAACTATGTAAATAGTCATTAAAAATACTCCATCTGTTTACTTTTAAATGTCGTTTACTATTCATGTATGGTTTTAAGGATGATAATAATTATATAAAATATCAATTTATATATTATATATAATTTCATACTTCAAAAACTAATACAAATGAAATTATAACAAGTAATAAATTTTTATTGATATTTTACATAATTTTATCATTTTCAAATAATATGTATAAATAGTAAATGACATTTAAAAAATTATGGATGAGTAGCGTTATTGACCCGTTGGGTCAACCCGAACCCGTTAAATATGGGTCTGGGTTGAGCATTTCACGAACCGTAACCCGAAATGATCCGACCCGAAATGGACCTGATGAAACTCGGATTTCAGGTTTCCACTTTCGGTGGGACCCGGGGGTGGACCCCATGAGACCTAGGGTGCTCTCAAACGGGCTTACCTGACCCGCACCGAGAGACTCGGCACGGCCCAACCTGTGCCGCGAGAAGCATGGAACCCTTTGGGGCCTCCCCCATTAGGAAGTTTCATCAACGTCGGTTTTTTATCAGCCGAGACTAATTCCGCTTGAAGGGGGGCTCAAAGCTGGGGAATCCGGCCTAAACCTTTAGAGATCCCCCTTTCCGACCCCTAATAATGAGCCCCCGACCTCTTATTTATAGTACTAGCCCCCCTTCATGCAAGTCTACTTGTTGCCAAATGTCACATGTTTTATGATATGTGGGAGGGAGGCATGGATGCCAAGTGTCATGAGATATGTGCTAGAGCCGTGGGCGGTTTATCGTCCGCGGACGTCTTAAGTCGGTATCTTAATTTGTATTCGCCTATTCTTCATACTTGTAAGGTCCTATTAGTATAGCGGGGAACCTTATTATATATTCTTACTTACTCATGATACCGTAAATATTATTATTTATTTGTTGGTGTTTCGTCACAGCTCATCGAACCTTAGTTAAGATGAGACTTAGCTAGGGTTCGATTCAAACGAGACAACATATGCATTTGTACTTCTTCTTCCTCTGGAAAAGTGCTCAATATATCAAACTTTTGGCGTAAAGTTTTAATTGTGTTTATTTGGTATGGGTTGTACCCAACTTATTAGTGGGTTGCTTACGTATCTCTTGGAAAGATAATCAAGTCATTCGTAGTTCAATCAAGAAGCCCTCCGCAAATGAGAGCTCCGGCGTCGAGGGCCTTTAGTTTATACTCATTTAGAGTTTATCTCCGCGAGCCTACCAGCTATGATCGGAGGCCATCCGCGAGCGATAGCTCCAGCGTTGAGGGGCTTAATTTATACTCGTTAAGAGTTTATCTCCGCGAGCTTATTAGCTACGATCGGAGGCCATCCGCGAGCGATAACTCCAGCGTTGAGGGGCTTAATTTATACTCGTTAAGAGTTTATCTTCGCGAGCTTATTAGCTACGATCAGAGGCCCTCCGCGAGCGATAGCTCCAGCGTCGAGGGACTTAGTTTATACTCATTAAGAGTTTATCTCCGCGAGCTTACCAGCTACAATCTGAGGCCCTCCGCGAGCGATTCCTCCAGCGTCGAGGGACTTTAGTTTATACTCATTTAGAGTCTATCTCCGCAAGCCTACCAGCTATGATCGGAGGCCCTCCGCGAGCAATTCCTCCAGCGTCGAGGGACTTTAGTTTATACTCGTTAAGAGTTTATCTCCGCGAGCTTATTAGCTACAATCGGAGGCCCTCCGCGAGCGATAGCTCCAGCGTCAAGGGACTTAGTTTATACTCATTTAGAGTCTATCTTCGCGAGCCTAACAACTACGATCAGAGGCCCGACGCGAAGCAAAGCTCCAACGCCCTTGGGACTTATCAAAAATCTCATCTCCGAGAATGTAGCTTCGATCGGAGGCCCGACGCGGAGCCAAGCTCCAGCGTCATTGGGACTTTATAGAAAACCTCATCTCCGAGAATGCAGATTCGATCGGAGGCCCGACGCGGAGCCAAGCCCCAGCGCCCTTGGGACTTATCAAAAATCTCATCTCTGAGAATGTAGCTTCGATCGGAGGCCCGACGCGGAGTCAAGCTCCAGCGTCATTGGGACTTTATAGAAAATCTCATCTCCGAGAATGTAGCTTCGATCGGAGGCCCGACGCGGAGCCAAGCTCCAGCGTCATTGGGACTTTATAGAAAATCTCATCTCCGAGAATGCAGCTTCGATCGGAGGCCCGACGCGGAGCCAAGCCCCAACGCCCTTGGGACTTATCAAAAATCTCATCTCCGAGAATGTAGCTTCGATCGGAGTCCCGACGCGGAGCCAAGCTCCAGCGTCATTGGGACTTTATAGAAAATCTCATCTCCGAGAATGTAGCTTCGATAAGAGGCCCGACGTGGAGCCAAGCTCCTCCGTCATGGGGCTTATAAAATATTCGATCTGGGAGGCTCATGCTATGACCGGATGCCCGACGCGGAGCAAGATCACGCGTCCTGGGTCTTAATATAATCTCCGATCCGGGATGCAAGTTCTACGACCGGATGCCCGACGTGGAGCAAGCTCCAGCGTCCTGGGACTTATAAAATATTCGATCCGGGAGGCTCATGCTACGACCGGGCGCAGAGCAAGATCACGCGTCCTGGGTCTTAATATAAAATCTCCGATCCGGGAGGCAAGCTCTACGACCGGATGCCCGACGTGGAGCAAGCTCCTCCATCACGGGGCTTAATAACCCACGTTCTACATTAGGTTACAAAACACTTTCCACACAATTTCTACATATGTGTCTTCATCTGCGGCCATCGTCATTATTCAATTTGATGTGTCTGCGGGTGATTCTTTATCAAAGTTTGAGATGCTCATGTGGCCTTCTTTTCCCACTCGAGAGAACCGTTCATAGAGTTGTAAACGTTGTATCTCATGAGAAGGAACCACCATGTCCGGACCTTCAATTCTTCGGTCGTGGTCGAGATCACCTGGGAATAACATATTGTTGTCGAAAAACTTTTGCTTATATGTTGGCCTTGAGCAACCTCCATCTGCGTCGAATGCCTCGTTGGGTCGTTTGAAAAGACAACAAACACAGGCCCGAGAAAAGACCGCGGACAGACTCACCTTTTTTGAACTATTTAGCTTTTCCGCGTACGATATTCGTGGGTCGACTCATCTTGGTAATGATTAACGGAAATCTGACGATCAGCAAGGCAGCCCACGACTTTGTGCGGAAGGATTGTGGTAAGCGGCTGGACTTGGGCAACGGGCCAAGGTCTCAGCTTGATCGACTCGATCTCACCATCGGATACATCATACATGAAGCAGCTGCGGCCATTGTCTCTGTCATATGCTATCCGCGGTTCCCGGGATTCCTGTTCGCGGCTCTTGACGGTGCCAGACTCTACTTGTCGCGGCCATTGTCACTGTCATATGCTATCTGCGGTTGGCCTTACTTCCTCGTCGCTTCTTTTCTTGTATGTGGTTGTGCCCCCGCAGATACTCTCTTTCTTTGATTTCATCACGTCGAGCGTCCGTTCTTGGATTCTCTGTATGCGCTCGAGCCTCAAACCAACTGCTGGCTGGCCATAACCTTGAGCATGCTTAAAATTAGTGTCTAACTTTAATCTCCACTGGGTATAGGAGGTAAACCTTCATGGAATCCCCAACCATTATAGTTCAACGGACTTTGTGAATAAGACCCTAATTTGACCGCCATTGGTGTCAAGTATGCATGATCATGACTCATGAGTTCGTAACCATGACAAACCATCTTCGCGGACGAGCCCCGCACTATGGGGTCTCCTGCAAATTAGTTTATACTATGCCAAAATCTATATATGTGTACAGATAGGCTAGGGAGGCAACCAACCAGTATGTACATATAAATATATATTCACATAATATTTCATGATAGTGGATAGGCATGCAGTTTTAAAGCCGCAAGTTAGTTTGATAGGGAATTTTGCATAATCGAATCCCAAATAAAGTCTAGCTCCCTGGTAGATCTTTCCGTTATATATCTTTTTTTATCAATTCCATCCATTACTCAGATTTATTCAAACAAACAAACAACCTCTTAATTTTAACATGCAAGTGTTCAAATGTTGGAGCTATCACATTCTAGCCTAACATTTTCGTGGGGGATACCATTCGCTTGAGCTGTAGTAAGCAAGCAAACAGCTCCTTCAAAGTAATTTCAACATATATGAGCTATGACGACAACTACACCATTTCAGATCAAAAGGCTATAATTATAGATCATAGAAAGAATGGCTTTTAAGGGTACAAGTCCACCCAACTGCATGCATTCAAGACTCAACACTTAAAATGAGATCTGTAGATCGAACAGTGCATCTCCCAAATAAATCCGCGTACTAGTTTTCTTCCGCTATCCATTCATCAAAAATAATTTTTAGAAAATTGAATTCAATCGGAGCTCAATCAGTAGGTACTCCGTATTGATTTTAAGTTACCTCTTAGCGTGAGAGTGTCCCCACGGACGGCGCCAATGACGAAACTCGGATTTCAGGTTTCCACTTTCGGTGGGACCCGGGGGTGGACCCCATGAGACCTAGGGTGCTCTCAAACGGGCTTACCTGACCCGCACTGAGAGACTCGACGCGTCCCAACCTGTGCCGCGAGAAGCATGGAACCCTTTGGGGCCTCCCCCATTAGGAAGTTTCATCAACGTCGGTTTTTTATCAGCCGAGACTAATCCCGCTTGAAGGGGGGCTCAAAGCTAGGGAATCCGGCCTAAACCGTTAGAGATCCCCCTTTCCGACCCCTATTAATGAGCCCCCGACCTCTTATTTATAGTACTAGCCCCCCTTCATGCAAGTCTACTTGTTGCCAAATGTCACATGTTTTATGACATGTGGGAGGGAGGCATGGATGCCAAGTGTCATGGCATATGTGTTAGAGTCGCGGGCGGTTTATCGTCCGCAGACGTCTTAAGTCGGTATCTTAATTTGTATTCGCCTATTCTTCATACTTGTAAGGTCCTATTTGTATAGCGGCGAACCTTATTATATATTCTTACTTACTCATGATACAGTAAATATTATTATTTATTTGTTGGTGTTTCGTCAGGACCCGAACCCGAGACAACCCGACCCAAACCCGACTATGAAAGGACAAATTTCAATCACATCCCAACTTTCAAAATAAGTTGTATTTTTTACCCTATGGTCGTGTTTATCAAGGATGCTAGGGATATTAGGAATATTAATATTTTATTTTTCTCTTACGTACTGCCGCATCATTCTAATATCTCATTCCAATTTTTTCCACTTTATTAATAGCAATTCTAGCATTTCAAAATTCATCATTTCCTATCAATTCAATTTACGAATATACCTCTCTTTACCAATTATTTTCATTCTCAATTATATTATTACATGCATTTTTTATTATTAAAATATTACTATTAATTTAATAGTTAAAATATTGCATGGTATTTTATTCTAGAAAAATAAACCCATCTTCTTAAATTTATAATTTGTAACATTGAAAAATAATTAAAATAATTTTTCAATAATTTTTCGGATATTATTATACGTAATTGTATACCAAAAAATATTTTTTTAAAATATGGTCTGGCATATTCGAAATTGATATCAATGTGTAGAGAAAAATGAATCTAGTATTTTGATTATTTTTTATTTTTTATTTTTACATTTTCAACATTTTAATTGTGTTGCCCAGCTGCCGTCCAGATCGCGGCACATGGCCTTCATTCAACCGTGCAGATCTACAACCAATGCAGACATGACACGTGCCTTGCCGCTCCAAACTTTGCAGCAACCCATGGAAACTTGAACTCAACATTTGGACTAGGGCTGATACATGAGCCGAGTAGCTCGGGCTCGGCTCGGGCTCGGCTCGATAAAAACTCGGCTCGGGATCGCTCGATTACTAAATGAGCCGAGTTCGAGCCTTTAAGTGAGCTCGAATCGAGCTCGAGCCGAGCTCGAGCTCGAGCTCGAGTAGCTCGACAACTCGGGAGAAACTTGAATTGCCGAAAATACCCCCCAATTACTAAGAGATTTGTTTCAGCCCTAGTCATCCCCAGGAGACTCCGTTCACTTCAGTCTTCAGCCTCCCGCGCCGACAGAAACCCTAATGGCCTAACCGCCTCACGCCCTCAGCGCGCCGTCACCCTCACCGCCTCACCGCCTCACGCCCTCACCGGCCCTCACGGAGTCACGGCCTCACCGGCTCACCCTGGCGGCTTGGCCTCGAGTTCTCCACTGCCTCCAGAGTCACGCCCTCACCGTTCGAATCCATCGTCGAATCGAATCCATCGTTGCTCTCCCTTCTCCACTGCCTGTCACGGTGTTGCTCTCCCTCACGAGTCACGCCCTCACCGGCCCTCACGGTGTTGCTCTCAGTTCCGTCACACTGTCACGGTTCGTTCCCAATCTAGTTGGCTACGAAATTGCTCTCCCTTCTGTCACGGTTCGTTCACTTCATTGTCTGTTTCACGGTCTGTCACAGTGAAACAAGTTGCTGTTGAAACTTGATAATGATAGCTTATGATTTTGCTGTTGATTAATGAGTTTGTTGTTGCTGTTGATAATGATAGCTTATGAGTTTGTTGTTGTTGTTGATTTTGCTGTTGAAACTTGATTTTGCTGTTGAAACTTGAGTTTGTTGATAATGATAGCTTATGAGTTTGAAACTTGATGTTGTTGTTGAAACTTGAATCTGATAGCTTTGTTGGCTACGAATCTTAAGCTAGAAGAGAAGCTGAACATGGGCTGATATAATTCTTGCTGTAAATTATCTTGTTGAACATTTCAGGAAAATTATCTCCTTGCCAAATGATTTATGAGTTAATGGTCACCTATCTTGTTACTCTTCAGTTGGATATGTAAATAGAGATTTGTTTCAGCCCTTCTTTATTTTCTCATTGCTGATGACTGATGTTCTTATTTCTTATTTTTCCAGCCCGTGTTCATGTTGTTGCTGTGCTGCCCAAGTGCCCGGGTGTTATTGTTCGTGTTGTGTTCGTGTTGCTTATGTCGTTGAACTTTGTCGAACTTTATCTATTTCCAGCCCGTGTTCTTATTTCTTATGTTTCGAACTTTATCTATTTCGAGTTTATGATGTATTTGAACTTTGTAATGTCGGGTTGTACTCTGAATACTCGTGTGATGTTTTAGATTCCTTTGCAATTCAATTATTTAAGCTATACAACAGGACAACAGGTTATTAGGTACTTGAAGTCGAATACTGCAAACGAGCTCACGAGCTCGAGCTCAACTCGAGTAATCGAGCTCACGAGCTCGAGCTCGAGCTCGGCTCGAGGGGAAGCGAGCTAACTAGCTCGATCTCGAGTATCTCCCCCAGCTCGCGAGCCGAGTTCGAGTGCAGGCTTGAGCTCGTTTTTATATGGAGCTCGAGCTCGAGCTCGGCTCGTTTATAAACGAGCCGAGCTTGAACATTGAGTACTCGAGCTCGTGAGCTCGTATATCACCCCTAATTTGGACACTCCTTCTTTCAAACCGACGTCAAATTCTGGGGAAAATACCACCGAACAGTAAGGGTGTGCATATCCGGGTATCCGACATGAACCGGATAATCGTGTCGGATACCCGAAACCGTTTAGCCCAAAACCCCCGAACCGTATACGAATCGGTTTAAGTCGGGTATCCGACACGGTAAATGTAATCGGATCCGTGTCGGATAGTCGGGTTATCCGACACGAAGCATCTCCCAAAAAAAATTCTTCACTTTCGTTCCAGTGCAGAGCACAGTTGCTGGGTTGCTGGTGTCTGGCTGAGTGCTGACCCCTGCTGCCGTTGTTGTTCTTGCATATCCTCGCCGAGGACGGCGCAATTGGTCTCGGATTTCAACGATTTCTCCAGATCGAGGAAGTAAGGGGCATCTCGATCGGAGAAAGAGGGGCGGGGATTTCTACCAGTGAAGGATGGTCGCAGTTACTGGAGGAGGTTATGCCTGTGATTCTTCGATTGAGAGCGGAGGGCGAGTCGAAAATGGAAGCTTATATATAACCCCTATTTATTTTTATTTTTTAAAAAGGCAACTTTAAAAGTAAAATGAAAGGGGAGAGACGCGCATTTTGGATTCGATCCCGCGACGCTTTTGTAAACGCGCCAGCCAAACACCAGGTGAGCCACTTCAACTTTGTAATTCTAATGGGATTACATAATACTAATACCGAATTTATTACTTATTGATTTTTAAAAAAAAAAATTAAACGGTTCGTGTCGGGTACCCGACAAGGTGATTTGCCCGACCCGAACACGAACCGTTTAAAGCCGTGTTTTCTCGGTTCGTGTCATTATCGTGTCGTGTTTTATCGGTTTCGAGTTTTTTCGTGTCGTGTTGTCGTGTTTTCGTGTCGTGTTTTCGGTTTCGGGTTTTTCTGCACACCCCTACCGAACAGCTTGCCTCTGACACATATCTACTTGTCTTTCCAAGTATCACTCTAGTAGTCTAGTATCCCTCCTCCCTATTTCTACATTATTTTATTATGAATATTACAAGTATCCCTACAATATTTGGCTGCTAGGCATGCTCTAACTATGTGTGACCCCCTGTGCTTCACACGCGGGTTGTATTAATTTTGTTGGGAATATATTTGTTTATTTTTTGTAGTGAATGTGGGTGCAAAGGTTGATGTGCGTCTATTTCATCATGTTTTGCATCTACTTTTACTTCGATTTCTATCCATATTTTATACTTTTTATATTGGGAAAGCATGAGATTTGTGTAGTTTATGTTCATTTGCAATATATGGAGGTCTACACAAGTTTCTTTTTAATTTCGCAGAAATCGAACGCACTTTGAAGCTTAAAGGAAAATCATGAGACATTGGAGAAGCTAAGGAAAAGCACATGATAGTGCAGCTGGAGAAAACGCCACTTTTCACCATTCATCATTCGGAGTCAAGTTCTGATGCCTTCATTAGAGTTGTAGTCCTCAAAACTATCTTTCCAACGCATATTCATATGTGTCAATCGGACAAACGAGGACTCGAGAAAGTGCGTTTCAAGACGGATGCAGAATGCTTGAAACTGTCAAAGAGGTCGACATCGACCTTACTTGGTCGATATCGAGTGGATCACGTTGAGTAGGAATGCCTGAAATCAATATGATCCACTCGATATCGACCAAGTTTGTCACTTGAATTTCTAATTTGAAGCATGAAGTTTGTCATTTGAATTAAAAATTCTCAAAATCGGCTTCAGGCATTCCTACTCGATGTTAAGCATGAAGTATCGACCAAGCCGATTTTGGGGCTAATTTTGAGAATCTCTAATTTGAAGCATGAAGTTTGTCACTTGAATTAAAAATTAGGCTCTCGATGGGTTGTTTGAAGCATGATCGAAGTCCATATATTTATGTCACTTGTCTATGTACTTGTTCTTGTTGTTTGATATCATTGCACAAACTCGATATTTGGTGTTTTAGGCATTTCATGGAGGTTAACTGTTGTTCATTACTGGGATTTGGGTTTCCAAACAAAATTAGAGCCAAATCTAATGATACCGTCGACTACTTTCGAATAATTAAGCGATAATATCGAATAATCAAGCGATAACATCGATTAATCAAGTGATACCATCGAATAACTTAAAAAAAAAATTCGTTTGTAAGGATAAATAATCAAGTGATACCATCGAATAATTCAGCGATAGCATCGAATAAATTTTAGTTATTTGTTATAATAACATAAGTAACCAAATAATAATGTAACGCCATCGAATAATCCATCGATACCATCGAATAATCAAGCAATACCATAAAGTATAATCCAGAGATACCATCGAATAATTTTTAGTTATTTGTTAATGACATAAGTAACCAAATAATACGGTTACACCATCAAATAATCAAGTGATACTATCGAATAACCTAGCAATACCATCGAATAATCTAGCGATATCATCGAATAATTTTTACAATTCAACATATATCCACTAGGTTTTCGAACAATAAAAAAATCTACAAGATTTTACAAAAAAAAAAGCACTCTTACAATCAGCCCCACAAATCAACACAAACACATTACACACCCTTCCATTTCAACTCACGCGGTAGGACTGTAGGAATGGGGCAAGTTAGCCCAAAAAAATTGGTGGGTCCTACAGTTTTTCATTATAATGCAATTATTTTACCTCGTTTTATGTGTCCGTTTGGTTGTAAAAATGAAAATCTCGTAAAAACCGAGGTAAAATCGTAATTTAACCAAATAATCACATAAATCTAGATAAAATAATTTCATTTTAATTAATATATCGTGAAATCCTAAAACATCATAATTTAAACACCTTGAAAATTCTGTTAACCAAACACCGCCTTATCATTTTGTATTATAAACATAATGCATTTGGAATCCAAACACACCCAATAATCACATCCACCCATTTCAATCAATCAACGGTCCTAATTTGTGTACATAATACACGAAACCAACCTCTCTGTGTGTAATTAAATAATCGTAATTTTATTTTTTTTAAAAACAGCCTCCTACATCAATATTAAGCGCGTGTAATTTAAAACAAACCCTACCCTTTATCTTCATCATTTTCAACCTCACATTAGACAGAATGAAAGGGCAAAGCCGAGGAATGTGGAGGCTGTTGAAGAAGGTTGAAGACGGAGAGCCCAGAGGATGTGGAGGTGATAAGGGATTTTCAGTCGCCTTAAATCCTATCAAATATAACCGACTAACCTAACTAATGTAGTTTGGCAAGTACGGGTCGATCCCACAGAGAGTCAACGATTTGTATGCAAGTCAAGTGTGTCAACAAGAACAAGAAACACAAAGGGGGGATTTTGGAGGTGTAAACTAACTAAGAATGCAAAAGTAAGCAAATCAATAAAATAGAACAGATTGAATGAATGAATATTAGAGAATAGCTCAGGTCAATCAATCTCAGCAATCAGGTTTGTTCATTGATCATCGAAATCAAATAGATAACTTCCTCTTGAATACTTTGTTGTGGAAAGACTAGGTCTTTTGAATCCAATTCCTTATCAAATTTAGTTAACAGAACAACCAGACCCTAAAAACCCTAATTGTCAAACAATCCTGAAACTATCAAGATTCAATTTAACAATCGATGAAGTCTAAAGAAAATCAACAAAAGCAATCGACACGCACAACCAGTTATTGCATCAATTGCAAACCAATTCTTCATACAAATCCCTAAATTAACCAGTTTCAGAGATTTATATTTTGCTACACAATAATATAGATAATTCAACCAGAAATTACCTATATCTAGCTATAGATTATCAGGAAAAGGCATCAGTTGATCAGACTAACGGAAATTCACGAAAACCCTAAACAATCAGCGCAAAGAATTGATGATATTCAAAGAGGAGTATTAGGAATAGAAATCTCACAATGAAATAGAAAACCTGAAGCTTCGATTAATTTCCCCGAACAAAGAGGTTTAGTGGTTCATGGTGGAGAAGAAATCACAAAAGGCTCCAATGGTGCTATGTACCAAAAACCCTCTGTTCGTTCCCCTTGGAACCAAAACCAAAAACTTCTACTATTCTTCCCCTCACCAACCTTTCATGTCCCTCCTAATTAATTCATAATATAATAATAAAATAAAAAGAAACATAACATCTTTCCTAAATTAACCAAAGTAACCTCCATTTTCTTAAACTCACTACAAAACTCGGTCGAGTTCTTCCTTGCTCCACCCGAGTTAGTTTTCTGCAGCCAAATTGATGTCCCGTTTTCTCTGTTTTCAATGCTGAATTTGGAAAAGTCGTAAACACGAAAGTTGTAGGCCTTCAAATACTCTTTCCAACAAGTATAAGTACGCCCCGATCTGATAAATACAGCCTTCAAACGACTCGTTTTAGTGCAGCGTCGTCAGCTTGGACAGCTCCAATCCTTTACATGTTTAGTTCATCTCCTCGACTCTCGGGCTCTTCTATTTTCGTCCAATCTTCGAGCATTGGCTCGAGCTTAGCTCCACCATTCCACAATCATCTGAAATCATGCACAAAACTTGTAGATTCCGACTCTAATTGAAACATAATAAAAACATGAAAACAACTCTAAACTCATGCATTTTACCCTATCTAAACACATCTAAATGCTTATATTAACACTACCTAAATGTGTCCGATCAGGAGGCGAGGAGGCGATGCGCCGCTGAGGCCAGGCAAAGGCAAGGAGGTGATTCGATGCTGATGTAACACCCCGTCCCACATCGGATATCATAAGGATGTTGGGAGTGATTTATAAGTGATTCAAGCCCTACCTATGTCACAAGAGCTCTTCCTTTTCAGGCTCCAAGTGAGGACAATGGACCTGGGAGGGCTAGGTGACATGAGTTGGGGCCTCTTAAGACCCCGGGTCTTACAGATGATATCAGAGCCAGGTTTCGGGCTTGGAGGTGCGCTGACAGTATGCTCGGGTACGCTCCTCCCGGAGGGAAGTCCCTTAGGCCTGACGAGGTCGTCAGTGCTTTAAGTGGGGGAGATTGTAACACCCTTGTCCCACATCGGATATTATAAGGATATTGGGAGTGATTTATATATAAGTGATTAAAGCCCTACCCATGTCACAAGAGCTCTTCCTTTTCAGGCTCCAAGTGACGACAACGGACCTGAGAGGGCTAGGTGGCATGGGATGGCGCCTCTTAAGACCACGGGTCTTACAGATGGTATCAGAGTCGACTCCGGGCTCAGAGGTGCGTCGATAGTATGCTCGAGTATGCTCCTCCCAGAGGGCAATCCCTTGGGCCTGACGGGGTCGATCGTCAGTGCTTTAAGTGGGGGAATTTGTAACATCCCCGTCACACATCGGATATCATAAGGATGTTGGGAGTGATTCATAAGTGATTCAAGCCCTACCTATGTCACAAGAGCTCTTCCTTTTCAGGCTCCAAGTGAGGACAACCTGAGAGGACTATGTGACATGGACTGGCGCCTCTTAAGACCCCGAGTCTTACAGTACTGATTACCGAAGAATACCGATTATCGTTGGGTTCCTGAAGGCTGAAATGAAAGTGTGCAAAGGGAAGCTCTAGTACTGAAGTAGGATCTTGAAATTGTAAGGCCTGAATTTGCAGATGAAAATCCACAGCCTCCACAGGGAAGATCATCTCAATCATTTGTATGTAACATCTTGCGTGGTCGCGGAGCAAGGTCGAGGACATCGCTATGGCTGAATAAGCTTACAACTGCTTAGAAATTAGAATTGATTTGCATTTGCTTTTCTTGTCAACAAAATATGGTTAAAGCATTTTTTTTTAGGGTGAGATGGGAGGACACAAGTTCTTAAAAACTGGTTGACAGGAATGCAGACTTTGCTCTGGTTGTTATTCGACTCCACTCTTTCATCTGTTGATTCGATTACATTGACAGGATTTTACAACTGAAAAACAGTTGTTTCTTGGATTAAACAACTGCTGCATTTTTTGCATATACAAGGGACTCAAATAACTCAATTGTTACTTACATTCACCATGAACTTGATATCGTTAATGGACTTCATGATCACCAACCACCTCTTTCTATGATAAATCCTTCCACAAATGATATGATGCTCAATTCAACCTGATCTAGAAAAGGAAAATGTACAAGAGAAAGAAAAATAGGGCAAAAAAAAAGGGGGATAAACACCCCCAGTCAGGATTCGACCTCGGGTTGTTGTAGTGTATTGATAGGAGTATGACCATGGGGGCGTCTGATCCTCGTGGTAACAAATCCAACTAGATTTTTAATGACACAATTTTTTTTTAACTTGTAAATTCGAATTGAAGAAGATGGGGTAAAAGGTTGTTGCAAATTTGCAATCGCCCGGGCTCGGCTCCCTGTACGGAGACAAGTGACAGCCCTCACTCCCTTCCCCAATTCCACGTTCCGTTCCCAAACCCCACTCCCTTCCTACTATATATACTCCGTCCCTCACTCCCGAAAGAAATGCTTGGAAGAGAAGAAAATGGCCAGATGAGAGGTGAGGATTCCATTGATCAGATTTTAATTGATTTCTCTTTCCATGTTCTACAATTACGCTTGATCTAGGGTTCTTTTTCCATGTTCTTCAATTGCTTGCTTGATCTAGGGTTCTCTTTCCATGTTCTTCAATTACTTTCTCCAATTTGCAGGAGTTCATTGATGTCATTAATTGATTTATGTCAAGATTCATGCTGATTCCACTGTGTAATTGCTAGCTTAAACTTGGACACTTTGTTTACTTGTTTCAATCTGTGTTTGTTTGCCTGCTTGTTTATTGTTCAGCTCTTTTTATTTTGATTTTTGTTACCTTCTTCTACTAGTGTTATGGACGGTAGCTAGCAATTGCTTGCTTGATCTAGGGTTCTCTTTCCATGTTCTTCAATTACTTTCTCCAATTTGCGAGAGTTCATTGATGTCATTAATTGATTTCTACTTGTTTTGATCTCTGTTTGTTTGCCTACTTGTTTCGATCTGTGTTTGTTTGCCTCTGCTTGTTTCCACCTGTGTTTAGTTCTTCTACTAGTGTTATGGATTGTAGCTTTAACTTGGACATTTTGTTTACTTGTTTCGATCTGTGTTTGTTTTCCTCTGCTTGTTTCCATCTGTGTTACGTTCTTCTACTAGTGTTATGGACTGTAGCTTTAACTTGGACATTTTGTTTACTTGTTTCGATCTGTGTTTGTTTGCCTGCTTGTTTAGTGTTCAGATCTTTTTGTTTTGATTTTTGTTACCAGCTTCTACTAGTGTTATGGACTGTATAGCTTGAACTTGGACATTTTGTTTACTTGTTTCGATCTCTGTTTGTTTACCTGCTTTTTTATTGTTCAGTTCTTTTTGTTTTGATTTTTTTACCTTCTTCTACTAGTGTTATGGACTGGTACACTTACTTTGTTTGCTTATTTGAGTGTTTTGAAGGTTGGATTTCCCATCCAAGAGCACCCGACTTTTGGCCCAGGAGTCTATTGGTCGAGGGCACATGGCGTGACTACTCTTTGGACCAGGAGCAAAGGTGGTTCAGAAAGCTTGTATGGTGAGAGGTTACACAAGCTAGATGGCATCACGTATAGGACCATCTATCCCGTGATGTCAAAGTTGCCTGCAGCTATGCTCAACGGGATACAGAGCATTCGACTGGTGACCGGTTCCAAGGTCATATACCTCGGAGCTCGGACTGGTTTCACCGCCTCACACGTCGCTGATATTGTTAATGTAAGTGTGAAATCCAAAAATATGTTTATATGTTGTGATTGTAACTTGACTTGTATTTCTTCCCAACATGAATCTTTATCTTAACTAACTAGCTATCTATCTAAGTAGATTTGATTTTATCTCATACATATTTGGGTTTATCTAATAGTGATATGTTGTGATAAATTATGTGGGGTGGATAGGGTGAAGATAGCCAAGTGCGTTTGGTATTAGTTGTTGAACAACCCGCAGTGGACAGGGGCGTTTATGATAGCCTCTGTCGGACAAGTCAGAACTGGAGACAGGTTTTACCAATTCCTCCGGATCCAACGCACCTCGTCGAAATATTTTTCCCTGATGTGCATTTTTTTCGAAAAGTAAATTTCATGCAGTATGCTTTTCGTCTCGATGTGTTTGGATCCTTGTTCTATTCTAGTCTCCAAACATTAGGATTTGTAATGGGTTGTTGCTAGAGAGTGTTTGAATTGAAAGAGTGTTGTTTGTTTCTGCACATTTTTTAATGCGAGATATGTATGAAGTTCAAATTTATGATCTAATTTGGGTTACGAATGATTCATTGGTAGACTACTTCCGAATCATTATCCGTATATATGTTGGTAATTGATAAAGATAATAATCGATTTTGTATGTTTTCATGAGATTTAATTAAGAAGTATTCGGATGAAAAGTCGAATTATTCATATGTATGAATTAATTGTGTGCTTTATGAGATGGTTTTTTTTATGTTGTGGTTATATAAATGAAAAATGCATCAACACTATTGAATAATCAAGCGATACCATTGAATAATCAAACGATACCATTGAATAATCAAGCAATATCATCGAATAATCAAGCGATATCATCGAATAATTTTTAGTTATTTGTTAAAATGACATAAGTAACCTAATAATATTGTGACACCATTGAATAATCAAGCTATACCATCGAATAATCAAGCGATATCACCGAATAATTAGTTGGTGGAACGAATTATCAGACATATATATACGAGTGAATAATCACTCATATACGAGAATAATCATCCGTATACCATTGAATAATCATTCATAGACGACCGAATAATCAATCATTTGTAAAGGTTAACAAAAATAAAATCCAGATATCATCGCATAATCCATCGATATCATTGCATAATATGTCGATACGGTCAAATAATCGAGATATACCATTGAATAATTTAAAGAGAATGCACCACAACCCCCCCAATTCAGCAAGTGGGCAAGAAAAAATATGGGTCCCGCTGATTTTTAATTTAAAAAAAAAAAACTAAAATTGTCTATTAATCTCAATCATCCATTTCATTTAATCAACGACCCAGATTTGTTTACATGATACACGTTGAGGGCTGAGTACACCGGAACCAACCTCTATGTAACTAATTATGTATTTTTTTAGTTTGATGTTCGCTTTGTTATTCTTGAAAATGGTAAAGGGCCCATTTTAAAATTTCACATCAGGCATTGAAAATCTTAGGTCTGGCCTGACTATATGCATTATAACTATATATATTTCCAATTAGTTTTTCTAATAAGCAGTCGAGCAAAAGGCATTAAAAAGGATATTTTTTTTAATCCTTGAAATAAGGAAATTTTTAACCGACCCTGCAATTTCGTCCCTCGTCACCCACAAACAAATCAATAGATTCTATAAAAGTCTAGCTTTATTGCTAGATCCCCACTCAGCAAGTGCTCACCAACAAGAGGCAAGCAAATTAAATTTAGCTCAAAGAGCATGATCAAATAAGGTCGTTAATGGAAGAGGAGGATAACTTCATTTAGGGTTTACAGCCATTACTGAACCTTCATTCACTCATCACAAAAAAAAAACTGAGAGGAGAGGTTTAAATAGTCCGAACAAAATACTTTTCCAGCTAGCAAAACAAAGTGGTCCTCACTGAGGACATTATTTGCAAGAAAAGAAAACATAGGACATAAAATGTAATAAAATGAAATGGGATTTCAGTAACCCCTCCTCACGTTGGCCGGACTTGGGGATGGATATACATGTCCCAACTTGCTGATGAAAAATTTTAGCTGCTCTTCTCTAATAGGCTTGGTCATAACATTAGCAATCTGCATCCCTGTCCGGATATAAGGTGTGTGGATGAAGCCTTCAAGGACCTTTTCTCTGATGAAGTGGCAATCCATCTTGATGTGTTTTGTTCGTTCATGGAATACAGGATTTGCAGCTATATGAATAGTTGTTTTACTATCACAATGCAATGTAATAGGCAAAGGCACTTTCACTGATAGATCACACAGCAACCCTTCAATCTATACTAGTTCACTAGCAGTTTTGGACATTCTCTTGTATTCTGACTCAGCTGAGGATTTTGAAACAGTTTGCTGCTTCTTCGTTTTCCATGAAATCAATGAACTTCCAAAGTACACACAATAGCCTGTGAGTGATCTAGCACTGTAATGCACACGCTCCCCAGTCTGCATCACAGTATCATGCGATATCAAACACAAATTCCTTTGTCGTGAATAATCATAGCCCAACTGTCCCTACAAGTTAAGGTATCTTAATTATCACATGCATTGCAGCATCCATATGCGGTTCTCTGGGGCTACTCATGAATTGACTCAAATGTTGAATAGCATAAGACAGACCATGCCTTATGAGGTTTAGAAACAAGAGCCATACAGCCATACAGGTTCTTGATCCTTTTCCGTTGTCTTAGTGAAGTTGTTTGGAGTTTTAGCCATGACTAATGATAACTCTATACATGGGAGTCTCGGAAATCAAGAGAGTGGTAGGGGTGGCCACGGGTTACGGGTTGACCCGTGACCCGACGGGTCGTACGGGTCCGGGTCAACGGGTGGGGGCGGGTTGTGGGTTAGGGTTAGGGTCAGGGGTTTTGAACCCGATGACCTAGCGGATCAACCCGGCGGGTTTCATCCCAATTTTTTTTTTTTGAAAAAAATATTTTATTTTATGTTTATAATAATTATTATGTATATTATTCTTAGAATAATTCATAATATATAAACATAAACTAGTTTGCAATGTGCAATGTGGGTCAAAAGCACTATCACCCTTCCTTTTTTTATAGATTTGGAAGACATCCCCTATTCTCTCAACTTTCAATGTGGGACAAGAGTCTTGTCCCACATTGAAAGTTGAGAGTTAGAATGAGAAGGGATGGATGTATATATATATATGTGTACTACATCATCCCTTAACCCTCACTCTTCACTTTAAGCTTTTATTTCTTATATTGAAATGAAGTAAAGTTTGAGAAGTTTTATATTCCTAAATTTATATTGTAGTGGATGAAGGAAGTTTTATAAAAATATAAAATTTCTCATGTTTTTTTCCACTTCATATTAAAATGAAATGGATATAAAAAGTGATATGTAGAAAAAACCTTTACCTATCATTTTTTTTTATAAATTTTTTAGTCAAAAATATTAAAAAAATAATTTTTTTTTTAATTTGGGAATCCGGCGGGTCAGCGGGTCGACCCGAACCCGCTGACCCGTGGAATTCCTGGGTTAGGGTTCGGGTCGCCCTTCCCCGACCCTTGACTCGGCGGGTCGAACCCGTCGACCCGTCGAGTCTGACCCGTGGCCACGCCTAAGTCAAGGTACTTGGCCGATCCTTTATTTCTTGCTAATTCTGATAACCTAGGATCTCAGCTCGTTATGAGCACTTTTGATGGTTTAAATTTTTTGCCACATGATCAGAAGGCAATAGGCTGCAAATGGGTGTACAAAGTGAAGTACAACCATGATGCATCAGTAGAGAGGTATAAAGCAAGGTTGGTAGCAAAAGGCTACAAGCAAGTAGAAGGGAAGGACTATAAGCACGCCTTCTCACCGGTTGCTAAACTTGCCACAGTGAGATTGATTTTCTCCATGGCTACCAAGAAGGATTGACAAGTGTTCCAGTTGGATATTAACAATGCATTCTTGCATGGAAATCTGGAGGAAGATGTGTACATGATCCCACCAGAAGGGTATGACACCAAGCCAGGACAAGTTTGCAAACTGATAAAGTCCTTATATGGGCTAAAACAGACATCCAGGCAATGGAATTCTGAGTTATCACAATTTTTGATCTCCGATGGTTATGTGCAGTAAAAAAATGATTACTCATTGTTCATTAAGCAAGTTCCTAAGGGGAAAGTTGTGGCCCTAGTTTATGTTAATGATCTACTATTGACAGGAGATGACATTGAGGAGATCAATAGCATATAAAGAAGACACTTGACACAGTGCTTATACTATTAAGGATCTAGGTGTTGGTATTTTCTAGGGATTGAGATCACAAGGACAGATGTAAAAATCTAGCTTTATTGCTAGATCTACACTCAGCAAGTGCTCACCAACAAGCGGCAAGCAACATTTAGCTCAAAAGAGCAAGATCAAACAAGGTCGTTAATGGAAGAGGATGATGACTTCATTTAGAGTTTACAGCCATTGTTGCACCTTCATTCACTCATCACAAAAAAACTGAAAGGAGAGGTTTTAAATAGTCTGGACAAAACACCTTGCCAGCTAGCCAAACAAAGTGGTCCTCACAGAGGACATTATTTGCAAGAAAAGAAAACAGAGGACATAAAATGTAATAAAATGAAATGGGATTTCAATAGATTCCATCTTTTCCCTCTTTTTGATGTGCAGTGCGGTTTCTACTTGAATTATTTTAGCATCCTATGGGGATATATAATAATAACAAATATATTGTATATATTTGTACACAATTGGGTCAAATGTGTCACAGGATAAAGCATAAAAAAAATGCAAAAAGCAACCAATATTGCAGACTCAAATGTCTCAATCCCCTTTAAAATTGCTTCTCCTAATCATCCATCTTTAAAAAAATCATTAAAAAAACACTTCAGCTAGCAAGGTAGCAATTACTAGCAACACATCAAAACCAACCCCAAATATTAAGCTCTTGATCGATCACACCATGCCCCTACACAAAAAACACCTACCTCTCTTCATCCTCATCCTCGTCCTCTATAGCGGTGCAGCCAGCGGATATGTGTTCATCTACGCTGGCTGCTCCCAAGAGAAATACGAACCGGGTGGGTCCCCATTCGCGCAAAGCATCAACTCCTTCCTAGTCTCCGCATCCTCATCAGCCTCCCAATCCTTGTACAACAGCTTCTCCGTAGGAAACAACTCAACAGCGCCACCAGAGTCAGCCCTATTCGGCCTCTACCAATGCCGGGGAGACCTCAAGCCTTCAGACTGCGGCAGCTGCGTCCAAAGCGCGGCGAGCCAGATAACGCTGGTCTGCCCTTACTCGTACGGTGCCAGCCTGCAGCTGGAGGGCTGCTACGTCAGGTACGAGCACGCCGATTTCCTCAATGGGATGGACACTGCACTTGTGTACAACAAGTGCAGTAAGAGTCGGCTGGATGGGGATGCCGCCTTCCTTCAAAGGAGGGATGATGTGTTGGCGGCTTTGCAGGCCTCCACGGGGTTCAAGGCGAGTGGCTCAGGGACGGTCCAAGGGCTCACGCAGTGCACCGGGGACCTGAGCCAGGGGGACTGCTCCGCGTGCCTGGCTCAGGCGGTGGACAAGCTCAAGACGCTGTGCGGCTCCTCGGCTGCAGCTCATGTGTTCTTGGGCAAGTGCTATGCTCAGTACTGGGCCTCAGGTTATTCGGACATCAACTCAATTTCAGGTAAAATATATAATCAACTAATTAATATATAAATCCCTTTATGAAATTAATAGAGCATTAACATATAATTAAATTAGGAAACATATATATTGAATTGCAAATAAGCATATGGTGCAGTCACTACTCACTACTTTATAGAGATTGAGGAAAAGGCATTCAACAAAAGCTAATAAAGAGGGAAGGGCTCTTTTATGTACCTTCCGGTGGAGTGCATCACCAATCACATTGTGGTGTTTAACTCTTAAGTGTCTATTTCTTTACTAGGGAATCTCATAAACTGAAAAAACATGGATACACAACAAATGATTATTTTCTTTTCGTGTCCGTGTTATTCTCGATTCGTGTCTCCATATCCAATTTTTCCAAGCTTAAAACAATTAGTATGGTGAGGATGATATGATTCAACTCCCTTCCCTATTGTTGTTGTTATTCTTTTCATAACCAATTGGTGCTTGATTGATGAGAAAGATGTGGTGAGGAAAACACAGCCTTATAACTTATAACTGTTATAAGTCACAATATTGTACATTATAATTTACAAGTCATAAATCATAACTATCCAAACATAATCATAGCCCGAAAGGTTGCTTACAGGATTAGGATATAATCTACTACTACAATAAGGTTCGAAATGAAATTATTTCAGTTCAAAATGTCATTGTTTTATTTTAAAACGGTGGTTTTAATAACTCTGGAACAATGAGTTGTATATATATGTTCATGTTATCAATGATTTGAATGAAAGATTTTCGAAAATGAATAAATTCGACCATATTATAATATTTTTATGTCCTTGAAACATTTTAAACATCGTCTAATTTTGTTGGGTGCCTAGGCTACATAGTACATACAATGTTTCAAAAGTGGTTCGCTTTTGCTTAAGCCGTAAGCATTGGCCATATATATATGACCGTCAAATAATGATGTTTCAATGATTTCAAATAAATAACTTTTTTTTTTCCTCTTAAGTCTTAATTGTTAGCGTTTATCTTTCATTCACATTAATCTACTTTTATATACTGTATGTTTTTTGATGGATTGACTGAATAGTTGAAATTGGATGGAAACAGATGAGATGACGAAACAACAAGACGATGTAGGGAAGGTGGTGGCGATAATAGTTGGAATAATCGGAGGACTAGCCATCTTCATCGTTGTCCTCTCCATTTGCAGGAGATCCGTGGATCATTATAATTACTAGCCTATAGCTGCATTCATCCCAATTGCCTTCTTTTCCAATTTCCCGGATCTCATCATCTTCCATTTTACATCCATTTTTAATGATGAATTTTGAGGGATGCGTACGTGGGAATTGAATCATCCAAATTATGTGCATCCATTTGTTATTTCATTCTATAGCTATCTAGATTAGTGAAAGCTTGTTGGACTCGGGATCGGGGTCGTGTACACGTGCGTCATGCGCTAATATCTTCCTCAAATCTCAACCGGTTTTTTTTTTCATTTAATCTTTTTAAAATATTCACTAAAAATTTAAAAAATAACAAAACATTCATCAACTCAAACTTAAAATTACTAAAATTTTTTTTTTTTTTGGGAATAGAAAAACGCGGATTAAAACCACATTTCTTTCCTAACTTTCAAAATCGGAATCATTTTTTATATTATTTCTTTTGTTTCATCCGTCAATAAGTAGTGTGGATCCACGGTCCCGAACTCCTCCCTATCTCCCTGTCCCTTCTCACAAAATCCCACCTTTTACTATTTTTTATTTTTTTTTACAAATTTTAATCATTTTTTTTATCTTGTGGGTGAGGGGAGGTGAATACGGGGGGTTGTCTCATTTGGGACAACTGATCCCATTTGGTCAATAAGACCATTCGAGCGGGGTCATGGGACACAGTTTATATAGTTAATAATTACATGTTACATAAATTTAATAATTACATTTTAAGCTTAATATAATTGAACAACATAATTTATAAAGTATTTTATGTTAAATTTACTATTAATTGTAAATTATACTAATAAAAATGTGTTTGAATTAGAACAAACCTTTAAAAGGGTTAGGGATAAAAATAACTCGTGGGTATTCGATTCACCTACTCCACCCTCCTTAATTTTGCAAGTGAAAACCAACAAATGGGTGATGAGTGATGCCAGCGAAGCGAGTGAACAATAGATGATTTTTCACCCATTACACACCCCAATAATTTATTTATTAACCAACCCCATTCTCGTACCCACATAATAACCTAAAATATAGATATTAATTTACAGAGCATTTCTCAAATAACAAGATGTCAGATGTTTGCAAATTATTTGACTCCTAAAAACCCATATTTTTATTATGGGTGAAACAATTATACGATATATTATAATTATTTTAGTTGTTTTTCAATTAAAATGTATTGTGTAAATCTTTCAATTTTCTTAAGAGAAATCCCATTACCGATTGATCAGCCGCTCCTTGAATAGGTAAATAAAGAGCGGTCATTCTGGGGATCGAACCGGGGACCTATGGGTACTACCCACAAGACAGAATCAACACCACAAATCACAAACCGAGACAGCAAACAGGCAAGAGAGATTGATTTAAGTTTTGTATTAGCTAACAGGGTCACTACTAGAGAGACCTATATACATATACAAAAGGATCTCGGCTGCGGGCGGGCATTCCCTTCGTCAGACCTAGAAAAATTTCCCTCAATTGATCGGAAGCCGACTGCAAGAGGAATGGATTTTAACCATTCTCGTACAACGCATTTTACGTACTAGCTAAGAACTATCGAAGACGAGAGCAGAGCAGAGCGAGCAAAAGGCAAATACAGACACATACAACTAAACTATATCAGGCTCCCATGAACAGAAATCTCAGATCTTGTGCGGTGAGGCGAGTAGATCCTCCGCCATTTTCTTCTCCAAATGCAGCTGCCACCATTTTCCTCTTTTCTTCCTGCCAAAGATCCACAATTTTACTTATCTAGGATCAAGATTTTCATCTATAATCTTTATAATCCAGCCCGTTAACTTATACTTTGCAGATTCTGCAAAATACTAAAATGTTACATGCCACAGCTATTTTTTAGGTCATTTATCGTCTAATATGAGAGCTTAGGTCTAAATTTTAAACCGATAAACAAAATCTCCAACAAGTTGAGATTTAGGAGTACCTGGAGCGATAATATTCGGTCCTCTACAGTATCTTTTATTGTAAGACGAGATACAGTTACTGCACGAGTCTGTCCAATTCTATGCGCTCGATCAATAGCTTGATCTTCAGTAGTTGGATTCCACCAGAGATCCAAAAGAATAACATGACAAGCTGCAACCATATTTAGACCAAGATTTCCAGCCTTCAATGACATCAACATAACAGTCACCTGCAAGCAAGAATAATCATAAACCATAATGAGAAAAGACAACACAATTGGAACTTGGAAAGGAAAACGACGAGATTACAGCTCCTGAACTTAATACAAAAGATCACAAAATCATAGGGTAATCCTGAGATAAATCTCAGTTGCTTTCAGAAACCAGGCATCAAACCTCAGGATTAGTATTGAACTCTCTCACAGCTTTGTCTCTAGCAACCAAAGTCATAGTCCCATCAAGTCTACGATGATGAATGTTAGCCTGCCACAACGATGTTTCCATCAGGTCTAGCATTCGGGTCCACTGGGAGAAGATTATAGTTTTTTTTCTTCCACCAGCGGGTTCAGAGCTATGAACGTTGGTTTCATTTGAACCTAAAGTTGATCCACCGTTTTCCACTGACTCGTCCAGATCTATGCAGGGAATACTCTCTTCACTAAGTGAATGCACTATGTCAAGCACTGCCCTGATCTTGGAAGAGGCATAATCCTTCGATAAAACTGACAAATTCTCGTCATGTTGATCATCATTTGCCAGGCTGCTTTCACTGTCATCTCGCAGGCAGGACTTCAGATCACCTTTTGAAAATAAGATATTGGTGCTCAGTTGTTGTTTACATGTGCTTTTAGGACAAGTGTTGTCGTCTCCATTCAAGCGTTCTGATACACACTGCTCACAGAACACATGACCACACTTGGAAATGACAGCATCTTCAGGAGGGTCCTACATATTTAGCAAGGCAGAAAAGATATATAGCTCAGGCTAACGGTTCAAAATAACCCAATGATTTGATGCTCTTTGAAAAGAGAATGCTAATGCAGTCAATAATGAAGGTATGGTAATCAACAAATAGCATTTAAAAGGGAAACATGAGAACTATCAGCAAATGCGTATTCAACAGGAGAAAAGTGAACACTTAAATGACACAAGAGCAGAAAACACAAGTCGTACAATTTTATCAGAAAACATATAAAACTGATGATATTAATAAATCATGAATTCCTCGCCCACTAAACAATACACTGTGAATCTCCTACACATAATACAAGTCTACAAATGTGTGCAGGCACATTCATGCAACTGACCATTTTGCGGTCGGTATATGTGGTAAATAGCATCATTAGCAAAATTTTAGTAATGCACATCAAGCAAAGCTATATGTGTCAAAATAAATTCACAGGAGCCAATCTTGACTTCGCAAACCTATCACAGCTACTAATCCTATTTGATCAGACATAAAATCAGTAAGAAATATAGCTAAAGGGGAAGACATACATTACAAATTAGGCAGATGGGTGAGGACTGCAGGCGATTTAAAAGATTCATCAATTTGTCCTTGGGAAGTTGTTTCGATGTCTGTACGGAATATTTTTTTCTAACGGAGTCAGAACCATATCGATAGACAAGATGTGGATGGTCACAAGCCTGCCGAAGGCGCAAAAGCATCAGTAAGATGTTTGCATAGTTCTGATTTACTGTTCCAGAATCAGCATAAGCCTGCAAGATAAATATTTTGCTTCAAAACTCAAGATGATATTGCATATATTCTCACAAGACAAACTAAGATGACACATCCCATGCAGCATATTCCGACAAAAAAGTGCCTTTTACAAAAGCATCAGAGAACGATTCAGGAATGAAGAAAAAGGGAAATAAGTATCTAATAAAACATTCTTGACATGTTGAATCCTTGATCCCTATCACCAACAAGGTTAACTACTGCCTCAACCACTCATCCACCCAAAGTTCAACGTTTCCACCGAGTATTGAGCATTTCATAACCACTGCCTCATGTAAAAATAAAGAGCAGCAGGAGGAAGACAAGAGATACAGTGAGAACAACCACCGTAAAATTACCAGATTTTGTGGATGAATTACACAAAGCAAGCACAGTAAGAGTAACAACCTAATAGGAAAGATTAGTGATAGGATACAACTGCAAAATTACCAGAGTAAGAGACACCGTAATAGTAAGAAACTATAGGGAAGCTTAGTGACAGAATACTTATTCTGTACTACAGAGATGAAGGAATCAGAAATAAATCAATTGCAAACCTGGTTAAAATTTGACAAAGCAATGAAAAGAAAAGTAAATAAGCTGGATTGAAATATGAGAAATAGAGGCCAAATAATTTGATGTAATCATCTTACACCAAGAAAAGATAGGTCACATCAAAGCCAATAACTGCATATCATATGCTTGAAGCGAGTGAAAGGCAAATACATGGACATCTGCATCACCAAATGACACCCTACAAATTTGTACCTAGACACTTGTCATTCATGCAACATGAAATGTAAAACCAAGCCTAAATAATTGTACCACATTACTCAGGCCAGAAAAGAAATGGAAAACAGTAAGGAAAGGACCTTGAATTGTTTCTTCGAAGCAGTTTCTAGCTCAACATAGAACTTTCTTTCCTCTGCAGTGAACTCCACACTTTTCATTTCAACAAACTTCGGAGGCAAGTTAATAATAGGCTGCCCATTAATTAATGTTCCTGCACAAAACAGGCCCATGATGATCATGTTATGAAACAATATAAAAACAGCAAGTTATACAAGTTCCAATCCAATTACTAAATTGTACAAACAAATTAGCTCTACCAAATTAGCATTATCACTAAAGTAAATCAATGAACCTTTTTTATGAAAGGAATCATACCCTTCAATCAACAATAAGTGTCGTTTTAGGCTTGAGCACATGTTTTAAGAAAAATATCAATTCACTTACATTTTGTAATAATTACATATATCAAATCACCCTTTTTCAAACCATCAATGAACAATTTGAGCAAAAAGTAGTCAAAAAAGACAACTGTCCCTGAAAAATCTCGTAAATCAATGCTAAGTTGCCTAGAAAACCTAAAACAACACTTGCAATTAATCAAATTTTACTTCATAAAACGCCACTTTAAAGTTGATCAGACTCAGAGGGAGTACTATCATTAATGGAATATCATAATGCAATAACAATATGTATCCTAACAAATCAAAATTAGAAGTAGAAAGCTGAAATATAAAACTAAAACAAAATAATCAACTTACCTTTTGTGCGACGCAGCATTACAGTCTTTAGGACTATTTGAAGCTTTTGGTAACCAGATTTTGAATCTCTCGATATTGGACCTTTTATTCCTTCACAAAATGCTTTATAAGAAGAATAAGGATCATACTTCAAAAATCTGAAGTAACTGAATAACTCATCGATTGAATTCTGTATCGGGGTCCCAGATAAACACCACCTTTTTTTGGCTCGCAACCCGCAGCAAGCTCTAGCTACCTGTGTTCTATGGTTCTTTATCGTTTGAGCTTCATCAAGTACCACCCTCTGCCAGCGAACTTTAGCAAGAGTACCAGAATCATCAAACATGCAGCTATCAATTCCTTTCCTTCCCTTCCCTTTCTTGCTGAAACTAGATGGTTTTTTCCTCTTCTCCCCCTGAGAAAATTGCTCAGTTTCATCCTCTTCTAGTGATTGTTTAGGAACCTCATTGGTGACAATAGCATATGTTGTGAGAACCACGTCGTATGTGGCCAGCTCTGAAGGATCCTTTGTCCTATTACTTCCATGGTAGAGTAAAACTTTTAGCTTAGCTTCTTCAGTGACTTTATCAGCCAACTCCCTGTCCCACTGCCTAAGAACTGTGGCAGGACAAACAACCAATGTTCCTGCAGCTGGTCTCTGCTTATTAGATGCCTGCTGTGATGAACTCTTCTGACTACTAGATGCATGCTGTGACGAGATCTCTTTTATAGTACTATGGCCATTAGAATCCTCTGTCAGATTCACATCATCCAAAATAGCAATCCCATTATCATCATCGTCGTCCAGATTTAGAGCTTCGATTTTGCTATTTTTGTGATCCTCAGACTTAGACTGCTCCTCCAAGTATTTCTCCATCTGTATAAGGGCAATTATGGAGACAGTCTTTCCTAAACCCTGAAATTCATACACAGCATGAGTAAGGAATAAATAAATAAATACATAAAGTCAGATAAACCAGAAAAACAAATAAACCTGGTCATCCGCAAGCATCCCACCCACGCAAAATGGTCTTGCTTCTTTTTGTCGCATCCATGCCAAAGCAATTTTCTATTGCAAATAAAAACAAAAAGAACTTAGTTACCACACAAGTGTTAACTTTTCAAGTACATTCAAGAAACAAAACAAGTAAAAACACCGAAAACTGCGAGTAAACAGAATATTTCCGGTTCTATATTATTTGGAAGATCCACTGGCTACATACAGGATGATGACAGCAAGTCGAAAGATTATAATCAGAAAAAAGAGCAAAAAGGAATCTAATAATTACATTATTACACATCTAATAGAGTAAATACCCTTAATACTTACAAGCACAACAATGGACTGCAGTTATTATACGGAGTAATAGAATAAACAAAAAGCAAAATAACTAACTTCTAAAACTTAAAATACGGCAACAAGAAAAAAAAATCAGGATAATGGGCGACATGGAGAAAATGGACTACCCAATAGGAAAGTGCCATAGAACTAGGAAAATGAGGATGTGGGAAACAAAAGACATTAACTAGGAAATGAGAAAAATGAAGATAGTCATTATAACTAATAAAATTACAACTAATTGGTTTATTATCACACTCCTAATAAAGTGAATAACCCCTAATACCTGTAGCACATTAATTATGTCAAACAATAGCCAAGGAATACAAAAGTCTGCCTGCTAAAAATATTTAATACATAGCTTAACCAACAAAATACATGTGTTAACCTAACAGCCAAAAAGAATCCAATGACTCAAAAAATTCTTGCAGAACCAATGAAAATAAATTAGATGAAAGATACCTGGTGCCTCAAAAGAGGGACTGTCAAACGCCCTTCAGGTATTTCAAGTTCTTGTTTAGGTTGATTAAGATCCTGCATATAAAATGGAAGTGGGGAAAACTTATGGCACAACCCATGATATTTCAGTTGTAAAATTAATTAGGAACTTAAAAAAGGAAATATTATTCAACAAATATATTTTATCATGTGTGGCAGGATACATACACACTCACACTTGATCTGACATCTTTTGGTAGGATGTATAGGTAATTTATGTATCAAAAGACCAAGCTAAGTCGAAATTTATGATTACTTGCTTTTGCTGGGCACATAAAGAAACTAGCCATGACTAAAGCATGGATTAGAGATTGGACAAAAAAGAAGTTAGACTTCCATAACCTTTAAATACAATTTCTAAATAGTACTCATCATTATCCATACACTAATGCAAAGAAGATAGACAGAAATGAAGAAGAGGAAGGAAGAATAGTAAGATTGGACTCAGGTTGTTCATACAAATCACGAACTTCCTTTACATGAAAAATAGAAACTGGAGCATGGAGAAGAGAGGAGGCCTGAAATCAAGTCATTTTCCTTCGAACAAGTCAATACAAGCAATCATGACGTAACTAATTGTTACGTTCAACATTTGTCAAGCCATTCATCGTACACAGCCAAATCATCAAATTTCATAGCCTCATTGGAAAACTGGAAAACCATACCTGCATCACCTCTTGAAAAACAGATCTCTCATCTGTCGCTCCATCACTAGTCCTAAATGGATCAGTAGAGTCAACAGAAACAGCATAACGTCCGGAAGAAACAGGGAGTGTGCGTGTCCAAGGGGGAAGAATCCTTGTTCCACCTTTATCAAGCATCATGACATCATTGTCATTGTTCCTACTTATGTTTTCTATTTCACGATTCTTGCCATTCAGCAAGCTAGGCCCTGCTAAAGTATAAGGCCTTGCACCTCCATTAATCTGATGGACACGCTCACTATTTCCATAATTACTAGGTGCTGCAGAAAGTGAAGGTGGAAGAATCCTTGCTCCACCTTTAACAAGTGTCATGACATCATTGTCATTGTTCCTACTTATGTTTTCTTTTTCACGATTCTTAACATTCAGTAAGCTAGGCCCTGCTAAAGTGTAAGGCCTTGCACTGCCACTAATCCGATGGCCATGCTCACTCTTTTCATAATTACTAGGTGCTGCAGAAAGTGAAGGTGGAAGGACCCGCTTGTCTAGCTCCATTGAATGCTTTTGATATTCAGAACCAGAAAAGTTTCTTTGAGATGCTGACTGAAAATCAGCATCACTGCTACCCATTGCAACTTGCTGGGAAGAAATGTATCCAGATTGCTCTCTGTAACCTGAATTTGAATGCATTTACAAGATATCAATCAAATGAAGTATAAAAACAGAAAATCACTAGCTACTGATGCTGACCTGCAGCTCTCTCATTTGTATTAAAAGGCTCATCATCTGTATCAAACTCGCTATCACTGTCAGAGGAAGAGATGGTAATAAGATCGTCCATTTCGGATGATTAGAGTGAACTGTTATTTCCCCTTTTATGCTCAACTTGGAAAATGTGGCCCTCAATGGGAAAGACAAGCTGCATTTCACATGAAAGGTTCAAAGGCCAAAAGCATTTTAGAAGTATGTCCTTCATAAAGTTTCGGGAAAAAAAAATCTTACCAGATAAGTAAAACATCCTGGTTGATTGACTATTCATCACACAGTAATCTCCAAGCGGCCTCAAAAGAATATGGAGGATCACATGATCAAGCATTCACTAGCCGCAACCCTATTTAAGAAAGGCCTGTGTATAGTGAGATGTAACATATAAATGATTGATATATACGCAGCACTGTAAACATGGAATGTATGTAGGTAATGGTCTTTTCAAAATTTTAGGAAGTCTGAAATTTTTTGTACATATGATAGTCTTACTTTTCTTCTAAGTTGTGTTATGCAAACTACAAGCATCCCTAGTCTACTTTTAGACATAATTATCATGTTTTCTAGGTATTAGATGCAATTACTCCTTGTATTTTCAGATTGTAACCCTTAGACTTCCATCCTTTCATGTACTCGTTCTGGGTTTCTCCCTTTGTAACGCATTATTATCTCTCCAAGTTTTACTAACAAATTTGATTTGTGTTGGATTCCACATCGATTAGGGAGATAAAATAATACCAAAAATATAAGGGTAGGGGTGAAGTGAAACCCTACACATTGGAAGCTTTTGTGTTAGAAGGCGGATTCCGGCCTTATAATCTTAAAACAAAAATAAAAACCAAAATGGTTCCAATTTCGCAGTTCCACAGTTGTAACTTCATACAGATATCTTTTTTAGAGAAGGATGCACCTAAGGTACCCAAGAAATTGACAAAAACAAGCTAGGTAGTATAAAAACAGAACTTCCATGTGCAAGGTGAGACTGTGTAAGGAATGCAATGCACTTCCCCAGCTAAGTAATTCACACTAAATCTATCAGATTTCAAATCGAAATTCAAGTGAACATAATCGCTCCTTATGCAGACATGACGGAAAGAAGCATAAGAAGAGTAACATTGAGTCATGGACTAACCATAGTTGTCTCATGAAAACCACATCAATTCTAAAAACCAAACAAAATGCAACAATGCACTATAATAGTACAAAGACCATAGATGAGAGTGTGACAACACATTACCCTCCGTTACAACCAGTGGCGGATCCGGAAAGGTCCGAGGAGGACACAAAAATACCAAAAGCAATATAGAAAAAGAAGTCTTACAGAACACACAAAGTGTTCGATATTGCAAACTAGTGCCAAATGATACAAGGACCCAACATTTGGGACACTTCCTTCAGATTGTCTGGGAGGAGTAGTACTACTCCCAGACAATCTGAAGTAGAGGACCCAACCTTAGACATATGTATTCTTAGTTCGGATAACAAATTTATCCATGTTCCTATTCAAATAAAATACAACTTCACACAAACATAATTCAATATCAATCTCAAATCCATACCCACCACCAAAAATGCTAATTACTGTAATATGGGGATAACCAATTTCAATCAGTACATAATCAAATTTCAATCAATAGGAAATAACCCAATTTCAATCAATCAATAATTTTGTAAATTAGAAAATGGACAACAGTCGATAGGAAATAATCAAATAAATAAATTGGGGTTAGGATAACTTACTGTGTGATTTGTGCAGGCTGTGTACTGGAGGACGGGAGAAGATGGGGCTCGGCAAGGCAATGAAGGTCGACTTCAGATGGGGCTTGTCAAACGGAGACGGCCGACAGAGGTCAGGTCAGCGGCGATGGATGGAGAAGCCGAGAACGGCGAGAAGGGACGGGATTCAGAGCCCAACAGGTAGGAGAAAAGCAACGGGATTCACAGTCGAGAATGGAGATGGATCTCCGCGGCCGACGAATGGAGATGGAGCTCGGCGCCGGCGATGGGCGGAGATGCACTCAGCGACGGCGAGGCGACAGACGGGACGGAATTCGCCCCTTTTCTGTTCAAGTTCGACTTCAGCACTTCGGGAGAGACGGAGATGTGTGTTTTTGAGGCTAGGTTTTGGGAACGCGAAAACGACGTTATTTTGATTTTTGTTATTTACATTTTATTTTTATTTTTTTGATTAAGTAACAATTCAGTAGGCCATGGTTAATCTGGCGAACCGAGAGCATCCTTTCGGATGAGATCATAGAGATTTTGATTATGGGGACGCCTAATATGGTTTACTTTGACCTCAAACCGGGACCGGTAAATAAAGAGCGGTCATCCGGGGTTCGAACTGGGGACCTTTGGTCACTAACCGCAAGTCCTTTCCAGTTGAGCCATTTCGAAATGGTTACATATCAATTTTCCATTAACATACCATTTTGCTCATTTTCCTCACTATGCCGTTGTTCGAAATCTTTAGGCCCATTTGGTATCTAATGAAAATGGGAATAGGAATGGGAATGAGAATGACTGATTCCCATTTTGTTGTTTGGTAGGCCGAAATTGGGAATTAAAATGATTCCCATTAATCCTCTCATCCCCCTTTTCTATCCCCTTTCATTCCCCCAAAAAAACCTAAGGAATCACTCATTCCCGGTTTCACACAAACCCTCACTTTACTCATCTCTTCCCTCGATCTCCACCTCCACCGGTGTCCCACATCTACACCACCCCGTCCAGCGTCGCCGCCTCCGCCGTCCAGCGCCGCCACCTCCGCCGCTTTCGCCGTCCAGTGTCGCCACCTCTGCCATCGTCCAGAGAGAGAGAGAGGAGCATCGTTGCCTCCGCCTCTGCCGTCCAGCACCGCTGCCTCCGCCGTTGCTTACAGTCGCCATCGTCGTCCTCCATTCCCAAGTGGAATCCAATGTTCTGGTGCTCCTCTCTCTCTCTCTCTCTCCAAACAGATCTCCCCCCTCTGCTACGCCAACGCAACCGCCAGCCTCGCCGACGTCCTCCATTCCCCCCGTCGAATCTAGATCTGGTACTCCTCTCTCTCCTCCCCCCTAGCCTCCGACCAGATCTCCCCCGTCACCATCGGCCCTCCGGTTTCATGGTAATGGCTGGATTAGGGTCTGAAATTTGTTCAAATTTGTTTATTTTTTTTGATGAATTTCTGAAATTGAATGTCAATTTACTGTATTTTTATCCTTAATTTGAGATATTGAATTGGTTTGCTTTTGAATTTGGTACTTTGAATTTTTTGGATGTTTTGATTGAATTTGTAAGTTTCTCATTCCGATATTATACCAAACAAAGTGTCTCGTTAATGGTTTATTCCCAATTTTGATTTCCATTCCCATTCCGATTATCATTCCGATTACTACACTCGTACCAAACGGGCCCTTAGTTGTCATGATAAAGTTTTTTCTCAAACCAATCAGTACTTCGAATTTGACAAACAATAGTAGATCGACTGCTTCCACGTACACTTCTTTTAACATTGTAGTTCTTGACTTTAAAAAACCGAGTCTAGTCCTTTGTGAAACTTTCTATGTTACACATCATGTTACACCTCTCAAATCAATCAAAATTATTTGAGAAAAAAATATAGTAGGTTTAAATGTATAAATTCTATGGAGCTAGAATATTAAAATATTATTGAATGAAGTTGATGGAAGATTAATCATTAGCAATATTTGAATGGGTTGTGAAGGAAGAAATTGGTTAAGACCACCCACATCCCTCGAACCCTCTTGGGTTCCTTAACTCCACTGTTTATCTTTCTCTCTCATCTTTATCATTTTAAAGACTCATTATACTTTTCCACTCACATTCTTTTATTATTATTATTAATAATTTCCCAACATGATATAATAATAATAATATTTATTATCAAAGTCCGACTCGGACCGATGACTGGGGGTCGTGTGCACAGGCGCTAGAAGCCTAGCACACAAGCCGAGTGAGGTTCCATTCTAAAACCAATTGGCAATAGAAAGAGTAGCCCACCGACTCATATACTAGAGCTTGATATGTTCAACTTTCCGATGTGTGACACTTTGGTCTCATTCACATCTCTAACACGCCCCCGCAAGTCCAACTAGGAATGATCATCTAGTTGAGACTTGGACAACCGGGTAACCCAGACCAGGATCGACACGTGCCGTTAGGCTAACCGCTCTGATACCATATCAAAGTCCGACTCGGACCGATGACTGGGGGTCGTGTGCACAGGCGCACATGCGCTAGAAGCCTAGCACACAAGCCGAGTGAGGTTCCATTCTAAAACCAATTGGCAATAGAAGGAGTAGCCCACCGACTCATATACTAGAGCTTGATATGTTCAACTTTCCGATGTGGGACACTTTGGTCTCATTCACATCTCTAACATTTATAATGTATACTAATAATATTTATATAATGCATTTATTTATTATTTTATTTTATGTTTGTAATAAATAAATAATTATATATATGCTATAAATGTGTATAATTTTAATAAATAAATAAATATATATGAATATTGTTCCACAATTTTAGCACAATCAAGATACTTGATAATTTATTAAAATTAGAAAATACCAAAATACATAGCAATTACATTAAAAACATTGACATAAAAAATCAAATAAGGGGTGAACTCGAAATACAACATGAAATCGGAATACCGAATGAGAAGTTCTAAACATAAGCATGCCTAAATTTTTGCCATATGTGTTCAACCAAATCTTCTTTGAGTCGGTAGTGTGTGCTTCTATTTCGAAGCCGCATTCGGTTTTCCAAGTACTTCTCCATTGGAGTTGGTCGAGCAACAGAGTATGATGGATCGTTATCCTCCGCATGATCAAAATGAGAGAAATCAAAATTGAGACTATATGTATCTCGCTCATCTTCTACTATCATATTGTGCAATATTATGCATGCTCTCATTATCTTCCCAACAAAAGTGATGTCCCAAGCAAGAGCTGGGTTCTTAATTATGGCAAATCGAGCTTGTAGTACTCCAAAAGCGCGCTCTACATCTTTGCGAGTTGCTTCTTGGAGTCGAGCAAACAACTTTGCCTTATCTCCTTGTGGGAGTGTGATTGATGGTATGAAGGTCGCCCAAGGTGGGTAAATCCCATCAGTTAGATAGTAACTCATGTTATACTCATGACCATTCACAACAAAACTGACTGGTGGTGATAAACCTTGCAACACATCATTAAAAACTGGAGAACGGTCAAGAACATTGATATCATTACACGTACCTGGTGTTCCAAAAAAGGCATGCCAAATCCATAAATCGTATGATGCTACTGCTTAAAGCACGATAGTTGGTTTTCCTTCTTTCCCTGAGAACTGGTCTGCCCATGCAGTTGGACAATTTTTTCATTCCCAATGCATACAATCAATGCTACCATTCATACCTGGAAATCCTCGCACCTCGCCTACATGGAGCAATCGTTGCATATCTGCTTCGGTTGGCCTTCGAAGGTATGTCTCACCGAAGGCGGAAATGACCCCCTCTACAAAGTTGGTCAAGCACTTCCTGGATGTAGATTCCCCTAGTCGAAGGTATTCATCAACGACATCTGCACCCACCCCGTAGGCCAACATGCGTATGGCCGCAGTGCATTTCTGCAGTGCAGAGAGGCTCATCCTTCCAGTTGCATCCCGCTTTTGCTTAAAGTATTCGACATCATTTGATAATTGGTTTACAATACGTAGGAAAAGAGGTCTTCGCACCAGCTGAGCTTTCGACAACCTTCTTCCCCTTCTTTGCTGCATTCTTTGCAGCCTTTTGCCCAATAGGCCTAGCTGGAGCACTTGTAGGGGTTACTGATCCACCACTTGTAGAATAATCTCCATCTTTGTTTAACTTTGATCGTTTTGAGCTCCCTCCTGTACTTGCAGAGGAAGGGTTGTACAAACTTCTCCACTTCGGCTCATTCCTTAGAACACGCCATGCATGCTCGAACACAAAGTCACATTTCACATCTTGAACAAAAATTTCATGTGCCCTTTTTAATACATCAACCTGACTTTGCCCATTGGATTGCAAATTTGAGGCTTGCTCATAAGCTCCAACAAATTTTGATACATCTGGCGACATTTTATGCCACCTTGATTTGCATGTGGATGTAATCCTCTCAACACCATCCCCTATATGCATGTTGAAGTACTCTGCAACTCGATCCCAAAATCCTGTGAGTGTAGAATTTGTGGTTACTATAGGATCTGTGCTAATGTTAACCCATGCACTAACCAATAGCAAATATTCACTCTGGCTCCACTTGCATCGTTCACCTGTGGAAGAGCCACCTCTGCCACGGCTGGCTCTACCACGTCTTCCACGGGCTCTTCCTTGAGTGGATCGTTGCCAAGTAAGAGAGCCATCTTTAGTAGCGGGTTGTATTTCATCTAGGCTTGGCACCTCTTCGTGTGTGCCCCCTTGATTCATTTGAGAGGCGATACTAATACTTCCCGGAGTATTAGAATCATGAGATGTGAACATCTGAAGATAGGAATGATTTGGGGATTTTGTGGATCTTGTGTGTAAATCAAAGGTTGATGGATTAACGAAACCCTGATTTCGATGAAAATATGAAGCACCCATATTGCCTTCAATTGGTGGTGGGGCGTTCAGATTGGGTTGGAAATTTTGAGTGGATGGTGAATCTTCCAATAAATCAAGAAAGTTTGAAGGAAAGTTGATGGAATTCTGATAATTTTGTGGGTGATTTGGATCCATCTCAAAAAACTGAAATGAAATATTCCAAAAGAACTCACTATATATAATGCAAAGTACAATGGAAGATGAGAATGAGAGGGAGTGGTTTGATGGAGGGAGAGGTTTGGGGGTTCCCCTTTTATAGAAAAAAATTATAATATAAATTTTATCTTTAATATGCATGTACATTTTTAAATAATTTAATCTATATAACTACTTAATTTCGTATACTTTCCGCTGACGTGGCGCGCTCTCCTTATTCCACTCCCTTTTAACCAATAACGTTTTTTTCTTTTAATTTTCATTTTTTACCCATTTACTAACTATCTATATAACTACTTAATTTCGTATACTTTCCGTTGATGTGGCGCGCTCTCCTTATTCCACTCCCTTTTAACCAATCACGTTTTTTTCTTTTAATTTTCATTTTTTACCCATTTACTAACTATCTATATAACTACTTAATTAATTTCGTATACTTTCTGCTGACGTGGCGCGCTCTCCTTATTCCACTCCCTTTTAACCAATCACGTTTTTTTCTATTAATTTTCATTTTTTACCCATTTACTAACTATCTATATAACTACTTAATTAATTTCGTATACTTTCTGCTGACGTGGCGCGCTCTCCTTATTCCACTCCCTTTTAACCAATCACGTTTTTTTCTATTAATTTTCATTTTTTACCCATTTACTAACTATCTATATAACTACTTAATTTCGTATACTTTCCGCTGACGTGACGCACTCTCCTTATTCCACTCCCTTTTAACCAATCACGTTTTTTCTATTAATTTTCATTTTTTTACCCATTTACTAACTATCTATATAACTACTTAATTTCGTATACTTTCCGCTGACGTGACGCACTCTCCTTATTCCACTCCCTTTTAACCAATCACATTTTTTTCTTTTAATTTTCATTTTTTACCCATTTACTAACTATCTATATAACTACTTAATTTCGTACATTTTCCGCTGATGTGGCGCGCTCTCCTTATTCCACTCCCTTTTAACCAATCACGTTTTTTTCTTTTAATTTTCATTTTTTACCCATTTACTAACTATCTATATAACTACTTAATTTCGTACATTTTTCGTTGACGTGGCGCGCTCTCCTTATTCCACTCCCTTTTAACCAATCACGTTTGTTTCTTTTAATTTTCATTTTTTACCCATTTACTAACTATCTATATCTATATAACTACTTAATTTCGTACATTTTCCGCTGACGTGGCGCGCTCTCCTTATTTCACTCCCTTTTAACCAATCACGTTTTTTTCTTTTCATTTTCATTTTTTACCCATTTACTAACTATCTATATCTATATAACTACTTAATTTCGTATACTTTCCGCTGATGTGACGCGCTCTCCTTATTCCACTCCCTTTTAACCAATCACGTTTTTTTCTTTTAATTTTCATTTTTTACCCATTTACTAACTATTGGGTTTAATTCAAAATATCTATCGATATAATATCTTAATATATGGTTTTGTGTCTTTGGTGAAATTCTACTATTATAAGACTATCTTAGGTTTTTACTTCTCCTGGTACTTTGGTTTGTGATTTGTGCCTTTTCTACTTTGGCCATATGCATCTGTCTTCTGTTTGTTTAGCTTTTTGCTGTATTATGGCAGATTGCGGGATTGATTACTACTTAGGTATCATTTCCTGATTCAACATGGGTTGTCCAAACAATTTAAGTACAGGTACAACTGCAACTTGCAAGTTCAGTCTTTTATGGCAATGATTTGTTTTTATCACATTTGAAAATCATGTTGTTAAGGTTTCTTTTGTGGCAATGATTTGTTTTTATCACATTACCCATTTGTTATTTTTTAAATTTCTTCCTATTTTTCTGGAAAAAATCACTTCTAATTTGGTTTTATCCATTTTCCCTCTTTTATAAATACTAATCCCTTATTAACCCACTCCCCATCATCCCATCAATTCATATCGCATGAACAACCTTTTATAGTGTCTTCTATGAGGATCAATTAAGCCTAAATCCAGTACGACACTGGAGTGAATGATCTGTGTATGTTGAATCAAGTATGTGCTCCTTTAGTTTTCACAATTCAATCCTAAATAAGGCTTCTTTGATTTCTCAATGGCTTCATCTATGGTTTTTCCAGATTCCATCAACTCTGATTTTTGTCTAGATAATTCAATTTCAATTGAGTTCCCCATAAATCAGGTTATTTATTGCTTTTGTACACATTTCGTATCCTAAATCGATCAAGTTATTACTTTCTTTGAATTTTTTTGTATCTTTTTAGACAATATTGATATGATGGAAATTTTATCTTGAAAATTTGGAATTTCAGGTGCACAAAGGGATATATTGTATGGTTTGCACAATCTCCCGGAACAAATCAAGGAACCTATATATCCTTATTTGATTTTAATATATGTAACTTGAAGAAAAGAAGTTTGGAAGAGGTAATGTGGTACTGTTGAACCAACTTATTTTTGCTTACACTTTTAATGTTGCTTTTTTTCAATGTTTGTGTTACAATGCCTCCCCTAGAAAATGTGTTCAAACGTGGAAATTTAATAGACATGCCCTGATTTTTCTTTTATTAGAGATGTCTAATGTCTAATTATATACTGGTATTATTTATCTCTTTAATCCACTTTGTTTGTTCTTATGAATATAAAACAAATCTGTTTTTTTTTGTGTTTTGCAGCCTCACTTTGGAAGAACATAAGCAGCAGCTCCATTAATTTTGTTTCTACCTAGGTTGTATGGGTATCGGAACAAAATGCCAGGATTTATATTGTTATGGATTGTTGTTGTATTTTACATATATGTTACCTTTTGTCAATAAAAAAAACATAATATAACTATTACTTATCACTTCTGATCTGTTCTGGATTAATTTTGGTATACAATTCAACTTAACTAATTCAGTTTCATTGATTCTTTTCCATCGCAACCGCGCCATGGCGCGGGTATTACACTAGTTAACTATAAATATATTGAGTTTATTTCATTTTAAAATTTCTTTTCCTTTTTAACATAATATAATATTGGTATCTAATGATATATTTAAAAAAATTATGAATGAAAAAAATATTAAAAGTTTTTTTTTATTTGTGTGCCTGAAATTATTAGGCTTTGTTTATATAAAAAAATGATGGGATATTTTATAACAAAAAAAAAGTACATTGAAAACAATACTGGATGAATTGGGAAGGAGGAGACCACTCGTGGCTTCAAAAAAAGCATCTTTTTTCATCAAAAGAAAAAAAAAAGAGGTACAGCCTTTTCACCTCTTTCTTCTCCCCTTTTCCTTTGCTTTTTCTGAAAAATTCAGAAGTAGGCCCCACTTGCATAGAAAACCACCCGTGTTTAAGGGTTTCTACCAAGTGAACCTTTCAAATCGTTCTTTACCTTCAAATGCGGCAGATGGAATATTTTAATAATTTGTTTATTAGTTTTACAATTAAGACACTCCGATGCCCATGCTCTAAATGATTGGAAGATTTGTAGGAAAAACAACATTATGGACCAATATCAACACATGGTGTAAAAATAATCATATCAAGTTCCTTGCTCTAGCAGAGACGAAAACTGAAAAATATTCCGAATGAAACTGTATGGAAGAATGTTGGGTTTGATAACACAATTTGGTCACCTACTCAAGGCAAATCCGGTGGCCTGTGTATCTTTTGGAAGACGAACCACCTTATCAATGAGACAATCGTGTTAGAAATCCACCTCCCCGGAATAATAGGTGTTAAATACAAAAGATCACAATATGATTCTCCTATAATGCTATTCGTTGTTTATGCCCCTCCGGGGTTGAGAGAAAAAGACGAATTCAAGAAAACCCTAACGAAACTAGTCACCAGCTCAAGTCTTCCATGTATCGTGATGGGGGGTCTTAACGAAATTTATTGTAGCTCGGACAATATTGGTGGTACAGAAATCAATACTCATAGATTCCAAAGACTAGCTAATTTCAAAAACGTTTGTTCTATGGTTGATCTACCCACTATGGGGAACCACTTCACTTGGAGGAAAAACCCGAAGGGGATGACAACATTATTGAGAAACTTGATAGAGTACTTGTTCAACATCAAATTCTCCATTTTTTTTTCCAAAACTAATAACTTTAAATGGAGCGTTTTCCTCGTCAGACCATTGTCCCATTACAATAAACCTTGATAATGGTGTAATTCATAAACCACCTCCACTTAAGTTTGAAAATATTTGGCTACAAAGGAAGGATTTCCGCAATATTGTTAAACAAGTTTGGCGAGCGTCGTGTACAAGTTCTGTTATGTTTCAAGTTGTATACAAAACCAAATTGCTTAAACAAAAAGCAAAGGAGTGGAATAAGAAAACATTCGGAAATATATTCCGACAACTCCAATAAGTCGAAAGCAGTCTTCTGGAAATACAACAACCAATGACTCAACATAATTGATTGGAATATAGAGCCAAAGAAAAATATCTCCTACAAAAGAAAGAGAAGCTTCTTCTGTTTCAGACGAAATATTGGAAGCAAAGGGCCAAAACGAAACATCTAAAACTAACAGACTCAAACATAACCTATTTTCGTAGGGTAGCAACTGGCGGAAGGAATAGAAAAATCATTAGATCTATTACTTCCAACGAAGGTACATATATTGAGGGTGATGAAAATATCAGAAATGAAATCCGTAGAGATTTCGAGAAAAGGTTTAAAGAGGAAAGTATAAATGACAATCTCTTAAAAGAGTACCCAAATCTTGTTACCCGACAATAACCAATGAGGAAAATAGTTACCTTACCTAGCATCCGAGCAATGTGGAAATAGAAAGGGCAGTGTTTAGCCTTGGCAATAATAAATCACCAGGTCTAAATGGAATGACTGCATAATTTTACAAAAAATATCGGGACATTATTAGTGGATCAATCATCAAAGCGGTTAAAGGATTCTTCCTTTCTGGAAGAATTCTCCGTCAAATAAACCATACATTTATTTCCCTTATACCAAAATGCGATAATCCCTCTATAACTTCACATTAGAGACCAATCAGCTTATGCTCTACTATTTATAAAATCATTTCAAAAATTCTAACGGAGAGATTGAAAAATATAATTCGTAAACTTATCCACCCTCTGCAATGAGCGTTTGTGTCGGATAGGGCTATACATAGGGGTGTGCATGATTCGGTCCAAACCGAATTTTTGGGCCGAACCAACACAAACCGAACCTAACCGAAGCTTTTCGGTTCGAGAATTTCCATTTTTCGGTTTCAATTCGGTTTGTGTTCGGTTTCGGTTCGATTTGTGTGTAACCGAATTTTTTTTATACACTACATAAATACAGAGTATATATATTTGTATACTTTATATATATATAAACTAATACTCACATACTTACTAATACGTAGCGTGTATATATATATATATATTTGTATACACTAATATAGACATACTTACTACTGTAATACACAGTGTATAAATACGGGGTATATATATATACATATGTATATATTTGTATAAACTAATACACACATACTTACTAATACTGTAATACACTAATACACAATGTATATACATTGCATACACAGTGTATAAATACGGGGTAAATATATTTGTATATTTTATATATACACTAATACACAATGCATATATATTGCATACTTTATTTTTTATTTTTTTAATAAAAATTCGGTTCGATTGTGTTAAAACCGAACCGAACACAAACCAAACCGGCAAATAACCGAACCGAATCTAATACTTTCGGTTCAGCTTTCGGTTTGAAATTTTGAGATTTTCGGTTTCGGTTTGGCCCGGTTCGATTAGGTTCTAGACCGATGCACAACCCTAGCTATACAGGACAATGTTCTTATAGCCCATGAAATTTTTCATTATTTTCGTAGCATAAAAGGTAAAGAGGCTAGGGGTGGATGACAATAAAGATGGATATGGAAAAAGCTTATGATATATTAGATTGGAATTTTACAAGGGCGGTATTGGAGAAATTTAGCTTCCACCCGACTTCTATTAAATGGATTATCGAATGTATATCTACAGTGTCGTTATTCGTGCTCATCAACAATGGGCCAACAGAGTTATTTAGACCAACTAGAGATCTTCGACAAGGAAATCCTCTTATCCCCGTTTCTCTTCATTTTGGGGGCAGAGGTTTTGGCGAGAAAACTCTCACATGAAGCAAACATGAGTAATGACCTTATTGGTTTTAAATTCGGGAAGGACGGACTACATATCCCTTTCCTTGCCTTCGTTGACGATATTATTATCTTCACCAAAGACAACACATCAGCTTGCTTAAAAGCTAAATTAATTATAGATGAATATTGTAGCATTTTAGGGCAAAAGGTTAATTATCACAAATCTGCTTTCCAAACCACGAAAGGAATCCCTAGATCCATAATCGATGAACTGGAACGATGCTTGTGTATGTCAAATCAAATTGCGATTGGAAAATAACTTGGTTGCCCTGTTATCAACGGGAGAGTAAATAGACAAACTTTCGAGGAAATCGTTTGTAAATCGAAAGAACAACTTAGTAAATGGTGTGCGAATACACTATCACAACAGGGATGTACTGTCCTTATCGGCACAAACCTGGCATCAAAACCCTTATATACAATGCAAAGTCTCATGCTTCCCAACACAATTCACAAGGAACTAGATCAAATAAATAGATCTTTCTTCTGGAATAAAGATCTCCAATACCAGCCTCTGATTAGCTGGGACAAAATCTGTAGACCAAAAGATAAGGGAGGTTTAGTTATTCGAAAATCCAAGGATATCAATGAGGCACTCCAAGTGAAACTCTTTTGGAAATTCTTGCGGAACCAGAGAATATATGGGTAAAATTAATTCAGTACAAGTATTTGAAAACAACACATATTAAACTACAAGAAAAGTGGGGGTTCGTCTTGGTAATGGTCGAAACTAACTCCTCTTTTTGAAAAATTTAAAACTGGTCTTATCTGGTCGGTGGGAAATGATAAATCTATTAAATCCTGGACCGATAACCGACTTACAACTTCGCCAATAGTCAAAAGGGGTGAGTGTCCTACCATGCACGATGATAACGAAACAGTGAGCGATTATATATTAGGATGAAAATGGTGGGAGGAAAAATTGTATAACACAATCTCACATAGCATAGCAAGAGAAATAGTGGATATTCCCCTTCCTAAAAGTACATTTGAAGATAGACTATATTGGTGGCTAGATAGGGAGGGATGATTTACACAAACTAGCGCTTACAAACTAGTCACTAAAAATAACAGCCAGAATGAAGATATTAATTCATGGATTTGGAAAACTGAGACGACGCCAAAAATTAAGAACTTCCTATGGAAACTAGGACAGAAGGGTATTCAAATGACTACCCGTCTATCCCAGAAAGGGGTCTCCGTACCAACAACTTGTGTACTCTGTAACAATGTCACTGAAGATGAAACACATCTCTTTGTGGAATGCCAGTTTTCTAAGTTCCATCTTCCATTGTCCGCGAGTGCAAATCAGGCTATAATTAACTTGATTGCAAATTCAAGAGATTTCTCTCCTATCTCGTCGTTAATTGGTAGCTCTCTGACAAAATCTTAGAAGGAGAAACTAGCGGTAACCTGATGGACTATATGGTACATCAGAAATCAAACAATCTTCAAGAATGAACCCCATTTCAAATCGGGAATCCCAACTCACTTGGAAAATTGGAAGAAAACCTTCATGCATGGAAATGAGGATGATATTCAATGTACTCAAAAGGATAGTGCAACTAATTGATAACAACGACATCTCAATTGACTACATCATTCGAGATCAGGAAAGAAGAACGATCCACATTGGCTATGGCATAATTGACAATCAGACCCCTTTGAAAGCCGAGACATTGAGTTTAAGACACGGGGTAATCCAAACTCGTGCATTGGGAATAAACAAGTTACAAATTGAAGGGGACTCCCTTATAATCATAAATCATTTAAAAACAAACTTCACATCTCCATGAAAAATTGAATTGGTGATGTCCGATATCAAAACATTCATGTCGAGTGTGAGAGAAGTCTCTTTATCTCACGTGCCCTGAAATGACAATAGAGTGGCTGATAAGATTGCACACTTTTGCCGCTCTGCCAGGGGTATTGATTCAGGTCTTCAAGACCTCATCCGCAATGATACTATCGGATATGAGTATTCCACCCGAATTATTACATGATTAAAAAAAACAAAAAAAAAACTGATGGGCCCCCATTGGGCTAGGGCCCACAAATTCGAGCTTCCACCCAACATAAAAAGGGAAATAAAAAGATACTGTAAGAGATAAAAAGAATATCAAATTAACCCGTCTTCCAAACAACGCTCTCAGAACTCAGAAATGGCCGCCGTTTCGCCGGCGGCGACTAACGCCGTCACGGTCTCCACCATCTCTTCTGTATCCATCCCCACCGCCACTACCCCCACCCCCACCCCCACCCCCATCCCCATCCAGGCTGCTGCCACTCCTCTTGCCGCGTCGCCGGCCTCTCCCGCCGTTCTATCTGCTGCCGCCTCGCCGTCCTCTTCCGTTGGTGCATCCCCGTCCTCAGCTCCGGCTGCCGCCAAAACCTCCGCTCTTCCGACTATAACTTTGCAACGCTCGGAGCCGCCTAAAAATCTTCGCGGACTCAATAAGCCCAAGTGCATTAAGTGCGGAAACGTAGCTCGCTCTCGGTAACCTCTCGTCTCAATTTATAGTCTTTTTTCTCTGCTTGTATTCGTCATTTGGCTTTGTAAATTGAACTTGTCCTGGAATTCTTTGACTTGAATTTTGTGCAATTGGTTGGATTTTGGAAAACCTAGGGTTTGCTCACTCAAATTCTGTGTGTAAGGAATTCTGTTTCACAATCGGTTTGAAGCAATGCTAATTTGTGTTAGGCTTTGATTCAGTTCATAATCCATGGACTAACAAGTAATATTCGGTGATTTTTTGAACCCTAGCTAGGAGTCGGAGACTCATACTCCAGTTTGGAATGATAAGAGTTTTTTTTTTTATCCGAATTTTTGTGCTGACTCTGATGGTTGATTGGAGAGTGAATAAAACTTGCCTTTTCGTATTCTTCATAGGATATCAGCCGGTCTCTCAGCTTGAATTGTTTCCTTAAACATTTAGGTGGCATTTGGTATAATTAAGACCAGGTAAAGAGAATAAGTTGTCTTAAGAATCTTCAGGCAGTACCCCCATCATCGCTTATTTAATGTTGAGGAAATCTTTTATCTCCGTTTCTACAAATTGATTAGAAAAATTACACCGAAGACCCTAAGAGTGTATATTTTAATAGTTATCTGGAATCAAGTGTTGCATAGTAATTAACTAACTTTTCTATATTGGTACAATGCATAATCCGCAGATCTTTACTGAATAGAAGAATTGAAAAAAAAAAACAAAGGAAAATAGAGAAAAGAAAAAATAGCATTGAACCCTTCTCCCTTGCCATCTTGACATTTGATATTCTTCCCATTCTGATGCTTACTATGCTAAACCAACAACAAACTCAGGAAAGTGCATCCGTGGAGGTTTTCATTAGAATCCATGAAGGCTTGAACGTTTTCTACGGAGTAGTTTTTTTAGCACACATCTCAAAGAGTATTGAGTAGTCCCTTTTCCGAGAAAATCATAGTGAATTCTAACATCCATTTGTTAATTGATAATGCAACTACCAGCACTTCATTGAGTTAGTTCTAGGAGTGAAATGATCCACTGGTAAATACCTTCCGAGATTGGTATTCATTGTTTACCCCCAGGTCATTTGCTGGAATATAGTTGCTTCAAAGTGCATTTCTGTGATTTCATTGTCTGTGCTGGAATTGACTTCTTCTGGGTAATATGGATTATTGTTGTGAGATTTGAGGAAATAGAATAGGTATTAAAAATAGTTAAAATACCCAACCCCTGAAAATATAATGTGCATACAATTTGCAAATTAGTGAACACACAGTTCACAGAGGGTTTGAGTTAATCAAAATTAGGCCATTCATGCCGACATAGACCATATGGCTTAGTGCTTTAATTTATAGCATGACTTATCTCCCTTTTTTTTGGTTATTGATATGCTTCAGGTGTCCTTTTCAATCTTGCAAAAGTTGCTGCTCAAAAGCTCAAAATCCTTGTCACATACATGGTATGTTGTAAGCTCTATCAACTTAGTTTGCTTAAAAGGAATATTTACTTCCACGTGCTGATTGTGCACCTGATCTTATTTTTCATAAAGAGGTAAAGACATGCCATTGTCCATATGCAGACTGTGTAATCAACTGACGGTTACTATGTGTTCAGTTTGCATTCTTTGTCTAACATATATGTCATGTTTGTTGAAGTATTTTGTTACGGTATTACTTTATTTTTTACTTCCCTTTCCTTACTCGATAATTTATTTGTTTCCTTGATGTTGAAGTATTGAGACCAAATGCAACTCTTGCCGATAGATCTCCCTCAAACACTTCTCATTCTGATCAGCCGCCAATTGAAGTATCACCCTCAGGGTAAATTGATCTGTTAAACTTCTGTTGCAATTTTGTAAGAAGCTCTTTTTCTTGTTACTTTATATAATTTGATGGCTTATTGCAGTCAAATAATTTCTAGTAAGGGAAATTTTCATTTTGATGTGCAAGATATGCATGCAAGGTTTATAGTTGCTTATTGTTACATTTGGCCTTTGCTGATGTTTGCTGTATTTATTTGAAGTTAGAGCTCAAATGTCTTTTACCTATATGTTTCCCTTTACCTACATGTTTCCTGTTTAGAGCTAATTCTCTGTTTAGAGTAATGGATATATTATTAACTTGCTAATCTGTGATGGGAGGGTTTTGTACTTTTGCTGGACATTTCATGTGTTCTTTCTATTACTGTGTTCAGGTCCCACTTCTTCTATTTTTTTCACTAATTTTTCATAATGTTAGAATGTGCTTTCAATTTAGCATCGTTAGTAAATTACGTAAAGTCACCTGTGATAAAATAAAATTCCAAAATAAAATAAAATTTGAAGGAGCATTTTGGACATTTATACAATTTTTAAATGTTTTTGGAAGGTTAGAACAGGGATTGATGTTAAATTTTAACGGGTCATTAAATATGATTATGCTTATAACTGGTGGTGGTTATAAATGATTTTGCATAAACAGTGGTTTTGTGCAATCAGCAGCCTATATAAAGGGTGGCTGTGTAGTTTACCACAGATTTTTGTTTAAGCCATTCCTTACATGCACGACTATTATGCCTTACCTTTCATTAGATTCATATCATGTCTTACTATTCCGTAGCAGTTATGCATTCTGGTATAAAATTAGGTTTCATATTGCAGGCCTGCTAGCAGACCAGCTTCAATCCGGCAACTATCTAGCACTTTTGCGCAGTTCAACAATGTGCATATTCCTCTTCGTTCAAGGAAGCCACTAACTAGAAAGGTGAACGTCTTTTTTTTTTTATAACCATAGCCATTTTGTGGTATCATGTCTGCAGGTTCACTTATGTGAGTCGTAATTCAGGATGCTATCACTATCAATGAATGGAGGTTTTCTAAGTTGAAAGAATTCAGAGACGGGAATATTGAGGCAGAAAATGAAGCCTTTGACCGGTACATGCAGAATATCAGTTTGTTGGAGGAGGTTTTTGATTTAGAGGCTACAACACCTATGGACAGCGATTCCTCGGTTCTTGACAAGACAAAAATGCTCTCAGGCATGAAAGCAATATTGAGATCAGATCCCATCAGAAGTGACAAATTCAGAAAGAGGATACAGAATGTCGTCCAACAAGGGTTGGTAAAACTTACGAAACACAGTGAGAAAGATAGTAATGAGGACATTAATGACAGCATGGAGCATGATCCAACCCCAAAGAAAGCAAAGATTCCGGGTGATGAGAAAGCATCATTATTGAGCCAGCTGAATGATAAGATAAACAAAGCTCGAAATGAGGATGATTTAAATCTGTGTTTGCAGATGATGTCTCAGCTTACTTCTTATCCAAAGAGAGCACCAGAAAGCACTGAAAACTCAGAGGTGCCAATAACTGAACACGGTTTTCCAGCAGGACAGGCACCAGATTATTCGCTGCAGAAACTGGTCAAAACACATGTTATTAGTCAAGAAGAACTAGACAAGATAGATTTGAATTTTTCATCGCTAGAGGAAATTGAAGACTTGTAAGTTTGCCAGTCTTTGAGTTTGAGAAGGTCTGCATTCAAGCTAATGGAATTTACAAATTCATTTTCTTTGCCGTCAAAATTAGAGGTGTTGTAGTTTAATCTCGTCCTGTGTAGTTAGATTTGGTGGCTCATCTGAGTCTTGTCTTGTGTAGTTGGAGGTATTTTATGAGAACTGCACCTTTTTGAATCAGAAATGTATGTTGCTGTATCGTTTTGTGGTTGTCACAATTGCACTATACAGGGTGCTTCTTCTACGCAAACTGAACATTTTGATGCGGGGTGTGTAATTGAGATCTTGTTTGTGAACCACCACCTACCACTTTGGGTAGGTCGGTGCATTTATGTTTTTTAAATGAACAAAAAAGTTGAAGTACTGGAGGTCTCGATTGCAAATAGGTGCAATTTTTATTTCCAGGTGCGAGATAGACTATATGCACAATGGGGGCTCTTGTTCTTTGTTTCGGTTTTCCATTGGTAAGCCATTTTTTTTGGTCAACATTTAGGCATAATTATGTTGGTGTTATTTTATCTTGATTAATATGTTATATTAAGTTTACGTGGTCATTAATAGAATGTTTTATCTTAGGGTATTTTGTGTAATCTTTTTATACTTTATATCTAAGTTAACAATCTTATCCATATGAAGATACTAATATTTTACCTTTAATTATTTTTATTATTTGATAGTAATAAATAATTAATTATGAGATTGAAGATGGAATATTCCAATTTCTTTATATTGGGTTTAATGAATATCCAATAAATTTAAGTCATGTCTTACAACGACTTAATCTATTTATATACGTGTCATCCTATGTGTATAAAACATTAATCTATTTTCATAAATATATTTCCAATCATTATTCAAGATATTTTTAAAATTTCTATGACTTTGCGACTTTGATCGATTTAGTGAAATTAGACCCGTCAAACGGGTCATTCGGGTCGGGTTCGGGTCGGGTCACTTCGGGTCTCAGGTAAAACGGGTCCCGGGTATTTCCGGGTTGACTACAACCCGGGTTTGACCGGGTTTCGGGTCATTTCGGGTCGATTTCGGGTTTGTCATTTTTTTCCTTTTTAAATTAAAAAAATCATGATTTGATAATTTTGCAATAAATTTTAATTATATATAAATAAAATTAATTATATTTAATTAAAAATTAACCGGGTCAACTGGGTTACCGGGTCAATCGGGTCAAAATTACCGGGTCAATCGGGTCACCGGGTCGAAACCCAGATGACCCGGAAAAATTCCGGTTTTTCAGGTTCGGGTTGAAAAAAATTTCCGGGTCGAAAATTTTCCGGGCGGTCGGATCGGGTTGTGTTTTGACAGGTCTAAGTGAAATCCATTATCTCGTATGTCAGAAAAGGAAATGATCCATTAGGAGCACACCAAGAAAGCCAAAATATCTCCAATGTGCTTTCCAAGCAAAAAGGTGGAGTCCGGCAAATGAAAAGAAGTTAAGAGTGAGAAGAATAAGGCAACGAACGACCAATGCCTTAGTCCTATCTTACGATCGAAAATGGTTCACGTTTATTAAGAGAATTTATCCAGAAAGGAAAATGAAATGGAATAAGGGTTGCTTTTTTGCTTCGAACGGCTCTATAGAGCTTTGATTTCGACCACTTCGGAAAAAATACTTTTTATATAAAAATAAAACATGAGTACTTTATGTATACCTAAAAATTATTACTATAAAAATTAATCTATTAATTTATTTCAATCAATAAAAATTATTATAAATAAATAAAATTTATAAAAAAAACTCGCGTACGATGCGGGTAATAAAACTAGTTTCCGATCAAATTTGTAAGCATCCGATCTTTCCATTGAAAGACAAATCAAATTCACGAGTGCTATTATGTAACTTTCTGATTTAAGGGAGAATTGATGAAATTTTCTCTATTTTGAAGGTGACAAGTGAAATTTCTCTATCTTATCCCACGTGTGGTCTGAAATTTCCTGCTGGTAGCTGAGGTAGGCATAGGAGTGAAGAACGGAACTGTCTACCATCTTCAGTTCGTCTTCATCTTCAACCTCCGGAAGCTGCAACAAAAATGCCGGTGGTGCTGTCCTCCCTCCCTCAAAGCTTATTCTGTCGCCGCGATCTCTTCTCCAATGGCGTCTCCTCCACCGTTTGCTCTCACTCCGACGATCCCCCCATTTCTTCCAATTCCAATCATCTACGCCGGTAATTTCTTCCCCAATTTCACATCCCGCCGTTTAATTTCTTCCGCATTTTTGTTTCTGGTGGTTATTTTTGGTTCTGTTTTGCTCCCGCTGTTGTAAATCGACGTCGTTGTGGTTTGTGCTCTTGTTCTTACTTCTTACTTGCCGTCGTTTTCTCTCTCCTAGGGTTGAAAATGAGAGCTTTAGCGATGGTGAAACGATAAATTGGGCGAATGTGATGAGGAGGAACCTTCCTTGTATGAGTCGCCGGACATTCTTTGCAACCTTGGCGGTGTTCTCATCTTCTCATTCTTCAAGGTACTTACCAGGTTCGCACCTATTATTTTCCCGCTTTAATCCCTCCTCAAAGTACTAATTGCTTTGCATAAACTACACAAAAGACCGTCCGTAATGATTGAAATTGCGTTTAACCCCCATTGTTCATGCTCCACTAGCTAGTGTTTCACCCTCCGTACCCATTTTGTTTGGAAGAAATGTGGAATTTCAGAATGTTGGCACATACTGTATCAAAAAAATGGTTGCACTAAATATTTCCCAAAGAAAAGTATGTTGATCTAACATTTGATGCTTCTTCTTAACGTTTTATTAGTGATGAAATGGGTTTGGTGGTGATTGGTGAATGAGGTGTAACTTGCTAAAGAAACAGACGTGAGAATGGGAAACTAATTGTCACACACAAGAGGAAACATCAATTCCAATTATAGTCACCATAGTTTTTCATTAGCATGTGTCTCCGCGTTTCCATGTTTCCAAATTGTTTTTGGGTAACATAGGTTATGATAACTTGATAAGTTGTTTTGTGCAAAGTAGCCTAAATTATGGGAAGTTTTGTGTGATATTCCCTATTGGTATTTTTAAATGTGGTTTTAGGTTTCTTTTTGGAGATTCTGTATGGGGAGAACTTATTTCAATGATGGTTTTTTCTATCTAGCACAAGATAAGAGTATTAATTTGGAAATATTTTTCAGATTTTAATTAGTTTAGCTTTTCATTTAATTAGATTCCTAGGGTCGCTAATTTTTTTGGTAGGAAATCTTTCCCAATTTAGGATCTTATATTCTTATCCTATGCCCATAGAGCATATAATAGAAAGACGTTTCAATTAAAGTGTTTACATTCTCTTCTGGCTTCTTGATGGACTTTTGCAAATTACAGCATATGCACTAGGAGATCCATCTGTGACTGTTGAGCAAGTAACCCCACCTGTATATTCCTCTGGAGCCCTATTCCCATCAGAGGTTCATTTCGCCTGTAGAAGATCATTCTCTCCATTCTGTAGCTCATGGCTTACTGTTATGTATAACTTCTACACTTGTTGAATTGGATGTAATGGCAGGTGAATTGATGTTTGTGTGCTTGGCAGGAACGGATAGTCCAACTCTTTGAGAAGAACACTTACTCAGTTGTCAATATTTTTGACGTGACATTGCGACCCCAGCTTAACGTTACTGGCGTTGTTGAGGTAACTTGATTGATTACCTTAAGAATATATTGTTCAAGTCATGTAACAGGGTTACATTTCCCACTAGATTTTATCATAGGGACATTTAATTAGTATTTTGAAGGGTCCATCTTAAACTGTTTTAAACTGTTGTTTGTTATTGATTGCATACACTTGGCAGATTCCTGAAGGAAATGGTTCAGGAGTAGTCTGGGATCAACAGGGCCATATTGTTACGAATTACCATGGTATGTAGTTTAAAATTTATTCTCTTTCTGAAATGCAATTTTTTGAACTTGTGCAAATAAACAAGTCTATTGAATTGTTTTCTATGGACATGCATCAATCTTTATAAGGTTTCTACCATGCAAATGTAAAGTGCTAGTGAAAGTAGGAAATGCAAAAAATCTTGAACACGGGTCTCGTACTTAGTATAATGACCCAAAGCTCAATTTTCTTATACTGAAAAAATTGAAATTGTTATCAAAAGTACACACACTGCACAACTACTGCCAAACCTAATTTTATTTTAAAGTAAAAAACCATCTTCTAGATATATGCAAATTACACCAAATCTAGTGGCCTGAATCCTAGCAAGTAAAGATAATGGAACCAGAACTAGCGGGCTACAAATCATGAATAGGTTTTCGACTTGATAATGCTGCCTTAATATTTCTCCTAGCATTCTTTAACTTGGGCAAATATAATACTTTGGAAAGAAGGTGATGCATGATATTGGTCCTTAAAATTGTTTCCATTGTGATTCAGTTAAAGAAAAGTTTATTGTGTCTTGTACCAGAAACTCAATCCTAAGTTGTACCATGAATTCTTCAATGGCATATATATCATCACTTGAAAATGTAATTTATTAGCAACCCTGGTTATTAACCATGAACTACAAAATGCAACTGATAAAAACGTACATCACTTAGTGAAAGCACACAATTTATGCAAAACCCAAAAAACAAAATGAAGTAGAGAAGTAGAATGCATGAGCAGGGAGACGGAGGGATTGAGATCGAGCACCAGTGACAAAGGATAAAGATTTACTGAGCTGTACATAGCAGAATACACAGATTGACCAACGAGTAGGGAGCCTTAGGAATAAAAGGGGAAATATACATTCACTTTAAACGGGAGGCCCTAGGCTTGCTATTTTTGGATACATGACCCCATGTTAGGTACACTTCTTGCTTTGGCAGGGTATATTGCTTGTTGTCGGGTTCCCTTGTGCCTAGCTGGCACACTTTACCTTGCAAATTTGGTATTTAGATTCTTTCTATTTTCTTTTCACTTTTATGAAGTGAGTAATTGGAAGCTTTTTCCATCTTAATATTCAGTCATTCCCTTCTAAATTGTTTTCAGCAACTTTGTCATAACAACTATAAGAAATTGGTAGCAGTTTGTTCTGTCCAATTTCACATAACTTTATGTTTCCCAATAGTAAAATACAGTACACTTTTTTTTTCAGATGCTTGATTATCTAGTTTTCGTATGTCATTTTGTCATGTATATCTTTATGGTGGTGGTTAGTGTGGACTATTATAACCTTGATAAATGCAACTTGACCTCTTAACTTCTGAACTCAGTAATAGGAAGTTCTCTTTCAAGAAATCCAAGCTCTGGGCAAGTTGTTGCACGAGTGAACATCTTAGTTTCTGATGGGTAAGACTTCTACACACTTTTCAAGGGTTAGCAAGCCTAGTAGAGTACATCTCTTGTTGCTTGCCAATTGAATTTTTTTCTTCTTCCCAAGCATTACAATTTTCCATGTGTGCTAATCTGGATAACATTTAACAGGGTACAGAAGAATTTTGAAGGAAAGTTAGTTGGAGCAGATCGCACAAAAGACCTTGCTGTGTTGAAGGTGACTTTATATTTCCATTTCTCCTTTTACTCACGTGATGTAAATTCTAAAAGATTTTAAAACTCTTTAGCAAGTTGTCTCATATTCAGCTTTCTTAATATTCTCAGCACATTCAACATGTACACTGAATGTAGTAGAATTTTAAAATTTTCTTATTTGTGCGTTCATCTTTTGGATGTAAATCGAAAATTACTGATGGAATTTAGAATCTAGTAGAACTACTTCAAGTCATACTTAGATTACCAACTAGCAGTATCAAGCTGCATGTTTGTAGGGGTGTAAGGAGTTACAATGTGGGACTTGTAAAATTGTTATGTGGAACTTGTAAACTCGTTATGCAGCAACCTTTTGTGGTCTGATGCAGTTTGTATTCCAGCACAAGCAGACATCTTAAGTTATACTCCCTCCGTTCGGCAAAACTTATCATTTTAACCCTCCACACAACTTTTAATAAAACTAATAATTACACTTCTTTTTTACTAATTTACCCTCAATTATTACTCTACTTTTTACTTTATCAAAAACTACAACTCACAACACATCAATCAAATCAAGGGCATTTTAGTAAAGTAGAAGCAAAAATATCTAAAATGACAAGTTTTTCCGAACAAAAACAAAACGCTAAAACGACAAGTTTTGCCGAACGGAGGGAGTATGAGTTATCCTTTTTTTAGTACGCTTTCACTGAACTTAATGTTTAAGGGATTGACAGAATAGATTTACTTTAATAAGTAGACAAGTGATTCAAATAATCATGATATTGGTAATTCATACTTAGCGGTTTTTGGTAGTCTTTTAAGTGATGGACAGGTTAGGCACTTTTGGTAGATTGATGTTGGCGGTCTTCTCCACGGGGTATGTCCTTAGTATTTTTAGTATTTTTTTTAATTGTTTATACATTTACACTTGAATAAAAAAAAGAACTACCAGTAAATGAACCATCGATAAAGATTACTTCGAAGCAATATTTTATTTGGCTTTATACTTGTGATTTTCAGTATATTATGATTTTCTCGTATACAAAGATGCTATAGACGAATGGAATGATTGGAGTATGCTACTCAGTCTATTCCTATGCCATGTTTTAATGTAATACCTGCTCAAACGATAATCCAATTCATAATAGTTGCTTCTATAGTACCATTAGTTTTCCAGTCAGACATTCTAATAGTGTTCCAGGTGGAAGGAGCAGAAGATCTGCTGCAGCCCATCAAGGTTGGAGATTCGTCTTCTCTGAGGGTTGGTCAACAATGCTTAGCAATTGGAAATCCTTTTGGATTTGATCATACTCTTACAGTTGGAGTAATAAGTGGACTGAATCGAGACATCTTTAGCCAAACAGGAGTGACAATTGGTGGCGGGATTCAGACAGATGCAGCAATTAATCCTGGAAACAGGTTCCCTTTTTATGTATTTAATGTCAATTTCATTATATGATTTTATTTAGTGTGACCCAATACAACTTATTCAAGATCTCCTTTCCACTTGGCGTCTTAAATCCCGAGTGTTATTGTTGTGCTAAAAAACTCGGTACTTCTTTGGTGCACAGTTGAATAGATTTTGATACTTTTTCTTGCACAGTTGAACAACTTTTGATACTGTTTCTTGCCTGTTCGAATTGACTGTTTTTGTTTATAATAATGGCAGTGGGGGCCCTCTTTTGAATTCCAAAGGCAATCTGATTGGGATCAATACTGCGATATTTACTCAAACTGGTAAGTGTACTATTTTTATTTTTCACCATTTTGATCTTTATTGTCAGCTCTAATTATCGTAAGCAGTTTGAAAATTTTAGAGCACTTCATTCACCAGTAGTTGTGTAACTTGTGTTGTTGCTTAAAAAATCTTCTCTCTTTTTTGATTACCTTCCTCGTGTATGGGAAATTCCTCCAAAGGCAAGCCATATCATTAGGGCGTGTTTGCTCAACATGCTTATAATGTAACTATGTTGACAAGGCTAACTGATAATGTGATACTGTTTGTTTAAGGTCGCCTTATAATCTAAACTTCACCTTGTGAAACAGAACCTTACCCTATTACTTCCCATATATGAGAACAACCATCATCCTTGTATATTTTTTGGTTCATTCATCATTGCAGACAGCCTGTTACCCCCCACAACTCTAGGATCCACTTTCCATGCCCCCCCCCCCCCCCCCCCCAACACACACACGAGCAAATCTTGACAGGTCACAATATTGAATCATGTACACTTGGCCCGTGGTTGGTTTGGGTGTAAGACATGCTTAATGTAAACAACTTCTCTATAAGATAATTGATAAGGTGATAATGGGTGATAAAAGAAGCCATATATTATGACTCATTCTTCCTAACTGTTCATATTTTGAAACTACCATATATCAAGCATGAAGAGTTAGCAGATTAATCTGATCACTTATGCCTAGTATTTGTGTCCTGAAATTATATGATTGACTTGAATATTATTTCTGTAAATAATATTCAACTACAAGTTTGATCCTAAATTCTGTTGGTATTCTATAGGCACATCTGCTGGGGTAGGTTTTGCCATTCCATCCTCTACTGTAAGCAGAATAATACCTCAACTGATCCAGTTTGGGAAAGTAAGTATATCCACTATAAAAGAAGCTTTTTTTGCCGATAAATGTTCCACCATTAAAGAGAAGCTTTTGACCAATAAATGTCAAATGTTAAAACAAAATAACTTTGACAACACTTATCTTATTTTTAAAAGATATATCTATATATCATATAAAAGAAGCTTTTTTGCCAATAAATATACTAATTGTTAGAATAAGGTTTTTATCAACCAATAAATATTACATTTATCATATTTAAAATATAAAAAAACAATACCAATTTGAAAGAACATGAACAAGCAAAAGTTTAATCAACAATTATTCTGTAATGTTTATGATATTTCATTTTTTATGTAGGGATATGAAGAGAGAAAACTATACATTTGATAATATTTTAGTGATCAAGGTTATCAATTACAAAATTCACATATATAATATTTATATAAAAAAAATTATCCGATTTTAGTGATCAAAGTTATCAATTACAAACCAATGTCTTTTTTTTCTTTTTCTTTTTCTTTTTGTGTTTTCTAGTACTCTTCCATTTCTACAAACATGTTATGAAGAGTGGAGAAGTCGACTGGATAGGGAAATCCATATGAAGAGCATGATAAGACTAGATTCTGTTTGGTTTAGGATAGAAGCACAAACTAAAGCCAAGCATTGTTTCAGCTACACAAGTATTTTCAGCTTCCTAACAAGTTGACTGACGGTATGAAGTGTATGTTGGTTGAGACATATATTAGGGCTTACGTGAACAATTCTTTTAAGAAGTTGAAGTGGAAATTGTAATCTGCTCTATATCTTTAATGGAAGTCTCCTTGTGCCAAATAAGGCCAAAGAAAGAAAATAGAAGGAGTATTTCTGATTTGGAGCATGACATTGAGCTTAACATTCTCTTGCTTCTGGTAACTTCTGTTTTTAGGCAGTTCGAGCTGGTTTAAATGTTGATATTGCTTCTGACATGATAGCAAATCAACTCAATGTACGGAGTGGAGCCCTTATTTTGCAGGTAAGCGTAACCTCAATTCCAAGCTGATGCTTTTCAGGTTTTCTGAAACCAACATAAGGAGTGTGAATTTTGATGTCTGCTGCTTGATTGATGTTTTTTGTAATCTCCTGTGAACGTGGAAGGTTCCTGGAAATAGTCTGGCTGCCAAGGCAGGATTGCTTCCAACGACCAGGGGTTTTGCAGGAAACCTTGTACTAGGTGACATCATTCTTGCAGTAGATAATAAACCTGTAAGTTTTTTCCCCTACCTAGGCGGCCAGCATATCATTGTCTGATTATTCAAACTAAGAAGCATGTATAATGGAGGATCAACCATTCACTCGTATGGTATTGTTTTTTCTCACTGAAATGACACTAACGCACCCTATTCTCTCTCTTATCCTGCTTCGTCTTATACGTTGCATTTTGGGATACAGATTACTGTTGCATTTGAAACTTTTGATTGTTGACGAAAACCAAATGTTATGTTCCGACTATTTTGGGGTGTTTCAATGCATGTTTTTGTTATTTTTTTCTTCTAAAGCTGGACAGTTCTGCTGGGATGTCTCTCTTTTTTGGCTGTTTTCTTTTGTTTATTTAGAGATCATTCTTATGCATAAAAAATTTGACAAAAAACAGGACAACTAAATCCCTATATACACGATACATCCGTTTTTTGCCCTGATTGGTTATAACCGAAAATTGGTAGAGTGCATCAAGATCTTAATATCAAATAGCCATGACCAGTCTTATTTTGTAAATTAAGCATGGTTGAGAAAGACGAAGTAAGCTTATAGATAATTTTGTTGTTTCAAATTTTCATCTTATTGTTTTTAATCTGCTATGATCTGGATTTGTCACTGTTTTCGCCACTTTCTTTCTAAAGATTGAGTTTAAAATGATCAGGTGAAATACAAAGCAGAGTTGAGCAAAGTATTGGAGGACTATAACGTGGGTGACGAAGTCATCTTGAAGGTACAGAGGGGCAGTGAAACATTGGAGTTGCCTGTAAATCTTGAGGAAACAAGTGCTTGACTTGCAGCACAGAGCAACTCTCTCGTTGATTATAGGGTCTCCTCTACCCATGAAGAATCTCGAAACATGATGTCAGTGAACTGCAACCTGTAGTTCTCCGAGCTTCTCGGTATCTTTTGCCCGTTCCTGGTTCATCGTGGCTATTTTGCTGGAGTCTTGCGGTCCAAAAAGTTTCATTTTGGGTTGCAATTAAGGCCGTTTTGCATTCAGCAGAAGGCAACTAAGAAACTAAATACATTGATTTGTAATATTCAGATCAGTCAATAGCTCAATCTGTCAGTCTCCCTGTGCCTGTTAGTACATGTTTGGATATTTTGTTTCGAGTATCAATATGCTAAACATTGAACAATTACAGCAAGAACTGTGGCAAAAACGAGCCTTATGATACCAGGGTACTAATTTTCGCAATTTTCGTTTGGTGAACAAAGTCCCCTAAATTTCAGTGTAGTACCCAAGTTTTGAAATGTTCCCTCCCATAGCCCACAAGCAACGGTGCCTCGAGTAGCTTTCATTACGGTTGAGATCACCCATCCCATTTATTCATATCATATATATTCATATGTCCTCATCTTTCGCCGACTCATAGCAGCTGATGAGCTCTAGTTAATTCTTGTTTTGAATAACTAATCATATAAGTCAAGATGGCCGAGTTGGTCTAAGGCGCCAGTTTCAGGTACTGGTCCGAAAGGGCATGGGTTCGAATCCCATTCTTGACAATACATTTTTTAACAGTTTTTTTTTGTGGACAAATAATGAAAGGGCATGAGTTCGAACCCCATTCTTGACAATACATTTTTTAACAGTTTTTTTTAATGGACAAATAATGAAAACTGCTTCTACATGTCATTTGCATAATTTGCCTTCTTCATATGCAAACCTAATGCATCCAGTACCCGAAACATATCTAATTGATGCTTAGAGCTACCACTCCCCGAAACAAACCTATGTATCGATCCTTCTATCTCAATACAACTCTCACCAGCTATCTTATCAGAACTACTCCTGAGAGCTGCAGCTTCCTCCCACATTCCGACGTTGGACAACTTGTTAGCGACTATAACAAAGTTTCCTGCTCTTTGTGGCTCCAACTCCATCAACCTTTCCACTGCGTTTGTGGCGAAGGCATCACGATCATCGGCACGATGCAAGCTGCATGCGCTGAGGAACATCCTCCACACCACTGCATCAGGCTCAATGCGCATTTTCTGGATGAAACTGTAAGCTTCGTCTAAGCACCCGGCTCTGCATAGCATGTCTACCATGGCTCCGTAGTGAGTCAATGTAGGCTTAATTCTGTATACATGCTCCATCTCATGGAAGTATCGGTACCCTTCGGCTATGAGTCCGCCATGGCTGCAAGCACAAAGGACGCCCAAGAATGTGACATGGTTGGGTGATATGGATGCATTTTCCATTTCCGAGTAGAGTTTCAGGGCTTTCGCGAAAACCCCATGTTGAGCTAGACCGAGAATCATGGAACTCCAAGTCCAGACATTCCGATCACACATTCGATCAAAGACGAGGCTTGCATAATCCAAGCTTCCACACTTAGCATACATCTCAACAAGGGCAGTGCCCAGTTGGCAGTTAATGGCTAGCCCTTTTACCACTACTTGGCAATGAACCCACCTACCAAAATTCAAATTACTCAGCTCAGCATAGCATGAAAGTAGAGCGACCATGGTGGTCTGATCCGGATCAATCCCATGATTCCGCAAACGCCTGAAAAGCTCGAGGGCATCTTGAAACTGGGAATTATCAACACAAGATCCAATCACACTGTTCCATGAGACAAGCGTTCTAACAGACATTTCATCAAACACCTTGTAGGCACTATCGACATCCCTACAGCGCCCATAGAAATGAATAAAGGAATTCCCAGCATAAACACTGGTGTGGAGCCCATGCTTGAGAGCATCTCCATGTACCTGTTTGCCAACGTTGAGGGCCTCGAGGGAAGCTGCCGCCTTGACAACGAAAGGATAAGTGAAACCACTGGGTTTGACGCCTCTTTGTCGCATCAATCTGAACGCTAACAGTGCATCATGGGGCGAACCTTTAGTGGAAAGGCCTCGAATCAGATCGTCGAACGGAGAAGAGGATGAATTTGGAGCAGGTGGATGTGGTTGGGCGGGGCGAATTTCGGAGATCTGGTTGGCTGATTTTCTGGCTTGGAGGAGGGTAGAGCCATTGATTCTTCTCATGTAGGAGGAGGTGGAGGAGAGCGATAGTTGGGTTTCAATTTTTGTAGTTTGAGAATTTTAAATGGTAGTTGGCTAGTTGCCGTTGGAGATCTCCATCTTTCTCTTCTTCTTATTTATAAGACCAAGCCCAACAGGCTTTGCCAAAAAATCTCTAAAATAGAGATGAAAATGTGAAAATCTCAAAAAAAAAAATTAATTTAAACTCCAACAGCTTCTCTATTTTACAGATTTTTACATTTATTATATACTATAATAAATTAATGCATTTATTAAGGATATTTAATTCTACATTTCTAAAAAATTCTTTTAAACTTAATTATAATATTTAGCCTCACATTTCTAACAACATTTTAAACGTAATTTCTAACATTTTTTTTACTTAATTATAACATTATATTACTAACATTTAAACTCCATTAACGTGATGCTAATATTTTTTACTTAATTCTAACATGTTAAACTTCATTAACTTGAATGGTTATATACTCACATTTCTAACATCACCATATTCCACTGTACTTTAAAAAAGATCTTCATTAGGGAAAAAACATCACCATATTCAACTGAACTTTAAAAAGATCTTAAACTAGCCATCTCTTTTATGGCTATAGAACATATATATACAAGAGAGTTGAACAAACAGCATTCACAGCTGCAACCAACCCAAAAAAAACATGTGAGGTTCATCCAAGAGCTGCTCAACACAATGGCGATGGCAAGGTAAAATCACACTCTGCAGAAAAACACATGTTCATTACTTCATTTCCATCTCTCAATTTCACAAGGTCCAAGCAAACAAAGGCCAATAAGTTCACAAATTCCAAAACATCAGAGTAATCAGACTACCAAACAATCTGATCAACTCAACAGGCTAAGTAAAACGGAATAAGGAAGAAATCGATCATCAATCTGACGAGTACTGCCGCAATCCGAATGCGAAAATCCTTCTATTCCACAACAATCAACGCAAACCACCAAACATTAGCTAATCATCAAATATCCATCCACAAAGCAGAAATCAAACGCAACAAAAACGATCGACGGATAGTGAGAGCTAAAGAAGACGCACCAATAGAAAGATGAAGCTTGCGATTCGGTGAAACTATGAGATTTTTGGCAATATAAACCCTGCTCAAATCGCCAGCTTCACAATCAAACAAAGAAGTTTTAGACAGGTGAAAATTATATGGGATTCAACAGGAGAGGAAAACCGAAAAAGAGAGAGAGATTTGATTGCGGCAAACGATTATCCCCGCCTTTATCTTCAACATGGGGAGGAGTGAAATCATTGAATTTTACAGATTAATTTTCTTGCTGCAAATTTGCAGATTTTTCTCCTCTTTCCACCCCTTTCTCTATTTTGCAGATGTGTTTAGAGAATCTGTTGGGTAGAAAAATTGGTCTTTTTCTTTAAAATCTACCATTTTTTCTATTTTAGCACGGCTGTTGGGCTTGCTCTAAGAACTCTCAATGTGATGGGTGAGCACCATGAATCCATGATTTATCAAGTGTCAAAGATGAGTCACATTGTTCATTATTCGGTTGATTTTGTGGAAGACAGGACTACTCAAATTACTATGCGCGTGTTTGGTAAAACGGAGGTTTTTTAGGGGTTGTGTATTTTTTAGGAGGTGTGGTTTATTTTGTGTATTATGGAGGTGTGGGAGTTGGAGATTTTTTTTTAAAAATAACCTTGTTGGGTGTTTGGTGATGGTATGGTTTGTAAATGGGTATTGAAGTGAAAATGTCTAAAATACCCTTACCCTTATCCCTTCCCCTTCTCTTTTGTTGCCCCCATTTCCCACTACTGTACGTCATTTCCAATGGCCTGAGCCATCGACAACTCAAATTGCCCACTCCGCCTCGTCCTAGTCCACCATTTGTGGTGCCGGCGCTCCTCCTCCTTAGATCCGGCGCCTCCTCTCCTTAGATCCGGTGCCTCCTCATCCCGTCTGACCCTTCTCGATCCATGCCGATGCCGGCGCCGACGCCTCCTCCTTAGATCTGGTGCCTCCTCATCCCGTCCGATCCTTCTCGGCCCATGTCGATGCCGGCGCCGGCGCCTCCTCCTTAGATTCGACGCCTCCTTCTCCTCCTCTCACTCCGCATCGCCATCCTCCCCGACCCTCGTTTCCCGTGGCACTGAAGGGGCAAAATTGAACAAATTTTCCAAACCCATCAAATAAACTCCATAACCTACTCTCCCTCAGGTTTGGAAATCAGAAAATTTAACCCCCACTTGCAACTCCATAAGCTACACCCAAAGCTGCATCCAAACACGTGGTCCATAGCTTAATTTTTCCATAACCCCCAAAACCCCCACCTCTAACTGCTATCAAACACCCCCTATATGAGAAATTGAATATGCGTGGCAATCATCTTGATCTCCCAAGGAAAATTTTAGACTCTAAAATTGTCTTGATAACTAAGAGTGTCATCCTCAACCTCAATATGTCACATGTCTAATTCTCTTGCCACCACAAGGTCTGAGTGGAGTGCTAATGTTTCGACCATCAATGGAGATACGGAACTGCATTGCGAAGATCCAGAACACAAAACAATACCAGCGTGATCACGAATAACAAATCCAATTGAAGCCAAACCATAGGGGAGTTTGGAACCATCAAAACTGATCTTGAAGTGGTTTACAGTTGGTTTTGTCCACCTAATGTTTTTCCTACGTCTAGATGTCAATTGTTGTCGAGTTATTGTAATTTCCATGTCCTCCCATAATGATATTTTGGAGCCTTGTAATTTTTGCAGCAGTTGTCGTAAATATACTTCTCGTTTCCTGATGTTTACATAGTTTTTGTCGTTGAAGACTATTTTGTTCCTGGAGGTCCATAACCCCCACCAAATAGCGGCTAAGGAAGTTTTCTTGGAGAAGATTTTTCTCATTTTCCTTCTCTGCTTTGATCATTTGAAGTGGGTGGATACAATAAGTGAACAAATGTTCAGAGTCTTCATTCGGGTGGTTACAAAAGATGTACAACAAGAACACAACTTCTTGTTTTTCAGCAAGTGTTTTTTTTATTTCCGTTAGGGTACCATGCATAGCAAGTTTTCACATATTTTTTTTTTTACTTTTGGGTGACATTTCAATCCTCATATCCATACTATGACACTCTCTTGGGTTAAATTTTTTTTTTCTAAGAGAGGAAAGGTTTTGGATGAAGGTCAGGTCCTTCTGACAAAGTGATCCGCTATAATCGATGCAACGTCCACTAAGAAAGCTAAAAAAGTTTCTTTATCGGCCACTTGGTTAACTTCCCAAAAGATGTGACAAATAAGATCATACTCAAAGTCTTGATGTAGAATGAGGCAGTTCGAAACCATCATCTCAATCTCTTGAGGACACGTCCAACATCCTTTAAGCGCATTAATGATAGTTGAGCTATCCCATCCTCCCACTTCGATTTTCTGATGTCCAAGCTCCTTGGTAGACATCAACCCTATTCTAAGACCAAGGCTTCTGTTATAAGCGCCAAGACGGACCCACAATGTTCGGCGACATAAGTCGTGACCTCACTGTTTCTGTCTCGGATGACAAAACCCGCAACGACTTCTCCATAAAGTAACCCGAATCCGTCAAAATTAATCTTGACTACCCCGTCCAGAGGCTTTTTCCATCTAAGATTTCGTGTCTTCCTTGCTTTTGGTATTATCTTTATTCTTTAGTTCCTTTGATTTAGTTTCTTCCTAAAACAATTGTTTAGATTGATTCCAGTTTTGTAGTCATTGCCTTAAGTATCCTATTTGCGATTGTTTAGTTGATAGATAGGGTAATGTCGTTAAAAATTATTTTGTTTCTGATTGTCCAGAATGCCCTCCAAATTGTGGCGAGACATGTTTTTAGTTTCGTATCCAATGATGAAAAAATCTCAATTATAATTTTTTTAGTTGTCTTTTCGTATGGATTCACCATTTTATGTGCGATTCAATTCCATTGTCAATTGTCCTAATTAAATCATAGAGTGTTTACATTGAGTAAAAATATGTTCAATATCCTCTAATGTGTGGGAACGAAAAATGCACTTGAGTGGAAATGACACCCCCTTTTCACAAAGTCTTACTTTTATTGGTAATCTTTTTATTTATTGGTTTTCATAGAAATTTTTTAACTTTTGTAAACCATTCTATCTTCCAAATCTATACATTTTTAACTTCTGACACTCTATTATGATAAACATCGGTGTAAAACCTAAAGATCGATAAACGAGATAGGCGAATATGCGGAAGCGTATGAAATCGAGCAAGAGATAACAGATCTGATCGAAGCAAGCAAGTCGAAGAACGAACACAAGCGATTTTCTGTGGTTCGGCTATGCCTACATCCACGGGGCCTCAAGAGTTGGCCAAATCCACTATAATGAGTTCATACAGGGACAGATCAAGTAAAGAGATACAAAACTCCTAGATCTAGACATGCATGAGATCAGAAACCAAGAGAGAAAGAAAATCCCCCTGTGTGGGAACCAGAGATCGAAGAAGTCTTCGATCTCAACCCTAGATTGCTTGGACAAGGAGAGTTGCTGCCTAGAGCTTGGAGTGCCGGCCACCAGAGAACCACCAGGGATATTGTCGGCCACCTTCTTCGCTTCCAGACTCGGAGAATCTTCAGGCAAAGGGAGAGGAACACCAAACCCTAGAAAACCCTAGAAGAGAGAGAGAGAGAGAGAGAGAGAGAGAGAGAGAGAGAGAGAGAGAGAGAGAGAGCACAAACAGTACGACGGCAGCAAAGCTCCAACAGGAGCTTATATAGCTAGGTCAAAACGGGAGAGCTCCAGCAAGACAAAACGCAGCGTTCCACCAAGTAGGGTTCAAGCTGGAACGGGCTCAAGCAACTGGGCTCCTCAACTCCGATCCGGCAACCATGGGCCTTTCTCAGTTAATGGGCTAAAGCCCAACAACGAGAATGGAAAGTCTCTCTTAGCATATACATATTATACATATAGCTATATCATATATTATCTATGTATTATCACACCATACTTTATACATATACTCGTTAGAGGATCAAGCTCACATAGCTAAATACGACTCAGTCGAGTATACGACAAGGTATGCATCCATACATAGTATATATGTTACCTATATGTAATATGTATAATCATCATATACATACATGTTACAAGCTAGCATACACACAACAATACAAGTAACAAATAAAGCATACAAGACATATGAAATTAACACATATCATTACAAATGCCCCTGTAATTTTCTAAGTCTTGCACTGGGCAGACTCAACTTCATATCAAGTGGATTCTTATGCCAGGTCCGTCCTCAGCCCGCACTCACACAACAAATCAAGTGAGCTCCTCCAAATGGAGGAAGTTCCTGCAATACAAAAACTTGTCACAAGGAACGATTTTTGTACCAAAATCAACAAGATTATATCTACCATCAATTTTCTTAACATGAATCACATTATCTTCAACTTTTTCCCTTATAAAATGATATCTCACATCTATATGCTTAGTTCTTTCATGATACATGGGGTCACGACACAAGTAAAGAGCACTTTGGCTATCTATATGCAATACAGTAGTATAGTGCTTTTTCTCAATCTCTTTCAGAATACCCTGCAGCCATATAGCCTATTTACAGGCCTCAGTAGCTGGCTAGCTGCAATGTACTCTGCCTCAGTGGAGGATAATGCAACTATAGGTTGCTGCTGGGATTTCCAGGAAATACAGTTACCTGCCCATGTATAAACATAAGAGGTAATAGATTTCCTGGTATCCTTGTTGCTAGCATAGTCAGCATCAACAAAACCATGTAAATCATAAGAGGAAGAATGTTCAGCATATAACAGGGATAATTTCACAGATCCAAGCAGATATTTAAGCAGATATTTCATTGACAACCAATGCTTCTCAGCAGGTTCAGACATAAACCTGCTAAGTGTGCTAATTGCAAATGCCAAGTCAGGTCTAGTACAAATCATGAAGTACATAACAAAACCAACAACAGCATCATATGGGATAGATTTCATCCTTTTAGACTCAACCACAGACATTTTTTCTTTAAGCTTAGTTAAGTCAAGGTGAGGACCAAGAGGAATGTTATTAACTTTATCTCCAGTCATATGAAATCTATCAAGCACTTTCTGAACATAATCACATTGATGCAACCAAAGCTTCTTATGCTTTCTATCCCTAGCAATGGACATGCCCAGAATTTTCTTAGCAATGCCTAAGTCCTTCATATCAAAATGGTTTTGCAGGTTCTTCTTAATATCAAGGATGTCATCAATAGACTTAGAAATAAGCAGGATATCATCCACATACAAAAGAACATATAACACAGGACGAGCATGCTTAACACCTTTGAAATACAAACATGTATCAAACTTACTTCTCTTAAAACCCAAGCTAAATCTCATACATCTATCAAACTTGATATTCCACTGTCGTGGAGACTGTTTCAAGCCATATATAGATTTATTAAGCAAGCAGGCATAGTCAGGATGAATAGAATCAATGAAGCCTTTAGGTTGTTTCATGTAAATAGCTTCATCCAAGTCACCATGAAGAAAAGCAGTTTTAACATCCATTTGTTCAAGCTCAAAGTCATATACAACAGTCATAGCAAGCAACAATCTAAGAGTCTTATATTTCACAACAGGAGCAAAGATCTCATTGTAATCCTCTCCTCCCCTTTGAGTAAAACCTTTAGCAACCAACTTAGCTTTGTATCTAGGGGGTCAGACTTAGAAATTCCCTCTTTAAGCTTAAAGATCCATTTACAATCAATCAATCTAGCATCAACAAGTTTGGGAACCAAAGTCCAGGTTTTATTAACTCTCATAGAATCTATTTCTTCATTCATAGCATGCTTCCAGAGTTTAAAGTGAGCACATCTAACAACTTGTTCATAAGTTTCAGGAGTATAATTTTGAACTACAGAAGAAACAAGACAAGCAAACTCAACAATGTTATTAATGAATCTTTGATTAGGAATAACAGTCCTAGGACTTCTATCTCTAGTTAATTGCCAATCAGTTAAATCATGTCTTAAAGCATCTGAAGAACTAGAATTGCCAGAACCAGAAGCAGACACAGATTCAACAACAGTATCCTCATCCACATAAATAGGAGTAACAGAAGAGGAAGGCAAAACAGATTCATTAGTTGCTTCCCCACCCAATTGGTGAGGTTGCATAATCACAGAAGCAGGAGGGACAGGAGAAGAAATAGAGAGAGGGAAGGGAGAAGAATAACCACTGTCAAACTCATCATCAGAATCAGAATCCATCTTCTTTGTAACATAGAACTGATCACCATCTTGTTCCTGCAGGCCAGTCTCATGAATCACAGAAGCAAAAGCCTTTTTAAAATGGAATTCATGCTCATTAAAGATTACATTCCTACTCACAATTGTTTTTTAAACACCAGGTTGGACAATTAAAAGTTCATATCCTTTGACACCTTCTGGATACCCCAGGAGAACACACTTCTGTAATCTGGGTTCCAGCTTACCTTGATTGACATAAGAATAAACAGTACAACCAAAAGGCTTTAAGTGATCAAGTTTAGGTATTCTTTTAGTCCATAACTCATAAGGTGTTTTAAAAGCAATCACAGATGAAGGAGTTCTATTAATCAAATAAGCAGAAGTAACCACAGCTTCACCCCATAAACTATGTTTCAAACCAGAAGAGATTAACATGCATCTAGCTTTCTCAAGAAGAGTCTTGTTTAACCTCTCAACTGTACCATTTTGCTGAGGGGTTCCAGGAATAGTCAAATGCCTTTTAATACCATGCTCATGACAGAATGCATTAAACACAGAATTGCAAAACTCCAAACCATTGTCAGTTTTCAAACATTTAATAGATAATCCAGTTTCTTTTTCAACTCTAATTTTCCACATCTTAAAAGTTTCAAAAGCTTCATCTTTAGTCTTCAACAAATATACCCAAACATATCTGCTGTAATGATCAACAAGAGACATGAAGTACCTTTTATGACCAACAGTAGAAACTTGGGCAGGGCCCCAAAGATCATAATGTATATAATCAAGAGGAGCAGTTGAGACATGCACAGATAATTTAAAACTTTTCCTAGTATGTTTACCAAGCACACAGTTTTCACAAAGATCAATAGTGCAAGGTTTAGAGTTGAGAATGCCAGATTTATGCAAATGTTCTAAACCTTTATTTCGTAAATGGCCTAACCTGTTATGCCACATAAGAGTTTCATTTAAAGACATGGTTTTCACAGAGTTAGCAACAGTGAGAGGAGTAGCAGAAGAGAAGTTCATCACAGGAGTAGCAAGAAGTTCATATAAGCCACATTTTCTAATGCACTTAATAACAGGCTTACCATCCTTAGTAACAACTCTCACACATGCAGAACTAAACACATCATAATGCAATTCTTCTAGAGCACTTTCAGACATCAAGTTTCTTCTTAAAGCAGGAACCCATTTAACATCCTTAATAACTCTAACCACATTATCAAACATCTTTAAAGCAATAGATCCAACACCTTTAATTTTAAGCACAGAATGATCACCAAGCATAACAGTGCCACCATCAAAGCATTTAAGGTCATGAAACCAAGACTTATGATAGGTAGCATGCATAGTACATCCAGAATCCAAAATCCAGGTATTAGAATCAGCAGTGTTTAATAATGCAAGCACTTCATGAGTATAATAAGGATGAGATTCAAACACAGCAGAAACATTGGGCTGCTGATAGCATGCATTTAGGTAGGCATAATAGGTTGCATTTAGCTTAGTTAAGATGCATTTCATGGATGGATTAAGCATGATTTGCATATTAGTTCTCTATGTTGTCGGAGTCGGAATCTACACGCTTTTATTGATTATTTCAGGTAATGGTAGATCCGAGGAGAAGACATGAGTTGATAATGCATTTGATGAGAATGTCTAGTTGATCGAAGAAGCTTACATGAAGATCTCAAGAGGTCCTGAGAAGAAGAAGCGAACCTAAACGAAGAACAAGTCTGCAGAAATTGTCGCCAGACATGCTGAACTTGTTTTGCACTTTCTGGAGGCCTCGGTTGTCCGATCGACTATTATGACCATGCGTTGGAAAGCTCTTTCAGAGAGCTACAACTTTCATGTTGACGTCGAAAGCTAATTCGAGACGGAATTTTCGGGAAAAACCAATGACGTGCCCGCGCTGCAACTTGACGCGGCCGCGCTGCTACCCGACGCGACCACTCTGCTAGGAGGAAGTGGCCGCGCTGCTGAACAGACAGAAGACGGGAAAAACCAATGACGTGCCCGCGCGCCCGCGCTGCACTTGGCGCGCCCGCGTCAGTCCTGAAGACGGATTCTTATCCGATTCTGTTTATCTTATTAGTTTTAATATTTTATTATTATAATTGTACGGGATGTTAAACCCGATTTTTTTAGGTTATATAGGCCGAGAAGGCAGTAGAGAAGGAAAGAGGTTATTTTCCAGAGACGTATTTTCCCTTTTGTTCATCTCACAAACCCTATGGAGAACTAACTCTCCTTTGTTGCACTTGGTTCTTTGAAGCCTTCAATTGATTTGGTTGTGAGTATTCTACTCTTGTTCGTCCTTTGTTAATTGTTTCGATCTCCTGAGCTTATTGCTTGATTGCTTATTATTGATTTATCTGGATTGATCACCTAGGTTTATCGATACTAGTCATATTGCTAGGGTTTCCAATTACAGGTTTGGGGTTGTAGATTCATTGTAGCAAACACAATCTCCATACGCGGTTGCTGGTGGTAGATTGTGAGGGAGATTCGATTACAGGCTATTTTAACGGGTTGTTAGAATCGCTTGTATCTCATTATAATTCATGTTTGAATGCTATTGCTTTATTATTTGGTGAAGGTTTTCCCTTGTAATTTAGTGATAAGTGCTTTTAGGACTGGTAGGACTAAAAGCTATTACACGATCTGAATTGAGAACAATTACTGGACATTAGAACTTGAGACTCATAGAATGCGATGATGAACCATCTCAATTGTTGTGCGGATAATTACCTGGTGTGATACCTTTCCATCATATATTCACAACCTCTACTTGCAACTTGTTCTGTCACCATTGATAACACACAAAACTCCCCCTTGAATCGGTTACGTTTGGGTAATAATACTTGCTTTTACAATTGATTCTGTTTCCCTGTGGGTTCGACCCTAACTTACCTACTATACTTGTTATAGTTTGCATCTTAGGAATTTACTTTGACTTGGCATAACGACTTTAGGCCTGTCAGCTGCTTTCCAGCAGCTTTTTCATCTCTTTTTCTTTTGAAACAATGTTTTTCAATATGACCAGACTTAGAGCAGTAAGAACACATCAAGTGAGATTTATCAGGCTTATCAGATTTACCATGTTGACTAGACTCAGGCTTACCATTGTCCTTCTGAGGCTTATTCCTGTTTTGGTTTTGGTTGCTATTAGGCTTATTGCCTCTGAACCTACCTTTAGAAACAAGAACTTCATTCTTATTCTCAGTTTTGGTATCAGATTTAGACTCATATTTGTTTCTAAAGACTTTCAATGCATCATTTTTCTGAAAAATGGACTCAAGGATAACTTTTTTCTCCATTTTATCAGTGTTATATTGAACCGCATCTTTAAAAGTGTCAAACTGAGCAGGCAAAGCATTTAATAACAACACACACTGTTGAGTTTCCTCAACTTTATCACCACAACGTTGCAAATCTTGAATAATAGTAAAAAACTTATCCAGATTCTCAGATAAAGGACATGACACATCCATTTTAAAAGTAAACAACTTATTGAACAAGTTAACTCGAGAAGGGAGAGATTTTACCAAATAGAGGGCTTCCAACCCCTCCCATAGATTCTGAGCTGTCTCAAGATTATATACCTGTCTAGCAACTTCATCTCCTAAGCGTAGCATAATCTCACTGTGGGCATGTTCATCCATTTCTAGGATTTTTTCTTTTGCAGTTGCTTCAAGAAACTTATTTGTCACAATAACCCATCATTTTTCTTTTGTCAAGATTGCCTTCATTTTAATCCGCCACATAGCAAAATCCGTGTGGCCATTGAAGGGCTTTAGATAGGTGCCTTTGTCACCCATAGTAACCAGTACCTTGCAAAAACAAAGAAACCAAGTTAGTAAGTGAACAAAACACTCTCAGATTCAAGAAAACCTTGAATCTTAACAGTAACCAAGTAGATCTAACAAAATATTGCAAGAACAGGCAATATCTACAAAGATCTACACACCAGAAGCCAGAAATAAAGCACAGAAACCTAGATCTAGCAAACAAGGGTGTGGTATGTCGTGCAGGGGGGGTGTGGCACCAGCGATGTCGCCTTTTAGGTCCGCCCGAGGCCCTACACCCGTTCTCTATCCCTAGAACTCAACAATGAGCCAGGAAATCAAGAACGCGACACTCAAGCTCTGATACCACGTTGTAAAACCTAAAGATCGATAAACGAGATAGGCGAATATATATGCAGAAGCGTATGAAATCGAGCAAGAGATAACATATCTGATCGAAGAAAGCAAGTCAAAGAACGAACACAAGCGATTTTACGTGGTTCGGATATGCATACATCCACGGGGCCTCAAGAGTTGGCCAAATCCACTATAATGAGTTCGTACAGGGACAGATCAAGTAAAGAGATACAAAACTCATAGATCTAGACATGCATGAGATCAGAAACCAAGAGAGAAAGAAAATCCCCCTGTGTGGGAACCAGAGATCGAAGAAGTCTTCGATATCAACCCTAGATCCCCTGGACAAGGAGAGCTGTTGCCCAGAGCTTGGAGCGCCGGCCACCAGAGAACCATCAGGGACACTGTCGGCCACCTTCTTCGCTTCCAGGCTCGGAGAATCTTCAGGCAAAGGGAGAGGAACACCAAACCCTAGAAAACCCTAGAAGAGAGAGCGTCTTTGGAAGATGAAGAGAGAGAGAGAGCACAAATAGTACGACGACAGCAAAGCTCCAACAGGAGCTTATATAGCTAGGTCAACACGGGAGAGCTCCAACAAGACAAAACGCAGCGTTCCACCAAGTAGGGTTCAAGCTGGAACGGGCTCAAGCAACTAGGCTCCTCAACTCCAATCCGGCAACCATGGGCCTTTCTCAGTTAATGGGCTAAAGCCCAACAACGAGAATGGAAAGTCTCTCTTAACATATACATATTATACATATAACTATATCATATATTATCTATGTATTATCACACCATACTGTATACATATACTCGTTAGAGGATCAAGCTCACATAGCTCAATACGACTCAGTCGAGTATACGACAAAGTATGCATCCATACATAGTATAGATGTTACCTATATGTAATATGTATAAGGCAAAATTACATAAAACCACCCTTTAAATATGAGTGTTTTCACTTAACCACCCCTTAAATTCAAAATTACATAAAACCACCCTTTAAATGGTATTTGTTTACAACTCACCACCAATTCAACTATTTTCGTTACTTTATCATTAAATATATTATATTCTAATATTTTTAAACTCAAATTTGATTGTAAATATATTTAAATTTTGAATTTAAGGGCCCAGTTATATTTTAGGGATCATTGCATTTATTTTTAAAAATAATAATCAATAAAGCCTGAATTATTATCTTAATTTATGTGTGAAAATGTTTATAAATGTTTAAAAAATTATGTAAATTACTCTTATTTAAAATATAAATAAATAAGAGTGATTTTCATAATATTTTAAAATTCTATAAACATTTTCAACCATAAATTAAGATAATAATTCTAGGCTATATTTATTTTATTTATTTAAAATAAATAAAATAATCCATAAAATATGATCAACCCTTTAAATTCGAAATTTGAATATATTTACAATCAAATTTGAGTTTAAAAATATTAAAATATAATATATTTAATTATAAAGTAATAAAAATAGTTGAATGGGTGGTGAATTGTAAACAAATACCATTTAAAGGGTGGTTTTATGTAATTTTGAATTTAAGGGGTGGTTAAGTGAAAACACTCATATTTAAAGGGTGGTTTTCTGTAATTTTGCCTATGTATAATCATCATATACATACATGTTACAAGCATACACACAACAATACAAGTAACAAATAAAGCATACAAGACATAGGAAATTAACACATATCATTACAATCGGTGCCTAAAACAACTACATATGTTTATTTTAACCTCGTAATTTTACTACTTTTTTAACAGCTAAAATTACAACCATACACACCCCATGGTCTCACGATTTCAAATTGTGCGATTCTCACACTTTTTCCATTTATGAACTTGGTATTTGTAATGATAATAGAGGTTGCTTATATTTTGCCTTTTTTGGCACAAATTAGGGCACATAGATGAACCTTTGGTTTTTTGAACTTGTTGGATCATATATTTATAGTAAGGATTAATGTGTTAATTTGTACGAGGGCATCGGTCAATTATGTGTTTGCACGTCCTGTCCAAGTGTCCAACCACTTCTCCGCACACTGATCGATTTTCAAATTGAATAAAACAAGAAAATGTGTATGTATATATATATGGATAATGGATATAATGGATGCACGTTTGAAACTCCCACTCCTTTTCCATCTTGTATAAGATCATTTTAAACAAAATCATCTTCTTATCTTTAGAATTGTATTCAATCCGACCTAATTTTTCTATACTCCATAATGTAATGCCTAATTAATGGCCCTCTTTTAGTCACACTTATACATTTTTATATGCACACCATACTCGATTTTTAAAAAAAAAATTAGGAAAGAAATTCGATTATCTAGACATGTTTAGAGAAACTGAGAGATTGAACAAGCTGGTATATAGACTAATCATCAAAAACACAGAAGGAAATGACAAAAAAAAAAACACCAATGACATAAAAGAAATTACAAAAAGAAACGTACAAGTCATCCTACATTGTAATTTGTAAACCACAAGCAAGCAGGATAAATGAATTGACCGGACAAAAGGAAGACGCACAGAAAGAACTCTGAGGATTTTCATTTCCACAGAGGATGGAAAATCAACCACCGTTCACATGAAGCCTGCACCATATACCAAGAACAGGAAAGCACACGAACTCGCAAACTCAAACCCTAGCTAACCACACTCTTGCCTATTCAAACCTCCCAAACTCATCTAAAGCCTTCAAAGATGATAACATGATCGTGAGTAGGCTACCACAAGGGCAAACCACAATAGAGGCAGATAAGACGGGACTGAGAAGAAAATGAACGACAATAAACCGGCATAGTGACAGGAGAGCGATTGAACGACAATAAACCTAAGACTTTTTTTTTATATATAATTATTTGAATTGGAATCTAGTTTGAGCCTATTTTCTGCAACCAAGTAAATATTTGGGGCTATTTTCTGCATTTTTGATAGTTCATGCTATTAAGCGGAACAACCCCTAAAGACTAGACTATTTTTTGCAATTTTCCTAATTAAAAACATTGAATACAACTATTGGTTACGACAAATCACATTTACACAAAGTTATAATTATATTTATGTATTATACTTTACATGAGGTTTTAAAAAAATAATTTTATGAAAGAGTTATAAGATACATTTATAAGGTAAATTTTTTTAAAGATTTTTATCTTAACTTTTATTAATATTTTAGTTTTGAAAAATTATGTCATGACGGATGATTATGTTCGGTTTTCGGTGATAACTCATACGGCGTCGTTGCATCTGGAGTTGATCGACTCCCCTATTTATACACTGCACTGGTGATCTACTTGGATTCAGGAGGACCTTTTCATTTTCCAATCTGAATCTGGTGCAAAACCAGAAGCAAGTCAACTCCAAAACGATGTCGTATTACGCAAGAGACCGCACCGGCGCCAGCGGCGACGTTGACTTCGATGAGTACGATTCGACCCCCTACTCCGGCGGGTACGACATCGTCATCACCTATGGCCGATCTCTGCCTGCCTCCGCCGAGACGTGCTACCCTCCTTCCACCACCACCTCCTCATACGCAGCTGAGCAAGATCGTCCGAGCTACTCGTCGTATTCCCAGCCCTCAGCCTACGCCGAAGAGGCCCTCGACAACGAGTACAGGAGCTACTCTCGCCCCGCCTCCCGGCCCCCTCCTCCCTTCTACGGTGGCCCTCCCGGCCCACCTGGATATTTTGGTCCTCCCCCACCTGGACCGCCCCCGCCGGCTTACGGGGAAAGGGAGTTTGGTGGGCCTGCTCAGGCGTATGAGAATCCACGTCATGGTTACAAGAAACATGTGAGTTTTCTTTACCTTAATTTTGTGCTTATTTTCATCCGGATCGATTTTGAGACTACAGTTTATACCCCTGTTACCTTTTTTTTCTTTTTTTTTTTTTTAAAAAAAATGGAATTATTTGCATTGTCGATCTAGACGTAGTTCTAATGTTTTACCGACCGATATAGATCCAGTTTTGAGTTGCTAATTGTTTGATGTACGTAACAAACATTGTTACTATATTACGTAAGAATCCCGGTCCCGGCTTGCTTTCCTTGGTTTTGACCATCTGCAAATGTCAGGGTGGCGATGACTCCAGCTCTGACGACTCTGATGAGGAAAAGAAGCAACGCCCCCGCCACCACCACCGCCACAGGGGATACGATGATTGATTAATACTCCGCCACTGAGTATTATATTACTCATGCCGGGGATGGAGGACACGTACACATATCATTGGCTCGTGAATATAATCATTGTTTGTTATTTGTTTGTTGATTGCAATCACATACAGTTGAAGATTGTTTCTTTGATGCTTTGCTTCATATTCTAACTATTAAGACTATGTATCTTTGCTATGGTTGAAAGTGTGCTTTTGAAGAATAAAACTCCTACTGTATGGTCCTATGCTATGAATGTGATTTTGGGTCTACATCTGTTTTATTAATTTGTTTGATAGTGTGTTTAATATTTAAAGTCCAACAATGAAAAATAAGGAAAAAAATAGTGGATTATAAGGATAGGGTAAAGTCTTACGTATTTGCTTAAGTTTTTGTGTTAAAAGACCGGTGAATCCTAATCTCTTACTGATCAAACTAACAATGATGTGACCCGACGCTTGCTCCTCACGTGATCCACTGCTGGAATAATTTCACAAATTGTCACTTTTATCTAGGGGTTTGATGTGAATATGTGATTGTGTTATTTATGAAATTCAGGGGAAAATAGATTGAATTATTATGGAAAAGTAGCTACTAATTAATTGTTTTCAAAAAAATAACTAGGGGCTTTGAATGCTTATCTAACATATCAAAATTAATTATTTGATACATGTTATTTTATTTATATTTATATTATTTAAAGAAGAAATAGATCAACATTGCTCAGGTTTACATGGGCAACTCAAATGTCTCTTTTGGTAGCTGGCAAAGGGAATATGACACTCAAGCTGATCATATCAAGAAAGTAAGTTACTCTTGTGAATATATGTGTTTTACGTTCATTCTTTATGTAGAAACACGATTAATGATTTCATTTGGTTTGCTTAAGATAAATGGAATTAAACAAGTGTCAAAAGTTGGAAAATAATCTTAACTAAAAATGGTGAATTTGTAGGAAAATGCTACAAATATGACATTTTGCAGGTGTTGAGACTTGAGGTAACAATAATGAGAATGTTACTTCATCTACTTATATTGCTGAGTCTATTGATTTGTATAATGCTAGATTAAATAGGATATGTGAATGCGAAATCTATAAGTTGCACCCGATGAAATGGCCTTCATTCCTAATCTTGTTAGATCATGAGATTCATTGTAATGTCCTTCTTGAGGGTTTCCATTCATTGATATAACATATATATAGGTTACAAGGTATTGGGCCTTAACGGGCTTTCAGCCCACTATACAATAGGAGACCTATGTAATCTATCAAACCCCCGCAGTCGAAACGGGAGGGGTCCGTACAGTGAGACTGGAACGAAAATCAATGAATAACTGTCTAGGTAAACCCTTGGTGAATATATCAGCGTACTGATAAGAGGACGGGACATGTAGAACGCGGACATGTCCAATGGCAACCTTGTCCCTGACGAAGTGGAGATCAAGCTCAATGTGCTTCGTGCGTTGATGTTGGACTGGGTTGCTAGCCAGGTAGACGGCGGAGACGTTGTCAGTGTAGACCAGAGTGGCCTTCTGTAAGGGGCATCGTAGCTCAAGCAGGAGATTGCGGAGCCAAGAGCACTCAGAGACAACGTTGGCAACACCCTTGTATTCGGCTTCAGCGCTGGAGCGAGACACGACGGACTGACGTTTGGCTGACCAAGACACAAGAGTGTCATTGAGGAAGACACAGTAACCAGACGTGGAGCGACGTGTGTCTGGACAACCACCCCAATCCGCATCAGTGTATGCCACAAGATCAAGCTTAGAGGAAGGAGTGATGGTGGTGCCGAGCTCGAGGGTGCCGCTGATGTACCGAATGATCCGCTTCAAAGCCTGAAAATGGGGTTCCCTAGGGGCATGCATGAACAAGCAGATCTGCTGGACGGCGTAACTGATATCAGGCCTGGTGAAAGTGAGATACTGAAGAGCACCAGCGAGGCTCCTGTACAGTGTTGGATCATCAACCAAAGGACCCGAATGAGCACTGAGCTTGTTGGATGTATCGACTGGGGTTGCGACGGGATTGCAGTTGACCATCTTAGCACGAGCAACAATCTCAGCAGCATACTTACTCTGTGAGAGAAACAGACCAGACGCATGCCGCTGAACGGCAACTCCCAAGAAGTAAGACAGCGGACCCAGATCAGACATGGCGAATTCGGCACTCAATCTCGAGATGATGGACTTTCGAAGAGCATCAGAAGAGGCGGTGAGAATGATGTCGTCGACATAGAGCAGCAGGAAAGCCAAGTCTGAGCCTCTGCGATAGATAAACAGAGACGTATCCGATCGGCTGCCAGTGAAACCCAAGCGGAGCAGATGAGAGGCAAACCGCTGGAACCATGCCCGTGGAGCCTGTTTCAGACCATACAGAGAGCGCTTGAGGAGACAGACATGCTTTGGACGCTCAGCATCAGCAAACCCCGGAGGCTGAAACATGTAAACCGTCTCATTCAGATGACCATGCAGAAAGGCGTTCTTGACATCCAGCTGATGGATGCCCCAGTTGCGCGACAGAGCCAGACTCAGGACCACTCGGATAGTGGCAGGCTTGACCACAGGGCTGAAGGTCTCATCACAATCAATACCTGCCTGCTGAGTTCTACCGTTCACCACCAGACGGGCCTTGTAGCGCTCCAATGTCCCATCAGAGCGGAACTTGTGACGGAAGAGCCACATACAACGAATGACGTTCGCCTCAGGAGGGCGAGGAACAAGAACCCAAGTACCATTCTTCGTAAGGGCCCTGTATTCGTCGAGCATAGCCGCCTGCCAATTCGGGTCTAGGAGGGCTGTTTTGTGGGAGGTGGGAACGGGGGAGAGGGAGGTCTGGGTGGAGGCAAAGGGGGAAAGGGAGTCGGGAAGGATGGGGGCAGGAGAGGCGAAGGACGCGGGCACGCCAGCCGGGGACGCGGGCGCGCCAGGTCGGGGCGCGGGCGCGCCAGGGCGGGGCGCGGGCGCGTCAGGTTGGGGCGCGGGCGCGCCTGCTTGGGGCGTGGGCGCGCCATCTTGGAGCAGGAATGTTGGCGTAGGGGAGGTGGGGTGTATGGCGGGGTGATGGTCGGTGGTCATGGAGACGATCTGTCGGGGTCTGAAGACACCGGAGACGCTGCGGGTGTGAGGTCTGGTTGTGGGGGGTGGCGAGGGAGGTGGGGGAGGGGGAGACGCAGGAGCACCGGGAGAGCTCTGGGGAAGAATGAAGTGAGGAAATGGTGACTCAGACTCTGACGACGACACAGGGGGTGTGGGAGATGCGAAGGGAAATCGCGACTCATCAAAGGTGACATGACGAGAGAGAATGATCCTGTGAGTCTTGATATCAAGGCAAATATAACCGCGATGATCAGACGGGTAGCCAAGAAAGACACAAGGGGTAGAGCGAGGGTGAAGCTTATGGGGGGCGGTGGATGCTTGATTGGGAAAGCATAAGCAACCAAATGTACGAAGGTGATCATATATGGGCAAAGCAGAATACAGTGCCTGAAACGGTGAGCGATGGTTGAGGGTGGTAGAAGGGAGAATGTTGAGGAGGTAGCATGTGGTGGCCAAGGCGTAAGGCCAATAAGGGAGGGGAATGGATGCGTGGAAGAGAAGAGTGCGCATCATATTGGTGATGGTGCGGATGATTCGTTCGGCTTTGCCATTTTGTTGCGAGGTGTAGGGGCAGGATAAGCGATAGGAGATCCCATTGGTATTAAAGAAAGTGTGGAAATCTTTATTGTCAAATTCACGGCCATTGTCGCATTGGAAACACTTGACAGAGGTGTGAAACTGTGTTTTAATGTAAGCATGGAATTTGGCAAAGATAGGGAACACTTGAGATTTAAAGTGCAAAGGGAAAACCCATAAGAAGTGTGTAAAATCATCCAGAAACAAAAGGTAATACTTATGACCCTCCTTGCTAGGCACAGGAGATGTCCAAATATCACTATGAATAATATCAAAAGGTGCGAAAGTAGTGTTTAAAGAACGCTGAAACGGAAGTCTGGCATGCTTGCCTAACTGACAAGACGAACATAAACCAGAGCGGTGCTCTTTATTACAAATGACAAGACTCTTAGAACGAAGTAAATCTAAAACTGCAGGACTGGGATGACCAAGACGAGCATGCCAAAGACTGGATGATGATGCCGAGAGGGCGACTGGACTTGACGGGCTGGATGGTGAGGGCGACGACACAGGATAGAGCTCCCCAGTGCTATTACATCTCAGGCGAGTAACCCCCGTAGTAAGATCCTTCACAGAGAAACCAAACGGATCAAACTCAAGAGAAACATCATTGTCAGTGGTAAACCGACGGACAGAGATAAGGTTTTTGACAAGTTTGGGGGCAATAAGGACATTGTTTAGGTGCAAAGGGTTGGTAGGGGTTGGTAGTGTGGTGTGGCCAATGCCCGAAGTAGCAAGGCGACCACCGTTGCCAACGATAATAGAATGAGCAGGACCCTTAAAAGAATGAGATGAGAGAGTACCTGAGGAGTTCGTCATATGAGAGGTAGTGCCAGTGTCCATGTACCAAGAGCCGTCAGGAGGTGTCAGCTGCATGGAAGAGAAGGCGTTGTGCACATCAGTCGGGTATGCCTGATCGGATGATGGACGGGGAGCAGGACCCAACAAGCCCTGCTGGCGGTTGAGATATGGGGCAGGTCCACGAAACGACGCACCGGGGTAGCCATAGGGCATCCAAGGAGGGTAGCCAGGGTTGGGGTACCAAGAGGGGTGGCGGTTATCATGTTGCTGCGGGCGCCAGGTGCTGCGGCCGCCGCGGCCTCTAGGTCCTTGCTGATCGTTGGTGCGGCCTGGCTGGAGGGCGAGTTGCGCGATGATGTCGCTGGATGAGACCAACGCCGTCTTGTCTTTGGCGGCGTCGGTTGTCTGACGTTGAAGGCGAGTCTCCTCCAGGATCAGTTGAGACCGGGTCTTCTCGAATGTAGGGAGAGGCTCTGTCTGCTGAATATGAGTAGCAGCAGCGTTGTATTCGGAAGGGAGACCAGAGAGAACCTGAAGAACCAGACGGGTGGCACTGGGTTTGGAGTCGACAGCGTCGAGCTGATCAGCCAGGGTCTTGATGTGCTGACAGTAGGCAGATATCGACGGAAAAGAGGAAAGCTTGCAACCTGAGAATTCGTGCTCGAGATAGACAGCACGGGTGGACTTGTTGTCTTGAAAGAGATCCTGAAGTTTCTTCCAAGCTTGCAAGGCGTTGTCTTTGGGGTCAAGGATAGTGGTCAATAGATCTTTTGAGATGGTGTTAAAGATCCATTGAAGAACAATGGTGTCAAGTTGAGCGAAGAGATCGTCGTCTTCGCTTGCAGGACGGTTAGCGGAGGAGTCGATGTGGTGGAGGACTTTATGAGCCTTAACATGGGTCGTGAAAAGGTGCGACCACATGGTGTAGGTACTGGACTCATGATCAAGAATGATTGGGATGCAATTTTTGATGTTGGAGATGGTTAGGGCAGAATGGTAGGGTGGCTTAATAGGGTCGGTAGGTTGTGGGTTAGCCATTGGGACGAGAAGGGAAGGCTAAGGGCGGTGTGCGGAAGTGCTAGCGAGCGAGAGAGAGAAGGAGGGGGTCGACGGTGGGAGTGACGCGGCCGCGGGGGGAATGGCGTGGGCGCGCTAGGGGGTGGCGCGGGCGCGCTAGGGGTTGGCGGACGGTGGGAGAGAAGGAGGGGGGGGCCGACGGTGGGAGGGCGGCGGCGAGGAGAGAGAGAGAAGGAGGTGGCGGCTAGGGTTAGAGAAAAAGAATTTAGGGTCTTTGGATCTTAGGCTGTGATACCATGTTAGATCATGAGATTGATTGTAATGTCCTCCTTGAGGGTTTCCATTCATTGATATAACATATATATAGGTTACAAGGTATTGGGCCTTAACGGGCTTTCAGCCCACTATACAATAGGAGACCTATGTAATCTATCAAATCTGACTAAACATGACCATATAAGGTCAAATTCCATAAACAACCATTAAAATGGTATATGAAAAGACAATAGAATTCTTAAGAGTTATTCTTTTTGATTTGGATGCTTTAAAGAACACGGAAAGTAGAGATCACAAGCACTACGTACTATATCATAATGGTTATAAAATACAGATGGAGGTAGTGAATAACTGAATATGTCATTATTTCGATCTTTAAAACTCGTTAATGCCAATCGTATAAGATAAAACACCTTAAATTTCAGAGCTTAAATCAAAACAAGCCAACTAATCGCCTTATAGTGAAGAATCGAAGACCATTATCTTTCAAATTAATGTTCTTCTTATGTCATTCAGACTTCAGAGCTTTTATTTTGTCAACAATTTGTTGTTGTTGTTGTTGCTGCTGTGACAAAGATAAAACAATAAAATGATACATGTATGCATATATGAATATATATCATTGATGAATTGATGGAAGGTTGATCAATCATCAATGGGTGGTGTCATGGGAGGCACAGAGGGTGGAGAAGGGGAGGGTGAAGGGTTAGTGATTGGTAAACCAGATCTCGAATTGAAGTTGGGACCTGGATCTGAGTAATCCATCAACTCTACTGTCTCTATTGCCTTTCTTCCTGCTGAGTCCTATATATCAACATCAACATAGATATATTCATAAGTTTAGTGTATGATGATATTCGTAAGTTCGTAACGGGAAATTAAATTCCACATCAATGTATTTTTGAGACGTTGAGCGCATCTGACTAACAGAACTAGCCTTTATTTCAAGGATATTCAACTCATATTACTCTACAAACAAAATCACACAAGTGTGCGCATCTTTTAATTACAGTAAAACCAATTCCTTAGTTCAGTGAAGAGATGTTGGACTTTCTTTCCATATGTTGTTCTTTCGACTCTTGTGAAATGCATTTACTATACAATTTTTTGTTTTCAAGATCTGGAAATTGATAGACCTTTTTGCATAGTATGTACGCTAGATTAGTTTAATTTATTAAGAGTTATAAAAATCTCAAACGAGTTGTTACCGGGTTGGGTATAGTTTCCTTAATTGATTTTTGACTTGTAAAATTTTGTCTTTATCATGAATATTTTCGCTTACCCAGCTTTGGAACATTAGATTTGCCACTAGTTTTGTGAACAATTGGTGACATAAAAGGCAATTTGAGTTGCACTCAATCTAATTACTATCAAATGCACCTATTTGATCGATCATGGATATGTTTATAGATCAATATTATTGATGTGATTTTGAAAATTTTTGGTAAATAAATCACACTACATAACCGGGCTTTTAAAATCATTTGCATTTAACAAAGATCATCTTAACTTTCATAAATAAAAACAACTTTTGAATCTAAAAGCAATCTTTTCTTATCAACTATAAGAAGGCAAATCCTAAATTCCAATCATGGTATATATATCATAGGGAATAAAATCCAGCGAAGAAATCACCTTTACAACGATGGGATGAAGCTCATCTCCTCCAAAAGATACGACCAAAATCCGCCCACAACCTGTGATGTGATAGAAAACACAAACACATTCAGAAACGGAACATACCACAAAGAGGCATCACATATTTCTGAACCAAACAAGGGGTAACGGAAACCGATTCCCCTGCATTACCAGTGGAAAAGGAGAGAGCCAGAATCAGTGAAACAAGGATAAATAGGAGAAAGTAAGAACGACCCATTATTCCTTTCCCTCTTATCAGAAATGGGTCTTGCTCTGAATCCCAAACTCTTCAGTGAGTGTTGATTGTGAAGGGAGATTAATTAATTAAAACTTAAAAGAGGGGAAAGCAGCTTTTGGGGTTCCCTGAAGGTGCAAGTTAAATTAGGAGGTTCAGATCCAATGTCGCCGGGCGTGCTCCTTTTTATACAAATAATTCTACATTTGAGTTGGTGACTTTAATGATCAGTGAGTTGGTGACATTAAATTAAGACAATTTTTTTTCTTCAAATAATAATAAAAAAGTCAACTCTTAAAGAGAGAATCTTCATCCTAATTTAGTTACTGATTTTGAAGAAACCAAGATTTAAAGGCTCGGTTACCAACTCAAAAAGTCAACTCTTAAAGAGAGAATCTTCATCCTAATTTAGTTACTGATTTTGAATAAACCAAGATTTAAAGGCTCGGTTACCAACTCAGTTGCAGATTTAAACGAGAGGGCGGAGTGTGTTTGGTGTTATGTGTTAATCACTAGTTCACTACGAAGACTAACTCCAATGGTTAGTATTATCTTATGAATAAAAAAAAATATACCACATTAGGGTTAGTATTATCTTATGAATAAAATAAGTAATTAGGGGCTTAAAATTTCTTTTATGTTACATTTCAGTATTTTTCAGATGTGAAATATAAAACATCCAAATATTGCATATGAGTCACTTGACTCCTCGTGTCAATTGATTTTAAGATAAAACCCTTGTGTCATCAACTTAGTTAGTAAATGATGTGCTTAGATGTGTGGTCGCTAGACGTACATGGGAACCAAGAGCATCTCTTCTTTAGTGTTAGTTTAGATTGTGTATTGTGTATATAGAAAATATCTTTTATATTTAGCTTTTTCTTTTCTGTTGTTAAGATTTATTCTGTAAAGGTAAAGTTTAGAACTCTCCTCTATTGTACTATATATACGTACATATAATCAATATAGAAAAAATCATGTTCTCCTGCATATCTTTACATGGTATCAGCCTACCCTCTCGATCCCCACGATCAAGATGTCAAACAATCCCACCTCGCTCACCCAATGCTCTTCTCGGCCTCCTCTGATGGCAGCTCTCTAAACTTCCATCTCCCCAACTTCGGTATTCGCCTTGATCGCAGCAACTACTCATTATGGCGAACCAATGTTCGTTTGGCCTCCTTTCTAACCTAGACGCCACCACCACCGGCCACTATTCCATCCAATGTCGAGGATGTCCTTTCCTCATCGACCATCTCGGCTGCCTCGATATACCTACCCTAGCCACCTTTGCTGCTAAGTCAAAAACCCAAGTGTCGCCCCCCTCCCCCCCAACATCCACTACTAGAAAAAGCGGCCCTTTTTGACGTTTTCTATGACCATTTTCGACGTTTTAAACTGTCAGTAAAAACTCTCTCGACGTTTCCAAAAAGCGTCGCTAATGTCAAAGCCACAAATGGCCGACGTTTTTAAACGTCGAAATCTTCGACGTTATAAAACGCCAATGATCATGTTGGCGACGTTTTCCTTTTTCACCTCCCCCGCTCTTTAACCATTACCTCCCGCCTTTTTCTTGACGTATAAAAACGTCGAGAATGTTTTTGTGACGTATTAAATCGTCGAGAATGTTTTGTTTGCTGCCAAATCATATAACTTTTAGTGACATATTAAAACGTCGAGAATATATCTTGACATTTAAAAACGTCAAAAATATTATCGTTGCCGCCAAATTTCAAAAATATTAAGACGTATAAAAACGTCAAGATAGATTAGCCTTTTCTAACAATATCACTCGGTAAAAAAAAACACATCAACAGTGATGTTGCCTACAAGCAGGATAGAATGTAAAATATATTTTTCATTCATTCAAACCAACAAAGTAAAAAACAAGCATGATTCTCAATATTGTGTATTTAAATCAAAACACAAATGTACTAGAGAATATCTAATAACCATACTAAAAGTAGGTCAACATAATTCACAATATTTCTAACTGGTGTATACACCAATTCATCCAAAAACATTAAACTAAGCTTGTACGATTTGATTTCTCACAAAATCAAAATGAACTAGTTATAATCCATCTACTTGGGGGAGCTTGAGAGGTGGAAATTGTCCATTCCATTACGAACGCTATCACCGGTCGATGCAGAAGCAACCTAAACAAATAAAAGGCCAAAAAGTTTACATCAACAAGAGCAAAGATTCATCTCTAAAACCCCTAAACAATAGGGGCTGACCATAACTTTCAAGGATCAAATCATTTCCCAACTCACTACATCAAGTTTGATACTGTTAAATAGAACTTGGACTAAAAAAGACATATGCAACAACTCACATCCAAAAGCATCAAATATAGAACTTAAATTGACTGCTTCTTATAAGAAAGAAAAGAAATTCAAGACACGGAGGCCATTTCGGGATATCTCTCCAGTTAATACATAATCAGTCCATAAAGGTGAATAAAAGAACCAATAATAGTGATGTAATTCACATCAAGGGAGCGAAATAATTCATGTAAACAAGCAAGCTTCAACCTCCAAAAAGGGTGATCCAAATGGTAAACAAGAAAGAAAGTAATTTAAACAAACAAGCTTCAACCTCCAACTAACAATTCATCTAAACAAGCAAGCTCACACCTCTAAGATAGAGTAATCCAAAGCCCACTGGTCTTTTAGGATGCTATTCCGCATAAATCAGCTTATCAAATACTTCATTCTCAATCTCGGTGCGAGACTTTGAAGGTGAGGAGCTATAAGCATTCACCCAAGCTTTAGTAATGACTAATAAATGTTGCTCTATAGGAAAACCATGCTCAAAATTAAGGGACTTCAAAACACTTGATTCCATGCTCACAAGCTTCAAGAAACATAACTAACTCACCAATATAGAAGTCAAATATAAATATAATCCAAACTAGAGAGAAATGTAGCAAGGAGAGAGATCTCACCTCCTCCTTGGTATAGTCATAGCCTCAAGAACTTCAAAACTAGTAAATAAACTAGCCATAGCCTCAACAAGCTCAAACTTTGCAATAATGTTTCATCATTTTCCAAAATATATTTTACACCTATTATTATCATACAAATATGCAAACTTTATGAGATAGAATAGTGTAAAGTATATGAAGGAACACTATAAGCACATATTTCAAAGAAAATATCTAAAAATAGAAGTTTACCTTAGCATCAGGGTGGAACAACAACAAGTTGAAATTCGGAGCCACTCTCACTGTAGAGACAAGCTGCCTGGTGTTAAGTATAAGAGGTATAAAGATTATGGATAAGCACATTGTTGTTTTACATTTCTCTAAATTATGTTCACACACAAAATAAGCTATAATTGATAGAAATATTTTTTAAGAAAAGAAAGAAGGAAAAGAATTGAGAGGAGTGTTGACTAAAATGTTCGAACTTATAGCTACATAGCAAAAGACCACCTTCTTTCCATTTAGTATGAAGCTCAAGAAGCTCTTAGCAAAAGACCACCTACAAGCAACATATATAGAATTTGGATCCATAAGATGTCAAAATTAAAGAGGTGCTTTCATCAAAACAAAACAAAACAAAAGGAGTGCAAGTTTCAGAATTTCATATTTTACCTATTTCCATTTAGTCTGAAGCTCAAGAAGCTTTGACAATAAGTTACACTCTTCTCGAAAAGCAATGATAAGTTACACTCTTCACAATCAGACATAAAATGCACAATAGCAAATTCTAAGTTAGTGCATGGTTTTTTTGTTTTCGTTTAGGTAATCAGCAAGGTTTAGATTGTTCATGTGATTGTTGCTTCTATTTACATTAATCATGATATTGTTCAACATACTAATATGGCCAAAGATTTTGAAGTTGATTTCAAGACAAAGACAAGATAACAAGACACTAAACCCATTCAACAGGCAGAGCCAAGTTTCGGAATTGAAAGCAAACTGCCTACTCATCAAATACATATCATTTTCATATTTAAAAGTGGGAGTTCGTAGATGAGACCTGGTCATGGTGAGCACAGAAAGGACGACGCAACAACAACCACCCTACCCCATATCAAAGTGGAGATTACAAACAGGGATCGCCTCCATCTTTTTCCACATCTGGACTTGAGAATCCCACGAATTCCATATTTGAATACCCTTTGAACTTGTGCTTCTTCTCCACCCGTCAAGAGTGTTTCCATTTCCATCCGTTCGGCCCTCTACTGGCTTCTTCCAATGCTTGCTTTGCCCTCTTCTATTATGGTTTCGTCGGGTCTGAATCTCAGGTTTTCGTTCTCCTTTCTTCCTTTCAATTCCTTTCTCATCCTTCCTCGTCGTCGACGGATGCACTGGGCTCGACCAATCCTTGAGACAATCTTCATCCTTACTTTCGTCCCATCGTTTCCTTTCCCCCTTTTTGCCGGATTGAGATACAAACTTAGATTCTTAGTGCAGAATACACTAATCTTGCCTCTAAATTTCTTGGATTTGTAGTTGGTGTTGCTTGGATCTGTTAATTTTGTGGGATTTGGGGTCTAATTTCGTGCGGCGGTGTCGAGATCGCTTTCTAGGGTTTGAGAGGTTTTCGCTGGCTGCATTTTTTCTTTTTATTTGTCTGCCTGCGGAGAGAGATGCGTTAAAAAAAAGGCTCGCCAATTTTCGACGCTTAAAAACGTCAAGAATGGTTAAAGTGAAAACACACTCTAAAAATTGTCCGACGTTTTTCAAAAGCGTCGAAGACAAAATGTCAAAAATGGCCATGTTTTCTAGTAGTGATCCCAAATCCCGAGTATCTTGCTTGGGTTCGCAAGGAAAACCTAGTGCTTCTATGGGTCCGCTCGACACTCACCACACCCATCCTTGGGTATGTCGATCGGGCTACCACCACCGTTGAAGCATGTGACATTCTTGCTCGGATGTTTGCTCCTCAAACCCGTGCTCGCCAGATGCACCTTCTGCATCAACTTTAGACCTTCACGAAGGGCAATTTGTCTGTTATTGATTATGTAGAGCAGAAACGTGCCATTGTTGATGAACTCACTGAAAGCTTGTGTGCCATCTCCGATTCGGATCTTGTGACCTTCATCCTCTTTGGTCTTGGATCTCAATACTCATCATTCCGCTATGCTGTTGCTCTCTCCAATGAGCCCCTCTCCTCTGTTGAGCTTCTCGGTCATCTCCTGTAAAAGGAGCAACATCCAGAGGAAGATTCTCGTCCATCCCTCGATGTTGAGCAACCAACGGCTGATGTTGCTACAATGCGGGGACTTGGACACGGGCGCGACAGAGGCTGTGAGAGAGGTTCTACTGATCGCTCGCAGACGCGACATAGGCGTTCAACTGTTTCCAACACCTCAATATCTCCGACTTTCCGGCGACTCAACGCCTTGCTCAAGAGGCTCTGGCTCGGTCTGAACATTCCAACAAGGCTGCTTATTCTGCTCCCTCTCAATCAGAGATCATTGATCCCTAGATAATTGACTCCAGGGCAAGCAAACATGCCACTGCTGAGATGAACACCTTCCAGTCACACTCCCCCTACAATGGCAATGGCAATCTAGTTATCGGAAACTATATGTCCCTTCCCATTACTCATCTAGGGCATTTTATTCTCCCTGTTTCACATGCTTCCAAATCCCTCAAATTAAATAACAATGTTCACTTTGTCCCAAAACTTGCTAGAAACTTATTAAGTATCTCTCAAATTTCTTGGGATAACAATACCTATGTTGAGTTTCATGCTAACTCTTGTGCCTTCCTCGTCAACTTGAGCCCTCGAGTAGTCCGTCTGTCTTTCTTGATGAGTGTGTTTCTGCTGACTGCTGGCACCACCGGCTCGCTCATCCTCATGAGTCCATCCCTCGTTGCTTAATTTCGATTCATTGTCTTCCTATCACCTCACATAAATTGGCTTCGGTTTGCTCGTCTTGTCAACTAGGCAAGAATCGTCTGCCCCTCCCAAGTAGCACGTCCCTCTAGACTCATAAGGAATCCTATAGTAAATCATTACAAAAAGGAACTACCTCACCCTAGGGTGTAGGCCAACCCCCTCCCATAATGAATCTACTAACTACAAAGGGAAGGCAAGCAACGACACTTATCTAATGCCTAGGCTCTAAGAGCCCTATGACACTTACTACCAAAAAGCTTTCCGCGTCATGCAAGCAACTTCCTATAATAAGCATTAACTAAGATGACAAGAATAAAGAAAAAGTCCTATTTGGTAACACCTATAACGGTCGTTCTGTCTACATACGCATACAGAATAGAAATGCTCATTCGTTCGTGCAAACCCTAGCATGATACTACATGACATGCGAGATGCAACACCTACATACTATATGACACATTAGGCTTGAGGTCCTGGTTATACCGAGTAAGCTCCGGAGGACTTACCTGGCTAGCAAAAGAGCAATATAGGCACCCGACACATAGCAAGCGCACAGAGTGTCACCTAAATACATAACGAGAATATACCGAGTATAATTCCATATCCACTCTCAACACATATATTACACACTCATACAAGCAGATAAATAAATAAGTTCGCATCCATCATACTTTCAACTCATCATGATCAATCATCTCTTATTTCATATCGTTTTCATCATAACTTGCCAACTCATTAGCTTAGACAATCTCCATATCATACTTAGTCGAATTCGCATATTACCATTTCATTAGCATATAAATATGTATATCATCATCATAAGTAACTAACATCTAACTTCTTATAATAAATCACCACAAGTCATGCTATTAGTCACACATATCATGCTGTTAGTCAAACGATCATGCTAGTTAGTCACCGAACAAGTATAATTCCCAGGTTAGTTCCAAAACTGTTTCAAAATTCGAGTAAAATAGTTAAGCATTCCGACCATTGAAAATACTCGCAAAATTCCTTTTTCAATTTATTTATTAAATCACTTTCCAACCTTGAAATTCTTTTCCAAATTCTTTTTAAATCTCCAAATCCAAATAATGGATTTCTTTTCAATCATGGATTCAAGCTTTGTCCACAATTCAAAAACATTTGTGCAAGTATAGACATGCTCAAAAAGAGTTTTATTGATGTACTTCGGTACTTACATATCATAGTGACAACCTTCTAATTAAAGAGATCCCACTTCTTCTCGCTCTTTCCTTGCAGATTGTTCTTGTTGAAGACGAGTTCGTACAACTCCTTACAATTGAAATGATCCTTCGGCATCGACTTTCAATAAGAGTAGTTGTCCATCGTGAACATGGACATACCACCATTGTAAATGACGTTATTCTCCATCTTGATCCGCAGAAGCTAATATCTTTTTGAAATGAACCGAACTAGAATACTACTGTTGGGGGGGAAATCGACTATATTATACAGTGAAAATACTTTACAAGATATAACTCCCATTATATATATTTTTGGTCACTCAAGCTAGCTTCCTTATAATTTGTACACTACTACCTCTGATCTAAAAAAGATATCGTTTGATTTTTTAACACGTATTTTAAGGAGCTAAAAACTATATAATATATTAACTTTTTTTATTGTTTTTTTATAATCTAATACTTATTACCAACAAATATTAAGTTGTAAAAAAATAATTTAAAAAAAGCTGATATTTTATATAGTTTTTAGCTCCTTAAAATATGTGTTAAAAAGTCAAACGACACTCAAGGCTCTCTTGAGTTTTGGACGGATCACATTGGTGCACTTCATCGGTTATGTATAGCCTTTCATCCACCGACCCCTAAAGTGGAGATATGTCATTTGATAAATCTAGACTCCCCCTCCTTTTTTTTTTTTTTTGGATTAGGTAAGAATTCGAAGGTCAGACAGGCCTGACTCATCGAGAGGCCGACAGAGGTCGGCAGACGGTGAACCGTCTAGCAACATAAAACAGAAATACAAATAACAAGCGTACTGAATCAAACAGAAATAAACTCTACAACAAACGATCCAAGAAGACCAAACACCCGAAAAGGTGAGGAAGACACCGAAGAACGCAGCCAAGCACCACCAAACAGTAGCACCGCGGGCCAGTAATACAGCAGGACTCTATCTCCTGTGGGTAATGCAGACGAACTCCAAGGAAACTCTATCCCGGATACGGAGTCGCCCTGAGCGCACCACCTCGACCCCAGCCAGACCCGACTACAGACTCCACGCCCCCCCAACCAAGCAGAAGATCTCCTAGAAAACATCGGAAGCAGAGCCGCAAACTGCTCGAAACAAAACGCCAATAAGCTTTCACCTGCAAAAATATCAACAAGCCCTTGCGGGATTTACTCAAACCCTTTCGGGTGGTTATACTCAAAACCCTTAGGGAAAACCCTATCAGGTAAGCATGTCAACACCCTTTCGGGATTTGGACTACCCTTACTGGTGGGTTTACACATTTTATTTTATTTTGTAAAATATTTCCACAAACTTGGGCCCGAAAGACCCAACCTTGGGCCCTAAGGACCCAACCTTGGGCCCTAAGGACCCAACCTTGGGCCCTAAGGACCAAAACTTGGGCCCAAAGGACCCAAACTTGGGCCTGAAGGAGAGTAACGGGTCGGGTGCAGAGGGCCAATCGGGCCCAAGGCCACCCAATTGCCACCATCAACACAGGAATCAAAACAAGGGACAAAGCACTCTGATCGGAAATGACACCAGAAACTGTCGGCCAAAGGAGACCACCAGCGACGACGACGTCGAGAGGAGCACAAAGCTTGGGTGGGCACCGACACCAAACAGTCGGTCGCCGGAGCAAACACCGACGAGAGGGAAGGAGGCGAAGGGGATTACGGGATCGATCGAAAGCCCAGAAATCGTCGAAATGACGAAATCGACGGTCATCGACAGGGAAGGATCGACAGGGAAGGATCGACGAAATCAGCCGGCGAGGAGCGCCCAATCGGAAACCGACATGGGGCTGAGGCCGAAGGAGAACGTCGAATTGGCCACCTACACAAGAGGAAATCGATTGGGTAATCAAAGATCCACAGATTAGAGATTTCAATGGTTGATTTATCCCGTAAAGATCCCAAATCAGAGGTAGAGGAGGAGGATTTTCCCAAATCTAGAATGAGATAGTAGAAGAAAACCCAAAAAATTTGCCCCAATTTTTGGATTCACAAAAAGAACTCTCTTTGGTGTGGCTTTGTTTTAGACTCCCCCTCCATGGATTTATCTTACACTGATTAAGGAGGGACAAATCTTCGTTTTTTTTTTTTTTTTTTTTTTTGATTAGGTAAAAGTTCGGATGGGAGAACCCTAACCGAAAGCATCCTGTCGGATGAGGTCAAGAAGACATGTATCTAAGTATAGCTCAGGCCCCCTGGTAGAGTAGCAAAGGTGTGCAACCTTATCCGCTACCCGGTTACCAATACGGGGAATATGTGATATACTAACATTCCTTATTCCTTTGAGAAGGTTTTGGATATCTGACATAGCCATTTCTATTTTCCAAGGACATCCAACTTGTGACGTTAGGTAATCCGTGATAATTTTAGAGTCTCCTTCTATTATTAGATCTGATATGTTTAGTTATCTCGCTTTTTCTATCCCTAGGCGTAGAGCTAAGGCTTCCGCTATTTACCACCCGGGTAAACTTACCCTCCTCTTTTTTAAAATAAAAAAAAATCAAAAAGTAATTAAGTGGGACCGCAGACCATTAATGAGGGAGATTAATGAGTGGGTAATAATTACCCACTATATATTTCCCTATTACCCCAATATTTAAGGATAATTGCAACTAACACCCGTAATTTGTCATATTTTACATAATATCATAACTATTTTTTTGCTCGGAAAAATATCCTAATTTTAAAAGGTCGTTGTGGTTCGATTTATGTGGCCAATTTCTCTCGTTCTCTCTCTATCTTATTTTTCCCAATTAGTAGTTACTTATATGATTTTTCCTTAAAACACACACTAATAGTATTCTTATAACAATATATTAGTTAATATAAGGTTTTATCCAACAATGATTAGTTACTTATATGATTTTTTTCTCAAAACACACATTTATAGTATTCTTATAAGAATTTATTAGATAGTATAAGGTTTTATTAAATAATTATTATTTACTTATAAAATTTTTCTTCAAAACACACACTTATTGGGAGAGAATAAAATAGGAGGGAATGAAAATAAGAGAGAATGAAATTTTATTGGGAGGGAATGAAATTTTATAGGAGGGAAGGGGGGAAATATAGGAGGGAAATTTTATTGGGAAGGAAATGTAAAAGTAAAATAGGAAGGAATGGAGGGAAATATAAAAGGGAAAAATATTTCATCGTTCTTAAATTGGCTTATACGTTATAAAATATTTAATCGTTCAAATATTATATATCAAGATTGATATATAATTGCAAATATGCATATAAGATTAATTCACATTTTAGTTGAAACAAAGTCGTAGAGAAGAGATATCATTTTTTCATGTTTAGTTCTTACAGATAAGAAAATAGACATATATGAAAAATTTGAAGTCTATTAGCTCAAATGGTAGAGCGATGTGTCTACGCACATAATTGTGGGTTCAATTCCCACATAGACTAATTCGATCCTAATTTCAAATAAGAATGAGATAGTTGATATAAATTTAATGTGTTAACTAGAGATGTATTGGATGTTTTTATTTATGAGATATTTTTAAGCATCAAAATTCGATCGGATACTATTTTTGTTGTGCTTACTTGACTTTCATGGTCATGCAAGGCGGTCAGAATGGATATAATTGAGAGTAGTATAATCGAGAGTAGAAATGGGGAAAGGACAAGAGAAGAATATCGTCCTTTATACTAAAACGCTTATGGAGATTTTGAGGCATTTGACCGAATATTATTTATAAGAGTTTCCCAAATAATTTTTTCCAATATAAATATTTTTTTAGAAATTTAACGTTGTAAATGATAATATATGGGTATCATGTTTAGTTTCGAACACCATACTTAAAATCTTTAAAAATATGGGTCTCTCTAAGAAATATTGGAAGATTTGAGGGTGTTAATGAAAAATTATTTTATTTTTACAACATTGGTAAGATAAATAATCAATCATAAATATTGTAATCATTATCTATAATAAATCACTCTCTTTTCACCTTTTTACCTATAATTTTACGAAATTGCCCTTGGGTAATTTTACCCAGTAGGTAAACGTATCAGCATCCATTAAGGAGCCTACTTGCAAGAATAAATAGCCTAGAGATCTCTCCCAATACCTTGTCCGAGCCCAACAACAACTAAATTGGCCCAATGATTTTAAACCCATAATCTTGGGCTTTATAGGGATTAAAGAGGGAACCCAACATTAGCTATGCATTATTAACAAATTTTCACAATGATTAAGAAGTGTCACTTTCACCTTTAAATACTTCATTAAATAACTTTTACTCCTCAATCACATTTTTTATGCACGAATGTGATTGATTAAACCAAAAAAAAAAAAGCACTCCCTCCGTTCGCGAAAACATGTTTTCGCGACCGTAGGGAGTACAAATTTTTATAAACAAAATCGAACCTCTAAAAATGATATGTTTTTGCGACCAGAAGTACAAATTATATTGTTATTAGTGCAAAAGTAAAAAAATTGTAATTATTACTTCTAAAGCATCAAATATTGTTGATTAAATTTTACCTCCTAAAACATCAAATATTTCCGATCGGAGGGAGTATAGGTTTAGCATATAACAAATGAAAATGATCTCATAAGGTGTGAGAATTATTCACACATATATGATATATCCCTCCCCACAATATTTTGAATGAATGTACTAATAAACCGTTACATAGATATTCATGTATAAAGAAATGGACTCGATATTCGGCCTCCTTATTGATCTCTATAGCCACCGGATGAAGATGGATAAATTGTAGCACATAGTAGAATTACCAAAGTTTGGGTGTTTTCATTCAAGATGGTCATGAGGCCTCAAGGACATGAATGCCACGGCGTAGTGCCGCAGCCAATTCGCATCATCAGCCTCGCCATTGCGTGCCATCGTTGCATGATTCACTGAACCCCTCATTCTCTTCATGTAACTTCGCCACGCTAGCTGTATGTTCACTGCCGCCCAGGTCCTCCAGGTCGACGAATGATACCTGTTGCGTTAAGGTGTGATTCTCCGTTTTAACGACGCTTTTACCGTGAATTGAATTAATAATAAAACTAAAAACATATATACCTCAGCGTCCTCTTCATATTTTCGTTAGCGAACTTGTAGCGGAAGTGCTCGGTTATGTAGCGAAGGTCGTAAGCGTCGAGAGCAAAGGCCTCGGTGGACTCAAGGCAGATGAAAGTAGCAGAAGAAGCGGGAAGTCGGTGATTGAAGGGCCTCCTGAGGCACCAAGACAGCAGTTCGTCCCCTAAGAACGCCCCTGGCTCTAAGAAATCTGTTGCTATATGGCCTTTGCTGAGGCTCTGACTGCTCCTTATTCGCCCTCTAACCATGAACACCATCCGCTGCACCGGATCTCCTTCCCTCATTATCTGTCGCATTACTCATGTTAGCCTTAAACAAATTAGCATATACACAGATTCATTCATGACTTGAGACTTGAGTTGAGGCAATTTTAGCCTAAGGGATTCACCTTTTCGTCTCTTGAGTAGATGAGGGGCTTAACGCGGTCACATATGTTGTCGAGAATCAAATCATCCAAGCAGTCGAAAAGAGGCACCTGCGCGCATACCAATTCACAACATGATTGATTCACTAGCGAATTGAAAGATGCGGATGGATGCCTGTATGTACCTTCTTGATGAGGTCTAAGCAGAGGTAGCGCTTAATGTCCCTTCGGAGGCCCTCAGGTAAGTCTTTGATGAGTTCCATCTCATCAACTGCCCCGGATGCTATCCAACTCTGACGCTCGAATTGTCGCACTCTGTGCCTAAGTCTAGAAGGCAATTGTCTCCTATTCATCCACCATTCCATGTCTCTGCATCTCAGCTGCATCTTTCTCTTGTTGGACATCACCGTGTGCAGAAACAGCTGGATTGGATATATAGTTGTTTTAGAACAAATTAAAAGACTATTTAGCTAGTCTTTGTACGTACGTACATACATACATACATACATACATACATACATACGTACTTTAGAGAATAGAGATGGACTGCTTGCTTTAATTAAATCACCTACCTGAATGTTTCCTATCAATAGAGTGAAGAGCATTAGTCCTGCAAGCACAAGAACTATTGAGAAGAGCACCTCGGACCAGTGGCTCGTTGGGGACAGGTTGTTCCCGAAAGTGCTGAAACAAAAACATGGATCATCAAGATTCCCTAGCTAGCCTGTTGGTTTAATTCACTCAAATCCCAATCTCGATCTCAAGTGTACGTTGGAATGGTGATTTACCGTACCTGAGCTGGTATAGTCCCCAAGAGATGGGATAAAGTATCTTGACGAAGATGGATTTGGTGGAGATGACAGGCAAAGCGGAACCATAGATGCCATATGGAAAGGGACCATCCTCATCCAAGCACAGTGACTTTCTGAGTATGGTAGAGTTGAAGCCACAGGGATTTCCTAGCGTTTTCGAAGGGAGGAGATACTGGTAGCAGCTCTGCTTCGAGCAAGATAGGGAAAGACTACATTTGGTGCTTTCATTGCATTGCTGGGCAAGGCAGGAGGCGACGCGTTGTATGGAAAGAACGTACCAGCATCCTCCTATTGCCTGCAGTCCTCCAGACAGCAACAAAAGGTTACAAGCTAGCTAGCTAGAAAGGCTACTGCTAAGTGCTAACACGAACCACACGGTACAACTTACATGAGAAGCGATGAAGTAAGCAATTAGGTTGAGGCCGAAGCCCCACCAAATGGTGCCGAAGATGTAGCCTGTAACCTTCTGCATTCTCCTCATCAGTGAGAGGCTGTGGAGAACTTTGGGCAAGAATTGTACAAGAAACGCGATGAGAAGTATGACCATCAGAAGCTTTATCCGTTCTTCTCTCACTAATCGCGGAACGAAACACCAGAAGACTGCCTGCAACAACAACAACAAATCTGATGAATCAGTGTCTCTAGCTAGTTAAGGTTGCTACTGCCACTGGATCATGTACTGAGAAACTACCATATCAAAATTACCTCTAATAACCTTATATGAGTAAAGATACATCTTTATTTGATCTCGTAAATCAGCATTGACTAGAACTTGGGAGACCAATCTAATCAATTGACAGGTCTAAAACAAGAACCAAGGACCAAAACCAGTAATCCACTAATCCGTATTCTCCATGATCCAAAATTACCGTGGCAAAATTTTATAATGGGTCCAGTTGTGTGTGCTTTTTTCACTTAGGTGTCATATTTATATGGAGTTAGCATATACCTAAGTTTTCACTTAGGTATATGCTAGTACGTTCTTTCCATTTATATGGGTCCAGTTGTGTGTGCTTTTTATAATGGGTCCAGTTGTGTGTGTGCTTTTTTCACTTAGGTGTCATATTTATATGGAGTATATATACTATATGTATATGCTAAATCGAACCTAGCGCGATGTGTGTGTGATTTTTTTCACAGGGATCATGACCACCACTAACAATGAAATGATTTGCCTATGTTTAAATCATCCACAATGATGGAGAACTCTCTCCCCAAATCACTTTTTCATCCGATCTCGACTATTTAAAATAGTCCCAGTTGGGGTGGCCTAGTGGTAAGGTCACTTTTTCATCCGATCTCGACTATTTAAAATAGTCCCAGTCGGGGTGGCCTAGTGGTAAGGAGCAAGGGCAAAAGTAAGCCTGCCTCCGCCTCTTTCCTTGGGTGAAAATTCAAGATTTACACTGGGACGAGCCAGTCGGCGCAAACCGATTTACTTACGTGACTTGACACCGAAGGTGGGTTCCTCGTCATCAAATACTACCTTCGTTGCAAAATATAAGGCATTTTGCTTTTTGGCATGTTTTTTAATGAGCTAAAAACTCCATGAAATATTAAATTTTTATTAAAATTTAATAAAAATTTAATATTTCATAGAGTTTTTAGCTCATTAAAAAACGTGCCAAAAAGCAAAAGGCCTTATATTTTACAACGGAGGTAATATTTAATAACCTCGCCAAAACCGAAAAGTCAATATAAAAAAATTGTCACATGTGCACCATTTTTTCCCTTTTTTAAAATTTATTTAGTGCATTAACAACTCTTTTTCAAATTGTTTATGTGTGGGATGCTTAATGTAACTTTTATAATGTTTAATGTCACTTATGTGGGTGAATTGTTTATGTTTAAATTAATTTAATTATATAATATATTTAAGTTATCGAATTTATTTATGATAATGATTTTAACTAATTCTACTCATCATTAACACATTTAATATAATTTATTCAATTGATAACCTATTAATAATTTTGTTAAATGATTTTAAATTATCAAATAAGTATAGCATTAGGTTAATAATTTTATAATTTAATCATTTTGATATTTGGAATTATATGGTGGAATATGTAGATGAGATTACTTTTTGGAGAGCTTGATCATCGTGGGAATTAGAAAAAGAATTAGAGATGTTTATGTTTAAAAATAAAGTTAGTAAAAAGTAAAGCAATGTGTGAGAAAATATCATAGATGTTGTTAAATAATTCGTCTATGTTTATGTTTATATTTATATTTATATGAACACTTATATGTCATATTGACTATATAAGATGTTTGATTCGACCGTCGCCTACCTGGAATGTTTTCCAATACACTTTGACATGATTGATGTTATAATTACTTCCCATTACACTTTGAGTTTCAGATGATTGAATGGAGGTAAAGAGAATGAACCTGAGGTATAGGAAGGATGACGAACACGTCGAACCAGAAGCCCTTGAGTGACCTCACATAGTGACCCGCAATCGCACGTGCGTCCCACACGAGCTTTCCGCATCCAACCACGAGCGACTCCCTTGACACGTAAGCAAGCCGAAACTGGAGCCAGAGGTGGAACAGGTGGACCCCATCCACGCACGTGCGTAGCACGCTCACCACAACCGCCAGCCACAGGTCTATCGACAGGCACGGGCCCCCTTTCGCCCCCACCGATATCGCGTAGAAGAAGAGCGGGTCGACGGCCAGCGCCACCCCACGCGCCACCAGGATCGCCCGGTTCCACCTCCTCACGTACTCGCTCCTCGGGTCCAGTATCGTCCCGAACAGCAGGGCAATCGTCGGCGACGCCAGTCCCAGGCCCTTGCTCCTGGAGCGGGCCGGGCCGGGCCTGGATTGGACGGGGAAGAGGGAGGAGCCCGCCGAGGCCTGCCATTCGGGGTGGTGGGAGGCGCTGTCGCAGCTGGTGGAGTGGAAGACGGGGAGGCCGACCTGGGTGCAGGCGTAGCACTCGCCGGGGCTGCTGGAAGAGGGTGGGGTTGGGGTCGGGGTGGAGGTGCTGGTGTTGCTGCTGATTGTAGTGGTGGTGGTGGTGGTGGTGGTGCTACTGTTGACGTCTTCTACCGTGGCGGCGCCGGCGGGGGAGTCTGCATTAGGGCTGCGTTTAATCTGAAAGCACCTGGAATCAAAATATTAAAAAAAAAAAAAAAGATTGAATTTTGATCGAAGACAGGGAAATCAAAATTATATAATTATTGAAGCAATTGAATTTTGCAATGGAGATGGTAAACTAGAAAAAGGGAGGAAGAGAGGATTGGATTACCAGGGAAGAGTAAGGTTGGAAATGGGGAAGGAAGGCATGTTAGCAGGAGGCTAACCATGGATGGTTGAGACTTGAGAATTGAGAGGTTGGGGATGATGAGGTGTGTGATAAAATATGGTGTCGATTGTCGAGTAGTAAATAATGAACTAGATCAGGTTTGTGTGGAGAGGTGGGCCCGCCCTTACTCACAATCGTAATCGTACGGAGTTAGCGGCGAAGGCAATAAAAATTTTGGAGACGATTGTTACTTACTTTATTCCCATTGCAAAACTTATTGTTTTATATTTACACACTTATTAATAAAAAATTTTTTTTTTTGCTTTAATATAAGATAAAATACATAAAAACAGTAATTATTACCTATAAAAAGAGCAATAATTACCTATAAAAATAATAATTATATCTAAAACAACAAGTTTTTTTATACAAGTTTACTACTCTAAAACAACAACTATTGCGAGACGGAGGGAGTATATTATTTTGGATTAAATCGGTTTATAAAATTTTACTACCCTGCCGAATGGAGTCTTTTTTTAAGTATTTCATTGAGCGAAAGTCCTCTTAGTGTTACTTATTTGTTTTGAAGTATTGGGTGGAGATAATGCTATATAAAATGCTTAAGATGATTTTTGTGTAAAGAATTGAGTTGTGAGTTGTGAGTTGAGAGTTGATCTTAAAGCCTAAACACATGAGAACGAGCGAAACATATACTCCTTGTGAGGTTGGATAGATAAGGCATACGGGCTACTTGATCGTACATATACATGTATAGGACGTTAGTCTACTCTACCATTGTTTGCACTTACTTAAGATGTTACTTTTTAAGAATGGCTAATTCATGAAGAGTATGTTATTTTTGTGGGATACAATGATTATGTTTTAAAATGATTTTTCTCGAGGACTAGCAAAATGTAAGTGTGGGGGATTTGAGATAATGCATGATTTGCATAGGCATTCTAAGTCATTCTTAAGTCATTTAGGCTGCATTTAGCTAGGTTTTTAGCATAAAGTACGTTCATTGCCTTGAAAGTTGAAAAGTTCAGAATCTACGCGTTTTATGCCTATCTATGCATATTCATGGAAATCAAGCTAGCTAAAGGAAAAAGAGGAAAGCTATAATACGAAGCCTTAGAAGCTTAAGGAAGAGTTAAGGAAGAAGACGGAAGGACAAACAAGCAAGACAAGAAAAGAAGAAGAAGAAATGAAGTCATTGCATATCGAGGCGGCTCAGGGACCGGCGCTCGTCGACTCACATTACCCGTTGAAGGTTCCGCGGCAAATACCTTGTCGGCGCCCGCCGATGCAGATTATGGAAGATTTCCTCCGAGGGCGAATCTGGCCCATTGGGCTTTTCTTCTACCTTATGATCTCCGACTCCTACCTCTATGCCTATAAATACAACTCTCCTCTGCCTCACATTCACACATCTCAACACACAACACATCTCTTCACTTCTTATTTTTTCTTTTCCGCTATTTCGGTAAGCCATGCTTGGCTAAACCTTTTATATAGTTTTGCTTATATTTTATGCATTGGTTAGAGACATGTGAGGGTTGTTTGAATACTATTTTATATAGTTATTATTTGGTTTATGCGTATTTAATTAGTTATTCATTACTCTTGTTCTTTACATGTTATGTTGTTTATTTGTCTTAATTGACCACTAAGATAGGTAAACAACATGTTAAGTGATTATAGCTAAACATGTCTTGATGAACAGGTTGGGATTCATGAATATGAAAGGGTAATGACAGGTAATTTAGTCTTATTCTTAGCAAAAGTAATAGATGGGTTGATAACTAGGTTACACGTCGAATATGCGAGAGTTACATGAATTATATGCTTGTATGATTAGGGATGATAATGCGTATTTTAGATAGAAATTATAAGCATTTTTAGGCTAGTTAGGTTGCATTTGGTGCATGTTTTGGAGTTAAATTGCATTCTATGATTATTTTGGAAGAGTTCGGATTCAGTGCGAATTTGTGGTTTATTTTGCAGAGTGAATGATTCGAACATTACAAGGGGATGCAATGATCATGGAATTGAAATACAAAGCTAAAGACTTAACATTGAAGAGAAGAAGTGAGGCTGAGCACTTATGTAGAGGGCAACAGAAGAAGCCACGACGTCCATAGGCAGTGGCCGCCGCACCCTTGCCGCAACCGCCGCATCCTCCCAGCCAGAAGAAGATGGTTTCACACAGACAGCGACTGCGACATCTGTCCCGCGACCACTGCATTGGTCGTCAGCGGCACATGTCGTTTTATTTTATTCTAAACCTAGTTCTATTAAGTTTTTGTCGACTTTTAAGTTTAAGTACGTGGGTTTAACCCTAATTCTACTATCTACTATTCTATTCACCGTTTAACAGACAATTAGATAGAGAGAGCGATGTTCTCCATGAGCAACTAAACTCCCTTTGTTCTATCTACAATTTGAAGCTTTGTTTGGATTGAGTTGTGATCGAGTTTCTGAATCTCGTTCCTCAATTCCTATATTGAATGTTTCGACTTCTTTGCGCTTAATGTTTGATTGTTTTGTTCTATCTTGTCTGGCCAACTTGTTAGAATCAATTCAATTGCTAGGGTTTTGTAGATTTCTGATTGTGAACCTTAACCCAAGTGGCAAACTTATCCCTTTAGGGCTGGTTGAATTAATTGGATGGGTAAGAAAAGTTGGATGTATTGTGAAATCCCTCTTTAGGAATTGCAAATACCTTGGTTAATCTCTAAACTCAAAGCTATCGATTGGGTCAAATCATGATCTTTCTTTAGAAATTGCTCATGAGATAAGAGTTTCTGGGACTGACTGGACTAGAAACTATATTAGATTGGGACAATGATATTCATTGGAATCCTAAAAGGACGGAAGGACGTTACAAGGATCAACTTAACTAAATAAAGTGGATAATTGAAGGCAGGACTATTTCCCCATATTGTCTAAATCAAGTTTATTTAGTATTGCTTTTCATTCTTCTGCTTAGATAAAAGGCGGATCTTATGCACTATAAAACCCCATTTGGTTACTCAATTGACAACTGAATCACACTCGAATGGAAAAGTTCCTTGTGGGATCGATCTTATGCTTATTCACTATACTAGTTTACAAGTTTGAGTTTTGTTTGAAAGGATCAACGACAAGTTTTTCCCTCGTCAAGGGACTTATTGCTTCTCAATCCTCATGCAAGAGTTTATAAGGGGGGAGTTAATAGTGATCGAATCAGGAAGACATTTAACTATGTGCACAAACCGACACTAAGATAGCCAAGCATAACCAAACAACCTAATGATAATAGATTTACCAATGTTGCGAATATAAGTAAAGCTATATATTTCTTGTCATATTATATATTCTCATTTGCAGTCATCAATATTTCGTTTACTATTTTCCACTCATCGTTACTATTGTCTTCTTTAGAATTGCTCGCTTACTTAATACGTTTGACCAAAGTCGCATGCTAGAATCGACCTACTTACTGCTAATTAATACTCGCTATTAATTAGTTGAAAGTATAAAAATTAGACTTAGGGTGTATGAATACACGACATTATGCACGCACCAAACTCTTGGCATCGAATACAAGCCAAATAACCCGACTGCAGCCCTCGTTTACCGGGTTTAATCATAGTCTTGGGAAAACCAAAAGGAGTGACGTGTAGAATTAAAGGCCGGGTAGGTTGTTTTTGGTAGTTTAGGGAAGAAACAAGAAAGGTCACGAGGGTGGGGCTGAAGGAGAGGTATATAGTCATAGTGGACTTGTGGTGGCTTCTGCTGGTGGGAACTGGGAAGGTGCCTTTGCTTCAGCTTGTAGGTTGTACTGTTGTCTCAATTAATTTCTTCTGTACAGTCCACGTTGAAGTGATGATCGATCCGCAGCCGCATATATCAAGTAGAACTACTAGCTACAATCCAATACATACAATACAACACAAACTTCAAGGGGACGTCTTCCTCTCCTCGATCTCGTTATCGATAAGTATATATCCCAATTGTACACTCCTCTTTTAGTCTTTACCCACCTGTCTCGATCTACGATTCCGTACATCAGTACATGTAGTTAGGCTCACTCTATAGCATATACCTACTTTTTTCCTACTATTTCATTTATTTATAGGGTGGGGTTGCAAACTGTGATCGATCGAGGTTCCAACTAATATCGATCACTTTCAAACAAATGCAAAATTCTTACTCTTTACCTCTTCTAGAGTTGCAGGATTCCATTGCAGATATCTGAGAAAGAACGTAATTAGATGATATTAAATTCTTACCTTGTAAAAAAAAAATAAAAAATCCATGAACTACGTACTATCGAGAGTGGGCGGCTGAGTGGCAGAGTAAAAATCAATATTCCATTCACTCAATGGTAAAGAAGAGGTATTCTTTTGTGTCGTATCGTGTGGTTAATTTATCTGATGATTGGAGTGTTTTAATTACATACTAGTTATCCACTTTTAATTTGCAGGTGTTAATTCCTAATATATATAATTTTGTTCTTAAAACTGAAACGAATATATTGGAGGCTCGAGGTGTGTCTTAAACTTCCTAGTCCGGAGGAAAACTTAGAAACAATAAAGTGTGTGCATTTTTTAGGACTTTTACGGAGGTTGTGCATGTTAACATTACTAGTAATTTATGTAGAATAAAGTGCACAATAAATGAATGCAAGAGATGCGATTTAGATGAAACCTTTTGGTTACATGCAATGTTTTAAAAGGTGTTAGACGGTTGTTAGGCGTCTAGGTGGGGGCCTAGGCGGCATCTAGACGGAGTTAGAACAAACTTGACTATTTTTTTATATTTTAACGTATATAACATATCAATAATTCATGTAATGTAATAATAATCCAGAATATCACTCATAAACCTAAATTTATGATGCTTAACTAACACTAGAGTAAATAAAAAGCTAAAGTACGCATCCGATCGGTGACACCAGAACTCTTAAAATCAAAAATCATAGGTTCGACTAAAAAACAAATACGTCATGAGTTGGGGGATTAAAAAACCCTAAGTCGACTAATCACCTCCTTAGACTCTAAAACTAAATAATCGTCTAACTAGACGGGCCTAGGCGAGACTAGATGGCGCCTAGGACTAGAAGGTGACGAATTTCTGCCTAGAGACCTGCCTAGGCAAAAAAATTCTTAGGTGTCCTCCCGCCTAGCGTCCAGGCGCCGCCTAAACGGTGCCTAAACGCGATTTTTAGAATGGTGGTTACATGTAAATAGTGCGGGATAAAAATCATTATGTCCCATTGCCTCGGGGGGGGGGGGGGGGGGGGTAATAGGCCTTCTTCCCTTCTTCTTTTATTAATAAGGGCACCTAACCCTTAGGGCATGTTTGGTATCCACCAAAATTGGGGATGTGAATGGGTTATTCCCATTTTGTTGTTTGGTATGTCAAAATCGGGAATTAAATTGATTCCCGGTAATCTCCTCATCCCCTTTTCTACCCCATTTCATTCCTTTGAAAAACCTAGGGAATCATTTCATTCCCAATTTCATAAACCCCCCCTCTTCCCTTGGATCTCCACTGGTGTCCCTCATCTCCACCACCCATCTCCACGTCGCTACCATCACCGTCCAGCGCCGCCGCCGCCACCATCCAGATCCGGATCCGCCGCCGTCGCCACTGCTATTACCACGGCACCACCGTCCAGAACGGCCTCCAGGTCGGCCCCTGTCCTCTCTCCCTCCCTCGCTCTATGCATCGAATACAGGTTGACCCCTGTCCGGGTCCGCCTTCGTTGGCCCTTGTCCAGATCCGTCTCTCCTCCATCGCCACATCCGTTTAGATCCGCCCCCGTCGGCCTTGTCGCCGTCGTCTCTGCGTCGACAGTCATGTCCAGATGGTGGCTCGCCACCCCCTGTTGCAGTCGAACACCGCCGTAGCAATGGAAATCCTCTCCGTTGCAGTCGACCTCCACCGGACCACCACTGCCCAAACCCCCCTCTTCTTTCCATATTTACTCAAATTTGTATGGTTCAATTGTGTATTTTGATGATGAATTTATGTAATTGATATGTTGAATTTGGGTATTTTATGCATAATTTGGTAGATTGGATTTGTGTGTTTTTGAATTGAAAATGCCAAATTTTGGGGATTTTTAGGTTGAATTTGTTAATTTCTCATTCCCGAATTATACCAAACAACATGCTTCGGTAATGACTTATTCCAACTTTTGATTTCAATTCCGATTCCGATTCTCATTCCGATTACTACATTTATACCAAACAGGGCCTTAGTGTTTATGAACTGCCGTCACCTTGACAAATAATCCTATGTAAAGCCTATCCAACTATCGAACCTATGTTCGAATTTCGGTATTTACATTAAGGAATCATGTACATGTACATGAAAATATGGATTAAAAATTGCAAACAGTAAGATTCATTGGAAAAGATTTACTCCCCAAATGAGTGGAAGCAAATTTGTAAGAATTGAAGGCCAAAACAAAGAGATTTGGGGGGATTCGATGATTGAATTGAAAGGGGTGGAAGACAAATTATGGGTTCCTTCGTACCAGCTTACAGCATTTTTTTTTTTGTCGCTTAATTAATCAATTTCAGGGCTTCTCTAACAACATATACCCATCTTTCGTTGTCTACTTATTACGGAGTAATTAATTACGTGTCGACAAACAAAACCCTTCTTTCATTCCTCCACAATTTGAGGCCTTATCTTGTACTTACACACGTCACACATTAAGGGGCCGTTTGTTTGGAGGAAAAAAAAAGAAAGAAAAGTAAACGAATCATTTAGTGAAAAAAATGAAAAATTAATTAAAATATTCCACCTTTGGATATATTAAAAATATATTCTCAAACTTTTAAATGTAATAAATATATTTCGACTTTTGAGGGTGTTGGTAATATATTACCCTTTGTTTTCTCACGGATAAAAATTACTGACAAGATAACCTACGTGGATTTTTCGGAAGTCTTTTTTTATAAATTAGCACTAAAATTGAGTTTTCTTGATCGGTTCCTTAAATAAAAAAATAAAATGATAACAAATTAAACCCGAAAAAGAAATTGATTCAACCAAGCAATTAATCTGCTCAATAACACAACACGGTTATTCCTAACACCAAACCGACAACAAACTAAACCAACAACAACAACAACGAAGAGGGGAAAAAACTTACCCACCCAAATCCGTGAACGAATCAAAGGGGAAGAAGATGTGAGAGAGACAGCTCAAGATAGTCCACCACGAGGGAGGAAGACTGACATTGAAGAGGAACCAAAAGCTACTTGGAAGACCTGGAAGACAATTCAAGAGGCGATCACGGTCCACGGAAGAACTTATGAGGGAGGAAAAGGCGTTGGGTATGAACCCGATCCAACTCTTTATTTTTTTTTCCTAAAGACAGTACTTGATGCAGATCGCCTGGCCGTGCAAATAGAGGAAGAACTTGATCGGAAGAAAGTGCGGTATCGGCAGAGGTGATTTAGAGCGTCTGGTGTCGGATTCCTTATTATGATACCTTTCCGGATAGGGAATCGCGCCACGAGTCAAACTCACGGATTTGCCGTGATGTATGGCCTTTTTCGGGCATCCGAGATCGTTTCAGGGCTCAAATTCAGACTTTTATGTTTTCCGTCCATTTCAGCAATTTCCGTTATTTTATTTTAATTAATTCGCAATTAGGGTTTATTTCCGTCTTTCATATTTAATAAGTTGTAGCCCTGGAAAGGACATTAGTCAATTATCTAATTTTCAATTACTCAGAGAAATCCTTTCTCTTCCTGGTGGATTCCAGTTTATCGGTTCTAGGGTTTCGTCGCTTGCGAAACCTCCATTGCAAATCTCGTGCTTGCGAGGTTTAGGCTTCCGTTCTGCGTCAATTGGTATCAGAGCAGGTTTCTCCTGTCAGTTTTCGAGTGAGGCTTGATGGGAGACCAGGCAGTTACGAAGGCAGATCTCCGCGAGATGACCGAGGCTTTTACCACGGCTCTCAATGATCTGACTGGATAGTTGAGGACGATGTTCGGTACTGGCAACGGTGGTGGCGGCACTGGCAACGGCGGTGGCGGCGCTGGCAACGGCGGCGGCGGCGCTGACAACGGTGGCGGCGGCGGCGTCGGAAATAACCGTCGAGCGGATGGGGATTCTTCTTCCGAGGAGGAGGAGGTTCTTGAGGAGGATCTGACAGAGGATCAGGGCAACCAGCAGGGTCGGCATGACTACAGGGTTAAGGCTGATATCCCGCTATTCTAAGGAAATATGAGCGTCGAGGAACTTCTCGATTGGCAAATCGAGGTTGATCGGTTCTTTGATATCATGTCAGTCCCAGAGAATAAGCAGGTGAAGATGGTCGCCGTCCGTCTTAAGAGCACTGCAGCCGTTTGGTGGGACAAGCTGGTAGCACAGAGGCAAAAGCAACGAAAGAGTCCGATCCGGACATGGAGGCGGATGAAACAGTTGCTGATGGGGCGGTTCCTACCGGACGATTATGAGCAGATCATGTATAAGATGTACCTCGAATGTACCCATGGCAAGAGGAGCATTGCTGAATACACCACCGATTTCCTAAGGCTGAGTGAGCGAAATGAGGTGAGGGAAACCGAAAATCAGGGGGTGGCTCGCTACATCAATGGTCTGAAGCCCTCCATCCAGGAGAAGATGGGGCTACAGACGTGCTGGACCGTTACCGAGGCGACCAGTTTAGCCCTCAAGGCGGAACTGATGGAGAAGTCGCCCATAAATTTCCAGCCTTTCCGTCGTTACCCGCAACAGGGCCCTGAGTCGGGAGGAGACAAGACTGCCCCAGCCAAGGACAAGAGTGCAGCGGGTGACAAGGGTGGAACTTTTGCGTCCACCAAAGCACCAGCCAAGCCGACTGATCAGAAAGCCCCCAACCCATATGCAAGACCGACCGGGGATAAGTGTTTCCGATGCGGAGGAACTGGGCACAGATCGAATGTTTGTCCTTCCCGGCGGACCACTGCGTTTGTCTACGCAGATGAGAATGACGATGAGCAAGAAAAGGAGACTGACGGGTACTCTGACGCTGAATTTGCGGAAGAAGATTCTAGTGAAAGGATCAACATTGTAGTGCAACGTCTTCTCCTGTCATCGAATGATGAAGGCCAGTGGAAGAACCTGTTTAAAACACATTGCTCCGTGGCGGGCAAGCTGTGTAACGTGATTGTGGACAATGGGAGCACGGAGAACTTGGTTTCGCAGAAGCTGATTGACCATTTGGGGTTGCCAACACAGCCCAGAGATAGGCCCTACGACTTAGGATGGGTGAACAAGGGCTCCCACGTTCGAGTATCACTAACCTGCAAGGTGCCTTAATTTGTCGATTGGGAAGCACTACAAGGCAAAAGTGTTGTGCGACGTAATCAACATGGATGTATGCCATGTCCTCCTAGGCCGTCCTTGGCAAATCGATACCGACATCACCTACAGAGGTCGTGATAATGTGATGCTATTCAAATGGGGTGGCCATAAGATTGCGATGGCCCCTGTCTTTCACTTTGATAAGCCGCCAGAAGCGGGAAAATCCAATTTCCTAGTGCTAAACGGAAGAGCTTGGGAGGAAGAGGCTCGAGATGTCGAGTGTTTCTACCCTTTGGTGGTCAAGGGACTGATCAGCAGCGGTCCAGAGGAAGAAACGATTCCCGCAGACGTTCAGAGGATTCTGCGTGGGTTTAAGAAGTTGATTTCGGAAGAGTTACCGGACGATTTGCCCCCTATGCGGGACATCCAGCACCAAATCGATTTGATTCCGGGCTCGAGCTTGCCAAATTTGCCACATTACGGTATGAGTCCGAAGGAGAATGAGATCTTACGGGATCAAATTGAAGACTTGCTGAAAAAGGGTTTCATCCGTGAGAGCATGAGTCCTTGCGCCGTTCCGGTCCTTCTAGTTCCAAAGAAGGGTAACCAATGGAGGATGTGCGTGGATAGCCGGGCCATTAACAAGATCACCATCAAATATCGCTTTCCTATTCCCCGATTGGAAGACATGCTTGATGAGTTGTCCGGATCTAAGGTGTTCTCGAAGATAGACCTCCGCAGCGGGTACCATCAGATTCGAATCGGGCCCGGGGATGAATGGAAGACGGCGTTCAAGAGCAAGGATGGCTTGTATGAGTGGCTAGTGATGCCATTCGGATTGTCCAACGCGCCGAGTACCTTTTTGAGGGTAATGAATCAGGTCCTTCACCCTTTCATCGGCTCTTTTGTTGTAGTTTACTTCGATGACATCCTAATCTATAGCCGGAGCAAAGAGGAGCACCTAGATCAGTTGAAACTAGTACTGCAGGTTCTGTTGGAGAATCAGCTATATATTAACCTCAAGAAGTGTACTTTCAGCACCAACTAGCTAATCTTTCTAGGCTTTGTTGTGGGTGAGGAGGGTATACAGGTCGATGAGGACAAGGTGAAGGCCATTAGGGACTGGCCGACACCCCAGTCCGTGACAGAAGTTCGTAGCTTCCATGGGCTGGCCACCTTCTACAGAAGGTTCGTTAGGGACTTCAGTACGATCACCACCCCTATTACGGAGTGTCTAAAGAAAGGAAAGTTCCAGTGGGGCCTTGAGCAGGACAAGAGTTTTGCTTTGATCAAGGAAAAGTTGTGCACCGCACCCGTCCTCGCTTTGCCAGATTTTGATAAGGTCTTCCAGGTCGAGTGTGACGCTAGTGGCGTGGGTATTGGGGTTGTGCTATCTCAAGAAAAGAGGCCAGTGGCTTTCTTCAGCGAGAAACTGAGTGACGCCCGTCAAAAGTGGAGCACTTATGATCAGGAGTTCTATGCAGTGTTTAGGGCACTGAAACAGTGGGAACATTACCTGATTCAGAGGGAATTCATTCTGTTTACAGATCACCAAGCTCTGAAGTTCCTGCATAGCCAGAAAGTCATCACCAACAGGATGCACGCTCGCTGGATTAGCTTTCTGCAAAAATTCCCTTTTATTATTCAGCATAAGTCAGGCGTGCAGAATAAGGTCGTCGATGCCTTGAGTCGGAGGGCGTCCTTGCTGATTACGTTAGCTCAGGAGATCGTGGGTTTCGATGTGCTCAAGGAACTGTATGAGGAGGACCCCGATTTCAAGGAGCTATGGGTCAAGTGCAGTCGTAAGTATCCGTGTGTTGATTTTCATATTGAGTAGGGGTATTTGTTCAAAGGAGCGCAGTTATGCATCCCCTCAACGTCCTTGCGAGAGAAGCTCATTAGAGACTTGCATGGTGGTGGTCTCGGGGGCCATCTGGGCAGAGACAAGACCCTCGCGAGCTTGGAGGAAAGATATTTTTTGCCACACTTACGGAGAGACGTTGGAGCAATTGTCAGAAAATGTTACACTTGCCAGGTTTCTAAAGGTCAGTCGCAGAATACCGGTCTGTACTTACCTTTACCGATTCCTGAAGATATATGGCTCGACCTTTCGATGGATTTTGTGCTCGGGCTACCACGTACGCAGCGGGGGGTCGACTCTGTATTCGTGGTGGTTGACAGGTTCTCGAAAATGTCTCACTTCATACCGTGCATGAAGACTGCGGATGCCTCCAACATTGCCAAACTGTTTTTCAGGGAGGTTGTGCGCCTACACGGGGTTCCTAAGTCCATCACGTCAGACAGAGACACTAAGTTCCTCAGTCACTTCTGGGTTACTTTGTGGAGGTTGTTTGGGACGACATTGAAGAGGAGCTCAACTGCACATCCGCAAACAGACGGTCAGACAGAAGTCACAAACAGAACCTTGGGCAATATGATTCGGAGTGTTTGTGGTGACAAACCAAAACAGTGGGATCTAGCCTTGGCACAGATCGAGTTTGCTTACAACGGTGATGTGCATTCTGCCCTGGGAAGGTCCCCTTTCTCTGTTGTTTATACTTCGACTCCTCGGCACGTCGTCGACTTGGTTACCTTGCCTAAGGCACCTGGCACAAGTGCTGCTGCTGAGTCGATGGCACAGGATTTTCAGGCGATGAAAGACGCTGTCCGAGCCAAGATGGAGGCTACGGGCCAGAAAAAACAAAGCGGCAGCCGACAAGCATCGGCGAGTCAAGACGTTCAACGTATGGGATGAAGTCATGGTGTTCCTGCGCAAAGAACGTTTCCCGGTAGGCACTTACAAAAAGTTGCAGCCCCGCAAGTATGGTCCTTTCAAGGTGACCCGCAAGATCAACGACAATGCCTATGTTGTTGCTCTGTCCGAGTCCATGGCTATCTCCAACACCTTCAACGTTGCTGACATTTATGACTATCACGCCGATGAGGTCCTTTATCCAGATCAGAACTCGGGGTCGAGTTCTTCGGAGGTGGAGGAGACTGATGCAGATCGCCTGGCCGTGCAAATAGAGGAAGAACTTGATCGGAAGAAAGTGCGGTATCGACAGAGGTGATTCAGAGCGTCTGGTGTCGGATTCCTTATTATGATACATTTTTCGGGCATCCGAGATCGTTTCAAGGCTCAAATTCAGACTTTTATGTTTTCCGTCCATTTCAGCAATTTTCGTTATTTTATTTTAATTAATTCGCAATTAGGGTTTATTTCCGTCTTTCATATTTAATAAGTTGTAGCCCTGGAAAGGACATTAGTCAATTATCTAATTTTCAATTACTCAGAGAAATCCTTTCTCTTCCTGGTGGATTCCAGTTTATCGGTTCTAGGGTTTCGTCGCTTGCGAAACCTCCATTGCAAATCTCGTGCTTGCGAGGTTTAGGCTTCCGTTCTGCGTCAGTACTGTTCAAGAAAACTCTTGTAAAAAATGCACGTAGGCTAACTTGTCACCATTTTTTACTCATGAAAAAACTTGTGGTAATATATTACCACTACCCGCAAAGGTCGGGATATTTTTATTACATTTAAAAGTTGAGGATATGTTTTTACTATACCTCCAAATGTGAGGTATTTTAATTAGGTTACCTAAAAAAAATAAAATAAAAAAGGTTAAACTCAAATCTTGTTGGATCAGGATTCTCTCCTTATAATGATTTCCTAATATTTGCCTAATAAGACTATCTGAACCGTTTAAATAAGTGTACGGTCAAGATTATATTCCTCAAATCTCATTTGCCCAAATCTTTATCCCGTCCCTTCTCTATCTTCTCCTCTAACCTCCCCTCTCTGCATCTTTGTCACAGTTGCAATGGAGACCCCATCGGTACTGCACCCAGACCCCCACAGAACACCTGCCCTCGAACAACCCTTCAACCTAGAACCACCAACCTTCCCACAACCCGCTCGACGGACCTCCAAACACCCCTACCATCCACCACTCTCTCCACCTTTGCAATTCCACCAGTACAGATTTGTGGAAGACCAAGAATCGTTACAAAATCAAGTACACCAAATTAACTATAAAATTATGAATAAATTTGATCTCACATTTGGCCCAATCAACCTTAAAAGCACAACAATTTCAATTTTACATTAATCAATCAATTCCCCTAAACCGAGAAATTAGTGAACACGATTCAATTTTCTGATATGGTTGTAGGAGAAGATGATCGATGTGGCATTGGAGCATCTTCTGCCGTCGCAATGAGAGATCACTCCAACCCTTTTCCATTAACTTCCATCGACACCTCCCAACCTCTATTGCTATTTGCTGCCATCATCCATAGAATCCATCTACGATTGAATGGAAGGGGTAGGAGAGGTCTGATCCAAAAGCACTAGTTTTTTTTTTTAAACTTATGCATTATAATTAAATCTACTGTTTTTTTTTATTTACTAGTTTTCATATAATTAAACTTAATACTTGATTTTTATTATGTAGTTGGATGGTGGTCTAACTATGGCATCAATGTACCCAATCTCCGAAATGTTGCAAAGATGATTCTTTCTTTGACAATAAGCTCATTCGGTTGTGAAAGAAATTGAAGTGTATTTAAAATGGTAATTTGAAATAAATTGTTATATCTTTCCTTCTTATTCTTTTAGTTGTTATTTGCTAATAGCCTAATACCCAATCTCTTAAATGTTATATAGGTTCACACAAAGAAGAGGAATAGACTAGATACCGCCACATTGGACGAACTAGTTTATGTCCAATTCAATGCAAGATTAATGAACAAAAGAAAGAAGAATCAAAAGGAGAGAGTGGATGCTCTTCTATCAAATGAGTATGCTAGTGCACAATCATATGGATGGTTAATGGAGTGGATGAAGATGATGATGAGGTCGAACTCGACTCGACGCGTATTGGAGTAGATGAGGAATTGCAACCAAGGAGTCGTCGTTTGGAAGAATTGAGAGAGCCTGAAGAAGATGATTTTGTTTTCGATGGCATTGAGCCGGAGATGGATGAGGATCAAGATGATGTGTTTGACCTTGAGTCAGACATGGAGCTTGATGGTAAGGACTTGGGAAATATAGACATAGAAGTCTAGAAGATTAATGTTTTATGTTACAACATGTAGGTTGTTTTAGACTTTGATTATATTTTATGTTATTTATTTTGTGCCGATTGAACGGGAAGCGTTATGGTTTATGCTTTTGACTTTGGAGAATGTTAAAAACAATATGGAACTATGAAGCTTATGAAAGTTTATTAGTTTATATAGCCTTTATTAAGTGATTTAGGTCTTTGACATGGCTTAAAAGTAAAAATACATGTCAAAATAAAAAAAGTCCGCCTAGACCCCGCCGAGTCTGCCTAGACCCTTGAACTTATACCTCCGCCGAGCATCCGCCAAACGTTTTTTGGAACATTGGTGGTAGCAGGGCTTGCGTGTGGCCTATGATCCCAAGTTCGACTCTCCGACCCAACAAAGTTTAATTTACTAACTATTTTATCTTTATTTTTCTTTAATTCACTCCAAAAGGAGATGAAACTAAGGCCCAATGGGCCTATTACTTTTTATTTGGCGTATTTATTTTTATTTGGTGATTTTGTTTCTTTTTATATGGATTATTATTTATAATTATATTTTAAGATTGATATAATTAAATATTTTATTTTAAATACATTATAAATTGCGCTAGTTAAATACTTTAAAATTGTTTATATTTATAAACATAATTGATTTGGAATTCAAACAAATCCATAATCATTAAAGTGAATTAAAGTAGTTTTTATCTTTAAATTTTAAAACTTGTTGTGAGTATATTTTTCTCAAGAAGATAAATAACCCTCCAAATAAACTCGGGGTTATTTGCCTGATACAAAAATATTTTTTAAACTTACAACACGTAATGAAATTAATTCAATTTTCAAAAGGTAAAAAGCAAAGTTAAAGAAAAATACACAAAACTATACATATGTACGTACTTTTAATAACCACCCAAACCATCTTTAGGTAAAAAAAGGATTTAAAAACAATTAATGTCTATTTTATTCTTAAAAAATTGATAAATTTAATCTAAAATTTTATAAATATAGTAGTATTTTAATAAAATATAAATAATTATAAATTTAACAAAAAATATAATAATTAATTAATATGATCAATTTTAATTTCGAACAGGACCCTCAAAATAATTGCCACGAACTTGATCGTAAGTTGAAGATCCTGCCTTGTTATAAGCCACAAAGTATGTCATAAAGTTTACATCTTCTTCTGTCATCCTCGCAAATACAGCTTCGTAAGGTAAGTGTTATTTCTCTTTGTCACAACATCTAAAGGAACATTTGCTTTCGCACAACCCCACATTTCTCCATCACAACATACTCCCTAAATTTGACAAGTCTAGTAGGTGAACTCAATGCTCTCAAAAGCACTTGGAAGACCCCGTGGAAAGTCGAGATGCTGAGATCGGATGCCCTTGGAGTGTGTCGAACGTTTGTCGGGGTCACCTTCAAACACATTTACATGGAAGTAAACAATGTTGTTAATAGACCTACGTATTTCAGGTTCTCGACGACACTGAGTGTTGCATGCCGCACTAAGGAGATTGATAGTCTCGTTCATCATGACAGCATTAACATTGGCCCACCTGAAGTTGGCCAACCCCAAATTTTCGCCTTATATCCACAAAAAAAAATGGAAAAAAAAATTCTTCACCTCAATCAAACCCTTCCAAAAAAAAGGTAGCCTTTTGACAAACGGGGCTAATTCAGTATTTCACCGCACCAAGAACACAGGACACGCCCTCCCTAATCTCCCCGCAATAGACTCATCCTCTTCTCTCTCTCTGGTTCTGAATCAACGATGTCGGGTTCCGGCGCCGCCAAGTCGTGGTTCCAGTCGCTGAGGCGCCACCTGAAGATGCCGTGGGAGTTCACCGGCCCCTGCGCCTCCCCTGAGTATCTCCCTTCTGTTCCTAAGGCGACGGAGTACAGAGTTTTCTGCCCCGCAACGGTGCCGCAGAGGGCGATCATCCCCACCTCTAACCCCGAGACGGTTTTCGACATCAAGTACCACACCCGCGACCAGCGCCGTAACCGTCCTCCCATCCGCCGCACGATCCTCACCAAAGCCGATGTTGACAAGACGGCCAAGGAGAGGAGCTTCGAGCCCTCCGATTTCCCCATCCCTTATTTGACTGCTATTGTTGAGGAGGATTATAGCGCTCGCGGTGGCGGCTATCAAAAATGAGGTCAGATGTGCTTTCTCTCTCTTCTGTATGGATCCAAGGTTTTAGATTTCGGATTTATTGTTTTTTATGATATACATTTTTGGGAAATTAGGGTTTGAGCAATTAGCATTTCAAAATGGTTTTGTTAGGACTTGTTGTTTGGCGAAATTGCCGCCGATTGATTCTATCCTTATACTGTCTTGAATTGAATCAAGAGTGTCGGAAGAACATGTATGCTGTAGGTTAGATCTAGATTTTCAATCATATGAGATGAGGTTTGGCTGGTTTTGTAGATGGGATATGTTGTGATTAATATTCATGCCCCTTTCTGTTTCAATATTCAAGTTATCTCTAGGATTTGATAATTGATGGTTGGAACTGTCTTTTTGTTTCTTCAATTGAGCATTAGTGTAAACTGTAAACCTTATTGCTGCAATAAAGACTGTCTTTTTGTTTCTTTTCCTGGGGTTAGGAACGTAAGATAATGCTCTCTGAGTTCTTTCTGTTTATATTTCATAATGCTATGGATTCTTTCTTTCACATCTGAGATAAGCTATGAGCCTGGCTTCTGTCAAACTTGTTTTCTGTGACCGGGGTGCCTTTTTAGAGTACTCAAACCATTTTCTTCTTTAAGGAGCTTATACAGTCCAACCCTGAAATGTGTTCAATCTCTTTTGAATTCTTACGAATTATGGTATTTTGCAGCTGATATAGTCCAGCCCTGAAATATTTGTATCTTTTATAGCAGAGTTCGTTAAAAATAGATTTTCACCAGATTGAATTTTTGTTATAATTGTATACATGAATTTTAAAATGTTAGATTTAGTTATACAGAAATTTCATGAGGTAATCTCGAGGTTAAGCGTAATTCATATGGTAAACAAGGTTTTTAAATTTTTCGCCAAGTAACCCTGAACTTTCAAAACATTTTGTGTCGTGCCCAAGATCCTTGCTTTGATGGAAAAACTTTAGTTTGAACACTTTTGGGGTGAATAATGTAATTTTTTCTAAATAATGTGAAGTCTTTTAACATTACAGCACATCATCATCCTCTATAATGTGGGTAAATCATTGATGCCAGGACAACCTACTACTGTGGGGGATGGCAACAGAGGTTGCTGGCAGTGGTGGCGTGGTGGCTATAGGGAAGGAGCTACATGATTGGAGCTATAACACAATGGTCACAACCAACCACCACTGTAGCCACCACGCCATAACCTTCACCAGCCACTTCCACTGCTAGCCCCCACAGTAACCGGTTGTCCCGTCTCCAGTCACCCGACGTTGGTGGTTCTCCCCTAATCACTGTTGTTTTCCACCTCTGTTTACTTAGGAAGATGTGTTGTATTGATAAAAAAGACTCCATAATATTTATAAAAATTACATTATTCACCTCAAAAGAGTTTAAACTTCCATTTTTCTATCAAAACAAGGATTTTTTGCGTGACACAAAATGTTTTGAATGCTCAGAATTACTTGGTGAAATTTTGAAAAACCTTGTTTACCGTGCGAATTACTCTTAACCTCAGGTTACCTTACGAAATTTCCATTTAATAATTTATTTAGTAATTGAGTGGGGCAAGCTACATTATATGCTTCTCGATTATGAAGCTAAGGTGAAGTTAGCTACCAAGTGAGTAGCATTTTGATTTTTGGGATCATATCTAAGAATTAAAAGATTAGGTAACAAGTGTGTCTATGTCAGAAGTATAAGTTTTGGTATCCTAGTTATGTAAAAACTCAAAAGCACTACAATACAGACTAGAGAATAGAAAAAGATATGACTCGAGGGACGTTGGCAGTTTCAGGCTTATCGTATCTAATCCATAGTGATATTGTGATTTGAGGAGAGAATGTTTCAAATAAATTACTAATCTTGAACTTCACATTAATTATCCCAAAAGAAACACTAGACGTGTTCACTGTTCTAAAAAACCCATCTAGACCCCGCCTAAACCCTTGAACTCGCCCCGCTGCCAAGGTAGTCAAGATCGTCAAAACCCGCCTAGACTATAAAGACCCGCCATGAAATCCACCTAGACCCCATCTAGAGCCTTGACCCTGCCCTACCACCAAGCACCGGCAAGAGTTTTTTACCTTAGTGGCTCTATTGGTTGCTATGAAAAGAGGTTGCTATAAAAAGAAGTTGGTGTGGAAGGGGAGGGTGGGAGAGAGAGGTTCAGTTTTAAATCTAATGGTCAAATTTGATCGATTGTATATTAAATTCATATTCACTTGAAACAATATTAAGATTTCAATTCATGAACTATTTTGTTATATATGCTTACTTGCAATTCTGCATACACTGAACTTTCTTGCTGCCTTATACCAGGTGTCTTCCCTGTTGGCAGGAGATTTTATTCAGTTGCTGCATTGCTCATCCTTCCTGAACGAGGTGGCAATGACCCCTCCCTGGATTAGTTTTTCAGTTAATAATTTGGGTTCGAAACCCTGTCATTGTCCTGTGTATGAAGGGTCTTTCCTGATTGCATAAACTTGTATAATTTTGATATTTTGCTGACAAGATCTCATCACTCAGATAATCTTCCATTTTCCTTAAAAATACCAGTAACTTGCTACAGAATTTTATCCCGTTTGAGTTTGATGGTTTTTGGGCAACTTTGCTAATTGCTATTGGTATTCTGGTCTAAGGGGCAAGTCCATGAAATGCTGGTTGGTCATTTCAACCATGCTGTCTTTTCTGTGGTGTATTTGGCATGACAAAATCTGTCTTAAGAACATTAGCTAGGTCACTTGTTTGGCACGCACTCAAAACTGGAATTTAATAGGTTATCAGTTGAAACTTTCACCATCTCTTTCTACTTCTGATGGGGTGAGTGTAGGTTCAATTCGAATATACTGTACATAAAGAGAATGATCCGAGAAAGGGTTCCATATGCATCTCAATCTTCCATACTTCCATCAGCGATGTCAACAAGTATCAAAGTTATGAAACATATTCGTACATGGTGAGAAATCCCAACCTGAAACACGCATGACCAAACTTGAAATAAGAAGGACCTCTAAAATATCTCAAACTTGAAATATTCATGAACATGGGATAGTTGAAATAATCGAAAGGCAAACAAATCATAATCGAATACATCTAAAACGCCAAAGGGCGATTTTTTTTTCTTTAATCCTCAACGTTTCACTTTTTTTTTTACCAGTAAATGTTTTGATGTGGTTAGGTTTTGCTAGGCCATCATCCAATGACATACTTATAGATGCGAATAAGAAGTTTTCTATCCTGAAGAGGCGACAACGAGGTAGTACTGTAGTAGTATGGAAGAGGCTAGAGGTGGAGAAATTTTTTCGAGGTAGGCACAATTTTTTATGGATAATTTTTATATTATTTTTATAAGAAATAATTTTTAAAAAAATTTATATGTAGATCATATCTTAAATTTGTAAGAATATATGAAGATAATATCTTAAATTTGTAAGAAAAATTATTATTATTTAACTATAAAATAGTACCAAATAAATTATAAGAATTTTAAAGTAATGGAAAATTGATTGATGAAAAAATGAAAATATATGTTTAGTAGGATTTGAACAAGGGTTGATTGATTTCTGTTTAAAATGGGATGGGCTCAAGTGCTCAACCACTAAGCCACTAAAAATACTTGTATTTTACCTTTAATTTTTTTTATAAAACACATACTACATCCGTTCATTAATAAGTGTCGTGTGACTTTTTGACACATTTTTTAATTAGCTAAAAACTATAAAAAAATATCAACTTTTTAACTAATTTTTTTTATTAAGTAAAAATTCGAGTTTAGAAAAACCTGAAACTCGAGAGGTCGATAAGCCGGCGGACGGAAAACCATCAAACATACATAAACGGTGCAAAAGAACATGCTATATAACAACTAAAGATGAAACACATCAAACCTAAAGCTAACATGTCGGGGACGTAGACTACGAATCGTGAAATGACACCGTTGGACATCGATATATCAGGCACCCCTGTGGGCAGTAAAGACAAACCTCCAAGGAAACTATCCGTACACGGAGTCAAAACATACTTATTGGTGAACGGATGGAGTATATTCTTATATTTTTTCCGGGTCGGGGTAGGCGACGACCCGGTGTCGCCCATCCTTGGATCCGCCCATGGAAGAGGCACGCAATACGGTCCTTGCACCGGTTGACCAAGAAGGATGCCAAACTATTATGTTCTTGATGTAGTTTGATATAATTGGACTTTTAAGTAATTCTAACTAGTATTCGGTACCTGCCCGTTGAATGGTTTCTTAATAAAAAATTATTTAATTACATCACCAAATTTAATGACGTATTTATATTTAAATATGTTATATTCAATTTGATCAAAAAGATAAAATAATTGACTAAAATTTACGGTATGGTATATTTTATATAGAATTATATTTATTTGTATTGTGTAATACTCCCTCCGATCGATAGTACTTGATTTTTTATCTTTCGTCACATTTGTTAAGAAGATAAAAACTCTAAAACAATTCTAAAAAATCATTCTATACTTATTACTAATTGTATGAAATTATTTTTAAAAAATTATTTAAAATTTTGATATTTGATATATTTTCAAATTTTATTTAAATTACGAGAAATAATAAAAAGCAAGTATTTTAGATCAGATATATTATATAATTACAAGCACTAGAACTTATGAACCACGTCTTTAATTTTAGAATTTTAAAACTATCGCAATATTACCAAATCATAAATTTTTTAATTAAAAAAGACAAAATTGACAAGTTGGAAATCGATCCGATTTGACCCGAAACTGGGTCAAACCCGAGTTCAAGTCAACCCGGATCTACCCGAGACCCGAAATGACCTGACCCGAACCCGAGCTGAATGACTTGATTGACAGGTCTAGTCTCAACCAAATCAAATTTCCAATCTAATTAGAGAAATACCTATATATATATATATATATATATATATATATATATATATATATATAGGGAATCTTTAAAATGTAAAAACTCCCACTACAAAAAAAAATTGCTTTTGAAACGGAACTTTTCCGTCGCAAAAGCTAGGTTTCCCGTCGCAAATAGTTTTTTGCGACGGCTATGCGACGGCAAATCGAGGGTCGCTAGCCCTAGGGTAGCAAATAATATTTAGTGACGGAAATCACCGTAGCAAATACTTTTTTCCCGCCTTTTTCCCTCATGGCACAGCATTACCCTTTTTTGCGACGGTAAATATCCCGTTGCTAATGGGTTTATTAAAATAAAAAAAAATTGATAATAGTAGCCTATGCGGGATTTGAACCCACATCAATGTGCATTCACACATCGCTCTACCATTTGAGCTACTAGGCTTAAAAATTACAAAGCACCTTCTACTGATTATTTACTTGCTAAATGACAAGGAAAAGTATAAGCTTTGTTATCCTAGTGTCAGACTTGTTCTATAAAACTTAGTTCATTAGTAGTATAGACAACATAAAAGCAGTAGCAAACGAGTAAAATGAGAAGAGTTAGAAGACAATTAAGTAAGAAGGAGAAAGAGAACATCATTCATAAAACCAAGGTGGACTATATTGGTGTATCCACCAATGTCATCCTAAGACCCATATAATAAAATAGATGACTAGGAAAGACATGACCACGTGCATTTTATGCATCCCATCTTAATTTCAAATTTATCATTTAACAAATAGAAGTTTCAAGACAAAGCAACATGGCAAAAAGCACAAAAGAAGAATAAAAGAACAGTCGAAAGTCACAACTGAATCCTACTGTATGAATGCTCACCTGATAATGCATTGTAGGAGGCTGAGCATCTGAATCGCAGCAAGGTACATCAGGTTTTGTTGTAGCCTAGCTTGGGTTCCTAAAATATAGCATGAGACGAACTTAAAAGGATGAAATCACCTACAATAACTATAAAAAAATACTTATATTCAAGGGGGTATAGTCCAATTAAAAACTAAAGGTTTCTAGCAACTACTTTGTTATTCTGAAGGCAGTTGATCGCAGGTAAAGCAAACCATTACATCAGCTGCAATTGTTCCATCAAATAACAGAAGGAATGTGAAACATCGACATTTTGATGTCCCAGTTTGCAAACAATAAGTCATTTAGTATATTTCAAAGTTGAAAAAGAATCAAATAAACATTTAGATTACAAGCAGTTTAGATGTAAAAGGGAAGCCAGTGCAGTACACCACTATCTAGCCAGGGCACTAATTTACAAGATCAATTATTACACTGATTCATAATCATATTCCATCTAAGCAGTTACTTTGGGTACTTTGGGCACTTCACTTTAATTTTCCAGTGGGGGAAAAATGAAAACTTGTCAGATATCCAAACACCACCCAACTGGCCTTCACACTTTACTGTAAAGCAAGGTTCTGTTTCAGCCTACATGATTTTCTGTAATGCCATAGAGTAAATCTTCAGTTTCTTACCTGTTGTTTTTGACCCTACTGATTGGAGGGCAACTCCAAATTTCACCAGAACTTGATCACAATTCATATTCACTAGCTATAAGATCAATCAAAGAGGGTTTGTGGTTGAGAGTCGTTGCGAAATGAACCTGCGAGAAACCGCTTTTCACTATGGAAGCCTTGCACTTGCAGCCTTGATCTTACCACCTGTAAAAATTCGCATGGGAACACTTAGTGGTCTTGTTATCATGACAGTGGCAGAGAGTGATCATAACTCATTCGTCGAAAAAGAAAAAGAATTGAAGTGTCACTAAAAAATGATATGATTCCTAAGACATACTAAAGAACTCCAAATACCAATTACATTACAAGCATAAACTGCCAGTGATGCATATGATAATCTCACCTCATGTGAGTATGTCAATGAAGATGCAAATACTTTGGAAACAGACGAGGCAATTGTGACATCATATGCAGAAAGCTGGTCCGTGCTAGTTTCATATAGTGAAATGAAAGAAACAAAGTTGATTGTCAAATTAGTAGTAGCTACACGGTATAAACCCATGAAAGTGCATAAAGGGCGTACTGTGTTTTGCAAGATCAGACTTGATTTTCTCATATACAGGGAACTGAATAGCAACATGACCAACACCAGCTAACGCAGGGACTAAACCGTTGTAATTTCTTAAAAGAAGCCTATTACCATAATACAAACTCAAGAAAAGAAGCTGATCATTTCTATTAGGAAGGAGAAATTTCACATATCTAACTTGAAGAATCATCTTCTCTCCATTGGAAGCTCCAAACTAAAAAGAGATGTACCAAACAGTGATTATAAAAAGGATGAGTATGAATGGAGACTAGTTTACTTACTACTCATTTTGCAAAAGCATTGGGCATTAATCGAAAGAAATCAGGAGAGATAGGTCGATCAAAGCAAGCCTTGAATCCTGAAGAAGATAATAAATAAAATGCAATTACTAAGACAATTGGAAAATAAAGTTAAGTCAATTTTTACTATTTTTTAGTACTTTATCAAAAATTATATAATGCCCCATTTATGTGAAAGAAATTGTTCATTATAAACATTCTCTTAAAGAATTGACTATAAAAAAAAAAAGGTAATAGAGAGTTCCACTGATATGCTTTCACTTTAACTTATTTTTTCAAATTCCATGAAGTACGATTAAATCTGAAGGTATATTGCAATGTAAATGCAACAGGCAATAAGTAATCAAGAACAAAACACCTCGAATCTCAGCCATATTTTGCAATTCACACATTAGATTATCATATTCACATTTATTAATCCTAATTCCTACTTAACTAAAATCTGATCAAGTGAATGGATGGACAACATCAGACTAAATCAGGCAGAATCCCCCATATAGGCAATTTCTAACACAATATTCCCATTGACATACAACCTTCAGCAAAATACACACAACCCTACCAACGAGTTATCACAAATTCAAGAAATTAGCAACCTAAAAGGGAATAGGGAGACCACATACCTGCACTTACTTAAGTCGAATTCGGAATCTGAACAGCAGGCAAAGATGCACAGTAGAACGATGGTGGCCTGGGCAAAGAGAGGACAGATGGGTCTGCGAGAAAGCCCGAGAGGCACCAGAATGGCTCGCACTCGAGGTATCTCGAAGCTTTTTGCGGTAACCACTTGCTCGAACACTCGATATGAGATCGGTCGCTGTCCCTCAAACCCTAATTCCTCTCACTCTTGTCTATTGAAGAGGAGCGACTGTGTGGGTACCAGTAGAAAGAAAACCCTAATTCCAATGGAAAATGAAGCAAAGATTGAAGGAGCGCTCCTAATTCCAATGAAAAACCCTATTTTTGGAGTCAGAGCAGATGAAGAATGAAGAGAAAGGTACCAATAGAATAGCCGAGCTTTGGATCTAGGCACAACCACAACGGAAATCGTTGGAGCGCTCCTGGCTCCCGGACACAGTAGAAAAGGCGAGATCTGGAGAGAGGTGAGGACCTGGGATCGTCGGCGTCCGAGCTTTGGATCTGGGCACCACGGCGAGGAAAGTCTTCTCAGCGCTCCTGGCTCCCGGCCATGACTGACAAGGCGAGATTCGGAGAAAGTTGAGACTTTCGAGTAGTATTGAGACGGGGAGAAGGACTTGGGTGTGGAAAGAAGAGAGGTGGCCATGGAGGTGTTCGACAGAGAGGAGAGCAGAGGGTGAGAAGAACAGTAAGAGGTTGAGGATGAGAGATCTGAGAAACAAGGGGGTGGCGTTCACATAGGGTTTGGGTTATGTTATGGGAAAATCCAAAAATAAGAAAAATAAGCCAATGGCTACGGCTTTCTAATTTGGCGTAGCTTTTGTTTTTGTTTTTGGGTAGTTGCTAGCAACGGCACCCCTTTGCCGTTGCTAATGTTGAGGGCCTCCTCCAACGCCGTAGCAAAGCAGTCGCAAAAGCCTATTATTTGCCACGGTAAATTCTTGCCGTTTCTAACTAGTGTAGCAAAAGGAATTTTTTTTTGTAGTGTCCTTAACGTGTAAAATCCGCTTAACGTGTAATTTTTTTTTTTTTTAATTTATTACAACGCGCTAACAGTGCTCACGGACTCCCGCTGCCCCGCACCCACGCCTGTCGAGCCACCTCCAGCCCCACGTCGAGCCACCTCCGGCCACCACCGCCTAGCCGCGCTCGAGCCAACCCCTGGGCGCACCCCCCGAGCCCTGAGTTGGCTTGGTTCGAGCCCAGACGCGCCCACCCTGCCCATCCGAAGGCTCACGTCGTACTTCGCTCGTCGGCCTCCCACGCCACCCACGAGCCACCTCCGGCCACCAGCCCCGACCAGCTCGAACCCCCTCCCTCAGGCGCACCCCCCGAGCCCGGAACCCCCTTGGTTCGTGCCCAACCGAGCCCACACCGAGCCATCTTCCCCAACAACGCCAATCGGTTCTTTTGGCTCGGAATACCTTCGAAATCCCGATTTTTCTCCTTGTTTCCACTCGAATTTGGTATGATTTCTAACTCTAAACTTTTTTATTACAGTTATTTGGATTGTTTGAATGATTTAGGTTGAGATTGAAAACCTAGGGTTTGATTTAGGAGCGGAATTTGGGGCTTTTTGATAAAAAAAAACCAAATTGATTGAAATTGATGATATGGTTGTGTTGTTGGGTTGATTTTGAGCTAATTTCACGTTCATATCATTGTCAAATTGTTTATGGATCATGCGCTAATTGAATTTTAGAATTTTAGGTTGCGATATGTTTTAGAATTTGGGGCTTTTTTCCAAAAGCCAAATTGATTGAAATTGATGATATGGTTGTGTTGTTTGGTTGATTTTGAGCTAATTTCATGTTCATATCATTGTCAAATTGTTTATGGATCATGAGCTAATTGAATTTTAGAATTTTATATTGCGATATGTTTTAGCATTTGGGGCTTTTTGCCAAAAGCAAAATTGACTAAAATTGGTGATATGGTTGTGTTGTTGGGTTGATTTGGAGCTAATTTCATGTTCATAGCATTGTCAAATTGTTTATGGATCATGATCTAATTGAAGTTTGGAATTTTATATTGCGATTTGCTTTAGAATTTGGGGTTTTTTGCCAACGGCCAAATTGACTGAAATTGATGCTATGATTGTGTTGTTGGGTTGATTTGGAGCTAATTTCATGCTTATAGCATTGTCAAATTGTTTGTGAATCATGAGCTAATTGAATTTTAAAATTTTATTCCAATATGCTTTAGGTCGATTAGGTTCTTCTATTTTAGCATAAAAATCATAATTTAGCCTATTAGCTCAATTGGTAGAGCAATGTGCGTTTGCACAAAAGATGTGGGTTCAAATCCCACATAGGTTACATAATAGACAAGAGCGCAACAATCGCAAATTGTTAATCATGCACATTATAATCTAAGTTATGCACTTTTTAACCTTAATTATGCACATTTTAATCTTATTTATGCACTTTAATTTTAAAAGCTTATACGTTAAAAAATAGATTTCAAACTTACATTTATCAACCTAAATTATCCGAGAGGTGAAACCAAACTCTCAAAAGTAAAAAAAAAACAAAATTAAAACATCGATTTCAAAAGCACATCTTTTGACTTATTAATGCGCATTATGATCTTACATTTGCACAATTGTATTCTTCATCTGCACAATTGTATCTTACTTTTGCACAATTGTAGTTTAAATTTGCACAATTGTATCATACTTTAAATTTGCACAATTAAAGTTGCACAAAAGCACTTTACAGTTGCACAAATGCACTCCACAGTTGCACAAATGCACTCCACAGTTGCACGAATGCACTCCACAGTTGCACAAAAGGTATCGAAAACGGGAAAAAGTGCATTTACCCATAAAAATAGACATTTTTACCAATTTACCCATAAATTAAACATATTTCAATTAAAAAAATTTATAATTGAAATAGGCGCATTTACCTATTTACCCCATAATGAATTATTTGTCTGCACAAAATAAACTTATATTTGCACAATAAGATGTTATATGTGCACAAAAGCAAGTTATACTTGCACAGCAGAAAGTGCTATCACGAAAAAAAAAATTCTAGGCAAAAAAAAAAAAAAAAAAAAAAATCGGGTCCGAGAAGGGGGGGCCAAGGGGGTCACACGCATGGGCAAGGGGGGCAGACATCCTACTCATGAAATTAGGCCCATTAGTAATTAAATTAGGCCCATTAGCAAATTTTACACAATAAGCATATTTTACACTTTAAGGACTTTTTACATTTGAAGTAAACCATATATATATATGCAAAGGTTCAAATGAAAATGAGGCTTAAGATTAAAAATTTGCTTAAAGTGAAAATAGTCTAATTTGAAGGTAAATGAGCCTAATTTAAAGGTAAATTGACCTAATTAAATGAGTAATAGATAAATGGGCCTATTTAATGTGTAAATGGGCCTAATTTTATGGGGTAAATGGATAAATGGGTAAATGACCCTAAATATGAGATAAATGTCACCACCTCTCCCATACTTTCTATTTCTACGAATATTGCCCTTATTTCAATTATAAAAATTTACAGATTTTAGCCCGTAATTTTTATTTGAAATAATATTATAAGGTGCATCTATAAGATTACAAAATGCAATAAAATATGCTACATCACATTTCCTGTCTTTATTTTAAAAAGTGAAAAATATGAGATTACAAAATATAAAGTGAACAAATAATACAATAAAGATTATTATTAATAAATGTGCATTTTCCTAATGTAAAGTAAGTTTCCTACCAAATATTTTCTTTATGGGTTGCTATTTTTATGGCGGTTTTGTACTTTAATGCGACATGTGTCACTAAAAGCCTATTAGCTCAAAATGGTATAACGATGTGCCCATGCACAAAGGTTCGAGTTCAAAATCTCGCACATGCTATTTATGATTGTCTTCTTTTTGTTCCCGTTCATAAATAAGATAATAAAATGATAATGTGCACAAATAAGATGATATAATGCATATATAACATTATGGTGTGCAAATATAATATTATGTTGTGCAAATATAATATTATTTTGTGCAAATGTAACATTATGTTGTGCATGTCTAATAATATAATGTTACGTTGTGCACATATAATATTATGTTGTGGGAATATAACATTATATTGTGCAAATATAACTTTAAGTTGTGCAAATATAACACTATGTTTTGCAAATGTAACATTATGTTGTGCATATCTAATAATATAATGTTACGTTGTGCACATATAATATTATGTTGTGCGAATATAACATTATATTGTGTAAATATAACTTTAAGTTGTGCAAATATAACACTATGTTTTGCAAATGTAACATTATGTTGTGCATATCTAATAATATAATGTTACGTTGTGCACATATAATATTATGTTGTGCGAATATAACATTATATTGTGCAAATATAACTTTAAGTTGTGCAAATGTTGTAAGACCCGGGGTCTTAAGAGGCGCCAGCCCATGCCACCTAGCCCTCTCAGGTCCGTTGTCCTCACTTGGAGCCTGAAAAGGAAGAGCTCTTGTGACACAGGTAGGGCTTGAATCACTTATAAATCACTCCCAACATCCTTATGATATCCGATGTGGGACGGGGTGTTACAATCTCCCCCACTTAAAGCACTGATGACCCCGTCAGGCCCAAGGGACTGCCCTCCGGGAGGAGCGTACCCGAGCATACTACCGGCGCACCTCCGAGCCCGGAGTCGGCTCTGATGCCATCTGTAAGACCCGGGGTCTTAAGAGGCGTCAGCCCATGCCACCTAGCCCTCTCAGATCCGTTGTCCTCACTTGGAGCTTGAAAAGGAAGAGCTCTTGTGACACAGGTAGGGCTTGAATCACTTATAAATCACTCCGAACATCCTTATGATATCCGATGTGGGACGGGGTGTTACAAATGTAACATTATGAAGTGCACAATTAAAATTATAAAGTGCAAGAATAGAATGATAAAGTGCATAAATAAGATGTTAAAGTGCAAGAATAAAATGATGAAGTGCACAATTAAGATTATGAAGTGCATAAATAAAATGATAAAGTGCAAGAATTTAATGATGAATTATTTGAATAATATTATGAAATGCATGAATAAAATGATAAAGTGCAAGAATTAAATGATGAATAAAATGATAAAGTGCATGAATAAGATTACGAAGTGCATAAATAAAATAAAAAAATGCAAGAATAAGATTATGAAGTGCACAATTAAAATTATAAAGTGCAAGAATAAGATTATAAAGTGCACAATTAAGATTATGAATTGCACTTTTATCATAAAATATAACAAACTATTAAAATTAAGCAAATTGGCCTATGTAGGAGTCGAACCCACGTCTCTGTGCGTAAGCACATTGCTCTACCATTGAGCTAATAGGCTTTTAAAGCTTTAATAAGAGCTAGAATAGAGATAGAAAATAAAAAACTCGTACCTTATCATATAAGTTTGAAAAGTGCAAAAATAATATACATTAGTGCAATTTTATAAAAATATCGTGCAAAACTAAGATGAATTTAGCAACAGTTGAACATTTTATAAATTAAAATTTGAATCAAGCAAAACTCAAATTGAATGACTAATCGAGATGGGATAAGTTTACTAACATACATTACTGCAATTTTTTATTTATTGGATCTTCCACTTAAAATTCAGTCCTGGATTCACATTGGCAAGTTCATTGATAGGAACTGCAACCAGAAAAATAAAAAATACCATAACTCATTATATCATCACAAGTGAAGGGAAAACAACCATAGAGAACTTATATCAACACACATGCTATCCACTGGTCTCTTGCAATGAAGAAAAATTATAATCTCAATCACGAGCGCAATATATTCATCTGTCAGTAGTAAAATAGTAGTTGAAAGCCGCAAAACTGAATTTATATGAGCAGGTTACAAGCTAAAAATGCAGTCTTTTCTAAAGTATGATTTGTCAATTATTCAATTAATGTTGAATCAATGCACATAAGGTATGATTCGTCAATGGGAAGAAATCAGAACCCCTGCTAGAACTTTAAGAGAAGACATTAATGTATGTGTAAGAAAAGTTTGGGTAATATACATTGCAAGACGAGTGTAGAGTAGCTGCTTTGCCAAAAGATTACATTTCTCTCCAGTAGAAGGTTTCTGGATGTACTCCTTGTTCTGTTCCAACAGCTGCTTGGAATAGGAAACCCATTTCGGGACACATACTGCGATGCTTGAACTAACTTAGACTGCAGTTGTGGTAACTTGTGGAAGTATAAACACTGATTTCTTCCCTGTTAGCAGCTACAATTCAATTTTACAAATGAAAGTAAATCAAATCCCCAAAAGTTAAACAAAGAGGCAATTAGGGCAAGTCGAGATTGTTGATCTGTTTTTCTCCTCAATTCCTGGGAAATTTGAAAGGATAAAAATCTAATAGCAAGAATCAGATAGCAAGAGTCTGCTAAGTGCTAACAGCCCACTAGAAGAAAGCATCTTGCTTCTAGGGTTTGATTGGCATATGAAATGCAAGTATCTCGCAAACCATTCACTTTTGAGGAATCCTCAGTTTGAAATGCAAGTATATCCTAGTGATGTTCCAATTCAATTTTACAAATGCAAGTATCAGGTCCGCTCAATCATTTGAAAGTAAAACATTGATTTCTTCCCTTTCAGAAGTTGCAATTCAATTTTACAAAATAAAAGTAAATTTGAAACGAAAGAAATTAAAGAGAAACAGAAGGCACGTACAACCTTGCTGTAGTTATCAAGGTTGGAATTGAGGATGTGCTTTACAATGGAAGAATCAGATTCGAGTCGAAGGTGCCATCGTCGGAGCTTTAAAAGGAGAGAGAAGTCGGTGAGGAGTGATTATGCGGAGCGCGGGATGGTGGCGTAGGTGCACCGGAAGGGAGGTGGTATGTGGAGTGCGGGATGACAGTTCCGGCGGAGGCGAGATGACGGTTCCGGCGGAGGCGGGATGACGGGTCTGGCGGAGGTGGGCAGTCGGGGAGAGGGAGAAGATGAAGGGCTCGAGAAGACAACGAGGAAGGAAGAGATTTGGGAGAGGAAGGAAGGGCTTGGGCCCGATTTCAATTTTTTAAAAACAAAATTTGACCCATTTTAACTTTAAGCAAATTTTTCATCTTAAGTCACTTTTTCACTTTAACCTGAGATCCCGACCAAGACTCGATTAACACTAGGAGATTCCACCAGAGGTCGTCATTGCTGGAGGCGATGAACAACATGAAGCTCTAGACATTCATCACCCTTTTTGTTTAGAAATTGAAAAAAGTTAATTAGAATTAACAAGAAAAGTGGGTATGAGTAGACCTGTCCACGGGTCACAGGTTAACATGTGACCCGACGGGTCCTAGTGAGGCTGATCACAAGTCGTGGCGGGTCACGAGTTCTGGTTAGGGTTGAGGGTTTTGATAAAATGACTCGCTGGGTCAAATTTTTTTTTTCTAAAGAAGGCTGTTTTGGGGGAAAAAAAATTAAAAAAATTCGACCCAACGAACCGACGAGTCGATCCGTGACCCGTCGGGTCACCCTGACCCACCGAACCGCCTCTTTATGGGTTCGGGTTCGAGTCATCAGTTTCCGACCCGTCGACAGGTCTAGGTATGGGTGGTTAGTTGCAACCGATTTGTATATAATGGGTGGTTATTTATAAATTTTTTAATAAAGGATGGTTATTTGCAAACAACCCTAAACAAAGGGTGGTTTTATGCATTTTCACCAAGAAAAACCTGACACACGTGTTCTCTCTCTAGAGGGAGTAGAGGCAAGGCAAGCGCAAGTGGGGGAGCTCTCAGTTCGCCGTCCGCTGCACATCCTAGAGAGAGAGGGAGAGAGAGAGAGAGAGAGAGAGAGAGAAATGGGGGGAGGTATGGAAGCAAACAAGAACAAGTTCATAGAGGATTGGGGAACCGCCAGGGAGAATCTCGAGCACAACTTCCGTTGGACCCGCCGTAACTTCGCCCTTGTCGGCTTCTTCGGCATTGCCATCCCTATTCTCGTATACAAGGGCATCGTCCGCGAATTTGTACTTCCTCTCTCTCATATCTGTTGTATTGTTATTGGGAATTCGTGTTTCGTTTTTTCGATTCATCCTGTTTTTATTCCATCTGTTCCCTAATTGTTTGATTTTGTATTTTCATCTGCTTTAGGGTTTGATTTGACATGTTAAATTGAATCTGATTTTTCTGTCATGGTCTGGTATTTTGATTCTTCTCCCGATGCATTTGAAAATTTGACCTTAATGCCCTAGCTTGATCTTTGTTTGGTTCTCGAAGCTTTTAAGCATTCTCTCTTCTCTAATCAGAAGTACCCTGATCTTTTGTGGCTGAATGACAAATAGAAAGACGAATCCGCCCAAGTTTTGTCAGTAATTTTCCTAGCCATTTGATAATTGATATGCCTGATTACTTGATTGGACCCTGTCTAATTCAGCTTTCTGAATTACTTGAATTGTGGTCAGGTAATAATCCACAATGGGCATACATTTTGGATGAACTATGCATAAAATTGTTCCTTTGCTTGAATTCCTACTATTCTTAGAGGAGTTAGAGCATAGTTCATAGTTGGCAATGAAAGGAAAGTAGGAACTGCGAAGGATTTTTAAACAAGTAGAGGATTTTGGGAGTTTCAGACCATTTTGAGGGCATGTTTTACTTTATTTGAACTTTTCAAAGATGATATCAATAAGTTTTTTCAGAAACCTATTCAGTGGTCTTTTTTGAGTTTTTTCTCCTGTGAAATTCCTCGTTTAGTTGAAAGCTGTTCTAGTTTAGTTTAGCCTTTTCAGAAACCTACTCGATCATCTAAAGTGGTTTTACCACTTAAGATGATTGGTATGCCTTTTAAGTTGCAGACCTTTACTTGGAGGAAGGGTCCTATCTAATGGATTCAGTAGTAGGTATGTACCAGTACCACATGTGTCTTTCTGAAGGAATACTATTTACCAATTCTCAGTGTCACAAACGAGTTATGTATGAACAAGTCTCCTATTGGTCTTTATTAGATTAGCAACAGGTTAGACTCGTTAATGAATGCCAAAGTTGATCAAAAATGGGGTCTGATGTGTTATGAATGTGAATGACCCCCAAAAGTGGGGTCTGATGTGTTTAGAAGAGAGTATGAGAGATGCAAATTAAAAGGGCATGCTATAATGTGTATTACCTAGAGGTCGATTGAGGAGATGGAGAATCACTAGGGGAGGAAATGAATAACCAAAATCCTGCACTTCACAACTCTGTAGAGCACATAGGAGGTGATCGAGATGGACGAAGGGAAACACTTTAAAGTGTGCCAAGGAATGGGTTCTTTGCTATCTGTAACTCTGATTGTACGATATGAACAGATTATGAAACTCAAACGAGCCGTTTCAAGCTCTAAACATTACATGAAGTTACAAAAGGCTTTGGCTCTTTGGTACCTGCTTCTATGCCATTAATATCCAGTAAATATATGCATGCATGAATACACAAACATTGGATTAAAAATGCTCATGTTCTTTACTTTTGATCAAATTCATTGACATTTTGCTAATGATGTTTGCAGCATATGCAAGATGAGGACGCAGGGAGACCTCACAGGAAGTTCCTTTAACTGAGGTGGAAAGTAAATTTGTAACAATGCGCGTTTAACATGTATGTATGCCCTACCCATTCACCAATCTGTTCTTGTGTTCAGTTTCTGGAGTTGGAAACAGTCACCCCCATACTTGGGAGCTATGACAGCTATCAACTGTTGGCTCTTTTTTTTTTTTTTTTTTTTTTTGCTGCTGCGGATTGTATGTTGAACCATATGTTTTTGGTTGTTAGTGTTCCAAGTCATATGTTTTTGGTTGTTAGTGTTCCAAGTTTGAATGCAGCATGCGCAAATTTTCCCTTTTCATGATCAGTTTTGTTCAGCGGCAAGCTTTTTTCCACCTGCATGTTTGGGATGTTTTCAAAAGGCTCAAATACGTCATTTGTCTTCAGACTTTCCAGTCGTGGGCGCTTCACCCCTTATACTTGAACTTCAAATTGGGAGCCTTGCATTTTAGGTTTTCTTTTGGGTCTCTGTTCACCTCCAGAATTTATCATGTTTGAATATATATGGATTATGGAGTCATATCGTAAGTGGTGTGCTTGGAAGCTAACAAGTGAAAATTAATCAAACTCCAATGTTGGTGGATGCCTGGATTTAGTTGTGAAATATGATTTGTGCATTAGTTTGATAGGTTTTTGTGGGGTACAAAATCCAAGTTTGACAATGTTTCGGGGCTAACAGTGTATTTAAGACATTTCAGTAGCGATCCTTTCCCCTATCCTCTCTCATCTTCTTCAACTCTAAATGGCATCTAGCCAGTGCAGTTGCCAAATCCGCCCAATTTGTGATTGTGGCATGTACTTTGACATTTATAACACAAAATTTGTAGGAAAATTCTGAGTGTTGTGGACGAATCCGGGACTTGTTTGCTAGCTTGTAAGAATGCATGTCAAGTTAACATCAAGAGCCTGTAGACAATTCAGCAAGAAAGCACATGTGGCTATGCGCATTATATATGGTAATCCATAACAAGCTCCGGAGACTCCAACCTTCTCCGATCAAAGCTTAGAACCTTAGTAAGAGCTCGGATCTTGGATAAGCAAAGGGCCCTCCTGCCAAACCAGCTCTAAGGTGGCATTTGGTCACATTTAAGGTACTGGAAAGGAATTATTGTATTGATGTGAGTTTTATCACCAAATCATTGGTTCTATGGTCTTGATATTTGTTGTTCTCAAGTATGCGAAACCCTCCTCTATATCACCCCAAAATTGATTGACCCTTACATAAGAAAATAATTGAAAGGACGACTTAACCCAATGAGTGGATCATCCACTCATTGGGTTAACCGTAGATAGCTGAGCTTGGGTCAGCACTTTGACCAAACTCAGTGCCACTACTTCAACCGTAGATAGCCGAGCTTGGGTCAGCACTTTGACCCAAAATATAACCTCACATTTGAACTCTTAATATGTTGACCATGATACTATTAAACTATGTTTTTATAACAAAATTTTCATTATAGTGCCCAACCCTCTTAAAGTTTTGCTAGCAATTTGACACTTCAAGAAACCCTTTACTTTTGCAAAACAAATACTCCGAACCACTAGAGTTGTCTAAGGGTCAGGTCGACGGCCTAACGGGTTTGGGTCAACGGATTAATAGGGAAAATGCTGACAGGTTTGGGTCAACGGATTGATAGGGAAAATGCGGAGTTTTTCTAATTTATCAGATTGATGAGAATGAAAATAAATAATATGGAAGATCATATTTGTCTACAAAATGTGTTTACAATATTCACCCCAATTACACTCTAAAATTTTACGCACAAAATTCTCTCAAAATCTTATTTCTATTTTAACACCAAAAACTATAAACTTTTCTCTCCGTGTTTTTGGATTGAGATATTTAACAAATGAAATCATATAAGCTTATATACGTTCTCGGCATATGAAATGGATGGTGGAAATCATCGAACACACAAACACAACTTCAATTTATCAAGTGTCACTGTCTTTGTCAACATGTCTGCGCGGTTCTTGCTAACATGGATCTTTTCTAGCTTTAATACTTCATCATCCAACAACGATTTGATGAAATGGTATCGAAGTCGTGCTTGGTTCTTGAATGAAACACTGAATTCTTTGCCAAGTGTATTGCACTTTGACTATCACACTATACAAGACATTATTATTTTGCACGGATCATAGCTCTGTTAACAAACCTTGAAGTCATATAATCACTTTACTAGCTTCCGTCACTACTACATACTCACCATTTGTCAACTATCTTATGCAATTGTGACATCAAGCTAACAGTTGTATTTCCGACAATGAATATGCAACTGGTTGTGCTCTTCTAGTGATCGACTTCACCTCCAAAATCTGCATCTACATAGCCTTGTACTTTTAATTCACATGTACCAAAGTACAAATATTTTTCTACCGTTCATTGTAGATATATTAGAAACAACATTAGTGATTCCCAGTGAACTTTCCCCGGGTTTGACATAAACCTACTAACAACTCTCATTGCTTGTCCAATATATGGTCTTGTATATAGACCTTCACATACATCAAACTCCCGTTGGCCGAGGCATAAAGAATCTTAGCCATGAAACCTCTTTCTTCTTCTGTCTTAGGGGATTGATCATTGGATAAGCGAAAATGGTTAGCCAAAAGTGTACCAACTGGTTTGGCATTACCCATGTCAAACCTATGAAAACACGTTTGATGTATTCTGATTGAGATAACTGCAATGCCCTCATATGCCTATCTCTTGTAATTTGCATTCCAAGGATCTTCTTTGCTGGACCCAAGTCCTTCATGTCAAACTCTTTCTATAATTGATGTTTCAACCTTTTAATATCATTCATATTAGAACCCGTTACCAACATATCATCAACATATAAAAGTAAAATGATATAACTGGATTGATATCTAGGGGCGGAAATTGATCATATTTGATAATTTCACAGACCACATCAACGTAGAAATCTTATTAAATGTATCAAAGGTTTATTCTTATATTATATCACTATATAACCTCATCTTACAAAGTTAGCATTAAAAGTTTAATATCAAATCAATTGAGATGAATTTTAGTCCGTTGCTAGATTTATAGTTAAAAAAAATAAACAATTTGGCTAAATCATGCCTTATTACTAAATGCTAAGTTGCTGAAATGAGCGAAATTGCTAACTCTCTAGTAATGTATGCAAAACAATTAAAATATTTTTTTAAAAGATGTGATGTGGGGTTAAATAATTTTTTTTTTATATTCTTTTAGATTTTTTTTTGCACAAAAATATTAGAGAATAGAGAAGATAGAATTAGAAAAAGGAGAAATATATAGTTATGTTAGGCTATATTTTTTATGAACTAGATTTTTTTTAAAACAATCGGGTGGATTAACTGGTGGTTAAGTGGGTCGGGTGATGTGGGGGTGATGAGTGAAAAACATATCACCCATCACCCGTTTCACCCATCCATCACCCGATTTTTTTTTCCGGGTTTTCACCTGTATAATCGGGTCGGGTGAGTCGGTCACCCACGGATTTTGCCGTAGCAACAGTGGTCGACGTTACACTTCTTGTAACCTTCCTTGTGCATGAAGCCATCAAATTTCTTGTACCATTGTCTTGGAGCTTGCTTTAGGCCATACAAACTCTTCTGTAAGTTTGCACACCATATTCTTTTTGCCATTTTCAGAAAAACCTTTTGGCTGATGCATGTATATCTCCTAATCCAAGTCTCCATGAAGAAATGTAGTCTTCACATCTAACTGTTCAAGATGGAGATCTTCAACGACAACCTCAACACTGATGTAATAGTAGTATGCTTCACAATAGGGGCAAAAAAACTTTGTGTAGTCAACAATCAACACCTTCTTTTTGTTGAAATCCTTTGACAAATAGTCGAGCTTTGTACCACTTAGAGCCATCATGCTCATCTTTCACCCAGTACAACCATCTGTTGTGAAGTGCCTTCTTCCCTACGAGTAACTCAACAAGTTCTCATGTTTGTTTAGAAATCAATGACCGTATCTCATCTTTCATTGCGACTTGCGAGCTCCCACTACATTGCTTCACTACTCTGGAAAGCTTCATCGTATCAATCGGGCTCCCCTCCATCAGTCAACAACAAATAATTCATATATCTCCTGTTCAACGAGCTCCTCTGGTTGAGGATTTGTTGCAATCGATTTTTTCATAGGACAATTTGGAATATAATCTACATCTGCAAATATTGGCTCACTCTAATCTGGGTTAATGGCGTCACTTTTTGTCAAGTCCTTATACACGGCTGACTCGTTGAAAATCACATCTCTTCTACGGATCACCTTCTTTTTTAATCATCCCAAATGCAATAGCCAGACTCATCCTTGCCATAGTCGGCCAAAGTGCATTTCTTAGATTTCGGATCAAGCTTATTCCTGTCATGATCACTAATATGCACATATGCTACGCAAACGAAAACATTCAAATGTGAAATTTTTATCTCTTTCCCGCTCCATACCTCTTCTGGTATTTGATAATCTAAATGACCCGATGTACCTCAGTTGGTCAAGTAACCTGATGTATTGACTGCTTCGGTCCAGAAATGCTTTGGTAGTCTTGACTGAATACGAATACTTCTGGCTCTTTCTGTCAATGTTCGGTTCATACATTCAGGTATACCATTTTGTTGAGGTGTATGATAAGACATATTTTGATAGTCGTTGTAGGATGGTTTTAGATGCATTTCATTGTCATATAATCATGTTTTATGGTTAATTGCATATTATGCTCTTTTAGTTGTAAAGTTTGAAAACTACGCTATTTTATTGGATTTATGCAGATTCGTAGTCCCGATATGGTGAAGAGCTTGGGAGAGACCAAAATGGAAGTCCAAAGAGCAAGAAACAAGCTAAGAAAGGGTTAGAAGGTGATTTGGGAAGCTAAGGAGCACAAGAACAAGAGCGGAAACAAAGAACATGGAGAAAACATCTCTTTAAGCTTCTGATCATTTCGAATTAGCTTATGAGGTCTTCATGAGAGTTGCATTCCTTGAAAAGAGCTTTCCAACGCATAGTCATATGCATTATTCTGACGAACGAAGACTCCAGAAAGTGCATTACAAGTTCAGTTTGTTGAAGTTGTCAACGCATAGCCATTTCGCCGACGTGGAAATTCATTTTCGCGGCTGTGGAACATGGAAAATCATTACAGTATCTCATATCGAGTTCATATCGACTCGATACCAACGGTACCAACCTGGGCAAAATTGGGATCTGATGCACAACTCACCGCCGCGACTCCACCTTTCATGGTCACGAAATCCACCACTCGCCCAAGTGAGTCACAACTCCCAACCCAACAAAAGTTTACATCTTGCTGCTGCGACTCCACCTTTCGTGGCCGCGAAATCCACCACTCACCCAAGTGAGTCACAACTCCCAGCCCAACAAAAGTTCACATCTTGCTGCCGCGACTCCACCTTTCGTGGTCGCGAAATCCACCTAATCAACCCCCAACGAAATCTTGCTGCTCGTGGCCGCGAGTGAAAACTATCTTTCACCGCCATGAACATGCCCCAGTCCCCCATCCATCTCACCGCCATGAAACCCATCTTTCACCACCGTGAATCACTTATTTCACCACCGTGAAATCCTCATGCCAGCCACAGTGAGAGATCCTATTTCGCCGTTGTGCCTCACCTTTTCGCTGAGGCGACCATGGCCTTCTTTGCGGACTGTGGGTCAAAGTTTCTCCTCCTTTCTTCTCCGACCTAACTCGATGCACTTCCTAAGCTATCCGCCGCCACCACCACCACCACCACCACCACAAGAGTGAATTGGTACATTTCCTTTTCCCTCACCTTGCTTTTATTATTTTATTTTCTTGTTTTTTATGTTTCATTGAGGACAATGAAAGATTTAAGTGTGGGGAAATTAAGTGCATTTAGTTAGATCATATTTCAATGTTTTTGCATGCATTTCATGTTTAATTTCATCACTTAAAATTTTTTTAATTAGTTTTCCTATATGTATTTGAAAATCAAAAGAAAAAAATATAAAGAAATCCAAAAATATCATGCATTGCATATATGTTGTTATTCAAACGCCCACCTTAGTTAGCGAAACTCTACTTTTTCTTGTGGCATGAACTTGTAAATCCTACGATTTGTTTGAAGTGCTTAGCCTTATTGTTTTAAAATGTTTTCTTATGGAGCATGATTGGTGATGTAATTAAGCATGTATGATTGAGCTTGAGTATGATTGAAATCCTACAAACATGACCCTTGTGAGATTGTTTTAGCCTTATTGGATTCATTTATTATTCCTGTTGATATTATGTGTGATTTACTCTCCTTATGCTTCTACCTCTTGATATTGACTTCATTATCTATTGTCAAGACCGACTCACATGTTTGTTGCTTGCGGAGTTTATGCTTTTATGTTTAACATATGGGTTTAGTTGCTTATTGAGAGTTTAGAGTGAAATAAAGTAGCAATGGTTGAGACACTTAGTAACCGGATCTATATATGCATGACACTCATGGGTATGATTCGCGTCAAACGATGTTGAAAAGTATCCACTAAGAAAGGAAACTGGATCATTGAGTAACCGGGCTCATTCATGACACCCATGTTTGCAACTCAAGTCAAAAAATGTTCAAGTGGGCTTTAGTTAAGTAAGTTGAGGTGTTGAAAGACACCAAGGACGAAAGAAAAGAAAAAAAAAGAAAAAAAAATCAAGAAGCTTAGACATAGGGAGGATAAAATTCACCTAGGGCAAAAGTAAGCTTAAATAGAAAAGAAAGAAAGAAAAGAGAGAAATAATTAGAGCCAAATTGCTTATTTTTATTGTCTTTCTCCAAATGATGGCCTTTCGGTGGAGATTTGGTGATATTGTTGTCAATGTCTATGAGATTAGTGCATTTTGGATTGAGTTGAGAGTTGAACTTTAAAGCCTAAATACATGAGAGGATGAGTGAAACACATATTCCTAGTGAGGTTGGATGCTTTCTTCTTCTATGCTTTGATCGCTAAATACATGCTATGATGTTTATTCACTTGATCGTGTGTTCAATAAAAATTGATGTTGCTTTTAATTAAGGCTATTGCATGAAGGATGAACTCGTAGGTATATGTTGCTTTTTATTATTCATTTGAGGACTAGCGAAACTTAAGTGTGGGGGAGTTTGATAAGACATATTTTGATAGGCATTATAGGATAGTTTTAGATGCATTTCATTGTCATATAATCATGTTTTATGGTTTATTGCATATTATGCTCTTTTAGTGGTAAAGTTCGAAAGCTAAGCTATTTTATTGGATTTATGCAGATTCGTAGTCCCGACATGGTGAAGAGCTCGGGAGAGACCAAAATGGAAGCCCAAAGAGCAAAGAACAAGCTAAGGAAGGGTTAGAAGGCGTTTTGGGAAGCTAAGGAGCACAAGAACAAGGGCGAAAATAAAGAACATGGAGAAATCGTCTCTTTAATCAGATCATATCTAATTAGCTTCTAAGGTCTTCATGAGAGTTATATTCCTTGAAAAGAGCTTTCCAACGCATACTCATATGCATCAATCGGAGGAACGATGACTCCAGAAAGTGCATTACAAGTTTAGTATGTCAAAGTTGTCAAAATGGCGCCCATCGGTCTCGTAGTTTCCGAATCTGCGCAACGCGGCCCAATTCTATCTTTGTGGAAACTCTATCTATCATTTCTAGGGTTTTTGGCCGACGACATGAGACCTTATATTAGACATATTTTCATTATTAATTAATCATCTAAGACCATCCGCAACGGAGAGCTGCGCGGATCAATTTGGATGCCAGCTCAGCCGAAATTTTGAGATAGAGGAGAGAGAGTGTTTTGATTCACTTGCAAAAAAAAAATGGAGGATGCCATCAGATGATGCGGATCAACCACATTTGTTTTTTTTTTTGTTTTTTTTTTGTTTTTTTTTTGCTAGCCAATGGTTGGAAGCCACATGGCGGTGCTTTTAATTAAAAATAAAACCCTCATTTATTCATTAAATAAATTATTATTTTTTTAAAAAAATATTTCTGAATACGATTTATTTTTCTCTATCCAATGACACTCATTTTGCATATGTTTGGGGGAAAAAAATTCGCTAAGTTTACCATATGTTAAAGATTTATAGTCACATAACAACATTAACTTAAATCAACATAAACTTATACCATAAAAATATATAAATCAATGAAGTTCGGCTTTTTTTTAATAAAAAAATTAGTATTGGGTTACGTATAGTTAGCCTTATTTTTTTATTTTCGTGTTTTTTCAGTTTATCAATTTAATAAAATATTTCTAAATTTAATTGTGTGTCTTTTTTATTTTAATTATACGTATTAATATTAATATTACTAACATCATTAACAAAAAATTTAAGTAAAATAAATCAACATTTATCTTAATAAATAAATAAATAAGTGTAAAGTGAAATAAGAGTCGCGCGACTCTTTGTTGTGGATGAAAAATGTAAAAAACTGAAAAGTTAGTGGAAAGCTAACGTGGTAGGAATAATTGTTGATGTGGCTGAAATGAGTTTTTATTCGTGTGACTCTCTGTTGAACATGGCCTAACACTCTAGCATTCAACACCTTTTCCCTTTCAATTAATTAGGTTTTTAGGTTTTATTTTCCATTCAAGAGAAGGAATTTAGGTAAGCCATGCTTGGCTAATTCTGCGTTGTTTTCATCTACACTTTTGATACTTGGTTGATTGTTTGTGAGTTTCTAATGAAGTATTATTTCTCTCTTTAATATCTTTCGATTTCCCTTGTGTTTATTCTTGATATTATTATGATTGATCACCATGATAGTATCTTGCTAGGTATTTGTTCTTTCGTATTTGAATGAATTCCATAGTATCATGCTTAGGATTGTGAGAACCGTCATTTGACCATGACTAACTAGGGATTTGGACATATGTCTTAAACATCGGTAACCTTGTTCATTTGGTGTTAATCATATGTCTAGATTCTTTGGAATTTGTGCTATCTTTATGTTAAATCTTTGTCTGTGCTTAGGTTACATAAAAGTGTAAGGGGCTAAATTCACTTGTTCTGGTTTAATCCATATAAACTAAGATGAGAGGAATTTGTAGAGAACAACTTTAATTGGATTCGGCGACAAATGAAGCCAACAAATGTCGAGAATTTGTGGATGGAAACGTCTCTTTTATCTATCAATTGCATTTGTTCAAATTAGTTTCATTTATTTACTTTATTCCCATATTTTGCCTTTCAATCAATAATTGCACAATTCTTAGAAATACTTGTTTCTCTGTAGAATCGACCTCTTACTTGCATACTATACTAGTTTGTTTGTTTGGAAATTAGTTTGATAAGGAAAATCAAGGACTTTCCCTCCGTCGGTGTACTTGGAGTTTTTCTCTCTATTCAGATCCCAACCTCATAACAAAAGCTTTTGAACATGATGTCTAAATACTCGCCACCGCTGTCGATTATATGCCTTTTAACTTTCACGCCTGTCTCATTTCTCTCATTTTCACCCATTGCTTTCCATCTTGTGTTTTAAAAAGTACACACATACTTTCCGAGAGTAATCATAGATGAAAGTCACAAAATAGTGCTTTATGCCAATAGATGAAGTAGTGACTGACCCTCAAACATCGAAGTGGAGAAGCTCTAACCAATTATTCTTTGGGGTTCTGCCATTTGTCCAAAAGAATACCCTTTTATGCTTTCCAAGTATACAATCTTCACACATATCTATTTCTAATGAGCGTAAACCTGGAAGCTTTCCCTTCAAATGCACGAGTTTCATCCCCTTTCTCACTCATGTGGCCAAGCCTTTGGTGTCACATCTTGGAATTTTCAATTCATACTGCGACTGCAATTGAGCAACGTGCCCATGCTGTCATGTAAATAGTATCACTCTTCTTTGCATGAAATACTCCCATTGTACCCTTTGAAATCTTCCATTTATCACGATTGAAATTTGTATCGTAACCTTCATCTGCCAACTGCCTTACTGATATCAAGTTCTTTCTTGGATCAGGAATGTCGAAAGTCCTTTAGCTCCCAAACAAAGCCATTCAACTTAATCTTCACTTCACCTTTGATGATAATTAAACAAGGTTGAAAATCTCTAAGTAGACCTGTCAAAACACAACCCGACCCGGTCGACCCGACCCGAACGCCCGAAAAAATTTCGACCTGAACCCGGGAATTTCGACACGGAAATATTTTTCGACCCGAACCCGAAATTCTCGAAAATTTTCTGGGTAATCTGGGTTTCGAACCGGTGACCCGATTGACCCGGTAATTTTGACCCGATTTACCCATTTGACTCGGTGACCCGATTGATTTATAATTATATATGATTAAATATTTTTATGGAGATTCCAATTTATTACATTTTATAATTACAATCACTTGATCTTTCATTTTCAAATCAACTTTTATATTTATTTGTATTGTGTAATACTCCGTCTGATCGATAATATTTGATTTTTTATTTTTCAACGGACTTTTTTAAGAAGATAAAAATTCTAAAAAAATTAAAATATCAAAACAATTTTATGCTTATTACTAATTGCATGAAATTATTTTTAAAAAAATTATTTGAAAATTTGATATTTTATATATTATTACATTTTATTAAAAATTACGAGAAATAATAAAAATAAAATATGTTAGATAAAATATAGTATATAATTACAAGCACCTGAACTTATGAACAATGTCTTTAACTTTAGAATTTTAAATTTATCGCAAAATTATCAAATCATGATTTTTTTAATTTAAAAAAGAAAAAATTGACCAACCCGAAATCGACCCGAAATGACCCGAAAACCCGGTCAAACCCGTATTACCCAGGACCCGAAAATACCCAAAACCCGTATTACCCGGAACCCGAAGTGACCCGACCCGAACCCGACCTAAATGACCCGTTTGACAGGTCTATCTCTAAGATATACATTTCCAAGGTTCCCCGGAACATAGCTATCAAAGAGCTTTTTCTTCAAAGTTGCATGAAATGATGCTCCAGATCTAACATCCAAGATTCGTCATTCCTCTCCAAGCTAGGAACATATCATTGCATCATCTCCTCTAGAATTAAAGCTAACATTTGTCTCTGCCTTTGTCTCTTGGTTCTTTGGTGCACTCTTGCATTGGTTTTTTGAGTGTCCGGTATTCCCACAATTCCAACACTCTATGGTCTCTCTAGCTAGAGGAATTATTGGGACTCCTTAACTTTGACCTCTGTTTTTTTTTTATCTGACTTGATTGTTCGAGCTTCTGTGTCCATTTCTTTCAGTTAAATTTCTCCCTCTTGACCTTTTACATAAAACCAACATTTGTCTCCGCCTTTGTCTCTTGGTTCTTTGGTGCACTCTTGCATTGGTTTTTGGAGTGTCCGGTATTCCCACAATTCCAACACTCTATGGTCTCTCGAGCAAGAGGAATTATTGGGATTCCTTAACCTTGACCTCTTTTTTTTTACCCGACTTGATTGTTCGAGCTTCCGTGTCCATTTCTTTCAGTTGAATTTCTCCCTCTTGACTTTTGACATAAAAATGAAGAGGTTGATTCACACACCCTCATAATCGATTCTCTTCCCTGTGCACCAGATCACGAACATCGTCGAACTTTAACTTATTGCTTCCCGATGAGCTACTCACAACTTGACAATAGCATTCCAGCTATCTAGAAGAGAAGATAGAAGTATCAAGGCTCGTACTTCTTCATCAAATTCAATCCCGATTGAACTCAACTGGTTTGTGACAGTATTAAGTTCATTGAGATGTTGAGCTATTGATGCGCCTTTTTGTCACCCGCAATTTGAATAATCACCTCATCAAATGAACTTTTTTAGAGGCAAATGACTTCTCGTGCATATTGGAGAGGGTTGTCATAAGACCCGTCGTGGTTGTTTCCTTTGTTGTGTTGAAGGCAACATTGCGTGATAACGTTAGTCGAATAACTCTAAGGGCTTGTCTGTCAAGAAGATTTCCTTCACCCTTCATGTCAACTGGCTTTTTTTTTTAGAGAGGATGATAAAGATTTTTTGATACAAATAATTTTTTATCTACATCATCCAAAATCTATGCCATTAAACTTGTCCATTTTCACCTTTCTATTGTCTACCGTCATCGCTCCCACTTCCACTCAAACCTGATTCCCTTTTTTAGATTGTTCACAACCTTGATATAATACCAATTGTTGGGGAAAACGCAAAGCTTTTCTAATTTATCATATTGATGAGAATGAAAATAAATAATATAAAACACACACACAACAATGGTAAATTGTGTTTGTCTCTAATTCTTATGCAAAACTTTTATTAAAAAGATAAATACACAAAATGTGTTTACAACACTAACCTCAATTACACTCTAGAATTTTACGCACAAAATTCTCTCAAAAGTTTCTCTCTGTTTAACGTCGTAAACTATAAGCTTTTCTCTCCTTGTTTTTGGATTGGGGTATTTAATAAATGAAATCATATAGATTTACATAGGTTCTCGACATATGAAATCGACATATGAAATGGACGGTGGAAATCATCTAACTCACATATACCTCTCATTTCTAATTGCGTTTTTTTACACATCCTAACAAAAGAATGGTGATTATTTTCTTTTATTGGAACTAAAATTAAGAAAATTGATATTTCTTCAATAATATAAGATGGGTTAACGGGCTAGGATTATGGTCGAGGGGTAAACACGTCCACCCACCATTATAACAATAATCTTCTACACATTACCGGTGTGTATCTATGTGTGTGCGCGTCTATATATAGATTGCGTCTTATAATAATTTTCTACACATTATAACAATATATTAAGTTACTATTTTTTTTTTCCGGAAATCTTTTTTCCAAAATAATCAAAGCAGACTTTCTACAAAATAAGCTAAACTAGGTGCCTTTTGTGTAGTTTACTCTGCCTACAAACATACATGAGAGGTTATATACATGTTCACTGAATTTATGTACGGATGTACCAACAATTAGGAAGGAGACACAAAATAAACCCAAACCTCAGAAGGAACAAGATCCTTTCAAAGACAAGCCCTGATGCAATCCCAGTGGAAACGGAAAATAAGCAAAATCAGCAGACAACTGAAGGGTAGTCAGCTGTAGCATTAGCTTGTTTAAGCACATGAATAAGTTTAACCTCCCAACCACTGCGTTTTCATTTATGTTGTAGAAGAGTTTGTTAATCAGAGAACAATTAAAAGCATGCATAAGAGAAGGAATACCTACGCATGAACAAGATGAGGAATCCGTACGCAAATTTCAAGATCTACAAACGCAGGTCACAGATTAGTAAGTTCAAAGAGCATATAAACACCCTTTTCGACAAGGTTCTAACCCAGTTTTCAAGAATACAGCAGCTTAAACAAAATGCAAAATAACAGCAGAAAGGGCTAGCCATACATTTTCTTTCCTAGTGATGTGCTGTTGACTGGTGGGTTTACGGGGTAACTTCTGAAACAATAACCTGGAATCTGGGCGTTTTTACTTTCGGAAATGTGGGCTGATTAAACCTGCAATTTCAAGAAACCCCACTCGTTCCTTTCCAGCGAAGATTGATTTCAGCTTCTCATCACAGATGATAATCTTCTTGTTAGCAGGGTCCTGGAGATCGAAGAACAAGACAAGTTACAATAGGAATCCATAAGGATATTACAGGAGTAGAGGGGAAATGAAGGGAAAGGGAATAGAAAGCCCTGATGTCTGTCTGCAATGAAAAGAACCATGCAAGAGAAATGTAAACAAAAGAGAATCATTAAAGCAAAGAATTAAATCATATTCTCAGCTCAGTTCCACTTTTATCTTTTGAAATGCAGTTAACAGGACAACAGGGAAAAGATCACAGCATAAGCAAAATAACCTCAAAGAGAACCAAGTTTAATGGTTCCACAAATTCAGGAAACAAGGGAAAGGAATATAAAAGAAAGGATAAGAAATCACATAGTAAAATAGATTAATCACCAACACCTCAAAAAGGGGTTGTTAAATACAACGCAAATCACATCTCGCAAATCCACGTTCGATCCAACGTGGGGCAACGTTCAATTAGACGTGGGTAATTTCTAATTAATCATGCTTCTAATAGTCTCTGTGATGGATAGAAGATAATTACTCAACGTCCAACCCAGCAACACTGTTCCAAGTCGAAAAGAACGTGGTGCCATGTTGTATTTGACGGTAATTTGCGGTGTGTATAGTTTCCACTCCAAAAAATATAAACCATTATAAAAAAAAAATCAGATTAACTTGAATTACAAAAAAAAGGCCCATTTTCAAGGCAAACTTCACCAACTAATTCTTCGAAGAGCTAACTTAACTAAGGACACCTTACTTATATCAGCTAGATTAAGTAACTATAAACACCTAATTTCAAGGTAAACTTCACTTAAGTCTCAAGAGCAAAGTTAACTATAAACACCTAATCAGCTAGCTTAAAAGTCAGAATGTTTTGTGTAATTCAAGTTTCTTTTTTCAAGGTTGATTCCACCAACTACTCTGAAGAGCTAACTTAAGACAGCTATCATCACAACCCGGATGACTCATATTTATCTCTTAATATGAAGAAACCCTTGCATTGCAGCAAACATATTTCTTAGTAATCTGTAATCTATTTACAATTCCTCGTGAGGCAAGACGGCAAGTGGTTCCTCCTATCTCATAGAAATATCATACTTTTCTGGCCGGACAAAATTAGTGTAAATGAAATCAACTGCACAAATCAAAGCCACAGATCAACTGTTTCTAATTTCGCACAATGAGTGAAGGATTATACTAACAAATTCAAACAAAAAATTCCGTGAGATTCGTTAAATGCGGAACGAAAGAGAAGGAGAAATGAAACCTGAAGATTGTTCTGCTTAATGTAAGCCCAGATTTGCTTGAGAGCGAGGGTGCGGGGAGCCTCAGAGACGCCGCCGAGGAACTTCTGCATTGCAGGGGAGACGGGAAGGGGCTTCATGATTCCTGTCGGGGCCCTAGGAACGGCCGGTTTGGCGGAGGAGGAGGCAGCGGCCTTCGGCGAGGCAGCGGCGGCGAAGGATCGGAAGAAATCAGGGCGGTGGACCGACTGCTTCACGAAGGATGTCGTTTCGGCGGAAAGAAGAGACGACAAAAGACGACGCGAGGCAGCCATTGAAGCTTGCTGGTGAGTGGGAAGCTGCGAGAAGGAAAGGGTTGAGAGAGAGAGGGGTAGGTTTGGGGTTTGGGGGTTTACTACTATGACTATCTAGGGTAAATTTCCAGTGATTGGGAGACTCGGAGCAGAGTAGACGCCGGGAGTCGGGGTTTGGGTTTTAAATGTGGCGGCTGCTGCTAGTGCGGCTAAGGGCGTGTCTTTTTTTTTCCTTTTTTTTTTAAATAAGTATTTGGTAAGAATTCGAGTTCAGACATGTCTGAAACTCTAATCAAACAAAGGCATTCATGTTCCACTATCTTGCGCTTTGTGTGATCGGACGGATGAAAGTCCAATCCATCTCTTTATCGAATGCCACAACACCCTACAACTGATTCACAAAATTGACTCAAACATTAAAAAAGTGATTCGAGAAATTGACACTAGAAACAAATCAATCAAAAACATTGTATGCGAAATTTTTACTAAACTCAACCATGAGCAAAAAGGAAGACTTGCGACGACATGGTGGAGTCTATGGACAAGTAGGAATCGACAAGTATTTGAAAACCTCAATACAACACCCATCCATACTATGGAGAATTATACCAAACAACAAATACAGAACTGGGCTGCCTCTAAATTGACCTTTGAAGAGGGGGCCACATACCAACACCATGAAACTTGGACAACTCAACCACGGAGAAGAAGAACTTTGAGATGGAGTAAACCAGACGAGGGATCTTGCAAAATTAATTTTGATGGATCCAAACTATCTTCGGGTGAAGCTTCTGCAGGTTTCATTATTAGGGACTACAATGGGACAGTCATCGAGTGTGGCGGCTTCAAATGTGGACACATCTCAGCATTAGCTGCAGAGGCTATGGCGATCAGAGGAGGCATCGCCAAGGCAAAGGAGCTCCGGCTTCCGAGCATCATGATTGAAGATGACAGCCTGATCGTCATCAACTGTTTGTGAGGCATGTGGTGCTGCCCGTGGGAGATCGAGATGCTGATTTCTGACACCCTGCTCCTACTCCAAGACTTTACTAGGGTGCAATTCGGCCATGTCTTCCGGGAGGTCAACTCGACCGCCGACAGGATCGCGCATCTAAGCCACACAACGCCCACGCGAGACCTCCTCGTTGATCCAGCTCTGCGTGTTCTCGTCTGCAAGGATGCCCTTGGGTGGTGGTCCAGCAGGACCTAACCTTATCCAAATCCTTACCTTATCAAAAAAAAAAAAATTCTGAAACTCTAATGTCAGCCAAGCCGACAGATGAGAAAACCGTTTACAAATCAAACAAACAAACAATACAAAACGGTGCAAACTTAGGGAAATGCACCCTAAAAAAACGAAACCAAACAGCCCCAAACCAATTAAGATGTGGATGAAGACGGCGGGCGAAGCGCTCACCGTTCAAGGACGAGATCGTCGATGACTGCATCAGACCTCCAGTCAATGGAGTTCGAAGTAAACCAAGGTGAGTGAGACGGTCTATAACCCGATTGCCTTCTCTAAAGGAATGGGAGAACGATGCACACATTAGGGATTATCGATGGCAAGCGCATCCGACATTGACATCTCTATCTCCCACGGACACTTTCACACCCTCTTTAAGATATTAATAGATGTTAAAGAGTCACCCTCCACCTCGAGATAAGTAATCCCCATCTTCTGAGCTTCTAGCATCCCACAATGCAGTCCTAAGACCACAACTTGCAATGCAGAAGTCTTCCTGCAACTCTACATCCTGCACTTGACAAATCTTCCTTGTTCATCACGAATGACATAACCAAAAGCAGTGAGTCCAGATGAAATATTTGCACCATCAAAGTTAAGTTTCATAAATCCTTCTTTTGGTTTTTTCCATGTTATGATTTTCTGCTATCGTGGTCTGTTTTGATTGTTACGTACGTGGTTCTTTGATCATCTCTTTCTCATCTAGATTAGGGTTGTTCAAAAATCGAATCGGTCCAAAAATCGAATTGAAGCCGAACTGAAAAAACCGATTTCAATTCAGCTTGAGTAGTATGCGGATCGAGCTACGGTCCTGGTTTATCTGATTTTCGGTTTCAGGCCGAAAACCAAAACCGAACCGATTTTTTTGGTTTTGGACCAAAAAAACCGGATTCAAGGGTTTTTATTAAATTGAAAAAAATAAGGGAGGAAATCTTGAAGAAACCCAGCGTCGCTCCGCCTCTCATTCAGTCATTCTCTCAAATCCGAAAACCCCATCATCCCTCTTCCATTGTTTTCTCTTACTAGATCCAAAGAGCTCTCAAGCTCTTCCCTCCTATGACTTCTCTACTCCATTCCCTCTCTTTTAGACATGACCATGGGTCCGACCCGTCGGGTCAAGGGTCGGGGGAAGGTGACCCGAACCCTAACCCGGAAATTCCACGCGTTCAAGTCACCCGACCGGTTAGGATCCGGGTTGAAAGGGTTTGTGACTTTGCGATAAACGGGTTTTGCGATGTTTTTTCGTTTTGTGTAATACCGTTTTGTGTTTACCATTTCCGTTTGCGCATTATTTTCGTCAAACGTAAATAAACTGAAGAAAAAAAAATATCAAAATCAAGTGTTAACTTAATAATGTTGAAGCCAATTCAATTCGTAATAAGATGAGTAGCAAATCAGCTTATATACAAGATGGTAACCCAAACTAGGAATGAAAGACGGGTAATTAGGTTAACTGCTCTAATACCATATAAAAGTCCAACTCGAACCAATGATTGAGATCGTGTGAACTGGTCCACATGCGCTAGTAGTCAAACACATAAGTAGAGTGATGTTTCATCATAAAACCATTTGACAATAGGAGGAGCTTATATACACGACTTTTTATACTCGTACTTTCCCATGAGACACTTTCACATCTCACACAAGCAGACAAGAACTATGGCATTTTATTTTAAATGATGATGTGTTAGCTAAGACAACGCTTTTAGTTCGAAACTGCAATCCCCTCCCTCCCCCCCCCCCTCTGAGGGTCTTTTGGAACTTCATTGTTTTGGTATTTGCAAAACTCTCAATGGTAATATTTGTAAGTATTTATTTTAAGGGTTGACAGGTGGATAATACGACCCTGAAAACCCTCAAAGAAGTTCTTGTGGAGGTAGATCCTATGGACCCTTATTGACGGATGGCATTACCGAATGAAGAATTTGACAAAATATTTGGTGGACTCTACACAAGATATCCACGTGATGTATTCTCGAAGATCAGAGTTGGGTCATATTTGAAAAATAATGAAGATCTCTGTATTGGTGGAAAGTTTTCTTTTGGTACGAGATTGATTTTCAAATTAAAGGATATTATCTTCCTTTATTTTTAGAGGATTTTGTAAGATGAGTTTAATGGTAAAAATGATATTAAAAAGAAATGAAATTAAGAAGGAAAAAAATTTCTTCTTCGGTTGAAAAATCAAAGAACGCTCAGAGGAGGAGGAAGAAAAGAGAGAGTTAAGAAGAAGTCACAGAGGATCGTTGTAGAGAGTCATCGCAGAAGCATGGGGGTTCTAAGGAACCAAGACGATGGCCATTGTGTGGTTTATTTTATGTTTCTTTTGTTGATTGTTTTGTATTTCGTTTGTGTTTGCTAGTTGCTACAGTCTGGGTTTGAGGTAGGTTTACTTAGGGTTTTATTGGTGGTTAACGCAACTAGTGCTACAAGATTTGTATTTCGTAACAAATTATTCATATGAACAATATACTATCTTAAATATATATTTCTTTTGGGTAAACTACAGGAAACCACCCCTAAAATATGCTCATTTGCCCTAAACCACCCCTTATATGTATAATTGCAGGAAACCACCCCTAAAACCACTACTGTTAGCAATTAACCACCCTTCTAGGATTTCCGTCAGTAATCCGTTAAATCCTGTCCAATTATTAACACCCTTTAATTTTTTAATAGAATTTAACAATAAACAAGCAATTAAAATTAATAATAATCTATCTATCTATATATTACTTAAAATCAAAGCCTTTTGACCACGTGTCGCATCCTCGCGCGAAGTTATTTAAGGCAATTCATTTTTATTTTGCAATTGGGATTAATTCAAAACTTTTTTTAAAAAAATAATGTTAATATTAACTATACAATATTATTTTATTTCATATTAATTACACATTATTATTTCCATTTATTTTTTATACAATCTATCTATCTATATATTACTTAAAACCAAAGCCTTTTGGTCACGTGTCGCATCCTCGCGCGAAGTTATTTAAGACAATTCTTTTTTATTTTGCAATCTATATATTTATCTATATATCTATATATCTATATATATATATATATATATATATATATATATATATATATATATATATATATATATATATATATTACTTAAAACCAAAGCCGTTTGGCCACGTGCCGCATCATCGCGCGAAGTTATTTAAGGCAATTCCTTTTTATTTTGCAATCTATCTATCTATCTATATATTACTTAAAATCAAAGCCTTTTGCCCACGTGGCGCATCCTCGCGCGAAGTTATTTAAGGCAATTCCTTTTTATTTTGCAATCTATATATTTATCTATCTATCTATCTATCTATATCTATTTCTATTATAATACTAAAACACATGTTGGAGGACGCCACATGACGGATTCTCCTTCAATCATCCTACGGGTCACTTTTTACTTAAATATGGGCCCACCTTTCATTTAAAAAATTATCTCAATTTAAACTTTTAATAATCAAACTAATTTATTAATTTAACTAAATAATTAAACTAATTTAAAAGCAATCAATTAAGTAATTCAAATATGTATTAATTATCCAAATCTTCTGTTTTATTAATTTAACTAAATATGTTTAATACAAATCTTTATTCATCATCAAATCTTTATTTATACATTTTGTTTAACTTAATCACATAATACTTTACTTCAATCTTAATTTTATACTACATCATATTTTTAAAAAATTTAACTGAATAATTTTTTGACGTATTACAAAGTCCATATCGATCTTCAATTGATATGATATTTAACTAATTTTTAAAACACTCCCGAACAATATGTTATTGTTAGGGAGTGTTTAAAATTAGTTTAAATCAATAAATAAATTATTTATTTATTGTTAAAATAAATTATATACTTATCTCATTTTGATAGCTTTTTAAAAATTAATTTCTATTTAATCTCTTATTAAAAATAGTTGATTTAGTTACAATTAATTACTACTAAAATTAAGATGCTTTGATTTTTTTTATAGATTTTATACTTTAAATAATTATTTCACCTTAATTGTTTACTAAATTAAAGTAATTTTATCTTATGTATTTTTAAATTAATAAATCTAATTAATTTTTTAGAATATTTGTTTAGAATATTTTATTTATAAGCTAACTACCACCAAGTAATACGTGTAAAACAATCTAATTAATTTATTTATAATATTTTTAGAATAATTTATTTACAAGCTAACTACCATACACTCTCACACACGTAATTGAGAAAATATTGACTCAATTGTTTCGAATTTCTTTAAAAAATCGATTAATTTTCCTTAAAAATTATCTTAAGTTTTTTTTAATTAAATAATGAATTGTTAATTTAAAATTTATCTGAATTTAATTTGTATTACCTTTATTTCATATTTGATTTTATTAGAGATTTTATCCAGTTCAAACTATGTAACGGCCCGGGATTATGATTCCCGGGTTACGTTTCGAGGGATGAAACCCCTCGTTAGGATCTTGCGCCCCGAGTACAGGTTGAAGGTTTCAAAACCTACTTTAATGTTTTCAAAGGGGGATTTCATACCCAAAATCCTCGAAGGGCCGTTGGGTACCCTTAACCTGTCCTAAGACTATGTCGCGGAAACCATTTCAAACGGAAGTAAAGCGGAAGTAAAATACAGATACAAGTGCCACGACGGAGCCGGGTCAAAACGGAGTCAAAAGTATAAATCCCAAAACAATATAATCAGAGTCTGGTGAAGTCTATAACTCCAGCGCTCACTCTCCGCCGACAAAATGACCCGCGCAATAAGCAAACAGCACCGATAGGATGAACATAAATAATTCCTAAAAAAAATTGATTTGGGGCGGGATCAGATCGATGCCCACTTAACTCTGCATCCCAGCCATAAGCACACATATACGCTATACCTAATAAAGATGCTCTAATGCAGTACGAAATTCAACACACTAGCATGCTCCTAGTTCATAATAATGTGCAGAAATACTGTAAAGGGCCCAAGATAATGCCAAGTGGCATATCCCTCTCCTACCTCCACCCCTTCCGACAGGCGGAGACTGGCCAGCTCGTGAATGCATTCATTCATAATCGGGGGCACGCATGCCTAACCCGCTCCACAATAAAGCCCGCAGGCATATCATAATATAAGGAAGTACTCGATTGACTCAGGGTACCCGATGAGGCTGGGCTACCCTATGACCCTAGCAAAGACTTCTAGGACTATCACAGATAACGACCGTTCTGTTTACATACGCACAAAGAAATAGAATGCTCAACGATCGATGCAACCTAGCATGGTACTACATGGCATGCTGATCATGAATGCAATCACCTAGTATATCATGCACCTAAAGCAGGGAATAGCTCTATTCAATCTGAGTAAGCTCCGAAGAGACTTACCTGGCGGTGCAGAACAGCAAGGCGGGCATTATGATAGATTAAACATAACCTAGATACATATCATAACACATATATATAAGTCTACGTCTAATCATAAATTCAAGCATTCAAGCACTCATCATTCCACGAGAATAGCAATCATATCGCAATCATCCTCACATCAAGTTCACCCAGTCATCATATTGCCACATTCCGTAAGACCACATCATTCTCATCATTTCATTTAGCCGCATTCATATTTCCGCATAATACATACGCCTAATCATATATCTCAAAGTTCATCGTATTCGTCATAGTTCATAAGCTATAAGATAAACGATACATAACTTAACATCTCATCATGCCGTTAGTCAACCAATCATGCCATTAGTCCACACAAGTCATGATATTAGTCAATCAATCATATCAACGGGCCAGTTAGTCACCAAACAAGTCAGATTCCCAAGTTACTCCCAAAACCATTTCGAAATCCGAGTCAACTAGTTAGAAATTCCGACCTTGGGAAATGTTCGTCAAATTCCTTTTTCTAAAATCCAAGTCTCATGATATTATATTTTTCTCTAATCACCGTAATATTATATCTTTAATCTTAAAATAATGTTTTATATTTTAATCTCAATAATATTATATAATATTTCAAATACTATTTTCTTTAAACATTTTCATAAAATATTTCTACATACCTTAAAAATCCAAACCATTTTTATTTAATAAAATCATCCCTTTTTAAATTACCAAAACTCACCCTTATTTTGTAAAAATTACAAACCGGCTCCCTCCGTTTTTGCCAAACCCAAAACCGAGCACTCCTTTTATTTTTAAGCCCCAAAATTGAATGGAAAGAATCAAATAGGCCCAAGTTCATCTCCTTTTAAAACAACAAATTCTGGCCCAAAGGAATAGGCCCAAACCACACATCACATTTCATCCTTCTCTAAACAAGCATAAGCCACGTTAAAAGAAATGGAGAGGGGCCCAGCTGACATGGCTGGTGAGGTGGAACGGGACCCACAACCCCTTTCTTCTTCTTTCACTGACCGATCGAAGGAGAGAGCACAGGGCTCTGCGCTCGGAAAGGAAGACGGAGGAGGGAGGGAAGGCTCCCGCCGGCGAGGCTGAGCTCCGACTAACCATTTCCGACATCAACACACACAGGGCAAGAAGGAAGGGAAGAAGGAGGAAGAAGAAGCTCACCGAGGTGAATTCGAGGCTCGCCGGAAACTCGTCGGGGTCTCCACGCTTCGCTGCGACGGAGTCGAGGGGCTCTTCGGGCTCGTCGGAGTCGGGAGAAACGCAGCCTCGGTCTAGGACGGAGATCAAGGGTCAAATGCGAACTTTGTAGTGTTCCCGATCGAAAGAAGAAGGAGAGAGCCCTTACCGGACGGGAAAGGGAGAAACAGGGGATCTCGGAGGGGAAATTGGGCGCGGCGGCGGTTCCGACACTCCCTGGCTGCTTCCGGCTTGACGGAAGAGACCCTTGGAGATGCTGCTGCGTCTGCTAGGTTCGGAGGAGGAGAGGGAGGAGGAGGCTGCTGTGGGTGCCTGGAGGTGCTCGGATGGCGCTCGGGTCCTCGGAGATGGCATCGGTGTTGGTACCGGCCTCCTAGGCGGCGTTCGCTTCCAAACTTGCAAGAGATTTGTTTGTTTCCAAATAAAAAGGAATAAAGAAGAGAGGGAGGGTAGCATAGGGAGGAGGATAGTAGGTGGATTGTTTAGTCAAAATTGGGGCAAGATTAGCTGTAGAGGGAGGGAGTGGTTGATGCTGCTATCCGGTCAAGAGGAGAGGAAGAGAGGATTGTTGAAATCAGACATGTGAAGAAGGAAGTTGACAAAAATTATGTGGTGTTCAACATTAATTCTCAAAATACCCGCTAAATAAATCTCGAAATCCGCTCTCTCGGTCTTATCCCGACAAGATTAAAAAAAAACGTTCCAAAATCACAATGATACCAACATCAGAAATTCCTCTCAAATCCTGAGGTGAAAACCGGAATCAATGTTCAAAAGGTCAAAATTAGGGCGGAGTTCGCTTTAAGAGTTCAATAATCCGAGTTAGCGAGTTTTCCGTTAAGTTCCGCTTTAAAATTCATTTTAATTTTTTTGATTTTTTTGATTTTTTTTTTTTTGATTTTTTTTTTGAATTTAAAATTCTGAGCCTTTACAAACTATAACCGCACATTTAAACTTTTTCAATTTCAATTTCAATCTCTTTTTAATTATAAAACTAATTCCATGAAAAATATTAGGGGTGGGCACAAATCCCGCAAATCCCGGTCCCGTCCCGGGCCCGTCCCGGTCCCGTCCCGGTCCCGGTGGGATTTCGAAAAAAAATAGTGAATCCCGTCCCGGTGGGACGGGACGCGGGACGACCCGTCTCAATCCCGCAAATCCCGTCCCGTCCCGCATATATATAATAATGTAATATATATATATATTTATAATATAGTATATATATTAGATTACCCACTGTATTATAGTATATTATATATAATATATATATTAGATTACAGTATGTACAAGATAGTATGTGTGTGTATAGTGTATATATTAGATTACAGTATGTTATATACTTATATATATAAGATTACGTACAGTATATGTTATACATTATATTAGGGGTGGGCACGGGACGGGACGGGATTGGGCCGGGACGGGACTCGTCCCGCGAAATTTTTTCGGGACGGGATCAGGACGGGATTGACATTTTTTTTTCGGGACGGGATGGTGTCTGGACGGGACGGGATCGGGACGGGACGGGCCTTGTCCCGCATATAAGAATAATAAAATATTATATAAATTTACAAAGTGAAAAATGCTTTCATAATTCATTATTTAGTATAATATGTTGAATACGGTATTATTCTCAACTATATTATTCAATAATAATAATAATAATAATAATAATAATAATAATAATATAATACTATTATTAATTCATACAATGATTGTATAATTAATTATAATATTCAACATATTTGGCTACATTATCTAGCTTACTAGATCAGGACGGAAATGAATTGAGACGAGATTTACCAATATTGTCTAATTATCGATTGATAGTTAGGAAGAATACCGTATTTAATTAGCTATTTGCCTCTTGTAACTCTAAATGGGCGGGATGTGTGTGTCGATCTGATGGGATCCTCTCCATTGACTCAGTCTGGAATTTCTGACTTTATGCCTGGTCGTGCTGTTGTTGATGCTGCTCGACGTAAGTGTGTCAAGTATCGAGATTTGTGTACGGCGGCTGGTTATGGTTTCCTACCCTTCTCATTCTCTTCATTGGGGGAGTTGGATACAGATGCGGTTGCATTGCTGAAGCGGATTCAGAAATTCTCGGTATCTCAGGATGTTGGGGCTCGTGCTGCACGTTATATTTTTACTAGACTTGGCTTTGTTATCGCTAAAGGAGTGGGTGCCCAGATAGTATCTCGGTTGCCCACTAATTTCTTGTAATATGTTTTTATTATAATAATAATAATAATAATAATAATAATAAATAAATAAATAATAATAATAATAATAATAATAAAATAATAATAATCCCACGTTATAATTAAAAATAAAATAAAATAATATTACTTATTTTTATTGTTATTATTATAAAATAATTATACTTTACAAGAAAAAAATATAATATGATATAATAATAATAATATAATAATAATAATAATTTTATTATAAATTAATATTATTATTAATATATATTATAATATTATATAATAATAATAATAATATTATTATAAATTGAAAATTATTATTATAGTTATAAATAATATTTGCTCAAAATAATAATACTAATAATATATTATTATTATTCTATAATATTATTATTATAAAAATAATAATAATAATAATAATTATTATTATATGCGGGACGGGACGGGATTTGCGGGATCCCACCGGGATCGTCCCGCGTTTCGTCCCGCATAATTTTTGCGGGACGGGATCGGGACGAGATTCACTATTTTGTCCTAAATCCCACCGGGATCGGGACGGGACCGGGACGGGATCGGGATTTGCGGGATTTGTGCCCACCCCTACATTATATTGCATATATAGTAGATTACAATATGTATTGTAGGAGTATTATATAATATATATATACTGCATCAGTGTGTGTATATAAATATAGGAGAACCTGTAAAATATAAAAAAAAATATTATACGTGTTACGTCTTTGAAAATCGGAAAATGTATAGGAAAGTTTTTACTTTTTTATAATCTTTTTTATTGGAGGGACAAGGCCCGTCCCGTCCCGGTCCCGTCCCGTCCCGCGAGGGACAAGGCCCGTGCGGGATTAAAAAAAAAAGGGTAAATCCCGTCCCGGACCCGTCCCGTCCCGTCCCGTCCTGCGCCCACCCCTAAAAAATATATAATCTACCATTGAAAATTTCAATTAATTAATTATTATTTTTTAATCCACAGTGACGAAAGAAATCACAAAAAAAAACGTAATTATGTGTGAATAACACATAACACGTACATTTATATTATGAAATTGATTTCGTGTTTTTTTAATGCAAGATGGTGATGAAGATGAATGGTTAATTTCCATAACTGCAATGATCTAAAAAGAAAATTAACATATATACTCTACAAGATTAGAGTATGTATGCTTCAAAAATGAAAATTGAATATTATTAGTATGATTAGAGCATGTATGTTTCCTTTAACTTAAAATAATTTAAATTTTCATATTTAAATGAAATATTGTACGGTTATTGTTGATTTTAGGCAAATAAAATACTTTTTCAAATATAAAATTTGAATACAAGTTCAATATTTTCATTATCAATAAGTTATGAGCTCAATTCTCAATCCCCATTTTGTTTAAAGATTTTTCCTCCACTTCTTCTTCTTTTTTACAAATGAATTGAAACTACAAGCTTGAGATCCAAAAAAAATTCATTTTTTGTTTTATATTTGTCATATGTTTTACGACACTAAGCTAACTATCCATGCTTTTGCCTAATATATAATAATAAAGCTTCTATTTAGACATAACATGCTCAAATAAAACTAATAAAAAGATTTGATAGAGTTTTTAGCTTCTTAAATAACATGTCAAAAAAATAAAATGGCCTATATTTGAGACGAAATAATTTTTTTTACTTTTAAGTTTATTAATATAATATATCTTTTTTTACGTGCTCTCCATCACAAAGTTCTGAAAATTCCAGTCACGAGTATTTGTGGAATGTGTAGTCCAACTACCAAATTATTTGGTTCTACCTTTCAACCCATTACCTCAACAAATGTGTGTTTAATGCTCTAAATAATCGATCAACTTACTAAAAAACATACAAGGCTAAAAAAAACTCATTTTCAAGCAGAAGTGGTGACTCTAAACTTTGTACTACCTCTGTCTCAAAATATCGATCATTTTACTTTTTAGCACGTTTTTAAGGATCTAAAAACTTTATAAAATATTAATTTTTTTAATTAGTTTTAAAAATAATACTCCCTTTGATTAGAAATATAAGACGTTTGACTTTTGTGTACGTAGTTTAAGAAGCTAAAAACTATATAAAATATTGATTTTTGAATTAATTTTTTTTTACATTATAATACTTATTAATATAAGAGTTTTTAGCTTCTTAAAAAACATGCCAAAAAAAATAAAACGACCTATATTTTGGGAGGAATATATGAAGCAATTTTTTTTACTTGTAAGTTTATTACAAGAATATTTTTTCTCCGATATTTTTATGTTCTCTCCATCGAAAAGTTCTTAAAGCTCCATTCACCCAGACTTTGTGTAATATGTAGTTGAACTACCAAATTATTTGGTCTTACCTTCCAATCCATTAACACAACAAAAAATAATAGTAGAGGCCACATTTTTATATCCTGCATCGGACATTTCAAATCTCAGACCCGACCCAACGAGGAATGTGAAACATTGACGTTTTGCCACGTATATTATATATTGATATAATATAAACATTATTTTTTTAATCCAAATTTATATTATTTTGCTAAATTGTTTTCATATTATTATAACAGTATAATATATCTAACATATAATGTAAATAAATTATAGTAATATCTTCAATAAAATATAATACATTTTATAAACCATGTGTGTTACGCATGGGTACTAATCAATTAAAAAAGAGAAGCAACCCATGTTACACACCGCCATTAGCCATTAGGTTTAGAAACAGTCAAACAGATCTAGGAGTAGGAGGTGTCGATGTTCACCCATGGTGAACTACCGCCGCTGCCGTCGAAGGGAACCGCGAGAGTCGGGAGGCTCGAAGCACCCAACCTCGTGGAGGTGAGTACGCAGGGAACCGACATCGCAAGAGCAACTGAGCCACCGCCCCTCGCCGCGTAGAACACATCGTCGCCGCCGCCCTAGCCGATATTCTCTGCCCCATTCTCGCCATTTTTTTCTTGGCCTTTCTGCGCTCAGGCCATCTACTAGACCTGTCAAAACACAACCCGACCCGGCCGACCCGACCCGACCGCCCGGAAAATTTTCGACCCGAACCCGGAAATTTTGACCCGGAAATTTTTTTCGACCCGAACCCGAAAAAACCGAAATTTTCCGGGTCATCTGGGTTTCGACCCGGTGACCCGATTGACCCGGTATTTTCGACCCGATTTTACCCGATTGACCCGGTGACCCGGTTGACCCGCTTGATTTTTAATTAAATATAATTAATTTTTTTTATATATAATTAAAAATTATTGCAAAATTGTCAAATCATTATTTTTTTAATTTAAAATGGAAAAAATTGACAAACTCGAAATCGACCCGAAATCGACCCGAAATGACCCGAAACCCGGTCAAACCCGGGTTCTAGTCAGCCCGGAAAGACCCGGGACCCGTTTTACCCGGGACCCGTTTTACCCGAGACCCGAAGTGACCCGACCCGAACCCGACCCGAATGACCCGTTTGACAGGTCTACCATCTACCGATCTCTCTTCTCCTTTCGATTTTGCTACACAAGAGGTGATTGCAGCAGAAAGGGTTTCAAAATTTTCGAGGGATTATTAATTTGGTGGCATTTGTGTTTCAATGTGGCTGCAATCGGTGGTTGTCAGAGGGGATTGTGGATATTTTCTTTAGATTGAGGTTTTTGTGTCTCGATTTGGGGCTGATTGTAGTGCTTGAAATCGATTCCAACCGAAGCTGATTAACCTTCTTGATTTTGATCACCTTCATCCACCAAGCTTTTGAGTCTCTTGTTTGTGTTCATCGATGGTAAATTGCATTTAATTTTCCTTTTTTTATATTTCATCCCTCTTTCATTACACATATTTTATATTAAAGGAGGAAGGAACAATTTGGTAATTTCACATTTATAACTAAGAATACGAGGGGTGGTCTTTCGCTAACGGAAGCATTATAAGGGGTGGTTTCCGGCAATTAAGCATTTAAGGGGTGGTTTTGAGCAAATGACCCTATTTAAGGGGTGGTTTTATGCACTTTACCCATTTCTTTTTACAAGCAGAGATTCGTATTTCATAATTCATTCCAAGCTAAACATGCCCCCCATCTACTATCACGTACACATATATATTACTCCGACCCGACTCACCCGAACTCGTGAATGGATTCAGAAAAAATATTAGGGGGGCTAAATTAGAGTTGGCAAAATCTGACCCGACCTAAAAATCCGACCCGACTCACCCGAACTCGAACCCGGAAATCCGGAGTCATTCGTAACCCGAACCTGAGACCGACCCGACCCAAACCCGACCCGACTCTAAACCCGACCCGACTATGAACCCGACCCAACTCTATATTATTATATTTTGATAGAATTAGTTATTTATATATAGATTTGTTAAAAACTAATAATAATAATGACTTTTTTTTATTGACAGCGTAGTAGGACCACTAATTAAGAAGGCGAATTCTCGAAGTGAGGAAGTGCGGAAATAGGATGCATTTTATGAATATCTTCACCTGCTCTTGGAGCTTAATTGATTAATCTATGGTTGCCGGTTTCATGTGATTGTCATATGTGCAGAAAGGGATTTCATTCAGTTTTTTGAAGAAAAAAAAACCTTAAACGTGAGATACTTTTGAATTTTTTATTAGCTATGGATAATTGTGTGGTTTAGATACTGCATTCATTCAGATTTGTTTTCAAAAAAACCTTAAATGTGAGAAGAATTTTAAATAATTTGAGAAGTAATTGGGGATTTATCCTAAATTTCCAACTTTTAGCGTATGGCCGCCACGTGTCCTAGAAATGCAAGTGTTTTAGTATTATATATTATATATATTAGATATATTAGATATATTGATTGATATTGATGATTATTAATACATGGGGCTCTAGCCCCCAGTTTAACCAAAAACAAATATTAATACAAAAAATTAAGGAAAATAAAAATTATCAAAAATGAGATTTTTTTTAATAGGTAAAAATTCGAGGTCAGACAAGCCTGGACATCGATTGTCGACAAGTCGGCAGATGGAAGACCGTCTAAACAAATATAAAATACAAAGATGGTGCCAAATACAAGCAAGCACATCCTACAAAAGCATTTTTTTTTATGTATATATTAAAAAGAATATTTTTATTTAAATATATTGAAGAAAATCTTAAGTTTGTTAGTATTTAATTAGATATTTTTAGTAAATGAAATTAAAAGAAACAAAAATTGTAGAAAAGCTAGATTAAAGAGGTTTGAATCTATAATCTCAAAATAATAAATACCCTCTTCACCAACTAAGTGAATTTTTTTTTAAAAAAAATTCAATACACTTTTAAAACTATTTTATCTCCAAACTTTGTAAAAATTACCAAAAAAACACGTGAATTTTTTTCCTATGTTCTTTCGGGCTAGGGGATTTCAGCCACCTCAAGCCTCCTTAATATCTGCCAATGCATACTATCAGAGGCAGAACCAGAAAGTTTTTAGCAGGGGTTACCATAGTAGTCGACAATAAAATCGAGAAAAAAATCGCAAAACACAACGTGATCGATAGTACAAACTAGTGTCAACCTATGGTTTCGAAAATACTATAAATATATAATACGAAAATAAGGATAAAAACGAAAAATAAAGATATGAAACACAATAAATAAACATTGCATTATTAACATGTAATAATGTATAACTAGATATAAAAAAAAAATTCGAATAAAAAAAAGATATAAAAAAATTTAAACTTGCATAACTTCTTACCATATTCTCAAAATAAGTATTATAACCTATGATTTTGAAGCTCTCCAGATGAATTATAATATGTGAATGTCAATTTAAGTAAAATATTAAAGTATTATAGTATATTGAAATAAAACTAAAGTGATTAATAATGCTGTAATTTTCAAACATTTTTACTCAGATGTCGGATTATGACGTATTAAATATCAAAACGAAGTTATTGACGAGGAGAATACACTTAGGTAATTTGTCGGATGAGGAGGAGGTCACGTGACCCCCCTAGGTCCGCCTCTGCATACTACCTCAAAATCATGTATATCAAATATCCATGAAACTAACTTAGAATTGGGAAGCAGGCTTTAGTGCGCATGCAAAAGAGTGATAGTCCGTATAATTTGAAGATAAATAGTTAGAGAGATGAGACAGTTTTGAGATATATAGAACCATATATGGAAACAATGTTGGGTAGCAAATTATTGGGAGACTGAGGAAGGGATCTTGGAAATGGAGATGGTAAGCACACCATCCTTGTAAGTAGCGTTGACGTCCTCCGGGTTAGCGGTCGGCGGGAGGGTGAACTTTCGCATGTACCGAGCTCTTCTTCTTTCAAGCCTCAGGGCCTTCACTCCCCCTCCTTCGTTACTCATCAAAGAAGAAGACGACGTTGTTTGATCTTCTGATTCATTTTGCTTGTTCTTCTTCCTTTTCCCTGTTACATGTAGAACTCCATTTTCTACTTTCACCTGTGCAAATTAACCTTCATTATCATTGAATTTGTCATCAAATTTATTTTAGGGGAGTACTTAATTTCATCACCAATTTTCCCATTTTTTGCCTGATGGATAAATATTTTAAAAATTGGTCATTGTTATGAGCAAAAGTTGTTAAATTTCCTTTTACCAATATAGTTTGAATGACTTACACAAAACTTCATGTGAGTTATAAATTAATCTTACCCAAAATCACCCAATGGTAATGACGTTTTATCTAGATAGATAGATAGTTAGAAACCAACAGACAAAATAAAACACAAAACTTCCATGCTTGCAATTACCTTAATGTTTTGAGTATCAACTCCAGGCATATCAAGAATAAAGGAGTAGAAAGTAGGGTGGTCGTAGACATCAGCCGGAGTCCTCAGCATCCCTCCTCCTCCTCCTCCTCCCGTGGCATTGCCACCAGCACCACCACCCTTCTTCTTCTTCCCTTTGTTGTTGGCCCCCCTCTCTTCCTCTTGTTCCGCACCTCCTCCGGCTCCGGATCCGGATCCGGATCCTCCTACTTGGTGTTGATTGTGATGATCAGACAAGCTTATTGTCTTCCCCATTTCATTAGTCAACCCCTCCATTTTCCCCTTGGCTTTTAAGAGATGAGTTGTGAGGATATATTTATGATCATCATCATCGTCGACCTATAGCTTATAAACCAATCCCCAAATTTAGTCGATAACAAATTAATAAATTAAAGAAAATGGTAGAGATATATTATGAAGATTTGGAATGGTCCACGATCATTAATTTTAGTTCATTTGATTTTGACTTCGTCTTAATAATCTGTCCAAATTACAGTTTGGGATATAGACGTGCTGGCTGGATATATTGATTCGCATTCACAGCACACCTCCTTCACATTCACATATATAAATAATAATCTTCATATCATATTCCGTAATCATCATATTTGATCGGAATGGTTTGCAAACTACACAAATAAGATGGTCAAATTAGCAAAGTATACAAAGTTTGGGAAAATTTAGCAAAGTATACAACCCTTGTGCCCCTTCTGCGTGCCCCCTTGGCCCCCCTCCGCGGCAGCAGATTTTCGCGCGTCAACCCTTGCTGACGCCCTCTACGAGGATGCTGACGTCGACGGTGATGACATCGAAGATCAATATATTTGATGTATTAAGTCATTACCAATTATTTGGATTTCACAAATCACATAACATTAAATTTTTTATATAAAATATAAAAGGGGGAGAACAAAGTGAGAAACAAAGAATAACGGTACGAGCTTAATCTTGCCCTTGTCGCCAAGCTGGGATGGCGCTTTCTCATGGGCAAGGACGACCTTTGGGCGGAGGTTCTGAATGGAAAATACATCGGAACGGCTCTTGGAAAGTCGAGTGGTGCCTCGCATATTTGGAAGGGAATCAGGAAAGGGCTTAGTGAGGTCGTGAATTCGGGCCTTAGATGGAATGTTAGGGATGGAGAAAGGGTGAACTTCTGGGAAGATTCGTGGTTATTCGAAGGCCCATTGAGTACGATGTTCGATGTCCAGCCGGTTTCGGTGGCGGATATGTGGGAACAGGGTAGGGGGTGGCGCTGGGATAGATTGGAATCTGTAGCTCCGGCCGGTGCCCTCCTTAGACTCGCTGCGGTTGCCTTGACGGAAGGCGAAGACACCCCGAGCTAGAAGCATACCAGTGATGGTGAGTATTCGACTAATACTGGGTATATTAATATTTGCAAGTGGAAAAATTGGCAACAGAATGATGGCCATTTCTTGAAGAAAATCTGGAAGTTAGAGGTCAACGAAAGGGTGCGTTCTTTTGTGTGACTCATGAGCAAGGGGGGGATTCTCACCAACCTTGAACGTATTCGTCGAGGCTTTGGTAATTCTGCTCTGTGCCCAATCTGTAAAACTTCCGATGAGTCTCTCGAACATCTATTTAGGGATTGTGGTACTGCTGACGAGTTTTGGTTGCAGGTTGTCCCGGTGGAGCGGAGGAAAAACTGTTGGCAAGTGCCATTCGTGACGTGGCTCGGACAGAATATCTTGAGCTCGGACATTGTTGAGGAAGGGGTTGATTGGAGCAGCTTATTCGCGGTCGCGACTTGGGGCATATGGAAGAAGCGGAATGTCGCTGTGTTTCGGGATGGGAAGGACCCTGTGTTAACAGTGGGAGGCTGCTTTGAAGAGGTGCGTATGTACCGGAAGGCTATGCTGAATAATGGGAGAAAGATCATGCCCAGAGTTCGTCTATGGAAGAAGATTAGGTGGGAGAAGCCAGAGGTTGGCTGGGTTAAGGTTAACACAGACAGGGCACTACGTGACGGAGGCAGGGTTGCTGCTGGAGGAGTCGTGAGGGAAGACACGACGGGATGGCTTGGCGGATTTGCCGCTAACTTAGGGTCCTGCTCGGTCCCTTGGGCTGAAGGCTGGGGTATCTTTGAAGGATTGAAGCTGGCTTGGTCGCTAGGATGCAAGAAAGTCATCGTGGAGTCGGATTCTGAGCTACTGGTGAAGCTCATATATAACAGAGGGTGTCAAAGAGTCGCATCCCCTCTTCAGCCTGATGTACATGTGCCACGGCTTCATGAGTAGAGATTGGTCAATCCAATTTCGATATATCTATCGAGAGGCGAATATGGTCGCAGATGCCATTGCTGCCTTTGCTTTCTCATTACCGATTGGCTCGCATCTCCTTCCGGAGCCCCCGAATGGCTGCTCGCGAAGCCTGTTGGAGGACGCCCAAGGAAAGGCGAGAGACCGGTTGTGCCCGGATTAGCTCGCCTGCTTCTTCTTTCCTTTTACTGCATTTTCCTCTCCATTTGTGTACTGGGGTCTCTCCCCAGGTTTTCCCACCAAAAAAATAATAATAACGGCAAACAATTAAAACAAAGAATTTTTCGACGCCGACGATGTTGACCTCCTTCCTCATCCATCTCTTATATTGCAAAAACGATGTCAGCAAATATGTACCTACATAAAAATATGCATAAAAACGATGTCAGCACTAAAAAATACGTATAAAACGATGTCAGCACTAAGAAATAAACCAATTTTTAAGGACTCAAGTATACATATATACTTACATATATAATATCAAATTAAAAACGATGTCAGCACTAAAAAATACGCATAAAAACTATGTCAGCACTAAAAAATAAACCAATTTTTAAGGACTCAAGCATACATATATACCTACATATATAATATCCAACTAAAACGATGTCAACACTACAAAATATGCATAAAAACGATGTTAGCACTAAAAAATATGCATAAAAACGATATCAGCACATAAAAATACGCATAAAAACGATGTTAGCACTAAAAAACGAACTAATTTTTAAGGACTCAAGCATACATATATATCTACATATATAATATCCAACTAAAAACAATGTAGCGCTAAGATAAATTGGAGAAACTATCCAAACAAATATGCTTTCATAAAAAAATAAATTAAGAACAAAACTAAGCCACTACCAAAAAACTAAAAAAATAAAGATTATTTCTAGGGAAAAAATTGCCTAAATATATGCACTTGAATATGTAAGCAATAAAACAACTTAATGCACTTGAAGTCCAGTTGGCCAAAGTCCCACAATCAATTGGACTGTGAGTTTCTTCTGTACACTGCAAAGTTTAATGCAATGCTTCGTACAAAAGGAAAAGATGATAAAAGAGAACAAACACCAATGGAAAGGGAAAACAGAGGACAACAAAGAATCCATTTATACTGAGGAAAAGAAGTTCGAAGTTACCTTCCAGCAAAATCTATATGAGCAGCGACATGTTACATCATAGCAGCCACTACCAAGAACCGACCATGTCAGCGCTGACGGTGATGATTTTGTGTTCCATGGATCTGGACTACTCTCTTCACCGTCTCGATCTTCAACCACTACAAATCTCAACTTTGCAATGGACTCAATCTCGATCCAAAAACCTAGACTCGATCAATTGCACTCGATCTTGTTGAATTGATCAACACTCCATGGTTTCTAGAAGCTCCGACTCAAATACTACTGAAGACAAAGGAGGGGGACGTCAACACTCCGGACTACCAACGCCGACTCCTTGCCTTCAATCTCGGTTGTGCGTTCCGCAATTCACATCTAGGAAAATCGTCGGCGGAGGAACGATCGGAGTTGAAGAGCGATCCTCGACCAACACACCGCAATCCTCGCTCTCCTAGATCTAGGATTTCTAGCGAAAATCTCGACCGCACACAAACTGGACCAGATGCGGTCGGCGGTGGAGTTTTGCTCGTCGATAAACGCCGAGCAGACTCGCAATCGGACACAGCTCGGACCTCCTTCCTCCGTCGGTACTTCGTCGCTGCAGCAGCAACATCTCCGGCGACTGCGACTGGAAGTGTCGAAGACCTCTCAGAGGCAAGGGATTACGATTCTCGGACCTCCTTCATCCGCCGCTGCTTCGTTGCTGCAGCAGAAACATCTCCGGCGACTGCGACTTGTGTCGTAGCCGAAGAGGAGGCCGCCGATTCCAGCGGAGAAGGCGAGACGGAGGAAGATGGGAGGCGGCCTTGAGACGGAGGAAGAGTGCGGACAGAGAGCAAGCAATCAGAGAGCATCAGAGGAGCGACCATGGGAGAGAGAGAGGGGGGAGGGAAGGAGGGGCATCAGAACTGGAGGTAGCCATGGACGAGCGACGATGGGAGAGAGATCGAGATCTCAGATCTGGAAGGAACGGGAGTGGAGAGAGATCGAGAGAGATTAGGGTTAAAAGATATAAAATGTACAATTTTGCAATTTTTACCAAAACGTGTATAGTTCCATAATTTGAACGAAAATTTGCGCTTTGGCGCAAGCGCAAATTTTCGCAATTAAGAAATGAGATGAATGGTTGGAAAATACAAGGTGCAGTTTCAAATTCCTTAAACCAAATCGCCTTCATTTTATATTATTTCATCGAAATGACATTCACAATAACAATTACAAAGAAAATGTATACAACAAATTGACAAGAACAACTGCAATATTAAAAATAACACACACAAACTAATTAATACTCCGTACAATAGATCTATAAGATAGATGGGTGTTGGTTCAATTTTTAACAGGCTTAATTATCACCCAAGTGATCATCGTCTCTATCAACAATCCCATCATGTGTAAGCAAAGCCCATAGATGAGTTATGAACTCGCCACCGGTGACAAGGTGCTTTGCGTGCTCATTTGCATCGTCGGATGGAGCCAAGAATAGGATCAACTCCGCCCAAAAATCGGCCAACACCTCCCACCATAAGTTTTCATCTCCTAATCCCTTGATTTGTTCTGCTAAAATCAAACCCATCTTCATCATGTTTTCATCCTGCTCCAAAGACGGACTTACTCCCTGCTCCAAACAGCTAGCTGCCTTCTCCGAACTGTTGTTCTCCAAACAACAGCTAGTTGCCTTTGTGATTAACTTGATGAGTTTGTTAAACATACTGCAACATTTCGGTTTTAGCTCTTTCCTAGCTTGAGATAATGCTTGCTCGAAAATCCACTGTGTCATGTAAACATGATTCGGGAGGAGTTTGGGGACGAATGCCACCAAGTAGGCACAATACTTGGATAGGGAAGTTGCTACCCGAAAATTGGGATTCTTGATCTTCGGACACGAACCACAACATGATAAGGGTATGCAACAACAAGATACCTTTTTTTCGGTCTTTCTCACATTTGCTGGTGGCTGTGTGCCAAACAAGAATGATGCGAGTGGTCTCGTTGCTGTTACAAGCCCATGAGAGCTTATCGTATGCGTCATATCGACGCAATGACTCCACTCCATTTCGTAACTTTGGACCATTTGTCCGTAGTGATACGAGGACTCTATGCATAACATGCTTCGATAGACTGGTTGGTGCAATCTCCTTTTGGCCAATTATGGGAAGCTCCATGTACCCCTCTAAGACCCACTTGAACCGCAATTTCAAAGGGGCGTGCCCGTATGAATCGAGCAACGAATATTGGCAAAGCTGTCTATGCCATACTCTAACACAAGGTTTGAAGAATGGTTGATAGCATAAATTGCACAACCACTCTTTAACCTTTCCTAGCCTCGTCTTCCACCACTCGTTCTGGACGTAATTACAAATCCATTTGACTTTGTTCCATCTTGAGGGGGTTATGTTGATGATATGAGCTAATTCTACAACACAGATGGTATAAATAACAATTTTGGTTATTAAGAGTTGAAGATGGCTAACGTCATACCAGTGAGAAGAGTCATCCTTCCTTTCACGCATACTAATAGTCTTGAGCGTGGTGAAGGACACCAGAAGATAGATAGCCACGAAGACCACCCGAACCAGCAAGAATTGAGCACCACTCCGATAGATGCAAAAGTAGTTGGTGTAGAAATAGTCGCGGAGGTATTGAAGCTCCAACTCAAAAACTCTATACATTGTAGTTGATATTGTAATGTCTATTCTAATCTTAAGCATTTTGATCTAGGAATAATGGATGACCTTAGGTAGAGATTAATTGGTAGACTTAGATAAATGCACATGTAAATATAATATATATACACACACACTAGCATATGTTAGAAGTGTAGGTTTAAACACTTATCCTCACATATGTTACTATGTATAAGTATATGTTATATATGTACACATTGTATGCACATTTTATGATTGGGCTCGGAAAGCCCAAGACCCGGCCTGCTTTGCTATACTGGACCGAGCTCGCTTACCTTGTGAAAAGCCTCCAGCTTCTGGATGCTTGCAACGCAGCGTTTCATTTAGAGCTCGCCTATATATGTGAAGCTGGAGCTAGGGTTGCCTCATTCTTCTGATCCGGCTCTTCAGATAATCCAAAACCCGAGAGAGAGAGAGAGAGAGAGAGAGAGAGAGAGAGAGAGAGAGAGAGAGAGAGAGGAGGCGACGGAGAGAGAAAGCTAGGGTTTCCTCCAACCGCTTGTTGGTCGCTTGTTTACTTTCTTGCTGCGATTTCTATTTGCATACACCGTTCTTGGATTTCGATATGTGAAGCCGAGTATGCTTGAGAATTACAAAGTGATATCAGAGCTTGAGTGTCCCTTTCCTTACCTACTTGTGCTATTCTTGGTTCTCAGGGAGCGGGATCGGAGGCAGGACATTGGGTAGTCCTTCAAAAAGCTCAGGCTTGGGTTATTCCTCTCCTGTCTGAAGTACCACTGGTCTAGATCCGTTCTAAGACTTGTGATTCTAGGGTTTTTATTGAGTGTCTTGTATACTGTTGCACTCATTTAGCTTCCGCTTGCACAAACTTTGATACTTACCTGTTTCTTGGACACTGCAGGTACTAAACACCATGGATAGTGCTCTAAAGATCAAGCCATTCGATGGTGTTATAGACTTCGCCATGTGGCAAGTCAAGATGAGAGTTGTTCTCATGAAAGAAGGTTGTTGGAAGGCGGTCTTGAAGCCTGCAACCACAGCCTTTGAGATGACCACCCTTCTCAAGGGTGTTGACATCAATGATGAGGATCCCCCAAAGCTTACTGAAGAACAAAAACAAAAGAAGGTTGAAGGAGGATCCTCTACCCCACCAAAGTCCATAACTGAAAAGCTGGAAATGGACATGAAAGCCCACTCTGAGATAATGCTACGTCTCACTGATGGTATTGCTTGACAAGTGGTAAAACACTCTTCAGCTTTCTCCCTCTGGCATGCCCTGGAGGAGCTCTTTCTCTCTAAATCCTTGCCCTCAAGGATTTCTCTATTATGTCGTCTGTTCACCTTTAAGATGAATACTGCTTTAACTCTTGATGACAATCGGGACAAGTTTGTTAAGATGACTCAAGAATTAGAATGTTGTAATGATGATATAAAGGATTCTCACGAGGCTATCTTACTTCTGAATTCTTTTCCCACACAATTTGATAACGTCAAAGATGTCATTCAGTTTAGTCGTGATGAACTTACTAAGGATAAGCTAATTGAATCTATCATGGAAAAGAATGAGATCATGAAAGTTTTCAAGATTAAAGGTCTGAAAAATGATAAAGATGATAAACCTGAGGCTTTGTTCACTAAAGGAAATGACAAGAAGGGAAATAAACATAACAAGAATAAGAAGAATAAGAAAGATAAGCCTAAAAATGAGAAATCTGACCCAAACTCTAAGTGTAATTACTGTGGTAACATTGGTCACTGGGTCAAGGAGTGTAGGAAAAAGAAAAGAGCTGAGGAATTGGCTAAAAAGAACAACACTGAATTGTCTGCTTCTGTGCTTGAGAACATGGGTGATTATTCTGCTGAATTGTTTATGTGTTCTGCATTAACATCTCTTGATACATCTGATGCATGGATACTAGATTCAGGTTGCATAATGCTTGCCACACCTAATAAGCATTTCTTTAAAAACTTAAATGAATCTGTGTGTGTGGTGATGTTATGTTGGGTGATCATACTTCTCTTAAAATAAAAGGAGTAGGAGATGTTCCATTACTTATATATGCATGATGGCATTGTTAGAATTTTCACTAATGTCAAGTGGGTCCCAAGTTTAAGGAGAAGTCTCATGTCTGAATCTGCATTAGAGGAAATAGGATGTGATGTTACTTCTGCTGATGGCATTAGAACAATCTCTAGGAATGGTAAAGTGATTGTCAAAGCTGTTAGGAAGAAAAGACTATATCATGTGCTTTCCTCTATGCCCGAGCTCAATGTTACTGCTTGCACTGATTCTATGACTCTCTATGAAACTAAAAATTGGCACAACAGGCTTGGTCACATAGGCAACAAAGGATTAAATAAATTGCATAAATCTGGTCTATTGCCTAAGAAACCCGTTGACATTAAATTCTGTGAGCATTGCGTGTTGGGCAAATCTGCCAAGCTTAAATTTCCTGTTTCAACTTATGTTGCTGATAATCCTCAAGAATATGTGCATTCTGATTTATGGGGACCTTCACAAGTCCCCACTGCAGAAGGTATGAGGTATTTTATTCGCTTCATTGACCAGTTCTCAAGGAAATTTTGGGTAAGTCTTCTAAAATCAAAGAATCAGGCCTTTGATGCATTCAAGAGATGGAAGGTAATGGTTGAAAGTCAGTCTAACCACAAACTTAAATGCTTTAAAACTGATAATGAGTTAGAGTTTTGTAATATAGAATTTAATGAATATTTTCAATCACATGGGATTAAAAGACACTTGACAGTTCCAGGTACTCCACAACAAAATGGTACAACTGAAAGGATGAATAGAACTTTATTGGAAAAAGTTAGATGCATGTTGATTAGTTCTGGTCTTAAAAATTCTTTATGGGGTGAAGCTGTGTTAACTGCTGCATATCTTGTGAACAGATCTCCTTCTAGTGTTATAAACTTTGATACTCCCCAATACAAATGGACAGGGAAACAACCTAGCCTAGCTTATTTGAAGCCTTTTGGTTGTGCAGGTTATCCTCATGTGCGTGAGGGTAACCTCCAACCAAGGGCTTTGAAAGGTTTGCTGCTGGGTTACCCTGATGGAGTTAAAGGCTACATGGTGCTTCTCTTGCAACCTGGCCCATACAAAGTTATAACAACTAGAAGTGTGAGATTTAATGAAGAAATTTTCCCTCTTAAATCTGAACTAACAACCTATCCTGAGCTGACAGGTACCATTGAGCAGACTAAGGAGTTGATCCATGATGATGTTGATTCCTCTGATGGTGAAGATTCTGAGCACGACACTAGAAATATCACATCATTAGCTAAGAAAGCTACACCTTCCACACTACCCGGGGGGGGGGGGGGGACACAAAGGAGAAGAAAAGGATTCTAAAGAATAAACTAAGGAAGAAGCACCTGCAGACTCCGACGAAGAAAAAGATCCTACTTCTCTTAAGGGTGTTTCTCCTCTTACTTCTCCTCCTCTCTCTCCTATTTCTGGTGATGTAAATGGCCGTTCTAATGACTCCTAAAAGGAGTCCTCTGTTTTCTCCTCATCCCCTTCTGATTTGCATGCTTCTAATGTTCCTGCTTTACCTACATTGCATGACTATCAGTTAACTAGGAATAGAGAGCCTAGAACTGTCATACCTAATAGGAAGTACACTTCATATATTGTGGAATATGCATTCTTAACTGCTGATCATGTTAGGCATCCTTCCACTCCTAGTTCATATGAATATGCTATTAAGAGCAGTTATGCCAAAGACTGGCTAACTGCAATGAAGGAAGAAATGGAATCAATGTAGATAAACAAAACGTGGACATTGGTTCCGAGACCTTCTAAAACCCGGCTCATTGACTCTAAATGGGTCTTTAAGCTAAAAGAAGGTCTAAGTCCTAGTGAGTCTCCTAGGTTTAAAGCCCGACTTGTTGCTAAAGGGTTTTCCCAAAGAGAAGGCATAGATTACAATGACATTTTCTCTTCTGTAGTTAAGTACAAAACTATGAGATTAATCCTTGCTATTTGTGCTGTGTTTGATTGGGAACTTGAGCAAATGGATGTAAAAATTGCATTCTTGCACAAGTCTCTGGATGAAACCATCAACCTAAGGGGTTTGTAAACCCCAAATATCCTGATCATGTTTGCCATCTTAAAAGATCCATCAATGGACTCAAGCAGTCCTCTAGGCAATGGAATCTTAAGTTTGATGTTGTGATTAAGATTAAGAAGTTAGGTTTCATAAGAAGCAGTTATGATTCATGTCTTTATTTCAAGCATATTTCTAAACAGTCTATGATCTATGTGCTCTTATATGTGGATGATATCTTGCTTGTTTGCAATTCTATGATTCCTATTAGCACTGTGAAAAAGGACTTAAAGAAATACTTTGGCATGAAAGATTTAGGGAAAGCCAAGAAAATCCTTGGTGTTACTATCATTAAACCCGTAATCCATACGGATAGCCAAAGCGCACTTTACTTGTGCAAAGATCCCATGTACCACGAGCGGACTAAGCATATTGATGTTCGTTTTCATTTCATTCGTAACACGGTTGCTGCTACAGAACTAGATGTAAAGAAAATACAAGGCGACATCAATCCAGCTGACTTTGGGACAAAGGTAGTCCCTGCTAACAAATTTGAGTTTTGCAAGGATTTTCCCCACCTTGGAGAACCGCCTTAGCTCACAGGTAACTAGAGCTGATGATGATACTGGATCTCTTGAGTATTTTAATCCACTATGATATAGACAAGTTTTAATAGGTCTAATGCTTCGATTAGGAGGGCAAATTGTAATGTCTATTCTAATCTTAAGCATTTTGATCTAGGAATAATGGATGGCCTTAGGTAGAGATTAATTGGTAGACTTAGATAAATGCACATGTAAATATAATATGAAATTATATATATATATATATATATATATATATATATATATATATATATATATATATATATATATATATATGTATATATACATATATATAAATACACATATATATATATATATATACATGTACATGTATATGTATATGTATATGTATATGTATATGTATATGTATTGTATATGTATACGTATATGTATATGTATATGTATATGTATATGTATATGTATATGTATATGTATATGTATATGTATATGTGTGTATATATATATACTAGCATATGTTACTATGTATAAGTATATGTTATATATGTACACATTGTATGCACATTTTATGATTGAGCCTGGAAAGCCCAAGACCCGGCCTGCTTTGCTATACTGGACCGAGCTCGCTTACCTTGTGAAGAGCCTCCAGCTTCTGGATGCTTACAACACAGCGTTTCATTTAGAGCTCGTCTATATATGTGAAGTTGGAGCCTCCAGCTTCTGGGTTGCCTCATTCTTCTGATCCGACTCTTCAGGTAATCCAATACCCTAAAAGAGAGAGAGAGAGAGAGAGAGAGAGGAGGCGACGGATAAAGAAAGCTAGGGTTTCCTCCAACACGGCTCCGGCGAAGCTCACGGTGGTCCGATCTAGAGCGAATCTCACTCTGAGACTCTAGATCTCGGTTCTAGGAAGAAGAAAGAAGGTCCTTAGCCCTCTGTTCAGGCGAAGTTCCCTTCTCTGGTTGAATCCGACTAAGATTTGACTCTGTTTTTCAGATCTAGGGTGTCCTCTTCCTTTACTTGCTTTGTTCTTGCTTCTCTCGTGCATAATCGTCTTGTATTGTGTATTTCCGTCTTTGTTTGCCTTAGGGTATGTATGGATGCACTTTTTAACTAGTTAAAAAATAAGTAGAATGAGTTGTTTATTTTTTTAACTAGTTAAAGAGTGTATGGACACCCGAAAAACCATAAAAGTGGTTAAAATTATGAGTTAAAAAAAAAGCTACTTGAGGGAGCTTATTTGGGGTTTATTTTATTTATTTGGTTTGAAAGTACCACAATAACCCTAATAACAACCAAATAAACTCCACTTTTTACAAATAAAATGTTATTCGTCCCATACGGAGTTTATATTTTTTCATAAATTTTTAACTACTTTTACCAACAGTTTATAAAATTTTACCCTGTTTATAATTTTAGTCAGTTTATTAACCCCGTCCCATACGAACCCTTAGTCTAGATCTAGGGCAACCTGTTCTGTAACCTTGCTATTTGATTAGTGGATTGAGATCTCAAGCCGATCCGACTGAGGTTCCGTGGACGTAGGCTCCGGTTGAACCACGTAAAACCGCTTGTTGGTCGCTTGTTTACTTTCTTGTTGCGATTTCTGTTTGCATACCCCGTTCTTGGCTTTCGATCTGTGAAGCCGAGTACGCTTGGGAATTACAGATATTTTTGTCATCATCACTGACTAAAAACACATCTCTGACGAATTTCCATGCCTTGTCACTCGATTCCTTAGGCGGATTGTAATCAGCAAACCTAGGGAGGAAGCGCCAAAACAATGCAAAGGAAAGGCAAGTGTCGTTCAAATGGCCATCCGTATCGTCAGCACCCAACAACTTGTCGTCACACTGTCATATCTTGTCGATAGTAGCGAGCTTGTCGGGATGTAGATTGTCCTTGTGGAGTGGTGGGTACAAAGGAGAGACCACCTGCGTAAGCGCCTTCTTAGCTCCCACCAAATACTGGTAGTCTTGAATGGTAGTGGTAGTAGTACTAGTAAGAGTGGTGGAGGAGGATTCGCCTCTCATGTACTCCACAACAACGGTGGTGACCCGATAAAGGTCAACACACGACCTGCAAGCGTAAATGAGGGCCATTTTCTTCTCCCTGAGCTTGAGGAGGTACAACACCCAGAGTAGGAGGGACGACATCCATATAACATCAGGGTAGATGATTACGAAGAGGAGGAATGAAAGCCACAACGAAGGCAACATTCTGTCCCAAAGGAAGCGCTTGCGAGTGGCCTCGTTTTCCTCGAGGCTCCGAGAGTCTGTGTTGTCCACAGTGCCATCAAGGACCACCAGGAACACCGCTCACAGGACAGTGATATTGCTTACATCGGCAGAGTCGTCAGTCATAAGACCGACAACGTAAGTTATAGCAGTGTTTCCTAAGTAGCCGACCATCATGAGGAGGAAAGTGACGACCCCCCACGACTTTATGTGGCGAATCACACGCAGGATGAGAACTTTCCCTATCAGCACTGCAGTCAGGATGAACAACGCGTCCACCTTATAATGCTTTACCTTTGGACTATCGAAAAACTTGTTCAGGGGGCTCTTCTAGGGAGGCCATTTTTTTTTTTTTTTTTTTTTAATGTGGCGGGAGATGGGTGGAGATCAATCAAGTGTTTGATTGGTGATGAGTTACTTCGATCGTTGGATGCACTACATAAGACGAATCTTAAATCCGTCCATTACAATTTTTTTTTTAAAAATATACGGACGGATCCTAGATCAGTCCATTATATAAAAAAAAATACAAAATTTACATAGGATCCGTCCTATTAAGTAAAAAAAAAAAAGGAAAAATTGAAAAGGAAAAAAGTTGCAAAATGCGACAACTCTATTTTGTCTTTTCTTTTTAAAAACTTCCGTCCTCCTTTTTTTTTCTCTCTCTTTTTTTACTCACCTTTTTCTCTCACTCTTTCTCTTCTCCTTTTGTAGCTTTTTTTCTTTTTTTTTTTCTTTTTAATTTTACTAGCATTGACTCTTGATCCGTGATATGTAATTTTTTTTATAAAGAACGGACATGTCTATCCGTCTATGATCCATCCTATGTAGTGCATATAGAACTTGTCTCGGGTGTATATAGCATTATACTTTATAAATTATAAGTCCCATATATCAGTGGGACCAAAACGAATTAAGAAAAATCAAATAATCAGCGGAAGAGAAGTGTAATTTGATTACTTGTTCAATTTAGTGTGTGTTTTTTTTCATTTTATTAAAGTGCAATTTGTTTAGGTTGATTACTTGTTCATTTTCAGAATAATTTGAAGTTTCCACGAGAAATTGAAATGCCCTGACTTTTCAATCTATCTACCTAACCTTTTTGAGAAATTCCGGTTGATTTCATGGTTTTGGATAGGGGTGTTATGTGACAAGACCTACTCGAAATCGGCTCGTATATAACTCGGCTCGGGATCTTAATTACCCAAATAACGAAAGAAAAAAAAATCAGATTTTACCAGATTGATCTTAATTACTTGAATTTGTGCCACCCCAGCTAGCCCATTTGTCCCAAATATCCTCTAAGATCTTTTATTCCCTCTTGCAAAACAGTTATAGAAATCTATTTTTCAATAAGGGACATTTACAAAAATATCCAAAAAAATTACCTAAATTAAAGGAGTATCCACATGTTTAAATATATAACAAAACTATCCATTCCTTTCATTCATTGTTTCCATCGTCGTCCCGTCTCATTCACCGTTCTTCCCATCGGCTTCCTCCCCCGTCGTACTTCCGTCTTCCTTCCTCCGTCTTCGTTCCTCCGGCATCGTTCCTCCCTGTGCAGTCTCCTGTGTCCTTCTGCAGTTGATCTCGAAGAAAGAAGACAGCAGATCAGCCGTCCTCGTCGCATATTAAAGGTATGAAATCCGACAATAGTACAGTATTAATTTTCGAAACGCATCTAGTTCGACAGAAAACCTACCTCTGCTGACATATAATCTGATATATGCTTTCGAAAAACAGTAGTACAATGGAGTTGATAGAAAACCTACCTCTGCTGACATATAATCTGATATCTGCTTTCGAAAAACAGTAGTGCAATAGAGTTGATAGAAAACCTACCTCTGCTGACATATAATCTGATATCTAAATGTGTGCCGAAGGCACACATTTAGATTGAAGTTGATAAATTACCTGTTGTTTTAATAGTTATGTTTTTACTGTGTGCAAGTAATGTAATAAACTGATGCTGCTGACAAGTAATTTGACAAAAAACCTACCTTTGCTGACATATAATCTGATATCTGCTTTCGAAAAACAGTAGTACAATGGGGTTGATAGAAAACCTACCTCTGCTGACATATAATCTGATATCTAAATGTGTGCCGAAGGCACACATTTAGATTGAACTTGATAAATTACCTGTTGTTTTAATAGTTATGCTTTTACTGTGTGCAAGTAATGTAATAAACTGATACTGCTGACAAGTAATTTGACAAAAAACCTACCTCTGCTGACATATAATCTGATATCTGCTTTCGAAAAACAGTAGTACAATGGAGTTGACAGAAAACCTACCTCTGCTGACATATAATCTGATATCTAAATGTGTGCCGAAGGCACACATTTGTATTACTACTCATTTGTATTGAAACTAAAAAGAAATTATTTGTAATTATTCCAAAAGAGAGAATAGTTGTACAACAACTGTTTGAAAGTAATGCAAATAAATGGTGCTGCTGACAAGTAATAGTTTACTACAATCTAAAGTGTTGAATGAAATGATTCTATTGTAAAATACAGTTAGATGTTGTGTAAATAGTTTTTAATGATTATGCACAACAAACCTGTCATTTTTTATTTCAAAACTTGTTCATCTGCTGACATTTATATCTAATAAAATAATATTTGGGCCAAAAGGAACAAATTCAGATTGAATAATTAGGAAGTTACTACTCTTTTGTATTGAAACTAAAAACAAATTAATATTGATTGTTCTAAATGAAATAATAAATGTGCAAGTATAATTATATGTTATGCAAAAATTTAGTACTGTTGACAAATAATGGATGAACTTAATCTAACGTTTTGCCTGACTTATTTCTAATGAAAAATGCAGTTAGATGTTGTGTAAATAGTTTGTAATGATTATGCACCCCCTACCCGTGATTTTTGATTTCCTAATGAACTAATTTATTGTCAAAATATGCTACACTGCTGACATCTTACGTAATGAAGTAAAATTTGTCCACAGAGGACACAAATTCTGTTTGAATTTTATGAAGTTACTACTCTTTGTATTAAAACTAAAAAGAAATTAGTAGTTATTATTCTAAACTAAATAATAGTTATGCAACTTCTAAAAAATAATTATGCAAAAAATCTGATTATAATGTATTGAATTTTTGCAAAAATCTGTTACACTGCTGACATATAATGTAACATATTTAAATTTAAATTTAGGGAGTTACACTCTTCTTGTAATTGGGTTAAAAATTGAAATAATTTACTATTGATCACTAAAAAATAAACAATAGTTGTGCAAATACTAATTAATACTTATGCAAACCTATTCTACTGCTCAGATGTAAGAGTTAAACTTAATCTGGTGTATTGGTTTAGTGAATTGGGGAATCCTGATGCTAAGACATACTGGGATGTTGTGTTTACTGGTTGGTAATAAAAATGCGCCTCTCCAATTATATTTAGTTTAACCAGTAGTTTAATTAATATATCAATTTGTTATTGTGTTGACATGTGATGTAATTACAGGGCATAAGTGATGTCTGACTTGAAGATGAAGAGTGTAAAAGTGGAAAACATGGAAGAGGATGATTGGTTTCAAGGTTCTGAAAGTGAAACAGAATAAGATGCTGAGGTCTGGAGGAATCTATACTCTTCAATGCAGGGAAGAAACACATTAAAGGAAGAGTGGGATGATTCTGCATCAAGTCAACTGGTTTTGCCAAACAACTCAAGCGAAATTCTGTATGTTGGAAAAACTTTTGTGTCAAGACAAGCAGCAAAGGATGCTTTGACAATTCTGTCCGTAACTCAGACATTTGGTTTTAGAGTAACAAAATCAGAGCCGAGGTATTTTAGAGTGCATTGCATGGATGATAAATGCGACTGGAAAATGCATCTAAAGACTGTTTCTCAGACTTGTTATGTAGTCACACTGTATAATGACAAACACACTTGCACGTGGGATGCCAGAACAAAATATTGCAAAAAAGCTCCGTCCTCAGTAGTTGCAAGACTCATTGAACCTAGGTGTGCATTATGTACAAAATAAAATTTTAATTAATTTCTTCCATATTTATTTTTTATTTGTTCTAACAAATCAATTTTTTAAAGTGTGGACAGTGGATTCAAACCAAACCAGATAATCGATACGATGAGAAATGAAAAAAAAATACCAGTTAACTACATGACAGCTTGGAGAGCATCAAAAATAGCAAAGGAAAAAGTTCGGGGGACACCAGAGTCTAATTATGCTGATATGCCATCATTTTGCCATATGCTGAGGGAGAGGAATGAAGGAACTATTGCATTAATCTCAACTGATAATGAGGACAGATTTAAGTACTCATTCTTATCATTTGGAGCTAGCATACGTGCTTTTCCTCTTTTAAAGAAGGTATGGCCTGTTGTGTGCCAGCATACAGTCTTGTCCTTTTTTATTTAGAAGATTAATTACAATCAAATGTAAATTTGAATTCTTTTAAGCAGGTAGTTGTTGTCGATGGCACGTTCTTAACTGGGAAGTATAAAGGGACTTTGCTTGGTGCCACTGCCCAAGATGCAAACAGGCAAATCTTTCCTCTTGCAGTTGGAATTGCTGACACTGAAAATAACGACTCTTGGGAGTGGTTTTTTAGGCAACTGCTGAAGGTTTTGCCACAACAAAATGATTTAGTCTTTGTGTCTGATAGGCATGCGAGTATTGCAAGAGCTGTTGCCCTGATTTATCCTACTGTTACACATTGCTTTTGTAATTGGCACTTAAAGCAAAACATCAAAGCTACCTTCAAGAAAAAGTATCTGTCTGGCTGGTTTCAGAACGCAACAAATTGTTACACTATTGGGGAGTTCAACACCAAATTCAGGCACATACAAGAGAATTGCCCCAAGCTAGCAAAATATTTAGAGGATGCAGGTTTTGATAAGTGGGCTAGAGTACATGCAAGATCAAACAGATACAACATGATGACTTCAAACAATGTTGAGACTCTAAACTCTGTAATAACAGGGAAGAAGAATTACCCAGTTGTAGCCCTGTTAAAGTTTGTGCGAGAAAAGCTCACTTCCTGGTTTCAAGAAAGGAGAGAAAAGGCACTTCAAAACAAGGACAAAATAACCCCAGAGATACTGAAGTTGATCAGCAGTTTACAGGAGAATGTTGAAGCATACAAGGTGGTGAAAATTAATGAATTTGAGTTTGAAGGCACAGGAGAGGGAGCAGGGGTAATAGTTGATCTGTCAAGAAGGAGTTGTACGTGTAGGGTGTTTGATGTTGAGCAAATACCTTGTGTGCATGCTTTGGCAGCAATTAAGCACATAAAAGCAAATATATCAGATTTTGTAGCAGATTTTTATACGAATGAAGCTTGGGCATTGACCTACCAGGAAACGATATATCCAGTGACGTGTGAAGATGAAGAAATTCTCCCTGATGCTATAAAACTTATCAAATGTTACCCCCCCGTTGTGAAGAAAAGGGCAGGCAGACCACCATCTAAAAGAAACCTTTCTGCTTCGGAGTTCAAGAGAAGGATAAAGTATAAGAAGTAACTGTCTCAGCAACACAGCTTCTGGGCCATTTTTTTAGCAGATTAATAAATTATGTAAACAGCACTGCATATGCACTTTTTAGGGTTGGAAGTTTGATACATTACAATTTAAAAACTTATACTCTATAAATTGAATGACTTTTATATTTTAAATTCGAACAATTTTAATTTTTTACTGTCATAGCAGTAGTTTCTTTTCATCTTGCATTGGTTTTTCTTGCATGTTATAATATGCAAAACTTCAGAGAAGATGTGAAAATATATGGAAATACTAGTTGATGATATGCAAACACTAAGTGATGATATGAAAATACTAGTTGATGATATGCAAATATAAGTGGATGATATGCAAATATAAGTTGATGATATGCAAGTATAAAATCGTCTAATGCATATATAAGAGTATTAAATATAAATACTGTGCTGGCCAAAATAGAGACAACAATGTTATCCAAAATGTGCAATTATGATATGAGATCCAAATATAAAATCATGATATGCAACTATAAGTTAATGATATTCAAATATAGTTTGGTGATATGCAAATATAGGACTGTGATATGCAACTGTAAATTGATCATGTGTAAATATAAAATCATTTAGGGCATAAAAAAAATATTAAAAAAATAAATATTAAATGTGGGAGTATAAATAGAGCCAACACCGACCTTCTATTTTTGTTGGTTTCTCCCTTTACGAGTTTCACTTTTTACAACAAAGCTTCTTCAATAACCTTCGTCCAGGGGTGAGCGTTTTAGTGTTGATCAATGATTCCTTCGTTCGAGTGATCGTTGTCGATTAATATTGAGCTTCGTTTTTGCCATGTCTCCAAATTCATCTGGTAAATTTGTGCTATCTCCAAATTTCCTTTGTTTTTTAGGTTAGGGTTTAATGTTATGCAAGTTTTTACCGAAATTTACACGCGAGTTTTTTCTTGTATTGTCTTAGCTAAACGATTACGAACTAGAGGTGATTTCTGTTCAAATGCTGTTCCTACCTCTAGTAAGAAACGTGTTAAAAGATCTGCAGGCCCTCGTCCTGCACAGAAGGCAGTTGATCTGTCGAGGGACTCTCCCGCTTTTCCAGATCTATCACAGCTTAGTAGGGAAGTAGAAGCTGAAGAACAGCAACAAATTGTTTGCATAGATGGAAGGAGTCTTGATAGTAGAACACCTATTGATCCAGGCTCGCAATCTCGCGTTATTTGTCCTCAAATTTTATCCACTAGATACCCAGATCCGGTTAATTCTGCTGATTGTACTCCTAGTAAGAATCCTGATGCTTTTGTTTCCGTTGAGTCCACGGTTAATTTGAGTTCTGATTCTCAATACGCAACTTGTGCAGTAGCAGATGAGACTCCGGGGTTTACATATCCTGTTAATACTGTTGATTATACTATTAATGGGAAACCTTATCCTTTTGTGTCTGTTGAGTGCACGGTTAATCTGGATTCTGAATCTCAAAAAGCAACTTGTGCAGCAGCAGATGAGACTCCAAGAGTTACAGATCCTGTTAATACTGCTGATTATACTGTTCATGAGAATCCTCATCCTGCTGATTCTGATGAGTGTACCGTTGATCTGAATTCCGATTCTCAAACTGCAACTGGTGCAGCATGTCAAGTTCTCCCTGGTTCTTTTCTTGGTGTTAATTTACCTCAAAATATATCTTCTGATTCATTCCCTTCTGTGCATGGTGCTACTATATTAGATTCTGGAAAGGAAAATGCAAATCATCAAGTTCATGGGGTGCCACCTCCATCTAATTTTGAGCCTGCTGCTGCTGAAAAACAATATCATGCTATAGATGATGTGCATGGTACAAAACAGACTGCTGTTCCAGTATCTTCTGCTAGATGTCAAGAGGCTGACAAAGAGGAATCTAATGAGGTCCACCCTACTGTTGATTTGAGGGCTGATGCTAATGAAGAACAACAGCATCAAAAACAACAAAGTGGCAAGGCCATGGATATTGATGTCAATCTGCATACTGATTCATCTGGTATTCCAACTCACGCATCCAATGTTGAACCTGGTCCTTCTCATAGAGTTGGGGTGTTGAGGAAACAAAGAATTCCAAAAGGTAAAAAGTTCCTTACCCTAAAAACAAGATCCAACCCAAAAATGTTTGTTTCTGCAATTGAGAGGCTAAGTGATAAGCAGAAAGAGTGCATTAAAGGGATTGGGTTTGGACATCTTCTAGGATTGAAAATACAGAATCTCCCGTTATCCCTTTCCTATTGGTTGGTTGATAACTTTGATGCAAACAAATGCTCTTTGATTCTGCCAAGTGGAGATAGATTAGTGATAACTAATTTAGATGTGCACATTTCATTGGGCCTGCCAATGGGAAGAGAGTTGATAAGCAAGAAAAGCTGCAAGGAAAACTTTGATGTTATAAAAGAGTGGCGGGCTTCTCTTTCAGCTGCGGAAATGATTCAACCTTCTATTTTGATAGAAAAGCTGATAAATGATGTTGATGCTGGTGATCAGTTCAAGCTGAACTTTGCAGTTTTGTTGCATTCATTGCTGCTGGACACACATCAGAGTGGGCACATAAACCAGAGTTTAGTTAGAATTTTTACTGGCAAAGAAGATTTCAAGGAGTTTAACTGGTGTGCATTCTTATTAGAATGTTTGGTTGACTCAAAAAAAAGTTGGGAGAAAACATTCTTATTAAAATGTTTAATTTTTCAATGTCACTTAATATAATAGGATCCTTTGCATATGAATCCCAATCAACAAAGCGTGATGGAACATAATTGTCTGGGACTATAACAAGACTGTCTGTTACACACGGAATAAAAGAAGCAGGACCCTTTAAAGAAGCATCACCAGCTTCCGTGGTAGAAGAAGCGTGATAGAAGAAGCAGATGGGGCTTACCAACCCCATCTGCCTCGCCAACGACCTTATCCTTCACATCACACAGACCACCCTCAACAGCATCTTTTAATGACAAAAGAACCTTACTGATGACAATAGATGGAGAGAATGACATATCACAAGCAATTGCAACAACATTACAAGGAGGACACATAACATCAGAATCATCTGATTCCAACTTTGTATTAACACCTTCAAATCCCATTATTGTGATATCGTCATCCTTTTCATCACCTCCCGTACAACCATTAATTGAATCCTGAATATCAGAGCCTCCCACTTCATGTTCAGCCTCAATATATTCAGTTCGTTCTTTCACATCAGGAATTTTGACATCAAATTCAGTCTCAGTAGCATTCAACTCACCAACGTCATCACTGCACTTGCTATGGATGTCAGCACCAGATAAGACATTAAAACCTGATGACATCTGGGTGTCAACGCACACAATTGTTAAGCACTATGCATTCCCCTGAGGGCGTTGTTCATCAATAATTCCACTTTCAATTGGTTTCCCATCGACAGTAGTGCCACAGGCATCCTCACTACCTCCTTTTGCTTCCTTGACATCAGACTCTTCATGCCGAGCTTCATTCTGTGCATCCCCTTGAGGGCGATCTGCATCAACATTTTCTTTATGAGCTTCATTCAAATCCCCAGCTTCACCGCTCCCCTTCAAATCAAAGCAAGTCCGAACAGCATAAGATTCCTGCTCAGTGGAATAAAATTAACAACCTATGACATCCCCCAATGAAATGTCAGCATTAGTATATATGTCAGCAGCAGGAACACTATTTGAATCTCCAACACCCACCCCCGGTAGAGAGATGTCAACATTGTTTTTATCTACATCGCAAGCAAAAGTGATTGAAAAGGGTACCAACTTAACATCAACAGTAGTAGATGGAGGACATACAGCATCAGATTCATCCAAGCAAGGATTAATAGCACATCCTTCTGATCCAATTAATGTAATAACATCACCATCTTTATCACCTCCAACACAAGGGTTAATCAAATCCTCCATATCAGAACGTACACCATCATATTCAGTGGCAGGACATGCAATTTGCAACCACTGTGGATCAGTGTTAGTACAATGCGACCCGCCAAAGTCACTTTCTGGTGGAATGACATCAACATCCATCAGGCCTGCATCCCCAATAACTACTTTCGGTTCTTTCACATCAGAATTTCCCCCATCAACTTCGGGGTGAACATCATTCAAATCATCAACGTCAATGCGACGTTTGCCTTCAATGTCAGCTTCAGGTATTACACCAAACTCAGATGACATTTCAGTAGAGGGTAAATTTAGATCAACATTTGGAATACCTACCTCATCTCCTCTATTGAAATCGGAAACAATTCCGTGAGCAACAGGCGAATCAACCAGTATATAAGAGAAAACGTCGTCATTAACTGTAGTACCCGCATCATTTTTTGGTATGGAATGCACTGGCTGGGATACATCAACTGTACATGTATGCGTTGCAACCTTATTCTCAAGGGAAGTGAACTTCTCCCCAAAAACAGAAAACATGTTAATAATCCCATCTAACTTCCCCATAGAGGTCTTAATTTCTCCTACACTAACAGCCAACTCGTTCAGACGCCTAAAAATTTCTTGCACCACCTGAGATGAACTATCAATAACAGGGGCAGGAGCATTAGCATCAAATCTAAAAGGAAGATCACCCATTTCATCCCGTATTTCACCTTTTTTGGGAGATGACAGCCCCACACCACACCCATTTCCGGGTACATAACAATCGGTCTCAACTTCAGGAATTGAAGCATCAATCGGATCATCAACACAAACAGCAAGTTTTTTTGCGTCAGAATCAACTCCCAAAGGTATGTCTTGATTCTCTGGACCAGATGAATTAACATGGGCATGAGGAGACCCAATAGGAGACACAGTTGACCCAGAAGAGTCAACAGAATGGGTTCCCCCAAAGTCATCATCAAGAGCACCCCCAGTTTCAGAGTCAACAGCATCGTCATGTACCCCACCAGTATCACGATCAGAACAAAACACATCACCCTTTTCGTTAGATAGTCCATCAGGGGCCAACATATCTGCAGTCGAAGCAACTTGCAAAGATACAGACTTCTCAGCAGATTCTGAATAGAATACATTCCTAGGCTCTTTATCAACTGTATTCCTCTTCTTCACACGGTGATACACAATCTTCGCATGTACAAACTTCTGACACTCAATCACTGGGTCAACCTTGTCACAAGCAACAACAGGTATAACAGACTCGTTGACTAGCACATCTGTCTCAGCATATAGAAATCGAACCTTCTTACCTGAATCTTTCTTCTTCCGCATATTAGTGGCTTTCCTCTTATTTGATTTCTTATCCTCTAAAGCCAAAAGAGGGGAGGAATGAAAGGTACCTGCAGACCGACCCCTTCTCAATGATGTCATCTTCTTTCCTTTATGAACAACATCAAGTTTTACCTCCGAATTGACTCCATCATTCCCAACAACAGCATCTAAAGCAGAATCATTTACAACATCCTGTTTGTTGACCAAATTGACGGCGTCATTCCCAACGACAACAGCTAAGGCATCATTGCGTATGAACCTGTCATTATACACATTTGTACGCAATCGATAACTTTCATACAGAACACCATCCAGCTTGGGGAAGACAGGTTGAGCAATGTCATCAACTCTTTCATCAGCAACTTCTTCACTATAAACCATCCCTGGTGTTCTTGCAAATTGACCATAAATAGGGAAAAATGGTGCCTACACAAAAATAGAGGAAATATATTATTAAAAGCACGGATATTTACAACAAAACAACAAATATGCTAATAACCTTTAATATTTATGCAAAACTTTGGGACTGCTGACATAAAATGACTAAGCCAACTAAAAGATGTGCACCTACTAGCTTTTAATGATAAAGTGAAATTATATGTTATGCAATAATATTTAAATGAATATGCACATCCAAACCTTCCTTATGCAATTATATTTAAATGACAATCTATTACCCTGCTGACATGTGATCTAAATCAAAATATACTGACACTTATGCAATAATTTGGTTCCTACTTGTTAAGATATATATAAATAACAAAAAACAAAGCTAGTAGGTGTCAAACAAAAATCATTACTGATGCAAAAAATTAAAAGTCTTGCAAACAATGTAGTTCTGCTGACAAGTCTGGTGTTTTTGCAAATTTCGGCTGACGTGTCTGGTATTTTCGCAAATTTACAAAAAGTAGCTGACAATGGTGCCTAAAACAGATATTAAATTCATTCACTAACAACTACAAAACATATCTCATAAACTTACCAGCTCATCATCAAAAAGTGCAGAATCAGAATCATATACGTGTTTAAGCTTACATTCCCAGTGCAAAGAGTATGGATCTCCAACAACCATTTTGAAATCACAGTCAACTTTTGCAGCTATTGATGGGAAGGCTTCTAAAATCCATGACTGTTGCAAAAAAACATAAAGTATTTGAAATATTCAGCCAGAATAGTGAGATATGATAACAAGCAATAAATATGCTGACAGACTTCAAAATGGATAACAAGCAATAAATATGCGACATTAAAGACTACCTGGAAAGCAAGATTATACCCATGTATATCATAACAACGTCTGCCATGCTGACGATAAGCCAGATCTATATTCTTTAATGTCGTAACCAACTTCGTGTACGAAGCTCTCCCTTAGGGGTAAATTTCAAACTCATTCTCAGCACAAGCAAGGGATAAGTTTTCTTCACTAACAAACTCTGATCTCCTGAATAATAGGACCTTTTCAATAATAAGCAGCTTAGCCATAATCAACTTCTTCTCTGAGAATTTACTCTCGGATTTAAAACGATGTACTAACTCCTTATAAGAGCATTTATTCTCCCCAAAAAAATCAAGAGAAGACACATGTTTGGGTGGTTTGCAATCATTAGCTTCACAAGGAAGACCAGTAATAACATGGAATTCAACAAGAGAAAAACGAGCCAAAAATCCATCAACCTTAAACCAAAACTCCATCTTCTTTTTGGTTGGAGCTCGACGCAACATAATCTGATGCAAGAGCTGAAAGTTAGAAACCATATTGGTTCCCTGTGTCAGCACCCACCCAACACAACTATTGCACAATATCTCATAGTGTTTATCCGACAGATGACTTTTGATGAGTTCACAAACATCAGGATAAGAATATCTGTTTGATCTAGAATGGAACCACTCATCCTCAGGAATACAATAAGAAATGTTCTGTTTAAAAACAAGCAAAAATGTCAAAAATAAATGCATATCAACATAAGTAAACAACACTATATAAACAGACAGGATAAAAAGATCAATATCAAAATAAAAACTCACATCAAATTGCCTTCTGTATCTCACTAAATCAGTAAGTGAACCTGACAAACACGAAAACATAAATATCAGAAGAGGAAAAAACGATAGGAGCATGCAGAATTGTTCAGTAGAAATCGCATATTTGATACTAAAAACAAGAACAACACTCCAGCATTTGCTATCACGACACCAATCAACACTAGACCACACAAAAATCCGTCAAAAGTCGACAAAAAAGGAAAACATAGATATCAGAAGAGGAAAAACGATAGGAGTATGCAGAATTGTTCAGTAGAAATCGCATATTTGATACTAAAAACAAGAACAACACTCCAGCATTTGCTATCACGACACCAACCATCACTAGACCACACAAAAATCCGTCAAAAGTCGACCAAAAAGCTACATATACCGCAGAAAAACAAACCCTAACCAACAGGGAAAGGTTCAAGCAGACTCACCACCTGAACTACCAGGGATTTCCGCCATTAACGATAAGAAAGTGCAATAATCGACTTCAATAAACACTCTTTTGAAGGAGATTCAGTCGAAATCTGACAGGAATAACACATGGACGATCGCCGGCCAGTTTTCGCTGGGTTGAGGACGAAGAACGATAAAAGACGATGGAGGGGTAAAAACGTCAAATAGGCAGCGGAAAGTATTAAAGTGGACACTTTTGTAAAATTTACAAAAGGTTGGACGGAGCTGTAATTAGGCAGGCACAAATTTTCTCTTTCAATAAAGGCATAGTTTTTCAATTCCATCGATCCGAAAAAGGAAGTCGTTTTTTTATTTTTATTTTTTCTTTGGTACAAGACAAAGGGAGTCGTGGACTCGTCGTAGACAAAGGCTGCCGAAGACCATATAACTGTACAATGAAGACTCTCAAATTGTGTATTACAAACAAAAATAGTGCAATGAATCGGCACTTTGAGACAAACTTAAAAAATTGCGATCCATGATAATTAAAACGCAAAAACTAAATACATTTCTGAATATGATGTCACATATATGTTAATGAATGTAAATCATATGGACCCATTGACGGATCTATAGGGGGTTTGGGTGGCTGAAATCCTCCTTAGCCAGGAAGAAAAACGTAAAAAAAAATTTAAAATTTAAATTATTTTGGTAATTTTTATCAATTGTTTTAATTAAAGAGTGGATTAAAAAACCACTAAGATAGTTTAATTTAGTTGGAAGGGTGGGGAGGGGTAGTATGATAATGATTGAAGGCGGCGGAAAATATGAAAAGGCTGCCTTGGTTTCTGTAACATTATTCATTAGAGCATCCACATCCGTTAAACCCGATACGGTTCCTTAACTTAATTTTTTACTTTTCTCTCTCCTTAGAAAACCCAACCTAATTTTATACCCACATCAATACAACCCATTATTTTAAAAACCAATTAATAAACAAATGAAACCTACCCCACCACTATCTTTGCTAACCAATCAAACTCTCTTTCTCTCTTCCACTCCGTACTCTCCCTCTCTCATACCACCTCTCTCCTCCGGTATTTAGAAGTTCCTTGCCAATGAACCTGTCTAATCATTTCTTAGCTTTTTATTTTACAGGTATAATATAATAATAATAAATTCCTTATTTTGCATACTTAAGTACGCCGATGCTGGTGCTCTTACAGGGTTTATATAGGCTTCAAAACTACTACTCCAGTATAACCCTAGTGGGTGATGTCACAATCATGATATCACCATGGGTGTCCTATGACATCATATGAGGAATGTGAATAAAGCTCATTCACAGTGGTGGATATAATGTATCAAATCTAGGCGAGCGGAAATTTTTAGTCATGACAAATAGAACAAAAAATTAACAAGTCAAAATACGATTATTATATAGTACTTCATAAAAAAATACAAAGAAAATTCAAGATTTATCAATTATAAGAGTTACGGAGTATTTGACATTCATAATAATAAATATTTTCATGATAAATAAAATATGATCAACGAAATTGCGCTCTACGATCTCCCGTCGACTCGAAATGGTAAAAAGTAACAAAAAAATAATAATATATGTCTACAAAAATATATATAAAATAGATGATATAAAATACTAATCTCGTCTCAATATATGTCTATACAATCAAATTCCCAAACAATTCAAAGGCTTAATTTAGTAAATTAGAAATTAAATAAAGAATAATTAGAAAAGAGAAAAAAATATACCTCACAAATTAGATTAAAGTGATCGAAGTTAAAGTTTGATAAACGTCGAAAAAAGCGTTTTGCGTAGCTTAATACTGCCGAAGTCTTTGCTTTTGCGTGGAACGGTGGAACTTGGAAGGAGGGTGAGACGGTGTATTTGATTCCAAATAAATATAAAAAAACTGAACCTTTTGAATTAAAAGGTCATTGGGCCTTTAATACATTAATTCCACTAGCTAGTAGTACCCACTTAAAATAATTCCACCCAGCAATATTTTTTTTTAAACCCAGCCCTAGAAAAATCTACCCAGCAAGAGCTGGGTCTGCTCCCACATACATCCGCCACTGCTCATTCACCTACATGAATTACAACGGTAATATTTGTGATTGTATATTTGCTCTAGCAGCCCCCCTATCCGAACTCGTGAGGGCAGAGTTTGGAGCGGAGGAATTCAAATGAAGACATGGCGAGGGGCTTTGTAAGGGCATCAACAATCTGATCCTTTGACGAAACAAAGGAGACCTGCAATGTCTTGGCTTGGACTCGACCTCTCTCCCGAACAAAATGATACTCGAGGGAGAGGTGCTTGATGCAGTGGTGTAAAACTGGATTTAGAGCAATGTAGGTGGCGCCTAGGTTATCGCACCACAGAGTAGGCGGAGCTGTAGGAGGGATGTGAAGGTCTGCCAACAGAGACTGCAGCCATAGAATTTCACAAGTTGCTTGAGCTAGAGCACGGTATTCGGCTTCCGTGGACGAGCGAGCTACGGTCTATTGCTTTCTGGAACTCCATGAAATAATTAAGATTGGAGCCGAGGAAGACGTAATAAGCTCATGTGGAGCGGCGATCAGTGTGATCACTAGCCCAATCGGCATTTGAGAAGGCTGAAAGATGGCATGGTGTGGCAGCAGATATGAAGAAATTATGATCAACAGTTGCAATCGAGATAGCGGAGAATCCGCTTTGCAGCTTTCCAGTGCATCTGGCAAGGTTGATGCATATATTCGCAAATCTTGTTCACAACAAAGGAAATATATGGGCGAGTGAATGCCAAATATTGCAGACTACCTGCAATGCTCCGATATAGGGGAATGCCATCAAATAAGGGGGAAGCAGCGATACTTTCACTCAAGAAATTCGGGGACATTGCAGTGAGAATTGATTTGGCTTTGTCCATTCGAGACCGAATAAGGAGATCACGAATGTATTTTGATTGATTAAGGTAAAACCCATCAGAGGAGCGGGTAATTTTGATTCCAAGGAAAAAATGAGCATCCCCAAGATTTTTCACTGGAAATAAGGAAGAGAAGAAGAGAGGGCTGTTATAAATTGAGTGTAAAGAGTGGTTGAACTGGAGACGACAAGGATGGCATTCCGAACAATTTCTCCTGGACGTTCATCTTGTCCAACAAGAGCCTTAGGGTCTCATCCTTGATTGAGTCATATCCTGTGGAGGATTCCTGTAACGATTTTCATACTAGCCCCTTCCATGATAAGGTGCTTGTTGTTGCTGCTACTGATTCATCCTGCCATTAAAACCACTTTGATAATTTGAATTGTAATTAGAATTATAAAAGTTGTTACCAAAGTTTTGGTGAGGTCCATAATCTCCCATAGCATTTACAGCAGCAACTTCCTCTCGAATGAGCGGGCAATGATGATTAGGATGAGTTAGGTCTCCATAGACTCCGCATGGTCTTGGTCGTTTAATTTGAGTCATCTGTACAGCCATATTCTTGACAATGTCAGGGATCTTGTCAAGTTCATTACCACGACTCCCTCCAGAGTTGCCCAGTATATGGACTCCTCTAACACCTTGATGTCTTCCATATTGCTGCGAAGCGTTGGCCCAAGCTACGGGTCCGCTTGTGTCTGATCCAACTTCGTACCGTAGCCTTGCTGGTGCTTTACAGTACTTGACATTTACTCGTCCTGATATTAGCTATGCTGTTCAGCAAGTCTGTCTATTTATGCATGACCCTAGAGAGTCTGATCATCACTTTGCTGCTCTTAAGCGCATTATCAGGTATGTTCAGGGTACTACTTCTCTTGGCATCACTATTACCCCATCAGCTTCACCTCTCTCCATGGTTGCTGACACGGATGCTGATTGGGTTGGTTGTCCGGACACCAGACGGTCTACGTCAGGATATTGTGTGTTCCTCAACGACTCTCTCATCTCTTGGTCTTCTAAGCGCCAACATGTGGTTTCTCGGTCTAGTGCTGAAGCGAAATATCGCGGTGTTGCCAATGTTGTTGCTGAGTGTGCCTGGCTTCGCAACCTATTGCTTGAGCTCCAATGTCCGCTCAGTCAAGCGTCTGTTGTGTATACAGACAATGTCAGCGCTACTTATCTTGTTCACAACTCGGTTCACCATTAGCGAACCAAGCACGTGGAGATTGACATCCACTTTGTTCGTGAGAAGGTTACTATGGTACATGTGCGTGTCCTACATGTCCCCTCCTAGTACCAGTATGCAGACATATTCACCAAGGAATTGCCTCGCCATTTATTTCTTGATTTTAGATCCAGTCTCACTATTCGCTACCCTCCTGTTTCGACTGAGGGGGTATGTTAGATAGACTATATATATAGGCTCAATTACCCATTTATAATTAGGGTTAACTATCTTGTACTCCTATATATATTCTAATGATAGCGAAGGCAACCCGAACGAGGATTATTCACTCTGACAGTTGTAATTCCCCCTCTAGGAGGATCATTATTGTTGGGATTCATCTCTTCTCCTTCTTCTCCTTGCTTGAGATCAAGTCTTCTTCTTAACCTATAAAGGTATCTTTCAATTTTTGGATCAAAAGGCAAATGAGATGAATTAGTAGCACGAGTATGGACCATGCAGAGTGGTATACACCTAAGTTAACAATAAAAAAAAAAACATGTACACAAACACTAAAGTAATCTCACCAGCAACAACACCAAAATTTGACTGAGCATAATGGTTGTTGTTCCATGTCAAAACTAGTAATAATAACCCAGACTAACAAACTAGTATAGTAATTAAGAAAAACTCGAACCCATAGAGAGATATTGTCTAAGCGCGTTCTTATACTAACTAAAATAAATAAATAACAAGATTGAGAAGTGTAAAATAAAGCAAAGAAAGTAAACAGAGGAATGGTTGTGAGTTGGTTGCCAATAGGAGTAAAGCGCTTCAATTGCAATTCTCAGCAATGGTTGGTGTTCATGGTCCTTAACTTGATTTCTAGTTATCCTAATGCAATTTAAATGTTATTCCGACTTTTGTTTATATAGACTGACACTTCTTCAAAATATGCCAATCCCTTACACCTTTATATATGCAACCCAAGCCCTGCTTGGATTTAGCATACAATTACCACAAATTCCCAAAGTACTTAGTAGAATGACAGTACCAACCATCCTAAGCCACTAGTTTGATGTCAAGACATGTCACTTATTTAACCCTAACAACTTAGGAACCGATATTTAACCAAGATGTTCTTACCCTACAGAACCAAGATCTGCTTTGCAGAATCTCTTGTGATTGCTACAAATTAAAGGCATAATTATCCTTGCTAATCAATTAAAACCCTGGCAAGCTGCAATTCTATCAAGGTGATCAGTCAAAGGAGAATTAACAACATGGCAATAAGCACAAGAGTAATGAAATAATCAAGGGAATAAGTTAGCTAGAAATCAAAGTCTCACAATTCAATCAACCATGTATTTGAATCGCATGCGAAACAATTAGTTTAGTTAGTCATAACTTGAGAAAACGCTCTTCAATCCTAAAGTAAGTTCCGTCTCTTTTAAAAGCTACTGAGAACCGGCCTAAATAGGCAAATAGTCGGCCCTCATAAAACCCTAGAAAATATAATAATAGTTTTGTAATTAATTATTCGGATAAAGATCGACGTTTGCTGAATATGCGACAAAGGCGGGCGCCGGTTGTAAAGCGATATATGGGCACCGCTTTTCCTGTGTTGTGTCTTTGATTCTCTTCCTCGTGACTCCTCATGTGACTCCTCTTAGCCTCTTTTAAACTCAATACCAGCCTCTTCTCATATCTTTTAGTCCAACCTTAGCCCCTCTTCAAGCTCGGACTATAAATATGCATAATAAGCAGAAAATACGTAGATTCCGAACTCGAATGTCCAAATGAGTAACAATGTAAATTAACTAATAAACATGCAATAAGCCTATCTAAATGCAGTGAGAATCCCCTGTAACACCAGGTGTTACACTTAATTATTTTATATATTATTTTATATTAATTTTTTTTTAAAAATTACGTTTATATTCTATACACTTATATTAACATGTTTATAAAATTTTATTATAAAAAATTATTATTAAAAATGATGGACAATTAAAATATTGATTATTTTAGAAAATATTTTTTTATTTTTCTAAAACATATATTTTCAAAATAAATGTTTATAGACATGCATGTTAATATACATATATAGGATATAAATACAATTTTTTAAATTTCTAAATGTTAATTTATACTGGAAATAATTAAGTGTAACACCGGATGTAACACATAAAGTGTTATAGGGGATCTCAACTGATCTAACAATAACTAAAATTACTTAATTATAATATAATGTCTATCTAAAATATGCATTATCGCTAGATAAGGAAAGAACAAACAGTTACAATGTACACAAACGAGTCAAGGTGACCCCTTGAGCATCGTTCCGAAGCAACTCCTGCAAGAAAGGCGGGGGAGGATCAAGGAAAACACAACCAAAAGAAAAGGAAAAGGCAAAGGAAGCTAGAGAATCTGCAGGGAGATTAGCTTCACGAAAAACATGTCGAATTTGGACAACCCAATTTCTACGAATGAAGCCATGGCAAAGAGCAGCCAGGCTAGCGCACGGGTGAGTCGGTTTAAGCTTCTTCTTCAAAATATTAATGGCGATGAGGGAGTCCGACTCACATACCACCTTCTTAACCCCAATCTCCCACGCCATTTGGAGACCAATTGCAATACCCCATATCTCAGCATTCGCAACCGTGCAGGCACCCAAGTTGTGGACGAATCCCTGCATCCAGTCTCCATTTTCATCACGAAGGACTCCTCCCGCAGTGGCGATTCCAAAGCTCTGCAAAGCTCCGTCCGTGTTCAGTTTCCACCATCCCTGATCCGGACGTTCCCACCCAACTTCGACATGGGTCTTGCTCCTTGTTTGGCAGACTTCTTTTCCTTCCACCAGCGCTTGCTTGTATTCAGCAGCCATAGCCACACACCGTGTCATGGACAGGGTTTGTGGGTTTGTGTTCTTGAAGACAACTTTGTTCCTCCTCAACCAAATCATCCAAAGTGCCGAGGCGAACACTGCATTCCACTCAACGCCATTCCGTAGGCTTCTTCTTGACAGCAGGTTGGCACGAAGCCAAGAGGTGAAGGGAAGCGAGAAGAAACCCTCGACTTCCCTTGCCGTTTCGAACTGCAACCAAAAAACATTAGCAGCATCGCTATCTCTAAAAAGGTGAGTCAAAAACTCCAGTCCAGTTACACAGACAGGGCAAACCCCCGGGCTACAGATATGCTTTCGCATACGCTCGAGATTTGTCAAGATCCCCCCCTTTACTAACCAACCACATGAAGCTTCTAATTCTCTCATTTACTTTGAGTTTCCAAATATTATGAAATAAAGCAGAGTCTGTGAACTATAAATTATTCATACCTTGGATAGCATTGTATCCGGAGCTAACCGAGTATTCCCCTTCATTGCTATTGTTCCATCTTCTAACATCCTCTCTATCCGAGATAGAAAGCGCAGCGAGTTTAAGGGTTGTAGACGCCGGCAGAATGTGTGCAAACCGCTGCCAGTCCCAAACACTGTTGATGTCCCACAGGTCCGCCACCAAGCACAATGGGTCGTCGACATCGGTATCGTCACTCACCATATCGATTAGCGGGGAGGCTTCCACCCACTTGTCCTGCCAAAATCTGATTTTCATCTCGTTTCCCAGCCGCCAATTGACATTCGGATAGATAACAACGCTCATAGCAGTAGATATACTCTTCCAAACGGGGGAGGTTGCACTAGAAGCACCAAGGGATCTCCCGACATATTTACTTAAGAGTAAATCCTTCCACACCCCTTTCTCATCATGCATTAGTCTCCATCCCAATTTAGCAACGAGCGCGAGGTTCAGATCCGCCAAACACTTGATCCCTAGTCCTCCGATTGAGCGTGGCTTGATGATTTCCGGCCAGGCAACTTTATGCAACTTCCTCTTCTCCTTCGTCAAACCCTAGAGGAAACTCCGGCATATCTTCTCCAGCTCCTTACAGGTCCCATCCGGCATCAGAATCGTCAACATGGAGTAGACCGGCATGGAGGATAGAACCGATCTAATGAGCGTCGTCCTATCGGCAAAGCTAAACAACTTCGCTTTCCACCCGTCCAATCTGTTATTGAACTTCCCTACAACCGAAGCAAAAGTAGTCTCCATGACCCTCTTATGAAGAATTGGAATTCCAAGATAAGATATGAGGTCTCCCGTCACCTCAATGTCGCTAGCCTTATAAATCCTCTCCTTGAGCGCTTGCTTAACATTCTTAGACACAAACACTTTAGATTTCAGCAGTCTCACCTTTAGTCCAGATCCTTCGCAAAACTCCTCCAAACAGTCCTTGACAGCTTTGACTTGGCCCACCGAAGCCTCCACAAATAACAAAATATCATCGGCGAATAAAAGGTGAGAGAGTGCAGGCCCTCCCTCCCCTAGCCATTTTGATGGCTTTCCAGTCTCCCCGGTCCACCACATCAGAGATAATTTGACTTAACCTTTCCATACATAAAATAAATATATATGGGGAGATCGGGTCACCTTGTCGGATACCACGGGATGGAGTAAATCTAGCTGAGACTTCACCATTCCAAAGCACGTGCATCCACAGCGTTCTCACACATTCCATAATCCAGCCCACCATTGTATCCGGGAGATTGGCTTTCATGAGGGTGTCTTCGATGAACGCCCAGCTTAACCTATCATAAGCTTTCTCAAGGTCAAGTTTGAGGCACATCCACCCCTTAACCCCTTGCTTCCTTCGCGTAGAATGACCCACTTCCTGGGCCACGCCGATGTTCTCGGAGATAAGCCTTCCCGGGACAAAACGGCCTTGGAGCGGTCCTACGAGCTCACTCATGATCGGTTGGAGGCGATTGGAGATTATCTTTGTAATGGTCTTATAGACGACATTGCAAAGGCTTATAGGGCGAAATTCTTGTATCTTTTCAGGCTTACCAACCTTGGGTAACAAGGAAATAAGCGTTTCATTCACTCCCTCCGGGATGGTAGAAGAAACGAAGAATTTCTTCACGAAATCAACAATCGAAGGTCCATGTGTATCCCATCACTTATGGAAAAAGACGGGCTGAAAACCATCTATATCGGGAGCCTTGTACGCCCCCATGCTTTTAATAGCCATGAATATCTCAGCCGTGGATATACTTTTCACAACCGATTCCCAAGTATCATTCTGGACATGAGGGAACTCATTCCGAGTAGCCACAATCTGACGAGGCTCAGCGCTTTCCTTGTATAGATCCACGAAATAGTTGAGGGCCAGCGTCTCAAGCCCAGCCTTGTCCTCGACCCAGGAACCATCCTCCGCAAAGAGACCTTCCACCCGGTTTCTCTTACGACGAATTACCGTCGAGGTATGAAAGAAGCTTGTATTGCGGTCTCCAAACGCGAGCCAAGAGACTTTCGATTTTTGGAACCAATGGATTTCCTCCTGCTCAAGAGTTTCATCTAAAGCTCTTTTAACCTCCTCCTCCCACGCTAAGCTTGAAGACGAAGGTCTTTGAGCATTCTCCCATTGAGCAGCATCAAGAGTTTTCATGAGGTCATTTTTTCAAGTTTGGATTATGTCGAACTCTTCCTTGTTTCATTTAGTAAGATCCACCTTGAGCTTTTCAAGGGCTACCAGGGTAGTACATAATCTGTTCCAGTTTGACTCGATGAAACCTGGAAAAGATTCATGCTTAGTCCAGGCAAGCTCGAATCTGAAGGGTCTTCTATTTTTGTCCATCAAGATGCGCGGGGAGGTTTCCAACAGCAGAGGGCAATGATCAGACGAGTAGCGATGGAGATGGTGCACCTTGGCTTCGGGCCACTGCATTCGCCCTTCAACGTTGGAGAAGATCCTGTCAAGCCGCTTCGACACAACACAACAACCAATGACGATTTTGCTCCAAGTAAAGTAGTGTCTAGTGTAACCCAGATCAAGGAGGCCGAATTTGTTGATAAGTCTGCGAAAAGTGGGGGTATCTTTGTGAATTCCTCCCGACCCTCCACTTGATTCCAACGGACTAACAACACAGTTGAAATCACCCCCTAAGAACAGCGGTCCGGAAAAGCTATCGAGACACGAGTCAAGGACTTCCCAAAACGGAACCCTCCTAGTCACCGAAGGGGGGGGCATAAACCGCTATTAGGTGTGCTCTGGTCCCTATCATTGGCCAAGAGACATGTATAAAATCCGCCTCCTTCTCGTGAACCATGAAGTCACATTTCTGATCATCCCAAAGGAGCTAGACTCCTCCAGCAAAGCCCGCCGCTTCTATGCAAACACAACCCGTGAAGTTCAGTTTCCTGCAAACCTCATCAGCCTGATCCCCGGAGATACGGGTTTCCATAAGAGCCACTACATCAATCGAGCAACTCTTTTTTATGTATCTGATTGCTCTTCCAAAACTCTTTTTTCCTGCTCCAAAGCAATTCCAAAAAAGGAGGTTAATATTATTAGTAGAGACTAGTGTAATACTCGTGCCTTGAAGGCACGAGAGTTTGATCCATTTTAATTTGAACATCGTTTTATACATACATACATATATACATATATAATACTATATTAATATATACTTGTTTACAACAAAAATATGTATAATGTTTTTTTAATAGTTTATAAATTAGTTGGAAAGAGACACAATACAAATTTTAAAAATGATTTAATAAGGTAAAGTAGTAATAATACTCAAACACATCACCTAATATAATTGAAATAAATATATAATTATTGTCATCAGGATAAATCTAAAAAAGAAAATATAAGCTCACATATAAAGATTAAAAAAATCATAAGCACATGATTGTGCGAATACTTTTGAACTTATGTAGAAATACAATAAGGGTCTTCTAGGTTGTATAAATAATTAAGTTTAACTGTGGACGTGACACGTAAGCAAAATGCTAGCAGAATTAGTATTATTAATAATAGATAGATATGTTTAAAATAGGAAACATGTATTTTAAAATTTCAGCAATAATATTGACTAATAAGAAAATACCATTTGAATAAACAAAATTAAGTTTAATTGTGGACGTGACACATCAGCAAAATGTTAGCAGAATTAGTATTATTAATAGATTAATAGATAGATAGATAGATAGATTAATAATAGATTTTGACATTTGAATTAATAGTCGAGACATATTTAATACGACTGTGATAAATATAATATAGGAAACAAATATTTAACCTTCCCTTAATAACATCGATTAATAAGAAAAGAAACTTTTGATTAAAAAAAATCAACTTTAATTTATAGAGCGACACATCAGCAAAATGCTAGCAGAATTAGTATTATTAATAGATAGATAGATAGATTTTGACATTTGAATTCAAAGTCTAGACATATTTAATACGACATTGATAAATATAATATAGGAAACAAATATTTAAACTTCCCTTAATAACATCGATTAATAAGAAAAGAAACTTTTGATTAAAAAAATCAACTTTAATTTACAGAGCGACACATCAACAAAATGCTAGCAGAATTAGTAATATTAATAGATAGATAGATAGATAGATAGATAGATGGATAGATAGATAGATAGATAGATAGATTTTGACATTTGAATTCATAGTCTAGACATATTTAATACGACTGTGATAAATATAATAAAGGAAACAAATATTTAAACTTCCCTTAATAACATCGATTAATAAGAAAAGAAAATTTTGATTAAAAAAATCAACTTTAATTTACAGAGCGACACATCAGCAAAATGTTAGCAGAATTAGTAATATTAATAGATACTAAAATTAGACAATGGAAGAAAAACAAAAAACTACAGCAAAAACGAAGCGAGCAAGATGAGGAGGCTTGTGTTGTCGAGTTTGTGGCATCGCTGATCTCTGGGTTCGATTCTTCGCTTTCCATGTTCAGCGTCTCGTCTATCTCCGAAGACCCATCCGCAGACCAGAATTTTCCGGTCAACGGGGAAGCCACGTTAGCCATCGTCACACCCCCCAAGCAAGAATTTTCCGGTCAACGGGGAAGCCACGTTAGCCATCGTCACACCCCCCAAGCAATCAACTTAGTGGTCTCTTCCATGTTGTTGCAGTTCTGTTGGATTGAATCCTTCGACATGATTTGCCTAGGTCTCTTCTTAGTATTTTCCATGTCTATCGAATCAGAAGATTCCCGGGCTCCTTCACTTTTACCTTTGCGAGCCCCTTTCTTAATGGATTTCTTTTTCTTCTTACTGCTAGGGATAAGGGTCTGACTCCCTTTGTTGCTCAAATCTAGGATTAAGATCTCAGCTTGGGCCGTAGGACTTTCCGAGCTAACTGGGCTTTTAGGCCCTTGTTTGCCCTGTGGGCCTGATCAGGCAGCCCCAGCAACACTCTCCCCTTTAGTTTTCATAGGCGTGCTGTTCTTTCTTTCTTTCTTTCTACTCATTGGGAATCCTTTCGCCGTTATTCTCCTTGGGATTAGAGGGCTGCACATTTATGTGCTTCGCCTCTTTACTAGGATTAGGGACCGCTCCCCGAGAGGAGGAAGGGATGCTCTTCCTGTGACCGTTCTGGCTTCCATTAATAATCTGCATGTTGATGTTACCGTTGTGGTCGGCCGGCGGCGTCAATTGTTTAGGGTTTTGTTTGGCGGGGCGGTTCCGACGAGCCACAGTCATCCATGGACCGTGGGAACCTTCTTCCCCGTCCGTATTTCCCTCCGCCTCCTCTTTCTTTTCAGTTTCGCCGGTAATCTCCGTATCTAACCCTTTAGTTTGTATCTCGTCCGGCCTGATATCACTGGGACAATTTGCCTTCACATGACCCACTCTACCACAACCAAAGCAAATCAACGGGATGCCCTCATATTCAAGGAGGAATCTTTCCCCATTGATACTCACTGCCCATTTTAACGGTTCCTCCAGATTGACCACAACGCATACACGGGAAAAGTTCCCCCTGTTAGTGTACAGAGTTCTAGCATCCACCTTAATCGGTTTACCAAAGCCTCTGGCAATCATCATAAGAACATCTTCCTAGTAAAGAACCATGGGAAGGTCTTTGATACGCACCCAGGTAAGGGTAGACTTGATACTTTCTGATGGCTTGAAATCCGGAGACCACGCTTTGATGATGAGGCATTTACCAAACACCGTCCAGGGGCCTTCTGTGAGAACTTTCAAACAATCCTTCTCTTTCTCAAATCTAGCAATAAAATTCCCATAAGGAAGATCTATAAGTTGGAACCGGCCAAACTCCTTCCAGATTTCCCTTAGCTTTCTCTCCATCACCTAAAGAGGGATCTTCGAACCCACCATTCTGATAATGACAGAGTTTTTCCACACTCCCGCCAGGGCGTCGATAACCTTACTGTCAATGGAGATTGAAGGATCTCCCATGCTGCTATGAGGATATGAGATCTCTATCTTGTCCCGGATGAACTCGCCACATATGAGGGTTTTCCTTTGCGCGAAACTGCCCATAACCACTGTATCTCTCCAAGAAGGGGCAGTAAATTATGGAGAAGGCGCGGTAGGGCTGCTGCTACTTGGCCCTGGATCTGTAGGCGGAGGGGTCCGTCTGCATATCATCGGTTTGGCCATTCGCCGGAGGGGTGACACTCACCGGAGGGGATTCACTCGAGACGCTCTCTTTTTCCATTTTTAGTTATTTGTATAATTTTTAATATTTATAGTAAAAATCAAATATTTTAGATCAAGTTTGACATATCTCACTTTTATACCAAGCTTATGTCTTAACAGATATCAGTCTAAACTGGGATCTTAATACGAAAAATCTATAAAACGTTTGCAACATTTTAATAGTATAGTCCTACCAAATTAGTCAAACAAGCAAGGATCACAAACATTCAAGCAATAAGCGCAAGATGAAGTCTATCGACAAGATGACAAGATGTGTTTTGTCTATTGACAAGATGAATTTTTTTTTATTAGGTAAGAATTCGAGTACAGAAATATCTCAAAGTCGAGGGCTGGCCAAGCCGACAGGCGGCAGAACCGTCTAAAGCCAAACAAACAGCAATACATAAGGTGCGAACTCAGACAAACGAAAACTACAAAGAACGAAACAAAGCAGACCAAAACCAAGTTGGAAGAGGACGAAGAAGACAGACGAAGTCAAGCCCCACACGAAGTAGAACCGTAGGCCAGCGGTGCATCAGGACCCGATCATCCTGTGGGCAGTAAGGATGAACTCTAGGGAAGCAGTCAACCCGAGTAGCGGAGACACCATGATACACACTACCACGACCTCCACCTATCCCGACTCTGATAGTCAGAACAAAATCCAAGGAGAAGATTGTTGAGTCACGCAATGCAGAGTCGCACAACGTCCGAGTAAAGAGCACCTAGAAACCTTGTCAGGATTTAGTCAACCTTAACAGGATTTAGTACATGCCCATACGAACGGTTTTTATGCCCTTGCGGGATTTTCCTTGTGGGTTTTAATCAATACTAGTTCTTTTCCCGAACCTTGTTCGGGTTTTTTCATAATATTTTCGGTCGAGTTTGACGTATTAAACAAAATATTTGACACGTCAATTTTCTACTAACATATTGTCCATGATTCTTGTGATGTTGTTCTTTGAAATTTTCTTTTATTGAGATGATCGATACTTCAAATTTAAAAAATAATATTAAATCATTCGCTTTCACATTTCTCCCAACATCCGTCCTAATTGAAGGCAAATAAAAGAAACCTTATAGTTTTTGGCTTAAGAAAATTGAGTTTGGACTCATCGTGTTACACCTTTTAAATTGGTTTAAATTATAAACCGATTTGATAAGATATCTTAAGTTTAAATGTATGAAGCCAATATAGCTAAACAATAAATAAAAAATGATATTTTGTGTGTGTTTTGTAATGTCTAAAACCCTTAATTAGTAAAAGGTACTCTACGTAGTATCAAACACATTGAACTTACACTAAAGCCCGTACTATCAAAAATTATGGCGATCAAACTTGAAGAGCACTAATTAAGGCATGGGTGAGTTCTAAACAGGATACAAGAAGAGTCTCTTAGGAGTTGTATGACATTATCACTCTTATGACCTACAATACCTTCTTTTCTTTTTCTTTTTTAATTTCCCATTAAAATAAAAGCCATAAGAATTATTAAAAAGATATATATATATATATATATATATATATATATATATATATATATATATATATATATATATATATATATATATATATATATATATATATATATATATATATATATATATATATATATATAAAAGAGGATAGAAATTTCATGAAAGATTTATATATAAATATACTATTGTGTTTAAAAAACAATTTAAATCATAAGCACACCAAATCAATTACAGTCAATCAGCAAGTAGTATAAATAGACTACTACAGTTGCCCAACTTTTGGCTTTTGGTAGCAAAAAACAACACCACTAAATAATGAACAAAAGGAGGTTTCAAGGCAAATTCACACCAAGCATGAGATATGCAAAGAGGAACTTCTTCTGCTAATTCTTTCAAGGCCTCCACCTGGAGAGAGCTCTCCCAACGCTTTCTGTCCATCCAAGGGCTATGATGCAGTCGCATTGGCCAAACGATCTTTGCTTGAGTTGAGTAGTGGTGTTTTCTTTCATGTCGACGATTTTAATAGGCCTTCTAGGAGTCCCATGTATCAAGATGCTTCTTTTCTTTTGGTTCGTCGCATAAAACGGCTTCTTATATAGATGACTTCTCCACCTTTTCAAGTTTTGCATCCTTGATTTCGTCATCCAGAGGCTTCATCTCTTGCACAAGCATGATTTCGTCTTCTTTGGAAGTACCTGCAGACAATGCATCATAGAGATTAAAGATCCATGTTGTGCTAATGAATGTTGATAAAGACAAGAAAGTCCAAATATACCTTTGACTTTTTCAGATTTGTATTGATCATCCATGTCGGCGAGGTCATGGGGAGACATGTGAACGGATGATGCCAAGCTAGGACGACGAGAGAAATCTGATATACCGTTGCAAATACTAAACCCATGATGGGTAGCTCTATCCACCGTCTCCTATCACCATGCACAGCTCTCGCCCATCTCCGGTAGTCGACGAACTGCTGGAATGGGTACTATCCCGTATAACAATCGGCGTGATCCTCCAAGTGATTGCATAATATCGTTTTGAGTTCCGAGAAAGCAGACTCACCGATCGGAGATGTCAATGACGCCAAAGCATGGTAGCCACAATGGCCATCTCCAACAGTGTCCCTCACACCCTCAACGTTGTTTCGACCCCAGTTGAACCCTCCGAACACATCATCACGTCCACGTCGAGCTGAGGTCGCTTGTGGACGATGTCGAGCAGCATTTTGAGCAGCACGTGAGTCTTCTCTCTCAAATCTTTCCCTTAACTCCTCGTATGGCAACGGGTTGGTTCTGCAGGCATTCCTCGACCCTCGAGGCCTCCTCTTCCTTCGGACGCTTGCAGATGAGGGTGGGTGCAGCTCATCGTCGCATACATCGTTGGAAGTCGTGTATGAAGATGACAGCTCATATGGCAGTAGGGTGTCGTCGATGTCAGTCCATGACAAATCCATCCAGAACAGGTGGATGTCCTCGGCGGGTATCGGAGTACCGGAGTTGACGTATGCCTGAATCTCATGGACACAAGGGATCCCGTAACAAACCCTCCAATGTCGGTCCGTGCATACCGGAGGAACCTTTTGGTTCACGACATCCTGCCACATCTTGTACAGATAATCGAAGCACTTCCTGGAGATTAAAGTCTTTACCTCATCGAAAATGTTGACTTTATACGTCGATGTTGGCCATTTGAAGCGGTCGATCTCCAAAGCAGTTTGCAGCTCATGTAGTTGACAATCGTTGACTCTATGGATTGCATCGATCACGATGTGAAAGTCACCAGTCGATGAGTGAAGTGCCTCCTTCAGAACCTTGTATTGACCCTCAACTCTGTACACATTGAAGTGCATACCACTAAATATTCGATGGTATATCATATTGTAATGGGAGATATGAAGTAAGGTTGTACCTGTTTGTCGTACGGGTGTCGAGATGGAAGACATTATCTACGTAGCATCGTACGATGCTCCTGCTTTATGGAAGCCACACTGCCTCTAAATACGCCACCACACCTGGGAATGGGTGCCATGCAGTGTGTAGCGCCCGACGACGTCGGTTGAATGATTCCTCCGACCTCGATTCGAACAACCCCCAACAGTTGCTCTTAAAGATGTCAGCGTGGTTCAAATTCTTTGTGATCTTCAGAGCAGCTTCCTCACATCTTCTCTTCACGTGTAACCAGCAAAGGAGATGTTGGACGTCAGGGAAGACAACATTCAGCGCCGCCAAGAGACCTAGCTCCCGATCAGTCATGATAGCTTGAGGCTGAACCGTCCCAAGCATGATCTGAAGCTGACGCAACACCCAGTCGTATGTGTCTTCGTTCTCGTGCGACATGAAGGCATAGGCGATGCAGCAAGTCTTGCCTGAGGGTGTGAACCCAACCACCTCGCATAATGGAATCTCATATCTGCAAGTGTAAATATGTTACATGTAAAATACTTTATAATTGGTTATATGTGCAATAATGTAATCGTAATTAAGTAACTTACGCATTTGTTTTGAACGTGTTGTCCAATACGATGACGTAATGGAACCTTCGGAGAAGCCGTATCCCGTCAGGATGCGCCAGGAAGAGGTCGCTCAAGACGTTGTCGTCATCCGGATGTCGTCTGAAGTCGTAGTAGTACCCTCTTTCCCTCAGATGGTCCAAGGTATCTTGGGTCATCGTCCGACTACCTCTTTCTTCGGCGACCATCATGTTGAGTGTATTGGTAAGGGTCTTTCTTGACGTGACGTTGGTCTCATCCAACTGTCTCAATCCGTACCCAATGGATTTTGGAGGAGTGCCAATTTCCTTCATCCACCTGACCATCTTCTTTTCCCCCCTCTGTCATCTGTCCGGCGATAGCGTGACCCTTCAAGCTCGTGGAAAGCCCGTGGTTATGAACATCGTAGGTTACCGTCATAACCCAGTGACCCGACGGAGCTTCGTGCCCATGTAGAGAGAATGGACAACTGTTTATCTTCGATTGCGTGCTTCGGAGCTTCCTCCGGCATGGTCGGTACTCCCCATACTGCTCGCAAGCAAGGAGAACCCCGCCTCGACGGTTTGATGCCCCCGTCCAAGACTGCTTGATTACTAAAATCATGTTGTGTCTCCAACCCAAGTCCTTGAAATGCGTAACCATTTCGTCACGGTCATTCCAAACCCTTGGGTCCGAGAACTCAGAGGTGAAGTCTCGAAACTGTAATAACATTAGTGGAAATATGAACAATACGCAAGGTATACGAAATATATTCACTGTACGAAACGTATCCGTACCTGGCAAACTTGGAGACGATGATTGCTTTGCGGCTCGGCCATAACGATTCTAACGGTGAAGGAATATATCGAACGAAGTCGGACTTTGTTTTGGAGTGCGGAATCAAGCTATCCTCTTCGCTTCAAATAGGCAGTTTTGCGTTAAAAGTACGCGGAAGTGCACGTGGTCAACGACGTGCTAACCCTAAACGTACTAACCCTAAACCCTAACAACCCTAAACCCTAAACCCTAACGTTTTCGTTCTCGACGTTTTCATTTTCGTTCTTTCCACGTCTTCGTTCTTGACGTTTTCGTTCTTATCGTTTTATGTTTAATATGACTCCGAATAAATGAGAGGGGAGTCTACTCGAGATAGAAATATAGAGATAGATACAAAATCCGTAACATAAAAGTATAATATAAAGATAGATACTGCAAAAGTATAAATGTACATCACTGTCTAGGTGGATGGCGTACAGCCTCATCCAAAATCTCTGTCACCTCGTCTAACAGCTGATCAAGGCGAGGGTCGGAAGCTAAGGCCCTCCAATAGCCCTCTAGCTCATGTAAGCGGGCCGCTAACGCCGGAGGGATGACTGGAGGCTGAGGGAGGTCCACCCATGGATCCAAGCTGATCGGGTGGACGGGTGCCGGAGGGTCCGGATGGGGTGGCGTGGTGGGAAACATGTACGGCCGGCTCTGCGACGCGTACCAAGCCAGGTAATCTGCGGTGACACCGGCCTGACAATCCTCGCTGGTGCGTCTATGCTCGGCAAGCCTATAGAAGCGACCCTCGTCCTGCAAGTCCCGCCACTTGTCCAAGCCTTGACACAAAACAGAATTTCGTTAGCATATAATATAAATATTTGTAAACTATGACTCTAATTCAACGGTCTCGTACCTGTAGAATCGGCGTGCAGCTATCTATACCCTTCACACCTGCTCGGGTAGCCTCGCCTCGCCTAGGCCCCTGTACAGACATGCAAGGGTGGTCGTACGCGGGATGTCCCAAATAAGGCCGAAGATCCTCCATGGGATCCGGCTCTGCAACTTGTCCACAAACAGAGTCGCGGCGACAGCGATGGCCAGGTACCCTATGTGTAGCAACCGACGCTGTGCAGGGTCATCCTGGGGCTGCGCCCCTCCCGTATGCGTGCGCAGCCGTATCTGCTCAGGATCTGCCTCTGGATCATCAGCGGGGGCGGGGTCAATGAGCGGCTCGTGTCTCGCGATCCACTGGGTAGTCAACCAAGTAACCGACGGGCCACCAGCATGTCTGTATGATCTCAGGGCCTGTGGGGTGAGCTGGTAGTAATCAGCGATGGTGGGGATCAACGCGCCCGCGGCCAGATGTGACATACTCGGAAGACCCTCCATCGGAAGTCCCATGAGGCAGGCAACGTCGTGCAGCGTGATCGTCATCTCGCCCCATGGAAAGTAGAAGGAGCTGGTCTCCGGGTGCCAATGCTCCAGGAAGGTTGTGCAAAGGAACTCGCCCCTCCTGTGGGCCGCCCTGACCCTCAGCATGCCCCTCCTGGTCCCCCTCCTGTGGGCCCCCTTGCCCGCCCCTCCTGCCCGTTGTCAGCCTACTCAACGACGTTAGGGATCACGTCATCCGCAGATGCCAATGAGATCGCCGCTGGTGTGGGGGAGGTCGAAGCCTCGGCGTCGTGGGTACCGGATGTAGAAGCCTCTGGAACGGCTGAAGCAAATGCCTCGGGGATGGTGGGTGGTACACAAGCAGGCGATCTACCCATGTCGGCCCGTCGACCAACGACTACGTCAGTAATGCAGCTGCTCAGCACATCAGCGGTCTCCAAAGAAGGCTGCAGCCCCATCGTTGCATCGCCGGAAGGATCCCAAGCTGGCAGACCCTTCCAGAAGTTGTCGTGCTCGTCGGCCGGGGGGGGGGGTCCCCATCGACTGCTGGTAGCCCTCTGCAGACGCAAGTAGATCATTGATTGTGGCTGTCAGATCGTCGGGTACCGTCTCCTCCGGTATCTGGCTGACCGCTGCCCGGTCGCCGAACCTAACAAGTCGGAGGGTACCATCCCCCCTCATGAGCCTCCCTGCCTATTATTATGAAATGTTGAGAACTTGTTACTTTTAATGTTTTTTATTGCATCCAGTTGGCTATTTTAATGTATTTTAATATCTTTTAATGTTTTTTAATATATTTTAATATCTTTTAATGTATTTTAATATATGTTAATGTCTTTTAATATATTTTAATGTTTTTATTTTCTTTCAATTTTAATTTATTTCTATGTATTTTAATATATTTTAATTTTTTATTTTCTTTAAATTTTAATTTATTTCTATGTATTTTAATATATTTTAATATATTTTAATGTTTTTATTGTCTTTCAATTTTAATTTATTTCTATGGACTTTAAGATATTTTAATATATTAAAATGTTTTTATTTTAATTTATTTTAATGTCTTTTGATGTATTTTAATATGTTTTAATGTCTTGTAATATATATTAATCGCTTTTAATGTTTTTCCATGAAAACTATATACTATCAAAATATACAAACTATATACTATTTATTATATTCTATCAAATTAAAACTATATATTATTTTCTATCAAACTATATCCTAAAAACATATTATAATCTATCAAATTATACTATATACTAAAAACATATTATAATCTATCAAATTATATTATAAAACTATATTATAAAACTATAAAAATAAATCAAACAAAATAAATAAATCAAAGAACATACCGGTGGGGTCGGGACCGACGGTACCTCCATAGTCCGCCGCTTCCGCGGCAGTAATAGGGGATCCTCCACCGCCACTCCGCCGCTACCACCACCACCACCATCGGACGCCTCCCTCGCTGCTGCTCCACCACCACCACCACCCCCCTCAGCCACCACCACCGCCACCACCTCAACCTCCATGTCCGCCTCCGGCGCCACCACCTCCACGTCCATGGCCTCCTCTGCCACCACCTCCGCCTCCATGGGCGCCACCACCTCCGCCCCCGTCGCCGACGCCTCCACCTCTCTCTCCGGCTCCATCGCTCTCTCTCTCTCTCTCTCTCTCTCTCTCTCTCTCTCTCTCTCTCTCTCTCTCTCTCTCTCTCTCTCCGGCAGTCTCTCTCTCTCACTCCGGCGATCTCTCTCTCTCTCTCGATTTCTCTCTCTCTCTGGCGCTAGGGTTTAGTGTGGAAAACGATGGATGGAAGACGAAGAAGCACGTTCGCTTCGTCTTTAGTAGACGGGCTTGCACGTCCGGGCTCGGGTGGCTGTAAACCCACCTGCACGTCCTTAAAGACGTGCATGCACGTCTTTAAGGACGTGTGGGTTTGCAGTGTATATAGCCGAAACGAAACAAAAAAAAAACCAATAATTTTTTTTTTATAAGGAAAGAATTCGGGTGGGCTAGCCCTACCCGGCGGCATCCTGGCGGATGAGGTCAAGGAGACCAGGATCATTTGTAACATCGACTCCTCGGGCAGAGTGGCTAAGGTGTGCAACCTTATCCGCCACTCTATTACCCATACGAGGAACGTGGAAGAAAGCTATTTCTTCCACAGTCGATAACAGAACCTGTGTATCCGAAAGTAGTAGTTCGATCTCCCATGGGCATTTCGATTTCCTATTTAGATGGTCAATGATTATCTTGCTATCACCTTCTATATGGATCGTTTTAATATTGAGTTTCCGAACTTGTTGTATCCCTAATTGAAGGGTAAGGGCCTACGCTGTCAGTGGCTTTTGTTTGCCCAATCGAAGGTGTTGAACACAAATTGGGTGGTCAGTCCTTAATGACAACACCCGCAGTGCTTTCGCCATTAGGGTGAGTAGACCCGTCGAAATTCAGTTTGAACGTGCCCCGAGGAGGCTTGCGTCAAGCGATGGTTTGTTGTTTTCTGTTGTTTGTATGAGTGCTCCGCCGATTAGGGCGAAAGACCTCCTCAAACTCGGACTCAACAACAGCTGTTTTATTCCAGTTATCAATATGGGATTGGATTAGTCGCAAGGCGCTATCCTTGTGTGGTATTGCAGTTTGCTGAAATAGGTTTTGGTTCCTGATATACCACGTTGTCCACCAAGAAAAGGCGAGTTTGGTTAGATCATTAGACTGTAGGTTCTTCGCTAGAGCAGATAAAATGGGCTTAATATCTCGGGATTGTGCAATCAGAGAGGCAATGTTTGATTGGATTTGGTGCGGGAGTTGGTGGATTGCTTGGATGAAAGGGCATTCCATAAACAAATGAACCTCATCCTCAGGCGCCATATTACACAATGAGCATGTGGAAGGGACATACGTCCCCCTACTGGACAACCTAGTGGATGTGGGGAGACCATTCTGAGCCATTTTCCAAAGAAAGTTTTTTACTTTCGGGTGGACATTAATCTTCCATATCCAGGCATTACAATCCAGGTGTGCTGCTGATTGAGCTGTTATTAATTTATATGCACTACAGTAGTAAACCAACCTTCCCTATCCGGCCACCAGTATAGGCGATCTTGCATAGTTGAGACAGGTAGAGGGATGTCAAGGATCTCTCGCACTAATTCCATAGGAAGAGAAACCATGAGTTTTTCTTCCCACCATTTGCCCCCCCCCCCCCCAATATATAGTCACTCACCTTTTCGTCCCGATTGAAGTTCGGAGGGCATTCCTCTCTGATCGAAAGAGAAGAGTTAGTGATCCAATTATCCGTCCAAAACTTAATTGATTGCCCATTACCTATAGACCAAATAAGGCCTTTTTTGAATTTATCGATTTAGGTGGACAACTTGGACCATTGCCAAGAGCAAGACCCCGAGGTCTTGTAGTCAAAGATGCTGGGAGAACGCAGGTATTTATGTCTGATTAATGTCACCCATACATTACTGGGCTTGGCCAGAATTTTCCAAAGTAACTTCATCTGGAGGGCCACATTCATGTCGCTGGATTTCCAAATCCCCAGCCCCCCAAACCATTTTGGTTTTCAGATCCGGTCCCAGCTTATTAGCGGCCTGTACTGAAGATCCTTATTCCAAAAGAAAGAGCGGTTTATCTGGTCGAGTTCTTTATGCATAGAAGCAGGGAGCATAAAATTCTGCATAACATATAGTGGCTTAGCAGAAAGGTTGGAGTTGATTAGGGTAGCACGACCTTGTTGTGAGAGGGCATTCGCCCTCCATTATGTCAATTGTTGTTTAGATTTACGGATGATATCTTCAAAAGTGGTTTTGGTAACTCTTCCATTGATAATTGGACAGCCTAAATACTGCTCTAAAGAATTCTCGTTAGAAATATTGAGGCAGGTACTTAATTCAAGGATCCTATGGCTCGGAATCCCTTTCGTAGCTTGGAAACTTGATTTATTGTAGTTGACCTTTTGACCTGATACTTTGTAGTATGAATCTACAATCGTCTTCACTCTACGACCTGCGTCCAGGCTTCCTTTGGAGAAGATAATTATATCATCTGCGAAGGAAAGGAACGGAATCCGATAACCGTTTTGTCCAATCGGGAACCCAATGTTTGTTTTGTCTAGACTAGCTTCAGCAGCTAGTTTCCGTGCCAGAATCTCTGCCCCTAAGATAAACAAAAATGAGGATAGTCAAATTTACGCTAAATAGTAATTTAATCCTACACTAAATAGAATTCTTATTTTCAAATATCAAATTGACATTCTAGTGAAAACGAACAAAAACAATGAAATATGTAAGATAGCGGAATTGATGTAAAGTCCTCCTTGAGGGTTTCCATTCATTGATATAACATATATATAGGTTACAAGGTATTGGGCCTTAACGGGCTTTCAGCCCACTATACAATAGGAGACCTATGTAATCTATCAAACCCCCGCAGTCGAAACGGGAGGGGTCCGTACAGTGAGACTGGAACGAAAATCAATGAATAACTGTCTAGGTAAACCCTTGGTGAATATATCAGCGTACTGATAAGAGGACGGGACATGTAGAACGCGGACATGTCCAATGGCAACCTTGTCCCTGACGAAGTGGAGATCAAGCTCAATGTGCTTCATGCGTTGATGTTGGACTGGGTTGCTAGCCAGGTAGACGGCGGAGACGTTGTCAGTGTAGACCAGAGTGGCCTTCTGTAAGGGGCATCGTAGCTCAAGCAGGAGATTGCGGAGCCAAGAGCACTCAGAGACAACGTTGGCAACACCCCTGTATTCGGCTTCAGCGCTGGAGCGAGACACGACGGACTGACGCTTGGCTGACCAAGACACAAGAGTGTCATTGAGGAAGACACAGTAACCAGACGTGGAGCGACGTGTCTCAGGACAACCACCCCAATCCGCATCAGTGTACGCCACAAGATCAAGCTTAGAGGAAGGAGTGATGGTGGTGCCAAGCTCGAGGGTGCCGCTGATGTACCGAATGATCCGCTTCAAAGCCCGAAAATGAGGTTCTCTAGGGGCATGCATGAACAAGCAGATCTGCTGGACGGCGTAACTGATATCAGGCCTGGTGAAAGTGAGATACTGAAGAGCACCAGCGAGGCTCCTGTACAGTGTTGGATCATCAACCAAAGGTACGAAGGTGATCATACCTAGGCTCGGCGTAATAAAGAGTCTGAGCTGGCGAGCGATGTTGTAGGGTAGTGGAAGGGAGAATGTTTAGGAGATAACATGTGGTGGATAAGGCGTGAGGCCAATAGGGAAGGGGAATAGATGCGTGGAAGAGGAGAGAGCGCATCATGTTGGTAATGGTTCTGATGATTCTTTCTGCCTTGCCATTCTGCTGAGAAGTATAGGGGCAAGACAAGCGATATGAGATCCCATTTGCAGCAAAGAAGGAGTGAAAGTCTCTGTTGTCAAATTCACGACCATTGTCACATTGGAAACTTTTGATGGACATGTGGAATTGTGTTTTGATGTAGGTATGGAATCTGGCAAAAATAGGAAACACTTGGGACTTGAAATGCAACGGGAAGACCCATAAGTAATGAGTGTAATCATCCAGAAACAAGAGGTAGTACTTGTGACCCTCCTTGCTAGGCACGGGAGAGGTCCAAATGTTGTTGTGAATGATATCAAATGGAGCAAGGGTAGAGGTCAAAGACCGTTGAAACGGTAGTCTGGCATGTTTGCCTAGTTGGCAGGAAGAGCATAAACCAGAGCGTGGGTCTTTAGTACATGTGACAAGGTTCTGGGAACGGAGGACATCTAGAACGGCAGCGCTGGGATGGCCCAGACGTGCATGCCAGAGGCTGGACGACGATGCCGAGAGGGCGACCGGACACGATTGACGGGACGCAGGAGGTGGTGTGACAGGGTAGAGCTCCCCGGTGCTGTTACATCTCATGCGAGTAACCCCCGTAGTAAGATCGTTCACAGAGAAACCATAGGGATCAAACGTAAGGGAAACGTTGTTGTCAGTAGTGAACCGACGGACAGAGATAAGGTTTTTGACAATCTTTGGGGCAATAAGGACATTGTTGAGATGTAGTGAGTGGGTTGGGGTCTGTAAATTGGCGTGGCCAATACCCGAAGTAGCAAGACGACCACCATTTCCGACGATAATAGAGGGGGCAGGGCCCTTAAAAGAAATAGAGGAGAGGTTACCTGAGGAGTTCGTCATGTGAGTGGTGGCACCAGTGTCCATGTACCAAGAAGAATCTGAAGATGTCTGCTGCGTAGAGGAGAAGGCGTGGTGCAGAGCTGGCGGAACATAGCCTGGATCAGGCGATGTCAGACAGGCGTGAGGGCCGGCATGTCGAGAGGTAGAGTATGGGTGCATGGGGACGATGCGGGAGGGTGGCCTGACGCGGGCGCGCTGAGGATGACGCGGGCGCGCTGAGAATGACGCGGGCGCGCCTGGGGACGACGCGGGCCGAGAGAGAGAGAGGGGGAGGGGAAGGGTGGCGGTGCAGTGGAACCGAGGATGGCGGTTCCGGCGACGGTGGCCTTGGAGAGGGAGAAGGCGGCGGTGTCGCTGTGCGCGGAGTAGTCGAGAGCAGGGGCCGGAGAGGCGGCGGTGAGGAGGAAGGTCGGAGGAAGAGGGAGGATCAATTTAGGGTTCCGTTAGGAAGAAAAGGCTGTGATACCATGTAAGATAGCGGAATTGATGTAAAGTCCTCCTTGAGGGTTTCCATTCATTGATATAACATATATATAGGTTACAAGGTATTGGGCCTTAACGGGCTTTCAGCCCACTATACAATAGGAGACCTATGTAATCTATCAAAATAGAGTCGAGGTTTAAAACTGCACTTCTCTATTTGTGAGTTGAAATCACGACACTATGGGGATTTTCACAAGTTTTCTCCGGCTTTGACCCGAATGAATGCATTCAGCTTTCATGGGATGATGCTGGTAGGCCAAGTCCCAGGGATGGGGGTGTAGATGGGGTGAGAAATCATTATCGTTGGCAACGCCACCTTCCATTACGTACAACTAGACCTGTCAAAACGTGACCCGACCCGAGGACCCGATCCGATCCGACCCGTAAAACGTGGGTTTTGGCGCAAATATTTCAACCCGAAACCCGAAGCAACCCGAACCCGTTCAACCCGCAAATTTCTGGGTCGGGTTGGGTCGACCCGTGGGTCACCCGTTGGGTCAAACTTTAAGATAATAAAAATATAAATAAATTACAATTTAACCTAATATTGAAATTTATTACTAATAATAATTAGGATTGAATATTATATTTTGCATCATCAACTTTACTTTATAATTTAACATTACAATTTGTTATGTATATAAAATTACATATTACTATTGTAGCGACATTAATTATTTTTTTTCAATAATATAACTATTATTAGGATAATATAACAATTTTAGATTTAGGAACTATGTAAATATTCATTAATAATACTCCATCTGTTTACTTTTAAATGTTGTTTACTATTCATGTATGGTTTTAAGGATGATAATAATTATATAAAATATCCATTTTTATATTATATATAATTTCATACTTCAAAAACTAAAAAGAATGAAATTATAACAAGTAATAAAATTTTATTGATATTTTACATAATTTTATCATTTTAAAACAACGTGTATAAATAGTAAATGACATTTAAAAAATCATGGATGAGTAGCGCTCTTGACCCGTTGGGTCGACCCGAACCCGTTAAATATGGGTCTGGGTTGAGCATTTCACGACCCGTAACCCGAAATGACCCGACCCGGAATGGACCCGAACCTGAGACGACCCGACCCAAACCCGACCCGCCCGACCTGTTTGACAGGTCTAATTATCGCTAACCAGACCAATTAAACGAATTGAATAATACTAGTAAGAGCATGAGCAATCATGGGTTTTACTTACCTAAGGTTGCTAAAAGGTAAGACCATGGTTGTGGGGTTAACCTTAAGGTAGGGGTGGGACGGGGTTACCTTGGTAGAGAGAGGTAACCTCTTCCTTTTTCTAATTTTATTTTCCTTTTTTTTAATGATAAAGTAGGCTCTTCTCTTTTCCATTTACATTTATTAATTGTAATAGTGATTAAAATGAAATAAAAATATATTTATATTTCATTGTTTTTTAAAATAAAATATCTCATTGGTTTATTTTTTTTTTCTATAATTTGAGCCCAATTTTACACTATATATACCCCATCTTGATCTATTGTAGTTGCACATATTGTCTTAACAATGGATCACAATAATCCAAATACCCCACTCATTCCAAATGTGCATTTTGATCCAAACTCATATGAATTTGAAGAATGATTTGGTTGAGCACTTGTGGAACCAATTCCAATGCTATGATTTGAATTTATATGTAGTTCGATTAGTATTTACGTATGTTATAATGTTTTTAACTTTTTTTTTAATCTAGATGTAATAAAACATATTTATATTAACTACTTGTTATTTTTATTTATTTATTTATAAATTATAAATAAAAATAATTCATAATAATATATGATGATACATATACAGTGAAAGGAAAGATATATAAAGGAAAAGAAAAGGTGAAAATAAATTTCAAAAGAGGTAAAAGAGGTTTTCCATGGTTGTGGAGGAAACATTTTAGAAAGAGGTAGAAAAAGTGAAAATTATATTAAAAAAATAAATAAATGAGTTGTAGAATTGTGATAGGAAGATGGGAAAAAAAAAGTGAATGAGGTTACTCCATTGTTGCGGATGAACTAACATAATACTCACTCCGTCCAAGAATACATGGCCTTTTAGGCTAATGCACGCTAATTAAGGAATCTATTTTGCATCTTAAATCTCATTATTATTATTAAAGGTTAAAATAGTAATTGGAAGTTTAAAGGTTTTCTTTAATTTTTCCAAGAGTTTTATTTAATTTTAACAAGTAAAAAAGTAGTAATTTTAGAGGTAATAATTACCTATATATCTAAAAGACCATGTATTTTTGACAAAGTTTCAAGGCTTAAAAGACCATCTATTATTGGACGGAGGGAGTAGCGCACAGGTCAATACATAGCATGAGAATCCGCCTAACAGTTCGTTGGTTTGTTTTATTTAAAATTAAATCAAAGTGGTTTACTTTCATATTCTAGTTTGGTCAGAGTCAATTAATATAAATAAATCTAGTCTCTTTTTTTTTTTTTTTTGTATAATTTCAACTAATTATATGTATTATTGTCCGTAATTATTCAGGAATGCATGTTTTTCCAGGCTGTCTGTTCCTCGATCTAAAATACACAAATAAACAAGTTCTAAAATAAAATTAGAACCCATGTGATTAATTTTCTATTTACATTTTTGTGTTATATTTCGGTCAACGGCCAATTTAATTTGATCATTTGATGGAGGTGGATCGATCACTTATATATACACTGCCCATCCCCTCTCCCAAACATGCAACCATCTGAGCCCGGCCTACATATATCCTCTACTGAATCTCTTGATTCAAAAGCTCTTCCTTGTAATTCTCCACCTAAAACTTTGGTCACTAATAACGCTTTATGGTGTAGCGACACAGGACGAATTAATCTGCGAAAATGAGTGGGTTCTCTAACACCGATGTCGTGGATCCAACCACAAGCAGTTTCTGGAAGGATCCACAAGTAAAGAAATACAAAGCAGACGCCCTCTTCCTCCTCACCGCAATTCTGATAGTAAAGGTGATTCTCTTACGTGCCATCCGGCACAGAAGGGCGTGGGGCTTCGTCAGCTTCCTCCTGTTGGCGGCCGGCTATCTCACCACCCCGGCCATCAATTACGTCCTCGGTCTTCTCAACGACACTGCCGTAGTTGATAGAGTCACGGTTGTTTGGGCGGTGTTCCTGGTGGTCCTAGACGGAGCTGCAGACAACACCGCCTCCCAAAGCCTGGAGGAAAATGAGGCGACTCGGAAGCGGTTCCTTTGGGACAAAATGCTGCCTTCTATATGGCTTTTCTTGGTCATCTTCTTCACCTACAAGATAGATACTTTCTGGATCCCCATCCTCCTGCTCTGGGCTTTGTTCCTCCTGAAGCTCAGGGAGAAGAAGCTGGCCTTAATCTATGCTTGCAGGTCGCGTCTTGGCCTTGATCGGGTCACCACGATCATCGTCGAGTACATGAAAGGCGAACGCGATTATAAATCCAACTCTCATTTGCAAGAGAATCAAGGCAGCTGCCCCATTCAAGACTATAGATACTTGGTGGGAGTGGAGGAGGCGCTTAGACTGGTGGGCACTTCTGTCTACCCTCCTCTTCACAAGAAAAAGTTGCTTCCTGAAGACCTCGCAACCATCGATAAGATATGGCAGTGCGAGGGGAAGTTGTTGCGTAGTGAAGATACGAATGGGCATTTGAAGGACACCTGTCTTTCCTTTGCATTGTTTTGGCGCATCCTCCCTGTGTTCGCCGATCACCAACTTCCAGAGGCGTCTCGTGATCACAACCCATGGAAGTTCGTCAGGGACGTGTTGCTGATCAAGGATAACAAGGCGGTCACCTCTGAACGGGTGTTTAGGGTGTTGGAGCTAGAGCTTCAGTTCCTCCGCGACTATTTCTATACCAACTACTTTGCAACCTACTGCAGTGGAGTTGGCTTCCTGTCTGTTCGGATAGTCGTACTGGCTTGCTATTTACAGGTATCCTTCATCACCCTCAAGAAAATTAACGAGATGAAGCACGCTCAAAGCCCATCATATTGGTATGAAATTAGCAGTCTCCAATACAATATAACCAGAATTATTATCTACGTCCTTAGTGTAGTTGAGTTGGTTCATATAGTCAACATGGTCACCTCAAGATGGAACAAAATGAAATGGGTTTGTAGTTATGTGCAGAACAAATGGTGGGATTCTACCAAAAAAGAAAATAGAAAATGGTGGGAGTCAGAGATGCTAGGAAAGGTTAAAGAGTGGATGTTGTGCAATTTATGCCATCAACCTCTCTTCAAACCTCACCTTAGACCATGGCATAGGAAGCTTCACCAGTATTCGTTGCTCGATTCGTACAAAAACACCCCTTTCAAGTTGCGTTTCAGGTGGATCTTAAATGGATACATGGAGCTTCCTATGATTGGGCAGAAGGAGAGCGCGCCCACTAGCTTATCATCCCATGTTATGGAGGCGGTCCTCCTATCTATACACAGGGACATGGATGGTCCAAAGCTGTCAAATGGATTGGAGTCGTTGCGTAGAAATAAGGTAGATGATAAGCTCTCATGGGCTTGTAAAAGCGAAGAGGTCACGCGCATCATTCTTGTTTGGCACATAGCCACCAGCATGTGTGAGAAAGACCGAATAAAGGCATCTTCTTGCATTCCACTCTCATGTTGCGGATCAAGACCAAATGATCCCAACTTTCGGGTAGCGACTTCCCTGTCCAAGTATTGTGCCTACTTGGTGGCATTCGTCCCCAAACTCCTTCCGGATCATGTTTACATGACACAGTGGATTTTCGAGAAAGCGGTATCTGATGTCAGGACGGAGCTCAAACCACAATGTTGCAGCATGTTTAAAACAATTTTCAGGTTTATTAAAAAGGCGCCGATAACATGTGGCCAAGACAGCTGTTTGAACAAGGTTGGTGTAGTGGTTGTGGGTTTGGAGCAAGGTAACCGTCCATCTCTGGAGGAGGGTCAAAGCTTAATGGAGATGGGTTTGCATTTAGCTGAGGAATTGAAGAGATTAGAAGATGAAAGCGTAAGGTGGAAGGTGTTGGCTGATTTTTGGGTGGAATTGATCCTGTTCTTAGCTCCATCAAAGTATGCAAATGAGCACGCAAAGCACCTTGTCAAAGGTGGCGAGTTCATAACTCATCTCTGGGCTTTGCTCACACATGCTGGGATCGTTGGTAGAGATAGCCTGCAATCAAAATAATCCAGCTTATTAAGTCATTGTTATCTTCTTGTTGCGTACTCCTTTTATTGCATGTAGCCAGTGTTCAGCTGAGCTTTTGTACTTGTTCTCTCTCTGTTTTTTTTAAGCAATGTGATTTTATGTTTGTTTTTTAAGTTGTTGATGTCATTTGATCAATTAATTCACGAAGGTTTCCGGGTATCAAATATGTTTGATTTTTCATCAACAAATGATCTGTCATTGCTACAGATCATTCATTCATTCATTTTTAAGTCGTAGGCGCGGCCGGCGGCCACCGCCCACCGGGAGAAGTAGCAGCCTAGCCAGATGAGAACATTTCACCAAATTATTTAAAAGTGGGATTGGGGTGACATTTAGCCAAAAGTTATATGAAAATGGACATTTCACCAAATTATTTAAAGAAAAAAACAACTCTCCTTGAAGCTGAGCAACCGTCTTCTGAAAGAAAATGGCTGGGCTTCGACGTTTGGTGCCTTGTGAACTCATGACTCATCCGAAGAGCCATAGCGACTTAGGGCATGTTTGGCATGCACATTTTTTAATCTAGCTTAAGATTATAATCTAGATGAGAATTTTAATCTAACTTAAGATTATAATCCAGCTTAAAATTGAACATCTTGTTTGGCATGACTTTGATTATCCAAGCTTTTTGGAGATTAAATTGTCAAATTACCAATATGAATCTATTTTATTTGATGCATGACTTTAGAGTCCGGTCATATTTGGCCCGGGCTATAAAGTTCCTTTATAAAAGAGAAAAAATACATGACTTTATAGCCTAGCAACAAGTCTGGGCTATAAAGCCAAAATCATACATTGTCAATAGGGGTGATATTTTTTTATCAAGTTTGGTTTTGTGATAATATTCGGTTTGCGAGTAATTAGACAAGCTTGAGCCCGAGCTCGAATTTGAGCTCGTTTGCTCGTTTTTGCTTGATATGCTCGTCTTTTCTTGTTATGCTCGTTTTGTAAATTTTGCTCATTTTATTTGTTTAAATAAGGGTGAGTTTCTTGTATGACATATAAGGTTTGAATCCATTCCTAAAAAATTCATGATTAAATTAGCTACTGTATGCACTTATGTATGTTTTCAGTGTACGAGCTAGGGCTGTTGTCCATGTCATATAGAGAAGGGAGGGTAGTTGTTGTCATAATCCTAGAGAACATCTACTGTACGTGTGTACTATATGTATGTGTTCATGCTCATAGCAATGGTGTGTGTACAACATAATGTCAGCTCCATCCAAAGCCACATTGAGAATGAGCAAAATGAGGAGAACAAAGAAGGCAAGAGTCCTATAAGCCAATAGCTAAGTTGGGTGCATTCCTTTAATGCAAGGGCTCCAAACCTCATCCTCATACAAAATCCTGGGATGTTCGACTTGATCATCTTCGTCTTCTCCTCCTCCTCGTCCTCCTCTTTGTCTTTCCTCGGGAACCCTGGGGTTCCGTTCCGAGGCTCTTCGTATCTCGATATGAGGAAGGATGCAAAGACCATTGCCAGCAGTAACAAAAGGTGCACACACCAGATCATCTTGAACATACAAGCAGATTATCAGTAATCTGAACATACAAGCAGATTATTCGTAATTTGAACATACAAGCAGATTATGTGCTATATACACTAAACGACTAGAGGCTATGAAATAGGCTGCCTAAATGAAATTCTAGTAGTAGCACCAGCATTGATGAGTAATGGGAAAACATACAAACACACACAAAGATAAAAAGCTATCTTTCATAAGTGAATGGAATTAACGATCACTGCAATATTTATGACAATCAAGTTTAATGTCGAAGACAGCAATACCAATTTAACATGTCGCTGACAAGGGAAACATCCCATTACCAAATGTGAAACCAGTTCCGACATATGCAAGTTAGGTCCAAAGAATTTCATAACTGAAATTTTCCACTAAAAGATTCCACCCTTTCTAATCTCCACCCATCTAAACTAATAAACCTGTCTAAAGTTAAGCATATATATATTTAATAAAAATTAGATAGATTAGTATTGGAGCTGTAACAAGGCAATCTGTTTTTACAGAAATCACATTCTGATTTTTACAGAAATATGTTTTTATAGAAATTTGTTTTTAAACTCTCCAATGGTAGAAGAGTGAAGCTGAGAAAAAGAACTGTAAAAATCACATTCTGATTTTTACAGAAATCTGTTTTTACATAAATCTATTTTTACAGAAATCTCCCAGCTCACTTGCAATCATAACCACATATCAGAATTGATTTAACTTTCATGGAAACAATACAAATGCTAGATGCGGAAAAGGAATGCAGTAACAAAAGGTGTGCATTTAACTATAATAGTACTCCTATCATTTAGATGTAGATCACAGATGTAGATCACACGGATCAATGGAACTGATCAATGGAATTAGTTCAAAGGTTTTAGCTCAAAGAGTCCTATCATTTAGATAAGGAAGTGAAATGCAGAACAAGAAAGAGAACAAAGCCAAACCATACCAACACTCAATGCCAACAAACCTCCCATTCAAGCCTAAGAGCTAAACAATTTTTTTAAAAAAAAACCTTCCATTCTTCTAAAAAATATTTAGAATAATTTTACTGTTGTTGATTGACTTGAAAATGTTGCTCTAAGTGAAACATAATTTTTCTAAACATGATTGAAGTGCAGGAGTTTTATAGGCTCCGTTCAAGCCTAAGAGCTAAACAAGAACATGCCTCACTGTACTGCATAAGCACATTGAAAGAGAGAATCTTTTAACAAGAATACTAGCATAAGCACATTTGATAACAAGTCACAATCGACCGAAAGATAGCCATAAGCACTCAAATTTTGCAGGATTAATTCAAACAAAAACAATGAAAAGCAACAATGCACTTCCATTCCTTAGAGCATCCCCAATGGTGGGGTGTCCCAAAATTTCTCTCCTCTTTTCTTATTTCTCCACCTCATATTCCACTTACTTTATTCTCAACCCTCCTCAATTCATTTCATACCCTTCACAATGGTCGGGTTCCCCAATAAATCTATCCCATCACTTTTTCCATACCTATACTATATTTTCTCTATAATTTCAAATATTAAAATAGTTAATTTGATTTTCTAATTATATTTCATAATTAATTTTAGTAATTAATTTTTTTTAACGAACTAGTGAATAAATTCGACAATTAAAAATTATCAATTAAATAATTTTAATCACAAATTTATTCAATATCTTAAAAATCTTATATGAATTCAAATTAATTTAAACTAGTAATACTTACACTAGTGATATTAAATATTATAAAAATTACATTATCCATACATTGTCATTGAAAAATAATGAAAATTACAGGACCTATATGCTAGCTGGAAGTTTTAAAAAAAATGGAAGTTGAAAAAAATAATAAAAAGGGCTGAACGTTAAAAAAAATGAAAATGGCTGGGAAGTTAAAAATAAATTAAGGTTGAAGTTTAAAAAAAATGAAAAGCTAGAAGTTTAAAAAAATAATGAAAAGATAAAAGGTTAAAAAATGATTTCTTTTATGGACACGTGGCATAATTAGATTGGTTTCGGATTTGGGAAGGTTCCCATTATATTGAGGCACCCTAAAAATCTAGAGGTTGTCCACAATAGTCGGGTTGCCCAAAAGCCTTGAAAAAACAAAATGGGGAGGTAACCACCCCACCAATGCTGATGCTTACAACTTATAAGCAATAAAAAAAAAACACATCCCAAACAATAGTAATGAATTTGATTTGAGCATATCAATAGCTCATAGTGAAAATCAGCACTTCCACTTATTTTGATTAATTATTCAAATGAAATGCGTAACCTCATTGAGGAGTTATTACATACATCGGATAACAAACATGACATCGGATAACAAACATGAAATTGATGCAACTAAGAAGAATAAGGGAACAAGAACAGAGAAAACTTGTTTTTTTTTTTTTTTTTAATATATCAAATTTCACTTTGTATAACTACTTTTGGGAAATAACAAGGCACAATTGCAGCAAAGTGAACACTTTCTCTTATTTCTTGAGCCTACAAGCCATTTGCAAAATCTGAAACACTTTCTCTAATCTCTTAAACCAACAACCCTAATTATATCTCAGTATCTCCATGGGAAAATCTAAATTGCAGCAATAGGGCATCAAAGAGCGAGAACTAGGGTTCTATGTTAATCCAGAATTTCAGAAAAACAATTATGGTTCTAAGTAAATCGAAAACTAGGGTAGTTGCAAATCGAAATTGAAAACTAGGGTTCTATGTAAATTCAGAAATCAAACTGTTACCTGAAGAGTGTGTGTTGGACAAAAATGCGCGATATAATTGTACAACACATTTTATTTAATTTTTAATATTTGAGTTCGACCCCTTTTGGTTATCCTCTTGATTCGAAGTCGTATCGATACCAAGATTTGAGTGGTTTTGGTGATTTGGGCTGCACCCGAGTTTTAACGGGTTGCCTACGTATCTCTTGGAAGAGAATCAAGCCTTACGTAGTTCAGAGTGTTTTGGATTTTGTGTTTGTTTGGATTTGGTTTCGTTTCCTTGTATGCATCAGAGGATGAAGTTCAAGCCCACCTTCTACGAAGGGTAGCTCGAACAACACTCCACCCGAGTAGCCCGAGCCCACCTTCTCGGAAGGGTAACTCAAGTAACCCGCCTATCATTTGCATAGAAAACGATTTGATTTTGATGGTGGAGTTTAATTTAATTTGATTTGAGATTTGACTGAAAAGTCAATTTGGGGGTTGTGATTGAACTCGTTTGTGAGTTTTCTACGTGCCCTTTTGGAAGGGATCAAATCACACATAGTTCTTGAAAATGAAAAATTTGATATTTGGGTTTTTAACGTTTTGGTCATGACCGAGCTCGACGAGCGGAAGCTTTGTATCGAGTCGGATGAGACACTTTGGATTTGATGGAAATTTGATATTTGAGACGACTTAGAGTCGAAAAGTGAATTTGAGGAGGTTTGATTTGAAAGTTTGGATGTGACTGGACTCGGTGAGGATTTGATTTACACCGAGTTTCCTACGTATCCACTTGTTTGATGGAATCAAGTCACCGTAGTTCGGGACGAAAATAAATTTTGTATTTGGATTTGATCGCGAGATCATTTGAGAGTGGTGATTGTACTCGACGAGCAGAAGCTTTATATCGAGCCAGAATGGACAATTTGAATTTGTTTGATTTTAACCTCATATTCATTTAAAAGGAATTTAGAGGTTGACGACTGTACCCGATATATTTTTAGAATTTAATATCGGGTTACCTACGTAGCCGATAGGAGGCGTCAAGTCTTTACGTAGTTCTAAACAGAACCATTTGAATTGACTTTAATTGGTTTTGACCTCATATTCATTTATAAGTGAATTTAGAGACAGCCGACTGAATCCGACATATATTGAATTTTAATATCGAATTTCCTACGTAACTCATAAAAGAGTATCAAGTCTTACGTAGTTCTGAACGAACCAGTTTAATTTGTTTGTTGAAACCCGATTTGAGGTTTTGACTCCGTTTATATTTAGGAGCCGATTTGAGATTGACCCACTAGAATTAATTGGCAAAGAAAATTTGACGAGTTTAATTTTATATTTTGATCAAACTCGAATTCTTAACTTATGCCAAAGCTAATTCTTATATTTTAGTGGGCGAGCTTTGTAATTTAAATAAAACTTACCTCAAAGTTCAAATGTGAATCGGCATTCACAATCTCACATGTTTGGTTTTTTTTTTAAACTTTCAATGGAATGACCAAAAATTAATTCAGCCCATATTATTTTATAGCCCAAGAGCACAGGTCAACCCAATTTACATATTGACTAATGAGGGTTCACCTCCCCCCCTCTACAATTGCCCTTTTTCCTTTTATGTGTACTCAGCTCCTCTCTCAGAACAAAAGAGAAAACCGACACCAGCATCCCTCAAGAATGGCCGCCTCTTCAGATACGAGTTCGGAGATCAGTATTCGACAATTGAGACAGGCGGATTAGGTGAGTCATGCTCGACAATCCGGATAGGACCCGAGGTGTATCTCGACCCGCAGCTCCCCCAACCAGGTATGTTCTAGGGCTCTTGTTCGAAAATCCCCTAATCCCAAATTTGATGTTTGATTTAGGGTTTAGATGGCCTAGGTTACAAATTTTGAACCCTCTTTCAATTGAATGTTCAGATTCCACATTCAACTGATTATTTTTTAATTGTGTTTTTAGGGTTTTCAATTTGTGTCATTTTGAGGCGTTTTGGTTTGAGTGACCGAAGGAGGAAGCTGATTTCAGGCTTGGGATGGCTGAGAACGATCAATCCAAGAGAAAACCGCTCAACAGAGAACCTTCAATTAGGTATGTTGATTTTTGGATATTTTAATCCAAACTTTGCCTCTCTGTTTTTTTTTCATCGTTCATCTTATGCCATTAAATCGGAACTTGTTGCCCCAATTGGAACTTTTCCCCTTTTGCAATCTCTCATTTCGCATGGCTTTTATGTGTTCGTCAGTTTGGACAATTTTGGGCGAATTTCAGGAACCTCTAGTTTAATATTTTGCCAACTGATTTTAGTTCCAGTTTGTGTGACTGAATTGAGTTCATTTGTTAGAACTTCATTTAGGGAAATTTTAGTAGAACTTAGCCCTTGATTAGGACAATTTTTATTTCAAAGTCCCATGTCTGGCTGTAATTTTTTCTGCTTGTATGAGATTGCTAGTTGGCCTGTTTAGGAAAATTGGGCAGCATTTCGTCCCTATGAACCGATCCTCGCCGGGATCGAATGTAGTGGCGAAAGAATTTACTTTCAAGCCAACTACGAGAGTAGATGCTCTCAACCTATGATGTCATGGTCTCTAGGCGAAAGAAAATACTTTCAAGCCTATGACGAGCCCAAACACTAGGTGAGAGCATGTGAACCCGATCCCGGGTCTTCTCCATTGCAATGCTTATTTATTCCTGCAAAACAAAGAAAAGAAAAGAAGATGGATTTCTACCCTTTGTTTAGGACTTTTTGAAGAGTTCTGCTTCTTCTTTTTTTGTTCTGTAGTTTCTTCTTCTTTCTAATTCTTTGTTTGTTTTGTATGACATCAGGTGCACCTAGGAGCAAGGAAAACTGGAAGAGGAACAGTCAGGAAGGGGAAGAAAATTGCTTCTCTTTTGTTTTGCAGTTGCATTCGAGAGGAGGAGGAAAGCTGGGAGGGAGGAGAAAGCCAGAGGAAACTGTCCCAGGAAACCAGCCCCGTAGGTTGAAGCAGTAGTTTTATAGGGTGAAGTTAGGGAAGTTATCTGTGTAAACCACCCTACCCACGTACTGCACTTTCATTTTTTTCTTTTGTGTATTCTTTTTTGTTTTCAACTGCAAATGGAAAGAGTAACGTGTACGGGCACTCTGACAGTTGCAATTTCAGCCTTTTGATTAATATTGGGCTAGCTGGACTTGGGCTTGGCATTTTTTTAAGAGCCCAATTTTAAAACTTTAAGCTTTGTGCTTAATTTACAGAAGATCCATCATTTTTTTTAACATGTGATGATTTGAAATCATGAAAAAAAAAATTCATCAGATTTTACCCTCCAACAGTGTGTAAATCGAAAACTAGGGTAGTTGCAAAACGAAGTTGAAATTAAAAACTAGGGTTCTATGTAAATTCAGAAATCAAACTGTTACCTAAAGAGCGTGAAAGTGAAAGAGTTTGGTAGAGAAGGCGAATTGGAACCCGAGAAGAGCCCCTGTTGCAAATGGATCAGTGATTTTCAAAACCTTATTGAGACATCAAATCGACTCACCGCGTTCGTCGTTTTGATATGAGAGGAGAAAGTGAAGGAGATGGAAACAGGCGATGGCGATGATGAATCGTCCTTTTCAAACTCAAACGCTTTCCCATTTCATCCAACGCTTGCTTCAGGGAGCTGCGGATGAAACGCTTGCAAAGCTTTCGGAGGAAATGAACGGGGAGCGTTTTGAAAACGCCGCTGCCCTGCCAAACCACGATATTGAGAGCGTTATGAAAACGTTCTATCTAACTCTTTATCCAACGCTGTGAAACGCTCCTACCAAACATGGCCTTAATAAACATGATCATATTATATACTCATATACAAACTGTTGCATCTTAGCCAAGGGATTCACACGTAGACACATCTAAGAGTCCTTGTTGAAGCTTAGCCAACAACAACTAGTGTGTACAAGTTTATGTATGTCCCTGTTTATACACAAATCTAGTGAAAATCAGGGTAAATAACAAGTAAGAACAATGAAGTAACAAATGCAATTATATTCATACTATATTTTAGCAAGTGTATTTCCTTTAATTGTCAGCACCTTTGCCCTGCCAATGCCAATAAATGTAGGGACTGGCTCTGGCCATTTGGCTATACAGAGTCACCTACATTTGTGGTTGATCAGGAAACCAATTCAAGCAACTCCAATATATACCCAATACAAATCAATGGATACCAATCATCCAGGGACTTGACATAATCTTAGAGGCGTGGCGCAGCCAGTTTATCAGGTGCTGGATCGCACCTCTCAATGCGTTCTCATCGTCATCTTCTCCTTGTATCTGGTAGCGAAAACTATGTAGACGAGCAGATTCAAGAAGCTCACCCCCGATAGCAGCCAGAAGAAGTAGTCGAGGTGGCCCTCATTCAAGTTATCCGAAATCCATCCGGATTGCCCACCAGCAATCGTCATTATCAACGAGCTCAAGTAATGTCCCAACGAAGAGGCGATAAGAGGCATTGCGCTACAAAGGCTGCGCATCGCATCAGGTGATTGGCCGTAGAAGAACTCCAGCTGTCCGACGACAGTGAACATCTCAGCCGTCCCAACCAGGAAGTACTGTGGGATTTGCCACAGGATACTGAGCGGCACCTCCTCGCTTCTTGTCAGCTGCAACCGCTTCATCTCGACTACAGCAGCAGCCGCCATGGCAAGGGTTGAGATGAAGATGCCGATCCCCATTCTTTGCAGCTCCGAGAAGCCTCTTTCCTTGCCAGTGATGTTTCTAGCTAACGGGACGAGGACCTTGTCATAGACAGGGGCCAACATAATGACGCTGATGAGATCGAAGCTGGAAAGAGACGCTGCCGGAATCGTCAAGGAGCTAAAGGCTCTGTCCATGACCGCCCCTTGCTCCACGAACAGTGTAGACTTCTGGGAAACGACAGCTCTAAAGAAGATGCCCGCTGTCCAGATGGGAAGCATCCGAATCAAGATCTTCAGCTCCTCCACTTGTGTTATAGTGCACAATCTCCAGGGATTCGAAAACTCCTCACACATCATATCAGAATCTGTCACAACAGCTGCTCTATCTAGGCACCTGCAATTGCAGCATCCAAAATAAAATAAAATGTCAGCAAGATCGATCTTCGCGGATTGAATGTTGCTCAATCGAGTGAGGATCAAAGTAATTACGCGAATTCATCAGTGTGCTTCAGCTTTCGATTCCGTTGAATTACAGAAACTTTATCGGAAGTTTCATACAGGAGGCTGGTGTCCTGTGGTACAACGATTCTCCATTTCCGCAAAGCAGCAGCTAAAACCTGGCATACTCGTGGAATTGGGCTTCCTCCAGGCTTGTGAAATCTATACAGAGGCGTACCAGCGAAGAAACTGAGAGCAGAAATTCCGATGAAAAATGCAGGGATTCCGAAACCTAATCCCCAACCAACATTTTCTTGGCACCAAATGATCAAAGTACTCGAAACAAGGGCACCGATGTTTGTAGAGAAGTAAAGCCAGTTAAAAAAGGATCCCATCCCCGGTCTCTCTTTTGGATCAGTGTCATCAAACTGATCAGCACCAAAAGATGTGGCGCACGGTTTAACACCCCCCATCCCCAGTGCAATAAGATAGAGCCCCAATATGAATACAGAATACTGCAGAAACGACGCTGAAGGGCAAACGGAACCCACACATTCTGTCGGATGGAATGCAGGAACCGCTGCAGATATCGTCAAAGTGCAGATTCCCTAATTGCACAGCACAACCATAAAAATGAAAAATGGTTGTTAATAGGCTATATAGCCTATATATATAGCGTGCTCAGTAGACAGAATAAAAGGGCAGCTTAGTTACGATGAAGTAGATGGTAGCGAAAACGGCAATTGTGCAATATCTTCCCCAATATGCATCAGCTAAGAAAGCTCCGACGAGGGGAGTAAGGTAACAAGTGCCAGCCCATGTGTTGACGCTTCTTGCAGCGGAAATGTTTCGTTGATGTAAACTTTGGGTGAGATAACTGACAAGGTTATAACCGATGCCATGGTACGCAAGACGCTCGCAGGATTCATTTCCTGCAGATGGAAACAAAAAGCACACAACACAACTGAAGTACGCAGTCTAGTAGGGCAGTGCAAATTCCAAAAACATGATGGAGCTACGGTCCTAAAGTAATACCAAGAATGAAAAAACAAGCTCTCCAGTTTCCCGACTTTTCCTTCAATGCTGGATTCCCCTTGATGTCAACCGATCCATCTCCAGTGTAGCGATCATCTTTCTCATTCTGAAGGGTATGATACAACATATATTCAACAGTAGAACCATATCCACGCGGTCACTCACAAATGATGCTGAATTAAGCTAAATAAGGCATATATGTTTGACTACAATATCACACATTGTTATTGCTATACACATCACAGAAGCTCAACATCGCAATTCCCAGCTTATTAGATTGAAGCGGCCAATTAGTATCTCTTTCTTTTTTCAAATACCTTATTGTATATTTGTATGGGTAAGGTTCATATATGTGATCGGTGTCAATTTAATAGCCTTATCGCAGGCCCATGCCACTCCAAATCAGGTATATATATATATATATATATATATATATATATATATATATATCATATCATATCAGACAGTTGAGGAAATCCTTTTTTTAATAAGTTAGATAGAAAAAGCTAGCATGAAGGGCACAAAATCCCAAACAAACAACTCATAAACAATTCCAAAAGCTTCAATAATTCAATTTTTAGGGGAAAGAAAAAAACAGAATTTAATAAACTAAAAGAGTCGACAAATTGAAAACGTAGGGAAGAAGTAAAATCAGGGAGAAAGAATACCAGGAGGAGAAGATCGATGTCGGTGTGGGAAGCGTTGTCGGTAAGAGTACCCATAGAATAGAATAGAATAGATGGTGTGGAGAGGAGGAAGATGATGGTACAGTACAGTCACATGGATCAGATTCAGATCGACTTGAGAAGAGTCGGTACGTATTTTGTAATGGCCGGTGAGGGAGAGTTGACTAGTGGATAACCACTCGACTTCACTAGTCTACGTACGGTAAAGTAATTCCAAGGTTGTTACGTTACGTAACTTTCCAACGTTGTGGGGGTCACCGGGGATACCATTTCCCTTTTTTTTTTTTTTTTTAATATGACAAGTAACTCACCTTCGGTGGCAAAGGTAAACAACGAAGGAGGCGGAAGCAGTGATCGAACCCGGAACCTCCTTACCTCTCTATCCTCTTGCTCCTTACACTAGGCCACTCCAACTGGGCCCATTTCCGATTTCTCTTCTACCTAAAATACAAGGCTTCATATTAAAAGCAAACATAAATACAAAGCTGGAATTTGTTAGGTTACGTAACTTTCCAACGTTGTGTGTTGCAGTGCGGATGCGCCATCACGTACACCACATAAAATATTTTGGTTTAATTTTATTTTGAACTAAATTTTAAAATTTATATTTGTATTTTACACACTTATATTTATAGAAAAAATATATTTTCAATATATATATATTTAAAAGGAAAAATTACTCAAAATAATACCAACTATCACTACGCTAGTCTGTCACTCTAGACACGGACAGAAGTCGTCTCCGGAACGGTGTTTTTGTCGGATTCAGTTTCTTGAGATGTATATTCGTCCCCTAAGGTATGTCCCTTGTACAGCGACCCTAGAGCAGTAAAGAGATGAACCATTGTACCTCCGTCCCTTGTATCACATCCAAGCGACCGAAAAATGTTCGTCTCCTGTATATTGGGATATCCTTGTCAGACCATTATGTGTTGATGACACCAATAAAGTTCGTCTCTTGAAAACTGAAGGGGCTATCGTCAGGTTAATTGATGTTGTCTCTCAAGTGTTTAGGCGAGCAACATGGGATGCATGACAGTTGGTAAACGCATTTGGGTTTGTTGTGAGTCTTGTGACCTGAGAGCTTAGGGGACCAACATTGGGTTCATTTATAAATTAGTCGTTTTTGGTCGTCGCCTGAGCCTATTAAAAATGAAATACAAATATGCTTCATTTGTGATGCACTCCATGTACAATACGAAACCAATATAACCTGCTCGAACAAAGATACCAAACCAAAATCTTGTGCACCGATCAAACAAACACAAACTACATAATTACAAACCACCTGCATTACCATGTCCATCATCCAACACAGTTCGATCAACACCTACAACGACTAATGATACGAAGTCTTGTGAAACACCGTCAACCTACTATACTTACGCATTTCACAATATAAAGTAGATCCATACCGGCCACCTGAACTTAACATGCAAAAAAATGTATCCATTCTAGAATGGTGACCAAAAGGCTGCGCAAACTAACCCAAAAAGAAACCACCAAGTTGTGCAATTCAACCCAAACACTTGCAACACAGTTCCACCACTTCAAGTGTCACCTACCTACCCCTCGGAAGGGAAACGTTCAGCAAACAGCCTTGCGAAGTGCTTCAACTGCTCACTCATCTTGTCACATTTTGCATTTGCAAGCTTTGCCTCCTCTTGAGCCTTCAACCTCCTCAACCTTAAGTGCTCGCTCTTCCAACTGCTGTCTTTTTGCCATATATACTTTCATTGGTCCAATCAGCCATTCGTTTCTTCGGAGGCTTCCTGACAACTGCTCCCATCCTTAATTTAGGCTAACAAAGTGAAAAGTATATATATATATATATATATATATATATATATATATATATATATATATAGGGTTGGGTTCAGGTAAGAAGCATCCCAAAAGTGAGAAGGAAAGAAGTAATCTGATTGGTCCAAACGGATTAAAATAATATAAATTCATCTGAAATAACGCGTCCCCAAAAAAATATTTTCGCGCGTCCCCAGCAGATCCCAATGCACTCCTCACTCCTCCAGTCGCACCACCCACGCGCTCCCACTGGCCCGCTCTTCATTGCTTAATTCACAAAATGAATACAGTAATTAGTTTAGTCGGTAGACTTTGGGAATTGAACCTTAGACGTCTTGCTTTCAACTTAAACGTGAAACCATTACACCAAACCTCATTTCTTGATAGTAATGCGTATTCATTTTATTTTACTCTCTTTTTATGGTTATTATAAAAATTCAATTAACACCTTTAATTTATATTTTTTTTCCAAATTGTAATTAAAATATTATCATCTAATTTATTTAATTACACCTTAATAGACATGTTAAAATAAATATCACCCCAAAAAATTAAAAAAAATTACGAATTTTTATTTTTTTTAAAGAATAATAAATATATTAAAGTCATTATTTCTTGAACCACTACTCTTTATTACATAAACCTATATAATTTATTTCATGAACCGCTACTATTTAATAATTGTAAAATTTTCATTCTTCTTTTATTTTCTTTTAATGTTTATTATATAATTATTTATTTATTTTAATTATTTATTTCATGAACCAATAATATTTATTTGATGAACCACTACTCTTTATTTCATGAAACACTATAATTTATTTCATAAACCACTACTATTCAATAATTGTAAAATTTTCATTCATTTTTATTTTCTTTTAATGTTTTTTTAATTAATTAATTATTTTTTCAAATAAAATGATTCATGAACCACTACTCTTTATTTGATGAACCACTACTATTTAATTCATGAACCACTACTCTTTATTTCATCAACCACTAGAATTTATTTCATGAATCTCTACTATTTAATAATTGTAATATTTTATTCTTCTTTTCTTTTCTTTTAATGTTTATTTTTAATTATTTATTTATTTATTTTTAAAATAAAACGGTTCATGAACTAATACTATTTATTTTATGAACCAATGTTATTTATTTGATGAACCACTACTCTTTATTTCATGAACGACTAGAATTTATGAAGTGGTTCATGAAGCTATAAAGAAGTGGTTCATGAAGTTATAACGAAGTGATTTGTGAAGATATAAAGAAGTGGTTCATGAAGATATAAAGAAGTGGTTCATCAAGCTATAAAGATGTTATCAAGAAGTGGTTTATCAAGTTATCAAGAAGTGATTCATCAAGCACTAAAGAAGTTGTTCATGAAGCTATAAAGAAATTGTTCATGAAGTTATCAAAAAGTGGTTCATCAAGCTATAAAAAAGTGGTTCATGGGGCTATAAGAAGTGGTTCATCAAACTATAAGAAAGTTATCAAGAAGTGGTTTATCAAGTTATCAAGAAGTGGTTCATCAAGCTATAAAGAAGTGGTTCATCAAGCTATAAGATGTTATCAAGAAGTGGTTCATCAAGCTATAAGGATGTTGTTAAGAAGGGGTTCATCAAGTTATAAAGAAGTGGTTCATCAAGTTGTAAATAAGTGGTTAATCAAGTTACAAAGAAGTGGTTCATCAAGCTATAAAGATGTTATTAAGAAGTGGTTCATCAAGTTATCAAGAAGTGGTTTATCAAGTTATTAAGAAGTGGTTCATCAAGCTATAAAGAAATGGTTCGTGAAGCTATAAAGAAGTACTTCATCAAGTTATCAAGAAGTGGTTCATTAAGCTATAAAAGAGTGGTTTATGGGCCTATAAGAAGTGGTTCATCAAGTTATCAAGAAGTGGTTCATCAAATTATAAAGAAGTTATCAAGAAATGGTTCATCAAGTTATCAAAAAGTGGTTCATCAAGCTATAAATAAGAGGTTCATGAAGCTATAGAGAAGTGGTTCGTCAAGTTATCAAGAAGTGGTTCATCAAGCTATACAGAAGTGGTTCATGGGCCTATAAGAAGTGGTTCATGAGCATATTCGGTCACTGAACCAACCTCTATTTAGTCACTGAATCAACCTCTATTTAGTCAATGAATCAACCTATTTAGTAATTGAACCAACCTCTATTTAGACACTGAACCAACCTATTTAGTCACTGAACTAACCTCTATTTAGACACTGAACCAACCTATTTAGTCACTGAACCAACCTATATTTAATCACCGAATCAACCTCTAGTTAGTCACTGAACCAACCTCTATTTAGTCACTGAACCACTCTATTTAACCACTGAACCACTCTTTATATATGTGTTGAACCAATTGTAATAAAATTAATGAACCACTTATATATCTTTCATGAGACACTATATATTTTGTCACTAAACTACTTTCAATTATACGTTCTAAACCAATTGCAATAAAATTAATGACAAAATAGCAATTGAAATTAATGACAAAACCCTGAACCACTTATTCATAAAACCCCGAACCATTTGGTATAAAAAGACTGAACCACTTGGTTTAAAACCCTGAACCACTTGGTACAAAAAACCCCAAACCACTTAGTTTAAAATCCTGAACCACTTGGTAAAAAAACATTGAACCACTCCATGTTTTTCACTTCGTAGTTCAGACTTTTTACATTTAATTTTTTTTGTCATATTTGCAATCAGATTTTACATTTAGTTTTTTTTTGTTAATTACAGTAAAAATGAAATTGAAATAAAACTAGAAGGGCATATTTGCAATCGGATTTTTTTTGAGCCCCAAACTCCCAATTCATTAGGCCTAGAATTTGCTAAACAATGTGCTATTGAATTTGCTTTGCTGGCGCACCCACGACCACCTGCCATCAGATTTCGATTTACAAGTTACTCAATTAATTTCAACAATTCAATTTGTTAATTTGGTACTGTAAAAAAATAACTGTAAAATTTCAACATTGATCAGCCGGGACGGAGGAACTGATCGATGTCGCTGAGAACAGCTTGGACGACGGAGACGGAGGCGGCGGTGATGGGAGGGAGGAAGGAGGAGGAGGAGGAGCGGGATCGGAGGGAGGCATCATCCCTAGCCTTCATACTGTCCGGCAACCTCAGCCACCGTCCGGCGACCTCGATCCAGAATCCGCGAAAGTAGCCGATCGATTTCTACCGATTGTGGAGTAATAGAATGGAGAGAGGGAGATCCGATTCAGAGGTGATGGAGATACAAGAAGGCCGACCTTCGGTTGCTCAGGAAGAGAGGCACGCAAATAGGGAAGAAAGAGAGGCACGCAAATATTAGGGATAAATGAAGCGCGTGAGCACCCTTTTAATTTAACCAATCAAATCACTTCTTTCCTTCTCACCGGTATATACTATTCTCACTTGAACCCTACCCTATATATATATATATATATATATAGGGTAGGGTTCAAGTGAGAAGACCCCGGTCCGGTAAGAAGGAAAGAAGCAATATGATTGGTTGATATAACAAATAAAAAAAAAAGGGCGCGTGGGTGCGTGACTTCTATTTACCCTCTTTCTCTCCCACCTCTCTCGATGAGACTACAACAATGGCGGAAGAATCCAATAACAAAGATGGAGCTTTCACCCGTCCATCCCTAGCAATCCCGCCGTCGCGTCTGCCGCCGGAGGCCCTGTCGACGTCCATCAGCCCAAGACCCATGGCGATGGTCTCCAACTTTTTCGCCGACAACTCCGCTGACGCCGATTTCCGTTGCTCCTCCTCGCAGTTGCTCGTCGGTGTGATCACGTCCCCTCGGCTTCGACAATCGTCGGCGACGACTCTTCCTGTTCAGGTCAGGGCTCAAGTTCCGTCGAGCCCCTCCCTAATCAAAAGTTCCGTCAATTCCCGGATGTGCTCTAGTTCCGTCAGCCCCTCCCCAATTAGAAGTTGTGATGGCGTTGATCGGTCGGGAGAGAGTTGAAGGGGAAATTTTCTGAGTTGATAGCTTCTCAGTTTCGTTCTTAGTTGATAGCTTTTCAAAATTGCAGTAGTTCAATCAATTTCTTCTTTCTCGTTGTTTCCATGTTCATGATGATTCTAACATGTTTTTTTTGTCCGGGAAGTGTTACTAAACAATTTGGAGTCAAATTAGTGCCTAACTTAATTAAATATAAGTAGTTCATGGTGTAAATAGAGGCTGTTCGTTAATTTTACACCAAGTGGTTCAGGGGTTTTATACCAATTGATTCAGGGTTTTAACACCAAGTGGTTCAGAGGTTTATACCAAGTGGTTCAGTGCTTTAAACCAAGTGGTTCAATAACCGAGTAAAGTGTGGTTCAGTGACCGAATAGAGTGTGGTTAAGTGACATAATAGAGAGTGGTTCAGTGATCGAATAGATTGTGGTTCAGTGACCGAATATAGGGTGGTTTAGTGACCGAATAGAGGGTGGTTAACTACATCTTTATAGGTTTATGAACCCCTTCTTTATAGCTTCATCAACCATTTTCTTATAGGTTAATGAATCACTTCTTTATAACTTCATGAACCACTTCTTTATAGTATCATAAACCACTTCTTTATAGGTTCATGAACCACTTCTTCTTTATAGCTCATGAACCACTTCTTTATAATCTCATGAACCACTTGTTGATACCTTCATGAATCATAGCTTCATGAACCATTTCTTTATATATTCATGAACCACTTCTATATAGGTTCACGAACCACTTTTTTATAGCTTCATATTCTTTATTGATTCATGAAATAAAGAGTAATGGTTCATCAAATAAAGAGTAGTGATTCATGAACCCTTTTATTTTAAAAACAAATAAACAAATAATTAAAAAATATATATTAAAAGAAAATAGAAGAAGAATGAAAATTTTACAATTATTAAATAGTAGTGATTCTTGAAATAAAGAGTAGTGGTTAATGAAATAAAAAATAGTGGTTCATCAAATAAATAGTAATGGTTAATGAACCATTTTATTTTAAAAACAACTAAATAATTAATTAAAAATACATATTAAAAGAAAATAAAAAAAAGAATGAAATTTTTACATTTATTAAATAATAGTGGTTCATCAAATAAAGAGTAGTGATTCATGAAATAAATTATAGTGGTTCATGAAATAAAGAGTATGTGATTCATCAAATAAAGAGTAGAGGTTTATCAAATAAATAGTATTGGTTCATGAACCACTGTGAATAAAATTGTTGAATTACTATGAAAAAAATTGCTGAACCACTGTGAAAAAAATTGCTGAACCACTGTGAAGAAAATTGCTGAACCACTGTGAAGAAAAATCCTGAACCACTGTGAAGAAAATTGTTGAACCACTGTGAATAAAATTGCTGAACCAATGTGAATAAAATCGCTGAACCACTGTGAATAAAATTGCTGAATCATTGTTAATAAAATTGTTGAACAACTGTGAATAAAATTGCCGAACCACTGTGAATAAAATTGATGAACGAATATGAATAAAATTGTCGAATAAATAGTATTGGTTCATCAAATAAATAGTATTGGTTCATCAAATAAATATTATTGGTTCATGAAATAATAATTAAAAACAAATAAATAAATAATTGAAAAATAAACATTAAAATAAAATAAAAGAAGAATGAAAATTTTACAATTATTAAATAGTAGTTGTTAATGAAATAAATTCTAGTGGTTCGTAAAATAAAGAGTAGTGATTCATGAACTAACAAGTGGTTCAGGGTTTTTATACCAAGTGGTTCAGTGTTTAATACTAAGTGGTTCAGAGATTTTTATACCAAGTGGTTCAGGATTTTAATATTAAGTGGTTCAGCACATATATATCGAAGTCGTTCACGGAGTAAATAGAAGTGGTTCATCAAGTAAAGAGTAGTGGTTCATCAAGTAAATAGTATTGGTTTATGAACCATTTTATTTTCAAAATAATAAATAAATAATTACAAAATTAACATTAAAAGAAAAAATAAAATCGCTTTTGACTTTAACAATATATAGCTGCATTTATGAACAAAAGAAGCGTTGGGGCTCAGAGGTTCTACAGATGGGTGAAAGGCCAAATGTCTAGCGTTCAAAACTTGGTGGAGGCGGGGCTTTTTTAATTTTGTTCAAGTGGGGCGCGTGTAGTTGACGCGCTAGCAGTGCGACTGGTAGACGCAGACACGCGTGGGGATGGGAAGGTAAAGCTGTGATTTTCGGTATTGATGCGGGGTATTTTTTTAATCTATCCACCAATCAAATTGCTTCTTTCCTTCTCACTTTTGGTGACCTTTGCACCCGAATCCAACCCTATATATATATATATATATATATATATATATATATATATATATATATATATATATATATATATATTCCATGGCTTCCCTCGAAGCTCCACTACCTCCGTTCAGATCTTGGTTCCACCACCTCCATGGCTTCCCTCACTTCCTTCTGCCAAACCACCGTCTCCCCTCCCCCTCGCAGCAGTTAGATTCCATGGCGGAGACCTTGTCGCCTCCCTCTCCTCTCGGAGGCATCAAAGGAAGGCGACGATGACCGGGAGCCGCTCGACAGTGCGCTGAGCATGAAGGATCCTGATTTGAGGACTTGCGCTCGACATAGCCGAGAAAGGCTTCCCGATTTCCGTCTACAACTGGTCCGCCAACAAGGCCGACGAGAACATCAACCGCACCGCCGCCGAGGGAGGCCTTCCCTCTCCGGCCACCGCTCCCCCTCGATTCAGGCCTCTCCATCTAAACCATTATTAAGACATTAATATACAAAACGCCACCTTGGGAGCCTTGATCAGAAAAGTAATCGGAGAACAGCTTTACCGGAACCCTGAGCGAGATGACTCCGATCGATCTGCCAACAGGGACAGTGTTGAGAAAGAGGGGCACGGATCCACCACTCCATCGCAATCAGCAGCGCCGTTGAGTTCAATGAGGCCGGTGGAGGGGCTGTGATTGGCTTCTCCGATGAGCTCTCCGGCGTCGGAAGCGTTTGAGTGTACCATTTGTACGTAGGTGGAAGAGGAGCGACATTCATTCATTTAAGTAATTTTAATTTTTGTGAAATGCATTTATCAACAATAGCTTTGTAGTTTTAGCTAGATCCGACACAATTGGGATAAACAAAGCTCGAAAATTCATTATCCAAATGATGATCCAACTTACACTAAGTGGTTTAGAGTTTTAATGTCGAATGGTTCAGAATTTTTTACCAAGTGGTGCAGGAGTTAATATCAAGTGGTTCAGGGTTTAATACTATGTGGTTTAGGGGGGTTTATACCCGGTGGTTCAGAGTTTTAATAACAAGTGGTTCAGGGTTTAATATCTAAGTAGTGCAGAGTTTTAAAGCAAGTGATTCGGGATTTTAATACTAAGTGGTTCATCAAATAGAGAGTAGTTGTTAGTGAAATAAATAATTAAAAATAAATAAATAATTAAAAGAAAATAGAGGATGGTTCGGTGAGTAAATAGGTTGGTTCAGTGACTTAATAGAGGTTGGTTCAGTGACTAAATAGAGGTTGATTCGATGACTAAATAGAGGTTGGTTCAGTAACTAATTAGAGGTTGGTTCAGTGAGTAAATAGGTTGGTTCAGTGACTTAATAGAGGTTGGTTCAGTGACTAAATAGAGGTTGGTTCGGTGACTAAATAGAGGTTGGTTCAGTGACTAAATAGAGATTGGTTCAGTGACTAAATAGAGGTTGGTTCAGTGAGTAAATAGGTTGGTTCAGTGACTAAATAGATGTTGGTTCAATGACTAAATAGAGGTTGGTTCGGTGACTAAATAGAGGTTGGTTCAGTGACTGCAGTGACTAAATAGAGATTGGTTCAGTGACTAAATAGAGATTGGTTCAGTGACTAAATAGAGGTTGGTTCAGTGAGTAAATAGGTTGGTTCATTGACTAAATAGGTTGGTTCAGTGACTAAATAGAGGTGCGTTCAATGAGTAAATAGGTTGGTTCAGTGAGTAAATAGTATTGGTTCATGACATAATGAGTAGTGATTCATCAAATAAATAATATTGGTTCATAAAATAAATAATAGTGGTTCATGAAATAAAGAGTAGTGGTTCATCAAATAAAGATTATTAATACATGAAATAAATAATTAAAAAATAAACATTAAAAGAAAATAAAATAAAAATGTAAATTTCACAATTATTAAAAATTCAATTATAAAAATGTTAAAATTTTAAGGGAAATATATATATTAATATGTGATTGATGTGTAATTGGTAAATTTAGGTGAGAACATTTTAATTGTAATTAGAAAATATATATACTCCCTCCGTTCAACAAAACTTGACGTTTTACTATTCATGCACGCTTTTTTAGGAGCTAAAAACTATATAAAATATCGACTTTTTAAATAATTTTTTAACAATTTCGTAGTTATTACTCCCTCCGTTCCAAAATACATGGGTTTTTAGTTTTCGGCACGCTTTTTAAGGAGCGAAAAACTCTATGAAATATTATTTTTTTAATTAAATTTTTTATATAATTTGATACTTATTAGTAATAAGTATCAAATGATATAAAAAATTTAATTAAAAAAATAATATTTCATAGAGTTTTTCGCTCCTTAAAAAACGTGTCAAAAAGGAAAAGCCCATGTATTATGGAACGGAGGTAGTATTAATAAGTACAAACTTGTTAAAAAATTTTTTTTAAAAAATAAATATTTTATATAGTTTTTATCATTCTAAAAAAGCGTGCATAAATAGTAAACGACAAGTTTTGTTGAACGGAGGGAGTGATTAATAGTATCGATATTGAAGCAAAAAGTAGTATATATTAATTGTTGGCTCAAAGACAAGAAAACCTCTTTGATGTAATGGTAGGTGACGTCAGAGCCTCAGTGGGCATTCCTGTGAAGCTGAGTTCGAATCCCGTTTCACTTGAAAGGCGTGTTTTTTATTCAAGGCTGTAGGCGCGCGTGGTGGTGACGTGCGAGCGGGTGCGAAGTGGGGAGCCGGGAAGCACGCTGGGGAGCCTGGGAGCAGACGGGAATTTGTCGGGGCACGCTTTTTTTAAAAATTAATTTTACATTATTTTAATCCGTATAGATCAATCAAATTGCTTCTTTTCTTCTCATTCTTGGTTACCTTTGCACCTGAACCCAACCCTATCTAGATATATATATTTATTTGTACAACTAAGTAATTTACTGTCCACTTGAAAAGAAAACTAACTTATGGAAGTTCATCTAGTAATTTATCAATCAATATTTACATTATTAAAAGTAAAAAAAATATGTTCAAATGAACCATAAATAGATGACAATTTAAAATAATCTGTAACATATATATAGAGGTACGTAAACCATCATCACTTCAATTGATAGGGTTAAACCAACCAAAAATTTGATTGAACATTGAGATAGCCAAGTAGCTGGCTAATGTATCCATATGGGTATTTGTGTGTGTGTGTAAAGGAGACTCGTCTGAGGATGATGGGTCATTACACATAACATAAAATCATTAGCCATGGCTGTGCAGCAGCAGACATTCTATCTTAAAAGACACCGTCTTTATTTATTTTTTCTCCTTCAAACTTAATTGATTTCTGTTTTTTTCTCCTTGAGAGAACGGCGAAGGGAGAAACGGAGGAGGAGATTTTGGTTCAAATTCATAACCTTCGCTACTCCAAACACAGCGTGACGATGCGTGTTCGAGTCCGTCTTCGACTGTTTGGAGCTTGTGTTGCAACGCTACAATCGCCTCTCTTCATATTAATCTCGAGCTGCCGAAACCCTAGATTTGGAGAGGAAGTGGGTCGATCTGAGAATGGCGATGAGAAGGAGAGTATGGAAATCAAGGATTTTGGTGGAGAGTTTATATCTGAAAGATAAAGGGTGACAGTGAAAATTAAAGAAAAATAGATTTAGATCTGAAATTGGGAGGAAGATAGGTTTAGATTTGAGGGAAGGAGAAGAATAGAGAGGATGACGTGTGTGGGTGACATAAAAAAAGAGGGATTTGCCTATTTTGAAAAGAGCACGGGTTTTGAAAATTTTCTAAGTATCAAAAATTTAATTTCGCGCTTTTTCGAAAATTTTAAACGGTGTTTTTAACATTGGTGGATAAAAAAGACCGATGTCTTTGTTTTTATTGATATCACAAATTTAGATATTGATGTTATATAGTTATTTAACATCATGTTTTTCTGACTAATGTAAATTGTGTGATGTCTAATGACAAAATTATAGTAGTGATTGTATTAAAGTTTGATGACAGGATGGAGATGATTATATATGAAAAATTTAATGGGTGAAAGAAAACTCGATCACCCAGGAGTTTAGGGATGATCAACCCTGCTTGCTTGAGATATTAGTTTAGGCAAGATGGGACACAAGGTGAGGATCAGTCCAAAGCACTAAGTATCTGGGGCCATTCATGACACCTATGTTTGCGACTCGCAAGAAGGCATTGCTAAGATTAGAGAGGTAAAAGCAAATTAGTGAAAAAGGCAAAGAATGAAGAGAGAAATGCGAGGAAATCAAAGGAAGAAGGAATGTGGTAAGAAAGTTGTTGGAAATATACTTCATTTCCCCGGATCATTAGCACCACAAGGACAAATATTATCCCACCTTAATGCTTATTACCCTCAACTTCTCTATGAGCCTACAAAGTCCGCTTGATTATTGTTGCATTTATATTGAAAATTGTGCTTTTATTTAACCCTCCTTTTGTGTGGAAGTTATGAAGGAAAAGTAATGGTTGAGGCAAAGTACCGTTGCAAGGATGGCATCAATTTGTTAGTGGTAATATAAGAACAAGGTCTATGATGTTGAGAGTGTTTTTGCTTTATCTGTGTGACGAGTTAAGGGTATTGGTTGAGGACAAGAAAGCTTAAGTATGGGGTGATTTGATGTCCTTGTTTTTGGTCTTGTTTAGAGTCATGTTTATAGTCTTATTTGAGTCTTTTATGCGTATTTTGTATTGGGAAAGTATGGAAAATGTGTAGGTATGCTTAATATTGCAAGATATGGAGTCTACAGGATAATGCAGCTGGAGAAAACGCTACTTTTCACCATTCATCATTTTGAATCAAGTTCTAATGCCTTCATGAGAGTTGTATTTCTCAAAAAGAGCTTTCTAATTCATATTCATATGCATTAATCAAATGAACGAGGACTCGGAAAAGTGTGTTTCAAGACAGAGTTGAATGCTGAAAAAGCTTAAAAGAGGTCGACATCGACCTGTCTTCACTCGACGTGGACCACACCACTCGATGTTGACAACTTTTTACTCAATGTCGACTATTGCTCAAGACCACAGATGATGAGTGCTCGACGTCGACCACTCTACTCGACGTCGACTGGATCTGAAACGCAGCAGACGCGGAGCGGAGGGTGCGCATGGATGGGTGCCTGTTGCTACTGCCCCCCTGCCTACTCCTGCTACCCCTCCTAGGCCCCCCTCCGACCCTCTGGCCTTCCCCCCCCCCCCCCCCCCCCCCCCGCGTGCCCCTTCTGCCTCTCCTATTCGTCGTCCATCTCATCGACGACGTCAGGGATAGTGTCATCTGTTGAAGCCAACGATATATGCGCTGGTGTGAGGGAGGTCGAAGCCTCAGCATCGTGGGTGGCGAAAGTAGAAGCCTCGTGGACGGCGATAGTCGAATTGATGCGGGACCATCCAAGACACCTTCGAACACGCCTATACTTGGGGATGGACCTATGATTCGAGATCGTGAGAATGATGTCATTCTCAAGAGAAAGAAGAAGGCTCCCCCATGGGAGAAGGTCCAAAGGTGCAAGCTTGATGGTCGTTCGTTTTTATATTCGTTCAGCCGTTTGACAACTTTTCGACGTCTCAGTAAAATGAGTCGTACGGATTCAATATTAATCGGATTGGATCGTGCCATACCTTGTTGGAACGAGGACGAAGAGATCTACAACTTTGCTGTTGAAGGTTTTTCCAGATTCGACCTAGAGCTTGGCCGAAAATCACATTCTTTGGGCTGTCACTGTTTTAGACGGGATTTCTTACGTGTTGGAACTTTCTTTTATTGCTATTTTTAGAGACCTTATTTATTTAAGTTATTTTAGGTAATTTAGGGGTTATTTCTTTTAATTATTATTTTCCATCTAAATCAGCCATAGGGTTATAATTAACGGCTGATTCCATTGTAGAACGATCAGACGTCTCTTTTATAAAAATTTCAGTTTGTGTGAAACACAATTGAGAGAAAGTCAATCGACTCGAAGCGTGGCTTGTCGATTGCAACTATTGGTTATAGATCTAACTTGGTTTGCTTTGAGTTCGTCAATCTCGCGAGAGTTTAGTGATCCAGGTAATCACAAGTCCCCTCCTTGTGCCTCCAAGTTGTCCGCTTGGTTGTGTAAGGTTGTAGAGGCGGGCTTTATAGTCGTTGGTATTTGGTTCCTACCCTCTTAGGAGACCTGAGGTCTTTGCCTCGTTCTATTTTAGTTCGAATCAGTCCACTATCGGTCGTGTCTTTGTTATCAATTTCGAGTCTTGCATATTGTTCATCGAGTCTTTGAGTCTTTTGCTTCCATTCTTGTTATCTCTTGTTTGATTGTCGAAGATCGGGCCATCATACGGCTAACCCCGTATCACGAATCCTCGTGGATGGTGGGGGGAAACTGCTCCGCCGGTCTACCCCCATGAGCTGGTCAACCCCCACCAATATCAGTGACGCACCTGCCGAGTACATCGTCGGACGTCATCGATAGCAGTTGGCCATCCAACGAATCTCCGGAGGAGCGCCAATTAGGCAGACCCTTACAGAAGGTGTCATCCATGTCGTACTAGGGGCTCTCTGTGCTCTGCTGAGGGCCCTCTTCAGATAGCAACAAGTCATCTACTGTATGGGTCATCGAGGCCTCCCTAACAGAGGTATTGTATCCTCACCCCCACCCTCTACCATACACTGGCGGACCGATGTCCGGTCTCCGACCCTAACCAGTCGTAGGGTACCATTAGTCCTCAAGAGCCTCCCCACCTATTATTATGAAATGTTTAATAATATGTTACTTGTTGTATTACTTATGCTAATTCATTAGATGTAGTTGGCTTTTAATGTATTTTAATGGCTTTCAATGGCTTTTAATTCCTTTTAATAGCTTTATATGGCTTATATGTCTTTTAATGTCTTTCAATGTCTTTTAATATATTTTAATGTCTTTTCATGTATTTTTAATATCTTTTAATGTCTTTTATTGTATTTTAATGGCTTTTAATGTCTTTTAATATGTTTTAATGTATTTTAATGGCTTTTAATGTATTTTAATAACTTTTAATGTATTTTAATGTCTTTTGATGTATTTTAATGGCTTTTACTGTCTTTTAGATATTGTAAAAACTATATTATAAAAATTATATTATAACAGTAACAAATATTTCAATTTATTTCAACTATATTACACAAACTATATTATAAACTATAAATATAAAATAACATAGAAACTATAAACTTTCAACTATAAAACTATTTTATAAAACTATATTCCCCAACTATATTATAAAAATATATAACATTTTTTTTTTTGGATTAGGTAAGAATTTGGGGTAGGAAACTACCCAAGAGCATCCAGGCGGATGAGATTCTGAAGATCTTCGTTAGTTGTTAGTTGGACCCCATAGGCAGAGTGACAAAGGTGTGCAATCTTATCAGCCACTCTGTTGCCTGCACGGGGAGTATGAGAAAAGGAAACTTTCCTCATATTTCGAATGATGGATTGGATGTCGGACAAGGTCATTTCTACTTCTCACGGGCATCGGGTTTTGCCTCTCATGTAGTCAATAATGATTTTGGAGTCGCCTTCAAAGATAATGTTCTGGATATTTAATTTTCTGGCCTCCACCACCCCCAGCCGAAGAGCTGCGGCTTCAGCTTGTAGGGGTGATGAACGACCAAGTTTTAAGTATGATATTTGGATGGGGTTTGCGTTCCAGTCTCTGATGATCATACTAGCGGAGCTCGCCCCATTACATAGTGCTGACCCATCAAAATTAATTTTATGTGTTCCGCATGGTGGTCTTTTCCATTTATCGTGTTTCCTTCTATCAGTTTGTTTATAGGTTTTAGTTTGTACGGAATATCTTACTTGTTGGTTCGTGTGATCATCATCCTCAAATTGGCATGCCCAGTTCCAGTTCTCCATTTGTTTTATGGAAATTGCGTCAATGCTGTTTGCTGTGGGTGATTTTTGGTTTCTGAATGTTAACCCATTTCGGAAGTACCATATACCCCACCACCTTGTGACAATGGCTTGTATTTTTGTATTTGGTAGGTTGCGTAACCAGTTCATCAATTCACCTATATCCCTGGTTCTAGCCGTAGTTTGTTGAAGTTTTTGTTGCTCTGTTTTACTTAGGTGATTTCTGGTCAGCTCGGGGAAACATTCTGTTAGAATATGGGTATCATCCTCCATACAGCCGAAGCACCGACCGCACTCCGATGGCACAGAGACCCCACGTGAGGCGAGTCTGGCCTTAGTAAGCAAGCCCGACCGAGATATTTTCCACAGGAAGTTCTTTATTTTAGGTGGTAGATTCAGTTTCCATATCCATTCGTAATCTCTGTGTTCGTTTGCCGGCTCATTCATGATAAATTTGTAGGCAGAAGAGGTAGTAAACCAACCGTGTTTGTCAGGCCACCAGTAGAGCATGTCCTCTAATGGGGTAACAGGTAGCTGGACCGAGAGAATGTCATCTACCAACACACTCGGAAGCACCCTACGGAGTTTCTCCACCCACCATTGTCCATTTATAATATATTCGTTGACCGTTTCATTGCTATCAATTTGTGTCAGGCATTCCGGTCTGCCCCTCAACGGTTTTTCAGATACCCAATTATCCGTCCAGAATTTTACCGATTTTCCATTTCCAATGGCCCAGATGATCCCGGTTTTGAACTTTTGTAGCAGGCTTGTTAATTTGGCCCATTGCCAGGACATATTCCCAGCTTTCTCGTACTTAAGTATATGTGTTCCCTTTAGATATTTGTATGTGATTACCTGAACCCATGTGCTGTTTGGTTCGGCTAAGATCTTCCATAGTAGTTTTAGTTGTAGAGCCTCATTCATTTCTTTATCTTTTCTAATACCCAAGGACCCTGCTTTCTTGGATTTACAAATTTTTTCCCATCCAATTAATGGTCTATGTTGCGCATCCTTGTTCCAGAAGAAACTTTTGTTAATCGTGTCTAGCTCACTATGCATTGCGGCCGGTAGCATAAAGTTTTGCATTATGTATAATGGTTGTTTGGGAGTAAAAATTCGTGTTTAATTAAAAGATGTCATTTAAGCTCATGAAATTATTTTCGTGAAGGCTCTCATGTGATATTAAACACGAATACAAATTGGCTAACAATTATTATAAACAAATAAAGAGTGCGCAAAATATGTTACATATCAAATACATCATTTTAGCGTACTACAAGCTCGTAAACTATAAAGTATACAAACGTAACACAATAGTCGAGCATACAAAAAAAGTAGTTAAGCTGTCGAGAGCGCAAATCCCGTCACTTGGTAATGAGTTTCTCGAAATCCAATATTAGCTCGGTTGTCCGATCAAACCTGCAAAAAGGTGAAAATTAGTGGGTTTTGTTTTGTTTGTAAAAAATCCAGTGGCCCAAAATAAGCTACAAAGGCAAGCCCAAGACAATAATAAAAAAAAGGGAGGAGGCCCAAGCAAATTGGGAAGCTGTAATATCCCACGTGAGTCCCAGAATCCACAAGAAAAAAAAATTCATCATCAAAGTGATAAAAGAAAGGATCTATCAATATCCTTAAAGAATAAAAAAAAAGAGAAGATCAGTTTCTTTTGGCGGGTATGTTCTGTTAAAAAAAGGATAGAATATTAAAAGATATGATCTATTTTCCTATGCCTTCACCCTATAAAAGATAGCCAAGTCTAGGGTTAAGAAAAAAGGGGGGACGGTTGTAAACTCTCACGGCTGAATTAAAGGCAGAAAGCACACACAGAAAAGAAAACACAGCAGCGTACAAAGAGGAAGAAAAAAAGCAACCAAGGTAGCATTCTCGCATCATCTTATATGTGGTCTCAAGACCCACCCCTGAGATGTCTACGGATTTCTCTTGTGGTCTGGTTTTGGGATCACCAATAAGCCTCAAATAGGGCTGAGTTGCTGCACAAATCGATCTCCGAAACCCACCTCTGAGATGTCTACGGATTTCTCTTGTGGTCTGGTTTTGGGATCGCCGATCAACCTCAAACGGAGCCTAAACGCTACACAAATCGATCTCCGAAACCCCACCCCTGAGATGTCTACGGATTTCTCTCGTGGTCTGGGTTTCGGGATCAACGGATCACAATAAAATAGGGGAGACGCTGCTCAAATTTCCCCAAACAATTCACAAACAGTTTCGAGCAGTCCAAGGAAAATTCAAAGCCAACAGATTTTCTACACAAATTGATAGTCTGTTCAAACCAAAGGAGCCTAATCGTCCTACAAATCTGATCCTCTAAACCCCACCCCTGAGATGTCTACGGATTTCTCTTGCGGTCTGGGTTTTGGGATCAACAAATAGCCCTAAAACTAGGCGAAATGCTGCTGGATTTTTTTTCCCTAAACTAGCCCGTTCATCCGAGCATACAAAGGCAACGGTCAACAGCAAGAAAATTCATTGCAACAAGTTTCAAACAACACAGGGAAACAAATTCAATACAAACAAGACAAAAGAAAAAGAAATCACTGCAGCCTGGCTGCAGTTGAAATCAAAGCAGGAGAAACAGATTTCTGTACAAGCCAAACAGGTTCAATTGTACACAGAATAAAAATCACCGGGTTGGAATTGGTTTCCATCCCAAATAAACCAAACAAATTAGCCTGTTACGCTAAGCAATGAGCCCCTGTGGGAATACGCCGCTTTCAACTCAATTGAGAGCACCAAGTTATCTCTACAGGAGCTTAAACTTAATTAAAGAAGCACTGAGCAAGAAACAAAACCAGCATCAAAGCGCTACTAAATTGGTAAACCTAACAAATCAAAATCTGGCAGCAATTTGAAGAGGGCAGAGTCATGCCTAAACAAAGCAGCCCTAAACAGAATCAGTCCTGGTTTTCTGAAACCCAAATCGCTCAAAACAGATCAAAGTGAGGGCAAAATTTGAGGGAAAAGAAAGCTCAAACCTGACTCTTCTTCAAGTTGTTGTAACCCGTGGATTCCCGGTCTTCAAATGTCCTTTTCGTCTTCTCTTCGACTGCCCAAACCGAAATGCCCTCAAATGGCACAAATTAAAACCCTAAAATCACAAATTTGGGGAAAAGTAGCCGAGTGTTAAAATCAAACACTAAATTGAAAGGGGATTCCTCTTAAAATCTGGAATCCAAACCAAGAACTACCTCAAAATCGAACCGAACAACAAATTAGAGAGCGAATTTCGCAAACCTAAAAGAAAGAGAGAAGAAAAAAACTAGGGCGGACCTGATTGGAAAGGTCCGAGGAGAGTCTCGCTCTTTCCGTCCTCGCACCGCCTTCCCCTCCGCCTTTGCCTTGCCCAAGCGATTCGCCGGTGCTCTGCCCTCCTCCGTTCAATTGCCTGATTAAGACTAAGGTCGCTGTTGATATCGAGAGAAAGGAGGAGCAAAGACGATTGAAAGCTGGCTTTCTAAACAAAGGGAAATAAAATAACGTGGGCTGGCTTCTTTCGTTTAAAAAAAAAAGTGAACTGGGCTTGAATCATCAGAAAGTTTGAAACAAGAATTGGGCTTACAGCTTTGAAGTTAAACATTCTTGGTTGATTTACAAATCATACGTAACGAAAGGAATAAATGAATGATGATGTTTATATATATATGTGATATATGTAATTTGTATATGGTGAATTGCACAGTAGCATCTATACATGCATATATGCATATGGTAATTTCAACCATCGACCCACTGAAATATAAAAGTTATTATCGACACAAATTAGAAATTGAGTTTAACAAAGTTAAACTCGTAAAATTTCATCGCCGATTTACTTTAGTGGGTCAATATCAAAATTGGCTTCTAAACGAGGAAAAATAAAACGGAGTCAAAACCATAAATTAAATTTCCTCAAATTCAAACGGTTCTAAAAAGAACTACGTAAAGACTTGATACTCTTCTATGAAATGAGTTACGTAGGAAGTCCGATATTAACATTCAATATATATTGGATTCAGTCGCCCATCTCAAATCAAATTAAATTCGTCCTTAAAAGAACTACGGGTGATTTGATCCCGTTCCAAACGGGTACGTAGGACACCCGACATAAAGCTTAAGCTCGTCGGGTTCAATCGCCAAAACCCAAAAAATAAAATCAATTCAAATACTCTGAACTACGTAAGGCTTGATTCTCTTCCAAGAGATACGTAGGCAACCCGTTAAAATTCGGGTGCAGCCCAAATCACCAAAACCACTTAAGTCTTGGTGTCGATACGACTTCGAATCAAGAGGATAACCAAAAGGGGTCGAACTCAAATTCTAAAAAAAAATTAAATAAAATATGTTTTACAACTATTCGCGCATTTTTGTTCAACATATTTTTGGCACGCCCAGTGGGACCCTTTTTGCCTTTTCATCTCTTAGTTGTGTTGATACTAATGTTTGCCTATTTCTTTTTGTTACCAGGAAATGGCACCAAGAGTTATGATCAACTTTAACGAACTGCCAGCAACTTTCCTCGTGGAGGGCGATCGCTGGGTGAGAAGGAGGTCATTCAAGGTTCAATTTGATGTGACCAGGGAATCCATCACGGCTGAGATCGCAACTAACAACAGCTTTGAGGCCATCCAGGAGGATGTAGCCGACGGAAATGAGCCCACCCCTAAGACTGCACGTGGGCCAATCATTCGGGTTATCAAGAAAAATGGTAACCCAGTGAAGGTTTCAAAGCCAGCTGTGAATGAGGCAAAGAAGAAGAACAAGCCTCGCAGGAAGAGGGGGCGTAAGTGTGGCTCCCAACGCGGAAAAACTGGAGCTCTTCGCAAATTGGCTCGTTCCCCCGCTTTGGAACTAGCCAACGCAACGTTGTGGAGTGCCGCTAAGGATCTGCTTGCCAGCTCGAGACAAGTCTTGGTTGGGTCAATTCCCGTGGACTTGGACAATGTAGCTCAAGTTCTGGTCACCTCTTATTCCGATGGGGAGTCAGAAGGGATGTCCTCAAATGTGAAGGCTAAAAAAGCCAAGAATCCAGAGGTTGAGGTATCAAAGCCTACTAACCCCCAAAAGGAGGCGTCGAAGGTTTCCCAGGCCCAGGGGAAAGGAAAGGGTCTGAAATCAGCGTCACTTCCAAACCAAAAATGTGAACGACGGGTGACGAGGTCTATGTCTAAGGCCGAGTCATATGCTGGAGTGATAACCCAATCGTCGAACCAAGAAATGGTTCAAGAAGAAAAGCATGGTTCCCCGCTATATGGGGATTCTACTTCTCTATTTCAAGAGGAGGATTTTCCGCTTGTTGTAAGCGAAGGTGGATCATCTGACGACTCTGAAGAGGAAGTGGAGAGCATGCCAGTTTTAGTGACTGGGGCAACAAGCACCGAAGAGCAGCTCCAGGAACTACAAAAGAAGTTAGAGGAGAGAGACGCTCAAATTAAATTGCTCATGGACCGGATCCAACAGCAAAATTTGGAGAACAGGCAAGAGCAAAATTCGGAGAACAGGCAAGAGATTCCCAACACGGGAGAAAGCAGTACCTCTATCTCTCCTCAAGAAATAAAAGAATGGATCGCACAAGGGATCCGGGAATTCAAGATTTCTCAGAGTCCGCCTGTGGCTGGCTACAGGAAGCCTTATCCTGCAGAGTTTGACGTCATCCCATTTCCTCCAAATTATCAGAGGCCAAACTTTGACAAGTTCGATGGGATTAACGGGTCACCTCGTGAGCACTTGGCCCACTTTTACTCAGCGTGCGGAGAAACCGCCTTAAGTGATCCTCTATTGATCAGGCAGTTTGTCCAGTCGTTGCAAGGGTCAGCCTTCACTTGGTACACACAGCTTCAGCCAGAGTCTATCCATACATGGGATGACTTACAAAAAGAATTCTTGGCTCAATTTGTGAGCTCGAAAGCCAGAGTCTCCATCATGGATTTGGCAAACACCCAACAGAGGTCAAATGAGTCAGCTAATGACTTCATCGCAAGGTGGAGAAGTTTGAGACTGCAATGCTCAGAGAAATTGAGCGAAGAAGCGTGTGTGCAGATGTGCGTCAACAATCTACTTCCCGAGCTTGCAATTCATGTTGGTAGTGCGGAGCCTCGTTCTTTCGATACCTTGGTTTCAAAGGCTTGCAATGTTGAGCGGCAATTGGCTCGACGCAAGCTCACAACGAACCGACCTCAAATTAATGAAGGAAGGAGGGATGAAAACAAAAAGCCCACAAAGAAAGGAGATTCCATGGCTACCTTCATTAAGCCTCAAGGAAAATCCTCAGTGAGCAACTCTAAGTCACAAGAGAAGACCCAAACCAGAGAGCCGGCTAAAAGACTATCTCTCGAGGAGAGGAAGCAGAAAAAATATCCCTTTGACGATGAGGATGTAAGAGGGATATTCAACGAATTGATGGCTGCAAAAATGTTGTCACTCCCAGAACCGAAGAGGCCGAATGAGGCTAATAAAACGGGTGATCCGAAATATTGCCCTTACCACCGCATTGTTAGTCACCCAATTGAAGACTGCTACGTATTCAAGGATATCGTCGAGAGGATGATTAACAAGGGAGAGATTGAAATGGAGGGATCAAGCTCGAAAGGCCAAGCAGCCTCGTCAAACCCCATCTCTGTAGTAGAAGAGGTTGAGGTTGGTCCTTCACCAGATGACATCCCTACAGTGTCATTACCCCCGAAGGCAGTCCCAGTACAATTTCAGGTGCGTGACAAAGTACGCACTGTTTGGGCATATCCTGACATGCCAAGGGACGAACCAGGCCGCCCGACCTTATACGAGGTCCTAATGCAGTCAAACATTGAAGAATCGTTTTCACAAGACGAAAACGGTGGGGATGGTTCTAAGTGGCAGGTATGTCTTAGCCGAAAGAAGTCTCATCCAAAGAGTAGCCGACATACCAGACCTACGGGCTTTAGAATGATCGGTAGAAAGCCCGAGAAGAAAAACAAGAAAAAGAAAAACAAGAGCAAAAACAAGAAGAACAATAAATCAGAAGATGATTCTGACGAAGAGTACGTTCAGCCTATGCGCCAAATGATTACTCTTAAAGATTTCATTCCAAAAGAGCTCCTAGAAAATGATCCTTCCAAGGAGGAGTTATTTTGGGAAGAAGAAATTGTTCAATGTTGCATGGCCACGTGGGCCGAAACGGTTGAGGAAGAGGAGTTAGAGGCTGATGAAGTTACTCTTCGTTCGGGGAAGAAGTTGCCACCTCTTAAGCCCAAGGAAAAAGGGACAGGGAGGGGGTCACTTGTCAATGAGACTTCAAATGCTTCAAATTTTGAAGAGGCGGTTGAAAAGGAAACTCCCATAGTGGCTCAGAAAGACCAGGAAGCTGGGACATCTGCCCAAAAAGATGTCGTGCCACGGAGGCCTGTGTTGCTTCGTAAAGCTTCTTTTAAGGAGCAAGTGAAGTACGATGTGATCGGCCATTTAAAGCGCATTCCTGCACGCTTAAGTGTATATGACGCATTACAAATGTCGACAGATTTAAGGAAGGCCTTGATTCAGGCCCTCATGGATCCGGAAGATTACAAAGACCAAGTGGATCGAGTTGAGGTTGATGAGGTGGCTTTGCCCACTTCATCTCAATGTGTTTCATGCATGGCATCCATAACGTTCTCCGACGGAGACCTCCAATTAGGAAGCACCGATCACAATAGACCCTTATATGTCACGGGTATGATTGGAGAGGCAAAAATCAACAGAATCCTACTTGATTGTGGGTCTGCGGTGAATCTATTACCTTTACGGGTCTTGGAAGCAATGGGATTGACCGTCGATCATCTCTCGCCCACATTGCTCACCATTCAAGGTTTCAACCAGGTGGGGCAAAAAGCTTTGGGCGCCATTGCCTTGAAAGTGGTTCTAGACGATCTCTACAAGGATGCTCTTTTCCATGTCATCGACGCCGGAACCTCCTATAACGCTTTGCTAGGGAGGCCATGGCTCCATGCCAGCAAGTCGATCGCTTCTACACTTCACCAGTGCTTGAAGTACACCGATGAAAACGGAAATGAAAGGACTATCCGCGGCGATAGTGATCCTTTTCAAGGTGAAAGCGTTAATTATGCAGACGCCAAATTCTACAAGACTGTTCACTCTTACTCCAATCCACGTGTGGAAGCGAAAGAGAAGGGTAAAAGTGTCAGTCCACAAAAGGGAGCAAAGACCCAAGAAGAGTCCCCGCCCAAGGTCTCTCTTGTCCGAATAAGAGAAGAGCCAGACACACGTTCGAAGGTGTTATTCAAATACACACCTAAGGATAGAAGACAACCCGGCCAGAAGCCATTGAGTGCAGCAGAGAAGGCTATGCACTCCCTAATGACAAGCTACACTTGTCCTCTCCGCAAAATCGACCAATCTGTTCCAAAGAAGAAGTTGGTCATTCAAACACATTTCGGAGATAAAGGAAACGAAAACGTAAGGGTGGTGTTCAAGGGTGAGTATTCTAAGGCATCGGCCGAGCAAGCCTCTTCAAAGCATCATAAGGCCATCAAATTTAAGGCGACAAGACCTCTGTTGAAAAGCAAAGCTTCGCGGAAATCCCTCAATGAGATCTCGATGGATGATCTACAAATCTCTCAAGAGGGGGAGTTATTGTCTGCTAAAGTCTTGGAGCCTATGACTCTAACAAGCCAAGAGCAAAGCATGTTCTCACAAGACGCAGCAAATGCACCTCGAGTCACGGTTTTCAAAAGACTTGGGACATGCGCTCCAAAAGCTTCTGTGTTCGAGAGGCTTGGAAGAGTTAACGTGCCTAAAAACAAAAGGGACAACGCCAAGAAGACCAGAAAGTGGAAGCTGAAGAATAAGGAGCCAGAGACTTCCACTTACGAAGATGAGGATCCCATGGATGCTCAAACAGAAGAAGTAAATATGGTGTTGACCTATACAAGAAGTGAACCAAGTGAAGATCCTCAGGATTTTCTCAATGTGGTCCAACCTGCTCCACCAGAAATGGAAGATGGAGGTCAAGCTACGGTTGACAAACTACAAGAGATCAACTTAGGGACTATAGAAGATCCTAAGCCCGTATTCGTTAGTGCTTTGCTAACAGAAGAGGAAAGAGGATCATATGAGCATCTTCTCAATGAATATAAAGATGTGTTTGCTTGGGGATATCAAGACATGCCTGGTTTAGATCCTAAGGTGGCTATGCACAAGCTATCTGTCTTCGAAGAGGAAAAGCCAGTAAAGCAAGCTCAACGTCGTTTTCGGCCCGAGCTAACAGTGCAAATTAAAGCCGAAGTCAACAAGCTCATTGAGGCTGGGTTTATCCGTGAGGTCCAATACCCAATCTGGTTGGCAAACATTGTTCCCGTCAAGAAGAAGAACGGCCAACTACGTATCTGTGTGGATTTTCGGGACTTAAATGAAGCATGTCCCAAAGATGAATTCCCTCTTCCAATAACCGAGTTGTTGGTTGATTCCACCATGGGTTTTCAAGCTCTATCCTTTATGGATGGCTTTTCAGGGTATAATCAAATTAAAATGCATCCCGAGGATGAAGAGCTAACAGCTTTCCGAACACCTCTAGGCACGTATTGCTATACAGTAATGCCTTTTGGTCTGAAAAATGCGGGAGCAACCTATCAAAGAGCCATGACGGTGATCTTTCACGATCTGCTTCACAACACCATTGAGTGCTATGTGGATGACCTTGTGGTGAAAACAAAGAAAAGAGGGGATCATTTGGATGATCTCAAGAGAATCTTTGAAAGGTTGCGAAAACACCAATTGAAGATGAATCCCCTTAAGTGTGCCTTTGGTGTAACTTCAGGCAAGTTTCTTGGCTTCATTGTTCGAGGACGGGGCATAGAAATCGACCCCGATAAAATCAAGGCAATTGTGCAAATGCCAGCCCCGAGGAATCTCCGTGAGTTGCGAGGTCTGCAGGGCAAACTTGCCTACATCCGGCGTTTTATTTCAAATCTGACGGGGAGGTGTCAACCCTTTCTGAGGTTGATGAAGAAAGATGTTCCATTCATATGGGACCAAGCCTGTCAAAATGCTCTCGACAGCATCAAGAAATACTTGACTGACCCGCCAGTCCTCATGGCACCAGTTCAGGGAAAACCCTTAGTCTTGTACACCGCAAGTCTTGAGCGGTCGTTAGGGGCAATGTTAGCCCAAAATAATGAGGAAGGAAAGGAAAATGCCTTGTACTACATCAGCCGAACGATGGTTGGGGCAGAACTAAATTATCCTGCTATGGAGAAGATATGTCTGGCATTGATCTTTGCTATCCAAAAGCTACGACATTATCTCTTGTCTCATCAAATCACATTAATCTCCAGAGCTGATCCTTTGCGATACATTTTGTCCAAGACGGTGTTATCAGGAAGACTAGCTAAATGGGCTATGCTTCTGGCTCCCTTTGACATCAAGTTTGTGCCTCAAAAGGCGGTCAAGGGGCAAGTCATAGCTGATTTTTTAGCCGCCCATCCTACTCCCGATAATGAGGAGTTAGTGGATGATTTGCCAGATGAAGAAGTCTTCATGACAGAAGAAAAATCTTGGCAGTTATACTTTGATGGCGCCGCAAAGAGAAGAGGAGCAGGAGTAGGCATAGTATTCATCACCCCAACCGAGGGAATAGTGCCTTATTCATTTTCTCTTTTAGAAAACTGCACAAACAACGTGGCAGAGTATGAGGCACTCATCATTGGCCTAGAGATAGCTCTTGAGATGAATGCTGATCCAATAAAGGTGTTTGGTGACTCTCAGTTAGTAATCAGGCAGCTGAATGGCCAGTATGAAGTCAAAAACACAAATTTGCTTCTTCTGCATCAAAGAGCCAGGCATCTCATGCACCAGTTCCGTCAGATAGAAGTTGTGCATATATCAAGGTCCGAAAATGACCAAGCAGATGCATTGGCTAAATTGGCCGCGTCACTGACATTGCCAAGTGAAAGAGAAATCGAGATTACAATCGGGGAGCGACATTTGCTTATGTCAGCTCTGGAGCGAGCCGAGCCCAATGAAGAGGTGGACGTCGTTTTCGTATATGAAGTCGAGGAAGAAACGGACTGGCGACAGCCGCTCATTGAGTATCTTCGTCATGGAGTCCTTCCCGATGATGCTAAAAAGAGAGTTGATGTTAAAAGGCGAGTGTCAAGGTTCCTACTTAAGAATGACACTTTGTATCGAAGGACATTCGATGGAATATTATTAAGATGCTTGTCAAATGAAGAAGCAAAATATATCCTCGCAGAAACCCATGCTGGGGTATGCGGGGCGCATCAAGCTGGTCCTAAATTAGCTAATCAAATCAAACGATTAGGCTATTATTGGACGACAATGGTGAAAGATGCCATGGATTTTTCTAAGGCTTGTCACGCTTGTCAAATTCACAGCGACTTCATACACCAGCCTCCTCAATTGTTGCACCCGACTACTTTGTCATGGCCATTTAATACATGGGGTCTCGACGTTGTAGGGTGTATAAATCCATCGTCCTCTCGAGGGCACCAGTATATCTTGGCTGCTACAGACTACTTCTCCAAATGGGCCGAAGCTATACCATTGAAGGAAGTGGGAGCTAAAGAAGTCGCTAACTTCATAAGGACTCACTTGATCTATCGATATGGAGTTCCTTCCAAAATCATCTCCGACAACGCTCTCTACTTCAAAAATCAGATGCTGGTAAAGTTGAGCGAGAAGTTTGGGTTTAAGCATAGCTTCTCGTCAAGCTATAACCCGTCATCAAATGGTCAAGCCGAGGCATTTAATAAAGTGCTATGCAAGATCTTAAAGAAGATGGTGTCAAAATCCAAAAGAGATTGGCATGAACGGCTACCAGAGGCACTATGGGCTTATCGGACAACAACACGCACATCGACCGGTTGTACGCCTTACAATCTGGTCTTTGGGTCTGAAGCTGTCTTACCCTTAGAAATTCAGTTGCCATCTCTCAGAGTTGCAGCTCAGCTCACCGACCCGGAAGAGAATGTCAAGATTCGTCTGTCCGAGCTCGAAGCATTGGATGAGCACCGGCTAGCAACACAACAAAAACTGGAAATCTACCAAGCCCAAGTGGCTGGGGCATTCAATAAACGGGTCAAATTTCGCTCATTTATTGTTGGTGACTTGGTCCTTACCATTAGGCGACCAATTGTGGTCAACCGAAAATCTCAAGGAAAGTTTCAAGCAAAATGGGAAGGTCCTTATGTGGTGACCAAAGTTTTCCCTAAAGGGGCATATGAACTCTCAAACGCCGAAGGTGAAGTGGTATACTCCTGCGTGAATGGAAAATTCGTGAAGAAATATTTCACGTGAAGCCTCGAGAGTGAAAGTGCCCAGAACTACGTCATGACTTGATCTCCCATAAGGAGTACGTAGGACGTTTGACAACCAAGATATGTCAAATTCAGTCGCAAAAAAAAAAAAAAAAAAAAAAAAAAAAAAAAAAAGAATCTGGGTTCGCAGATGATAGTCAAAGCGTTTGGGAAACCCTTCCTAGAAGGTGGGCCCAGATGATTTGAGTGATGCGGTAAAAAAAAAAAAGAAAAAAAAAATCCCAGTTCAATGAACGAGAAAGGATGGACTTGAAGTTAGTTTGAAACCGAAGCACCCTGTCGAATATGTGAAGAAAAGGGTGCTCAAATGAACTACGAACGGCTTGATCCCTCGTGAAGAGGGTACGTAGGCAATCTAGCAAGTCAAGAATGCTAGATGCAGCCCCAAAAAAAAAAAACACCAAACTCCCCCTTTCAATGGGAATACAAGTGCAATATCTCGAGGTTGGTCGGAGATGATCAAACTTACATTGATCGTCGCGTGAAAATTATGCCTATTCAGGATAAAACGCCCCATATGCGAGCTCCATATTGTCTAGTCACAAAGGCAAGAGTAAATGAGTTCAAAAAAGCAAGGCGAACTTTGAATGTGTTCTACAAGTTTCTCACAAATTCAAAGTTCGGGGGCATCTGTTTGGGAGTAAAAATTCGTGTTTAATTAAAAGATGTCATTTAAGCTCATGAAATTATTTTCGTGAAGGCTCTCATGTGATATTAAACACGAATACAAATTGGCTAACAATTATTATAAACAAATAAAGAGTGCGCAAAATATGTTACATATCAAATACATCATTTTAGCGTACTACAAGCTCGTAAACTATAAAGTATACAAACGTAACACAATAGTCGAGCATACAAAAAAAGTAGTTAAGCTGTCGAGAGCGCAAATCCCGTCACTTGGTAATGAGTTTCTCGAAATCCAATATTAGCTCGGTTGTCCGATCAAACCTGCAAAAAGGTGAAAATTAGTGGGTTTTGTTTTGTTTGTAAAAAATCCAGTGGCCCAAAATAAGCTACAAAGGCAAGCCCAAGACAATAATAAAAAAAAGGGAGGAGGCCCAAGCAAATTGGGAAGCTGTAATATCCCACGTGAGTCCCAGAATCCACAAGAAAAAAAAATTCATCATCAAAGTGATAAAAGAAAGGATCTATCAATATCCTTAAAGAATAAAAAAAAAGAGAAGATCAGTTTCTTTTGGCGGGTATGTTCTGTTAAAAAAAGGATAGAATATTAAAAGATATGATCTATTTTCCTATGCCTTCACCCTATAAAAGATAGCCAAGTCTAGGGTTAAGAAAAAAGGGGGGACGGTTGTAAACTCTCACGGCTGAATTAAAGGCAGAAAGCACACACAGAAAAGAAAACACAGCAGCGTACAAAGAGGAAGAAAAAAAGCAACCAAGGTAGCATTCTCGCATCATCTTATATGTGGTCTCAAGACCCACCCCTGAGATGTCTACGGATTTCTCTTGTGGTCTGGTTTTGGGATCACCAATAAGCCTCAAATAGGGCTGAGTTGCTGCACAAATCGATCTCCGAAACCCACCTCTGAGATGTCTACGGATTTCTCTTGTGGTCTGGTTTTGGGATCGCCGATCAACCTCAAACGGAGCCTAAACGCTACACAAATCGATCTCCGAAACCCCACCCCTGAGATGTCTACGGATTTCTCTCGTGGTCTGGGTTTCGGGATCAACGGATCACAATAAAATAGGGGAGACGCTGCTCAAATTTCCCCAAACAATTCACAAACAGTTTCGAGCAGTCCAAGGAAAATTCAAAGCCAACAGATTTTCTACACAAATTGATAGTCTGTTCAAACCAAAGGAGCCTAATCGTCCTACAAATCTGATCCTCTAAACCCCACCCCTGAGATGTCTACGGATTTCTCTTGCGGTCTGGGTTTTGGGATCAACAAATAGCCCTAAAACTAGGCGAAATGCTGCTGGATTTTTTTTCCCTAAACTAGCCCGTTCATCCGAGCATACAAAGGCAACGGTCAACAGCAAGAAAATTCATTGCAACAAGTTTCAAACAACACAGGGAAACAAATTCAATACAAACAAGACAAAAGAAAAAGAAATCACTGCAGCCTGGCTGCAGTTGAAATCAAAGCAGGAGAAACAGATTTCTGTACAAGCCAAACAGGTTCAATTGTACACAGAATAAAAATCACCGGGTTGGAATTGGTTTCCATCCCAAATAAACCAAACAAATTAGCCTGTTACGCTAAGCAATGAGCCCCTGTGGGAATACGCCGCTTTCAACTCAATTGAGAGCACCAAGTTATCTCTACAGGAGCTTAAACTTAATTAAAGAAGCACTGAGCAAGAAACAAAACCAGCATCAAAGCGCTACTAAATTGGTAAACCTAACAAATCAAAATCTGGCAGCAATTTGAAGAGGGCAGAGTCATGCCTAAACAAAGCAGCCCTAAACAGAATCAGTCCTGGTTTTCTGAAACCCAAATCGCTCAAAACAGATCAAAGTGAGGGCAAAATTTGAGGGAAAAGAAAGCTCAAACCTGACTCTTCTTCAAGTTGTTGTAACCCGTGGATTCCCGGTCTTCAAATGTCCTTTTCGTCTTCTCTTCGACTGCCCAAACCGAAATGCCCTCAAATGGCACAAATTAAAACCCTAAAATCACAAATTTGGGGAAAAGTAGCCGAGTGTTAAAATCAAACACTAAATTGAAAGGGGATTCCTCTTAAAATCTGGAATCCAAACCAAGAACTACCTCAAAATCGAACCGAACAACAAATTAGAGAGCGAATTTCGCAAACCTAAAAGAAAGAGAGAAGAAAAAAACTAGGGCGGACCTGATTGGAAAGGTCCGAGGAGAGTCTCGCTCTTTCCGTCCTCGCACCGCCTTCCCCTCCGCCTTTGCCTTGCCCAAGCGATTCGCCGGTGCTCTGCCCTCCTCCGTTCAATTGCCTGATTAAGACTAAGGTCGCTGTTGATATCGAGAGAAAGGAGGAGCAAAGACGATTGAAAGCTGGCTTTCTAAACAAAGGGAAATAAAATAACGTGGGCTGGCTTCTTTCGTTTAAAAAAAAAAGTGAACTGGGCTTGAATCATCAGAAAGTTTGAAACAAGAATTGGGCTTACAGCTTTGAAGTTAAACATTCTTGGTTGATTTACAAATCATACGTAACGAAAGGAATAAATGAATGATGATGTTTATATATATATGTGATATATGTAATTTGTATATGGTGAATTGCACAGTAGCATCTATACATGCATATATGCATATGGTAATTTCAACCATCGACCCACTGAAATATAAAAGTTATTATCGACACAAATTAGAAATTGAGTTTAACAAAGTTAAACTCGTAAAATTTCATCGCCGATTTACTTTAGTGGGTCAATATCAAAATTGGCTTCTAAACGAGGAAAAATAAAACGGAGTCAAAACCATAAATTAAATTTCCTCAAATTCAAACGGTTCTAAAAAGAACTACGTAAAGACTTGATACTCTTCTATGAAATGAGTTACGTAGGAAGTCCGATATTAACATTCAATATATATTGGATTCAGTCGCCCATCTCAAATCAAATTAAATTCGTCCTTAAAAGAACTACGGGTGATTTGATCCCGTTCCAAACGGGTACGTAGGACACCCGACATAAAGCTTAAGCTCGTCGGGTTCAATCGCCAAAACCCAAAAAATAAAATCAATTCAAATACTCTGAACTACGTAAGGCTTGATTCTCTTCCAAGAGATACGTAGGCAACCCGTTAAAATTCGGGTGCAGCCCAAATCACCAAAACCACTTAAGTCTTGGTGTCGATACGACTTCGAATCAAGAGGATAACCAAAAGGGGTCGAACTCAAATTCTAAAAAAAAATTAAATAAAATATGTTTTACAACTATTCGCGCATTTTTGTTCAACAATGGTTTTGCAAATAGGTTTGATCCTATGAGTGTGGCACGTCCCTGTTGAGATAATGAGTCCGCCCTCCATTTACTCAGTTGGTCTTTGGTTTTCGTGACAACTTCCTTAAATGTATCGTTATTGACTCTGCCGTTAATAATGGGACAACCCAAGTATTTTTCTACCGAGTGAGAGTGGTTGATGCCCAGCACTTGGCCGAGCTCGACCGTTCTTGAGCGAGTGACGCCGGGTGAGGCTTGGAAAGTTGATTTGTGGTAGTTCACTTTCTGCCCAGAGATTTGGCAGTAATCGTCTAGAATGGTTTTAACTTTGATGCATGCCTCATTGCTTCCTTTCAGGAAAATGAGTATGTCATCTGCAAACGCAAGAAATGGGATACAGGGGCCAGAATGGCCAAACCTGAACCCAAGCGATTTGTCAGGGGCCAGTGCCTCCTTGGCCAGTTTACGGGCCAAGACTTCTGCACCGAGGATAAACAGGAACGGTGATAAGGGATCTCCCTGTCGTAAGCCTCTTGTTGGGGTGAAGAGATCCGTAGGTCCATTATTCACTAATACAAGAAAACGAGACAGATGTGATGCATTCCTTGATCCAATTTATAAAGGTTGGGTGGAATCCAAATTTTAACATGACAGCCTCTGTGAAGTCCCAGTCAACACGGTCATAGGCCTTCTCCATGTCTAACTTTAGGGCCAGCCACCCTGTCTTGCCCTTCCTAGTTTTGAAAGAATGGAAGATTTCATGAGCTATGAGTACATTATCTTGAATAGCTCTATCCGATACAAAGGCTCCTTGGTGCGGGTTAATAAGTTTTCCCAAAACTTTCTTCAGTCGCTCTGTTAATATTTTTGAAATAATTTTATAGATTGTTGAGCACCGACTAATAGGTCTGTAGTGACCCGTTGTGGTTGGGTTATCTATTTTTGGTAGTAGTGTAATAAAAGTATGGTTTATTTGTTTAAGTAACTTTCTTGATAAGAAGAAGCTCTTTACTGCTTTAATAACCGAGGGGCCGACCACATCCCACGAGGCTTTGTAAAATTCAGCAGTTATGCCGTCAAGTCCTGGGGCCTTATTTCTTCCTAAGCACAATACTGCATTTTTTATTTCTCCATTTGAGGGTATAGCTATTAACTCTGTTTTTTCCTCATTTGTTATATCTTGAGAGACTAGGGTAAGGAAGTCATTCAGTTTTGCCCTGTTGATTGGTTGTTTTGTAAATCTTTTTTGAAAGTCCTTTCTGATTTCATTATTTATGTTATTTTCACTTGTTATCTGAGTACCTTCAGATGTTGTTATGCTACGGATGAATTTTCTGTTTCTTTTGCCCGATGCGATTCTATAAAAATATCCAGTATTGGAATCTGATAATTTAATATGCTTAGATTTTGCTCGTTGATTCCAGTATGCTTTCTGAAAGAGTAGTAATCTTTCTTTTTTCTTGATCAAGTTAGCTTCTCTTTTGACCATGTTGCATGTTGAGTTGTTTGGCCTACCTTGCTGTAGTAGCAGAATTTGCGTTTCTACTTTTTGCAGTTGCCTGAAGATGTTACCAAACGTGTTTTTGTTCCAGCTCTTTGCTTTTTGTTTTAAGAGTTTCATTTTCCTGACTAGCCGATACATTGCCGATCCATGGCATTTAAGTCGCCATGCTTGTTTCACAATATTTTTAAAATCCTTCCTTTGTAGCCATACATTTTCAAATTTGAAGGGTGGGGGTTTGAATGTTTGACTGGTATTCAGTTCAATGGTGATTGAGCAATGATCGGATGATGTGAACGCACCATTTTTAGTGCAGATAGCGGGATACTGATGCATTATGTCAGGCTGAACTAGCACCCGATCGATTTTTTCTTTTATGTTCCCAATGTCAGTCTGTTTCTTTCTCCATGTAAAAGGGTTTCCCCATGCAGGAATATCCACCAGTGAGCATTGGTTTTTGATGTCCGCGAGCCTAACAAACCTTCGTGGATGAGTTATCGCACCGCCTTCTTTGTCCAAGAAGCACCCTATTTCATTATAGTCACCCATGACGATGCATGGGATTGCTGCATGTCTTATTTCCGCAATTACATGGTCCCAAAATCTGGGTTTATGTTGCTCCTGGGGGGGGGGGGGGGGGGGGAGGGGAGCATAGATGAACCAAATCAGACACGAAAAATTGTCTAAGGTGTTGGTATATTTGAGGACTATTGCCCTGGGTCATTGTGCTATCACTTCAATGGTTTCATTTAGCAGACACCTCTCCTTCCAGAGTATTCCCAAGCCACCAGCTTTACCAGTAGTTGGGGACCAAATTGATTTATTTATCGAATCCCGCCCCCTTCCATGTCGAAGGCGGAGGGATGTTTTCTGTTTTTGTTTCAGCAAGTGCTAGTAGTTGGATATGTTCGGATTTGCACCACGTGCTAATCTCTGTCCAAAACATGGGTCGGTCGATCCCTCTACAGTTCCAGAAGCTAACTTTCATTAACTCCTGAATTTGGGGATAGCGAGTAAGGTCCTCGCAACACCCCGTCATATAGGATCGAGTTTGTGTGTTTGTTACAGTACTTAAGTTTTGTTCTTTTTTGTTGCTTTATGAGCTGGTTCGAAATCCTTGTAGATAATAGAGTATGATAGTAAGTGAGAGTCCCACGAAAAGAAACGAATCCGTAGGACCAAGCCCACACCTTTCTGTAACCCACCACTTCCTCCTTGGTATGAGAAAGCAGTAACCCTTGTTGTTTTCTATCTAAAGGCTTCATCGGGGCTGATATCCCCTTTAGAGCCACCGGCCAAGGCATCCGGTCACCTTGTCCAGCCATAACAATTCTAAGATGGTCATCATGTTCGACCCGGTTGGTGTTTGAACTTGATACATTGTGTTTGATCACGTAATTTGTAGTTTTTGTATAAGAATAGTATTCTTGGTTGTTCGGCTTCAGATTCTCATAGTTGTTTTTAGTAGCGATTCTCACTATCTGATCAGAAAAAAACACCAAGCAAATCAATATTAACCATAAGATGCAGGGGGAAGGGATGCATTTCCAAGGTAGTCGGAATATCCAGGAATTTACCACTTTCAACAAAAGTTGTAATATCAGTCTTAAACACAAAAATCCAATTCAATCACTTATTCATAACATAAGCTCTCGGGTTATAGTTGTAAGAAATTAGACGACGTTCATTAGAGTAGTAGTAGATGAGAACTCTAGTTGAAATGAGGGTTTTGATTAAGACAGCAGTCTCGTCCCCGTAACCCACCAAAATGGATAACAAGGCTGTGTTCCAGTTAGAATTTTCAACAACTCCACCAAATGCAATTTTCAAAGACTCAGCAACACTCTCACAAACAATGATTAACTGATTCAAGTCATTGAAAATGGAAAGATCCAGGACAGATGGAAACCTGTACTTAGGAGTCTCGCCAACAAGGTTCTTGTCAAATGGAGGGTCAAGCCGCTCAGGGACAAGGACCCGCCAGAAGACAGGGGTTCTCACCACAACCCACAGTATACGGGCAGGAAGAAATAGCAGGACCACGGAGACGAACCGGCCGACACAAACCCAGCCCCAACGCCACCCCAGACGCCGCCAGCATACATATCTTTTCACGCAAATCTTCGATTCCAGACGTTTTTGCTCACAATCTTCAACTCTTTGGCACCCTAACCCTCCGAATTTGTGTGCCCTCAAAGGGAAGGGACTGATTTTGCTTTCGAAGAGCCAAGCCGCACTAATTTCGGCAGCCCTTCCATCATCTCTCAATTCCGATTCTTTGAAATTTTTTGAGGGGAATCTTACTCTCAACGTGTGCCATGGCGTCTCCTTCCGATCATGATACGAATTAATTGGAAACCAAGATTGAATCTGTTGGTGGTTGTTAATTTGGGGGCTAGGGTTTTTTGGGATTTTCGGCATCGTGACTCGCTCAGTCTCCATGTATGTGTATATATATATATATATATATATATATATATATATATATATATATATATATAACATAACAACTATAATCTAAACTATAAAAACTAAAAACCATAAAAACTATCAACTATATACTATAAATTATACCACTATAAAACTATATTATAAAACTATATTATAAAAATTATAACAGTATTAATATAAAATTAAATAATTAAATAATTCAAATAACATACCGGTGAGGTCAGGGCAGGAGACACCTCCATATTACGCCGCCTTCGCAGCGGTAATAGGATCTGCGTCGCCACCTCAGGCACCATCGTCGGCACCACCCCCTATTACGCCACCTCCATATTACGCCACCTCCATCGCCACAGCCTCCGGCGCCTCCACCACCACCTTCGCCACAGCGCCATTATCTGCGCCTCCTCCATCACCTCCGCCACGGCCCCACCACCACCACCACCCTCCACCGCCTCCATCTCCGCCACCGCCCCACCATCACCACCAACACCCTCCACTGCCTCCACACTACCACCCTTCACTATCGGCGCCGCCACACCCTCCACCGTCTCCATCTCCGTGTCTCTCTCCATGGACTCCACCACTGTCGTCGGTACCACCACATTCGTCTCCATCTCTGACTCAATCTCTCTCTATCTCGATCTCTCTTTCTAAGAATTTCTCTCTCTCGATCTCTCGTTGCCGGCTCTCGATCGGAATCTCTCTGTCTCTCAGATGTGGGAAATGTGGAGAGTCTGGAGACGAAGGGGTACGTTTTCGTGATTTTTAGAAAACGTGTCGTTTTCTAATCTCCATCCATGGGCGCTTCAACTCCTCTTCTCTTTCAAGACCACCATCACCACCACTTCTCCTCCTCTTCCCTCCGACGATCTGCTCTCGTGCTCCGCGAATGAGACAGAAAAGGAACGAGATCTCAGATCTGCACCGCGCTCCCTCAATCCCTCATTTAGTCGATTTCGTCCTGCTCCCTTAAGCCCCTGGGCTCAGGATTAGGTCGAGATGGTACTCGATGCCACATCCCTCAACGAGATCCGATCAATTCCATGGCTATCGCATCCAAAGCAAGCGCCAAAGGTATCTACGATTTCGTTGTAAAGGTTCGTCCTTTTCCAAATCCGCTCTCAATTTCCTTAGTTATTTTTAGGGTTAATTTCCCCTGGGAACTTGGTCGAATTGTGTATTGATTTGCAGTGCCAATCTTTGCTCCTCAGTTTGACCGATTAGCGTACATTTTGTTTAATTGAAAGATTCAGAAAACGTTTTTAGCAATTGCTTGCTTAATTTTGTTTGAATCCATCTCTCCTATGATATAGAATGAAATCTGATTTGTAGTAGTTTGATAGTTTGATTGTGTTTGTTATATCATGTTAAAATAGGCAATTGGCCGCACTTGGTTCCTTATCTGTCTAACGATGGATACGCCGATACTGTTAGGCTCATCTTACTTAGCATATGTAATTCTATGTGTGTTATATGGGTGAGCACCTGATGGAATTGCAATTGGGCTTTAGGCCCATCTGTGATCTCAGGCCGGCCCAGCTCTATGCTCTCTCATTTGTTACCGTTGTGCCAGCTACGACATCGTACAACTTGGCTCGGGTTTAAGAGGGTTGGAAACCCTAAATGCCGACTAAGAGAGAGAGAAATCTGAGAGCTTCCATGGCTACACTCCCTTGTCTCATGAGCTCTGCTAGGGTTTTGGTTCCCTTGTGCTCTTGAGTGTAGGTTGAGTTCCCTTCACATCCAAACACCTTGAGTTTGAGAGCTAGTGAGATTTGAAGCTCGATTGCCCTTTGGTTCTATCCTTGGTGACTGGTGTCCTAGTTGAGGCTAATCGATCTTATCATTTCTCTACTTGTTTGTGTTTTGAATTGGTTGTAAACTTGCTTTGAAACATTAATACAAGTTTGTCTTTCGTTTTGGTGTTGAATCTCTCTCTTCATTCCTCGATTACAATTTGGTATTAGAGCTTGGGTTAGGGTTTATGAGTTTTTCGGATTCGTTGAAGCTTTTGGAGTTTCCCATCTCATTAGGCTCCGATTCCGAAAACCCTTTGCGTCTATAGAAGTTTTCGAGGAGCTCTGCAAAGGTATTAGGGTTTTCTTCGAATATCTCTTGATTCCATCGAAGTCTTCTGGAGCTCTGCTCTCCTATTGCTCAGATCTGTAGATCTTGAGGCTTTCTGAGGACTATGGATCTAGGGTTTCGAGAAACTCAAAAGTCTCGAGTTTGTTTGCTTGGATTTGAGCCTTTGTGGCCTAGATCTGAACAAATCAGAGGCATAGCAAGAAGTTGTCAGAGAATCTCATCTTCTGACAACTCCCCTATCAGTTTCATTCAGCTCCATACTCTGACGATTGATAGATCTAAACTTGCAGCTTTGATTCTGTTTGGTTTGGATGGTCAGGGGCACATTTGAGATTCAAATCCTTAGCTAAGAAGCTGTAGGATTTGAGTACTCACTCTTGTCTGATATCTGTTTAAGAGATTCAAACCCTTAGGTCTCAAGTTGTAGGGTTTGAGTGCTCATTTTTACTTGATATCTACTGATTTGTTCACTGTTCACTCAGGTACTTTTGAAACAATCTCATGGCCGATAACTCTTACCATATCAAACCCTTTGATGGGACAACAGACTTTGCTATGTGGCAAGTCAAAATAAAGGCGATTTTGGATCAAAGAAAAGTGCTGGAAAGCTGTCAATAATGACTATCCTACAGATATGTCTACAGATGCTAAAAAGGATCTGGATCTTGTTGCTCACAGTGAGATCATGATCCGTATCTCTGATGAGGTATCTAGACAGGTAGTTGACTGTGATACTTCCATAAATTTATGGAAGAAATTACAGGAACTTTATCAAGTAAAAACTCTGTCAAGCATGATATCTTTGTTGTGTCGCATTTTTACATTTAAGATGGAAGTTTCTGTGTCTCTTGATGATAATCTTGATAGATTTCTGCGTATGGCGCAAGAACATGAAAGATGTGATGATAAAATTAATGACACTCACCAAGCTGTTATTCTGTTGAATGCTTTGCCTTCTCAATTTGATACTTTCAAAGATATTATTCAGTTTAGTAATGAGACATTGACTAATAAAAGGGTAGTTGAGGCTATTACTCAGAAAAATGAGATTGTGAAAGTGTTTAAGGTTAAAGGTGACAAATCTGAAAAACCTAACTCTAAACCTGATGTGCTTTTTACTAAGGGTGGCAACAAAAACAGAAAAATAAACAAGAAAAAAGGAGAAAGAAAAATTTGTTGAACCTGGAAAGAAGCATTGTACCTATTGCAAGAAAAATAACCATGTTATTGTTGATTGTTATAAGAAAAGAGATGATAATCAAAAGAAATTGCAAACTGGTACATCTGCAGTGCTTGATTCTGGCTTGTTTTATTCTAATGAGTTGCTTATGGTTGCCTATGATGATTCATCTGATGCTTGGTTGCTTGATTCTGGATGTACTATGCATGTGACTCCTCATAAGCATTACTTTGATTATCTTGATGAATCTGTTAGTGGCATGGTTAGACTTGGTGATCATTCTGAACTTTCTATTAGAGGTATAGGCAACATCCCTTTTAAAATGCATGATGGGGTTGTTAGGGTTCTTCATCATGTTAGATGGGTACTTGATATGAAGAGAAACTTACTGTCTGAATCTATGTTTGATGACATTGACTATGATATTAACATTAAAAGAGGTATTAGAACTGTTTCTATGAATGGTAAGATCCTCATCAAAAGTGTTAAGAAACATGGTCTTTATCATATCATTGGAAATCCTGTGTTGCATGGTATGTCTTTATCTGTTGAGTCCTCTGTTGCATCAATGAACATGAATGATACTCTGATTTGGCATGCTAGACTTGGTCATATAGGGAACAAAGGTTTACATTATCTGTTTAAACAAGGACTCTTTGAAGGCAAACCCTCTGATTTGAAAAACTGTGAAAGCTGTATTTTTGGTAAACATACAAAAGAATGGTTTAAAAAATCAGACTTTGTTGCTAAAAGACCTTTAGATTAGGTGCATGCAGACCTATGGGGACCTGCCCAGGTTGATACTGTTGGTGGGAGGAAGTACTTCCTCTCACTGATAGATCACCACTCCAGGAAGGTTTGGGTGCACTTACTAAAGGCCAAAAGTGACACTTTTGAGACTTTCAAAGTTTGGAAAACCAAAATAGAGGGTCAAACTGCTTTTAAATTGAGATGCCTTAGAACAGATAATGGGCTTGAGTTCTGTAACAAGTTGTTTGATGATTTCTGCAATGATCATGGTATTATAAGGCATCTTACTGTTCCAGGCACCCCCCAACAGAATGGAACTGCAGAGAGAATGAACAGGACACTGCTTGAAAAAGCCAGGTGTATGCTCATTAGCTCTGGCATGAAGCCATCTTTGTGGGGGGGGGGGGGAGTTGTAACCACTTCTGCTTATTTGATCAATAGATCACCCTCAGCTGTCATTGGTTTCAAGACTCCTTATGAGTTGTGGTCTGGAACCAAGCCCAATATCTCACACTTAAGGCCTTTTGGACGCACTGCCTGTGCTCATCAGAGCATAGGGAAGTTGCAACCAAGGTCCCTAAAGTGTGTCATGTTGGGATATCTTGAGGGTGTGAAGGGTTATTAATTACTTGTGATCCAACCTGGAGGTTACAAAGTAATTATCAGCAGAGATGTCAAATTCAATGAAACTGGGTTCCTTTTTAAGACTGTGCATTCTTCTGTTGCTCATGAACTAACCCCTGCAGCTCAGTTTTATATCCCCACCTCACAAGGTGGGGCTCCTGACAATGAGTTTGATACTAGTATCCCACATGAGTCATCTGACTCTTCATCCAATAGCAGCAATAATCAGAATCCTGAGCATCATGGCTCAAACTCAAGTATTGGAGATCATTTGCCTCACCAATTAGGTGGGTGGGTGGGTGGGGGGGGGGGGGGGGGTAAGCTCATTTACCTCTATCTCCTCAAATCAAAGCTCTTCTTCTACCCATTCTTCTTTTGATGATGAATTTGTTGATCCTCTTGCTGATATTGATGATGCTTTTTCTGAGGCTTCTATTGAAACTGATCATGAGCATGATAATTTTGATGAAGTTCCTGACTTGACCAATTATCAGTTAACAAGAGATAGATCCCCTAGGGCTAGAATACCAAATAGAAAATACTTTGATAATGAGGTTCATTTAGCTTTTGTTGTTGCTGAGGTTGTTGATGCTTATACTCCTGATTTGTTTGATCATGCTGTGAAATGTGTGAATTCTGATAAATGGTTACTTGCTATGAAAGAGGAAATAAACTCCATGATAGCCAACAAAACCTGGATCCTTGTTCCTAAACCAAACAAGGCCAAATTGATTGGCTGTAAATGGGTTTATAAGCTCAAGAACAGTATGAATCCGGGTGGCCAACCTAGCTACAAGGCAAGGTTGGTAGCCAAGGGCTTCGCACAAAAACTTGGGATTGACTACAATGATATTTTTGCTCCTGTTGTTAAGTATAAAACTCTTAGATTATTGCTTGATGTTGCTGCTGTTTATGATTATGAGATTGAACAAATGGATGTTAAAACTGCCTTCCTTCATGGTGATTTAGATGAACAAATCTATATGAGACAACCTAAAGGATTTGAGGACAAATCTAAAACTGATCATGTTTGCTTGCTTAAGAAATCTCTGAATGGTTTAAAACAGTCCCCTAGGCAATGGAACAAGAAATTTGATAATTGTATGATCAAACTTGCCTTTAAAATCAGCACCTATGATCCTTGTTTATACTTGCTTGGTGCTAAGTCTGTGTCTCCCTTGTATGTCTTGCTTTATGTTGATGATATCCTCATTATATGCAAGTCTAAGGCAAAAATATCTGATGTTAAGGCTTCACTTAGGAAACCTTTTGACATAAAGGATCTGGACCCTGCCCATAAAATTCTTAGAACAAAGATTTCCAGAGATAGAGCAAAACATCAGATTTTTCTATCACAAAAGAACTATTTAATGAAAGTCCTTGATAGGTTCAATTTTTGAAGAGTCAAGCTTGCTCCTATACCCTTAGGAGGGCACCTTGATCTCACAAGATCTGAGGTGCCACTAAGGAAGGAGAAGGAAGACTACATGAGAAATGTACCCTATGATGCTGCAATGGGATCTGTTATGTATGCAATGATTTGTACTAGACCTGACCTTGCCTTTGCAGTGAGTGTACTCAGCAGGTATATGTCCAATCCTTCAGAGAAACACTGGACAGCCATGAAGTTTCTCTTGAGATATATTGCAGGAACACTGGACATCTGTCTAGTCTATGGTTTGCACACTTCTCCCTCTGAGCTATTTGGTTTTGTGGATTCAGACTATGCAGGTAACAAAGACAACAGGAAATCCACCACCTCCTCTATGTATACTTGGTGTGGCAATTGCATCTCCTGGAAGGCACAATTGCAGCCAATTGTTGCTCTCTCTTCAACAGAGGCAGAGTACATTGCTGCAACTGAAGCTTCCAAGGAAGCAATTTGGCTTCAAAATATACTTAAAAAGGTGGAAAGGAAACCTTGTAAGGCTGTGTTGCACATGGACAGTCAGAGTGCACTTTACCTGTGAAAGGATCCTGTCTATCATGAGAGGACCAAGCACATTGACGTTAGATACCATTTCATTTGTGTTTTGGTAGCTAAAAATCTTCTTCTTGTCAAAAAGATTGATGGAAAGATCAACCCTGTTGATTTTGGTACTAAGATTGTGACCACTGATAAGTTCATCTTTTGCAGGGAGTTCCTGCATTTGATCAATGTCAACTGATGCTGAGAAGGAGTATGTCTAGCCGATGATAGAAAAGGAGTAAATCAAGTTCACATTTCAACAAGGCAGTTTTACTATATGTGTAAACATAGAATTAGGAGGGCAATTGTTAGGCTCATCTTACTTAGCCTATGTAATTCTATGTGTGTTTGTATTTGTGTGTTATATGGGTGAGCACCTGATGGAATTGCAATTGGGCTTTAGGCCCATCTGTGATCTCAGGCCGGCCCAACTCTATGCTCTCTCATTTGTTACCGTTGTGTCAGCTACGACGTCGTACAACTTGGCTCGAGTTTAAGAGGGTTGGAAACCCTAAACGTCGACTAAGAGAGAGAAAGAGATCTGAGAGCTTCCATGGCTACACTCCCTTGTCTCATGAGCTCTGCTAGGGTTTCGGTTCCCTTTTGCTCTTGAGTGTAGGTTGAGCTCCCTTCACATCCAAACACCTTGAGTTCGAGAGCTAGTGAGATTTGAAGCTCGATTGCCCTTTGGTTCTATCCTTGGTGACTGGTGTCCTAGTTGAGGCTAATCGATCTTATCATTTCTCTACTTGTTTGTGTTTTGAATTGGTTGTAAACTTGCTTTGAAACATTAGTACAAGTTTGTCTTTCGTTTTGGTGTTGAATCTCTCTTTTCATTCCGCGATTACAGATACGCTTCCCGAGTAGCCAAACTGCAGGTAGCCACATCGAGCTTGCTTTTCAAGTTTATTTGTTGAATTAGCCTAAAGTAGGTTCACTTACAATGGCTCTAACTGGCTTAGCCATATACTATAGGCATGCTTCTTGATGTGCTTAGTGTTGCGTTTTTTATTTATGATTGAACCTAAAGTAATTCGATTCTTGTTGTATGGAGTCCTTGGTAGGAAAGTGACCTTTGTATGTCTTCTGCTATGTCTTCACTTGCCACATTGCTAATTTCACTTTGCAACATTGCTAATTGTTGAAATGGCCAACAAAAGAGCATTAAATGAGTAAAATTAAGTAACAAAAATGCATACGGAATGTTAGCAAAGGTAATTGATAAATTTGATGACTTGTTCAGCTTGGAGGGTTGGGTTAGTTTTGAGCTACATTATTTGTAGAAGTGTTAGTGTGTTTGAATCAAAGTTTCTTTCCTGCAGTGTAATTGTTGAAGCACTCAAGTTGGACAACCTGTAGAAGCTCTGCTCATCGCGTTAGATGTTGTTCTTCGAAGAGTTGTAAGATAATTAAACTTAGTATATAATTCTTTTCTTTTTCTTCCTGGTGAAATGGCCTTAAATTTGAGTTTTTGAAGATTTTCTTCTTTGATGAAAAATATTTACATCCCCAAAGTAACAGATTGGAGTATGATGTTCGTGAATTCAAGAAAGAAGACGGGAGCTTGAATATCTGGAAAATTAACCATAGGCTTGGTCTTATTGTTTTGTAACTATGTTAATCTCCATACCTATATATTTACCATTTCAAGAAGTGTAATCACAAATGTATCATCAATAAAAATGTCATCAAAGAAGTGTAATCACATTTTATCCTTATATGTTATCAATTGTATACAAATGTTATCGATGTCATCCATAAACAATTTAATTAATGTCATCACAAATGATTGAAATCAATGAGGTGTAATCACAAATGTCACCAATGAATAAAAATCATGATTAAAAGATGTCATTAATGAAGTTTAATCACTCAGATTTTATGCATGCCCTTGTGTCATCAATTGTATAAAAATGTCATCACAAATGACTATATCAATGAAGTGCAATCACAAATCTGTCATCAATGAATAAAAGTATAATCAATGACAATATATCGATATACAACAGATTAATTAAAAAAGAGGCATCAAACGATTTGATTAGGAAAGTGGCATCAAACAATCGCTACTAAAAAAACAGAATTTAGCAACGAAAAATAGCAACGGATTTAGCAACGAATGACCGTGGCTAACCAGTTTAGCCACGGACTCGGCGACGGTCGGGCCATCCGTAGCCATATGCCTCGTGACTAAATTCGGGCCGATGTAGCAACGGAAAATAGCAATGAACTCATACCGTCGTGGCTAATTCTGTGGTTGGATATATGACTTATGAATGTCGTGGCTATGGCGACGACAACAGCGTCGGAAATGGTCATCGCAAATGTCGTGGCTAATTTTGTGGTTGAGTTCGTTACGGGGAATAGGTCAAGGGTATTTCTGGTTCCGTGGCTGAGTCATTGCTACGATCGTGGCTAATGGCTATGCTTAGTTGGTTGCTACCTTTGAGGCTAGTATTTTAATTAATAAGGTTTTATTAAACATTTATTCATTACTTATATGAGTTTTTCTCAAAACATACATTTTAGTATTCTAATAAGAATTTATTAGTTAATATAAGGTTTTATTAAACATTTATTCGTTAATTATATGAGTTTTCCTCAAAACATACTCTTATAGTATTCTAATAAGAATTTATTAGTTAATATAAGGTTTTATTAAACATTTGTTAGTTACTTATATGAGTTTTCCTCAAAACATACTCTTATAGTATTTTAATAAGAATTTAGTAGTCAATATAAGGCTTTATTAAACATTTATTCATTACTTATATAAATTTTCCTCAAAACATACTCTTATAGTATTCTAATAAGAATTTAGTAGTTAAAATAAGGTTTTATTAAATATTTATTCGTTAATTATATGAGTATTACTCAAAACACACACTTATAGTATTCTTATAATACGAACTAAAAAAGGCTGTTTTAGCCACGACAAATAGCGACGACTAAAATCCGTCTCTACGATTGTGACAAATAGCCACGGTATTAGTGATGGAATACAATATCGGTTGCTAAATTTCATGAGGAAAAGGCGGAGTGTCACCGATAGATGCAATATTAGTGACGCCAAATAAATCGTTGCTATTTACGTCACTATTAGTCATGGAATTCTAGACTTTAGGTAAATTGGTGGCAAAATAGCCACGAATATTGACTCGAACAACAATTGTCCCTACATCAGTGGCTAATTAGAGACAAAAATACCAACAATTTTAACATTGTCACTGATTTTCCAAAGAAATTAAGTGGTGTACCCAAAGTCAAAGCTAAATGAGTTACGAACATTGTCACAAGAAAAAGTCATGGCTGAATTTGTTGCTAATTAGTGATGAAATTAGCCACGAAGTACATTATGTAGCTAGTGCGAGAAAAAAAATAAAAATGACGCACAATGCCTTAAGGCTATTATCGTCGCTAGCACTTCACGATTGAATCTGTGGTTTTAGCATAGCTGGATCCGTGGCTGACAGCGAAACTATAATAAACGGAAAGCATTATAATTTATAACCATAAATATGTTCCATATCGTCTTAAACCCTAATCCGATTTCCGTCAACTCCAACCCTCTCCTTTTCATCAATACATTGCAATCAATTGAGGTGAGTATTTAATTATCTACAACTTCTAAATTTTCACGTTAGAAGATGAATTATTGTAGAAAATACGTGTTTTCTTGCAATTGGTGTTTTATATATGATAGGTTCTTAATTCGTTCACCTATCCTTTCTTAAGAGAGTTCAATAGGTGTATGTTGTTGAAAAAACCCAGTACGTGTTAATATGACCAATCTACTTGCAAACATGTGCAGCGAAAATGAACAATCGTGCTTGGATGTATGATATGTACTTGTCAGATCATGGAGGATTAAAGCCTGAATATTTTGACGGGGTTGATAAGTTTGTAGAATTCGCAACGGTTCAAGAACGTTACATGGATGGGAATATGATCAAATGTCCCTGTAAGAAATGTCGTAATCGTCCATTTTACCTACCAGATGATGTCAAGGAACACTTATATCAACGTGGATTCTTGCTTGATTATTACCAGTGGATGGCACATGGTGAGTCAATTGAGTCATCTCTTCCTCAATCAGAGAATAGCCAACGGGACTTCTACGACCAATTGAATTCTGAACAGAGAATGGTATTCGACATGGCAGGACCTAATTTTGTTCCTCCTCCATGGTTTGATGCCAATAATGTTGATGTTGCTTCTAATAGTGGAATGGGAGATGATCACGAAAACAGTCAGGGAATGGAACCTCTTGAGACTATCAATGAGGACACTGAAATGTGAGATGTAGAACCAGGAGACGTGGATAGGTTGTCCCGACGTTTTTGGGATGTGTTAAAAGTAGCTGATGAACCAGTGTGGCCAGGGTGTACATCACACACACAACTATCTTTTGTGGCTAGGCTTATGAGTTTGAAGTGCGAATATAATGTGCCTCAAAGTGTCTTAAATGGTTTTGTTCAGCTATATGATGAGGTTTTACCTCCTGGTCACAAGATTCCCACTAATTACTACCAAATAGAGAAGGTGGTTCGTAATTTAGGTTTACCGATTGAGAGAATAGACATGTGCCCTAATGGTTGTATGCTGTTCTAGAAGGATAATTGCAATGAAGAATCTTGTAAGTTCTGCGGGCATGCCAGGTTTGATTATAGAAGTAATCAGAATAAAGGCACTCCGTATAAAGAACTATTCTACTTGCCTCTAACCCCTCGACTGCAAAGATTATATGCATTTGAGGTTACATCTGGCAATATGACTTGGCATGCGGATCATGTGGCAGAAGAGGGGATAATGTCTCATCCTTCGGATGGAGAGGCATAGAAGAGGTTGAATGACGTATATCCTAATTTTTCTTCTAAGCCACGAAATGTTCGTTTGGGTCTGTGCACTGATGGCTTTGCACCTTTTACTAAATCAGGAGAAAACTATTCTTGTTGGCCAGTTATTGTTACTCCATACAATCTTCCGCCAGATATGTGCATGAGAACTGAGTATATGTTTCTGACATTGATAGTGCCAGGCCCGCGAAATCCCAAAAAGTTACTTCATGTGTGCTTGGAGCCTTTGATTGATGAGTTAATGCAACTTTGGGACATCGGTGTTACTACTTATGATGTGTCAAGGAAGAAAAATTTTGTTATGAGGGCAGCTCTACTTTGGACGATCAGTGACTTTCCGGCATATGCGATGTTGTCAGGATGGAGTACTGCGGGAGAGCTAGCTTGTCCAATCTGTATGGAGAAAACAGAATCATTTCGATTGCATCACGGCAAAAAGGCCCCCACCCCCTAGGCTATTTTTAGAAGCGGATCATCCCTTTCGAAAGAATAAGAGTGACTTTCGTAAAAACCAAGTGAGAACATCGCCCCCACCCCCTAGGCTATCAGGTGATGAAATATGGGGACGTGTGTGTCACTTTTCTACGGCCATTAATGACCCACTGAACAACCCACCTGACTATGGGAACTCCCATTAATGGACGAAGCAAAGCATTTTTTGGAGGCTTCCGTATTGGAAAGATCTTTTGATTCGGCACAACCTTGATGTTATGCACATAGAGAAAAATGTGTTTGATAATGTTTTTAACACCGTGATGGATATTCCTGGAAAGACAAAGGATAACTTGAATTCACGGAAGGATCTTCGAATACACTGTCGTCGGCCAGAGCTTCACGTAGAAGATGATCATAGAGGGGTGAAACCGAAGGCAATTTACACTTTAACAAGGGAAGAGAAGAAAAAGGTTTGTCAATGGTTGAGGTCCGTGAAGTTTCCTGATGGTTATGCATCTAATGTGGGTAGATGTGTTCAAAAAGATGATTGTAGTCTCGCGGGGATGAAGAGTCATGATTGTCATGTGTTTATGGAAAGACTTCTTCCAATTGCTTTCAAAGAATTGCTTCCTTCAACAGTTTGGGGTCCTTTGACAGAGTTGAGTATGTTTTTTCAATCAATTTGTTCATCCTCATTGTCGGTTGATCAAATGGTGTATTTCAATTCCACGGTGCCTTTACTATTGTGTAAGTTGGAACGTATATTCCCACCTTCATTCTTTGATTCTATGGAGCATCTCGTTGTGCACTTGCCATATGAAGCTCAAATAGGTGGACCGGTACAATATCGATGGATGTATCCATTTGAGAGACATCTGTATCATTTAAAGCGAAAAATTCTGCAGAAGAATCAAGTTGAAGGGTCGATATGCATGGCTTACTTGAGGGAAGAAGTCGCTAATTTTTCAGTGCATTACTTCCCATCTCATGTTCCTTCTAAGTTGAGAAAGTTGTCTAGGAATGATACATTCCAGGATATTGATAGTTCTGTTTCTATTTTTAATTACCCTGGTCAAAGTGGCGGCAAAGCAAAGATAAGGTGGATGACGGTAGACAAAGAGTGGAATGATGCACATACTTATGTTTTGATCAACTGCCCAGAAGTGCAACCATACATTGGGTACATTCATGTTTATTTACACTTATCTTGCATGATTGCATCAATGTTATAAGTTTTAATGTTCTTATTAATCTATGGTTTGTAGGATATTTGAATCTGAAAGGGGTATCGCAGATGATGATACAATTGCTCCAGAATTTTCAAAATTGTTTAAAACATATGTAGGTGTTATATTTTTTATTTATTTCTAAAGTTGGATGATTCATCATGATAACTCCCTCCCTTGATGAAAATCGGAAAAGATATTCCAAAGGCTTTGACACGATTTTTGTGTCAAAGGCCTTGGAGCGTTAACAGTTGATGAAATACAAAACCTAACTTATTATTCGTATATTATTTTATCTTATTATATACTTCCTTTATATTATATATATTCGTTGGACTAACCATTTCAGGAAGTATAAATCAAGATTACATCCTTCCTTTTACTTGTTGAGAAGATCGGTTCAAAATAGATCATGGCTTCAAAGTATCCTTAAATAGAAGATCCAAGATCAAAACCTGATTGGAAAGAGCCGTTGGAGATCTGGTGATGAAGATCCTCACGCTCCATGCTATCTTCATACTATTATATAAAGGAAAGGAAGGAGAAGACAGATGTACAAGTGCTATACACGAGCTTTCTTCATTCAAACGATTTGTCTTCCAAGTGTCTCTCTGCAAAGCGCTCAAGAGTTTGTTGTTTATTTCAAAGCCTTTGAGAGTCACTGTGAGCTTATAGGATATATTCATTACAAGTGTTACTCGAGAGTTTATAACTCGGGAAGTTGCACTAGGCTATTGATTTGCGAGAGTTAGAGGATTGTACTAGATAGCTGAGAGAGGTGGGGCTCTTCTAGATTGGTCTAGGACTCCAAGGGAACGTGAGTTGACTGGATTGCAATTGTATAGGAGAGAGGCTTCTCGGTGAGCTATTAGGATCCTAAGCTAAGCAATCAATAAAGCCTTTGAATCCTAGGGTTGTGGAAGAACCCTAGGCGGGGACGTAGGCCAGTTGTGCTGAACCTCGTAAACAATTACTCGTGTCATTTACTTATTTGCTTTACCTTATTTCCGCACTTGGTTCGAATTGTTTAACTTTGTGATTCAGGTATATCTCAAAGGTTTTGGTTCCAGCTCCAAAAGTCTTGAGACTTTCTGCGAAAAACGGGCATACTCTATTCAACCCCCCTTCTAGAGTATTTCTATATTACATTGTTTTATATTATCGAACCTTCAATTGGTATCAGAGCTTTACTCACTGTTTTTGATCTAACAATCTTGTGAGTTTTCGATCATGTCTGGTGAAGCAAGCGGAGGATTTGCACAGGGAAGGTCCACAAGCAGACCGCCACTCTTTGTAGGAAACAACTTTGTCCACTGGAGATCTTTGATGAAGATGTTCATCATTGACCAAGATCTAGAGCTTTGGAACATTATAGAGAATGGTCCGAAGATTCCAGAGAAGGAAGGACCAAACGATACCAAAGTGGCAAAGAAGGAGTTTGATTACAACCAAGCAGATCTTGAAACCATCTCCAAAAACTATAGGGCTATCAACTTACTTTATTGTGGTCTTAGCACTGATGAGTTTAACCGTATTTCCTCTTGTAGGTCAGCTAAAGAGATTTGGGACAAGTTGGTCGTCACCTATGAAGGAACGAGCCAAGTGAAAGACACCAAGATCAGCATCTTCCTTCGAAAGTACGAGCTCTTCAAAATGAAGTCCGATGAGTCAATCAAATCCATGTTCACACGATTCACAGAAATCACCAACAACCTTGACTCTCTCGGCAAGAGCTTTACCAACGTTGAGAAAGTGAGGAAGATACTGAGGTGCCTTCCAAAGGAAAAATGGGGTCCAAAAGTAACAGATATAGAAGAAGCTCAGGACCTCACCACTCTACCCCTTGATGACCTCCTTGGGAAGCTGATCACGCATGAGATGATTCTTAATGAAGACGATGGAGAACTTCCAGCTAGCACCAAGAACTTGGCACTCAAGTCTAAGAAGGATGAGTCCAAGGATGGATCTGATTCTGAAGATGAGGATGACGATGAGGATGATCCTTTTGCTCTTATCACAAGAGGCCTTGCTAGAATTCTCAAAATGAAGAAGCAATTCAACAACAAAGATGGATCAGAGTCTTCAAAATTTCGAGGTAAGCCTCAATATAACAAGTTTGAAAAGAAGACTAAACCGTTGTCTTGTTTTGAATGTGGTGAAACAGATCATCTTGTAAAGGACTGTCCTCAAAAGGCAAAGAGCCAGCAGACATTCTTATGGAAAGTCCAAAAGAGGTATTATCGGAATTCCTTTCAAATATGATTGCCAATGAAGAGAAGCTTATTGCCCAAACTAACATTCTTATTAAGAGAACTGTGGACCAGGAAAGAACTATTGAGGATCTGTCTATGAGGGTCAAAGGTCTTGAAGCTTCTTATTCAGGTCTTGACATTAAAGTCAAGACGCTTGACTCGGAGAAATCTGAACTCAAGCAAGATCTCTCCTCTCTAAGAAATGAGCATCATGACTTAGAGAACGAGAAGATCTCCCTGAATAATAAGATTCTAGACCAACAGACAGCCCTCATAAGTTTTACCAAATCCAAAGGCACTCTCGATAAGATGTTGGGTGAGCAACAAAGCTCTCTAAACAAAAGTGGTATTGGTTACAATCCAAAGTTTTTAAAGAAGCAACACATTACCACTTTTGTAAAGGCTAAAGGAAGCAGAACCTCTCCTATATGTCACCATTGTGCTAGAAAGGGACATGTAAAAGAGACCTGCCCCTATAGAAGAAAGGATCCTTATATTATTCGCAATACATTTCCTGTTCATTTGAGAAAAGAACGGATAACACAAGTTTGGGTCCCAAAAGGCACTATTTTACCAAATATGGTTTACCCCAACAACGGATCCAAATTTGCTTATTGGTCTAGCCACAAAGGTTGATGTTTGTTTTGCAGGAGATCACCAAGGTGAAAGAACACAAATGGATTATTGATAGTGGTTGCTCGAGGCATATGAGTGGGAAGAGTTCTCTCTTTCATGATCTAAAGGAGCAATCCACGGGAACAATCACTCTTGGTGACAAAGGGAAATGCGACATTGTTGGTATTGGTAGTGTTGGAAGTGATTCCAGCCATAGTATTAAAGATGTTTATCTTGTTAATGGTTTAAAGTATAATCTGCTTAGCGTTTCTCAATTATGTGATAGTGGTAACAATGTCAGATTTAACAAGAAAAGATGTATAGTGTGCAGAGATGATACAGGTGAAGTCATCTTGACTGCATATCGTTACAACAACATATACGCCGTAAATGCTGATCAAGTGGCACAAGGAAGCTTAACCTGTTTAAAGGCCTTGACGGACGATCCAAAGCTTTGGCATAGGAGACTCGGTCATGTGAGTCCACATACACTACAGAAACTTGTGTCCAAAGGGCTTGTAAGAGGACTACCTGAGATGGACTTCAAAGGTATTGACATGTGCAATGCTTGCACACGAGGTAAACAAACACGTAGCTCCTTCAAACCCAAAAAGGTTGTAAGTTCTTCTAGACCCCTTGAACTTTTACATATGGATTTATGTGGTCCTATGCGAGTCAAATCTCCCAATGGTAAAAAGTACATGCTAGTTGTTGTCGATGATTTTTCTAGATATACTTGGGTTGCATTTTTGAAAGAAAAATCAGAGGCCTTATTTGAGTTTTCAAAACTTTGTAAGGAGTTGCAAACTTTAAGAAATGAGCCCATAGTGTCTATTCGGAGTGATCATGGTAGGGAGTTTGATCAACTTCAATTTGATTTGTTTTGTGCTAAATATGGCATCTCCCATAACTTTTCTGCTCCTAGGACACCTCAACAAAACGGGGTTGTGGAACGCAAGAACCGCACCTTAGAGGATATGGCCAGGACTATGCTTTTAGAAAATGCATTACCTAAAACCTATTGGGCTGAAGCTGTTAACACAGCTAACTACATTTTAAATCGTTGTCTTATTCGTTCCATCTTAAAGAAAACTCTTTGGATGTACTTGTTTTGTTCATAACCACTTATATCTTATTTTAAACCCTTTGGATGTACTTGTTTTGTTCATAACAATGGAAAAGATAACCTTGGGAAATTTGATGCGCGTAGTGATGAAGGTATATTTCTTGGCTATTCCACGAGTAGCAAAGCTTATAGAATCTTCAATAAAAGGACCCAGGTAGTTGAAGAAAGTATACATGTTATTTTTGATGAATGCAATGATGGTGCTTTGAGTGAAAGTGTTGCAGATATAGATCTTAATATCCATGAGAGAACGAGGAAGGTGATGATGCTGCTACCATGAACACAGAGAAGAGGAACATGCAGGAACTGATTCTTGACACTGAAGAATTGGCCCAAGGCGTTGAAGATGCGTCCAAAGCCCTTGGTGTCCAATCCAACAGTGTGGAGACGTCAGAAACTGCTGTAACTGAACCAAACATATCCACGGAGTCAGATGTACCACAAATCAATCCTGATGGTGTGACGAATCAAGGAGCTGAGACTAGCAAAAGGAAATTCAAATACTCCTCATCACACTCTTTAAAGGATATCATTTCTGACCCTACTTCTAGTGTTCAAACTCGTTCTAAACTTAAAGATCTTTGTGCTTTTAACGCGTTTGTTTTTCATATTGAGCCAAAGAAGGTAAATGAGGCACTTCAGGAGCCAGACTGGATTATAGCTATGCAAAGTGAACTCAATGAATTTGAGAGGAACAAAGTCTGGACTTTGAAGCCTAGACCAAAGCATCAATCAGTCATTGGCACTCGATGGGTGTTTCGAAACAAGTTAGATGAGAATGGCAAGATTGTGAGGAACAAGGCACGGCTTGTTGCTCAAGGCTACAATCAAGAGGAAGGTATTGACTACGAGGAGACCTTTGCTCCCGTAGCCAGGCTTGAAGCCATTCGCATTTTATTAGCATTTGCATCTTTCATGAGCATAAAGTTATATCAAATGGATGTCAAGTGTGCTTTTCTTAATGGTTTTTTAGAAGAAGAAGTTTATGTGGCTCAACCCCCAGGTTTTGAAAGTTCAGAATTTCCCAATCATGTTTATAAACTTGACAATGCGCTTTATGGTTTGAAACAAGCCCCAAGAGCTTGGTACGAGCGCTTGTCAAAATATCTTTTAGAAAATGATTTTAAAAGAGGGTTGATCGACAAGACTCTTTTTATCAAGACCAAAGGAAAGGACATTTTGGTTATTCAAATTTATGTTGATGATATATTATTTGGTGCTACTAACACATCTTTGTGCAAGGAATTTTCTGACATTATGTGCAGTGAATTTGAGATGAGCTTAATGGGTGAACTAAACTTCTTTTTGGGGTTACAAGTTCATCAATCCAAGAAAGGAATCTTCGTCAACCAAAGCAAGTACACTAAGGATCTCTTGAAGAAGTTTAAGATGGATCAATCCAAAGCAGCCAAGACTCCCATGAGCTCAACATTGTCTCTAGATCAAGACAAGACTGGAACAAGTGTCAATCAAAAGGAGTATCGAGGAATGATTGGATCTTTATTATATCTCACGGCTAGTAGACCTGACATTATGTTTAGTGTTTGCATGTGTGCTAGGTTTCAAGCTGATCCCAAAGAATCTCACCTCGTGGCTGTGAAGAGGATATTTCGATATCTCAATGGCACTAAGGAACTTGGACTATGGTACCCAAAGCAAAAGGATTTCACTTTAATTGGATATTCTGATGCAGATTTTGCAGGCTACAAGGTGGATAGAAAGAGAACATCAGGATGTTGCCAATTCTTAGGAGCATCTTTGATCAGTTGGCACTCAAAGAAGCAAAACTCAGTTGCTCTATCCACTGCAGAAGCCGAATACATTGCAGCTGGAGCTTGTTGCTCCCAAATCCTTTGGATAGCTCAACAAATGCGAGATCTTGGCATCAACCTCAAGGGTATCCCAATTAAGTGTGACAATACAAGTGCCATATCCATCACTAAGAATCCTGTTCAACATTCAAGGACCAAGCATATTGATGTAAGACATCATTTCATTAGAGATCATGTTGAAAAAGGTGATGTGTCCATATCTTTTATTTCTACTGATTATCAATGGGCTGACATTTTTACTAAGCCTTTGGCAGAGGACAGGTTCACCTTCATTAGACGAGAGATTGGGATGCTTGACAAGGATGCACTTTCGTAGGGGGAGTTTTCCCTTTACGAAAGATAAACTCCACTCAGTGTCAAGACCTTTGAGAGTTATGTCAAGGTCTGCTAACTGAACAGTGGAGTACATATATCGGATCATATATTTTTGGTTAATATCTTTTTAGATATTTAATCAATTATATTTATTTTAATCGAATTTCAAAAATTGCCTATTTTCATGATTTCCTTAACCGTTAAGATATTTTAATTATGGAACGAAATTGGTTTGTGTTTAGTCCGATTTTTATGATAATTTGAATTCAAATTTGAATTTGAAAATCCTTCAACTTGGCAAGGTAATGATTTCTTTCCTTGGAACCCTAAACCCATCCCATCAATCCGTCACCCTCTCTCTCTACTTAAACCCATTCTGTACCCGATTACAACCCACACTCAGATTTTTCCCAAAACCTTTCCACTCTTTCATCTTCAACCTCTCAAAGAAACCCTAACCGATTACCTCCATGGCACCCAAAACCAAGAAAGTCGTCACTCCCAAAAGACTTGGCGCCACCCCCAAGGGACGCCAGGCCACTGCTACTTCTCCCACACCAGAACCGGCTACTCAAGCCATCATCCCAACCGTTGTCCAGAGCACCATTGCTGAGAGCTCGGCCATTGTTCCCAAAGGCTCTCAAAAGCGCTCTACGAAGAAGCCCATCAGTGCTAAACAGAAAGGGAAGAGAAAGATCTTGGCTGAGGAACCTGATGAGGAAGAGGAGGAAGACGACCTTGATGCTGCCCTGGAAAGAGACGCTGCCAGGGAAGTCGAGGAGGAGGCTCAAAGGAAGAAAAAGGCCGATGAAGAGGCCGAGCTTGCTAAGAAACTGGCCGAGGAAGAGGCTGAGCGGATTCGGAAGGAAGCCGAAGCCGAGGAGGCTCAGTCCGAGGAGGATCCTGAGGAAGAAGAAGAAGAGGAAGAGCAAGAGGATTCTGAAGGGGATGAGGAACCAGAAGGTGACGAAGCGGGGTCCGGTGAGGACTCGGGGTCTGAGGAAGAGGAGGAAGAAACTCCCTCTCCTTCTCCTCCTCCTCCCCCGTCTCCGAAGAAGCGGAAAGCCCCTACTCCTGTCAAGCCTCCCTCCCCTAAGCGTACCAGGAAGGGCCCTGTCAAGAGTCTTGTAGCGCCTGCCAAGAAAGTTGCTCCAACTGTTGCACGCAGGAAGAACGCTGAACCCCCGGCCTATATCCAGGTAAATCAATCCTTGCCCTCCTCTTGGTTTTTAGATGCTGAGGCTGCTGGTAAGTGGGTAGACGAGTTTCGTACTCGTAAGCTTAGCTGTTCAGATTTTTTTTAGATTTCGCTTTCTTTGAAGCTTTGAAGATGCCCTGCATTGAGCTCCTCAAAAATTCCCCAGCCTGGACTCTTCTTAACCGAGAAACTGTTTACTACCCTGAGCTTACCCGACTCTTCTACATTAACCTCAAAGCCAAGAACGACACTAATGGTTGGTCTTTGGAGACTGTTGTCAAAGGGGTTAGAATCTCTCTCAACCCCAATGATTTTGCAGATCTCCTAGGCTTACCTACCCCTGTTCCACCATCTGAAATCCACCCCTCAAAAGAAAACTGCATCATCCTAGCCCGAGCCAAATATCTCCTACCCGAAGCGGCCAACAGCACCTCAAAGCAACTCACCCACTCATCCCTAACCCTTGAGGCAAAAATTATCTTTAACATCATTATTAGATGCCTCTTACCCCGTCTCAACTCTGGCTCACTCCTAACCGACAATGCCATGGTCCTGCTCTACCGCATTCTAAATGGCCTTGATCCTGATCTGGCCAACACCATCCTTGGAACCATGGCCCATGCCAGAAAAGCTCGAAAAGGCTCTCCCCTCCCCTTTGCTACCCTTTTGACCCCTATCTTCAAAGCTTTTGGAATTGATCTAAAAAATGAAGAACAGTTGCGTCATACGGGTATGTTCGACTCTAAAGGCCTTGAAAAGATTGGCATCACTCGGTCTCCCCAAGGGACCTTGAGTCTTGCCACTCCTTCAAAAGCCTTTCCCACTGCTCCAGCTTTCGATGAACGCATTGACAACCTAGAGTTGGGCTTGGAGGAAGTTCACCTGGATATTAAGGAGCTGCAGACGGAGGTGATGACGAAGATGAGCGGGATTTCAACGTTTCTGGAAGGACTATGGACGAGGCTCACTGATGATGCTCTGGATTGACTAAACCTTAACCCACCCTATCCCACCCTGAAACTTGTAACTTTGCTGGTTTTTGGAAACATTTTCAAAACTTTTGGTGACTGTTTTACCTCCGCCCTTTGTTGAAAGACAAAAAGGGGGAGATGATCGTTAGACCTTGAAAACCTCTGATTAAAGGTCTTGGAAGACCTTGCTTTTTGATTTATGGTTTTCGGTTGGATGTTTTCTTACGATAAAAATTATTTGATCCAACATTTGTCTAACCCTTGCAGGTACTTAGTCTGATTTTGCTTATGATATATCTGTTTGACTAAGCTGCAGGGATGCACAGGTTTTGTCTTTCATCAAGGGGGAGATTGATAACTCCCTCCCTTGATGAAAATCGGAAAAGATATTCCAAAGGCTTTGACACGATTTTTGTGTCAAAGGCCTTGGAGCGTTAGCAGTTGATGAAATACAAAACCTAACTTATTATTCGTATATTATTTTATCTTATTATATACTTCCTTTATATTATATATATTCGTTGGACTAACCATTTCAGGAAGTATAAATCAAGATTACATCCTTCCTTTTACTTGTTGAGAAGATCGGTTCAAAATAGATCATGGCTTCAAAGTATCCTTAAATAGAAGATCCAAGATCAAAACCTGATTGGAAAGAGCCGTTGGAGATCTGGTGATGAAGATCCTCACGCTCCATGCTATCTTCATACTATTATATAAAGGAAAGGAAGGAGAAGACAGATGTACAAGTGCTATACACGAGCTTTCTTCATTCAAGCGATCTGTCTTCCAAGTGTCTCTCTGCAAAGCGCTCAAGAGTTTGTTGTTTATTTCAAAGCCTTTGAGAGTCACTGTGAGCTTATAGGATATATTCATTACAAGTGTTACTCGAGAGTTTATAACTCGGGAAGTTGCACTAGGCTATTGATTTGCGAGAGTTAGAGGATTGTACTAGATAGCTGAGAGAGGTGGGGCTCTTCTAGATTGGTCTAGGACTCCAAGGGAACGTGAGTTGACTAGATTGCAATTGTATAGGAGAGAGGCTTCTCGGTGAGCTATTAGGATCCTAAGCTAAGCAATCAATAAAGCCTTTGAATCCTAGGGTTGTGGAAGAACCCTAGGCGGGGACGTAGGCCAGTTGTGCTGAACCTCGTAAACAATTACTCGTGTCCTTTACTTATTTGCTTTACCTTATTTCCGCACTTGGTTCGAATTGTTTAACTTTGTGATTCAGGTATATCTCAAAGGCTTTGGTTCCAGCTCCAAAAGTCTTGAGACTTTCTGCGAAAAACGGGCATACTCTATTCAACCCCCCTTCTAGAGCATTTCTATATTACATTGTTTTATATTATCGAACCTTCACATCAAATACATAAATGTTCATATATATTGTAACTGTATGTATGCAGGTATTAAATACATCAAATGGAATCGATACGGATGAGCTTATGTGGAGTTGTGCTTGTGGTCCGAGTGTTAAAGCTAAGACTTGGCATACATACAAGGTTAATGGATACAAATTTCACACTCAAGACCATGGTATTGGCAAATCAACAAATTTCACACTCAAGACCATGGTTTGTGTTCGAGGCTCAAATTATGAGAATGTCGAATCAGACTTTTATGGGCTTCTGCAAAAAATTATCGAGCTTGAATATTGATAAGGCATGTTTCCAATAGGCATTATAGGTTAGTTTAGTTGCATTTCATTGGTATATAATCATGTTTTAGTGTTAATTAGATTAGCATTCATTTTGTGGGAAAGTTCGGAATCTACGCTATTTCGATGGTTTTATGTAGATTCGTAGATCCGAGGCAAATAACACGAGGAACGGAGCTAAGAGACACTAAACGAGACTTGGGAGAGCTTAAGGAAGAAGTCCCGAAGATAATGGAACAACGTAAGGAGCAACGGAGAACGAAATCGAGGTCTAAGAGCGGAAACGAGGGCGAGTCGCGAAAGCTGTCCGCTCGGCGAGCTGAACTTGTAACGCACTTTCCGGAGGCCTCGGATGTCCGATCGACTAATATGAGCATGTGTTGGAAAGCTCTTTGGAAGATCTACATGATGGTGTTCTGTTGGATTTTCGCTGACAGCGAATGTCTTTCCGCTACAGCGGATCATGTCAGCAACATCATGCGGGAAGGTGTCCTGAGCAGAACTCGCTGCCAGCGAATGGGATCTCGCTGTCAGCGGATGGGATCTCGCTGCCAGCGGATGGGGTCTCGCTGCCAGTGTGTGGAGTCATCCAGAGCATGTCCAGGAGCCGGCACGTCTCGCTGCCAGCGAATGGAGTTCGCTGCCAGCGAGTCGAGTCAGCCCGGCCGACCAGGCAGCATTCGCTGCCAGCGACTGGACTCGCTGCAGCGAGCCACTCGCTGCCGCGGAAAAAGTCGCTGCCAGCGAGAATCACCAGGGCGACGGAGACTCGGCAACTCGCTCCAGCGGAAAGACGGGCTCGCGGCAGCGGGAGGAGCAGCTCGCGGAAGCGGAAGGAAGGATCCGAGGAAGCTTGAAAATATTCTAAGGCGTGGACATTCGCTGCCAGCGAGTGTGGTAGCGAGTGTGGTAGCGAAAATCCAACAGGAGCTTGATTGAGGCCATTCGCTGCCAGCGGAAATTTTCGCTGCCAGCGGAATCCGACGCTGAGTTAAATTAGGAGAGTTCTATCTTTTATCTAGTTTGTTTAGGAAGCTTTTATCTTTTATCTATCTTTTACCTTATTTATGGAAGACATTAGGCTTATAAATAGGATGTTCTAGGGTTAGTTTTCTAATTAATTCCAAGTAGAGAAATCACCATTGAAGAGAAGAAAGTTTAGGTAAGCCATGTTTGGCTAATTTTGTAGTTTCCGCCTACACTTTCGAGACTTGGTTGGTGGTTTGTGAGTTTCTAATATAAGTTATTTTTCCTCTATAATTCTTTCAACTTCTTTGTGTGATATTGATTATGTTATTGGTGTTATCTTGATTAGCTACCTTGATAATATTGATTTAATGCTAGGATTTAATACTTTCGTATTTGTGTTATTTCCGTAGTAGCACGCATAAGATTGTGGATTCCGTGTTTGAAGCATGATTATGTAGGGAGTTGACATATATCTTAAACATTGATTTACCGTGTTTAATTGGTGTTATTTATATGCTCAAGTTCTTGGGACTATTTGCTATCTCTTTGTTAAAACTTGACCGTGTTAAGGTTGCATTGAGGTGTAAGGGATTAATTGGACTCGTAGGACTTTTAATCTATATAAACCAAGACGGGAGGAATTCGTAGGAAACAATAATAACTTGAAAAGGATTCGATGATCAATAAAACCAACCAAAGTCGAGAACTTGTAGGTGGAAACGCTTTTCTTCTATCCTTTATTTGCTTTTGTCAATATTATTTTCTTTTATTTTCATTCATAAAAATCTTTTCTTTTATATTGATAAATACACAATATTTAGAAATACTTGATTCTCTAGGGTTCGACCCCTTACTTGCATACTATACTAGTTTGTTCGTTTGGGATTTATTTTTGGCGAGGTGAATCAACGACTTTCCCTCCGTCAAATTGGCGCTGTTGCCGGGGAATCAAGTTTATTTCTTTGTTTTGTGTATTTATTAATATTTGTATATATCTATCCCCGTCGTGGACCTATCTTACGGTTCACGACACCTCGGTTCTAATTGTTTGCAATGAAGTTGGAGTTATGGCAATACCAAGGAGAATACTTTCACCACTACCTCGCAAGAGTGCAAGATTTAGTGGACGACCGTGCTTCACGGGGTATCCAAGATGATTTGAAAGAACAAGTACTTTGCGTTCAAGATGGCATGCTTCCCGAGATACGAGAATTCGCCCAATCTTTGAAAAACGAAGGTTTTTATGGTTTGGATTGGCCGGAATTGTGGGATATTTTCCTTTGTGTGGGTGACATGGCAAAGGTGGAAGAAGAATACATGTTGGCATCCACACCCTTACCTTTCAAACCAATGGCGAGCGAGATACATGAGGGAAGCCAAGACGCAAGCACCAATGGTTCAATCGATGATGGAGAAGGGAGCTCGATACCTCTTGACATGGAGTCTCGTGAGTGCACGCATGAGGAACCATGTATTTTGGCACCTACTCCACCAATAGAAATCATCCCCAACGCACCTATTGAGGAACCAAGTCCGGAGCCGATTTATGTGGCTCTTGAGCAAGGTAATGAGATTTTTGACACTTTTGTGGATTTTGGTGAATATGTAGATCCTTGGGAGCATTACTTCAACAAACCACCAGCGGAACTATGTTGGTGGTACTACATACCCTCGGCGAGAAGTCACGCTCGAGCATATGAAGAGTTGGAGACCTTCTTCAACACCACATCTTTTGACTTCGACTTCTTCATATGTGGTGCTCGCCTACCTAGATGGTGTGCACCGGAGTTTGATTTGCTAAAGAGAGCGTTGGCAATGTCTGAGTGAGTCTTGAACACATGGACGAATAAACCGTCGAGTCTATGACGATAAACAAGGACGCTTCTTGGGAGGCAACCCGAGGTAAGTTTTCCTAAATTAGTTATTTCAATTCCTAGTTAATTAGTTAATTAGTTTTGTCATTTGATAAATGAGATTTCCTTTATATGTTAGATAGATGCTTTCGGAATATTTTTGGAGCTAACCATGCAGGAAAAACGAAAAAAAAAAAAAAAGACCCAAGAATAGAGAGTATGTGCTAAATTCGTTGTCGTTCTTCATCGTTCTTCTTCCGAGCTTCATCATCTTTTCCATTGAAAATTTTCCACAATGTGAGTTATTCTTTGCCCATTTTTTTCTCTCTCATATTTTCATGATTTGTTGTCTTTGATTTTCATTGAGGACAATGAAGAGTTTAAGTGTGGGGGAGGGTTGCATTCATAGATCCATGCATCCATTCATATTTATTTTTCCGTTGTGCATTCATGTTTATTTTTTTTCGTTAATTTATTGCATTGGAAAATGAAAAAAAAAATGAGAAAAAAAAAATCCAAAAAGAGCATGCATTGCATATATGTGTTTTTCAAATACCCATCTTGCCTTAGTTTGTCCTCTATTTTATTTTTATGAGTTTTACCATATATGTTCCATAATATGATTGAATTGCCTAGCCTTGTCACATACTTGAGATGATTTTTATTGGAGCGTAACTTGTTAGTTCAATTGAGCAAGTATGATTCTTTGTCTTGGGCATTATTGAAATCCAACAAAACTTATCCTAGTGAGAATTTTTGGCCTTATAGGGATTTTCATCATATTTATTCCCTTTTGCTTTCTTGTGTGAGATTATACTCTCCTTATGTACTTACCTCTTGAGATTGACATTGTTATCTATATTTGAGGCCGAATTTATATGTCTATTGCTTATGAGTTTCAAATGATAGAGGCATGATTTTCTTAGCCATATTATTATCCATATCCACCCTACATATGTATCCTTTGCTTGTAGCCAAATTTGAGCCTTAGCCTTTTCTTTGAAGCTCCAAAAAATTTATCCTAGCCGATGATGAGCCTTACCCTATCCGGGAATTAGGATTAGAATTGGTGAATGATTGATTTGTTTGAGTGGAAAAGAGAATATTGTTGAGAAAGTTACAAGTTTGGATGAGGATGTAATTTTAATTTTATTCCTCACATTGTGCATTATTGTGTTGGCTCTAAAGAAAAACAAAATTGAAAAAAAAAAAGAAAAAAAAAAAGAAAAAGAAAAGAAAGAAAAAAAGATGAATAAAGAGCCTTTTATTTTCATTATGTATGTGAGAGTTGGAAATATGTATGGTTAAGTGAAAAGTTCTTTTGTTGAGTGTTTTGAGAGTGAATGTTTGAGTTACTTTGGTTTTGGAAGTATTTGGTTTTTGATGTTCTTCCGGTTGTTCTTAGGGATCCCTTTTTCCCGGATTTTTAGCACCACAAACCTAAATATTTTCCTATCTTAATTTCTTACCAAGCCTCATTACAACCTTGATAAAAGACCTCTTGATGTTTCTTATAAGTGATGGCATCCACGCTGGAGAATATGTGATATTTGTGTCAATTTCTATGTAGCTTTTTGCATTTTGGATTGAGTTGAGAGATAGATTGTTAAGCCTATACACATGAGAGTGAGAGTAAACACATAATCCCGGTGAGGTTGGATGAGATGTGCCTTTACTTTGAATCACTTATATACTTGCTAGGATGTTAGCTTTCATGTTCATGGCTCCTCCACTTTGATGTTGCTTTTGACAAGGTTAGTGCTTGAAGATCATATTTGTGGTATGATGGTTTTGCTCTTATTTTTGTATTGCTTGAGGACAAGCAAAATGTTAAGTGTGGGGGAGTTCGATAAGGCATGTTTCCAATAGGCATTATAGGTTAGTTTAGTTGCATTTCATTGTTATATAATCATGTTTTAGTGTTAATTAGATTAGCATTCATTTTGTGGGAAAGTTCGGAATCTACGCTATTTCGATGGTTTTATGTAGATTCGTAGATCCGAGGCAAATAACACGAGGAACGGAGCTAAGAGACACTAAACGAGACTTGGGAGAGCTTAAGGAAGAAGTCCCGAAGAGAATGGAACAACGTAAGGAGCAACGGAGAACGAAATCGAGGTCTAAGAGCGGAAACGAGGGCGAGTCGCGAAAGCTGTCCGCTCGGCGAGCTGAACTTGTAACGCACTTTCCGGAGGCCTCGGATGTCCGATCGACTAATATGAGCATGCGTTGGAAAGCTCTTTAGAAGATCTACATGATGGTGTTCTGTTGGATTTTCGCTGACAGCGAATGTCTTTCCGCTACAGCGGATCATGTCAGCAACATCGTGCGGGAAGGTGTCCTGAGCAGAACTCGCTGCCAGCGAATGGGATCTCGCTGTCAGCGGATGGGATCTCGCTGCCAGCGGATGGGGTCTCGCTGCCAGTGTGTGGAGTCATCCAGAGCATGTCCAGGAGCCGGCACGTCTCGCTGCCAGTGAATGGAGTTCGCTGCCAGCGAGTCGAGTCAGCCCGGCCGACCAGGCAGCATTCGCTGCCAGCGACTGGACTCGCTGCAGCGAGCCACTCGCTGCCGCGGAAAAAGTCGCTGCCAGCGAGAATCACCAGGGCGACAGAGACTCGGCAACTCGCTCCAGCGGAAAGACGGGCTCGCGGCAGCGGGAGGAGCAGCTCGCGGCAGCGGGAGGAGCAGCTCGCGGAAGCGGAAGGAAGGATCCGAGGAAGCTTGAAAATATTCTAAGGCGTGGACATTCGCTGCCAGCGAGTGTGGTAGCGAAAATCCAACAGGAGCTTGATTGAGGCCATTCGCTGCCAGCGGAAATTTTCGCTGCCAGCCGGAATCCGACGCTGAGTTAAATTAGGAGAGTTCTATCTTTTATCTAGTTTGTTTAGGAAGCTTTTATCTTTTATCAGAATCCGACGCTGGTGGTTTGTGAGTTTGTGAGTTTGTGAGTTTCTAATATAAGTTATTTTTCCTCTATAATTCTTTCAACTTCTTTGTGTGATATTGATTATGTTATTGGTGTTATCTTGATTAGCTACCTTGATAATATTGATTTCATGCTAGGATTTAATACTTTCGTATTTGTGTTATTTCCGTAGTAGCACGCATAAGATTGTGGATTCCGTGTTTGAAGCATGATTATGTAGGGAGTTGACATATATCTTAAACATTGATTTACCGTGTTTAGTTGGTGTTATTTATATGCTCAAGTTCTTGGGACTATTTGCTATCTCTTTGTTAAAACTTGACCGTGTTAAGGTTGCATTGAGGTGTAAGGGATTAATTGGACTCGTAGGACTTTTAATCTATATAAACCAAGACGGGAGGAATTCGTAGGAAACAATAATAACTTGAAAAGGATTCGATGATCAATAAAACCAACCAAAGTCGAGAACTTATAGGTGGAAACGCTTTTCTTCTATCCTTTATTTGCTTTTGTCAATATTATTTTCTTTTATTTTCATTCATAAAAATCTTTTCTTTTATATTGATAAATACACAATATTTAGAAATACTTGATTCTCTAGGGTTCGACCCCTTACTTGCATACTATACTAGTTTGTTCGTTTGGGATTTATTTTTGGCGAGGTGAATCAACGACTTTCCCTCCGTCAAATATCCTAGTTCAGTAGATAATCCAAAAAAGGTTGTCTTGTTCAGGTGTCTCTGGTTTGATCCAACTGAAAGAGGCACAAGAATTCATCCACAATACCGTTTTGTTGAAATCAATCACAAGAGACTATATCGAAAGTATGAGCCATTCATATTAGCCCAACAGGCCGTGCAAGTTTACTATGCCGACTATCCAGGAGCGAGGCGGGAACGGGCAGATTGGTGGTATGTATGCAAGACAGTGCCTCGAGGTCGAATAGCAGAACGGTGGACATCCACTGCACCAACTGCGTATCAAGCTGATGAAGTTGTTACTCCTGAATTGTTTGAGCAAATACCAATTGAAAATATGCCAACGGATTTGCATGATCCATTAAGGATGGATGATATATCTGACGAGGATAACATTGTGGAAGCCAGTGAAAGTGGTGACGAATTCAGCCACTAATTAGCCACGCCTTTTAGTCACAAAATTGTCTATTATATTAGCCACCATTTCTGCATAGATTTGGTCATCAACTACATCAAGTTTTGGTACATATGTAGCCATGAATTAGAGACGATTTGGGCTGCGGATTGAGTCACACAATTAACCACCCATTTGTCCACTGATTTGGCTATGAACTAGACACACCTATTTAGCTACAGATTTTGCCACAAAATAGCTATGCTTTCATGGGCTAAAGGGTCACACGAGTTAGGGACGCCTGCAGTGACAAATTTATATTTCGTGGCTAATATCATCGTTGTTCATTGTCTCTATTTAGCTGCGCTGTGTTTAGCCACGTTTTTGTATTTCGTGGCAACATTCGTTGCTATCTTATTTAGTGACGGACATTGGTGGCTAAATCAATGGCTGTATGCCGTGGCTAAAACATCCTTTTTTAGTAAACAATTATTAGGTACATATATGATTTTCCCTCAAAACACTCACTTATATTATTCTAATAAGAATTTATTGGTTAATATAAGGTTTTATTAAACATTTGTTAGTTACTTATATGAGTTTTCCTCAAAACATACTCTTATAGTATTTTAATAAGAATTTAGTAGTCAATATAAGGTTTTATTAAACATTTATTCATTACTTATATGAATTTTCCTCAAAACATACTCTTATAGTATTCTAATAAGAATTTGGTAGTTAAAATAAGGTTTTATTAAACATTTATTCATTACTTATATGAGTTTTACTCCAAACACACACTTATAGTATTCTTATAATACAATTATTAGGTACATATATGATTTTCCCTCGAAACACTCACTTATATTATTCTAATAAGAATTTATTAGTTAATATAAGGTTTTATTAAACATTTGTTAGTTACTTATATGAGTTTTCGTGAAAACTTACTCTTATAGTATTCTCATGAGAATTTATTAGTTAATTTGAGGTTTTATTAAACATTTATGCATTACTTAGATGAGTTTTCATCAAAACATACCCTTATAGTTTTCTGATAAGAATTCATTACTTAATATTAGGTTTTATTCAACACTTAGTAGTTACTTAAATGATTTTTCCTCAAAACAGGCCCTTATAGTATTCTAATAAGAATTTATTACTTAATATAATGTTTTATTAAACATTTATTAGGCACTTATATGAGTTTTCTCAAAACACACCCTTAAAATATTCTAATAAGAATTTATTAGTTAATATAACATCTTATTAAACTTTAAAGCTCATGGAGGAGACTGGAGAGGCCGTTGAGGATCTCCCTCGACTGGTTTCAGAGGTCGTTGTTGTAGCAGATCCCGACCAAGGTAATGATGTTGAAATGGTTTAGCTTGTTGAGGATCTCTATTTGTTGCGTCACATCGCTTTCTGTCTTCTTGATAGCCAGTTGTCGTTCCTCTTATTGGCCATTGCTAACGACGCCGCGGTAGACAGAACCACTGATAAGTGAGTCGAAGCTGAAATCGTCCGTCGCCGATTGCAAGTCCTTGAAGATGTATAATATCGTTGCCGCTTGCACCATCTTCTTCTTCATCTTCTCCTGGTCAGTAATCGGCGAACCTTTTCGTTTTTGTTTCAAAATTTAAACTGGATCTTATCTTCTGTGCTGTCAAATGTGTGTCCTAGTTGATCGAATCTGCAATTGATTGATTCCTTTTTTTCGATCTTGCTTTGCATGTGTGAAATTTTTGTGATGTCCTCGGTAGATTTCAGAAACCAGAGGTTTACCAGTGATAGGAAGCAGAATGAAATCAGTAATTAGGTCTTATGAATTGATTAATTCCTTCACTCTTTGAGCTAACGAGTGAAGGAAGTCAAGTTGTATGCTGATGGTGCGTATCACTAGAATTTGCTGAAATTGTTGTTGCTGAACTTGCTTTAAAATTAGAATTTGATGAAATTGTTGCTGATGAACTTGCTTTAAATCTCCTTTAAAAGCCTCTTAGCACAATGGTAGAGCAATGTGCTTATGCGCAAATATGTGGGTTCGAGTCCCGCATAGGCTAAATTTTATATCCCGCAACACGGTTTCAGCAACCCCGTTGTCAGCAATAACCATTTCAGCATCATCAACGTTGCTGAAACCGGGGTTTTGGCATCAGCAACGTTGCTGAAAATGTAACACCCCCTTCTGTAAACGAGGGACTGTTGCAGCGCCAGTGATTACTTGGACTTTAAGGTCTTCGTAACCACCTTAGGCTTATAGGGACATGCTACCATGCTCCCATAAACAAAATGATAACAAAATAAATATAAATAGCGGAAGTCTTAAAATACAATAAATCTTTTATTTATTTATTAAACGCATAATTCAAATTACAATATTCAATACAATAAAACCTTACAGCGGAAGACTTGGTAAAAATAAACACTTAAAACTTTATACAATACTTTCTAAGAACTTTAAATAATTAAATCTTGAAAATAAAATGTATTCTTACTCTTCTTAAACTTCTCTTCGGAGACTTGACCTTAACCTGCGAACCGGAGACTGGGGTATTGTATGAAGACAATGAACCCCTAGCCGTCCAAATTAACAAAGGACGGTTAGTTCGCGAGAACTAGCAAGTGACGGCTCGAAAACTGGGACTTCTTCAGATTTATACTCATTGACCTTTAATGGTATGAATTTAAACCCGAATGCGATTATTAATTAGAATATTTTAGATGGGCTAAAAAAAATTTGACAACACAATTATTATGACACGGATAATCCCGAAGGATTGAATAACATAAGAAGTGGGTGACAAACACCCTTAGGAACCATATCCTGAGTACAGATGGGATATGATATAGCTTGAATTAATTGTGATCACTATGAAACCAAATGTCTATCACACACTTCACTCACTTTCCTCACATTGAATAGCTTGAAGACAACTTCACTTTCCTCACGTTGAATAGCTTGAACGTACAACTTTATATAACGTTACACATTTTAGCACTTTGATAGGTTACAGTATTACACATTTCATTCAACACACAACTCTTAATTAATTAACAATCATAGGATACCGGTCCCGCTCTCAATAGCGGATAACGACCTAAAACCTTTTTATTTGGTAGTGTAACATTCCGATAGATAATATATGCGCGTTCGGAATGTGTAAGTTTCATGAAACTTTAAGATCGGGGAATAAAGGCCCCGACCTGACTATACTACAACACTTTCACTTATCTTTACACATTACACGTTTCACTTTACTTTGCATTGATTGATATGTTTTACGTACTTGAATTGATCTTGATTCAGTTGAGTTCCGATCGTAACACACAATCCTCACATTCTCACGATTGATTAATGATTATCTTAAGTGATCACACATTACAAAAGTAATCCATATTATTTAAAGGTAACATGGATACCAAATAAAATAAAATAAAATAACGGATGGAAACATCAACGAAATAACATGTTCCATACCTAACCATTTTAGCATGAAAGAACAATAATAAATCATGCTTTAAAGAAATGGTGGGTAAACTATGTTATTATTTTATATTACGGTCAAATAATAACTTTACCCAATTTTACTTGCCAAATTCAAACTGATTGTTAAATAAATTACACAAAACAGGTGAATTATAATTTATTTTATTTAACTTGGCAAGCAATCAAATGAAAGAAAACAACTAGACACGAAAGCACCAAAGTGAGCAGAAAGGCTCGGAAAGTCACTTGTCTTTTTCGTCTTGTTGGATTTCGATACCAACTATGGACTTCGAAGACTTGTGAACGAGTTTGACTCACTTAGTAACGGCTCTACACACATGAAATACGAGACACAAAGAAGAGTTTAATAATTGATATTTTATACCTATAATTAGGGGTGGGCATGGGACAGGACGGGATTGGGGTAATCCCGCGTCCCGTCCCTCGTATTTTTTGCGGGACGGGATCGGGACGGGATTAAATATATTTTTTTCAAATCCCGCCGGGTCTTATCCCTCACGGGACGGGATGGGATCGGGACGGGACGGGATTTGTCCCTCACAAAAAAAATATTAAAATAAAATCAAAAAATAATAGTAAGTCTTTAAAAAAAATTAAATTCATTCATAATATATGCAAATTAAATTCTGTAAATGTTAATTCATCCAAATTAACATACAATCCAATGATCCATTAGACCAACAGTAAGTCTTATTTTGGCCGAGAGCTGCATGCATGCTAAGTGCAGTAGGTCTTTTTTGTTTTTAAAGGCCATTAGACCAACAGTAAGTTACGGCCAAATGATTTATTTCTTATACTGTGTATATTTTTAATTTTTTTTATTATTATTTTAAAATTTAAATTTAGGGTTTAAATAAATGATAAAGTATAACGTAAATATATTCTAATATATCTTTATTAATTTTAAGTAAATATATAATATATATAATTTTATATATATGCGGGACGGGACGGGATTTGCGGGATTCGAACTCTTCGTCCCGCGTCCCGTCCCGCGTAATTTTTGCGGGACGGGATTGAATTTTTTTTTTCTAAATCCCACCGGGATCGGGACGGGATTTGCGGGATTTGTGCCTACCCCTACCTATAATTGACTTATTAATTCAAATAAAAATTGAATTAATTATAAAGTCAGAATTTATACCAATTACATCCTCTTGGGAATCTTGTCTCGGGATGGGTGTGTAGGGATTCGAGATCATCGCTGCGAATTTAAGAATTTACGTGAGTTAGAATACATTCTAAAACTCTGGGATAAGTTTTATAAATTTTAAAACAGGTATAAGGGCATATTTTACAAAAGAAGAAAGTTTGGGGAGGTTTGTGTAATTAGGCCTTCTTCCTCCCAAGTCCGTGACTACTGTGTACGCTCAGCAATCGGCATACCCCCACTTCACCTGCAGCAATGGTGGCTCGACCATGGTGGCTCGACGCGGCTCGGAGGCGCCCACTCTGGGTGGTGGTGGTACCGGCGAAGGCGGCGAGCACGGTGGTGGCAGCAGATGGAGAGCGGCAGAGCAGTGGCGCAGCGGTGGCAACTCCGGCAATCCCAGCGGCGGCGATGGCCCACGGAAGTGGAAAGGGGTGATGGGAACGCGATCCTGGAGGCGTGGCAATTCCCTTGGCGGTGGCTGGAGGCGACGGCGTAGCGGTGGATACCGTTCTCCGCGGAGCTCCGATCGAAATTGAATTGGGGTTTTTTTAATTCGCATGTAATTTAGCCAAATTTTTGTATAGGATTACTCCTGACGATGAAAGAAACACAAGGGTATAGATGAAGCATCTCGGAATTTGAGAGTAGTGGTGCAATTTTGTTGAAAGGGGCAAACGTCCCTATTTATATTGGAAGCTCCAAAACACTTGATTGGATCAAATTGAATGTGCCATTAACATCCAATTGATGTCGTAATTCATTGCCCTCAATCAATTTGGATGAAACTGTCACATAATCACCGGATTGGGTTGAATTTAAGAATTCGGGTTTATGAATTTGGACGGGATTGAGGATGAGTTCCTCTACAAATTTAAGATTTGTCCACGTTTTTGATAAGGTGAAATTGATTAGCATTTAATGGGGACGTTTTGAAGGTGAAACGTCCAAAAATTAAAAATCACCATTGGAGCTTCATCTCCCTGTGTTCAACGTGAAAGGAGGAGGAAGAAGATGGGTTCAGCCGAACCCGGTTCGGTTTTTTTATTTGGTCTGGTTCATCCGATTCAATAAAACAAAAGAATATATGCATACACACAAAAGTAAAAGTAAATAAATACAATAAAAGATAAAATCATATATATAATTAATATAGCTGCTTTTATTTAAATAACTATTTCGAATGAATTCTTGTAATGTTTCAAACTTTATAATGAAATTTATTATTAGAATAATAAATTCATTCATATCTTTTAATTAGAAGATATGTTAATAGAATAACTCGGATCATAAAGTATATTTATTTTGTATTGAAATAATTTAAGTATTCCCTCAAATAAATGAATAAAACGATAAAATCACATCAACCTTTATTATATAAAACAAAAGTAATGCTTTATCTTAGTTAAAATAACTTTCACTCTTGAAATCATAATAATCAACCAAATTTTATGTTCGAAATAATAAGAATCAAAATATAAGATATATATATTCCATAAAAAAAATCTTATAATTTCTTTTATTTTAAAATTTTCACCTTATTCATTTACTTAACTAAAATAGAAATACCCAAAAATACTTTGGGGTATTTCAGAAACCGGGGTTTCAGCATCAGCAACGTTGTTGTAACCGGGGTCAGCAACGCGGGAAAAAAAAACAGGCGGGGGCATAGGGGCACAATTTCAGCAACTTCGGTTTCAGTAATGCGGAAAAAAAAACTCAATCTCGAGGAAAAAAAACTCAATTTCAGCAACTTCGGTTTCAGCAGTTTCAACAACGCGGAAAAAAAAACTCAATTTTAGCAACTTCGGTTTCAGCAACGCGGAAAAAAAAACTCAATTTCAGCAACTTTGGTTCAACTGTGGGTGGACATTTTGCTAATATGGAGAGGGTGGTGAAAGCCCAAAAATTTTGACATCCTAGTAATCACCCCTTGAAAAAATGACATCAAAAAAGTGGGATCAGTGGTCAAAGATTAAAAAACGGCATCACAAAAAATGTCATAAAAAAACGGCATTACAAAAAATGACATAAAAAAATCCGAACAAGTTGATCAACGCTAACGGGTCAATGGTCAACGTTGACCGGTCGTCGGTCAAACAGTTGATCGGTTAATGGTCAACGGTTCACCGATCACGAGTCAAATAGTTGACTATTGACCATTACTACACTAATTGAATGTGGTACATCTCCACCTAATTTTATTTTGGAGAAGGCTAATTATCTAATTAGATTTTCTAAAATGTATTTTTAGAAAATTCCTCCATTAAAAAACTAAATTTAAATTTAAATTAAAAAAATAGATTGAAAAATAAAAAATATATAATTTTTTTTTAGAGAAGGGGCCTATGAAAAGGACATGCCCAGGGAGAAAATTCAAAGGACATTGTGAGGACCAAAACACTTAGAGTGCTCTTCAGCCCGTCTATAAGGTGTTCAAAGTGTGATGAAATTCAATTATACTCCTTATTTTTATAATTAGTTTACTCAATTTAATTGGTATTAGTTGATATTTAATATTTTCAGATATTTTTCAAAAGCAAAAAATACTATAAAATATCAAAAAAATAATTTCATACTTACAAAAAAACTCTATAAAAATTGACGTTTAATTTATGTTTTATACATATAAAAAATGTGTAATAATAGGGCAACTTTCAGAAAAAAAAACTTTTTAATAATGTTTCATATAGTTTTTATTATTATAAAAATGTATGTGGAATAGTGAATATATTTTTAGAATAATAAAAACTATATGAAATATCATTTTTCTAAAATTTATTTTCTTCAAGTAGCCCTTTAGTAATATATACTTTTTAAAATATATAAAACATTAATTATATCTACTTTTTATAGAGTGTTTTACTAGTAAGTGTGAAATTATATATAAAAAACGATATTTTATAAAATAAATTACTTTTGAAAAATATGTGAAAAGGGTAAAAATTAATTAATACTTATTGGATAAAGTAAAATAATAATAAAAACAAGAGATATAATTGATTTTCACGCACTTTAATATTCAATTAACGGAAGGGGTGTGACTTTGCAAAGAAAACGGTTTTAACGGGTGGTTTTCTGCAATTTTCATTTTAAGGGGTGGTTTCATGCAAAACACCCTATTTAAAGGGTGATTTTCTACAATTTTGCCTAATTTTGTTGCCTATAGTAACAAAAAGAAAGTCTAGCCCAGTGGTAGCCATGCAAAGGTATTGGAATTCGAATTGGACTACGTTTGGAATCCCCGATCCTTCGCCTGTGGGCTCAGAATCAAGAACCCCAAACTATTGATGGCCCGATCTTGCAATTATTCTCGCTATTCTCGATGTTTACAATTAATTACAATAGAGACTTTGAACTATTGCAAAAGAAAGAAAACAAACAAATAAAAACTAAAGTAAAGGCAAAAACAGTCACAGCGACGGAAGCAATGAAGCAGCGTCGGCGCTGGGATGGCCGCTGTAAAGGCTCGGATTTTTAAAATGTTAATTTTCGGAAAAAGAAAATCAAAATGAATTTAAAATAAATTCCGACCCAAATTTTCCGATTTAAAAATCAATTATGTCCTTCATTTCGGGTTTTGAACGTTCAATCAGCGGAAATTTAAATTCCCGATCCGAGCTCTCAATTCCGTCATATTCCGAATCCTTATCCATCCGACTCATCACCTCCTAATTGAGGTAAAATCTTATCCTCACCTCCCCTCCCTCTCTACTTGGTTTCTCCCATTTTGGCAAACAAACAACACTCTCACTCTACCCAAAGATAAGACCTCTTTATGTTTCAATTGACCATGGAAAGACCATTCAAAATCAGATTTTTGGGTTAGAACCCACATACACACTATCTCCTCTCTCCATCCTCCTGTTCCCCTTCACTGTCAAACGAGCCAAACCGGCTGCCTTGAGCTCCATTGCCGCCGCACCTTCCACCACCACGCCACCTCCACCACTGTCGCACCACCTCCTCCCCGGAGCGCCGCCGTCGCCACCAGCAGCAGCCGGAGCCACCACCGCCGCCGAGCAGCACCTCCCCTCTTCTCCTTTCTCCCTGTTTCTCCGAGAACCCCGGTAAGGCTCGTTCTCTTTCCATTCGACTTCGAGCTGTGAAAAGCTCCCACCTTTAACCTCCTTATCACCCTCCCTAGGCAATCTCCGGCGAAGGATCGGCTCCGACGAGGCCGAATCGAGCTCCGACGAACTCCGACGAGACCTCGAAACCCCCCCCCCCTCGGTGAGCCTCTTTCCTCCTCCTCTTTTCCGTTTCCGTTCTTGCGTGTGTGTGTCGGGGCGGCCGACGAGACCGGGTGGCCGGAGCTTGGCTCCGCCGCCGCCGGAGCACCCCTCCTCCCTCCTTTTCTTCCCCTCCGCCGCACCTGGGCACGAGCCCCTGCTCTTTCTCTGTTCGGCCAAAGGTAGAGGAAGAAGGTGAGGCATGTGGGCCTTCCGCCACATCAGCCTCCACCTCACCCACTTGGACCCCATTTTTTTTATATATGTGTCACGTGGGCCCCCCTTTCTTTTTAAACTCCAGCTTGCCAAATCTGAGGAAGAAATGAATCAAATGGGAGGATGGGTTGTGGGTCTAATTTGCTTTTGGGCCTGTTTTCCTTTTGGGCCTATTTTTGGGTCATCAGTTGGGTTCCATGAAATAAAGGGTTCGGTTTTGTGTATTAAAAATAAGGGCCGGTTTGGTTCTTTTATAAATAAGTGGGTGGTTTTTGGTAATTTTAATAAAGTGAGTTTGGTTTGGTAAATTAAAAATGAATGTTTTGATTTAATGAATATTGTTGGGAGTTTATAAAAATTTTATAAAGATGTTAAAATAAAATGATATTAGAAGTAGTATGTAAATTATTGGGATTAAAATATAAAATGTTGTTTTGAGATTTAATATATGATATTGTGGTGATTTATTATTGTGGTTAAATGTTATATGAGTATGTTGAAGATGTGCAATTATATGCTAAGTAAGATTTTGAAATGATGGCATGCAAATTGGTTAAGTGTGAAATGGGAATTATCCTAAGTTGGTGAATTGGAGAATTATATTGAGTATGGTTGTGAGAAGTTGAGATGATAGATTATGAGATAAAGTTGATATTATGGAATGATGATGTGACGGTTATTATGTTAAATTGTGAAGTTGTGTGTGTAATAAATCTATGCTTTGTGTGCCTTAGAGATAGACTTATTGATGTGCTTATACTTGTTAGGTGATCATCTGTGACGTGTCGGACTTCATATTGCCTGGTTGATTGCCTTTTGTTGTTCTGCGATACCAGGTAAGTCTCTTCGGAGCTTACTCAGATTGAATAGAGCTATTCCCTGCTTTAGGTGCATGATATACTAGGTGTTGCATTCATGATCAGCATGCCATGTAGTACCATGCTAGGTTGCATCGATCGTTGAGCATTCTATTTCTTTGTGCGTATGTAAACAGAACGGTCGTATCTGTGATAGTCCTAGAAGTCTTTGCTAGGGTCATAGGGTAGCCCAGCCTCATCGGGTACCCTGAGTCAATCGAGTCATGCACTTCCTTTTATTATGATATGCCTGCGGGCTTTATTGTGGAGCGGGTTAGGCATGCGTGCCGCCCAATTATGAATGAATGCATTCACGAGCTGGCCAGTCTCCACCTATCGTAAGGGTGGAGGTAGGAGAGGGATATACCACTTGGTATTCTGTGCTAAGGCCTTATTATTATTATGCATTTGATCTTAGGAGCATGTTAGTGTGTTAATATTCCGCCATGCATCTAGAAGCATCTTTATTAGGATTAGCGTATATGTGTGCCTATGGTTGGGATGCAGAGTTAAGTGGGCATCGATCTGATCCCGCCCCATATCAATTTTTTTAGGTATTATTTATGTTCCTCCTATCGGTGCTGGTTGCTTATTGCGCGGGTCATTTTGTCGGCGGAGAGTGAGCGTTGGAGTGTAGACTTCACTAGACTCTGATTATATTTTGGATTTATACTTTTGACTCCGTTTTGACCCGGCTCTGCCGTGGCACCCTCTTGTATTATACTTGTTTCCGCTAGTCGCATGATTTCTGATTTCCACGCTTAGATTACGACAGGTACAGGGGACTTCCCCGGGGATTCCAACGATCCCTTCGATTTTGGGTATGAAATCCCCCTTGAAAACATTAAAGTAAGTTTTGAAACCTTCAACCTGTACTCGGGGCGCAAGGTCCTAACGGGGGGTTTTATCCCTCGAAACGTAACCTGGGAATCATAATCCCGGGCCGTTACAAAGGGGTATCAGAGCCGAGGTTTTGCAATCCGTGTATGATAGGTTGAAGTGGTTTTGAAAATGGCCCAAGGTTTTCAAATTGTTTTCAAGTGGTTTTCAAATTGTTTTCAAGGGGCAAAATGAATTTAATTGGACATAAACATAAATTAATCAATTATGAATGGCAATCTCGTGGGGTAGAGACTATGCGATAGGCATCCCTTATGGATGTAGAATTCGGGGAAGGTAGGCAAAATACTAGCTTCTTTTACAGATGGGTTGTGAAGACTCCAAGGAACTCGAGGGTTGGAGTAAAATGGGTTAGGAGACCGTGAGGTATTTTCCCCTCCGGTTAGTCGTCCCCCGAAGGGCGACATAGATCGTCTCTGTGCTTGTATGTCTTAAATTCAATTGGGCCTGAGGGCGATCCTCCTTGAAGAGGGTCCCATTGAATCGTTGAGTGCTTCTGTGCTGAGTGATATAATTATTGTTATGTAGCAAGTATGGTTGATCCGAGACGTGGCTTAGATGGGCGTGGGGGTAGGGCGCGTCGCGGCAGGGGACGCCCTCGTCGAGTTGCCGCTGAGGGTGCTGAGGAGCGAGTTTCGCCACCGCGAGTTGATGACCGGGTGCCAGCTTCCCCAGAGACTAGGATTGGGCAGCTAGAGGCAGCGCTTCATGATATTCTGAGCGAGCTACGTGGAGGGGCTCGATCTACGGCGCCGACGCCAGAGGTTCCAGTTCAGCAGCCAGCCGAGCCTGTGATCGATGCGTGCCCTGAGAAGCGCATCGATTGGGTCAAGAGGTTTGCTCAGTGTAGCCCGCCGACCTTCGCGGGAGGCGTCGGAGATGACGTTGAGAGATGGCTGCGTGATATGGAGGGGTTATTTGACCATGTTGTTGTACCTGACTCTGAGAGACAGAGACTTGCTGTTGGACTTCTGCGGGAGGACGCGAATGCCAGATGGTTTGGCTGCAAGAAGGAGCGGACCGAGTGGACCTATGCCGACTTCAGATCCCTGATGCTGAGGGAGTACCGTCCACCAGGGATACAGTTGGCTAGGGAGGTATCTTTTATGCGCGGCATCTATGACCGGTCGGCTTCTGTAGCTGCTATCGTTCGCCAGTTCAAGAGCGAGCTGATATACTGCGATCATCTATGTCCATCAGACGAGAGTCGGATCCGTATGTTGTCTATGAGATTGCCGCCTCCTGTACTTCTGCATGCGTCCAGCTTGGGAGCTGTCAGCTTTGACCGATTTCTGGAGGTCATCCTTATGTACGATCAGCAGAGGATTTTGTGTGAGACTTCCTACTCTACTGTTCGCCCTGATACGAAGAGGGCGCGTCCAACCGACACCCGTGGAGATGACAGATCTAGGAGAGGAGCGTTTAGAGGAGGATATTACGGAGCTGCACAGAGAGCACCCCCAGTTCAGACTTCTTATGGAGGAGATGCTAGAGTGAGGACTTGCCATGGGTGCTTCGGGAGGGGCCACTTCATTGCTTCTTGCCCAGACCGCTCGACTATGTGCTATACCTGTGGTACTATGGGGCACCGAGCTGCCACATGCCCTCAGAGTCGTGGAGCTCCCGCTACTGCACAGCCACCGAGACTTCCTGTGGCTCCTCAGCCACCACTGCTGACATATCCCCAGGGCCAGGGTCAGGGCCAGGGACGAGGTGACCCTTCCGGCAGAGGCCGAGGCGGAGGTAGAGGAGGTAGAGGTTCTGGACGTGGAGGTAGAGGACCATCTGGGTCAGGTCAGGGTCGTGGATCATCTTCTGCAGGACCGTCAGGGTCAGGGTATGATCGTGGCCAGAGTTCGGGAGGTCGAGGACCAAGATTACCCCCACCGCCCCGCGTATTTCAGATGCATGCTGATGACCGCTCAGCCCCGACTTCCGCAGGTACGATATTCTTCCATGATGAGTGCCTATCTATCTTGTTTGACACTGGTGCGACTCACTGCTTCATAGCAGAGGCGTGCGTGGCCAGGCTGAGCCTGAGCTGCACGAGTGGTTCACCCCTTACTATTGGTCTGGCGGATGGGGCCAAGGTTAGGACGAGTCGTGAGATTTTAGGGTGCCCCATCCGGATAGGTGAGCGAGAGTGGCCTACCGACCTTATAGTTATGCCATTGAGGATGGACGATCTCATCTTGGGTATGGACTTCATGGACCACTACGGGGCTATCATCAACTTGCGGACGAGGACAGTGTCGATTTTGGCATCTGACGGGACCGAGCACCAGGTTTGGGGGAGCGACCCCAAGAGGAATGGATCACTCATCAGCGTAGTCAGAGCCACCAGACTTTTAGACCAGGGTTGCGTCGGGTATTGGTGTTATGCTTTGGAGGTGGATCGCATGCACCCCAGTATATCAGATGTTCCCGTTGTCAGAGACTTCGCAGATGTGTTTCCGGAGGAGCTGCCAGGACTTCCCCCGTCGAGAGAGGTCGACTTCGCGATTGAGTTGGAGCCAGGCACCAGGCCTATCTCGCGAGTTCCTTATCGCATGGCACCGACGGAGATGGCCGAGCTGAAGGTTCAGCTAGAGGAGCTAGCTGAGAAGGGCTACATTCGGCCTAGTGCATCACCTTGGGGAGCGCCAGTGCTATTCGTCAAGAAGAAGGATGGGTCGCTGAGACTGTGCATCGACTATCGGGAGCTGAACCGGGCGACGGTGAAGAACCGTTATCCTCTTCCCCGGATTGATGATCTGATGGATCAGCTGCAGGGCGCCGTGGTCTTCTCGAAGATTGATTTGAGGTCGGGTTATCATCAGCTGAGGGTGAAGCCAGAGGATGTTCCGAAGACCGCTTTTCGGACTCGCTATGGTCACTACGAGTTCGTGGTCATGCCGTTTGGGCTGACCAATGCACCAGCCGCGTTCATGGAGCTCATGAACCGAGTGTTCATCGACTTCTTGGACAAGTTCGTCGTCGTCTTCATCGATGACATCTTAGTCTACTCGAGGAGTAGAGAGGAGCACGAGGAGCATTTGAGGATTGTGCTAGACACGCTGAGGAAGCATCAGCTGTATGGGAAGTACAGCAAGTGTGAGTTCTGGCTCACAGAGGTGGCTTTCTTAGGCCACGTTATTTCAGCTGAGGGAGTTGCCGTGGATCCGGCAAAGATTGATGCCATCGTTGCTTGGGAGGTGCCCAAGAACGTTAGAGATATCCGCTCATTCCTGGGATTGGCTAGTTACTACAGGAGGTTCGTCCAGGGTTTCTCGAGTATTGCTAGACCGATGACACAGCTGCTGAAGAAGGACGTCCCCTTCGAGTGGAGTTCAGATTGTCAGGGCAGCTTTGAGCTTCTGAAGCAGAAGTTGACGACTGCTCCGGTGTTGGCTCTGCCAGATGGGACAGAGGACTTCGTTATCTACACAGATGCTTCGCATTCCGGCTTGGGTTGTGTTCTGCATCAGAGAGATCGGGTCATCGCTTATGCTTCGCGTCAGTTGAAGCCTGCAGAGGTGTCTTACCCCATCCATAATTTGGAGTTGGCAGCTGTGGTTCATGCTCTGAAGATCTGGAGACATTATCTGTATGGTACTTCTTGCAAGGTGATGACGGATCACAAGAGCTTGAAGTACATTTTCACACAGAAGGAGCTCAACATGCGTCAGAGGCGATGGTTGGAGCTTCTGAAGGACTATGACTTGGACATAGTCTACCACCCAGGGAAGGCCAATGTAGTGGCAGATGCGTTGAGTAGGAAGACTCATCATGAGATGGCAGTTGAGAGGCTTACATCTCAGCGAGATTTGTAGAGAGATCTGTTGAGGTGCTGCTTTGAGGTGTGGATTCAGCGAGATCGCGGGCAGTTGTCGTTCTTGGAGGTGCAGGCAGAGTTGTCAGCAGAGATTCGGCAGGGTCAGGCAGATTGTCCAGAGATTGTAGTTCTGAGAGAGCGGATGGCTCAGGGCAGATTCAGAGAGCTTGCAGAGAGAGCAGACGGGATGCTGACCTTCCAGGGCAGAGTTGTAGTTCCCTCGACGTCAGATTTGAGGCAGAGGATCATGCAGGAGGCTCACTCCACCCCTTATTCTGTCCATCCAGGGACGAATAAGATGTATCAGGATCTGAGGAGGAGTTATTGGTGGCAGAGGATGAGAGCAGACATCACAGAGTTTGTGGCCAGATGTCAGGTTTGCCAGCAGGTTCGGATTGATCACCAGAGGCCGGGAGGACCCGTCCAGTCACTTCAAGTTCCCGAGTGAAAGTGGACGGATATCTCCATGGATTTCGTCACTGGGCTGAGGCGAGACATCAGAGGATTCGACGCTATTTGGGTCGTGGTCGACAGGTTGACCAAGTCGGCCCATTTCATAGCTATTCAGGAGACATGGCCAGCTTCGAAGTTAGCAGACGAGTTCATTCGTCAGATTGTGAGGCTTCATGGAGTACCAGAGAGGATCGTATCTGATCGAGATGGGCGCTTCACCTCGAGGTTTTGGCAGCAGGTTCAGGAGAGTTTGGGCTCCAGATTGCATTTTAGTACGGCTTACCACCCGCAGACAGATGGCCAGAGCGAGAGGATGATTCAGACGTTGGAGGACATGTTGCGATCGTGCGTCTTGGATTGGGGTGACCATTGGGTCAAGCACCTACCGCTAGTGGAGTTTTCCTACAACAACAGCTACCACGCGTCGATCGAGATGGCCCCATTTGAGGCTTTGTATGGGAGGCGATGCAAGTCGCCGGTTTGCTGGGACGAGCCTGCAGATACAGTTCTGTCGTTGCCCGAGATGGTCAGAGAGACAGTTGACAAGGTTGGTCGCATCCGAGAGCACATGAGGGTAGCACAGGATCGACAGAAGAAGTATGCGGACAGACGGAGGACCGAGCTTGAGTTCGAGGTAGGCTCGCATGTATGGCTTCGAGTTTCGCCCACAAGGGGAGTTCGACGGTTCGGCATCAAAGGGAAGTTGAGTCCGAGGTTCATTGGCCCATTTGAGATCCTAGAGAGAGTCGGTGTGGTAGCCTATCGTTTAGCCTTACCTCCATCCTTAGCCGGCGTCCATGACGTCTTTCATGTCTCCCAGCTCCGTCAGTATATTCCCGACCCTAGTCATGTCCTTGACCACTCAGACCTTCACATTGAGCCTGACCATACCTTTGTAGAGCGTCCGGTGAGGGTCCTTGATCGTCGTGTCAAGAAGCTTAGGAACAGGGAGGTTCCTTTACTTCTGGTTCAGTGGTCTAGGAGGAGCCCTGAGGAGGCCACATGGGAGACCGAGGAGAGCATTCGGGCTAGCTATGGAGATGTCTTAGATGAGCTACTTGCGTCCTATGTTGAGCCGAGCGTAGACATTACCTTGACCCGAGTGCGGTGAGTATGCCTAGTTGGTTGGTTGGGATTGGTTAGTAGTATCTCTTTGATTTGCGTGCTTATGCTTGGTAGTTATGTGCAGATCCTTGGTGATATGATGTGATGAGCCTCGATGATATGATGATGTTCTAGATATTATGGTATGTGAATGTCTTTGATGTGCTATGATCTTCTGTTTATCTAAAGATTATGATCATTCTTCCATATCCATGATGCCTAATATTAGAAATGCTAGAGATTGAATTGTGGAATTATGATTTGACTCGGAACCTAGGAAGAGAATATGGGAATAGCCTTTAGAGGTGGATGTTAGAATGATTGGGAAATTGGGAATGCCGTGTGTAATGTCGAATTTAAAGAATTCAAATGGTGATTTAAAAAGGGGACATAGATTTTGAGAAAAACTATTCCAACCCGAGCTTTCATTATGACGCCCCACGAAGTGGATACAAGCATGTATGGGGGCACCTGTAGATCGTTTGCTAAGACCTAGCGGAGATGTCATGATGGTTTTGAGTTATGGTATGCCTGAGGAGTCGGAGTGGGGTGTGGTAGGGGCCCCTACCACATCCTTACTACGACCGATTGGGAGTATTATGATCATGACGACGGTACTGTGAGATCTCATGGGGGCACTTATGAGGTACTTACGGGATCGATGACGTGATCCTTGGACTCACCAATTCCAACTTCATCCCCACTTTAGAATGATTTTAGTCTCGGGGACGAGACTTGTTTTTAGAGGTGGATGATGTAAAGGCTCGGATTTTTAAAATGTTAATTTTTAGAAAAAGAAAATCAAAATGAATTTAAAATAAATTCCGACCCAAATTTTCCGATTTAAAAATCAATTCCGTCCTTCATTTCGGGTTTTGAACGATCAATCAGCGGAAATTTAAATTCCCGACCCGAGCTCTCAATTCCGTCATATTCCGAATCCTTATCCATCCGACTCATCACCTCCTAATTGAGGTAAAATCTTATCCTCACCTCCCCTCCCTCTCTACTTGGTTTCTCCCATTTTGGCAAACAAACAACACTCTCACTCTACCCAAAGATAAGACCTCTTTATGTTTCAATTGACCATGGAAAGACCATTCAAAATCAGATTTTTGGGTTAGAACCCACATACACACTATCTCCTCTCTCCATCCTCCTGTTCCCCTTCACTGTCAAACGAGCCAAACCGGCTACCTTGAGCTCCATTGCCGCCGCACCTTCCACCACCACGCCACCTCCACCACTGCCGCACCACCTCCTCCCCGGAGCGCCGCCGTCGCCACCAGCAGCAGCCGGAGCCACCACCGCCGCCGAGCAGCACCTCCCCTCTTCTCCTTTCTCCCTATTTCTCCGAGAACCCCGGTAAGGCTCGTTCTCTTTCCATTCGACTTCGAGCTGTGAAAAGCTCCCACCTTTAACCTCCTTATCACCCTCCCTAGGCAATCTCCGGCGAAGGATCGGCTCCGACGAGGCCGAATCGAGCTCCGACGAACTCCGACGAGACCTCGAAACCCCCCCCCCCCTCGGTGAGCCTCTTTCCTCCTCCTCCTTTCTGTTTCTGTTCTTGCGTGTGTGTGTCGGGGCGGCCGACGAGACCGGGTGGCCGGAGCTTGGCTCCGCCGCCGCCGGAGCACCCCTCCTCCCTCCTTTTCTTCCCCTCCGCCGCACCTGGGCACGAGCCCCTGCTCTTTCTCTGTTCGGCCAAAGATAGAGGAAGAAGGTGAGGCATGTGGGCCTTCCGCCACATCAGCCTCCACCTCACCCACTTGGACCCCATTTTTTTTATATATGTGTCACGTGGGCCCCCCTTTCTTTTTAAACTCCAGCTTGCCAAATCTGAGGAAGAAATGAATCAAATGGGAGGATGGGTTGTGGGTCTAATTTGTTTTTTGGGCATGTTTTCCTTTTGGGCCTATTTTTTGGTCATCAGTTGGGTTCCATGAAATAAAGGGTTCGGTTTTGTGTATTAAAAATAAGGGCCGGTTTGGTTCTTTTATAAATAAGTGGGTGGTTTTTGGTAATTTTAATAAAGTGAGTTTGGTTTGGTAAATTAAAAATGAATGTTTTGATGTAATGAATATTGTTGGGAGTTTATAAAAATTTTATAAAGATGTTAAAATAAAATGATATTAGAAGTAGTATGTAAATTATTGGGATTAAAATATAAAATGTTGTTTTGAGATTTAATATATGATATTGTGGTGATTTATTATTGTGGTTAAATGTTATATGAGTATGTTGAAGATGTGCAATTATATGCTAAGTAAGATTTTGAAATGATGGCATGCAAATTGGTTAAGTGTGAAATGGGAATTATCCTAAGTTGGTGAATTGGAGAATTATATTGAGTATGGTTGTGAGAAGTTGAGATGATAGATTATGAGATAAAGTTGATATTATGAAATGATGATGTGACGGTTATTATGTTAAATTGTGAAGTTGTGTGTGTAATAAATCTATGCTTTGTGTGCCTTAGAGATAGACTCATTGATGTGCTTATACTTGTTAGGTGATCATCTGTGACGTGTCGGATTTCATATTGCCTGGTTGATTGCCTTTTGTTGTTCTGCGATACCAGGTAAGTCTCTTCGGAGCTTACTCAGATTGAATAGAGCTATTCCCTGCTTTAGGTGCATGATATACTAGGTGTTGCATTCATGATCAGCATGCCATGTAGTACCATGCTAGGTTGCATCGATCGTTGAGCATTCTATTTCTTTGTGCGTATGTAAACAGAACGGTCGTATCTGTGATAGTCCTAGAAGTCTTTGCTAGGGTCATAGGGTAGCCCAGCCTCATCGGGTACCCTGAGTCAATCGAGTCATGCACTTCCTTTTATTATGATATGCCTGCGGGCTTTATTGTGGAGCGGGTTAGGCATGCGTGCCGCCCAATTATGAATGAATGCATTCACGAGCTGGCCAGTCTCCACCTATCGTAAGGGTGGAGGTAGGAGAGGGATATACCACTTGGTATTCTGTGCTAAGGCCTTATTATTATTATGCATTTGATCTTAGGAGCATGTTAGTGTGTTAATATTCCGCCATGCATCTAGAAGCATCTTTATTAGGATTAGCGTATATGTGTGCCTATGGTTGGGATGCAGAGTTAAGTGGGCATCGATCTGATCCCGCCCCATATCAATTTTTTTAGGTATTATTTATGTTCCTCCTATCGGTGCTGGTTGCTTATTGCGCGGGTCATTTTGTCGGCGGAGAGTGAGCGTTGGAGTGTAGACTTCACTAGACTCTGATTATATTTTGGATTTATACTTTTGACTCCGTTTTGACCCGGCTCTGCCGTGGCACCCTCTTGTATTATACTTGTTTCCGCTAGTCGCATGATTTCTGATTTCCACGCTTAGATTACGACAGGTACAGGGGACTTCCCCGGGGATTCCAACGATCCCTTCGATTTTGGGTATGAAATCCCCCTTGAAAACATTAAAGTAAGTTTTGAAACCTTCAACCTGTACTCGGGGCGCAAGGTCCTAACGGGGGGTTTTATCCCTCGAAACGTAACCTGGGAATCATAATCCCGGGCCGTTACAGCCGCGGGGCGGCCAAGGAAGCCGCGGGGCGGCACGCACAGTGGCGACGGTTCTGGCAGACTCAGCAACAACTTCTCTGATCCAGCGACGGTTTCTCATGATGGGTTTCTCCTTTGTGTGTGGTTTTGGATTGTGTTTAGATCTTGATTTGGTATCGGATGAGCAAGAACATAAATTGATTGCGAAGGCTTTTGGATTGGGAATCGAGGGAACCTTTTAATCCTTAAAAGGGTTCCTCAATTATAATTCCAATCTGAATAATTCAAAGCTTACAATGTTGTTTAAATAGAAAAACATATCAATTCTATCTTTGCAAAAGATAGAACTTTAGTTAGATAAGGATAAATAAAATATCTAAAGATAGCTAATTCTTTCCTAAGATAATTCAAACCTAATAAAGATAGATAAATAACAACTTGGTGGAAAAGGAATTACCTAGATGAGATATTTTCCTTCCACCTTATTATTTCCTAATTGCATAAAATAAATATATCTAATTAATTAAATTCGAAATTAACTAAATAAATATGTGGAAATTCGTCCAAACAGTGACAGCTGTAAAGATGATGAATTTCGGCCATTCTCGAGATCGATTATGGAGAAACCTTCAGTAGAAAAGTTGTAGATCGTTTCGCCCTCGTTCCAACAAGGTATGGTACGACCACATCCGATAAATATAGACTCCGAACGACCCATTTTACTGAGACGTCGATATGCTGTCAACCCATTAAGAACGAACTCAAACTTGAACATTAGCTCACCTTGCTCCTTTGAAGCTTGTTCCATGGTGGAGCCTTCTTCCTCCTTTTGAGGATGACACTCTTCGCCATCAATGACCCTCGAATCGGTCTTGAGAGCTCGCCTGGATCAAGATCATTGTTTGACTCACAGAAGGTCATCTTGATCCGCATCATGCACCTGCTGCAACATACTCTGCCTCTGAAGAGGATAGTGCTATGGTATCCTGCTTCTTTGAGCTCCAAGTGACAGCTCCTGATCCAAGCCCAAGTATTGAACCCAAGGTGCTCTTTCTATCATCCAAACACCCTGCCCAGTGTTGACTTGCAGGAGTAAATCGAGTATTGAAATAGATATGAAATATAGTTCAGATTGACTTCCCTGTCTCAGCAAATAAATACAAGACTTCCTCCCGTTGTAGTAAGAGAAAAGTCAGGATCGAATCCACGAGGAAGCACGTCAGCAGTTCTCAGGTAGCTGTAAATTCTCACAGAAGCAGCAGAAAAGCAGAAACACAGCAAGGAAAGAAACAAATAAACCCGGAAAGGGCAACTAAAACAAAAGCAAAGAACAAAGCAAGAAATAAAGCAAAGCAAAGCATAAACGAAAAGTAAAGCAAAGGTGTACTCGATCTCGACAACAGCTCCTCGAGATCGACGAGACAGTGAACAACAGAAAGTGAAAATCGACGAAAACAGAAGCAAATCAACTCGACCTAGACCAAGTCCTACTCAACCTCGACCACAGCTTCCTCGAGATCGACAAAGCACTACTCTAGGTCGACTAAAAACAGAAAATATAAAATTGCATATTTTTGACAGAACTCAGAAATTCGACAGAAATAAACTTCAATATATTAAAAGACTTCCAAAGCCAGGGTTTCAACACCACAACGATAACCATGCAAAGTAACACATAAAGGCATAAAAATCATGCTTTCCATCAAATAACTTTCGTCATTAACAAATAGGCGTATAGAGGCTTTCGCATAAACCCTAATCGTTACTAACCATTTTCACATAATTAATCCAAGTTGCATTAAGATCACTTTCGCTTCAATAACACAAACAAGGATCACCTTCAACTCTCGCAAAATAATCATGCTCATAGGGATAGAAGATGAATCGCACAAAAGATCTGACCTTTATCGCATCGCCTTACATGGCCACCGTCGGGCTCACCCCAGCCCCAGAAGTGGGTGGACTACTCACGCCTCATCGCAATAACATACATTGATTGATGAAAAGAACTAAATTGCATTAAAACTAAATTCAAAGCCTTTTACAATCCTGGCAATCAACTTTCGCAGAAAGCCAAAACCCTAAAAACCTTAGAACTCCTAACTTCTCTGTGGAACTAACTAATTGTGTTTGACTTGGAATATCCTATGGAATTGAGCCCCCTAGGGCTTTATTTATAGGCTTCATTCCCTAGCTATTCTAGGAAAGAAGATATCTATCTCTATCTAAAATTATATCTAAATTGCTAAAAAGATAAATAAATTGTTTTATGGAAATAAATCTAAGAGGAAAAGATAAAACTAAATAGGGTAAGTCTTTATGATATTGATAGATCTTGTCTCCTTGGATAAAACTTGATGGAATTGGACAGAACTTTCTTCCTTCGGCCCCAAGGAATCCCAATTCTACTCGGACAGGTCTCGTCGAGAAGTTTCTGGAATCTGGTCTACTCGACCTCTACCACGGCTCGTCGACCTCGAGTAGGGTGGTTCGTCGACTGGACTTCCTCGGCTAGATCTGCTCGATGTGCTCGGACTTGGCTCAATGGGCTCGTCGACCTCGAGTAGCGCTTGTCAATGTCGAGTAGGACTGGTCATCGACTAGGTCTCCTCGGGTGGCTCTACTCGACAAGGCTCGGACAAGGCTCCTCGGGCGCTCGTCGATCTCGACAAGCCCTAGTCGACCTCGAGTAGACTGGCTTGCCGACTAGGTCTTCTCGAGTGACTCTGCTCGATGGGCTCCGGATCTGGACTCAGGGTCTCGTCGATCTCGACAAAGGGTCCTCGAGATTGAGTTGGGTTCTTCGCTTCCGCGAGTTGCCTCTTCCGCTGGCAGCGAGTTTTTTCGCAGCAGCGAGCGGTCCGCTGCAGCGAGTCGAGTCGCTTGCAGCGAGTGCCGCCTGGTCGTCCTCGGCTTGTCGACCAGCTCTTCTTCTCGTCAACCCCGGGCGTGGCGCTGAGGCTTCTTCGATCTCGACCAGTGGTCCTCGAGATCGAGTAGGGTCCGGAGCCGGGTTGGTCTGGCTTGCTCGATCAGGCTCTGCTCGACCAAGGTTGCTCGGACATGCTCGTCTAGGTCGAGTAAGGCCTACTCGAGATCGAGTAGCCTTGACTCTTAGACTGGTTCCGCTGCTTTGACCTTGGACTTCTGTAGTGGTTTTCCGAGCTTTTTCGACCTTCTGTAGAATTGCTGTAATATGCCTCGATTTCTGCGAATTAAACAGAAAGGGGTGTAGATTCCATAATTTGGAAAATAAACATAAACTACATAGGTTCTGTACTGTTTTAACCCAAATGAATGCAATGTATACAGAAATCGATATAAAAGTTACTGTAAGACATGGCAGATTCAGCTCACAACACCCAGTCACTATCTGTGTAGCCAACCAGCTTGAAATCTTCTACACTTTCATACCACAGTCCAAGCTTCAGAGTTCCAGCAACATATCTCAATATTCTCCTTGCTGCTCCAAACTGTTGCTTGGTAGGATCATGCATATATCGAGACACTACACTAACAAAATAGGCTATATCAGGCCTTGTGTGTGTAAGGTAGTTTAAGCCTCCTACTAGACTCCTATACAGCTTCTCATCAGCCTTCCCAGTGCCATCCATCTTCTGCACTTTTTCATTCATATTCATAGGAGTCTGGGAAATTTCACATTTCTCCATGTTGAACTTCTTTAGCAGATCCTTGGCATACTTCTCTTGACACAAGAAGATGACATCCTCTCCTTGCTTCACTTCCAAACCCAGAAAATATTGCAATAGGTTCAAATCAGCCATTTCAAACCTTCTCATCATGGATCCTTTGAACTACTCTAACATGCTCTTGAAGCTTGTTTTAAGCCATAAAGAGCCTTCTTCAGCTTATACATTTTCATCTCTGCACCAGACTTGATGAAGCCTTGAGGTTGCTCTACAAACACCTCCTCATGCAGCTCCCCATTCAAAAAGGATGACTTTACATCCAACTGATACACAGGCAGTCTCCACTGTGCTGCTAAGGCTAGCACAACTCTCACAGTTTCAAGCCTAACCACAAGAGAAAAAGTTTCTTCAAAATCTATGCCCTCTTGTTGTGCATATCCCTTTGCAACCAACCTGGCTTTGTGCTTTTGTATACTCCCATTAGAGTTATACTTAGTTCTAAAAACCCACTTGAGCCCTATCACATTCTTTTGTATCACATTTTTCTGTATGGCTCTCAGCTCTTCCTTCATAGCTTCTTGCCACACACTTTCTTCATTTGCATCATCAAAACAAGTAGGATCAGAAACCATCAAAGTTAAGCCACAATTTGCATAGATCTCTGCCAAAGACCTGAACTTTCTTGGATGTGACTCACTAGATCCACTTGACATGCCAGATGGAGGTGAACTGTGATCACTTGATGAACTGATCAAATCTGTTGGTGTTGAAGGAGTGCCTGGCCCAGAGTTTCCACCATCATCATCATTATTGACATCACTGGGTTCACCCTCTTCAAATGAGCTTTCCACACGAATCTCATTTCCACCATTCTCAGTCTCCCACTTCCACACATCTTCCTCATTAAACATTACATTTCTGCTTATTATAACCCTTCCACTCTTTGGATTATATAGCTTGTATGATTTAGTTTGTGAAGCATACCCAATGAAGATGCACTTCTCAGCTTTATCATCAAGCTTTTGCCTCAGATTCACCAACACATAGGCCACAAACCAAACCCTCTCAAATGATCCACACCTGGCGTCACTCCCCTCCAAACCTCATGTGGAGTCTTGTTTTCTACTGCCTTGGTTGGTGAAATGTTCAGTATATACACAGCTGTTGCTACAGCTTCACACCAAAACTTGTTAGGAACATCTTTTGCTTTCATCATGCTCCTAGCCATCTCAACAACTGTTCGATTTTTCCTTTCAGCTACTCCATTTTGCTCAGGAGTGTAAGGGGCAGTTGTCTCTCTTCTGATTCCATGCTCAGCACAAAATTCATTGAATTCCTTTGACAAGAACTCTCCACCTCTATCTGTTCTGAGAGCCTTCACCTTCTTTTCTAACTGATTTTCAACAAACAACTTGAATCTTTTGAAGTTTAAAAATGCTTCTGACTTGAACTTCAAGAAAAATACCCAACTCATTCTACTAAAGTCATCAGTTATGAGCAAAAAGTATTTGCTTCCTCCCATTGATTCAGTTTGCATTGGTCCACACAGATCCGCATGTAACAACTCTAGGCACTCAGCTGCTCTCTATGCTGAACCACTTGGAAATGATCCTCTGAGTTGCTTCCTATATACACAGCCTTCACAAAACTCCAGATCATCAACTCTAGGCAGACCTTTAACCATTGCCTTTGTACTCATCAGTCTCAAGCTTTGCATATTCAAATGTCCAAACCTCTAGCGCCACAGCTTTGTCTCCTCACACCCTTTTGCAGCCATAGCTCTACTGACATTTGAAGCCAAATCCAAAGGAAACATTCTATTTTTGGTCATTGACACATTCACAATGACTTGACCTGTCTTCTTCTCTCTAATGATGCAGGCATCATCATCAAACAATAAGGTGTATCCAGATTTGCTGCAGTTGACCCTTACTCAGCAGATTGTGGGCTAAAAACCAGGTACAAACTGAACATCACTCACGGTTCTTTCTCCACCTTGCACACACTTGATTGCTATTGTACATCTGCCTTCCACTTGCAACATTTTGTCATCTCCAAGTCTGAACTTACTCTTCTTTGTATCATCAAGCTCCCTAAACAACTTTCTTGAGCTTGACATGTGGTTTGAACACCCACTATCAAGATACCACATGGCATTTGAGGTGTTTGTAGTTGAGGTTAGAGCCATGAACAGCTTATCTTCATGCTCTACTTTTTCTGAATAATTCACTGATTTGTTCTCCTTCTCTTGCTTATCCCAACAATAAGCTTCTTTGTGGCCATACTTCTTGCAATGGTACCACTTAATGTTACTCCTTCGAGATCTTGAGTCACTACTTTGTCCTCTCCATGACTCTCTTCCTTGATCTCTCCCTGATTCACTCTCTTGGCCTCTACCTTGGCCTCTTCCTCCTCTACCTCTCCAACTACCTCTTTGACCACCTCTGCCTCTGTATCCTCCTCTGTAACCTCCCCTATTTTCTGAACCTTCAGGCTTGTTTTTAGCAGCTTCTTCCTTAACTTGTAGCAGCTTCTCATCCTTCTGATCACTAGTTCTGCTAAGTCTATCTTCGTGTGCTTGCAGAGAACTTGCCAACTCCTCAAATCTATAGACTGCTAGGTCTTTAGATTCCTCAATGGCTGCCACCACATGATCAAACTTCCTAGTGAGACTCCTTAGTACCTTTCTCACAATTTTCTCAGCACTCATGTTCTCACCATAGGATCTCATGTGATTTACTATGCCTGACACCCGAGATAGATACACTTGCACAGTTTCTTTCTCTTGCATCATCAGTGTTTCAAAGTCCCTTTTGAGTGACTGTAACTTGACTGTGATAACCTTTCTATCTCTCATGTACTCCTGCTTGAGCACTTCCCAGGCTTCATGTGACGTTGAAGAGGCTGCAATCCTTGGGAAAATCTCTTCATCCAAGGCAGACTGTATCATGAAAAGTGCCTTGGAATCCTTCTTTCTCTTTTCCCTCAACTGCTGATCAGGTTCATGAGGTTGAGCATCTTCAAAACCTTCATCCACTAGGCTCCACATCTCTTGTGACTTGAAAAGTGTGGACATCTTCAGGCTCCAAAAGTGATAATTAACACCTTTGAACACTGGCAATTGAGGATTACCAAGACTGTTGCTCCCATTGTTCTGCATACTTACACAACAAACTTTTCACTATGTGTTTCCCTTGTGTTTGAATCCTCACCACACTCAATCCCTCGACAGCAACCCAACCAAGAACCTTTGCAGGCTCTGATACCAAAGGTTGGAACAAAACTGGTGGATCACAAAGATCAACACACCAGCAACTCAATCTGTAACCAAATTGAGAAGGAGGGAGCAATTCGAAAACACCAGTAAACTGGATAGTTGGATGATCACAATTGCTTAACTGCCTTACTCCATTCATTGATTGAAAAACTGAATTACATACCCCTACAACTTGATAACTACTCTACCACTAAGTCGAGCACTACTTCACAAACATAACTGCATAATTGCGGTCTTACAAAACACTTAGACAAGCTTCCTAACTGTCATACTATCAGCTAGTCCTACTTACATCATAACTAACTTGCTAAACTTACTTGACATAGAACTTGAATTACATATTTAACATGCCGTCGACAGCAAGAAGAGGGGTGGATGGAGGCGGTCGAGAACCAAAGCTCCCAAGACAAGCCGGTGGATGGGAGGTGAGTTGTTGGTGGAAGCAATATGATGGGTTGGTGGTTGAGGCCGAGATCGGAAGCGCTCGAGCCACACTCGGGGGGCTTGTCTGGGAGGGGGTGGTTGGTTGCCGGTGGAAGTGGGTGGCGGCGGCCGATGCTCTCTCTTACTTCCAGTGGCGTTGAACTAGTAAAGGTGGGGTGAATTTTCCCCATACCATACTTATTTTTATATTTTTTCCTTGATTATATTCCAATAAAAAATTAATGATATGCTACATTTTTTAACGGACCAGTGACAGAAAATTGATCTGGGTGGCACTTTGTTAACAGAAGAGTTGTAAAGGGTGGTTTTTAGCAATTATGTATATATGGGATGATTTTAAGAAATATCACATATTTAAGGGGTGGTTTTCTAATTATTGCATCTCTGCATTTAATTGAGTGTTTCCGTTGTTCTATCCAAAAATTATTTTCAACTCTTATCACGTAACTAATTGATTTGCTTCAGATCGAAAGAAAGTTAATTTACAAACCGATCATAGATTATTAAAACAACGACTTTATATTTTATGATGATTTATAAAAGGAAAAAGGAGCTATAGTCTATAATAATACGAACTATTAACGGCGAATCGAAAATAATACAAATTTTCAAAACTACCAATTTATATACAAACTACAACACATTATTAAACCAAAATTTATACAAGGTCCAAAATTCACAAACTATAAATTATTTTTAACTCAAAATATAATTACTTAAAAACTTTGGGAAAATTTTATAAAATTAAATAAAATTTTATATTCATCAATCATCTAACAAAAGTCTGCCTTCCGCCCCTTCTCCCATCTTCTTCCCCAGACAGCCAGACAGAACCCCTTTGCCCAATTTTTTTTTTTTCCAAACCTTTAATCTGATCAATTTCGCTCCAATTTGGCTTCAAGTCTTCAACTACATTACGGAGGGGGAAGATGATGAAATTGTAAATTGAGAAAATTTGCCCAACAGACCCATTTTTGGGCCTCTATTTAGAGAGTGTCTCCCACCCTTATAAAATTAAGGTTTTGTCCACCTAAAATTTTTTGGACGAAATTACCCCCCAAATCTCACATATCCATTGCCGTTTCAACACCACAGATCCATGGACGAAATATCTCCCTTTTCAGATCTCGTGCCCTCCCTCGCTCTTCCTCTCCCTCCTCCTCCGGTCACCACCCTCTCCTCTTCGTACCCTCACCGCCGGAATCCGGAACTCCCCCCATCGCCTCTCCCTCGCCTCGCCACCGCCGGTCACCAGCCTCGCCGTCGTGTGCTCCTTCAACGTCGGCGTCCTGTATCCAGTCATCCTCCTCGATTCCACCGATCTGCGATTTCAGATCTTAAAGCTTCGCCGATTCCGCCGCCTCCGCTCCTCTGCAGATCCGATAATTTCCGCTCGCTTTGCAGATCCGGCGATTTCCACTCGCTACCGCCAAATCCGAGGCGAAGAAACACCAGAGAAGAAACAGAGGCAACAGCATCAGATCTTCGGTGTCGTCTGCGCTAGGGTGCTTGGAGTCGTGGTGGATCTGCATCGTCTTAAGATCCAGGGCGGTGATTTTGCAGTGCGGGCACTCAAGCTTGGCGTGGCCTTCTTTCTCCTTACCGGTGTGATCGGCGAGCCCGTCCTTTTCGCTGCCCCTGTTGGTGATGGCGGCGTCGTGCTTCGCGGCGAGCTCCTGTTGATTTTTGCATCCGATTCCTGTTGATTTTTTTCTTCATCGCCGATTCCCCCGTTGTCTCTATGATCGGTCAGATTTCTTTCTTCGATCTCTCTGCATCCTATTCCTGTTAATTTTTGCTCACTGTTTCTGTTTCTGGTATTCGCTTTTCTTGATCTCTCTGACTTTTAGGTTTATGCTTCGATTTCATCATCTTTTGCTTGATCTCAGCTCCTAAATTTTTATTTTTTTGATCTAAATTGCTGAAATTAATTCTCATTAGAGAAATTCGTTAGGTTAAAATGCTGAAATTAATTCTTAAATATATGATTCGCATAGTTTTATCGATATGTAATATAGAGTATGAGTGCTAAAAACCGTGGTTTCGACATCAACAACAGTGCTGAAACCGTAGTTTCGACATCAACAACACTGCTGAAACCATAGTTTCGACATCAACAATAGTGCTGAAATCGGGGTTTCAGCATCAACAAAAGCAAATTTTCGAATTGAGCCTGCATTTAAATGTGAGAAAATTTGCGGAGTTTCAGTACCAGCAAAGTTGATGAAACTGGGGTTTCAGCATCAACAACGTTGTTGAAACCATAAACAACGTTGTTGAAACCCCGGTTTCAGCAGCAACAACAATGCTGAAATCGGGGTTTCAACAACAAAGTTATGGAAGGAAATTTGGAGTTAGGCTCGTGAGAGGAATATTTTTACTCTTTTGGCGATGACTCTTAGTTTAGTCCTTCTTTTTGCTGAAATTGTTGTAACTAGAATTTGCTAAAATTGTTGTTGTTAAACTTGCTTTAAATCTCCTTTAAAAGCCTCTTAGCTCAATGGCGAAGCGATGTGCTATGCGCAAATATGTGGGTTCGAATCCCGCATAGGCTAAATTTTATATCCCGTTACATGGTTTCAGCAACAATTTCAGCATCAACAACGTTGCTGAAATCGGGGTTTCAGCATCAACAACGTTGCTGAAATCGGGGTTTCAGAATCAACAATGTTGTTGAAACCGTGGGCTTAGCATCAACAACGTTGCTGAAACCGGGGTTTCAGCATCAACAACAGTGCTGAAATCGGGATTTTGACACCAACAACAGTGCTGAAATCGGGGTTTCAGCAACTCCAGTCTCGGCAACGTGAAAAAAAAAAACAATAACGCGAAAAAAAAATAGTAACGCGAAAAGAAAAAAAACTGCTGAAACAGAGGGTGGCACAGGGGTTTCAGCAACTCTGAAAATGCGGAAAAAAAAACACACAAAAAAAGAGAAAAAAAAAACTGCTGAAACAGAGGGTGGAACAAGGGGTTTCAACAACTCTGGAAATGCGGAAAAAAAACGAAAAAAAAAACAGCTGAAACAGAGGTTAGCACAAGAGTATCAGCAGCTTTATTTTAGGGGTGGACATTTTGCTAATATGGAGAGTGTGGTGGACATTTTCCTAATAAAGCCTAAAATTATGGATATCGATGTAATCACCCCTTGTAAATTTACAATTTTAATCACAATTTGTTATTAATTATGTATTGAGTCCAAATGAATTTAGAGTTTGTGAATTTTGGACCATGTATGAATTTTGGTTTAATAGGTATAGTTTGTATATGAATTGGTACTTTTGAAAGTTGGTATTATGTTTTATTCAACGTTGATAGTTTGTACTATTATTTTTGGTCATTTTTTAGATGTTAATTTAATTTGGGATAGATTAGGGGAACGACGATCAGACAAGTTTGAAACATCGAAATTACAAACAACGAAAAGTGAATGAAAGCAAACAAAACTGATTTAATTAATTTTAAGGGAATTCCGTTTTTATTAAACAGATTCTCCATTTTATTTTGTTTACACTATAATTAATCGATTTGGATTATTTGTATTATGCTTACCGATTTGCAATTGCAAACCTATCGTTTGAAATTTGGGCACATTTTATCGGAATAGTTTTTTTTTATCTTAGTCCAGTTCGATCGACTCAGTCGCTCTACATCTGGATCAGATAATGTATGACTCATTTAAGGGGTTACCCTCTCACTCACAAGCGACTCCGTGTTTCTAAGGGGATTCGAACTTCGAACCTCTTAACATGGGATGTAGCTCCACAACCACTAAACCAACTTGTAATTGGTTTTTATCGGAATAGTTACTAATGCGTACGAGTTGACCCGATTTGCAATGGCAAATTCATCAAATATATGATTTTTTTATTAAAAAAATTAATTTTGTTTATGATTTAAACAATCATTAATCAATGAGATTAATTTAAAATAGAATTCAAAAATATCTTTTTAGCAACCAATGGTCCTTAATTTGAAATTAACTAATCTTTTTATGTTAAATTTTATCAAAACATGCTTATATTTGTTTTTTTTTGGGTAAACAACCGAGAGGGAGCCCTCCCGGGAACAAAACAAACTATAGGCTAACAGTGCGGGGAGTCGTCCATCCCCGGCTATCTTCCTCCATAAGCGCCCCTATTCCTTCCGGCGGTTCCTTCAATTCGTGGTAGCCTCTCGGCAATGAGAAACTAGACTTGGCGAGGGAGTCGGCGACTCTATTCGCTTCCCTATAGACATGGCGGAACTTGCTTATATTTGTCATAATAATGTGTTATATCTCATTATTTTATTAATTTTAAAATAAATACGCAATGGCGGGAGAATTTTAATTATGTTTAAATATATCCCATCATACTTTATTATAACATACTTTAATCTGATAGTTCGTATTATTTTATGTTTTTTTCCTTATAATTATTAACCGTAAAAAATCATAAAAATACTTGCTATTTTATGATATCATATGCACATACTAATTTCAAGTTTTGTTTTAATTTACAATATACAACACATTCAATACTACGTATTACGTAGTATAATATTATACTATAATCTATATCTATATAAACTCTTAATTGAGAAGAGTTTATGCTGAGGTGTCAACATTAGAGAGATTTTAGGGGTTTTGACCAATTATAATTTTTTTTTCTCTTTAATCATTTTTTTAATTCTCTTTTTTTCTTCTTTTTCTTTTAATTCTCTTTTTTTCCCTTAATCTTACTAACTATCTATATCAATATAATAAAATCTTAATTTAGAAGAGTTTATGCTGATGTGTCAACATTTGAGAGATTTTAGGGTTTTGACAATTATAATTTTTTTTTTCTCTTTAATCATTTTTTAAATTCTCCTTTTTTTCTTCATTTTCTTTTAATTTTCTTTTTTTTCCTTTAATCTTACTAACTATCTATATCTATATAATAAACTCTTAATTTAGAAGAGTTTATGATGATGTGTCAACATTAGAGAGATTTTAAGGGTTTTGACCAATTATAATTTTTTTTTCTCTTTAATCATTTTTTTAATTCTCCTTTTTTTCTTCTTTTTCTTTTAATTCTCTTTTTTTCCCTTAATCTTACTAACTATCTATATCTATATAATATAAAATCTTAATTTAGAAGAGTTTATGTTGATGTGTCAACATTAGAGAGATTTTAGGGGTTTTGACAATTATAATTTTTTTTTCTCTTTAATCATTTTTTTAATTCTCCTTTTTTCTTCATTTTCTTTTAATTTTCTTTTTTTTCCTTTAATCTTATTAACTATCTATATCTATATAATAAACTCTTAATTTAGAAGAGTTTATGATGATGTGTCAACATTAGAGAGATTTTAAGGGTTTTGACCAATTATAATTTTATTTTCTCTTTAATCAATTTTTTTAATTCTCCTTTTTTTCTTTTTCTTTTAATTCTCTTTTTTTTTCCTTTAATCTTACTAACTATTGGGCTTAATTCAAAACATTGAATTCAATCTAATATAACTATCTATATCTATATCTATATAAACTCTTAATTTAGAAGAGTTTATGCCGAGGTATCAACATTAGAGAGATTTTAAGGGTTTTGACCAATTATAATTTTTTTTTCTCTTTAATCATTTTTTTAATTCTCCTTTTTTTTCTTCTTTTTCTTTTAATTCTCTTTTTTTCCTTTAATCTTATTACGTACTAACTATCTATATAAACTCTTAATTTAGAAGAGTTTATGCTGAGGTGTCAACATTAGAGAGATTTTAAGGGTTTTGACCAATTATAATTTTTTTTTCTCTTTAATCATTTTTTTAATTCTTCTTTTTTTCTTCTTTTTCTTTTAATTCTCTTTTTTTTTCCCTTTAATCTTACTAACTATCTATATCTATATAATCTATATAAACTCTTAATTTAGAAGACTTTATGATGATGTGTCAAGCTTAGATGATTTTTAGGAGTCTCGACCAATCATTTTTTTTGCCATTTTTCTTTGATTTTCTTTAATTCTAATTTTTTTCTTTTTCCTTTAATTCTCTTTTTTCTTTAATTTTACTATCTATCTATATAAACTCTTAATTTAGAAGAGTTTATGATTTATTTTTTTTAGCAACGAAGAAGAGTTTATGATGATGTGTCAAGCTTAGATGAATTTTATGAGTCTCGACCAATCATTTTTTTTTTGCCATTTATCTTTGATTTTATTTAATTCTAATTTTTTTTTCCCTTTAATTCTCTTTTTTCTTTAATTTTACTAACTATTGGGCTTAATTCAAAACATTGATCTTAGCCTAAATTATAATTTCAGTAGTTTTTTCTCTCTAAAAAATAATGGGATTAATTCAAAACATAAAATTAATAATAAGAAAATATGAAATTAATATTAGTAATCTACATCTATATCTATATATATATCTATATATACTACTTTAATCGTTTTCTCAACCCATGAGTTTAATTCAAAATATTTAATTATGTTAACTTTTACAATTATGTTATAATATTAATTTAATATATTAGTAAGATTTTATTTATAAAAAATCGCGCCATGGCGCGGGGATCATACTAGTAAACTCTTAATTTAGAAGAGTTTATGTTGATGTGTCAACATTAGAGAGATTTTAAGGGTTTTGACCAATTATAAATTTTTTTTTCTCTTTAATCAATTTTTTTTAATTCTCCTTTTTTTTCTTTTTCTTTTAATTCTCTTTTTTTTCCTTTAATCTTACTAACTATTGGGCTTAATTCAAAACATTGAATTCAATCTAATATAATTATCTATATCTATATCTATATAAACTCTTAATTTAGAAGAGTTTATGTCGAGGTGTCAACATTAGAGAGATTTTAGGGGTTTTGACCAATTATAATTTTTTTTCTCTTTAATCATTTTTTTTAACTCTCTTTTTTTTTCTTCTTTTTCTTTTAATTCTCCTTTTTTTTCCTTTAATCTTACTAACTATCTATATAAACTCTTACTTTAGAAGAGTTTATGCTGAGGTGTCAACATTAGAGAGATTTTAAGGGTTTTTGCCAATTATAATTTTTTTTTTCTCTTTAATCATTTTTTTAATTCTCCTTTTTCTTTTAATTATCTTTTTTTTCCTTTAATCTTACTAACTATCTATATCTATATAATAAACTCTTAATTTAGAAGAGTTTATGTTAATCTTACTAACCATATTGGGTTTTATTCAAAACATTGAATTCAATCTAATATAACTATCTATATCTATATCTATATAAACTCTTAATTTAGAAGAGTTTATGCCGAGGTGTCAACATTAGAGAGATTTTAGGGGTTTTGACCAATTATAATTTTTTTTTCTCTTTAATCATTTTTTTTAATTCTCCTTTTTTTTCTTTTAATTCTCTTTTTTTTTTCCTTTAATCTTACTAACTATTGGGCTTAATTCAAAACATTGAATTCAATCTAATATAACTATTGGGCTTAAATCAAATTCATTTACTAACTATCTATATCTATATACTATATTAATTTATGTCACATGTCCTCTCTGTGTTCAAAGTTATTTGTGAAAATATTATTTACATAATATCATTTTATTATGGTAACTATATTTTCTAATATTATTTTTTTTTGAAAAATATTCTAATATTAATTACCCAATATTATTTGATGTTACATTTTTTAACCAATGGGATTAATTCAAAACTTTTATCTTTCACTATTTATTATTTATTTTTCTCTTTATCTCTTTAACCCAAGTGCATTTTTTTCTATTATTTTTTTAACACATTTACTAATCAATGGGTTTAATTAAAAATATTGAATTAAATCTAATGTCTTGATTTATCTATATCTAAATATTATTTATAAAAAAATCGCGTCATGACGCGGGGACCATACTAGTACAGTACTTATATTAGTTTTTATTTATTTACTTACTTGAAAGTATTAACATTATATTTTTAACTAGTATAATATACAGTACTTATATTAGTTTTTATTTATTTACGTACATTTCACGGATTTTCGACTAGTAATTATTAGACTAACTCCAATGGCGGTGTGCAAATGCCTAAATGTGCATTTTTTTAACATTTTTGAGCTCCATTGGTTGCTTTTAGGGTGTGCAAATGTTCACATTTGAGCATGTAATGTGCAAATTTGAGCACATCACCTCCCCCATATGCAAAAACTTTTTCAAAAAGCAAGGCAATTTTATTGGTGTGTTTTTATGATTTTTGTTTTCTTTTTTGTTTTAAATTAATTGTATTTGAATGGTGTGTAAAAAATACACATTTGAACATTGGAGTAAAATACCAAAAAGTAATGTGTATTTTTACACACCTTGTACAAATGTACACATTATATAGACAAAACCATTGTGGATAGTCTTACGGAGTATTTACAAAACACTCCACCTACCATATTGATTAGATACCAATTCATACAGGGAAAAGTAACACTCATATTAATACTCGTATTAATTACACTGGAATAATACTACTAATACGTTTATTTTTCCAACACAGATTAAACAATTAAAATACAAAATAATTAATACTATCATAACTACGTTAGAAATAGGAGGAGGCATACTATGCCAAACATTTTCCATTGGAATTCAACCCACGTTCGATTCGATTCCCACCTCTTGCAATTTTATGGGCCCCTTTTATAATTGGTTTGCTTTTTCCAGAACGGGATAAATAATTAGGGTAAATTACAGAAAACCACCCATAAAATATTCATTTTTTCACATAACCACCCCTTAAATTTATGTTTACACAAAACCACCCATTAATGGAAACCGTTAACAAAAGACCACCCCAAATAAAGTGGACTGTCAAAAAAATATCAAATGACCAAATGATCCCTATATAGCAATTAAATTTATCCTCACTGCCATTAAAAAGTGAAAACCTTCCCACTGTCCACTGTTTTCAAGACCACAAATCCACTTCTTGAATTTTTTTTTTGCAAATAATATTTCGTAGCATTCAAATAATCAAATTGAAAGATACTAACATCTAAATCAAAGATCATTTTTTGAATTTTCACCCAAAAAACAAGATCATTCTTTGAATGTCAAGTAGACTGGAGATCTACAATAGTCGAGGAGACCACTGGAGTCGCACATCAATGGCCGAAACCAGCATCCGAGGAGACCGGGAAGACAGAAGAGACTTGAATTGTGCAGCAACACCAAACCAAAACCGCGCAACACTTTTCTTCTAAGTTCCATCTTGTGGTCAAAAAATTTTCTTCCCCTTTTCAAATCCGGAAGCCTTGTCCAAGCCGGTGAGAACAACCATTGAAATTGACGATGGAATGGTTTACCAGTACTCCAGTACCATTTCTAGGATTAGACTATATGTAGAATCTACTTGTGCTTTCGGTGCCCAAATTGAATCGATCTCTTGCTTTGAAGGTGTGATTGTGCCAGATATGGGATTTGCCTTCATCTTTGACGCTTGATTTGTGCTTGGATTCTTGCTTTTTCTTGCTAGCGGCATCGAATCTTGGCCTCTATCATCGATGCCTTTCCTTCCTCCATTGTTGTTGTTTCTTGGGAGAAAATAAAAGAGAAATAATAAAAAATTATTCTAAAGATCAAGGGGCCATTGACGGAATATGCAACAGAATATTCCGGATGGGTGGTCATTTGTTAACAGTTTCCGTTTATGGGTGATTTTCTGTAAATTTAAGTTTAATGGGTGGTTAAGTGAAAATGTAGATATTTTAAGGGTGGTTTTCTGTAATTTACCCAAATAATTAATTGGATATGGTTTTTATTTTCATTTCTTTTTATTTTGATTACTTTTATTATTGACATATTTAAAAAAGAAGAAGAAAGAATTCTTCGTTTTTCATCTTTTATCACTAAATTAGAATTTTAAATTCTTTAAAAAAAATTATGTGCATTAAATTTTGATTTGTAAATCGAAACTTAACATAATCAATGTGTAGTAAAAATACTATTAACATATATTTAACGATACAAATACAATGAATTAAAATGCCTTAAAATCTAATATGCCATACAAAATAGTACTATATTGATTTTATTTTGATCTAATTTTACAAATATTTTTAAATAATATTTTTATAATTTTTCATAATCCATTCTAATTTATTTCATATTTTTTAAAAACTTATTACTCCCTTTCATTTGGAAAAATATACTTATGCACGCTTTTTAAGATGATAACAACTATATAAAATATTCGTTTTAAAAAAAAAATTAACAATTTTGTACTTATTAATAGTAATTACAATTTATTTAAAAAATAATTAATTTAAAATAGATATTTTATATAGTTTTTATTATCTAAAAAGTGTACATAAATGATAAATAATATATTTAGTCAAACACAATTTTTAATATTTGGGAAATACTACGTATTGAACTTGCCCCAAAAAGTCATTGGATGGCCTTGCGGCTCTTGATAACCGGTTTTCAATATTTAAATAATTTTTTAACGATTATTTCAAATACCCCATATATATCTTCCATACCCTACTTACTCGTATCCACCGCGATTTCTTCCGACAACACACAAAATAATGGGGGCCGATTTAGTCTATTACTTCTTCACACTCATAACAATTGCATTCATCCTGATTTTCCAATACAAAACTCGCCCCTCAAATGCCCCAAAATTACCACCGACCCCACTGAGCCTCCCCATACTGGGCCACATTCACCTCCTCAAGGATCCCCTCCACCGCTCCTTACAGTCGCTTTCCGGCCGCTACGGCCCCATCTTCCGCCTCCGCCTCGGCTGCCTCCCCTTCCTGGTGGTCTCCTCTCCTCAAGCAGTCGAGGACTGCTTCTCCAAAAACGACGTCGCTTTCGCCAACCGCCCTCCCAACTTCCTTGCCGCTGAGGTCACCAGCTACGACTACACAACCCTCGCGTGGGTCCCATACGGTGCCCTCTGGCGCAGGCTCCGCCGCATCACCGCCCTGCACGCCCTCTCTCCCCAGCGGATCCAAGACTCCGCCTCCATCCGCACGGAGGAGGTCCGCCACATCGCCCGGCAGACCCTACTGGGGCCCGATTCGGGCATGAAAGTGGATCTCCGCAAGGCGTTTATCGAGTTGACCACGAATGTAGTGATGAGGGTTGTGATGGGGAGGAGGTCGAAGAGCGGGCCCGACGGCGACATCTTCGTTCCGATCAAGTTTATAAATGTGTTCGATTTCTTCCCGGTGTTGAGGTGGGTGGGATCCAAGGGATTGGAGAAGCGGATTCGGAGCCTTTCTGCGACCAGGGATCGGGTCTTAGCACGTTTGCTGGAGGAGGCCCGGATCAGGAAAAACGTCGACGGGGCGGCCGACGGAGAGAGGAAGAAGAAGGTGATGGTGGAGGAGTTGTTGGAGTTGCAGAAAGCGGAGCCGGATTGCTACACCGACGATATTCTCAAGGGTGTCTTACTGGTGAGTAACTAGCTCGTTTTTTTTTTTTTCAAAAGATATACGTAGTAATTTTTTATTCTTAAAAATATGAGTAAAATAGTGAAACTAGTTAGTATATTTGATTTGCATTTTTCATTGAATTGATTATGTTTTATTATTTTATTCAGGATAAAAATAGTTTAAAAATAAATTGGTTAAATCGTAGGCTAATCTATTACGTAGTATCTATTATATATATATATATATATATATATATATATATTATATCTAATAATAAAATAAATCATTGAAGTTAATTATTGGCTATCCAAAACAAAATATTTATAATATGATATATATATAATCAATAAATATTATAAGCAATTAAAAATATTGGGTATCCAATTATTACTACGTATATTATAATATGATTTTATGATAGAATCAATAAATCTGTATGTGGTGATTATATGGTCCACCACCTAAATCAAAACTTTTCCAAAACAAAATCTTTTCAATAAAATTGACTTTTAGGCATAATTATTTGATGAAAAATCTCTCTCAAGGAACACGTGCTACCTCCTATTCTCTTGTGAGTTTGACTTTTTTGAAAGTATATGTTGATTCAGCAAGATCAATTGAATTCACTCAGAAGAATACTCAGATGCGAAGAAAAGGAATTGAATAAGCAGATCTCCCAGAAATTCAGAAAACTTTCATTGCTTTGTAAGATGATTTACAAGAGTAAAGGATCTCCTATTTATACTACTAGAAGCAAGGCTCAAGGGTAGCTTATTACACAAGTCATAAGACCTTATTTTCGGTTATCCACTTGCTCACACACTTGAGCCAACTGACCCGCTGTAGGACACCAGCAGGGGAGCTCAAGTTGCCTCAACACTCCCCCTCAAGTTAGGAGTGCTAAACCATTTCACAACTCCTAACTTGGATAGCAATTTCCCACTCTGATCAGAGCTTAGGATTTTAGTGAATACATCTGCAGGTTGCTGTGTTGTTGAGAGATAGCCAAGTACAACTTCTTGGTTTATCAGTTTGTCCCGGACCAAGTGACAGTCACCCTCAATGTGCTTGGTCCTTTCGTGGAACACAGGATTCTTGGCTATATGTAGTGCAGATTGATTGTCACACATCAATTGCACTGGTTTCATCTTCACATTTAGATCAATCAAGAGCTTTACAAGCCAAGTGATTTCACAGCAAGTCATGGCCATTGCTATATACTCAGACTCAGCAGAAGACATGGCTACATATGTCTGCTTCTTTGATCTCCATGAAATCAATGAGTTGCCCAACAGTATACAGAATCCAGTTAGAGACTTTCTTGTCATAGGGCAGCTCTGCCAGTCAGCATCACAGTATGCCTTAAGTTGTAACTCAGAGTGCTTAGATAGCAGAAGCCCTTGTCCTGGAGTACCCTTTAGATACCTTAGAACATGTTTTGCAGCTCTCCAATGCTCAACAGTAGGAGAGTGCATGAACTGGCTTAGAACTTGTAAAGAGTAACATATATCAGGTCGGGTGATTGTCAAGTAGATCAACCTTCCTACCATTCTTCTGTAAGCACCAGCATCCACCATCTCTCTACTGCCTTCCAAGGTGAGCTTTTCCTTGGGATCAAGTGGTGTCTTGGCTGGCTTAGATTCCGTCATCCTGGTTTCTTTTAGCATCTCCATGACATACTTCCTTTGGTTTAGGAAATAGCCCTCAGAGGTTCTGTCCACCTCAATGCCTAGGAAGTACTTAAGCTCTCCTAGATCCTTCATCTGGAAGTGATGTTTGAGATGAGCTTTCAGTTTTTCAACCTCCTTTTCATCGTCTCCAGTGATGATCATGTCATCAACATACACAAGGAGAGCTGTGAATGACTTATCTGTCTTCCTTGTGAACAATGAATAATCTGCTTTGGACTGTACAAACCCTGCATCAACAACAGCTTCAGAAAACTTTGCAAACCACTGTCTTGGAGCTTGCTTGAGTCCATACAGTGATTTCTTCAATTTGCACACAAGCTTGCCATCTTTGCACTCTCTCAAAATCTCCCCCTGAGGGCAAAGTTGCCCGTGCTCTCTATACTGATGGAAGAAAGAGTAAGCTGGAGGGAGTTCCATGTATACCTCTTCCTCTAGATCACCATGCAGGAATGCATTTGTTACATCCATTTGACTAACTGACCATCCATTAGTAGCAGCCACAGCTAACACAGTCCTTACAGAAATCATCTTTGCAACAGGAGCAAAGGTCTCTCCATAGTCAATCCCTTCTATTTGGGAGAAACCTCGTGCCACAAGGCGAGCTTTATGCCTGTCTAGACTGCCATTTGATCTGAACTTTAGCTTAAATAACCACTTGCAAGAGACAACAGAGTGGTTAGCAGGGCGAGGGACCACATCCCAAGTGTGAGTGGCTTCAAGAGCATTGAGCTCCATCACCATTGCATCACACCATTTCTCATTGGTAATGGCCTCAGCAACAGAGTTAGGTTCAGATAGATCAGCTAAGTTACACATAAGCTTGTGATACGAAGGAGAACAAACAGAAGAATATATTGAGCAAAGGAAGGGATAGGGAGAGGACTTACCACCATGATGTGCAGTGACAGCAGTGATAGGAGCACTGGAGCTTGTGCACACATAATCTTGCTGCCAGGAGGGTGGTTTAATAGCTCGAGTGGTCCTCCTGAGAGGTGGAGGATCAACTGGAAGAAAGGGAACTCGATCAAATTCAGGTGGTACAGGTGATGGAGAATAATCCATATGAGAAATGGGAGAGAGTTGATCCGGGTTCAAAGATGGAGATGGTGTGTGTTGGAGCTCAATTTGATGAAAGATGGGAAAAGTATCATCACTCACAGGAGGTGGGGATGATTGAACAGTAGGAGGCTTTTGTGGTAATGGAGAGGTGTATTCAGAGGAGAAAGGAAATACATCCTCTAGAAAGTGCACATCTCTGCTGATAATCACCTTCTTGGAGACAAGATTGTGAGCTTTGTAACCCTTAAAGCCATAAGGATAGCCTAGAAACACACAGGGATCGGCCTTGGGGTCAAATTTCTTCCTGTGAGCAGCCAGAGTGGACACAAAGCACAAACAACCAAACACTCTCAGTTTGGAGTAGTCAGGTGAGCAGGAGAAAAGTGTTTCATAGGGTGTTTTGTGTTTAAGAAGGGCTACAGGAAGACGGTTAATCAAGTAGGTAGTTGTGAGGACACAGTCACCCCAAAACCTCTTAGGTAAAGATGCCTGATGTCTCAAGGCTCTAGCCATCTCAAGGATGTGCCTGTGTTTTCTCTCCACCCTGCCATTTTGCTGAGGAGAAGCAGTACATGAACTTTCATGTATGATTCCTTTTGAGCAAAGAAAAGAACTGAGATCAGAGTTGAAAAACTCTGTCCCTTGATCACTTCTAAGTGTTTTGACACTTGTCCCAAACTGAGTTTGAATTAGACAGATGAAGTCCTTTAAAATTTGAGGTGTCTCAGATTTGTGTTTAAGTAAGAATGCCCATACCCCACGATTGTGATCATCAACCACAGTTAGAAAATACTGATGTCCACCATAAGTAAGTGTGTCAAAAGGACCCCATAGATCACAATGTATCAACTCAAAGTTGTTATCAGCCAGAGATGTGCTAGATTGAAAAGAAGGTCTAACTTGCTTAGCAATGGGACAAACAACACAAGAGAAATCTTTTTCATTAACAGAATCAGAGATCACATTTGGAATATGAAGTAATTTGTCTTTAGAGGGATGGCCCAATCTAAAATGCCAGAGAGCATTAAGATTTTTATTACACTGAAAATTAGGGGAAAACATAGGTAAAGTAGGTGTGGCATTACAAAGTCTTGTGAGATAGTTGTCTGGTAAGGTGGCTTGAATCTCATAAGCTGGCAGCAAGTAGTACAGCCTTTCATGCTCCTTACCAACTGCCATCACTGTCATCTTTGCTGGGTCCTGTATCACACACAGATTGTCAAAGAAATGCACATGACAGTGTAGATCTTTAATGAGACAGCTTAAGGAAAGCAAGTTGAATTTGAAACTTGAAACAAGCAAGACATTTTTGAGAGTTAGAGACTTGGATAGTGTAACAGATCCAGTGTGTGTGATCATGTCTTTGTGGCCATTTAGAAGATGCACATCTAAAGGTTTGGAAATAGGTAATAGGAAATCAAGTAGAGATATATCACAAGCCATGTGGTCTGTAGCTCCACTATCTATCACCCATACCTTTGAATATTGAGACACATTACAACTTAAAATGGTACCTGCCATGTTTGATTCAGACCTTTGATGCTCCAACAAACTCATGAGAGAGCTCATCAACTTCTGGCTTTCTTCAGACATATTTTGAAATAGCTTGTATGCATTTTCAGATCCTTCTCCTGTAGATTTGTTGCTGATGTTGGCTAATGGCTCATTCGAGTACCTCTTCTTCTGTTCAGGAGCAGATCTCGGAGCCTGAGGCTTGATCTTGCTCTTGGAGTGCCACTCAGGATAGCCTACCAGCTCCCAACACCTATCTACAGGATGATTGCCATTGCAATGCTCACATCGCTTCTTGTAGCCACCAGATTTCTCATTAGACCTCTCAGATCTCTCAGATCTGTCAGATTTCTCAGGGCCTTTCTTAGATGAAAAGGCAGTGGAGTCCACTCTAGAATCAACCTGCTTCATGCGTGAGCTAAGTTCATCTTGAACTAGAAGAGAGTGAGCATAACTCACATTTGGAAGAGGAGTGGAAAGCAGAAATTGGCGACGAGCAGCATCAAACTTCTCACTCAGTCCCATGAGAAACTGCATAAGCTTTCTCTCATTCTCAGATGCTTCGATCTGAGAGTTCAAATTGCACTCACACTTTCCACAAGTGCAGCGCACAGGAAGAGTAAGACCAGATAGATGCTGCCAATAGCCTTTGAGCTTGGTGAAGTAGTCGGAGACGCTAGCATCTCCTTAAGCACAGTTTTTGATCTCCTTCTTGATCTGAAACACGAGAGGACTGTTTCTCTGTCCATAGCTTTCAGCCAGATCATCCCACATCTCTTTTGTTGTGTTGTACTCATCTAATGTAGCATAAATTTCTTTCGATACAGTGTTCAACAGCCATGAGCAAACCATATCATTACATCTATGCCACTGAGTTGAATTTTCAGGTGTTTCAACCACAGATCCATCAATTAGCCCCAATTTATTCTTCACAGAGAGTGCTTTTGATACGGATTTCCTCCAACGTCGGTAATTCTCTCCAGTGAGTTGAATTGTTGAGAGGATCATACCTGAGTTATCCGATGGATGGATAAAAAGAGGATTATGCAGATCTCCAGCTGTGATGTAATCGCGACGACGCTCATGGACAGTTTCTGGTGTGATAGACATTGCGATCTTCAATTTCAGCTAGAGATGCAGAAGAAAAGTAGAGCACGAAGAGGAGAGAAACAACAGCTCGAATAGAGATCGATCTGTTGAATCCAAACAGAAAAACACTTGATCTGCGAATCAATGCTCTGATACCATGTTGATTCAGCAAGATCAATTGAATTCACTCAGAAGAACACTCAGATGCGAAGAAAAGGAATAAGCAGATCTCCCAGAAATTCAGAAAACTTTCATTGCTTTGTAAGATGATTTACAAGAGTAAAGGATCTCCTATTTATACTACTAGAAGCAAGGCTCAAGGGTAGCTTATTACACAAGTCATAAGACCTTATTTTCGGTTATCCACTTGCTCACACACTTGAGCCAACTGACCCGCTGTAGGACACCAGCAGGGGAGCTCAAGTTGCCTCAACAGTATATAAAGTGAAATTCATATCTTCCACTTCAGTAAAAATAAACAATTAATTGATGTTCTATCTTCAATTGCAACTTTTTTAACTTTGGATATATGATGAAGAGAGTTGGCCATCCGCTCAAGGTCTTCTTAAGTACTTACTCGGTATATATTTGTATAGTAATTAATTAGTAGAATGGGTGTTAACATAAATTTATTTTAAATTAAAAAAAATTAATATTTTATATAATTTTTAGTATGAAAAAAAAAAACAATACCCGTTGTTGAATGAATGGAGTATATATATTGGAGTTTGGACTGAAATTTAGTGAATCAGATGATGCTGACTGCAGGAACCGACACCTCCGCCCGGACCATGGAGTGGGCGATGTCCCTCCTCCTCAACCACCCTGCCGTCCTCCACAAGGCCAGATCTGAAATCGACGCCCATGTAGGGACCTCCCGCCTTGTCGACGACTCCGACCTCCCCAGCCTCCCCTACCTCCGCTGCATCATCCACGAGACGCTTCGCCTCTTCCCGGTTGCCCCACTTCTCATACCGCACTTCTCCACGGCAGACACAACAATTGGCGGCTACTTCGTCCCCAAGGGCACCATCCTGCTCGTCAACGCATGGGCGCTGCACCGAGACCCGAAAATCTGGGAGGAGCCACTAGTGTTTCGGCCAGAGAGGTTCGAGGGGGAGCGATCTGGGGACGTAGCTGGAGTTGGAGACGCTGCGTTCAGGTTCGCACCATTTGGGGTGGGGAGGAGGGTGTGCCCGGGTTCTAGCTTGGCGATGAGGATGATGATGTTGACATTGGCGACGTGGATTCAGTGCTTCGAGTGGGAGAGTGTGGACGGGAGAGCGGTGAACATGGAGGAGTCGGGGGCAGCGATTACAATGGGGAAAACCCACGAGTTGGTCGCCATATGCAGGCCTCGTGCTAGCTTCGCTAGTTTATTGTAACACCTCCGCCGTCGTGTAGAGGTTACATGTTTCAATCTCTAATAAATGGAAATGGAATAATGCAACGAATTAAGGGGGGCGATTGCGATTGCCACTCACGGGGAGATGATCCCTCCAATTGTCCATCAGGAATTTCAAATAAGAAATGCATGCTATATGATTTTAAAAAACAATTAGTGCATAACGTACGTATCCTTTTTCTTCCTACTTTCCCTGTTCGTTTATTAAAACGGACTCGTCCTATTACCTCGTGAAATTCACGGTTGTTGCCACCGTTATCAAAAGTCAACAATGACTAAGCAATAGACCTGTCAAACGGGTCATTCTGGTCGGGTTCGGGTCGAATCACTCCGGGTCCCGGGTAAAACAGGTTTCGGGTTTTTCGGGTTGACTAGAACCCGGGTTTGACCGGGTTTCAAGCGGGTTCGGGTCGATTTCGGGTTTGTCAATTTTTTCTTTTTTAAATTAAAAAAATCATAATTTGATAATCTTGCGATAAATTTTAATTAAATATAAAAAAATTTAATTATATTTAATTATAAATCAACCGGGTCAATCGGATCACCGGGTCAATCGGGTAAATCGGGTCAAAATTACCGGATCAATCGGGTCGAAACCCAGATTACCCGGAAAATTTTCGGGTTTTCGGGTTCGGGTCGAAAAAAAAAATTCGGGACAAAATTTCCGGGTCTTGACCCAAAAAATTTCGGTCGGCCGGGCCAGGTCGGGTTGTATTTTGACAGGTCTACTAAGCAACCACCGTCACCAATATCCGAAGTCGGCATACCCTTCGCGCCCATCGAAGCTGTTATGTCTCCTTTGCTACCACAGATATCCAAAGTCAACAAGTCCCTGAACACCCCCTCCGATACTGGAAGTTGGTGACATCTCCGAGTATTTGGCGAGATGACACAATGTGAATAGTAAGCCGGATTTTCAAGTATGACAATATACATACCAATGCAGAACATGATGCACCACTCAGTGTACAACCCACGACTTGGTCACCATATACGTATGGGGCTCACCAACTCAACCGGCCAGTCCACCCGTCTACCCAATTCATGCACATCTAGAGGGTGGATGAACTGGCCCCTCTAGTTGATTATACAAGCCCCCAACAAAAATCCGGTCAGTCGACTTGTCACCGATTTAAATGTCATTACTAGAGTTTGGTACAATCTGACCAGAAAAATCTGACCGACTCACCCGCTCGGGACAACCAAACCTTAAAATCTAGCATCATCACTGAACCTGACCTGGCTCAAAATAGATTCGAACACAGGCAAACCCAACCCGACTCTAGCTTGATTTATAATTGTATTATTATAAATATAAAATACACTAAAATCTGTGCAAGTCAAACAATATATTGATGCATTTAATTTATAATTGTATTATAAAGAAATCCAAACACCCATCTTTTCCCATTTGTTGATTTGTGCATCTCTTGTGTGGCGACATTTAGGCGTTTATTAGTGAAATAACAGTTTCACATAAATAGTTTTTTTTTTTTTTTTGAATAATATTTCACATAAATAGTTAGACTAGAGTGTCTTTCATCAAACTCGTTTGTCCATGTATTCACAGCACACCTTCACCACCCGATCTATTTCACTCTCTAATCTAGAGTTCAAAGATTATAGTTTCATGTATTTAGAAGGAAACTGTGTGCAATTTTGAAAAAAACAATAACAGAACAACAGTATTTGTGCTGAAAAACAAGTCATTTGACAACTCCGGACAAGTGCATTGATAAGCAAAGCAATTTGAAAAGAGAGAAATTCAAGTGATTTACCATTAGCTGTACAGACGCACCCTTCTTGCTTTTGATCAGGAAACCAAATAACTTCACCTGTACAGATGACCAACCATCTTTCTTCGGCCTATAGGAAAGTGGGAAATTTCGTAATATCAAATATGATACAGTGTACCCAATGACAGATGATCGAGAGGCTTGTTTACAGTCTGCTAGAGCTCTCAAACGGTGGTTGCCTTCTTTCGCTTGTACCTCAAAGCAAAGACAATGTATACGAGCAGATTCAAAAGGCTCAGCCCTCCAAGAAGCCAGAAGAAATAATCAAGATGGCCTTCGTTCAAATTATCTGGTATCCAACCAGACTGTCCACCCGAAGTAGTCACAGCAGTCACAATAGTCACTATCAACGAGCTCAGATAACTTCCCAAAGAAGTGGTGAGAAGAGAGAGTGCACTGCAGAGACTGCGCATGGCATCAGGAGATTGGTCGTAGAAGAATTCTAACTGCCCAATGAAGGTGAACACCTCAGCCGCTCCTACAAGGAAGTACTGCGGGATTTGCCACAGAATGCTGAGAGGCACAGCCACATCTTCATCAACCAAGCCAAGTTCTTTAGCAAGTTGCAAGCGTTTGATCTCGACCAAAGCAGCAGCAGTCATGGAAAAGATTGAGATGAAGAGGCCGATCCCCATTCTTTGCAACTCCGAGAAACCTCTTTCCTTGCCGGTGAACCTTCTAGCTATGGGGACGAGGAACTTGTCATAGACAGGGACCCAGAAAATGACACTTAAGACGTCAAAGGTGGATAGAGAGGCTGCAGGGATGGTGAAGGAGCCGACGGTTGTGTCCATGACCTTCCCTTGCTCGACGAACATGGTAGACATCTGGGCATAAACAGCTGAAAAGACAATGCCTGTTGACCAGATGGGAAACATGCGAATCAAGATCTTAAGCTCCTCCACCTGTGTTACAGTGCACAGCCTCCAGGGGTTCGAAAATTCTTCACCTTTCATTTCAGAATCTGTTAAGACAGCTGCTTTATCCAGGCACCTGCAGAAAAAATAATGCAAGGCATGATATTTAATTACATGGCAAAATTAAGAAATTGCAGCTTAGTCAAGCGGGTATAGAAGGTTTGGACCCACTTAAGGAATCAAGAAAGCAAAACCATGATATGTGAATCAAGCAGCATTATAGCAGTAGCAGTCATGGATAACTTTCTACCACCCTGACTGGGGGAAGACGATCACACTTCAATTAAACTAAACTAAAAATTAAAATGCTCTTTTCATAGCAAAAGATATGTTTCAACAGAATAAACACTGATTGCATCTCAATGTGGCATTTGACTCACTAGAGATTGAAAATTTCATGATAATTCATCGGTTTGTAAAATAATTTGGGTGGGATATTTTAATATTTTCTTAAATATAGAACATAATATCAACAATTTGAGGTACATGATGAAACGGCATCAAGATGAAATTTTCATAAATTTAGAACAACAGCTTCTTCAAATAGTTGGTTTTAGGCATTGAGATAAAATTTTATTTAGCTAAAAAAAAAAAGAGCAGCAACAACATCCCTATCAAAAGCCGTCACTCAACCATCACGGAGGCAGGTCCATCCGTCCATCACAAACAAAAACAAGAAAAGCCACGAGTAGAACCTTACGCAATATAATGAAGAATCAACTAATGTTGCAAAGTAGTGGAATAAGTTACTACTCCCTCCGTCTCGAAATTCATGTCGTTTTAGCCTTATGCACAAATTTTAATAAAAACACTCATCCATCAATCAACATCATCATTTCACTAATTTTTTCATTAATTTTATTACCCACTACATTTTTTAACCAATCAAAACCTTCAAAAAAGTCAACAACACACAAATCAATACAAATCATTACTATCCACTACCTAGAAAACCTAAAACGACATCTATTTTGATACAAAACGCTAAAACGACATGAATTTTGAGACGGAGGGAGTATGATACAAACACACCTAAGAAGAGAAAAAATCAATTTGAGGTATGAACTATATGACCAATAAAGCAAGGAGCATAGAGATAATTACTTCAGTTCACAAGTGCGCTCAAGTTTTCAACTCCCTTCAATGGCAGAATAAGTTACAATGGTGCAAACTTACATAATAAGAGTCAAAATGCATTTAAGTTTTGAGTTATATGACCAATAAAGCAAGGAGAGTAGAGATAATTACTTCAGCTCATCAGTGTGCTCCAGTTTTCGACTCCCTTCAATGACAGAATCTTTATCAGGGGTTTCATATAAGAGGCTGCTGTCTTGTGGAACATCCAGTCTAGATTTCCGAAAAGAAGCAACCAAAACCTGACACATTCTTGTGAGTGGGCTTCCTCCAGGTTTTTGAAACCTATATAGAGGTGTTCCAGAGAAGAAACTTGCAATAGCAAGTCCCATGAATAATGCAGGAATTCCAAAACCTAATCCCCAACCAGCATTTTCTTGGATCCAAACAATAAAAGTACTAGATACTAAAGCACCGATATTTATAGAGAAGTAAAACCAGTTAAAAAAGGAGCCCTTCTTGACCCTCTCTCTGGTATCAGTATCATCGAACTGATCGGCACCAAAAGATGAGACACAAGGTTTAATGCCTCCAGTTCCAAGTGCGATAAGATAGAGCCCCAAAAAGAACACAGCATACTGCAGGAATGTGGCTGAGGGGCAAACGGATCCCACACATTCAGAAGGTTGAAATGCAGGAACTGCTGCAGATAGAGTCAAGGTGCACATTCCCTAATTGCACAAGGATAGGAGATAATAATTACTAACATCAGAAAAGAAAGTTTAAAATAATCAGATATCTATAATAATCACGAAAATGACGAGACTATACAGCTGCAAAGAAATACAAAATGCAAGTTCAGACACATCTAAGCTCATGAATATCCTGATTAGGAACAGACGACCAGACACATGAGACACTACTCGAAAATGGAGAAAGCGCACTTTCAACGAATACTTTCCTAATAGGTCAATATCCCACTAACCAAGCAATTTGTTTCAGGATATGGAAAATGGAAAACTGCATCTTATCTCTAATGAATCCCATGATAAACTTAAAAAGAAGTGCAAAGAATATAAAGGGCATGGTAATTACAATGAAGTAGATTGTACTGAACACAGCAATAGTCCAGTATCTTCCCCAATATGCATCAGCTAAGACGGCTCCAATAAGGGGTGCAAGGTAACATGTCCCAGTCCATGTGGTAACATTTGTTGCAGCAGAGGCATTTCCCTCGTGTAATTTATCAGTGAGGTAAGTGACGAGATTGGTAGCAATACCATAATAAGCAAGACGCTCACAGCACTCAGTGCCTGCACAGCTCATACAAGTTAGAAGCACAACTAATAAAGTAGTGCTGATCCAGAAAAGAGATGCTCACATACTGAGAATGAAAGGACATGCTTTCCAATTTCCCGTATTCTCCTTCAACACAGGATTCCCCTTGAGATCAACAGAGCCATCTCCGGTGTAGCGTTCATCTTTTTCATTCTGTAGGCAGCAAAATTGCAAACAGATGCAAGAACAAGGTATAAGCTCACAAGTCACAACAAATCAAGCAAAAGCACAAATAGATTGTTGGCTTGTCATGTTGATAAGCAATTAAGCATCATAGAAGTTCAACTTCCCACTCGTATAAAAGAAGGTGGGGGAAAGCAGTCAGCAAATGATCAAAACAATGAAACTCTCTCAATTAAAGCTCATGCAATGACCGCAAAAGGAAACAGAAATTTTCGGCACAGGGTTAATTCAATGAAACAGAAAATTCGAAATCCAAATTCCAAATTCGAAATAGGATGAGAAAAGCCTCGAGGAAAAAAGCTAGGGTTTGAACTCTGAAGCATGACAAGGATGGAGAGACACTCCGAGATGAACAATACCTGGAGGAGATCGTTCTGCAGGAGCGAGGCATCCACCCCATGAGTACTCATGAAGCCCTCACAACACTGGACTCTTTGACCTCCGAATTTGGGGAAGGGTTTTGTCACTTGTGTGGAGTGGATACAGGAAGGAAGTGGGGGGATTCGGGATTCCGAAATCAGGAGAGAGAGAAAGCGAAAAGCAGATGAGAGAAGATTCAACAAATGGTTTGGAATCTGCGTGGGCGATGAGGTTACAAATTTTGGCGTCTTTCCCTTAACTGCGTGGTTTTCTTGGGCTTTTATTCACAAATGAGAACTGGTGAAGGAGAACTTTTACTTTTAGGCCCCGTTTGGTACGAATGTTTGGTACGAAAGTAATTGGAATGGGAATCGGAATGGGAATCGGAATCGGAATCGGAATCAAAAATGGGAATAAGCCATTACCGAAGCATGTTGTTTGGCATGATTCGGGAATGAGAAATTAACAAATTCAACCTAAAAATACCCAAATTTGACATACCCAATTCAAAAAACACACAAATTCAATCTATCAAATTAAACTTAAAAATACACAAATTCAATCTTTCAATTACATAATTCATCAACAAAATGAACCATTTTTGCATCAATTACACAATTTGCAGTCGAAAGAGCAAGAAGGTTTGTGCAGTGGTGCGGTGGCGGTGTTCGACTGCAACAAGGAAGGAGGGCAAGGGTGGTGATGCCCCCATCGACTGTCGACGGAGGGACGACGGAGACGAGGCCGACGGTGGCGGATCTAAACGCATGTGGCTATGGAGGCGATGACAGAGGCGGATCTGGACAATGGAGGCGATGAACGCAGGTGGCGATGGGCCAATGAGCAGATCTGGATGGGACTGGGCGGATCTGGACGGGACTGAGAAGATCTGGACAACGATGACGGCATTGATGAGGGCAGATCTGGACGACGGTGACGATGCCGACGGGACTGGGCAGATGACGGTGGAGGAGCAGATTGGACGACGGTGACGATGCCGATGACGATAGTGAGATGAGGGCAGATCTGGACGACGATGGAGCAGCGGCGGCGGCTGCCGTCGGTAGAAACGAAGACAGGAGGGAGAGAGGGAGCTCGATCGGTGGCCGGAGGAGCAGCAGTGACCGGAGAAGGTGGTGGACTGGTGGTAGCGACGAAGACAGGAGAAGAGGAGAAGCAGTGTTGAGTTTGTGAAAAGTGGGAATGGATGATTCCTCACCTTTTGGTGGGGGATGAAAAGGGGTAGAAATGGGGGATAAAAGGATTACTAGTAATCAATTTAATTCCGGGTTTTGTCCTACCAAACACTAAAACCGTAATCATCCATTCCGATTACTGATTTTTGATTCCCGGTAATCGATACCAAACAGGCCCTTAGAAGTGGAGGAGCAGGAGCTTATCCGTGGACACATCACTCCCTACTTTGAAAAGCTATTTGCAATTGAGCATTTTCAAACTTTTAGGTAAGTGATTTAAAAATATATCTTATCTTACCTCTTAGGCTGTGTTTGGCGATAGCTTTTCGAGATTTAAAAAAAAAACCGAAAGCTCATAGGGAGATGTTTGGCGGAAGATCTGGCGGAAGCTTTTCAAGCTTTTGGCGAGATTACGGTAGCTTGCAAAACGCCCAAAATGAAATCTTGGGGTACCAAGATTTCGGAGATTAGGAGGAGCTTTCGGATTCCTCAATCCATTTTTGCCCCTCGTCTCGCCTCTCTCCTTCCAATTTCTCCACATCGGCGACTCTGCTCAGACTTCTCCTCCTCGTCGCAAAAGGTACGTCACTGCCCTCCTCTCCTGTTCAATGCGGTTCACCAGCGGCCCCATTACACTGGAAACCCCCTACGTCGGCTCGTCATTCCACGACGTCGAGATTTCTAGGGTTTCGGTGGGAATGTGGGTGGCTACGCTTTCGATTTAGGGGTTTATGTGGTTTGTAGGGTTTCGGTGGAACAAATTTTAGGTTTTTTGGTCCAACCGATTTCGGGTTTTCCTTATTCTTTCGATTGTAGGGTTTGGCTGGAAGAAATTTGGGGGTTTTTGCTTATTGTTTCGATTTGGGGTTTTTTTTTTGTTAATTCGGTTCCAATTTGTTCTCCCTTGATTGTTCATGCTCCCATTTGTGTATGCGATTAGTGTGTTTGAGGGATTCAAAACCTGTACATCAAGCAGATTTGGGGGTTTGGTTGAACTTGAGGAAGAAAATGAGGCGTTATACACTACTCGGCCATTGCTAATATCACAAGAACATACAAACAGATAGTGGTCAACATACCATGGTTTTCTTTATACATCCACATTGAGCAATGGATCAAATGCTATCATGATTTTTTATAATGAATAATAACAATATATTGCACTGATCTGTCACAGATTTACAATGCTATCCTGATTTAAAATGATATCATGATTTAAAACTGATCTGTCACAGCTTCTACGAATTTTTTTATCTTCTGTACAATCTATTCTAATGCACTTAAAGCAAGGATTCACTTTAATTTCCACTCGCTACCAAACTAAACCCTACCCCATAAGGTCTTCGGCATGCCCACCACACTCAACAAAATGCATTTGATGATTAACCGTTTTCACTATCGCTCCTAATTCCTAACTCACTAAATACAACAGTAAACATCTGACCGACGAAGGTGGCAGCGTGCAGGAGGCCGGAAGGGGGTCGCGATATCCAGGAGCACCGAACAGGAGAAACACTCCGACGAAGCTTAAGCCGACATAGGTAATCCGAAGGCCAGTTCCAAAGGGTTCTGAACGAGAACCGGGCAAGGCAAGGCGCCAGGCCACATGGTTCTGAGCCGCCACCCGACTGCAGTCGAAGAGACGAACAGAGAGGGAGGGGAACAAACAAGAGCTAGAAGAATATCTCCATTGAAGGACTGAAGGCGACGATGGTCCATGGCTCGGCACCAATCCGCGCAACCGAGACCAGGGTTTACAATCAGAGGTTTTATTGAAGGAATTTTTCCAAAGAGATTGAAGATAGGGGGAACGGACAAGAAAAACAACACAAACCCCATCTTAATTTGGTCTCATTCTAGATCTGAAAGGGAGATTTTAGATTTAGGGCTTAATCGAACCCGACGGGAGAGGTCGTGGGCCTGTGCTAGGCGACCGGGGCCAATGGTGGCTCAGAGATGGTGGTTCCGAGAGGTGGTGGATCTCCCCCTCACTCAAGAGGGAGTGTGGTTTTCGAAAGAGGGCAAAACCCTCGGTTTACCTTAACGAGGAATCGAGGATTGACGGCTGCCAAGGCAGGAGATCCGAGGCGACGGAGACACCAAGTCTTTGTCGGGGATAGGGAGAGAAGGGAGGCACTAAGACGGAGCACCGTCGGAAGGATATGCACCACCTCGCCTAAAGGAGGTGTTCTTCATCCCCGAAGGGGTTTTTTTGCTTCTCCTGTACGGAGAGCTTATTTTCATTTGTATCGAATTGGGCTCCTCCTCCTGTGATACAAAGTTCAAGATGAAATTTAAATAATTACACTCAAGTCCTTTTCATTTTTTTAAAAAATAATTACAAATTGACCCGAGAGAGGATGAGGAACCGAAATACCGATGTGTTGCAACCATCGTTAATCTCATTGAATGTGATGAAAAGTAGTATTTTTCTGTCTGTTTTGGGTTTTCCCCTTTAAGATTCGTGAATTTCGACAAAAAATAATAATTGTATTTTCAGTTTTAATTGTTGAGGTTAGTACTCCCTCGCCACAGTTCTTCGAGCATTTGGTGGAACCCGTGCCAATTTCTATGAGGCAAATACATACCCTCGCCCTAGTTCTCCGAGCCATGTCTTCTCGTCGACTGGGCTTGCCGAGTTCAAGGCTTGAGCTCGGCCCAGTTTGCCAAGTAATTCTTGACCCATAAATCGCAATAAATCGAGCATTTCTAACCCCTCATTGACACCAAACTTACAAATACAACCCTGCTGTCATAATAAAAATAACAAAATACAACAAAAAACTCAAAAAACAACTGAAAGAAGATCTATTTTTCAAATCCAGTCCAATGGGTCTACATTGGTTCTTTTGTTTCTCGTAATGTGCTCAGCCGCACTGGAATTCCTTCATCCTTTCTACATTCCAACTTTTGTTTGGTTTAATGAATTTGTCTATCGTTTTTTGTTCATCAAATTGGCTGAGCAGGTTTTTCCCTCATATATCAGTATCAAGTAGCCAATTGTCCTTCCAAAATCTGATTGTTTTTCCATTTCCAACCTGCCAGATTAAGGCAGAGCAGAATTCCTCCTTTAACTCCATCAATTTTGTCCATTGCCAACACGTGTTCCTTTTCTTTTTGTAGTCCTAGATGTTGTTGTTATGTAGATATTTTTCTCTCACAATTCTTACCCATTCATTGGTTGGTTCCTTAAGAATCTTCCAAAGGAGCTTCATTTGAAGCGCTTTATTCATATATTTGTTCTTTACTAGTCCTAGGCGCCCCTCTTTTTTTGGTCTGTAGACTTTTTCCAAACGATGAGAGGTTTGTACTTAGCATCTTTGTTCCAGAAAAAACAATTGTTTATTTTGTCAAGATCATTATGGATGCTAGCCGGAAGCATAAAGTTTTGTATTATGTAGCATGTTTTCGTTGCAAAATTTGTTTTAGCAAGGATAGCACGACCCCGTTGGGTTAATTCATTAGCTCTCTACTTTGTTAATTGTTTTCTTGATTTGCCAAGAATCTCTTTGATAACTCCACTCCCTTGATGAAAATCGGAATTGGTTTCAAAGGCTTTGACACACAGCTTGTGTCAAAGGTCTTGAAGCTACAACTGTGTTGATGAAACACAAAACCTGTATTATGTGCATATTATGTCCGAATGTTATTGTATGTTATTATTATACTAGATAGCTGAGAGAGGTGGGGCTCTTCTAGATTGGTCTAGGACTCCAAGGGAACGTGAGTTGACTAGATTACAATTGTATAGGAGAGAGGCTTCTCGGTGAGCTATTAGGATCCTAAGTCTTGTGAATCAATAAAGCCGGTTGAATCCTAGGGTTGTGGAAGAACCCTAGGTGGGGATGTAGGTCATGTTCGTGCCGAACCTCGTCAACAAATCGTTGCGTCCTTTACTTATTGCTTTACCATATTTCCGCACTTGTTTCGAATTGTATAACTCTTTTTTGATTCAGATTTTCCATAAGAAAGAATTACGTCTAATCTCAAAGAGTTTTGCAAGCGTTTCAAAAGTCTTGAGATTATCTGCGAAAAGTTGGCATACTCTATTCAACCCCCCTTCTAGAGTATCTTTATATTACTTTGTTATACATTATCGAACCTTCACTCTTCAAATGTGTTTTTGTTTACTCTGCCATTGATGATTGGACAGCCGAGATATTTTTCTAGGGTGGTTTGGTTGATTATTTCAAGGAACGTTTGTATTCGAAGCTTTTGGTCATCAGTGATTCCTTTTGTCGTTTGGAACCCTGACTTTTGAAAGTTGACATTTTGCCCCGAAATTTCACAATACTCATCAATAATAGTTCTTACGGTTTCAAATGCTTACGCAGTCTCTTTTGCAAAGATCATAATGTCGTCTGCAAATGAGAGAAAAGAGATAGAAGGACCATTCCTGGAAACCTTGAAGCCACTGCTTTTTCCCACACCATCTCTCTACCCATATATATTTTTTCTCACTTTCTTTTCTTAATTACAAATTTTACCAAAAAAAAAAACCAAAGTCACTGTTTCAAACAACGACTTTAGTATTTTTTTGCTTTTTTTTTAAAGTTGAGGTAAAGTCGCTGTTTCAAACAGCGACTTTACCCCACTTTAATAAATTACACATTAAGAGGCATGTTAACGTATATTTTACCCTTAAAATTTTCATATTTTTATAGTTGAATTTTCTATTTTAAAAAGTGGATAGTAAATATATTAATGCAAATTTTTTTTTGATGAAATAATGTAAAATATTTCACTTAAAAGAAATTGCACAATCTCACATGTAGTACGTTCATGACTTATACAACTCACATGTGGTTCACCCACCACGTACATTTATTTTATGAACCACTACTATTTATTTCATGAACCATATATAGATAGGTAGGGAGATAATGTAAATTTTATTTAGATAGATAATATATTATTTATTTAATGAACCTCTATTATATATATATATATATATATATATATATATATATATATATATATATATATATATATATATATATATACTAGTATAATTCCCGCGTCATGGCGTGTATTTTTCTTTTTAAAAAATAAAAATAATTTTTGTAAGTATAAAAAACTACTATTATAAAATTAAATAAACTATTACCAAACATTAAAATAAAACAGAAAAAATAGAATTGATAAAGTAAGTAAAAATAATAAAAATATTTATGAAAAATGTGTAAAAACTACATGAGTTTGAACTTCAAGTAGAATAGGTTGATTGAGTGAAAATTCTAAAATGAAGCAGCTAATAAAAAAAAATATTTATGATTTATTAGTTGGATATATCTAGATTGATTAAAGAAAGGTGTACAAATTTCATTAGTTGGAATTTTTTTCATGAATTTATTTGATTGGGAGGAAATAGTAAAATTAAAGTGATCAATTATGACATATAAGCAAAAGTATTTCTCACTTAATAGTTAGAATAGAAAAATCTCATTGGTTAAAAAAATGTTTTAAAACTTTATTATATGAAAATCTATGTAGATTAGTTTGACTGGGGAAAATCAAATAAATTGATTATATATATACAAAAAATATTTTTCATTATACATATATATAGAAAGGGAGAGAGACATGTTGCTCCGGAAAAAAAAACCATATATTTGGAACTATGTATTTTCTTAAAGTTGTGATTTAATCTCATTGTTTTTTTTTTAAACAGCATGAAATGATATCATGTAATTATATATAATGAAATAATATTGTATAGTTATTATTAGCTTTATTTAAAAAATAGTTTGAATTAATCCCATTGGTTAAAAATGTAGTATGAAATGATATTGTGTAAATAATATTAGATAATTTAATTACCATAATTAAATGATATTGTGTAAATAATACCTTACAAAAATAACATTGCATGAGGAAACGACATGTGGCATTAGGGCTTCTCTTTTAATATAGTGTATAATTTTCTTTAGATAGACCATGTAAATTTGATTTAGATTTTGTTTCCAAATTAAGATATATAGATAGATATCTATAAATAGGCAATGTTGGGTATGAAACAAGCCCATATCAAAACAGCAGCAATATTGTAAACACGATCGAAGAGAAGAAGAAAGAGGTAGTTTGATCTTTAATTTCGTTCTTGAATTCAGTTTTCTATTTGGATCGATTAATTAATTTGTATAATTACTTGGATCGATCGGTTTATATATAATTTGTTGTGAATTACTGTATTATGCAATCGATTATCGATCCATGAGCAATTCAAACTCGAGTGATCATTAGCTAGGTTTAATTAATTTACACCGACTTCACCGACTTGGGCTTTGGATCGATCGATTAGGTTTATCATCTAGTTGATACGTTTAATATAATAATAATATACTTAAGAATGGATTGAATAATGCTTTTTTCGTGATTCTTGTTTCGTTTAGTTTAGTAATACTAATAATTAATTAGGTAAAATACGGATTGTTTGATTTGCAATTAATTGCAGATGATGATGATGAAGCCAGTACAGCAACTCGAGCATCCCAAAATACCGGATGAGGTGGTGTCCTTCCACTCGATCGGTTGAGGTCAGGCCTCACCAATGCTCTTCATTCGTCCTACAACACATCCGGGCCCCCATCAACCGGGTCTGGCCAATCGTGCGCCATTTCGAGAATCCCCAAGCCTATCAGCCGTTCGTCACGGGTTGTGAGATGCTGAGCCCAACCCTACGCAAGGTCGACGTCAACTCCACCCTTCCCTTCGACTCATGCATCGAGCGTCTGGACCTCCTAGACGACGATAGCCATGTGATGGCCTACACTTGTGTTGACTGGGATTCGGAAGACAGGCGCCCACTCAGAAACTTCAGCTCTGTGAGGTCCCTCCACCCGGTTGGACTCTTCGAGACCATCGTGGTCCATTCATATGTGCTTGACACACCGGCTCCCAATACCAAGGAGGAAACCCGCACCTTCCTGGATACCCTAGTCAGAATTAACCTGCACTCATTGGCTCGGATCGTCGAGTCCACCAGCTAGCTACATCCATCGAGACATCGAGACATCGAGTTCGCTTGTTAGCATATATACGAATCAGGTACATTAACTCCATCGTCACATACAAATCAGGTACGTACGTACGTTAATTAGATATGCAATTCTTTCCCAGATTCCCCTACCTGCCTACCTTCTACTTTAATTTCTAAATGATTATTTTAATTATAATATATATCATAAACTAGTAATTATCTATATTGCTTAAATATATAATAATAATAATAATAATAATAATAATAATAATAATAATAATATAATAGTAATAGTAATAATAATAATATAATAGTAATAGTAATAATAATATTATAATAGTAGTAGTAATAATAATAATAATAATAATAATAATAATAATAATAATAATAATAATAATAATAATAATAACAATGACCGTAAAGTTATTGTTATTATTATTCAAATAATAACATCAATGTTAGCATTGAGGTTAATAGTACTCACATATATCACAATATAGAATATGAACGTATATATCGAAGGAATTAGGACATGATTGTTCAAATTTGAGGGATTACGATTTATTAGAAAATTGAGGAATTAGGACTTGATTGTTAGAAATTGAGGAATCAGGACTTTATTAAAAAAAAAAAAAAATTTAAGGAATTGTGGCTTCATTGTTGGAAATCGAAGAATTAGAACTTGATTATTGGAGATTGAGGAATTAGACCTTTATTAGAAGAAAAAAAAATTGAGGAATTGAAGAATAGGGATTCATTGAGGAATTAGGGAAATTGAAGAATAGGGATTCACTGATTGCTGGCCTGGAAATTGAGGGATTAGGGATTCATTGTTACAAATTGAGGAATTAGGACTTGATTGTTGGGAATTATTGAAGAACTTGAACTTGATTATTGGAAATTGAGGAATTAGGGCTTGATTGTTCGAAATTGAGGAACTAGGACCTTATTGGGGGAATTTTTTTTTGAGGAATTCGGAATTTATCATATAATTGTCAGTAGGCATTTTGATTTTCTTTGTTATTTGTGTGTTTGCTGCATTACTTAATATGGATTGTGTAGCTTTCAGATTTCTTCTGATGATTACGTACAACATTAACGTACTATATATATATATATATATATATATATATATATATATATATATATATATATATATATATATATATATATATATATATATATATATATATATATTATATATATATATATTATATATATATATATATATATATATATATATATATTATAGGATCATATTGCATACATATGAAAAAGAAAATCATGAATTAGATACATGATATTGAAAATTAAAGGAAAAGAAAATAAATAAGAATAAAAAAAGAGAATAAAAGGTTTTAAAAAAAAAAAAACAGAAAACATGAAATATGTAATTGAATGGGTTGTGAGAAATGGGAAAGAGGAGCCATATATATATATATATGATAGATCAGAGCTTGTAAATGTACTCATCACCATCACCCGCCTGCCTATTCCATCATATACTCCTTACGCAGTATATTAGTACGTACGTACGTTCGAGATCGACTCAACTTGTACCTGTTTAGTTCACTGTCTTGAGTTTCAACCATACATGTTCGAATCCATCACCTCACCTCACCTCTCTTTTTTTAACGGTACGTAAAATTGGCATCATCCCCACTCCCCTACCAAATATATATACATGTATAGTTCGGTTACTAACTTTGGCATCGGCAAGTCGTATTTTGCACTTGGTTCTTGATGGAAAGCTAGCTCTGCTCTCTGTGGCATTATATCATATATATGCTTGACTCGTGCCAACTCTTAGAGAAAGCAAACCCAAACAAGTGCCCAGTAACGTGAACGGTCTCGATCAAATTAGAGACTAGACACGGAGAGAAAGTGGTCTAAAGCTCGAGGTGACGGCCATGCTCATCTGCCACAGCTACTATCATCTATCTAATATTAAGTCACTTGGTAACCGGGTGTCTGGTACACTAGCAATGTATGGCACTCGCGTCAAACCGTGACAAATTAAAATCAAAAAAATAAGGCGGTAGAATGAGTATGTTGGTAGCCCTCGGGGGACACACCTCTGTTTGTACCTATTTGTTGGCATTCCATTAATTAGCTTATTAATCACAAGAGTCGCATTAAAAAAATAACCCACGAGATCATGAGTTCAGAATAAATCTCCCTTTTTACACTTACATCATATAGTCTCCGACTATATGATGTATTATATCTCTCTCTTCCCCCTTTTTGTTTTATATGATGCTGGTTTTACTTGCCCACTTACACTTGTTCAAATAATGGCCATCCCGATTCGGACTGTTCCAAACTCAAGATAGCGGTGAACTCAGACATACATAAGCTCTTTTGCTCGTATGTTACGTACAGTCCCTCATTTGGCGATGGTGGTGTGAGTCGAACTTTGATTTTTGGGGATTTCCCATGACAACTAATTCATGCATATATATTATTTCGTACAATGCTATTAGCTAGCTAAGCTAGGTGATAACATGTTTTTAACTCCGCTTGTGTATGTGTATTTTGGTACATACACAACCGGTCCCAAGCCCGGAAAAAGGAGGAGGGGAGACATATTATTTTTACATTGCAGAATTTGCAAACCAGCTAGTCACAATTGCAGAGTTTATAATTAAAATCCAGAATTGATCATTAAGGATTGGGCTTCCTTAACTTCCTTGTATGTATAACCTTTTTTTCTTCAAATTTATCACAAGAATTTTACATTGCACGGTTTGATTTCATTTACATAAGTTCCTTGGTTACTTATAATACCAGAATGACCATTAAAAGATCTATACTTTAAAGATGTCTTTTCCGCCAGCTTTTACCTATCTCTATATGAAGGAGACAATGCAGATTGTACCTACTCCCCACTCTAATCCCGAAAAATTATCATTACTAGGAGACCTAAATGGGATAATGCAGAAGCACCCTTGTTCATCTTTGTTTGATGAGCAAAGCAAGAAACTTCTGTTTAACCCGAGCAAATATATTGATCTATTGCAAACTAAACATCTTGAATGCCATAGGAGACCTAAATAGGAGCTGGGAGATTTCATGGGATATGCTTGTACCATGAAGAAGATATTATGAAGATTCAGGAGGCCCAACCCTACCAGAATATCAAAATAATCAAAGATGAGCCTCATTCAAGTTAATGAGGATCCGATTTCCCATAATGCATCTAGCTACAAGCCTAAGGTGCCTAAGCTACCACAAAAGAAGTTGAAAGAAAGATTCAGCCCCCCTGTAAGCTTTTAGCTGACAAATGCTTACCAAAGGCACCTCTTGAGGCTTCAAAGACCACTTTCTTTCTTTCTTTCATGAATTTTATAAGCCCAAGGTGCTACTTTCTTTAGGTAAAATAACTAGCACTCCAGTAGATAAGTTCACAAGTTTCAGGGAACGGGAGTGATTAGCAAAAAGAAGCTAAAGAGAAATGAAATGTGGATGGTGGAAGCATGGGACAAATGGAACCAAGGGAGGATCGGAGTAATGGAGAATAATGCGGATTCAAAACTAAATGTAAGTCTTAACTCAGATTTTAATCTAATTGTTTCCCCAGTCTTACTGATTTTTAATTGATTTTAGAGTTTAAGTTGAGGAACAGATGGGTATGGCTTTTGCTATCCAAATTGACCATAATAACTTGACATTGCAAAATTTGATTTGATTTATGTGCATTCCTTTGGTTATTTATAATAACAAAACGACCATATATTAATAGATACTGTAAATGATACACACATAGGTATGTTTCTTGTTCCAGCTATCTATATAAAGAAGATAACGCACAGATTATATTCAGTTCCTTAAACTCTTTCTTTGTGCAATCTCTGTCTCTAATCCTACATCCGTAAATCAAGAAGAAAAGAGAATAGAATTCAGAAAAACATACCATTACTAGGTGAGCTGTACAGAAGCACCCTTTGTTCACTTGTGTTGATGAGCAAAGCAAGCAACCTGTGTTTAAGACGAGCAAATATATTTCAGTTGCAAACTAAACAACCAGTCTCAAAACCGGACATTTTTTTTATGTTTCTTGAGGTGAAAAAAAAACTAGGATTCCAGTGGAAAAGTTCATAAGTTTCAAGGTCAGCAGATTGTCAAATGAAGAAAACTACAGAGAAACGAAATGTGAAAGCATGATTGGGAGAATGGAGCCAAGGGAGAATCTACCTAAGTTGAAAATGGAGTAATAGCTTCACTTACATATATATATATATATATATATATATATATATATATATATATATATATATATATATATATATATATATATATATATATATATATATATATTTAATGGTGTTGTCCTCTGTCATGGAAGTCAATACTTATTCTTTCTTACTTTCATAAATTTGCACTAAAGCTGCAAGATAAAAACACAAGGGTTTTATCTCACTTTTTAAGCCACTTTGAAGACACAAAACTATCAAGATTAACAACTTCAAACCCCCAAGTGACAACACCTAACCGCAAACAAAATCGCAAGCAAGAAAAAGCCGAGAGCCGATAGAATTTGGACATTGGAGACAGAGCAACTAAAAATTGGGGAAAGAAACAACCAATATAAACTCACTGTTGAGGGGAAGAGGAGATTGTAATTGATAAACCAAGCATGGTCAGGAAGGGTCAGGACTGATACGGTCATTGACGTCGCCAATGAAGCTGGAAGATGTTCACGTGAGATCTTCGAATCAAGCCCCTTAGTTCGAGCGTCGCCTCCCATAGCGACGGCTCCGGCACTGGTGTCGGAGATTCTAGGCCGGCCGTGCCTCCTCCTTCTCCTCCGGTAAGAAGCTTCGAAGCACGGCGTCGGGATCGACTTCTCCTCTAGGTCGAGCCCTCTTCTCCAGTGCCAAAGGGCGGGGTCGGGTTCTGGTTCTCCTGCGGTGGCCTGGCTGATGTCGCCGGCAGTGGTGGTTCGACGGTGGTTGCCCTCTCCGATCCCCTTCTCTCCTCTCTTCCCTTCGGTGTCAATGTGAGCGTAGATGGGAAATGGGTTAACGGAGGATTCAGAGATCTGTTAGAATTAACACGGCGGCAGGGACACGACACGAAATTGATACAAAAGGATACTGGATGATTTTAGCAAAAAAAATTGTACACAGTGCAGAATGCGCAATACCACATAGGTACTAGGTAAAATTTCCGTATAATTATTTTTTTTGGTGAACCAACGAGGGGAAGCCCCTCTCCCTGTGACAGTGGTTAGATTAGGAAAGAACAAACAGTTACAAGGTACACAAACGAGTCAAGGTGACCCCTTGAGCATCTTTCCGAAGCAACTCCTGCAAGAAAGGCGAGGGAGGATCAAGGTAAACACAACCAAAAGAAAAGGAAAAAGCAAAGGAAGCTAGAGAATCTGCAGGGAGATTAGCTTCATGAAAAACATGTCGAATTTGGACAACCCAATTTCTACGAATGAAGTCATGGCAAAGAGCAACCAGGCTAGCGCACGGGTGAGTCGGTTTAGGCTTCTTCTTTAAAAAATTAATGGCGATGAGGGAGTCCGACTCACATACCACCTTCTTAACCCCAATCTCCCACGCCATTTGGAGACCAATTGCAATACCCCATATCTCAGCATTCGCAACCGTGTAGGCACCCAAGTTGTGGACGAATCCCTGCACCCAATCTCCATTTTCATCACGAAGGACTCCTCCCGCAGTGGCGATTCCAAAGCTCTGCACAGCTCCGTCCGTGTTCAGTTTCCACCATCCCTGATCCGGACGTTCCCACCCAACTTCGACATGGGTCTTGCTCCTTGTTTGGCAGGCTTCTTTTCCTTCCACTAGCGCTTGCTTGTATTCATCAGCCATAGCCACAGACCGCGTCATGGATAGGGGCTGTGGGTTTGTGTTCTTGAAGACAACGTTGTTCCTCCTCAACCAAATCATCCAAAGTGCCGAGGCGAACACTACATTCCACTCAACGCCATTCCGCAGGCTCCTTCTTGACAGCAGGTTGGCACGAAGCCAAGAGGCGAAGGGAAGCGAGAAGAAACCCTCGACTTCCCTTGCCGTTTCGAACTGCAACCAAAAAACATTAGCAGCATCGCAATCTCTGAAAAGGTGAGTCAAAGACTCCAGTCCAGTTACACAGACAGGGCAGATCCCCGAGCTACAGATATGCTTTCGCATACGCTCGAGATTTGTCAAGATCCCCCCTTTACTAACCAACCACATGAAGCTTCTAATTCTCTCATTTACTTTGAGTTTCCAAATATTATGAAATAAAGCAGAGTACGTGAACTATAAATTATTCATACCTTGGATAGCATTGTATCCGGAGCTAACCGAGTATTCCCCGTCATTGTTATTATTCCATCTTCTAACATCCTCTCTATCCGAGACGGCAAGCGCAGCGAGTTTAAGGGTTGTAGACGCCGGCAGAATGTGTGCAAACCGTTGCCAGTCCCAGCCACTGCTGATGTCCCACAGGTCCGCCACCAAGCACAATGGGTCATCGACATCGGTATCGTCACTCACCATATCGATTAGCGGGGAGGCTTCCACCCACTTGCCCTGCCAAAATCTGATCTTCATCCCGTTTCCCAGCCGCCAACTGACATTCGAATAGATAACAACACTCATAGTAGTAGATATACTCTTCCAAACGGGGGAGGTTGCACTAGAAGCACTAAGGGATCTCCCGACATATTTACTTAAGAGTAAATCCTTCCACACCCCTTTCTCATCTTGCATCAGTATCCATCCCAATTTAGCAACGAGCGCGAGGTTCAGATCCGCCAAACACTTGATCCCTAGTCCTCCGATTGAGCGTGGCTTGATGATTTTCGGCCAGGCAACTTTATGCAACTTCCTCTTCTCCTTCGTCGAACCCCAGAGGAAAATCCGACATATCTTCTCTAGCTCCTTACAGGTCCCATCCGGCATCAGAATCGTCGACATGGAGTAGACCGGCATGGAGGATAGAACCGATCTGATGAGCGTCGTCCTATCGGCAAAGCTAAGCAACTTTGCTTTCCACCCGTGCAATCTGTTATTGAACTTCCCTACAACCGAAGCAAAAGTAGTCTCCGTGACCCTCTCATGAAGAATTGGAATTCCAAGATAAGATATGAGGTCTCCCGTCACCTCAATGTCGCTAGCCTTATAAATCCTCTCCTTGAGCGCTTGCTTAACATTCTTAGACACAAACACTTTAGATTTCAGCAGTCTCACCTTTTGTCCAGATCCTTCGCAAAACTCCTCCAAACAGTCCTTGACAACTTTGACTTGGCCCACCGAAGCCTCCGCAAATAACAAAATATCATCGGCGAATAAAAGGTGAGAGAATGCAGGCCCTCCCCTAGCAATTTTTTGATGGCTTTCCAGTCCCCCCGGTCAACCACATCAGAGATAATTTGACTTAACCTTTCCATACATAAAATAAATATATATGGGGAGATCGGGTCACCTTGTCGGATACCATGGGACGGAGTGAATCTAGCTGAGACTTCACCATTCCAAAGCACGTGCATCCTCGGCATTCTCACACATTCCATAATCCAGCCCACCATTGTATCCGGGAGATTCGCTTTCATGAGGGTGTCTTCGATGAACGCCCAGCTTAACTTATCACAAGCTTTCTCAAGGTCAAGTTTGAGGCACATCCACCCCTTAACCCCTTGCTTCCTTCGCATAGAATGAACCACTTCTTGGGCCACGGCGATGTTCTCGGAGATAAGCCTTCCCGGGACAAAACGACATTGGAGCGGTCCTACGAGCTCACTCATGATCGGTTGGAGGCGATTGGTAATTATCTTTGTAATGGTCTTATAGACGACATTGCAAAGGCTTATAGGGCGAAATTCTTGTATCTTTTCAGGCTTACCAACCTTGGGTAACAAGGCAATAAGCGTGTCATTCACTCCCTCCGGGATGGTAGAAGAAACGAAGAATTGCTTCACGAAATCAACAATTGAAGGTCCATGTGTATCCCATCACTTGTGGAAAAAGACGGGCTGAAAACCATCTATATCGGGAGCCTTGTACGCCCCCATGCTTTTAAAAGCCATGAATATCTCAGTCGTGGGTATACTTTTCACAACCGACTCCCAAGTGTCATTCCGGACATGAGGGAACTCAGTCCGAGTAGCCACAATCTGACGAGGCTAAGCTCTTTCCTTGTATAGATCCACGAAATAGTTGAGGGCCAGCGTCTCAAGCCCAACCTTGTCCTCGACCCAGGAACCATCCTCCGCAAAGAGACCTTCCACCCAGTTTCTCTTACGACGAATTACCGTCGAGGTATGAAAGAAGCTTGTATTCCGGTCTCCAAACGCGAGCCAAGAGACTCTCAATTTTTGGAACCAAAGGATTTCCTCTTGCTCAAGAGTTTCATCTAAAGCTCTTTTAACCTCCTCCTCCTAGGCTAAGCCTGAAGGCGAAGGTCTTTGAGCATTCTCCCGTTGAGCAGCATCAAGAGTTTTCATGAGGTCACTTTTTCAAGTTTGGATTCTGCCGAACACTTCCTTGTTTCATTTAGTAAGATCCACCTTGAGCTTTTCAAGGGCTTCCGGGGTAGTACAGAATCTGTTCCAGTTTGACTCGATGAAACCTGGAAAAGATTCATGCTTAGTCCAGGCAACCTCGAATCTGAAGGGTCTTCTATTTCTGTCCATCAAGAAGCGCAGGGAGGTTTCCAACAGCAGAGGGCAATGATTGGACGAGTAGCGATGGAGATGACGCACCTTGGCTTCGGGCCACCGCATTCGCCCTTCAACGTTGGAGAAGATCCTGTCAAGCCGCTTCGACACAACACAACAACCAATGACGATTTTTCTCCAAGTAAAGTCATGTCCAGTGTAACCCAGATCAAGGAAGCCGAATTTGTTGATAAGTCTGTGAAAAGTGGGGGTATCTTTGTGAATTCCTCCCGACCCTCCACTTGATTCCAACGGACTAACAACACAGTTGAAATCACCCCCTAAGAACAACGGTCCGGAAAAGCTATCGAGACACGAGTCAAGGGCTTCCCAAAACGAAACCTTCCTAGTCACCGAAGGGGGGCATAAACCGCTATCAGGTGTGCTCTGGTCCCTATTATTTGCCAAGAGACATGTATAAAATCTGCCTCCTTCTCATGAACCATGAAGTCACATTTCTGATCATCCCAAATGAGCCAGACTCCTCCAGCAAAGCCCACCGCTTCTATGCAAACACAGCCCATGAAGTTCAGTTTCCTGCAAACCTCATCAGCCTGATCCCCGGAGATACGGGTTTCCATAAGAGCCACTACATCAATCGAGCAACTCTTTTTTATGTATCTGATTGCTCTCCCAAAACTCTTTTTTCCTGCTCCAAAGCAATTCCAAAAAAGGAGGTTAATATTATTAGTAGACATATTAAAATTAGACAATGGAAGAAAAACAAAAAACTAAAGCAAAAACGAAGCGAGCAAGATGAGGAGGCTTGTGTTGTCGAGTTTGTGGTGTCGCTGATCTCTGGGTTCGATTCTTCGCTTTCCATGTTTAGCGTCCCGTCTATCTCCGCAGACCCATCCGCAAACCAGAATTTTCCGGTCAACGGGGAAGCCACGTTAGCCATCGTCACCCCCCCCCCCCAAGCAATCAACTTAGTGGTCTCTTCCATGTTGTTGCAGTTCTGTTGGATTGAATCCTTCAACATGATTTGCCTAGGTCTCTTCTTAGTATTTTCCAAGTCTATCGAATCAGAAGATTCCCGGGCTCCTTCACTTTTACCTTTGCGAGCCCCTTTCTTAATCGATTTCTTTTTCTTCTTACTGCTAGGGATAAGGGCCTGACTCCCTTTGTTGCTCAAATCTAGGATTAAGATCTCAGCTTGGGCCGTAGGACTTTCCGAGCTAACTGGGCTTTTAGGCCCTTGCTTGCCCTGTGGGCCTGATGAGGCAGCCCCAACAACACTCTCCCCTTTAGTTTTCATAGGCGTGTTGTTCTTTCTTTCTTTCTTTCTGCTCATTGGGAATTCTTTCGCCGTTATTCTCCTTGGGATTAGAGGACTACACATTTATGTGCTTCGCCTCTTTACGAGGATTAGGGACCGCACCCAGGAGGAGGAAGGGATGCTCTTCTTGTGACTGTTCTGGCTTCCATTCATCATCTGCATGTTGATGTTACCGTTGTGGTCGGCCGACAGCGTCAATTGTTTAGGGTTTTGTTTGGCGGGGCAGTTCCAATGAGCCACAGTCATCCACGGACCGTGGGATCCTTCTTCCCCGTCCGTATTTCCCTCCGCCTCCTCTTTCTTTTCAGTTTCGCCGGTAATCGTCGTCTCTCACCCTTTAGTTTGTATCTCGTCTGGCCTAATATCACTGGGACAATTTGCCTTCACATGACCCACTCTACCACAACCAAAGCAAATCAACGGGATGCCCTCGTATTCAAGGAGGAATCTTTCCCCATTGATGCTCACCGCCCATTTTAACGGTTTCTCCGGATTGACCTCAACGCATACACGGGCAAAGTTCCCCCCTGTTAGTAAACAGAGTTCTAGCATCCACCTTAATCGTTTTACCAAAGCCTCTGGAAATCATCATAAGAACATCTTCCTAGTAAAGAACCATGTGAAGGTCTTTGATACGCACCCACGTAAGGGTAGACTTGATACTTTCTGATGGCTTGAAATCCGGAGACCACGCTTTGATGATGAGGCATTTACCAAATACCGTCCAAGGGCCTTTTGTGAGAACTTTCAAACAATCCTCCTCTTTCTCAAATCTAGCAATAAAATTCCCATAAGGAAGATCTATAAGTTGTAACCGGCAAAACTCCTTCCAGATTTCCCTTAGCTTTCTCTCCATCACCTAAAGAGGGATCTTCGAACCCACCATTCTGATAATGACAGAGTTTTTCCATACTCCCACCAGGGCGTCGATAACCTTACTGTCAATGGAGATTGAAGGATCTCCCATGCTGCTTTAAGGATATGAGATCTCTATCTTGTCCCGGATGAACTCGCCACATATGAGGGTTTTCCTCTGTGCGAAACTGCCTGTAATTCCTAGGCGTTCTCAACCTGTTAGATCGAAGGCTAAGAACGGGGTTTAGACGCGAAAGACGCAACAGAAAGTAAACGAGCGACCAACAAGCGGTTTTACGTGGTTCGGCCGGAGCCTACGTCCACGGAGTCTCAGCCGGATCGGCTTGAGATCTCAATCCACTAATCAAGAAGCAAGGTTACAGAACAAGTTGCCCTAGATCTAGACTAAGGCAAACATAGACGGAAATACACGATACAAGACGAGTATGCAAGAGAAAAGCAAGAACGAAGCAAGCAAAGGAAGATGACACCGTGGATCTGGAGAACAGAGCCAGATCTTCGTCGGATTCGACCAGAGAAGCGACGCTTCGCCTGAACAGAGGGAAAAGGACCTTCTTCTTCTTCCTAGAACTCGGATCTAGAGTCTCGGAACGAGATTCGCTCTAGATCGGACCGCAATGAGCTTCGCCGGAGCTGGGTTTGGGAAACCCTAGCTTTCTCTCTCCGTCGCCTCTTCTCTCTCTCTCTCTCTCTAGGGTTTGGATTACCTGAGAAGTGGAAGTGAAGAATGATGCAACCCTAGCTCCACTTTCCTTTATATAGACGAGCCAAGTGAAACGCTGCGTTGTGGGCGTCCAAGAGGTGGAGGCTCTCTAGGTCAGAGTTGAGCTCGGTCCAAGTAAGTGGAAAGCAGGCCGGGTTGTTGGGCTCGAAAAGCCCAATAACATAAAAGCATACATAGTATCTATATATATAACATACACTCATATATACTATATACATATGTGAGCATAAGTATAAACTTACACTTCTAACATATGTTTAGCATATATATAAGTATATATTATATTTACAAGTGTATTTGTCTAAGTCTACCAATTAATCTAAATCTAAGACCATCCAATATTCCTAGATCTATATGCTAACGATTAGAATAGACATTACAATTTGCCCTCCTAATCGAAGCATTAGACCTATTAAAACCTTACTATATAATAGTGGATTAACATACTCAAGAGATCCAGTATCATCATCGACTCAAGTTACCTGTGAGCTAAGGTGGTTCTCCAAGGTGGAGAAAATCCCTGCAAAACTCAAATTTGTTAGCAGGGAGCCAGGGACTACCTTTGTCCCGAAGTCAGTTGGGTTGATGTCGCCTTTTATTTTCTTTACATCTAGTTCTTTAGCAGCAACCATGTTTCGAATAAAATGAAAACGAACATCAATATGCTTAGTCTGCTCGTGGTACATGAGATCTTTGCACAAGTAAAGTGCGCTTTGGCTATCCGTATGAATTACGGGTTTGAATGGCTTCTTTAGGATTTCTTTTAGAATTCATTTGAGCCAAATAGCCTCTTTAGCAGCCTCAGTGGCTGCCATATACTCAGCTTCAGTTGATGACAGGGCAACAACTGATTGTTGATGAGATTTCCATGACACACAGTTGCCTGTCCACGTGAAGTAGTAGGCAGTGGTGGACTTGCGAGTATCTTTATTGCTAGCATAATCAGAGTCAACATAGCAATATAAATGATCAACAGATTCATGCAGGCCATAATGTAAACACAGATTTTTCGTACCAGCAATATAACGAAGCAAGTATTTCATAGCAGTCCAATGGTCAGAACCAGGATTGGACATGAAACGACTAAGCACAGATATGGCAAAAGTAAGGTCTGGGCGGGTGCACAACATAACATACATCACCGATCCTACAGCTGCGTCATAGGGGACCCTGGCCATTTCTTTTACATCTTCAGGTTTAGAGGGACAGCTCTTTTTGGTAAGATCTAGATGCCTTCCTAGGGGTATGGATGTTGGTTTAGAGATAGTCATATGAAACCTATCTAGAACCTTAAGAACATAGTCATCTTGAGATAACCATATTTTCTTATTAGGTCGGTCTCTAATGATAGTTACACCAAGAATCTTCTTGGCTTTCCCTAAATCCTTCATGTCAAAGTATTTCTTTAAGTCCTTTTTGACAGTGCTAATAGGAATCATAGAATTGCAGACAAGCAAGATATCATCTACGTATAAAAGCACATATATCAGAGATTGTTTAGAAATATGCTTGAAGTAAAGACATGAATCATAACTACTTCTTGTGAAACCTAATTTCTTAATCACAACATCAAATTTCAGATTCCATTGCCTAGGGGACTGCTTGAGTCCATAGATGGAACGTTTAAGATGGAAAACATGATCAGGAAACTTAGGGTTTACAAACCCCTTAGGTTGTCTCATATAGATGGTTTCATCCAGAGACCCATGCAAGAATGCAGTTTTTACATCCATTTGCTCAAGTTCCCAATCGAAAACAACACACATAGCAAGCATTAATCTCATAGTTTTGTACTTAACTACAGGAGAGAAAATGTCATTATAGTCTAAGCCTTCTCTTTGGGAAAACCCTTTTGCTACGAGTCGGGCTTTAAACCTAGGAGGCGCACTAGGGCTTAGACCTTCTTTTAGCTTAAAGACCCATTTAGAGTCAATAAGCCGGGTTTTAGAAGGTCTTGGAACCAATGTCCATGTTTTATTTTTGTACATTGATTCCATCTCTTCTTTCATTGCAGTTAACCAATCTTTGGCATAACTGCTTTTAATGGCAGATTCATATGAGCTAGGGGTGGTAGGATGCCTAACATGATCAGCAGTTAAGAAAGCATATTCCACAATATAAGATGCATACTTCATATTAGGTATGACAGTTCTAGGTTCTCTATCCCTAGTCAACTGATAATCATGCAATGTAGGCAAAGAAGAAACATTTAAAGCATGCAAATCAGAAGGGGATGAGGAGAAAACAGAGGACTCCTTTTGGGAGTCAATAGAACGGCCATTTACATCACCAGAAATAGGAGAGGGAGGAGGAGAAGTAAGAGGAGAAGAAGGAGGAGAAACACCCTTTCTATGTTCTTCATCAGAGTCAGTCTCTGGTGGTGCAGGTGCTTCTGTTCTGGTTTCTTCTTCTTTATTAGCTTCTTCTTCTTTGTTTCCCCCATGTAATGTGGAAGTGGTAGATTTCTTAGCTGATTTTGTGATCCTTCCAGTGTCGTGCTCTGAATCCTCACCATCAAAGGAATCATCATCATCAGGAATCAACTCTTTTGTCTGCTCAATGGTACCTGTCAGCTCAGGAAAGGTTGTTAGTTCAGATTTGAGAGGGAAGATTTCTTCATTATAATCTCACACTTCTAGTAGTTATCACTTTGTATGGGCCAGGTTGCAAAAGAATTACCCTGTAGCCCTTTACTCCGTCACGATAGCCAAGCAGCAAGCCTTTCAAAGCCCTTGGGTGGAGCTTACCCTCACTTACATGAGGATAAGTTGCACAACCAAATGGTTTCAAATAGGCTAGGCTAGGCTGTTTTCTTGTCCATTTGAACTGGGGAGTATCAAAGTTGATAACACTGGAAGGTGACATGTTTACAAGATATGCAGCAGTTAACACAGCTTCACCCCATAAAGAATTCTTAAGCCCATAACTAATCAACATGCATCTAACTTTTTCCAATAAAGTTCTATTCATCCTTTCAGTTGTACCATTTTGTTGTGGAGTGACAGGAACTGTTAAGTGTCTTTTTATCCCAAATGATTGACAATATTCATTAAATTCAGTGTTACAAAACTCTAAGCCATTATCAGTTTTGAAGCATTTAAGTTTGTGGTTAGACTGACTTTCTACCATTACCTTCCACCTTTTAAAGGCATCAAAGGCTTGATCCTTTGATTTTAGAAGACTTACCCAAACTTTCCTTGAGAACTGGTCAATGAAGTTAATAAAATACCTCATACCTCCTGCAGTGGGGACTTGTGAGGGTCCCCATGAATCAGAATGTACATACTCCAAGGGATTATTAGCAACATAAGTAGAAACGGGAAATTTAAGCTTGGCAGATTTGCCCAACACACAATGCTCACAGAATTTAATGTCAACGGGTTTCTTAGGCAATAATCCAAATTTATGCAATTTGTTTAATCCTTTGTTGCCTATGTGACCAAGCCTGTTGTGCCAATTTTTAGTTTCAGAGAGAGTCGTAGAATCGGTGCAAGCAGAAACATTGAGCTCAGGCATAGAGGAAAGCACATGATATAATCTCTTCTTTCTAACAGCTTTAACAATGACTTTACCATTTCTAGAAATTGTTCTAATGCCATCAGTAAAATTAACATCACATCCTATTTCCTCTAATGCAGATTCAGACATGAGACTTCTCCTTAAACTTGGGACCCACTTAACATTAGTGAAAATTCTAACAATGCCATCATGCATAAGTAAAGGAACATCTCCTACTCCTTTTATTTTCAGAGAAGTGTGATCACCTAGCATAACATCACCACACACAGATTCATTTAAGTTCTTAAAGAAGTGCTTATTAGTGTAGCATGCATTGTGCAACCTGAATCAAGTATCCATGCATCAGATGTATCAAGAGATGTCAATGCAGAACACATAAACAATTCAACAGAATAATCACCAATATTCTCAAGCACATAAGCAGACAATTCAGTGTTGTTCTTTTTAGCCAATTCCTCAGCTCTTTTCTTTTTCCTACACTCCTTGACCCAGTGACCAATGTTACCACAGTAGTTGCATTTAGAATTAGGGTCAGATTTCTCAGATTTCTCATATTTAGGCTTATCTTTCTTGTTCTTCTTATTCTTGTTTTGCTTATTTCCCTTCTTGTCATTTCCTTTAGTGAACAGAACCTCAGGTTTGTCAGCTTTATCATTTTTCAGACCTTTAATCTTGAACACTTTCATGATTTCATTCTTTTCAATGATAGATTCAATCAGCTTATCCTTAGTAAGTTCATCACGACTAAATTGAATGACATCTTTGAAGTTATCAAACTGAGTGGGCAGAGAATTAAGAAGTAAGATAGCCTGGTGAGAATCTTTTATGTCATCATTGCATCTTTCCAGTTCTTGAGTCATCTTTAGAAACTTATCAAGATTATCATCAAGAGTAAGAGCAGTATTCATCTTAAAAGTGAACAGACGACATAGCAGAGAAATCCTGGAGGACAAGGATTTAGATAGAAAGAGCTCCTCCATGGCATGCCAGAGGGAGAAAGCGGAAGAGTGTTTTACCACTTGTCGAGCAATGCCATCTGTGAGACGTAGCATTATCTCTGAGTGGGCTTTCATGTCCATCTCGAGCTCTTCAGCAGTGGACTGTGTGGTAGAGGATCCTCCTTCAACTTTCTTCAATTTTTCATCGGTCTTTGGTGGATCCTCATCATTGATGTCAACACCCTTGAGAAGGGTGGACATCTCAGAGGTTGTGGTTGCAGGCTTCAAGACTGCCTTCCAACAACCCTCCTTGATGAGAACGGCTCTCATCTTGACTTGCCACATGGCGAAGTCTATAACACAATCAAATGGCTTGATTTTTAAAGCGCTATCCATGATGTTTGGTACCTGCAGTGTCCAAGAAACAGGTCAGTATCAAAGTTTTATGTAAGCGGAAGAGTGCAACAGTATACAAGACACTCTCTAAAACCCTAGAATCACAGGTCTTCGAACGGATCTTGACCAGTGGTACGTCAGACAGAAGAGGAATAGCCCAAGCCTGAGCTTTTTGAAGGACTACCCAATGTCCTGCCTCCAATCCCGCTTCCTGAAATCCAATAATGGCACAGGTCGGTAAGGAAAGGGACTCCTCGCTCTGATACCACTTCGTAATTCCTAGGCATTCTCAACCTGTCAGATTGAAGGCTAAGAACGGGGTTTAGACGCGAAAGACGCAACAGAAAGTAAACGAGTGACCAACAAGCGGTTTTACGTGGTTCGGCCGGAGCCTACGTCCACGGAGTCTCAGCCAGATCGGCTTGAGATCTCAATCCACTAATCAAGAAGCAAGGTTACAGAACAGGTTGTCCTAGATCTAGACTAAGGCAAACAAAGACGGAAATACATGATACAAGACGAGTATGCAAGAGAAAAGCAAGAACGAAGCAAGCAAAGGAAGAGGACACCCTGGATCTGGAGAACAGAGCCAGATCTTCGTCGAATTCGACCAGAGAAGCGACGCTTCGCCTGAACAGAGGGAAAAGGACCTTCTTCTTCTTTCTAGAACTCGGATCTAGAGTCTCGGAACGAGATTCGCTCTAGATCGGACCGCAATGAGCTTCGCCGGAGCTGGGTTTGGGAAACCCTAGCTTTCTCTCTCCGTCGCCTCTTCTCACTCTCTCTCTCTTGGGTTTGGATTACCTGAGAAGCGGAAGTGAAGAATGAGGCAACCCTAGCTCCACTTTCCTTTATATAGACGAGCCAAGTGAAACGCTGCGTTGCGGGCGTCCAAGAGCTGGAGGCTCTCTAGGTCAGAGTTGAGCTCGGTCCAGGTAAGTGGAAAGCAGGCCGGGTTGTTGGGCTCGAAAAGCCCAATAACATAAAAGCATACATAGTATCTATATATATAACATACACTCATATATACTATATACATATGTGAGCATAAGTATAAACTTACACTTCTAACATATGTTTAGCATATATATAAGTATATATTATATTTACAAGTGTATTTGTCTAAGTCTACCAATTAATCTAAATCTAAGACCATCCAATATTCCTAGATCTATATGCTAATGATTAGAATAGACATTACACTGCCCATAACCACTCTATCTCTCCAAGAAGGGGCAGTAAATTATGGAGAAGGCGCAGTAGGGCTGCTGCTCCTCTGCCCCGGATCTGTAGGCGGAGGGGTCCGTCTGCATATCATCGGTTTGGCCATTCGCCGGAGGGGTGACACTCACCGGAGGGGATTCACTCGAGACGCTCTCTTTTTTCCATTTTTAGCTATTTATATAATTTTTAATATTTATAGTAAAAATCAAATATTTTAGATCAAGTTTGACATATCTCACTTTTATACCAAACTTATGTCTTAACAGATATCAATCTAAACTTGGATCTTAATACAAAAAATCTACAAAACTTTTGCAACACTTTAATAGTATAATCCTACCAAATTAGTCAAACAAGCAAGGATCACAAACATTCAAGCAATAAGCGCAAGATGAAGTCTATCGACAAGATGACAAGATGTGTTTTGTCTATTGACAAGATGAATTTTTTTTTTTTGATTAGGTAAGAATTCGAGTACAGAAATATCTCAAACTCGAGGGTCGGCCAAGCCGACAGGCGGCAGAACCGTCTAAAGCCAAACAAACAGCAATACATATGGTAAAAACTCAGACAAACGAAAACTACAAAGAACGAAACAAAGTAGACCAAAACCAAGCTGGATGAGGACGAAGAAGACATACGAAGTCAAGCCCCACACGAAGTAGAACCGTAGGTCAGCGGTGCATCAGGACCCGATCATCCTGTGGGTAGTAAGGACGAACTCTAGGGAAGCAGTCAACCCGAGTAGCGGAGACACCATGATACACACTACCACGGCCTCAACCTATCCCGACTCCGATAGTCAGAACAAAATCCAAGGAGAAGATCGCTGAGTCACGCACTGTAGAGTCGCACAACGTCTGAGTAAAGAGCACCTAAAAACCTTGTCGGGATTTAGTCAACCTTAATAGGATTTTGGCAACATTCGTCCTAATTGAAGGCAAATAAAAGAAACCTTATAGTTCTTGGCTTAAGAAAATTGAGTTTAGACTCATCATGTTACACCTTTTAAATTGGTTTAAATTATAAACCGATTTGATAAGATATCTTAAGTTTAAATGTATGAACCCAATATAGCTAAACAATAAATAAAAAAATGATATTTTGTGTGTGTTTTGTAATGTCAAAAACCCTTAATTAGTAAAAGGTACTCTACGTAGTATCAAACACATTGAACTTACACTAAAGCCTGTACTATTAAAAATTATGGCGATCAAACTTGAAGAGCACTAATTAAGGCATGGGTGAGTTCTAAACAGGATCCAAGAAGAGTCTGTTAGGAGTTGTATGACATTATCACTCTTATGACCTACAATACCTTCTTTTCTTTTTCTTTTTTAATTTCCCATTAAAATAAAAGCCATAAGAATTATTAAAAATATATATATATAAAAAAAGGATAGAAATTTCATGAAAGATTTATATATAAATATACTATTGTGTTTAAAAAACAATTTAAATCATAAGCATGCCAAATCAATAATAGTCAATCAGCAACTAGTATAAATAGACTACTACAGTTGCCCAACTTTTGGCTTTTGGTAGCAAAAAAACAACACTCCACTAAATAATGAACAAAAGGAGGTTTCAAGGCAAATTCACACCAAGCATGAGATATGCAAAGAGGAACTTCTCCTGCTAATTCTTTCAAGGCCTCCACCTAGAGAGAGCTCTCCCAACACTTTCCGTCCATCCAAGGGCTTTGATGCAGTCGCATTGGCCAAACGATCTTTGCTTGAGTTGAGCAGTGCTGTTTTCTTTCATGTCGACGATTTTAATAGGCCTTCTAGGAGTCCCATGTATCACGATGCTTCTTTTCTCATCGTTCGTCGCATAAAATGGCTTCTTATATAGATGACTTCTCCACCTTTTCAAGTTTTGCATCCTTGATTTCGTCATCCAGAGGCTTCATCTCTTGCACAAGCATGAGTTCGTCTTTTTTGGAAGTACCTGCAGACAATGCATCATAGAGATTAAAGATCCATGTTGTGCTAATGAATGTTGATAAAGACAAGAAAGTCCAAATATACCATTGACTTTTTCAGATTTGTATTGATCATCCATGTCGGCGAGGTCATGGGGAGACATGTGAACGGATGATGCCAAGCTAGGACGAAGAGAGGAATCTGATATACCGTTGCAAATACTAAACCCATGATGGGTAACTCTATCCACCGTCTCATATCACCATGCACAGCTCCCGCCCATCTCTGGTAGTCGACGAACTGCTGGAATGGGTACTCTCCCGTATAACAATCGGCGTAGAGATCGGCGTGATCCTCCAAGTGATTGCATAATAACGTTTTGAGTTCCGGGAAAGCAGACTCGCCGATCGGAGATGTCAATGACGCCAAAGCATGGTAGCCACAATGGCCATCTCCAACAGTGTCCCTCACACCCTCAATATGACCGAGCATGAAGGGATCAATGTTGTTTCGACCCCAGTTGAACCCTCCGAACACATCGTCACGTCCACGTCGAGCTGAGGTCGCTTGTGGATGACGTCGAGCAGCACGTGCTTCTTCTCTCTCAAATCTTTCCCTTAACTCCTCGTATGGCAACGGGTTGGTTCTGCAGGCATTCCTCGACCCCCGAGGTCTCCCCTTCCTTCGGACGCTTGCAGATGAGGGTGGGTGCAGCTCATCATCGCATACATCGTTGGAAGCCATGTATGAAGATGACAGCTCATACGGCAGTAGGGTGTCGTCGATGTCAGTCCATGACAAATCCATCCAGAACGGGTGGATGTCCTCGGCTGGTATCGGAGTACCGGAGTTGACGTATGCCTGAATCTCATGGACACAAGGGATCCCGTAACAAACCCTCCAATGTCGGTCCGTGCATACCGGAGGAACCTTTTGGTTCACGACATCCTGCCACATCTTGTACAGATAATTGAAGCACTTCTTGGAGATTAAAGTCTTTACCTCATCGAAAATGTTGACTTTATACGCCGCTGTTGGTCATTTGAAGCGGTCGATCTCCAAAGCAATTTGTAGCTCATGCAGATGACAATCGTTGACTCTATGGATTGCATCGATCACGATGCGAAAGTCATCAGTCGATGAGTGAAGTGCCTCCTTCATAACCTTGTGTTGACCCTCAACTCTGTACACATTGAAGTGCATACCACTAAATATTCTATGTTATATCATATTGTAATGGGAGATATGAAGTAAGGTTGTACCTGTTTGTCGTACGGGTGCCGAGATGGAAGACATTATCTACGTAGCATCGTACGATGCTCCTGCTGTATGGAAGCCACACCACCTCTAAATACGCCACCACACCTGGGAATGGGTGCCATGCAGCGTGTAGCGCCCGACGACGTCGGTTGAATGATTCCTCCGACCTCGATTCGAACAACCCCCAACAGTTTCCCTTAAAGATGGCAGCGTAGTTTAAATTCTTTGTGATCTTCAGAGCAACTTCCTCGCATCTTCTCGTCACGTGTAACCAGCAAAGAAGATGTTGGACGTCGGGGAAGACAACATTCAGCGCCGCCAAGAGACCTAGCTCCCGATCAATCATGATAGCTTGAGGCTGAACCGTCCCAAGCGTGATCTGAAGCTGATGCAACACCCAGTCGTATGTGTCTTCGTTCTCGTGCGACATGAAGGCATAGGCGATGCAGTAAGTCTTGCCTGAGGGTGTGAACCCAACCACCTCGCATAATGGAATCCCATATCTGCAAGTGTAAATATGTTACATGTAAAATACTTTATAATTGGCTATATGTGCAATAATGTAATCGTAATTAAGTAACTTACGCATTTGTTTTGTACGTGTTGTCCAATACGATGACGTAATGGAACCTTCGGAGAAGCCGTATCCTGTCAGGATGCGCCAGGAAGAGGTCGCTCAAGACGTTGTCGTCATCCGGATGTCGTCTGAAGTCGTAGTAGTACCCTCTTTCCCGCAAATGGTGCAAGGTATCTTGGGTCATCGTCCGACTACCTCTTTCTTCGGCGACCATCATGTTGAGTGTGTTGGTAAGGGTCTTCCTTGACGTGACGCTGGTCTCATCCAACCAACTGCCTCAATCTGTACCCAATGGATTTTGGAGGAGTGCCAATTTCCTTCATCCACCTGGCCATGTTTTTTTCCCCCTCTATCATCTGTCCGGCGATAGCGTGACCCTTCAAGCTCGTGGAAAGCCCGTGGTTATGAACACCGTGGGTTACCGTCATAACCCAGTGACCCGGCGGAGCTTCGTGCCCGTGTAGAGAGAATGGACAACCGTTTATCTTCGATTGCGTGCTTCGGAGCTTCCTCCGGCGTGGTCGGTACTCCCCATACTGCTCGCAAGCAAGGAGAACCCCGTCTGGACAGTTCGACGCCTCTGTCCAAGACCGCTTGATTACTAAAATCATGCAGTGTCTCCGACCCAAGTCCTTGAAATGCGTAACCGTTTCGTCACGGTCATTCCAAACCCTTGGGTCCGAGAACTCAGAGGTGAAGTCTCGAAACTGTAATAACATTAGTGGAAATATGAACAAAACGCAAGGCATACGAAATATATTAACTATACGAAACGTATCCGTACCTGGCAAACTTGGAGACGACGATTGCTTTGCGGCTTGGCCATAACGATTCTAACGGTGAAGGAATATATCGAACGAAGTCGGACTTTGTTTTGGAGTGCGGAATCAAGCTATCCTCTTCGCTTCAAATAGGCAGTTTTACGTTAAAGGTACGTGGAAGTGCACGTGGTCAACGACGTGCTTCCACGTGGTCAACGACGTGCAAGCATGTGGTCAACGACGTGCAAGCACGTTGTTGACCACGTGCGTTTTCTAACCCTAAACTCTAACAACTCTAAACCCTAAACCCTAATGTTTTCGTTCTCGACGTTTTCGTTCTTTACATTTTCATTTTCGTTCTTTCCACGTCTTCGTTTTTGATGTTTTCGTTTTCATTCTTAACGTTTTACGTTTAATATGACTCCCAATAAATGAGAGGGGAGTCTACTCGAGATAGAAATATAGAGATAGATACAAAATCCGTAACATAAAAGTATAATATAAAGATAGATACTGCAAAAGTATAAATGTACATCACTGTCTAGGTGGATGGCGTACAGCCTCATCCAAAATCTCCGTCGCCTCGTCTAACAGCTGATCAAGGCGAGGGTCGGAAGCTAAGGCCCTCCAATAGCCCTCTAGCTCATGCAAGCGGGCCGCTAACGCCGGAGGGATGACTGGAGGCTGAGGGAGGTCCACCCATGGATCCAAGCCGATCGGGTGGACGGGCGCCGGAGGGTCCAGATGGGGTGGCGTGGTGGGCAGCACGTATGGCCGGCTTTGCGACGCGTACCAAGCCAGGTAATCTGCGGTGACACTGGCCTGACAATCCTCGCTGGTGCGTCTGTGCTAGGCCAGTCTGTAGAAGCGACCCTCGTCCTGCAAGTCCCACCACTTGTCCAAGCTCTGACACAAAACAGAATTTCGTTAGCATATAATATAAATATTTGTAAACCATAACTCTAATTCAACGGTCTCATACCTGTAGAATCGGCGTGCAGCTATCTATACCCTTCGCACCTGCTCGGGTAGCCTCGCCTAGGCCCCTGTACAGACATGCAAGGGCACCTGCAGCCTATGCAAGGGTGGCCGTACGCGGGATGCTCCAAATAAGGCCGAAGATTCTCCATGGGATCCGGCTCTGTGACTTGTCCACAAACAGAGTCGCGGCGACAGCGATGGCCAGGTACCCTATGTGTAGAAACCGATGTTGTGCAGGGTCATCCTGGGGCTGCCCCCCTCCCGTATGCGTGCGCAGCCGTATCTGCTCAGGATCAGCCTCTGGGTCATCAGCGGGGGCGGGGTCGATGAGCAGCCCGTGTCTCGCGATCCACTGGGCAGTCAACCAAGTAACCGACGGGCCACTAGCATGTATGTATGATCTCAGGGCCTATGGGGTGAGCTGGTAGTAATCAGCGACGATGGGGATCAACGCGCCTGCGGCCAGATGTGACATACACGGCAGACCCTCCATCGGAAGTCCCATGAGGCAGGCAACGTCGTGCACCGTGATCGTCATCTCGCCCCATGGAAAGTGGAAGGAGCCGGTCTCCGGGTGCCAATGCTCCAGGAAGGTTGTGCAAAGGAACTCACCCCTCCTGTGGGCCGCCCTGACCCTCAGCATGCCCCTCATGCCCCCCTTCAGTGTGGGTCCCCCTGCCCCTCCTGCCCGTCGTCAGCCTCCACAACGACGTCAGGGATCACGTCATCCGCAGATGCCAATGAGATCGCCGCTGGTGTGGGGGAGGTCGAAGTCTCGACGTCGTGGGTGTCGGATGTAGAAGCCTCTGGAACGGATGAAGTAGATGCCTCGGGGATGGTGGGTGGTACACGAGCAGGCGATCTACCCATGTCGGCCCGTCGACCAACGACTACGTCACTAATGCAGCTGCTCAACACATCAGCGGTCTCCAAAGAAGGCTGCAGCCCCATCGTCGCATCGCCGGAAGGATCCCAAGCCTGCAGACCCTTCCAGAAGCTGTCGTGCTCGTCGGCCTTGGGGGGTCCCCATCGACTGCTGGTAGCCCTCTACAGACGCAAGCAGATCATCGACTGTGGCTGTCGGATCGTCGGGTACCGTCTCCTCTGGTATTTGGCTGGCCGTTGCCCGGTCGCCGAACCTAACAGGCCGGAGGGTACCATCCCCCTAATGAGCCCCCCTGCCTGTTATTATGAAATGTTGAGAACCTGTTACTTTTAATGTTTTTTATTTCATCCAGTTGGCTATTTTAATGTATTTTAATATCTTTTAATGTTTTTTAATATATTTTAATATCTTTTAATGTATTTTAATATATGTTAATGTCTTTTAATATATTTTAATGTTTTTATTTTCTTTCAATTTTAATTTATTTCTATGTATTTTAATATATTTTAATGTTTTTATTTTCTTTAAATTTTAATTTATTTCTATGTATTTTAATATATTTTAAAGTTTTTATTGTCTTTCAATTTTAATTTATTTCTATGGATTTTAATATATTTTTAATATATTAAAATGTTTTTATTTTAATGTCTTTTGATGTATTTTAATATGTTTTAATATGTTTTAATGTCTTGTAATATATATTAATCGTTTTTAATGTTTTTCCATGAAAACTATATACTATCAAAATATACAAACTATATACTATTTATTATATTCTATCAAATTAAAACTATATATTATTTTCTATCAAACTATATACTAAAAACATATTATAATCTATCAAATTATACTATATACTAAAAACATATTATAATCTATCAAATTATATTATAAAACTATAAAAATAAATCAAACAAAATAAATAAATCAAAGAGCATACCGGTGGGGTCGGGACCGGCGATACCTCCATAGTCCGCCGCTTCCGCGGCGGTAATAGGGGATCCTCCACCGCCACTCCGCCGCCACCACCACCACCACCACCGTCACCACCACCACCCTCCTCAACCACCATCACCGCCACCACCTCAGCATCCATGGCCGCCTCTGGCGCCACCACCTCCGCGTCCATGGCCTCCTCCGCCCCCACCTCCGCCTCGATGGGCGCCACCACCTCCGCCGCCTCCATCGCTCTCTCTTTCTCTCTCTCTCTCTCCAGCAGTCTCTCTCTCTCTCTCTCTCTCTCTCTCTCTCTCTCTCTCTCCAGCAGTCTCTCTCTCACTCCGGCGATCTCTCTCTCGATTTCTCTCTCTCTGGCGCTAGGGTTTAGTGTGGAAAACGATGGATGGAAGACGAAGAAGCACGTCCGCTTCGTCTTTAGTAGACGGGCTTGCACGTGCAGTACGTCCGAGCTCGGGTGACAGTAAACCCACCTGCACGTCCTTAAGGATGTGTGGATTTGCGGTGTATATAGCCGAAACGAAAAAAAAAATCAAATTTACGCTAAATAGTAATTTAATCCTACACTAAATAGAATTCTTATTTTCAAATATCAAATTGACATTCTAGTGAAAACGAACAAAAACAATGAAATAGAGTCGAGGTTTAAAACTGCACTTCTCTATTTGTGAGTTGAAATCACGACACCATGGGGATTTTCACAAGTTTTCTCCGGCTTTGACCCGAATGAATGCATTCAGCTTTCATGGGATGATGCTGGTAGGCCAAGTCCCAGGGATGGGGGTGTAGATGGGGTGAGAAATCATTATCGTTGGCAACGCCACCTTCCATCACATACAACAATTCGAGTCAGCTCCTCAATTACCGTCCCAATTTGTCGAAAACTGTAACCCTTTCTTCCAAATTCCACCTTCCTACTTGGGTTCAATGACTCCTCTTCATCCAATGGGGTGGCCCTTGCTCTCTTTCTCTCTCCTCTTCATCCTGCATTTTGTAACCCTAATTGCCCAACCCCTTTCCCTCTTCGCAATCAATGGCTTCCAAACCGCTGACTTTGAAGCCGATTTCGCCCTCCTCGGGGATGCCAGGCCCGCCGATGACGCCTCCCGCATCAATCTCACTACACATTTGCCTCCCACTGCTGGCGCCCTCGCTTTCAAGAGACCCTTGAAGCTAATCGATCCCGAATCCGGTAAGCCCGTCTCGTTTTCCACCGAATTCGCCTTCTCAGTCTCGCCCGGTGACCGTCTGGCGTTTGTAATTGTCCCCAATGGCGATCTTTCGAAGATCTTCGGTCAAGGCACTTTTGGGATTTCACATAATCTTGAAAAGGGGAAATTCGTTGCTGTCGAGTTTGGAACTCACAATGGTGTTAAAGGCGGCCGTGTGGGTGTTGATGTGGGCAGATTTGTGTCTGATGCAACTAGAGATGTCTTACTGCTAAATGGCGGGGAAAAGCTCCAATCTTGGATCGATTACGAGGGGAGTTCTACTAGATTAGAGATCAGATTGAACAAGTTCGGTAGCGAGAGGCCTTACGATCCCGTGATCTCATTTGCGGTTGATCTGATGAGGATCTGGGGACAAAGAGGGGTCTTGGTTGCTATTGGCTCATCAAGCCACCAATCGGCGCAAATCAGCAGTGTGTACTCATGGAGTTTTAGGGTCAGAACGGTCCCAAATGGTCTCCATTCCATGCCGATGGATCCTCGTGCTCATCTCCACTCGGTTCCTAAGAAGAACTGTGGGTTGAGGATTCTTGGTGGCGTCATTTTCGCGACGGGATGTGGCACCCTAGTGGCATTCTTCATCCTGCTTCTGTGGGTGGTGTTCTTCGGCAGGAGTTCAGCTGACACCGCCCCGGAAATCCCCATGAAGAGTTTAGATTTCAATTACCAAAAGCTAGATGTGAAAGTCGATGGCCATACCTCATATAACCCGTCAAGTTGAAGCTTGAACGCTTTCTGAATCTTGTTTTTTCATTCTTTGTGTCACTATTCTTTCTCTTGTTTCGATTCTTGAATGTTTTATATGCAAGTCTGTATCACTCAGGTATCTCGGAATCTGACTATATGTAATGTCTTGTGTTAGAAACGAAGAATGTAAAGTAGTTTTATCTTCTTTCTATATACTTTTGAGTGTAGTAAGATGATGGTGGTGATGAAAGAATTGATCTATTAACATCAGATATCAAAGAGGAAACCAGCGGCCAACAATACCAACTTCTCCCGAATGATGATAAATTGACAATTTATCTTCAACGTGAGCATTTCCTGCAGTCTTAAGAGATATCCACAATGTAGAGCGGCCAGGTGTTGCAACAACCTCTTGTTTCAGAACTAATTTCTAAATCTATCCGACAAAGATAGCCAAATTTGAACCATACATAACCAACAATCCTACAGGGACCTTGAAAGGAGTATTACTGTTGATGAAAGAGTAAGCCCAAGTGCACAACCTAGATAGCTCTATCAGCTTGCATTTTCTGTAGCCTGTTCAATGACTTCGTAAGTGTTCTTCTCCTCATTGTACGAGTACCTGTTTAGAAAAGTTGTAAAAATTAATTATCACATCAGTATTAAGTGCCTAAAGACAAATAAGCAATTACTATTGAATTCAAATCCAGAAGCATTGCTCGAATAATCAAAATCTTCTATGCATTCACTATAATAGATGGTAGCTTTTACCAACAGCACTATACATCCACTGAATTCTCATCTGCTCCTTATGTCGTCATAGAATGGGAGGAATGATCCTCCATCCAAAATCCATTTTGTACATACAACTAGATAAAAGGCATAAACTAATCCACATACAAACTCTTTTGATTCCTATAGAAGAGCAGAATCCAGCCTTTTTGCAAGAGCTTCTATTACATACTACACATCCACACTTCTTGCCTTGTCCAGTTGTCCTACTGAACAAAGAATGACTATTGCCTTCTCTTGTGCTAATCTAGTCACAGAAAGGAAGGACTCTATTCCATCAGAATCCATATGCTCATACAAGAATGACTAGGGAACTGAACAAACTGATCTGGATTCAACGGAAGCCACCAAAATTTGCAAGATAGAAACTAGCCTTAAAGGAGCACTTGAGCCAATAACAGGAGGATGAAATTATCAACATGGAACTTAATACTCCCCAGACACATGTAACAAACTGCGACAATGTGCTGTGGGATACAAGAATGTGAACAAGAATGCATACAGCACAAGATTATAGTTCCAATGTCGCAACTCACCAGTTTACCCTATTCCATGCTTATGATAAAGAATTACAGAGAGAATGCCAAAAATGTTACATCAGACTACAAGAAGCTTTATATGAGATGATCTCCACTCAGCATTGCTTGAAGTTGTGAAGCTATACAATGGAATGCTCTTTAAGAGTGTCAGAGATTCAAAATAAATCACAGAGTATGCAAGCAACATTTGCTTGAGGTTTACGTTACATTATTACAACGCCCAAAGAGTCGAGAGAAAATATAAATAAGAGAGACGAATGTGCTACTGCTACATGCTTAGGGTCTTAAAAACAAGCAAATAACACGACAAATTTATTCTGAATGGATAACCATGTCCCCTTTTTGATAGAATATAGATAACCATGCAAGTATGCTGTCATTGGTTTGAAAGCTCGAATTCAGAGAAAAAACATGAAATATCGAGCAAGACAAGAGAAACAAACCATATTCCTGTTGATGCGGAGCAATACAATCCTGAAGAAGGGTCATAGTAGTAGCCCAAGCTGCTGCTGTAGTAGTACCTATTCCAATAAAAATATGCCCAGATTTCAGATGATAAGCTTGAAATTGCAATTCAAACATAACACAGAAAATTCAAATCATGAAAATATAGTATAATTTGTAAAGAAGATGAAATTGAGCATTTAAAAAAGGGTAGAGCAGAACAAGTATATCCTGCAATGGAAAATCACAGAAATACATATTATCATAGTTGTTTAAACAAGATGTAAATGATTGAGAAGATTACCCCGAAGATTCATCATACACGTAGTCGGTTTGTCCAGCCTGAAAGCCTAGTAATCCACAAAACAATCTAGTCAATTATTGATCCATCATTCTATCAATATCACTTTAGAGTGCACAAAAAGCTATTTTTTTCAGCCAGCTCAACATAAAACAACATTCATTTTCAAGAATGTGATCTCTCTCTTCCCAGCCATGGTACCACAGCTTTGTTCTTAGAATTCGCTTTGTTCTTAGAATTCAGAGATTTCGTAAATCTAATCCCAAAAAGGCCAACCACTCATTTCATAAAGGAAAATAAATTAGAGAAAATGTGACTGGCCTATATACCTGGATCTTGGGTAGTGTTGCTAAGTGATGTTTCGTTGTTCATTTCATCAACATTTGAAGAACAAAAGTTGTTTTCCTTAGATGATGTATTAATAGACGCATTCGCATCATCATCATCACCAAACATATCAAATGTGTCATCACGAGCTGATGGATTTTCTGTTGTAGATACATCTAGGCTGGAGGGACCAGCAGTTGCGCCTGCACTAGAAGAGAGGCCATTTTTCCTTGCTTGAACCAGGCTTTCATATCCTTCTACAGCAATCAAGAGAAAAAGGGCACTGCTGATTAGCAAAGCTGAAGTTAAAATAGTTTACTCATTCGAGGTTAAACTAAAAAGGCAGCTGTTATATTCCAAATACGGGCATAAATGTGTGCAGCAAGAGGTAACATTTCTCTCCAGAATATATTTTTTCCATCTCAATTTATCAGGATATAGTTTTTGGTACTTATTCACTTAACTGCTGTATGGTTGTCTTTTTCTTTTATATTTCACCCTAAGCATGGTTGGGTCTATGGCTAAGTGTTTTTTGTACGTTTATTAGTCACTCTCTGTATGATTGGGTCTTTTGCAAATCCCAACATCAATTCTTCAATAAAATTATTTACCTTTCTCCGTAAAAACAAAAACTATACGTATAACAGCATGGTGTGAGAGCTTGGAGTTCGGAGCTAAGTGTAGAGGGAGAGGTAGACCGAAGAAGAGTTGGATGGAGGTTATCCGACAAGATCTCAGTGTACTGAACCTTTCGGAAGATATGACTTCGGATAGGGACCACTAGAGGAGGTGCATTCGGGCTTCGGATGTTTAAAAGCCCGAGGACGGGTGTTGGGACTTTTCGTATTTGCTTCTTTTCTGCCTTCCTATCTGTTTTATATTGCCTCTGTATTTACTAGTTGTCATGATATCATGTGATTCTTATGCACTATTGTTATGGGTATATCGGAAACACTGTCTCGATTTTCTCTCTCTCTGTGTGTGTGGGTGGGTGGGGGGGGGGGGGGGGGTTGTTGTTGCGGCAATACAGTTTCTGAAAGAAGAAGGAAAAGGAAAAGAAAAGTGGGACCTACCAGCTTCCCGCTGAAACACCTCTTGCGTTTCATTATAAACATCTGCAGAAGTAGAAGTTGAATCACTAAACAGCCTTGTTAAGAAGCTGAAACAACTAGGCATGGAAAAAGCAAATTGTAAACAAAAACAAAGCCACAAAAGCATTGATACAGAGAACAAAAACTAAATCAATTTATAGGGATGCAACTGCTCACTGTAATCTCCATTTTCCATCAACCTCATAGCATCTTCAGTAAGTTGATCGAATACAAGCTTTGTTTCCGTTGACATCTTCTCCTTTTTATTACCCTTTAGCCGTCTTAAGGCCTGCAGGACCTGTCAAGAGAAATGTTAATTGGTATCAATAACATATAAAGGATAAGGTTAAGTCAAGCAACAAAAATGTTCACTAACTATGCGGCTCATGTTGTTACTCATTCAGTGTATTCACTTAAATGTCCCCAGGGTAGGGAAAAAAAGATTCAAGTAGGAAGGTACAAAATGTCACGATGTCTTTGTTCAATGAAGGCTTGTAGATAAAATACATTATACTTCAAGACAAGCTAACACATTAGAAAATTGTGGTAAGCAAGCTACTCAAAGTGAAAGGAGAGAACATTCCAAAAATAGATGAACACATACAAAGAAAAAGAACAGAAAAGCATACCGTTTCACCTGGCTCAAGAACATCAGCTATACGCCTCTTAACTTGTCCAATACGGTCAGACGACAAGCCTTCTTCCTCCTCCTCCTCTTCATCTTTGCTTTTCAATTTGGAAATTTTTTCGGCAAGCTGTGGGTCAAATTCCAGATTATCCAACCATGCATCCTGCAAGGGTTCGTTTCCACGTAAATCAAATACCAGAAAGACGTAAGGAAAGAGAATGGTCTTCAGAAAACATTGTTAAGGAAAAAGAACCTTCTCTTCCTTCTCGCTGACATATTCAACAAAATTGCCTGCTGCATCAAAGTAACCTTCCTCTCTCTCCTTGTCAAGATTAAAAGGTTCAATTTGAATTCCATTTTCAACAAATGTTTCACTCACCTGTTAAAAACAAAAGCAAATCAGTATGGAGTTATTTATTTAACATTAGTATAGGTTCAAGAAACTAATTCACAACAAGATGGTCACCAACTTTAAAGCATTAGATAGATAGAACCCATATGTCCAAACGATCTCAAGGGTATGTCATATACATATTCCATATATCGGAGGGCTTCATTAGAGAAGGAATATAAATGGGCAGATAATTTAAAATAGCCTATATCAGGGGTTGACTGCAACCCTCTTCTGTCAACCTGGGAATTTGTATTTTTTGTAAAGGTTTGCTACCTCTGTCTAATAGGGCATTCCTCTGGTGAATTCTTAATATGGATTCAAGTAATCTGCTTGTGTTTTTGTGTGATTTACTTGATTTATGCATTTTGCTTTCAGCTCCAACAATTTGGTACTCTTGCTCAGAGCTCAAGGTAACAAGGATGAAAGATGGATACAAAGGCGCAAATTTTCTAGTCTCCAGTGAACCACCAATTGCAAGGGAATGTTTAGTCTAGATTGCCTTATCATTTGATCAGGGAATTAATGGTAAGCGATTTCATGAAGGAAGGATGGTCATGCCTATAATCTCCCAATGGATTCATAAGTTGATAGCCAAATTGCACTTCAAACCTACTTAAGGGCATTCAAGAGTTCTTAGAACATATAAAAGGCAAGCTAAGCATCAATTGGACGTTCGAGCACATAAAAAAAAATGCCGTTGAAGGGTCAGTGTGCCAAATGTGTTAAAGACATAGACAAAACTCTACTTGAATACATCTCCCAAACATGCCCTTACCCATGCGGCCATGCACAACAGGAAAAAGGTCACGGTTGGATTAGGAAAGGGTTTAGAGAAATATCTAGAATAAATTCTTCTAGGTTTTTAGAGTTTGAGGAAGAGATGGAGCTTCTTGGGTGACCTTAGTGGGGCACTCTAATGTTGAGGGGATACATCAACTATAAATGGGTTCAGCCAAATGGTCCATCAGATTTTATTGGAATGATTACCATTGCCCTCTGGCTCTGTGAATTCTGTGCTTGTGTAATTTTTCTCTTGACTTTGCTCCTACCTATATCACAAAGGAGCGAATTCCCATCTCTCCAATGAGGCTACTGCAACCTTTGCCTATTCCTCAGACAAAATTGGGAGGATATATCTATGGAAATCATTAGTTGACTACTTGACTCTCAATGATGGGACTGCATCTTGGTAGTGGTGAATAGGTCGTCAAAACATGGACACTTTACTGGGCTGCTTATTTAGGTAGGACAGCAGCAAATTTGTTTGTCACAGAGGTTGTAAAATGACTAAAATCATGGTGCATCTTTCTCACCGAGACTGTTGTGGCAATTTTTTTTTTTTTTTATTTTTTTATTTTTATTTTTTGCAAAACAAGGAACTTAACCAAACCCCAAAATATGAAGCAACGGGAAAGAGTATGAAACCTCGTACTGGACTTCAGCCCTAGAAAGGTCAGCAAACTGATCTTCGTCCTCCGCACCAATTTGAGTAGTCATGTTGCCACGAAGCTCAGCCCTCTTCTTGGCAGCAATGCGAGGATCAGCAACGGAATCTTGACCAGCATCATTAACACCACAGGTAACGATGGGAGTTTGCAATGGCTCAGGATCAAGCTTAGCCTTTTTGCCCTTGGGAAACTTCACCTTCTTCTGTCTTACAAACCAAAATTGAAAAGAAAAGAAATCAAAACTAAAAATGTAACCAAAAAGCAAACTAAAACCCTAGAACCAAAATACGTAACATGATTTAGCATAGAGATAGGGAGAAAGGGATTACGGATGGCCTTTTTCGGAATCGATGAGCTCCGCCTCCATGAAAGGACGCTTGCGAGAGGTGCCCCCTTCCATTACCAATCAACTAAACTGTTGACAGAATCAACGTCATAAAATCAAAAGGAGGAGAAATTCAACAAAAACCTAGTAAGCTGTATCGACGGAAGAAAATAGGATCAACGATTAACAAAGGAAACCGCAAAACTATTTAAAACAACGCACACCTAAAATAAATGACTAAATATAATTTGTTTCGTTAAATTGGGATACATGATAAACTGTTGAACACAAGCCGATTAAAGAAGGAAGGGAAGGAGTAGGTACCGGTGAGGAGCGGCGGTGACGCGGTGTGAGGAGCGATAGCGATGGGTGAGCCGAGGTCCGAGGAGACAGACGAGTTCAGTGTTCCGTCGTCGTCTGTTGGGCAATCGTTAGGTCTGTTTCTTCCTTTACCCAAAAATTAGCGAGGGGGCGTTTGGGCCATTAACTGCAAATTACTGGAACAACGGGTGATAAAGTGCAATTACACTCGAATTCATTTTCAATTTAAAAATTACATTATGTCCGTTTTGCCCTTAACTTTTGTCATTGTGCAGTTATAATTACAAAATTGCCACCGTCTTCTCCAAGTTCAAACTATCTTCGTCTCTTTTACCTTGGCACCGCACCATCCATCTCTCTCGGCACCGCACCCCGCTCCGACGCTGTTGGCTCCTCCCCAGTGTAGCGGCGATGAAGACCCCACTTGGCTTTTCCTCCACATCTAGCGGCTACTGGAGAAACCTTGACACTGTCCCATTTCTTTGACAGATCCATCTCTCCACATCCGGCCTTCTGCAATTTCGCCTCTTTCTCTCCTTGTCTCGAGTCTCGCCGCCGACTCTGTAAATATTCCGGACTCCTTCAATTTCCATTGAAACCCATTATCCACCAAAGCTCCTGTGAACCGACTTCTTGCTCCATTGCAAGAAGAATATACACGGTAAGTTAAATTTCTCCATGTTTTATACGAAGTATATTATAAAAGTTTGAATTTGTGATGAAGGTTCTTAAGCATGGTTGATTAACTTGAAATTTATGAGGTGAAAGTTTGAAATTGTAGTTTATTCTTTATTGGATTTCTAATCAATAACAGGAAAACTAGATTTGGAATTTGGAAGAAGAAGAAATAGAGTAACGAGAGAGATTTCAGAGAGAGAGATAAAGAGAAATTTCTTCATATTCATTGTTATCTGTCAAAGAAAGTTTAAGGGCTTTTTATACACATATGACATATGTCTAAACAGTTTTAGTAAACAGGGATCAAACCGATAGAAAGAAAATTAAAGGCTAGTCGGGATTGAGCCCGAAGTCTATTTCATGGAAATTAGGAAAGGGATGAGAATCCTGATACAATACCCCTCCTTCAGCCAGGGCCCGACCTGAGGCGAGGCCCAACAGGGCCTCACCTCACGCTCAATATACATAAGGGCCCAAGCCTTTATTAAAATGTAATATATATAATAAAGATGTAATAGTAAACACATTGTGCATTTAGTTCAATTGGCAATGGGTATTTGTGGGGGAGCTATGTGTGTGTCTATATCCGTGCGGGTTCGATTCCCACATTTATAATTCGCCTCAGGCATTATAAATCTCAGGTCCGGCCCTGCCTTCAGCAACCCTTGTCCTCAAGGATTATAAGAAATGCAGCATTGACAACTCCGGTTCGGACATTCAAATCAGCACTCATCTTCCTCATTTCAAATTTGTATGCACTTGTTGTACTCTCAACACCACATACAACTTGGGTGTAGACACTACCAAGTCACACAGTGTATCTCCTTTTCCTCCAGGGTCAAAAATTCACATTCCGACACAAGCGTCTACTATAATGGCCGACAATGAAAAGCAACCTGCACAGAGGTTTGCACAATGAAGTAGACTTCCATGTGTTGCATGCTCCTCCTTAGCTAGCTGATCTTTGTAATCCTTTGTTGAACCTTGCATTTTCGATCCATCAACAATGCCTTTGTTGATTTCATAAATTAGGGGAATGTTGCCCACAAGCTTCACTGCACCTCCAGGATCAAAACTCAAGGTTGCTTGTTCCTTATTTATGCTCGTTGTACTCTCAGAACACCCAGTTTATGTAGGGAATGCATCAAACAACTCAATTCCCTTCTCCATGAACTCTGGCATTTCGTCGAGCACCTAGTAGGCAGCTAGATCGATATTCTTTGTTGCAACAATATGATTATCGTCAGCCTTCAAGTGGCCCTTCTTCTCATTCCAGCTCAATAAAAGGGCTTCTTGATCTAGCGTTTCATCAACCACTTTATGAGCAACAAAGTCTACGGGATCCTTTGTGACAATCAACTCATTCTTCACCTCAATTTGTACCGATTGACTGTAGATTTTGAATCATGTTTCTCCTTCCTAGATTAACTCATCAGTTCGTTGTGAGGTTTCAGCAATTGTATACAACTCCTTGTGTGTGGTTAGACCTGGGCAAACGTGGGTCGGCCCGTTCGGCCCGTCCCGTCCGCCCGCTAATATGGACGAGTATGAACAAGAAGAAAAGCCCATGCGGGCTGCTAAGCCCGGCCCGCGCCCGTAATGGATACGGGATTGGGAAGATCAATGTACCCGTTGCGGGATACTAAGCCCGTAACGGGTACGGGATTGGGAAGACCAGTGCCTTTGTTGATTTCAGAAATTAGGGGAATGTTGCCCACAAGCTTCACTGCGCCTCCAACGCCATCGACATCCCCAATTCCTTCTTCCAAAATAGATCCATCCTAAATCGAATTCCTAAACCCAGATTTATCAGATCCTTTTGATTTATGCCTCCTTACTCTTAAATTTGACAGCAAGAGCGAGACCCTCTCAAGGAGCCATGGAATCGACAACGCGTCCACCAATCGCCCTCTGATCTCCCAGCACCTCCACAATGATAGTCCACAATCAATTTCGATGATGAACGTGGAGGAGAAACCCATTTCAATTTGTAATGTGAATAAACCGTTGATCTTGAGAGAATGTGGGCCGCAGATTGGAATTCTTAGTGTTGCTCAGGGATAGACACATGATGCAAATTTTAACAAAAGAGTTGCTTCTAAATTAATAAGTATTATTATTATTATTATTATTATTATTATTATTATTATTATTATTATTATTATAATATAATATAATAAAAACATATTACAAGAAATTAGTGGGCAACCGACATACATAATTATTATTATTATTATCATAGTTATTATTAGGCGAAAATGCATAAAATCACACTTTATTCATGCAAATAACTGCCCTTTATTTAAAAAAAATTACAAATAACCACCCATTATATACAAATTGGTTGCAACTAACCCCCCATATCAACTTGTCTTGCTAAATCTCACTTAAGTTAATAGGAAAAGACAATTATACCGATAACTTTTTAATGTTTCACATATTTCTTTATATTAGTCAAAACCAAATCAAATTTCCAATCTAATTAGCGTGCCAGAGAGAGAGAGAGAGGATATGAGCGATCCCCCGACCAAGACCCGATGAACACTAGGAGGTTCCACCAGAGGTCATCGTTGCTGGAGGCAATGAATAATAGTAAGAGGTGGAGCTAGCAAAATCTGACCCGGACCGGAAAACCAGACCCGGTTAACCCAGAACCGATTGTCCTGAATACCCGAAAACATAGTGAAGTATGTCACCCGAAAACCAACCTAGCCCGACTCATTTTGGACCCGAAATCCAAATAACCGATAACCGAAACTCACCCAAATCCGAATGATCCTAACCCGATTCAACTGAAACCTATTAAGACCCGAACCTGTTATAATCGAACCCAAAATAACTCAAACTTAAAGATACATTATAGTAAAGTTTTAAGAATGAATATTGAAATAATGAAAACTTGAGACAGTCCAAACCCAAAATAATCGAAACCCAAGACAAACGAAACCCGAAATAACTAAAACATAAGACAATCGAAATCCAAAATAACCGGACCTCGAGACAATCGAAATCCGAATAACTAAAACACGATATATCCGAAACTCGAACCCGACCCAACTGAATGACCAAATTATTAGACGTTATCTGAAACCCGACTACCCAAACCCGAACCCGACCCTACCCACCCGATTGTCATTCATCGCCATTTTTGTTTAGAATTGGAAAAAAGTTAATTAGATTTACCAAGAAAGGTGGGTATGGATGGTTAGTTGCAACCAATTTGTATATAATGGGTGGTTATCTGTAATTTTTTTAATAAAGGGTGGTTATTTGCAAACAACCCTGAATAAAGGGTTATTTTATGCATTTTCGCATTATTATTGTTGTTGTTGTTGTATTATAATATTATTATTATACTAGTGCATAAAAACAACTTACAAGAAATTAGTGGGTAGCCGAGGTACTATCTGGGCACCCACTCCTTTAGCGATAACAAAGATAAGTCTAGTAAAAATATAAGTGGCAGCACAAGCCTCATCATCCTGAGATACCGAGAATTTATGAATCCGCTTCAGCAAAGCTACATCATCCGTATCTAACTCCCCCAACGAAGAGAAGGAGAAACCATACCCAGTTGTCGTGCACAACTCACGTTGCGTCAGATAACATCGACAACAACACGATCGGGCACAAAGTCAGACACTGCAGACCGAGTCAAGGGGAGTATCCCGTCAGATCAACACACACATCCCATCCTCTATCCCAGGAATAAAGAAGCAGATCCGTCGGACGAAGAGGCTTATCATGCCCATCAATCAAACCGATATCAACCTCCTTACCGACAGAAATCCCAACTCTATAGCAGATATCTAATAGAGTGTCGCGAACGAGGTTATGTCGACGTTTAATGCCCACAATACCAGCACATGACATAGCATGATCGCCACAAACATCACCCTCAAAGACCCGAGAAAAAGCTGGGCAGGGGCTAGGCACCGTGAAAACCGAAACACCCAGTCGATAGCTAAGCACACTACAATATGTCTTTCCATCCATAACCTACCCCATCCCAGAAATAGGTACTACGCCAAGCCAATCAGAGGAGTGGGAACCCTGCTGAGACTTCCATAATGCCACTTGTCGCATAGTCAAAGAGAAAACAGATTCCGATGTGGTAGCAACCTTCGCGAAATATATATCTGCCAATTTTTTCATAGGTTTAGGGGCAACGATTTCACTAGGATTGCGTAGAAAGTCAGAACTCGTGATCTCATTAAAAGTACGTCAATCGTCATCAAAAGTAGGGTCAACATCAATGATACCAGAAGGATGTAAGAGCTTAGCCTGCAATTCAGCAAACTGCAAACGAGACGCCAAAAATGCGTAATGTAGGACATCCCCAACAACATACACTCCAAGCCCACCAAACTGAAAAGGGAAGGTGGCAAGGCACCACTGCCAATCCCCAAAACCAGGCCCAGACGCAGTGACAATACGCTCCAAGCTAGAATGAAGTGCCACATCAAAGGAGAGCGGGGCCGACCGAAAGACATGCAAAGAACAAATACGCAAGGAAAAGTAGAGTTTAGAAATACCCGTACAAGCCCGAGGCAAAAGCAACTCGCACTGGGGGTCATCAATCCTCGTGACATAATCCATAAGCTCTATGGTCCTAGTCACTCTCTTTGTCACAAGGTCGCTGTTGAAAACAGGGCATACGTTGACAGGCTCACCCAGAACTAGGGCTGATATACGAGCTAACGAGCTCGAGTAGTGGGTGTTCAAGCTCGGCTCGTTTACAAACGAGCCGAGCTCGAGCCTCATTTTCTCGAGTCGAGCCGAGTCGAGCTCGAGCTACTCACAAAATGTAGATCTGTGATTCAAAGTGAATGGAGTCCAAAAGGCAAAACCACTGACAGACTCTTTAGAAAAAGAGGTTAAATAAAACATAGGGACAGAACTATAATTTCACCTACGAAACGAGATATACGTCTTATTTAGAAGGGGTTAAATAAAACTTATTTACATGGAGTTAAATAAAACATAGGGGAGAACTGTAATTTCACCAATAAAATGAGCTATACGAGCTACTCGAGCCGAGCTCGAGCTCAGAATTCTGGTCAAGCTTGGCTCATATTTAATTCGAGCGAGCCCGAGTCGAGCTTTTTTCGAGCCGAGCCCGAGCCGAGCTCGAGCTACTCGGCTCAAGTAACAGCCCTACCCAGAACTTTGACATTGCGTGATGGTCGAGCAATAGAGAGGGGGGGGGGGGGAACACCAGGGAGCCGACTTCTAGGGTCTTCTGTAGGCTAAAAAACCTCGGTCTTATCAACATTAAGATGAAGGCCAAAGCGAGAATCATCCTCCATAATCAGATCTAAGACCTTTTCCACAACCAAAGTGTCCCCAACAATAGTGTCATCATCCAAGTACCAAGCATGCAGGCTCAGGTCAAAGGAGTCTCTAATCTTGCATACCAAAGGATGCAACACTAAGGCAAAAATAAGAGGGCCTAGAGGATCTCCTTACTGAACCCCTCGACAAGACCATAAACTATGCTTCCCATAATATAGTCGGGCGGGAATAGAGTAACAAAACTCTACCCATCGAGATAGAACTGGGCAATGACGACGAACTTCCTGTAACATGGTCATACGATCAACTAAGTTGAAAACATTTTGAAAATCGACCATCAACATAGAAAGACCCTCCTCGCTACCACGAGCCCTAACAAACCGATTCAAAGCATGCAGAATGACCTTTCCTCCACCGGATACCCTGTCTCGAAACTGAAGTCCTGTAAAATAACCAGACAAAGAAGGACCAACCAAACAAGCACCAACCTTAGAGACAAGGCATCTCCAAATCGTGTCGACAACAATAGGATGTATACCACCAACTGGTTCAATAAGCGGTGTGTGAGGAGCACTAGCAACATACTCACCCAGATCCTACGGACAACGACCCTCAAGGAAAAGATTAACCACCCGAGCAATAGAGGAAATCAAATCATCTGAAATAGCAACAACAGCTCCGCCCAAACAATCCAACAGATGCTGAGCACGGAACCCATCCCTCCCACATGATGTGCCACGCGAAAAACTCCGAATCATATCCAAAACAACGACTGAAGATGCAAGAAGAGGATGGTGATCAAGAGGCAAAGGAGGCAAGTTGGGAGATGGGGCAGTTGGGTGCTTATCATGCAAAGCCGCCAGAGTGGCATCAGAATAAGGAGCAATACTTGATGAAGAAAGCACCCGAACAACGGCAATGTAGTGACCATCACAAATCTTCCTCCGACATTGTCGAAGAGTAAGCTCAGACAAATCAAGGTCCTCCTCAAGATCAAAAGAAGGGGAACCTCAACCAAGGTCTCCAATAGAAGCTGCAAACTGCCGCCAAGCACACCCCAAGCATGAATAGCACTAGCAATACTCTCCTCTTGACGCTAACGCTTGACATCAGTCCTACACTCAAGATTACTCCGCGGGGAAAAGGTCTTAAGTATACAAAGAGGCATCACAGGCAAGCGAATCCAGTAGGAGAGGTCTCCAGGAGAGTCATCCACACCATCTAATGCCGCTTTTAAAACCCGTGAAAAACCTTGGCGACATTTAGGAGGGATGGATCTCAAGGTGATACGTTTGGGATACCCGATCCTTCGCTTGTGGGCTCAAGATCAAGAACCATGCCGTATATTTGCTTAGATCTTGCAGTGCTCTTTGATATCTCCTGATTAGAACAATTTAAACAAGTAATTAAATTTCTGAAATAGCGGCAGTTCTATACTTAGTAAAATTCCAGCAATCAAGAACTCAGAAATTAGCGACAGAAATAAAGCAAGGGTAACGAGAGAGAAGCAGGGGACTGGGCTCGCGGTTATCGCTGGCACACAGGCCTCTAGGCCTCAGGGTGTGCGGGTACTGGAGCGCGGAGGCGAGCGCGCTCGCTGGGAGCGAGGTGATGGCGAGCGGCGTGCGCGGGAGTGCAGACGCGGGAGCGAGAGCGCCTGGGAGTCCTGGGCGCTGGAGAACGCGGAGCGAGAACACGGCGCTGCGATGCAGGGGCGCCGCACTCGCTGGGAGCGGAAATCCTCGCGGATGAAACCAAGGTTGGCCTTCCTTCTCGCGACAGCTTCTCGACTAGGGGTAAGGGCTTGGGTTCGTACTTGATGTCGACGAACAAGGCGAGGTGAGGGCTGTTTGTGTGATTTCCGAAAATCTCAAGAACATGAAAGCTTTTGGGATTGATAACCAGGAACCCTTTAATCCATAAAGGGGTTCTCAATTCTAATTCAATCTGATTAATTCAAAGGTGCATAACATGAATTTATAGAAAACTATGGGAGATCTAGTCAATCCTTCCTTGCAAAGGAAAGGGGTTTGGATAGATCAATTCTATCTAAAGATAAATAAAATAACCCTAAGATAAATATTACCTAATAAGATAAATGTTTCATAAGTCATAACTTGGTGGCCAAGAATTATATCTAGAAGAGATATAATTAATTCCACCTTATTTATCTAATTTGCATAAAATAATAACATAATTAAATTAAATAAATCTGGCCCAAGCACAAGTGTAACTCGGCCCACTCTCTCGACAAGGCTTCTGGCCCACTCGGCCGAGTGACCCAAGGAGATGCCGAGTTAAGGTGAGTCATGGTGGGTGCAGACGAGTCTTCATGAGCTCCGTGTGTGGACGCAGGCTCACTTCTTGTGCTGGTGGTGTAACCTTGAGCCACGTGATCCAGGGTGGCCTGAACCCTTGCTCTAAAGTTCCATGGTGACGGACAAGAAAGACTTTAGTTGCAGTTTGAATCTTCTTGGCCCTTGCACGAGTGACAAGACCATCGAATGGAACCTTCATGTTGTCCTCAATGTCACCAGGAGTCATCGATAATTGAACGGCATCACAAGGTGCGTAACCCCATAGAGAACAAACGGTCAAGCGAAGATATAGACAAACCAACAGGCACAACCCCAACACCAGACAAGGGAACCGATGGAGACAGAGCTAGAGGTATGGGAATATCGTAAATAATAAAACGAACAAGATCATCACCAAAGTCCGGAGGTGCCACGGAATCAACCTGGTTGTGCCGACACCGAGCACGAAAGGTATGAGTTTCAAGGCATACCCCACATAACCAAACTCCCATACGCTTTAAGGTTATCTCAACCTCATAATAAATAGTCAAACTATCACAAAGAGTTTGACAAGTAAGTACCTGAGCATCACCACTACAATGCCAGTCACGAAGGTGCCTGAGCATGAAGGTTTTAACAAGACCCCTACCACCACCATCAAGGCACCCACAAAGACCCACAAAAGGGCAATGGTAACGAACAAGGTCGGGCATAACTGTGTCGACGCCGACAGGCCGGCCTACCCAAACGCCAAGATGGACACTGACCTGAAGAAGGAGTACCAGATGCTGCCGCCACTTCAAAATTATTTAATTACTCCACCAACCATTAATCAACCTCGTGAACCCACCCAAAAAAAAAAATTAATTAACCTCGTGAAGATAATTGATTATGATATTGTCAAGCAAATTAGAGAGAAATTTACTTGTTGGTAGAGCAATTCGTCTCCGATTATTATTATTATTATTATTATTATTATTATTATTATTATTATTATTATTTATTTTTTATTATTATAAACTTGCTTCTATTAACCAATAACTATTTACAAGAAATTAGTGGGTAGCCGAGATACTATCTGGGCACCCACTCCCTTAGCGATAATAAAACCGAGTCTAGTGAAAATATAAGCGGCAGCACGAGCCCCGACATCCTGAGATACGGAGAATTTCTGAATCCGCTTCAGCAAAGCAACCGCATCCGTATCTAACTCCCCCAACGAAGAGAAGGAGAAGGGTATGAAACCATAACCAGCTGCCGTGCACAAATCTCGATACTTGGCACACTTACGCCGAGCAGCATCAACAACAACACGATCAGGCACAAAGTTAGACATCCCAGACTGAGTCAAAGGGGAGGATCCCGTCAGATCGACACAAACATCCCGCCCTCTGTCCCAGGAATAAAGTAGCAAATCTGCCGGACGAAGAGGATTGTCATGCCCATCAATCAAACCGATATCAACCTCCTTACCGGCAAAAATCCCAGACTTGTAGCAGATATCCAATAAGGTGTCGTGAACGAGGTTATGTCGATGTTTAATGCCACGGAACCAGCGCAAGACACAGCATGGTCACCGTAGACATCACCATCAAAGACCCGAGAACAAGCGGAACATGGTCTGGACACCGCAAACAATGGAACTCCCAATCGATAGCTAAGCACACTACGATAGGTCCTTCCATTCATAGTCTGCCCCAACCCAGAAATAGGAACTGCACGCAACCAATCAGATGAGTGAGCACCCTGCTGAGACTTCCATAATGCCACCTGTCACGGAGTCAATGAGAAAACAGAGTCTGATGTATCAGCAACCTTCGCGAAATATATATCTGCCAGTTTCTTCATAAGTTTGGGGGCAGCGATTTCACTAGGATCACGTAGAAGATCAGAACCCGTGACCTCATTAAAAGAGCGACAAGCATCATCAAAAGTAGCTCCAGCAATAATGACACCAGAAGAACGTAAGATCTTAGCCTGCAACTCAGCAGACTGCAAACGGGACGCCAAAAAAGCATAATGTATGACATCACCAGCAACATACACTCCAAGCCCACCAAAATGAAAAGGGTATGTGGCGAGCCTCCACTGCCAATCTCCAAACCCAGGCCCAAACGCAGTGACAATACGTTCCAAACTAGAACGGAGTGCCTCGTCAAAGGAAAGTTGGGCCGGCCCAAATACATGCGGAGAACAAGTACGCAGGGAAAAGTACAGCTTAGAAATACCCGTACAAGCCCGAAGCAGAAGCAACTCGCACCGAGGGTCGTCAATCCTCGCGACAGAATCCATAAGCTCTATGGTCCTAGTCACTCTCCTTGTCACAAGTTCGCTGCTGAAATTAGAGCATATACTGACAGGCCCCCCCAGAACCTTGACACCGCGCAATGGCCGAGCAATAGAGGGGGGAAAAACACCAGATTGGATGGGAGCCGACTAACAGATTTACAAGAAAGAACATATTTACAAGAAATTAGTAGGCAACCGAGATACTATCTGGGTGCCCACTCCCTTAGCGATAACAAAGCTAAGTCTAGTAAAAATATAAGCGGCAGCACGAGCCCCGACATCCTGAGATACTAAGAATTTCTGAATCCACTTCAGCAAGGCTACATCATCCGTATCTAACTCCCCCAATGAAGAGAAGGAGAAGGGTAGGAAACCATAACCAGCCGCCGTGCACAAATCTCGATACTTCGCACATTTACGCACTGAGCAATAGTAACAACAGCGCGATCGGGCACAAAGTCAGCCATCCCAGACCGAGTCAAGGGGGAGGATCCCGTCAGATTGACACACACATCCATTGTCCCAGGAATAAATGAGCAAATCCGCCAGACAAAGGGGCTTATCATGCCCATCAACCAAGTCGATATCAACCAAGCAGATATCCAATAAAGTGTCGCGCACGAGGTTATGTCGATGTTTAATGCCCAGGGAACCAGCGCATGACACAACATGGTCACCATAGACATCACTATCAAAGACTCGAGAACAAGCAGGAGAAGGCCTGGACACCATGAACAATGGAACCCCCAATCGATAGCTAAGCACACTACGATAGGTCCTTCCATTCATAGTCTGTCCCAACCCAGAAATAGGAACTGCACGCAACCAATCAGAGGAGTGAGCACCCTGCTGAGACTTTCATAATGCCACCTGTCGCGGAGTGAATGAGAAAACAGAGTCTGATGTAGCAACAACCTTCGCGAAATATATATTTGCCGGTTTCTTCATAAGTTTAGAGGCAACGATTTCACTAGGATTGCATAGAAGATCAGAACCCGTGGTCTCATTAAAAGAACGACAAGCACCATCAAAAGTAGGGCCAACAACAATGATACTAGAAGCCAATTGCCGAACCACATCGAGGGGCTTGGGTTCATATGCTCTCCTTCTTTTCCCTTGGTTTGGGTTGATTTTGATGATTTCGGCTTTGAAAAAATCAACTAGGGTTGAGTTTTATAATTTGTATTTTGTATTTTTTTTTCCGGGCAAGCGAATTCGAGGATCGGGAAATCTGAAAAGGGGCCAAAGGAGTTGTGACTTTGAGCAATTAGAGGAGAGAGTAGCGCGACAACCTCGTCTAAGTCCTCAGGCGCGTTGCTGCAACTCTGTCTTCTCCAAACGGGTATGTTCGGTTCCTTTTGTTGCTGTTTTTTTCTTCTCCTCATTGGCGGAGCTAGGGGGTGCTGAAGCAACCCTTGGGAATTTAAAAAAAAAATATATTCAGTGTTTTTTTTGTAATACCAAGGTATATAGCTTGTACATTGAAGCAAGGTCGAATCATAGAGGTCACAGGTTCAAAACTCATCGTTTTCTATTTTATTTCCCAATTCACAAAGGGGTTAATACTAGACCCGTCAATCGGATCATTTGGGTCGTGTTCGGGTCAGGTCATTTCGGGTAAAACGAGTCCCGAGTAGATCCAGGTTGATTTAAACTCGGGTATGACCCGATTTCGGGTCAAATCGGGTTGATTTCGGGTTTGCCAATTTTTTCTTTTTTAAATTAAAAAATCATGTTTTGGTAATTTTACGATAATTTAAAAATGCAAAAATTAAAGACGTGGTTTATAAGTTCTAGTGCTTGTAATTATATAATATAATATATCTGATCTAAAATACTTGATTTTTATTATTTCTCGTAATTTTTTAATAAAAATTAAAAATATATAAAATATCAAAATTGTAAATAGTTGTTTAAAAAGGATTTCATGCAATTAGTAATAAACACATAATTGTTTTTAATATTTTAATATTTTAAGAGTTTTTATCTTCTTAAAAAATGTGATGAAAGATAAAAAATCAAATACGGTCAATCGGAGGGAGTATTACACAATACAAATAAATGTAAAAGTTGATTTGAAAATGAAAGATCAAGTAATTGTAATTACAAAAAAGTAATAAATTGAAATCTCCATAAAAAGATTTAATCATATATAATTATAAATCAACTGGGTCACCGGATCAACCGGGTCAATCGAGTCAAAATTACCGGGTAAATCGGGTCTAAATCCAGAGGACCGGGAAAATTACCGAGTTTTCAGGTCAGTGTCGGAAAAAAAAAATCGGGTCAAAATTTTTGGGTCTTAACCCATCATTTTCCAGGCGTACGGATTAGATTAACAAAATCGGGAACCGGGTCGGGCGGGTTTTGACAGGTTTAGTTAAAACCCTTGCGGAATGTCTCCTTTTTTTTAGTCGTCTGTTCGAAATTTTTTTTTAAAGCGCAGCCAGGCAGGAGAAAAGGGGAACCGCGAGACCCAGACCCTCCTCTCGTCGTCCGGCTCTCGGCTCTCCACGGCTCCATCACCCGCCTTCGACATCGACGCCGACAACCTTGCCCCCGGTTGGCTGCCTTCACGCCTTGGAGGCTTGGACTGTTCGACATCACCGCCCACTTGCCCAGTGCCCACCTTCGCCGCCACTGCTCGGAGGAATGTCTTGAGTTTCGATTCAAAGGTATTCCTTGACATTTCCTATGTTGAAGTCTATAAATTATGAATTAGATTTTCATTTCAATTTGAAATTCATGAAAGTTAGAAGGTTAGATTTTCAATTTGAAGTGCAATTTGTAAATAGGGACAGTGAGGGTTTGTGGAATTTGAGAACCACTTGGGTCTGATTTTTTAATAGAAGGTTCATTTTGGGGCTTTTGATTGTTTATTGTAGGAGAAAAATAGATAAATTTGTTACTCGGACTAAGAATTCATCGATTCCAAGATCACGTTTTGGGTCTTCCAATCCTTCTGTTGCTCAGTCTCCAAATGATAGAAATATTGATGTTGTTCAAGATGCTGTTCTTACAAGTGAGCTCGTTTGTAGTGTTGATTGTTGTACTAGTACTAGTGACCTTGTTTGCAGGATTGAATTGGTTTGTAGTAATGTATTTTTGTGGTCTTTTTTCAATATGTCTGATTGTGTGAATATTATATATGCAAAAATGTTTATCGCCCTTTCAAGTTTTCAGCACCCCCGACGTAATTCCTGGCTCTGCCACTGCCCCCACCCCACTCCACCAACCCAAATTTGTGTCACTGAGCAAAGTGAAAGAAATTTTGGATGCTTAGTTAAAGTAAATCATGTTGCTTTGTTCTTTGAGGGATTTCAGAAGTACTGTTTTCTTTCAAAATTTCTTGTAAAATGGTTCAAATTGTCATCTGCTGAGTTTCTCTTGTTTTTTTTTATGCTTTCTGTTTAAGGGATATATTTTGTGATTTGTTGTCTTCCGGTGCTACAGATTTGAAGCTTTATCATATCATAATTCAAAGTAGTCCCCGCTAAGATGGATGAGGAAACATTAGTTGATGAGACTTTCCCTCTGTTTTCAAAGAAGAAATTTTCCAAAATCAAGCAGCTCCCACTTAATGAAGACCATGAACCTGAGAACCATGAAACCAGCCTACAAATTGAAAAAGAAGAGGAGTCTGGAGTGCCATCATCCTCGTTTGCAGATCTTGGCCTTGCTGAATGGGCCATAAATACTTGTTCTGAGCTTGGAATAAAGAAACCGACACCTGTGCAGCATCATTGCATTCCAAAGATTCTTGCAGGGCGTGATGTTTTAGGTCTAGCTCAGACTGGAAGTGGAAAGACCGCTGCTTTTGCCCTTCCTATCCTCCATCGATTGGCTGAAGATCCTTATGGGGTTTTGGCCCTTGTTATCACCCCAACTCGTGAATTGGCATATCAATTGGCTGAACAGTTCCGTGCCCTTGGATCCTGCTTGCATGTACGTGTTGCTGTTGTGGTTGGAGGAATGGATAAGATTACTCAGGCAACGACCCTGATGCGGAAACCCCATATAGTTGTTGCAACCCCTGGACGAGTTAAGGTGTTGCTTGAAGAGAATCCAGACATACAATCTGCATTCTCCAAAACTAAGGTACATCATGTTATTCTAGTATTATATAACTACTGAACTCCACGATTTTCATGGTACTCTGTCTATGTACCCCTCCATGATTTCTCTTTACCAATATGTTGTGATTGTTTTCTTTAAATTACTTTATTGTTCTTTCTTGTAGTTCCTTGTGTTGGATGAAGCAGATAGGGTTTTGGATGTTGGCTTTGAGGAAGAGCTTAAGGTGATTTTCAAATGCTTGCCAAAGAGCCGACAAACTTTACTATTTTCCGCGACAATGACCCCTGACTTGCAGACACTCCTTGAGCTTTCTGGAAACAATGCATACTTTTTTGAAGCATATGAAGGATTCACAACAGTTGAATCCCTGACGCAGAAGTATATATTCATTCCCAAGAATGTGAAGGATGTCTATCTTCTGTATGTTTTGTCAAAATTGGAGGACATGGGTGTACGCTCAGCCATTATATTTGTATCCCAGTGCAGGTATCACTGCTATTCTATTTATAAAATGATCCGTCTAGGCGTCTAATATCTGATTCTGTCGTGCTCCTTTGTATTTATTTAGTCTTGTACAACCTTTTTTATCCCCTACACTGCATGTTATAGTTATTTTTGACGGATGGTTAAATATAATTTTGAAAAATATTGTCTTCGATTTCGGATCTGTTCTGATTTTTAGCTCCAATTTTAGTTAGCCTTGACCTTGTTCGGGCTGGTCATATATAATTTATTGGCATATACTTGGGATTCTTGAAAAGCAACACTGTTTACTGACTTGGTTTGCCGGTGAGCAGAACATGTCACCTCTTGAGCGTGTTACTTGAAGAACTTGATCAAGATGTTGCAGCATTGCATTCATTCAAGTCTCAGGCTTTGAGGCTCTCTGCTCTCCATCGCTTCAAATCTGGACAATCTCCTATATTACTGGCAACTGATGTTGCTAGTCGTGGTTTGGATATTCCAACTGTTGATCTTGTCATAAACTATGACATACCAAGGTATATTTCTTACATTTTATATGGATATTAATCTACTGGGCTATATCCAAAACCTTCTAATACGCTCTTTGATGCCGATACAATTTGCTTGGCAGGTTTCCTAGGGACTATGTTCATCGTGTGGGGCGTACTGCAAGAGCAGGCAGAGAGGGGATGGCTTTGTCTTTTATAACCGAGGTTAGTTTAACTCAGTCCATATCTACTTCATAATAATGAAGAAGCTTTAGGACGAACTTGCCTTTTCTTCTATACTGCTGGATCATTCTGAGTATGAATTGATGTTATACAGAACGATGTGAATCTTATTCAAAAGATTGAAGCCGAGGTTGGGAAGAAGCTAGAAAAGTTTGAATGTAAAGAGAACGAGGTCCTGGCTGATATAACTAAGGTAAGACACTGGTTTTGCAGCCTATTAATTAATAGGATGACTGGTCATGATGTTGCGCAGTGACCCAGTGAGAGACATTATTGTCACGTCCTTGCGGACCCTCATGCCAAAGCTCAACGTGCATGACTATCTTCACACGGGGAGTCCATTGATGCCATTTGTGGATTGGTTTTACAGGTTTATAAGGCGAGACGAGTTGCAACAATGAAGATGCTCGATGATGGGTTCGAGGACAAGGTGAAAGAGCGCAAGAAGCAGAAGCAGAAGATGTTAGCAAACAGGGGATTATTGAAGAAGGGGAAACGGAAAAGAAGTAAGGGTGCTGAAGAAGGGGGAGATTGAACAAACAACTCCTTTTTCTTGGGATGGCCATCTCTAGCTTTGCTCATCAATGGCTTGCTTGATTTAGATTGTAACTTTATTTAACCAAACACATAATTTTTGAAATATCTTTTTTTTGTAGTTCAGTTTTGATTTATGAGTGGACAATACCTTTGGTTTGGCCTTTGTAAACGACTAGAAGAAACGTACTATCCAAATTTTGAGGTTTAGTAGCATTTTATGTTACAGAAATTATGATGTTAATGGAATCAGCCAATTTATGTTGTAAATGGAATCGCCCGATTTGCTTGCAAAACTAATTTATCTATTATAAAATCCTCTAATGTACAAATACCTTCAAATACATTAAACTACCCTTGTAGTCTAGTTTCATGCACGGGACAACTATTAATATGCGGAAATTAAATACGCTGTAAATCAAAGTTGAAATGGACGTTCTGTACAATGTTAGACTGGACGTTTAGTAGAAAAGTTGTCGACATTGCTCGATGGCTAGCGGATGACCGAAATAGACCAGACTAGCAACGAATTATGGAGTGGATTTGTGGTGTATATACGTATTTTATAAGTATTGATTTTGATTTTCAATTTAATTTAACTTTATTCAAATTTATTAATTAGGATTGAAATTTATTTTGAATTCCATGATACATTTCAATTTTTTAATTTTCCCTATTCAATAATAATATGAATATTTGTTAATTAAAGTCAAAAGTTTTAAATAAGTGTGGATTGTATAATTACATGTAGGTCTTGATTTATAGGGAAGTTGTTGATTGTATAATTACATGTAGTATCTTTTGTTTAACCCTGGATTTGGTAAATAAAGAGCGGCCATCCGGGGCTCGAATCGGAAATCCTACCCACAAGTCTTTTCCGGTTGAGTCATTCTGGAATGATTATTTTTTGTTTAACCCATTTATTACGGCAAAACATTCCTTTACTTATGGTGGGGATCCTCTAGTCCGCAACTATGGTCCATTCTATGGTCCATATCGCTTGATTGGATGTAACGAATTATTTTATTATTTCTCTTAATAAATTGGGTAGTTTTATAATTGTTTTCAACCAATAAAAGAAGACGGACCACATAAGTGACCATAATAGCGGACCAGAGGATCCTCACCGCTTTACTAAGGGCAAATAAAGAAAAACTTGCAAAATTATAGATCAGTATCGTAATTCACCAAAACAAAAAACCAAAGATTTAAATCTAGTAGCGTTGCAACTTGCAAGTTTCAGCCTTCTGGACCATCAATGGACGGAAATATCTGAAACCGACCTGAGAGACGACAACAGCCCAGAGATACAGGGAGTTGACCGACACAAGAAGATTCACTGATAACACCAGATAGCGCAAGCAAATGGAAGTTCAATCCGTGGCTCTCCCAGTTCCAAAGCGATCAGGTGGACCCGATGAAGAGGAGATCACCCTTTTGTCAGAAAATGGAGAAGTTCCCTCCATTGCCACTCCAATTACAGATACCGCCCATCATATTAGCAGTGGTCCGTTTTGTCTCTGTTCCTTTTTTCACTTCTTTCTTGTGATTCATCAAGTGCCAATTATAATTTCCCCAATCAATTGATCATTGAAATTTGTTATGTATGTAATGTGAGGGGTTTTCTTGTTTCTACCAATCAAAACCCTAATATGGGCTTAACCCAATTGGATACTTATGGTGTCAATCGATGTAGGCAATCAATTAGGCGCCAGACCAATGCCTTATTGCTGTTGTGTTGTGGGTGCAGCTTGAATTTGACTTCAATCTTGTTTATGTTCTCTTGGGGTTACCTCCCTCATTTTGGGAGTTTGTAGATTCATGGTCACAAGTAGGCTGTGTTCTTACCACTGGCGTTAACAGTGCTTACATTCTGGGGTATTCTGCCACCATCATGGTGCCTCTTGGCTGGGTGAGCGGAGTACTCACTTGCATAGCTGCCACTACAGTTTCTCTCTACGCAAGCTGTCTCGTTGCAAAGATCCATGAATATGGTGGGAAGAGACATATCAGATATAGGGACCTGGCAGGTTTCATATATGGTGAGTAGATTGCTTATTACAATTTGTCACTAGTGTAAACTACATTTAACCCCTTTATTTTGAACCAAGCCACTCTAATAACTAAAACTGCATTTGATCACTCTCTACCAATTATAATATGAACATCAGTAGATTAAAATCATCTAAAACCAATTACCTAAGCTGGAATGATGGAAATGGAACTATCCTCACTGAAGTTGTGTTTTGTTTTCTTCGTGAGGAATATCTACTAACGGACTACAAATAAGGAGTTGATAATATATATACTTGTAAAAAGTGGGTTTGTCCAAGTAGAGGTTTATGCGTGAAGTTATGTAATTCTTCAAAGGATATTGTACTAAGAAATGCTAGGCAGTGGGGGCCGCCTAATGCCTAGGCACCTGTTTGTGTGGGGGGGGGGGGGGGGGGAGAGGTTTGGTTTGCAGGGGCGATTTTTAGACCACTGTCGAAGGGGAAGTCTCCAAAGGGTGTTTTAATGTAGTTCTTCGGAGGGAAAATAATGTTTGATATAGTACCTCTTTTGGAGTTTTGGACCATGACCACCACATTCCCAGTAATAGTGCCAAGTTCGTTGAATCTTTTGCTTTGATTGATTGGAGAATGTATTGGCAGGCAAAAGAGCGTATTCTTTGACATGGGTGTTGCAGTACATCAATCTTTTTATGATCAATGCTGGATTTGTCATTCTGGCTGGTTCATCTCTCAAGGTTTGTTAGAAAGCTTATCTATATGAAGTCTGGTATTGTTGATTTAATGTCCCTTTGCATCCTGGATGTTTAGTTTCTTAAGGTGAATTCAAATTGAGATTTCATACTTGAAAAAGACTTGCCTTTTCTTCCATTTCTGAATTTTACATTAGTATGAAAGGCGATTTTCTGATCCACTATATTTTATGCAGGCATTCTACGTCTTGTTAAGCGATGATGGTACTTTGAAGCTTCCATTCTGTATAGCCATTGCTGGATTTGTTTGTACACTTTTTGCTGTTGGGATACCACATTTGTCTGCTTTAGGAGTTTGGCTTGGAGTTTCAACATTCTTAACCCTAGTTTACACTGTTGTCGCCTTTGTTCTCACTCTTTACGATGGTATTTTTCTTTTAACTCTTCTTCTTAGACAGTTTTATTTTGCTTCTTAGTTATACACCCTGTCTTCTATGTGAGGAGAGTCAGAATGGGACACCAACAATATCCTCGACAGTTGAATCATTTTCTCCCTCAACACAATCAGTATCAAACCTGTGATAATTCATGCGACCTTTTGCAAGCTTTTGCTTTAATGACCTATAGTTGAAAAATGTTTATTTCTGTTCCAATATTTCAGAGGCTAGAGGGTTTTAGGTACTCTATTTCATCAAATAGTGGCATAGTGCTGTTACTGACTGACATTGTTCAAACCCTTACATATATGCATAGGATATTAATTTTTAGTGTGTTGGTTCAATCTATGTAGATGTGAATACCAGGACTAGGGTTTTAAGATAATCTGTGTGATCAGATGATTTAGTTTGTAAAAAAAAAATGGATATTGTTTATAGGTATTGAGGCTTCAGCCAGAGATTACAGTGTTCCGGGAACAACAATGAGCAAAGCTTTTACCAGTATTGGAGCCATTGCTACCTCAGTGTTTGCAGTGAATACAGGAATGCTTCCTGAGATACAGGTAGAAAACGTAATGTATTGCTCATTGGATTGGTTAACTAGTTCATTTTTGCGTTGCATATTTAACTATTTAAGTAGTAAGTACTTCTGGTCTTGTTGATAGAACTTGGATTAAAGCAAATGAAATAAAGCACTCAATTCTGTTTGTGGGATACAAGAGAGCAATTAAAAAGAAGTTTGATGAGGAACCCTCCTACTCTAGTAAAAGTTGAAATCAAAACCAATATCCCCCTGTTGCGGTACTCAAAACGACCTCCATGTATTACTTAACTAGAAAGTAGCTCATATCCTTCTCTCCTCCTACAATAGTTCATGGATCGTAATTGATTGTTGGTTTGCCACCTTGGTCTATTATAATTGAACACCCTAGGATCTGCTGGAACTTGTTTTTGATGAAATTGGGTGTCAAGGTCATTGTAACAATTATGGCCATGTAATGCTTTTATCTTTGTTAAGTGGTTTGCTGTTATTTAGAGCTGTTGTTTTTAAGCTGAACCCTTTTACTAGTAATTTTCCCATCATTGATTCATTTGTTCGATTAGAATTTTATGGAATATATCAAGGAATAACCCTACTCAAGAGTATTGAGGTTTGGGGAGATTCCATGTAGGAGTAGTATTCTGTAATTCCACTTATGGGTACAGAAAATGTTATCTCCACAGCAATTGCTGAACTTAGTATAGTGATGAACCTTTGACAGCATGCATGAGAAGTATCTTTTGGATCAACATGCTCAGTCTCTATCGGAATTTCTTACTAGAACCATGTTGAAATAAAGTTGTAAGAGCATTTCAATTTACTTACAGAAACTCCAATTCTGACAGGCAACAATAAGGCAGCCCGTTGTTGGAAACATGCTCAAAGCTCTATACTTCCAATTCACTATCGGAGTTGTTCCTATGTATGCCGTAACCTTTATGGGATACTGGGCATATGGATCTTCAACACCAACTTATCTACTCAGTGGCGTCTCTGGTCCAGTTTGGTTGAAAGCCTTGGCAAATATCTCAGCTTTTCTGCAGACTACCATTTCTTTTCACGTAAGGATATTTTTCCTTACTCCTATTCTATTATTCTACTCTGCTTTCCCTACTAGAAAATGCTATGTTTATATTTGAAATTGTAAAGGAAGTAAGTACAGCATGTACAGCAGTCAGCAAGGCACATTAGTATTTTACTTTTCGTCTTTGCAAATAGGTATATTGCCGTATTGACCTGGTAGAACTCAAATCACTTGTGCAAATCACTGGATTCAGTTCACATTACTTCATTAGGAGATTAGGAGAATTGTGACTGTGGAAAGCGCTTTTCTTTTCTAAACCCCAAGGTGAATTGGGGAAAAAAAAAACTTGTGCATGGATAGTGATTAAGAACTTTATGAAACACAAACGTTTTTTCTGCAATCAGGTGTAAACAAGTCATATGCTACCCAGTTGTCAGTACTCAATAACTCATTTCATGAAAATAATCCAAGTCCCTGATTGCGCCATGAAACATCATTGACATTAATTTTTGTTTTGGAATGTCAGCTTCAAAATTAGTGTTATTCTTTGCATTTCATCAAGTTTATCTTATCTCTTCACAGTCCCAAAATTGGCCTTCTTCTCCATTTTCTCCTAATTTTCATAGGTCAAGTTTTGGGAGACTCTTATCTAGAACGGGGAATTAGCTTATCATATTGGAATAGAATCCCACCATGACTTATTGTTGTGCTTGGCAACACAGCCTTTCGGAAGTCTACCATGAACTATTCTTGTTTATAGTTTGAAAAAATAGTCTCTTACCAACCTATTTAACCAGATTCTATTTTGGAGTAATCCGTAATGCCCTTTTGAATTGCGTCGAATAAACTCTTCTTACTTGTTTGCCCTTCTTCAGATATTTGCAAGCCCAATGTACGAGTACATGGACACAAAATTCGGCATCAAAGGGAGTGCGTGCACCCTACGCAACCTGCTCTTCCGAACCAAGGTAAGGGGAGGATACCTATTATTCACCACATTTATCTCAGCCCTCATGCCTTTCCTTGGCGACTTCATGAGCCTCACCGGGGCCATCAGCACCATCCCTCTCACGTTCATCCTAGCAAACCACATGTACTTGTTAGCAATGAGTGACGAACTCACCACTGTTAAGAAGCTATGGCATTGGCTTAATGTATACTTGTTCGGCTTCTTGTCTGTGGCTGCAGCTGCCTCTGCTTTCAGACTCATTGTCGTGGACGTTAAAACTTATCATTTCTTTGCCGATTTGTGATATGTTTGATTCGAATTTGTAATGTTTCTTCATTAGTTGGCTCTTGTCTCTGCTTGAGTTTTGGATTCATTTCGATTTTACAGTTCCTTCGCCTTAGCACGGCCTTCTCCTTTAGGTTATATCTTCAGAAATCTGAAGAACCAAACTAGAGAAGCAGGGTAATGGGTATGTAGCCTGTTGATATTCGTCGCAATTGTATTTGTCACAAGCGTAGATGGGTGAGCCGGTTATCCAATGAATGCACCTGCTAGTTGTTACTCCATCCGTTAAGAAAAACTTGTCATTTTAGAAATCTTCACAATTTTTAAGAAAGCAAATGAAAAAACATTTATACATCTGATCTAATTATTACTCTTCTTTTTCATTTTCTTGCAAACTATAACTAACATCTTCATAATTATGACAAGGGCAACTTTGTAATACCAAAATACCTAAAATGACATATTTTTCTATGCTATGTGGATAAGATTCTAAATTGGAAAAAATTATCTACTAAAATAAATAATCGACTGAATCTAATTAAAAAAAAGTTAAATTAATTAAAATATGAAAAATATTTACAAATTAGTACTCTTATCCTATATCATTGGGATATAGGTTAAAAATCGATAAAAGTGTAAAACAGTCATGAAGCATTACAAAAGTAGACGTAACACTAACATTATACTCCATCCGTCTCGAAATAGATGTCGTTTTACACTAGTTGAGTTGTATCAAAATAGATGTCGTTTTAGGTTTTCTAGGTAGGAGATAGTAATGATTTGTATTGATTTGTGTGTTGTTGACTTTTTAAAAGATTTTGATTGGTTAAAAAATGTAGTGGATATTTAAAAACAATAAAATTTATTAAAAAGGTTAGTGGAATGATGATGTTGATTGATGGATGAGTGTTTTATTAAAACTTGTGTAGAATGCTAAAGTGACTTAAATTTTGAGACGGAGGGAGTATTAAACATGTGAAGCTTTTAGCTAGACAGCATAAATGAAACAATGTCATGCCAAATTACACATAAAACTTGAGATTGACAATTTAACCATACTTGTAGGCCCATAAGAATTGACAATTTAACCATACTTGTAGCCACCACTCACCAGTACTTTCTCAACAACCATTTTTTTCCTATGGAGTAAGCATATTTTTTTCCAATAAAACATTCAACACCTTCCTATTACTTACAATATTTGTCTACTTAGTCCAAACCAATGAGAATGGAGAAGGCACTCAGTGGCGACGTTGAGATGCTGCCTGATAAGTTACACATTTTTGGATTAACTACGTAATCTAATTTTCAAATTAACTATGGAATTTTCTAACATTATAAACATAAATATAAAATCACAATATAAATTAATGTGAGGAAGTGATATCAAAACAAAGAAATTTAGGGGTTTCAAGGGATAGAAAAGTGAAATGATATGTTTAATTGGGTTATTGAATTCTTATTGGGTGATTATTGGTGCTGGTTAATGGAGCGGGTTATGGGGCGGGTTATTGGAGCGGGTATTGGGTGAAAAATCATCATCCATACCCGCCCTGCCACTCACTTCACCTCTCACCCGCATCACCCATCACCTGCCTTTTGCGGGTTTTCATCCGCAAAAAAATGCGGGTGGAACGGGTGAATTGGATATCTGTCCCCCATTTCCAACCCTACGCGGAGGCGAGCTCCAAGGACGTGCTAAACCACCTGGATGCCGTCTTAACTAGCGGGAGCTCCTCTCGTGGCAAACGAGCTGGGAAGATTAAGAGCAAACCGAACTGCAAACCGAGGATTTTTACGCCGGGCCCTAAGTTGAAAGTTGAGGGGAGTGGTACGTGGTCACCTCGCTACTGGTGGGAAGGCTGCTAAGTCCTCGGATATGGCCTCTCTTTATTTACAAATTGAAGGGAAGACTGCTAAGCGGCCTAGGGCTTCTATAAAGAGGGAGAACAACAACAAAAATGAGAGGCGTGCGCTTGTATCGGGCGCCTTTGACTGCCCGATGGACATGGGCGAGGCTCGGTTGACGGGCCAGGTGATCGACATTAATGTGAAGGAAGAAGCTCACCATGAGAATGCTTTTGGTGAAAAAGAGCAAGTCGATACGATGGCGGAGTGCGAGCTTCAAAGGGAGACATGATTATGTGTCTTATCTGTTTTTTCTATTATACTCCCTCCGTCTCAAAATACTTGTCACTTTACTTTTGACACGTTTTTTAAGAACGGTAAAAACTATATAAAATATTAATGATTTTATTAATTTTAAAGAATAATTTCATACTTAATACAATTGTCTATAAAATTATGGAAAAAAAATATTAAAAAATTATTATTTTTACAGAGATTTTAGTTTCTTACAAACCGTGCAAAAAAAGTAAAGTGACAAGTATTTTGAGACGGAGGTAGTATTATGTTATCCATGATTATCTTATTCTGGAATTGTTTCGGTGCAGGTAAACCTGGCTTTCAGAGAGTTGTCCCCTATATGTGTAAGAACCACAACATCGATGTTTTTGCTTTGTTCGAGATTAAAGTGTCTGGTGATAAAGCTCAATGTGTGTGCGAGCGTTTGAATAAGATTGGCTTTGCCGGTTGTGAGAGAGTTGAAGTCGTAGGTTTCGCCAAGGGAGTGTGGCTCTTACAGAAGGAGGACAAGATTCAACTGATGATCAAAGCTAAGAACGACAACTTCATCCATGCTTCGGCGACTGGGGGAGGGGGGGGGGGAGAACTTCGACTTGGTGGTGGTGTAGAGTCCGCCATCGAAACTGAGGAGGGTCCCTTTGCTTCTTTCGATCTACCCCAAGGCCAAGATGAACCCAAAGAGGAGGCCGTTTGTTTTGAAGCGGTTTGGTTCTCTCATGATAATTTTTAATCTAAAGTTAGAGATAGTTGGTGTCATGACATGGATGTCCCGGGTGCTCTTGAGATCCTACGGGATGAGTTGATGAGGTGGAATAAAAATGTTTTCGAGAATATCCACAAAACGAAAAAGGTGCTTGTCGAGCGGTTGGATTGCATTAAAAAGGGGCTCGAGCGGGGTGTTGATGTGACTTTGCTGGACTTAGAGAGCACGGTTCAAAGAGAGCTCGACCTTGTGCTTGAACAAGAGGAGATGCTTTAGCATCAGAAATCACGAGAGCTTTGGCTTAAACAGGGGGACCGAAATACGTCTTTTTTCCACACATCTACGATCATTCGGAGGAAGCGTAATAGGATCAAGAGCTTGAAGAACAACAATGGTATCTGGATTGATCAAATCGGGGAGCTGGAGGTGCTTGCTATGGAGTTTTTCAAGAACCTGTATAGTGACGAGTCCCCCCTTTCTCATCACTTGCCTGATTTAAATTGTGGTTTTCCTGCCATGGAGGAAGATGTGAACTACATGTTGGTTTCTCCGGTTAGCAGAGATGAGGTTTGGAATTCCATGAGGAGCATGGGGGCGTTGAAGGCCCCTGATCTGGATGGTTAATTTTCAGCCTTGTTTCTACGAGAAGTGCTGGAACATGGTTGGAGACTTGGTGGTTAGTTTTTCTAGAGATTTCTTAGGGACAACTGAGCTTTCAGAGGGTGTGAATCTCTAGAAAAACTAAGCACTGAGGTTCCAAAGTGCTGGAACATGGGGACGTCCTCCTTGCCAAGGTGGACAGCCTTAAGCAGTTAAGTCATTTCAGACCGATTAGTCTTTGTAATGTCTCCTACAAGATCATCATCAAGATTCTTGCGAACAGACTACATCATGTTATTCAGAGCTTGATTGGTCCGACGCAGGGTAGCTTTCTTCCCGGTCGTATGATAACTGATAATATTGTAGTGGTGCAGAAAGTTGTTTACTCGGTGAAACGTCGGAGAGGTGCTAAAGGCTGGATGATTCTCAAACTGGATCTCGAGAAAGCTTATGATCAGCTCAGTTGGAATTTCATTAGAGATACGTTGCACATTGCTGCCTTTCCATATCACTTCATTTATTGGGTTATGGCTTGCGTTACCTCTCCAAGGATGCAAGTTTTATGGAACGACGAGGTCACATCCCAGTTCACGGCCTCACGAGGGGTTCGTTAGGGGGATCCCATATTGCCATACATATTCTTACTATACATAGAACGGCTCAACCACATTATTCATGGATCGATGGCGGACGGGGACTGAAAACCCATCAAACTTACTAGGAATGGGACTCCTCTTTCGCACATTCTTTTCACGAACGACATCATGTTGTTTGATGAAGCTTCGGTGAGCTAAATCCGGGTCATCAGAAAGTGGTTACATATTTTTTGCGAGGCTTCGAGGCAAAAGGTCAGCACACAGAAGTCTAGAATCTTTGTGTCCGAGAATGTACGACCTGAGGTTGTTCATCGTTTGGAAGCGGATAACGGTCTTGTGGTCACGAAGGACCTTGGTAGCTACTTGGGTATGCCTATTCTTCATAAGCATGTGAATAAAACCACCTAATCTAGTTTTCTGGACAAGTTCAGGGTTCGGTTAGAGGGCTAGAAGTCTAAGTTCTTGAGTTTCGCCGGGAGGATCACTCTCTCGAACTTGGTCTTGGCGCATGATCTATACTATGTCAGCTTCGATCGTCCCTAGTAGCATGTGCGAGAAGATTGACAAAATTAATAGAGCTTTTATATGAGGTGGTAGCAATGGTCAGCGCTGGATGCATAAAGTTGCTTGGGAAGAGCTCACTAAACCCAAAGCTTAGGGAGGTCTTGGAATTCCTAGGATGAAGGACCTCAACCTCACTCTGATTGGTAAGTTGAGCTGGAGGTTTATCACTGAGGAAAGTGGCATATGGAACTCGGTTTTGCAGGAAAAGTATGTTTCTAGTGCCCTCGGAAGATAGCCTGCAAGCTCGCATACTTGGAAGAGCATCAAGTTTGGTTTTAAAGAGGTCGTTAACCACATATCGAGATGGCTCCTGCGGGATGGGTCTTCAATCAAGTTTTGGGAGGATTTTTGGTTGTTCGATACACCTCTGAAGCATATCTCAAATGGCCCCATTGAAGCTGAACAACTTGACAATTGCATCAAGGAGTATTGAAAGGATGAAGGATGATGGAATTGGGAGTAGCTGGTCGGTAGCCTCAACACCCAAAGTCCCAAACGCTAATGAAGCTTGCGGTAGTTGCTGTGCTTCCGTCAACAGGGGAGAATGGAGATGAGCTGAGTTGGGGGGCTACTCCGAATGGCAACTACCTGTTGCTTTGGGATACCGCAGTGTGCAAGGAAGTGCTGATGAGCAAGGTGTGGACATGCACTTCTTTCGCAAGATGTGGAAGCTAAATGCGATGGTCACTACTACAATTAAGGCCTATTGTGGCACTTTATTGCAGCGGTTGACCTATTGAAGCGGTTTGTGCAACGGTTTAGTCTATTGTGGCGGTTTATGCAGTGGTTTTGATCATGAATTATTATAATACCTATTGTGGCGGTTTTGTAAACTCTATTGTGGCGGTTTTACCAAAACGCTTTTTTCACCACATAAATTTTATACTTATTTGGGCCTTTTTTAAAGTCCTCTCTCCCATTTTATTCTCCAACTCCTAACCCTAAGTCGACTACCCATCCCCTCACACCGCCGGATCCGCCCAACCCTCGCACCAACCGCCAGTCGCTCGCCCACCCTGCATCAACGGGATCTACACCGCCCTGCGCCTACCAAGCCGGGAGTCTCCTCTCACCTCCACCGCTTGCTTTCGCTCCCTCTTTGCGAACTACCAAGCCGTCGATGACGAGGATTTCTCGACAAATTCAGATCCGATTGAGGTCGAAATCCTGGACTCTGGATCCCGAGCCGGTCAACAGAGTGGAGAAGTAGCTGTTGAAGAAGAATTTGGTGACGGTGTTGGTTCCGCTTCTGCCGCACCCAGTGATGTTCGTGAGGCGTCGAAGCTTCGGAGACAAGAAGCTCGGAGGTGGTTTGCTAGACAGTTGACGCTTCCTGAGTGGATGATCGACGTTCTTGATCGGCTTAGCCTCGACTGGTACTCTCAATTTCTTGCTTCGTTGGATTTCTCTTACAATTAGGGTCGACCTACGATTTTAACAGTTGCTAGGTTAGTTCAATTTGACAGCTTAAGAGTGGTTAGAGTTAGGGTTTTTGTTCTTCTATGTAATTACTTCTGATTAGTAGCATTCCGTTTCTCTCTTTAATTAAATAGTAGCTTGTAGATGAAGGTGATAAGATCTGTAGATAAAAAATTGAATTCTTCTAAGATGCATTCTTTACTGCTTGTTGTCTTGTTCAAGTTGGGAAGGGATATCCTAGAATCGAAGGTGTTTAGTTCATTTCCTTGTTAAGATGGACTGTATGTCTATATCCAGGAGAGTTTACTGTTTTATTGAAAGACTTCGAGATCTTAGAAAAACATGGTTGTTCATGTTTTTAATGGCAAGGCCTGCTGGGAAACGATGTTTTGCTGCCCACCCTAGCATCTTATAAAATATAGTAGGGTATCTTAGGATTCAGTAATGATACTTAAGACATTTTGTTGTGACTGGCTGAGTGCCATATCTTGTGAATATTTATTCTTTCCTTGCCCTTTTTCATGCTGGAAAAATGCTATAGACTAATAGCATCATGGAAGTTGATTTGCTTGTCAAGGCATTCCATTTACTATCTAGCTACAGCTTCAGCTTATGATGTTTATTTCAGGACGCTCAAATGTAATCAACATAGCAGAAAGATTGGGTCTGCCTGATAAAATCATCGATAGTGTTCGTCGGCTATATGGAACATCTAGCTCAGACACAGATGAGGTAATATGTTTTGCTGGATATGCTTAATAATGCTTAAATTTCTCTTTATTTTCATTGATGGATTTTATATTTGTTAATAATATATATCAACACAATCTGTCTAACATTTAAACAAGGAATTATTTGTTAATAATTCCTCATGTGTAATCGAAAAGGTTTGTTGGAAAGGATACTCTACATGACTTACTGTTGAGTTCTTTTTTTTTGGTCGACCTCTAAGCTTAATGAAAGTGGGGCCTGCGATGCCCCTTCACAATACCTTAGATATAGATTCAGTATGCATGGTTCCTATTTACAACTGTGATCAGGGTGGACTTCTTACAACCTATTCTGAGGTTGCTCCATATGTCAAAGATGGCCTATTGTTTTACAACTGGTATGCACACTTTCTTTATATTCTTGTGTTTCTAGGCTAGAAGCATTTCAGTCTTGATATGATCATCTAGGATGTTACTTGAAATTCTTGAATGCATAAATTTTTGTTTGCTAGAGATGATTATTGCTACTTGTTAAAGCTATATATATGTGTTGCGAGAGAGAGGAGACAGTGAATCTTTAGATAGCAATCCTGTACTCCGGCCAGTGCGAAGCATGCTCTCTACAATGAAGTAGTTATCGGTTTGTTTGCTATGAGCCTATTTCCCAACGCTGGGCACTATTTTTCCTCTGTGAACTCATGGTCAATTCTATCTCATCTGGTCCTTTTTTTTTCCTTTTTCTTGGTCGAACATAAACTGTATAGATATATTCATTATATATTCACATTATAAATTTCTACTCTATAATTTCTTGTGGATTTGTTTTGCTGCATTTGTGATGGAGGTAAAACCTATCGTTGATTCCGCCAAAGAAAACTTAAACCTAAAGCAAGTATAGAAATAAGCAAGAGGTCGATCCCACAGGGAAAATTATAACTCAAGTGTGATTTATGTGTCAATTAAAGTAACCAGTTTGGGGGGTTTTAGTGGGTGAAAATTCCGCCTTTTATAAAAGCGGAGTAAGCAAGCAAAGTAAATGGATTTGGTTGTAGACAATTAGGAGAAGTAATTCTACCTACAATTTTCCACTTTATTGGATTGAAGCGATCCTTGTAACTTCTTCTCGTCCTATTTAGTTCCCTATGAATGTCCTTGTCCCGACCTAATATAGTTACTAGTCCAACCAGTCCTAGCAACCCTTATCAATCGAACAGTCCCTAAAGAAGGATTTAACCCAATTGATAGCTTTAAGTTCAGAGATTAGCCAAGGTATTTGCAGTCCCTAAAAAAGGATTTAACAACACATTCAACTTCCTACTCATTCAATTAGTTCAACCAGTCCTAAAGGAACAAGTTTGCCACTTAGGTTAAGGTTCACAACCAGGAATCTACAAAACCTTAGCGATTGAATTGATCTAACAAGTTGGCCAGACAAGATAGAACAAAACAATAAACAATCAAGCTCAAAGAAGTTGAAACATTCAAATATAGGAAACAAGGAACGAGAATTAGAAACTCACAATCAATCCGAATAAAGCTTCAAATTGCAGGCAGAATAGATGAGTTTAGTTCCTCATGGAAGACATCGCTCAAAATCTCTAAAGCGTCTAATTGATGAAAGAATAGAATGGAAGTGATGAAAATTAACATAAAAGTCGGCCTAAAAGACATCCAAGTCGGCCCTCAAAACAAAATAGAAAATCTAGGGTTTTTTTCCAAAACGTTGCGCGCTGATGACCCGTGCGGCGGGCGCCGCAAAGTTGCTGCGCCCGCCGCAAGTTGCTTCTTCACATCCCGCTGCGGCGGGCTCTGCTGCGGCCGCCGCATATCTGCTGCGCCCGCGGCATGGTGTTTTGTCGTAGCCTCGTGGCTTCCGTTGCGGGTTTCTCCTCTTGTCTTTCTTCTTTCTTCCTTGTTCCTTCTCATGTATCTTGTGTTCCTCTTCGAGATATTGCATCTCCCAAATGTGTTCCGATTCAATCTGCGAGATAAACACAAAATTGCGCTGAATCCGAACTCTTCCAAAATAATCACAAGATGCAATTTAGCAACAAAATATGAAAGAAATGCAACCTAACTAAACTAAATATGTCTATAATGCCTATCTAAAATATGCATTATCAATTTGCCAATTGATTTAGTTTTCTACTGTAACCTATATGTACCTTGCCTTTACTTACATAATTTTAGTTCTCTTTAAAAGCAAGGATTATGGTAATTATTAAATGGACAAAATCCAATTCTCTTTAAAACTCGACTTTTGGCAATTAATCTGTTATGAGTTAAGAATGATCCTCTTAAGCAGGGCTCCTTTCAGAGGCATGCACATTAGCAAATAGGAAATACACCATTGGTACTGGTCTGGAAGGATGAGAAGTGTAATATGCTATTGATACAGATAGCAAAGGAGAAATTCATATTCAGCAACAAGTACCCCAGCTTCTTGTGCTTGCTCGTTTATTCTAGTTCTCTGTATCATTTCCATTGTCTATTTTGAGGGAAATCAGAAAGCCAATGAGCTTGATTGATCACATAATTGCTGCCAGGTGGTTTTGGAGCTACAGAATGATGGAAAACTAACCACATATGATGATCCTCCTATTGTATTTGGCTGCATAGATGAGGACTTCATGCAGAAGGTATGGCTGTAATTCTTTAAAATTATATTGCGGGCATCTTTTTACTTTTTAGTGGATATCAACAGGGAGAGTAAGGGCTTGTATGAGGTTGGATCACTTGCTTCGTAAAATTCGATTAGTAATGCTTCTCTTAATTTTACTTCTAACATTTGATCATAATAAATTATGTATCACTCCATAATTTCTTGTGAAGAAAGCATCTTGATCTGCCTCATTGTAATTTTCTCTTTTGTGGTACTAGGCACTAGCATTGCAATTTTTTAGTGTGACCTCACATTGAATTTTAATGTCATATTTTTTACTATTTAAAGGACGTGATTAGTTTGCTATTTTTATTTTTATTTTTGCCTTCAGATGCTCTTTTAATTGATTTCATTTCAACCGGTACAAATCTTCGTAGAAAAATACTAGAAATTTTGGACTTGAAGCATGCATGCCGCTTGCCAATGGGGGTTGCAGCCTAATAAAAAGATGGAAGTGTAAAAGCTGATGGAATGTTCTAATATATCAAACTACATTGTTGGTTTCTTTTAAACTAGGATTATGATTACAGGTCTTTGTTGTTGACAGATTCTGGTTTTCTACATATAATCAAAGGCATTCCTCATCTTTTCCCTTTTTTTTGTTAGCCAAAAGTAGAACTATGCTTGGGTACGGTGTGCATTCTGGGAAAAAAAAGAAGAAGCTAGAATACACCCTATTCTTGGGTGCATTCTACTGTCTTTTTTTTTTTATATAAAAAAAATGGACTTTATAGCTCGGGGCCAAAGAATCCGACCTAAAAACACAGGTTTTTTATTTTGCTAATTAAAAAACCGCCACATTAGAGGAAATAAACCGCCACAATAGGTCAAAAACCGCCACAATAGCTTTGGAAAACTGTCACAATACATAAAATAACCCGCTACAATACCTCTGAAAAACCGCCACAATAGATCTATTGTGGCGGTTTTTTATCTAATGTGGCGGTTTTAAGCATCTTTAATAAACCGCCACAATAGATAGTAAAAACCGCCACAACAGATCTAATGCAACTCGAGCAACAGAAGCGGTTCAAAACCGCCACAATAGGCCTATTGTGGCGGTTTTTGTACCTTTTGTGACGGTTTTGAGCCGCTACAAAAAGTGTTAATTGTTGTAGTGTGGAGAGGGTTCATTGCTTTGTTTGACAAGCTTGCAAGGGGGTCTAATGCGGAGAGAAGAAGGTGCCACCTGATGGAGAGCGCCAACTGCAATTGCTGCAATGCCGGAGATGAGACTTACGAGCACTTGTTTCGCGACTGTGACCAGGTTCTTACTATTTGAGCCGATCTCAATATCATTTCTAGTTTTGTTCACTTCTTGCAAGTCCCTTCTTCAAGTTGGATAAGAGAGAACATCACGGTGAAGAAGGAGGTGGATTCCATCGAGTGAAGTAACATCTTTGCTACCGCGATTTGGTGGATCTGGAAATGGAGGAACGCGAAAATCTTCAGTGAAGATGGCTCTTCGGGCAACAAGGTTGATTTCATTAAAGACAAGGCCAGGGGGTATGCCATGGTTACAAGTAAGGTCTCGGTTGATAATTGCTTAATTAGAAAAGTGCATGAGGTCTCATGGAGCTGTTCGGGAGAGAGTTGGATCAAGGTCAATACGGACGGGGCAGTTAGAAGCGAAGGAAGAGCATCGGTTAGTGGCCTGTTACGGAGCAGTGACAGACGGTGACTCAATGGCTTTGTCCACAATATTGGGGCTTACACTGTACTGATGGCAGAGCTATGGGGCGTCCTTGACGGGCTGAAGGTGGCTTGGGATAGAGGCTATCGCTAAGTGATCATCAAGTCAGACTCTCAACTTATTGTAAAGCTCCTCCACTTGCGTTTAAATAAGAGCCACTCGCTCTTTAGCCAATGCCAAGGGTTTATTAGTAGGGATTGGATTATCCAAACCCGTCACATCTACCGTAGGCGAACTCGGTTGCCGATCGCCTTGCCACCGTTGCTTCTAACTTTCCTCTAGACTTTCATGTATTGCTTGCCCCGCTTGAGGGAATTTTTTTATTGTTATTTGATGATGAAGGTTTCGAGAGAGTTGCTTTGGAGATGCTTGATTGAGAAGGGAGTGTCAAGGTCTTATATTAGAGTTATCAGAGAGATGTACGATGGAGCCATGACTAGTGTCAGAACTCCGTGTGGGGATTCAGACTACTTCCAGGTTCGTGTGGGGCTCCACCATGGATCTGCTCTCAACCCGTTTCTGTTCACGTTGGTTATGGATTCTCTGTCTGCTTCGCTTCATGAAGAGGTTCCTTGGTGCATGTTGTTTGCTGACGACATTGTGCTTGTGGACAACTCTAGATCGGGATTGGCTCGCAGGCTGGAATCCCGGAGAGAGGTGTTGGAGTCAAAGGGTTTTAGATTGAGTAGGACAAGACTGAATACGTCCTGTTTCGCTTGAAGAGGTCAGGGATCCTGACTCGTCCGTGGGTTTGGGGGAAGATCTTATTCCCGGGAAGGAGGTTTTCAAGTACATGGGATCGAACGTTCAAAGTGACGGTGGATTGGATAGGGATTTCGATCATCGTGTTCGGGTAGGGTGGTTGAGATGAAGAAGGGCTTCAGAGGTGCTTTGTGACAAGAAAGTCCCAATAAAACTGAAAGGAAAATTCTACAAGGTGGTTGTTAGACCGGCCCTTCTATACGGCTCAGAGTGCTTGCCAGTCACTAAAGCTCAAGAACAGAAGTTGTCAGTGACAGAGATGAGAATGTTGCGTTGGATGTGCAGGCTTACGAGACTTGACAGAATCAGGAATGCCGACATTAAAAGGAAAGTTAGAGTGACGAGTATTGTTGACAAATTGCGAGAAGTCAGATTGCATTGGTTTGGACATGTGGAAGGAAGACCTAGATCGGCCCCAGTTCGAATGTGCGAGATTCTAGATCTTAAAGCTTTTCGTAGGGGGAGAGGCAGACCGAAGAAGAGCTGGATGGGGGCTATCCGTCAGGACCTCAATTTACTGCAGCTTTCAGAGGATATGGTATTGGATAGAGACAACTGGAGGAGACGCATATGGGTGGCAGACGTTTAGAGCTGGGGGAGTGGTGTTGTGTGTGCTTGTCTTGCTTTCGCTCTGCTTTTCTTTTGCTTCTGTCTTGGCTTCGTGACTTGATTTGTGCTCATGCTTTCCTAGGGTTCTTGTTGCATTTCGTTCTAGGTCTTTCAGAAACACTCTCTCGGGCTCCCCGGGGTAAGAGTGCGTACATCCCGACCCCCAGACCCTGCTTAATTGCGGGATATACTGGGATGTTGTTGTTGTTGTTGATGATGATGTAAGGGGTCGGGCTATCCCCCGCTTGATGACTACTTAGCCTTTTTTTTTTAAAAAAAAACCCCTTGAGGGGATGAAGAGCTCGGACTCTTCTTTCACCAAAAAAAAAAACATATTTGCTTGCTTATACATGTCCTCACTCTTTTTATGGTTTGGACAAGCTTTCTATCATTTAGCTTCTCTTACTTCCTCTCTAGGATCACAAGAGTTTGCAACAACTATCTTTCTTTTGGCTTTTGCAACCTTTATACCACTGGGGAGATAGAGCACTTATAGGGGTAGTCAATCTACGTACTCTTGTTGAGTAAAATTCATTTTCATTTAAATGGCGACGTTTAGATCTTTCCTACTCACCTTTTATCGATTGATGTTTAGAAAGAGACAACCATTTTGAAAGAGCTTGATCAATTTGTTCATCTAGCTCTTTGAAAGTTGAACTACAATATGACATCAAGCAATTGAAAGAGGGTTTGGAGGAATCCATGATGATTGTTGGAGATTGATGGTGAAAGTGAACAAAACACTATATTGATCTATATGATGGCAAAAAAGAAAGAAATATTTCATTTCAAAATAATTCAAAATTTTAATTTTATAAATGCCTTTATTCTTACTTGTCACTATCCTTAGGCCGTGTTTGAATTCCAATGCATTATATTTATAATGCAATTATAATTATAAACACTTTAACAATGTTTGTTAACTCATTTTATAAACACTTCCAGTGCGGTTGAGCACATTACGAGAAACAAAAGAACCAATGCAGACCCATTGTACTGGATTTGGAAAATAGGATGCCCGCCTAAAATAAAAAAATTCCTCAGAAAAAATCTCCTTAATGGGACCCCAATGAAAGTTAGACTTCAAAGTAAAGGAGTCCACGTTCCCCTTGAATGTCCGCTTTGTAACCATAATGGGGAAGATGATGTCCACCTATTCACCGAGTGTCGCCTCTCACTATCATTTATTGGTAGTTTGGATAGGCCAATCGAACAAATTATCAAAAACACGGATAAAACGGGTACACGATACAAGGACATTATAACAAACCAGAAATCTATCCTCACATTTTCCCTTTAGGGTATTTGGACAATGAGAAACAAAATCTTATTCGATAACAATGATCTCATAAATCTGGAAAAGTGGATAAAATATATAAAACAATACTATAGAATAAGTTGGAATAAGACTAAGGAATATGAAGTGGAGGATGATGACACCACCTTGAGAAGGGAGTCCAATCAACTTAGAAAACTGACTAGACCAACAACAACAACAACAAACCCAATATCTCCCGCTTAGAGCAAGGTCTGGGGGGTCGAGATGTACGCACGCACCCTTGCCCCGACTAGGTCGAGAGGGTGTTTCCGAGTGACCCATGACCGGACATCATAGAAAAGAGGAAAACCACACCACAAGAGACTAGAAATTACGTTAGGGACAAAGAAGAAAGGTTAGAAAGGAAGTATGCAAGGGAAGTTGAGATAGAAAGGAAGCATGAGCGAGAAATGTTGCCCTCACTAGCATTCGTCAACTCGAATAGCACTCCTCAACTGAATCCTGTCGCGTGTCATCTCCTCCGAGAGTCCTAGAGCGAGAAAAAGGACTAGACCGAAAACAGTTAAATGGAGAAAACATGCCTAGGGCTCTATCAAACTCAACTTTGATGGAGCAAGGAATGATGCTGGCTCTGCCGCTATAGGTTTCGTTATCAGAGATGATCGGGGGTCGGTGGTTTCTTGTGGTGCCTGGAGTCTTGGAGGGGTCTCCGCTGTGCAGACGGAATGTTTTGGTCTTTTATTTGGTCTTAAGGTGGCGTCGACGGTCGATCATTCTCAGATTTAGGTGGAGGGTGATTGTCTCTTGCTGATCAATGTCCTGAAGGGTCTTTGACATTGCCCTTGGGAGCTTGAGATGAAGGTCTCGGATATCCACGATATCTGCTGCTCTTTCGAATCTGTCACTTCTCACATACGTTCCGAGAAAGGAACCAGGTCGCGGATAGATTGGCTCACATCAGCTTCTTGTTATCCTTTGTCGTCGAGCGGGTCCCTGCTGAGATCGACGACCTCGTCTAGATTTTTTTTTTAAGCCAACCCCCCGGTACTAAGTCCGGGTAAAGGGAGGTTTATGTAAATTCAATGAAAGAATGAGGGGGGCCCGAAGGCTCCTTTAAAGCTAGGACGTAACGTAGACTTATCAAGGATAGTTAGCCAAACCAAAGTCTCAAGGTGTATGTTCCCATCGACATGTAGGCCTTTGGGACACATACCAAAGCATAAACAAAACACACAAGGGCATATCTTGGTCACACAGGCCCAAGAACCATGCCAAGAAAACACCAAAAGAGTCATGTTCCAAGGGAACGCAGCTTTAGAGGGACACATGAGCTAAAAAATCAGTCCAAGAGAGAGTTGTTCCCGGGAGCACGCAGGCTCTAGAACACAACTCTAAGGTAACAAACAATACTTCGGATCTCCATACGACATCGTCCAGATGGATGACATTGGGTGATGGTTTAACCGCGGTTAACAATCCCCAAATTATTGCCTTGTATCAAAAACGGAAAAAAAATAATGTATTTAAAATGACATGACTTTGAAATAAAATAAATTTTAAATTATTTCAATCAATTACACTAATTTTATAACATAATTATAAACTTTACGCAATAGTGGGGGTTTGATTGACACAATTTACAAGATATTTTATTTAAAATTTATATTATTCTAAAGACATTGTAAAATGTGTTAAGAAAACACTATAATAGTGTGTTTGGATTCCAATACATTTTAATTACAATGAAATTATTATTATAAGCATATAAACAGTGTTTGCTCAACACCTTTTATAATGTGCTTAATTAAAATAACATTGTATATAGACCTGTCAAAACACAACCCGATCCGGTCGACCCGATCCGAACGCTCGGAAAAAAATTTTGACCCGAATTTTTTTTTCGACCCGAACTCGAAAAACCGGAAATTTTCCGGGTAATCTGGAGTTCGACCCGGTGACCCGATTGACCCGGTAATTTTGACCCGATTTACCCGGTAACCCGATTGACCCAGTTGATTTATAATTATATATAATTAATTTTTTTATATATAATTAAAATTTATCGCAAAATTATCAAATCATGAATTTTTTAATTTAAAAAAGAAAAAATTGACAAACCTGAAATCGACCCGAAACCCGGTCAAACCCGGGTTCGAGTCAACCCGGAACTACCCAGAACCCGTTTTACCCGAGGGTCGAGACCCGAAGTGACCCGGCCCGAACCCGACCCGAATGACCCGTTTAACATGTCTAATTGTATATAATCTATTTCATATAAAAATTTTGATCAAATTTTCTTATATAAAATTTATATTTTTTTAAACACATTGTAAAAGTGATAACAAAGCCATATTCAAATGCGTAGAAATATAATTCATTACTCCATAATTAAAATTGAAATGCATTGGAATATAAACACACCTTAAAGTGTTATAACGATTATAATTAAGAGTAAGTTACACCCAGGGACGGAGCCAGGAATATGTCCGGGGGGGCTAAAAAAAATTTCGCTAGTTCATAAAAAATTGCAATAGATGACTTCTTAGATTGTGTAATCTTAAAAATAAAATACCACAAAGCACAAATTTAATTAATACATCAAAGTTCATCCATATTAGAAGGTTCAAAATCACAAATTCATAACTAATCTAAATTCTAAGTTCTAACCTGAATGGGGAAATGAAAATTTAAAAAAAAAAGAAGAAATTTCGCTAGTTCATAAAAAATTGCAATAGATGACTTCTTGGATTGTGTAATAAACTTATCTATAATCTTAAAAATAAAATACCACAAAGCACAAATTTAATTAATACATCAAAGTTCATACCATATTAGAAGGTTCAAAATCACAAATTCATAACTAATCTAAATTCTAAGTTCTAACCTGAATGGGGAAATGAAAATTTAAAAAAAAGAAGAAGAAAGAAGAAGAGGCGAATTAACAGGGTTTTAGAAGGTTAAAAAAAATTTGAATATTGTGGGCGGAAGGTGAATCAAACTCTGGACCTTTCCTCTCCCAGACACATCCGCTACCACTGTGCTACAATGTACTTCACTGATACTTTCAGCTTTCAGCCTATATATATCAAAGTATTTTTTTCCGGGGGGCTTGAGCCACCACATGCCCCCCCTCCCTCCGCCCCTGGTTACACCTAACTACCCATAAATTAGTCTAGTTTTCACATAACCACCCATAAATTGATCAATTATAGAAAACCACCCATAAATTATATATATTTTCAAATGACCACCGATGAAAAGATGTGATACCTCAATTATTTAGCACAAAGGATGTTCAACTGAGGTCTTCCCCAATTGTTGCTTCAAAAAAAACATAAAAGATGATAACAATTGTGAATTTGTAAACAATGATAGAGTTAGGAATTGTTTTAAAAGGAATGCTCAATTTTTATAAAAATGATTTTTCTTTATACCCATATATGAGAAGGAATATTACAAAAATAATTTAAAAAAAACCCTTAAATTTATTATTTGTAAATAATTATTATAATTTAATAATATTTTTATATTAAATCCGTGCATAGCATGGGGAATAGACTAGTATAAAATTATTATAAAATAAATATTTTATATAGTTTTTATCATCTTAAAAAGCGTGCATAAACATGTTTTGCCGAACAAATGATGTACTTATTAAACCCTAAATTATTACTTTTAAAAAACTAAAATATGGGGGCATTTTCATCTTTACAAATGAAACAAATGGGTGATCTTTTGAAAACAAACAAAATTTATGGGTGATTTTATGAAATTTATAATTTTATGGGTGGTTATGTGAAAACCAACCTAATTTATGAGTGGTTATGTGTAATTTACCCTATAATTAATGCAAACACACCCTTGCTATTCTGTCATTTGTAACTATCCTCCAGGCCCAGATTGGGTGACTTTAACGTCCATAGGCTGCCACAACCATTACTCAGGCCCAAATACGGTGTATATAAAATCGGATTTTCGAGCTTCTATTCTAGGGTTTTAACGTGCGTCATCTTCCTCCTCCTCAAGCTACCTCAAAGCTCGAAAATGGTGAAGGGCCGTCAAGGAGAACGCGTCAGGTTCCCAATCTCTCTGTCCCTCTCCAGTTTCTCTTTCAATTTCTTAATTTTTCGTTGCTCAATTATCACTCTCTTCTTCATTTCTTCTGCAGACTATATGTCAGGGGATCAATCCTCGGCTACAAGAGGTAATCACAAGGGAATTAAGGCTTGCACATCGTTTCATTGTCTGCTATGATTGAAATTGAACACTCTTGTTGTCGATTCGTTTGAATTAATGGATGTGTTCGGACCGTAGGTCGAAGTCGAACCAGTACCCGAACACCTCGCTGATCCAAATCGAAGGGGTTAACACCAAAGAAGAGGTTGCCTGGTACGCTGGGAAGAAAATGGCTTACATTTACAAGGCCAAGATCAAGAGGAATGGCTCCCATTACCGTTGCATTTGGGGCAAGGTCACCAGGCCTCATGGTAACACTGGCGTTGTCCGTGCTAAGTTCAAGTCAAACCTGCCTCCAAAATCTATGGTAATTCACCATTAATCTTCAGTATCTTTTGTTCATTGCTGCTTAATTTCCTGGATTGTTGATATTCAGTGTTTGTTTCTGTTCTTGTAGGGAGACAAGGTTAGAGTTTTCATGTACCCAAGCAATATATAAGGTACTTGTTCCTGTGTTTTTTTAATAAAGGTTTTTCAGTCTCAATTCATGTACCTTTAGATATTGATTGCCTCATGGTTCTGATTGAATGGTGCATTGAATTCATTGGGGTCCCTCCGTCCCTGAATACTTACCTGAGGAGATTTGAGCATATGTTGCCAGTTGCTCATTGGTTCAACTTAGTTGGGTTGCTGGCAGAAAACTATCTTATGCTCAGTGTTGACAATTACTAGATTGTTATTTTAAGAAACTTGAAATCTAATTTAGTAATGTCTGCTCTTAGCTTTTGGGATAGATATATATCCACAGCAGCAACTACTTGCATTTCTAGGAGTGTTTTGAATTCTGAAGTATTGGTTGATGATTTTGAAGGCCTTGTGATCTCTATCTATTTAGCTATTTGCTTCTCCGTTATTGCTTTAATACTAGCTATCTTTCTTCTTGCCTTTGAGTTGCATCTATTCCATTTTTAAACTTTTGTTGAGCTTGCCTTTCTCCAATCTTGGTGTCAACAATTTATTAGTAGAACTTTATTTGAAAACTGCTATTGAATGATGAGTTGGCCTCCCTATGTTTATGTCTGTATGAGAGCATCTCTTGTAATTATATTCTTAGATGTTTACAAGTTTAGTCTCACTCTTTGGAACATGATTGCATTATCAACAAGCTAAAATGATCTTAATAAATGTATCAACCAATGGTGTTGTCTAGGATATGGATTGCTGAATGTACTGCTTCATGGCAATAGTTGTTACCAATGACATGAATCCTATTATTATGATACCCTATATCAAACTTTACTGTCTTCGAACCCTTCATTATATTTCCCTTTGTAATCTTACAAATGGTCGCAAATTTTGTTTGCAGTTGATTCGTTCTGCTTGTAGATTTGTTGTTCGGAAAGCTTGAAGAACCAACAATTTTCCTTTTGGCTCAGCATAAGGGGGAGATACTTTTTTTTTTTCAAGTATTATTTTGCTACAATGATGTGTTTTAGGTTTTGGCAGTCCCAAAGTTTTTCTGGTAGATTGAAACTCTTCTTCCGTTTTTGTCAAATTCCTTCATATTCCGATTCACCAACAAAAAACACCCCCAAAATTCAGCTACTCATGTTCTCAGTGGCGCAACTACAAACTTGATCTACAATGGAATCATGAAGAGGATCTACAATGGAATCTCTCAAAGCATAAGACCAATTGAGGAATTGAGTATTCCGATCGAAAGCGTTACTCGCGAAGTGATTTTGAACGAGAAATAAGAGGATTTAGATGACCAGAAAGGAAATGATTTGCCAAAGCTCTCACTTAAGATTTGAGAAGCAATGAAAGACGCAAAAATAGCTGAAAATGATCCGAGGTAGAAATTTATACAAATTGTGATAACTTTTTCATATCTAACTATGATTAGTTTGCTAGTGTAATCTATAATCAACGTATCAATTCATCATTCCCACCACACCCTTTCTCAAAACTGACTGAATTTGGATGGCTCTCTAAGGTCTTCTGGTGAGGCTTCTTACGGCTTCGTGATTAGAAACACTGGGGCGGAAGTGGTGGCCCCTGGCTCGGGCTGCTGCAACAACACTTCTGCTGTATTTTTTGAAGCACTCGCTCTTAGAAATGGGATGGTACGTGCTTGCCAGCTTGGGATAAGACACCTACTGGTCGAGGGAGATAATATGCAAGTTGTCAATTCGGTCGCACACCTGGCTTAAAGCATCCCTGCCGACGATGATCTTCTCTCTGATCCAGTGCTCCAAGATCTCGTTCGAAAGGACGCTCTAAGATGGTGCTTCCTTCGTTAGGATGTTTCGTCTTAATTACTTTCCTTGTATTAAAAAAAAACGTAATTCATCATTGAAGCATAAGGGGAGTTGGGAAAAACTCGCGGATCACACACAAGAAAGTGCTTTTCACTAAGGGTCGGTTTGATACAAGCTTATTGGAGCTTTTCAATGTAGTGTGGTAAAACTTTTCGCAGTTTTCGAAAAAAAAACAGCTCTATAAAAACTTTACGTAATTTTGATATGTCTCTATAATTTCATCTAAATTTCAATCTTAAGCTATATTATAATTTTAAGCTAGATTAATCGTTGGGGCAACAAACAAGCCTTAAATTATCGATAAAAACTAAAAAAAAAAACATAATTTCCGCTTCTAAAAAGATGTAAAAATAGTGTGGTAGATAAAGATGTGTCAACTAAAAGAGAGGAGAGGAATGGGTGGAGGATATTAATTAATTTTGGTTATGATTTATAACATACATTTGTTGAACCTTAACACATGACTAACAAACTGTGTATGGTTATGAATAGGGGTTGGTTGTTTGTTTGTTAGTTTGTTTTACATCAACATCGCTAATTTCACCGTTCACCAAAACTAGTCCCCCAGCTCACATTGTTGAGTGTTGTACGTACGTGTTGATTCGTGTTTCATTCATTTCGAGTCGTTATCGAACTGCCTTGGTTAGTAATTGTTTCCACTTCTTAAATTTTATGTTTGTATCATACTTTATTTTGATGATTCTGTTAATTTCAATTTGCTTTAATTATTATACAGTTTTCTCATTCACCTTTCGTCGTTATAAAATCTAATTTTTGAAGGAATTTTTTGTTCAAAAAAATATTCAAATTTGGATCATGGGTGAAGGGGGTAAAAGCATCCTTTGTACTTTTTGGCAGTGATTATATATGATCTGATCAACTGAAACGAGTGAGGATTAGTGGTAAGTTTTCCGAATATAGCATCAAGTGGTAGGTACAAGTAAGTGACATATCATATAAACTGCAAAAACTCAACAACAACAATAATAATAATTTACGACCACATGCATTATGATTTATGATATGAAAGTGGTGCAGTTACAGGTCACGCCTCAATCGCCTGTGGTTTTACAAGCTACCTACTCACATGCATAATGCATTTGATGGTTGGTTAATAGATCCAGTGTCAACAATGTCATGTATAGGGTTATAGATGTATGAGTATTAGTATTATTAGATAAAACCTAGTCTAAGTTAGATAGATAGGTTAGTTGATAAGATATAAGTCTATCTTGATATCAATCTATTCTAGTCTAAAGATAAGATTTCCTATTGTATTATATATTGTAATCATGTGAAGGTAAATACAATCAACAAGTTTACACAATCTTGCATGGTATCTAGAGCTTAGGTTTTTTTTTTTCACCACAAAAATTTTCGCATCTCCCTATTCCACTGATCTCTTGTCCGACCAAGCTCTTCCTCATCCGAGCACCATGTCGACTTCCAACACCAACAACACCATCCTTCTGTCTACCGGAAGCTCCACAAATATGCAATTCCCTAACCTTTCGATCAAGCTTGATCGATCAAACTATTATTCATGGAGAAGCGTTGTCCTCTCTACCCTTGAAGCCTACGACCTTGAACCCTATGTGCTCACAAAACCGAAGACTGCTTTTGTCGATGGTGCCGCTCCGACTCCGGAGTACACGACATGGCGGAAAGCTGATCGCTTTGTTCTTGTTTGGCTTCGCTCTACCTTGTCTGAAAAGCTTCTTTGCTATGTTGCTAAGGCGTCCACGTCCTATGATGCCTGGACCATGATCTCCTCGATGTTTCAGTCTCAGACTCGTGCTCGCCTCATGAATCTCAAAGGTCAACTTCAGAATCTTTCAAAGGTTTCACTATCAATGATGCATTACATCGAAAAGAAACGATCCATTGTTGACGCCCTCGCTGAATGTCAATACCTTGTCCGGGATGATGACTTTGTCGCATCTCTTCTTCATGGTCTCGATTCATCTTACGGACCTTTCAAGGCAGCCATCAATGTTCGTGTCGAGCTGTCTCTCTGAATGCGTTAACCGGGCTTCTTCTCCATGAGGAGGAGCGTCTTCAGTACGAGTCAAGTCATCTGTTTGGTGCCGCCGGTTCTGCTGTCATCCCTCCCCTTGCCGCCGGCGACTCCTCGACACCACCGGTTGCCAACACTGTTTCTGGTGGCTCTCAGTCTCAGTCCGACGCCCCTACCCGTGGTCGCGGTCGTGGTGATCGTGGTCGGGGCAGAGGCAGGGGTCGCTAATATGATTCCTCCGCCGATGCCAACTCTGCTCCTCAACAGTCATCCCGTCCCGTTTGCCAAATTTGTGATCGTCCTGGCCATCATGCCAAAAATTGCTTCAACAGGCTCGATATGACTCGGTTTCCTTCCACCTACGTCCCCAAATCTGCCAATCACACCGCTGCTGGGTCTCTTATCGGCGACCCTTCTTGGTATGTGGACTCCGGTGCATCTCATCACATCACCAATAACATGAGGAACCTCTCCCTCCGCTCTGAATATGACGGTACTGATCATCTTGCTCTTGGCGATGGTAAAACTGTCCCTATTGCTCATATTAATTGGTTCCTCTTCTATTGGTCGCTCTTTAGCTTTACGCAATGTCATATTTGTTCCTAAAATTGCCAAGAATCTCCTTAGTGCTACATCCCTAACTAGGGATAATGATGTCATTATTGAGCTCCATCATAACAGATGTTTTGTGAAGGATTTCCAGGGTCGGATGCTCCTGAAGGGAACCGTTGAAGACAGACTTTACCGCCTATCCCCATCTCCACCTCAAGCTCTATTGTCCTGCCGCACCTCTTTCCAAGGTTGGCACAACCGTCTCGCCCATCCGCACGTTGTTATTCTCAAGAGTCTACTTTCCCAATTTCAATTGCCTGTGTCGATTAAAAGGTTCCCAAGTGTCTGTGAGTCATGCCAACTTGGCAAGAGTCGTCATTTACCAATGTCTTCTATACACAAACCTAGTTCTGCTTGTTTTGATTTAGTCTATGCTGACGTTTGGGGGCCTGCGTTAGTCCCTTCCATTTATGGCAATAAATATTTTGTTCAATTTTTTGATGATCATAACAAGTTTTGTTGGATTTATTTCTTGTCTCTCAAATCTAAGTCTTATAAACATTCGAAATATTCCACCAAATTGGTTCAAACACAATTCCAAACTTCAATCAAACAACTCCAAACCGATGGGGGTGGTGAGTTTATGGCCTTGACCCCTTATCTCCAACTCCATGGCATCCTCCACCACATCTCTTGCCCCCATACCCCGTCTCAAAATGGCGCTGTTGAGCACCGTCATCGCATAGTTCAGGAAAAGGGTTTTTCGCTTCTCGCTCAGGCAGGTCTACCCTTCTCATATTGGGAACAAGCCTTTCACATGGATGTATACCTATCCATCCGTATTATCACTCCTCTTCTCCGAAATACCTCTCCATTTCACAAGCTATACAACAAGTTCCCAGATTATACCAGACTCAAGACCTTCGGGTGTATTTGTTACCCTTACCTCAAGCCCTATAACTCCACAAAATTGTCCTATCGATTGCAACCCTGCTTGTTCATTGGGTACAATTCCAAACACAAGGGCTATGTATGTTTAGATCTACCTACAAGGAGGGTCTACATTTCCGCTCATGTTGTCTTCAATGAGGACCAATTCCCATACAAACACACATCCAATTCGTTTGTTACTCCTCCAATGCCATCTCCCCCTGGTCCCTCCGCCCCCTCACGGCTCCTCCGGCTTGCTGCAGAATCTGCTGAGCTTGGTCAACCGTCACGCCCGCCATCACCCTCCGTCACACCCACTCCCTCACCGGAACCTCTTTCCCCTTCCCTGTCTCCCCAGCCCTTATCCACCAGCACTGCCGAGTTTAACACCAATCCTTCCCTACCGTCACCCTCACCCTCGGTCCCTAGTCCATCTTTTGGCTCTTCGAATGATGCGTCGACCCCTGCTCCTATTGTTCCTGCCCAACTGTGGTTCTTGCGCCCTGCCGATGATTCCCACCATCCTATGGATACTCGGGCTCGAATAGGAGATCTCAAACCGAAAACCTTTACTAGCACGCGTCATCCATCTTGTGTTTGCTTCTTCATGGAGAAAGAGCCGTCTATCTTCGCTGCAGCTGCAAAATCTGAGCACTGGCGTGCTGCGATGCAATCTGAAATTGATGCGCTTGAGGCTAATCACACTTGGACTCTTGTTCCATGTTCTTCTCGTGCCAATGTTGTCGGAAACAGATGGGTATTTCGCATCAAGCGGAAACCTAGCGGCAGCATTGAACGCTACAAAGCTTGCTTGGTTGCCAAAGGCTTCCAGCAGGAGGAAGAGGTAGACTACTTTGATACTTACAAGTATATATACTCTTAATGGTAATTGTGGGAGTTATCCAATCAATAATAAAATCCAACTAGTAGGATCCCCGCGCCATGACGCGATTTTTTTATAAATAATATTTAGATATAGATAAATCATAGACATTAGATTTAATTCAATATTTTTAATTAAACCCATTGATTAGTAAATGTGTTAAAAATAATAGAAAAAAATACACTTGGGTTAAAGAGATAAAGAGAAAAATAAATAATAAATAGTGAAAGATAAAAGTTTTGAATTAATCCCATTGGTTAAAAAATGTAACATCAAATAATATTGGGTAATTAATATTATAATATTTTTCAAAAAAATAATATTAGAAAATATAGTTACCATAATAAAATGATATTATGTAAATAATATTTTCACAAATAAGTTTGAACATGGAGAGTACTTGTGACATACATTAATATAGTATATAGATATAGACAGTTAGTAAATGAATTTGAGTTAACCTCAATAGTTATATTAGATTGAATTCAATGTTTTGAATTAAGCCCAATAATTAGTAAGATTAAAGAAAAAAAAGAATTAAAAGAAAAAGAAGAAAAAAGAAGAATTAAAAAAAAATATTAAAGAGAAAAAAGAAAACTATAATTGGTCAAACCCCCTAAAATCTCTCTAATTTTGACACCTCAGCATAAATTCTTCTAAATTAAGAGTTTATATAGATACAGATATAGATAGTTAGTAAGATTAAAGGAAAAAAAAAGAATTAAAAGAAAAAGAAGAAAAAAGAAGAATTAAAAAAAAATTTAAGAGAGAAAAGAAAACTATAATTGGTCAAAACCCCTAAAATCTCTCTAATGTTGACACCTCAGCATAAACTCTTCTAAATTAAGAGTTTATATAGATATATAGATTACTCTTTCTTCTAAACCCTTACTATCTCTCTCCCTTTACTCTCTCTTAACCCTAAAGTCCTTTCTTCCTAATCTTTCCTAATCTCTCTATCTTTTTCCCTAATCTCTTCCTATTTCCTTAGCAATTCACCTAAATCATGTTTGACGCATGGCAAATTGGTATCCAGAGCGAGCGAATTCTCCGACCTATACCTCAATTCCTATGACCTATTCCGTGAATCGGCCATTGTTCTTGACGACAGAGTTTGAAGGCCAGACGACAATGGATTCTGTAAAGGGAAGAATCGGATCGACGATTCTACAAGAATCTCAACGAAATTATAGCTTACCTTGGGATGCCACCAATCGATTATTTGGACGATTCAATCGGGAGTGGGAGTACTACAATCATCGATCATGGCGGACAGAATGAAGAAAAAAACTATGGCGGTCGATCTGCAGAAGTTGAAGAGCTCTCATCATTCAAGATTCACGGTCGGGGCAAGAGTATGAAGCCACAGTTGTTTCCAAGATTCATATGGAATCCCCAATCGTCCCAGATTCAACATAAATCATCGATTGAGAAGAAATTGAAGGTCAGCCTTTCGATTTTGTCGAAAATTTTCCAGAATTCAAAACCGATAAACTAGAAGAGCTTAGACAACGCAAAAAAATTGTGATTCTGAAATGGGATATAAGCCAAGAAATTAGCGTCGACATAAATTTTGAGTCTTCAAAGGCAGGGGAGTTGAAGAAACCATAAAGCCCGACCTTGATTATTAGGTAAGTCTCAATCCCCAAGAGGTTAGGATCTATGATGATGCACCTAAAGAATTGAGTGATTTAGTTGTGCTCTTGATCGAATTAATGGAAATAAGACTGGATAATGCTAGAACGGATTCATTGGATAGTTTGAGAACTCCCACTGTGCAGAAGGTGTTATTTGAAAGTCCTAGGAGGGTTTTTCAGTTAGTAAATGGGGTAGGAGTTATGGATTGATGCTCAGTTCACCATAGCTGCGAGCCAAGAGGTGCTGGTTTTGGCGATAAACTGAAGCAAAATTCCATCACCTTGCCTTATGATAGAAGGAAGGAGATATAATTGTTGTGTTGTTGGGACATTTCAAAGGGGTGTGGGTCTGCAACCTTTATATCGAGTGACAACCTTTTTGTATTTGATCTGATATAATCGAATGCTTGGGCCATTTGGAAAAATCATCAATTGGAATGGGTGAAGCTATACATAATCATAGGCTATGGAAGAAGACCATAGTTTTTTATCTCGATGGCTATTATCGATTGTGTGTTGTCTTAGTAATGACTTGGTGTTGTTTTGGTGGACTGAATTTGTAACGGCACGGGATTATGATTTCCGAGTTATGTTTCGAGGGATGAAATCCATCGTTAGGATCTTGCACTATGAGTACAGGTTGAAGGTTTGAAATCAAGTATTAGTACTTTAAAGTAGGCTTTCGCACCCAAAACCGTAAGGACCCCGCTCATGGAGACAAACAACATCAATAATCATAAGCATAATATATACCTAAAAAATGAGGTGGGCATAAGATCAGATCGAGGCCCGCACTTGGCTATATCCCCACAGATAAGCACACACGTACACTAAGCCTAATATCATGCTTCTAGTGCAGGACAAGAATATTAACCCACAAGCATGCTCGCAGTTTATATATGTGCAGAATATTAAGTAGGGCCCTAACACAGAATGTAAAGTGACATATCCCTCTCCTACTGCCACCCCCCCCCCCCCTTTCGACTGGGCGAAGACTGGCCAGTTCACGAATGCATTCCATTCCATCATAATTGAATCAGATCCGCAAGCCCAATCCGTAACCATATATATGAATAAAGCATGCAGGCAACTTTCGAAATCATGCTCATAATACTCATGCTCGCAAGATATGTAAAGGCGGTGTCATATGACTCGAATGACTCAGGACGAGACCCGATGGGACTTAGCCGTCCTATGACCCTAGCAAAGACTCTAGTTACTTCACAGATAACGACCGCTTTGTTTACATACGCATACATAATAAGAATGCTCATTCGTTAATGCAACAGGTGTGGGACGAACGCCGTTGGCACTTTCGCCCTTTGCCAAATAGTAATAAAATCAAAACTCAAGCCCAAAACCAATAGATTAGCAAATCAATAAATTGATAAACCAAATAACTACTAGTATAGCGATGAAGTCCGGAGTCAATCTCACTGGGAGAAGCGATTCACTACTCAATAACTCTTAACAAAGACTCTTATGACAAGACAATGATTTAGGACAACTAACAAGGAAGTAAAGTAACCAACTTTATGATTTCAAAGCGAATTGATAATAAGGTAGAGAAGATATTTCACCTGTAATTCTCTGACAATAGTTGAGATTCATGGTCCTAGGATTGATTCATTAATAAATAATAAACATATGTCTACTTGACTAAAGTTGAGAGATCCACAGGGATACAATCATCTTATTCAATATCACTAAAGAATAGTATTAAGGATTCAAGTAATTAGACCAATTGGCATATTGATTCAATGCAATTAAGACAAACTGGAACAACCCTAGATCAGCCCTAATCGACTCTCCTCAGCATAGATCAATTGAAATCATCCACTACAAAGACAAAGAAATATTACTACTTCAATACCCTCGTTTGCTATCAAGAACACAACAACGAATTCATAGTTAAGATGCAATTCCTAACTGATATGGTGATCAATCATAGAAAGAAACACAAATATAAAATAGGCACAAGATGATAAATATCAATATGAATAACTAAATAGAATCAAATCCTCACAATCTAAATAACCATGTCTTCGAATCACAGGCGAAACTATGAGTTTAGCAACTCATAAGCCAAAAACTTCTCTTCTCTCCAAAGATGTTCATTGTCTTCTCTTGCCCCCCCCCCCCCCCCCTCACACACACACTTACACGTTGCATTGTCCTCAATGCATAAACATACACAAAAAGGAACAATAAAATAAAATAAAGGGTTTAAAGGAAGCAAATAAACTAACCAATTACTGTGAAGGCGTGGTCTGGGATCCAGACCGCTGGATCAATTGTTGCAATATCTGAGCTCAAGGATTCACTAGACAAGTATGGATCTCATTTAACTTCTTAGCCAAGGTCAACTAATGCTCATGTAACTCACGAAAATGTCGTAAATGCTGATCTTCCATTCTCGTCAAGCGATGGTCAAGAATCGCAATAAGCTCAAACAAATAATTACCTTCAATGAGAATGTCAAGATCATCATCATCAGCCTCATCTCCCAGAATGGGTATGGTGAGGCATTAAAGAGATTGAGTGTGGAAATGGTGAATGGCGGGGAGTGGGGTGTGGATTTGAATGGGTATGGTGAGTTGAAGGAGTGGGTGAAGATTGAGTGTGGAAAATAAATTCCCAATACGCGAATTTTGAATATCGCAATTAGTTCCCGAATGTTAGTTTTCCCAAATCCGTCTTTCTCGATCAATTAGATTTTAAAAATCGAAAAGGATATCACCATCCGAAATTATTTTAAATTCTTGAGGTGAAAGGATGGAATCGCTGGTCAAATTTTTAAATTCAGGTCAGAATCTACTCTACGAGTTTTAAATCCGATTTAAATTCATTTTTAATTTTCTTTTTTCGAAAATTAGTATTTGAAAATACGACAGAGGCTGAAGTACGACTGAGCTGACAAAGGCTGAGCTGTGTGGCTGAACCTAAAACTTCGTCTCCTCTCAAGGTTGAGTTGCTCGTTTTGAGAGTTGTGGGGCTGCTGAATTTAGGAGATGTTCTCAAGGGTTTTAAGGCTTGCTTCAAAGGTGTTTTGATTTGCAGATTTGAGGATCCTCTGGACAAACTTCATCCAGTGGAGACATCCATCCATGGTGAAGGAGCTGACAAAGGGGATTTTAACCCATCTCGTCTTCTTAAGGCCGATCTAATTGCAGGTGCTGATTTAATGGTTGCTACTGTTGATACTCATTTTTTTCCTCTTTATAAATGAGCTGAATTCACCAATTGTACTCTTTATAGAATAGCTCTGATGTTCAACCTTTTTTTATTCATCTAAAATGGGATGGTATTGAGTATTGACCATGGGGCATCTAAAATGGGATAGTATTAATCAATTGTACTCTTTATTGAATAGCTCTGATGTTTACGGAATACAATTTATAAAACCAGTTTCTTTTGTCAACTATCTGTCATAGTTTCGTTTGTCAACTATCTGTCATAATTCCGTTTGTCACCTATCTTTCATAGTTTGTTTGTCAACTATCTATCATAGTTCGTTTGTCAACAGTCTATTTATCAACAGTCTTTGGAGGGGGAAGCGGACAACAGTTTAGGAGGTGACCAATGGACATTTAGCTAATAAATCTTGGATGGTGGACATTTAATTAATTATGACTTATTATATGGACGATTTTTATTTTTTCTCCCAATGTACAAAATTCAGCAATGTCGTGTATTACATTAAAGGGGAAGTTTTGCTATAAAGGCTGAACTCAACTACAAAGAAATGGCTTTTTGGGAGAGAGAGAGAGAATTAGAGACCTTAAGAAGGAAGAAGAATCGTCCGCATCCAAAATCTGTTGACTGCCACGAGCGAATATTGTCCTATGGTTAATACACCAATCACAAACCAAATAAACTAAAAGGGGACAGGTAAGTGACGTTAGAATTTCTCTGAGAAATGTCTCTTAGGGTCTAGTTCTTTTCTCTTAATAAGCCTGGATGAACATGACGATAAGAAGATGAATAGATTTACTAACTATGTACCAGTATTCAAGTCCGTTCGGGCTTAATATCTCAGCTAAGTCCGTTGACCACGAATTCGAAAGTATTTTGACTGATCTGGGTTCTACCAATCGATAAGGCTTAATATATTTCAGGCTTCATTAGGGTTGAGCACCGGTTGGAACCGAACCGGAACCGGCACAAAACCGATAACCGAACCGGTAAGATTCCGGTTCGGTTTAAAACCAATCCGGAATATAGAAAGTCAATCCGGATCCGGAACCGGAAAAACCGGAATAACCAAACTTGAATACCAATTAAACAACCTCACAAAAATTATTAAATTGCATCCAAAACCAAAAGTGTAACTAAGTAGTAATCACGTCCAACTTGTCCAATAATCCAACAGAGAAGTTGTTGGGTAAAAAATGGTGAATGAAAAAAAAAAGTAGCAAAAAAGCCATTTAATTTTCATAAATCATAATTAATATTTAAACAATATTAAAGAATCCTTGATCGGTGTTGCAACTTATACGTAGCTTGTACGTAGAAGTTCATCACTTGTATTGATCGATGTATGATCATAATTCATAAAATAGAATTGATAACTAACTATCCTTATCAAATAAGATTGTATTAAACAATATTATTTAAATTTGGAAGGATAAGATTGTATATATTAATAAAATAACTTAATTAAATGTTATATAAATATATTAAACAATATTTTTGTTACAATAATTCAATTTTCGGTTTTATCCGGTTTAAACCGGTAAACCGCCGGTTATTACCGGAACCGAACCGGGACCGTAATTCACAAAAAAACATCAACCGAAAACCGGCCCGAAATATCCGGTTCGGTTATATGACCGGTTCTACCGGTTCGGTCCCGGTCGGTTTTCCGGTCTAAACCGAAATCTGCACAGCCCTAGGCTTCATCACCCGACCACTATTTCATTTTTCTTATTATTAAAACCCCTAGTATCTCCACATGTTTTGTTGTAGTTGCTCTAATCCGGAATATAGATGTTATTATGTTTAATTTGGCCGCTTTAGCTTCTTTTGCGCGGGTAGTTTTTATCACATCTTAACTCTTCTGCAACCCACGATGCACCACAAAATTATTTAAGCCTTTTGAGGTATAATTTTATTTAAAAAATAAAATAAATATAATATTTATATTTTCATGTCTATAACATGAAAAAATATGTTTTAAAATATATAATATTTAAAAGAAATATTATATTAATTTATATTAGTTTCTATTTTTTTAAACATAATTTTTTTATGATAAAAAATTTAAACATATTATATGAAATACAAATATAATTTTAATTTTTTTTTTAAAAATAATTTTATATCTTAACTAATTTTATGGTAAGTCGAGTTGTGCAGTGAGGGTGGAGGAGATCCTCACCGACACGTAGACGACCAATTTATCGCTAAACACACGGTGACGATTGGGGATCTGAAAGCCGTAGTAATTTGGCCGGCCACGGATCATAAAACCGTGAGAAATAATATGGCGACGGTTTTAAAAACCGTCGCAATAAATGAGGCTACGCATGCCCAAACTGTATGCTTCCTATTTTGAATGAATGATGGCACGTAGTGCTTCCTATTCATTATTTTTCAGTCGGTTTCCTCAAAATTAATACGATTCGAGTATCCATAGCTCTACTTATTGCGACGGTTTTCAAAACCATTGTCATTTCATTTCTCACGGTTTTAGGAACCGTGACCAGCCAAATTACTACAATTTTTAGATTCGTAATCGCCACCATGTATTTGGCGATAAATTGACCGTGTGGTTTGCTCCCCCAAATTAAAATTAATGATGGAGCATTAATAGTATATACACATTTTCCCAAGTCAAAATCAGTGATATATGATAACTGCATAAATTTAACAGTAATGTCCACTTGCATTACACTCATATGTACGTTGTTACAAGTGTCGCAAGTTTTTACTGAATTCACGTCTCATGCTGAATGTTGATAATTATCATATATACTCCGGTATTTTCTTTCATTAATTTTAATACCTATTTTTTGTTTTGTTTTATGGTATTCTATTGCATTAATTTTGTTGGTGGGTTAATATCAGTCATATAAAAGCACTCTCTAGTAGTTGTAAACAATGGACGATTTTTTTTCCTAAAACTTTGGCAATAATGTATGATTTTGTTAATTTTTAAAAATAAAATTGGTTTTGTCACTTTTTTTTTTTGTTGAATGTAGCTAAATAATACTCCCTCCGTTCAACAAAACTTGTCGTTTACTATTCACGCACGCTTTTTTATAATGATAAAAACTATATAAAATATTCATTTTTTTTAAAATCTTTTTTAACAAGTTTGTACTTATTAATAATAACTACGAAATTGTTAAAAAAAATTATTTAAAAAATCGATATTTTATATAGTTTTTAGCTCCTAAAAAAGCGTGCATGAATAGTAAAACGTCAAGTTTTGTTGAACGGAGGGAGTAGGTAGTTTTGTTCAATGTATGTGTTAAAAGTAGGGTAAATTGCAACTAATATCCCAACCTTTAAAGATAGTTGCTTTCAATACCTTAACCTTGTAAAATTTCACAAAATATCCTAACCTATACAATTAGATACAATTAACACCCTAAATGAGTTTCTTAAATTAAAAAATTACCCACATCAAACAAAAATTACAAAAAATCATCCCTATTCATAAAATATTTTCAATGAACCCTTAATACATTTTTAAAAAATGAGAATTAAATAAATCTCTTACAATTTAACCCCACTCGACCCAACATCCAAAAATAATTATAATAGATATATAAAATATACTCCTTTAAAATATAATATAATTACTTTAGCATCTACTCATTTGAAATTTTAATATAATCAATCAAAATAATTAATTATTTATCTAAAAAACATACATTATAATTGAAATCTAAATTTATATAAGTATGTCTCGATACATACTGATTTGTACATCAATATATTACCTGTATATTATTTGATATGATATATACTGTCTTTTTGGCTAATATTATGTTATATATAATAAAACTAATACATAACATCTTATAATGTATCACACATAAATTCCATGGTATTAAAAAAAATGATTCAATAAGAAATGTTTAACATAATAGTTTTACAAAAATAAAATAAAGTAGATTTAAAAAAATAAATGTTAAAAGATATGATAACCATTTGCAATAAATAATTATATAATAAAGATATATTAAAAATAATATGGTAAAATTATTACTTTTTACCATATTATTTTTAATATATCTTTATTATGTAACTATTTATTACAAATGGTTATCATATCTCATACCATTTATTTATTAAAATCTACATTATTTTATTTTTGTAAAAGTATTATGTTTAAGATAAATAATTAATTATTTTGAGTAATTATATTAAAATATTAAATGAGTAAATGATAAAATAATTATATTATATTTTTAAAAGAGTAAATTTTATATACCTGTTATAATTATTTTTGGATGGTGGGTTGGATGGGCTTAAATTGTAAGAGATTTATTTAATTCTCATTTTTAAAAAATGTATTAGGGGTTTATTGAAAACATTTTATGAATATGGGTGATTTTTTGTAATTTTTGTTTGATGTGTGTAATTTTTTAAATTAAGAAACTCATCCTAATTGCAACTATTGGTATAGGTTAGGATATTTTGTGAAACTTTACAAGGTTAGGGTATTAAAAGCAACTATCCCTAAAGATTGGGATATTAGTTGCAATTTACCCTTAAAAGTAAGGGGCTTTTTATGAAAAAAGAAAAAAAATAAAGGGTGGTTTTATTTATAAAAAAGGAGAAAATATGAATTTTGGACACGAGTTGGACTTTTGACAAAACTCAGGGGTACCATCTAAACTAAAAAAAAGGTATGAAATACCATTCGAAATTGTCATAAACTCAGGGGCACCAAACGTAATTTCCCTTAATAGTACATACACATTTTCCCAAGTCAAAATCAGTGACATATGATAACTGCATAAATTTACCAGTAATGTCCACTTGCATTAAACTCATATGTACCTGGTTACAAGTGTCCCAAGTTTTTACTGAATTCACGTCTCATGCTGAAGGTTGATAATTATCATATACATTTTCCTTCATTAATTTTAATACCTATACTCTATTGCATTAATTTTGTTGGTGGGTTAATATCAGTCATATAAAAAAGCACACTCTCGTATACTAGTTGTCTATCAACACACAACAGAAAGGGGAGAGAGAGAGAGAGAGAGGATGGATAACAAGATGGAGCTGAAGGCGTTCCTCCACATGAAGCATGGAGATGGAGATCTTAGCTACTCCCAGAATCAAGCTACTTTCACGGTATTTTACTCTATTTATATTCAATTATTTTTACAATTTCTCCCCTTATTAATTACCTTTATAATCTATAAAAATATGTTATTTATTATTCAGTACGTTTTTATAAAAGGATACAGTAAAAATTATATAAGATTTTAAAAAAAATTTATTAATTTTTTATTATTAATAATAAGTATGAAATCATAAAGAAAATTAATATATATTATATATTATGGATATATTAAAGTGATATATTTTTCTAAATAGAGGAATATTAACTAACCACCTTCACTTTTACCACTTTTATCCTCACATCATCCCTTAAATATTTTCATTTAATTTATATTATTGTTCTAAAAACATTTGTGTATAAACTTGATTTACCGGCATTTGTAAAAAAAATAAAAATAAAGGGCAAAATTTTCATTTAATGGAAACTTTATCTAACATTTTTATTTTATATTGTAGTATTGTATAATTTCAGATCTTGATTATTAAAACGTTTTGAATACATAAAGAAACAAGAAAAGCAAATAAATAAATATTAAACCCAAGGCTTTTTCAAATGTGTATAGAAAAGCACCTTAGCTTGTATAACAAAGCCTATGCTAGAGGAAGCAATCAAATCTCTACTCCGAAGCCAACATCTCCGGTCCCACACCAACCGCCTCACCATCGCCGATCTAGGCTGCGCAACCGGCTCCGCCTCCATCGATCTTATCTCAACCGTGATCGAACTCGTCAAGGATGACATCCGCCTTCATGATGCCTCGGATCATGGTTCCACCACGGAGATCCATGTCTACTTGAACGACCTCCCCTCCAACGACTTCAACTCCCTCTTTCGCGACATGTGGAGGTTGCAACACGGATCTGAGGGCGTTGCCGGAGACCGATTGAAGCTGCTTTTCGCCGGAGTTCCAGGGTCTTTCTACTACAGGCTGTTTCCTAGTCGAAGTCTTCATTTGGTGCACTCCAGCTATAGCGCACACTGGCTTTCTCAGGTCCGTTACGTTCTGTTCTGTTTTGTTTTGTTTTATGGAAATGAGTAATTCAAGTAAGTGTTTAAATATATTGATGTAAGGCACCACCGGAGTTGTACATCGGAGAGGGTTCCCCGGTGAACAAGGGGGAGGTGTACATATCGGAGACGAGCCCCGTGAGTGTAGCGAAGGCGTATTGGTCGCAGTTCCAACGGGACTTCACGGCGTTCCTCTCTTGCCGATCTGAAGAGGTGTTGCCGGAGGGGCGCGTGCTGTTCACACTCCGGGGAAGGCCGTCGGAGGTTGATGGAAAGACATGGCAGCCATGGGAGTTGATATTGTTCACTAAGGCCGTTACCCGTTTGATTTATAAGGTTAGCTACTCCTTAATTTACATTTACTCTTGATAGGCCAAATTAAGAGCATGTCCAACAATATATTTTCTAAAAAATTCTCCAAAATCTAGACCAAAAAGAAAAAAAAAAATTCTCCAAATTTTTTTATATAAATCATATATTTTGAATTCCTTTTGACCTAATTCCATCCATTTTTTCTTTATAAAATTTATCTAAAAATATAGTTTTTTTTCAAATTTAGAGAACGATCTCGATTTTTTCTCTTCATTCTCTATTTTTAATGGAAATTTTTTTGGATTAAAAACAATTTCAATATTCTCAAAAAATCAAGATGAAGAATGTGTTGAGATTAATGAGTGATTTGTTTTCCTGGAAATATGTTATTTTTTATTCACCTAATTTTTTTAGCATGATAAAAAGATTATATAAAATATCTATAATATTTTTTTTTATCATTTTATAATTATTAGTAATAAAATAATAAAAGAGTTAATATTTTATATAATTTTAACTCCTTAGAAAATGTATATTAGTATTAATACTAGTAAATTAATATAAGATAGAATATTTTTATTATTATTATTCAATGTCAATTAATTTGTTGAAAAAAGAACCTAATATAAGAATAGTTTTATGAAATTTAGCTAAAGTAAACAAAATAACGTGGAATGAATTTGATCTGTGTATGAGTTTCATGTACGTATATATTATGATCGATAAAGTTCGACAACAACACACGACGAGCATGTGCATGCATTAAATTCCTTTTGTACGGTTAATACTGTAATTTGACAAGCTAGTAGTTTTATAAATTAAATTTTCGACCAAAAAAAGAAGTTTATAAATTAAATTAGTTTAAACTCAAACATTTTTATCCTTAATATAATTATAATGATCAACAAGGGCGAACCTAGAAATTTTTTCAGGGTGGACACTAATTTTTTTACATTATTTTTGTATTATCTTTATAAAAAATATTTTTGGGAAAAAAAATATTAAGAGAATATACTAAAATTATTTCTTACTCCCTCCGTTCAACAAAACTTGTCGTTTACTATTCATGCACGCTTTTTTAGAATGATAAAAACTATATAAAATATTCATTTTAAAAAAAAAAAATTTAACAAGTTTGTACTTATTAATAATAACTACGAAATTGTTAAAAAAAATTATTTAAAAAGTCGATATTTTATATAGTTTTTAGCTCCTAAAAAAGCGTGCATGAATAGTAAAACGTCAAGTTTTGTTGAACGGATGGAGTAATATCTAAAAATTATAAACAAATTCTTGTTACTTAATTATCAAATACTTATATAAGAATTTTAAAATATTAAAAATTGGATTGAAAAAAATTAAAGGAAAAAAATGTCTTCAATGAAATTTGAACAAGAGTTAATTTACAACTTATTTATGATTGAGATGGGCTTTAATAAAAAAGCCACTAACATACTTGTATTTTTTCTTGTATTTTTTTTTTCCGGACTGGGGTGGGCAATGGCCCGGTAATGCCCACCCCTGAATCCGTCCATGATGATGGATAAATGAAAATAAATAAATAAAAATTGTAGGGGTTGATGGAGCAAGAAAAGGTGGACTCGTTTGACATGCCATTCTATGCACCGTCGACGGAAGACATCAAGGATGCGGTACACAAACAAGGATCCTTTGCAGTCGAGCGTGTAGAGACTTTGAACCACGGAGTAGCACCCGAGTACGAGAACGATCCCCGCACGAGGGCGGAAAAGGTATCGAGGATCATCAGGTCGTATACGGAGTCCTTGGTTGCTCACCACTTCGGCCCTGATATCCCTGACCCATTGTACAACGAGCTCACCTCCGTCACCTTGGAGTTCTTAGCCGAGGACTCCCCTCAGCACTTGACCATTGCGGTTTTGTTGATCCGAACCATGCTTTGATAGAGTCGATATCATCTAGGTGGTTTGGACCGTGAAATAAGTTACAACTATGTTGAATCGTTGTTGTTGGCGATATCTGAAATAAGTACTGGTTAAGTATTACATTTAATGTAATCCAAAGAAGATTATATATATGATTTTAAGAGATAAATAAATAGTAAGTTTCTTTTTTACAAATTAAATTCTAGAGCTATATATATAGGACAAAGATAGTGTTTATTTCGATAAGGAGAAGGAAATCGGTTCAAGCTAAACAAAAAAGGTTCAGTACGTATACGCGTAAGAGTAACGTGTATGAAAACCGAAATTCCGACCAGAAAAAATATCAATTTATCCTGTCGGTGTAGTTTTAAATAATAATTTGGCACCGGAGTCTTTTTAAATACTTAAATGTCCAACATTGTCATTTTTAAATATCAATTTGGTATTTTGGCCCCGACTATTTATATAGGGTGTTATTGGGGCCAATTTTAGCAGTTTATAAACTGCTAAAATTGGGGGTTTAACATAAAAACAGGGTATGGGGTTGTTTCCTATTGTTTTTTTTTATATTAAAATTGGGGCTAAAAAACAGATTGTTTTTGAAGTTTTTTTTTTTTGAGTTTTAGAGTTTATTTAATTTGAAAAGATAAGTATACCCCTAATAACAACCAAATAAACTTCATTTTTTACAAATAAACTCTTTTTTTTGTCTCATACGGCATTTATATTATTCCATAATCTTTCAACCTTTATTTTACATATTTTTTCAATTTCATCTGTTTTTAAATTTTAGTCAATTTTTTTAACTCCGTCTCATACGGACCCATGGTTAATCGGTTTGAAGCAAAGGCCCAAATTGCACACGAAACCTATCTTGCTCGGTCTAGTTCACGAAGGTTTAAGTATCAATACAAAACGGTCTTCTCTAACAAGCACTTACTTGTGTTGCATAAAACATAAAACTTGCCTGAGCAACTGTTATAGCTTAATTAACCCATTTAATGGTGTTTAATTTCTATAGAAACAAAAAGTTCAATTTCAATAGGTATATTCCTTGTAAACGTAGTCTGAATATACCAATAAGAGAAATATTTTCAAAGACTGAAATTTTTCAAAAGAAACTCATAAGGAAAACTATTCTGCAGAAAATGGGGAACACCACAAAAAGAGTAAGATATGGGTATGGGAGGGCTCACCTGTTGCTCTCATATGCAAAAACAAAGTGGTCATGATCATACGATATTGGAACTATAGGGGGATTGGAAAAAACACCTTCTGGACTAACATGAATGAATGGCGCTCGCTAGATCATGTACAAATGTTAATCTTAGCAGAAATAAAGACTGAAACAGAACCAAAGGAATCTCTATGGAGAAATGCGGGATTCACAAACATGTGTTGGTCCCCGGGTTCTGGTCGTGCCGGGGGTATTGCCCTATTCTGGAATGAAATCTTCCTGGAAAGATTTCTGAGAATAATGGAATTCAAAGATGCTTGCTCCTTGCTGGAGATCCCTTCGTACGGTAACCCATTTACTTGGAGAAAGAAGCAATTTGGCTCAGATAACATTCTGAAAAAACTTGATTGGGTGCTTGTCCATCATGAAATAATCGACATGTTCCCCGATTTGGAAACTAAAAATGGAGCATTCTCTAACTCGGACCACTGCCCTATTTCAATTAACATTTCCAAACACACTAGCTTTAAACCACCCCCTTTTAAATTTGAAAACATTTGGCTGTAAAGGAGAGACTTTCGAAATATTGTTAAACAAGCATGAAAAGCTTCACGTGCAGGCTTTGCTATGTTCTGAATTACTCACAAATAAAAAATCCTCAAACAAAAGGCAAAAAATTGGAATAAAAAAACATTTGGATATAAAAGAGAAAAGCTACTCCTTTTTCATAAAACTTACTGGAACCAAAGAGCTAAATCAAACCACTTAAAGTTCGCAGATACCAACTCCTCCTATTTCCATAGAGTAGCCACAAGGAGAAGAAATCGGAAGATAATTAGAACAATTACCTCCGCAGAAGGAACTAACATAATTGGCAATGAAAACATTAAAAGGGAAATTCAAAGAGACTTTGAGAAAAGATTTAATCGGGATCAAATATAGAGGACCCCCCAGTTAGAAGAATACCTTTAAGAAATCAACCCGGTCATTACAGAAGAGGGAAACAAATCACTTATTCAACAACCAACAAACAGTGAAATAAAAAAAGCAGTCTTCTCAATGGGGAACAACAAATCCCCCGACCCTGATGGAATGACGGCTGAGTTCTACAAAAATTATTGAGATATTGTTGGCTCTGATATCATCCGGGCTACAAAAGCTTTCTTTCACTCTGGCAAAATGTTAAAATAAATTAACCACACTTTTATCTCCCTCGTACCAAAAATTGACAACCCCTCCATGACTACACACTATCGCCCCATTAGCATATGTTCTACCTTATATAAAATCATCTCAAAGATAATAACAGAACGACTGAAAATGGTAATAGGAAAACTTATACACCCCTTACAAGGAGCCTTTGTTTCTGATAGAGCAATCCAAAACAATATCCTAATAGCACACGAGGTATTCCACTCCTTTCGTACTAGAAAAGGTACCAAGGGTTGGGCTTTAATAAAACTTGATATGGAGAAAGCATACGACATAGTAGATTGACATTTCACGAAAGCAGTTCTCCAAAAATTTGTGGATATTATTATGGAATGTGTGACCACAACCTCTTTCTCTGTTTTAGTAAACAACGGCCCTACAGATCCTTTCAAACCTTCAAGGGGTTTGAGGCAAGGGGACCCCCTCTCCCCGTTTCTCTTCCTGCTCAGGGCAGAAATTCTTGCTCGTAAAACTCTCAAGGGAGGCAGAATTTAACCACAACAACATTGGATTTAAATTTGGCCATTCGGACCCCTGCGTTCCGTTCCTAGCATTTGCGGACGACATATTAATATTCTCCAAAGGAAGTAATGTTGCATGTAAAAAAGTTAAAGAGATAATTGAAGACTATTGTAAGTTCTCAGGGCAAAAAGTAAATTACCACAAATCGTCATTTCAAACCACCCCAGATATTCCTAGATCAAGAGCTCGAGACCTAGAAGGAATTCTAAACATACCCCTTGAATGAAACCTGGAAAAATACTTAGGTTGTCCCATCATTAATGAGAGGGTTACCAAGGAAACCTTTGGCGAAATAATATGCAAATCTAAAGACCAATTGAGCAAATGGTGTGATAATGCCCTATCTCAACAAGGCAGAGCAACCCTAATAATGTCTATTCAACAGAACCTTTTTCTGGAACAAAGATGCGCAACATAGCCCATTAATTAGTTGGGACAAAATATGTAAATCAAAAAGGGATGGAGGACTGGGAATTAGAAAAACCAAAAATATGAATGAAGCTCTTCAACTAAAACTCATCTGGAAAATTCTGGCTGAACCGGAAAATAACTGGGTCAAAATCATACAATACAAGTATATCAAAGAAAACCATATCCTTACCTACTCTGGAAAAGGCAATACCTCATGGCAATGGTCGAAACTGAGTTACCTAATCCCGAAATTCAAGACGGGACTCATCTGGCGGGTGGGGGGGGGGGGGGGGAATCAATTAAGTTTTGGAAAGATAATTGGGTGGTTACGACACCTCTAAAGGACAAAATAGACTCTCAACATAACATTAATCCACATGATTCCGTAAGCAATTTCATAATAGGAGGACAATGGTGGAAGGAAAAACTTGTATCGGTGCTTCCTAAGCCCATAGTAGAGGATATTATGACAATCCCATTGCCAAACACCCCCCCCCCCCTTACAGACAGACTGTATTGGTGGCCCGCCAAGAAGGGATGGTTCACAACAACAAGTGCCTATAACTTAATCTCATCCACACCACAAAGACCGTTGGATGAATTCTCATGGATCTAGAAACTCGACGCCCCACCAAAAGTTAAGAACTTTATTTGGAAAATAAAACAAAAAGGCCTCGCCACGGCTACCCGGCTGGCCCTAAAAGGGGTGGCAGTACCGAACACATGTATCTTGTGCAACCAGTTCGTGGAAGATGATATATATTCACCTATTCATAGAATGTCCCATCAATAATTTCCAACAACAATTCCCTGGACAAATATCTCAAAACATTAACAACCTAATTATAGAAAACAGATAGATGAATCAAATTTTACAAATTTTAGGCTCCACTCTTCCGATGGAGAAGAAACAACAGATAGGAATCAGATGGTGGACCATTTGGTTTATAAGAAATCAAACAATCTTTAGAAATGAAATCATCCCATATGCAGAGGCTATCAAGAAAATGATCACGAACAATATTGATAACTGGAGGAAAGCTAGTAGATGGAATGAAATGGAGGATGACGACATACAGAAACTAAGTATAGGAAAAGGGCTCTCTGGGAACAATAGGAGAAACTACCGATGGAGGAAACCTTTGGCGGGTAAATATAAGCTAAACTTTGACGGATCATTTAAATCAACCACAAACAGTTCCATTGGATACATCATCACTCATCAGAGACTCGCCTGGAGACCTAATCAACATTGGCGGAAAAGCTAATGGTGGACAATCACCCCTTATAGCGGAAGCCTTAGCTCTACGCCTAGGGTTAGAAAAAGTGAGAGAACTAAACATAACCGATCTAATAATAGAAGGAGACTCTCTAAGATTATCACGGACTATCTAAGATCACAAGTTGGATGTCCTTGGGAAATAGAAATAATTATGTCAGATACCCAAAGCCTTCTCCAAGGAATAAGGAATGTTAGTGTATCACATATTCCCCGTATTGGTAACCGGGTAGCGGATAAGGTTGCACATCTTTGCTACTCTACCAAGGGGCTTGAGTTATACCTAGATACAAGTCTTCTTGACCTCATCCAACAGGATGCTTTCATGTAGGGTTCCCCATCCGAATTTTTACCTAATAAAAAAAAATGTGACATGACAATAAAATGAATATTAACAAGACAATTCAGAGCAAGTCCTTTTAGCAATTCTCCCCACACAGATTTTTTCAATTCTAACAAAATATTTTAGATTATGATGATTTAGGGTTTCAAAATTCATCCTCGGATTCACCGAGACCGCTCCGCCATCTGACCTCCCATACCCACTGCATTAGTGGAGGGTCATCGCCGCTAGTACCTCGATGTCGACTGACCCCGCCTCGCTTACCCTCCGCTAGATTCTCTGTCCTCGTCCGCAATATGTTAACACTCCCGTTTCCGCTCCACCATCCTCGCCGACGTGTCCATCCCTCTCCTTCCCTCCATTGATAATTCCCCCACCATTTGTACTCCCTCTACAACACCAATTTGTTTACCCCACCGTCTTGCACTCCTTTCCCCGTCCGCCAATACGTACTCCGTTGAAGATCCCTACCGTTTTGTACTCCTTCCCTCGTCCTTTGGATTTTGGCCTCAAATGGATCCATTGTCAATTAATTAAAGGGGGAGTTTGCAAAATATCCAAAAAATATGTTTGGTGATTTATCCCCACCTTTCGACAAATTAGTGAATTGTCCATCCCCTTCCCAAGTCTAGTGTTTTTTTAACATTTTGTCTTACAAATATAAGAGTATGTTGTGCTTGTGCAAATATAACTGTATGTTGTGCAAATATAACCCAAGTCTAGTTTTTTATTTCGTTTCATTTTGGCGTGCAAATATAACCGTATGTTTTGCTTGTGCAAATATAATCGTATGTTGTGCAAATGTAATATATATTTTTCCGCTTTTTTTTCCGTTTCAGCACTTTTCGTTGGGCAACTATAACGGTATGTTGTGCTTATATAACATTTTGTTGTGCAAATATAATTTTATGTTGTGCAAATGTAATATTGTGGTAAAAATTTTACAATACAAAAATAGCGGACAAATTTTGTAACTTCTCTAAGTTAACCTAATTGATGAACGCCGCTCGACCTGTTATTCACTTTCTCCCATGATGAACGCCGCTCGCCAGAGATCCGAGCACAACCTCCCACAGACCTGAGCACAACCTCCCCAAAAAACTCCACTAACGGAAGCACAATGGTGAGGAAAAAGGCATATGTTGTTCTCTCGGATCTCAGAGGATGCACTCGCTCCGGTCGCTCCTTTGATCGCTCGCTCCAGCCGATTGCGGGATTTGAACGCTCACGTCGATTGAACCACCGATTGAACCACCACGTCGATTGGGATCTGAACGCCGATGGAACTGGAATTCGGCTTCAGATCTAAGCACAACAGATCTGAGCACAGATCTGACAATCAACAGAGGAAGCCATGGGAGTCGGATGCCGGTGCTAGTGAGGACGACAACAATCGGAGCCGAAAACACAGGATCTGTCCGCCTGAAGTCAAATCTTCCTTCTCTTCGATTACTCGACAATTCTTCCTCTTCGATTCCTCAACGGGATTCTTCCTCTTTGATTTTGCCGGTGTTGGTGGCAACTAGGAGGAAAGAAGGAAGATGGAGGCGGCCTCCGGCGGAGATCTGGAGGGAAGGAGTTCAAGGAATTTGGGGTCATCTTCCTCTCTCTACCGACTGTTGAAGGGCGATCATCTTAATGGAAAAATGTGAGATGAGTGGTTTTTTGAAAGCATCTAGCTTTTTAAGTTTTTTTTTTTAAATTTTCAATTCAAGGTGTAATTTTCTGCAAATGATGTATTTAAAGGGCAGTTTTTCGAAAATTGACCTAAATTCTTATACATAAGGGCTACTGACGCTAAAACGGCTATTAACAAGTCAAAATTTATCAAATGGCTATTAACAAGTTAAATGATACTTTATATAAAAAAAAAATTACTTTTGAAAAACAAGTTAAAAAGGTAAAAACTAATTAATATCGATTGGATAAAGTAAAATAATAATACAAACAAGGGATATAATTGATTTTCCCGCACTTTAACATTCGATTAACAGAAATTTGGTAATGGGTGTGACTTTGCAAAGAAAACGGTTTCAACTTGTGGTTTACTGTAATTTTCATTTTAAGGGGAGATTTTCCGCAAAATACCTTATTTAAAGGGGGTTTTCTTTGCCATATATTTTTATAAACTAAAATTGATACTTATATCAATGAAGTCAATTGTAAAATTTAAAAGTTATGGAGTAGTATTCGTATTGTGTATTTTTTTTTCTCTAGAGGGATGACCTACAATTCTATTTTATTTATTTTTAGTGATATATATAATTTGTATTGTACTTCATGTGATCATATTTAATTCTTATATACATTACCGTAAGAGAAATTTTGCGCCGAATGCGCATATTTTCACCCAAATTAACGGAATGTCTTCCAAGTCTGGCAAATTGGGATTTTGTCCACCTAAAATTTTATGGACAAAATTACCCTCTTAAAATATAAACCTAATTTGTCTATCTCTCGCAGTCTCGCTCTCATGCTCCGCCTCCCTCCCTGATTCTGATTTCATCGAGCCCGAGCACCACAGGCGGAACGCTCTCTTCCTCCTCAGCGACGCCGCCACTGCCACCGTCGAAACGCTCTCCATCAAAGGATAGAGGTGGCACCAGCAACGGATCTTGTGGAAGGAAATTTGGAGTTAGACTCGTGAGAGGAATATTTTTACTCTTTTTTTGAGGACTCTTAGTTTGATCCTTTTTTTTGCTGAAATTGTTGTTGCTGAATTTGCTTTAAATCTCCTTTAAAAGCTTCTTAGCTCAATGGGAGAGCGATGTGCTATGCGCAAATACATGGGTTCAAATCCCGCATAGGCTAAATTTTATATCCCGTAACACGGTTTCAACAACAATTTCAGCATCAACAACGTTGCTGAAACCGTGGGTTTAGCATCAACAACGTTGCTAAAACCGGGGTTCAGCATCAACAACAGTGCTGAAATCGGGGTTTTAGCAACGTGAAAAAAAAACAGTAACGCGAAAAAAAAAACCGTAAAGCGAAAAAAAAACTGTTGAAATAGAGGGTGACACAGGTGTTTCAGCAACTCAGGAAACGTGGAAAAAAAGCAGAAAAAAAAACTCAATTTCAGCAACACGGAAAAAAAAAACTAAATTTCGTGGAAAAAAAAAATTGCTGAAAAAAAAATTTCAGGAACTTTATTTTAGGGGTGGACATTTTGCTAATATAGAGAGGGTGGTTGACATTTTCCTAATAAAGCCCAAAATTTTGGACATCGAGGTAATCACCCCTTACCGTAATCAACACAATCACATTATTGTAACTAATTTATTTTAATTCTAATAACTTATTACATGTACCTAATTTGTATAGTGACTAATTTTGTAATTAAGGTTTCAATAGGTATAAGTACACAAAATAGGGTTGAAGAATTGTAATTAAGCATTCAATAAGTTGCAATAAGTAGACAAACAAAGGTTACGATGAGTATATAATATTTTTGTAAGTAACCCTATTATACCATAGTCAGCCCTTAACTATAATGCAATATTTTTTACTGTAGTTGATAAAATTCGATAGTAAAAATTAATGACAATATCGAGTTGATAAAAAAAGGGAAAATTACAAAAAATAGCCCAACCTTTGGGAGTTGTTGCGCTTAATAGCCTGAACTATAAAAAAATGCAGAAAATAGCCTCAAGTATTTACTTGGTTTAAGAAAATAGCCTCAACGGCTCAACCTACATTACAATTCAAATAATTACAAAAAAATAGCCTTAGGTTGCCTTTAAATTCAAATTAATTAAAAAACCTCTCCAAAACAATTTTTATTTAAAAGAATCATCACTTCTTATATGAAAAATAGCCTAAATAATTTCTATTCTCAAAATCTACCACTTCTCATAGTTTTTTTTTTATCATTAAGTCATTAATAACTAAATTCATCATTGAATTAATTATAAAAACTACCTTATACCATATAAATTTTGTAAATAAATATTTTTTTTAAAAAAACTACTAAAAAATATCACACGATCTTTATTTTTCTTAATAAAAAAAATAATTTATCTTCATCCCACAATTTATTCAATACTCAAATAAAAACCATTGTTGGTTGAATAATGTATGCACACTTTTTTTCTTCAATAGATAACAAACTACACTAATTGTTAGGCTTAAAACAATATATAATGCATGCTTAACTGCTTCTTTGTGCTAGTTTTGCTCAGAAGATCGTCCTAAATCGCTTATTAAATCAATTGCGAATAGAAACTTAAGTATTTATTCACTTTTAATGATATGTAAATAATCTAATTAATTTTTTAAAATATTAAATTTAAGTTATATTTAGTGGTTTGAGATAATTTTTATAATTAATTCAGCTATGAGTTTAGATAACAATAATTAATTGTAACATTTTTTTTATTAGAAGTGATGATTTTTTAAATAAAAATTATTTTGGAGAGGTTTTGTAATTAATTTGAACTTAAAGGCAATCTAAGGCTGTTTTTTTTGTAATTAATTTGAATTTAAAGGTAATTATTTAAATTTGAATGTAGCTTGAGGCTATTTTCTGCAACCAAGCAAATACTTGAGGCTATTTTCTACATTTTTTCTAGTTCAGGCTATTAAGCGCAACAACCCCTAAAGGTTAGGCTATTTTTTGCAATTTTCCCATAAAAAAATCATATTGGTTTGCTGAATTTTTACAAACCGACATGTAGGCTATGTAGCAAGATGTTCTCCAAGAATATACTAGAGTTGTCGAAAAACACATCACCACATACGATACCTTCAATCATGTAACTTGATGTCAATTGACACTGCATCATGCAGTGTCAATTGGTTTCCTTTTTTTAGCTTTTTACACTTAAAATAGCAATTTCACACATAAATTTAATGTGTTTTCTCCTATATTTTTACAATAAAGATTGTATCTTATATATATCTTTAAAAAAAAATTCGAAAATATAGTTGAGCCCCCCTAGATTTTTTTCTGGCTCCGCCCCTGACTGCATGCAAGAAGGTGTTAGAATAAATTGAGTGATGGGAAGAAACTCGTGTATTGAGCGATATATACATTATAATTAATTTGGGAAGATGGAGATTGTCAGTTATAATATGTGTGATTTAATGAAGAATTTATATTAATTTTTATTTATCTCTTTAAAATATATGGACAAATCAGTAATTAGAGAAAAAATGTACAGTTTGCAAAATAAACTTTATTGGTATAATTAACCATAAAAAAATAAAATAAAAAGGTATATTTACCTAATCCTTCCCAAAAAACCAAGTTTGTGGATGTTTTTTTTTTTTGAAAAAAAAAATTAATGGTGGTGTTTTGTAATTAACACAAAAATTAATTAAATGAGTTTTTTACTACAGTATATCAGGGGATTCAGGGGGAAGGGGAAAGCGGATAAAGAGATAGGGAAACCTGGCGCGGGAGTGTACACCTCTCATCTCCTTTCAGTGTTAGCGAGAGATCTTCAGTGTGAAATTCCATTCTGAATCCATGGCGACTACCATATCCTGCATGCCCTATTCCGTCGCAGCAATGTCGCCTAAACTATGTCAACCGCAATTACAGTCCTCAAGGACGCATTTGCTGTCGGTGTCGATTTCGACTCAAATTCGAACCAAAACCCTAGAAACCAGTATGTTTCGATCTCCGATTAGGAAGAGGTGCTTCCCAGTGATAAGCGCAGTGGCAACTTCTGAAACCGCTTCTTCTTCTCCTTCTTCGACCTCTGAAGAGGCTGCTCGGACCCTGTATATCGGTAACATCCCCCGCACTGTCACCAATGACGAGCTCCGACGCGTGGTTGAAGAACATGGTGCCGTTGAAAAAGCCGAGGTTTTTTTTGTCTCACTGATTTCTTGGATTCGATTTGATTTGTTTTCTACTACCCATTACGGATGTTATGCTTGCTAATTGCTAGTATAGTGTTTGATGAAGTCAATTTGATCTTCCCTGCATTTTGGATATTACCTCTAAAATTGGTGTTTTCTCAAAAAAAATCGTCTATTTGGTGCAATAACGAAACATCTTCTTTTTGGTTTAATTTGGATAAGATTGACAGATTGTCATAGTTGTAAACGTTGAATCTCATATTTGAATGCAAGTAAAACCCTAAACCCAAAACTTTGAATTCCAATACCTGAATTAGGTGGTTAAAGAGAAAGCAAAAGAGGAGAGGGAAGGGAATAGACCGTGAACTGTGTTTATGGGCGAGGACATTTTTAAATATAAAGAAGTGGTAGTTTTATGAAATGGACATGGTGATTGTTTGTTATACTTGATCTGAAAAATTGTCTTTTTGGTTGATTTGTACGATTTTGTAGGTAATGTATGACAAATATTCTGGACGGAGCAGAAGGTTTGGATTTGCTACCATGAAGACTGTGGAAGATGCAAATGCTACTATTGAGAAGCTTGATGGAACAGTAAGCAATGCCTTCTTTTCCTTCTGCCTTTTTGCATCTCTTGATATGAACTGCCATAGTAAGCTCAATTGAAGCTGTCTCTTCTACTTAATAGGAAATTGGAGGACGGAAAATCAAAGTCAACATCACGGAGAAACCACTGCCTGGTGCTGATTTGTCGCTTCTTCAGGCAGAGGATTCCCAATTTATTGATGGTCCATATAAAGTTTATGTCGGAAATCTTTCAAAGACAGTAACTACAGATATACTAAAGAATTTTTTCTCAGAAAAGGGAAAGGTTATCAGTGCCAAGGTTTCACGAGTTCCAGGAACTTCAAAGTCGAGTGGCTTTGGTTTCGTCACCTTTTCCTCTGAGGAAGATGTTGAACTGGCGATCACCTCATTAAACGATGCTGTAAGCTATCTATCTGCTTACCTGCTGAATCTTTATTATTGGTAATCTCGAGTGTTATGCTTGCAAAGCATATCTATTTGAGCACTAGCACTAAAATTCGTTGTAGCTTGGAGTCTCCATATTAACCAACAATAAGATCTAAAAACAGAATATTTGAAGACAAAGAGTAGAGCTTTTGGGGTGTAAGAGAAAAAATATGAGATCATTCAGGATCTTCACAAGGGTCAAGCCTCTGCTACAAATCACCCCCTCCCATTCAATTGTCTGAAATAAACTTTTGACATTAATTATCAAAGTGAACCCCTGTAACCAGTATTTGAATGGAAATAATCCTTTGTTATGGGTGGTTTTATGAGGATTATGATGCGATAATTTGATGTTTAGATTGTATTTTGGGTTTATGCAATAATCCTTCTATGTAAATATTCTGTAGCCAGGTGATACAAAGCAACCTTGCTCGAAATCACATATTTCCAAAGGCTGTTTTTTTCTTCTGGAAGTATGACATGGAATAAAACCTGGTGAATTTGATTTCGGTTACTCATTTGCAGGTTTTGGAAGGGCAAAAGATACGTGTAAATAAAGCTTCTTGAGCAGATTTCATAAAGCGAAGTCAATCAGGAGACACCAGAAAACCATAGCTGCTGTATTCTTTTGTTGGTTGTTAGAGCTGCGGTGGTGAAATGAGAGAAACCTGATGTGTGATGGTGCCTGTTTCAAAGTAGTTCTACAACTTGTCATGTCTATGGTGTTTTGTTTCGAATTTAGGAAGGTGTCTTGTTTCGAATTTAGGAACACTGCTGAGAAAGAGATACTGCATTCTGTTTTATTAGATGTCATGTACTGTAGTTTTTTTTTATTCCTTTTATTTCAATTTTCATGAGGTATGTGATGCTGGCGTTTCCTGATCTGAAAAGTATGATGGTGCTTAATAGGAAGGTTTTGAGTATTATTAGCACAGGCACGAACTATGGTACTGGTGGGTGACTGGTTTCTTCTAATCCCCATTCCTTTTGTAATAGTTTTTCCTCCAGCAATTATCCGATCGAACTATCTTCTTGTTGCTCCCTGGTGAGCAAACTTTCAAGGAACTTGTTGAGTCGTGATCAGCTAAGATCACAGCTGAGGCTTCACTGTGGGACGGTGGACCTTAGTTGTAGCTGATCGTTGCCCTTGTAACATACCTATCCTCTATATAAAGGAAGGCGGGAAACTTGTAACAAACTAACGATTGCAATGAAGCTTTTCCATGTCTCTCAATCTCCTCTCTGAAATCATTGGTTCTCTCTCAATTTCTTGCTCTCCATATCAATATTTGACATGGTATCAGAGCCTGCAAATGGCCTGTGATCTGACATCGGCGTCATTGAGCCAATGAGCGAGTTGTACCTTTATCATTCTGACCATCTGAATTACATCCTCTCCACACGGTTTCTAGACGGTTGCAATTTCAGCTATTGGAGGAGATCGGTGGAGGTCTCGCTAATGGTGAAGAACAAAATGGGATTCGTCACCACCTCACCGGTTCCTGCCAGTGACCAACTGCAGATCCTCTTCTTTAGCATCACTAGGACAAATGCAACCACATAGTAATCTTGGCTCCTTCATTATGTAGAGAAAGACATTGTTGAATATGTACTTTACTGTCGTACTGCTAGTCAACTTTGGCGTCAATTGGCAAATCGATTTGGTTCTGCTAATTGAACTCGATTATATCAAGTCCAGAAGGATATTGTGTCTATAGAGCAAGGAAATCTAGGGATTTCGGATTATTTCACGAAATTTAAGCGTCTTTGGATGAGTATGTGCTTCTTGTTGAGTGTGAAGCTTGTGATTGTGATTCGAATCTTGCTGTGAGCCTGTGACAAGACTCATTCAGAATCAACAGGTGATTCAATTTCTCATGGAACTCACGGATTCTTACAATATTGTTAGATGCAACATTTTGATGATGAATCCACCACCAAACATCGATGAGACTTATATATTTCTGATTCAGGAAGAGTAACGAGGGATGAGTAAAGGTCCTTCGATTGAAAGTGATGGCTCTGCTTTTGCGTCCCGCTAAAGGAGGCAATTCTGGTTCCAAGAAGTTGCTATTTTGTGATCATTGTAAGGTCAATGGACATGCCATGGATAAATGTTGGAAGGTTAATGGCTATCAAAGCAATACAAGTACAGACAACTATTGCGATCATTGCAAAGTTGGTGGTCACACCATGGAGAAGTGCTGGAAGCTCCATGGTTATCCAGGCTCTTCCAACATCTCCACCAACTCTAACACGAGACCGTGTACACACTGCAAATCTCTTGGACATGTGGTGGATTAATGTTGGAAACTTCATGGCTATCCATTGGATAACTCTGCTTCCGAGAAAGACAAGAAAATGGCTGTTACAACTTCCTCGTCGTCTGCAACCACTCAAGAACAATATCATTAGTTGATGAATATCTTACAAGGTCATGAAGTGAAAGAACCGACAGCTTTGCTAGCAGGTAAAACCACTTGTTTATTCTCTTCTGTGCTTAATACCACTTGGATCTTGGATAGTGGAGCCACATACCACATGATCCCCAACCTCAACCTTTTTCATTCATACACTTCTTTAGATAAACCATCCTATATCACCGTGGCTAACAACAAAAAGGCTAACATTTCTTACATTGGTTGTGTCAATATTTCTCGACATATTTCTTTACAAGGAGTGCTTCATGCCCCTGATTTCCATTATAACTTGCTTTCCATTCGAAAGCTTGTTCTTGACATACAATCTAATATTATTTTCACTCCTACATCTTGTATCATCCAGGGCCCTTCGACGAGGAAACCTCTGGTAATTGGAACTTACGATAAAGGTTTATACATTGCACACAAATCTCATGAGTTGGATCCATTCCATGCCTTGACTTCTGTTTTACAACATCATTTTCCTCAATGTAATATTGTTTCTAGTGTTTCTGAAACTCTTGTTCATACTGATGATTGTTTCATCTTGTAAGGTTGAACTATTGCATTGTCATATGGGCCATTTTCCCTTTGCACAAATAAAACACATTGATGCTTTTGTTTCTCCTTCTTCCACCTCAATTTTTCAAATATGCCCTCAAGCCAGATTACACGGACAACCATTTTCCCGCCGACAAAACAAGTCTTCAACTCCCTTTCAATTGGTATACTTTGAGACATGGGGACCTTATAAACAATGCACCCATAATGGATACAGTTTTTTCCTAACTTTGGTGGATGACTACACCAAGTGCACCTGGACATATCTCATGTCTTCTAAAACCAATACTTTGTCCATCATTAGAAACTTTATCTCCCTCATTCACCCAATTTCATCTTCATATTAAAGCCATGAGATCTGACAATGCTAATGAGGTTCGTGACAAGTCAATGCCTGATTTCTTTGCTCAGAAAGGTATCATACATCAAACTAGTTGTGTTGATTCTCCCCAACAAAATGGGATTGTTGAGAAAAAACACAAACATTTGTTGGAGTAGCTCGGGCTTTGAACTTTCAATCTAATGTACCACTCAAATACTGGGGAGAGTGCCTTCTTACTGCAACCTACATTATAAACAGGTGTCATTTGCCCGTGCTTTCCAACAAAACTCCTTATGAGATGCTATTTCTTAATCCCCCTTCATACACCCATCTCAGCGTGTTTGATTGTCTATGTTTCATCAGTATTTTGAAGAAAGGGAGGGACAAATTTCAGCCTGGTGCAACCCCTTGTGTTTTCTTCGGTTATTTATATGGAAAGAGTGCATACATTGTTCTCAATCTCACAACTTAGCACATTTGTCATTCCAGAGATGTGGTGTTCTTTTAAACACACTTTCTTTTCCATTCAATATCAGGTCCCACCTACACTGCTACTTTACCTACCCTTTCTTCCTCTTTTCCCACATCCATTTTTCTCCCTCCCATGTCATTTCTCCTCCTACCTTGTCTACAGATTCTTCCCCAACCAATCATCTAGCTCCTCCCATTATATCTCCCAATATCTCTAAAACATCATCACATACAAAACATCAAGTTCCTTCAATTTCTCCACCTTTAGTTCCTTCTTCATCTAACATTTTGCCTCCAATCTAAAATGTTCCTCCTCCTAATCTCAGAAGATCTAACAGAAATCGCCAAGCTCCAACTCATCTTCAATATGCATGTAATGTGTATACCAACTCTTCCTCTAAACTCCAATTTCCACAAGCTCATTTTTCCCACATCTTACCTATTCAGTCCTATGTTTTACTATCCCAAATTACCTCATATTTTGAGCCCGCTACATACAAAGAAGTCATCCAAGATCCCAATTGGGTTATGGCAATGGAGAAGGAAAAAGGTTCTTTAACTGCGAACCAGACTTGGGTTATTGTTCCCTTTCCTGTAGGCAAACGAGCAATTGGTTGCAAGTGGGTTTTCAAAGTCAAAATCAGAGCTGATGGGAGCCTTGAGAAACACAAAGCTTGACTTGTTGCCTAGGGTTTCACAAAAGCTGAAGGTATAGATTACCATGAGACGTTTTCACCAGTGGTTAAAATGACCACTATTCAAACTGTCATTGCCATAGCAACATCTTAGAATTGGTCTCTTCATCAAATGGACGTGAACAATGCATTCTTACATGGTAACCTCTATGAAGAGGTTTATATGAAGCTTCCCAAAAGCATCTCAAGTGGACCAAATCTTGTGTGCAAGTTACAGAAATCGTTGTATGAGTCAAAACAAGTCAGCAGACAATGGTTTCATAAACTCACCACAGCATTGCTTCCCCTTCAATTTGTGCAATCCAAGCTTGATTACTCACTCTTCACAAAATGGGCAGATGGTCATCTCACTATTGTTGCAATCTACATCGATGAGCTCTTAGTGACAGGGTCTGATCAAGCTAAGGTTATCAAACTCAAAGCTTACCTTGATCATCACTTTAGCATAAAAAATTTAGGGCTTTTGCATTATTTCTTGGGGGGAAGTATCATATAGTTCACATGGAATCCATTTGTGTCAACATAAGTTCAGTCAAGAGGTTTTACAGGAATCTGGGCTTGATAACATTCGTCTAGTGTGTACTCGTTTTCCTCAAAATTGTCATCTTGATTGGTCTTCTGGGGATCTCTTACATGATCCTTCTTGCTGCAGAAAGATGGTGGGGAAACTCAACTATATCACCATTACATGCCCAAATCTTTGTTTCGCAGTCCAATCTTTGAGTTAGTGTATGAAATCTCCCCGTAGCTCTCATCTTCAGGCTTTACATCACACCATCAAATACATTGCTAGCACTATGACACATGGTATTATCCTCAAAGGCTTTGATTCTCCTAGAGTTGCAGCCTACATGCATTCTTATTGGGCATCGTGTCCTTACAATCGATGCTTTGTCATTGGCTTTGTCATCCTCTTGCGAGAGTCCCCAGTTAGTTGGAAGTCCAAGAAAAAGAGGGTTGTCTCTCGCAATTCATCTGAAGCTGAGTACAGGGCAATGGCTCAAACCTCAGCTGAAGTTACATGGCTAATTCGGTTATTGGAGGAGCTTGATGTAGCTCCAATCAAGCCTACTACACTGTTTTGTGATAGTTAATTAGTCCGCCATTCAGATTGTCGTAACCCCATTTTCCATGAACGGACGAAACATATAGAAATTGATTGCCATTTCACCCAGGAGAAATTCATGGAAGGCTTAATTGATCTATCTCACATTCCCACTACGTCCCAGCTAGCAGATGTACTCACGAAGATTCTACCTTCCCATCAGGAGAATGAGTTGTTGGCCAAACTTGGGTTGTCGCCACCCCAAGTTTGAGGGGAGGTGTTGAGTCATGATCAGCTAAGATCACATTTGAGGCTTCACTGTGGGACGTTGGACCTTAGTTGTAGCTGATCGTTTCCCTTGTAACCGACCTATCCTCTATATCAAGGAAGGCGGAAAACTTGTAACAAACTAACAATTGCAATGGAGCTTTTCCATCTCTCTCATCTCTGAAATCACTAGTTTTCTCTCAATTTCTTGCTCTTCATATAAATGTTTGACCGAACTTGTGAAAATAGCCTAAAATCTTAAAGGTTGCGAAAATAACTTTAACATTGAGTCGCGTTTCGATCAAATAACAGGGGAATAAAAAATTTCAAGGTCAAGCATCATGCCATTGATCATTTGTAAAAAAGACAATACAAGTTACTGGTAGGCTTGATGTTAACGATGATACTCTGTGCTACTTTATTACCTCAAAAATTCCAATTTACACTTGTATTTCCAATTGCAAAAGTTGAATGTGTGGAGAGTCAAATTCAAATGGTTTGTCTTTAACCCGGGGAACTAGTATTAAGGGCGTGTTTGGCTCGGGGAAATTTTTTAGGGGGTGGAGATACTTTTTGAAGGTGGAGGGGATGGAAATACTTTTTTGGGGTGGATGAGATGGAGATACTTTTTGGAAAAAAAGCTCCTGCGTGTTTGGTAGGTCGGGGATGGGCGGGGAAATGGGCATATTGCAATTTACTTGAATGACCTTACTCTTCAGTGGTAAAAGACCATTTTGCCCCTCTAATTACCCTTGGAATTCCTCAAATCGACCTAAAAGCAGCACCTGCCATTGTCTCATCCAACCCAGTTCCGAGAGGAGGAAGAACAGCGTCGACCTGGAGTACAATCGCCGGTGAAGACGGTCGTGGTATCCGCCGGTGTTTGAAACGGAAGATCCTCCGGAAGCAAGCCAGCTCCCCCCGGAGGCCGCAAATCCACAGCGTCTTCTCACCATGTGAGTTCCCTTACTTGTATCTCCTTTATGTGGTCGGTATTCCTTGTGGTTGAAATTGCTTACTTAATTCCAATTGTTTGTTGAACGGATTCCTAATTCCGGTTCTCCGATGCCTGAATTGAGTCTTTAATTTGTATGTTTGTTGCCCAAACTTCTTGTTCAAATGGCTAGGGTTTTGCCCAAACTTCTTGTTCAAATTGGGACGGAATTTATGAACATTTTGACAATTACGGTTTAGTCGAACTTCTAATTTGTCACTGATTTTGTTTATCCCGGGTGTGTGGGATGAAAATGCATTCGTGTCGTCGTTGTTAGCCCACAAGTGCGTATGGCTTCGAACGGAAACGGCAACGCAAACGGAAATGGATGGGGTAAGGGTAGGGGTAAGGCTAAGGGGAAGGGGAAGGGGAAGCAGACGCAAGGAGGCGATGATGAGCCAACGCCCCCTCCCTTTTACTGGTCATATGAGCATACGAAATTGTTTGTTGAGGTTCTCCTTTGCCACCAGCGGGTTGTCGGGAGAGACCAGCCTTTCCCATGGGGTGCGCTCACCCCAGAATTCCAGGAGCTGTCGGGGAAGAAGCCGAACATGTACACATTGAAGAACCGCAATCGTGACATGAAGAAATACCACAACGAGTGGAAATCCTTAAAGAATTCTGAGACCGGATTGGGATGGGATGCCGAGAAGGGCACGATCAAGGCATCCGATGAGTGGTGGGAGAAGAAGATCGCGGTTAGTGCCCTCCTCTACCTGTTGGTTTTTGACAATTTTTCCCGTCTTGAATTTTACATAACTTGGGATCATATCTTTAGGAGAATTCCGACTTCAGGAAGTATAGGAAGAAAGGTATTCAGCCCGAGTTGGAGGACCTTTGGGATCAACTGTATGGGGGAACTATGGCAACCGGGAAGTACTATGTTGCCCCCTCGATGGAGCCCAGCCAACGGGAAACAGCTCCCCAGGTGGCTGTAGCTGAAGGCGACGATCATAATGCGATGGACTATATCAACCTCGATGGAGGCAACGACGATGTCCGAGGTGGTGTGCCAACACAAGAGACCGAATACGGGACACTCGACATGGAGCTAGACGAGCTGTTCGCGAGCCAACTGCAATCTGGGCAGCCTCCTTCAATGCAGGAGGTTCTCAATGGGATTTGCGGGGGTGTGCCCAGCACCAACGGGGCTGCAGCAACAGGTTTGTCATCACCTCCCGTTGACATGAACAAGCGAAGAATGGCTAACTCTGCTTCTGCATTGGGACAACCACCAGCGAAGAGGTCCTCCAGGAAGTCAGAGGCGTCACGGCTCTACCATGAACACGTTGACGCGGTGAAGGAGACAAGCGGTGCGCTCAAGGCTTATCTCGCTCGGGAGAAGGTCTCCACTAGCAAGCCAGTGAACACAACCAACCAAGCTATGGACATTGTTGAGGAGCTCGTCCAATAAGGTTTGATTGATGTCGCTGACCCTCTCTGGTGCTTCACTGTCGAGCTGATGCGGGACCCTGAGCGCAGAGACCTGTTTGTCGGTATCAAGCACAACGACAGGAGAGTGAGGTGGTTGCAGTGGTTGTATGATCTCAATGGCGACCTTCCTTAGGTCCATTCCGCTCCCTGGTGGAGGATTTCCAACTACGCCGAAGCCTACATTTGCATTTCATTTTCCCATCCTCATAAGTGCATTAGTGCGTATGCGTTGTTGTTTACTTTCTATTTCCAACTGTATGTGACAAATGACAAAACTTGTTGCTACTTTATGCTTGGTTGTGTATGTGACAAATGGATACTTTGTATTTCGAACAGGTTTGTGCATGCTACTTATGCTTCGTTGTTTATGCTACTTATGCTTGGTTGAAATTGCTGCTTGTGCACGATAACATAAACTCGGTACTTGTGGTTAATTCCTATCATGGGGATCCTCCACAGGGCCACTTCCAATGGGGATACGATGATGATGCGTCGACGGGGTATCATACTCGTCATCGCCATGCTCCACATATTACAGAGGTCTATCCCGGTGGTCCATCACTACTTCACCAGAGTGTACAAGATCCCTTGCTATATCTCCGAGTACACAGGCCGGCGATGGGTGCATGACATACTGCAATCCGATGGGGAGGTCCGTAGTATTAACGCCTTTCGAATGGAGAAGCGTGTGTTTCTTAAGCTATGTGGGGTCCTAGAACATAAATACGGACTTCGAGGATCCAGTCAGATATCGGTGATGGAGAAGGTCGCAATATTTCTGAACACAATGGCTTGGGGCCAAAGCCAGCGAAACGCTTGTGAACGCTTCCAACGTTCCACTTACACCATCTCAGAGTCGATACGGGACGTCTGCGATGCAATCAACGGGGGCCCGGCCAACTGCTTCAATGGCCTCGCCAGGGAGCTGATCAAGCCACGAGACCCCGAGTTCCGCCGGGTACCCGAGCAAATCGTTAACGACAACCGTTATTGGCCGTACTTCAAGGTAACAATTTGACATGGGACCGTCTCCTACATGTATGGATGACTTACGGTTGTAACGCCTTACTTCTCCCACGCAGGGTGCAATAGGTGCCATCGATGGGACTCATATCCAAGCCACCATTCCTGTCGACAAGCAGATTCCATTCTGAGGCCGGAAAGGGATTTGCACCTTCAACGTCATGGATGTATGCGACTTCGACCTCGTCTTCACCTTCATCTCTAACGGATGGGAGGGGAGTGCACACGATGCACGTGTGTTTGACCACGCCCATCGGACACTAGGGTTTAACTTCCCCCACCCCCCTGTTGGTCGCTACTACCTATGTGACAAGGGATGCCCGGACCGAGAGGGGTACATGGTGCCATACTCGCGGACAAAGTACCACCGCCCAACCTTCCAAGCGGCACAACCTAAAAACCTCAAGGAAGCATTCAACAAGGTGCATTCGTCACTTCGCGGAGCTATTGAGCGAGCATTCGGTGTTCTCAAGGGTCAGTGGAAGATCCTCCGGTGGATGCCCAAGTACTCAGTCGCACAACAAGTGTCGCTCATAAACTGCTGTTTCGCCCTTCACAACCTTCTACGTCTTTGGAGAGACGATGTGAATGACGAGGACGAGTCGAGGTTTCAAGAGCCGGATGATGCAATGGACGAAGACGAGGACGATGCGTACGACCACCCAGAAGGTGCAGATGAGATGGATGTGGACGGCCTGTTCGAGCCAGAAGAGGAGCCACCAGCCATTGGAATCAAGGCTCTTCGTGACACTATTGCTCAGCAGATATGGAATGACCGACGACCCCGGAGATGATGCCGGTGGGCAACGTAGTAGGGTGCAACTCCTTTTTTTGGTTTATGGTGTCACTCTATGTACTAGGGACCTACGGCAGGTGGTTTGTGATTGCATTTACGTAGTAGGATGGAACCACATTTTGGACATGCCGGGTGCAGCGATGATGCTATGACAGGTTCAGCTAGGGACATATGACCTTATGTGTTCGACGAATGCGCGAAACTATTAAGATGCAACCTTTTTTTGTACATGATGGGCGCAAGCATGAAACTAGTAGGATGCAATTTGGTTTTGTACATGATGGGTGCAAGCATGAAACTAGTAGTTCTAGTGCAATTTGGTTTTGTACATGATGGGTGCTTAGCAGATGTGACTCTTATGGTTTGTTAAATGTATTGTGTGATCAAACTTTTGTTTAAGTTTAAAGTCAAGTGAAATGTTAGTTAAGTTGGTTGCATTCAGCACATGTTGGTGGACTGTTTTCAATGGGAGAGTGGACGACAGTGGCGTCGAGAAGTTGCTCATGTGTTTCGAGTACGTGAGTGTGGTTCAATTCAGTAATGAAGTGTGTGTGTGTGTGTGTGTGTGTGTGATCCTCCAATGTTCAGACAACATGGTTGTCATTGTTGTTCGTCGACTCTATTTGAAGTTATAACACAAACAAAATGATAATTAAAAACACGCATCATGCACATTGATAGATGCAATACAAGCTTAGAGTCTTCTACCTGCACCCGAGTAGTGGATGCTACATACAAGGGGTGCTTGAAAGCACCATTGTCAGGATCCAACAACGATTACATAAACATGGTTCAACGGAGCACCTGGCGACCCAAAAACACAACCTATACTGCCCAGGTGCTCGATGGGGATCATAATGCAGTCATATATATAGTCGTGTCACCACACCACGCAAAATACAAAATGGGGCGTACGATAACAGTTTCATCAACCAAGCAACAAGTCTAGAAGAACAAGGGTTACAACCACACGTGCCTACTTACCTCCAGCGAGCCTGGCAATGACACCCATGAGGAGGACGATGATCTAGCGATTGATGCCTTTCTCGCGCAGCATCTGCTTGATGCGAAGGGTCTCGGAAGCATGATCAGCCCACGTCCCGCACAGGAAGGCAGCAAGTTCGGTCACCCTCTGAGCAAGGTCCTTCTTGGACGTCTCAGAGATGGCCAACTCGGCCTCAGCCCTGGCCAGCTTTTCAGCAAGCTCGAGCTTCGACGCCTCGCTGATGGCTAACTCCTCATCAGCCCTGTGGAGTTCCTGCTAGTGGACATGGAGAAGAGCCTCTCGGGTAATGTCACGCTCCCGGAGTGTGGCAACCTGTGCGCGGAGCTCCACGACATCAGCTTCGAGATCGTTGACAAGCTCGCGGTACTCGTCCACCTCTTCATTCAGATCAGGGACTACTTGGGCTTCAGACTGCACCTCATCGTCGTCAGTGACTTCCTCCTCGTAGTCTGCCCACGGGTCTCCATAAGGGTAATCTCCCCTTATCCACCAATATTTGTCGGGGTCGCCCGACTGATAGCTGGCATCAGAGTCCGGGTCCGTGTCGGAGTAAGGGTACATGCTTTGAGGGAAAAGAAACGTGTTAGAGACAATATTAATAAGAAAAGGATGAGACAAACAACGACATATTCCCACCATATCTGAGGATCACCAAGTACATGAGAAAGCCGATAGCAATCGAAAAGGATGAGAAGGTGAACATGATCGAACATATGAATTTCAAATGAATAACATGAAAGCAAAGACAAGTGGGGAGACGTGAACATGATGGCTACAACTATGAAGAAACCAAACACAAAATTCATTGTATGTGCTATCAAGAATATGAATTTCAAATGAACAACATCAAAGCAAAGACAAGTGGGGAGACATGAACATATAGGTGGTGCCTACAACACACCAAACACAAATTTCAGTCTATGTGCTATCCAATAATAAGGACAGATAGGTGGTGTTTGTGAACAATAGTATAGATTTCATTCGAAAATTGGTTTTTTTCATGTTCAACAGAAGGTGCATAAACAAAGAGGAGAGTTAATGCATGGTTTTCAATGCTAAGTTTGATCATAATATATCTTGTAGATGATCATAGAAGTTGAAATGAACAACATCAAAACAATCATTGTACAATGCAGTGATGAAAAAAACATGAGACGTGAATGCATATGATAAGGAAGCTGCAAGTCAAAAATACAAACAATACTAACAAATCACAACATAATGGTGGTGTAATGCAGGAGAAGCTGATTTTGAAGCATAACTCTTGATGGGTAATGTTATGACCAAGATTTGGTTGTTAATGAAGTCATCTTTGGTTCTTATTGGAACCCATTTACAACCTTATTTGTCTGCATTGATCAAATGTTGTATAAATGGTAGTATGAAGAGTGTATTTGTTTTTCTCTCTTTTTGGTTAAACAACCTTAATTTAGTGCGTTGTGCTTGTATCCTGCATTGCTATCAGAGAATGAAAATGTAACTTCATTTCTTTGTTTCTAAACTCCTCATGTAATTTTTCAGTTGTTCTTTAATCTAAATAGAACACTTGATAAGAAAGTTAAATCCTTTTTCTTTTGACATCTATGTTTTCATTTTAAGTTGTTAAGAAGAACTCTATTGATGAAGAGCTAAAATTATACAGTAAGTGAGAGAAAAAAGTCAGTTTTTAGGAGAACTAATCCTTGAACAAATCAGTGTTTGGGAGAAAAACAGAACCAATGCAGAAGAAGACTGAGGAAAACAAAACCATAAACAAAACCATGAAAAAGAAAACCATAAACAAAACCATGAAAAAGAAAAGCAGAAGACTACAAACCCTTGCATACAGACAAAGCATAAACAAAAGCATGTGATATACGGACAACCTGGACACAAAAGCACACAAAATCGCCAATGAAAACTATGACAAAACCAGTATGACAGTTGCAAACATTTCCATATCAGAGCAGAAGAAGACAAAACCCACACCATATACGGTCTGACATTCGCATAGCAGCAAGAAAACCAAGAGACCACCTTTTATTATTCCATTTGAACAAGGATTCGGCATTGGGACTCATGAATGTCCGATTTTGGGGTTTTAGGGGAAGAGGGACTTCTCACAGATTAGGATTAAACATTCACAGGTTTTTTTGAATCAAAAGAAGAAAAAGAGAGATTCGGCTTACATTGAGTGGTGGATGAAAGCGTCGACCTTCTTCGAGAGCTGAGATTCCGACAACCTGCAAAAGGAATAAGAGGAGAGATTAGTAGTTGCCTTCGATGGAGGACTGCAATGGAGGACAAAGGGAGGAAGGAAGAGCGAAGAGGGTTTTACCTGGCGAGTTCCTCGAGTTCCTTTGGAGAGCGACAATGGAGAAGTGAGAGAGGCGATGAAGAATGATGATATATATTCTGAGAAGCCGAAGCGTAGGATCCAGGGGCAAAAAAGGGGTTACGGGGTACCAAAATCCTTCCACCCCTGGCCACTCCAAAAACGAAGGTACCATTTTCTGGCCAAAATCCACCCTCGCCATCCCCTCCACCTCCATTTCCGCCACCTCCCGCCAAACACTCCGGCTCACTTCCCTAGGCGAATTTTCGTATCTCCCCCACCCCCGCCACCCCGAGCCAAACACGCCCTAAGTGTGTGTAGTTCGGTTAAACCCGGTATATAAAGTCCACTACTGTATTTTACAGCGGTTCTGATTCCAGTTGTCCACCAAAAATGGCGCGGACATAAGATGCAGAAACAGTCCGAAATCCGTTGATGCTTAAAATGATCAACTCTTTGACTCGTCAAACACAAGCTCAAGAAAAAGCCCCAATCTTGTTCGTCCTCGTTGACCTAAATTACTGGTATTCGCCACCACATCATCATCATCAGATTACAAATTTTCATCCTTGACCCAAAAACAAGACCCATCGGAAAATGGAGGTGAAGCGTCAGACAGCCAAAACGCTGGTTTCTCGGCTCAATTCAGATTCGGATCACACCCGTATCGCCGCCCTATGCGAGATCCGTCTCCTCTCTAAATCCGACCCGGACATCCGCCCCATGATCGCCGCCGAAGGCGCCATCCCCTTCCTTGCCGACGAGCTCTACGCCGCCGCCTCCATCTCCCAGGAGAACGCCGCCGCCGCGCTCCTAAACCTCTCCATCTCTGCCCGCGACTCCGTCGTCTCCACCCTCGGAGTCCTCGACGCCATCTCCCACGTCCTACGCCACCACGCCTCCGCAACCAACGCTGCCGGATCCGCCGCCGCCACGCTCTTCAGCCTCCTAATCGACGAAAACTACAGAAAAACCGTCGGATCGAGGCGCGACATCCTCGCTTCCCTGATCGACATCGTCAGGAGCCCTAATTCTCCGATCAGGTCCATCAAGGACGCTTTGAACGCCTTATTCGGCGTCGCGCTATACCCGCCCAATCGGGGGAGTCTGATCGATCTAGGAGCCGTTCCGCCGCTGTTCTCGCTTCTGGGAAGAGACGGAAAGCCGGAGGTGATCGACGACGCCACCGGCGTGATCGGGCTGGTGGCGGGGTGCGAGGCGGCACCAGAGGCGTTTCGGAGGGTCTCTGGAGTCGGAGTATTGGTGGAATTGATCGAGCCGGCGACCGGAGCGAGTAATCGGGCGAGGGGGAACGCGGTTTCGGGGCTGCTAAATCTGTTGAAGCTCTCTGGGAATGGGATGAAGGAAGAGATTAGGAAAATTGGGGGAGAAGCTAGGGTTGTGGAGGCTGTGATGGATATGGTGGAGAGGGGGAGCCCTAAGGGGAAGAGCAAAGCTGAGGCTCTGATCAGGGCGCTTGATTTTGGGGATTCCGGTGGCGTTCCCAAGGTGCATAACTGGTCAAGGGATTCATCGGCTAGGGTTTCTGATTCAGCGATGACTAACAGTTCTTACTGAAGCTTGTTTGTGATTGTCATGATCTGATGTTGTGGAGATCGCAAGGGTGATTTCGGTGTGTACACATTCGATCGTTTATAGTTCATTGATGGGAGTAAATTAAATCTCTTTTGATTATGGGTTTTTGATTGTTGTATGTGGAGTCCTTGTTTGATGCTGAGAGGGTTAAAGACTTGTTGTTCGTGTGATCTTGATTCTTGACAATGGTGTGTTTTGGTGGGAGCTAGCATAAAATGGTAATGTTAGTGGACACTGGACTTGTTGTATGTAATTTTGAGAATGGGAGATAAATTTGCACCACAAAAATTTGGTCTATGACTCCTGAGGTGAGGCGCAACTTTTTTGACTGGAGCAACTTTTTTACTTAGCGCTCGTTTGGTTCAATGTGGAAACTGAAATTCCTGGTAAGTCATTTCATGAGAATTGAATTCCCAGGAAGTCTAATTTACGGGAGATGTGAAAATATGTTTGGTTAATTTTTTAGTTTAGAGGATTAAATGGAGGAATTGAAAATTTTTTAAATATAAAATGGGGGAATTGCAACTTACGTAGGAGGGAGTAAGTGAGTTAAATTCTTTTGAAATCGAGGAATTGAACTTACTGGAAATTTAACTTCCTGGGTTTTTCTGTGGAAAAAAATTCAACCAAACACATATATTTTAGCTACTTTCTGAATTTTTGTACTTCCTGGGTTTTTCCATTGCTAACCAAGCGAACCCTTATAAGAGTAAGTTTGTAATATCTCCGGTGGAACTTTATCTAGAAAAAAACTAATTTTTATACTCCATCCGTCTCGAAAAACAAGTCGTTTTAGCATTGTGCACTAGTTTTAATAAAACACTCGCCTATCAATCAACATCATCATTCCACCAACTTTTTTCATTAATTTTATTATTTTTAAATACCCACTATATTTTTTAACCAATCAAACTCTTTTAAAAAGTCAACAACACAAAAACCAATACAAATCATTACTATCTCCCTACCTAGAAAACCTAAAACGACATGTATTTTGATACAACTCAACTAGTCTAAAACGACTTGTTTTTCGAGACGGAGAGAGTAATATCTTTCAAATCTAATTAACTTAGGATTTGGTTTAAACAAATTAAAAATAAATATGATAATAAAAGGAGAAGATATCACTTTTTCTAAATTCTTTTTTGAATTTAAATAAATTTCATATTAATAACATCAACATTGGTGGTCTTCTAGGCCTTTAAGAGGTTCCACATAGGATTAAAAAAAAGAAGGTAAAGGGCTAAGGGCCTTGTTCTAAGTCCCTGATAACACGCATTTAGGCAGACATAATAGGTTGCATTCAACTTAATTGAGATGCATAACATGTATTATTTAACTTGGTGCGTTGTACTAGGGTGGTTCTCGGCTGCAAGTCAGGTTGTTCGTAGCGTTCTTCGTCTGAGTTGGAACTCTTGCGACCGGTGTCGGGTCTGGCCGGGGTCGAGGCGATGTGTATTGAGGCGACTCCGCATGACGGAAATTTCCTTGGAGGTTCGTCTTCATTGCCCACAGGGACTCCTAATGTACCGCTGGCCAGCGGTGTCACTTCTTGGTGGTTCTTGGCGTCGGCTCTTGTTTACGTTGTCTCCAGCCTAGTTGGGCTTAGTTCGCTTATTCGACTGCATTTGCGTGTCTCCCTCCGCTTGTACTGCACCTTTTTTTCTTCTATTTCTATGTTGTATTTTCTATTTCTATATTGTATGTTTATACGACTTGCCGTCTGCCGACTTTGTCGACCTCTCGAGGTTCCGGACATGTCCGGCCTCGAATTATTTCCTAATAAAAAAAGCATGTATGATTTAACTATAATTTGCATATTTGTTCTCTATGTTGCTGGAGTCGGAATCTACACACTTTTATTGATTATTTCAGGTAAATGTGGATCCGAGGAAGAGACATAGGTTGATAACGCATTGATTGAGAAAGTCAAGTTGATCAAAGAAGCTTAAGTGAAGATCTAAAGAGGTTCTGAGAAGAAAAAGAGAGCATAAACGAAGAACAAGTTTGCATAAGTTGTTGCCCGACAAGATAAACTTGTTTTGCACTTTTTGGAGGCCTTGATTGTCCGATTGACTATTATGACCATGTGTTGGAAAACTCTTTCAGAGAGCTACAACTTTCATGTTGACAAGAAGAGCAACTTCGAGCTTCATTTTCCATGAATGACAGATGCAGCGGCTGCGGCATGCACTCAGCAAGAAACGAAGGAAAAATCCAGGCAGCGGCGTCAGAAGATTCGATGCATATTTTTTATTTATTTATCTAAACCTAATTTTATTAGTTTTTCCTAACTCGATCTTAGTATTAGAATAAGAGTTATTAGCCCTAGTATTATCTATTATGCTATTCACCTTTCAAAAAACAATGAGAGATTGAGAACGATGTTCGCCATGAGCAACTAGACTCCCTTTGTTCTATCTACGATTTGAAGTTTTGTTTGGATTGGGTTGTGAGTTTCTGAATCTTGTTTCTTATTTCCTATATTGAATGTTTCGACTTCCTTGCGCTTAATTTTTTTATTGTTTTGTTCTATCTTGTCTGGATAACTTGTTAGAATCAACTCAATTGCTAGGGTTTTGTAGATTCCTCGTTATGAACCTTAACCCAAGTAGCAAACTTATCCCTTTAGGGTTCGTTGAACTAATTGGATGGGTAGAAAGTTGAATGTGTTGTGAAATTCCTCTTTATGGGTTGTAAATATCTTAGTTAATCTCTGAACTTGAGGCTATTGATTGAGTTAAATCCTTCTTTATGGGTTTCTAGGACTTGTTGGACTAGAGACTATATTAGGTCGGGACAAGGACATTCATATGGAACCAAAAAGGATAAGAGGAAGCTACAATGATCAACTTAACCAAATAAAGTGGATAATTGTAGGTGAGACTATTTCTCCATATTTTCTGAATCAAGTTTCTTTAATATTGCTTTTATGATTCCGCTTTGATAAAAGGCGGATCTTTTTGCACTCTAAAACCCATATTGGTTACTCAATTGGCAACTAAATCACATTTGAATAGCAAAGTTCCTTGTGGGATCGACCTCGTGTTTATTCACTATATTAGTTTATAAGTTTAAGTTTTGTTTGACAGAAACAATGACAAGTTTTCCTCCCGTCAGTTCCGTATATAGGAGCCCTATTTTTGCAAAGCTCATAGCGCTTGTATCGATGGAGAGGGGGGCCCACTTCCATTGTGCCAGCCAACGCCTACCAAAACGACGTCGTCCAGAGGGATTCTCACCAGAAACACTGCATTTAGGCATCATCTGGGAGCAATACTTGGGCGCCAACGCGGTGACTCGTTGGCCAATTAGATGGTGCCACGTGCCAAGTGTGAAATAATTTCATCTACCATAGACACCCCTTTTGCATATGTTTTTTTTTTAAAAAAATAAATTTATATCAATAATACCCCTATACTATTGCATTTTCGTTTCATTTGCTTCTATCGTTGTATGATGATGTTTGTTTCATTGCATTTTTGGTTTTATTATAATTATCGTTGTATCGTTTAACCCTTGTTTCAAAATCAATGTTGTGTTTTGTTTATGAACCCCACCACCTTTCGATCTATCATTAAGTATCGTCTTGGAATTGAGTTGTTCCAGGCTGGAGCCAAATGTCCTACTTGTGAGAAAGAAATTTTGGATTCGTGGGGGGATCACGCCCTTGCTTGTGTTGCTGACATTTGGCTCCAGCCTTGTTTCAAAATCAATGTTATGTTATGTTTATGAACCCTGCCACCTTTCGGTCTATCATTAAGTATCACCTTGGAATTGAGTTGTTCTAGGTTGGAGCCAAATGTCCTACTTGTGAGAAAGAAATTTTGGATTCGTGGGGGGATCACGCCCTTTCTTGTGCTGCTGACATTGGTGTTAAACACTGTCATAATATGGTGCATGATGCTTTATATGATGAGTGCTTGAAGGCCGAGATTTCTGTGCGTAGAGAGGTGTCTACGGGTATGATTGATGATAGGGGAGGTGAGCTTCGTCTGGATGATATTATGTTTTGCAACTGGTTCTAGGGCAAAGACACATGTGTTGACGTTACAGGTACTTCTACCTAATTGCTTGGATAAAAAATGGAACCCCTATACCATTTCTAACCTTTGTAGATGATACTATAATCTTTTCCCAGATAAGTCTTAATACCATACAAATTATGATAAATGATTTTTCTAATCGCTCGGGATTAATTATAAACTATGCTAAAATCTCCATTCAGTTTTAAAAAAAAATTCAATCCTTCAACTGCAAGTTCTCTTGCTCACCTATATCAAAAACAATTGAAAAATATCTAGGAATCCCGCTGGTTAATGGTAGAGTAAAAAATTGTGTCTTTGAGAAAGCCATTCAAAACCTAAGGAAGCAATTATCAAAATGAAAGTCCTCTTCAATATCTCAAGCTGGAAGAGTTACGCTAATCCAATCAAATTTAAGTTCAAAAACCAACTACCTAATGCAGAACTTCTTACTGCCAAAAGGGATCCTTCATCAATTGGACCAAATAAATAAAAATTTCTTCTGAAATAAACTACAAACGGAAAGATACACACCACTAATAAGCTGGGACGCTATATGTAAGCCAAAAAATGAAGGAGGTCTTGGAATTAGAAAAGCGGAACTCTTAAATAAAGGATTACAAATGAAACTACTCTGGAAAATCCACACAGACTTAAGTAGCATTTGGGTTTAAATAATTAAAGAAAAATACCTACATTCTTCAAGCATAAATGAAAGAGATAACCAAAATACATCTTGGCAATTTGGGAGACTATTATCACTAAGGAAAAAATTCAATAAATGCCTACATTGGATAATAGGAAATGGTGATCATATAAATATATGGAATGATCATTGGATAAAAAATACCACTTTAGAACAATACCAAAATTCAGAAGACCCAAATATGAAAGTAGCACATCTAATAAATAATCAAAAACAATGGAATCTACCTCTTCTTCGGAAGTTATTCCCAAATGATATTATAAACCAGATAATGCAAATCCAAATCCCAACTTGGAACACTCAGGATAAATTGATTTGGAAATTTGAAACTGGTGATATATTCTCAACAAAATCAACAAGCTTTCTAAACAACAGTGAAAATTCCCAAACTACTAATGATATAAAATGGATTTGGAGAACCAACCTGCCACCCAGAATTAAGACCCTTCTATGGAAAATATTGGTGGATGGATTTCCTACTACTCAACTAAATAAATATTACAATAGAGTTCCAAATGAATGCTCCCTTTGATGCTCACAAGATGGGGATTCTACACACTTGCTATTAAACTGTCACTTTGCCAAAAAAGTTATAGCTCAATATGAAATAATTAGCGGTAAGTCCCTCCTTACCCAAGCAGATAATAATAAATCAATATATGAACTTCTAACAATAAAAAAAAAAGTATAATCCAAGACTTAGGATTCATGTGGCAATCTATTTGGGAAGTTAGAAATAATGTTATCTTAAAAAATATACTTTCTCCCCCACCAACAATATTAGCTCACACAATAATAGCAAATATAAAAAATTGGAACAATGATCTAGACCCAATTATAAAACCTACTCAATCTAGAAGAAGGAAAGCTAAATGGACTAAACCCCCGAGCCCTATCTATAAGATTAATATAGATGGATCGGTTAATCCCGCGGGCTTTTACCGGGTGGGCGGAGTCATTCGTGACTCTAAAAGTAATACACAACACTCCGTGAGAGATTATCTTTCAAGTTGAGAAGATTAGATATATGACTAGCTCTTTTGATAATATTCACTTTAATCATTGTTTTAGGGAAGCCAATAGCTGACTATATAGCAAGAAAATGTATCAATTGTATTAGGCCTACATCCCCTCTTATTAGGGATCTGTACTTCATCATCCTTAAGGATGATCTTGGTAGTATGCGTTCAGTGGCGGATCTAATATTTTAAAGTTAGGTGAGCGAAAAATTATTTATTGTAAAGAGGTCCATTTTTTTTAAACTAAAATATGATTCTTATATATTTTTTCACCAAAAATATAAAATAGATTTAAATTTTGATAATTAAAAGAGTTACAAAATATTTATTATAAGAAATACTCTAATTACAAATAAAAAGCACAAATAGGAGACTTTTAAATTTACAAGTCTAATTAAAATAAGGCTAAAAAGAAAATAATTACCCTAGCAAAAAAAAGGTATAAGCTTAAAAACAAAAATTTCACCCAGCATCAGCTGAGTTTGCGCTTTAAGAGATCCGCCTCTGTATGCGTTTTGAGTAGTATACTCCAAATGTATGCATATTGTAAAAAAAAAGTATGATAATTGTTAGAAAAAGATAAATTAGTTTAAGTTAAATATTTATATAATTGTTAACAGATTTCAGATTCTTTAAATTAATTAAATATATTTTGTTATTATATAAATCATATTGGCTTAACCAAAAAAAAAAAAGATAGAACCAAAACTACCATCCAAAAAAACGTAACTAACTTAGATAGAATCATATTGGCTTAACCAAATAAAAAAGGATTCCTGATCTGAGCAATCCGGAGGTGTTGGCTGCCTCGCTGGAGCCTCCTGCCGGATGATGAACAAGCTGGAAACACTTGGGGTGCACTCCCCATCCGGCCAGATCAGAGTCGAGCAAGAGAAAGGTTGATCATGAGGATTCTGATTCCGTCTTTTCCAAGAAGAGGAGCGGTCCAAAGAGGATGATGCATGACGATTAGGTGCTTTTGGTTGATGGCGATAATAGTCTTATGCTGTCTGGAAACCTTTTGTTCTGCGTACATTAGGCTTTTGATGACTCCCCACCAGAAACTACTGGAACCTACGCTAGTGACCCTCCTGTCACTAGCAATAAAACTCATGTAGGACTGTTTTTTGGTGGTCGTTTCATGATTTACCTGTTGTATGAACTTCATATTAGGACCAAGTATGGTTTGGGTAGCTGTTTGATCGGCAAGCACTAGTTATGGTCATACCCTATCTTTTGTATGGTTTGTCTCCCTTAGAGGGGATTATAATATTAATATATTAATGGTTTGTTTGTATGTGTGGATAACTCCATCAAAAATACCCACTTACTCAAATGTTCAAGGAAATATCTGCGGGGATGAATCCAACTTCACTGAGTGGCAAAGCCACATGTATTTTCTACATAATACACACCAAAGATTCACCACCATTCTTAAGATCAAATATGGGCACACAATGGCTTTTTTGGGGGGAGAATGGAGTCACGAGATCATACTTGCTCGTCAATATTCGAATCAACAAGTTTGGTGCAAGAAAGTAGCAGAACAAAAAACGTAATAATGATACCAACAACAAGAATATTGAATATTCAAAACCAAATTTGGATAGCACAGGCCCAAATGCTAGAGGCATTAGAAACCAAAGTAGAGTCAAATGAAACTTTGTGCTTGGAACCGGAAGGGAATTGGAAATGAAGGCATTTATTTGACGATGCTATCGGAAACTAAAACAGAGTAAATTTCAGGGGAAACTAATTGGAAGCGAGCGGGGTTTGATAATGCGTGTGGGTGCCTGGTCAGGTCCGCTCGGGGTTATTGGGGTTCCCTGAAAGGCTTTTCAGGTACCTCATATAACAATATCGGTGAATCATATCCAGGCAAAAATCATAAGTCTTGACTATCACAACATAAAAACATAATTTAAATGCTCAATCTATTGTGTCTACGCCCTACCGGGACGAGATGAAAAACCGGCTTTTGGATAACACTACAAAATTGGATATTAGCCGAAGATAATATAAGACCCGGGGTCTCAAGAGGCGTCAGCCCATGCCACCTAACCCTCTCAGGTCTGTTGTCCTCACTTGGAGCATGAAAAGAAAGATCTCTTATGACATAGGTAGGACTTGAATCACTTGTAAATCACTCCCAACATCCTTATGATATCCGATGTGAGACGGGGTGTTACAGACCAGAGGTGATTGAATGTGAGGGGGAGAGAGAAATTCAACGGGTGGGATCACCTGTCCCCAAAGGGACATGCCTCCCTGTTTTCCCCTCCCCAACCCCCTTAATTAAAGAAAAAAGAAATTAATTAAAATCTAAAAAACAAAAAAATAAAATAAGTAAAGGGGTGTATTGTGAGGAGAGACAGGGGCACAGATGAAGATCTGAGACAACAGATCCTCACCAAAAATTCGATGTTTTGAAGTGTTAGTACAAATTTTCGAAAAGGGGTCATATTTTTTTTACAAGTGTTGGGACCTATTTCAAAAAATGGGTCAAAATTTTCAAAGTTTTAAACATTAGCTCCAAATTTCAAAACCCGGGCTCCATTTTTTTTCAAAGTGTTGGATTCCGCTTTTTTTCTTTAAACGCGCGCGTTTTTATTTTTTCCAGAACCAATAATTTCACATTTGTTTATATATTTGACCATTGTGTAAACTGTTTTAAACATCACAAAAAATTATTGATGTAATAGATTAATTTAACATATGTTGCTTTTTTGACAAACTTAAATCACATGATGTCTAATTACAGTATTCAATAGTGAGAATGAGACACCGCTCACAGGGATCCTGGAGGTAGAGCTTTTTTATGTTTGGGGCATTGACTTTATGAGACCATTCTCTGCATCAAAACCCTACATCCTTTTGGCGGTTGACTATGTCTTTAAATGGGTTGAGGTTGTTGCAACTAGGACCAATGATGCGAAGGTAGTTTCAAAGTTTATTAAAACTAACATATTTCCTCGTTTTGGTGTTCCTAGAGTTCTTATTTCATATGGTGGCTCACATTTCATCGAGAGAGGGTTTGCGACTCTCTTTGGCTAAGTATGGGGTGACGCACAAGGTGGCAATACCCTATCATCCCCAAACTAGTGGCCAAGTGAAGGTCTTTAACCGTCAAATTAAAGTCATCTTGGAGAAGACAGTCTCCCGCTCGAGGAAGGATGGGTCATCTAAGCTTGATGATGCTCTTTATGCGTATCGGACGGCCTATAAGACACCACTGCGGACAACTCTTTACAATCTGGTTTATTGCAAGTCATGTAATTTGCCCGTCGAATTGGAGTTTAGGGAAATGTGGGCTCTCAAGGAGCTTAACATGGATCTCGACGAGGCAGGTAAGAAATGTTTTATTAACTTGCATGAGCCTAAGGAGTTGTGACTAAAGGCATATGAGAATGTCGAAATCTACAATGAGCGCACAAAGAGATGACATGATAAGAAATTGGTGCCAAATACATATGAGGTAGGTGACAAAGTGTTTTTATATAATTCTAGACTTCGTTTGTTTCCAGGGAAGCTAAGGACAAGATGGAGTGGACCTTTCTTGGTTCACCATATCTATCCCCATGGAGCGGTGAAGTGACTTGGCACTGATGGCATCCCCTTTAAGGTCAATGGACACTGGGTCAAGAAGTATTATGACAAAGAAGACCCGGAGGAAGAGATTCGCGCTACCCTGGCATTAAACACGGTTTGAACAGGAAAGTAGGTCGAGCTAACGACTTGAACCTTAGCGCTTACGGGATGCAACCTGCTATTTCTAATTCAGTCTTCTTTCGTTTTATTTTCTTTTATTTTCTTAATTTCCATGCAAGATCTTTTCTTCTTGATAGATACAGGCAAGGTCGGGGAACTGACAGTTTACTCGACGTCGAGTACTCTACTCGATGTCGACCATAATTTCACTGAATTTCACTAGAAGTCGAGTAAAACCAGTCGAATAAGAGGAGGGCAAAAATCTATTCGACGTCGAATACATTACTCGACGTTGACCACGCTTACCAAGTAAGGAGGTTCTACTCGACGTCGACTACTTTGGTCGACGTCGAGTACATCGTCAGGTCAGTTTTTTTATTTACATTTTTTTTTCTTTTACGTCTTTCATTTAAAATAAATAAATACTTTTATTTTTATTTAAACCCCCCTCCCCTCACCTCCCGGAGGCCGGAACCCTCTTCTCTCCTCTTCACTCTCTCGACCTGGACCACTCAAACACACCACACCCAGCCTCCATAGCCGCTTTCTCCCTCTCCCTTCTCTTGCCCTCATCCTCTCTGTCTCTCCGGCCGCCAGCACCGCTGCACACCACAGCCGGCGTCGCCCCCGACCATCAGATCCGACGAACAGCTCCTCCTCGCAGCCCCTCCCTTTCGCACCTCCACGCCTCCATCACCCTTATCCCAGATCCGTAGCCCCATCACCGGATCCGAGCACCTCCGGCCACCTCTACCCCAGATCCGAGCCCCACCACACTAGCCGCCACCCACCAGTGCTTCCTCCTTTCTCAGATTTAAAATCCGAACCCCACCCCCTGCTTTTCTTGCAAAACCGAGAACACCCCCCCTAAATTTCTTTAATTTCAGATTTCAACCCACATTTGCAAGTATGATTTCTCTCCCTATCCTCTTTATTTTCAGATTTGGATTTATTTTTTTAGAACCTAGGTAGAGATTTGATATTGAGTTGAAATTTGATAGTTTAGGGTTTGAAATTTGCGCGGGAAATTGAAAATTATTTAGGATAGTTGAAACGGTTATATTTGGGGATGAATGTTTATTTAAAGGTGCTGAAATTTATTCTTTTAAATTGACATTATACTTAATTTTTGCATATTGTTAATTAAATTCATGAAATTTGACATCTATGATATTATAATTGATTTATATGAATTTCTTGAATATTTTCTTCATTTGATAACTTACATATATATGATGAACTGAATCACTTTATTTTTAGCATATTACTAGCTGCATTATCAATTTTTTGATAGAATGCAGTGTATTTACATACAAATTACAAACATTGAAGCTCAGCCTCAAAAGCCAATGTGTTGGGGGCTTCTTTAAATTTTTTCTCTAACAGTTTTATCTTCATTTTAAGCTCTCACTTCTTCTGCCAATCCTTGAGCCTTTGCTTGATGACCAGAAACTTGACCACCTTATGCTCCGGATCAATCTCTCAATATGTTTTCAACTCTACGAGCAGCCTTTTCATACGATTGATTTTTAATCTGTAGATACAATAGCAATTCAAAGTTCTATTGGGCAAACATTTTTTTTACATATATAAAAAATCATGCACAATGTACCTTCATATCTTCTTCAGGATCTAGCAGAAGCACCTCATTCTTGAACCTGGAAATAACTTCTTTCACCTTCTTGAGTGTGTTTTCTCGAGTTTTCAACGACAACAAATTCTTTGTTATGACCAAGCGTACAACACTCAAACTGTATATCTGCAGCAGCAGATACATAAGGATAGAAGAAGGCAAAAAAGTTAACTTTTTTGCATGAAATCTACTCAGAAATGCATTATTTGATGATTAGGCAAAAAAGTTAACTTTTTTGAGCCTTAAATTTACACATGAATCTAAATGAAATCTGAGAGATTCAATCAAATGGAAACACATCATTGAACTATTTGAATTCAATCAATATCAAGGCTTTAACAATTGCAGCCATGAATTTCTACAGACAGAAATTTCTAGGGATCGAGGCTCGAGCCCACTAATTTCAGAAGCCAATTTAAAAAACGAATGAAAATCTGAACAAAATTGATAAATAATATTCAGGCAAGCCAGCAAGGTAAAAGGCATCATCTTCAAACCTGAATATGGTGAAAATGACAACGACTGAGATTGTAAATGGGTTGGGAAAGAATCAAAACTTACACGGATGCTCCGATTCAATAACAGGACCTCCAAATTGAACTCTGGATCAACATTCAATTACTTGATCAATAAATCCAAAAGTGACAGATAAATGCAGATAAGCTACTTCATGTATACTACTTAAGAAAACACAAGTAAAGTGGAAAATACCTCAAAGGTATGCTGATTGTCATCATGCCCACCTCAGTCGGCTTGCGATCTTGCAATGCTAACAATAGCTAGGTGGACCTGCATTTTAAAATAAAAATAAATAACAAGCGAGTGACATCAAAATTAAAAAACACTAATTCTAGGCCCATTTCATATGAAATATGTGGTAATATAGTTATTTCAGTAGTGCAGAGTCCTTTCAAGGCAAAATCAATTGCAGGATAATGGATTCAATAACATTTTTGTGGCAGAAATTACCTAGAGAAGCCAAAGTTAGCATCTTTCCACCGATATTTTAGAAGTGCAGCAGCGCCAGCATCCGGAAATATGGCTTTCACTAGCAAGCATTGAGAGAGAAATTCAACCCAACTTGTTTGAGCCTATGGGAATTCCTTTGAGGATTCATATTCAACAACTTTAAACAAATCATATTGAGGAAGTACATTTTTCCATTTCTTTCGTTGTTACCGTTGCTAATCAAATATGCGCATTGAAATCAATCTAGAGCATGCCAACTAACCTGTGACCTTGTTTCTTCAATAAGTGTGTCAATGAAAACCCTCGACAGTTCCCATAGCTCAGCTTGAGCACATTTGTCATCAAGAAACTGCACATGAGGGATTAAGCGCTCCGCCTGTCAAAATTGAAATGCAATTTAGCTAACAATCTTTAACTCTTGATGAAACAAGGAAACTCAAGATCATCAAATGGATGTATGTAATGATGATTGAATTTCTATACAGCAGATACAATTGCTCGCATTCTGCAAGAAGGCACGATTGTGGCAGCTGCTTCGCCTAAAAAGTCAGATTCTTTTATCTATAATCAAAACCTTAGATTGCAGCACAATACAATACCATATCATTTCCATTCTGCCTAGTCAAACAAAGAATGCATCTTTGAAATATGCCATATCATTTTCTTTATCACCGAGATTTTATCATCATCCCATAGATGTACAGAATGGTGAGGTGTTTGTTATAGGTATTTCATCAAACACTTTGAGTGCATCTTTAAATCATCATAAACTTAATCCTTTATTAATGAACTCTTTGTAAGACATTTCATCGAGCACATCTAAATACTAAATTTCAAGAGTCTTGAATCTAAAAATCTACACGCCTATCTATTAGACAAAATAAGGGTGTGTATGGCTGCCATAAAAACCAGTTAAAAAGTGTGAAATTATTAGATGTTAAAAAAATAAACGGGTTTAAACGGTGTATGGGAACAACAAATAAGCTATAGTTAGTTAAAAAAAGGGTTTATAAATAAGCTGCAGATTGAAGCTTATTTTGAGGTTTATATTCCATAATTACTATTTTACCCCTTCTCTTTTATCTTATTTGGTTTGAAAGTACCACAATATCCCTAATAAAAACCAAATAAACTCCACTTTTTACAAATAAACTGTTTTTCGCCCCATACGGAGTTTATATTTTTTCATAAAATTTTAACTACTTTTACCAACAGTTTATAAATTTTTACCCTGTTTATAATTTTAGTCAGTTTATTAACCCCGTCTCATACGAACCCTAAGTGTCACATTTCAACCAGAGAGGAGTCATACAAAGGAAGAAAAAATAAGTTCCTGTTGCCCTATCTTTCAACTACCCAAAACCAAAAACTCCCAAATTATAAACTATCAACATCAACCCTAATTGATTTTTCTTGGAATCTAAATCATCAAAATCGGATCAAATAAAGGGCAAAATGCAGGGAGAGGGAGAAAAATAAACCTGTAGAAGCTCTCAATGTCTACGAATGGCAGGAAATTGATCCACATCTCCACTCTTCGAAAGCCTTTCTGGTGCCGAGGTTGAGCTCGGCCCCAATCACCTTCGTAAACTCCAAATTCCTGTCTTTGAGAGGAGCAAATCCTCGTCATCAATCATCAAATCCTCCTTCACCCTCATTACGAGGGCATCATTCACGGAGAGGCAGACGATGGCATCCATGCCCTTCGCCTTGAGCTCGGCGGAATTCTCGACGAATTCAGGGAGGAGCTTTTGGGAGGAGGTATGGGTGAAGGCATCGGGGAACCTTCTTGGCCTTGGTGAGGTCGGAGTCGGTGATGATCTGACTCTGGAGCTTACCGGCAATATTGTAATTGTGAAGCAACAGTGGCAAAATAAGGGGTAGTTTAGTAACACAGCTTTTGACATGCTTGCTTCAACCTTCTCTTTTATATATCTAAGATGTAAGTTTATGCAGGATTGGCAATATGACCCAGCTTAGGTTTATTTGATATTAATTTCAGGCTATTTTTAAAAACTAAGTAGGGGGTTCTTGCTATTATTATGTTTAGATATTTTTGTGTAGAAATTATTTTATAATGGTTTTTTCTTGCAGACAATGGTTAGAACCAAGAACACAGGGATGGACGACCTGAGGATAGCTGACCCAGCGACCCGCGAGCTTGCCGAGCGCCTCGCTGGTCTGGCCACTAAAGCCCGCTGGTACTCTCAGCCTCACATGGAGCTGTTGGGCATGCATCGATGGTTAGTGGAAGCCTTTGGTTGGATTAACGCCGAGCGGCTAGTTGAGCCTCTCGACCACCACTATCCGACCCGACGCTTACTGGAGAGTTCCTGGCGACTCTCCAGACACCTATCTCCGTTGCCTCCCATGACCTGGTCACTTTCCAGATGGGCAACCGCCCATACAGACTCACCCTCCAGGAGATGAGCGATGCTTTCAACTTTGTCCACACCACCAGCGCCTTCCACACTCGAGACGCGAACGTCATGTGGCGATACTTGACAGGGGAGTTAGCGCCGAACTCCTCCAACACATACAGCAACAACATCGCCAGTCCCCTATTTGCCACCATTCTGCAGATATTGGGGAGCACCATTTGGGCCCGCCCTGAGCTGAGGCGGCCCAACCACCACGAGATAGAGTGCCTTCGGAGGATGCTCTTCGAGTCAGATGCTCTGCCGCTCGCCCATACCTGGCTCATGCACTGCATCGAGCGCAGAGATTCTGGCGGGCAGATCTACGAGGGAGGCATGGTGGCTATCCTGGCCATATACTTGCAGGTCCGCATTGACAGGTATACCCCTTACGAGCTTATGCCTATTGATACAGAATCTCTCAGGGAGGGGAACATTATCGCCCGCTCAGGAAGGAGATGGGTGCACCACGCTTCGCGGGTAGAGATTCGTCAGGACCTCATGGATCTGCACCACATCCCTGACTGGTTTAGAACATGGACGGGGATTGACTACCACCCGTCTATCAACCCCGCGGCAGATTCTACTCTGCGAGACCACCCAGCTCTTTATGATCATCAGCACTCCATTCCTATGGCGGTGGATCCAGAGCACGACGATGACGACGATGGAGCTGATGATCCGCAGGGCTCCCACCACTCTCACCCCTCCCAGCACCAGATGCCCTCCTACCATACCCAGCAACCCCCCTACATTGGAGGGCATCCTGACGATTTAGTTGCGCAGATGGATCAACTACGGCTGAGCGTGGAGGCTCTCGAGGAGAAGTTGACCACTATGGAAAACCAGCATGAGCACTTCAAGTCAGAAGTGAGGGATCGCTTCGACCGGCTGAAGCAGCATCTCTGGGGATACCCCTCGCATTTCCACCAGCAGGGACCCTCCTTTGATCATGGAGGCCCTTCCCACTTCGCCCCTTCCCACTATTATTCTGACAGCTCTGGCAGCTCTAGCAGCTCTTCCCAATGAGGAGCTCCTGAAGACCAGACTAGGTATCCGTAGCATCCCCCAGGCGAGTGGCTCCAGCTACCATGGTATCCACACCCACCTCCGCCGTCGTATTAGAGTTTCTGCAGTTCAGTTTTAGTAAGTTGCCCCCTTCTCCTAGAATTTATTTTATGACAGTGAGGACATTGTCTATTTTTAGTATAGGATCGGGTAAAACTATATTTATGAGATTTGACTCCTTTCAGTTGTTTCAGATTGTATTTTATTGCATGGTTTTATGTTTCATTGTTTAGGACACAACACAACTCTTGTTTGAGTTTAGATTTGCATTATTTTGGATATTGCTTTTGCTTGTTTCCATCTTATGATATTCAAAAGCATATTATGAGAGTTGTGAGGACGTCACCCAAGTTTGCAAATTGTTCAAAGGAAAGAGTCATAGAAGCCAAAGTAGGACTCAACGATGCAAGAGTGGATTTGTTAGAGATGTTGCACAAGATTGCCTAGAAAAGAGAAGTCTCAATGATGTACGAATTTTTTTTTAAGAAAAACCACAAAAATGAGGTAAATTGATGTTACTTTTGTCGTATTGCACAACAAGAGGATGAATGACTTTATATTTTTCATATATGTTCATATTCATATTTCTAGACATGCCTATACCTATATGCATCACAAAAGCCATATTAAAAGCCTTACATATCATTATATCATTATTGCTCTACATATGCCAAACATTGTCCATTTTTATCTTATTTCCCTATCCGAGGATATTGTTGAGAATTGGAATCATTTGTTGGAGATATTATATGATGTTTGTGTTGTTATATATCATTATTAGAGAAAACATAGTACAAGGAAAACACAGGAAACGTAGCAAGAAAACTGATTTACCTGAAAAAACAATTGGAAAAGCACCGAAAGCAAAGAAAAGTCGCCGGAAAGAGTGGAAGCCCTCTAACTTCTCTTTCCGCCCTCTCAGGAACTCCCTCTGATAAAACACTTGCGAAAATGATAGAAATGAAGAAGTGAAAGCCTTGGAGACCCTTTTATTGTCTGGGTAGGGTCACCCTGACCACTCTTGGACTGACCTATGGGCCTGGATTGGGCCCTAAATAATCGACCCAATAAAGCATACTCCATCCGTTTCCTTTTAGTTGACTTTTTACTATTTATGCACGTTTTTTAAGGTGTGAAAAACTATATAAAATAATAATTTTTTAAATAAATTTTTTCAATAATCTCATACTTATGGGTGATAAGTACAATATTATTAAAAAAAATTATTAAAATATTAATATATAATATAGTTTTTATCATTCTAAAATTACGTGCTTGACTTGAAAAAGTCAGTTAAAAGGAAACGGAGGGAGTAAAAACCCCAATAAAACCATCATTTTTGTCGAAAATGGGTCTGGATTGGGCCCCAAATAACCTCCAACGAAATGAATATAGCATTACAGATGAAGCTGCTTTGGAAGACCCTTGCCGATCCTTCAACTATATGGCTAAAAGTGATCAAACACAAATACCTTAAGGACAAAGATATTCTTAATTACAAAAAGATAGGACATAGTTCATGGCAATGGTCTAAACTCTCCCCATTGATAACAAAATTTAAAACAAGACTTATTTGGTCTGTTGGGAATGGTAAGATAATTAAATTCTGGACGGATAACTGGATCCATACCAATCCATTAATACAACGACCTGATTGTCCTCTGCCTGTAAACAAGGTGGAACTGGTCAGCGAATACATCATCGACGGAAAATGGTGGGTTGAGAAACTGCATACAAAGCTTCCAACGTCGATTGTAGAGGACATTTTGTTAATCCCAATTCCAGCTAATCAATTTGCAGGATAGACTGTATTGGTGGCCGGACAGAGATGGATGGTTTACTACTTCTAGTGCATATAATCTCATCTCCCACAACAAGTCGGGAGAGGATGATGAAAATCATTGGATATGGAAATTAGACGTCCAACCGAAGATTAAAAATTTCCTATGGAAACTTTGCCAATCTGGACTCCCTACTAAAGCTAGGTTGTCCCAGCGGGGTGTACCCGTTCCAAATACTTGCGTATTCTGTAATGATGCGGTGGAAGATGACACACACCTTTTTCTAGAATGTCATGAACATACCCTCCAAGGGATCCTTTAGTGTCGGAACAACGAGAAATTAAGTATCTTGTCCAACAATCAAGAAAAATAAAACCAATTCTTAGTTTCATTGGTGATAAGATAAGCAATAACAAAAAGGTAAGTCTGGCAACAAGATGGTGGACTATCTGGTTCTATAGAAACCAAATCAATTTCTCTAACAAGGAGATTCCTACCAATACAGAATTATCCCTTATGACTCAAACAATTATGGATAACTGGAAGCTAGCATGCAAACTCAATAGTGAAGCAAAGAAGGTCGTCCTCTCCCGAAGTCCAGTTACAGTGCGCAAAACAGTTAAAATACTCACGAGGACAAAAAATGCAAGTGGGAGAAACCGCCTATGGGCACATTCAAACTAAACTTTGACGGGTCTTCATTATTCAACCAAAATAGCACTTGTGGGCTCATTATAAGAAACTGGGAAGGGAGTCCGATTAGTATAGGATTTAATCGGCTGGGAAGACAATCTCCCATCAAGGTTGAAGCTTTAGCTTTGAAAATGGGAGTTAAAAAAGTGAGAGAGCTTAGGATAACAAAAATACAAATTGAGGGTGACTCCCTGACCATTATCAAGCATCTTCGTGATAACTCCAGATGTCCATGGGAAATCGAAATGCTAATGTCCGGCATTAAACTACTCCTCCCGGGAGTCGAACAAATATCCTTCTCTCATATTCGGTATTCCACACGAAGGTAATAGAATGGCTGATAAGGATGTATACCTTTATCACTCTGTCTCGGAGAGAGAGATTTTCAATGATCCTGCTCTACAGGATCTCATTCGAAAGGATGTCATCGGATAGGTTCTCCTATTCCAAATTCTTACCTAATTAAAAAAAAAACTCAATTTGTGACAAAAATTAAACTGAAATCATATTAAATCTAGGATAACTAGTGTAATACCCGCACCATGACGCGGTTGCGATGGAAAAAAATCAATGAAACTGAATTAGTTAAGTTGAATTGTATAACAAAATTAATCCAGAACAGATCAGAAGTGATAAGTAATAGTTATATTATGTTTTTTATTGACAAAAGGTAACATATATGTAAAATACGACAACAATCCATAAAAATATAAATCATGGCATTTTGTTCCGATATTCATACAACCTAGGTAGAAACAAAATTAATGGAGCTGCTGCTTATGTTCTTCCAAAGTGAGGCTGCAAAACACACAAAAAAAAACAAATTTGTTTTATATTCATAAGAACAAACAAAGTGGATTAAAGAGATAAATAATACCAGTATATAGTTAGACATTAGACATCTCCAATAAAAGAAAAACCAGGGCATGTCTATTAAATTTCCACGTTTGAACACATTTTCTAGGGGATGCATTGTAACACAAACATTGAAAAAAAGCAACATTAAAAGTGTAAGCAAAAATAAGTTGGTTCAACAGTACCACATTACCTCTTCCAAACTTCTTTTCTTCAAGTTACATATATTAAAATCAAATAAGGATAGGCTCCTTGATTTGTTCCGGGCGATTGTGCAAACCATACAATATATCCCTTTGTGCACCCGAAATTCCAAATTTTCAAGATAAAATTTCCATCATATCAATATTGTCTAAGAAGATACAAAAAAATTCAAAGAAAGTAATAACTTGATCGATTTAGGATACGGAATGTGTACAAAAGCAATAAATAACCTGATTTAGGGGGAACTCAATTGAAACTGAATTATCTAGACAAAAATCAGAGTTGATGGAATCTGGAAGAACCATAGATGAAGCCGTTGAGAAATCAACGAAGCCTGATTTAGGATTGAATTGTGAAAGCTAAAGGAGCACATACTTGATTCAACATGCACGGACCATTCACTCCAACGTCGTACTGGATTCAGGTTTAATTGATCCCCATAGAAGACACTTTAAAAGGTTGTTCATGCGATATGAATTGATGGGATGATGGGGAGTGGATTAATAAGGGATTAGTATTTATAACAGAGGGAAAATGGATAAAACCAAATCAGAAGTGATTTTTTCGAAATTTAAAAAATAACAAATGGGTAATGTGATAAAAACAAATCATTGTCATAGAAGAAACCTTAACAACATGATTTTCAAATGTGATAAAAACAAATCATTGCCATAAAAGACTGAACTTGCAAGTTGCAGCTGTAGCTGTACTTACATTGCTTGGACAACCCATGTTGAATCAGGAAATGATACCTAAGTAGTAATCAATCCCTCAATCTGCCGTAATACAGCAAAAAGCTAAACAAACAGAAGACAGATGCATATGGCCAAAATAGAAAAGGAACAAATCACAAACCAAAATACCAGGAGAAGTAAAAAACCTAAGATAGTCTTATAATAGTAGAATTTCACCAAAGACACAAAACCATATATTAAGATATTATATCGATAGATATTTTGAATTAAACCAAATAATTAGTAAATGGGTAAAAAATGAAAATTAAAAGAAAAAACGTGATTGGTTAAAAGGGAGTGGAATAAGGAGAGCGCGCCACGTCAGCGGAAAGTATACGAAATTAAGTAGTTATAGTAGATAGTAGATAGTTAGTAAATGAGTAAAAAATGAAAATTAAAAGAAAAAACGTGATTGGTTAAAAGGAAGTGGAATAAGAAGAACGCGCCACGTCAGTGAAAAGTATACGAAATTAAGTAGTTATATATAGATATAGATTAGTCAAGTCAGACTCAATCCGTGATCCAGTTGATTCAAAACCCAACTAATGCGAACATTGAAAGATTAGAACCAATTGAAATTCGAACAAGTAGTGTGACTAATTGATAGAAAATAATTATAATAATAATAAAGACCAAGTTCATAACCTTTTTTGGAGCATTAATCCAGTCGATATTTCAGTTACAATATGGTGGTGAGGTGGTCCAATTCATATCCCCAAACTCTTTGATAACCGGATGATGCCTTGCTGAGTGTGGCTTGTGGGTGACAATTCCACGTGACAGAATGAGGTGATACTTTCTGTGTAGATGGTGGTTGGCTTCATATCAACGCTAACCTAGCTAGCTATGTAACAGCCAACAATTATACCACCAGCACCGTCCCTGATAGATTACATAGGTCTTAATATTGTAGAGTGGGCCAAAAGCCCATTAAGGCCCAATACCTTTGTAACCTATATATATGATTACAATGAATGGAAACCCTCGAGGAGGACTTTACATCAATTCCGTTATTCTACAATCCCCACACACAACACAGTCACTCAAATTAACCCACAATATATAACAAAAAAGATACCTACTACTATACCCAAAAGCACCAACTTATTATTATAGAAAATAAAGTAGGAGAAAGAAAAACTCAAAAAACTTTCAAGTTTCAACCATTAATTAGCTGATTAATTTGACAAAGTCCAAAGTAAACAAGTAATTTAACCTATATTCCAATCCGTTGGTTTAGTTGGGTTTCTCCAATTGATGGGAGTGAATTAAGTGAGTGGCCACTACTAGCTCCACTCTCTATTGCTCCTTTTTACAAATGCTAGTGGTTCTTACCTTTCACTCTCTTCCTTTCTTTTGATCAAACCTTTTAAGACCTTTTTTTTGGTTGGTTTTAAGCCCTTAGGAGCTAACCCATTAGTGGTTGGTTGGTTTTGCACTTTGTATGTATAGAGAGAGAGAGGAATATGCAAGAAAACCATGCCAATTCCAAAGAAGAGTCCTCCTCTCCGAGGAAGGCGGGCGGTGGCTGCGATAGGTTGAAGAGAGACGAGTGGAGCGAGGGGGCGGTGTCGACCCTTCTCGAAGCGTACGAGTCCAAGTGGGTGCTACGGAACAGGGCGAAGCTCAAGGGCCAGGATTGGGAGGAGGTTGCTAGCCATGTTTCCTCAAGGGTAAGGGTGGGTTCTACCAAGTCCCCCAAGACTCAAACCCAATGCAAGAACAAGATTGAGTCCATGAAGAAGAGGTACCGCTCCGAGTCAGCTGCTTCCGGTGGCGGTGATCACGCCTCCTCTTGGCCTCTCTTCTCCCGGCTCGATCACTTGATGCGCGGTACTGCTGCTGGTGGCCTTACTTTGACCTCCATAGCTCCTTCTTCGCCGTCCGTGGGGCTCACCAAGAGCTCCCCTTTGGTGCTGCTGGAGTCCTTGCCTGCACCACCACAACCACCGCCGCCTCCGCCAGCTCCTCCTCCTCCTTGTTTACTGACCCTTGAAACTTCACAAAATTCTCCCAAATCCAACGGTGCTGACCAAATTGAAAAGGTATCTAATATACTCCACTCCTATATATCCTCTCTATTATATCAACTCAATTTAAATAGTATGTCTAGACTTCCAAATTTCCTAGACAACTTTCTTTTGTTTTTTTCACATACTTCCAAATTTCTAATGAATCCCTATTTGATTCACTTCTCCATTATTGTTGTTGACATGTTTTACCTCAATCCTTTTTTTTTTTTATCATACTGCATATTTTTGTCTACAATTCTTGGTTTTCTTTAGCTATCGAATCCATCGGATGAGATGAATATATTACTAGTTGAGCGAAATCCTTTATAGGAGCACCAATCAAGTTATCAAACTAAACCATTATCTTTGCTGCAAAGAGCTTGTAGATACTTAGCAAGATGATAGTATATCAAAAAAATTCGTTAAACTTGGTGTTTGCTTCGTGTGTAATCAGTCATATTTGCAGGATTGAGAATATGGTGGCTTGCTAAAATTTCTCCAAAATGGAAAATAAATTGCATATTCTTCAAATTATTTTTGTTTCGGCTTCATTAGTTTCCTCATTTCTAAGATCTGGAGAATAATTTACTTTTGGAGAATGAGATAGGGAATCTGTTGGACCAAAAAAGGCCTTAAAATTCTCCAAATTGGAGAATCTACTGAAGATGCTCTTATTTGTTAGACATTAGCTACAAGATGGTTAGAAGCACACATAATTTGTAGATTGTAATATTGTAAGAGATGCTATATATGAAGTTGAATTCTGTTTGGGTTGATCTTATATCAGGAAGAAAGAGTGGTAGGCGAGGAAGCTAAGCTATCGGACCAAGTTTCCAACAGAAACAAGAACGAGGTGTCCATGGACACGGACAGCAGCACCCCAGCCCTATACGGAAGCAAGGACACCAGATCAAAGCTGGGAAGCAGGATGAAGAAGACGGAAAGGCGAAAGAGGAGGAGACTTTTAGGCAGCAGCAGCAGGGAAGACATGGATTTGGGCATTGCCCAGAGCATTCAGCTGCTGGGAGAGGCTGTGGTGAGGTCCGAGCAGGCCAGGATGGAGACGCTGAGAGACCTTGAGAGGATAAGGCTGGAGGCCGAGGCCAGGAGAGGAGAGATGGATCTCAAGAGAACCGAGATGATTGTGAATACTCAGCTAGAGATTGCTAGGATCTTCGCTGCCTGCGCGTGCTCTGCTGCCAAAGGTGCCGATTCTTGTCCAGGGATCGCCAAAAACTGCACTTAGGTGAACTGAAGCCTGAATGTAATTGCATTCAAAAAGCTTATAATGCAAGAAATAAGCTTATAGTTTGATAAGGAGGTGTTGGTATCTATTATCTCCTTCGGGAAAACGATTCTCCTATGATCCTAAATGCAGAGCTATTATCGCAACATTATTATCGTTTCTTCGTATCTGAATCGATTCTCCCTCAATCTCAATGGTGCTTCAAATTTGGCGCTGCTTTCATCTTTAAACATAACATTTTTATAACTACATCATACTCCATTACTAATGAGCTATGTCAGTAATGTCACTTATACATCCATCATCCATGATACTCGATCTGATGTAGAATCTCTTGGTGCTATCAGCTGGTTGCATCTCTAACCTGCAGGTGATGGGACAATATAATTCAACTGCTTGATTATTGCCGTTATGAAAGTCTCAATTAAGGGTCACTCCATTTGTGGCATTGGTTGTGAATGTCATTTTTTAAATGATCGAAATGATGCTTCCTGTTGTGATATTAATCTATACATTTATAATGTAATTAACATCTTGCAAATCCAAGTAAAAATAAAATTGAACCTCTATTACTTGAAAAACATTATCCTTCTAACATTGTCCACAAACAAAACTTCAACTGCTTTCAAAACCCACCCAAAAGGGTATCGATAAAAATTCCGAAAGGACCTGTGTACAAATCCCGAAAGGGTTTCGAAAATCTTGAAAGAGATTGGAAAATCTATTTTACAAACAATATTAATATTCAAAGCTTTTGTACAAAATCCCGTTAAGGTTCTGACAAAAATCCCTAAACAGTTGAATAAGCCCTACGAGGTTTCGAAAACCCAAATTATAATTGTAATAAATGGATCTCCCAAGACGCGCTGCGTTCTTGGGAGCTCTGCACACAAATTGTTATTGGATGTTTGATCTTCCTTTATTGGCCCGTGTTTGTTCATTCATTCGGCGTCGGTTCGTTGCTATGGCGTGGTGGCGTTTAGTTCTGAGTTGGGTTGCAATATTGGGCTTCCTGTATGATCGAGAGGATCGTGGTTGTGTCCGTGGTCTTCGAAGATTCCTCATCTAGGTGAGGGCAACGTCAGTGATCCGCACTTCCCCAGGTTCGCCCTTTCCGATGGTGGGTTACTGTTCTCCGTCTTCTCGGCGTCGAGACGCCATGTGAGTCGTCGACTCTCCCGTGTTCTCGGCATTCGTCGCTCGCCCTAGATCTTCCTCGAATCCTTTGTCGGCGGACGACTTCTTCGATCTATTTGAGTTTTTTCTTTCATCTATGCAAATTTGTGTTTTTAGTTTGTTGTATGTTGACGGTTAGTCCGTCTACCGATTCGTCGACCTCTCGAGCTTCAGACTTGTCTGAGCTCGAATTCTTACCTAATTAAAAAAAAAACTTCAATTGATTTCTACATATGCAACAATAACTCAAAATAGTCGATAAGATTGTATATATACAATCATTCATTACTTTTTTTAGATCCTTTCCAGTTCAAGTGGGCTTTGCCCACTCTACATCTGGATCGGGTTACTGTAGGCCCATTTAAGGGGTTGACCCTCCCACTCACAAGCGTCTCCATGTTTCCACGGGGATTCGAACTTCGAACCTCGAGGCATGGGATGTAGCCCCATAACCACTACACCAACTTGTGATTGGTTACAATCATTCATTACTAATAATGAAACAATACAATTGAATTGAACAATTTTTAGAGTACCTTGAGGATCATTAGTGATTTTAGTGTTTTTGTATGATAGCAGATTCTAGTATATGATGTGTTTACTTAGATGCTTTGCATTAATTAAATAGGTTTAAAGTAGACTATAACTTGTAAGGATACATGAAGAAGAGATCTTTATCTTGTCCTATATTTTTAGTTTGGTGACAAAGATGATAATATTAGGTCACACGTAATGAACACCGATTTTTATCGACTTAGCTTTAGCCCATCTGATGTACGTTTATCCTCCCCTTGTTCTATATATGATTTTAGTTTGGGCGATGTGATGTACCATTACACACAATTTAGGATTTAGTACATTGGCATGATACCCTAAACCCTAACCACATCGAACACTTTTGTCGGATTAACTTTAGTCCATGCCCTTTTGTCCTAGGGTTTTAGTTTGATAACAATAGTGATGACAATATCAAGTGACACATATCAATTTTTATCAACATAATTTTATCTTCTCTAGGGTTTATACTCCCCTTATCCTAGGGTTTAGTTTTGTTTGTAGTATGTACAAGGGCTAAAATAGTTTTCGATGGTTTTGTAGAGAGTCAATGGTCAAATTTTGGAAATAGAGGTTGGTGACATTATCTTGGTAATAAATAGTGTGTGTCGGTTACTATTTTTAGAGGTTACGATATAGTGGTGATACTTTCTTTTGTTGAAATAGTACATGGTGACCTTTTTCTAGAGACTCAATGGTCAAAATTTGAAAATACATATTATCTTGTTGATAAATAGTGTGACGGTGATTATTTGTTGAGGGCATGATATTTTCCATTGAAATAGTATCATGATGACCTTTTTTTTTATGACGAGTACGTAATTCACCTTTCATGCCAAACCTCGGGCACATGAGCCAGTCGGTCAAAGCCATGCACAAGGTAAACAGGTTTGCGTCGACCGGTTCGACCCGCTAGTAGGTAGCAAGGTAAACGTTGGATTTTCACCCAAAGAAAGGGTAGAGGTAGGAATCAAACTCGAGACCTCCTTACTCCTCCCTTTGATCTCCACGCTACTGGGCCACCTTGACTGGGTCACGATGACCTTTTTTGTTAGAGTTAATGGTCAGATTTTGAAAACATAGGTTGGTGGCAATATCTCGATGATATATAGTGTGGCGGTGATAGTTTTTTTGTGGTTAATTACATGATGATCGTGGTGACATGTTTTCTTGAAATACGTTTGGTGATAGTTTTTTAGGAAAGGGTATTAACTAGACCAAAATTTTGACCCATTTGCAAAACTAGACCACCCGGTCCAAAATTTGCAAAACTAACCTACGAGCCCAAAATTTTGCAACACTGTCCCCGACAAAGGGGGATGGGAAGGGTTGTAACCGGTCGTTTCCAAACCATCGATTCTTCCTTTCTCCCCGTTGAATCCAAACCATCCCTTCCGGTATGGTATCTCCATCCTCCCGCACTCCGGCCTGAAGCCCAGCCCACGCCAAAACTGCTGCCTCCCACCACCGCACCTGCTTCGCCTCGCCGCCCTCCAACCACGGATCTCTCCATCATCTCCAATCCCCTCCGGCGCCGCTCAACTCCCAGTCTTTACCGCCGACGCTCAATCGATGCAAGGCAAACCACCGGACCACAAGGTCTTTACCTCCAACGCTCAATTGATGCAATGTTCAGGGCGAGAGAAAGGTTTAGACACGCCTCCTTCTCAATCGCACATCCCGCCTCCACTTCCTCACCCTTGCTGCTCGCTGCCGCCGCCCCAGCCCCTCACTTGGCAGTCGTCGTCGCCTCCACTTCCTCACCCTTGCTGGACTCATCTCAGACTCTCTCGTTCTCCCTTCCACCACTGTTGTTTGATTTGATAAGGGGCAAGAGCAAGGTTCAACTGAAGACGAAGGACGAGGGTTAAACTGAAGACGATTTTGATAGGGGTCGGGAGACAACAAAGTATGGTTATTGAGTATGCTCGTCTGATTTGATTTATGTGCTCTGGTTAGATTTTGCTATTCTGATTAGGGGCGAGAGAATGTATGGAATGGATTTTGATTTTGATAACATTAGTCGAATTCGATTAGGGTTATGTTCTCATATTAATCTCCCATGAATTGTTTTTTAATCGATCAACTTCGATTTATCTATTTAGGGCATGTTTGGTACTGATATACATATATCAGATATGGGTATGGGTATCATATACCCATACCCCTGTTTGTTAAAAGAATTTTTAGCTAAGTGTCCATTTTCTACAAGGCCTTTTGCAAAATGTTCACTTTTATTTCTCCTTTTGCAAAATGTCCTAATATTACATTTTTGCTCCTCCTTCCCATGCCCTTCCTTCCTTCCCATTTTTATTTTGACCATTGACCGGTCAAAGTCAATGAATTGGTGACAAAAAAAAAAATTGGTGACACGTTTTTTTTTTTTACGAAATTAGTGTCACCACCTTTATAAGTGGTGACACCGGTCAATGGCTTTGGGGACACATGTATGATGATAAACAAATTTTTGGGTGACAAATTTTCTTTTTTTACGAGATTAGTGTCACCGCCCTATCACTGTCACCACAACCCATATCGCTATCACCACCGCCCATATCATTGTCACCACCCTTATTGCGGTCACCACCTCTATCGTTGTCACCTCCCTATCGCTGTCACCACTCCTATCGTTGTCACCACCACCTCTATCACTGTCACCACCACCTCTATCACTGTCACCACCACCTCTATCACTGTCACCACCACCCATATTGTTTTCACCACCCTTATTGCTGTCACCACCTCTATCGCTGTCACCGCCCTATCACTGTCACCACTCGTATCACTATCACTACCACTTCTATCGTTTTCACCACCACTCCTATCGCTGTCACCACCCTTATTATTGCCACCACCTCTATCGCCGTCACCGCCCTATCGCTGTCACCACTCCTATCGCTGTCACCACCACTCCTATCGCTGTCACCACCACTTATCGATGTCACCACCACCCCTATCACTGTCACCAACACACATATTGCTGTCACCACTCTTATTGCTGTCACCGCCTCTATCGTTGTCACCGCCCTATCGTTGTCACCACTCCTATCGCTGTCACCACCACTCCAATCGCTGTCATCACCACCCCTGTCACTGTCACCACCACCCCTGTCACTGTCACCACCCTTGTTATTGTCACCAGCCCTATCGTTGTCACCACCACCCCTATCACTGTCACCACCACCCATATCGATGTCACCACCTCTATCGCTGTGACCGCCCATCTCTCTGTCACCACCCTTATCGTTGTCGCCACCCTTATTACTCTGGTGACACCTTTGTTTTTAGTTTTTTTATGAGATAATTGTGGTGATTAAGGCGGTGGTGATATCGGTAACAACTTTTTTTTGGTTACATATTTATTTTTAGTGTTTTTCTTTTACCGGATCACTGTCAACGGTGACACGGTTGGTGACATAAAAAAAATTGATTGAATTTTGATTGATACGGTTACTACATTAAGAATTAATATGTTCATTTATGTCTTCCAAAATGATTAGTCACCTAAGTATTCATCTTCTTGAAAGCTAAAAGAAACCAAACTTGGATTCAGAGAGATACAAAACCAAACATGGAGAATGAAATTCAATATAGATGATCACAATCATCAAAAGATTTATAAATAAATAAATAAAAATCCAAGTCACCAAAACTAGGAAGTCCGGTAAAGCCTATTACCTGCGTGAATGAGTAAGCCTAGTACCTTTTTGAATTGGGGATAATTGATGATTCAGTAATTGAAAGCAAAAAATCAGTATGAACAAGGCAACAGGAGTAACAAATGAAACCAGCGGACACACAAAATTGAAGCAATGCACACACAAATAACTATGAACAGCAAATTGAATTCACTGAACGCACAAAAGAATTCAGATTAAGAAATCAATCACAAGAAAAATCACAATCGAACAGTGGTGCTGGTAATGATTCTGATATCAAAATTGAGAAAACTGACATGTAACCTGATTCTAATGAGAACATTGAAGATGAAACGCTCTGGCGATCGGAGTCTGATTTCTCATCGAACTCCTTGTAGTTCGCGGAGTCTCTTCGCACTCTCTCCTCAGACTCAGCGACGAGAACGAGTCCACACCAGTGACAGCCAGATTCGCTCATCCGGCAATTCGCTCGAGAGAAATTAATCTACCCAAAACTGATCGATACAACCACTGTAATCGCCAACAATTCAATCGGGAGAAATTAATCTACCGCGAAATCAACTCTCTCCATGGATCTAAGCAACATCCGCCTGGATCCGCCACAGACTTCGAACAACGAGTTGCGATTCAAGGCGAAATCGGAGGCAACGAGCGGTGGTGACGGAAGCCGAAATCGGAGGTAATACGGGCGGTGACGCTCCCAATCGGAGGAAACGAGCAGCAATTCAAGGTGGTGACGCTCCCATCCCCGGTGAAGACGAAGTGGGAGGCCGGCAAAGCGGGCGGTGACAGAGAGATCTATTTTCCCCCAAATTTTTTTTTTTATTTTTTTTTATTTTTTATAAGGAAATAATTCGAGGCCGGACAGGCCCGGACCCCGAGAGGCCGACAAAGTCGGCAGACGGCAAGCCGTCTAAACATACAATGTAGCAAAGGAAATACAACAGAAAACAATAACCTAATACAACAAAATAAACTACACTAAACGAAACCGGAAAACCCCAAACCCTAAGCGAACAAGCGGACACAGCAACGAGAAGATAGAGACCCGACGTGGTGAAGTGAATAGCGAGCGCATGGGACAGCACAGCTGACACGATGTCTCGCCGCCGGAAAGACGGAAAGCAGAAATCCACATAGGGCAAAGGCGACACCTGGGGAAGTGTGGATCACACGACGTTCCCTCCACCTAGATGAAGGATCTTCGGAAACCACGAACACCACCAACACGATCACTTCGATCAACCAGGGTCGCAGAACTGCTCCTCAACCGAAACTAAACACGAACCAACAAACAGAACTCCAACCAAACTCGAGAAAATGAAGCACGACCGCGAGAGAGCAAAGAGCGCAAGAGGATTCCGGATTTAATAAAACCATTTATGTAAATATATAAAAGAAATTATATATATTTTAAATGTGTATTATCCCTACATATCGGGTCAACCCCGGGCCCGAGGCATAACCTTGGGCCCAAAGCAAAAGCAAAGATCTGCCAACCCGGGCCACAAAGCTCAAGAGAGCCTCCGATTAAGGAAAGCAGTGGCCAAGGTAAAGAATAGGAGCGCCGCCGGTGAACAAGGTTGAGACTCAGGATGGGGAAAACGGTGGAGCAATAGGCAACCCATCCCGGCAGAGGAGGAATCCGACACCGACGCCACCACCGAACACAGGTCAGGCAGCAGCCGGCCGACACCGACGAGGCCCAGCGCTAGCGAAAGCCGAGGGAGTAGAGGGAGGTTTTGGGAGGCATGAGCGCGGCGAACGCCACCAGCAAAGGCAATCGGCGGAAGCAGAGAGGGAAGATTGCCCTATCCACAACCCCGAATTTGGTCTCAGAGGAGCGAGAATGAAAGGGGTCGAGGACCAACGGACCCACGACGCTGATGAATGAAGAAATTGGATCTCGGCTGAAGCGAAACAGCCATGGATGAAGATGAAGATGAAATTGGAGGTAAGGATCGAAAACTAACAAAAGCCCCAACTTGATTTTGGCATAAACCGACATGGAGAACCCTTTCCACCCCAAAACCAAGGGGACCTTCAACACCCAACCAGAAGGAGGGAGGGAGGCGGCAAAGTGAGACAAGACAACCGACATCGGACCCGCGAGGGCAAAATCGAACTCCGAAGAGGAGGTTGCTGTCCCCGGCGAATTTGAAAGAGACAAGAACGATTTTCGACCTCCGAAGAGGATTTTTGGCCTCCGAAGAGGAGTTTATTTGCCTCCGAAGAGGATTTTTGGCCTCCGAAGAGGGGTTATTGGCCTCCGAAGAGGATTTTTGGCCTCCGAAGAGGGGGTAATTGACTAATTGGCCTCCGAAGAGGTGGTCGGAGATTGTGTTATTCAAGAGGTTTTCATAAAAGGATGAGTGGATTAAAAGGATAATAGATTGAAAATATAAAGCAAGGGTAAAATCGGATTTTCATAAAAAATTTGGACATTTAGCAAAAAGTAGTTTTAAGTGGACATTTAGCAAAAGAGGTATACAAAAGTGGACATTTAGCCAAATTATTTCTCTGTTAAATAGGTATATGGGTATCAACTTGATATACCCATATATTCCTTTCCTTTGTATTTTTCTCCATTTTCATATACCCTTTATAAGAGGAATATCATATTAGATGCTCCCCTCTTCTTTTTTTCTCCTCTTCTTTCTCCCTTCTATTTGTTGAATGCCAGTTCATTGTCTGACCTCCGACCATGGCCGCTCCGTCCTGACATCCTCCATGATTTTTGATCAATTGTCGCTCAGATCTGGCCATCTCCACATGATTTTTGATCGAAGTCATTATTCTCTCTCACAGATTCAAGTAATTTCGCATCGAATCTTTCGCCTGAGCTAAAGGCTAAGTTCACCGTCCTTGTTCCTTCTGTCCAAGTGATGTAAGCCCATGAAGCTTATGCTTTTTATGTTCAATGGTGGGAAAACCTTAATTTCCAGCCAACCAAAGCCCATACCAGATCTTTCCCACTCTTGTTCACCACATCTGGTTTGTTGCAGAAAATCTGGGTTGTTTTTTAGAATTTCTGTAGGAATATAAAAATATGGGGCCTCATTAATCTGACTTTTTCGGAGACTAAACTGAAGGGTGCGAGACTCACGTCAAACAAGTTATGTACTACAGCTCCTTGAGTATGATTAGAAATAGACAAGAATTCTCCAAATCTGAAACCCTATTTCGATATACTTGATACCCATATCCTTCACCTACCAAACAAGGATATAAGATATCAATTTGATACCCATATCCTTCATATCGATATCTGATACCCATATCTGATATCTGATATACGTATATGGATACCAACGGGCCCTTAGATTGTGTTTGGGAAATTTTTGAATTCATCTGATTTTGATTTAGCTAATTTTGATTGTGTTTGCCTAGATTTATCTATTTTAGATTGTTGTCATGAGTATGTAGACGATTTTGCAATGCTGGCAGAGAATTTGTTTGCCTCGATTGCTCGCCGTCTCGATCAATAATAGGTGGAAATTGGAATGGAAGTGGTTTGCAACTTACTCTGACTGAAATTTGAAATCAAATTGGAAAACCCGTCAGGGCTATCTGTTGTTCAAAGTTGAGAAATCAAATTTGGTCTTTCTGGTTTCAAGGTGTATTTTCATTTCCACTATCGTCAGGTTTCTTTTTTTGAATTCATGTATTATATTATCTGAGATGTACTTTTGTAGACTAGATAAACAATTTGTTTTCTGTAATACTATGCAGGACAGTTTTGTGACACTTTCCGTAGGATAACAATAGGTAGAAAAGATACACCCTAATGGTAGGATAGTTTCACACGAATGGTAGGATAAATATACGATATTGATAGGATGATGATGTAATCACCGAAATTCTAGTGTAGAACTAAGTCCGAAAGTACGTATGAAAACTTGACATTCATGATAGGATAGATGCACAAAAATGGTAGGATAAATGGAAACTAATGGTAGGATAAAACAACGATATTGGTAGGATCAGAATGGAACCCAGTAATTCCCGTATAACTTGACACTAATGGTATGATAGATGCACACTAATGGTAAGATATATTTGTACTATTGAAAATATGTAAATGCATACTCATCGCCATTGATGAGTCCGAGAAAGTCTGAGATAGTAGATTGAAGCCGCTGCTGATTCCGTCGCGAGTGATTGCTCAGGTAATCTCTCAACTGAATGCATCAATTGATGATTTCAAGCACTTCAAGGAGAGCAGGGAGAACGTCTCTGGAAGTGCAAATAAGAAGGTGATTCAATCTCTTTATGTCTCTCGTTACCCTTTGCAACTCAATATATGATATTGTTTTGTCTTGTTCCACATATAAGAAGTAGAATTGATATTAACTTTCCACTGAACTTGTTTATTAATCTATATGATGGAAAATAGCCTATTAGCTCAATTGGTAAAGCGTTGTGTTTGCACACAAAGACGTGAGTTCGACTCTCACGTAGGCTAATACGAAGTATGTGTAGGTTCGTATATTTGTTGATGTTAGAGCAAATGAAAGAAAAAATAGTGTATAAATTTTCTGTCAAGTTCATAATGCCACTAATGTAGAGTCTAGATAGATTTTCTACCACCAGGTTCACAAATTTATCATACCACTAGTGTATATATTTTCTACCACCAGGTTCTTAATTTTATAAGTGTTCGCAAATTTATCCTACCACTAGTGTATATATTTCATACCAAGTTCATAATCGTATAATTCATATATTTTAGTGGTGGTAAAGAGAAGCAAGAAAACACCCACACAAAAATGGAGTTGGCAATCAAAGACAATTCAATACCTCAACCGCATGATCTCTCGAACTAGGAACCCAATTGCAAAATTGGCAATCAAAAGCAATTCAACCCCGCTTATTTTCTTTCAATTCTCTTAACATCAAAGCAATTTCATTTAAATAATTTATCTATAAAATCGACTATTCTAGTACCTTAGTTAGAGTTGGAGCAAAACACGTACAAATTCAAAGACAAACGCATCAGAGTAATAATTTACAGAAATGAAAGGACAATTTCCAACTAATGGCATGACAGATTTACACTATTGGTATGATAGAAATGGTACAATTTCCAGAAATGAACGGGTGATGTTTCCCCTCCTCGGCTTTCCACTCATCTCCTATTACGCCTCTCTCTCTAAAGCGCAATAAATGAGTCAATTAGTAGACCTGTCAAAACACAACCCGACCCGGTGACCCGACCCGACCGACCGAAATTTTTTGGTTCAAGACCCGAAAATTTTGACCCGGGAATTTTTTTCGACCTGAACCCGAAAACCCGGAAATTTTCCGGGTAATCTGGGTTTGGACCCGGTGACCCGATTGACCCGGTAATTTTGACCCGATTTACCCAATTGACCCGGTGACCCGGTTGATTTATAATTAAATATAATTAAGTTTTTTTATATTTAATTAAAATTTATCGCAAAATTATCAAATTATGATTTTTTTAATTTAAAAAAGAAAAAATTGACAAACCCGAAATCGACCCGAACCCGCCCAAAACCCGATCAAACCCGGGTTCTAGTCAACCCGAAAAACCCGAAACCCGTTTTACCCGGGACCCGTTTTACCCGAGACCCGGAGTGACCCGTCCCGAACCCGACCGGAATGACCCGTTTGACAGGTCTAGTCATGAGACATCCACCACTATTCACTACAACTTATATATGCTTTGGAATGTATCCCTTTATTACAATCATTGCAAAAAACCCTAATTAATTCTCTCACCCCCATGTGGGCCATGTGTATTAAATGAGCCCCAGCCCCAATCCACTGTTCACCCCTTGCAACTCTGATAGCTTTCCCCCTTGTGGGTTTCCCTCTCATTTTTACCTGCTACCAACGCACCCGGTAACCCCAATTTATTTGCAAAAAATAGTCCAGTCTACTTTTGTAAATTTCCCACCTTATGGTCTACATTTGCAAAGTGGGATTTTTTGGGTCTAGTTATACAAACCGGCCTATTTTTTTGTCTTAACTTTAGTTCCTCTCGGGTTAATAAATTACTTTAATAGATAAAAAAAAAAATACTATGTGTTTCGAAATTTCAATTTCTATGTGGGATTTTTTTATGTGACGGTCTTGTAACATTGGAGATTTAAAGATGTATATCCAATGAGAAGTGTTATGATATTAATATTATATATATACCAAAATTACCCCTCACCTATGTAATCCTTTTAGTTGGCAAAATCTGACCTGAACCGATAACATGATCTGACCCACTCGAATCCAGACCTGACCTACCTAAAAATCTAGCATCATACACAACTCGAGCTCGGCCTATTTGGACCTGATGCTTGAATTAACACGAAGATAGATAAACCCGACCTGACCCATACCTGATCCATCCTTGACACGACCCGAAAAAGACTCGACTCATCATTGTAATTACTTTAATCTTTCTCATTTTTAAACACTCCAATAATGTACCTAGAAACAACAACAAAAACAACAACCCAGTTAATCCCGCTCTAGAGCGGGGTCTGGGGGGTCAAGATGTACGCACTCATACCCCGAACAGATCGAGAGAGTGTTTCCGATAGACCCAAAACGAAAGGGCAATACCCACAAAGTAAAGGGCGGCGCAGGGAAGAAGCAAGAAAGGAAACAATGGCACAAGGACACAACTCAAATCAAAACCATAACAAATGACACTGCACATCAGCAGCTCGAATGCTCCTCCTCCAATGGTCTATGTCCGAAGTCATCTCCTTCGATAAGTTCAGCAGTGAGAGATCATGTCTGATAACCTCCAGCCAACTCCTCTTAGGTCTACCTCTTCCCCTACGGATTTCTCCCAAATTCAGGATTTCACACCTACGAATCGGAGCCGAAACAGGTCTCCTACTGACATGCCCAAACCAATGTAGTCTGGACTCCCGCAATTTGTCCACAATACACGCAACTCTAACCTCTCTTCTGATGTCGTCATTTCGGATTCTGTCGAGTTTCGTGTGCCCCGTCATCCATCTCAGCATTCTCATCCCTGCAACTGACAACTTCTATTCTTGCGCTTTAGTGATAGGTCAGCACTCAGAGTCGTACAACATGGTCGGTCTAACAACCACCTTATAAAATTTTCTCTTCAATTTAGCTGGGACCTAATATAACTAAATAAACGAAGTTTAATAGCCAACAATTAAGATAAGCAAAAAATAGTCATCATTGTATAATTAAACCAACTATGACCCAACCCAAACATGAACCCGACCCAACCAAATTGAAATCCATTTTAACTCGAACTTACCCAATCCGAACTCAACGAGACTCAAACGCACAATATATCCGACATATGACATTGACCTAACCCAAATAGATATACCCGAACCCAATCCAATCAATTCAATTGCCACTTTTCACCTATAATTAGAGCTTATTTGCAACCCTAATTGTCGCTCCTCTTCTCCACACCTACCTCTCGACGTACTCGAGAGAAGAATGCGTACAACCGATCCCTCATAACCTATTTAGAGCGGGATTATACTGAAATTGTTGTTGTTACTTTCTCCTCTTCTCTATATCTACTTCTCTTCTCCATCACTATTATCCTATTTTTTCATTTTCTATTATTTTGCCAGTGTTCAATGAGCTTTCAACAAATTAATCTAATAGTGTTCTTATGATTTCGATTCCCAAATTGTCAAGAAGGACTTCAAATTTCTATTTGGGCGAGCTCAATAGGTTCCCTCGCCTAAAATAACCAAGACTCATGAGTCGTAATTTACCTTTGGCAATATATGCCAAACCACATAGTTTCCTATCACATTTGATAGTTGGCCTAGCTGTTTGAGGTGACTTATTGGCCTTGATGAAAATAGTCGAGTATAGTCGTTTTTATCTGGCTCAAACCATCTAGCACTTCTCCCTAAATGGATCAATCGAAAATGCGCGCTAAGACCATGTTTATCAGTTACTATTCAAGATACTAAAATTACTATTTTTTTATTGATCTATTTCCGCCACGTCAGCATAGCATCCCTTCTTCACTTTTTTTCACTTTAATAATAGCATTTCTAAAATCCCACAATAAATCTTTTTTTTTACCAATTCAATTTACGAATATACCCTTCTATAACAATTATTTCCATCATGCTTATAATATGTTTATAATATTATATTAGTATTTAATTACTAAAATTTAGACACGTAAAAAATTACAATATAATTATATCGAAATAAATCATTTTTTTCAAAATATGTCAAAACATATTCAACATTGATGTCTATGTGTAGAGAAAAATAAATCTAGTATTATGATCATTTTTTATTACATTTTAAAAAGAGAAAACAACGTCGTTTTGATTTTTAATTTTTGAAAAAGAGAAGAAATGAAGTATCGTGCATTTATTATGCACATTTAGCATCGATGCTAAATTAGCATTGGTCAAGCATCCGAACACCTACCAATTCAATTTTTTTTTTATGCCCAAGCATCTTGAACAGTGGGCGTTAAATGTGCTCTAACAATTTCACCTGTATATGCCATATTCTATCAATTTTATTTGAAATACAACACCCACAACACAAAAACAACATCATACAACAAAAAAAAACATTAAAATCAACACATTTCAAGCATTTTAAACTACTTAAAAAACCCTAAAAATATTTAATTCATTCTGAAAAATCTTTAACGGATGCATATTATTAAATGGTAAATCTTTGTTAGATTGGTCTTAATCTTTGATAAATTGGTGTTTGAGCATAAGTTGAGTGAGATAGAGTATTTCTTTAGAGATTGGTTCACTTTATAAATATTTTTTAAAATGAAAACTAATTTGATTGCAAATTTATGTGTGAGTATCTTGAAAAGGAAAAATAACTAAAAAATAATCTCAACTATCAATATGCAACAAAAAATAATCCAAACTTTATAAATAATCTCACCTATCAACATATATACAAAAAATGATACATGTCAAAAGACATATTGATGAAATAGGACACGAAGAAGACAGAGCTCTGGAAAAAAAACCTCTTTTGGGGTGAAGAATACCACCACCTGAAACCCTCTTCGGAGGTCCGATTATCCCTCTTCGAAGGACCGAAAGCCCCTCGTCGGAGGTTCGAAAACCCCCTCTTCGGAGGACTGAAACCCCCTCTTCGGAGGTTCGAAAACCCCCTCTTCGGAGGTCTGAGAGAATAGTAGTGTTAGAAAAATGTGGATTCATCCCTTCTTCCCTCTCCTCTTCCTCTTGTGTGTGTTTGAGTTTGAGAAAACCTTTGTGGGATAAATCCTCTCTTCGGAGGTCGGAAAGCGGCTTCGCCGGACCTTGGCCGGTTGGCCTGACTACCCCCTACGCCTCCGTCCTTCTCCTTTCTGGCTGGTGAAAAATCACCCCCTTGGTGTCGAATCTGGCTGCTTCGGGTTGTCGTCTGTCTTCAACCCTTGTTTTGCCCGGATTTCAGAGCGATTTTCCCCCATAAGGTCAAATTGATTTGGGGCTATTTGCCTTGGTGTTTTTCCACTTTGGGCTTGGACGATTCCGGCGCCATTCTTGGCGTTCGTTGTCTTCTCCGGTGGTACTGGGGTGGGGTGTAGGGGCGCCTTCCTCCCCTCTTTCTCCTCCAGTGTCGCCTCTGGTGTTACTCTCGGGCCGGTGACGCCCTCGGGCTTCTCCTCCGGGTTTGGGTAGATATGGTTGTCCGCGGTGGCGGTCTTCACCGTTGGCGGTCGGGCTTGGCGGTTGCCGACGCGTGGTGGGTGCTCAGTTGGTGTTTAGCCAACAAAAAATAATACAGTAATAATTAAAAAAAAAAGAGAGAGAAAGAAAGAATAGAAAAGACTTGCACACCACTCTTTGCTGGCTTTTTGCAGGTTTGGGTACTGTTTCTTGTCACTTTAATCATCAAGTTTGATGCTTTTGTCTTCAATCTTCTAAAAAAAAAAACTCTGATCGTGATTACTCCCGAAATCTCGAAAGGGTTGAATAAATCACGCAAGGGCTTAGAAAATATTAATATTAATAAGTAATAGTAATAAATTTCCCCGGACTTTATTCTGGGTTCCGGGAGTTCTGCTCACAAATTTTCGTCGAATGATTGATCTTCCTTGTTTTGGCCCGTATTTTGCTTCGTCGTTTGGCTTCGAGTCGCTGCCTTGGTGTGGTTGCGTTTAGTTCCGAGTTGGGTTGCAGTATCGGGCGTCCTGTATGATCGAGAGGATCGTGGCTGTGTTCGGGGTCTTCGAAGATCCCTCATTTAGGTGGGGGCAACGTCGGTGGTCCGCACATTCTCAGGATTCGCCCTTTCCGGTGGTGGGTTACTGTTCTCCGCCTTCTCAGCGTCGAGACGTCGTGTGAGTCGTTGCACTTGCCCGTGTTCTCGGCATTCGTGGCACGTCTTGGATCTTTATCGACTTCTCCGCTGACCGACGTCTTTTATGGGTTCTTGGGGTTTTTCTTTCTTCCTTATTGATTTGTGTTGCTTATGGTTGGATGTTGACGGTTAGTCCGTCTGCCGATTCGTCGGCCACTCGAGCTTCAGGCTTGTCTGAATTCGAATTTTTACCTAATAAAAAAAAATGATACATGTCAACTTTAGTTATTAATTTTAATTCTAAAATTTTCCAAACTTTTAGAATTCCATAAAATATCCTCTCTCCCACTCTCTCTTTTCCTCTGTAACCACCCTCTCCGCCAAAACCCAACTCCTCCTCCCCTCTGTCAACACTTTCACCCCACTGACCTTCCACCATCTTCAACCTCGCTCACAACTTCGACTTCCTTAGCTATGTCAACGACGGCGTCACTAACTCGCTAATCACATCTCTCTGTCTCTCTCCCACATCACACTATGCATGTTCACCATCTCCATTATATTTGAATAATAAAAGCAAATCAACAAACAAGACACCCCTTTCTTTACCTAATAGATCACTCGGTCAAATTGTCAAAGATTCTCATACAAATCAACAAACTAAATAAACACCCCATTTATAAAACAAAACCTGCAAAATATATTTGAATACATTATCCAAATAAAACATTAGCCATTGTCATGTTTTGACACCTTGTTGGATTCAATTTTTTTTTATACAAGGCAAGGATTTGGGGGTGGTTAACCGCGATTAACCCACCACCCAATGGCGTCCCAATGAACGTGATCGACGATCACAACTGGAACACAATCAGCTACAAAATACGAGGAAAATCCTAGATGTGCTAACCGATTTTCCACCTAGTTACCCTCCCTAAAAATGTGTGTGAAAGTGACTCGTTCGACCGATCGACAAAGACCAAGGGCATCCAAAATCGGCATCTCTATCTCCCACGGGCACTGCCAAATGCCCCACAAGACGTTGATGACGCTAAGGCAGACACCTCCAGTCGAGCGAAACCCCGCTTCAAAGCTACCAGGAGGCCATCGATAAGACCATAGCATTCCGTCTTCACAACTGGCACTAAATCATGGCTACGAGCACCATATGAGAGGACCCTTCCTTGACAATCACAGATAACAGAGCCAGAAGCAGCACGGTCCGATCTAGTTCGAGCACCATCAAAATTAAGCTTGACGTAATCATCAACATGCTTTTTCCATTTAACTGCTTTCAGTTTTTTTTTTCTTTTTTTTTGGGGGGGGGGGGGGGGGGGGTTGGCCTTCTTGTTCATCATTTTGTGCTCTTCTTCAAGTCCTTCTACGTTGTTTTATTTTTTTTTATCCAATCTTTCATCGTTCTAATATCGTTGTTGTCAAAAATTATTATGTTTCTCATCAACCATATACCCTAAAGGGAAAAGGCAATGATCGATTTTTGTTCCGAAAGTAATTGGTGGAATATATCTGAGATTATGTCCTTATATAACTTGTTTTCTTTGCCAGTGTTCTGGATCGATCGTTCAATCTGCCTATCGAATCTCCTAGTGAAGACAAGGAGATCGGAGATTCAGAAAAGAGATGAGTGTTATCTTCTTCATGATAGGGGCACATGGGTCATTCTAGGGGCATATGAATTCCTTTGCCTTGTAATCTGACTTTTGTCGGGGTTCCATTTAGTAGGTTTTTCCATAGATAATTTTTAATCTTAGGCGGACAATCAATATTCCATATCAAGTCTAGACGGACAATCAATTTTTACCTTGCTAGGTTTCCATTATAGTCTATCTTTCATCTCATTGGAGGGGACATAGATATGTAGAATTTTATCAACAATATCCGACGGTAGGTAGTTACTCAATTTTTCTTTGTCCCAAGTCTTATCTGGTTTAATGAATTGGTCAATAGTCTCTTATTCATCAACCTAGTCCAAGATTCATTTTTCTCGAAGGTTCCCTTCGTTTTGGAGCCAATTATCCTTCCAAAATCTTATGGATTTCCTGTTTCCAACTTGCCAGATAAGTCCAGCACATAATTCCTCTTTGATGTCCTAAGTTTCGCCCATTGCCAAGAGGAATTTCTTTTCCATTGGTAGTTTCATATGCTCTCATTTCTAAGGTACGTATGTTGGATGATTTTAACCCATTCATTTTTGCGGCTCCGTCAGGATTTTCCAAAGCAATTTCATTTGTAACGCTTTATTCATATCTTTAGTTTTATGAAGTTCGAGCCCTTCTTCTCTCTTTGGTCTCAAACTTTATCCCACCCAATAAGGGGCTTGTATTGATGATCTTTATTCCAAAAGAATCATATGTTAAGCTGGCCGGTCCAGGTCGTTATGAATGCTTGCAGGAAGCATGCAGTTTTGCATAATGTAGCTTGGTTTCGCCGCAAGGTTTGCTTTCACTAGGACCGCACATCCTTGTTGGGTGAGTTCATTTGCTCTTCATTTTGTTAATTGGTTCTTTGTTTTTCCAATAACTTCTTCAAATGTATCTTTATTCACTTTACCGTTGATTATTGGGCGCCCAATATATTTTTCTAGAGCAACCTGGTTGGTTATTTGTAGGCATGATTGATTTCGTTGTCTTTGTTCGTTTGTAATTCCTTTTGTGGCATATTGGCATGGAATTCATATTTTTTAAAATTTACTTTTTGACCCGAGATCTCGTAGTAGTCATCAATTGTATTCTTCACCATTCTGTAGGTTTTCGGGGTTGATTTAGAAAAGATTATGGTATCATCGGCAAATGAGAGGAAAGAAATTGAAGGAACACTTTGTGAGGTTTTGACACCGATAGTGTTCCTAAATTGTTCACTTTGTTGTTGTAATTTTCATGCCAGTATTTCTGCGCCTATGATAAAAAGGTAAGGAGAGGTAGGATCTCCTTGTCTTAGACCCCATTGAGGTCATAATTAAAGTGTCAGTTAGTTTATCATTTACTAGAATAGAGAAGGTCGCAATTTGGATACATTCTTTAATCCATCCACAGAGTTTCTAGCAAAAGCCAAATTTAGACATAATGACAAACAAAAAGTCCCAGTTCAGCCTGTCATATGCACGCCTTTTCCATATCAAGTTTAATCGCAATCCAACCCTCATGACCCTTTTTAGAGCGGAATAAGTGGAAAATTTCGTGTGCAATGAGTACATTGTCTTGAATTGCTCTATCTGAAATGAAAGCTTCTTGCAGTGGGTGGATCAATTTTCCTAGCACAATTTTAAGTCTTTCTGCGAGGATTTTCGCAATCGCCTTATAGAGAGTAGAATAGCGACTAATAGGTCTATAATTGTTCGTTGTTCTTGGGTTTTCACATTTAGAAATAAGGGATATAAAAGTTTAATTGATTTGCTTGAGCATCTTCCCATAGTGGAATAAACCGTTGATTGGTTTTATAATTGATGGTCCAACAATGTCTCAATATCGTTGATAATGGTGTTAAGTAAAAATGCAAATTTCATCTTTAAAGATGAATGTGATTCAACTTGCACCTTATTATTCAGCCAGGACCGTCATATAAGAGGGAAGTATCCCTTGAAAAACTCAAGGAACAAAAAAAGAAAAAAGGCAAGAAAAAGATTAAAGATATACAGAGTAGTAAATGTTAACAGATGAATCGAATCCTAACATTTAGATTGCTTAGTTCTTTCTCATTGAATAAAACAAGACAACAATGAACTTTTAAGGAATTGCTTAGTTCTTTCCCATTCAATTCAGTCCTTCAACTTCTCATATAACTATTTCCATTGTCTAATTCACACACTTCCAATTCAAATGAGTGAATGACATAACTTCACAAGCTTCCAATACACAACTATCTAGTTCTTTCCAACTAACTAAATTCTAGACTCAAATTCAGTGCAAACAGATATCCAAACTGCAAATTCAAAACTCAAACTCGACAACTTAAGATAGCTACTCCAATACTCATATATATAGTTTTATTCGCAACTCCAATACTCAAATTCACAAACTTATATTCTTTGTGTCGCCTCTCTCTCGAGCTTCTCCCTCCAAACCCTAGTCGAACTCTACCTTTGTACTCTAGTCGACGTTGAAATCTCTGTAACACCCTCTTTATCGAGTTTCTCTCACTAGTGTCGGCTTCTTTGCCTACGTTTCCTTCTCTATGTAGCCTCTCTTCTCCTCTCAGTCGAGACTTGTAGTTTACCTATTCTTTGCAGTTCACCCCTTCTCTTTGGCGTGACCTCCAACTCCAGTTTGCATCGCCGAATGGCGAGTTCTCCTCTCCTTATGTGTCGCCTCTGTCAATGTGTTCTTTCTCTTTTCATATTTTACCTTTCTTTTTTTATTCAAATAAAACTAACAACGATCGACACAAAATTCTTATGAACTTGAGGGGTACTAGACGAAATAGGTGAAACTCTCGTATCTGCGAAATTTCCGTAAAATTAATAGCTAAAGTTGACTTGTATCATTTTTGGTATATATGCTGACAAGCCTGACAGTTAAAATTATTTCTGATTATTTATAAAGATTGTATTATTTTTGGTATATATGTTGACAGTTAATATTATTTTTGATTATTTATAAGAATTGTATTATTTTTGGTCCACTATTTTTAATTATTTTTCCTCTAGTAAAATAGACATTTTTTTAAATCTGAAATCTGAATATAGACTTTATATTTCTTTTTATTTTTTCAAAAGTAAATCCTGAAGTAGGTTGTTTTCAGAAATTTCACCCAAAGTCCTCTGAATTGCGAACTAGGGCTGTTACTTTCGGCTGTCGAATGTGAGCTGAGCCTTCGGCAGTCGGCACGCAGCACGCTCCGTCGAACCGGCTTCAACCTCCTCCTCCTCGTCATCGTCCAACTTCATCTCTCTCTCTCTCTCTCTCTCTCTCTCTCTCTCTCTCGGAGCCCCATTGAAATCTCTGTCTATCCCTAGCCGGCTTCAGCAAGGAAAGGGAGCTTCAATTCAATACCGACCTGTGATTTTTGCAAAATCAAACGGGGTCTCTCGAACCTCCAACAATGGTGACCTATCTTATTCGTTTCATTCAACGCTTCTGATTGATGTAGCCTTATACTTCACACTGAATATTGATTCCTCCATTTTTGCTCTTCCAATGGATATGGCTTCTTCAGGAGGTTTTTAGGAGAGCGTTGTCCCGCCAAGGTTCGCCTGATGAATTCGCTCTTCAGGCCGTTCAGGAGGCCATCAAGCCTCAGGTATTCTCCTTGATTCTTACTTCTGTTTCTGCTTCTCTACTTTTGCTGTTCGTGTTCTTGCTGCTTCGCTCTAAAATTTCGATTTTTTTAGCTACTTAGTCTATGCCCTAGTTCAGCAGATAATAGGGCAATTGTTAGCACTACAACATTGTTAGAATTCAAACTAACGACATGAGGGGAAAAGAAGAAGAAGAAGAGTGAAGTTAACTGCAATTGGAAAAAATAACTTGAAGATTAAAGATGTCATCGCCTGCTCTCAATTTGTGGAGCCATGATTCAAACAGCTTTTTGAATTCACCTGTCTCTTTGAGGGTTTCTGGCAGTTGGTCTTAATCAAAGCTAGTTTGGATGGACGATAGTGTGGATTTGTAATTTGGGATTAGGTGTTTTGGATGATGCATTTATTCACATTTGTGTATTGTAAATATTTGAGGTGACTTAATTAACTACATTGAATTTTTACAAGTCACAATTTTTCATTCTTGTAGCAAACGTAGTTCTCAATTTTTTCATCTTCCCGTTGGCAATGATAGATTGTATTTTATTATACATGTCTACTTTTTAATCTTATATGGGATGTTTTGATTCTTTTGATTGGTCTGGATTTTGAAGTGATGAAAGTTGTGTTCATTTTTGTTTTGGGTGATTGAGATTCTGTTTCTTGAATGATTTGTTGGTTCTTTCTTCAACAGAGGCAAACAAAATTAATCCTAGATGAGAATCAGCTGCTGGAAAATATACTGCGAGCGCTACTTCAGGAGTTGGTGGTAGGTCTATTTTATACAGGCAGTTTGAAAATGGTTGAGGCATTTGATTCGGTTACAGTTGTTAAATAACTTTCTTACGGTGGACAAAATAATTTGACTAGTACTGAAATTTTAGTTGGCTATGCTATGCATTCTAAGTTCCAATCTCCCCTTACATTCTTCAAAAATATTTTTTTTCCATATCTATTTCTCACAGTCCAGAGTTATGTGTTTATGCAGTCATGTGCTGTGACATCAGGGGAACCAATTATGCAGTATGGTCAATCTATTGCTGATGAAGAAACTACACTGGGCCAAATCCCTCGGCTACTTGGTGCGTATAAAGCAACTGTGATCAAAGTCTTAACAGATTCCAATTCAACTGCTTTTCTGTCATGTTTCCCATTTCTTTCATTCTACAATGTTATCTGTAATACATCTGATCTCTATCTTTTTAATGATCTTCTTTCTACTGATGAGCTCCTTCTTCGCATGGAAACAGATATAGTGCTGTATCTTTGTGAAAAAGATCACATTGAGGGTGGTATGATATTTCAGCTGCTAGAGGATTTGACTGAAATGTCTACTATGAGAAATTGTAAAGACATTTTTGGTTATATAGAAAGTAAACAGGACATACTAGGGAAGGTGAGCCCTTTCTGTGTGAACTAGTAACTTTTGGGCATTGTTGATGCTTCGTGTCTTACTCAAACCTTACATTTGTTATTCGTTGAATGCGTTTGCCCAGCAAGAGCTGTTTGCACGTGGAAAACTTGTGATGCTGAGGACGTGCAATCAGCTTTTGCGTCGTTTATCAAAGGTAACACCACTGCTATTTCCTATATATATTGTTAAAGTTAAACAGAAATTTAAAGTCTTTTGAGTGTTGATCGTTTTTCCTGCCCCTTGCTTATATCTTGTAGTGTCACTGTTGCTTATATACTTGGAATCTTAATTTTCTTTACTTAGTATTGACTGGAAATTGTTCATCCTTGTATGCACGGGGTTTTCATTTAATCCATCACTAGTCAAGGAAAGTACTTAGAAATGACCATCTCTCTCATTGTTAGGAGTTATTGGTGGATGATTTACAAAATTATCGTTTCTAACCATTCTTCTCCACTCTTATAAGTGCTCTCTCTGCTCAATTCTAGTACATTTTTTTATGTCTATTTGTATGTGGACAGTCTATGTGCTCTTTTGTTGCCCATCTAAAATCTCAATTCACCGGTTACATAAACTAAATAATTCATGTGTGTATTAGTAATTAGAGATGTAGGCATCTTGCAATGGTTGGTGAAGGAAGTTTGGCATAACTAAGTTGGGTTAAACGCTTAATAGTTTCATTCAATCGAATGTTTCAGGCAAGTGATGTGGTGCTTTGTGGACGAATTTTAATGTTTCTGGCACATTTCTTCCCCCTTTCTGAGCGTTCAGGTTTGTATTTTTCTCCTCTGGCTCCATGTTGGGTTTTTAACTCCATAATCAGATTAACAGATTCTGCTGTGTACAGCTCTGAATATCAAGGGAGTTTTCAACACGTCAAATGAAACAAAATACGAGAAAGATTCAACTGATGGTACATTCATTCTCTAACCCCCTTCACATTTTACCTTTCCTCACCCCTTGTCTCTATATATTCCTCTCACTGATATCAAGGGGTTGGTTTCTTCCTCTTTTCAACTAGGAATTCCAATTGATTTTAACTTTTACAAGACCTTCTGGAGTTTACAGGTAAACAATGCATCTTCCGTTCCAGAGTTTATTCATTCAGTTCTTTTGAGGCAGATTGTTCAGTCAGGCTGAAATGTTATGATTAAAATGTTATAGGTCCCCCCAACCCCCTCTTCCCTATGTGATGATATTGTCATCACTTTTCTATCCAAAATGAACATACAGATGATTTTCAAGACCCCGAATCAAATATGTTTATGTGCTGCTATGTAGAGACATATAGTTAATTGTCTACTATGTAGGAAAAAGATATAGGAAATATACTGCACTTGCTGTTGAATTGTAGTCGTGACATGGAGCTTGTATATGGTCAGCGGTTCAATCTGCTCTGAATGTTTCATGTCACCATATTCTGTCACAATTCACTTTCATGTTGTCTGCTGCGAAAATATTTTCCTCCATTTCGGATCTCTACATTCTCCAGTTTTCTTGACCATGGTTAAACACTTGAAGGCTTTCAGTGCCAGTTGACTAAAGAAACACATTTTTTATGCTGTTAAATGAATTTAAGGTTCTCCTCAGCAAGATTAGCAGTTTGTTGTGCAGCTAGATCTCATTTATTGCTGATGTGGGCTGTCATTGTCACTGAGTTTTACTGATCAAATAATAACCTCCATAATTATATTCTGCTGCATTTACCGAACCTGATTGAGTTTTTTCTTTTAAAAAAAGTTGAAAGCATTCTGTGGTATCTCTCATATTGAATTGTTGATCAACCTTGCAGTTTTGAGCTGAACTTTCTGCTCTTATACAAAAAACATATTCGTTGATTATTGTTTGCTATAGCTGGTAGGGGTAATGGTGGATTCTAAAGTTGAAATCAATGCTTTTTTTGAATTATTATTATGAGTCAAACAACAACAACAACAACAACATCAACATCAACATCCGGCCAGCGAATCCCACTGAAGTTTTATTATTACGAGTCAATTTAGAAAAAGCAGTAAGACCTTTCCAGTTGATTATTTACTCAGTTTATATGGATGGAATTTCAGGAGTACTTTTTTCATCCTTCTTCTATGGCTGTTGCTTCCTCAAAGTGGAATAAATTCACATCCAGCTTAGCAGTAAGAATTTATCTGCTTTTTGATCAACCTTTTGATTTTGTTACTAAATACTGTATAGTCTGTATTGTTATTACTCAAGAATTCTTAGTTGCAAAAATATGCAGTTTATATTGCTATTTCCCTTCCCCCATCACTGAAATTGTCCAATTTGTAGGTTGTTTTGAATACATTTGAAGCACAGCCTTTGACTGATGAAGAGGGAAATGCTAGTCACATAGAGGAAGAAGCTACAGCTTTCAATATAAAATATCTTACAAGCAGTAAATTGATGGGTTTAGAGGTAATTAATACGTAGTACTATTCAAATGGCAATAAAATGTTAAATGTTTTAATCTGTTTACTTAAGGTTGATATTTTAAATTTCTGGCTGTGCAGTTGAAGGACCCTAGTTTTCGTCGCCATATACTTCTACAGTGCCTAATATTGTTTGACTATCTTCAGGTAAGAATGTGACCCAACTTGTAATGATATTGCTCCATTGCTGGAACCTGCTTATAATATACACACTCGTGGTCTTCAATGCTGGTTACATATGCATTGCTTGTTTTCCCCTATTTTCTGCATGTTCATGTCAGCACAATGTTTCCTCCATCAAAGGAGATTGTGATTTCTCAGGACATAGTGTGCTAGGGGGTTAGCATCAATTGGAGTAACCTAATACCTGAAATGGGATATCCAAATATTTCAACTTGAACCTACATGAATGGGTACCCAAGCCAATCAGGCATCTGAACATTATGTTCACATTAGTCTGTTTTCCAAAATCAACATCAACATTCATATATTATAGCGACAAAATAAACCTAAAAAAATTACAATTTTTGTTAATGTCTAATGTGCAGGTTATATCAAATAATAAGAGTGGAAATATTAATATATAATCCGAGTATCCAAGACATAATTGCATTGAAAAGTTTCATGAAGAAAATAGCATTTAAAAGTAATTAAAAGTCAAATTGGAGAAATGAGTGTTGTGTCTGGGAATCTTATGTTTTCATCCTTACCTCTGCAATACTTTTTGCTTTATGTAAGAAAGCACCTGGCTTTTGTTATTCCTTTTATGTCATTTTGAGTTGAGTTCATCCGTACTTTAGTTAACATGTGCTACTTATGTACTGGTAGGCTCCAGGAAAGAGTGATAAAGAATTGCCATCAGAAGCAATGGTTAGTACCTATGTTAATTTATTAAATTTGGAGGCTTTTGTTATTCTGCATCATATTTCCTGACATTTAGCCAAAGAAAAGGAACTAAATAGTTCTTCAAGCAGAAGAAAAAAAATGTATTGTGGCTATTGCATACATTTTTCTCTGAACAACATATTTGTTGTATTGTAGAGAGAAGAGATAAAGTCTTGTGAAGATCGTGTGAAGAAGCTTCTAGAAGCTACTCCACCTAAGGGAAAAGAGTTCCTTGCCTGTGTTGAGCATATTTTAGAACGTGAAAAGAATTGGGTGAGCTTTCTTTCTGGAATTTTGTTGGTTTTTATGCATATGATAGTTTGTTCCTAGGAAGAAGACGCAATAGCGGGATGCTATAAGGACACTAGAAGATTAATAACAAAATAAAAGTACTAGTAAGAAGATTGAATGTTGTTGTTTCTCAGCCAATTGCTCTTGAACGTGAAAGAAACACAATATAATCAAACAGTTGATGGTTCCTTTCTTTCCAAATAGCCCAAATTGCTCTCAAACACGAGTACCACTTCTTTCATTGGGATTGCAAACCCTGGCACAGGTTTTGAGTTAATCCACAAACTTTCTACTGCAGGCTGTTTGAAACCAAGTAAGATGCGTTTAATGTTGTAAAGCCTTGGCCACTGCAAATGCAAAATAGGAGTAAATCACTAACCATTTTCTGCTCCCTGTGGGCATGAATAAAGGTCTTAGCCTAACACTCTAGTGACAGTGAAGTACATTAGCAGAAAGAATCTGCTCAAAAGCAGATTTCAGAACCTAGAAATAAAGAAGAAACAGAAGTAGCTTGCCTAGGTTTCTCTACTTTTGCAGGATATTAGCAGAAAGAAAGATGAGACAACGAAGGATATTAGCCGAAATAATCTGATCAACTTTCCCAGGAAGTCTGTATATCAGTGGATTATCTAGAAAGGAATGTTATAGCTAGATGTTAAATTGAACACAGCTTGATCAACATTTCACTACCAATTTGATTCTCCAACGATGGGCTATCAGGATTTTTCTGCAGTATTCTCTTTATATTTGATTTCATGAATACATGATAGTGATATTTGATTTAATTGTTTTAGGTCTGGTGGAAGCGTGATGGTTGCTCTCCATTTGAAAAATCTGTAGAGATTAAAGCAGCTCTAGGTGTGAAGAAACGGTATGATGCTGAGCCTGGGTATACGAGTATCACTCTTTTCTATGACTAGTTGCTTTACATATTTATGCTCAAGTGAAGGTAAAATTAACTCACAATAGCGCTTTATTCTTTCCAGATAAGTTTGTACAGATTTGTCATCATTCCTTTCTTTTTTTTTTCCCTCCTTTGGTCTTCACTTATATCTTATCTGTTAAAACCGAATTGTCATCTGCACTACTCAAATGATAGTTTGTCATTTTGCAAAAATGGGATATCTTTATCTGGTTGTTAAACTAAGATTTGTATTTAGGTGATCCATGGATTACTGATGCAAAAATAAGTAAAAGGATGTTGAATTCCAACATTTCATTCATAGACAGGCACTGGTTTTATATCCCCTTGCCTTTTCTGTTGTATCGTTATTTTTCTGTGGTCATGTGCTCCCTTGCCTTTTCCTTGAGAGCATTAAGTTTCTTTTTCGAAATTTACGTTTAGTATAAAATCTGTATGTTAGTTAGTTGCCATTTTGCTTACTTGGGCTCCTCTGTGGATTTAGAGCTTGGTTTTCATCCAACAATGTATTATTTAAATTGAAAGAGATCATCTATGATTCATAGTCATGAATATTCATCCGCAGTTTATGTACTTCTATGCAGTCGGCCTCGTTGGAGACTAGGAAACAGAGAACTGTCTCAATTGTGGAAGTGGGCTGACCAAAACCCTGTGCGTTGAAAGTCTCAACTTCATTGATACTCTTCAATTAATTTACTTGCTTTTAATACTCATTGCATTTACCAGCACTAGCAAACTATTCAGTATCTTTTATACTGTGTTGACTGTTTAAAGTCTTAACAGAATGCTCTTACCGATGCTAACCGGGTTCAAACACCTTCCATCTCTGATTATTGGAAACCATTGGCTGAAGATGTAAGGACCCCTACCTATTCATAAATGAAAATAACAAACAAAATTTTGCTCATTAAACTTTCTGTGGTTTCATGCACTATGATGAATGTTCTAAACATATTTCCAGAACATTAGTGATTAAAGATGATGAATTAATTTTGTCACAGATGGACGAGAGTGCCGGTATTGAAGCTGAGTATCACCATAAAAACAACAAGGTAGCGTATATGTCTTGTATGCTTCAGCTTTTGTGGAGTTGATGTTGTGACTTGTGAGCATGTGGCCCTTGTTCTTTTAAATATTAATCCTTGGTTGTTTCGTGCCATTTTTTAAACTTAATTGATGAAGCATTTCCCCTTAGTTCAGTTAGAACTGTTCTTTTCTACATGTACTATTATTTAGAGGTTTTAGTGCAATCTTGGCCATTTGGTGTGATCCGGGATTCATAAACACTAATGAGAACTCATACCACTATAACATAGGTTCGTGGGTGTGGAGTACATACTTGCGGATTAGTTCATATGTTCTTACATACCTTTGCCGCCGATACATATGTTCTTACATACTCAATTGTTCTCTTTGGATCAATGATTGGTACATTAGTATCGGCGGCAAAGGTATGTAAGAACATATGAACTAATCCGCAAGAACTAGTGACTCCGTATGTGAAGGTGTCCCTTAGGACCAACTTGAATACTCGGGATCCGTTCACAATTGCCTTGCAGTTACAACTCCTTGAAAACGTTGACTGCACTTATTTGTTGGTTACACCCACGTTTTGCCCATGTTCAGCCTTTATTTTTTCGTGGTAGCTCTTTCCCTTAATAAAGGGTTTTAAAGAGGTTAGTGTTTGGATGATAGAAAAACCGCTTTCGCTCATCTTCAAGCTATCTCCACAATTACTCTCTCTCTAGTGCGGCTCAAGATCTCTAGACTAGTCTTGAATCGATTGGTTGGTCTTATCCCACTTTTGATTTTGTGGACTCCCTTGGGTGTATGTTAAGGGGCAAAATACAGATTTCGGAAAACAAAGGGTGATTCCAACCTATATCCGGCTACCTTCCATTGAGAACCAGACGAAGATCAAGTCCAAGCTGATCCAAGGCGCAATATCCAACAGTTTATAGATTAACACAAGTGGATTGAACCATATGTTACATGGAAACGGTATGGGAACGGCAAACAGACATGAGGAATTGTTAATTTCAATTGTAGTTATCATATGTTTTAAATAAGGATACGACTAAGATGGGAAATTCTGCCCCTTTGGAGTTTTCGGGTATCATAGATTTGAACCTGGGTAGACATGCTTCTTTTTGTTCATGAATGTAATCATATGCTATAAACATCAGACAAATTTGAATCTTTTGATTTTTTGCATAAGCATTCTGCACTAGTTGTGATTTGATTTAAAATTTTGATAAATGAGATAATATCATGATCCCATACATGACGTATATTGATTTGTATTCCTACTATTTCTTGTTTCATTGCATTGAGCTTGTTTCTAAGCTTGTATCTAATTATTGGGCTTTACATCTGCTTGTTTCTGAAATTGGATTTTGCTTGTTGTCACGCTAATCACAGGTTTACTGCTGGAAAGGTCTTCGGTTCTCTGCCCGTCAGGACTTAGAAGGCTTTTCAAGAGTATGATGTCAACCATCTTGTATTTGCATTTAGTCAAGCACAACCTCATGTCTGGACTGTCTCTAACACTGTTATTATGCAGTTCACGGAATATGGTGTTGAAGGGGTTGTGCCTCTAGATATTTTGCCACCTGAAGTGAGAATCAAATATGAAGCAAAACCAAATGAACGTTCTAAACGCGCTAAGAAGGATGAGACCAAGGGTTCTGCTCTTCCATCCGAAGATAATCAGGTAACTGTCTGTGATTACCATTTATACTAGTCATCTGCTGTTGAATATATAGGCTACACTTGCTTTTTTCTTTTGGTAGTTGTGGAAGATGAATTATACACTCCTGTAGTGGTGAACTCAGGGGACATGAAACTTCTCTTATACTTGCGCAGTCAGTGTTAACTGTTAATGACATTTTGTTTGGATAATGAAACTGGGGATGATAAACTATGAGAGCATACTGCCCTTGTCTGGGTAAAAATAAAAAAATAGATGAGATCCAATCCAAGCTCGGGCGAGACATGGTCTCAGCTTGACAACTGTATTATGTTTGGGGGTACAAGTTATGGTCTAGCCAATTGTGCCTTTATTAATTTATTTACTTTCTTAGTCCATGCCAACTCGGATCATGGATGGTCCAGCTCATTGTTTGGTCTTGGTAGAAACGGGAAATTCATGGCTGGCTGGCTGGCAGCTAGTGCTGTGAATGAATCATGTGAGCTCAAATAAGCAGAGGGTTTCTTCATTATTTTGTCTCCTGTTTTTTGCAATCCAAACATGCTGGAATTGTTGTTCAAACTTCTAAACTATATTTCTCATACCTTGACACTTTACAAAGAATGCGGCACCAGAAAACGAGGTTGACAATGAAGGAGGGCGAACTGATCTTGAAGCGGCAACGACACCAATGGATTTGGAAACTGTGGCTGCAGCTGGAACCAATTCACAGGACGGGACTCCAACCCCGGAGGATCCTCAGAACGAGGCAGTGGATGGAGGCCCAGAACCAGGTCAGCTGGAAGCCGATGCAGAAGCAGAGCCCGGGGCCGTAGACGGGGAGACAGATGCTGAGGTTGATCTTGAAGCAGTAGGCTAACCTTAACAAGAAAAAGGCATCCTGAAACTGCCTTCATACCTCGGAGCATCGTCTTGGACAATGCTCGGTCAAGTGGGCACATGCTGCGTGGTTCAAACTGCATAGACAGGGTGATGTAATGAAAGTTTTTGAACCCGGAGTAGAAAACATGGCATCTGCATTGTTTGTATGTTTGGACCGAAAAACGGTTAACGTTATCAGAGAGAAAAAGGTTTCAAGGTTGTGGGATAATACAGGAACTGTATCTATTTATTTGTGTTTGATTCATTGTGATGTATAATATGGCTGATCAGAATATGGTCGGATGTCTCACATATGGTGAGGGTTTCTTCCCGCAATTTACCGCCTTCACCGGACAACGGACCTGATGGTTGGGATTCTTCCTTCTTTATCTATGGCTATGGATGAATGTTTCACATATCTGATTGTCGTTTCATATAGAATATACCTCTCTATCGATAACCTTGACCCATTTCTTGTCTTCGTATCCTATTCCATGATGGCTTTCTAATAGCATATTTATTTGTTTTTCTACTTGCACATTTGTCAATTCTTGTCTTCGTATCCTCTTCCACCATGGGTTTTTAACAGCATACTCCGTATTTGTCTTTCTAATAATTTTCACATTTTTTCTTTTGAGAAAAACCATCAAATATATCATTGTACCATTTAGTTATTGACTTGCATTGAATCAAAACCCAAAAGCTAAAATGACAACTATTGTAAGACGAAGGGAGTAACACGTATTTAAACCTGCCAAGGAAGGTAGCTTTAGGTTTAGCTCTTCACAAATCAACTCATTTTGGAGCAATATAAGAGCACAAACACCCGAGCGGTGAAATGCTGTTCTTGGCAATTAAATGTACCAAAATTATTTTTATAAAAAAGAAAATCTGACGAGCCGGACGTTAAAGTCCTTATTTGAGCGGCAAGTTGAAGAACAAAGGGGCAGCTCCAGGATGCATTTCCAAGGCTACTGCACACCCATGAAGGATTGACACATGTCCCAAAGTTGGATTAGTAATTTTAAAACTTACTTTTTTAATGTTTATCGTCATTATATATATACAAAATATATACATTTGAATAGGGTATAATTTTATCTACCAATAGACACCCATATTGCATATATTTAAGTTAAAAAATAAATAAAATATTATATGTGTAATTAAATGTGTTTATATATATTTTTAATTTTTTGTAATTGCGATTATATTTAAACACTTCGTAATATTTACACAACCGCCTTTCAAATAATTATGTTTGAATTCCATCGATAGCTCTTGTTTTTGGTTTGAATAAGCGTATTGTACTTTGTTGTGTGTTCATTTTAATCTTGTACTTGAATTATTGCGATTAATTATATAATTGTGTTTTTTAACGTGGATTGTTATTCTTATTGTTTACATAATTGTTGAAAAAATATGATTTCAATAATATTTAAATAATAACAACAACAACAATAATATATAAATAAGATATTACTATTATAATAATAATAATTATAATTATTATTGTATTATGAAATATTTATTAAAAATCAAAATGATTAAAAACTAGGTGAAGGCCGGGCTCGGAAGTGAGAAGCACGGATGTGGGTGGAATCGTTAAAAAGGTAAAGGGGTGTTCTTATGCTGATGTGGCAGTGAAAAGTGAGTTAAGGGAAGAGCAGAAGTGTTCTCGGGTGTGCATGGCCTAAGGCATTTGGTAAGCTTTTGATTCCTGCCACGTATGTAAAGTTTTGTTGGTGATTACTAATTGGGTTTGGGTTGGGGTTGGGGTTGATTTGTTAAAAAGTGCGTCCTGATTTAGTAGAAAGGGAAGTAAAAACTACTGCCTCCGTCTCGCAAAACTTGTTGTTTTGCTTTTGATTCGTTTTTTAAAAAGGTAAAAATTATATAAAATATCAATGATTTTATTAATTAAAAAAAAACAATTTCATACTTAATACAATTATCTATGAAATTTTTTTAAAAATATTTTATAGAGTTTTTAACTTCTTACAAAACGTGCAAAAAAAAAGTAAAATTACAAGTTTTGCGGGACGGGGGAGTATGTGCTATTGTGTTTTTTTGGAGTATAATTGAGCAAAGGTTTTAGAAAGATTAACAAAGATGTTGATGTGATAGAGATGCATATGCTTTGATAAATGAGAGTCTTGAATTGTAGCTCGAGTTGAGAAAAGTAGTAGAGCAAGTGGATGATAAAAGTGACGTTTGTTGGGATAGAGTAGCTAGAGATTATTCAAAATGATTTGAAGACTCGGATATGAAAGGAAACCTGGTATATGTTATATAGTTGATGGAAATGAATATAGAGAAATTGAAATTGAAAGTGATGGGAAATATGGTTATGATAGTAGACAAAAGTTTCGCAATTTATAAGTGTTGGTTTATCTAAGATAATTACTTATATTGAAAATTTTGTTAGTGACCGTGAATCCGTGATAATTCTGGAAGAAAAAAAATTGAATCACCAAATTCAAGTGATAATTTTTTTTTTTGAGTAAACCAAATTCAAGTGATAATGATGATGAAGTTGATAACAAAAGGAGAGCCAAGTTACTTTTAAAGATTAAGTGATGTCAAATTGCAAAGTCTTATTTGGAGGGTTGCCAAGAACCAAAACGGGGTGGCTATATGCACCCAGGACAAGTGCTATATGCACTACATAAGACGGATCTATGATCCGTCCGTTACAAATTTTATAAAAAATATACGGACGGATTTAGGATCTGTCCGTTACAAAAAAAAATAAAAAATTACATAGGACGGATCTAGGATCCGTCCTATGTAATTTCCCAAAAAAAACGTATCCCGTCTTCTTTTTTTTTTTTTTTTGCTTTTAAATTGTTTTACATATCCGTCCTATGTATTTTTTTATTTCTTTTTTTACAACGGACGGATCTAAGATCCGTCCGTGTATTTTTTTTAACAACTTGTAATTATTATTGGACACGTGTCGTCCTGAGGATGAAACGGATCATAAATCCGTCCTAAGTAGCGCATATAGCACCTATTGCGGGTGTATATAGCACAATCCAATCAAAATTTAAATGTAGCCAAATTCTACAACTTGTATAATTAACATTTGAAGCAATCACAATGTTTGCTCACTGTAGGTCGAAAAAATTTTCAAGTGGGTTTTTTTTCTATATCAATTTTACAAAAGAAAATATTACAATATTAAAAATTCTTTATTTTTTAATATAAAATTGTGCTTTAAATATATCATTTTTATTATATAAATTGATAGGAACTTTTTTTCTTTTTTTTATTTATAAACAAAAGACATGGAGACTTAAATAACTAAGGTAGAAAACGAGACCCGTCAATCGCGGGTTATTCGGGCCTTTGATAGATCGGTTTTGAATCAATCGGGTTACCGGTCATTCCGGGTCAATTCAAATTGGGTTTGTTAAGCATAGAATTATCATGAGACTTTTTTTTTTATAACATAAGAACACCCTAAAACACGGACGCATATATTTAGGGGTGAGCTGGTGTGTGTTGCAGCTCGCCCCATTTTACCAATAAATAAAATATAGTATAGTATAGGAATGCTAAATAATAGGGATGCTAATTTCACATGCATCCAACGGATATCCGTCTCACCCGACCCAAAAAAGTGGGTGAAAATCCGATTTAAAGTGGATATTAAGTGGGTGATGGGTGAACGGGTGATGGGTCAGGTCGGATTCGGATGAAGACACTCCCCATCCATCACCCGATCCGTCAACCGACTTATATTATATAATTATATTATATTTATGAAATTACCAATATACCCGTAAACCCTAATTCAACCAACCTATCAAACACTTTCCATCTCTTTAGTCTTGCTCTTCTTGAAGACTTATTGTTGTAATGTCTTTTTATTTCTAAGACTTCTAGCTTGAAGCGTTGAAAGTTGTAGATGTTTATACGTAATTGACCGAATTTGACTATATTTGCTACTTGTTTATCCATCGAAGTGTTCGACGTATGTTTTTCTATAAAAAAAATTTTGTTGAATTTGATGACTTGTATTTCACCCGAATTATCACCCGATCCATCCGATCAACCGGTGGGTGATGGGTAGACGGGACGTGTGAAATATTTGGTGAGTGATGAGTCGGGTAGGGTGAAGGGTTTTGGGTGGTGGGTCGGGTGGCGGAAGTAGATCATCCACTCATCACCCGACCCATTGCCATCCCTACTAAATAATCACAATATTTAATTGGCATAGTTGGTAAAGCATAAAGAAAGGAGAAAAAGAGGTGCATAGTTCGAACCTTACCCCGAACTGGTTGTTATAAAATCGTTCTTTTTTTTCACCTTTGCGATCAACAAAACACTTGCTGCCATTAATTGTCGACGGACATCGTATATGTATTATATATAATAATCTTTTATATTATATAATTGATTTTTTATAATATATTACCATTGAAAATATTTTTGCACAAATATATTAAGATTTTTTATAGTTAACATTAACCGCTAAATTATTATCAAATGTATAGTTTTTTTGAGTTTATACTCATATTTATATTTAATAACACAAACATTATACTATTTAAGATTTTACTTGTTTTTATTCATTCGTAAAATTTAAGATATTGATTTTTTAAATAAAGAAAGACAATGTTTATGCAAAATTGCAAATTATATGATATATTATATTGTGTTCTATATATTAATTTTAAAATGGTTAATGTAAATAGATGTGTAGTTGTCGTTGTTGTTAATCTAAAAGTTTTTTCTAATTGTTGAGGAGACACTTAGTTAATAAATTTATTGGGCAAGAAACCTCTTTTATCAGTTAATTCTTACAATTTAAGATATTTTTTAATAAAATAAATTATCGACGTTTATGCCAATTTATATGAAATATTATGATTTATAATATTATTTTTTAATTCAAATGGTTATTCTAAATAAATATATTTTAATTATTTTTAATCTTAAATATTTTCTAATTATTTTTTGTTTTTATTATCATCTCTTCTTATTAGGATAGATTCTAAACTTATTACTATGTAAAAAATAAATAATATCCTTAATTATGATCAAAAATATTGAAAATTAATTAAAATATATTATTGTAATTATTATAATTATTATTATAAATTAGGTTGTTTATCTTTTTTTTAGCAAAGGTGGAAAGTGGAATGGCTTTCATTTGGACATTAAATGGGCAAAAAAAACCTCTTTTATATCTTATATAGATATATCATATATAGATAGATAGAATAGTTTTTCTTACTTCATATCCATACTTTGTTTATATCATAAATACTATACAATTACACTTTTGCTTATTTCTATTCATTCATATAATTTAAGATACTGATTTTTTAAATACAAAATAATGATGTTTATGAAAATTCACATCATATGTATATAATATTCATGCTTATAATTTATAATTTATACAATTACACTTTGGCTTGTTTCTATTATACTAAATATTTCATAATCATTTTTTATATCTTTAGACTTATTATATATAAGAATTGAATATTTATTAGACTTAAGCATTTATTATTTTCTTTATATATATATAAGAATTGAATATTTTTTTTTTCTTATAATAAACTCATAAGGAATATTTTTTTTCTTATAATCAACTCATACATAATTTATTGCAAAAAAGCTTTTAAAGATGTTTGGTCATTTATTGGCCAAAAAGCTTCTTTTATATTATATATATAGGGAAAGGTTCAAATGAAAATGGGGCTTAAGATGAAAATCCCTCTTAAAGTGAAAATAGTCTAATTTGGATGTAAATGGGCCTAATTTAAAGGTAAATGGGCATAATTAAATGAGTAATGAACAAATGAGCCTAATTTTGGTGTAAATGGGCCTAATTTTATGAGTAAATGGGAAAATGGTTAAATGACCCTAATTATGGGGTAAATTTCACACACCTCCCCCAAACTTTCCATTCATACGAATATTGCTCTTATTTCAATTATGAAAATTACAGATTTTAGCCCGTAATTTTTATTTGAAATAATATTATTAGGTGCAACTATAATATTAAAAAAATACAACAAGAATGTTACATCATAGTTTTTGTCTTTATTTTAAAAAGGGAAAAAGATGAGATTACAAAATATAAAGTGAAAAAATAATACAATAAATGTTATTATTAATAAATGTGCATTTTCATAATGTGTCATACCAAAAATTTTCTTTATGGACCGCTATTTTATGACTGTTTTGTACTTTAATGCAACATGTGCCATTAAAAGCCTATTAGCTCAAAAAATGGTATAGTGATGTGCCCATGCACAAAGGTTCGAGTTCAAAATCCCGCATAAGCTATTTATGGTTGCTTTTTTTGTGTTCCCGTTCATGAATAAGATTATAAAGTGCAATAATAAAATGATAATGTGCACAAATAAGATGATATAATGCATATATAACATTATATTGTGCAAATATAACTTTAAGTTGTGCAAATATAACACTATGTTTTGCAAATGTAACATTATATTGTGCATATCTAATAATATAATGTTAAGTTGTGCACATATAATATTATGTTGTGCGAATATAACATTATATTATGCAAATATAACTTTAAGGTGTGCAAATATAACACTATGTTTTGCAAATGTAACATTATGTTGTGCATATCTAATAATATAATGTTACGTTGTGCACATATAATATTATGTTGTGCGAATATAACATTATATTGTGCAAAATATAACTTTAAGTTGTGCAAATATAACACTATGCTTTGCAAATGTAACATTATGTTGTGCATATCTAATAATACAATTGTGCAAAAGTAAGATAGGATTGTGCAAAAGTAGTATACAATTGTGCATAACTAAGATTATAATGGGCATGATTAACAATTTGCGATTGTTGCGCTCTTGTCTATTATGTAACCTATGTGGGATTTGAACCCACATCTTTGTGCAAACGCAGATTGCTCTACCAATTGAGCTAATAGGCTAAATTATGATTTTCATGCTAAAATAGAATAACCTAATCGACCTAAAGCATATCGCAGCAAAATTCTAAAATCCAATTAACTCATGATTCACAACCAATTTGACAATGCTATGAACATGAAATTAGCTCCAAATCAACCCAACATCACAACCATATCATCAATTTCAGTCAATTTTGCTTTTGGCAAAAAGCCCCAAATTCTAAAACATATCGCAATATAAAATTCTAAAATTCAATTAGCTCATGATCCATAAACAATTCAACAATGATATGAACATGAAATGAGCTCAAAATCAACCCAACAACACAACCATATCATCAATTTCAATCAATTTGGCTTTTGGCAAAAAGCCCCAAATTCCGCTCTAACTCAAACCCTAGATTTTCAATCTCAACCTAAATCAAGCTATGTGCCATTTACAACCACTATCAGAGCATCAGACAAATACAGGAACAAGATAGGGATAGAGAGAAGACAATACATACAGTGCTTCCACATCGATCTTTAGCATCAACCTCAGCTCCACTCATTGGCGGCGTACATGGCGCTCCGGGAGAAGCTCCGCCTCGGATTCAGGACCTGAATCAATGCGCTCCTGGACCTGATCGATGCACTCCTGGACCTGCTGCTTCCATGGAGATCCGAGAGCGGCGTCAGTGGGTGGTGAATCGCCTTAGGGCGGCGGGCGGGAAGCACCTTCTGCTTCCATCCCTGGAGGAAGTGCCTCGCCGGGAGCGACTCGTCGATCGACAGAGTCGGAGATCCGTGGGAGATGTAAAACGTATCCCTAATCGCGGTGGGGGCGCTCATCTTGAATCGCGCGACGGATTTGGGGGAACGGGAGAGGAAGGAGGGGGGGAAGCAGGCGAAGAGGGAAATTGCCACGGCGGTGGCGAGTATGAGGGGGAGGAGGAGGCGAGGGTGGCGTCGGTGGTTTGGGGCGAGAGAAATCAGTTTGGGCGAGCATGAGGAGGGTAGAAGAGGTGAGAGAGAAAGAGGTCAGAGATCCTTGACCTCCATGAACGAGAAAGAGAAAGGAGACGGGCGGCTTAGCGCGTCCCTATTTTTTTTTTTTTATTAAATCAAACCCGCGCCGCACCAGCTTATCCCTTGCCCTATTTTCACTTTAAGAGATATTTTCATCTTAAGCCCCTTTTTCACTTTAACCTCGCCCTATATATATATAGGTATAGAATATAGAAGATTATTCCCAACTGGCTGCCTTGTTATAAAATCTTTTTTTTTTCCCTTTCCCTTTGCCACGAGCAAAACACTTGTTGTATATGGCCATTCTTCTTTGCTTTGCTGTCATTAATTGAATCTTAATGTTGGCTCTATAGTATTTATCTTGCTTCCCGTGCCACCCATATTCTTCTATAATATCATTATTAAAAAAATCTCTTAGTGACGAAACCGTAAAAGAAAAAGTGTATCGCCCCCCACGTTCCCATGGGGGGATATGCCACGTATTCCCTCTTATGGAAGGTTGGTAATACGGACTTACCTGAAGCCCCCTCCCCCCCATAATTATCGCCTGATGAGGGCAATAAAAGGGAAAAGGACATTTACCTGAGCCGTATTAACTTAGAGGAAATATTGACGGTCTTACCCGTTACCTGAGATCCTCACTATCTACGAGGATCTCACGACCGGTGCCGCCGAGCCTTTCGAAAAGGCTCGCATCCTTACTAATTCGGGTTCATCAAGTGACCCAATGGTAAAGGAGATCTGCCTGTTCACTGTAGTAGAGATCGAGGGTAAAATAAAACTATGCGCTCCCTAGCTCCTTGGACTGTTATCCGACTACCTGTCCCAGATTCGCTGTCGTTCCTGAATCTTAGGTTTTCCGTGGACGGGTGAAGGATAGAAAAGACAAGGTGAAAGCCTTGATGTGACTGTTTCTCTCTCTTCCTCCCTTGGAACTAGCGTCTCCTCTCTGTTGTTCCCAAAAAGTCATTTTCTTCAGTATCCTTTTTCCTTTTTATAGTGTGCCGCTCTGTCTACCTGATGAGGGGGAAGTTCCATCCTTTTGGCCACTTGTTGATACTGGGTTGCCACGTGTCTTGGAGAGAAGGTGCACTTGGATGGGGGGCATGTGCGCCACCTGTCCCTCTTGTGCATGCCATTCTCGTCCGCGGATCAATAGTCGTTGTGTTCTTTTTAGATCTTATCTCCGCCAACCTTTTTAGCCCTCATTAATTGTTTCCTAAATTCCGTTATCTTTTGGGCATCATCACAGCTCCTCGAGCCGCGGGGGAACCGAATAGGTTTTTTCGCGATTCGAAAACCCCCCTCCGTTATTTATTGTTCTTTTAGGGCGAGAAGGTGGAGAAAAAAGAAAGAACTGTTGGGCTTTCTTGGGCTTTTATGGGCCTTTCTGGGCCAGTACTCTTTGGCCCATTCATTTGATTGATGTGTGTGGTGCCTTTGACACGTGGCCCGAGATAGGAGGTGAAACACCATGGATTGTGGTGCCTATAAATAGGGGTTCTGATCCTTTTCTCATTTTTTCCGTTCTCCGTTTTTTACAGCTCTCGATTTCGAACATCCTCGAGGTAAATTTTAACTCTACTTTCTTTTCTTTCCGCGTCTTAGTTCTTGTTTTGATTTTAGTTTTTCTTTCTTTCCCTTTTTTCTTTTTGGCCGCGGTTGGTGTGTGGGCAACTTCTGGGGGCCTATTTACTACCGCCAGTCCCCAGGCTTCTTTCTCCCCTACTTCTTTTTCTTACCCAGTTAGCCATTTTCATCATGTCGACTCCCAAAGTAGTTCTGGTAGTGTGCACGCCTTGGTCAGGCCTCCGTCTTCCAGGCGTTCTGGGGGAAACTCTTGATGGGCGATATTGAGGTCCCCAAAGACGTCACCTTTCGACAACCCAAGAATCTTGAGGATCCCTCCTTCTATACTTCTCCGGGTCGCGCGTGTGGTGAAAACTCCTCTCCTGTTGATTCTGTGTCTTCGCGGTCGGGTGATGGAGCATCGTCATTGGGGTCGGACTCGATACTGGAGTCGTCCAAATCTCAACATTCTTATAAAGAGTGGGACTCTCACACTATCTTACCCTCCGGTCCCGTCTTCCTACCAACGGAACTCCGCTCATCATCTGTTCTGGGGGACTTTCGTCCGGTTCTGTATAACGAGAAAGTGTTAGCTACTTGTCTTTTTAGGAGGGACTTTCAGCCTTCTGTCGCGGGCTCGATTCCTACGGTTCTACCCCAGCGGAAGATTCCTATTGCTCCGCCGAATGCCCAGAGCCGCGGTGGAGGAACGTTCACGACTTTGGAGGATTTGAACGTGATCGCCCGTGTCTTCCCCTGGCCAGAAGGAGTTATGTTGTGCCTTCCTGCGGTGGGGGGAGGGAGCCTGGACGCCTACCCAGGTTGCCTGGTTGTGTATATTGAGATCTTGGTTAAGGGGTTTCGGCTCCCTCTACCTAATTTATTCAAGCGTTATCTGAAAGCTTGTGGTTTGAGCCCCGCTCAGTTGGTCCCGAATAGCTGGCTTTTCTTAACTTCGTTTGTGATGCGTTGCCTGGAGATCGGGGTCCAGCCTTCTCTGGGACTCTTGAGCAATATGGTCACCTTGGGCCATGGGGGTATCCACAAAAGCCTCTATCAAGCTAAGCTCAATGTCCCGATCGTGGACCGTAACACCAGCAAACCGGAGTGGCGGCATAAGTGTTTTTTGGTCCGTGATCTTTCGCGTAAAGTTCTGAACTTTCACACAGAGCCACGTCTGTATACGCGGATGAAAAGAAAAGTTGTTTCTGATTTGAAGGAGATTGAGCAGAAGTTTGCTGTCGAGACAAAACCTTCATGGAAAGACATGGTTTCCCCTTTGCGGTTGGAGATGGCCGGCTTAAGTCTTCCTCATCCGCGCATAGATTGTAGTTAATTTTGGGGGGTTCCCTTGCTTTTGCCTTATCCGCGGTGTCTTTTCGATTTAATATTAATGTCTTTGTTCTCTTCATGGTTTTTTCAGACGTCGTGGAACTGAAAGCCACGGTGGATGCTGCAAAGACGTCCTCGGCTCCCCCCTCCTCCGCCAAAAGGAAGATTCCTACTGACGTGATGAGAGCCCTAAAACGTCCCAACACTTCGGCCCCAAAAACCAAAGGAAAGAAGGTGGTGAAAGAGAAAACGGTTGTTGTAGCTTCTTCTTCCCCTGTCACTCCGGTGGAGCCTGAGCCTTCCATTATCCTGATCGATTCTTCTATAGTCGCGGAGGTCCGGTCCCTTCCTCTAGTCGCCCCTGCAGAGCCTCAAGTCGTTTCCCCTAGTGAGGCGGGAACTTCCAAAACGCCGCCGAAGAAAAAGAAATTGCGTTCTTATCCGGCGTGGGAAGGTGTGAGGTGGGATGTGCCGGTTTTCCATGTGGACGCCAATGGTCGGCCCGCGTACTGGATGCCCGGTTTTGACTCCGACATTCTTGATCAGTTAGCCTTTCCCCCATAACTCGGGAAGGCGGAGTTACGTTACTTGGACCGCCTAACTGACGAACAATTTACGATCGAACAAGAGCGCTGGTGCAATTGGGTAAATGAATCGTGCCTTATATCTCTTATCTATCTGATTCCTTGACTTGTTTTTCGATGGGCGTTTTTTCTTAAACCTAGCGGTGTATTTGTTGCTAGGGTCATGTTTTTACTCATAGCGGTTGGGGTCGATATCTTCGCTTGAGCCAACATGCTCGCGGTCTAGAAGAGAAACTGGAGCAGATGAAGGAAAGACTCTTGGAGGCAGAGACACCGAGGAAGGAAATCGAGTCACTTCGTTCGCGGATGGAGGAAAAAGATGAGATCATATCTGCTGAGAGGGCGAAAAGTAGTAAGTTGGCTGATGATATGGATGCGCTGCGAGCTCAGCTTGAGTCCTCCCAACAGGCATTGACCACCCTGCAAACTAATTCTGAGGCCCAGAAAACAGAATTCGAAAACCAGTTGCTAGCGGCGAATGAAGCGAGGAGTAAAGCGGTCCTGGAAGCCAACCGTCGTACAATCGAGTTAGAGCGATATTAGTCCCGAACGGACGGTGATATCGTTCTGTCTTAGGACTCAAGTACAATCTGGGAGCCCAATGCGTCCACCAGATGTCCGACGCGGAGCAAGCTTCAGCGTCATAGGACTCAAGTATAATCTGGGAGCCCAATGCGTCCACCAGATGTCCGACGCGGAGCAAGCTTTAGCGTCATAGGACTCAAGTATAATCTGGGAGCCCAATGCGTCCACCAGATGTCCGACGCGGAGCAAGCTCCAGCGTCATAGGACTCAAGTATAATCTGGGAGCCCAATGCGTCCACCAGATGTCCGACGCGGAGCAAGCTCCAACTTCATAGGACTCAAGTATAATCTGGGAGCCCAATGCGTCCACCAGACGTCCGACGCGGAGCAAGCTCCAGCGTCATAGGACTCAAGTATAATCTGGGAGCCCAATGCGTCCACCAGATGTCCGACGCGGAGCAAGCTCCAGCGTCATAGGACTCAAGTACAATCTGGGAGCCCAAGGCGTCCACCAGACGTCCGACGCGGAGCAAGCTCCAGCGTCATAGGACTCAAGTACAATCTGGGAGCCCAATGCGTCCACCAGATGTCCGACGGGGAGCAAGCTCCAGCGTCATAGGACTCAAGTATAATCTGGGAGCCCAATGCGTCCACCAGATGTCCGACTCGGAGAAAGCTCCAGCGTCATAGGACTCAAGTACAATCTGGGAGCCCAAGGCGTCTACCACACGTCCGACACGGAGCAAGCTCCAGCGTCATAGGACTCAAGTATAATCTGGGAGCCCAATGCGTCCACCAGATGTCCGACGCGGAGCAAGCTCCAACGTCATAGGACTCAAGTATAATCTGGGAGCCAAATGCGTCCACCAGATGTCCAACGCGGAGCAAGCTCCAACGTCATAGGACTCAAGTATAATCTGGGAGCCCAATGCGTCCACTAGATATTCGACGTGGAGCAAGCTCCAGCGTCATAGAACTATGAGAGTTGTAGAAAAATACAGAAAGCACCCACTAACCGCTTTAATTTATTTACTGATAGCGGGGGTGACTGGATAAACTTTGAAATAACTAGAAATTACACATAGTATTTCTTCAAGTATTCCGCGTTCCATGTCTTTCGAAGAACAACACCCTTGGGGGTTTGTAATTTGTATGCTCCAACATGGACACATTCAAAAACTACATATGGCCCTTCCCATTTAGCATCCAGCTTTCCACCTGCGAGAGCCAAACGGAGGACCAGGTCTCCCCTCTCAAACCGTCGCCCTTGGAGATGATGGTCTCTGTGTTTTTGGGTTTTCCTCTTGTACTCTCGAGCCTTGATTTCCGCAATCATCCGTCTCTCTTCTCGGAGATGCATCTCAACTTCCAGAGCTTCATCATTGGCCTTGGATTCATAGGTCCCGAACAACTGGCTTTTTTTAACTTCATTTGTGATGCGTTGCCTGGAGATCGGGGTCCATCCTTCTCTGGGACTCTTGAGCAGTATGCTCACATTGGGCCATGGGGGTATCCACAAAAGCCTTTATCAAGCTAAGCTTAGTGTCCCGATCGGGGACTGTAACACCAACAAACCGGAGTGGCGGCATAAGTGGTTTTTGGTCCGTGATCCTTCGCGTAAAGTTGTGAACTTTCACACAGAGTCACGTCTGTATACGCGGATGAAAAGAAAAGTTGTTTCTGATTTGAAGGAGATGGTTTCCCCTTTGCGGTTGGAGATGGCCGACTTAAGTCTTCCTCATCCGCGCATAGGTTGTAGTTAATTTTGGGGGTGCTCTTGCTTTTGCCTTATCCGCGGTGTCTTTTCGATTTGATATTAATGTCTTTGTTAATGACGAAATCGTAAAAGAAAAAGTGTATCGTCCCCCACGTTCTCATGGGGGGATATGCCACGTATTCCCTCTTATGGAAGGTTGGTAATACGGACTTACCTGAAGCCCCCCCCCCATAATTATCGCCTGATGAGGGCAATAAAAGGGAAAAGGACCTTTACCTGAGCCGTATTAACTTAGAGGAAATATTGACGGTCTTACCCGTTACCTGAGATCCTCACTATCTACGAGGATCTCACGACCGGTGCTGCCGAGCCTTTCGAAAAGGTTCGCATCCTTACTAATTCGGGTTCATCAAGTGACCCAATGGTAAAGGAGATCTGCCTGTTCACTGTAGTAGAGATCGAGGGTAAAATAAAACTATGCGCTCCCTGGCTCCTTGGACTGTTATCCGACTACCTGTCCCGGATTCGCTGCCGTTCCTGAATCTTAGGTTGTCCGCAGACGGGTGAAGGATAGAAAAGACAAGGTGAAAGCCTTGATGTGACTGTTTCCCTCTCTTCCTCCCTTGGAACTAGCGTCTCCTCTTTGTTGTTCCCAAAAAGTCCTTTTCTTCAGTATCCTTTCTTCTTTTTATAGTGTGCCGCTCTGTCTACCTGATGAGGGGGAAGTTCCATCCTTTTGACCACTTGTTGATACCGGGTTGCCACGTGTCTTGGAGATAAGGTGCACTTGGATGGGGGGCATGTGCGCCACCTGTCCCTCTTGTGCATGTCATTCTCGTCCGCGGACCAATAGTCGTTGTGTTCTTTTTTAGATCTTATCTCCGCCAACCTTTTTAGCCCTCATTAATTGTTTCCTAAATTCCGTTATCTTTTGGGCATCATCACTTAGATAAAGAAATCTCTAATTTTTAACTTAATAGATATTCAACTGACAAGGGAAAATAATAAAATTATATGCAAATTTAGTCTACCCAAATTGAAATTCTGGTTCTGTGTCTGCCCTACAACAGGGACAGATCTAGGGGTGGCCTGGTGTAGTGGTGTGTGTTGTAGCCCACCCCATTTTACGAGTAAAATATATGTATAGGTATGCTAAATAATCATAATGTTTAACTGGCAGAGTTGGTAAAGAGTAAAGAAAGGAGAAAAAGAGGTGCGGACTTCGAACCTTACTCCCAACTGGTTGCCTTGTTATAAAATCATTCTTCTTCGATTAGTAAAACACTTGTTGTATGACCCTTCTTCTTTGCTGCCATTAATTGTTGACGGTCATCATATATGTAAAATTATTTATAACTGGCTCAGCAAAACACTTGTTGTATGACCCTTCTTCTTTGCTACCATTAATTGTTGACGATCGTCATATATGTAAAATTATTCCCAACTGGCTCAGCAAAACACTTGTTGTATGGCCCTTCTTCTTTGCCGCCCTTAATTGTTGACGATCATCATATATGTAAAATTATTCCCAACTGGTTGCCTTGTTATAAAATCATTTTTTTTCCTTTCCCTTTGCTATCAGTAAAACACTTGTTGTATGTCCCTTTTTCTTTGCTTTGCTGCATTAATTGAATCTTAATGTTGGATCTATAGTATTTATCTTGCTGCCTGCGCCACCCATGTTCTTCTATAATACCATTATTAAAAAAATTCCTTAGATTAAAAAAATCTCTAATTTTTAACTGAATATATATGCGACAGACAAGGGAAAAGAATAAAATTATATGCAAATTCAGCCTATCCAAAATTGAAATCCTGGTTCCGTGCTTGCCTTACAAGATGGATATTTTGATCGATGGAAGTTCAAGATCTTGAAAAAGATTTATTGGCATAGGACTAAAAGAATTTAAGGTTTTTTAAGAGTTCAATGAGAATTGGTAGTTGTTATAAACTTTTGTATAGGAGATCATTTTGGGTGTAGGGTTTAGGGTCCTTCTTTTTGTTAACTAATGGTTGTCTCTTCAATTTTTCAAAAGGAATGTAATATAGAGGAAATTGGGCCGTAGACCCAATTTGATCACGCATTAACCAAGTCGTCCACCAACTAAAAATCATTCTTTGTTTTTCTTTATCTGATAAGTTATTAGAAAGGATTGACATGATTGGCTTCATATCCCTATGTTTGTTGATACTCTTGAATTAATGACTTGACTCGCCTTTCTAAACTATTGTAAAACATATTGAATTTACATTCACAAAAGAGATGGATTGCATCTTCTTCATGATGATTACATCGAACAATAAATTGGGGGGATTGCATTAATGCCTCTAGGGATGACAATGCATCGGGTGATGGGTGGATGATCTACTTCCGTTACTTGACCCACCGCCCTAAACCCTTCACCCTATACCCGACCCATCACCCACCAAAATTTTCACCCACCCACCGGGTGATCGGGTGGATCAGGTGATAATTCGGGTGAAAGGTAAGACATCAAATTCATCCAAAAAAGTATATTAAAAAACATACGGCAAACATATCGACGAATAAACAAGTACCAAATATAGTCAAAATCGGTCAAATACGTGTAAACACCCACAACTTTCAACACTTCAAGCTAGAAGTTTTAGAAATAAAAAGACATTACAACAATTACGAATAAAATGAAGAGAAAACATAGTCTTCAACAACCAAAGCTTCAAGCTAGAAAGGCAAACGAGTAGTCTTCAAATCTTCTACATTAGCATCATCAAAAGGTAAGTAGTGTTCCTTCAATGGAAGGATCATGAAAACATAAATATGAACAAGATAAATTAATACTCTGTATGCAAATGTATACTCGTATACTTATAATGAACAGCAGCAGATGCAGCAGTACATGTGTAAAAAAAACAACAAGAAAGTGTAAAAAACAGCAACTAAACACAATAACAAAGTTTTATTTTTCGGGTCGGGTGAGACGGATATCCGTCGGGTGCGGATGAAATTGTCATCCCTAAATGCCTCTCTTCGATAAGCGGGCCGTTGTGGAAAGACCATTTTGACTAGTTTTCCATTAAAAAAAATACTTTTGGTGGGATATCCCGCTTTCAAATCTAATTATTCTCCAACCTCGTACTGCTGGCCAGCGGTGTCATTTTTTGGTGGTGCTTGGCATCGGCTCTAGTTTACGTTGTCTCTAGCCTGGTGGGCTTAGTTTGCTTGTTCGACTGCATCTGCGTGTCTCCCTCCGCTTATATTGCAACTTTTTGTTTCCTGTTTTCTATGTTGTATTTTATGTTTCTATGTTGTATGTTTAGACGACTGGCCGTCTTCCGACTTTGTCGGCCTCTCGAGGTCCGGGCTTGTCCGGTCTCGAATTATTTCATAATAAAAAAAATCTAATTATTCTCATTAGTTGTTGAATGAGTGGAACTAGTATAATTCTCACGTCATGGCGCGGTTTTTAATAAATATAACAAACTAATATTATAAAATATTAATATTAATAATCGTTATGATAAAATAATGAAGGTATACTTGAAAGTTGAAATCTTTAGGAAAATGGTAAAAATATTTACCATAAAGTTAGGCCCCATAAAAAAATATTCTAAATTAAGATATTATATTGCTATAGATTATTATTATAATATATAAAGATTTAAATATAGATAAATAGTAGACATAAGATTTAATTCAATTTTTTGAATTAAACCCAATGGTTAGTAAACGGGTAAAAACTAAAATGGAAAAAATGTAAATGTATGATAGAGATGAAGAGAAAAAACAACAAGAAATAATAAGAGAAAATTGTCACCAATGACCTCTTGCCCTAGTGGTAAGAGTGATGTGCTTCCTTGTGCCTCACTACCATGAGGTCAAGGGTTCAAATCCCACTAGGAGCAATTTGTGCTTGAGTGGGTACTCATGCCTTGGTTTGCCCTTGGCATGGGTTAGCCTGTCTTGCGGCTTGCCGCTTGGCTTACCCGGCTCGAGTGCTTTGCAGGCTAGTGCTCGGCCCGTGGAGGACTAGTCGATAACCTCGGAACCTCCACGTCATCAAAAAAAAAAAAAAAAAGAAAATTGTGATTAGTTAAAAAATCTTAAATTAAGGAGGTGTTGACATATTATCAAAAAGTATTATAAATTAAGATATTATATAGATATACAATATAGTTTGCATAAGTTAATTTGCTTACCATAAAAGTTTTTTTTTGAAATATGCTTACCATAAAAGTTAATTTTGATTGTGATCGGTTAACTTGATGTATTTACAATTATTGAATTAATAAAAATACAAATGATAATTGTTGGCCATAAATATTAATAGAATTATTTAATAACTAAAATGACTTTTTTTATATATCACGAAGTGAAAACGATTTAAAATACAATAGGAAATTAAAATGATATGTGTGTTTGGCAACACAAGTAGCGTTTTGGAGCTTTTTGTTTTAATATGATATAGTTTCAAATTAAATAAAGCTAACATTATTAGTTAATTAGCGTTTTAAAATTGAATTTCCACCAGCTACTCACCCCAGCTTTTCAAAACTTTTCCTTTTATATACACAAATCTCCTCTTTTATCAGCTACCCATTCAGCTAAGGTTACCAAACACAATAATAACTTAATTTAACATATTTTACACAATAAATCATTCAACTTCAACTACCTATTCAGCTTCAGCTACCCATTCAGTTACGGTTACCAAACACACCTTATAGTCGAACTAATTTACTTTTATCAAAAAGCGCGTAAAACTCGGATGATAAAATTAGCATGCAACTATCAAAATAAGTAAGATGCTGATATGGGTGGTGTTACTAGTGGCAATCTTTGTGGGGACCACACTCAGTACACGTGGCACAACGGTGTTGCAGTATTTGATTGGCGGACGATCTTCGGCCACTAATTTGAGGTCTGCAATTGAGAGCCACAAATTAGATTTGGGGCGTATGGGGATGGGGGGAGGAGAGCTATCATGTGAAAGGGTAAGGCAAAAGTAGGGTTCACTTCTCCCTCTTAATAATTTATTTCTCAAAACTCCTCACACCCAGTTGCTTCCAATTTGTGGGTCCTTCCTTGCTTTCCTCCTCCTTTATATCCATTTTCTTATGTATCTTCTTGGGATTTCCAATTCGCTTATGAAACACTCCAATTTTAGGTTTTGATTTTAAAAAGAGAGAGGAAAAACCCGCAGAACCGCCTTTGTTTTCTTTGTTGATTGAAGCCCCTTTTTTTGCTACTGCTGCTACCCTTGAAGCTTTGAGCTTTGGTTTTCTTCTGCAACTACTCCATCTGGGTTCTCTTCAAAATTCATTGACTATTAGCCCTATATTTACAGGTGTGTTCCTCAATTTCTCTCTTCAGCTGTTCTTTACTTTTTTAGATGTGGTTCTGTCTGTGTGCCTGTGATCTAAGTTTTTTTTTTTTTCTTTTTTTTTTAATAAGCCTTTTTTCTTCTGAAATGATCTGTTTTTGTGTTAAATCAAGGGCTTTGGCAGAGTTTTTCTTCACAGGGATGTATGAATTGAATTGGGTTTCAGGCTGAGCCCTTGACTTGTTTAGAATTTGGAAGTTAATCGGTCCACAACTGAAAAAGTTAGAGACTAAAGGCTGTAGTTTGGGTAATTACTTTTAGAAACTGTCCAGCTTATTTCTTATGGACATGTATGTGGGGATCTTTGAAATGAACAATCAAGTATCTCAAAATAGGCTAAAATTGGTGTCTGTGTTCATATAAAGGTGAAATCTTTGCCAGGAACAGAATAAAATATGATGGCTTATTTATTAGATGGTCAATTTGATTAAGAAGTTCAGAGTCAAAATGTTGGTATATTCGGCTGAACTGTTCTGAGGCTGCTTCTTCTTCTTTGTGCAGCTCAGGGTTATTTACAGGGATTTTCATCAAGGCATAAAGCTATGATGGATTGGTATAGTGGACTCGACACGGAAGACTTTGTTGTTCCAAAAGACGAAGAATTGTTGGATGTCTTTCCTTCGCAGGATGCTTGGCAACAATGGGGAACGAGTGGATCACAGAGCTTTGGATGGCCTATGAGATTTGAGCCTCTAAAGAGAACAGACCTGCCTGATGAAAAGAACCGTCAGAAAGCGTTGCTTGGGAAAGCAAATGGACAGGTTTCTCTTCATGAATCAGAAAATCCGAACGACTTCAGTATGGCTAGTGGATGGCCCAAGGATTCTTGGTGCGGAAATGCAATGGCCTATGATCGCGCTGATTTCCATTTCAATGATATGATGAAGAACGACCACATGGATGACATATTCTTGTACAAGCGTAACTTCTGGGCTTAACATACTTTAATTCACTGTGTGTCTGAAACTATAAACTTCCCAAAATGTGTTATCTTGCTATCTCATTCCATTGCATTTCCTTCTTAAGTCTCACTTGTTTTAGGTAAGTCATCAACCTCTAAAACAGGCATTATATGAGTAATTTTATTATAAGTTAACTCTTCCAAGCCTCATTATGTAGTTTAATACTTATGAATTATCTCTCAAATTCCACATAGGTTGTTCATTGTGAGGAAACTACTGTATATGAATGTTCTACATGGCCTAACACAGCTGGCTTTATTGTCTTGTATGGATGTTTAAAGCAGAATTAAGTCATGGTTTTGTATTAATCCTCGTGTTCTTACCTCTTTTGTATTTTGAAATCGTGTAGGAATTCCTTTCTCCAAGAGGATCCTTCTGCATCAGAGAACGATGATGTTAAATCATCTCACCTTTGTTCCGAAACCAACCAGCTCTGCTCAGTACCAGCTGATGGCAACTCAGATGACTTAATGTTCGAGTTGCCGGGCGTTTCTGGTGTTATACAAAGTACAGAAGGTTCACAAGATTTCAAAACAGGGAATGTAGCTAAACCCAGCGTTAGCAACAACACCACAAGCTCGGGCTTAACTGAGCAACAAGTGCCAAAGGTGAGATTGCTTTAGGATTATAAAACTCAAAATTGAGACAAGAAGCATTATTTTCTTGTGTATGTTGAAACTTAAGTTCAGGTTATCTTTCAAATCTCTGCGCAATTTCATTGCAAATAAAGTGAAGGCATTTACACAAATCCCCTTCAATTTAGTCTGTTTTGCTCAAAACCGCCTTCTATAGAACCTTACACTTAACCACTTCTAATCCATATTTTGAAAGAAATTTAATCTCCTGCCTATTTTAACCTTATTGAAAAAAATTAAATGTATGAAATGTCCAAAACAGACAATTTTACAAAGCAAGCCCTAAATGTGTTTGGAGGTGATTTGGACATACCACACTTTTTTAATGCAGTATAACCAAGTATGGATAATGGGCGATTGAATGTGATTAAGCTTATGCACTTGATTGAATTGTTTGGAAAATGTTGTTTATGGTAGACAGTTATTTCTAAACTATACTTAATTGATGAGCATTGATGGTACACTGGTTTTATAAAGGTGTACTGCAAAAGAGAATCATTTGGAAAATGTTTAATTTATTGATTTGTCCCTTTTTCTAGAACCTACATGATGTTTTGACAATAGATCTTGTATTACAATTGGGGTTTTGTAGTTTTACTGGTTGTAATTTAATCAGAGGACTTTGTAGTAATTCTCGTTTCTTTGACACTTGTGAATTAAAGGTCTTGCATCCATCGTATGAAAGTAGTTCAAATCAACAATGTGGAAGCAGTGGAAACAGTTTCAATGCAGGGGAAGTGTCACTAGAAGAGGCTGTACTTAATGACTTTGGGGTGACCTTGACACAGGTAAAAGGTGTTTTAGTTGGGTAGAGGACTTGATCGTAGTTTCTCAATGCTAATGGAACTTCGGTGCTCTCTTACAGCTGTCCAAGAGTACTCGTCTTTGCTTTCGAGATTCCTTGTACCGCCTTGCTCAAAACTCAACCAAACAGGCGTTGCTGCCAGGTCAAGTCAACGATCCTGCACTGGATGACCTCCAGGAAATGGATATTGATGATGAACGGATAAGGTAGTTCCTTATTCAATGCATAATTTTTGAAATAATTCACATCTTTTCAACGGGTAACTTCCATTGCGTTTTTTGTTTATGAATACTGTTTTGTACTTTTGTGTTATTGTCCTAGATTCACCATTCTCACTTTCCTTTGGATTATGGTCATCTCAACATGCACATTTTGTCTTTCAGGGTTATTTTTGCACAAATTGGAGCTAGTAAGGTTACTTAGTACCATTCTTTCATTTCTTATTCTGCAGCTCCGGAGAAACCACGACAGCTGAATCTGAAACCAACACCATTGACAGAGCTGTTGCAAATTTCGTGTTCAAGAAGGTGGATGTCAACACACAGGATCTTCTTCCTTCAATGTCAGCAACTAAACGCAAATGTGAAGCTTTTGATGAAAATAAAAACACCAAATACATCAGCTTCAGCCCACCGGAGATATTTGAGTATCCTCCAACCTGATCATGTTGCGCTGACCCAGAAGTTCCGAGCACTTCTCAACTGAACTCAAACCTGAAACAGTTGGATCTGCTGGAGGATTTCAAAGAACCGGCTTCACGTTTTCACCTACAAGTTGCAGACTTATAACACTATGTAACCAAGGATGAAAGCTCTCCCTTTTCCCCTAGGGTTTGTCTTCTTATAGTCTATATATATATAACAGGTTTAGTTTCCTTGTAACGTTATTAGTTCGGGTGCCATGTTTACTATCAAAGGCGCCAAGCTTTGGTTGCTATCTTAGATTGGTTTGTCAAAATAAAGCCTCAGAGTGCAGCAACTCTGAATCGGTATTCCAGCTTTCTAGTACGGTGATGTATATACATAGCAAGAGTGGAGTTGAATCCCCTTTGTATGCTTTCTTTATTGGAGAGTTGGTTTGTCAACAAATTATTCATTCGGTTTTATTTGTTTGTCTACACTGCAGCTGTTCATACAAGATAGTTTTCAAATATATTCCTAAAGATGACCCTTCTGTAGTTACTGTTTGCTTCTTTCACAGCCTTTTTCTTGTGGTTCAAAATTTAGTTGCTTTGATAGGTGCACTAGCATTACTTATAGAGTTATAGTTTAGGAGAATTGTGTGTTGTTTCACTCGTACCCTCCTGTTGCTACCAGTGTAACGAAAAATTATGGACTAGAAAAAATCCGAGAATTTCGACAAAGTAATAGCAATAATGACAGGTCTGTATTCAATCCCCTGTGAGCATATGGTTTCTTGCTTATTAGGAAGCCTATTAAATAGAATGATTCTTGATACTTCTCTACCGTGACCACTGGGATCTCCTACAACAAAATAGGGCTGATTGAAGCCTAAACTATAGCAAAAACATGAAGTAGAGTTGCAGCTTATCAATTCTTAGCCTTGACTGAGTTGTTCTCCTTGATCCTTGCTCGGTTGTCCAGCTTGACAAAGCGTTTAAGATCTTCAAATGAAAGGGATTCAGCTTTCTTCCTCTGCAGTTCACTCAGTGGAAGACGCTTATCAAGCAGGTGCCAAAGCCAATCAGGGTATTCTGAGTCTACTAATACCTTTGGGTCTGTACCATCCTTGAGGATATTAGCCCCAACGACAGTGGTAGATTTAAATTCCTTGGTAAGAGTTGATTTAGGAGCATCAGTTGCTGATGAACCTTTTCCTCCCTTTTTGGCTTTACCACCAGCAGCATAGGCTCTCAACAGAAGTAGACATGCTGGTTCCTTTGAGAAAATAGTGTTCCTTAGCAAACTTACACTGTTCATTGCCACTGCTTTACCCTGAACACGTGATCATAATGGCATATAGAAGAAACATCAGAAATACACCTTTATTTAGCTTTTCAAACTCATTAAAATACAACCCATTCATATTGATCGCACTTAAAGAAGATAGATCAATTCATAATCGTGAGCAATGGAGTCATACTATTTAGAGAAACTGATGGTATTTGAAGAAAATAAACTGAATGTCATTCTTAATGCTGTCAAAACAGAAATATCTCACCAGTGACTTCCTTAAAAGATTTTTTAAACTAATGGAGACATCATTTTTTTTCAAAATGTGGTTAAGAACAAAATAAAGAACACGATGACTAGTAGTTTAGTAAACAAGAAAATTAAAGAGCAAAAACTTATTTTATAAAGAATGAGACTGCTTGATGTTTCTCCTAATCCCTGCACATCCCCTCATATATCAGCCTTTACACTTGAAGTAGAACAATGTGAAACGTGAACTCAAGGAACCTTCATTTTTATATTAATGTTCATAAGTATCGATATTAAACCAATTGCTGCAAGGGAGTATACAATGTATCCAAAAAACACAAACACGACAATCACATTTTCAACCAAAACCTTGCTTTTCAAAGTCAAAAAATGCTTCATCAGCAACTTAGCTACAAGCACCAACACCAATCCGTCTTAAACAAGGTCTAGGGGTAGCATGTAAGGTTGTACACCATGAAGTGCAAAGTGTAAAAAAGGCGCTCATATCCACTTGCAGCAAGGGGAAAGGGGAACTTTGTGCAAATTCAGTCACAATCAATCTCTGAAATTTTTGTTGCATATCCCACAGTCTACATCGTCCACGAGTCTTAAGGGCAAGGGTTGGGGTGTGCATGATGTAAAAGAGAATGTCATTTATTGCATATAAATAAAAAAGACTTGTGATGCCAAATCTTGCTCGAAAAGGAAATCCATCGGTGATGTAAAAAATTGGAGAATCATCTCACCTAATTAATTCCAAACCGAATCTCTACCCTCCCAGCCTCTTCCTGCTTCTCTCCCTCCGACCCCTTCCCTACACTCACTGCTGACTACTTCAAATGAATTGAAACACAAAATGCTGACAATTTTAGTGATTATAAAAATTAATAAAATGTGCCTTATTTCCACATCTTATTCCATGAAGAGGTGGTTAATCTGTGCAATGAAAACTGAAAAATGACTAAAAAGATAAGGGTATAGCATGTCATACTGATTTTGTGCTTTTAGGTAAGAAGATGATTGAATGACAAAACGACATGCTGATAGGTGCCATTGGTTGTGCCAAAACAGGCCCTAGAAGACAGAAACCTATAAACAATCATATGGGGACTAACAAATTATAAACATTTGTCTGGGGGGGAATGTTTATGAAAAAATAAAAATAAAAAACATGCTGGATCTGGATTTTGTAGAAATGAGAAAATCAAAAGGTTTCAGAAACACAAATTGACACGCTTCCAACTTCCAAATCAAGTAATCAGTAACCCTGGCTTGCAAGGACATCTCACTGAATTCCAACGCTTTCCATGTATTACTACGGAAAGCATTCATATGAGCCATCCCAAAAGCAAAGGAACTTAGGTAAGAAAATGAGTATTACACACACACAGTTTGCTTTTCTTCTCAGGCCTTCACTTATGGTGTACAAAAATGTGAAATAAACTCAGACCACGGTTTGGTCAGAGCTAAGCATTTCAGATGACATACAAGTCTACTTCCATCTTCCAACTCCAAAATTCTAGATTTAGGTATTACGATTCCAACCCTCCCACTACTGCCGGATGCATTAGGAATTAGCCTTTTTCAATCAAGGAATCTCAATTCTCAAGTTTAACATTTGGAATCACATCGATTCCAGGATTTAGGTTTCAGCTTGTACACAGCTACAAGAATTCGACACTAATATGTGTGTGTGATTAGTGGCGTCATTGTTACAAATTAGAGTTCAAACTACAAAAGAGTTCACTTCGATGTTAAAGGAGGTAAATCCATCCAGTGAGCTCTCATGTTCGGAAATCATTGACTAATAATCTCATTCATACTCTGAATAAGATATTTGCCCGTATGCCTGATCACAACCAATTTAGTTCAAACCAATTCAGTTCAAAGTTCATACCCTAAGTAAATCAATTCAACAAAATCATCCAAATCGGTTCGTACTTCAAAACCTATCCAAATCAATTCAACAGCTATTCAATCCAAAGTTCAAACCATAAGACAATCAAATCAAAATGATATAAATCAATACAACACACATGTACAAATCCTAACCAAATCAATTCAAAAAATAGTACCTTACAAAATAAGGGAAAAGCTTACAAAAGGGGGTGCGCGAGACACCGGAACAATGACGGATTTACTACTGAGTACGGACGATGGTGAGCGGTGGCAGTGCAGCAGGGGCGGCAGCGGAGAGGAGGGAGCACCAGCTGAGGGGGGTGCTCTTGGGAGCGGGGTCCAACGCAACTGGGAGCTATGAGGACTGATGGGCCACTTCGAACAACTGTGGGAGTGGGAGGTTTCAACTTTCAACAGGTTACGCTGTTTACCGATTGAAAACGACGTCGTTTGAATGTTTCATTTCGAAACCCATGCATAAAAATTCGGAAACAATATCTACACCGCTAATTTTTACTATTTCCACCGCTAATCACCGCATACCTATGCGGTGATTAGATGACGGACTTAATGACGGTCCACGACATACCGCTTATACATGCGGTAGGGCACCGCATATACATGCGGTAATCGCCACCGTATAGAGACATACCACATATTCATGCGATGAACACCCCGTTCCGTTTCAACCCCACCGCATGGGTATGCGGTGGGTATCGGATAACCCGATTTGCGCTTAACTATTTGGAAGAGCTGAGGGGACCGATTCGAACCGACACACACCGCTTAGGGTTGCGGTATTCGTCCACACTACGAATTTATCGTATAATCCATGGACATTGCAATGGTATATCCTACTATAGTGGAATGAACTTTTAATAAACGCCGTGATCTAGAAAAATCATATATTGAATTGAAAACAAAGATGATTAAAACGAAAGTGCGATAGATATAAGCGATGACGAAAATATGGAGTTCGGATGTTCGGATGTGAAATGGAATAGAGAAAGATACAACCCAATTGAACATATGAAGTTCGAAAAATGACATCAGAGAGTGAGAAATGCTAATACGGTAGGGGACGTCCACCATCACGACGGCGGTAAGCTCTATATCGTGCAATCCTCGCTGCAAACTGCTCGTCCCAACCGTCGACAGTGCGATCGTGATGCCGTGTCCATGTGACGTACACTGGAGGAAGAGGTGAACCAGGCAACAACCAAATCTGTGAATACAAGGTTAATATTGATGTTAGAAAAGAGAAACAAAACAGTAACAAATTAATGAATACGAAATACGAAACGTACCGGAACGAAATGGTTGATGTTGCCAACTAAAGCTATTCCATCTATCTCCTCGTAGGCCGGTATTGACGGACCACCGGTGGCGTACAGAGGTAGGCACAACATAGGCATCATCCGTGACAAAATCACCAAAGGACGCTGGTGAAGCGTGGCAAACACCTCGCCCATGATCGGAATCTCCATCCAATACGTAGCATCATGACACGTGTCGAAATAGTTGACCCTCATGATGAGCTCCTGTAAGGCCGGATAGTAATGGTACCGATCTGAATGCACCTGCAACTCAACGGCCAGCTCTCGTCGAACTCGAGGCCATGCGTCTTGTCCCAAGTTGAGAAGACAAGCTAAAGACCTATACCCACAGTGACCATCACATGCAACATTTGTGACGGCTCGTACGAAAGTAATCATGAATTCGTCGACGTTGCCAGTGCCTCAATTGAATTCTACTCGAGGTAGATTCTGTGGTGGAAGGGCCGTAGGTGTTGGTGTTGGAATGTCACTTACAATCTCCGGAGCTGGCTCCGACGCCGATCGACCTCGTCCACGTCCCCTTCCACGACCCCGTCCTCGGCCTCTGCCTACTCCTCGGCCCCTAGGAGGGTCGTCGATGGCAATGTCGTTGGACCCAGGACCCAGTGGCCTCCTCAGTACCTTCCACGTCATCGGTTTCGTTTGATGCCGGTTGACCCCGACCTCGGCCTCGCCCTCGTGCGGATCCAGTGGTCGCTTGTCTATCTGCCTGGCGTTGAGCCCGAGCACGCTCACGTTCCCAAGGTAGAGGGTTCGTCTGACAGGGGTGGCGAGTCCTCGGTCTCCCGGGCGGTCTACGGTCCTCCGGGTCAGGGGTGGTCAACGGTGTCTGGGACGGACGATCCCCGTCGTTGAATGCCGACGCGATTCTCCAACGAGTATCCTCGTCCATAGCTCCGCTCTGGAACAAACTGATCATGCGCGACATGTCCACATCAGCTCTGCTGAGTGGAGTGTTATCCTGGACGTTGTCAACATGAGGCCTCTTGAAATCCAATTGCTTCCAAAAATTATGTATCTGGGATGGTCTGATGGGTATCTGCGTGTCTCGACAAGCTTGCATGTCATGTCTGCATGGAAGACCGTAGACGTCCCTCCAATATGCATCTCTGCATGGTTGCGACGGTGGCTCGGCTTCCATCTTTGTGTAGATTTCGAACAACAAGTTGAAACATTCCTTCGACACAATATTCCGATTTCGATCGAAAATCCATAGGTCGTGGGAGTCTGTAGGCCAGGTGTTGTTCGCTCTCCCTAATGTATTCTTCACCTCCCATATTTGATCCGCCATCATGAGATCGATTGTGTTTATCACGTGAGTGAAATCACCGACTGCAGAGTTTAAGGTCTTTTTCAACACAGAATGAGCAGCCTCAACCCTAAAAGATAAGTGTGAATCGCAGGTGAAAATCGTTATACCTAAACAAATTACGTGTATAATGAATTTTATATTGAAAACGTAGGCGCACCTGTTCGTCGTGGTCGTACCAAAATGCTGGATTGCGTCTGTCCATGCACGAACTATCTGCTCCGAGTAATCTCGTAACCATGTCGCCTCCAAATACGGCATAAGCCCTTCAATATGCCCCCACTCTGCATGCATACCCCTCCTTCTAGCGGCAAAAGTTTCAACCGATCTGGATTGGAACAGGCCAACACATGCGTTCTTGAAACGCCTAGCAACATCAAGATTCTTTGACTTCTGGAAAGCAGCTTCTTCGCATCGTCGGAGGACGTGCACTGTGCACAACATATGCCTGACGTTGGGAAGAACTTCTCGTAGCGCCGCAATCAACCCCAGCTCTCGATCAGTGACAATAACGTTAGGAAGATTACCTCGCATGAGGTAAACGAGCTGCCCCAACGCCCAAATGTACGTATTTGTGTTCTCGTGCGACATGAAGCAGAACCCGATGACGAAGTTCTTGTTTGTGCAAGTAAATCCAACGAACTCACACAAAGGGATCCCGTACCTGCACAATGAAATATTTGAGTTCGCATGCCGTGGTGGGAATGGGTAAAAGAATAAGTGTATATAGAAACTTACGCATTCGTCCGGTATGTACTATCGACGAGGACGACGTATGGAAACATGGCTAGAAGATGGCGAGCGTCTGTATGGGCGATGAATAGATCTTGAAGCCTGTTGGGATCGTCAGGGGATCTCCGTGTACAATAGTAGTAACCCTTATCCCGCAAAATGCGGAGTGCTTCCTGGGAGACTGTTCGATCTCCTCTCGCTTCAGCTTTAAACTTTGCTCTTGCATTGTACACTTGGCGTCGCGATGTGAAGTTCAGCTTCTGTCGTGCGTCAGCTGTCATCTTCAATGTAGCTAAAATCGGTTTTGGTGGGGTACCAGCGACGGTAAGGGCCAAGGTAGTGTCTCTTTCATCTGCATCCATCCGTCCGACGTACGGGTGACCGTCCAATGCACCGGGGAGTAGATGGTTGTGCTTGGCATGAATAACGTCAAGGCCTCATTCGCCCCGTTTGAACTCCACGCCAGACAATGCAAACGGACACCCCTCTATCTTCGAAACAGCTCTGCGCGTGTTCCCGTTTCCGGCAACTCGCGGTCTCTTACGGGGAGTGTACTGGCCGTACTTCTCACATGCGAGCAATAGACTCCCACGCCTTGTAGGAGTGCTCGCCCAAGAACGCTTGATTGTCAAAACCATATTAAGCTTTAATGTTGTGCCACGACAATGTTGTAGGAGATCGTCGCGATTGGTCCACGTCTCAGATGTAGCAAATTCGGCAGTGTAATCGCGGTACTCCTGGTTACGGGCCTGATCGTCGTGATTGTCTTCTGGCATCGGATCAGCCTGCTCCTCCAATGGTAACTGCCAGCATGCAAACAGTGCATATATATTACGTGACCCATTCATGGTTTCCGCCTGCTCTACTTCATAACCGAATTTATTCCCCTACATTTAAAACTCGGTACCTATATCTTGGTTTCCATTCAATATGATTCCACTACCTATATTCTGGTTATTCCACTACCTATATTCTACCTACAACTACATTCCAAATGATAAACATTAATCACATACCGGAAGACGAGGAGGTGGTGATCTATCGGGCATTGGTGTATTGATAGGTGCTTCCTCTCCTGGGCTTGAAGGTCGTCGATTGGTGTCGTCGTTAACCATATTAAAAAAACGATCGTAGATGAGGGGTGAGGGGATTGGATGCATTCCAACGGAGAGCGGATGACTTCTTATACAGTAACACCGCATACATATGCGGTTGTTACAAATGACCGTTGGTGTTGAATTATTTGAATTTGTGGGCCCACCGCATAGGTACACGGTACCGGGCACACCGTATGGGCTTGCGGTATATAACCGTATATATATGCGGTGACCACCGTATGGGCTTGCGGTATAGTACCGCACGTATATGCGGTATGTGTCTATATATACCCACGGTCGGGTCGTGACATTTGCCGTGGCGAAAAAACGATGATATCGTGTGCGAAGTAGTCATGGCCAAAGATTTGTATCTTGAGATCGAAATTTCTGACCATTGACTACTTTGCACGGGTTATATCGTTTCGTCTCATAAATTAAATAAAATCCGTACGTATGCAATGGCTCAATAGCGATAATAGCCTAGGCAACATGCCACGGCCGACGATTTGTGTCTTTTGATTGAAATCGCTGGCCGCTGGCATGTTGCTCGGGTTATAACGCTTCGATGTGGGGTTATGTAGCTTCGATCTAATAAAATACAATAGGTATCCGCAGGATATTGTGAAAGACGTTGTGATAGTATATATGTACGCTCATGACGTCTTTAACATTATCCTGCGGATGACTGTTGATCATCCAAACAATACTGTAAATGCTTCGGAAACGTACATGTACGGGTACACCGTGATCTTCGTTCGTCATGGGAGTGGGCGTCTAAATTACATCTGTCAAGGGAGAATGAACCTCTTACAAGAGGACGAAGCTGGGAACTTTCGTCGGAACTCACGACGGAATCTATCAGTTTTGCACTTTTATAAGAGGCTCGCTCTCCTTCGACCGATGGAATTTGGACGACCAACTCCGATGGCGGAAGAAGATCACGGTGTACCCGTGCCTTTACGTTTCCGGTCTCCCGCACTGCACTGCGGGAGACCGGAGTTGGACGGTCTCCCCCAACTCCGATGGACGGGAGTCCTGGTCTCCCGCACTGCGGGAAACCAGGACTCCCGTCCATCGACCTCCAACAACGCCTCTACACGGCCTAGCGACTGCCCTCGTCTCTGCGCACGCACACCCCTACGCAAGGCTTCGTCCTCCCGTCTCCAAATGGCCTGTGCAATGTGCGTCTCGTAGTCTCGCAGAAGGAAAACAGTATGTGGCCCCCCCGGCCATTCGGGCTGAACAGCCCGAATGACCCCTGTCCTGCTAGGCTCGCCATGCTGCCCATCACCTTCTGCACTACTGCTCTCTCCACGCTGCCTCCGCCTCCTCTGCACTGCCCGGACAGGGGGCTGTGCCGCCTGGTCTCCTCCCAAATCCTGACGAACATCATCAGATGCCCCCCACATCGGATCATGCATCTGGACTCCTCCCATATCCAGCAACACATGCCTCGAAGGTCCAGCTGACTCAGTAGGTGGGGCCGAAGAACATCTCTGTCCACGTACATGCATCTCATGCCCCCCGGCAATCGGCACACCCTCCAAGTTCGTAGGTGTCGCTGATGGCGCCGCCTGCTGACTCCTAATGATCGGTTCAGGCTCGGCAGTCCTCGGCGTCGCAAGCTGAATCCCAATGATCGGCTCAGGCTCAGCAATCCTCGGCGTCGCAAGCTGAAGATCAATGATCGGCTCAGGCTCGGCGGTCCTCGGCTGACTCCCAGGCGTCCTCCCTACACCCGTAGAACCGACCGGGGTGAACGACGCAAAATCTATCTGCGCAACGGCCCATGGCTCCTGGTCGCCACCTCGAGCATGACTCGTCCCAGCACCCACATCTCCGAACAGAGGTGCCGTGTCGTCATACGAGTTCAATTGTTTGCTCGCAAACTGAGTCCCAAAGTAGTACCGATAACTGTCAGGATAAGTCTGCACCTGCTCTACCACTCTCTCAGCTCCAGTCTGCAAGTGCTCACCCGTATGACGTGCTCGCTCCCCTCGTAGGTACTCCTCTAGCATCTCAATACCCTGGTCGCCTTGACCAGACTCTCCAGTCGACCGCACCACTGGGTCATCCGTGTGGTCAGACATCAAGTGCAGCTCAATCTGCACCAGACTCTGATATGTCTCTATAGATGACTGGGACGTGTGCCCAGTATCAGCTCCTACCGTCTCAGTGTCCCTCTCCGGAGGATCCACTACATCCTCCAACGTCTGGGTCTCCCTGACGGCAGCCGCGGTATCATCATCTACCGCGTCGATATCCGTCTCCATCGGAACGGATGCACCCTGCAACGTCTGCCTCTCCCTAATGGCAGCTCTCCTAGCATATTGTAATACTACCCTCTCTCCCAAATTTCTCGACAACAAAGATTGTGTAATTTAAAATATATATGTCAGAATCCAATCGCTCAATTACAATACTATATTGTATGATTGTCTAAATGTGACAACATTTTCGTAAGGTTTATTAATGATATCATCTTAATACTAACAATTCATAATAAAACATAAATATATACTTATTCGATTTCAATTTCCCTACACCTAGTATTTGTCAGAATCCTATGACTCGAATACGATACTATATCGTATGACTGGCTAAATGTTGCAAGATTTTCCAAAGGTTTATAAATGATTTCAACCTCATACTATCAATTCCTAAGAAAAAAGAAATATATACTTATTCGATATCAATTTCCCTACACCTAGTAACAATTTTAATATACCGTAGGGTGAGGATGTGTCTCCAGCGGTGCCGGTACATCTGTCGTCCTCCGCCTCTGTATAGTGGGCTCCGGCTACATTATATATAACAATGAAATGTTAACACTATTTCCTTCAAATTAACAAATAAAGCAAATTGATTATTATAAACATTAAATGTTACCTGTAACGGATGTCTCCGAACATGACCGACATCATCAGCTACGGCTTTTCCACGGTTGTCCTTCACCATCTTAAAGCCCGGGTACAGAGTGGTGGTAGATATCGGGACGGGGAATGGACGGATCCAAAAGTCGGGCTCGGAATCAAAGAATGGGAGAAGATTCGAGTCGGCCTCGGAATGAAAGAGATCGGAGAAGATTCGGTGTGTCGGAAAACTGGCCCCCCCACGCCTATTTATAATGGGACCACAAGGGTAAAACTCATACCGCATGGGTATGCGGTAAGTTTTGTTATTGTTGCCACAACGGTAAAAAATCATACCGCATGGAGATGCGGTATGAGTTTTACCCGAATTTCAAAACATACCGCATGGGTAAGCGGTATGTTTAAAGCCACCGCATGCTTACGCGGTATGTTTCGGATAACTGCGACCCAACCGGATTATTGTATTACGGACTCCGTTTAAACCTAACCCACCGCACATACATGCGGTGTTTTCATACGGTCAACATACATACCGCATGTACATGCGGTATGTCGGGCTAAAATTTTATTAAGCCACCGCATCCCTATGCGGTGGATTTGCGGTGTAAATAGTAAAAATTAGCGGTGTACATAACATACCCCATAAAAATTGCTATTTGCACAATGGGTTAAAAAAAGCATTTGTGGGTGTGGGTGTTTCTTTTTTAAATAATTTTTTTTTGTTGTTTGGATGACAAAAATAAACAAAAATATGTTAAAAAAATTGTGTTTAAAAAAAAGCTACAAAATAGAGGTTATTGGGGTGTTTATTTTGTACAAGTACTATTTTACCCTTTCTCTTTTGTCTTATTTTGTTTGAAAGTACCACAATACCCTTAATAATAATCAAATAAACTACATTTTTTTTTTACAAATAAACTGTTTTTCGTCTCATGCAAAGATTATTTTGTTGTTTAAATTTTTAACTACTTTTACCAACAGTTTATAAATTTTACCATGTTTATAATTTTAGTCAGTTTATTAACCTCGTCTCATATGAACCCAATATGTTCCGATTGCCTATTTTAAATGAGTGAGTCTACAGGCAAGATATCGGAATAACTATAGACAAACCAATTTCTATTAAATTACACACAAATCCCTATCCTACATAACAATTTTTTTCTTTCTCCCCCAATCTCCCTATGTGCCCCCTCTGATCTCCTCTCCGTCGCTCTTAATCTCTCTCTCTCTCTCTCATCGTCGCTGCCTCCGAGGTCCTCCCCCGACCGGGTGGTGTACTGGTGTGCCACACAGTACCATCGCCAGCCATCTGGCCACCCTCGGCGAACGCGTCCAGGCCGAAACCCTAGTGGCAAGATCCCGAAACCCTAGCTACCAACCACATCTCCTTTCTTCGTACTCACCTCCTCAGCCAGCCACACCTTCGCGCCGCGAGACGGCGTTCTGTATATTATGCACTGCCTACCTTTGGAGTTGTCTCGTCCTTCCACCGCCATCGACGTCTACTTCTATTTTTCCATCGGCTTGCTCCTCTGTGTCCTCGCTCTCGAGGTCTTGCTTCGGTACATCGACGACACCGTCGTTGTCTTCTAGCAACGGTGAGGTTCTACACGCTTGAGCGCAACGATTCCCACCCCTGCGGGCCTGCGGCCACAAATTTATGTACGAACGACGATTCGAAGCCGGCTCGATCGGTCAAATCTAAATTGATGAACGCGGAGAGTGGTCGGTGTACGGATACGAAGAGGATTCGCACAACCCCAATTGAGTTCGAACACCTCAAATCGAAAACAACTAGCAATTGATTTATTCATATGTTTCTTCAGATTTGTTTCCTTGTTGTGAGGGATGAGATGCTTCTATGTTCAATCGGGAACGAATTGAGAGCTCTCTATTTGCAATTTTTTAGTGAAAAATAAAAAGGACTTATGTGCAATTTCATTGAAATTATATTGTCAATAGTCGTTTTGAAATCTTGTCTAAAGCCTTATGATTTTTTAAATTGTAAATCTTTCATCTCCTACGGCGTAGATATCATAAATTATACTACATAGGAGAAATAGTTCAAAATAATATAAAAAATCCACAACAAACAAAAATGCACTATATAAACCCTCGTTTTTAAGAGAATGTTAACCCTCCTCCGGGAGCCCTAAATATCATTCGGGAGTCCCAATCTGCTCCCTTTGGGAGTCCGTACCTCCTTTCATGTACCCATCCACCTCCTACTCGCCCGGGTTAGCTCCGGCGATGGAATATCGCCCTTTCTTGAGGGTGGTCAATCCTTCTCTGAGAGTCCAGTCCTCCCTCTCCGGATGCTCTAATTTCATGGGGCTTTGGTTGACCCATGGTCAAGAATATCTTTTCTTCCTTTATTCTCAACCAATTCGAACAACAACGTCTTGATTGTCAGTTTTTGACTTCGGTTTTCCAGACTTATGTAAACCCAGTCTCCTATTTCACCCTCGTCAGAATCCGGTCCGGTATCGGTTCACCTCTTTCAATGTTTCTTTCCGGTACCATCCCCTCTCACAGCCCTGCCTTGATATCTCCCGAGTGGGCCCTTCCTTGCATGGCCGCCCTTGCCTGGTTCGTCGATTGGCCTCCTTGTTTCTCCATCGGGTTGTTGTCCGGCACTTCCGGCCTTCTCCCCTGGGGGCTTGGTCCCTTGGTTCCCTGGCCCAACCCTTTCTCCCCCAATCCAGTTCCCTGTCAAGGGTTTGAAGATTCACCGCTAGCATGAGAATCCCTATTCCGTCGTGTGTCAAGATTGAGGAGAACTTTTTTCTTGATTAAAAAAAAATCTTATCCTTGTCGTGCAAGGATGAGACGTGTCAGCGTTTCATAATCTGTACCGTATTGCCTTGTTGATCAAGGTTAAAAATAATAAAAAAATATTTTATATCAATTTTATATTTTGGTAAAGATCGGCTAAAGTGTTGTTTAATGCAACTTTATGCCTTCGACCAGGCTTTTCTTTGGGCCTAGGTTTTGGCTTAGGCTCAAGTTTGCTCTTGAATTGAAAAAATAAAAATAAATTATTTTTATATATATATATATATATATATATATATATATATATATATATATATATAGAGAGAGAGAGAGAGAGAGAGAGAGTAACTTGTGCACCTAAGGGGGTGTACTTTGTGCACAAATCCGGACCCTTGATCTATAGGAAATGAATGGCTAGATTTATGCCATGTAGATGGGTATTTAAAAAAAAACTGAAAAAGAAGACCCAGTCTCACATGTGAAGGTTGTTAAGCGCGTGTGCAAACCCTATTAAAACCCTAGCTCCCTCAATCTCTCTACTACTCGATTATAACCACCTCCAATTCAGCCGCCATCAATGGCGATCCTGCTCGACCACGCCGACGAGGGTTCCGACGAGGACAAATCAGCCAAAGCTTGAGGCGAGGCGGTGATGTTTCTAGTCGGAGTCGAAGGCGGTGATGTTTCTAATCGGAGTCTAAGGCGGGGATTGCAGCAGTTTTGGGCGATGAGGCAAGGCTGGGACGATTGAGGGAGGGATCTCGGCGCCACCTCCCCTCCTCTTGTTCGGCCACCTTCCGACTATCACACCACCGCCGACGCTCCCCCTCACCAGATCCGGCCACCCCGGTGTGAGCAGTAGCACAACAGCACCGGCGCCCCTTCCCTCTTCGCATTCCCCCTTGCAGCCCCCTCCATTCGCACCCAGACACCACCGCACCCCCTCTCCGGCGCCAACAACACGCATTCCGGCCACCACCCACCCAGCAGCGCCGGATCCACGCCCCTGCGCCGACAGCAACACTCGGCGACGTCAGTTGTGGACGAGAGTGGGGGGAATCGGCGACGGGGGAAGCTGTGTGATCTGGCGGTGGTTTCGCCTCCACTCTCGCTCAGATCCGGCGGTGCTAGGGGAAGGAGGAGACGAGGGTGCAGGATTGGCGGCGCTCGGGTCGATGCTAGGGGAAGTAGCGAAGGTTTCGACTCCCCTCTCGTTTGGATCGATGCTGGCGGCGGCGAGACCGACCGGATTCGACGGCGCCAGGGTCGACTCCTCCCATCTCATTCAGATCTGGGCCTCCTCCTTCCCTCTCGCTCAAATCCGGGCGGTTCCGATGGTCGGGCTCATTCAACCGCCGTTCGAATACAGGGGGTCTTTTTCTTTTTATTTTTTTTACGGTGGGGTGTGGGTGGCGGGGTGGTCTGGGCTGGGTGGTTGTGTGGATGGTGAGGGTGTGTGTGTGTGGGGGGGGTCCGTTCGAAGGCATTGTGGTTCGAATGCATTCGGTGCGATATTCGTTAATTATTCGGATGAATATGTTGAAATTTTGATTGTTAGTGTTAAGGAGTTGTTAATTATTCAGTGAAATTTGGAACATTATTCGTCTGCGTATGGAGTTTTCGGATTAACAAATAGCATAAAGCCTCTCATATACGACCAAATAATCATTCCTATACCACCGAATACTCGTACATTCTATTGAATAATTTCCCAAATTTTTTAACTATATTTCAAAACTGAATGCATAAAAATTAACTCGGAGTCAAAACGAAAATTGATTGACAAAAAATTAAACATTATTCGGTAGTGTATGACAAATTATTAAGTTGAATTGGTAAAATTTGATCTCAAATGGATGGAAAAATGAAATATAACATTATTCGGTAGATTATGAAACATTATTCGGTGGAATGGACAGATTTTTCAAAACAGCAAAATCGGATCCGGGAAAAAAAAATAGCGCGTCAGACCTTTTTAGGTTGGTCCCACCAGTTTTTCTATTTAAAAAAAAAAGAAACACTCACTTAATCCTGACCTTCCATTTCTTTCAATCAAATGACAAGATTTGTGCACAAAGTACACCCTAAGGGGTGTGCACAAGGGAACCACTCCCTATATATATATATATATATATATATATATATATATATATATATATATAGAGAGAGAGAGAGAGAGAGAGAGAGAGAGAGAGAGAGAGAGAGAGAGAGATTAGGTAACTTGTGCACAAGGTAGGGTGTACCTTGTGCACAATTGTAGACCCTTGGATTGATTGGGATGGATGGAGGAGATTAAAAGGGATTATTATTTTTTTTTAAATAAAAAACAAGTGGGACCTGCATCCTAATTTCTGAAAACCGCATAATGATCAAAATTTATCAATTCCATTGAATATTCATCCCAATCAATCCAAGGGTGTGAAAAGGGAGTATCAATCAAATCCGTAAAAAAAAAATTTCTTTGTACGGAATATTTTTTTTAATATACTTACCTAATTACCTTCTAAGAGAAAGAAAATATAGTGACTAGTGGGACCCATGCCACAATAAAAAAATAAAAGAAATTAAAAAATAAAAGAAAATGTTGTGAACTAAATCCATGGCTTTGGATAAAAAAAAAGGAGAGAAAGAGATAATGTAGGGAGCATAGGGGATTTTTTTTCTTACAAAAATATTTGTAAGTGTGAAGTTCTTTATAAAAATCAAGAATTGTACATATCTAAGCCATCTAAATCAAATTTTAAAATTTGACGATTTCACTAAATAATGTTATGCATTCCACCGAATAATATTTTATTTAGTGGACTAGAGGGTAAAAATATATAAATTTCACCGAATAAATACACACCACAATGATCAAGCTAATAGCGAATATCAATCATTCCATTGAATATTCACCTAATTTTGCTTTTTTAAAAATTTGACAATTCCACCAAATAATGTTTCACACCCTAACCAAATAATGTTATGTTATCTTTTTCCATATAATTCTGATCAAAATTTATCAATTCCACTGAATAATTTATCACATATTACTGAATAATGATTAGTTTTTTTTTTGTCAATTAAAGAAACCTTAAATCTCTAAATAATACTTACAATTTATACGAATAATGCTTCGCATTTCACCGAATAATATCTCACATTTCACTGAATAATGTTTTGTTTTATATTGTCAGACCAAAGAGTCCATATTCTGACAAATAATAAAACAGATTTCACCGAATAATTTAAAAACTCATTACCACTAGTAACCAAAATTTGACACGTACGTCTGAATAATTTGATGAATAAAAGAATTAAAATTATGCATATCGAAAACCCTACCCGTCCACCCCGGCACCTACCCGCCCACCCCAAGCCGCTGCCCACCCAACCACACCCCTCCCCCACCCCATCGTAGAATTTAATTTAATTTGATGCCTTTGTATATCGGCCGGCCCCTGCCCAGTGCCCACCCAACTACACCACCCCACCGTCGCAATCCCCACCGTATTCGTCGGAATCGTCACCGCTTCTCCTTTGTAACCCTCTTTTCCGCAATCGCCGCCGTACTCGCCGGAATCGTCACCGATGCTCCTATGTAACCCCCTCGCCGCCGCAATCGCCGACACCGTCTCCTGCTGCTGGTTCCGCCTAGAAGAAACGCCGTAGTCGCCGGAGATGGTGTCAAATTCTGCGGAAGAGGAGCACTGGTTATGGAAGACGGTTGCAGCTTCGCTGAATCGCAGGAGGCCACCGGTTGGGAGAATGGAGCACTGGTTGTCGAAGAGGAGAACTGATTTTTAGGGTTTTTATTATGCCATCAATTGCACGCGCTCCACTCTACCTGATTTGGTTTAAGAATGAGTTTTTTTTTTTTAAATCACCCGGACACATGGCGGGATATAGGCCATTCGATCTACTAAGATCAATGGCTATTAGTTGTGCACAAGATACACTCTAAGGAGTGTGCACAAGGGAACCACTCCCTATATATATATATAGAGTGAGGTTAAAGTGAAAATGGGGCTTAAAATGAAAATAAGTCTTAAAGTGAAAATTGGGTTTTTAGTATTTAGCTGTGCGCGGATCTGAATTAAAAAAAAATGAACCGGGCTAAACCGGAAAAAAAAAGGGGCTAAACCATTCACACGCTGAACAAATCAACCTCCCGACCTTCTCACCTTCCTTCCCTCCCCGAGTTCCCAGCCTCCCACCGGCCACCAACGGCAAGCCTCCCACCGGCCGCTAGCAGCGAGCCTCCCTCCGACGTAACAAATCCCTCCTCATCATCTCCTCGAAGCATTCAATCTCAGATCTCGGAGGTACTCGAGGGCGACGAGGACCTCGGAGGCATAGAAGCGGACGGAGGCGAGGGGGAAGCGGCGGAGGGAGCGGCGGCGGAGGCGGACCAATGGGGGTCGTCGGAGGCGAGGGGGAAGCTCGCCAGCACCGAGACGGCGGAGGAGATTGAGGTGGCGGAGGTGGAGGCGGCCGTCGAGGGAGAGGCTGGAGGCGGCGCGGATGGCGGACCAATGGGGGCCGTGGCGGCGGTGGGGTCGGTGGTGGGAGGGGGTGGAGACGACGGTGGAGGGGGCGGAGGAGGTGGAGAGGCGGTTGTTGAAGCTGAAGGCGCGGGCGGACGCCGATCTCGTTTGGTACTGTAGCAACGCAGGGGGAGGAAGAAGATGCTGAAATTATAAAAAACACCCCATACTTTCATTTCTATAATTATTGCCCTATTTTAATTGTAAAAATTACAAATTTTATGCCCTAATTTTTATCGGGTTTAAATTCTATAAGATGCATCTTCAATATTCTAAAGTGCATAAATAATAAATCAACTATTTAGATTGTTTGAATGATTTAGGTTGAGATTGAAAACCTAGGGTTTGATTTAGGAGCGGAATTTGGGGCTTTTTGCCAAAAGCCAAATTGATTGAAATTGATGATATTGTTGTGTTGTTGGGTTGATTTTGAGCTAATTTCATGTTCATATCATTGTCAAATTGTTTATAGATCATTAGCTAATTGGATTTTAGAATTTTATATTGCGATATGTTTTATAATTTGGGGCTTTTTGCCAAAAGCCAAATTGATTGAAATTGATGATATGGTTGTGTTGTTGAGTTGATTTTGAGCTAATTTCATGTTCATATCATTTTCAAATTGTTTATGGATCATGAGCTAATTGAATTTTAGAATTTTATATTGCGATATGTTTTAGAATTTGGGGCTTTTTGCCAAAAGCAAAATTGACTGAAATTGATGATATGGTTGTGTTGTTGGGTTGATTTGGAGCTAATTTCATCTTCATAGCATTGTCAAATTGTTTATGGATCATGATATAATTGGATTTTAGAATTTTATTGCGATATGCTTTAGGTCGATTAGGTTCTTCTATTTTAGCATGAAAATCATAATTTAGCCTATTAGCTCAATTGGTAGAGCAATGTGCGTTTGCACAAAGATGTGGGTTCAAATCCCACATAGGTTACATAATAGACAAGAGCGCAAAAATCGCAAATTGTTAATCATGCACATTATAATCTTAGTTATGCACAATTGTATACTACTTTTGCACAATCCTATCTTACTTTTGCACAATTGTATTATTAGATATGCACAACATAATGTTACATTTGCAAAACATAGTGTTATATTTGCACAACTTAAAGTTATATTTTGAGTTAATAGGCTTTTAATGACACATGTTGCATTAAAGTACAAAACAGTCATAAAATAGCGGTCCATAAAGAAAATTTTTGGTATGACACATTATGAAAATGCACATTTATAAATAATAACATTTATTGTGTTATTTGTTCACTTTATATTTTGTAATCTCATCTTTTTCCCTTTTTAAAATAAAGACAAAAATTGTGATGTAACATTCTTGTTGTTTTTTGTTAATATTATAGTTCCACCTAACAATATTATTTCAAATAAAAATTACGGGCTAAAATCTGTAATTTTCATAATTGAAATAAGGGCAATATTCGTAAGAATGGAAAGTTTGGGGGGCGTGTGAAATTTACCCCATAATTAGGGTCATTTAATAATTTTCCCTTTTACTCATAAAATTAGGCTCATTTACACCAAAATTAGGCCCATTTAGTAATTACTCATTTAATTAGGCCCATTTACCTTTAAATTAGGCTCAATTACATCCAAATTAGACTATTTTCACTTTAAGAGGGATTTTCATCTTAAGCCCCATTTTCATTTGAACCTTTACCTATATATATATATATATATATATATATATATATATATATATATATATATATATATATATATATATATATATATATATATATATATATATATATATATCTTTGTTTCTTTTATAAATAAATAAATTTCGGTTGGGTTTGCTTATCTCCCTCTAGGGTTTCTGGTGCTTTCGATTTCAGGCGGTGTGGGGCTTTACGCTTGGCGCGACTAGACTTTCTTCTATGATTGATGAGCAGGCCCGTCCAATGGACTGTGCAAAGAGCCCAACGGAACAGGACCCCCAATTTTAATAGGGCCCCAAGTAAAAATTTATTAGTACTAATATTAGTTATGGTCCAATGAAACGCAATGTTCTAATGTCACAGTGACAACCGGCCTTATCATATCCGGCTCCTACAATGCCCACTGGCCGCTGGTTCGATTCTCACGTTCATTTGATTTTTTGTTATTTTTTTGTTTAATATTTTTTTAACCTTTTCTATATATAAAACTACATTGGCTTTCTTATTTAATATTTTTAATTAATTTTGGGCCTTCTTATCAACTAATTTTATTTGTTAATTTAATACATCCTCATATTACATTATTTTTGGGGCTTTCTTATTTAGTATTTACTATTTATATTAGTTTTGGGGTCTTCTTTTTAACTATTTTTATTTTTTAATTTAACACAACCTCCTCTTATATTGATACAAACATAAAGAGTAAAAATGAATAAAAATCTAATAGAAAATAGTTCTATATTAAATTTATTTTGTTCTTTTTTTATTTTTTAAAAATAAATTTATTTTATACTAATTTACTCTCATGCATGTTTGTGATTTATTAGTAAATCTTAATAAATACTCCTCCTAGTAAAATAGTTATATTTGACTTTTACATAGGGTTTAGAAAAAATAAAAACTCTATAAAATGTTGACTTTTTTTTTTTTTTAATAATTTCATATATTTTTACATAGTTTTTTTCTATATTAAAAACTATATAAAAAAATCAAATATTTTAATAAGGAGATAGTATTGAACAAGGCCTCGAAAATACATTGGACGGCCCTGTTGATGAGATTCTGGTTGTTCAGAGTCGGGATAGGCGGGGGTCGTGGTAATGTGTATCGAGGCGTCTTCTTTTTCCCGGAAGGTTGTTTCCTTGAAGGTTCGTCTTCACTGCCCACATGTGACTCCTGATATACCGCTGGTCTGCGGTGCTGCTTATGGGTAGTATTTGGCTTCGTTCGTCGTCTACGTCCTTATCTTGTTTGGTTTAGTTGTGTGTAGTTTCTCTTTTTAGAGTGCTAGTGCCTGTAATTTGCACCATCTTTGTATTTTTGTTTATTTTATGATGGTTATCCCTCTGCCAACTTGTCGGCCTTCGAGGTTCAGGTTTGTCTGGCCTTGAATTTTTACCTAATATATATATATATATAAATAGCATGATTTCGTTTGTCGTAAAAATCCGTCAATTCAACCGAATAATATTTTACACTCTACCGAATAATGTTTTTTTTGTGAATAATAATGTTTTTTTTAATCTTATTCAATCCATCTTATATGAAAATTCACTAATTCCACCGAATAATTAGACACATACTATCGAATAATGTTTTGTTTTTTTGCGAATAATATTTCATAATATTTTTTTCCCCGAATAATATTACATATTTCACCGAATAATGCTTCAAAATTTACCAAATAATATTTCATATTTCATAAACCCCAAATTCATAAAAAAAACCCGATTTCCATTAATAATTATTCAATATCACCGAATAATATTATATATCCCACCGAATAATAAACGAATAATGAATTAAAATATGCATCTAAAATACCATTCACTAAATTTAACACATACATCTGAATAATTTCTCATTTTTCCCCGAATAATCCAGGAATCACATGCTAATTAAGCAATAACTTTCAAGCCTAACCTGATTTTGCCCCTAACCTAACACAAACACAACCCATCCCAGGAGGCCAGGACCACCCACAACCCCCCTCACCCCGCCCTCATGCCGTCCCAAATCCGATCCATCGTCAAATTGAATGAGAAACTGGAAGCACTGGAGGAGCGTCGCCACACCTCATCCACCACCAGTGCCTCCGCCAAAGTAACTGGAAGCACTAGAGGAGCGGCTACAACACTGCCTCCGCCCGACACTTTCACCGCCACCAATGGTTGAGGTCGACGATGCATCAGAGTCAAGATTCGAGCGATACTATAAATTAAGGGTTATCGAAATCAAAAAACAACAAACCGATCTCCTCCAGTCGCTCTCAGCACCGCCATCACTAATCTTCTCCGGTCGCTCTCGGCGGTGCCATCATTGATCTCCTCCAGTCGTAGGCGGCGGGCAGGATAGAAAAAGGCGAGATCCGGTGCAGAAGTAGTGGCAATGGAGGAAGAACGAAGGCGACTTGGGTCTTCGGTTGAATTGGCTCCTCCGCCTCCGGCTCCTTCGCCTCCCGACCTGTAGCCTCGCAATCGCCACCGCCGCCGGATGAATCGCTCCTCTCCATGTCCATAGCCATCGGTCGAAGCCTCGCAATCCCCCTCCCCCGACTCGTCTTTGTCGGAAGCCAAGCACAGTCATCGGACTCAACCACAGTGGCCACCTTCCTCGCCCTATCGCCCTTTGTCGGATCCGAGTTCCGAGCCCTTCGATCGCCTCCGCTTTGCCTCCTGGATCTACACGATGAAGAAGATGAGGGAGGTAGGGATTTATTTCCCAGATTTCACGCCCCCACCCATTCACACGCACCTAAAGGAGGAGTGTAGTGGCGTTTTTCATCAATTGTGTATGGGTCCCACCTGCTTTTATTTATATAAAAAAAGAAAAACCCTTTTAATCTCCTCCATCCATCCACATCCGATCAATGGCTGAGAATTGTGCACAAATTACACCCTAAGGGGTGTGCACAAGTTACCCTCTCTCTCTCTCTCTCTCTCTCTCTCTCTCTCTCTCTCTCTCTCTCTCTCTCTCTCTCTCTCTCTCTCTCTCTCTCTCTCTCTCTCTCTCTCTCTCTCCCTCCCACACACACACACACACATATAATATCAACTTTAAAAATAATTAAGAGTAGTATCAACTATTCTTAGTGGCAAACCCCGAGCACGTGACCCAGCCGGCAAGAGCCGCGTACTAGGTAAACCAGCTTGCGCCGACCGACTCGACCCACTGGTAGGGAGCAAGGTAAACCTTGGATTTTCACCAAAGATGGGGTCACTTTCCTCCTATATACCAAAAATGGTATGGGGTCACTTTTCGTAAAAATTTCGGCACATTTGATGACCAGGATGCCGGAAACCCCATAAACTTTAAAAGAAAAACTTAAATGTAAATCTAATGAAAAACTAGCATCGAGTCTCCCGGCTGTCACCATTAGTTTGCCTTAACAGTAGCTCATCTAATATGAGATTCTTCCCTTTGAGGCCTTGAAATAGTTGAGCAGTAAATCAATCAAAGACTCACCAATGGTGGAAGCAGATCCACTCTCCAATGCACCCAACCCTGGCATCGGTTTCCCAGCACCCGTCTTCAACTATGCTATTCTCAATCTCGCCGAATGCGACATTGCTGAAGACCATCTCAGAATGGTCGGAAATCGACCAGCATCATCGTGACCATCCGAATCTCTCTTTCTAATTCATCATTGAAAACTCGATCTTGTACAAAACAAAACTGTTTCGAATCGAATTCGAACTCCCAAACCCTAATTCATCAAATCTGTCTAATTTATGCCTCCTCGTGTTTCTAGATTCATCCACATGAGTGGTACAAGACAGTGGAGAACACACATGACACATGTACTTAATTACATTTTTTTTAAGTTTATGGGATTTCCGGCGTTCTAGTCGTCAAATGTGCTGTAATTTTGCCGGAAAGTGAACTCATATCATTTTTGGTATATAGGAGGATAATTGGTACTACTCCACTCTTGGTTATTTTTAAAGTTGATATTATTTTGGGTTGATAGTAGGGTGTTATGTAAACACGAGTAGTTCGAAATTGGCTCGAAAAAACTCGGCTCGAGCTCGTTCACATTTAAAAAAACAAGCCGAATACGAACGGGTTTTCAAGCTCGTCTCGAGCTCGAGCTACTCGTTTAGCTCATTATATATGCATTATTTACAGTTTTGCCCTTAGGGTTTTTTTCACCCTTTTTTAGGTTTTATATCCGCCTCTATAAAAGTTCACACACTCACACAAAATACTCAGTTCTCGTAGAGGCGCACAGTTCCCCTCTCGCCGCCTCCATCCTCGATGCCTCGCCGGAGTCTTCGCTTCCAGCCACGGTGTCTCGCTGGAGTTGCTGCCTCCATCCTCAAGTTCGGTATAATTTACCATCCTTCTTCGCTCCAATTTAGGGTCTTTCTCACCCTTCTCAAACCCTTTTGTGTTCTAACTCTTCTTCTTTCAGATCCAATCATGCCACCTCCAGCCTTAGTGCATCTCCGGGGTTTCCAGCTCCAACCAGTAAGATCTACCGTTCCTTGCCTTCTTCTTCTTCTTCTTCTAGTTTCTTCACTTATTTGTTCACCTATGCTTCCAGTGGCCCTCGTCCTTCTCACTTTCCAGAAATCCCATCTTGACGGCGGCGTTACACCTGACCTTGCCTCATCGAAGTCACCGCCTTTGGGTTTAGGTTAGCTATATTTCTCGCCTTTCTCATCCCTTTTTATTTCTAACCATTTCTCTGAATCTCCCGCATATCTGTAGCATTCACACCACCAATCCCTTTGGCCTTCATGCTAATATAAAATTTCGTCTCCAACATGGTGATATCTCGCCCTTCTTGTCTTTGATTGCTGTCCCTTTTTCCTAAAACCCCTCTTTTCATTGTTGAGGTACCATATAAATCCCCTAATTTTGAGTTTTGTCTTGTGGACAGATTTCAAGTGAGGTTAAAAAGACAATCAACAAATTTAGATTTGTGAAATTTTTTGAATTGATTGTAAATGGCAGTTGACAGATCTCACAATGTGTAAATGACATTCAGACATTACTCTGCGCATGTGCTAGTTTCATTTTCAAGTTGAAATTTGGGATTGTATTGATATGTAAATTTGTAATCCGTCATTTTAAGACTTTTAGCATGTTTAACACAAACGAGCTTAAACAAATAAGCTCGAGCTCGACTCAAATAAAACGAGCTTTGAGCTTTCCTGAATGCTCGTGAGTAGACACGGCCACGGGTCCGACCCGCCGGGTCGACGGGTCGGACCCGTCGGGTCGACAACCCGGGGAGGGTGACCCTAACCCTGACCCGGGGTTGGGACGGGTCGGCGGGTTGGGTGACCCGGCGGGTCGACGGGTCGGACTGACGGGTCGGCCACGTGGCACCAAATCGGGTACCCAACGAGTTTTGCGGGTCGACCCGCCGGGTCAACAATTTTTTTTTTAAAAAAAATTTGTTTTAAGCCCAAAATAAAACTCAACTCAAGTCTTTCACCACACTTTCGAAATGAAAAGATTTGAGGTTGACAAAACATGGTATGTGGGAAGATATATATAGATATCTTCATTCCACTCCCATCATTTCATCACACTTTAGATGTGGGAAAGAAAAGGTTGGATTGTGGGAATGACAAGTAGGTTATGAGGATCTATATATAGAGAAAATAGAGGTATGTAGCCCACTTTCGATGTGGGACAGAAATATGAGATATGAAAGAAAATGTGAGAAATTGATATTTAAGTATATGATGTAAAATGTAATGTAATTAAAGTATTTGGATTATATGGTGGAATATAATGTAATTTAAGTATTTGGATTATATGATGTAACATATAATAATATAATTAAAGTGTTTACCTCTTAGGATTTAATGAAATGAATAACACATGGTGATGAAACATCATGATACAATATATCAAGTTATGTTGGATTAATCTTTCTATTTAATTTAATTGATAGTTGTGTTGATCCATTAATCAATCATAAGTATTTTATTTTACTTGCATTATTATGTTAATTTCTTGATCAATGATTTCAAATCTAGGTTCTTCTTCATATAGATATGTTAAACTTTCTCGTTTAAAGTTGAATTAGCCACATGTTGTATATACACTTAATGATGATGTTATTAGAATTACATACTTGGCCGGGTTGCTTGTTATGACGTACATGAAAAGACACATTGAAAAGTATTGCCAATATTATATTTCATTCTTGTGTTTGAAAATCCGAAGTTCTATATCATTTTGAAAATAAACGAAAACTCAACATTAAGGATACTATACAAGTGTAACGGCTTTATCAATAACAATATTTGTATCATTTGAAATTATATCATAAAGACTCCTAACTTAGTATCATATAGAATGATATAGAATGATTTTATAGTGGATCCACCAAATAACACAAATGTTTAAGGTATATTGTTGAACTTCACACTTTCTTGTTACCCGTTCGTTATTTATTTCATAATTGATAAGTAATTTTTTTTAAATAATATTTATATAAAGTATAGTACTAGTGTTTGTATATGATAAAAATTTATAAGTATGGATTGACATTAAAAACCGAATGGTAGAGATTGAAGACATGGTGTAGTTTCTAGTTTCTACCCTTGTTCTTGTCCCACATTGAAAACTAGAGGAAATGGGGGGTGCTAAGTCTATAAAAGGAGAAGCATGGGGGTGCTAAGTCTCACATTGCCATTGCATGTTACATTATGTAATATTATGAATTATTCTAAGAATAATTTATATAATTTACATAATAATTATAAATTTATTTTATTAAAAATAAATTTTTTCAAAAAAATAATATTTTAAAATGGCGGGTTGACCCGGCGGGTCGGACCCGCCGGGTCACGGGTTCAGATTTAGTCGACCCTAACCCTAACCCTTAACCCTTCCCGACCCTCGGACCCGTGGACCCTGACACCGGGTCATCAACCCGGTGGGTCACGGGTCGACCCGCCCGACCCGTGACCCGTGGCCGTGTCTACTCGTGAGCCGAGTATGAACACAAAACTAAGGTCGAAAAAAATAATTAGGCTCGAGCTCGGCTCAATTATAAACGAGCTGAACATGAGCACCTTGGTACTCGACTCGTTCGACTCGAATAACACCATAGTTGATAGTGAATAGTTGGTATATAGTACTCCCTCCGTTCAACAAAACTTGTCGTTTACTATTCACGCACGCTTTTTTAGAATGATAAAAACTATATAAAATTTTCAATTTTTTTTTTAAATTTTTTTAACAAGTTTGTACTTATTAATAATAACTACGAAATTGTTAAAAAAAATTATTTAAAAAGTCGATATTTTATATAGTTTTTAGCTCCTAAAAAAGTGTGCATAAATAGTAAAACGTCAAGTTTTGTTGAATGGAGGGAGTATTATTTTGGGTTATTTTTCCAATTATATATACACCGCTAATTTTTATTATTTCCACAAATTTGTTCTTTGTTTATTCCTACGGTGGCATGCTTTCTCATTTTCCCATCGTTCAACCTCCGTTCTCTATTTGTTCTTCACATTCATCCCTTCCCCGTTCAATCATTCGGTATGGTGAAACGTGGTGTATGTGATGGTGTCGACAGCGGTGGTGTCAGTAGGCATTGTGGTGGAAGTGATCGGTTGTGTTGTGGTGGCGGCGGTGGCAATGGTGGTGGATCGATTCATTGTCAACGTTGTGGTGGTGGTGAACGAGGGTGTGGAAGAGGAGCACGTGGAATTTTGCAAGTAAATCTTATTTAATATTTTTTTAATTTGAAATAGGGTGTCACTATATACACCGCAAATCCGGATTAAGGATTTGCACGTCCTTAAGGACGTGCTTGCACGTTGTTAAGGATATGCAAGTCTGGGACTGTGCACGTCCACTAGCAATGACTTGCACGTCCTTAAAAACGTGCAAGCACATCCTTAAGGACGTGCAAACCCTAGTTAGGGTTTCGCGTTTAGGGTTTAGGTTTTCCGACGGTTTTGTAATGTTAATTGATAAAATTGAAGTGTTTAGCTAGTAGATTTGAAGGATTTAAGGTCAAATTAAATAGAAAACAATAATTGTTAAGGTTTTCATTCGGATAATATGCGAATAACGTTACAAGGAACGGAAAAAAAGGTTTATGATGAACGGTTTTTAGTCGTGTAAACCGTATCAAAAGAAAACTCAAACCTACAAACTAGTATAGCAAGTAAGTAGAGATCGATCCCACAGAAAATCAAGTATTTCTCAGCAATGTGTATTTACCAATTAGTAGAAAGGGGGGTTTTGGTTGATTGAAATAAGAAAGAAAACAAAATAAAATATAAACAGATTGATGCAAAACAATTTAGAGAAGATCGCTCTACCTACAACTATCCACTTTATTCGGTTGAATTGATATTGTAACTTCCTCTTGTCTAGGGCTGTTACTTGAGCCGAGTAGCTCGAGCTCGGCTCGGGCTCGGCTCGAAAAAAGCTCGACTCGGGCTCGCTCGAATTAAATATGAGCCAAGCTTGAGCAGAATTCTGAGCTCGAGCTCGGCTCGAGTAGCTCGTATAGCTCATTTTATGAGTGAAATTACAGTTCTCCCCTATATTTTATTTAACCCCGTGTAAATAAGTTTTATTTAACCCTTTGTAAATAGGGCATATATCTCGTTTCGTAGGTGAAATTACAGTTATGTCCCTAGGTTTTATTTAACCTCTTCTTCTAAAGAGTCTGTCAATCGTTTTGCCTTTTAGACTCCATTCACTTTGAATCACAGATCTACATTTTGTGAGTAGCTCGAGCTCGACTCGGCTCGGCTCGAGAAAATGAGGCTCGAGCTCGAGCTCGGCTCGTTTGTAAACGAGCCGAGCCTGAACACCCACTACTCGAGCTCGTTAGCTCGTATATCAGCCCTACTCTTGTCCTTTTAGTCTTCCTATGAATGCCCTTGTCCCAACCTAATATAGTTACTAGTCCAACCAGTCCTAGAAACCCTTATCAATCGAACAATCCCTAAAGAAGGATTTAACCCAATTGATAGCTTTAAGTTCAGAGATTAACCAAGGTATTTGCAGTCCCTAAAGAGGGATTTAACAACACATCCAACTTCCTACTCATTCAATTAGTTCAACCAGCCCTAAAAGAACAAGTTTGCTACTTAGGTTAAGATTCACAACCAGGAATCTACAAAACCTTAGCAATTGAATTGATTCTAACTAGTTGCGCGGGCTAGATAGAATAAAGCAATCAAACATTCAAGCACAAAGAAGTTGAAACATTCAATATAGGAAATAAGGAACAAGATTAAGAAACTCACAATTCAAACCAAATAAAGCTTCAAATTGCAAGTAGAACGATGAGAGTTTAGCCGCCCATGGCGAACATCGCTCTCTCTCTCCAATTGTCTGATGAATGAAAGAATAGAATAGAAGTTATGAAAATAACATAAAACTCGGCCTTTTAAAACATCCAAAGTCGGCCACAAAATAAACAAACAAGTTCTAGGGTTTTTCATTAATCAAAACGTAGTGTACTTGCGCTGACGGCAGATGCGGCGGCCGCCGCATGGATGCTGCGGCTGCAGCATCAGCATTTCCTCTGCATCGGCTCTGGCGGCGGCCACTGCACACCATGCGGCGGCCGCAGTCAGGGGCCTTTCACGGAAAATATATCCCGAATTTGCTCTTGTTATCAACAGGAAAGTTGTAGCTCTCTGAAAGAGCTTTCCAACGCATGGTCATAATAGTCAATCGGACAACCGAGGCCTCTAGAAAGTGCAAAACAAGTTCAGCATGTCTGGCGACAACTTCTGCAGACTTGTTCTTCGTTTAGATTCACTTCTTCTTCTCAGAACCTCTTGAGATCTTCATGTAAGCTTCTCCGATCAACTATACATCCTCATCTAATGCGTCATCAACCCATGCCTCATCCTCGGATCCACGATTACTTGAAATAATCAATAAAAGCGTGTAGATTCCGACTCCACCAACATAGAGAGCAAATATGCAAATTGTACTTAAACCATGCATGATATGTATCCTAACTGAACTAAATGCAACCTATTATGACCATCTAAATGCATGCTATCAGTTTACATCCATAATTTTAATAAAGTCGTGGAATACAATCTAGGAAAATAGTAAAGGGCGACCAGACTCGGCACGCAAGGCTCGAAATCTCTCAATCTGAGCTTGAAACGGAGCATCCCATCCTTCGACGCTTGGATGATGATGTTCGAACCATTCTAGTGGAGGCGGCAGAAGAGGAGCGTTAGAACGCAACCAGATCTATGAGAACGGAAAATTAGAGTTAGAGTATTGCCATATATATATGAAAAGCATGAATAGGTAATAAAAAAAGACGTTTGAAGTCGTACCGCGGAAAAATGTTCTTGGTTTCCGATGCAGGCTACACCAAGAGTTGCTGATTGTGGGTTGTTAGCAGGTGTCGGTGAGATCATGGGGAGACATGTGAACGGATGATGCCAAGCTAGGACGACGAGAGGAATCTAATATACCGTTGCAAATACTAAACCCATAATGGGTAGCTCTATCCACCGTCTCCTATCACCATGCACAGCTTCCGCCCATCTCTGGTAGTCGACGAGCTGCTGGAATGGATAACCTCTCGTATAACAACCGGCGTACAGATCGGCGTGATCCTCCAAGTGATTGCATAGTAACGTTTTGAGTTCCGGGAAAGCAGTCTCGCCGATCGGTGATGTCAAAGCCGCCAAAGCACGGTAGCCACAATGACCATCTCCAACAGTGTCCCTCACCGTCTCAATATGACCGAGCATGAAGGGATAACGTTGTTTCGACCCCAGTTGAACCCTCCGAACACATCATCACGTCCACATCGAGCTGAGGTCGCTTGTGGACGAGGCCGAGCAGCACGCGCTTCTTCTCTCTCAAACCTTTCCCTTACCTCCTCGTATGGCAACGGGTTGGTTCTGTAGGCATTCCTCGACCCCCGAGCCCTCCCCTTCCTTCGGACGCTTGCTGATGAGGGTGGGTGCAGCTCATCCTCGCATACATCGTTGGAAGCCGTGTATGAAGATGACATTTCATACAGTAGTGGGGTGTCGTCGATGTCATTCCATGACAAATCCATCCAGAATGGGTGGGTGTCATCGGCGGGTATCGGAGTACCGGAGAGTTGACGTATGCTTGAATCTCATGGACACAAGGGATCCCATAACAAACCCTCCAATGTCGGTCTGTGCATACCGGAGGAACCTTTTGGTTCACGACGTCCTGCCACATCTTGTACAGATAATCGAAGCACTTTTTGGTGATTAAAGTCTTTACCTCATCGAAAAGGTTGACTTTATACGCCGTTGTTGGCCATTTGAAGCGGTCGATCTCCAAAGCAGTTTGCAGCTCATGCAGTTGACAATCGTTGACTCTATGGATTGCATCGATCACGATGCGGAAGTCACCGGTCGATGAGTGAAGTGCCTCCTTCAAAACCTTGTATTGACCCTCAACTCTGTACACATTGAAGTTCATACCACTAAATATTCGATATTATATCATATTGTAATGGGAGATATGAAGTAAGGTTGTACCTGTTTGTCGTACGGGTGCCGAGATGGAAGACATTATCTACGTAGCATTGTACGATGCTCCTGCTGTATGGAACCCAAACCGACTCTAAATACGCCACCACACCTAGGAATGGGTGCCATGCAGCGTGTAGCGCCCGACGACGTCGGTTGAATGATTCCTCCGACCTCGATTCGAACAACCCCCAATAGTTGCCCTTAGAGATGCCAGCGTGGTTTAAATTCTTCATGATCTTCAGAGCAGCTTCCTCGCATCTTCTCATCACGTGTAACCAACAAAGGAGATGATGGACGTCGGGAAAGACAACACTCAGTGCCGCCAAGAGACCCAGCTCTCGATCGGTCATGATAGCTTGAGGCTGAACCGTCCCAAACAAGATCTGAAGCTGTCGCAACACCCAGGCGTATGTGTCTTCGTTCTCTTGCGACATGAAGGCATAGGCGATGCAGTAAGTATTGCCTGAGGGTGTGAACCCGACCACCTCGCATAAAGGAATCCCATATCTGCAAGTGTAAATATGTTACATATAAAATACTTTATAATTGGCTATGTGCAATAATGTAATCGTAATTAAGTAACTTACGCATTTGTTTTGTATGTGTTGTCCATTATGATGACGTAATGGAACCTTCGGAGAAGGCGTATCCTGTCGGGATGCGCGAGGAAGAGGTCGTTCAAGACGTTGTCGTCATCCGGATGTCGTCTGAAGTCGTAGTAGTACCCTCTTTCCCGCAGATGGTGCCAGGTATCCTGGGTCATCGTCCGACTACCTCTTTCTTCGGCGACAACCATGGCGAGCGTGTTGGTAAGGCTCTTCCTTGACGCGACGCTGGTCTCATCCAACTGCCTCAATCCGTACCCAATGGATTTTGGAGGAGTGCCAATTTCCTTCATCCACCTCGCCATCTTCTTTTCCCCCTCTGTCATTTGTCCAGCGATGGCGTGACCCTTCAAGCTCGTGGAAAGCCCGTGGTTATGAACATCGTGGGTTACCGTCATAACCCAGTGACCCGGCGGAGCTTCGTGTCCGTGTAGAGAGAATGGACAACCACTTATCTTCGACTGCGTACTCCGGAGCTTCCTCCCGCGTGGTCGGTACTCCCCAAACTGCTCGCAAGCAAGGAGAACCCCGCCTGGACGATTCGACGCCCCTGTCCAAGACCACTTGATTACTAAAATCATGCAGTGTCTCCGACCCAAGTCCTTGAAATGCGTAACCATTTCGTCACGGTCATTCCAAACCATTGGGTCCGAGAACTCAGACGTAAAGTCCCTAAGGACGTGCAACACGTTTTAAAAAAAAAACGTGCTTGCACGTCCGGCCTCGTGTGGCTCTCACCCCACTTGCACGTCCTTAAGGACGTGGGGATTTGCGGTGTATATAGCCGAAACGTTTGAAATATTAATTAAGTTAACATAATTTACTTATTGTTATTTCAATAAAATTGAATTTTTATTATTTAGGTTGATTCATTAATTTTATAAATTATTAGAACAAGTACGTAATTATGAATAAAGTAAATTATAAATTTTAATTTAATGTAAATGAATATTTTATGCTAATATTTTTAAAATTATTACGTATGTCGATTTATTATATTTATTAGAACGTGGAGTTTAGAAAATGTTATGTAAATTGATTTATATAGCAACTGAGATCGACCTAGAACCTAGATTGCCCACCAAAAGTTAAATTTTTTATCTCGAAACTACTAAATTTCAACAAACTGCAGACTTGCGCAGAACCGCAGAAAGGTATCCATGTTCCCTCGGACTGTGCAATATACAAACACCCGTATAAGGGCACTATTCACCTATTTTTGAAATGTGAACAATTTCTACCTCTAATAAATAATATTATTGACATTGAAAAAATTATTAGGAATACCAACAATTGAATCAAATAAATGAAGCAATTTTGTAATGAAAATAATGGGAAAACATACAAAGGAGCAAAAGATCGTGCTGGTAATAAGTTGGTGGTGTTGGTGGATAGTTAGAATTAATAAAGTTTTCGATACAGGCTCGGTCCTGAGCAAGTGCAAAGTGAATACTTGCACAGGGCCTCCAAATCTAATGGGCCTCCTATAATAATAAGTACATGTGTATATTGTTGAGTAAAAAAATCATTTTACCCTAATCTAATGGGTCTCACTTTGATTACTCTACGTCTCTGCCATTAATATATTGATGCATTAACCTTTCGTCCTCCCATCTTCTCCCCTCTTAAAATTCCTTGAAAATTTTAGTTGAAATTAGGCAAAATTACAGAAAACCACCCGTTAAATATACGAGTTTGCAATTAACCACCCGTTAAAATTGAATTTACAGAAAACCACCCATTAAAAGGATCTCGTCAACAAGTCACCACCCATATCCAACCCTAAACAATTTTTTTTTTAATTTCTATGGGCATTTCTGTCTTTTTACCTTTATTAAACGAAAACTTAACGCTAGGTTGGATATGGGTGGTGACTTGTTGACAGGATCCTTTTAATGGGTGGTTTTCTGTAAATTCGATTTTAACGGGTGGTTAATTGCAAACTCATATATTTAACGGGTGGTTTTCTGTAATTTTGCCTTGAAATTATGTCATGCTCCTCTTTTCTACAAATTTGTGTTCTTCCCCTTCTTTTTATTGGATTCGTCATATCTTGAAGCCGTTCTTTCTCTTCAGTCTTAGCTTATCCCTTCTCTTTAGCTCAATTCGAGTTCTTCGATTCGATAACGGCGTTCTCAAATCGACAACATCATCAATCAACTATCGGGAAATCAACGTTTAGCTATTGAGAGGTTCAAGTCTATAATCCAAAACTCTATCCAGTTGCCATTGACACATCACCTGAGCATCATTATCAACACAACATCTGATAAATCGATTCTGATTTTTGTGTCGAATGTGGGAAAAGACGTCTATTACCTCTACAAAATCTCGCTTCAACCAACTGTTCACTGAGCCCACACTATTGGAGTTTCAAGATCCTATTAAAATTACTAGTAAGTACTTTTTGTCAGCCTTTGCTTTTTTTAATCACTCCATACCTCCTAAATTTCGCATTTTGTGTCTATTCTAGTTCAATTTGAAGATTCAGATCCTACAACTTCTCATACTAAACTCGATTTTTACTAGCTCCTAATTTTGTATTTGCAACATAATTTAGATCGAATAGCAAGCATCTATGGAGATGTATTAAGGTAATTTTTCTAATATTTATTATAAAGTTTTCATAGATGAAATGTGATTAAAATATAAAACAGTAATGCAATGTATATGTTTACTTACATCATCTATGATGAGCGTGGATTTGAGTTTCTGACGATATTTCCCTATACTAAAAGGTCGTTGAAACGAGCAAGATGTTTATTTGTTGGTTTGTATGTATCTTGTAGAAAATCGGGAGAATTGATCATGAATACACAGTGTAGGTGGTCTGGGTGCGTTGACAAGCAAGTTCAATAGCCCATTGGTTTGCAAATTCTCGCCTTGATGTTAGTTATGTAGTGGAAAGCGATAGGAATTTTCCTTTGGCAACAAACAAGTTTATGTATGATGATTTGAAATAATGAAATGATTGTTTTGGGGTTCAAAAAAATTTGTTGGTTTGGATTGTTTTATGTGTTTTGAACCTTTTTTCTTTGTCCTTGTGGGGCAGCTTTCATTCAAAATTTCATTTTAAGCGTCACATAGGGCCTCCGATATGCATTGATCGACCCTATTTCGATGAAACGTACGATGAAAACGAACAAAACTATAAAGCAATTATTAAACAACACATCTATAACTGGAGAATGATTGAGGAAGAAATAAGGCCACTTATACGGGTTGCCCAAAGAACATGCACACTATTATGATTCTCAGGGAAAACTAATTAAAATACCCCAATCTTTGGGGATAAGGTAAAAATATATACTGAACTTTCAAATATAATAAAAATATTCCGACCTTTGACGAGAGTGATAATATATTACCACGGGTTTTTTCACGGGTAAAAAATGCTGACAAGGTAAGTCTACGTGAATTTTTTTTTTTGACAAGGCAACCTACGTGGAAACGTTTTTACAAATTAACACTATAATTGGATTTTATTAAACGGTTTCCTTAGGAAAAAAAATAAAGAGTTGGACTGGGTTTATACCCAACAAATGATTTTCATTTTTAATGATGAAAAAATCAACCTTAAACCTAGTCAAACAACTGCTCCTCCTCGAATCTCGATCAATCTCCTTGAATCCACGCTAGTTCAAGAGGTGACCACGAAAGAAGATATGAGGGAGGAAAAGGCATTGTGTATGAACCCGGTTCAACTCTTTGTTTTTTTCCTAAGTATATCGAAAACCCTTGTAAAAAAATTCACGCAGGCTGCCTTGTCAGCATTTTTGACCCACGATAAAATATTTATATAATTAAAAAAACAAGGGGCCATTTATAGATTCAAACCTGCAACCATGTTGTATAATCACCGTAAACCTGCCGATTGGGCTATTTAGACTATTTGTTTATACTTTGTAGATATATTAGTACTATTACAAATTTATTTATTATGGACTCCTAAAATTTACGGGTCCTAGGACGTCGCCCCTCTCGCTCACCCCCTTGGGCCGAGCCTGGGTTGTTAGGGAGGAGAAGGAGGTAGGGCTGTTAAATGAACTGAACAGCTCGAGCTCGGCTCGAAAAAGCTCGACTCGAGCTCGTTCACTTATTTAAACAAGCCGAGCTTGAACAAAATTTTAAGCTCGGTTGAAAGCTCGGCTCGTTCGAATAGCTCGAATTCGATGGAATTTCTAAAATTCTCTTTAGGTTAACATATTATAACCAAGTAGGACTATTTAAAGTTCGAAAAAAGCTCGGCCCGAGCTCGTTCATTTCCTAAACAAGCCAAACTTGAACAAAATAAAAAGCTCGTTTTAAAAATTAGGCTCGGCTCGACTCGAGCTCGTTTAACAAACGAACAAGCTTTAACATGCCAAACTCGACTCGTTAGGCTCGAATAACACCCCTAGAAGGAGGTGGTGGAGGGAATGAATCGAAGGAACCTTCGGTTACGACGATAGAGACAGTGAAGGGTGCGGTCGTGCAGATGACTTACCAACAGTAACACCGGAGAGTTGATGAAACTAGTAATTAGTGTAGGACACCGTCAATTTGGGAAAGATTCGATATTTTTTTTTTTGAGGGAAAACAATTCGATAAACTTGTATAAAAAACTGGAGTGCAATTTTACGTAAATTATATTGCTAATAAATAAAATCCTTGATATCAATAGACTTAACGTTTGAATCGAAAGGTGAGTCGTGACTCGTGCATCTCAAGTCTCAACACGCATATCGGCCTATACAACGAAGGTTTTAACGTAGGTGGGTGGAGGGAGGATGTTTGCATGATGATATATATAGGTTGGCAATGCCAATTTCCAAAGGAAAGGTTCAAACGACGTCGTTTTCAATCGGTTAAACTAAAACAAATCATCACCATAGTTGTTCGAAGTCCCCCTTCAGGCCTCAGTCCTCAGGGCTCCCAGGTGAGTTGCACGCCGCCCCTCAGAGCAACCCCCCTCCTCTCCGCTGCCGCCCCTGCTACACTGCCATCGCCCACCATCATCTGTACTCAGTACTAAGTCCGTCATTGTTCCAGTGGCCCGCGCACCCCCTTTTGTAAGCTTTTCCCCTTGGTTTTTAGGGTACTAATTTTTTGAATTGATTGGTTATGGTATGTACATGTGTTGAATTGATTTATATCATTTTGATTCCGTTAATTATTTTTTGAATTGATTGGCTTAGGGTTTGAACTTTGGATTGAATAGCTGTTGATGAATCGATTTAGATGGCTTTTGAAGTATGAACTGATTTGGATAATTTTGATGAATTGTTGCTTAGGGTATGGGCTTTGAACTGAGTTGGTTTGAACTAAATTGGTTGCGATTAGAAATGTGGACAAATAATTCAGAGTATGAATGAGGTTACTAGTCAATGATTTTCGAACACGAGAGCTCACAGGATGGATTTACCTCCTTTACCATCGAAGTGAACTCTTTTGTAGTATTGAACGCTAATTTGTAACAATGACGCCAGTGACCAGTCACGCCACTAATCTCAGATATTTTTGTCAAATTCTTGTCGCTGTGTACAACCTGAAACCTAAATCCTGGAATCGATGTGATTCCAAATGTTAAACTTGAGATTCCTTGATTGAAAAGGTTAATTCCTAATGCATCCAACAGGAGAGGGAGGGTTGAAATGGTACCTAAATCTTGAATTTTGGATAACGAAGATGGAATTAGACTTTTATGTCATCTGAAATGCTTAGCTCTGACGAAACTGTGGTTTGAAGGCTTGAGAAGAAAAGCAAAAGTTTGTGTGCGCGTGTGTGTGTGTGTGTGGGGGGGGGGGGGGGGTGGGGTATCACAGTGGGGGTTCTGTTGGTCCTGATAAACATTTAGGCAAACTTTCACTGCGAAATACTCGATTATCTTACCTGAATTCCTTTGCTTTTGGAGTGGCTCTTATGAATGCTTTGAGCAGTAATACACGGAAAGCCTTGAAATTCAGTAAGATGTGTCCTTGGAGGCCAGGGTGCTGATTACTTGATTGGGAAATTGGAAGTGTGTCAATTTGTGTTTCTAAAACCTTTTGATTTTCTCACTTCTACAAAATCTAGGTCCAGCATGTTTGTTTCTAAACATTCCCCCCAGACAAATGTTTATAATTTGTCATTCCCCATATGATTGTTTATAGGTTTCTATCTCCTAGGGCCTGTTTTGGTACAACCAATGGTACCGTATCAGCATGTCGTTTTGTCGTATCAATCATCTTCCTACGTAAAAGTACAAAATCAGTATGATCTGCTATACTCTTATCCTTTTAGTCATTTTTCAGTTGTCATTGCACAGAATCACCTCCTTCTCAAGGACCTCAATTTACTGAGGCTTTGGATAGAGACCACGGGAGGAATTGCATTCGGGCTAAAGTTGGTTAGAGTTAGGGGGTGTGATGTTATGTCCGTTTATCTCTGCTTCTGTTTTGTCCTCCGTTATGCATTTGTTTGGCTCCCTGTCATTCTGCGTGACCTATGTCTCTGTGGTTCTTGCTTCCTTTCGTTCTGAGTCTTTCGGAAACACTCTCTCGACTTTGTCGGGGAAAGAGTGCGTACATCTTGACCCTCCGGACCCTGTGTTGTTGTTGTTGTTGTTGTCAACATTTTTGGAGGGAGAGGAACAGGAAGAGGCTGGGAGGGTAGAGATTCGGTTTGAAATTAATTAGGCAAGGTGATTCTCCGTTTTGTTGTTGTTGTTGTTGTCGTCGTCGTCAGCATTTTGTGTTACAATTCATTTTAAGTAGTCAATAGTGAGTGTAAGGAAGGGGTTGGAGGGAGAGGAGCAGCCGAGCAGGAAGAGGCTGGGAGGGTAGAGATTCGGTTTGAAATTAATTAGGCAAGGTGATTCTCCGTTTTTTTACATCACCGATGGATTTTCTTTTCCAGCAAGATTTGGCATCACAATTGATTTTATTTATATGGAGTAAAAGACATTCTCTTTTACATCATGCACACCCCAGCCCTTGCCCTTAAGACTGGGATATGCAACAAAAATGTCAGAAATTGAACGTGATTGAGTTTTCATGAAGTTCCCCTTTCCTGCTTTGTTGCAAGGGGTTATGAATGCCTTTTTTACATTTTTCACTTCTTGTTGTGCAACTTTACATGCTACCCCCACACCTTGTTTAGGACGGATTGGTGTTGATGCTTGTAGCTAAGTTACCGATGAAGCATTTTTCGACTTTGAAAAGCAAGGTTTTGTTTGAAAATGTGAATGTTTTGTATGTATGTTCTGGGTACAGTGCATACTCCTATGTAGCAAGTAGTTTAATATTGATACTTATAAACATTAATATAAAAATGAAGGTTCCTTGAGTTCATGTACGTTGTTCTACTTCATTAAGTGTAAAGGCTGAAGGATTAGGAGAAACATCAAGCAGTCTCATTCTTTATAAGATCAGTGAAGATATCCTATCGCTGGCAAATGTGATACCGGTGCGACTGGAGTTGGAATACAGCTGGGGGTAAGTAACCTCTCTTGTTCATGTTATGTTTTCCCTCCTTCCCCTTTTTTTTCCCAACAAATAGAGTATCAAAGAAACTCTGTTCTGGATATGGAAGTTAGGATTTAGATTGGTGTTCGATTAAATTGGCCATCGGAGTCTTAGTCAAGCAGTGTGAATTCGCTCCTGATTCTATTTGGCGTACGTTTCTCAAGGTCAAATATATATTTCCGTATTTGGTGTTGTTTGGTTCGCCGGTTTTAGGATTCTGAAATCGGTTTGGAATCGATTTACCTGAGCCTGTTGTTTGGCCGAGTCTTTCTTTGTTCAAATTGAAAATCAGCGGGAAATTGGGCTCAGAAGACGCTTACATATTTTTTTTTTTTTGTGTGTGTGTGTGCGTGTGGTGGGATTCCAAATCTCTACCCAATGATAACAAAACATTGCACATTATCTATCAGTTTTCAGTTTGATTTCTTCCAAAATCTGATTCTTAATAACAAAACCATGCCTGAATAGTGACCGAATTCACCTTAGGAAATAGTGGAGGATTACCATTTCATTCTGAAGAGCTAAGATAGAACATTGAACTGTATTCTGAGTTTGATACAGAGGAAAGGGGATTTTGCCTGTTTTAATTGTCTTTTAGGCTTAGGGTCGTTTGAAGGTTCAGGTAGGCACTGGTTTCTTACTTCCAGTTGGTTTGCGTCTTCACTTTTCCTTAGATTTAGAAGTACAATCCGAAATCTGATGATTGATTGAGTTCATTTGGTATTGAGAGAGATTGTGAATGAAAGGCTTAAATTTATTCTTAGGCAACTAGCCAATTTATATTACATCAGGGCAGATGAGAGAGAGCATTTAATACTCCTAGACATTCTAAATACATCCATGGGAAATCTACATACAGAATATAAATGCTGACTATAAACAATTACAGCAGTAATTGTTTACCTAGGGACTCAACATTCTAACAATGCTGACTGTAAACAATTACAGCAGTAATTGTTTACTTAGAGACTCAATTTGTCTAACACCCCCCCTCAAGCTTGGCTATACAAATCATCCATGCCAAGCTTGGATGTGAGCCACTGAAACCTGGTAGGATGAAATCCCTTGGTAAGAAGATCAGCCAACTGGAATTCAGAAGATACATGAGAGATTTGTATGATTCCAGCATCAATCTTCTCCTTGATGAAATGTCTATCAATCTCCACATGTTTTGTTTTATCATGCTGCACGGGATCATGAGCTATACTAATAGAAGATTTATTGTCACAGTATAGCTTCATTGGATCCAGCCACTCAATTCTCAAATCATTCAAAATGATTCTCATCCACAACAATTCACAAATACCATGAGCAGCTGCACGAAATTCAGCTTCTGCAGTAGACCTTGCAACAACTCCTTGCTTCTTACTTCTCCAAGCAACCAAATTTCCTCCAAGATAGACACAATAGCCTGTAGTAGAGCGTCTAGTTACAATATCCCCAGCAAAGTCAGCATCCGTGAAAGCTTCAAGCATAAGCTTGTCACTTTTGGTGAACAAAATCCCCTTTCCTGTAGTCCCTTTAAGATACCTTAGTATCCTATAAGCAGCCTGGAGGTGAGGTTCTCTAGGGTCCTGCATGAATTGACTAATGACACTTACAGAGAAGGCAATGTCTGGCCGAGTGTGAGCAAGGTATATCAGCTTTCCACACAATTTCTGGTACAATCGTTTATCAACTGTTGGTTCAGTTTCGGCCTTACCAATCTTTTGATTGTAGTCAATGGGAGTGGAAGTTGGTTTACAATCTGCCATCCCAGCCTCTTGAAGTACATCTTTGGTATATTTTTGCTGGGAGATAAATATACCAGATTTGGATCGAGCAACTTCAATTCCCAAGAAATACTTCATCCTTCCAAGATCCTTTACCTCAAATTCGTGAGTGAGGATGGCTTTCAAGCGAACTTGTTCAGCAGGATCATTTCCGGTCATAATTATATCATCCACATAAACAAGAAGGACATTTATCCCCCCTGACTTGGAGTGCCTTACGAACAAAGTATGGTCTCCTTGACTCTGACGATACCCGGCAGCACTCATCACTCCTTGAAACCTGCCGAACCATGCACGAGGAGACTGTTTGAGGCCATACAATGCTTTCTTCAATTTGCAAACATGGTTAGCAGAGGATGATGAAAACCCCGGAGGCAAACTCATATAGATATCTTCGTTGAGATACCCATTGAGGAAAGCATTTTTCACATCAAACTGGTACAACTCCCAATCAAAATGAGCAGCAATAGATAAAAGAAGGCGAACAGTAGCCATTTTTGCAACAGGAGCAAACGTCTCTTGATAATCCACACCATAAGTTTGAGTGAAACCACGAGCCACTAGACGTGCTTTATACCTAGCCAAAGAACCATCAGCATGATATTTAACAGCATACACCCACTTGCAACTTACAATATTTTGACCAGACGGCCGCTCCACCAAGTCCCATGTTTGGTTGGCCTCAAGAGCTGCCATCTCTTCGGTCATAGCCTGACGCCACTCGGTTGATTGAAAGGCTTCACTAACACTTTTAGGAATTCTGATCTCGTCAAGATTAGAAAGGAATTTCTTGTGCTGATCAGAAAACCGGTCAAGAGAAGCATAATTGGACAAGGGATAGAGGGGTGTTTTTGTACAAGCTCTTGAACCTTTCCTGAGAGCAATTGGCCAATTAGATTCTGAGTTAGGAGGAGCAAGGCTCGGATTTGTGGGGCCCCGCCGGGAATACGTCTTGGTGACCGGAGGAGAGGTGATTTGTGGTGGTAATGGTGGGGTGGGTGTAGGTTGCTTAGCTGAAACTGTGGAGGTCTCCTCAGTTGGTGGTTGAGCTGCTGTAGGGTCTGTGGTAGGGCTGTTAACATTGGATGGAATAGGATCTGCAGTAGGAAAGGGAGGTGTAGCTGCGACAGGGTCTGTGGTAGCACAGATAACATCAGATGGAGTAGGATCTGCAGTTGCTATAGGGTCTGTGGTGGTGCTTATGGTGTCAACAGGAAGGTAGACAGTGGTAGGGAGATCTGAAAGAGTGGATTCAAAGGTGTGTTCATGAGCTGAAGAAGGTGAGGAGCTGTAGAATGGGGTATTTTCAGCAAAGGTAATATCAGCAGTAACAAAGGTGTGTTTAGTAATGGGACAGTAACATTTGTAACCCTTTTTTGTGTTGGAATAACCTATGAAGATGCACTTCTGAGCTCGGGGGTCAAGTTTACCTCTACAAGGAGAATGAACATGGGCATAGGCAGTGCAGCCAAAGATCTTAGGCTCTAACCTGTGATCAATTGAGAGATGGGGAAAGAAGGACCGAAGGTTTTTAAGTGGAGATTGGTACTTCAAGGTTTTAGAAGGGGTTCGGTTTATCAAATAAACAGCGGTGAGGGCTGCTTCCCCCCAATAGAACTTTGGAACATTAGATTGAAACATGACAGCTCTAGTGACATTAAGAATATGCCCATTTTTCCGCTCAGCAAGGCCATTTTGTTGTGGTGTATACACACAAGAAGACTCATGAATAATGCCTTTTGTGGTGAAAAAGGAGGAAAGGGTTTGATTAAAGTAATCTTTGGCATTATCAGATCTGAAGCGTTGAATTGATTTTCCAAATTGATTGAGAATCATAGCATAAAATGCAGGAATGATAGTACTAGCTTCAGATTTGTGTTTGAGCAAGAACAACCATGTAACCCGAGTGCAATCATCAATCAAAGTAAGAAACCAGCTAGATCCATTTATGTTCTTTACTGGCGCAGGACCCCAAATATCACTATGGATTACCTCAAAAGGAACTAGGCATCTTTTATCTCGAATAGGAAATGCGACACGTTTGTGTTTGGCTTTTTCACAAGTGGAACAAACAAGTTTCTCAGACTCTAAGCCAATAAAAAGACTAGGAAGCATGTGCTTCATCAAGGAAAGAGAAGGATGACCTAGTCGGTGGTGTTGGAGCCAAAGTTTAGAAGCTGAATTTGTTGTGCTAAGACATGTAGAAGCTGAATTTGTGGTGCTAAGACAGGTATTAGCATGAGGTTTTTCTAAGAAGTAGAGGTTCCCACTTTCTCTACCACATCCAATAATCTTCCTTGAGACCAAATCCATGATTATGCAACCAGAAGGAGAGAACACAACTTCACAGTGAAGGTCATGAACCAATTTCTTAATGGATATAAGATTAGACGAGAGATTGGGAACGAATAAAACATTACATAGAGGCAAGGAGAAGATGGCAGTAACAGTGCCATTACCTAAGATGGGTGTTGAGCTCCCATTGGCAGTGATGAGTTTCTTCTGATAGGTGAAGGGCTGATATGAAGAAAACAAGGACCGATCATTGGTCATATGATCTGTTGCACCACTGTCCAGAATCCATTGCTGGCCAAAAAGGTGACTTCGGGTACCAGTGAGAGCCAAAGACTCACAATACACCAAGTCAGGAGAGGCTTCACATGCTTTTAGAATATTCTGTAGATGTTTGATTTCAGCTGCTATTTTAGCAGTAGAAGAATTTGACATCATGGCAAAAAAGTGGTGGATAGGCGGCAAAGGTGGCAGCCAACTGATGGCGGAATAGGTGGTGGATAGGCGGCAAAGGTGGCGGCCAAAGGTTAAAAACTTAGATCTCTCAAGAGCTCTGATACCATGAGAGAGATTGTGAATGAAAGGCTTAAATTTATTCTTAGGCAACTAGCCAATTTATATTACATCAGGGCAGATGAGAGAGAGCATTTAATACTCCTAGACATTCTAAATACATCCATGGGAAATCTACATACAGAATATAAATGCTGACTATAAACAATTACAGCAGTAATTGTTTACCTAGGGACTCAACATTCTAACAATGCTGACTGTAAACAATTACAGCAGTAATTGTTTACTTAGAGACTCAATTTGTCTAACAGGTATCATGTTGCATTTGCTGTTGGGTTGTGAGTTGTGACAATTTGCTGATATTACTTGGGTATAGACTATAGAGGCTTCCTACAAGTTTAATTTACTATGACATGATGGATCATGCTGCTTGCATTTTGCATGAGTATTCATGTTTTGAAGTCACTGTCATACGTCATTGTTAGGTATCCAATACACAATTGAGTTTTTTAGATGTTTCCTTGTGCCTTTTGGTTTATCGGTTTTGGTCTTTTAGTGTTTTAATGCTAAAATACTGAGTTCGACTCATATTTGGCACAATTAGAGTCTGGTACCTGATACATATAACCTGAAATTGACCGGATCCCCGATTTGTGTGCCTGCCAGAAAAATAAATTTTTTTTTTGAAATTTGTTTACTTTACTTGGATCTTTTTTTTTTCCTTGATGAAATTACTTGGATATTCTCTAATAAATATCAACACAAAAATCACAAACTAGGAAAGAGTTCAGATCGCAACCAGTAAAGAAAGGAAATATCAAATGTCGATCTGTATCCAATGCCAAAATCCGGCAGTTTTATTGTATCATATTCGTGTCGTATCTTGTTCGTGTCATGTTTTAGCAGGTTGTATCATCATGTTATCTTTGTCATATCAGTCGTGTCGGTTCTTTTTGAAAATCTCTACCCTATAGGGAAATTGTTTAATACCTTATTGTACACCATTTTTTCCCTTCAAATAAAATGCGTCAGCCATGGATATTTTTCATAAAACAATTTGGTGATGATAAGGGTAAGAAAACTTTGGTTTCAAATGCTCTTTTCTATGGAGAAAGATGATGTGTTGGATTATTGAGAGTCTGAACATTTTGAATTCGTTTGTTAGTGGACTTAAATGATGTGTTGCCTATCAATTCAAAATTTTCATTCATTTTCCCCACTTTTAGTTAGGCCACATGGAGGGTTGTGGGGGGTTGAATTTCCTGGTGCCTTTCTGTTATATATGGAGTACTGTATTATTTTGTTATGGTTCAGCATGAAGGCTTCTCATCGGCAATAATATATAATTTGTGCTTCATATGTTCTGTTTGTTTCTAGCTAAAATATTGACAACCAGTAATCAAGGATTTATGGTTCAGTAGCTTGCTTGAGTCAGGCAGGGAGTAATTTGAACATTCTTGAGTGGGGGAACATGATGGACCTGACATGGCTAGGGGCAATTTTAGTTGGAGCAGCTGGCTGCTTTGCACTGGGATACTGCCTAGGTGGACGTTTTCCTACTCGTTTCCTTGCCTCCAGTAGAACCACTAAAGGTACGGTTGGGAATAAGGAAATGAAGACTAAGAAACCAGCCCTCGAGGTTGAGAAGCTTGCTGATATTCTTGAAGATTTCAAAATGGTAGCTCATATATTCCCCTTGCTTTATTTGAGAATGTTATGCATTTTCTTTTTCTTATGTTTCTATATGTGGAGAAGCAGTAAGATATCATAAACAATTCTTTCTATTTTCCTTTTGTTTTTTTAAAGGTCTTGGTTGTAAGAAATGATCTGAAGATGGGTAAAGGAAAGATTGCTGCACAATGCAGGTTATTATTGACTATTTATTTCTGATATTTTCAATTCTCTTCTTGTAAATGAACTGTTGTGATCTCAAAATGGGATGCTGAAGGACATCTGTAAATATTCATAGGAGACACGAAACATTTGATTCCAAGACTCCAAGATCTACTAAATTGTACAACAAATGAAACCTGCTTTGCCCCCCAACTTTTGAATCTAATGCTATTTTGCTTTTTGGTAGAATGCACTTGCTCCCTATGCCCTTATTTGACTTGTATGCTAGCCGAGCAAATGACGAAGTTTGCTTGTTCTTTGATAGACTTTTATGAAGAATTTGTCTCTAATTTATATCAACATTATAGCAAATCTTGGTTAATGCCATCAAGTGCTTCCCTCATTGTTTTCTTCTACAGAAACATGCCCAAAAGTAGCAACTTTATGTTTATTATTTGTGTTACATTTCCACCTTGGAATTTATGCTTGTCTTTTTCTCTACTCATCAGTTGATTATGCATTGTGTCATTGTGATATGTTCTTCAATGATATTTCATATTTGATGTTTGACCAGATAAAAGACAATATCTGCAAAATAAATGGGAAATTGAGTGCATATGATATGCTCAAAGAATATTTATGTTCATTTGTTTGACACCCTAACCTTTATTATACAGTCATGCTACCTTGGGTCTATACAAAAAGCTCGCTAATCGTGCGCCAAAGGCATTAAGCAGGTGAAGTATCCAGCAAAAAATTTCTGCTCAAATGTTAATTTTGCATTAATATGTTCATCATTGTGTTGGTATGAAATAGGTGGGAGATGTGTGGGCAGGTTAAGGTGGTGGTGAAAACCGAAAGTGAAGAGGAAATGCTAGTTCTGCAGGTCAGTGCAGTCAAATGCAATCTTTATTTTTCTTTTTATTGTTGAGCCTGCAGATTCAAAATTAGAGTTCAAGCTCCTTTGCCTTCTCCAAGTTGGGCTGATTTTTTGTTGTAATCTTCGTTCAGTTTCTTTTACCCCTTCATCCACATAGTTTTTTATGATTATTGATTATGCCATGCTCCTCTTTATTTCCCCTTTACTTTAGTTTATTGTTGTAGTGAATCTCATGTAGTAGGAACACTTAACCAGTTACCAAGGTGTGCCAATCATTTTGGAGGCGCCCTGTTAAAAGAACAAAAAATTATACTAGTGAAATTAAATTAACTAACCTAACATTTTGTTGAAATTACTACGTATTTACTATCCCAACCTAAATTAAAATAATAAAAAATGGTAAATTACACGAAGCTATAGGACCTATAGATCAAAAGACTTCTCCAAAAATCAATTAAAATTACCCTCCGCTCGTAAATAGATGGCCTTTTAGCATATATGATTTTTTTCAATAATGTAAGGGCTTATGGGGCTAGTCATTGCAATAAACCTACTCTAATTTTTATAGCATTCCGTATCCTCTTTCTAAATTGAAAAAAAAAGAGAAACTCTTCAGGTTCCTTCCCTCAATCACCACATACCCAACCCAATGCATCTATCCTTTGTTCTGACTCATGTATTTTGTCCAACTAATTAGCTTATAGGTTTAAACAATTGGCGACCTCAATCAAACACTGAAAACCTAATGAGAACTTCCAAAAATGAGAGCAAACTTTGATAAAAAAAACAAAAACCTTCCCAAGAAATTGAACACCGCCTCTTCATCCTCCTGTTCACAAATCCTACCAGATCCAACCAGTTCTAGACTCCCATCAAATGAATTAGGCATAAGAAAGAGAGAGAACCAGATCCCAACCTATATCCCAATTCCCAAACCTAGAAACACTGATATCCTTGAAATCCCCCATTCAAAATTCAAAACCTGATAGAAATCAGAAGGTTCAAGCCAGTGCTTTTGAGTTCCAAAGTCCTTGATGAAGAAGACAAGCGGAGCTGTTCTCATGATCTCGGTCCTGGTGTTGTCCTTTGTTGTGTCAGGATGTTGCTTTCTCTAGTCTTTTTTATTTAATATTGAATCTTGGATCTGTGATCTTGAACCCTGAGAAGTTTCTCCTCTTGGATCTGAAATCAGAGGCACCCCTTTCTGGAAATCTTTTGTTTGGATCTGAACTTGAACCCCCTTATTGATGGTGCCCTACAATTTCAATTGAGGGTTTTGAACTGATGATATTTTTTGAAAAATATTTGAAACCATGAACCCATTATTGAACTCACGGCCAATTGAAGATCTCTCAATTGGTGGTGCAACATGAACCATGAATTTGTATTATCTATTAGATATGAGATCTGTAGCTGGATTTTGTTTTTGGAATAGATCTGGGATTAAGTCCCCGTTGATGACTGAGCAAGTTTGATCTTGCCGTGCTGCAGGTTTTTTGTAAGCTTCTTTTGGAACTTTCTTGCAATTCGCAAGCTAGGAAAAAAAGAAGAAGAAAATATACTGCCGTGCAAGGTGTGTTGGAAAAGAATTGCCACTGAAAAAAGAAAAAAGGAAAATTAAATAAAATAAAGGGAAGAATAAAAAAAAAAGATAAGTATGGGCCTTGTTTTACAAGCTCGGCACATGCTACTTTTAAATAATTTGACTGGGAAAAAAGAAATCAAAACCTGCTTGTTCATTTCTAATTGGCTTTTTTTTTTTGTCTATTTGGGCATGACCTCGTTGTCGTAACCCCTCTTGTATCATGAGAAAAATGGCTTATAGGGTTTCTTAATTATCGTGAATATGACTAAAGGCCATCTATTATCGAAGGGAGGGAATATATAACAACAAATTTTGTTTTTCAATAAAAAATTGACCATAACACCTTTTATTTGTACAAAATGTTTAAAAATATTAAAATAATACTAAATTTATTAAGGGTTAGATTAAATATTGAAAACTAGTGTGACAATTAAAATTTTCTAAATACTTTTTAATATAAAGAGAAAGTAGATGCTTTTTAAAAATTAAAAAAAAAACATGTGTATGGTGCTGTCTATTTTTATAATTATGTATGTTTATTTGTAAAAAGTTTACTATTTTTTTTTCCAGCTACGGAGTATTAATTTTTGAAGATGCTGCCAAAATTAAAAGCTTAACATATATGCTGTATGAAAATGGAAAAATGAAATGATTAAAAAAAATGCAGGAGGAAGTGGAAATGACAACGAACAAAAAGAGGGTTGGGAGAATTGAACCTGGGTTGAGTAAATAGCGGAGAACACACACCAATCATAGGGATCTGCCAGTACACAAACAACATATTAATTGTTAATATAGGAAAAAAATTCTATATATAAACACGTTACTGGTTTGACTTAGGGCCCCAAAATTTTTAGGGGTCCTGTTATGTTGCGCTATTGAACTGCCCTATGCATGGGCTTGCCCGTTACAACACTTCACAAATGGGAAGCATTAGTTACTTTAGAGATTGTAGGCCTAATTTTGTAAAAAGTGATTTCTGGTAGCCAATATCTTTTACCCCCTCTCAGTTGGCTTATCAACCACTTTTGATCTATATGCTTTAATTTTTTTTCTTTTTGATAATATTTCCTTTCATCCTTGTATCTCATTTTTTTGAAATAGTCATTCCATCTTTTGTTCTATTAAAGCTTCATACTCCGTATTAAATACTTAAGAGACATCATTTTTATCAAAACAATATGTATCCGATATTTAAATAAAATGTATAATTCACTAGAGATGTCATTTCAACCTTTCTTCTTATCTTGAATAAAGATAAATACTATAGCGTTGATGGTTTAATATTGAGATAAAAATTACTATCCCATTTATAAAAAATATTGTTTTTAACCATAAAAATGCATCTTTATTTTTTAGGTTTTAAATAGGGGGTCATTTTCTTTTCCATTTTTTTTAATACATTTTAACTTTTCAAGGGGTGAGACTAGAATTTCAAACCATGAAATACCAAAAAATTTTGAGATATCTGTTCCAAAAGAGAACTTTTGAGATGTGCCCATATGATTCTCTTATTTCTATTTTATGAAATAATCTGCTGCAAGATAACATTGCTAAAAAGATGTTGTGAAGAAACATCCTAGAGCAAGTCACCGAGAAGTTTAGGTACATAAGTAAGAATATACTAAAAAGAAGCAGAATAATGACCTTTGTTCCAATACAATATTTCAACCTTAAATCCTTCGGATGTTTGAAGGAAGTTCACTTATTACTAGATTTGCAGTTAATCCTCATAGCAAATGAATGCCGTGGAATAGAACACTACTGTCTTTTTTTTTTACCTCGGACCAGCCTTCTTTATATACTTTAAGCACTTTGATAAAGGTTTAAAGGTTCTGTACTAAATTATGTCCAAACGTCCAGCATCAATTCTTACCTATACCGAAACCCTTGAATGGAAAAACAGTAAAAACTGATTGGAACCCGAAGACTGCAGATATATGTTTCTCAAATAATAGATTTCCTTTCCTTACAAGCCAAATTTCCCTATTTGATGAATAATTCAATGAATCATTTCTTGCGATATAGAAATGCTATATAGGGAATCTTTATGAAATAATTAACTTCTTACTCTCAAGGCTGAAACCATGATATTACCACTATGCCATTTTTTGCTACTCCCTCCGTCTCAAAATTTAGGTCGTTTTAGGACTTTAGTCTTGTATCAAAATAGATGTCATTTTAGGTTTTCTAGGTAGGGGATAGTAATGATTTGTATCGATTTGTGTTGTTGACTTTTTTAAAGAATTTGATTGGTTAAAACATGTAGTGGGTATTAAAAAACAATAAAATTTATAAAAAAGTTAGTGGAAGGATGATGTTGATTGAGGGGTGAGTGTTTTATTAAAACTTGTGCAAAATCCTAAAACAACTTAAAATTTTGAGACGGATGGAGTATGATTTTATGATTGTGGAACATAAGTTTTTCCGAGAATCAAGGTTTGACAAGCTAGACCAAAAAATTGGGGACTGGCAGACAAAACTATATTGAACTATTTAAAATTAGAAGTTTACTGCCTTGATTGGCAGCAAAAAATGTTTTAGAAATTTTTATTAGTTGAATCTTGCAAAAATTCTTACTTGTGATTCCCACTCTAAGACTAGGAGTCTTTCATGTTACGAGGCCTTACTTGATACAAGATGAGATCGTGACTGTTACCCAACGATTATGGTTGATTTCTTTTGCAATCAATTAAATATTTTCTAAAGAATTATTTCGACTAGTGTAGCGAAAGGTTCACATGAAATCCTCTTTGAGACAAGAGCAAAGTTCACTTAAATTCCTTGGCTAGAATTATTTTGTTCTTGTCTTTGATCTTGAATGATTGAATGAGAGTTATATTTCTACCAAGACACCCATCCTTTATAAAGTGTAAGGAGCTGTCGATTGATGCATGTGTTGATCTTTAAAGATCCACATAAGACGCCTTGGTCTTAGGAAGGTGACATTTGGATTAATGTATCTGATCTTCAGCTTTATAATGCCTTTTGATTCATGTAGAAAAGAAACCAAAAATGAAGATTATGCTAGAAGATGATGTTGTAGATTTCTCACGCCCATACTTCTCTCTTTAGTTCATTTAAGGGAAAAGCTGTTCAAACATTACTACATTACTACTTTTTGAAGGTATGCAGCACAGCAGTGCCACATCTTTAACATCCTTAAAAGTTTACAACCTTTGCACAATATGTGCGCCCCCTATCATACCCTTAATGTTCCACTTGTTGGATTTCTTCATTGGTGCACTTATCCTATGAATGTGATTTTATATATTTGTAACTAGCTGAATAGGCTGTGACATTGATTGTAAACCCACCAAAAGGTTGTTGACTATCCCTTGTAAATAATTCAAAGTTGATATATATATATATATAAATCTACTACTACTATCTTACCTGGGATCTCTCTAACTCATTGAAGGTCTCAATCGTAAACATAAAAAAGTTCAAATCAGCAATGATAGTCTGGCTTAAAAAACACAATTAAATCATTTTATTACTTGTGATGTGGTGTTTTAATTTTGTCTATGACTATTTGTTTTGTTTTTGATAAAACTCTATTTCTTGATCTGAAGAATTTTTTAGCTTCTTATCGCACTGTTTTTTTAGAAATAAATTAATTTTAAATTGTGCTGCATTACAGGATAGGGCAAAATCAGCTCAGTTGCCCACACACATAACAGTAGATGCGGGGAGAACTCAGATAGCCCCGAGTAAGATGCTGATCCTTGTTTCTTGCTTTTAAATTTTTTTAATTGTCAATGCAATTGAGCTTTTCAGAAATAAATTTACTGACTCCCAACTACACAAGTTTTGATTTGTGTTGAAGTGAGAAATATACTGGGCAATCAGCTACACAAGTTTGTTATGTAGCGTTCTAAATGTTGCCACCTAGGCATGCCCCTTGCCAATAGGTTTCCTGTGATAGGTACCTTCCCTTATATTTGCTGCATGAATCAAGTTTGCTAAGTAACACTCATTCTACATCTGCCAGCTTGGATGTGGCAGATCAATCTATTACTATCCATTATTTGTGGCTGGGTGTGGCAGCTTGGCAGGTCTCAATTACTTCACCCCACCAGTGTCTTCCCTCTCTATCTTTTTTTTTGGGGGAATATCTTCCCTCTATCTGATTGCCTGTGCTGCTTATATCTTCTTTCGTGGTTTCTTCTATTCATTTTTTGCATCTTCCATTGGGATTCCAAAGTTTATTTTTCCTCTTCAGCGAGTTCCATTAGTCTTCTTGTGTACTCTTGAAATGTTATGTTCCTTGTTGGGAATCCTCGACTCTTGATCTCTGCTGAATAATTTCCATTTTTCATATATCCTTTTCTTTATTAGCAGGTGAGTTTCTAGTTGTCACTATATACTGTCTAGTTAATTGTTTGTTAATTTCCAAAATGATTTTTTTTTTTGGCCTGAACAATCGCTCCAGTAGTAATCTACAAGCGCAAACATAAAAATAGTTCATTGTATGATTACTGAATTTTGTTTCTTACCAGAGCTAATGGCTTATGGGCTTTATGGATGTACAGAGAACTGAATATATTGATAACGCTATGCTCCTTGCTCTTAAGGCGCACAGTTAGATTTTGTTTCAGCCATTCTGGCAATATGGGGATTGTAAATGGTGTTCTTCCTTGGACCCTGGGATGCTATAGAACATTCTATCAAGTACTACATTTATGTTGTGGGACAATGGGCAGCAACCTGTATTGAGAATGCTAGGAATGTACACTTCTGCAGATCATGGTTGAATAGTTTGGTTTAATCCTTGGGGTCAGAAGTAATAAGTGCTTGTTGAGCATGGTAATGATAACTTTGTCATGAGAGAATATTACTGCACACAAAGTTTAAAACTTCAGAAGGCTAGACTAAAATGTTGTGATGACTGTGAATGGCAATCTGTCTATGCTTTTGTGCACCAATATTTTTTTTTTCACCAACCTTCAAAAGTTTACAGCTTTCAGATTTTTATGAGCAAGAACCTCAATTACTTTTGGGGCGCCAATATTTATTTATTTATCTTGCGTTTGAACCCTTTCTGCATCAAGATTTCAAATCCCACTTGAAATGAGACTTTTTAAGGTTTTTTATGATATTCATTATTTTTTCTTTTTGCAGATTCAAGGACAGTAATGGCCATTTTAGGTATGCATCTTCCTTTTCCTTGTACATCTTTAGCACGTAAATAGTTTTCGCCCTTTAGTTGATCAAAGCCCAGATGTATTATTTGCTGAAGCAAATTTTGGTACTTGGTGTGATAGGAAAATTATTGATATCATTAGCTTTTCTAGGGGAGGCATGAATGAAATCAAATGTGTTGCATCAGGGATTTTAGCTTCGTCTTATCTGATAATTGATGATTCCCTTTCAGAAAAGTTAAAAGCATAGTGGAAAATACAGATCCCTGTCTCTGTTATTTCATGTTGTCTGACCAATGATGCATCCTCTTTTGCAGGACCTGCAGATATGGTTGATGATGTAACTGGAGGTCTGAAGCTGTTGTAGGCGTGTAGCTGCTGTCTTAACAATCTTCACAATTTGGAGATTTACTTGATCCCCTTCCCGACTTTTGGGCCATTCTTGTTTTTGTGCTCATTCTAGGAGGATCCACTGGATGAATACACCAGGATGACATGAATATGCTCGTTTTTTTTTCTACACAAACTCTCTCCGTCTTCATCTTGATCTTACTCACCCATCATCTATGTTGAAGTAGGGGTTGAGATCTCTTGGATGTCATGATGTACTCGTACTAAATTCTGATTTGAAGTCCGATTTGATATACTCGTAATAAACTGTGATTTCAAGTCTGATTTGGAGTATGATCATAGGTTATCGTGATGAAATTCCATATAGATGTTTGGTCTCGAGGAACTGTATGGTAGCTTCCCTGGATTGGATGAATGATATTTCCGTTGTTGCTTTATGAAATGAGTCCATTGATATCCATCTTTCACTGTTTGTTTCTATATCCAAATTAAACTTTTCATTATAAGGTTGGTATCGAAGGGATGAAAGACATGGTGATTTTAGGCTTGCAGTTTATCATTATGATTCTCTTGCAGCGGTTTCTATAGCAAATGCAGTGTAATTCAGACGAATTCGATATCGTTTCACCTAAACCTTTTGACTTCCTCCCCATGGTTGTTGAATTGATGATCAAATCCATCAAACTATGCATAAGCATAAGGCATGAAATATTTGCAGGTGTAAAGTATAAGATTCATTTCACCCTAAATACTTTATGAACATTCAGCTCTATGAATGAAGACAACAAACAACTAATTCCAACTAATTTAATTTGATGATTGATGATAATACAGTGTATACATACATGAGAGAGCATGTCTGTTGAGGAGTGTTCAATCCACAGTACTCAACCTCTGCAAGTACCTCGACTGACTATTTGAGACAAGCATACCCAAGTAGCTGGGCTGCCATGCCTGAGCATTCTACACAAGGAGCTTGGCTGCCAGGTAAGAGTATTCTACTTTACACTAGGTGTAAACGTATCACCCTCCCTTATAAAATACGGAGTAGTATTTTTATTATACACTTTTAGGATATTAATATAGAAAGATCCTTTACTTTCCAAAAAAAAAAATCATCATTTTAATAATAGGTAAATCAATATATCTCGGACAATCTTTTATAAATTGAAATGATTGGGCCCATAGATTAGTAAAAGCCGTATTGTGAATTAATGACAACTAGTATAGTTCCCGCGTCATAGCACGATTTTTTAAAAATAAATTGATATTATACCATTTAATAAAATATTATTTAAATATTTTGAATTAAACATATAAAAACAAACTCACAAAAGTAAGATATAATAAGCTCAATCAAGATGGACTCCAATGTGATAGTATCGAATATTTACAAATAGACACAGGTTTACATTAATTTAATATTTTGAATTAAACCCATTGATTATTTTAAAGATGGAAATCAATTGGACGAATTAAAAGGGGGGAGAAAAAACGATTAGTTAAAAATAGGAGAATTAAAGTTAAAAGAAGAAAAAAGGATAATTACATTAAATAAAAATTAAAATTAAAGAGAAAAATAGGATTGGTCAAAATTCCTAAAATCACTCTAAGTGTGACACGTCAACCTAAACTCTTCTATATATAAACTGATTATTTTAAAGATGGAAATCAATTGGAAGAATTAAAGGGGGGGGGGGGGGGGGGGAGAAAAAACGATTGGTTAAGAATATAAAAAATAAAATTAAAGAGAAAAATAGGATTGGTCAAAATTCCTAAAATCCCTCTAAGTGTGACACGTCAACCTAAACTATTCTAAATTAAGAGTTTATATAGATATAAATAACAACAAACTCACAAAAGTAAGATATAATAAGCTCAATCAAGATGGACTCCAATGTGATAGTATCGAATATTTACAAATAGACATAGGTTTACATTAATTTAATATTTTGAATTAAACCCATTGATTATTTTAAAGATGGAAATCAATTGGAATAATTAAAAGGGGGGAGAAAAAACGATTAGTTAAAAATAGGAGAATTAAAGTTAAAAGAAGAAAAAAGGATAATTACATTAAATAAAAATTAAAATTAAAGAGAAAAATAGGATTGGTCAAAATTTCTAAAATCCCTCTAAGTGTGACACGTCAACCTAAACTCTTCTAAATTAGGGGCGTTTTGCAAAATAGCCACTAAAATAAGCTTATTTTGCGAAATAGCCACGTTTACGGACATTTTTGTAAAATAGCCACAATATATACGCTCATCCTCTCGCCGCTCCCTCTCGCTCTCTCAATCTCTCCGGAAGCTCAATCTCGCTCGCTAGGCCTCTCGCTCTCTCGTCCTCGTCGTCGCTCGCCGTCGCTCACCGCTTCGCTCATCGTTCTCCCTCCCTCCGATCTATTGCGGCGTCGTGAACGAGAGAGGCAGATCGATTGAATTTCCTCCAGATCTGGTTGCGGCGTCGTGAGCGAGCGAGGCGGAGGTAGCAGCGACGCGGAGGCGACAAGGCGAGGGAGCGGCGACGAGGAGGCGGAGGCCGGATCTGTCATTTCTCTCCTCCAATGGCGGCTCACGCGGGGAAGAAGACATTTTTATGAAAATTACAAAAATCACCCTACAAATATGAGAAATTAAAAAAACTATATATATTTTATTACGTGATCCATAATCATATTTTTATTTTTGCACAACACACTATTATATTTACACAATTTACGGTTATATTTGCACGCAAAAATGTTTAAAAAAATAAAAAAATAAAACTAGACTTGTTTCAATTTATTCTGAATCACTTACAGTTTATTGAGAAAGTATAAAATTATATTGAGATAAAATAAGATAATGTTGACTATAAATTCACAAGTCTCGATTGTTGTGCAAAAATAACATATAGTTGAGCAAAAATAAGATGATGTTGAGCAAAATTTCACCAATCCCTCATGTTGTGTAATTATTGTCTATTGATGAGCAAAAAATAAGACCATGTTGTGCAAAAATAAGAGCATGTTCAACAATAATTTATTGAGAAAGTATGAAAATATATTGAGATAAAATAAGATAATGGTGAGTATAAATTCACAAGTCTCGATTGTTGTGCAAAAATAACATATAGTTGAATAAAAATAAGATGATGTTGAGCAAAATTTCACCAATCCCCCATGTAACTCTTACAAGAGAATCGTGCAACTCTTACAAGAGAATCGTGCAACTCTTAAAACGAGAGTCGTGCAACTCTTACAACAGAGTCGTGCAACTCTTACAACAGAGTCGTGCAACTATTAAAACAGAGTCGTGCAACTATTAAAACAGAGTCGTGCAACTCTTAAAATAGAGTTGTGCAAATCTTAAAACATAGTCGTGCAACTCTTAAAACAGAGTCGTGCAAAATCTTAAAACAGAGTCGTGCAACTCTTGCAACATAGTCGTGCAAAAAATAACCTATTGTTGAGCAAAAATAAGAGGAAGTTATGCAAATATGACCCAAGTCTAGTTGTTTTTTTTTTTGTTTTTGTTTTTTTTTAAACATTTCGTCGTGCAAATATAAGAGTATGTTGTGCAAATTTAACCATAAGTTGTGCATTGGGATCTAATTGAATTAGTAAATGTAGCGAACATTTTGCTAATTTGTCAAAAAAGGTGGACATTTCACCAATTTGTCCAAAAAAAGTGCATGTTTAGCAAAATTTTTCCTTTTTTAATTTCTCATATTCATTGGGTGATATTTGTAATAAAATATAGATATTTTTATAATTTCCATATTTATTGGGTCATTTTTGTAATTTAATAAAAACATATTGTCTCCTTCCTCCCCCGATCTGGACTTGAATCCCGATCCGCCTCCGGCGAGCTCCGGCGTCGTTCACTTCCTCAAGCATCGCTGGCTCCGGCCTCCTTCGACCTCGCCGTTCCGCCTCGCCGCCTCCACCTCCGAAATCGCTCCGTCGCCCGCTCCCTCGCTCACAGCATCCGGAGACGACGACCAGATCCGGCCTTTCGCTAGCTTGATCCGCGCTCGCTCACCACAGATCCAAGCATATACAAATCGATTTTGCAATCAATTTTGAAATCCAACCACAAACAGATCAATTTGAGAGATCGATTTTGCAATCAATTTGAGAGATCCGCCGCTCGCTCGACTTCTCCAGATCGAGCACCATCGGAGCACCGAAGCCAGGAGGAAGAGGACGAAGTCGAGCATCGTCGGAGCGGACATCTCAGATCGAAGGGAGTCTAAGGTAGTCGACGTCGTCGGTGAAGTCGAAGGCCGAGGGAGTCTGAGGTAGTCCGTTCAGCGCCTCCTCCGTGGATCTGTAAAAAGGAGAGAGAGGGGAGCGTTTATTAGGGTTATATAGTATCTATTTTGCAAAATTGTTCAAACACGCATCTATTTCGCAAAAACGTCCAATTAATGTGCCTATTTCGCAAAATTTTTCTCTAAATTAAGAGTTTATATAGATATAGATATAGATGGGATTCAAGTAGGTGCAAATTGTTAGTAAGGTTACGCTTTGAGAGTGAGCATGCAACCAAACAAAAGTTTCCCACTTTGATTACTAAATTATTCTTTATTTTTTTTTGGATTGGATGGAAACAAACAAATTAGCTTTTCCGAATTGGAAATAAACAATCAAAATATTAACATTAATTTGAACGGGCATGTGCATTGGTGAACCAGCACAAACAAGGACGTTTCGGTTCAATATATAGAAATTAACAAAGAGAGGATGATTGAGGTATACACACAATCCTTACTACACAAATTATTCGTTTGTAAGAAAATGTATATTTTTTTTTATTGATGGCCACTCACATTCGGTGGTAAATTCGGAGCACGTGACCCATCCGATAAGAGTCATGTAAGTGTAAATCTTGAATTTTCACCCAATGAAAGTGACGAAGACATGGATTAAACCCGAGACCTCTTTACCCCTTCCCTTACTCTACACCATCAGGCCACCTCGACTAGGGCTAGAAAAATGTATAATTTCATTCTAACAAAATCAATTGCATGGATGATGTATTGTGTTTTTCTTTCTTTCTATGATTTCTTAATTATTCCATTTTTCATATCCGGTATATGTTGAAGTGAATATATAAATTTATTTCAGTAGAGATAAATTAATTTCATATCGGAGCAGATAAATTAATGTTATATCATCCTTAAAGTGATCGATGAATTACATCTCCTGAAGTGGATGAATTAATGTTATTTTAATCTCAAAAGTGTTTGAATCAATCTATTTTTTCGTATCCCTTAAAGTAGATATACAAACTAAATTCAAACACGAAGTAATCAATTGAATTTTTCATATCTTCTAGAGTGGATATAAACTAATTTCAATTCAAGCGAGTAAATCAATCAAATTTATAATATGTTATGAAGCGGATAAACGTAACTAATCTCAACATTTGAACTGGTTAAATCAATTGAAATTTTCATATCCCTTAAAGCGGATAAAATAATCTTATATATATCAAAAGCAGTTGAGCCAATCTATTATATTTGGAAAACCTCCTAATATAAAACACCACCTAAGTGGCGGATCCTGAAGCAGTTAGTTGAGGGGGCGGAAAATTGAACTCTAATTTTTTTTTTCGAAAAAAAATCAATATTTGAAGTTTCCGGGTTTAATTATATTATTAAGTTACGAAGTTTAACAAATGATAACTATGATAGAAGTAGTATTAATTTGGTCAATGATGTAAAAAATAATTTATATCGTTTATAACTTTTTACTCATGTATCGGATTTGAACTTATAGCATATCAAATCGAAGTTATCGACGAGAGGAATATGTATGCTAAATTTTATGTTTGATTGGGAGGCGACTGCCACCTCTGGACCTAAAAAGAATCCGCTCCTACACCACCTCTTGCAGTAGGTATTAAAAAGTTTAGTATAAATATTTGTGGATGTTTAATTTCCTATCTCCAAACGTTGAGAATGTACTAGTTCATTTAATTTATTTATGTTTTTATAGTTTTATTAATTTATTTATTGGTCTTTCTATCATATGCCCTAAGGGCATAGAATAAGATCCTAATTGAAAAAGATATCCTATAAAAAATAAGCGACCTTAAGAATCTAATTTAAAATTTGACTAATGCATTTTAATAAGAATATATTTTTTCTAAAATAGAAATCTTATCCTATGCCTGGATTATTTATTTACACAACCATCCTGCTAGAGTTGGCAAGTCGGTCGTTCGGGTCGGGTTCGGGTCAGGCTTGCTCGGGTAGGGTCACTGACGGGTCGGGTCAGTTCGGGTAAATTTTATGGTCGGGTACTGGTTGGGTTGGTTTCGGTCATAATGAATTTTAGATTGGTCGGGTTTCGGGTTAAATCGGGTCACCTGCCTATTCGGGTTCGGGTCAAAGCGGGTTGGGCTCGTTCGGGTTTCGGGTCGGTCTCATTTGAGTTTCGAATCAAAGTGGGTATAGTTTGTTTGAGTTTTCGGTCGAATCATATTCGACCCGTTTGGATAATTATGTTGATTTTGACTCGGTTGAATACACTCATTGTCATTGACTCACTGGTTGTTGATCGATTTTCAAAAAAGTCAAAATTGAAAATTTAGTATTCGGCAACATCGTCCTTTTTTAAACATTTTTAAACCAATTGATCGGTGCTATAATTAAATCAAATTAATTGTACATTTAGGATTTAACCTTATTTTAACTAACAAGTTGCAAATAGGCTTATTTGTGATTTGACTATATCATTGACCCATTTCATTTTCAATGCCCCGCGAGGAAATACCTTCCAGTATAATGCAATGAAAGTCCGAATGTGTTTAGTTTAACCGGTTATAGGGGTGAAATTTGGAGTATGGATCAAGGATCGAGTCTCAGTGTGAGAGCAACTTCTCAAATGAGGGGGACTCCTTTTGTGCGCAATGAGCGTTGGTCCCTGGTCCTTGTTACCGGTTGAGTCACCATGATTTAACTCATCTCACAATCTCTATCGGACCGAGAGATGAGGGGCGTCCGGGTAAGCGATTTCACCTTTGGAGCTTGGAGAATGCAATGAAAGGGACATCGGTTTTTATATTTAATACACTGGGCACAAACCGATATATTAAACTTTGATGTTCCCACCATCACATATTACATGGGTTAATATGACTTTTATACACCGGGTATGACCGATGTATAAAATCCCACACGTGACTACCAGATTCTTATACACCGTTTTTTTTTCAACTTTATACACCGGATGACAACCGATGTATAAATACTTTATACATCGGTTCCGACCAAAAATACTTGTTACCACACCGACACATTAGTTCAAAACCGATGTAAGTAAATGTCCTATTTCACCCGATGTAAAATGGTATTTTTGCCCTAGAGTTTGGTTTGGCAAGTTGTTGTGAGTACGTATACGAGCGAATGAGCGATGTACCCCCTAGGTTCTAGCCTATTCAATATACCAATTAATTAATTCATCTCATTCTATTTTATGAGCTCTTTTGGGTTAATTAGTAGTGGAGTATTACGTTATAATAGTGATATCATTGATGTTTACATAAAAAAAAAAAAGAGAATTTGCGTCGAAGGCGCAAATTTTGGCCCAATTAGCGAAATATACACGTTTTTGTATAATTTAGCAAAGTATACATCAACCCTAATCCTTATCCCGCTTACTCATCCCCGCTTTTCTCTGAATTCATTTCATCTTCTTCCTCCCCGCTCGTCCTCCCGATGTCGTTCGTGGCCAGATTTGGGGATCTCAATCTCAGATCTGAGATGATCGAGAGATGGCGAGAGATGGTCACGCGTCCTCCAAACGAAATCGTTCCCTCATCCCTCTTCCGCTCCTCTTCCTGTCGCCTCCGCTCCTCCGACGTCACTCCCGACCACCTCCACTCCTCTCCTGTCGAGCGCACCAACGCCGACGCCAAATTGGACCAGATTTGGCTCCGATTTTGGCGGTGCGGTTTTGACCAGCACCAGCGGCGGCTTCTTCAGGATCGTCGGTGCGTTTTCGAGCGGCGGTTTCGATCGCAACTCATGGATTTCGGCACCAGCGGCGGTCCGGTTTCGATCGCAACTTATGGATTTCGAGCGAAAGGCAGCAACGAGGAGACGCCGGATCTGGACTGAAGACAACGGATGTGCGATTTGGAATGTGTTTTCGATTCTCAGATCTGAGATCGAGAGATGGCGAGAGATGAAGAGCCTCCTCGCTTCAATCGTAGCTGCTTAGGCGGCGGCGATTTCCGGCGATTTCGTCTTTCTACCTTGCGGCAGTGACGCCTGCCTCCTCTTCCGCCTATGCTGACAGCATATTGAAGGACAGCGTATTGAAGGCCATGGCAGTTCTCTTGAATTCGTCTAATATGCTTGCTTGGGGAGAAGATTTAGGACTAATACCTTCTTGTGTCCATCCTGTAAGTTCATTTGGATTTCTCCTTTAGTAAATTCCCAGTCCAGATTGTACTCAATTTCTCAATTTCTCGAGGAGGAGCAATTGCGGGATTGCTGACATGGTGTTCTGAATCCTCGGCAGGTGAATCGATGCGGGAGGTGAGGCGGTGGATTGATGCGGGAGGCGCGGATGTGTTGCTCTCTACTTGAAGAAGTACATTGCTGAGGTGTGTCCTGGTTTTCCTACCTCTGGTTAAATGCATCAAGAATTCATAAATTTGAATTAGATTCATCTGTCCTACATTGAGGTTAGTCAGTAAACATGTCTGTGATTTGAGATAGTTGTTCCACCTACTGGCATCGACAAATCATACTCTTTGATTTTTGGTTGTTTAGTCACAGATGCAATAAGTTGTTAATTCAATTAATGTGAGGGATGTGAAGAATGGAATAAGTTGTTAATTCAATTAATGTGAGGAGTGGCATCATTATCCAGCAATGACCTCTAATACCGACGACCGAGGCGAGGCCATGGAAATTATTTGACTTTGTGAAATTATTTTGGGCTTTGATGGGAAATTGTCTGTTTGTTAGGCATTTACTACAGGTTTTGCAAACTGGTTGTTTAGTCACAGATGCAAGTTTGTTCATGTGCAAACTGTTATTCATCACTTGCGTTTTGTTATTTTTTTTTCATGAGTAATGCAATTTGTCTCCAATTTATTTTAGTGTTGACATCGTTTTCATGCGTATTTTTTAGTGCTGACATCGTTTTTATGCTTATTATTTACTGTTGACATCGTTTTTAGTTAGATATTATATATGTAGTTATATATGTATGCTTGCGTCCTTAAAAATTGGATTTATTTTTTAGTGTTGATATCGTTTTTATGCTTATTACCTTGTTTAGGTTGCTCTTTAGGCATATATGTATGATTGAGTCATTAAAAAATGGTTTGTTTTTTAGTGCTGACATCGTTTTTATGCGTATTTTTTAGTGCTGACATCGTTTTTAATTTGATATTATATATGTAAGTATATATGTATGGTTGACTCCTTAAAAATTGGTTTATTTCTTAGTGCTGACATCGTTTTTATACGTATTTTTTAGTGCTGACATCGTTTTCATGCATATTTTTGTGTAGGTATATATTTGCTGACATCGTTTTTGCAATATAAGAGATGGATGAGGAAAGAGGTCAACATTGTCGGCGTCGAAAAATTCTTTGTTTTAATTGTTTACCGTTATTCTTTGTTTCTCACTACCAAAAATAAAATAAAATATTCGTTTCTTTTTTTTGGTAGAACACTCCTTTTGTCTCTTTGTTCTCCCCCTTTTATATTTTTAATGACTTAATACGTCAAATATATTGATCTTCGATGTCATCATTGTCGGCGTCGGCATCCTCGTAGAGGGTGTGAGCAATGCTGACGTCAGCATTCCCGACGTCATTGTCGTCGGCGTTAGCATTCTCGTAGACGGCGTCAGCATTGCTAATGTCAACATTTCCGTCGTCGGCGTCAGCATTGACGCGTGGAACAAAAAAACTTCCTTGTAAACGGTGTCAGCATTGACGCGCGAAAAAAACACAAAAAAACCTTCCTTGTAAACGGTGTCAGCATTGCTGACGTCAACATTCCCGACGTCGGCGTCAGCATTGGCGCGCGGAAAAAAAAAACAAAACTTCCTTGTAAAACGGTGTCAGCATTGCTGACGTCAACATTTCCGACGTAGGCGTCAGCATTGACGCGCGAAAAAAAAAACCCTTCATTGTGAACGGTGTCAGCATTGCTGACGTCAACATTCCCGACGTCGGTGTCAGCATTGACACGCGGAAAAAAAAAACCTTCCTTGTAAACGGTGTCAGCATTTCCGACGATGACGTCAGCACTGACGCGCGAAAAAAAAAAAAATGCTGACGTGGAGGGGCACAGGGGGCACGCTGGAGGGGGGCGCAGGGGCACATAGGAGGGGCAAGGGTTGTGTATAGTTTTGCAAATTTTCAAAAATCTTGTATATTTGGCTAATTTGGCCTTCATATTTGTATATTTAGCAAATCACCCCTAAAAAAAAATAGTGATATCATTAATGGAGTCATTGTATTCTTATTTACTCAGTATTACATGAATGTTTTCTTGAAAAATACTCTAAATATACTCCCTCATATCATTTATTATCCATATACACTTATTTAAAATAATAAAAACTATACTACCTTCGATTCAAAATAAGTGCCGTTTTAGGACTTCAAGCGACCAATATTGTTCTAAGTTGGTCACTTAAATACAACCTAGTTGAGGCAAACTTGGGGCTTATTTGAACGACGTGTTCGCATGAAATACTTTCAAGTAGGGGTGGGCACAAATCCCGCAAATCCCGATCCCGTCCCGGTCCCGTCCCGATCCCGTCCCGATCCCGATCCCGGTGGGATTTAGGACAAAATAGCGAATCCCGTCCCGCAAAAATTATGCGGGACGAAACGCGGGACGATCCCGGTGGGATCCTGCAAATCCCGTCCCGTCCCGCATATAATAATAATAATATTAATAATAATAATTTTTATAATAATAATAATATTATAATAATATTATTATTATAATATTATAGAATAATAATAATATATTATTAGTATTATTATTTTGAGCAAATATTATTTATAACTATAATAATAATTTTCAATTTTCAATTTATAATAATAATAATATTATTATTATTATATAATATTATAATATAATTTAATAATAATATTAATTTATAATAAAATTATTATTATTATTATTATTATTATATTATTATTATTATTATATCATATTATATTTTTTTCTTGTAAAGTATAATTATTTTATAATAATAACAATAAAAATAAGTAATATTATTTTATTTTATTTTTAATTATAACGTGGGATTATTATTATTTTTTTATTTTTTTATTATTTTTTTATTATTATTATTATTATTATTATTATTATTATTATTATTATAATAAAAACATATTACAAGAAATTAGTGGGCAACCGAGATACTATTTGGGCACCCACTCCTTTAGCGATAACAAAGCCAAGTCTAGTAAAAATATAACGTGCAGCACGAGCCCCAGCATCCTGAGATACCGAAAATTTCTGAATCCGCTTCAGCATTGCAACCGCATCTGTATCCAACTCCCCCAATGAAGAGAATGAGAAGGGTAGGAAACCATAACCAGCCGCCGTACACAAATCTCGATACTTGACACACTTACATCGAGCAACATCAACAACAGCACGACCAGGCATAAAGTCAGAAATTCCAGACTGAGCGCGTGTTTGGCGGTAGATTAATTTTAGGTAGATTACGGGGATTTTTGTAGATGTTAGAAGATGTAGGTAGATGGATATTATTTTTGTAGATGTAAGAAGATGGAGGTAGATGGATATTAATTTGACGGAAATCTAGAAAAGGTGTTTGGTGTTTTGAAGATTGTATTGTATGTGAAACAAAAGAAATGACACATATACCCCCGTCCCATGCCCTTGAAAAAATCTGGTGGCCTTCCTTCTCTGGAGAAAGGGCTCGACAACTTCAGGAGAACAACCACCAGGCGACTCGAAGACGAAGGTGGATTGAGGACACACTTGTCGGAGCAGCCGGCGAAGGCGGAGCGTGGCTACTCGCCGTCGGCAATGTAGAGAATCCCCAAATTTGGTGATTCTCTAACCTAGGGTTCCGCCCTCGGCTCCGGGTCGCCTGCGACGACATTGGCCGACGGAACCCTAGTGGAGTGGCGGGTGGGTGGCCTCCGACCGCCGTCCCCCTTGCATTGGGGACGAACAACGCCCATTCCGGAGGGAATAGCCTCTCTGGAGAAAGGGCTCGCCGTCGCCACACATCCTCCTCGCCACCGCAGTCGGCTCGACACAAACTAAAACCGGAGAGAGCGTGGGTGGAGAGATCTTACCTGCAAGTCGTCGACGAAGGTGACAGTTTCTCCTGGTGAACGGTGTGTCCTCCCTCCTCCAGATCTGGGACCGAAAGCTCACAAATGGGGGCATGAGAGGGGCAAATGTGTGAAATTTGGAATACAATCCCCAACAATACGCAATAATCTTGGGGGGGGGGGGGGGGGATCCCATTTTCGGATGAATTTCATCTGCTCGAATCCTCAGAAACCCCATCCCGGATCTCCTCACATACACAACCAAACACCAATGCGAGGGGATTATTTTTTCCACAGAATACCCATAATCTTTTGGAATACCCTAAAAACCACTACCGAACACGCGCTGAGTCAATGGAGAGGATCCCATCAGATCGACACACACATCCCGCCCATTTAGAGTTACAAGAGACAAATAGCTAATTAAATACGGTATTCTTCCTAACTATCAATCGATAATTAGACAATATTGGTAAATCTCGTCTCAATTCCTTTCCGTCCTGATCTAGTAAGATAATGTAGCCAAATATGTTGAACATTATAATTAATTATACAATCATTGTATGAATTAATAATAGTATTATAATATTAATATTATTAGTATTAGTATTATTGAATAATATAGTCGAGAATAATACCGTATTCAACATATTATACTAAATAATGAATTATGAAAGCATTTTTTCACTTTGCAAATTTATATAATATTTTATTATTTTTATATGCGGGACAAGGCCCGTCCCGTCCCTATCCCGTCCCGTCCAGACACCATCCCGTCCCGAAAAAAAAATGTCAATCCCGTCCCGAAAAAATTTCGCGGGACGAGTCCCGTCCCGGCCCAATCCCGTCTCGTCCCGTCCCGTGCCCACCCCTACTTTCAAGCGACGGAACTATTTATGTCTGAGCTGGAATCTGGCGTACGTAGTGCTATGATAACCTAAAAAAGCATATGCAATAATTTTTTTCAATACTACTTGGAGAATAAAAAAGGCGAAATTAAAAATAAATAAATCACTGACTATAAATCTATATATAAAATACTAAAGCAGAGACCGCTGAAGCGACCTCGTTGTCACGGAATTTTCTGGATTAAACTGGATTATTTTTGCATACGTGACATTTTCTGGATTAAAGTTGTATTATATTTTTGGGTCACATCAATAAATAAGTCAATATAGTTGAGTAAAAAACTTATCTTTTTAGATCAATAATCTATCTAATATTTGGTCAAAATTGAATATAATGTATCTACATGTTAATTCTCTCTCCACGTTTTATTTGGTCAAACTTATCTTTTAATTTTTTCCTTAAGCCATGTTTATTAGCAAACCAATTTATCTTACGATGAGGTGATTCAATATACCTTTTTATATTTTTCACATATTTGATCAAATACTTCCATAAATTTAATTTAAAAAATCAATTATGCATATTGCAATCGAGTGAATACAGCCTTTGTAATTTATACATTAAACACAATCTTCATATATTTCTTTATTATATAATAAATATAAACAATAGCTTCAAAGAACGGGATTATTTTTGCATACATGACATTTTCTGGATTAAAATGACATTATATTAAAACAGAGACCTGAAACGGCCTCTGATGCGATTTCGTATCTATGGAATTTTCTGGATTAAAACGGGATTATTTTTGCATACGTGGAATTTTCTGAATTAAAGTTGTATTATAAATAAGTCAATATAGTTAGGTGAAAAACTCATCTTTTTAAATCAAATAATCTATCCAATATAGCATTATATCTTAATACTATTTTAATCTATATTTTTCAATTGATTTCTGTTTCAATATTATAAAATAAAATAATTAATGTAACACGTACAATTACACTAAAATTTAAAGCATATATTATAATAATATATCATTTGTTTTCACATGTATATATGTATATTGACGTACAAATATATTATAGTATTAAACTAAGTAATATTTTGACGTAATATATTTGCAAGGTAAAAAGTTGTATTTATATTCTCACATGGATAAAGTATATATATTTTGACGTAATACTCCCTCCGTTCGGCAAAACTTGTCATTTTAGCTTATTTCACAAGTTTTAAGGCAATTAAAAAATGTACTAATTTACCCTCAATTATTAACCTCCTTTTTTACTTTATCAAAAACTACAACTAACAAACCATCAATCACATCAAGGGCGTTTTTGTAAAGTAAATGGCAAAATACCTAAAATGACAAGTTTTTTTGAACAAAACTAACGCCCTAAAATGACAAGTTTTGCCGAACGGAGGGAGTATAATCATAACAAAATACATATATATCTCTATCTATATTCAATCAAATATATACAAAATTAAACAATCTTATCAAATCTATACATAATAAATACGTACATACTAAAACAATGTATATTTCTCTTTTTATTTTAATGGGCCATAAGATATTTAATTTGTGTACGTTTTTTTTAATACAACTATATTATACCTTTTCTCAATTTTATTTATTAAAATTTAAAAAATCTGCGCACCAAAAAAAATATTTTAAAAAAATCTTAAGTTTAATTTGATGAGTATAATTAAAAAAAATATTACTTCTTAATCATGTAATATTTTCATATAATTAATCTAATAAAAAAACCAAGAAAGCGGGATTATTTTTGCTTACGTGACATTTTCTGGATTAAAGTGATATTATATTTCTGATCCACATCAATTAATAAATCAATATAGTTGGATAACTGAAAGTAAATAACTGAAGTAAATGACAGAAAGGAAATTACAGAAGCAAAAGATATAAATAGAAAATACAATAATAAAAGATGGTTAATACACAACTTGGGTTTTTTTTAAAAAAAAATAGCCACATTATTAATATTCCGCATACATGTTATATTTCGGATTAATATGGTGTTATCTTTTTTAGCCACATCTATCTATTTATATTATGTATATCTATATCTATCTATTATCTATACTAAAACAGAGACTTGAAACGGCCTCGTGTGCGATTTCGCACCCATGGAATTTTCTTAATTAAAACGGGATTTTTTTTTGCTTACGTGTCATATTCTGGATTAAATTGGTATTATATTTTTGGGTCACATCAATTAATAAGCCAATAAGCAAAGGCCTGAAACGACATCTGGTGCGATTTCACATCCATTGACTTTTCTGGATTAAAACATGGTTATTTTTGCTTACGTGTCATATTCTGAATTAAAATGGTAATATATTTTTGGGCCACATCAATTAATAAGTCAATATTGAATCAAAAAAAAATTAATAAGTCAATATAGTTTGGTAAAAAACTAATCGTTTTATATCAAATTATTTATCTAATATTTGATCAATTATTCTACGTTTTAGATGTAATTGAATAAAATATTTGCTCAAATATTTTGTCATATAATGAACTAATCTATCGACAATTGTGAAATTCTACTACTCGGCAAAGTGTCATGGAAGGAATTTTGAGTGATATATATTACTCCCTCCATTCCTTAATTTTGTTATTTTGAAATTTGCACATTTTTTTAGAAAGGTTGAATATATATATAATATTAATTTTTTATTTAATCTTTTTTAATAATATTATACTTATTACTAATAAGTATGAAATTATTTAAAAAAAATTATTAAAAAAATGAATATTTTATATAGTTTTTAGTATTTTAAAAAACTTACCTCAATAGTAAAATGTCAAATAAAAAAGAATGGAGGGAGTATATACTATATAGGTCAATTTAACTACGGTATGTTACGGTACATAACATTTGATTTTAAAGTATAATCTCTCCAATTGATTTTACTTTAATTTATTTTACAATTGATTGAACGTTTAATTAAACTATTTCAAGCATAAAATTTAATAAATAATATTTCAAACAAATTCACAATATAAAATATATTTTATTAATCAAACGCGCAAACGCGCGGGTACCCGATACTAGTATTATAAAATATGTACAACCAGTACCATGTATCTAAGGTAAACAAAAGGTTTTTCATAATCACATGATATATATATCCTCTTATCTCCCTCTTCAATCTTCATATATCAGTTGCTCCCTCCCCCCTGCAACACAAATTAATATCTTTAAATTAATATAATCCAGGAAATATATATATATATAATTTATTTGGTGAATTAAGAAAAAATGGTGGAGGAGATGGGATGGTGTGGGAAATTGGTACACAACTCAAAGCCTTACATAGGAATGATATCTCTTCAGTTTGGGTATGCTGGTATGAACATCCTCACTAAGCTTTCTCTCAACAATGGCATGAGCCACTATGTTCTCGTCGTTTATAGGCACGCCTTCGCAACTGCTGTTATCGCCCCATTCGCTCTTATTCTTGAGAGGTAATTTCTCATAATCATCATCGTCATCATCATCATCATCATATTGATTCTTCAATAATATTCGCATTTCAGGAAGGCACGCCCTAAGATCACGTTTCCTGTGTTCGTGCAAATTTTCGTGTTGGGTCTTCTCGGGTATGGAATTTATATATTAAGATCTTTGCATTGTAAAGCTACAACAACAAATTTTATAATTAAAAACTTGTGATAAATTTCTATGTTATTTAAATTAAATAAACAGGCCTGTGATTGATCAAAACTTGTACTACAAGGGACTAAAGTTAACTTCCCCAACCTTCTCTTGTGCTATGAGTAACATGTTGCCTGCCATGACCTTTGCCATGGCCGTTATATTCAGGTAAATTAACCATTCATTTTTACTTAGCTAGATAGCTAGGGTTTCCATGATGTACCTGATTTTGTACAAGTAAACAACAACCAATTAATGCAAATCAACCACCATGTGTATGTGTATGGAAAATTTAATTCACAGGATGGAGAAGGTAGATGTTAAGAAATCAAGGTGCCAAGCGAAGATCATAGGCACTGCCCTAACAGTGGCTGGAGCCATGTTGATGACTTTGTACAAAGGGCAGGCTGTCGAATTGATATGGAGTAAGAACATCCATCCTCACAGATCAAGTCTCCAAAACGCGGACCATGAATCCAACTGGTTCGAGGGATCAATCCTCCTTATCATCGCTACTCTTGCCTGGGCCGCATTCTTTATACTCCAGGTACGTATATATGTTATATAAATTTATGTGGATCGATGTTTTGCGAGTTTATACTCTCAAGTCTGAATTAACGTACAGTACTATGTATATATGTGGTTTTATAATTTATAGAACAAGACATTGAAGGTGTACAAGAATCACAACCTCTCTCTAACATCCATGGTGTGTTTCATTGGAACCCTACAAGCAATTGCAGTCACGTTTGTGATGGAACACGAGCTTTCAGTTTGGAAGATTAGTTGGGACATGAATCTTCTAGCCGCGGCCTATGCTGTAAGCCTAATTCTTGAATGATACATACATACATACATACATACATACATACATTACATACATACATACATAATTAGTTATATATAAGAATATTGGCACATAAATGTACGTACTGCAGGGAATAGTGACATCAAGCATTTCATACTATGTGCAAGGGCTTGTGATGAAGAAGAAAGGCCCTGTGTTTGCTACTTGTTTTAGCCCTCTCATGATGATTATTGTAGCCATCATGGGCTCCTTCATCCTAGCCGAAAACATTTTTCTCGGAGGGTAAGCAAACTCACCTATCATTCTTAATCAAACATATATTGGATCCATATATCTATCTATACAGCCATATTCAGAGTTGCGCATTTGCATACATTGATGAGTTTTTTTTGGGAAATTCAGGGTGTTAGGTTCGATTTTGATAGTGTTTGGCTTATACTTGGTCTTGTGGGGTAAGCACAAGGAGGAAGCTGCAGCCATTGATCAAATCCCCGAGGTCGAAAAGAATCCTCAAACAAACGGGAATACCCTAGCATCGACCATCAACGATCTTGAGGCCAATGGTGCTCGATCGATCATAGTTTGATGCCCACTCAACAATATCCATATATGAACCAAAAACAAAGACCAAGACCAAGACCAAGACCAAATATGGCTTTTGAAACCCACCTTGTAATTGGGAGAAAAAGTTTTTTGTTGTTGTCTATAGTGTACGTGTAAGATATGCTTTCGGTAAGTGTACTGATGGAAGTGGTGTAATCCTTGTAATCTTCATGTTCCTTGAACCTCTTAGTGGAAATATAAATAAAATCAAAGTGTTGAGACATGTGAAGATCGAGATTAAAGAGTTTTATGTTGAAAATATGAATGTACAAGTCTTATATATAAGTTAGTGGCTCACTCGTGTTTCCATAAACACTACTCATTCTTTTAAGTGTTGGACTTTTTTTTATACACTAGTTTAAGGAGTTAAAATTTATATAGAATTAAAAAAAAAAATTACACATGATTGATTGTGTTTGTATTGATTGAATGTGTGACGACTACGTATCGGTGCGGTATGAATAAATCAGCATGCCCACTATATAAAAAGTTGTTCCAAATTGCTCGTAGTGATGGAATTAGTAATTTTTTTTATAATTAAAATACTCCGTATTTTAATTTAAGTTAAAAATGAATCAATCAATCAATCAGAAAGGTGTGCTACGACGGGTATTTCAATTCATAAAAAGTGGCCTTTCGTTATTCCTAAAACGTTGCAAGAATGAATTTGATGGTGACATCATCAAGCTTTACTCCATCGATCTGATGCAGATTCCACGTTGAATCTCTTGTTGTCGTGACCGTGAGTGGATTATAAAGAGAGGCTACGGGGTAATCTTCTCCAGGATTGGAGGGAACATATACATACATGATACATATATACATACATACATGGAATTTTTTTTTTTATATATAGTACTCTAAATAAGAAACTAAGAATTTGAGTTCATACGAAACTGGAACTGAAACTTGAGGACCGAACAAACCGTCAGACGGAAGAACCGCCTAAGAACTAAGATATAGTATAAGAAATTATTTGGTGAAATGTCCATTAATTTTCATAATCCTATTTTGCTAAATGTCCACTATAATCTCTCCTTTTGCTAAGGGCGTGTTTGACAACATATTATGTTTTTGTAGATTAATGAGATTTTTATAGATGTTATGAGATGAAGATTATTTTTGTAGATTAATGGAATTTGTGTAGATGTTAGAAGATGGAGATTTATTTGGCCTGAAATCTCTTAAGGATGTTTGGTGGGTAGAAGATTTTGATGAATTTGAAAGGGTTGAAAATTATCATTCTACCCCTAAAATTTAATAATCCCCTACCCAGTTGATGTCCCCTTCGTGAGTTGATGTTCGTCCTCATTCCACATCGTCTTCCTCCTCCTTGTGATTTTGCCGACTGACGCTCGTGCCTTGAGGGTCATTCCACGCCACCGGTTGCAAGGGACGGCGCCGGCTGAAAGAGAGGAGCTTTGAGGTGCGACTTCAAGGGACGACGTCGTCGACACTATTGGTGAATAGTATCCATGGATGCTCTAAAATGGTGATGTCAATGGCGGATGGGTGATTAATCAGGAGCCATCTCCCTCAATGCCAGTGCACACCGGCCCACCTACCCGCCACCGTCGACTTCAGCTCGACACATTCGGGTTCGAATCTGCCCCTTTCTGCGAACCCTAGACCCAAAACCCCTTCGATCCACCATGGTTGGCCGCCGACCCTCAATCGTGCCCACACTGAGACAACAGAGGAGAGTAGAGGTGAGGGAGAAGATGAACATACCTTGAAAATGGGAGAAGTTGTCAATGGAGAAAGCGACATTGGGTGTTCTCCAGATCTGATGGTGAGAGACGCGTGAAAGGAATGAGGGGCAAGACTGCCCAAATCTCTAAATATCCAAATCTCTATAATCTCCAAATCTCCATAATCTTGCCCAAGGGAGATTTCATATTTCCACATTTTTCATATGATGGAATACCCTTAATCCCCATCTCTTATGCACCGCCAAACACCAGCGCGCAGGGATTTTTTTTTTTTTTAATACCCAAATCTAATGAAATCTAATGGAAGCTGGTTGTCAAACACGCCCTAAATGTCCAAAAAAAAAAGTATAATCCTCGTTTCACCCTTGTTCTTACTTATCAGTACGTGGCGGCCTCACCTTCTGCTCATATCTCGTTTTCAGTTTTCCATGGAGCCCCCACATATCTGACGGAGGGAGGCGAAGCTAGAGGTGGGCCTTCCAAGGTGGTTATTGCATTCGACGAGAGGAGGGGAGGAGATTGGCGAAGAGAACGAATCGAACAGAGGCGACAATTTGCTCAAATTTCTTGAGGCTTCGAAAGATTACCCTCTCTTTTAGGTTTTGCTCTTCATCCTCTTTGATTGCTTATCCCACCTCTTGAGTTTCAAATTTGAAATTCAATTTCATTTGCTTGTCTGAATACGAAATCTGTATTTCTTTTTCTGACAATTTTGGTTTAGATTCAATGAGTTTTTTTTTTGTGTGTTTGTAATCGAATTTGGTTTAGATTCAGTTTTCCATGGATTCCCCACAGATATGAGGGAGGGAGGTGAATCGAACATATAAACGGGGATTCAACGCTTCCGTCTCTCAGATCTTACCTCAATTTTACCGTGACACTGTTTCCTTGCGGCTATGAACCCTAATTGATCTCCAATTCCGACTTCGTGGAGGTCAATCATCGAGTTTCTTTTTTTCTAAATGTTCGATGCGGGTTCTAGGGTCAAAAGGGTTAAGGCGGGTTACGGGTTAGGGTCGGGGGTTTGAAAACCCGCTAACCCGGCGGGTCCAACCTCGGGTCAACTCACCATTTCAAATTTATTTTAAAAAATATATATTTTTTAAAGTTTATAAGTATTATTATGTATATTATTCTTAAAATAATTCATAATAAAAACATAAAGGGAAAATTAAAAAAAATTAGCCCAACCTTTGGAGGTTGTTGCGCTTAATAGCCTAAACTATAAAAAATACAGAAAATAGCCTCAAGTATTTACTTGGTTGCAGAACTATTTTTATTTAAAAAAAATCATCACTTCTTATATAAAAATAAGGAAAAATGACCCCAAATAATATAAACTATCAATCGTGAACCGAAAATAATACGAACTTTGAAAATCACCAATTAGTATACCAACTATTGCGCATTAAACCGATTTCGATATGAAACCATTTTCGACCAAATTTCCAATGACCGGTATGACATGGCAACTAGACTTTAATTTTTTTTAATGAGATGGCATGCCATGTCATTATATTTTTTTAAATGAATAAAAAAAAATGAATTTATGTGAATTTAGGGATGGACTGTCACCCTAAATTCATCATCGATAAACACTGAGCAGAGAAGAAGCTCTCGTTTCAATCGAATTGAAGGCAGGGAGAAGACAAGGGCAGTGTGACGAAGGTTGAGCAACATTCGATTGAGAGAGTTCTGGTGGAATTCATATAGTTTGCTCCTGTAAGTAGGAGAAGTCAAGTTTCGAATTTTCTTGAAAGTTCCGCCCAAAACCTGTCGGAATCTCGCCGGAGGTTCGGTTGGATGAGAGATTCAAATACTGGATGTTTTTCCCTCCAAATTCAGCCCTAAGCGAACCGTTAATCGAATTCGACGACACATCCACGACCCGCACCCGGTCCATCCCGGTCGGAATATCGCCTGAGAAGTTACCGCTCCTCACTGAAATCACGGTTAAGTTACCGAACCAGGCCATTTGACTCGGTAACTCACCGGAAAGCCCGTTGTTCGATAGGTTTAGCAACTGTAGGTTTTCGAGCTGCCGATTTCTTGCTGGAGCTCGCCGACGAGGAGGTTGTGGGACAAATCAAGCACCCAGAGCTCTTTGGCGCAGAAGAAATCAACGGGAACGGAGCCATTGAAGGAGTTGGAGGACAAATTGAAGGCCACAAGAATCCTCTCGATCGAATGTTGGTCGCCCTTGTCTTCTCCCTGTCTTAAATTTGGTCCAAGAGCTTCTTCTCTGTTGTCTACTCAATGTTCATCGATGATAAATTTAGGGTTGCAGTTCATCCCCAAATTCACACAAATTCATTTTTTGTATTCATTTAAAAAAAATATAATGACATGGCATGCCATCTCATTAAAAAAAATTAAAGTCTAGTTGCCATGTCATATCGGTCATCGGCAATTTGGTCGGAAATGGTTTCGTATCGAAATCGGTTTAATATACAATAGTTTGTATACTAATTGGTGATTTTCAAAGTTCGTATTATTTTCGGTTCACGATCGATAGTTTGTATTATTTGGGGTCATTTTTCCTAAAAATAATAGCCTAAATAATTTTTATTCTCAAAATCTACCACTTCTCATAGTTTTTTTTATCATTAAGTCATTATTAGCTAAATTCATAATTGAATTAATTATAAAAACTACCTTATACCATATAAATTTTGTAAATAAATAATTTTTTAAAAAAGGCTACTAAAAAATATCACACGATCTTTATTTTTCTTAATAAAAAATTAATTTATCTTCATCCCATAATTTATTCAATGCTCAAATAAAAACCACTGTTTGGTGAATAATGTACGCACACTTTTTTTCTTCAATAGATAACAAACTACACTAATTGTTAAGTTTAAAACAATATATAATGCATGCTTAACTGCTTAATTTGTTGTGGTAGTTTTGCTCAGAATTAAGATCGCCCTAAATCGCTTATTAAATCAATTGTGAGTAGAAACTTTAGTATTTATTCACTTTTAATGATATGTAAATAATCTAATTAATTTTTTAAAATATTAAATTTAAGTTATATTTATATGGTTTGAGATAATTTTTATAATTAATTTAGCTATGAGTTTAGATAACAACAATTAATTGTAATTGTAACATTTTTTTATTAGAAGTGATGATTTTTTAAATAAAAATTATTTTGGAGAGGTTTTGTAATTAATTTGAATTTAAAGGCAACCTAAGGCTTCTTTTTTTGCAATTAATTTGAATTTGAAGGTAATTATTTAAATTTGAATGTAGCTTGAGGCTATTTTCTGCAACCAAGTAAATACTTGAGGCTATTTTCTGCATTTTTTATAGTTCGGGCTATTAAGCGCAACAACTCCTAAAGGTTAGACTATTTTTTGCAATTTTCCCAAACATAAACTATAAACTAATACTGTATGCAAAATGCAATTTGGATCAAAAGCCACCCCCATCCTTCCCCTTTTATAGCATTGGATCCTCCTATTCTCTCATTTCCAATGTGGGACAAGAGCACTCTCCCACATTTGTCCTGCATTGAAAATTGAGAGTTAGAATAAGAATGGTTGAAGATATATTTATATATATGTGTGTAGAGCTGGCAAATCGGTCATTCGGGTCGGGTTCGAGTCAAACTTGCTCGGGTCAGGTCAGTTCGGGTAAAATTTATGGTCGGTACTGGTCGGGTCGGGTTCGGGTCAAGTTCGGTCATAATGAATTTTAGATTGGTCGAGTTTCGGGTTAAATCGGGTCATGCCCATTCGAGTTCGGGTCAAAGCGGGTCAGTGCTATAATTAAATCAACTCATAATCGGAAATTCGGTATTCTACAACATTGTCCTTTTTTAAACATTTAAACCAATTGATCGGTGCTATAATTAAATCAAATTAATTGTACATTTAGGATTTAACCTTATTTTAACTAGCAAGTTACAGATGGGCTTATTTGTGGTTTGAATATATCATTGGGGCATTTCATTTTTAATGCCCATTTCATTTTTAGCTTTTGGCACATTAGTTTTTTTTTCATTATTATTATTAGTTTTTAACAAATCTAGATATAAATAATTAATTCTATCAAAATATAATAATATAGATAAAAATAAAATAACAACTAAAAAATTATTGATTTAGATATAAATAATTCTTTCCACCAAAAAATAATCATGTATTATCATTCATACAAATTATGGAATATGGACAAATAGAATAACCATAAATATGAAATCTAATAGAATTATTATACTTATATTTATAAAAAGAAATCCATTTATAAAAACTGAAAACTACTAGAATTAATAGAACTATCAACACTAATAGTCTAATAGAAGGATATGTTGTTGGGTTGCACGCTATATCATCTGCAGTGATTAATGAACTTTTAGCATTTCTGACTCATAGTATGTATCGATGTTTTGATGTATGACGGTTGACTTACTTGACTCATTGACTTATCCGCTGATTTTACTTGGGTTCTTATTCATATGATAACAATTAACAAAAATAATTGGTGTTTTATATGTTAAAAGTATAATCATAAGCTTGTGTTAAAATAAAAAACCATTTAACATTCAAGCATTAAAATGCTGATGTTAAATAACCATTTCAAGTTGGGTCGGGTCGGGTTAGGTTGAGAGTCGAGTTAGGTCGGGTTTAGAGTCGTGTCGAGTTTGGGTCGGGTTGGGTTTATCTATGTTCGGGTCTGTTTAGAGTCGGGTCAAGTTCGGGTCGGGTCGATCGGTCTCGGGTTCGGGTTACGGATAATTCTAGATTTTCAGGTTTCGGTAGGGTTCGGGTTCGGGTGAGTCGGATCGGGTTTTCGGGTCGGGTCAGATTTCGCCGGCTCTATGTGTGTGTGTGTACCCTATCTTCCCTTGACTCCCACTTCACTTTAAACTTTATTTCCTATATTGAAATGAAGTAAAGTTTGAAAAGTCTTATATCCTTGTTCCAAATGTCACCCATGTGACCAGTTGAGCTAAACCCATGCGGGCAAAAGTCTTATATCCTACATTTATATTGTAGTGGATGAAAGAAGTTTTATAGAAATATAAAATTTCTAATTGTTTTGTTCAACTTCATATTGAAATGAAGTGGATATAAAAAATGATATGTAGAAAAAAAAAATTGCATATAATTTTTTTTTTCAATTTTTATTAGTAAAAAATGTTATAAATTTTTTTTTTTTTTAAATATGGTAATCCGTCGGGTCAACGGGTTGACTTGAACTTGTCAACCTGTGAATTTTCGGGTTAGGGTTCGAGTCGACCAACCCCGACCCTTGACCCGACGGGTCCGACCCGTGGCCACGTCTAGATATGAGGTTACACCGCATATCCCCACAATCTTGCTCCTTCCTTGATTTCCCATCAGACACATACCGAAGTCTCCACTTTGGTAGGATGGGTACTGAAGTCTCCACTTTGGTAGGATGGGAAGAAGCTCTTATGTGAGTAACGTGAAAGAAGGCACTAAAATCGACAGTTTAGGAGATATCATTACATTCAATGTTTAGATTGTTACCTCCTTCAATGAGATATGAATCCTCGCCTTCATCAACCATGGTGGTAGTACTCATTTCATCTCGCTTCCTCATAGGATTGGTCTAATCTGGCTTCAAATTTTCGGTCTTCTGATCTCTCTTAAGGATGTGACATTCTTGTCTCTTGTGGCCTGGTTTGCCATAGTAGTAGCACGTGACCCTGGTGCATGACTTGGACCACCCTTGAGATTGACCTTGGTATCAGCTTTGCTTCCATCCACGAACATCATTATTTCTTTCCCCGGTTGTCAAGGACATTCGCTTCGGAATGATTGGTTATTCCTCTCTCCTTCCTCCTAGCTTCTTTATTGAGAAGACTATCGTAGACGGTATCCATGGTGAGCTTCCCGTCTGGTGCTGAGTTACTTAGAGTAACTACAAGAGTATCCCAACTCTCTGGCAGAGGGGTGAGAAGTAGGATTGTAAAGGCTTGGATTTTTAAATCCTAATTTTTACGAAAAAAAGGAATTAAAAATGAAATTAAATCGGTTTTAAAATTCGTTTAGCGGATTCCGACCGGAATGTAAAATTTGGCGAACAATTTCCGTCTTTTACCTCGAAAAATAGAAATAATTATCGGATGGTGATATCCTTGTCGTTTTTAAAAATCTAATTGATCGAGGGGGCGAGAGTCGGGGAACCTAACATTCGAAAACTAATTACGAGATTCGAAATTCGCGTATTCGGAATTTATTTTCGGGTATTAGTTATCCAATTCAACACTCATCCTCACCTACTCCCTCACCTCACCTTACCCTACAAACATCTACCCCTCTCCCCGTCATTGTTCATTCACATCACCCTCATTACCATCACTTTCATCTACTCCCTCTCCCTCCATTCTCTGGCTGATCATCACCACCACCGTCACATTCACCATCACCTAAAACCTCCACCGTCACCTCCATTGTCGCCTCCAGCCCACCTCTTTCTCCTTCGTTCTCCTTCCACCCAAGGACCATCGGCAGCCCTCGACACCTTTTCGGAGTCACCAGCAACATCCGGAGCCACCCAACGCCACCCAGGAGCCGCCCAAGAGCCACCAGCGGCGCCGACAAGCCACCGAGGCACCATGTCCCCCGTTTGATCGCGAACCAATCTTCCGGTAAGCTGTTCTCACTCGTTTTCGATCGGAATCGTCCTCGAGCTTCACCATCACCCTCATCCATGTCCGATGCAGGTCCGATAAGCCATCGCGAGCCACCAACGACGCCCAGACTTCCGATCGAGATCTCCGAAGTCGCGAAATCACCTCGGTGAGCGTTCGAACATCCTTCCTTTTCCTTGGTTCGTCTCAATTCTTTTCCGTGTAGTTCGGTGGTCGGAGAGTGCGTGAGATCTGAGTGCGGGAAGCTTGGGCGAGCTCGAGAGCGGGCGGGCGTGAGTGAGCGAGCGTCGAGCAGCGAGCGCGAGTCGAGGCTGAGTGAGGATGAGAGCGCGAGCGTCGAGCAGTGAGCGCAGGTGCGGAGCTGTGGGAGTGTGAGCAAGGATGGGGCGGAGCTGGGCACACAACGATGCCGAAGAAGGAGGCCGAGGGGAGGAGCAAGCTCACCGGCGGTTGGAGCCTCGAACAAGGCCGGGCGGGAGTTGAACATTTGAAGGAAGGAGATGACTTGTGGGCCCCGCTTGCCATTTCATTTTAATTATACTTTTATGAACCGGTTGGAGTTTGGAAATTTGGCGGGATCGGTTCGGTTCGGTTCGGTTTGGTTTGGTTCTGGTTTATCCGTTTATTTATTTCATTAGTCAATGATATTTAAAATAAAATAAAATATTATTTGGCCTTAAAGATTGAAAAAGAATTTGGAGAAGAATTTTTAAGGTTGGAGAGTGATTTAATAAATAAATTTAAAAAGGAATTTAGCGAGTATGTTCAAGGGTCGGAATTCTTAACTGTTTAATTTGAATTTGAAACGGTTTTGAAACTAACTTGGGAATAAGACTTACTCGATGACTAACTAGCATGATAAAATGAGCGTTTGACTAACGGCATGATATGTGTGACTAATAGCATGACTTGTGATGATTTATTATAAGGGGATAAATATTTGTTACCGATGATGATGATGATATATATACTTATGAAAAGCATGAGTATGAAATAGTAATATGCAAATTTGACTAAGTATGATATGAGAGTTATTTTAAGCCGATGAGTTGGCAAGTTACGATGAAAACGATATGAGATGATGAAACGAGATGAGAACTTGAATTGAGACATTAATGTTGTTGATGATGATATGGTTAACCTATATATGCTTTATGTGAATCTTGTGTGTGTTATTTGATATGCTTTGTGTAAGTTAGACTTAGACTCATTATGTTACTTATCTTCTAGGTGAGTTCTAATCTGCCTGGATTTGCTTGATTGCTATATTGCTTGGATTCTGCGCTTCTCCAGGTAAGTTCTTTGAACTTACTCATGATGGGCGCTCTATGCACTGGGTGTTATATAGTAGGATAGTGTCCATGCATCATACGACTTAGAATCACGCTTAGGATCTAAAAAGGAAACCATATGAATTGATATATGTCTTTTCTAGAAAACGGCCGTTATAGGTGTTTATTGGATGTGACATTCTTCTTTATTCTTGTCATCTTAGTGGGGCTTATTATAGAAAGTTGCTTCCACTTGATGGGTGAGGTAGGCTTTTTGGTAATAAGTCGCCATAGGACTCTTAGAGCATTAGGCCTTATATGGGTGTCGTTGTTTGCCTTCCCTTGATAGTTAGTAGGCTCCTTACGTAGGGACGGCCTGCACCGTGGGTGAGGTAGTTCCCTTTGAAGGGAGTTGCTAGAGGATTCCTTAGGAGCCTAGAGGGACATGCTAATTGGCATTTCTTGTAACTGCGCGCCTCTTTATTTATGTCTGCACTTAATTATCCGTATACTTGTCTTTTAAGTTCCGCTTTGCATTACACATTTCATTTTAGGAATAGGATGCTTATTATATGCCTCTCAGAGTGTGTTTACACACGCGCATGAGTGGCATGATGATTGACCCAGATCCCCTTCATTTTTTTAGATTCAGGTAACCGCTAGCCGCTATCTTTGCTCATATGGACGCTTGGCGGGTTCAGACTTTTGGCGTTAGATTGAGAGCTCGAGAGACCACTAGACTTCCTCTCTTTTACGTTGTTTTGTCCCGGCTCTGCCGTGGCACCTTTGGGATTGTATTTTTCTTTAACTTCACTTATGCTGGTTGCATGCCTAAATGGATTTTCCGCGTTGTAGACTTAGGACAGGCACAGGCGTTTACCCCGGGGTCTCCAACGGACCTTACGGGTTTGGGTGAGAAATCCCGCTTTAAACTACAAATCTTTGGTTTCAAACCTTCAACCTGTACTCGGAGCGCAAGATCCTAACGAGGGGTTTTATCCCTCGAAACGTAACTCGGGAATCATAATCCCGGGCCATTACAAGGATGGCTTATGTCTCATCCTCAAGCTTCATGTTGACCTTACTTAGCCGATTGATAAGCCCCTTGAAATTATTCAAGTGTTCAATCATGCTTTGGCCATACTTATACTCCATCTTCACCAACCGTCTAGCTATGAGGGCCTTGTTGCGAGACAATTTCTTTTGAATTATGGACCCAAGCTTTATTCACAATTCGAAAGCATTTGTGTAATTAGAAACATGCTCAAAGAGAGTTTTATCGATGTACTTATGAGTCATTGCGACCGCCTTCTAATTAAGAAGATCCCACTCCTTATCGCTCTTTCTTTGAGGCTTGTCCTTGTTGAAGACGGGTTCGTACATGTCATTGCAATAGAGATGAGCCTCCATCATCGGCTTCCATTAATAAGAATAGTTATCTGCCGTGAGCTTGAACATGTCACTATCGTAAGTGACGCTAGCATCCATCTTGATCCGCACAAGCTAATACCTTTTGAAAATGAATCTGGCTTTGACACTACCACTGCACTATTGGGAAAATTCCGGTTTTTCCTCTTCGTGTGATTAAGATGGGCATGACGATGCTATGGAAAATAGTCCCCTTAATTAACAGAGGTGGTACGTCATAAATAGGTCACCCAACGCAAAAGTCGCACATAAAGCATGATATCAACCATCGCGATCGAACTCACCAGGCCCAACGAATCCCCAAGCCTCCTATCACTCTACACATATTGTAAACCCTCCAACAAAGGGACATAAGGATCGTGATTAGGGCCTAAAATACTTGCATCCACACCATTTAGTTTACGCTAAGGAAACAATGACCTCACGCCATCTAGCCCTACACAAAGAGCAAGTACCTTCTCGCTGGCATCATCACGTGTAACGACTCAAACCCTCTGGCATGAGGGCATGAGTTACACATGTCTTCTGCCACACCACGAGGTCGCTTAGTAACATTATAAATACCCCCCTTGGGGCTCCAAAAATGGGATCCTGATTTTAGGAAGAAAAGCAAGAGCTCTGCAATCCTCCCTGCGATAAAATCCTCGGAGCTGAGTTCCTGGAACCTCTGATCGGAGAAGAATGTCTCTAGAACAAAACATCATCTCGCAAACATCCTCTAAAGATGACGATTAAGCAGTGAACACATAACGCGAACAAAGCTTGTCGCGAGGAACGTATTATCATCAAACATTAACTCATAATAAAAAACTTAATTACATACAAACACCCTCTCCAGTTGGCTTTGCAGGTAATTAAGGACATTTGTCGTCACCTTGATGTAATAAGTATAGGTGAATGGCTAGAAACGCTTCAGGACACAACTCACTTTTGTGTGAAAGTAGAACTTGTATTATACAGTGGAACACACAAAATTACAACTCTCACTATATAAATCTTGCAGCTCACTACATATACTCACTCTTACTAGGATACTTGGATTTATTTTGCTTGGATTGGATTTGTTTGGATGCTTTGGTTGATGCTCCATGGGGCTATTTATAGCCTTACATCCACCATCCTAAAGTGAAGAAATTTCACTTGATAATTCTATACTCCTCCTCTCTAGATTTTTCTAGACTAATTAGGGGGTTTCTTTGTAAGAATAGTCTAGAGATGGACCTCAACCTTCTTGGTCTTGGTCCATGCCCAACAACAACAAATTGGGCCAAGATCATGTGTCCTGTAAATTGTTGGGCTTTATAGTGATTAAAGAGGGAATTGTTGAATCCGAATGGATATAGCTAAATCCGATCTTACCACCTCTACTAGATATCACTTATCTTCACTTGATATTATGATCTTGCACACACACTTAGAAATATGTAACGCTGAAGAAGATTTGTCATTGACAACTAGAAGGATTGCTAAAGAGAACATGCACTTGTTTCTTCAACAATTTCTCCTTAATAATTAGTCAAGAACAAAGCAAAACGCAGAAGTAACAAGGCATATTTGAAGGACAAAACAACAGAGCCTCAAAAGTAGGCATAAAGAGCAAATTCAGGTAAAACCGCAAAGAAGAGGTAGTAGAGTCTCGATCTATATACATATAGGCATATGACCCATACATATATGTGCTCTCATTTTCATGTCCCTATCTAAACAGTAAACACTCTATCTAGCTTGCATTCCCGTAGATAGTGTAGAGAGTATATATGTAAAGGTAGTATTACATTTACATTATTACCTAAAAGAACACTTCATCTTGCATTCCCGGCCCATATAGTCTTTTTCAAGCGCGCGCAAAAGAAGTCAAAACAACTGTCGTCATAAAGGAGATTGATTGGTCGTCATAAAGACCCTACTAGAGGACTGGGCTTGTCCTTAATTAATTATCGAGCTACTGTTGGCTGATACGACTATCAACTGTCACCATTCTCTCATGTTGTTATTTGTCATATTTTCAGGGATTATAATGTTGTGGCTCACAGGATTACTCGTCTGACCTACACTGTCCATGTTGATGATAGCTTTACTGATAATCCAGAACTTCGTGTTCTCGTCCGCTCGGACACGCTAGGAAAGATGTCGAATTGTCGGCGTATTTTCTAATCATTACCTGCTTCAAAAAAAAAAAAAAAAAAAAAAAAAGCCAAAACAGCGACCGGCCCCTTGTATTACAATTACAGTACGTGATGTGTAAATCCATATGATGGGATAACTACAAAAATAAAGCTCAACTGAAGCACCCTTTAATTTGCACCCATAAGTCAAATGTCAATAAAGCCTTCTTCTTTGCCCAAATCATCTCTCACACTTTTCATTCAAAATATCTTAATATTAAAAACAATGATATAAGATGTACTAGCTGCGCTGCTAGTCTATCCACGTCTACAAGTCCACACAAGAAGACCAACACAAATTAAAATAATTTACTTTTATTATGTTCACGGCCGTGATTAATTTACTGAATCTGACGTCAAGAGTTTGATATTTCTTAGTTGAAAATTCAAATCATCTAGCTAGCCTATCTAGCTAGCTTGTAAGTTGTAACTCAAACTATTTTGAAGTAGACAGCTAACAACAAGGAACATCAATTCTACAAAACACAACCAAAGGCTTTTACTGTTTGGAAACAAGCATGCGGTATGGGGGAGGCTTGGGGTTCACGTGCCCCCCTCTGGTGCGGGACGAACGCCGTTGATACTTTCATCCTTTGTCAAATAATAATAAAATTCTAACTCAAAGTTTAAAATCAACACACTAGTAAATCAATTAATTGATAAACCAAACAACTATTAGTATAGCGATGAAATCCGGAGTCGAACCCACAGAGAGAAGCGATTCGCTCTCAATAACCCTAACAAAGACTCTTATGACAAAACAATTACTTGTGAAAAATTGATATGAAAGTAAAGTAACCAACTTTATGATTGCAAAGTAATTGATACTCCCTCCGTCCAATAATACATGGCTTTTTAGAGATAAATTTTTGTCCAACAATAGATGGACTTTTATGTTTTCTAGGTAGGAAGTTGTAATGATTTGTATTGGTTTGTGTGTTGTTGAGTTTTTAAAATAAATTGACTGGTTAAAATGTGTAGTGGGTGTTAAAAAATAATAAAATTTATGAAAAAGTTAGTGTAATGATGATGTTTTTTTAAAAGTAAAGTGTTTTATTAAAACTTGTGCAAAGGGCTAAAAGTCCATGTATTTTAGGACGGAGGGAGTAATAAAGTAGATGAGATGTTTCACCTGTAATTCTCTGACAATTGTTGAGATTCATGGTCCTAGGATTGATTTATTAATTATTCATAAGCATATGTCATTATGTCTACTTGACTAAAGTTGAAGGATCCGCATGAATACAATCACCTTATTCAATATCATTAAGAAGTCAAGTAATTAGACCAATTGACATATCGAGTCAATGCAATTAGAGACAAAAGGCGCAAACCACAATCGGCCCTAACAAACATCTAACAATATAGATCAATCGAAATCATCCACTATAAAAACAAAGAAATATCACTACTTCAATACCTTCATTTGCTATCAAGAACGTAACAACGAATTCATAGCTAAGATGCAATTCCTAACATAGTGATCGATCATAGAAATGAACACAAATATAATCAATAGGCACAAGATGATAAATATATATAATCATGAATAACTAAATAGAATCAAATTCTCACAATCTATTCAACCATATCTTCGAATCACAAGCGAAACTATGAGAGTTTAGCAACTCATATGCCAAAAACCTCTTCTCTCTAATTGTGTTCATTGTCTCTCAATATCACGTCTCTCCTCTTTCGAGCGAATAATAACCTAACAACTAATAAATAGTCGTGCAAACTCTAAAAATATAATAATAATATAATAGGAAATAGAATCTTTGAATCCAAATCGCATTCGCTGAACACGGCACCATGGCGGGCGCCGCCCTACGCAGTGACGGTTTAGAGAATAAAGAAATTAAGCAAGAAAAAATATAATTAAATGTTATAAATTCATCTAGGCTAACTAGGTGGAGCAATTTTTTTCAAAGAGATTACTAAAACTTTAATAGTACTATAGACGATAGATAGAAGATGAGGGATAATAAGATGGTTAATTGAAAACAAATTGTATATAAACAGTAGTTAATTAAGAAAAAAAAAATAAGGGATGTTTAATTGCAAACTACCTTGTTCAAGGGTAGGGGTGTTATGTGAACACGAGTAGCTTGAATTCGATTCGTACTCGCTCGATAAAAACTCGACTCGAGCTCGTTCATTTTCTAAACGAGCCGAGTATTAGCACAATTTTAAACTCGGTCCAAAACTCGGCTCGTTCAAATTAAACTCGAATAGCTCGAATTTTATGGAATTTCTAAAATTTCCTTTAAATTAATGTATAATGAGTAAGTAGAATTGTCTAAAGCTCGAAAAAAGCTCGGATCGAGTCAAAACTCGAACAAAATTTAGGCTCGGCTCGAGCTCGTTCGACTCGAATAACATCCTTATTAATCAAGGGTGATTTAATTCATTTTGGCCAATAAAGATTTTCTAATGTATACCATAATTCCATAAACATACATTACAAAAATCCTCAAAATTAATAGAATGTATAAATCTTAAATAGATGACGATGTAGAACACATGGACTAAAATTCATTGGTTTAAATTTGAGTTTAATTATTGCAGAATATATTAAAATAATCATGTTAAACATATCCAATACCATCCACGTGTCTGGTTACGAGTGAACCGCACAGGGACAGCCACGCTGAAAGGGACAAAAACGCAATTACATCAACCGGCCGAAAAGTCAATAATATTGTTTTTATAAAAAATAAAAATAATACTCCATTTTGTTCGCCTCTTCTTCCCCTTCCCCGATCGCCATTGCTCTGCTACACACCTCATATCTCCGAGAAGCCAAAACCCTAGCCATCCATGGACTCCAATCAGTCCCTTCTTTCCCTCCTCCTCTCCCGGAGGTTTCACCCTTCCGCCACCAGCGCCGCCGTCGACTTCGATTCTCGCCAGATCTTCAGGGACTACCTTGATCGACAAATCAACCTCCTCCAATGGTTTTTCCTCATCGCCGTCACCACTCTCCTTCTCAAGCAGCTCATGAGGCACTTCGATCTGAGGCGCCGAGGGAGTCGGATCCCTGGTCCCCCTTTTCAGTCCTTTTATGGCCACTTGAAGCTCTTCGCTGCAGATAATCTGCAGGAATATCTTACTGGTAAGCTTCAATCAAGATATTGATCATATTCTCCTTTTTAAGTTTTTTTATGTGATTGATTGATTGATTGATGAAATTAGGGGATTATTGAATTTTCTCGGTTTGACCTTACCGATTGTTGGAAGTTAGGTTTCAATTTCTGTGGCGGTATTTACTGGAATTTCATTTCATGTTAGTCTCCGGTTTATAGGTTTTAAGATCCAGGTTCCTCAAATTGGTTGTCCAGTGGTTTGAGTTAGACTTGGTTGCGGAATTTTGAACAAAAGATCTTGAATTGAGGATTTGACAAACAGGTTCGGTTTTATTTGAGATCAATTAGAGACTAAGATCATGACCAATATCTCGGAATGGCCCTATGAACTTAGAGTGTGTTCAATGGTTCTTTAAGGCTTTTGCAGAATAACAAACCAAGGCTCAACTCAACTTTGATTTATTAGTTTGTCTTACCAAACACATCATCGCCTACTTGATTCAAGACATGAATCTTTTCTCGGTTGTTCGGTCTGATTCAAACCTTGATCAGAGTTATTGAGTTGCTCTAAAGATTTCATTCTCTGTTTTGCTTCATATTGTGTAAACTATAATACTGTATTTCTGATCTTCCTCTTAAAAAACGATGAGAATTCGCTGATTTCTCTTTTCCTTGATAAATGTTTATCAACTTGTAGGTAAGACTCCAACTGGGCAGCAATGCTGACCCAAAGCCATCAGTGGAATTTGAAAAACTGTGTCCTGCAGCTTCTTTCCCGTCCAAAGATAGTTTTCATCCCGTGGAATGCATGAAAAAGTCCCCCTTTTTTTTATCAGCACAACACTCTTGTTGTTTGGTCGTTCAGTCGTCTGTGTATAACGAAGGCCTCATTTTTCGGAGGTCAATGGAAGATGTTCCTTCACCCGCTCACTCAGCTGTTTGAGGCAGAGAGATCTTACACGAGTATCCATTTGGCAACTTGTGGTTTTTTTTCCCTCTGCTGGTGCTTTGATGATTTCTCACAAGGTATAATTTTCTTCGTGCAGTGAGCTTTGTGGTTTTCTTCCCGGACCTTTTGGTTGTAGTAATCACTTTACTGGAGTTAAATGTAATCTGTGACAATTTCAACTTCCCTGCAAAGGGTTTTTCATGTGAACATTCTGCTAGATCATTATAAGGCATTACAGCATACTTTGCTGGTTTCATGTATTCTGTTCATGATTGTAAGGTTGAAAAATAGCTTTATGTTCAAGTTTTATGCGCGATACGGTTGGGATTATGGAGTAGATAATCCTCACCGGGGTCTAGTACAGTGCCCCGTGTTGGGTCCTATAACATTGATGAGATACGTTCAAAGGCTCGAAGTTGGTACTTAAAACTCGTCCTTATCTGTTTCCAACTGCCACCAAACCTCCCCAAAACCGATTTCATTGAACGCAAAGGGTCAATGTCAGGGTTGAAACTTCAGTTTGATTTATACAAGTCTATCTTTCTAATGTTTCGGTCCCCTTTTCCTCTTGTGGCAGTGCATTTCCCACCGGTAACGTCTGACCCGTTCTTCGACCTGGATTAAGGACTTGGATTCACATTGATTCGGTTAAATGCCTAGTTTAACTGTTGTTCGTTATTAGTTCTCGTACAATTTTTGGTTAATTTCTCCCAATTACAGACAATACACAAACAGATTGTTGTAGATTTTGACTTGGTTTCAATATGGCCTGCTTTAAAAATTCGCGCAACATATAAGTATTTTTAGGTTTAAGTTGCACACATCTTTGAATCCATGATCTAAATGACCTACAAATTAGTCCAATTGGTAACTGAGGAACTAAATATGACCCAGCTGACCCCATTGACAAATCTAATGTTACAGCGTGCAATTCATTCAACCTCTACATTGCAATGATAACGGCCATTAAGTTGGGTATGTATGACGTCTTATAATCATCACAAATAAGTACCTGATCAGCACAACTAAGCTTCTCAGTGGCTCCCTTGTGAGCAATCAGCTTCTGCAATAACTTGAAGCTCAGATTCTTTAACAGTGAGAATTTGTGGTTTACTGCATTTTAGTTCACACCTCTACAGTACTACAACATGAAAGAGAACATAACATTCAGGCAGAAAAGAAAATACGATGGAGAAAGGAGAAGAAGATCGCAACTTTCAGGCAGAAGGTTCATAAATAGCATCGTGGTGGCTCATTACCCTTTCGAAAAAGTAACATAACTTCCTGTTGTTTGTAGTGCTAGCTCTTCTTGCCGCTTTTTCTCCAGCATTATCCTCTTGCAATTTCTACTGTCATGGGAAGCATACTGCATACATTCCTTGCACCTTCTCTTGGGCTTTTCTCTCTTCTCCAAATGCTCATCACTCCCCAATTTTATCATTGTCTGACCGGTTTGCATCATTTTCTCTAGCATTATCCTCCTGCAATTTCTACTGTCATGAGCAGCATATTGCTTACATTCTCTGCACCTCCTCTTAGGCGTTTCGCTCTTTTCCATTTGCTTCTCTTTACCACTCTTCAGACTCTTGTCACTCCCCTTGTTTATTATAGTCTGATCGGATTGCAACACTTTCACCTGACTTGGTACAGCGCCAAGAAACTCTACACTAATGCCAACAAAGTCCTTAACTAGATCATGTGCACTATTATTTCCATCCTCACAAGCCTGTCGCTCATCACTCCACTCGTTTATTGTCTGATTGAGTTCCAACATTGTTCCTTGATTGTGTGGTCTAGTTACTAGACCACACATGCTTGGAGCACTGTTTTTTCCATACCCACAAGCCATAAGCGCAGCTTTATATTCCTTTATCATACGAGCAAACTCCCTCAAACGAGTAGTGTCATTTTCAATCATCTTTACACACGCGTGGACTTCTGAAAACATACCACCTATGATGATCTTCCGTTCATCTATTTCAACAGATTTTTCAATATCAATGCCATCACCATTCCCATTCGACTTCGAAACTTGCACTGGAAATAGTGGGAAATTGGGCATCATGCTGTGAGTGTGACGCTCTTCAAACATCTTCACCACATATCCACCATCTTTAACAAACACCGCTCTCGCTCTACAACCAACTCTATCAGAACCCTTAGAAGCCGTTAACCCCTTGCTATTCGACCCATTATATGCTCCTTCTCTTTTACATACCAAATACTTCAACCTCACAACATTACCAACTCTATGGACAGTACTATGACGCACCTCAAATCCACAAAAGGCAGCATACTCCATGTAACAGGCAATAGCCTCATCTAAGGTGTGAAACCTCCGGCCAATGCATGGCTTTAAAGTCTCATCACAAATTGGAATCCAATGTTTTGTTTTGTCCGGCAACACCTCTATTACACAACGTTGTTCATCATCTACAGTCAGTAAAGTGTCACCCTGTTGTGCTGGAGGCCTAGACGTCGATGATTCACCTGCCAAGATGTGAAGTTGTTCATAAATACCAACTCAACCATTCATATTTATGTGCATGTATTCATCAGATAAACAAAGTTCAAAATTTACTATAGCATGGTTCATGATTCAGCAACAACATGATCAACAGATAGTTGTAAATGATGGTTAACGAACAAAGTCCAAATGCAATCCATTTACCAAAGCATGGTTCAAAACACATTATTTATTGATTCCTGATATAGAACATGTTTCACACATAACGACTAATGACTAATGAGCAAGTTGAGAAACAGATATTTATCGGTCAAACATAAAAACGACTGTGAATCCGATTCTTTGTTCGCAAATTCACATAAAAAACGGAAAGAGGTTTTGTTTTCGAATCCCTTACCTAGATCCATAGCAGTTCAAATGTCAAACATCGAATCTAGGGTTTCGTTGTTGTTCAGACTGTAATGAAGAGCCCAGATTTCTTCGATGTTCAATTGAAGCGAGGCTTCCAGATCGAAGTTGATCACCGAACGAAGTGGATCAATAGAAGAATGGAAATTCAAATCGACTGCAACTCAAACTGCACTCCGAATCGCTGAGTCAAGAATTTTACATGAAAGGAGAAAAAGTAAGAAATATTTTTTTTTGTTCAGAGCTCAACAACTTGAATTTATCAGCCGTCTGAGTGAGAAATCACAGAAAACAAACAAAATAATCTGCAATTTGGTTAGTCATCCTAGGCACTGTTGGATGCTGATTTACCTTGGAAACTCAATCAGATCTTGAAGAGGACGAACCACAACGACAACTCGAACTGGATTCGACTCGACGGCCTTTGGAAGGGGTTGAGTTTTTGTTTTTTTCGTGATTATGCGATGAAAGGATCTCTCATCCAATGCTTCAGATTACTCTGCACGCCCTAACTTTATAGAAATGCTAAAATAAAGCCCTATTTTATAAGTTTAGCCAATTTGACCCTAAAATAAAACATTTATTACAAATTAAACACACATCTAATCTATATTCTATTTCTATTTCTATTATATACTCCTTTGTTAATAAAAACATGTTGTTTTAGAAATTAAATTTTGTTAAGAAAAATATCTCATTTTAGGTATTTTGTCATCTTCTTTGCAAAACTGCTCTTGTAATGATTAGATAGATGTTAGTTGTAGTTTTTTATAAAGTAAAAGCAGAGTAATAATTAGAGTTATAAGTGTATTTAAACATGTCATGGTGGTTGAGCCGGAAAGGATCTCATGATAGGGAGGAGGTGGTTGATAATAGGTTGGTGACAATGTTATATATTTAGGGACAAAAGATTAATGACAATATTTTGTAGTTAGAGACAATACGTTCGAGAAAATAATACGGTGACAGTGTTTTGTAGTTGGTAGAGGTTGGAGACACTATTTTGTCATTGGTGACAATATATTACTGACAAGAAATTGATGATAATAGGGCGGTGATAATGTTTTTTAGTTGGTGACAATATATTGAAGAAAATAATATGGTGACAGTGTTATGTAGTTAGTGACAATATATAGGTTGTTTTGTCATTGGTGACAATAGATTATTGACAATAGGGTGGTGACAATGTTTTGTATTTGGTGACAATACGTTAGAGAAAATAATACGGTAAAAGTATGTGTCCTGTAGTTGGTGACAATAGATTGTTGACACTATTTTGTCATTGGCGACAATAGATTACTGAAAATATGTTGATTACAATAGGGTGGTGACATTGTTCTATATTCAGGAGAAATTTTTGTAGTTGGTAACAATAGGTTGGAGAAAATAATAGCGACAATATTCTGTAGTTGATAAGAATAGGTTGGAGAAAATAATATGGTGACAATGTTCTATAGTTGGTAACAATATGTTGGAAAAAATAATATGGTGACAAACTGATAATGTTTTGTAATTGGTGATAATAGGTTGGTGTCAGTTTTATGTAGTTATTGAAAAAAGGTGGTGATCGTGTTTAATAGCTGGTGACGAAAAAATTGTGACAATATGCTTTATTTGGTAATAATAAGTGTGTGTGTGTCAATGTTCACTAGTTGGTGAAAATAATTTTGTACCAATGTTCTATAATTTGTGACATTAAGTAGTTATAGTGTTTTATAGATAAATGGTTGGTGAAAATGATTTGTAGTTGGTGACAATTGATGTTGACTATAAGTTGATCACAATTTTCACTAGTTCATGATAATATTTGGTGATAATGTTATATATGTTATTGGTGGCAACAATTGGTGACAATGTATTCCTTCATAAAACTAGCATGTTTATATAATAGATTGTATGATATATGTAACATGTCCCAAAACAATCTTAGTCATGCACATTGAAATTACATGTTATGATATGTAAGTATTGTTCAAAACCAAACAAATTGACTTCAATATTAAAAATCAATAGTAAAAATATGATTAGTAATGCTGACTATATATGTTGAATTTTATGTATTTGATCTTTATTCTTTGTTGCTATATCTTCACATATTTGTTGAAGCAATTGTGTAACTCTTTTTGTGGCGACATTGTCTTGTTTTGTATTGACCAACTGACAGTTTCCGCTTCTTTTGTGGCCTACCACTCTTTCTGTGTACCAATGGTGGATACTGGATAGCATTTCTGCATCTTGATTTCTTTAGGAACAATCCAACCGGATTCTGATAACACATGTCACCAATTACACATTATTCAAGTTTTTAAAGATGGTAATCATGAAAAGGGCTATATGTCACCAATATCATACCAACTTTTAAATTTTATTCAAGTTATTCTACAATATTGCAGTGAGGATCTGTTGTCCCTCTCTTAATCTCTTTATTTTTTTTTCTTTTTAACTTACTGTTTTAATTTTAATTATTTTTCTTTTAAAAAAAAATTGGGGGTGAGGAAGGACGTGCAGGGGTAGGGCTTTTGGGTACAATTGATCTTAATTGCAATATTGTCACCAACTAAACATCACACTTATGACTTATGTTTATACTGTCATGAATGTTACTAAGTATACATGAAAAAAAATATGTTAACACATGTCATCAATTACACATGTCATCATTACTCAAGTTTCCCGTCATTAAAAGGGCTATATGTCACCAATGATATAATCACTCACCTTTTCTACAATCTAATAGTTTCGAAAATAGACTATACAGGGGGCCTGAAAGAATGGGTGATTCACAACATTTAGTGCCTTCAGTTTGATCACACAAACTAGATCAGACAAAGAAAATGGAAATGCTTAGATATGGAAGATTGAGTCGATGGATACACAATGTAAGATTAAAAAATTTAAGTGGAAATTAAGCAAACTAGGATTACCAACAAAAGCCAGGTTAGCAAAACGAGGTATTGTTGTACCATTCACATGAGTATTTTGTAATGACAACGTAGAAGGTGACACTCACATCTTTGTGGAATGTCGATCACACACCCTTCATGGGGTGGTTAGTCACAACCGGTCGACCTGTGAGTTGTCGGGTCACCCTGACTCGCCGACCCGCCTCTCCATGGGTTCGGGACATACCGACCCGTGACCCTTCAGGTCCGACCAGTGGACATGCCTAGTCACAACCCCACTGCAATTGATTTTGACAAAATGGTCAACATTAGGGATGACAATGGGGCGGGGACGGGGGTGGGGACGGGGGCAAAAACAACTCCCCGCACGGGGATGGGGATGAGGACGGGGATGATAGTCCCCACCCTGTTCCCCGCCCCGCCCCGCTATCCGATGGGGAAACCCACGGGGATCCCCAATGGGGACCTCGTTTAAAACATTTAGAATGTTTGTACATGTATTATTTTAACATCTTTAATTATTATTTGTTACTGTATCAATTAGCCTATTTATATTTTTTTTATTTTTAAAGTTTAATATGTTTTGTGGTAAGTATAAACTTATATATTAAACTAAGGTGAAGCTTATATCGTGAAATTTTATGGAGAAATTCGTAAGGAAACCCGCAAGAAAACAAAATGGGGAACATTAAACGGGGACCGGAATTCCCGACGGGGACGGGGACAATTTTCAATCCCCGAACGGGGATGGGGACGGGGGGAGTTTTGTTAAACGGGGATGAGGACGGGGACTCCGCCCCGAACCCGCCCCGTTGTCATCCCTAGTCAACATATTGATAAAGGACAACTGGAAAGAATATCTTTCTCTCATGTGCCCTGGGATGACAACAAAGTGGCTAAAAAGGTTGCACGCCTTAAATTTGCCGCTATGCTAGGGGGCGAGAGATTTTAAATGATTCAGGTCTTATTGACCTTATCTGCAAGGATGTTATCGAATAGGTTCTCCCTATTACCGAATTCTTAAATAATGGAGTAATAAAAATAGAGTGACTTTTAAAGGGATTTGATGAAAATTTACAGCAGTGTTTTCTTTGATTCCTCATCTAGTACTTCGAGTCTATAGTCCGACTCGGACCGATGGGCTGGTTCGTGTGCACAATTATTAGGCCTATCACATCAACGAAGTGAGGTTCCATTCTAAAATCAATTAGCACTAGATAGAGTAGTTCATCGACTTATATACTAAGGCTCGTTAGGTTCAACTTTCGATGGTCTCATTCACATCTCTCAACAGGACCAACCCATGCATGAGTTGTAACTTACAGCTGAGATTCTCTAACAACTGCAAGAATTTGTTTTCTAGTTTTGGTATCAAGCATGGTTTGCTGCATTTCAGAGCACATATATCTCTAATATAACTTCTGAAACAGAAGAAGAAGAAGATGGAAAAACAAGCATCACGATTCATGCCGAGCATAAACTGATAAACATAAACATTACCTAATACAAATACAAACGTGTGTGTTACTTTTATATCCTCAACTTTACAAGATACTTATATTTGTATATATGCTATGAAATTCGTTCGAGATTGACAACGAAAAACTCATTGATCAGTGCTTGACCACAAAGCAAATGAATACACCTATAGCAAGTAAAATCAATGAAATATGTAATCATGTATCATCCCTACTTTTATTATTAACAAAACTATATTGTATATAGAAATGACACAAAAAAATCATGAGCCAACCTTCCTTTCCTCTCACGCCTCTTCTGATGTCGGTACTTCTGATGTCGGTGATACAGGTTCCTTGGGGATCCACTTGTACATCGGAGCTTTCTGCTTCGCGTCATCTGGAGTTGGTTGTTTGCCGCGAGGAACCCACATTGAAATAACTCTCTTCTGCATAGTCACCTTTGCAACTGCTGCTGCTAGTCTCGGTTTCTTCTTATTGATGGGCTTCTGTTGGACTGGTCCTTTGGAGGAGCCATCTGCTGATTTCTGCTGAACTTGCACCTTCACTTGGTGTGCCTTGTTGTCGTCAAGCACGACAACAATGTGTTTAGTTGCGGCATTGCTAGGCTCAGATCCGGCTTCTGAAGAAGCCGCTTGTGAATGCTCTTCTTGGGCCCCTTGTGCAATAGGAATGCTGCTACTTGCTTGATCATTGAGCTCTGATCCGGCTTCTGATGGCGATAAATCTTCACTTCCTTCTATGGAAATGAAGCTCTGACTCATAAGACAACTCTCAGCTTCAATTTCTGAAGAAGATATCTCTGAACTGTCTTGATCACTTCCTTCAACCACGTCAATATTCAACTCAAATCCCGCTGTTGAACCCTCTTCTCGGTTTTCATCTGCCGGAAGAGAGGTCTTGCCTGCATTTTTCAGCTCCAAGCCAGTTTCCGAAGAAGCCAAAACATTTGTCTCAGATTTGCCTTCTGGAGAACCTGGTTTTGGACCGTCTTTGCTTCCTTCACTCATCACTATATTCTTACTCACGATAACAGGATCGGATCCAACTTCTATAGGTGCTACTCTTGGCTCGGCTTTAGGCTCAAATATGGCTTCTAAAGAAGGTGCTTTTGAACTGTCTTCTTGGCTTTGTTCAATAAGGAAGTTCTTGCTTTCGATGTTGAGCCTTGTCTTGGATTCTAAAGGGGATGCTTTTGGTCCATCTTCACTTCCTCCGGCTATGATGATCTTACTCGCAACATTGGGCTCAAATATGACTTCCAAGGGAGATGCTGTTGAGTAATCTTGACTTCCTCCTAACCGTGCTTCCGAAAAAGGTGCTTTTGAACTGTCTTCTTGGCTTTCTTCAATAAGGAAGCTCTTGCTTTCGTCGCTGAGCACTGTCTTGGATTCTAAAGTGGCTGCTATTATGTCATCTTGACTTGCTTCGACTACGACAGGCTCCAATATAGCTTCCATAGGAGATGCTTTTGGGTAATCTTGAATTCCGCCAAAATGGGATTCCAAAGAAGGTGCTTTTGAACTATCTTCTTGCTTTTCTTCAATAAGGAAATTCTTGCTTTCACTGTTGAGCCTTAACTTGGATTCTGATGCTTCGACTACAATGCTTTTACTCGCAATGTCAGGCCCTGATCTAGCTTCCAAAGGAGATGCTTTTGAGTAATCTTGATCTCCTCCTAACCAGGCCTCCGAAGAAGGTGCTATTGAACTATCTTCTTGCTTTTCTTCAATAATGAAGTTCTTGCTTTCATTGTTGAGACTTAACTTGGATTCTGAAGGGGCTACTTCTAGTTCATCTTCACTTGCTTCAACTACAATGCTTTTACTCTCAGTTTCAGGCTCCAATCTAGCTTCCAAAGGGGATACTTTTGAGTAATCTTGATCTCCTCCCAACCAGGCCTCCGAAGAAGGTTCTTCAACAAGAAAGTCCTTGCTTGCGTCGCTGATCTCTTTCTTGGCTTCTAAGGAAGTTGACCTTGAATCATCTTCAGTAAATACTTCGGTCACAACAATGGTCTTAGATATGGCTTGTGAAGAGGTTGTGTCTGACCCATCATCTAGGCTTCTTGTAACCACATCCAGGTGAATGCTAGGAATCTCAGTATCATGACTCTCAAAATCAACTTCAGCATCAGTCTGTTTCGGATCATATTCCTCTTCGTTGCAGCTCACTTCAAAAGTACTCCGAATTGTATCTTGCACCTTGCTTCTGTTAGCCTCCGAAATGTTTTCATTAGCAACATCTGCTTCATTTTCATACAAGGTGTAGTTTCCCTCTACAGTTGGATGAAAATCAACCTCTGTGACTCGATAAGAATCAGCTCTTTCATCATTTGGATTGCCTGAAGTGATCTCATAATCAATCTCTAAGGCTCTTTCTGAACTCCATTCCTGGGTCACAGCGGCTCCAAAAGTAGGCTCATCTTCTGCTTCATCATCCACACTAGCTTCATCAATAACTGCAACACTTTTAACAAAGCTGGCTTCTATGTTTTCTTGCTTGTGGTGATCTAGATAAGTGTCCTTTATGGTGTAAGTGGCATGCGAAGTCTCCTTACCAGCAAAGATGTCAACCACTAGATCCTCAAGACTGATCAAATTGTCGTTATGATCTAGACGGGTGTCCTCTATGTTTTCTTGTTTGTCTTCACTGTGATGATCTAGATGAGTGTCCTCTACAGTGTAATTGGCATGCGAAGTCTCCTTTGCATCATCTCTCTCGGCTAGTAGACCCTCCCGACTCATCAAGTTATCGTTGACATTGTCTAGATAAGTACCATATATATTTTCTTGTTTCTCTTCACTGTGATGATCTAGATGAGTGGTGTAATTGGCATGCTCCTTACCATCGTTGCTCTCAACTTCTAGACCCTCTCGGCTAATCAAACTGTCGTTGTTATGAGCTTGCGACACAGAACTATCAAACTCTTCAGCTTCGAAGAATTCATTTTCAGATTCATGACTTTCTTCCACCCTCTTTACCTCTTTTGCAATGCTCAATTGAACCTCTTCAGGGTTGGCAAAGAACACCTGAGACATAAAAATTGTGAAACTCAAAAATGACATCTATTGTGATGCCGATTTAGAATCGAAAACTGGATGGAAATGGAATCTTACCTGTGCTTTGAAGTCATTTGGAATCCTAATATTCGGATTCCACAAGACATCAACTTCACTTGAGTTGAGCGTCATGATATACGACTGGACAAACGCGGTGTGAAACATCACCTTAAACACCTTCTCTTCTGTTACTAGATCCTCACCTAGATGGATGCACTCGAGGAACACGTCTCCTTGAACACGACAATCTACGTTTATTTTCACGAGCAAGCACTCCTCCTACATCATTTCAGAACTTGTGATACCACAAGGAGGCAGGCAAAGAAACAGAAATGTATCAACCTAATAGTTTTGTCAAATATCAGAGGCATATATACCTTATCATAGTAGCAAGTCCCTTGCTCGGACATCAAAGACGAGAACAAAAGGCGAGGACTTCTATTGCTCCTCATAGAAGGGTCTTGTCCATAGATGTGAACCACCGGCCTACAGCCCTTGCCGCCATCAAACAGGGGAAGGTTCATAAGAAGAAGATATTCTATGGCCAAAGGAGCATCCGATGGAGGCCAATCGGATGTCAAACTCCTCCTAGAAATGTACTGCAGGTACCGGAGCTGAGAGGCTCGAGGATTTATGGTAGACAACTGCGTTAAAAGCTCCTTAGGAGCTTGTTTGTACACCATCTCAAGTGCCTTGTGCTCATCAGTTTGCTTCTTGCTATACAAAAGTAGGCCTGCAAGCATGAAGGCTAGCGCGGGCCAGCCTCCTCTCTCGCAGTGCATTAGGATCACGTTGCGTTGGCCCTCTAAGGACAGCCAGCTCTCGCTGGATCGCAAGCAGTAATGGATCATCTCAAGGGGAAGGATAGGGTACCCTTCATAGTGTCTAGGATAGTCCACTACTGTCATTTCATGCTGAGATAGAATGTCAGACAGGAGGCTTGGTTCATCGCCTTCCTTGAAGTTGAACACCATGAAGGATACCCCCGGGTGGTACTTCTGTAAGTTGGCCACAGCCGCGTCCATGTATGGTTTGTAGTCTTGTTGGCTCAGCTCTTTTGTCGATAGGCAACAATCGAAGACTAGCAGAACAACGACAACCCAAAGCCAAACCCGTATTAGCTTTAGTTTTAGGATTCTTAGATGAACTTAGTGTAGTTGAATTGCCTTGTATATTTTAGTACCAAAGAAAAAAGGACCAGAAAGTAAATGCTGAGATACATCTGAAGATCAAAAAGATAAAATTCCATAGTTTTATCTAAATTCAAGTTATGAATTGTAACTGCACATCAACCTTATAGCCATACCATATATATGTTAACTGTTAAGGTAATAATTATAGATGGATCTACAAAACACAAAAGTATCTTTATGTTGATCAAAATGAAATGGAGAGCAAGAAATAAGAGAAATGTTCTAGGATTCAGTATGTTGATTCACCTTAATTTCTATCACAGAAGCTTAGATTCAGTAGGTTGACGCATATGGTCAGAATCCACCTTTCTATCACAAAAGCTTAAACTATTATGTAAGGGATTTACCATCTAAATATTGTTAGTTTTTCTTTCTTTATAATCAACATGAGATATTTTCACAATCTCAACAAACTTAGATTCATGAAGACGGATAAGATATCGATAACAACACCAAATGAACGAGAAAGAACAAAATATGATTCATCTGAACAAGTAGAGTAGAAAGTTGAGGAGGAATGAGAAAGATGGTACCATAAACACGCTCCGAGATCTCTTGGAAGCGATCAGGCAGCAGCCTCCTAGAGAAAGTTCTCCTAAAGAACGCCATGACAGACCTCCGCGACAACTAGAGCCACACAAGCAATGTGTAGATGATCAGAAAGAGTGGTTTTTTTCAGGTTCTGAATGATTAAAATAAAAATGGAACTCTAAGAGGAAGAGGAAGAGGAAGAGGGAGATGAAGAAAAAGGTTTCAAGTGTGAGATTTGACTTTGATTTGGTCATTACTGATGGATGAGGAGAATATAAGAGGGATACATCAGAGCACGACAGCAAAATCAGCTAGCTGTATGTTATGAGACGTTGGAGGCCAATATCCATCCCAACAAATTCTATATTCTAGCTTTTTGAAATTTTATACAGTGCCTTGTAATTTTGATTTTTTCCATCTAGTGTCCAGACATTTTTGAAAATTCACTTGGTGCCCCTGTTTGTATATATTTTGTTTCATTCATAACCTATATACAAATTAGTTCATTCCCGGGGATTAGGGTTGGGAATCAAAATGATCCAAGCATGACTCGTTTCAGGAATCGGTAAGGCCAGCCCTTGTTTAAGCGACAAGATCACTTCATCGAGCCATCCAACTCGATAGGCCATAAGGCACTGAAGCACCTAACATTCCGAGACTTTTTCCTTTGCGGTTAGCTCTTCGATCACCCAACCAACTGCTCTTCTCCCACGGCTTCCTCTACTGTCATCAAATTGGTGTCATTTTCCATTGTCTTCTATTTGCAACAATATATCTACTAAAAGGTAAGATCTTAACCAATTTTTCATAGGTTTCATTACTCCCTTTAATCAATTTTTCATAACGTGTCACATTCGCCAATCTATCTTATATCATCTTCTTACCTACCACATTTTCCTTTCCGGTTGCTGCAAATCGTTGGCTTTCATTCTTGATAATGCAATTGTTTTTTTATCTTATTATCCTTGTTAAGTAATTATATGCTCTCATGTTTAATGACCAATCTTAAGTTGCCCCAAGTTATACAATTATTAATTAATACGCCCTGCCGACGCTAGGCATCGTGTGAATGAGTGAGTTTGTGTTTGCTGCAAATTGTTGGCTTAGTGTCTAACTAACATTTGCTACTTTGCAGGAGCTGGATGCGCGGCGCGACGTGTGACTGAGCAGGAGAGGCATTGGTTTAGGCAAGTAAATTATTTGGCTAGTAAATATCTGACCCATTTAACAAATCTATCAACATACTATCTGAATCAAAGAGGAACAACAAAGGTAGCCAAAACACAAACATCTTAACCATGATAACGATAGGGGCACCCAACTACTTTAAGGTTAAATAAGTGGGCTATCAGTAAGCATATGTTCCTAAACTAACTTGGAACTACTGTTAGCAGATTGCTCCACATCTGGTTATACAGAAATACTACATTGAGGAGCAGAGGATCGAGTGGAGAAGTTCTTACCCAGTTGAGCAGTCTACATATCCAAAGCTCCTGCTTTTCTACTGCCACACCTGCTACTCTTCATCATAATCCTCATCTTCCTCTATCTTCGAGCTAAACTGGGTTTGAGCTAGCTGAAGAGGGTCAATCGCCACTCCATCTACTTCAGAGACAAACTCTTTTGGGTTTGTCTCAGTTGGCTCAACCTTTGAAGCACCGTCAATGACACTGTCCAAAGGAACTGCAGCGTCTTTGGTCATAGCCTGGTTTTCAACTAAATCTGAATTCAAATCAATGTTTCCAACACTAGAATCACCACCACCGTCACAAGATGCAGCATGCTCATCCTTTGCAAGCTCCTTTACTGGTGGTGGTAGTTCTGCGACATTAGTCTCTGCTTCAAGGCTTTGAGGCTCTGAGATTTCCTTCATGGGGAGAAAGAAAGGGGCGAATGGTTCAGGCTGTCTGGGGTGAAAGAAAGGAGGGAATGGTTCAACCTCTACATCCGGATTTTGAGGTGGTCTCTCCGTGTGTCCCCTGCCACGTCCACGGCCTCTTCCACGTCCCCTTCCCCGTCCTCTGCCACTGCTGCTTGCATGTCCCATCTCATGCTGCTGAATAGAAGTCGTATATAAAAATTTAATTTGTCTGAATATGTTTGCTTCAAGAAAAGGGAAGATAAGATTTAAGGAAACTTCCATAAAAACATCCTCAATGAAGGATTTTCTCCAAACCATCACTATTTTAAAACTTTCAAAAGGCTCTATTTTTAATTTTTATCAAACCCCACATGTTAACGGTGCTCTATTTTCATGTTTTATTTTCAAGAAAACTGCACAGTGCAAAGAAGTTCATGTCTTCTTATCTTGCTACTGTTGCATAGGTATTTGATTTCACAATATTGACCAATTTGATTTCACTAGTAAACAGGAACACATGCGAAGAATTGGAAAAGTGCAACTGACCACCCTGCTTTTCTTCAATTCTTCATCACTATCATGGTATTCATCTGTTGGCTTCCTGCCAAATATAAAATATTCCATATCTATTAATTTCATGTGAATAACTTGTAACAAGAATTATATTTTTTAAAAATTGATAAGAAACCACACACAAAACCTAATTGGATCTGACTACTGAGTCACTAGGTCATGACAATTATGATAAGAGTAGAATCTGTTAACCTTCGTTTTAAAGAACCTCTCTCGTCTGCAGCAACATCTGAATGACCATAATCAGGAACCTTATTCACAACACCTTTCAAGAAATCAAATACACCAAAGGTATTTATACAATGCTTCCTGCATTTACCAGTGAGAGATCACCTTAACTTTGATGCTTTAAAAATAAAAATAAAATATGAAGAAAAAAAAAGAACTTAAACTAAAAGACAGGTGTATAAACACCTACATGTTAACTGGGGTCACTACTTTTGAGCCTTGCTAACCTCATCAAAAATAGAAAACACCAAAATGTTTTTAAAAGGCAATATATTACTTGATATATAGGCTCTGGTTTAATTTATGAAGTTATTAGCAGCTAGTGGCCCCACCATGTTGAAAATAAGTATATGTGGTTCACGTGGCATGGAGTATAAGAGTTTAGACCAACTAAAATTCTCTACAGTCATTACTTCTGAAGTGTTTGCAGAAATAAGTATTTGATGGGTGGTTGCTCATCTCATGTTCACCATTACAGTACAAAATTACCAACATTTGCACTGCCCACCCGTGATTCCTATATTGTTTTCACAATGCTAATGTTTCACCTGTCCTTAATATACTCCCTCATTGTTCTGACCAATTTATAACACAAAACCACCCTCCATCCCTTGACGCAAACTGCAGGAGAGTCTAAAAAAGGAAACACGATGTGATTTGGGAAAAAGGAGAGGCAGAATACATCATGCATAAGTTCTCCTTAAGATGCCAAGTGAAGGTCAAGTAAATAGCCTAAGCACATCAATACAGCAAGAAGAAATGTGAATCATCTTTTAATTTTGTTTTTTAAAAAAGGCACAAAGATGCATAGAGTGAACTAATAACAGTCAATCAGCCATACAGTAAAGACAAGGGATTGTATTCTCCACTTACAAGTGAACTGCACTCACAGTCCTTGCACCCCTCTGAAGTGTGATTTTATATGTCCGATCACACAGGTCTTGAAGAAACAATTCCAATGCCTTAGCTGCATCATCAAAAGCTAAGGGTATAAGCAAGATTGACAATATTTTAAACATGAAAGTCAAGATTTAAAATAACTCACAGACTAGAACAGGGACTGCCATTGCTATCTTCCCTACATCCTCATCAGCTTGCATTATTTTCTTTATTCGAGCCTGCAACATAAATTCCAATTGGTCATTTCACTGAGAGATTGAAAAATGGCGTTGATTCTCCAAGACAGATGACTGTCATCTGCTTTGTTAGTATCCCCTACTTTGAGCATGTGAAGAAATAAAAGTGAACATAATTCTTAATCAACTGTATAACAAGTTAAGCAAGAACAACGTGACTAGAGTCCAAACCTAATCTATGGAAGGAGATAGAAGCACAAAAGTTCAAGCAAACATATTAGCAATAACAACTTTGATAATATTTAATTAAAAATTGCAAATGTTTTACCAAATTCATTGAAACAAACTAAAATAACTGCATGCACAGAAGCACAAGAGCAAGATATGTTAAGGAAACATCGGGACAACGTTTAGGGAAGTCAACCAAATTAACATTTGGCTTGTAAAGAGTGAAGCAATCCCCTATTTGCTCTAATAGCAAATTAACATTTGGCTTGTACCCTTGTATATGGGCTACACATTCCTTAATAATTACAAACCCGCAGTCCTGGGAATTCCCATGACATCCTATGCAAAATAAAGAGTATGGCACAACAGAATAAAGAAAACATTTTATTTAAATAAGGAAAACATAAGCATAAACATAGTACAATTGATCAATTCACTCCTCAAGCTACATGATTTCTAAGGAAGAGAAACGAACAAGCATCCAACCGTGCTGTTTAATAACCCCCCCCCCCCCCCCCCCCCCCCAAAAAAAATAAAAAATAAAAAATTCCACTCAGCAGTTAGCACCCATACAAACCATCCTTAGCAATAGATACCATGTGGCATATTCTAGATGGATTAAATATTCTTTTGGTGGTGAACTTTAAAACCTATCCATGGCCTCTATTATCCAGTCTCCTCTTCTTCTCTTCTCAAGATAGGAAAGGGAAAGAAAATCCCAGACCCTTGGTCCAAATCCCAAGAGTCCAACTAATCCACCTATAGCATTTTTTTTTTTATAATATCAGCCTTCTTCTTTAATCTGCCCAGCACCTATGGCTGCACCATTACTTTTTTCACCACAATCATTGGGCCCTTCCTTCCCCAAAGTCATTACTTCGCCTCCCATTCCCTCATTTTCTATTGAATACCTGTGCCATCAACTGAAGCAAACACTCAGAGGGAACCCATAGAGCATTGTTTTGGAAAAGGTTGACTATTTCATGCACCTCTCAGCTGAAAGTCTGAAACACACACCAGAGCTCTTGAGGTCATCAGTGGGTACTGCACCATCCATTGGCGACAGTAGATCCAAGGCGGCCATAGAGGGAAGGATTTCCTTACGGCTTCTTTACTCTTTAGAACAGATATAGATACAGATGAGATAAAATTCTTGGTCAGCAACTTAACTCTAACGAATTTCGGGTACAACCCTCAGTTCCTAAACATTCAAAATGAGATGAAATAACCGAACATCATTTTCGTGTATCCCAGGAAAATTAAAAATTCAAAGCTGGTTCTTAAGACGAGCAATCAGTCAAGCTCTCCACTACACGGAGAAGTTTATTTATCAGTATTACAGATTCATAGACATCATCACTGAGTTTCTACCAAAATTCAAAATCTATAACTGAGTCCTAGAGATGCAAAGAGTGAAATCCCCCTTCCCACGGAGAATAGTCAAACTGCAGAACATAGAGGAACACACAATTCAAACTGCACAGCAATCAACAACGCTGCAAAACCTAACTAGAACGAGCAATATCGAAAAGTAAAAGAACAAAAGCAATCTCACGAAAAAACTCTCAAAAAAACCACATAAGAAGTCAGAAATGGTAAGCAACCGATGTCAGAGGAGCCATAATCAGATCTACTACAAGCAAGGAATTTTAAAACAGGAAAAAACGCAAATAACAATAATTAATCGAAAAGAAAGGGAGAGGGAGAAAAGAGAAATCTCACAGCAGGAAAACGTGTATCGAGCTTCTTTTTCATGGCAACGCCGCAGATTCTTCTTCTCGATTGTGGAAAAAACACAAACTTTCCTCCTCCAGAAAGCGAGAATTCGATCAGATCAGGAATAGAACCGGTATGCCAGCGACCTCGATCATACGAAAGAATCAAAGCAGAGAAATTTTGGGAGATTAGGGATTTTGTATTTTGGGGGTGAACCTGAAGAAATTAGGGATTTTACATTACGATATAATTATATACACAGGAATATGTTGCACGACGAAAGAAGGAAGCAATAAAAAAGGTACTCAATTTTTGGTCAAATGACTCAAATCTAAGGGCAAAATAGCAAATAATTCAATTTTTTGTACGAGTTTTAAAAATATATCTAAACCTTTCAATTATTAAAAAAAATTACCTAATTTTTATGATACAAAGTATTCCGACTTATTCTTTCAATCATAAATAGGGTTAAAACAATTATATAAAATTGGTCAAATAATATCATTCTTATTAAAACAAGTCAATATCATCTAACATTTATCAAAATCTTAATTTCGTCAATTATATGTCATCGTTTTTGTCCGGATTTATAGTCGAAAAAAAATCGAGATACTTTGTTACCACCTCCTAAAGATTGAGGGCGTGTTCGGGGACGAGGTGGGGAGAGGGGTGATTTTTTTTTCGGGATTTGTACTGGCGTGTTTGGGAGGGGGTGGATAGGGTGGGGACGATGGAGGTGGACAGGTGATAATGCATATTTTAGATAGACATTATAGGTACTTCTTATTGCATTTAGATAGGGGTATTGCATATGTTTTGGTCTATTTCTATATATTTCTTGTGAAGTATTCAAGTTCGGAATCTACGTCTTTTTAGTATTTATTATGCAGTTTTACATTCCAAGCTTGGATGGGATCTTGGATGAGCTTAAATAACTGATTTTAGGCTAAGGAATGAGCATCAAGGGAACACAACGTCAAAACTAAGGAAGGATCGTGGAGCCTGAGGAGCAGCGCCCACCACTATTAACCCGGCGCTCGCCGGTCTTCCGTGTCAGCAATTGCCGAATTAAGTCCGAAGATTTTATTCCATTATTATATTATTATCTTATTCTCTAGGGTTTTGCACAACTCTGTTTATGTTGTTTTCATCTTTTTTGTGTCATGTGCCACATTGTTGAGAGACGTGAGATACATTGAGAGAGATGAGCGTTACTTTGGCTATGAGTTGCTAAACTCATAGTTTTACCTGTGATTTGAAGACATGGTTGAATGAATTGTGAAGATTTGATTTCAATTAGTTATTTATGACTCTATTTATCATCTTGTTCTTATTGATATGTATTTGTGTTCCTTTCTACGCTTGATCACCATGTTATGAATTGCATTTATGTTATGAATCCGTTGTTGGTTTCTCGATAGCAAACGAAGTCATTGATTTAGAGATATTTCTATGTCTTTGTAGTGGATGATAACAATTGATATATGTCGAGTAGATGTGTTAGGGTCGAGTGAGTTGTTCCCTCGATTTCTAATCGCATTGAATTGTGTGTCAATTGGTCTTCAGTACTCGAATCGTTAATGATATTCTTGAGTGATGCCGCTTTGAATAAGACATTGTATCTTTGCGGAACAATCGATATTAGGTTAGTCGACATAAACTCTATAAATAATACTCCCTCCGTTCGGCAAAACTTGTCATTTTAACTCTCCACACAACTTTTAATAAAGCTAATAATTACACTCATTTTTTACTAATTTACCCTCATTTATTACTCTACTTTTTACTTTATCAAAAACTACAACTCACAACACATCAATCAAATCAAGGGCATTTTAGTAAAGTGGAAGCAAAAATAACTAAAATGACAAGTTTTTCCGAACAAAAACAAAACTCTAAAACGACAAGTTTTGCCGAACGGAGGGAGTATTGAAATCAATCATAGGATCTTGAACCTCAACCATTGTCAATCATTACAGGTGAAATGCTTTTATATCTTATTATCAATACTTTGCAATCATTACTCTATTTACTTTATTTTGCTATTTCATTAGTTGTCATAATCTACATGCTATTGTCATAAGAAATCATTGATAAAATTATATAAGTGAAACCTTTTCTCTGGGTTCGACTTTGAACTTTATTGCTTTATTAATCTTTTTGGTTGAGCATTCAGTCAGGATATTATTACTATTTGGGAAATGGAGAAAAGCCAACGACGTTCGTCCCGCAGCAATGGGGTAGAGGGGATGGGAGAATCCCTGATTTTGGTATCTTCATTTTGGGGTGGATGGGGGTGGAGAAAATTTTCCACCCCGTATAGCCTTTTTTGCCCCGGGACCAGCTCTCATCCTCATCATCTTTCTCGTCCAAAAACAGACAACCATGGATTCAACTCCTCCATCGCTCAGTTCGGATCCCCCGCGCCGATCCAAATTCGCCCATCAAAATTAGCCCTAACAGTATTAGATCTGGATTTAACCCCATACGAAGACGGAAATCCCTTCGAAGCCCAGTCTCCCTCTCTGCGATCTCCGACTTCTTTCTCTTTCCTTCTCCGCTCGGCAATCCACCAAGACTCAGCGATCCATCGGGACTCGACTATCGGATCAGCCGGAAGCTGGAGAGGATCATATTGCAGAGTAGGTTGGGCGTTGTGTAGGCCGAGAACAAGCTCGTTTGCTTCGCGCCGAGGAATACGTACTCGTCGGTCAAGGAGGTGGCTTGAGGGCCATTAGAGGTTAGGGAGGAGAGAGAGATTGCAGCGCCTACGACACACACACTCTTTATGTTTCTACAATAATATTGTAATGGGTATTCAAAAGGGTAAAAGTAAGGGCATTTATGTCTTTTTTCACTATTTCATAAAAACACTAATCCTCACTCAACCAAACACGCAGAGGATTATTTTCTACCAATGATCTTCATCCTCTCCACCCCAAAAAAGTATCTATATCCCCTCCGTCCCTAAAAATTATCTCCACCTCTTAAATAATAATTTCATCGCAAACACGTTGTGAGTTTTTTTACAATTGATAAGTGGAGGTATTTTTTTAACACTCATCTAAATGTTGGACTATTTTAATTAGTTTTGCCTACTATTTACTACATTATTGCGATATATATTGCCCTATTTTATGGTCTTCTTCTCAAAATACTAGGAACTAGTATGTTTTATGTTTCCATAGAATCACTTATTACACATCCAGAACACATCGTGGACGTGTGTAAATTGACACACTCCTAAAGTCCCAAACACAAGTATTCTGGATGCATGTGAATGGAGTATTTCAAAAAACTTTTTGAGTTCAAAACATGTCATAACCGTTTTAAAAATAAACGGATGTGTATAGACCTTTTTCTCTTAGTTATCGGGTAGAAAAATATAACACAACTAACACAACACGATAACATGACGATATGACAAAAAAAAAATCACGATACAAAAAAATACGACACGAATATGACACCAACCACGAAAATTATAGGGTTCTCGTGTCATGTTCAAATCACCGTTTTTAGTTATTGGGGTACCTGACACAACACGATTATTATAAAAAATATATTAAAATTGTAAATAAGTATTATTTACATTTAGTTTCTATGAAAACTAACCACTTGTACGCATTAGCATAGATGGTTATGGGACACTAACTTGTATTAACGAAGTGTTAAGAATTCGACTCTTGACTCTCTCTGTCTAGTGTTTTTTTAACGGAAATTTCACCCGGTACCCCCTAGGTATTGCCTTTTTCGCACGGTGTACAAAAGATTCACAAATTTCGTCCGGTACCCTAATTATACGAAATTCAACCGGCGTCTTTGCTTGGTTAAAACTAACAGCCTCTCACATCTCCGTTTGGTTTTTCTGTAAAAAAAAAAGACGAGAATAATGAAAGGAAGACGGGTGGAGAAGAAGAGTCTGACGACATAGAGGCAACAAACAGAGGGAAGCTGAAAGTTAAGGCAACTGCAGGACCCGTCAAAGGTGCCAAAAAGGGTAGTGAAGGCGTCGCCAATCCGCCGGAACAATCTAGTGCCACTACCACGTATGTCCCCTTTTTATAGAAAAAAAAATGGGTTCTAAAGTTCGAAATTTAGGGTTGCTTGATTGTTGAGTTAAGTTTCGAATTTTGGGTTTCAAATTTTGCTTGCAAATAGAAAGAACATTAACCAAATCTAGGAGGATGTTTTTAGATAACATCAATTTGTTTTCGAGCCTTTAATTTGCTCTCAAATGATTTTTCTTTCTCGGTTTGAAGATAACATGAAATAGAACTTTATGAGATTTGAGCCTCTCATCGAATATATCGATTATTTTTCAATGTTTCAGCTTCCATATTGGCTATGCTCATTCTAAAGGGATAAAAAAATGCAAGGAGAAATGGTTTAGTCATTGAATCTGAGTTGTGTAGATAGTGTTAATCAATTGCATATTTATTTGTTTAATTTTGACAATTCCCTTGAATGCTCTGTTGCAAATTTTGTTTAATTTAGTCATTTAATCTATACTTCCCTTGTAGTAGGCATGTGAGTGTTACGTTAGACCGGTAAACTTGTCTTTTGATATATCATTGTCATCAAGTTAACTATTGAAATTTGAAGTACTCGTTGAATATTTTTCTCAAGATGATTTTTAAAATGTTATACGACATTAATCATATGATAGTTTTTAAATCACCACAGCATATCCCTTTTCTGGTTCCAAAAAATGAACTTCCAATGTTGGCATTATTATAAAGATGGATCTCTCACTTTCTTTCTCATTAGCAACAACTCTCTTCTTTTCTGTTGCACAAAGAGTTGTCTAATCGAAGTGATGATGACCTTGATGCGCCTCCTAGATTTGGTTGATGTTCTTTAGCTCCTTGTCAATTAGGGTACGTTGTTAGAAGTTAGAGGTTGTCTTCTCCATTACAATTTGTAGTGTGGGTTTTACCCTGTGTTGTGCTCATACCCAAAGATACGGGTTTAAATTCTGCATTGGCTCGGATAGCGAATATTTATACATCAATTGACCTCTTACCTTGCCAAAAAAATCATGCATGGAGCTTATGTATTTTTCTTCTCCATTTTGTATCTTTCTTTAATAATAATACGAGAAAGAATATATATCAAATTACTTTTTCAAATTAAGTGAAATGGTTAAAGAATTCAACAAGCACACGTGGGATTTGAACCCATGTCCTTTGCACGAGCACAATCCTCTTCCATTTGAGACAGTAGGCTAAAAACAACATACTTGTTGTCATAGATTTCAATTAATCTTCATAGGATATATAATTGCTAGCATACCTTTACTGCATGAATTTCTACAAAATTAATGATGTGGGATCATCCAAGACACCGCTGGACACACCTATCTTACTTGATGATGGACCTATGACTCGAGCTCGTGCCAAAAAGCTTCAAAGAGATTCATTCATGTTCGTGAGTCATGTTCTAGCATCAAGTGCAACCCAACTACAAGAGGAGCCCTTGCGAGCCTTTGTGTGGACTACTTTAAGTATGGCCAAGTCTATGTAGCCTAATTAGGCAAGTCTAGGGGCGGTTTTAGTAGGCTCCTTGGAGAGCAAGTTTTACTTATATTATTTTAGGAATTTTAGAGATTTATTTTAAAACTCTTTTATTTATTATTATTCTTTTAATTTCAGCATTTTAGGGTTATAAGTAAGGCTTTAGGATTGTTGAAACTCATGTCTTTCATATTATTCAAAGAAATTTCAGACTTGTGTATTGAAACACAATTTGAGAGCAATCTAACAAGCTTGGCCTTGTCGATTGAAATTGGTTATTGTTTCCGCTTGGTTTGCCTTGTGTTTGTCAATCTCGCTAAGCTTGGTGATCCTAGATATCCACGAGCCCCCTCCTTGTGTCTCCAAGTAGTCCGCTTGGTTGTGTAAGGTTGTAGAGATTGGGTTATTGGTTTTGGTTATTGGCCTTTGAGTCAAGGGTCTCTGGCTTATTTCAACTAGATCATCTCACCATCTACCGTGTCTTGCATATTTCAATTTCGAGTCTTCCTTGTTCAATTACAACCGCACCATCTTCTTTCCTAATAATAATAAAAATAAAAAGTCTGCTAGGCCCGGTGGGCGGCCTGGCCCGCCAATAAGGACGGGCTTGGACAATGGAGTAGGCCCAAAAATCGGGCCTTGTCTAAGCCCAGCCCGGTACAATGGGCTGCTAAAATGGTAGAGGCCCGACCCAAGTCACCCAGCATGGCCCATGCTCAGGTCTATGTATTAAGTAGCTTTACATTTACGCAATCGTTGACTCAAACATGATAATAATAAAGTTGAAAAGAGCACCAATTTGAACACTGCAAGAAGTTATAATATAACAAATGCAACTAAATATCAGGGGACAAAAAATAATCAAAAGTTTAGAGCAAGTTACAATAACATAACATATTAGTCTATGCGAGAGTTGGACCCACATTATTTTATGCAAACACATCTCTTTACCAATTAAGCTAATAGGCTACTTGCCAATCTTAATCTCATTCAAAAATAATATCAATTTCAATCTCATTCATAAAGTCATAAACCACCGAAACTTAATAATGGTCACTAAGCAAAGATCCATTTTCTTTTCATTGATTTTTATTACAACAATACCCATATCCAATTCAACACCAAAAACAATTTGGACAATAGACCATACTCACTTGTCATAAGCTAGTTGAGATTCAAATTCCTTACAAGAACTATTACTAATACAACCAAAATCAAAAAATAAAGAGAAAGTCGAATTTTCAACTTCAATAATACATAACATGAGAGCAAATTTATAGCAATTTACAACCACATTTGAAACATGACAATAATTTACAACCGAACTCAATGTACACATATTTGGATACCCTAAATTCAAAACCAAAACTCAACAACTAAACAATTTCAATTCAAAAACCCTAATTTTCGAAAACACAAGCTAGAACCCCCCAATTGAATATCCCCAATTAGAAATCGAAACCCTAATTTTTGAAAACATGAGCTAGAATTTCCAATTTGAAATCATCAATTCAAAAATTCCAATTCACAAAATTGAAACCCCAATTTTCATAAATTTTCAAAATCGACTTACTTTGACTCCAATGTTACTCCACCTCCATTGACGGTGTCGCTTGGTGTTGCCGAACAGTGTTACTCTCTTTTCTTGTGTCTCCAGTTTCCATTGAATCTTTTATCTCTCTTCATCTCCTTCTTAGTTTGCCTTTCGCGAGCCTGCTCTCTTCCCTTTGTCTAATTTTGTTTTAATTTTTGTTTGAAAGCATGATAAGGATTAGGAAGTTCGTCGGTGGGCCGGCTTCATTCCTAGAGCGTCACGGCAGACGAGAACCCTCAATTCTCAGTTGAACTCCAAGCTATCATCGGCAGGGATACCGTAGGCCATACGTGCAATCCTATCGGCCACATCATTTGAATCTCTGAAAATATGACGAATAACAACATTATAGAAGGAAGATAGATCAAGAATCGTGTCCGATTGTAAAAGCTCAATATTTCAAAGGCACTTTCAGTCGTCCAGCGAGACTTTTATAATAGTTAAACAGTCTCCTTCCACTAGAAGATTTTTTAGACCAATCTATTTAGCCATTTGAATGCCTATACGAAGTCCCAAGGCCTCATGAAAGATGGCATAAGTGCTATGACAGGTACCATTTACCCATAGAGACCACCATCCCATAAGAGTCACGGATGACGAAGCCGCATGACGCCTGGTCAGACAAAAGAAAGGAACCGTTAAAGTTTAGTTTGAAGAAGTCTGATGGAGGTTTTTTCCAAGGTTGAAGTCGTTTCGTTTTAGTACTTGTAGAAGGCTGATGACTCAAACTTGGTTTCGAAGGGTCTCCCGGAACCCCTTCACGCAGCTCCCCATCGAGGAGCATATTTTTTGCAAACCACCAAGTTTGTTCCCATAACCCCTACATTTTTTGTTAGTTATAAGTTTGTGGGGGCACGAGGTGAATTTACTCAAAATCTCAAGGGTGTCAGATGAAATTAGTGAGAGTATTGTAGACCCCACGAAAAATGCTATACCTCGATTTTTCAACTTTGGCGAGCTTCTGGAATAAATTTCCGTTTTTTTAAATAAATTTAAAATCCAAACTCTAACACAAAAAGAGTAAATCAACACTCTCTCTCCACTTCTCCTCCCTCTCTCAAATTGCCTTCCCCGAAAATTTTCTTCGTATTCGGCAAGTGTAAAGGCTCGGATTTTCAAAACCTGATTTTCATAAAAAGGAAATTAAAAACGGATTTAAATCGGATATTTTAAGGGAAAACTCGTCCTCAATTTAATAAATCAAACTCGAAACTCTTAAAGCGAATTCGGACCCAATTTTGAACTTTTGAAGATTGATTTTGTCTTTTCACCTCGGGATTCGAAAATTCCTTCGAACAACGATATCTTATTCGGCTTTAAAAAATCTAATTGACTCAAAGAGTGGGATTCGAAAAACCAATCGTCGGAAATTCAAAATCTTGACTTCAGGACCACAATTTTCATCCTCTTTCACCAATTCTTATCCAAACAATCTCCACCTCACCTCTTCCTAGTTTGGGCAAATCATATCCTATCATTCCCTCTCTCCTTTCTTTGATTTCCCCTTCCATTGAAAACAAACAAGACGTATGTCTCCTTTGACTCACACCCGAAATCAGCCCCAAACCATACCAAATCCTCTCAATATAATGATTGTTGTCTTCTTTCATCCCACCCCCCACAAAGCAAGAAAACCCTAAAACCTTATCCTCTCCAAGCTCCCTTTTTTCCATTCCTTTTCTCCCCTTTTCCATGATTTCCACCCACAACCACCAGCACCTCCTTCTTGATGGTCGAGCACTACCAATCCTCACCACCACCACCAGCCACCACATTCGTCGATGTCGTCCACCCGGACCACCCCTGAAGCCGAAGTCGCGAGCATGTCCTCATTTTCCCCTATTTTTCCGCTTGCAACCAAGTCCCACCACCACTCCGTTCTTCCTCCTTCTTCTATGAGTAGCACCCGGAAGGCTCACCATATCTCCTCGGAGCCCACGACGAGAAGCAACAGCCGGAAGGTCCCCCGGAGACCAAGTGCGAGCCCACGACTCTCTCTTCCCCTGTTTCTTCGATCTGCGCTCGGTAAGACCTCATTCTCACTTGTCTTCACTTTCTCTCACCTTCTAACCAAGTAAGGGCTTGCCTTTAAGGTACGAACATGCTCCTTAGGCAATCTCGCTCAAGGACTCACACCAACGGAGCCCCAAACTGAAGTTCCCGAGCGTTTTCCGTCGAAGTCGAAGACCCCTAGGTGCGCGGTGCGCTCCTCTTCCTCTCTCTCGTCCGTGTGTGCGTGTCGATGTCGGGTAGTCGGGATTGGGTGGTTGGAAGCTAGCGTCACCGGTGAGCCCTTTCTCCCACTGATTTTCGAGGAAAAGTGACCTCTCTCTCCCATTCCTTAACCATGGCCCCACTTCCACCTAAGCCGCCACGTCAGCCATGGGGCCCATCCTCTTCTTTTCTCTCTGTTGAGTTCGACATCCAACTGAAAGGGAGAATGGTTATGGGCCTATTTTCATTATTTGGGTCGGGACTGTTTTTTTTTTTAACAAAAATGATTTTTGACCGGGTTTATTGTTTTGAGAAAACAAATGAATTTGGACATATTCTTTCAATTGTATTCGATTTTGGGGTTTATAAAAAAGTGTGAGGCTCGGTTTTGGAATTTTACAAAATAAAGAGGTCGGTTTTGAAGCTTTGATAAAATAAGGGCGGTTTTGGTAAATTAATAAAGGGCCAGATTTTTAGTAAATAAAAATGGTTGGATCCTAACTTTGATAAAAAAAATATTATATTCAGAATATTTAAACATAAATAAGGTCCTTGAAAAAAATTATGGAGATTAAAAAGGCACTATCGGATTTAAATCGAAAAAGGACTTGATGTGTGTTTTCCAAGTTCGGAATTTCTAACTATTTGACTTAGGGATTTTAAACGATTTTGAGACTAATTTGGGAATCTAACTTGGGATTCGGTGACTGACTAGCATGATGATATGATATGTGTGACTAATGTCATGATTGTGGTGATTTATTATAAGAGGTTAAATGTTAGTTACTCATGATGATGATATATATTTATATGCTAACTACGAGTATAAAATGATAGCATGAAAATTGGCTAAGTATGATTTGTAAATTGTCTTAAGTTGAAGAATTGACGGATTATGTTGAATACGGTATGAAATCCGAGATGGTGGATCATGATGAATTGAAAATATGGATGTTGCGAACTTGTTTATTTATCTGCTTGTACGAGTGTGTGATATATGTATTTAGAGTAGCTATAGAAGTAGACTCATTGTATTCTTTAAATATGTATCTAGGTGAGCATCTCTGATTGTAACTACTTTGTGCGGGTCTACTATTTTGCTGCTCTGCTTAGCCAAGTTAGTTTCTTCGGAACTTACTCAGATTGAATAGAAAACGTCCCTGCTTATATGTGCATGATATACTAGGTGTTGCATATCATAATAACATGTCATGTAGTATATATCATGTTAGGATTGCATTAATGAATGAACATTCTTATTCTGTGTGTGTATGTAAATAGAACAACCGTTATCTGTGAAGTAACTAGAGTCTTTGCTAGGGTCATAGGGCGGTCCAATCCCATCGGGTCTCGTCCTGAGTCATTCGAGTCATATGGTAACACCTTTACTTATATTACGAGCATGGTTAAGAGATTTGCTTGTGGGCTTTATTCATCTATACGGTTACAGGTTAAGCAAATCGGTTTGATCCAATATTAATGGAATGGAATGCATTCATGAGCTAGTCAGTCTTTGTCCTATCGGAAAGGGGGGCGGTGGTAGAAGAGGGATATGCCACTTGGCATTCTGTGTGGATCCATTTAATCGCTTTCTGCATATATATATAAACTGTCAGCATACTTGCGTGATTTAAATTCATGTCCTGCATTAAGAATCAAAAACCTTTTGTATTTATAGGGGATGATTTGGAACGAATTGGATGAAATTGATCCCGTAAATAGCTCGGATAAGATCATTAGAAGCTATCATTATGTTCCATTCGTTCAGATAAGGTCGTTACATGGTCGGATTTCAAGGAATTTCAATTTGGGGTTAAATCCGTTCAGATTTGTTATGGCTCGTTTTTATCCGAAAACTCAGAATTGGTTAAAGATATTTAGATAGGAACACATGGGAAACATTCTAGAAGCAAAATCGTTGAGCTTCGGGCAAGATTTGAGGAAGGTAAAAATCACAAATCTCCCTCCTGCGTTATAGTGCAACGAGGAAGAAGGTGGATCTAGATGAACCCGGTTCCCCTTTTTCTTTTACAGTGCAACGAGGAAGAAGGGGGATCTAGGAACCAGGTTCATCTAGATCCACCTTCTTCCTCGTTGCACTATAACGCGGGAGGGAGATTTGTGATTTTTACCTTCCTTAAATCTTGCCCGAAGCTCAACGATTTTGCTTCTAGAATGTTTCCCATGTGTTCCTATCTAAATATCTTTAACCAATTCTGAGTTTTCGGATAAAAACGAGCCATAACAAATAATCACCCCATACTTAGACTTGCTTGTCCTCAAGCAATAACCAAACAATAACCAATACCTACAACACATCCTTCAAGTCTTCGCCCTTGTCAAAAGCAACATCTCAAGTAGCAGCAATGTAAGACAAGTGAATTTAACGTCATCACACATATATGAGCGATCCATAGGTATAGGCAATATAAATCCAACCTCACCAGGGTAAAGTGTTTACACTCAACTCTCAATGTGTTTAGGCTATGAAGATCAACTCTCAACTCAATTCCATGTACAATCTCATAAACATTGCAATTTAAATGTAAATCCACTTCGCAACCAATTATGTAAATGCAACAAGAATTATCAGTAAGACTTCGCTCAATAGAAGTCTTCAAAGAAGATTCCATTTGGCGGGGTTATAATGGGGCTTGGTAAGAAATAAAGGGTATGGAATTATTTGGCCATGTGATGCTTAATAAAATTCGGGAATCAAGACTCCTAAATCTCCAACACAACTCAACCATAACTCTCAATCATATGAATCAACCAAACTCTCCACTTATCTCAATGAAGTATGTAACCTTTCAAACTTAATTAACCCCTCCAAAGTATAAATCTTGCGAAAATGAAAGAAATAAGGTAAATTGGGCTCATGCACCTATTCATAATTGCAAACTTTTCTTCTTTTGCTTTTCTCTTTTTCTCTTTTTTTTCGATTTTTTTTTTGAAACGAAAATAAAATAAAATAAGACTAGTGCATTTATAGGGTGAGCCAAAGATCCTTTTACATAATATGCATAACAAGATAAAAATATAAAACCAACTCATATCTCAATAAATTCAAAAATATTTCTCACTTGAAATGAAACACAAGTTCATTTCTTCCACAAACCATTATTCCAACCAACTCTAAGTCTTAATTCCCAAATGTGGGTCAGGCTCAATTCGACTAAGTGTAATTTTGTGGAGTTTATAATAAAAGTCTCAGGCTAATGTTCCGGCTTCAAGCAAGGATAATGCAGGGTAGGTAAAGAGAGGATAAAATTGGCTTAAAAGGTGCCTACATCATTTAATTTTTATTTACATAAACATATAAATGCATTGGCTTTGAATAACTATCACAACATTTAGAGATGCATAGGAAGAGTAAATACACTCAAGAAAGCTGAGGGATTTTTAATGTTCTCCCTATAAGGCCAAAATTCTCACTGGGACAATTTTTGTTGGATTTTAACCTTTAGCTTAGGATCATATGTGCTCAATTTCATCACAAGTTCACAATCAATCCACATAAAAACATTTTCGAGGACTTAGGCTAAACCTTCCAAACATGTCATAGGATTTACATGATCAAGTCAGTCATTATTTATCATCACAGGACATCTAAGTTAGGGTATAAAAACTAAGACAATGCAGAAATTAAACATGCATTTTTTTTTCTTTTTTCGACATTTTTTTATTTTTTTTATTTAACTAAAAAAACAAGACTGAAGTATGACAAAAGACTTAAATGCATAAAATTTAAACATGAATGCATAACATAATAATAAAATTTCACCATGTAAAACCAAAAGCAAAACTAAAACATATAATAATGATAATGAGCCTTTCCCCCACCCCATACTTAAAACATACAGTGTCCCCACTGTATAAAATCAAATAAAAACAAGGGTAAAGGAAGGAACTCACCGAATAACGCATCGAGGAGGGCAAAACAGGGCATGTTGAGTAAACTGGTCTTGTCGATATCGAGTACTGTACTCGATATCGAGTAGGCTGTCTGCGTCGGGTGGAATCTGAAGTCGAGGAGACTCTTCTGGCTTAGTCGATATCGAGTTGGCCTACTCGATATCGACGAACTTCTGGGCTGCTCCCTCTTGGTCGTTGTCGACTGGCCTAGTCGATTCCGACTGTTCTTTCAGGGACTTCTTCATTCCACCTTTCGCGATCCTTTCATGCTTGCCGACCTAAAAGTGTTAGATTGCACACAAAAACAAGACTTTCCACATAAAGTATTCTAAACTAAAAAACCAAAAACAAAAACCAAAACCAAAATTTCCAAAGTCCCAAAATTCATAAAGTTTTATATACATGCTCTAGATTTTAGAGTCGCTAGGCCGACTTCTTCTTTTATGCTCAAGGACCATTAATGTGGGGCCCGCTTGTGCTTGGCCCTTCTCCTGGATCATCTAGGTCCTGATTGTAGTATGCAAGCTCAGCTGACAGGGGGTTGCTTGCATAATCCTCATTTTCTTTCTTCTTTTTCTTTCCAGCTCTCAGCTTCCGCAGATTCTCTCGCCACGGGGCCTTACCTCCCCTTGAATTATTTATTAATTACTTAATGGACTAAGGGGGAGTAGGATTCATACCTGAACTTACCTTTTCGGGCCCAAAAAAAAAATCTTCGGGCTTGGGGTTAGTCGATATCGGGCAGAACTGGTCGATATCGAGTACAGGGACCCCATACTTAGGCTCTTGGCAAGTCTGGTGCTCAGCAGAGGAAGTCGATGTCGAGGAAGCTTTGTCGATATCGAGGACATGTTTGGTCGATATCGAGGAGCCTTTGTCGATATCGAGTTGACTTCTGGTGTCTTCCTCTGTTGTTTGCTTGATCCCGTGGTTGCTGATGCTCTTTACCTCCAGCCATGAAATTTCCTCTTTTGCAGGGCCAAAAGAGAAGTCTAAGACCTCATCACCTATGGTGAAGGTGAGCAATCGATGTTTGACACTGATCTTGGCATCTGCGGTAGCTAAGAATGGTCTACCAAGAATAATAGGGCTAGTATGATCTTCAGCACAGTCTATAATAAGGAAATCTGCTGGAACAAAGAATTTACCAACCTGGACAGGGACATTCTCAACTATACCTGTAGGGATGACCACTATAATGTTTGCCATGTATAGCTTAGCATCCACATGCTCTATGCATCCTATCTTTACCTTCCTCCAGATTGATAAGGGCATGATGCTCACACTTGCTCCTAAATCACACAAGGACTCATATTTATATTGTCCAAACCCCACAGTAACAGAAAACTTACTAGGGTTAGATCCCTTTTCAGGGAAGTGAAGTACTTTGCATTCACCGGCGATCTCTGAGATGGATCGCTTCTTGCTCAGGATTTCCTTCAGGAATTTAACATATCCAGGCATCTCTTGCAGGGCTTCTGTAAAAGGAATAGAGACATTCAGTTCTTGCAGCATATTAACAAAACGGTTAAACCTACCTGCAGTGGGATCTTTCAGCGCGTTGGAAGGGAAAGGCAATGTCTTTTTCTGCTTTGGAGCCAGATCAGACGTCGGAGGTGTTGCAGAGTCGTCGACATCGGCCATCTTTTCCTCGATATCAACCAAAGGTTCCTCGATATCGACAAGAGTTGTCGATCTCGAGTTGCTGGGTTGTGCAGTGGAGTCCGAACCTGGCTTCTGGTATGTATTGAGGAGGTTTTTGTCGATATCGACCAAGGGATCCTCGATATCAAGTTGTTGCTGCTCGTTGTCGAGTTGCTGCTCTGCCTTGTCTTTGTGCTTTCCGACCTCTGGCTCGTGTAATTGGTGCCCACTTCTGAGTTTGATAGTTGCGACGTGTCCGGTCTTCCCCTTAGGATTTGGTTCTGTTTGCCCAGGGAGTTGTCCGGATGGTCGTGGGATCTGTGCAGCGAATTGTCCCATCTGTGTCTCTATGTTCCTCTTCCAGACATCTAGCTCTCCAAATCTTGTAGTGATGCTCTGAAGCTGGTTATTGATGGCACTTGTAGACTGCTGATTTTGTGCTTGATTTTTCCTCGTCTCGTCGAGGATAAGCTGCAGATCGTCCTTCCTTTGATCCCTTTCTGGATGTCCTGGAGCTCTGTATGGTGGGGGGTTCCTAGGAGGACCTTGGTTCCACTGTGGTTGATAGAACCTTTGATCCCCCATATAGCGATTGGGACCCCCAACGTAAGCTACCTCTTTGTGTGTCTCCGCCATCCTCACTTGCTCTATGTGTGGGCACTCAGTAGTGGTGTGCCGCTGTGATCCGCATTCGATGCAAGGTTGGTTGACAGACAGATACTTGACTTGCTTGAGAAGCTTGCGATTCTGGGCTCTGTAGAACTGCTCCTTGACATCTGGGTCAATCTCCTTAGAAGCTTCATAGAGGGGCATAGATGGTGCTGGCCTGGCATAGGAGTTCTCCTCATAGTTTGTGGTAGCCCCATACTTGTTGTCATAGTTGGTGAGCTTGTCAAATATACCCCATGCGTCAGCTGGTGGCATTGTCAGATACTCATATCGAGTGTACTGATTGATCCTGTCCTTAGTGACTTGGTCAAGAGAGTTGAAGAAGATCTCTTGAATGACGTAGGGTGGTTGTCCATGAGTAGGGCAAGATCGCAGCAGTTCTTTGTATCGTTCCCATGCTTTTGTCAGCGGCTCCCCAAACTTCTGTTTGAAAGCTGTGATCTTCTGGCGGAGGAGTGCTGTCTTAGCAGGAGGGAAGAATTTGTTGAGAAACTCTTGCTCCACTTGGGCCCATGTTGTGAGGGATCTTGGTTTTAGTCCTTCTAGACACTTTAATGCAGGTCCGGCGATGGACCAACGGAAGGCCTTCATCTTGACATATTCCAGAGTTGTACCTTCAGCAAGAGTACGGCACATGTCAGAAAAATTGGTAATATGTTCAAGAGGGCATTCATTAAATTTTCCATAAAAAGCATTATTTTTAAGTTCTATAAGGAACTGAGTGCGAATTTCAAAAGAATTTTCAGGGATTAGAATAGCCGATTCGGGCACAACGAGAGTCGGGTGCATATAATCCTCTGCAGTGGTTGGGTATTGGGCAAGCTCAGCTTCTGCTTGCCTTGCGCGGTCATCTTTCTGTTCCCTTCCTGCTCTCTCAGCGGCGATAGCAGTATCCTTGGCGGCTAGTTCCCTTGTAAGCCTCTCAATCAGCTGTTCTTGTGTTTCTGCGGCCGCCATGGCTCTTTTCAGTTTAGCTTGGATGTGTATAAGGCGCTCCGGTTCGTCTAAGGCGTCAAATTCAGGTGTTTGACCAGAACAGCGCATATACCTGTAAAGTAACTCAAAGCAGATGTGAGATTTAACTAGCTAAGGCGCGAATGATAGCCTCCCTGGCAACGACGCCAATTTGTTGTAGGAGGAAATTGAGAATGCAAATAAAATATGAATAAAGTAAAGCAAACCAGATTTCGTCCCTTGCAAATAATTACAAGACTCCCTCCATATGCAGTAGTGGAAAGTCAGGATCGATCCACGAGGAAGCGTGTCAGCGGATCCTAGGCAGCGATGGAATCTCACGGCAGAAGTCGACCACAGGTTGTCGATCTCGACTAGGGTTAGTCGACAGAAGATCGGACAAGTCGAACAGCGCAACAGTAGTCACAGGCGGTTAGTCGATATCGACTAGGCACTACTCGATATCGAGTAAAGTTGTCGATGTCGGGGATGACTTTGTCGAGCACCTGCACAGGAAAAGCTACGACGATCTGGGATCGGGGATCAGTAACTCGATATCGACCAGAAGTTGTCGATATCGAGGAAGGCAGAAAGTAAAACGAAATAAAATAAAGACAAAGGCTTTGGGATTCTCAAAATAAACTTTATAAAAGACAACTTCCAAGATTGGGGTTTGCAACAACGATAACCAAGCATGCATAAGGCATAAATAAACAGATAATCATGTAGCTTGCATCAAAGTATTAAGCTTTCGCCTTTTCCAACAATTAGACAACTCTTTCAAGAAACTCTAATTGTATCTACTGATTTTATGTTTACAATCCAAGTTGTTAGCATGGACCTCCATTAGATGGGTAATAAACACATAACAAGTAGTAGATGCTCAAAACACGATAAAAGTCGGATCTTTACCTCAAACACGCAGGGCTAACGTCGGGCTCACCCCAACCCCAGAAGTGGGTGGACTACTCACGCTTCATCGCAACCTCAGACATTCTTGATTGAAAGGAAATAACTACTTGCATTAAACCAAACAGAGCTTACAACCAAAGGAAGCCAATTCCGCTCTCGCTTCACCAACTCCTCTTGGCCACTCACTCTCTCTCTCTCTCTCTACTACTTCTCCTACTGAAATTGAATTGTTGTGTGATGGAATGAATAAAACTCAGCCCCCTAAGGCTTTATTTATAGGCTTTTAATCCTTGCTAATCAAGGATAGAAATCTCTATCTATATCTAAATCTCTATATCTAAAAGCTTAAAGATAAATAAATGGAATAACATAAATAAATCCAAAAAGGAAATTATATCTAAACGGCTAAAATATCTTCATGTGGATAAATCTTCTCCTCCATAGATGGATCTTGATAAACTTGGATAGACTCGGACAACTTCGGCCCCAAGGAATCCAAAACCGTGTAGGACAGCTCAAACCGCGTACGCGACTTCCGGATAGATCTCCTCGATATCGAGTAGAGTTGGCGTCGACTTCAGCTTCAGCGGCATGCTCGACTAGCTGGTCCTCGACATGGCTCGGGTGCGCGCTTCTGGTGTTGTCGATATCGAGGAAGGTGGCTTCTTCGACTTGCTGGCCTGACTTTGCTCGAGCAGCTTCTTCTCGATGTTGCTTGGCCAGGTGACTTCGTCTTGTCGATATCGAGGAGTTTCGTCGATATCGAGGAAAGTGTCGCTCAACGTCCGGTTGTCTGGTCAAGTCGAGTAGCTCTCCTCGGCTCCTCGATCAGGTTTCTTCGTCGACTCCGGGTATGATCTTCAGCTTTGTCGATATCGAGGAGTGTCATAGAGTCGGTTTGGTTTGTCTCTCAACTTCTCGACATGGCTGTCCTCGATCATGGTGTGCCCGGTCATTGTTTCTCGATATCGAGGAAAAGAAGTCGATATCGAGTAATCTTCAGCCTCCGTCTTTGCTTCTTGGTTTTCTCCTGAAATGGCTCCATATTCTGCAATATTAAACAAAAACTTATGTAGATCTCCATTTCTGGCAAAATAAGCATATACTACATAAATTCGACATATTCCAAACCCGAAATATGCAAAGTGTATAGAATATGGAACTAAACTGTGCATTTCAACATGGCTACTTTAGTAGACATCAGTTATGAGATTTGCTTGCGGGCTTTATTCATCTATACGGTTACAAGTTAAGCAAATCGGTTTGATCCAATATTAATGGAATGGAATGCATTCATGAGCTAGTCAGTCTCTGCCCTATCGGAAAGGGGGGCGGTGGTAGAAGAGGGATATATATGCCACTTGGCATTCTGTGTGGATCCATTTAATCGCTTTCTGCATATATATATAAACTGTCAGCATACTTGCGTGATTTAAATTCATGTTCTGCATTGAGAATCGAAAACCTTTTGTATTTATAGGGGATGATTCGGAAAGAATTGGATGAAATTGATCCTGTAAATAGCTCGGATAAGATCATTAGAAGCTATCATTATGTTCCATTCGTTCAGATAAGGTCGTTACATGATCGGATTTCAAGGAATTTCAATTTGGGGTTAAATCCGTTCAGATTTGTTATGGCTCGTTTTTATCCGAAAACTCAGAATTGGTTAAAGATATTTATATAGGAACACATGGGAAACATTCTAGAAGCAAGATCGTTGAGCTTCGGGCAAGATTTGAGGAAGGTAAAAATCACAAATCTCCCTCCTGCGTTACAGTGCAACGAGGAAGAAGGTGGATCTAGATGAGCCCGGTTCCCCGTTTTCTTTTATTAACTCGTTGGTTCGGTTCACTTGACCCAAAAAAACCGGTTCAAACCCTTTTCCCACTTTATAAATATGTATGTATATCCCTAAATTTGTTTATTAAAATTCTACACAATGTAAATGGTAAAAATACCAAAACATTTAATTTGAATAAATTTGATTTTGTGTAACAACATTTTTCCAAAACCTTATATTAAATATCTTTTATACATTAAAGTAAGTTATAATTATAAATCCCTCTTTACTTTGAAGAGGAAAAATATACTACAACTTTGCCTTAAAACAATATAAATTAAAAACTAATTTATTTATTATAAGTACACATAAATAAATATAAATAAAATATCTCAAAATAGTTATAAAACTTTATATATATTCAATTTGAAAAATTTCTAAGTCCAAAATAAAACGACTTTTATTAAAGAAAAATATATTTACTTAAAACGAAATACCCAAAAATATTTCAGTGTCGGAGTGCACTAGATGTGCTAAACCAGCCAAAATTATCTTTTCTCCAGTATAGTTTGTCCTCTATTTGATTTTCTGGGATGAATGTTGTTTCGATCTTCTCGATGATCGATGTTGGTAGCATGTGTTTGAGGTCGATAGTGTTCCATCTTTTGTTTTCGTTTATGTATTTTTCTACTTAGTCGCTTCTGTTGATTCTATATAGCATTAGACATCTATTTTCTAACGTGCCATCGTCCAACCATCTATCAGTCAAAAAGTTGACCGTTTTTCCATTTCATATTTGTCATATAAGACCTTTAAAAAATTCCTCTTTTATCTCTATTAGTTTTGTCCATTGACAAGATGCTTTTCCTTTTCTTTCGTAGCTTAGAATATGTTCACCTTTAAAGTAATTATGTGAGATGGTTCGGACCCATAAATTTTATGGCTCTGCAAGTATTTTCCATAACAGTTTCATTTGTAAAGTTGAGTTCATATCTTTTGTTTTATGGATTCCTACACCACCATTTTCTTTTCTTTTGCATACTTTGTCCCATCCGATTAACGGTTTATATGACAAATCTTTATTCCAGAAAAATGTTCTATTTATTTGATCAAGTTCTTTGTGCATCAAGTTTGGGAGCATAAAGTTTTGTATGACAAAACTTGGTTTTGCCGCTAGGTTCGTTCTGATAAGGGTGGCTCTTCTTTCTTGGGATAGTGCACTTGCTCACCATTTTGATAGTTGTGATTCTGTCTTGCAGATCGTTTCTTCTAAGGTTGTATTATTGACTTTACAATTTATGATTGGATAACCAAGATATTTGTCCAATTTGTTTTGGTTTGTGATATTTATTAGACGTTGGATTTCTTGTTTTAGAGATTCTGGTATCTTTGGTGTCGTTTGGAAAGCCGATTTGTGGAAGTTAACAAGCTGACCCGAGATCGAGCAATATTCATCAATAATTCCTTTAATTTTAATCACAGATGAACAACTAGCTTTCGTAAAGATCATGCCATCCGCAAAGGATAAAAATAGAATTCGGGGGCCCGGTCTAGTAATGTACGTTGAATCATATTTCTTTGTCTACTTGGTTGCTTTCTATTTGTAATTTTCGGACTAGTATTTCTGCTTTTATAATAAATAGGAGTGGGGATAGTGGGTCCCCTTGGCGTAGGCCTCTTTATGAGTTGAAAGGTTCCGTGGGTCCATCATTGACCATGATTGAAAAAGATACAGTTTTCACGCATTGCTCAATACATTAATAGAATCTGGTGCAGAAGCCGAATTTCTTTAGAACTTGAGAAAGGAATTCCCATTCAACTCTGTCGTAGGCTTTTCCATGTCCAGTTTTATTGTCATCCATCCGTTCTTTCCTTTTTTCCGTGTGAATGAATGAAAGATTTCATGGACAATAAGAATGTTGTCCTGGATAGCTCGATTTTATATGAATGCTCCTTGCTGGGGGTGTACGAGCTTAGTCATTACCCTTTTTAGTATGTCAGCTATAATTTTTTCGATTGTCTTGTAGATCATAGAGTACAAACTTATAGGTCTATAATGAGTAGTCGTTGTTGGGTTTTTTGTTTTCGGTATTAATGTAATGAATGTCTGGTTGATCTAAATAAAAGATATTTAGATTATATATAATCTATCGAACTAATTTTATTTATATCTATATTATTTTTTGGTGGAAAAAATTATTTATATTTAGATATTTGTATTTATTTATTGGAATCTATCTAAACTATTTATAAAATTGTATTAATGTATTTTTCGTGGACAGGACCAGTAGATGATTGATTTGGGGGGGGGGGGGATTAGGGTGAGTTTGACAATCCCTTAAAAATAATCTTTGCCCCTTAAAAAATAACATTTTGTCAAACAGGGTCATATGAAGTGAAAATTATTGTATGGGTTATGCGAATAAAAGAGATGGATTTTTTTGTTGTAAATAATCCCGGTAAGATGTTTGGTAGGTTGAATGTTATTTTTTTTAGGTCAATAACGAAAAGACAAAAATAGCCTTGCAATTTCGTCATTCTCTCTCCCTGCGTATCTCCTTCCTCCTCTTTTACCCCTCCTTCCCTGACTTCCATGGCTCACTGCCTCTCTCCTTTCATGGCTTCCATCCTCTACTTCCTCCTCTTTTCCCTCTCATTCACCGCCGCACCCATGGCTCCGATTTCGTCTCCGTCTCTACTCACCTCTTTGTCCTCGTCGACCTCACCTCCCTCAAACTCGCCTCCACCCATGGCTCCGAGCTCCCATGACGGCCCTCTCACTCCCTCCGTCTCTTGCCCAGATCTCCGGATCCAAGCTCCCATGGCTCCGGCTCCCTCCGTCTGTCGCCCAGATCTCCGGATCCGAGCTCCCATGGCTTCGGCTCCCTCCGTCTCTCGCTACTCAGGGACAAAGGCGTCAACAATGGGGTTGTAGAATTCGATAACCCCGACAACCTTGTCCAGCAAGGGTAGGATTATTGGCCTTGAAGAACCTCGGATAATCTCAACACCGGAAGTTGTCAACCCCCGCTAATCCCTTGCCAAACACGAGCTCGAGCTTGTTTTTTTTTATAAAAAAAACCAACAATCCCCTAAAACCCCTAGCCGAGAACGCCCTTAGGCTGCCTTTGACATTGAATTATTTTTTAAGGGGTGTAGATTATTTTTAAGGAATTATATGAGGTGGAGATTATTGTGTGGGTTATGTAACTTATGTTGATGGAAGAGTTTGAGATTTTTTTGACTAAGGGCGAGTTTGGCAATGAGTTATTTTTTAAGGGATGGAGATTATTTTTAAGGGATTATATGGGGTGGAGATTATTGTGTGGGTTACGAGGATGGAAGAGGTTGAGATTTTTTTTAACAATAATCCCGGTAAGGTGTTTGGTGAGTAGAAGGTTATTTGTTTATAAAAAAAAAAAAATGACCAAATTGCCCCCACCTATTTTGGTCTTCCCCTACCTTCGTCCCCGGACCGTCACACCCACACTATCGATTCCTGTTAAAAGAGAACCACCAGTTGAAATTGAACTCTAACGCTGGACCAAATTCACTTGCATACTCTTGATTCCTCTTTGCTTTGAGTTTTATAAACCTTCAACCACATCAATTTGCAGAAAGAAGAAGCAAACTTGAGCCCATATCCCGAATCGGCTTTCCTTCCATGGCTCCGGCTTCGAGTTCCAATGGTAGCGCCTCACCCAGATCTGCGTCCATCTCGCCGATTCGGAGCGAAGAAGAAGTAGACTCGAGCCTGTGATTCGACACCACGCCGAAGGCCACGACGATCTCCCTTCGTCCCTCCGTTCTACTTCCATGGCCGACGCTCCAAGGGCAAGAAAGGCAGACATGGGTTGTTGGAGTCGAGAACCCCGACAATCTTGTCCAACAAGGGTTGGATTATCGTCCTAAAATAACCCCGTGTAATCTCCATCTCCTAAATTGCCAACCCCCGTCAACTCACTGCCAAACACTAGTTCGAGATTGTTGATTTAAAAAAAAAAAATTCCAACAATCCCTCACAATTCTCTGCCGAGCACGCCCTAAGTAATCCCGGTAAGGTGTTTGGTGAGTAGAAGATTATTTTAAGGTTATTTGTTACAAAACTACAAAATTACCCCTCCCTCCTCCCTTCTTCAGTTCTTCTTCCTCCCCCATTCCAAATTCCAGATTTGGTGCACAAGCAAAATTGCCATATCCTCCCTCCGTCGCCTCCTCTCGCCGCCTCCTCTCCGAGGGCTCTTTGCCTCCGTTCGCCCTCACCATCTCTTGCCGCTCCAATGTTCCCCTTCTTCCTCCCTTCTTCCCTGCACTCCGCCAGCAGCCTCCGCCTCTCCTAGTGCCGCTGTTGCAGCGCCACCATAACACCACCTCTTCATCTTCCCACACACTGCCCTCGGCACCTTACCACCAGCGCATCCATGGAACCTTCAACACTGAATTGCACAATCAAATCGACGCAGATCGCTTCGCCCCTCTCGCCCCCTCTTTCTCCAGCCCGGAACTCCCCTCTCGCTGCCCAGGCGCCGGAGCCCTCGGCACCTCACCACCAGCGCATCCATGGCTGCGTGTGGTCTGGTCTGTGGAGAAGAAGAAGCCACAGGGGCACCAATGTCATAAACGGGGTTGGATTCTCGGGCTCGATAACCCCCCACTACCCCTTGCCAAACACCAGCACCGGGTTGTTGTTTTTTTTATAAAAAAAACCGACATTCCCCAGTAAACCCATGCCGAGCGCGCCCTTAATCCTTCCATGACCAGCAGAAATGCTCAGGTACCCTTGTTTTGTTTCTTCTGATACTAAATTCATCTTCGTTTTTCTTGCTTTCTTTACAAGTCTTCGAAATCTATCTCCGGATTGGGGCTCCACTACGTCTACTGTAATCTATAGCTGTGTACACTAGCATTTCTTAATTGAATATTGGTCCAATGCTCGCGCCATGACAGACTTTGTCAGTGTCGGTAGAAATTTTATATTTCTTGTCCGGCGTTAAATTTGAAATGAGTGCCCTGCATTACTACAATCTTCAATTATTGGTGATGGGTCACTGTACACGAGGTTCATTCGTCAGCGAATCAGTCGGCGTTTTGATTAATCGCAATGCTAATTTAGAGTTTTGGACTGGATTTGAATTACTTGGTTGTTGGTGGATGTTGATCCCTGCTACTTCGCTATCAAGCTCATCATTTAATTTGTCTTTCTTAGCTCATGCTAATAACAAATTAAGGTGTAAATTATACCAAATTTCTTTTTTGTTTCCTTGGCACTTTCTTGACTTTGGATTCTCAAAGAGAACAGCTAGAGATCTGGTGTAGCTGGCGAAAGTTCAAATTTGGCGCTGAGAAGTCATCATTGCTCTTGTTAGGGTATGAGTTGTAGATTACTTCTATCATTTTTTAATCACATTTTTTTTTGGTTATTCATTTTTTTCAAGTCTGGTTTAAAAATATGCTTGCTTTGATTGTCGTCAATCTGATTGATAATGACATTTATACATGTACTACATCATTGACAGAATTTGTATGTTTGAGGACCCTTCATATATATAAGAAGAGATAGAATCATGGAATAGAATAATAATTTGAGTATTTGATTGCTTTGTGTTTGAGAAATAAAAAATCAAGTTAATTCATCTCTAGTTATGGTGGTTGAGAAGTTGCTTTATTCTTGTGCAAAAAATAAGGCATACTTTTCTAATATACCTGCTGGATTTACTATTGGCATTTAGGCCTATGTCAACTTTTGTTTGAAATCGGCTGATCATTGTTTCGCTATAAATATTCACCTACCTACTTGTGGGGAGCCTCGGATTAAAGCACCAGATTCTTTTTTGGGTTGAAAGAAATGGTTATTATTTTCCACGGATAGGGGATGGTTTAATAACCGACTCATGCTTTTAGCTGGCCTGTCTAATAATGATTTTTTTTACCTTTTATGTATTCGTTGCGGATAGCAATGTGGTGACGAAGAAGATGCTTCAGGTTTGGAATTACAAGAACCAAAAATGCTGATAATTTGAAGGTTGGAAAGGATACATAGACAAAAAGGAAGAAGGTAATACACTTTTGTCCCCTACTTTGTTCCAATCCTGACTTTGTTTGCCTTGTATATCTTTTCGTTTTCTGTGGCATGTGGTTCCCGTTCTAGTCTTTTGAGGACATTTTTCAGCACATATTGAAAAGGATGTTCTATTAATGCTTTTATTTTTGTGGTATTTGTTTCATAGCTGCATATATATTGTCTTGAGCTGGAATCTAATATGCTGAAAACACTCACAAATAGCAAGTTTGTTTTAATTGAAGCGAGTGTTTTCAGTCTTTTCTTTCTGTAAACTTCTTGGATTGATTGATGTATATTTTGAAAGCTTTGCTTGAATAAACTAGTCCAACGAATGGGGTTTTTTGGCCAATCATGCACTAAGCAGCCTGCTTGCACTGGAAGCTTTGCCTCTCCAATTTTATGGAATATGTCCAATCCAGTATGTATGTTGAGTTGCAAACTTTTTCATACTGTATTTTACACTTGAGAATCGTTTAGATTTTGAGAATACCCAAGGCATATTGTTGCTTTTGAATAAATACAATGCAATACAGTACAAGTTTGTGCAATCTAGTAAGAATACCTGATTCTTTTCAAGGGCAAAGACGCCTCTGTAATTTTCTCGATGGTGTTGACAGGCCTGCAAATTTTGAAAGCCCGTGAGGATTTGAATTGAGTCTCTTCCAGTTTGATATGGCACTGAAATGAATCCTCCGGCCTCATTTTACGCCTTTCTGTTTTTCTCTATGTTTCTTATGGCACCTATGCTGGCATAGCTGTAAGATGATTCATCTCAGTACAATCCTCTGGCTAAATTATCCTTCATGGTTCTGTTCCTTGTTGATTTTGGTCCAATGCTATTGCCATTGGCACTTATGTGGGTTTCTGTAGCAACGTCAACTAAGATATCCCACTTTTAGTTTTGACTGAGCCAAGGCTTCCAGTTTTGGCTTTCTCTTTTTTCGATGAATATAATTGTTATTGTTATTATTATGTTAGTTGGTTACTCCTGTTTAAAATATTGACAGTAGCATGCACACTTGCTAATGAAAAGGAAATGGTTTTTGAGGTATCACTATCCAGTTTCTCAAGTGTAAGATAAAATTTGATGGTTCACTAGCTGATGTTCCAGGGTTGTATTTATTTAAATTTAATAATAGTTGCAGATATTGGTATAATCATGGTTCACCTAGATTGCAGCTGAAATAAAGTTTGAAACATGATTCTAATTGGCTATACTTGTTTTGATGGCAGAATCCATGAAGCTGCTTCAGGAGGGAACTTATGTTTGTTTCACCTTTCTCGTCTTGTTTGAAGCAATTGCATGTGGTTGGTGCCCTATTTACATATGCAACCATCTCCTTGGTTGTTTCTGAGAATTTTCTTTTCTTTTTATTTGGTGCATAACTTATGTTAAAGTTGCAGCCATATTCTATCACAACAATTGTCTTAGACCTTCTTGTGTTTTCATTCATGAAATGAGATAATGAACTTGTGCATATGTCGCTTCAGAATGCTAATGGGCATTATCCAAATCTCTTGTTTCCAGAGGTGTCTCCGAACACAGGTGGCACTATATGGACCTGCACTTGTTTTTCAGATCATCAATTTAGTGAAAGCGCTGTAACTGCATCCAATTGCTCTGCATCTTGTGATTGTGAATCTCGTAAGTAATGCAGCCTTATATCAGGTTAAGTTCTGCTGAATATTATTTATTGTTATATTGCTAGGGAAGTAATCTAGAAGCAAGATTTTGTGGTTTTCAAACCCTTGAGACGTGTAACTGGTTAAACCACAGAATAAATGGTTGAATAAGGAGTCTTGCCTTTCACTATCGAGATGCCATGAACAAACTAGTTTTGGTGTTTGAGCAACTTAATTAGCGTCTCAAATATTTATGAATCTTGAAGTTGAGAAAGTGTAGATGAGTTGGAGGGTATGGTCATAACACTCCTGGTATCTTGTGTTTTTTACCGGCTCAACCAGCATAACTTGCTCTTGAAGTTGAGAAAGTGTCTTACATCTTCTCCTTGTTAGTCTACCTATCTCCGATGCATGCATAAATGTCTGAATATTTGTTTCTTTTTTTTTCCGGATTTTAGAACACAGAATGAGATTTTTCTTGTTTTACATGTTTTATCTCAAACACATACAGCTGTAGGAAGTCCAAGTTACAACACATGGAAATGTGCGTGCAGTCATGGTAGATTCCCATTGCTTGCAGCTGATAATAACCCAAATTGCTTTGCGGCTTGCAATTGCATCTCTGGTAATTCATTCTGTATATTATTTTGCTGCATCTCTTTTTATTATATATAGTTAATATCAATAAAAGTTTTGGGTCTTACAGTTAATGCACCATTGGAGTATTTGCTTTCTTATTTCAGTTGGAGGTCAATTAATGCATAATTTTCTTTCACGCTTTCCTAACATATATTGCATCCTATCCTTGCTGTCACCACACATTTTTAGTGAAGTTACGGACCTCTGTCCAGGATGTGAGGGGAAACTATGATAGAGTTCTAACCAGGAAGAGGGAAAGCCTTGCAATTGCTCCTATCACCTATATATGTGTACGTACGTACGTACATGCATGGATATTTTAGTAAACTAATGTAATAAATATGTACTACATATTTAATAAATAAATATTAAAATATTTTGAAAAATCAACTATTTATTATATTACATGAGATTTGATTAATGATAGATTAGAAAAAAAAATATTTATATATAATATGTCGATCTAATTTTATTTATATCTCTATTATTTTTTGGTGGAAAAATTTATTTATATTTATATTTTTTTTATTCATTAGAATCTATCTAGATTATTTATAATATTGTTTAATTTATTCTCCGTACACGGGATGTGAACTACACTAGTTAAACAATAATTGAAATAATACATTCCTTCTACATGTGTAACATTATATCTATAACAACAACAACAACCCAATATATTCCGCAAAAGTAGGGTCTGGAGGTCAGGATGTACGCACTCTTTCCTCGAACAAGTCGAGAGAGTCTTTTCGATAGACCCAGAACAATAGGATACAAGAATTACAAGAAAGCGTGACTCATAGAAGGGAAGCAGAATCAGAAACGAAGTAGGAAGAAGACAGAAATGAAGCAAGGACAAAAGTACAAAACATCAAGGCCCAAAACTCTATACATCCGCAGCTCGAATGCACCTCCTTCAGTGGTCCCTATATAAAATATATATTATCTATATAAAAGGAAAATCATATAAATATATATTTTCTATTTTATAAAAAATACAATATCCTTTTTTGTAAACTTCTATCTATATAAAATGAAATCATAAAAATTTATATATTTTAATAGATAGCTTTAATTCTATAATAGATTTCTTTTTATAATAAATTCTAATTTTAAATTTTAAAAAACCGTATAAACTATAAACTCTTTCTATAAATTCAACCTTTCTTTATTTTTTCTATCATGTCTTCACTTTTATTAAGCAACATTGGTCAATATCCGAGTGTGTATAACCGTTCTTTTCCCCCCATCTCCTCCTCTCTATGAAACGGGTTGCTATCTATGTGAAAAATCCTATTTGCTTGGCTGCACAGCATATGTCAATCAAATGAGTGATTAACTTTACAGGTTTGTACTTTTTGATCAATTATCTGATGGGAGGATTATAAATTTTCATTTCCCCGCCCAAAACAGGTTCTTCTCCTGCTGTACGAGCACCAAGAGAGTTCATTTCAAGCAAAGCAATCATATTTTTGCTGTCTATATGTGTAGTATTCGCTTTGGCATTTGTTGCATCAGTGATCTGCTTTATCCGTCAAAAGGAGAAGCTCAAACCATCAGCATTCTCATCAGATGGGGGATCTAGTCAAAACAGCGGTGCCAATCTGATTAGCCATAGTCATTTTTCGTTTATAGAATCCAAGCTTTCCTTCCGTTTTACAGTAAAACCGATTGCAGGTAGGTTGATTATGATCAACAAATCTTCATCTTCCTGATATCAGTTGCAATTTCTACTTCAAACAGTGTGCACTCACTCAAAATTGCTACGTGTATGATCATGGGAAGCGATACATGGTTATATTGTTTTAGCACCGTTGGTCTCATGATTGAACTTATTTTTTCTTTCCTCTTATAGGTTACATCAACAAGGTCTCTCATCTGTTTAAAAGTAGATCTGGAAGAATTCATGGCACAATCATTCAGTTTTCATACTCTGATTTGGAACATGCAACAAATAAATTTTCCGATTCAAATCTAATCGGACTTGGGGCAAGCAGTCATGTTTACCGTGGTCGTCTTAAGGATGGTAAAGCAGTAGCAGTCAAGCGAATGAAAACTCCTAGTAACTATGATGCAGATTCCATGTTTCTGACAGAGGTATTAATCTGGCTTAACTTTTTTCTTAAATGATGTTTTATATATTCTCTTAAAATCAGGTCGGAGTTGGGTTGGTAACCTTGTACTAACATTTTCACAGATTGAACTTATATCAAGACTCCATCACTGCCACGTAGTTCCCTTGATTGGTTACTGCTCTGAAGCTGTGGGAAGACGAACTGAAAGGCTATTGGTATTTGAGTTCATGTCTAATGGTAATCTGAGAGAATGCCTTGATGGATCTTCAGGAAAATATCTAGACTGGAAAACCCGTGTGTCTGTTGCCCTTGGAGCTGCCAGAGGCTTAGAGTATCTCCATGATGCAGCTGCTCCGAGAATCTTGCATAGAGATGTTAAATCTTGTAACATTCTTCTAGATGAAAATTGGAGACCAAAGGTAAGGAAAATCTTGACAGCATGCTTGCATCATACCGATTGATTGATAATGGAATTATTTTTTCGCAACTATTCATCGTCTTCCTCCATCCTGTGGCTATAAATGTAAATCAAAGATGATCTAAACATGTCCTCATCGAACATGCTTTTCTTCTCCGACTTTTTTTTTTGGTATAAATACCATAATTGATTCTGAAAAAAAGTCTTACAATATTCAGATAACTGATCTTGGCATGGCAAAACACTTGAAGACTGATGGACTTACAAGCTTCTGTTCCTCTCCTGCTAGAATGCAAGGAACCTTTGGCTATTTCGCTCCAGAGTATGCTATTACGGGGAAAGCATCACTGAAATCTGATGTTTTCAGTTTCGGGGTAGTTCTTCTTGAGCTGATAACTGGCCGGAAACCCATTTATATCTCCGACTGTAACAGAGAAGAAAGCCTTGTAAATTGGGTATGTTAATTCTTGTTGAATTTAAGGGGGTTTGGGTTGCTCAGTTTCTACAGGGAAGTACTTAACTCAAGAAACAGGTCAGCTAAGTTTTTAGTGCTTCCCTCTTTCCTGCAGGCTGCACCTCGCTTACAAGTTAGCAGGCAAGTTATTACGGAGTTACCTGATCCACAGCTGCAAGGGAACTTCCCTGTAGAAGAGATGCAGATTATGGCCTACTTAGCGAAGGAGTGCCTGGTCCCCGATCCTGATACCCGTCCTAGCATGAGTGAAGTTGTTCAAATCCTCTTGACTTCCACTCTTGAACCGGACATGTCTAAACGGAGGAATTTTACCATTAATCTTTCTCAGGTACATAATGCACACCCTTGCTGCCGCTCCTAGCTTTTTCATTTCATGTTGGCAATTGCTTAAGAAATGAATATATGGACCTTTTTCCATTTCCCCAAAGCTTCACCTAATTGCTTTCTAGACCCCTCAGATATCTGTTAAATCTCTCAAATGTAATTACATTGTATGCTTTTCTTTTTGTTGTTGTTGTTTCTACAAAGTTGTATTCATCTTGTTGCTTGCAGAAGGTATCCACCCACAACACGAAAGATAAAGTTGATCCGCAGAGGCCTAGTCGTTGTGTGGAGGATCTCAACAAACTATCTGCCAAGGCACGGACACCTAGATGTTCCATTCCTTCAGAGATGTACCGTTTCTGTACACTAGATGACGACAATATAAGAAAAGGAACTCTTTCATCATCCAAGACTATGAGGACACTAATCCAGCTGAGTTCGAGTGGTAAGGCATGTCACGAGCAGCTGGATGAGGATAATGCTGACCTTATTGAGCCTCGCTTTGAAACATTCTGCATGCACAATGAGGGGTCCTGTTGAATCGGAATTAACCAGAAAATGCCCAAAATAGTGGAAAAGTAGCGCCCCATTAAACCCAAGTCAGATGGTGGTACATACGTCTCTTAGTGCTATTCGGTCAAGGAATTTTTTTTTTTTTTTTTTGAAAAGGAAATAGTTGGTATATTGAGTACCATTTTCTCTTTGTCAAACTGCATATATGTAATTCTTTATGTTGCTTATTTTTTGTTCAGGAATTCTTTATGTTAGCTAATAGCAGCTATCCTCTCCTATGAAATCTACATGTAGTAATATAGTAGTTATATACCCATTATATTATGCTCAATTCGATTAGGAAATTTAGCATTAAAACAAGGGAAATTTACAGAAAATCACCCCTTAAATATGGGTGTTTTCACTTAACTACCCCTTAAATTCAAAATTACAGAAAACCACCATTTAAATGGTTTTTACTTACAACCCACCACCCACCCCTCATCTATTTTCAATAATTTATCATTAAACGTATTATATTTTAATATTTTAAAACTTAAATTTGATTAAAAATATATTCAAAATTTTAATTTAAGGGCTCGATTATATTTTAGGGATAATTTTATTTATTTTTAAAAAACAATAATAAATATAGCCTACAATTATTATCTTAATAATTATATTTAAGTTATATGATTAATTGACAACCTAATTTTTTTAAATTTAGGTAAATTTAAAGAAAAAAGTTACATAAAACAAAGAAAAAGGATCAAACTCATATTTTAAGTTGAAAATTATTAACTATTTATTAATATTTTTTTAAAATAAATAAAATGATCACTAAAATATAATTGAGCCCTTAAATTCAAATTTTGAATATATTTATAATCAAATTTGAGTTTAAAGACATTAAAATATAATATTTTGAATGATAAATTAATGAAAATAGACGAAGGGGTGGTAAGTTGTAAGTAAAAACCATTTAAAGGGTGATTTTCTGTAATTTTGAGTTTAAGGGGTGGTTAAGTGAAAACACCCATATTTAAGGGGTGGTTTTCTGTAAATTTCCCTTAAAACAATCCAGTTGTACAACAATACTGACTAAATGCCTATATGAAGCTAAAAACTAAATGAATTACTACAAATCTACAATGCAAAATTAGCTTTGGCAAATGAACAATCAGTCCTTACACCTTACATGGTTCCACATCCGATTTTGGAAAAAGTAGGAAACAATTTACTGAAAGCTTACACCTTCAAACGGCTATAGAATTCGGTGAAATCAAGCCGGAAAAGTAAGAACTTGAGATCAACATGTTGTTGCACGGGCAGCTGAGAAAGAAATTCTTTCAAGAGGGACGAATATCGGCTACCAATATCAAACAATTCCTTTTCCATGTGGCCGAGAAACTTGCCTGCTTGCTGGCTTAACGCCTTTCTACCGTCAACCGCCCAGGAACCAGGCTCCGAGGCATCTATTGACCTGAGTAATGAGTAGACAAGTTTAATTCAGTTCCAGGACAGGACATCCTAAAAAAAAAAAGAATATACACAAACCCCAGATTTCATAGAAGAGTATAAGACTTAATTACCTCGTCTGCAACTCTAGGATCCCTTCAAATAACCGATCTGCCAGGCTTCTGAACTGCAGTGTAAGGTCAAACAAAACAAAAAGGGTCTCATATAGATTCTTTGATCGTTCTCCAAGAAGAGACTTCTCAACAATAGAGAGGAGATACTTTTCGTGGGCTGCCAGCAGATCATCAAGATCCTTTGCTGCTTCTGTTTCACTCAAGAAATTAGACCAAGACACCTCCAACACTTCAAACATTATGTAATATTGCAAGTTCGATATGAAATGGTTCATCTCATCCCAAAGAACCTGCCACTGCCTCAGCGTTGAGTGTAACTGCATCTTAACTGTGCGTTGTAGCTTGATGGAAAGGGCTGTGATGCAATTTGGTTTCATTGTCTTCCAACCATTGATCAATGCATGCTCAACTCGCTTCAGCTTCCACAAGAAATTAAATATTCTCAAGTACCTTCCCATAACCGATTCAGTGAATACAGTGTTCAGCGGGACTCCAGCATCGTATTCCAATGAGAACACATCCCAACCCCTGTCACCCGTGTTATGGGGCATCATTTTTACTCGCAACCTATCTAATATGTCCCTGTCATCATACTGTGCATTGGATGCTCGGACAGCAGTTTCCAGCAAACCAGCTAGCTTAAACGTACTGATGGTGTTAGCAGGTTCTGAGAGATCTGAACCAACTATATCCATCAAATATTGAACAAAGTCCCCCTGCCCCAGTAACAAATATCGCTTAATTGCTAGGCAATGCTCTTTGAATTTGTACCGGTTGTACATAACATCCAGCAAATGTTTATCTATTCTCTTAGCTGCTTCATCAACCAGCAATTCAAGAGCGTCAGTTTCACCATATCCTAACCCGCCTCTGCCAGTGGTTGTTCCAGCAGCAGCTGCTGCTTCTGTAGCAGCATCTGCCCAGCCACGATCCTCACAGCAGACGCGTAAGAAATTTATGGACTTCCCTGTCCGAAGGATGCGCTGAGCAAGGGATTGGGAAATGAAGGAAGGTAGCATTCCTGCACGGAGCTGATACCCATCCCTCCATAATGACTCAGCTTTTACAGGTTGGGCAACAATGAAAAACTCTGCAAATACATCTTCAAGCTCACCTTCCAACACCCAACTCCTAACCATTTCAAACAGGGGTGAACAGACCCGTCGAAGCAGCCCTTTCATGAACTCATTCACCATCGGATCCCCATGCTGGGCATGGATGTGAATTGCCCCAGCCATTGCTCCACCCCTCAAAACCTTACAACTATCAACCAACACAGCCATTAGCTTCATCTTCACAATTGGCTCCGCAAACCAAACCGATAACCTCCGCAGCGAGAGATAATTGCCCACCGGAATATGATTCATGGCTTGCGCTTCAAGTACCGCCAAAAGCTTATAATACTCGGTAAATTCATCTTCCAGTGCAGCGCAAAAGGCTTGCCCAACTGTTCCAACATCCTCCGTGGAAAACCTGTCCATACTCTCTGATATGTAGGCTTTAACTTTCCTGAACAAGCATCCCAGCTCACATAGCCTGTTAACCATGTTCCTAGAAGCTCTTGAAACCCTAATTGAGGGAGCCAGCAAATACCTCTCTTCTTTAGCATCAAACTTAACATGCCTGCCATCAATCCCCTGGCAAGCATACAGCACATTCCTGACTAAAACATCTTCAGAAACCTCATTCTCTTCGTTGAACAAATCGGAGAACTCCCCGAAAGCCACATCTCGAATATTTTCGGGGTCCTTGGACACCAATAGCACCCCACCGCTACGCAAGCCCTTACAATTGGCACTGAATTCAGAGACACTGGGATCAACAAGCGCATTGCTAGAAACCCTAAAGCTAGAATGATTCCTAGAGTTCTTTCGGTGATCTTCGGAGATAACCCTAAGCAAATAGAGCACCGCAGACTTGTTGTTGATGCTGCCGGGGCCAGTTTTGGCGGTGAATTTAGAGTAGAGATCGGCAAAAGTGAGAGCCTCGGAGGACTTACCTTGGGTGACGAGGTGGCGCTTGATGGATTCAGCCATGGCGGACTCGTCGGGTGAAATTGAAGGCGTCATCCGGCTAGAGAGGATGCGGATCGCGTAGCGCAGAGATCGATTTAGGTCAAGTGAATCTGGGAGAGGGTTTTGGGAGGGCAAACGACGAACGAGCTCTTTCACTAGATCTAAGACTTTCTGATCCTCCATGGCTGTTCAATCGGAGGTTGGGAGAGGAGAGGAAGCAGAGAAGGGAAAGTGAGACTGAGAGTGAGGCAAAAGGCAAGAAAAGAGTGATAAATTTTTGATAGAGGGCCAGCCGCTGCTAACGCTCTATCGGAGAGAGTTTTTAAATCTGTTATTCTATTCTATTCTAGGTACCTTTTTCGATTAAATACTTCTCTCTTTTTTTTAAAGGAAAAATGACCCCAAATAATACAAACTATCACCTATGGACCGAAAATAATACAAACTTTCAAAATCACCAATTGATATACAAACTATAGCATATTAAACCAATTTTGATACGAAACCATTTCCGACCAAATTTCCCGTCACATGTATGACGTGGCAACCAAACATTAATTTTTTTTAATGACATGGCATTCCATGTCACACTTTCTTAATTAAAAAAAATAATTGAATCAGCTTGGAATTCCAATTGGAAACCCTAAAATTGAATGTGTGTTGCCGCCGGCGGAATGCTAAAGGCATGAATTGCAGCCCGACGAGTAGACCGTCGTCGGTGCTGGCACAATTCCGGTGAACTTCTCCTCCCTCAGCGCCTCCATTTGGGGCTCCGCCGCCTGCTCCACTGTTTCCGCCCCGCTTTCGATTTCCAAGTCCCCTGTCGGCCCCCACCCCTTCCACACTTCCGGACTCGCCCTCGCCCACCACCACTATGATGCCGTCGCGTTCGGCGGCAACAGCAGCAACATGAGTCCCGATTCTTCACGGATTTCACCAGCATCAGCGGCGACGGTGGCGATCCAGATGTGGAGGAGAATTTCGGGACAAAGCGCTTCAGAGAGGATCTTTTCAAGGATGATAACTCCGGTGATCGGGGCGGTGAAGGAGGCAACAAGCAGATGAAATCAACGACGAAATTGAACCAGATGCACCCTCCGGTGCAGTGGTGGCGACTTCTATGGTAGGTCTGATCTGGGTTCATGGGGTCCCTACGATGTGGACAAGGAACATACTCTGGATGATGCCGGAGGCGCACTAATTTCATGTGTTTAGCATTCCGGCGGCGGCGGCGACACATTCAATTTTAGGGTTCCCAATTGCAATTCCAAGCTAATTCAATTTTTTTTCATTTTAAAAAAAGATTGACATGGAATGCCATGTCATTAAAAAAAATTAATGTTGGTTGCCACGTCATACATGTCGCGGGAAATTTGGTCGGAAATGATTTCGTATCAAAATTGGTTTAATATGCCATAGTTTGTATATCAATTGGTGATTTTGAAAGTTTGTATTATTTTCGGTTCATAGGTTATAGTTTGTATTATTTGGGGTCATTTACCCTTTTTTTAATTAGTAAGAAATTGGTCGATTGTAAGCAATTAATTAAGAGCATCCAGACGGATGAGATCATATAGAGTTTGATCTGAGAAATTATGTATTTAAAAAAAAAAAAAAAACTAGAGACCAAACAAAGTGAAAACACCCAGATGCCTTCTTCGACAAAGAACTCTCCGGGGAAGAACACACGGGAAAGGTCCAGAAGTCCGGTTCGACGACAATTTATCCCGCCGGACAAGCCCCCTTATTTGACAGAACAAGAACAATCCAAGTCCCCGAGCGATGTGAACCCGAACGCAATGGAGCAAGCGCCAAAAGCCAATGAAGGGGAGACTGTAATCTTCGGGATTACCCAATCCGAGACTGGCCAAGTGCACCAAGCTGCATTCCCTACCATTCAGGAGGCCAATGCTAAGGGCGCGGCTTCAACCTCGTACAAGACGATGCTGGTCCAGGGGCAGGGAGGAGGTTTTGCCTCTACCCATACCAACCCGGTTTACCAGGACGGGGAACCTGAGCCTGATTACAACACCGATGACGACATCACACCAGAGGATGACGACCCGGACTGCCCAACAATAGCTCTGAACAAGGCTGAGAAGCTAGTTCTACGAAGACCATGGAGGGATACCCTAATCATAAAGCTATTCGATAAGGGTCCGGGCTATATGCAGCTGTTCAAGCGTCTTCAACAGAAGTGGGCGCTTTCAGCTCCGTTCTCCCTCATTGATCTCGGTAACGACTACTTCATGGCGAGATTCTCGAACCGAGCGGACTATGACCATGTCGTTATGGAGGGGCCATGGATGATCGGTGACAATTACTTGTCAATTAGAAAGTGGACGCCAAGGTTCGATGCAAGTCTCGACAAAATTACGACCCTAACAGTCTGGGTGCGTATCCCGTGCCTACACATCGAGTATTTTGATAAGCGGTTCCTGAGGAAGCTTGGAAACAAGATAGGTAAGGTGCTTCGAATTGACAACACCACTGCTGCGGCTGAAAGGGGTCAGTTCGCTAGGCTCAACGTCGAGGTGGACCTTACTAAACAACTCCTCTCCAAATTCAAATTGGATGGGAAGATCTGGCCGATCCAATACGAAGGTTTGCGGATGCTCTGCTTCAATTGTGGAAAAGTCGGTCACGCTTGAGATGAATGCGGTTCGTCTGTCACACAAGAGACGCGCCAAACAGCCCAACCTCCGAACGCCGATTTGACGAGCCACAAATTCGGGGGATGGATGCAGGCGAAGAAGGTCTCTAGGAGTCGGCCACCACAATCTGCCCCGAACCAAGGCGGGTCCGATCAACCATCCGGTGAGCCATTGAGATCTCCGACGACCTCACCCGGTGACACTACAGTGGTTCCTCATAACTCCTCAGGCACGCCAACTCAAGAATTTCAAAATTCTGAATTTCAAAATCTTGTAATCCCGGGTGACAGAATCGTAGGTCAACCGTCGAAATTTTCGGTTCTCACCAATGAGGAACCGATGGAAGAGGAGATCCCCGCCGAAAATAATGATGCAGCTGAAGATATCTCGGTCAATAAGAAAACTGAAAAGGAGGTTGTTATATCTCCAGAAGGAAATAAAGATTCGGATAAAAACAAAGATATTTGCCCAGATAATATCCATGAAAATAAAACCTATCATATCCCAACTAGTTCGGTCCCCAATCATACTCCCCATCCACAAAATCCGGGAACCAGCAACCCTCCGCCGCCAAACACTACTCCGCCTACCTCTACCCCATTCACTTCCCCCAATAATCCTCATAATTCACAAACATTCAACACTAAGTCCGCCTCCTCGGACAAATACACCAAAAACGATACCGTTGTCCCTCTGAAATCAACCCAAATCACCCACCCGAATTCGTCACCAAGACATGAACGACAATGTTCTACCTCCCGCCCTACAGCCAAGGCTACGGGTCGAGGTGGTGCACGTGGACAGTTCAGCCAGTTTCCTCGTGACCGACCGCCGGACAGTACCTGTGCAGGCGAACCTCCCAAGAATCGCAGACACGATGATCGTAGAGTTTCTACCAATGATAACGGAACTCCGCCCGATGCTCTGCGAGGTGGGGGTCTCCCAAAGAACATATGATGCGCTCGATCGGTTTGAGGAGGCAATCAACGCTTTCCTTACCCAAAGCCCAGATAGCCATCCAACTATTCTTCGCAACATCAATAGACTAGTTTCTGTCATGAATAAGTTGAGCATATTAGTTTGGAACACGAGGGAGCGGCAAGCAATAACTTCCGCAACACCCTTAGAGAATTAATTCGCATTCACGATCCGAGGGTGATTGCTCTAGTGGAACCACATTGACATTAGCGGCACAGAAGCAGAGGAGGCTTGCCGCCAAATTGGGTTCGATTCTTGGAGACGAGTTGATGCACAAGGATTCTCTGGAGGAATATGGGTTCTTTGGCGAGCTGCTGAGGTGACGATTAACATGATGAGCCTCTGTCCCCAACACATTACGATGAAGGTTAGTCGGGTTGGGGAGGAACCTTGGATCTTCTCGGCTGTATATGGTGCTCCGGAGCGGGTTAGGAGGCTCGACTTGTGGACGTCCCTAGAGGAATTTGCTCTTTCTAACAACAAACCGTGGTTTTTGCCAAGCGATTTCAATGCTGTGCTACACCCCAACGAGCGTTCGAGTTCATCTGTTGGTTCCAACCGATCGATTCAGCGCTTTAAAGAGTTTGTCGACCTCCTTCACCTCATTGACTTGGGTTATGACGGCATACCGTTTACCTATTGGCATGGGAACGACCCCAACACTCGCTACACAGCTAGACTGGATAGAGGCCTCTGTTCACCCAGTTGGAAGTTGAAGTTTCCGGACGTAGTTGTCAAGCACCTCTTGGCGCCTCACTCGGATCACACCCCCTTGCTGATTATGCTTGACGGAGATTCGCATCCACCCACTAGGCACCGCCCATTTAGGTTCGTTGCTTCATGGATGATGCACGAGGCTTTTAATGATTTCCTTAAAGATCAGTGGAATAGGGAAGCTCCTCCTTGCTTGGCTTTGAATGATTTATCTAAGGAGTTACAGGTGTGGAATCGGGATGTGTATGGTAACATATTTAAAAGAAAAAGGCATCTTTGGGCCTGTATGGAGGGAGTTCTAAAGAAACTTGCTACATGCTTGAATTGGCACTACTTGAATTTGGAAAAAAATCTATGTAGTGAGTTAGCCGAGGTGTTGAACCACGAACAGATGCTATGGTTTCAAAAGTCTAGGGAGTCCTTCTTAGTCGACGAGGACCGGAATACCAAGTTCTATCACTTGTCTACGATGGCTAGACGTCGGCAGAATAAGATCTCCACGTTGCAGTCACAGACAGGGGAGTGGATCGCAGACGCTGACACGATTAGAGCCATGATCCTCGACTTTTTCCGGGGTATCTATACGGCAGAACAGAGGCCGGTCGGCCAGCTCCTATCTCCCCAATCGGGTTTTCCACAGCTGTTAGAGGCTCATCTAGACACTTTGGGTGCGCCATTCATGTCATCAGAGGTGTGGGAAGCCTTAAAAGGTATGGGGCCTTACAAGGCACCGAGACCGGATGGTTATCCCTCGATTTTCTACAAGCGGAATTGGGATGTTGTAGGGCCTCAAGTATCGGACACAGTGTTGGGCATGTTGAATGATGGCGTCTTTTCGGATGCAAATGCCGATGCTCTCCTCGTGATGATCCCGAAAATTCATGTGCCCTCCAAGCCTGCGCACTTCAGACCTATTGCTCTTCTTAACTCTATTTTTAAAATGGCAACGAAGTGCATTGTCAATCGGATCATCAACTCAAGCAAGCTTTGTTCCGGGTCGTCAAATCATCGACAACGTTGTAATTGTTCAAGAAGTTCTGCACTCAATGGCGGAGAGAAGGAGGCGCCGATGGATGCTTGTCAAGGTAGACTTAGAGAAGGCCTACGATCGGATCGACTGGTGTTTCTTGAAGGAAACGCTGGGCTTGGCCGGTTTCCCTCAACACCTCATTGATGTCATCATGCGATGTCAAACCATAGGCAAGATGAAGCTGACTTGGAACGGCGATGCAGAAGGAGATATCAATGCTTCTCGCGGTATCCGTCAAGGCGACCCGCTATCGCTATATCTGTTTGTCTTATGCATGGAACGATTATCGCACATGATCAACGAGGCTGTCGAACATGGTGGGTGGAAGCCGATAAATTTGAATGGTGTTGTGCTATCACATCTCTTCTTTGCCGACGACCTTGTCCTCATGGCGGAAGCTTCGGTGGAGCAAGGGATGATTATTAAATCTTGCTTAGATAAATTTTGCTCTAGTTCTGGGGAGAAGGTGAATTTCACAAAAAAGCTCCATTTTATTCTCAAGGAATGTCCCGGCCAACGTCAAGGGGAGCATGAGTGACGTCCTGGGTATCCCCATCTCCACGGACTTCGGAAACTACCTGGGTGTACCGACAACGACAGGAAGAATGAAGACAGATCGCTACCATTTCCTCCTTGACAAGGTGACAACTAGGCTACAAGGGTGGAAGGCGAAGTCGCTCTCGTTTGCCGGTAGAGTGACTCTCACCACTTCTGTCCTAACCAGCCTTCCGGATTACTCTATGCAGTCTAGCATGGTGCCCAGGAGCATCTGCGATGAAATCGATCACCAAGTTCGGGGGTTTATTTGGGGATCATCGGCTGAGGAGAGGAAGCCTCACCTTCTGAATTGGGGGATTGTTACCTCCTCCAAGACGGACGGTGGACTCGGGGTTCGCTCAATGCGAGTTTCGAACTAAGCGATTCTTGCCAAGCTCAGCTGGTGCCTTTTGAAGCACACGGACGCCCTTTGGAGCCGTGTTATCCGGGGGAAATATTGCTCCTTGAGACAGACTCAAGGGAGGTATGGGAGTTGCTCACTAGTCCGAACAAAAGTCCCTCAGCGGATGTCCACCTCGTCTCTCAATGTCGAAGCTGGATCAATCAAGCCGGTTGGGAGATCTCCGTGACTCACATCCGGCGACAGGCTAACCACCTAGCGGACACTCTAGCTAAATCTGCATTTTCTAATTATGCCCCTTTTACTTTATTTCCTGATATTCCTCCTTGCATTTGTAATGTTTTAGACTCTTCTGCCATTTCAATAAATATCTAGAGGCCCTGCCTCCCCTTGGATAAAAAAAAAATAGAGTTTGATCTAGGGGCGGGGTCGAACTGAAAAAGGGGAATTGGAAATAGGAGAGCAGATACACAGTTCAATTAGCCTCTCTAAATATGTGCTTAATAGACACGGAATAGAAACCTTGTAGCAGAAGAATACAATCAGAAATGATATTTTTGAACTCCAAGGGCAAGATATTCCCATATTAATGTTGTTAATGTCAACAATATTATCACCTTCAATTAGGAGTTTGTCGATTATTAGTTCACGTGCTTGCATGGGACCTTTCCAAAGAGCAAAACGAAGTCTCAGCTTCACAGTGGATTATATTATCAAGGTTGTTTCAGATTATGTACCCGTAAGAGGCATTACTATTGGTTGAGAGGGCAGCATCAAAATTTAGTTTAAGGTGCGTTTGTGGTGGTAATTTGGACCATTTGGCTTTTGCGCGCTTGTTTGTAGGTTTATTAGCAGTCAAATGGGTTCTATAATCATGATTATAATTTATAGTTTCCATAGTATAAGTTGTTTCTTTATGTAAGAGACAACATTCTTAGAGTAAAATGAAGTCAGAAGTTTGATTTTACTCTAAGAATGATTTATGAAGAACCAAATACACCACCAAACAATTATAAGTAAAATGAAGTCAGAAGTTTTGAGTTCTTTTTTTATGTCATTTAGAAGATGCTGGATGGGAACATCAAAATTTTGAAATTTCATCATAATGAGGGCTACCTTAGGTTTCAAAATAGCAATTGTTTGACGTGTGAAGGGACAATCAAGTAGAACATGGTTGATATCTTCAAGGTGGGAGTGACAAGTAGGACAATCGGTCGAGAATCCGTAACCACATGCAGCAAGTTTAGCAGCCGTGGGAATGCCATCTTTAGATACTTCTCTTAATCTTAATACTTCACATTTATCTTCAACCTCGTCAATAATCCACATCAAAAAAAAAGGGATGAGTCCAGGTAAAAGGCTCATCTACAAGAGTCTGACTCATAAGGGAAATTTGTGAGTCGTGCTCACTTCCCTTTTTCGGCTGAAATGAACAACCCAAAACGACCTCATTTCAGCCCCTCCCCTTTTTTTTGCTCATCAGTGACTAGTTAAACACAAGCAAAGATGTTGGCACGAGAAGGAACCAAACCATGGCCAAATTTTGGGAAAGGATTTTCTAGTAATACAATGCAAGGAGGGAGAACCTACCTACTACCCAAGACGACAGAGCAATGTAAGACAACCACGCTCGTCATTTAATCATATGTGGAGGATAGCAAGGACAAGAAAGAGTTCAGAAATGAACACGTATGGATGTTGTTGAGAAATGATCAGAAATGGCTCCAACTCGAAGGGATGTCCGACAGCTCCTCACTACGCCCTTCAAGCCATTTTTGTTCATTTCTCAACAACCTGCATACGTGTTCAAGCAACAACACTGAGACTCCGACAATTGAAGGGATGTCGGACAACTCCTCACTATGCCCTTCAAGCGCTCAAGCTTCAAAGAAGTATGAGAAGCGAGTGTCCATGCACGCCACATGATGACGAGTTAGAGCTTGACGTTCATGGGCATGAATAGATACTTGTTGAGCTTTTGGAGGTGAATATGCAAGAAAATGGCAACGAAGCAACGAGATTATAAACAGAGGGATCGTTTCTTGCAACTGAAAATGCAACAAGCGGATGCAAAGAAATTAAGTGCGGGAGGGAAAAAAACTAAAAGCGAAGGAGATGGCTCACAAGTATGCAATCTTTGATGGTCTAATGGGTCGGGTTGGATCATTGTCCGTTGAAGAAGAGGCTTTAACGAAGAAACTTGCTCAAAATTTGTTCCGTAAGTAGTGACCAGTGTCTCAAGCGTTTCTCATGTCGTCGAAACAAATGCATTAGTGTTTTGTGTTTATCTTTTCCAAGATGTCTCTCGTAGTCATGTTAAGTGTTTGTATTTATTTCAATCAAGACCTAGTACGACATGTTGTATTTCATATTTATATAATGAACCGTTCGAATTTAATGTAATAGTTCTCATCCATCTTCCCCCTATCCATCAACTTTCTCCTCATCCCTATACCCATCAACTTTCCCTATTCACCATTTACTTCTCCTTGAATTTGTAAATAAAGAGCGGCCATATTCGGGGTTCGAACTGGGGACCTTCGGGTACTACCCGCAAGTCCTTTCTAGCTAACCATTCTTCTCCCATTCCACATAACCATCAACTTTCCCTTTTCCTCGTTTACTTCTCATCTTCCTCGTACTCATACTCATCACCTTTCCATCTTCCCCGTAGTCCATACCCATCCCTCTTTCTTATACCCATCAACTTTCCTTCTTCTCCGTTTACTTATCCTCTTCCTCATACCTATCATATTTCCCTCCAGAGACAAGCTCGACTTAGAGATAGTGATGCTCATCATCAACTCAAGACAAACTTGGTTGAGCATATTTGGCGGAGATTTGATACCCACGGAGATGTGAATTAGATTTATGTTCAAATGTTGATTCGGTTGCACGAGTAACTTTTAACTTTCATTTCGTATTATCGTCGTATGCAGCGCGCACCACCATTACCACCACCGCCGCCGCCGCCGCCCCGCTACTACTACTACTGCTCCTGCTGCTACTCCTACTGCTACCACCACCGGTTTTAAAAAGCATTTATTCCTAAAAACATTTTTTCACAAATATTTTATATATTTAAAGAAAAAAGGAAAAAAAACAAAGGTATGGGTAGGGGGTTAGCAACACGCGCATATTATTATTATTGTTATTTCTTTGTGTTATTTTTGGATGAAGAGCACGTGGACAATGGTTCAAGTAGGAACACATTAAAACATGGCCAACCTCAAGTTCCAAAAGTGACAGGGAAGGGAATAGCTACATTGGTGATCAATGTTTAAAAGTAACGAGTGAATCAGTTGCTAGTTTCTAGTGCTACTGTATTTTAACTATTTCACTCTTTGCCTTCAATTTGTAATGGATTCCACAATTGCAATGCTTTAATTTAGCATGTTTGCATACTGTTTTTTTTTTAATGCAATGTCATGACTTTAATTTGTACCTCATTTGCAACTCTATACTTGTTATTTTTAAACTGTCACTTTCTCTATTCTTGTAAATGATGAACCAACCGAAACTTTTCGACCTCAACGTGGTCTAAGACAAGGAGACCCTATCCCCCCCTATCTCTTTATTTTAGGCGCAGAAATCTTGGCTCGAAAATTACAGCAACAGAGTGAACAACATAAGAACACTATCGGTGTAAAAACCTCAAGAAGTGGACCTTCGATCCCTTTCCTCTCCTTTGCTGATGACATTATGATTTTTGCTAAAGCAACCCTGGAAGCCTGTAGAATGGTTAAAAATATAATCGATGAATATTGTGAGATCTCAGGACAAAAAGTAAACTTTCAGAAATCTGCATTCCAAGCCACAAAAGGAATCACACACGAACAACGCCAACGACTCCAATCTTGCTTACAGATAACTAACCAAGCTGCTCTATAAAAATACCTTGGGTGCCCCATAATAAATGGTAGAGTGAATAAAGACACGTTTGAAGAAATCATTGGGAAAACAAAGAACCAACTAACTAGGTGGAGAGCTAAGGAACTCACCCAACAAGGACGAGCGATCATAGTAAAAGCTAATCTAGCGGCAAAACCAAGCTACATTATGCAAAACTTCATGCTCCCTCCACGTATCCACAACAATCTGGACCGACTAAATAGGTGTTTCTTCTGGAACAAAGACCCTCAATATAAGCCACTGATTGGGTGGGATAAAGTCTGCTGACCGAAAAAAGGAGTGGGACTGCATGAGACAAAAGACGTGAACAAAGCGTTACAAATGAAATTGTTTTAGAAAATCTTGGCCGGCAGAGCCACAAAATGAATGGGTTAAGCTCATTAAGCATAAATACCTCAAAAATGAAAGCATTTGGAATTATCAACGGAAAAGAAACTGTTCCTGGCAATGAGCGAAATTGATGGACATCAAAGATGAATTCTGTACTGGACTGATCTGGCAAGTTAATTGGGAACGGGAAAACCATAAGATTTTGGAAGGATAATTGGCTCCTAAACGAAGGGAACCTGCGAGAAAAATGTGTCTTGGACCAAATAGATGAAGAGGATATAATCGACCGATTTATGAAACAAGACAAGACGTGGGATAAAGAAAAACTAAAGTCTTTTTCCTACCATCGGATACCGTCGACAAAATTCTGAATGTCTATATCCCCGCTAACGACATGGAAGGTAGACTATACTGGAAACCTAGTAAAAATGGTTGGTTTTCTACTGCTAGTGCTTTAAATCATGTAACGACAACTAGAAGGACCAATTCTGACACATTGGACTGGATATGGAAGATTGACTGCCCGTCGAAGATTAAAAACTTTATATGGAAAAACCTACTAAACGGAACCCCGACAAAAGTAAGACTACAAAATAAAGGGATCCATATGCCCCTAGAATGTCCCCTATGCTCCTACTATGAGGAAGACTCTTTTATGAATGTCAGTCCTCTTTATCCTTCATAGGAAGTCTCGATAGGAAGATCGAACAAACAATCCGAAACACTGACAAAAGAAACAAGTTGTACAAGGATATAATCTCGGAGATTTTTCATCAATTACCCTCGGAACAAAAATCAATCCTTGCTTTTGGCCTTTGGGGCATTTGGTCAATGAGAAACATAATCATTTTCGACAACAATCACATCAGAACGATGGAAGAGTGGATTAAAAATATAAAACAATATATGAAGGCTTAGAGAAGAGCTCAAACTGACGAACAAATAGACGATAATGACACACCAAGACAAACCCCCCCGATAAAGAGAAACACAAAACCGAAAGCAGTAAGATGGAAAAAGCCTGAGGATGACCATGTCAAGCTCAGTTTTGATGGCGCTCAGACTGCCTCAGACCGTGCTGCTTCTGGCTTTGTCATCCGAGATGGTCAGGGAAGAGTTCTCTATTGTGGTGCTCGTAGCCATGGGTCGGTGATGGCTGTGCAGGCGGAATTCTACGGCCTTATCGATGGTCTCTTGGAAGCCTCAAAGTGCGGCTTCGCGCGCCTGGTAGTTGAAGGTGACTGCCTCACTGTCATCAACGCTCCGCGGGGGCTAGGGAAGTGTCAGTGGGAGATCGAGATAACGATTTCGGATGCTCTGGGCCGCTGTCGTTATTTCGAGCGGGTCACCTTTGCACACATCTTCAGGGAGGGTAACTGGGTGGCGGATCGTCTGGCGCACCTGGGGTTGTCCTCACAATTTGTTGTTGACTGCGTTCCGGCTGAGATCGTAGATCTCGTCCGTTGGGATGCCATCGGGCGGTGGGTTAGTCGTGTCTAATCCCCTTGAATCTTTGCCTTGTATATAAAAAAAAATACTTGTTATTTTTGGATTGTATTTTAATATTTTTTTACGAGGGACAAATCCCGTCTCGTCCCGGGAGGGATAAGACCCGACAGGATTTGGAAAAAAAAAATTCAATCCCGTCCCCATCCCGTTCTGCAAAAAATATGCGTGACGGGACGCGAGATTACCCCAATCCCGTCCCGTTGCATACCCACCCTTAGTATTTTGTATGGATCAGGATCCTCGATCCTTATATCTTCCTAATAAAGATCAATGGTCCAGATCTTCTTCCACTAATTAACTATATTTTAAAAAAAAATTAATCCCAATTTTCTCAATTCAATTATCTCAAATGCCTTGTTTTCCATTGAACGCCTTTACGCTTGATTTCATCCGCCTTGATCACCACCGACACCGCTACAACCCCAACCTTCTCACCACCTCCATCGACGACATGAATCTTGGGGATGCCTTTAGGGCTGGTGGCCTAACAACCATCCTACCACCACAATCCCACCCTCATCACCACCTGAATTGATGGCTGCCGACTTGAACCCTGGAGACGCTTTGAGGCCTGGCGGGAGAATGGCTCGATAGGTGGAGTCGACCACAGGTTCGAGCTCCTCAAAAACACACCGGGATCCCCTTGTCGAGTCCATCGAGAGAATTTAAAATCAGTTTCTCTCGGACGAGCCCACCTATTTTGGTTCAAATCAATTGACCTATGAAAAAATATATGAGTGAATGCCCTTGCCGGCTTGATATGAAGGTCGTGGTTCGTGAGAATCAACATCTCTAGTATGAGAATCAACATCCCTAGTTTTACTCATCAGAATTGTTGGGAAGGCCGAAGTAGTGGGTGGAGTTTAAATGTTTAATTTAATTAATTTATTAATTAAATATTTAATCTCAGTCCTACATTAAATCCAACGGTGATTGTTGGTTTATTAGGAAGATACGAGGAGATTTTTCTTTAGGAGAGGATCTAGTTCCATTTTGCATGTGTGTTTTTAGGTGCATATTTTAACTATAGATGTCATAATCCAAAAATTATTTTGAATTCATTTGTGTTTATTAAAACTATTTATTCAATTTTTTTTCTTCATAATTTAACGATAAAACCTCAATTAAAGATAAAAAAAAGGAATTGATTTTTAAAAAAAAACCCTCCAAAAGTCCCGGTTTTGGTTTGGATAAATTGGGTGAAAATAATTTGAACCGGGTCGGGTTCTACCCGGTTTACCTAAACAAGCGAATCCAAATGGCTCGGAATCGGAGTGCGTGTCAATTGACGATCAAAATCAGAGAATGGGTGTACCATCACCATTCTCACTGCAGGAGGGAGATGAGGATCGATCGGTCTCGGTGGGAGGCGATTCTCTCAACCTTCGTCTCAATTCGAACCCACGAGATCTCCCCCCTTCTTCACTCCTCCTCCTGCTTCTTCTTCGTAATCCCAAACTTCCTTCTATTTTCCTCCGTAACCACATATGTTGAATTCAACTTTAACCTAAATCAATGTCTTTTGGGTTCTTTTTTTCTGCGCAGATTTTGAGTGCTTACTTTGTGGTGTTACCGTTGCGGGATGAAGGGGCGTTGTCGTTGGGACTTTCCACTCTCCCGGCGCTTTTCATTGGATCTCTCCTCCTCACCTTGATCGCTGCCCCAATTTCTACTCTTGTTTTCTCTCTGCCGAATCTCTCCAGATGCAGGGTATTTGGCTTCTCCCCTGATTGCTTGTTTCTAATGAATTCCTTTTATTTATTGCTTTACTTACAATTTTAGGCTGTTAGGTTTGGGGTTCTGTAATTTTTTTCTGTCAAAGCACCCCTAAATGGAAATACAATCTCAATTTTTGATTTTTGGGAAATGGAAATATAATTCACGCTATTCATGATGGCCTAGAAATGGTCATACTAGTAATGCACCATGGTGAACCAAACTAGTACGGTCAACGGTGTGGGCAGACTAGTACAGACATTTTCTAGTTTGTTTTTAACTTTTTCTTATGTTAAAGTTAGAGATTAGTAGCGAGCTATCTTCTTAAATCCGTAGAATGTGAGATGTCTTGCATGCACGAGTAAATGGTCAGAAAGCCACCGGGAGATTTTGTTTTGTTAGTGGATTAGAGTGTAAACTGTGTATCAATACACAGTTTACACTCTAATCCACTAATCCACAGTTTACACTTTACACAGTTTACACTCTAATCCACTAACAAAACAAAATCTCCCGGTGGCTTTCTGACCAAATTTCTTTGCATCCTGAGAGATTTTGTTTTGGTAGTGGATGCAACTGAGAGATTTTGTTATTACAAAACATTGATTCGCTATGTTTTCAAAACTAACAAAACAAAACTGTGTAATGTATTTTGTTTTGTTAGTTTTTGAAAACATTACACAGTTTACACTCTAATCCACTAACAAAACAACATAGCGAACCAATTTGGTTCGCTATGTTATTACAAAATAATTTTGGATCATCATCATTCATTAATAGATTATTGATTTTCCTATTTTACCTTTAGTTTTGATCTGAACCACATTTTCTAATGTATTTTTATATTACGGAAGTTAACAAAACCCATTGAAATGATGGTTTTCAAAAAGAATAAAAAATCATAAATGTTATTGTTAGCCTTTCCTTGTTGGTAAATATTTCTTCTTTTTATTCATAAAAGTAAGGGTATCATCTTCATTTCTGAGTGTTATTTATTGGCCATCATTTTCTAAAAAAAACCCCATTAGGATTTTGATAAAAATTGAAATACTATGTTTTTTTTTCCATAAATTTTGAAATATTGGTGGTTTAGAGAGAAAAGCCCCCACTTTAGGTGTTTTTAAAAGAAAATATCCCTTTTTAAGCATTTGAAGGAGCCGAGTTGGTTTATCTGAGCGGCCAAATCCTTAGGGTGTATTTGAGCAATAAAGGATATGTCCTATGCATTTGATAACGCCTAGGAGGACAAACAAACTCCAACGAATTGAAAATTTTGCAAAAATTGGCTATATGAACTAAAATTACATCTAATAAGGAAAAGTATTTTGTTTAGGTTTGAGCCATAGTCACATATGAGATAATGGACAGTAGAAACTTAGTAACACTTCTCCCTCAAAAGGAAAAGGATATTGTGTATCACCGACTCACAGTATATGCCACTTTGGCACTTTGTGTCTCCCTTGTTCTATGAAGCTCTGTCTTCAACTTGTTTGATTTTTTGAGTCGGGCCATTCAGCGGTTTGCACTCCTCACATCGCACCATTGCAGGTGAGAAAATTATGGAGTTGTTTGTATAACATATTAGAGATACTTGGAATCCTAAAAATAATACTTTATTAATTTCCATTCTTTTACTGAACTATGTACCGATTTTCCCTGCTGTGCACCGTATTGTAACGGGTTCTTCCCTTATTTACAGGCACTGGTACTCATACACAGATTTTTCAGCCTTTCACTCATTGCTTTTTTTATTCTATGGCATTCATCTTCACCCGGGGTGATGCTATCCAATGTAAAGGTGAGAAAGGAAATGATTCTCGACTTCGGTGTTTGTGTACTTGTGTGATTGGCTACTTTATTCGCTCATCATGTCTTGCTTCTGTTATTAGGATTCAGAGTTGGCATTGCAAAACATAGATGGCCAAGGCAAAGCCGCAAATTCTTCGGGTTGGGATATGCACTCATGGTCTTACATCACTGTGAGAATCGGATTTTTCCTCTGGGTATGATTATATCTGTATTCGAAATTCTGTTATAGTTGTTTTTCATCCAAATACGAGCTTCTGATGACTGTTCTTCTGAAGATTGCTCTGCTTAACCTGATTACAATCTCTTCCACCTGGGCAAGAGTGATTGATGTTATGGATAACGAGGTTCGTGCACCAGTTTATGGTTTTTATGTGAAATTGCAGATTTTTATGCACCCATAGTAACTCTCTTTTGTATCCAGTCAGGTTCAAGACTTTTTGGTTTTATTGGTGCCGGTGCTACACTTGGTCAGCTATTTGGCTCGTTATTTGCCACAGCAATGGCTTGGTTGGGGCCATGTAAGTATTATCCTTTCACTTGTTAGCAATATTAAGTTTTTCCAAGGCTAAATGTGTGTGAATTGCATTCATTGTTTTTCTCTGTAATATGTGTAACCTTTCAGTCTTGCTCCTATTTGCCGCATTCCTGATGGAACTAGCTGCACAATCATCGAAAGGGATTGATCAGGATGGCTTTCATCCCTCTGAAGAGCAGTCTCCTGTAAAGTGAGTCATGTAAATTGGATAGTAGTTCATGTTCATCCATTCTTTCACAGCTGAAAACGGATAAATCGAACTTTAGTCATAAAGGAAATGGAGGTGTAGAAATTTATTTGCTTGAAATAGATGGTTTATGACATGTTTGCTATGGTTTAGACTTTCGACTCTGAATCCTAGGCGCGTTGGCGCCATGATAAGGCAGTTACTTTTTTACACACTGCTTTTGAGTTTCCACTTTTTAAGTTCCCCCCCCCCCCCCCCTCAAAATAGAGTTTGAAAACAATTTTTTGTGGGACATTTGAAACGTTGAAAGTCAAATTATATGACAATTGACAATAATAATTACTGACTTTGTAGATACCTTGATCCAGGAAGTGTGACTGAAAGAGTGATAAAGTACGTTTAGAATTGGAACTACTAGAAATAAACAATCTTGTGCTATGAGTCATCATGGAGAAGTGTTGCTTGATACATGTAATAATGGGCAACTAATAATACATGTTCTTCCATCTGTTGGATAATATCAAGAAATGTTCATATACATACCTCACAGGCTCACAGCCCTTGTTCTGCTTTTATGAAAAGCAGAAGTTGAAATTCTGATCTTGGCCAAAACCACATTAAGATGAATGTCCGAGTTGATTCTCAGTCGAGGAAAACAAATTATCTGATTACTTTGATGCCTTTTTCTCCTACAGAACCTTTGACAAAATTCTCTAAAATAGATTCCTTTTTCTACTCAACTTTTCTTTTTGTCATAATATTAGGCGAGTCAGTTAACAAAAAATGCAAAAGTTCATATTTCCAGAAGCTCATATTTCTCTTTATAGATTTTCTTAGGCTACTTACCCGTGACTGAAAAGAATGACTTTGTAGATCTTGTCAAAGTAAACCAGAGTCTGATCATCTTGGGCATTTGGATGGAGCTGTATCTTCAATCAAAGGATCTTCTCCCAAGTCATCTACTTCTAAAGCAAAGTTACAGCTCTGGGTCATGTTGGATGGATTGCGGCTGATACTGGCATCAAGTTATTTGCTATATGTATCACTGTTTTTATGGCTAAGTGCTGTTGTTTCTTCGTTCTTCTACTTTCAGGTGAGAGGATTACAGATATCTGCTGTACTTATGACAGATCATTGTCCTCTTTTTTGTTTATTTTTTCATTAGTAGTATCTGTGTTTTTCCCTTTGGGCTGATAACGGTCTAAACTCTAATAATGAATATATGTAGGTGTTTGAATAATACAGTGTTTACCTCCTGCTAAACCAGATATTCTAGAATCCATCAGGCTATTTGAATAACAAAAGGGGGAAAAAATTGTATGCTGATTCGATTTGGTGAATCTCAGCAAGTAATTGTATTTGTATATGTATTAAGAGACTTGAACTAGTGCTGATTATTAATATGATGTTTTGATTGCAAAGGGATAGTAATCTTGTTAACCTAGATCGCCACTTTATGTTTGGAGTGTATTTTGATCTTTTGCCAAGAGGCTCAAGACGGAGAAGTTTATTTTGAAACAAATGACAAATATTTTATTAGAAAGAGTTCCTAAGCAGAACACAGTTACGTCATTCTTGAAGAGTCTACTTCTAGGAATGGGTAAATTAAGCAAAACCACCTTTAATTAAATCCATTTTGCAAAAACCTCCCTTTATAAGCAAAAATGCATTTAACTATCCATTATTCATTTTGTGCTTGCAACTCAACATCCATACCTATTCTAAACAAAATGTTATGAAAAAGTATGGATTGTCCAAAATACCATCCCTTATTGCAAAAAGGCTTAATATGTTTAACTAGGTGCTGTTTTGAACATTTCACAGTTTGCATTAATTTCAGTAATAACCCTAACATGAGATTGGGTAGTGAATTGCATTGAATTATAAAATATGGTTAAATGCGAATTTTCCTTATAAAGGGTGGTTTTGTGCAAACTGCAAAGTGGAATAAATTAAGGGCTTTTTTTGTTGTTGCAGTACATTTATAGTAGTTACTAAAGGATGGGAAATCCTGTATGAAGGGTTTTAAACTCAAAATCTCTCTTTCTTTAAAGTGGAATGGTCACTTTCTTCTGATGGCAGCTTAGATTAAAAGTTGAAGGCCATATATAACATTGCTATAACAAAGTTAAATACAAGCTGCTGGAAGTGTTTTGAGTTTCATTTCTTCACATGAATATCTCCTTCAACTTCTTTTTCTTTCGTAATTGCAGAAGGTCACAGTAATTGCCATGACAACTTCAAGTGCTGTTGGTAGAAGAAAACTGTTTGCCCAGATAAACAGCTTTATTGCTATATTTATCCTTGCTGGACAAATGACTTTAACGGTATACTGGTTGTTGACTTAAGCCTGTGTGTCAGTTATTTATATATTTCTTCATAAATAGATCCAATAACATTTAGGGTTTGTTTGGATTCCAATGCATTTTAATTATAATGCATAAACTCTTAAATAGTGTTTGGTTAGTACCTTTTTATGCAATAGTAGATGTTTGATTGACTTACTTTACAAGGTATTTTATTTAAAATTTACGTGATTTTAAATACATTGTGAAATGTGTTAAACAAACATTAAATAGTGTTTGGTTAGTACTTTTTATGCAATAGTAGATGTTTGATTGGCCTACTTTACAAGGTATTTTATTTAAAATTTACGCTATTTTAAATACATTGTGAAATATTTTAAGCAAACATTGTTCAAGTGTTTATGCATTATAATTAAATTGCATTGGAATCCAAACACACCTGTATAACACGTGCGTGTGCCTCTTTTTTTTTTATCAACCTGAGGTTGTGCCAACAACTTCAAGTTCTTTTTCATTTAAAATAATCTCATATCAATAATATCATTAGTAAATTACATTTGTGCAAATTATGGCTAATACACATAATTTCCAGCAAGAATTGAACTGACATAAAGTTTCAAGGGATTGTTTCTGATTCTCTCATTTTCCGGGAACCAGGGGCGAATACTTGCTGGTGCTGGGGTCACTGTTGCAATTTGTTCTGCTCCATCATCTGCCTTGTTGAATTTAGTTGCTATTGCTGTTTGGCCAACGTGGATTGCAGTCGCCATCACTGAAACTATGAGAAAGGTTTGTGCTGTTATCATTTGTGTAGTTTTCCACCCTCTCTCTTCACTTTTCAGGTGATTACATTGTCCATTAAAGAGTGCATACGTCTTTTGTGTTAAATGTACAGTTCCTCAGGTTAAAGATATATGCTTTCTTGGCTTCGATGTTATATGATCTTGTCTTTCAGTATGCTATAGTCTTTTTCTATTGTGGAAAGATTGTCTAGTATAACCCTAGGGTTGGTAGGTTTTATGGAAAAGATAAAATGATTAGAGTTCACTTTACCATGATCTGGATTGATGTTTGTACGAACTCTCTACCTTGTAGTTTATTTAAGGTGAATTCAAAATCTGTTTGGCTAATATGAATAAATTTGCTAGTTTCAATTGGATTAATCAAAAGACGATATGATGATTTTATTTGCTTTTTTTTTGGACAAGACACCAAATTGGTTTTTAACCTTTCTAAACAATGCTCTGAAATATCTTCATACAAGTACTTATATGGAACATTGATGCTTTATATATTTTACTAGGTTAAATAAAAGATTTATAAGAATGGTAGACCACCAACCTACAAACTGCGATCAGTTCAAGGAAACTGAATAGATTGTCAGAAGTGAACAAGTCATTGATTATTTACAACTGTTTGTCGGTTGGTCAGTTTAGTTTCCAATTTTTTGGGGTGAATGGCTGGGTTTGGATATTTTCTTCAATAGAAGCATCTTCATTGGCTTTTGTATACTTTCTGTAGGTTGTTACTTATGTTGTAGCCAGGCCAGGAAGGGAACTCCTTTTTACTGTTGTGTCACAAGAGGAGAAATATAAAGCTAAGGTACTCATTCATGTCCCTTTTTTTTTTGCATATTCTGGCTACCTACAATATGTTTATGTTTAGGACCTTCCATCTTTTTGATATCCACCTGACTGACCAGTCAGCTTTGTTAAACAATTTAAGGAAAAAAACCCTTGATCAATGAGTTTCTGTCTGGGAGTGACATAATTTGCCAAAGATTCCTCTTATATCATGTGCTGATGTCTTGTTTTCCTTTATACAGAATGGAATTTGCCTTTGTGTTGTATATGTTGGACATACAAAAGTTAATTTATGGCTCGGCTGCCGGATTTCTTGCAGGTATGCATAGATGTTATAGTTCAAAGGCTTGGAGATGCTACAGCAGCAGGCATGTTCAAGGTCCTGTTTGGCACCTTACATTCAAAACCGTCCACTGTGTCACTATATGCTCTGCCTGTAAGCTTATTTGCCTTATTTTATATCGTGGTTACAAAATCTCAAAAGAAATTCAAAACTGTCTACTGTTTTAGCGTTGATAATTTGCTCCAATTGGTAGAAAAAGAATTATAAAAATATCCTTTATATTATTTCCCCCACTTGTAATTTACTGAAACCACAATATTCGAGATATTTTAGTTCTGTAACTTGGAGCCACTTAAAATTGCTCAAAAATAGGATGCATGTGACTTAAACCTTACCAAAAGAAAAAGATTCAGCAAGTCCTAAAATAGAGGGATATCAATGGATGTTAAATCAAACTGTGTGCACCTCATGGAAAAGCAAGTACAAATATAGAGTTACATACCACAGGGATTTCGTGTTTTGTTTGGACATGAAGTGGAAATGAAATTTTTACTTGAATGAGAAACCTGTTTACTGTTTAGAGGCTAAGCTGAAGTGAAGTCGTTGAGAGAAGACAACATATGCAGATTATTTGTTTAGCTTTCATTTAACTTTGATCTCTTCTATAAGAAACAAATGAAAAGAAATGACTTGGCCACAATTTCACAGGTATGTGTCATATGGATTGCAACTGCAATACATTTAGGAAGACGACATGGACAACTTGTGAAACTCGAGGCTCCTAGTGAAAGCCCACAGTCGCACCACCCGAAGGATGTTCAGAGATGATGGATCTACAACTTTCTGTTTGCTGGACAAGTTAAGCCGAACCTTGAACAGAAGCTTTGGGCGCATTTTGATGCATTATCCTACTGTACAGTTGAAGGCAAGAGTTCAATTCAGGTTTGTTTAAAGCTCCTTTGGAGGCGCAAGAAGTCAGCTTACTTTTGGTTAGCTATGATTTTTGTCTAGGATTTTTCTTGAACAAAGACAACCATTAATTGGTTGGCTAATTAGTAATTGTAAAACAGTTTTTTTTTTCTTTTCTTTTCTTGGGTTTACTAATACCCATATGGCCATATAAAGATAAAACTTATACAGATGTCAACTTATATTCGACTGTATTTCTTTTGTGATAATTCATTGTGTGTTTCTCATTCATTTTTGCAATCTTTTATTACACTTGAAGTGTGCATTTCTATTTTCAATATTCTGACTTTTATCCCAAACAAATGGTGACTTAGGGCCTGTTTGCCTTGTTTGGCATGTGTAATTGAAAGGGAAATAAAAACAAATTTTGTATGGAAAAAGTATATTCCAGAAAAGTTTTATGAGTTTAAAGATGAGAAAAATGCTAAATTTTACGAGGTTAGAGTAGGAGATTGGTTCATCATTTTTAAATTGATTATTAAAACGAGGGAATTGAAACAAATTTGTGTGGAAAATAAGAGATACTTTAATAGAGCACATTCAATTTATATTTATATATATATATAAGGAAAGAATTCGTGTGGAAATTAAGAATAGGTCTGTTGCTTATCAAGTGTATCATAACGGACAAGGTTGAGGAGACCTTGGTGATTCTGGATATGAGCTCCATTAGTTTGGTGACTAAGGTAAGGTGTGTAACTTTATTAGCTACCAAGTTGCCTTCATTGAACACATGGTTAATTAAAATTGTCGGAAAAGAGTGAAGGTGAAAAAGAGTCATAAATGATCATTTCAATGTCGACATTTATTTTCTTCTTTTAAGAAATTAATGTTCTCTCAATTTGAATTTGGTTCACACCCAATTCTTTGGCAGGACGGATACCTTTTTAGGAAAACAATTGCTTCCGTGTTTTCGAGGCTGGTTGTTTACGTAAAAATGTACCCAGTATTTGTAAAAATTTAGTTTAACAAATCCATTTCTTGGCTTTCACCATTTTGTTCCTTTTTTGGACAAATGACAGGTCTACTCGAGTATTCTCATTCCTCATCTTGGAAATGATTTGTTTTATCCCGATTCTTGGATCTTGGAAATGCTTTGTTTTATCCCGGATGTTGGTTGTATGAATCATTTAACATCTTGGGTTGGCGGCTGATATTGTTGGACAAAAAAGATTTTATTCCAAAATTGTCAAATGCTCGACCAAACCATCACTAGAGTCTCATTTCCTTTTGTTCGTAGTCTAGTGTCAAGTTCTCTCATCAGATCTTCTATATTTATATTTTGACTATTAATGCTTCTTAAATTTTGGAGTGAGTAAGGACATTAAAAAAAGAGATGATCCAATTGAGTCTTCACATGAATATTTATTGAAAGAATATTCAAGGGGCACGTACTTCAATTATATTCTTTACTACTTCCGTTCGAAAAAACTTGACACTTTACTATTCATGCACGTTTTTTTAGGAGATAAAAACTATATCAAATATCTAGTTTTTTTAATAATTTTTTTAACAACTTCGTAGTTATTATTAATAAGTACAAACTTGTTTAAAAAAATTTATAAAAAAATGAATATTTTATATAGTTTTTATCGTTCTAAAAAAGCGTGCATGAATAGTAAACGACAAGTTTTGCCGAACGGAGGGAGTATTGTGTTAGTCTTGTCTTCATTGGAAGTCTTTTTTTTTTTAAATCTAATTTTACATAAAAAGTGTTTAATTTTGGGATAGTTATAGACATTTGAGATCCATTTAGATTTGTTTGGTGAGATGGCTTGTGTTTCGATGATCAATTTCACGACGCTAGCTTTGTTTGACCACCAATATAGCTTATCTTGCATCTCATTGATACATGTATTTGAAATACTTCTTCCGCTAGTTTTCTCGAGAGTAATCGATGTATGATGTGCTCTTTTCATTTCTTGTTGTGCTTAATGTATTTGCTAACCTTTTGGTTTATTAGAATGCCATATGGGAGCAAGTTTTTCAATAATCGAGGTGGCTTGAAGTTCGTCTATTTGTCCAGAAGTTAATCGATTCTCCATTTCTCACGTTAAAAATTACACATTTTTAAGTGTATTTTTAAAAGAACTTCTATTGGGTCCATCCGCTTAGCGTATTGGCAAGAGACATTTGCTTTTTTTCTGATACCAAAGGACGTGGGTGGATTTTATGTATTTTTTTTTCTGACAATCCTAACACCTACCAATATTAGGTATTTTTCTTGTAAGTATACCTTGATATAAATGACACATTATAATAAAAGACTCGATCTTCAAACCCTTAACATGTAAATTAACTTTCGAAATTGAAAAACTACAATCCCACACCACAAATTGCCCTGAGTTCTCTCTCTCTCTCTCTCACACACACACACACAAAAAAGGAAAAACATGCCAAGAAATATAGAGCACTAAAATCCCACAACATATAATCTAACGCTCATTGATAGAAATTCATGTCCATATATCCACCCAATTAGTTAATTACTAATTAGGGTTCCTGCAGTTCTTCCTGATCTCACCCTGGGAGCCAGTAAGCGGCTTAATGTCTCCCATCTTGATCATGGCCGCAACGAAGTGAGAGACAAAAGACGAAGGGTTGGAGGTGTAGGATTGAACCAGGGAGTTGGTGGAGCCTCCACTGTAGAGCTGCTGGTCCGAGTGCAACAGTCCCTTGTTACTCACCAGGTTCTTGTAGTAGGCGTTGTCGAAGCGGGTTGGGGTCTGGAGGTCAAGAGGTGCAAGGTTCGAGTCTCCATTGCCTGAGTTCTTGGGGCAGCCTGACTTCCTTGTCTGCGCAAACGACGCGTCTATGTTTGTGTCATTGTATATGTGTCCTCTGAAGCTGGTGCACCTTGCTTGCCCTATTGTATGAGCACCAGAGAGGGCAACCATGTCCTGGAGGGATAGCCCCTGGGCGCTGAAGCTGGAGAGGAGCGTGCCGAGGCTTGATGTTGGACGAGGAATGCTCGCATTCGCGGCTGCTTGGCTTGCTGTCCTTGCATCTCTCCTTCCCATCTTCACCTTCCAGTATGGTCCCCCTAGCTGTCAATGTCATCAATCATATATATTAGGTCCTACACATTGGCTTAAGCTTTTGTATTAGAAGGGATTGAAAAACTTACATTAACAACGGAGTCACGTGCTGTAACTGCGACAATGTCAGCACACGAGACAACGCCTGGACACACCTTCTCAACAGCCGATTTGATTTGGTCGATCACCTCAAAGCCTCTGGCGGATTGGAAGTTGGGGGCTGCAAATTTCTCATTAGTCCTACCATCAAGTAGCACCGAGCCATCGCATCCCTATAAGTCATAACACTAATTAAATCGATGACGTACGGTACAAGCTAGATGCTCGATCTGATAAAACGATAAAACAGATGGATGATTGATGGATTGATTACGTTAACGAAGCAGTCGTGGAAGAAGAGACGGAGCAAGGAAGCACCGATGCGGGCTTCCTTCTGGATGGCGGACCGAACAACCGAGTTGACGGTGTCGAAGAGGCGGGGGCATGAGCTGGAGTAGAACTCGGTTGAAAGCTGAGCGTTTGAGCTTCCAACACATACAAAAGCAACGGCGAATGCGATCACCAAGATCGAGCAAGGAGACGCCATTTTCGATCTTAATTACTCAAATTATATTTGCTCAAACTCGATCAATTGCTATTGATTTTTGTGTTGGGATACTTAGAGACTGAGGAGCATTTGTGGGCTATTTATAGCTGAGGCTTCATGTTCCTGATCCATCACTTTTTGCGTTTCAAACTTGCATGGATTTGTTTATATTTTCTACCTGCACGACAATAAAGTTAAAGAATAAAGGGCTTCCCAACTTTATTTACTAGTATCTCCTATCTAAAATATACGGCGTGTGACTTTTCAACACGTATTTTAAGAAATAAAAACTATATAAATTATCAACTTTTTTTAAATTATTTTTTTACAACTTAATATTTGTTGGTAATAAGTATTAAATTGTAAAAAAAAAGTTAATATATTATATAGTTTTTAGCTCCTTAAAATACGACATATATTTTGAATCGGAGGGAGTAATTACTAATTAATTAGCCCATGTGATATATTTTTTTGATCCTTTCCAGGTCAAGTGGGTTTAGCCCACTCTACATTTGGATCGGGTTACTGTAGGCCCATTTAAGGGGTTGACCCTCCCACTCACAAGTGTCTCCATGTTTCCACGGGGATTCGAACTTCGAACCTCGAGGCATGGGATGTAGCCCCATAACCACTACACCAACTTGTGATTGGTCAGCCATGTGATATATAAAGTCTAATTAGAAATGATATTCTTAAACCTCAAATTTGTAAAATAAATAAATAAATAAATAAGCTAAATTTTGAGGTACAACTCAATCCAAATAATTTTGAATTGTAAATCAATCGATCAAACTAAGATTATATTTTTTAAGTGCAAATCAATCAAAATAAGATATTGTTATCTTTAACATATTTTCAACTTTTTTTTTGAGATAAATAATTTAATTTGAACAGGAAAAAAATTTCTATAATAATTTTTATAGGATGACGCATAGTACTACTATATTTCTTCGCTTTAATATAACACTAGTGTTTTGGCTTATGCATATACGCGGGGTTAATCTAAAACTTTTTATATGAATAAAGAAGTCGATATATGTTTTGATAATATTAAATACATAAATCAATTATTGATTAAATATAATTGATGTTTTATTAAAATTTAAGAGCTAATTAAATTAAACCCAATTGATTTTAACATTATTTAGTTGATCAAAATTAATTAAATTTATTCATATCACATGATGTTATCACTTACATAGAGAACAATTTATTATTTAAATTAATTATAATTATTACTCCCTCCGTTCAAATATGTAAGATCATTTACTTTTCGGCACGTAGTTTAAGGAGTTAAATACTATATGAAATATTAATTTTTTTAAAATTATTTTTTTACATTTTAATACTTATTAATAAAAAGTGTTATATTGTAAAAAATTAATTTTTAAAAAATTAATATTTTATATAGTATTTAGCTTCTTAACCTACGTGCCAAAAAGTAAAAGATCTTATATTACCGAACGAAGGTAGTAATGAATAGGAGTTTAAATAGGATGATTGAAAGAGATGAGAATGAGAAGTCTTAACAATTTATTACATATTGGTAAACAATTCAATATAATAGGCTAAATATATTGACTTGAGAAAGATGTGTGAAAGCCATGGCCTTATGGTAACTATACATAATTAGAATATAAGTGGCCGTAATTAATAAAGGAGTGTGTACAATTGGAAGTTTAAGAGCCCCAATTAGTGTTTTTTTGTCAAAAAAATGGGGAGATTCGGTGAAGAATTGTGGAATTTTTTATGATCCCGGAAGTTAGAAGGAAGTAGGTGGGGGTGGGATACCTCTCTCTCTAGCTAGTCTCTCTCCCTCCAACCAAACCAAACAATTTCATTATCAACTACTTCCACCTTAATTAAAATATACCCACTATTCAATGCTAGTAGAGAAATTGGAATGAATTACGAAAAGTTGTGGGACTTATTAATAACGTTAAATATTTTGCTAAATGCAAAATACCTTCAAATTACAATTATAAAAGACCGGAGGGAGTATGTTTTTAAGAGATTATAAATTATATTATAAAATATTTAAGATTTAAGATTAAATATATATATATATATATATATATATATATATATATATATATATATATATATATATATATATATATATATATATATATATATATAGAGGTTGGGTCCTGTGTTAACAAGCTTTATTGTGTTTTGTGTTAACAAATCTGAGCCTTTGATTGAATAAAATGGGTGGCTGAGAATATTTGACAATTTTGCCTTTTTCTTTAATTAAAAATCAATGGGACCCACTATTTTCCTTCCCCACTTGTTGAATTATGCGCGTGTGTTGTACACTTTTTTTTGTGGCGTAACATTTTTGGGTGGAGTAACGTTTTTTTTTGTGGTGCATTGTTTGAACTATTCGATAAGGTGATAAAAAATATTCGTTAACTTATACTTATTATTCGTTAGATAATAGAAAAAGAGTTGGTCAATTTTGCAACTATTCGCTAGGTTAATAGTAATTATTCGCTAAATTAATTGTTATTATTCATCTGTAAAGAGGAGTTATCATTTAGATAATAGCAAAAGGGTTGATCAATTTTGCAATTATTCGCTAGATTGATAGTAATTATTCGCTAAGTTGATAATAATTATTCGCTGGGTTGGAAGAGTATGTAAATGTAATTCTTGATTTCCCACATCTAATTAACCAAATACATATGAATAATTCTGTATTATCAACGAATAGAAACTATGAACTTGCCGAATATTGACTCTGAACATAAAATAATAACTAAATAGTAAGGAATAACCTATCTCATTCCATCGAATATTTATTGCATACCAATGAATAATTCCTTATTCTTGATCGAATAATAAGGAGAATCATGAGCAACCGCTAATCTATATACAATAATTCCTTATTCTTGATCAAATACATATGAATAATTTTATATTATCAACGAATAGAAACTATGAACTTGCCGAATAGTGACTCTACATAAAATAATAACTAAATAGTAACGAATACTCTATCACATTCCATCGAATATTTATTGCATACCAATGAATAATTCCTTATTCTTGATCGAATATTAGTTGCATACCAATGAATAATTCCTTCAAGCTATGCTCTAAGGTTACAAACTCATCATGTACCTTGGAGATCCGATGAAATCGAATACAGATTGAACAACAATTCAGGAAGAAGAAAACAAGAGTTACACAAGATTGAGCAACAATCGAACACAGATTGATCGCCGCCTACCTGTTCGTGGCCCTCGCTCGCAATCGGAGGTTGCCGTCGGAGATCCTAGGGTTCGCGAGATTGGCATCCGAGTTCTTCCTCTGCAATTGGAAATTGCCTCATCCCCCGATCCCGAACCGCCATCGCCAATCGTCTTCGCCTGGGCTCAAGATGTTCTTCATCCCGAAAAACTGCCGACGATCAAAATCACCTGCCCGACGAAATCCTCTCTCCCGGCGATGACCTTATTCCAGGAGTTTCGGGCCTCCTTGAGCCTCGAGTACGCCGCATTCGTCCTGAACACCAGCAAACAGAGGTTGCCGTCGGAGATCCGCCATGGGAGGTTGCCGTCGGAGATCGCCGCCTACTTGTTTGTGGCCCTCGCTCGCAATCGGAGGTTGCCGTCGGAGATCCGCCATGGGAGGAAGGAGGAGGATCGGGGAGGAAGAAGGAGGCGTCAATCTGGGCCATCGCTTCGCCTTTTGAAAATGACGGATTGCGGCTAGGGTTGGGATTGTGATACACGCGCTTTATAGAGTCATGGGGTATGCTTTTTTTTCCTTTTTTATTTTCCATTAATAAAAATGATAGATCAATCACAGCTATTCAATTACACTAAATCAACGATCATTATTTGTTAACACAAAACATGTTAAGACTTGTAAACATTTGATCCATACTCTCTCTCTCTCTCTCTCTCTCTCTCTCTCTCTATATATATATATATATATATATATATATATATATATATATATATATATATATATATATATAGGGATTACTTTAAATGTAAAAACTTCTTAACGTGTAAAATTTACTTATCGCGTAAAATTAGCTAATGGGCCTAATTTAATTACTAATGGGCCTAATTCAATTACTAATGGGCCTAATTTAATTACTAATGGGCATAATTTCATTAGTAGAATGTCTGCCCTTGCCCATGCGTGTGACCCCCTTGCCCCCCTTCTCGGACCCGATTTTTTTTTTTTGCCCAGAATTTTTTTTTCGTGGTAACACTTTCTGCTGTGCAAGTATAACTTGCTTTTGTGCACATATAACATCTTATTGTGCAAATATAAGTTTATTTTGTGCAGAAAAATAATTCATTATGGGGTAAATAGGTAAATGTGCCTATTTCAATTATAAAAATTTATAATTGAAATATGTTTAATTTATGGGTAAATTGGTAAATATGTCTAATTTTATGGGTAAATGCACTTTTTCCCGTTTTCGATACCTTTTGTGCAACTGTGAAGTGCATTTGTGCAACTGTGGAGTGCATTTGTGCAACTGTGAAGTGCATTTGTACAACTGTAAAATGCATTTGTGCAACTTTAATTGTGCAATTGTGCAAATTTAAAGTAGGATACAATTGTGCAAATTTAAACTACAATTGTGCAAAAGTAAGATACAATTGCGCAGATTAATAATACAATTGTGCAAATGTAAGATCATAATGTGCATTAATAAGTCAAAAGATGTGCTTTTGAACTCGATGTTTTAATTTTTTTTATTTTTTTTTACTTTTGAGAGTTTGGGTTCACCTCTCGGATAATTTAGGTTGATAGATGTAAGTTTGAAATCGATTTTTTTACGTATAAGCTTTTAAAATTAAAGTGCATAAATAAGATTAAAATGTGCATAATTAAGGTTAAAAAATGCATAACTTAGATTATAATGTGCATGATTAACAATTTGCGATTGTTGCGCTCTTGTCTATTATGTAAGCTATGTGGGATTTGAACTAGGGGTGGGCACGGGACGGGATTGAGCCAGGACGGGACTCGTCCCGCGAAATTTTTACGGGACGGGATTGACACTTTTTTTTCGGGACGGGATCGGGACGGGATGGTGTCTGGACGGGACGGGATCGGGACGGGACGGGCCTTGTCCCGCAAATAAAAATAATAAAATATTATATCAATTTGCAAAGTGAAAAATACTTTCATAATTCATTGATTTGTATAATATGTTGAATACGGTATTCTTCTCAACTATATTATTCAGTAATAATAATAATATTATTATTATTATTATTAATATTATAATACTATTATTAATTTATGCAATGATTGTATAATTAATTATAATGTTCAACATATTTGAATACATTATCTTACTAGATCGAGACGGAAAGGGATCGAGACGAGATTCACCAGATACTGTCTCATTATCGATTGATAGTTGGGAAGAATACTGTATTTAGCTATTTGCCTCTTGTAGCTCTAAATGGGTATAACCGTATAACAATAACAATAATGCCACGTTAAAATTAAAAACAAATAAAATAATAATAATAATATTATTACTTATTTTTATTGTTATTATTATAAAATAATTATACTTTCCAAGAAAAAAATATAATATGATATAATAATAATATAATATTATAATAATATAATAATATAATAATAAAAATAATAATAATAATTTTATTATAAAGTAGTATTATTATTAAATTATATTATAATATTATACAATAATAATATTATTATTATAATAAATTATTATTATAAATTGAAAATTATTATTATAATTATAAATAATATTTGCTCAAATAATAATAATATTATTATTATAAACGAATATTATTATTATTATAAATGGAAGATTATGATTATAATTATAATTATAATATTTGCATAAAATAATAATACTAATAATATATTATTATTATTCTATAATATTATAATATTATTATTATTAATATTATAAAAATTATCATTATTATTATTATAAACATTATCATTATTATTATTATAATATGCGGGACGGGACGGATTTGCGGGATCCTACCGGGATCGTCCCGCGTTTCGTCCCGCATAATTTTTGCGGGACGAGATCGGGACGGGATTCGCTATTTTGTCCTAAATTCCACCGGGATCGGGACGGGATCAGGACGGGACCGGGACGGGATCGGGATTTGCGGGATTAGTGCCCACCCCTAATTTGAACCCACATCTTTTGTGCAAACGCACATTGCTCTACCAATTGAGCTAATAGGCTAAATTATGATTTTTATGCTAAAATAGAAGAACATAATCGACCTAAAGCATATTGCAATAAAATTATAAAATTCAATTAGCTCATGATTCACAAACAATTTGACAATGCTATAAACATGAAATTAGCTCCAAATCAACCCAACAACACAACCATATCACCAATTTCAGTCAATTTTGCTTTTGGCAAAAAGCCCCAAATTCTAAAACATATCGCAATATAAATTCTAAAATTCAATTAGCTCATGATCCATAAACAATTTGACAATGATATGAACATGAAATTAGCTCAAAATCAACCCAACAACACAACCATATCATCAATTTCAATCAATTTGGCTTTTGGCAAAAAGCCCCAAATTCTAAAACATATCGCAACCTAAAATTCTAAAATTCAATTAGCTCATGATCCATAAACAATTTGACAATGATATGAACATGAAATTAGCTCCAAATCAACCCAACAACACAACCATATCATCAATTTCAATCAATTTGGCATTTGGCAAAAAGCCCCAAATTCCGCTCCTAAATCAAACCCTAGATTTTCAATCTCAACCTAAATCATTCAAACAATCTAAATAATTGTAATAAACAATTTTAGGGTTAGATATCATACCAAATTCGAGTTGAAACAAAGAGAAAATCGGGTTTTCGAAGGTAAATCGAGCCAAAAACTTCGAACAGGTCTGTCGGGAGCTAGAGATGGGCTCGGTGTGAGCTCGGCTGGGCTCGAACCATGGGGGTTCCGGGCTCGGGGGGTGCGCCTGAGGGAGGGGGTTCGAGCTGGTGGGGGCTGGTGGCCAAAGGTGGCTCGTGGGTGGCGTGGGAGGCCGACGAGCGAACATACGACGTGAGCCTTCGGATGGGCAGGGTGGGCGCGTCTGGGCTCGAACCAAGCCAAGTCAGGGCTCGAGGGGTGCGCCCAGGGGTTGGCTCGAGCGCGGCCAGGTGGTGGTGGTCGGAGGTGGCTCGACGTGGGGTGGGTGCGCGGCAGCGAGAGGCCGAGAGAGAACCGATGTACGTTGTCCAGTGAAGCGCGTGTTGATTTATTAAAAAAATTAGATTTTACACGTTAAGCGGATTTTACACGTTAAGAAGTTTTTATATTTTAAAGCTTCCCTATATATATATATATATATATATATATATATATATATATATATATAATATGGATCATGTGTACACAAGCCTTATTGTGTATCATGTACACAAATCTCGGCCTTTGGATCAAACCAATTCAAAGGCTCACAACAATCAAAATAAAGAAAAGAGAAAAGAAAAGAAAAGGGGGGTTGTGAATAGTGACGGGGGAAATAATTTTTTGGCTTTTTTTGTTATTTTCGGCCATTTTTTTTTAAAAAATTTATTTTTTTAGGATGTAATTTATTTTTATCTACCTATAGACACCCACTTTGCATATGTTTTGCGAAAAAAAAAATTTACGATAACAATTGAACTTAAGAGTTTCGTTTTGTTTTTGCCCAGTTTTATTATTCGGTGGAATTGGTGGGTTTTTTGATATTATTCATTGAATTATATATGTTTATTCAGTGGAATGTAGTGTTTTGTTTGTAGTTCGAAATCATTTGGAGTCACATTGAGCTTAAGGGTTTTGTATTATTCATGCCCATATTGATTATTCAGTAGAATTGGTGATTTTTTTGATATTATTATTTGAATTATGAATATTTAGTCAATGAAATGTGTTTTTTTCTACCAATTTCTTTGAATATGCTACCGAATAATGTTTTATTTTTTGTCCATTTATCTTCGCTAAAATAAAACATTATTCGGTAGCATATTCAATGAATTGGTAAAAAAAACACATTACATTGAGTAAATACTCATAATTCGTCAATACGATCGAATAATATTGTAACACTATCGAATAATTAAGCTATACCATTGAATAATAAAGCAATACCATCGCATAATCTGTCAATACGATCGAATAATATAGTGATACCATCGAATAATCAAAATCACTAACTTACAAAACAGACTCATATGACTGAATAATCCTTCATATACTAGTGCATAATCATTCATACTCAACTGCATAATCATCTATGGGAATCAACGGCTCAGATTCCTCTATGAGAATCAACGGCTCAGATTTGTGTACATGAAACACGTTAAGGGTTGAGTACACCGGAACCAACCCCTATATATATATATATATATTTATTTATTTATTTGTCTGTCCTCCATGAAGTAGGATAACCAAAGAAATAGCTAGTGTGAATAATGTATATGATTTTTCATTTACCTAGGGGTATTATTAGGTAAGTTTCAATCACACCCTTTTTCTTTATAAATTTTCTTCTTCACTCATTTTATTTTTGACACATTAAAATGCAAGCATAATATTATTTTTTTCAATTCATATAAAGTGCAATTCCTTAAAAGTTTAGAATTATGTAGTTATTGTGTTTAACTAAATGAGTCCTAAATTTAACTTATTCAACATTGTGTTGAAAATTAAATGATATTTTAATCAAGGAGGGAGTACTTTTTATTCAAATTTTGACTTAAAACATATTCAGTTATAAGGTTGGGCGGTTTGTCGTCTCGAGGGATCTCATATATTACTAGGTAATACTCCCTCGGTTTGAAATTATTTGTCATTTGTCTTATAGTGCACGTTTTTTGAGGAGATAAAAACTATATAAAATATATTTTTTAATTAATTTTTTTATATAATTTTATATGTATACATATAAGTAGTAAGTATAAGATTATGAAAAAAATTTAATTAAAAAAATATTATATTTTATAAAGTGCGTAAACCTTCATAAAATCTCAAATTCAGGGGAAACTTACACTCCTTTTCTCTTTACAGGAGGCTTAGTAGCACACAAGCAATGGATTCAGCCATCAGGCCTGCCACCCCCGCCAGTTGCCTTGCACCGTGCCTCGCACCTCGAAGCCAGTGGCCAGAACCAGTAGCGGTGCAGCATCCTTTCGCACATGCGAATCAGGAGCCTCGCACCTCAATTGTCCATCGTTCGCCCTCGCAACCTCACATGTTTTTTCCCTTCTCTCCCGTGTATGTGTACCTCTGTAGCCTAAATTTGAAAATTAAACAAACCTATGCAAAACGACGTCGTTTTAGATTATTTTTTTTTTTTTTTTTCCAGAGGGGGAAGTGTGTAGACATGTTTTGCTGAACCGATGGAATGACATGAAATCTTTCTCGCCGGGGAAGCTCGCCGGACCTAGAGAGGTGTAGGGGAAGCTCGCCGGACCTTTCACTCACACACTTCGACCACACTTACTCAAGAACAAGAAAGGGCCCAAAAGCACAAACCTAGAGAAGGAGAAAGAGTCCCCCCAAGGACTCGAAATCCATTTCAATCTCACACTCCAACCACACTGTGACCAACACTTGATTAATTGGAATAATTGCTAACATGGCTTCTGGTATCAAGATTCCTTGGGATTCCGATTCTAGGAATTAGCAACCATGACTCATTAGGTTGCACATCCAACAATCCATCACCGACTTCGTTTTGCAGGAAAAGCGAGTCGAACCCTGTGCTTCGAGTCATGGGTGGGATGAGGCAGATTATCCACCACATGCGCTTCTCGAGTCAGAGATGAATCTTCCTTTCACCGTACGTTGCTACTGATTTTCATCATCATATATAGACATGTAAGAATTAGAAGTAGAATTAATTTCATCAGATAAATGGTGAATTTTTTTTCAAAATATTAATGGAAAAAAATATATTTAACAAACTATTTACCAAAATATTCATTTTTGTCGGGATGGACATAAAAACGTTGTATGAAACTGCGTCTTAGGTATAAAATGAAATCTGAAATTGGAGGGGAAATTGAAGTAAAAATAAATGAAAGAAATGCGGACTTAAACCGCGTCTTTTATGTAAAAAAGTCCACGTCATTAAATAAGTTAGTAGATGGTTTTGGGAAAAAACACATAAACCGCGGGTTCAAACCGCGGTTTATTAAGAAAAGTGTCCATCCTCTTCACGGTTCCTCCATTGCCGAGATCCGAGAGCTCCGTTGCTCGAATTCGTCCGCTAGTGGTTTCACCTCCTCCCACCCTCCACCACCTCCTGTAACTCTCTCCCTTCGCCTCGGACTTCGCTTTCCTCACCGTTGACACCCAATTTCAAATCGAGGGAGGGGCCGACATCCAATCTGATTTTTTATACATAATCGCCGTCTATCTTGGGAAATAGAATAGACTGCGACTAAGGGTTTCAAATCGAACACCCAATTTCGAATAGAATCAACCTCGACAAGTGACGGAGGGGCCAACAAGAGGTGGCGAACGGGGATTCAAATTTCAAATTGGGGGTTGTGATAGGGAAAATCCCGACATGATAGCACAAGGGCGTTATGGTCTTTTACCAATAATTCGAGTATTCAATACGACATTGATGCTACCGTTTCACCTATTGATTACGATAGCGGTTTCGTGCATTAAGAGCGTTGATCGAATTAAATACGGTGATATTTTCTTTTATTAAATATTAAAACCGTTTCAATTCCTTTAATTAAGTACCTTGACCGTTTCTTTTGTGCTCAACTAATATAAATACGGGAAAGAAACTCTTTTTTGAAAAAGGAGGACCGACTTGAGCGTCGGAGGGTTCTCTGGGGAAGACGAGCCCCACCCCGACCTCGTTTGTTCTTGCTTTGCAGGCTAAGGTTCGAATGGAATTGATCAGCGAAATCGATCTCCTTCAACAACGATGACGATGCAGATTTCATGCATTACGTGGGAATCCGATCAAAAAGCATTAAAATCGGAACCCTAATCAACAAGATCAAAGGCCCTACCACGGGTCCACGGCTAACACCGTCATCGGGTGTCAGGGGCACAACCAGGGTGCTTGTCCATGGTGCTTACCGGTGTTAGGGGCACAGCCAGGGGCATGCCGGACTCCTCCTCCACCACCGTTCTTCGTCTATTTCCCAATCGGTGTACAGGGCGGCGATTTGGTAGAACCGCGACGGAGGATCAACAGCCTGCAGGGATTCACTTCTCTCCTTGGGCTCGGGAAAAGCACCGCATCTAGGTAAGCGGCATCCAATTTCATTGATTCACCGGATCTTCCATCTATGAAAATGGAAGAGATGTCTGTTAAGGTCGGCTTCATGAAAGCAAGAAAATTTAGCGAAAATAGAAATGGAATTAGCCCAGCCGTTGTCATATCAATTCCGTTCGCTGTTGTCGCCTTTCGTCCTATCGAATTCAAATTAAGGGCCGAGAATGTCATCTGCAAATACATCGCCGCCGCAGGACCACGTCAAGACTACCGCGCTGCCTCTCCGGGCGGGCGCCCAGTACACCGCACCTCCTATGGTTTGTCACGTCCACGCCATCGGCGCTGGGCCTCCATCGAGTCTCTACTGGACCACGATCGATGTCGATAGGTCAGGCGCGCCCGTGGAGTCTCTCGCCGCCGCCGTCATCTGCAATTCTAAAAGATAAACGAGGAAGATGCAAAGTTAGGGCTAAACTAAAAACTTGGCTCGGAACTCTCACAAATTGCGAAATTAGCCCGAACCTTCCAAGTAATTACAGTGAGCGGCCCAGACTTTCAAGGTTGCAGATTTTTGTCCCTACAGGCTACAGCGGTACAGCCCCTATTTCCGATGGATTCAGAGAGAAAATGACACAGGGGAAGCTTCGATCTCTCGACTCATGATCACGTAAGCCAATTTTCATGATTTTTTAGCCGATCAAGGCCACATTAGCCGATCAAGGCCAACTTAGTCGCTCAAGGCCACATTAGCCGATCAAGGCCAACTTAGCCGATCAAGGCCAACTTAGCCGCTCAAGGCCACATTAGCCGATCAAGGCCAACTTAGCCGCTCAAGGCCACATTAGCCGATCAAGGCCAACTTAGCCGATCAAGGCCAACTTAGTCGATCAAGGCCACATTAGCCGATCAAGGCCAACTTAGCCGCTCAAGGCCACATTAGCCGCTCAAGGCCACATTAGCCGATCAAGGCCAACTTAGCCGATCAAGGCCACATTAGCCGCTCAAGGCCAACTTAGCCGCTTGACGGAGGGAAAGTCGTTGATTCACCTCGCCAAAAATAAATCCCAAACAAACAAACTAGTATAGTATGCAAGTAAGGGGTCGAACCCTAGAGAATCAAGTATTTCTAAATATTGTGTATTTATCAATATAAAAGAAAAGATTTTTATGAATGAAAATAAAAGAAAATAATATTGACAAAAGCAAGTAAATGATAGAAGAAAAGCGTTTCCACCTACAAGTTCTCGACATTGGTTGGTTTTATTGATCATCGAATCCTTTTCAAGTTATTATCTTTTTCCTACGAATTCCTCTCGTCTTGGTTTAAGTAGATTAAAAATCCTACGAGTCCAATTAATCCCTTACACCTCAATGCAACCTTAACACGGTCAAGATTTAACAAAGAGATAGCAAATAGTCCTAAGAACTTGAGCATATAAATAACACCAATTAAACACGGTAAATCAATGTTTAAGATATATGTCAACTCCCTACATAATCATGCTTCAAACACGGAATCCACAATCTTATGCGTGCTACTACGAAAATAACACAAATACGAAAGTATTAAATCCTAGCATGAAATCAATATTATCAAGGTCGCGAGTCAAGATAACATCAATAACATAATCAATATCACACAAAGAAGTTGAAAGAATTAAAGAGAAAAAATAACTTATATTAGAAACTCACAAACCACCAACCAAGTCTCGAAAGTGTAGGCGGAAACTACAAAATTAGCCAAACATGGCTTACCTAAACTTTCTTCTCTTCAATGGTGATTTCTCTACTTGGAATTAATTAAAACTCAATTAAACTAACCCTAGAACATCCTATTTATAAGTCTAATGTCTTCCATAAATAAGGTAAAAGATAGATAAACTAGATAGAAACTTCCTAAACAAACTAGAAAGAAGATAGACTTTCTAAATTTAATTCAGCGTCAAATTCCGCTGGCAGCGAAAATTTCCGCTGGCAGCGAATGGCGTCAATCAAGCTCCTGTTGGATTTTCGCTACCACACTCGCTGGCAGCGAATGTCCATGCCTTAGAAAATTTTCAGCTTCTTCGGTTCCGCTTCCGCGAGTCCACCCTTCCGCTGCCGCGAGAGTCTCCATTCGCTGCCGCGACAGCTTACATCCGCTGCAGCGAATCCGGTCGTCCGCTGGAAGCGACTCCATTCGCTGGCAGCGAGTTTCCTTTCGTTGGCAGCGAGTCATGCTGCTCCTGGACATGCTTCCGCTGACTCCAGTCGCTGGCAGCGAGATGCCATTCGCTGGCAGCGACTCATGCTCAGGCCGGCCACCTTCTCGCACATCTTGTTGCTGACTTGATTCGCTGCAGCGGAAAGGCATTCGCTGGCAGCGAAAATCCAAAAAAACACCATCACGTAGATCTTCGAAAGATCTTTCCAACGCATGCTCATATGCGTCGATCGGACATCCGAGGCCTTCGGAAAGTGCGTTACAAGTTCAGCTCGCCGAGCGGACAGCTTTCACGACTCGCCCTCGTTTCCGCTCTTAGACCTCGATTTCGTTCTCCGTTGCTCCTTGGGTTGTTCCATTCTCTTCGGGACTTCTTACTTAAGCTCTCCCAAGTCTCTCCTTAGCCTTACTTAGCTCCGTTCCTCGTGTTCTTTGCCTCGGATCTACGAATCTACATAAAACCATCGAAATAGCGTAGATTCCGAACTTTCCCACAAAATGAATGATAATCTAATTAACACTAAAACATGATTATATAACAATGAAATGCACCGAAACTAACCTATAATGCCTATTGGAAACATGCCTTATCACCGCTCAAGGCCAACTTAGCTGATTAAGGCCAACTTAGCCCCTCAAGGCCACATTAGCCAATTACGACCAATAGCAAATTACGGCCACGATAGCCAATTATGGCCAATAGCCAATTACGGCAACGGTAGCCGCTTACGGTCACGATAGCCACTTACGACCAATAGCCAACTACGAGTCAACGATTGCCATCTATGGCAAAATCGTCGCTCACTCGACAAGCTCCGCCATGCACTTTTTTCGGCTTCCTTCATCATTGAGACATGAAGAAGAAACCCGAGGGGCAATTGTGATAGGGAAAATCCCGACATGATAGAACAAAGGCATTCTGGCCTTTTACCAATAATTCGAGTATTCAATACGACATTGATGCTACCGTTTCGCCTATTGATTACGATAGTGGTTTCGTGCATTAAGAGCGTTGACCGAATTAAATACGGTAAAAGTTTCTTTTATTAAATATTAAAACCGTTTCAATTCCTTTAATTTAAGTACCTTGACCGTTTCTTTTGTGCTCAACTAATATAAATACGGGAAATAAACTCTTTCTTGAAAAATGAGGACTGACTTGAGCGTCGGAGGGTCCTTCGGGGGAGACGAGCCCCGCCCCGACCTCGTTTGTTCTTGCTTTGCAGGCTAAGGTTCGAATGGAGTTGATTAGCGAAATCGATCGTCTTCAACAACGATGGCGATGCAGATTTCATGCATTACAAGGGTCGACGGCGAGGAAAGCGAGGTCGAAGGCAAAGGAGGAGAGTTGCAGGCGGCGGTGGAGGGTGGGAGGAGTCGCCGGCAGGAAGCGAAGCAACTGGCGGAGGAATTCAGGCAGCCGAGCTCTCGCCAGCCATGGAGGAAGCTTGAGGGGCGTAACTTTTCTAATAAACCACGGGTTCAAACCCCGGTTTATGTTTATTTTTTTCAAAAAACATCTACTAACTCATTTAATCACGGTGTAAATTTTTTTAACATAAAAACGTTGTTTAAGTTCGCGTTTCTTCCATTTTTTTCCAGCCTTTCCTCAAATTTCAAATTTCATTTTATACATAAAACACGGTTTTATACTGCGTATTTCCGTTTGTCCTGACAAAAATGAATATTTTGATAAATAGCTTAAAACTGTAAATATTTTATTAAAAAAAAAAATTTCGTGAATATTTTAAAAAAAAATTCGGTCTTGTACCGGGTTATACTTGTATAGCTGGGTTATGAAAGTTTGGCCCATAGTATTTATGTATAGTGGGCCGGCCCGTATCATTTTGTTATACAAACTGAATTGTACGGAGTATAGCTTATGCTGATTATACAATTTTACACATTTATCCCAGACAAAATTTTCCCTCCAAACACTCAAATTCTTCCACCTTCAGATTCCACTATATGTTAAGATTCGCTCAACCCACACACGATTCTAATACGTAGTAGTATTTTATCTTGGTTAATGATGTGTGTATTTATCCTTATTGATGTGTCTTAGTTTATCTTAACTAGTGTAAGACCTACACCTTACATACGACTATTTATAAAACTTAATGATAAATATAACCCCAACAAAACCCACATTTAGTGAAAATAAGTATTTTTCCATTTAACCATAATCACAACATCGTCGCCGGCATTGTTAATCAGTAATAGTGATATCCAATATTGCTAACATTCAAAACTTCACCTTTTTCAATTTCTTCGTACAAATTAATATTATTATTTTATTATTATTTTTTGCAAAATTCTACTTTGGACGTTGAAAATGCAATTCCTAGCTTGAAACTTCACCTTTTTCATATTTTTCCAGTACAACATCGTAATCAAACCGTGCTTACAAATCAGAGTTTAGGACACCACATCGATATGAACATGGTGCACTTCGATATGAACGTGACATCCTAAACTCCAATTGGCCTTCGATTTTCAGTATCTACTTTCACATAGATTCAGACATGGTACCACGTCGATTCGAACGTGCACTAGCGTAATCCGAATTTACGATGTATCTAACAACAGCGTAACCAAACACTACCACTTTGAGACGTTTGAGTTACTTGTCAACAATTTACACTTTCCAAGAAGTAACAAGCTAACCAAACAAGCCGCCCTGACAGTAAATTTGTAATTACTCAACCCTAATTTTCCAAGTCTCACAAGTTGCAAGACTTTTTTTCAAATTTTGTATTCATAAATATGAACCATTCGTCATACATATATATCAACCATATATATGTTATAGCTTACATTTGGCAAATCATATCTATGGCTTTACCTCTTTTCACCTCCTTATTCCTTGAGTTCATACTCTTGCCAGCCGTATGTGCCATTGCTCAGCAAACCTCCCCCATAAAAGTCGGAACCACCCTTACCACAAACAACTCTTCTTGGCACTCTCCTTCGGGTGACTTCGCCTTCGGTTTCACTCAGATTGATGACACCAACTACTTACTCTCCATATGGTATGCCAAAATACCGGATACCATAGTTTGGTATGCAGGTGCCGATGGCATCCTTGCACCGAAAGGATCATTGGTAACGTGCACCGCGGATAAGGGGATTGTTCTTCAGGATCCTCAAGGAAACAATCTATTCAACCTTACCTTAACGGGTTTAGCTACCTCATGTTTCTTGAATGATACTGGAAGCCTACTAATCAAGGGAACCGAAGGCGATACCCTCTGGCAAAGCTTTGATGATCCAAGGGATACGCTTTTGCCCTCTCAGACGATGGGGAATTTGCAATCCGGTGGAGGAAAGGTTTACTCGAAGCATTCGAACACAAACTTCACAAGGGGAAAGTTTCAACTGAGGCTGCTGGATGATGGGAACCTTGTTCTTAATACAAGGAATTTGCTCACTGACTTTGCCTATGATGGTGCTTACTACGACAGTGGTACTCGCGACCCTAACAATGCTTCAAACTCAGGTTAGTTCTTAATTTCATTTACCAAATATATACTACTTTTCATTAATAGATTTATTTGGAATTTTTCGTTGTCATATATGTATGTGAAGAGACCAAAGAGTCCCAAATTGAAAACATGAAAGATAAAGCCTTAATATATAAGCGAGTGAGGCAGTGAGCTACTCCTATTGCTAGTTGATTTTTATGATAGAACCCCACTCGGCTAATATGCTAGGCTACTAACGGATCGGATTTCATCACTTGAAACTAATAAATTATTTGTGTTGAATATATGTTAATAAGCTAGTGTGATTTTGGGAACCTAGCTGCCGAAAAATTTGGGTGAGTCGTAGTTGTTGAAAAACTATTATTTCAAAAACTAATTAAACTAAAATCTTATATTTATTTCAATTAAAACTATATAATATCAAACCAAAACGTTAAAAAACTATTTATTTTGCCAAACAAAGTGATAAGCGTAAACGACATGTTTTTTCGAACGAGGATTAACAAATAAGGGTTGTACTCTTACCATTGCCAATTTTTTGATTTGTTTTTTTATTTAACGTATTTCTCCTTAACCATGAGTACTTACAATATCAGGTCTTGACTAGTTTGTATTAGGGCTGGGGAAAATTTCCCATGAAAACCGTACCAAGACGTACCATCCGAACCAATTAAATTGGTAACCAATATAATTGGTTACCAATTTAATTGGTACGGTATACCGTACCAACTTTCAGAAGTCGGCATGGTAATGGTAATCAAAACAGAAAAGTTGGGATTGCCATTACCAACCGACTTTCAATTGGTTGGTACGGTAATTACCAACCAAATATTACCAATATATATTTGAGGTTTTTTAAATTATTTTAAAAAGCTTATTTCTATTGATTTAAGATTTCAATAAGTCAGATCTAGGTTTTCAATTTTAAGTTTTAACCCTTCTGCACATCGACACTTCCGCTTATTTCTATTGTCTATAACTTAGAAATCTAATAAGTTTTTTTTTTTTTGCTAACTTAGAAATCTATTACTTATTTCATTATTGCTGTCTGTTTTTGCTGTTGTTCAACCAATTTCATTATTAATGTCTGTTATTACTCTTTGATATTGTTGTTTGTTATAGCTAGTTAGCTTGCTGTTATTGTTGTCTGTCATTACTCTTTGATATTGTTGTTCGTTATAGGGAGTTTGCAGTTTTGCTGTTGTTCAACCTACTTCATCAGTAACGTTGTTCAACCTATTTCAATTAGTTTTTTTGCCGTTGTTCAACCTATTTGCTATTATTGCTATCTGATATTGTTGTTGTTCAACCTTTTTTATATTTGTTCATTACTGACCTTCCACCCCTGTTTTCTTTTTATTCAAGTTAATTAGTACTACTAAACTACTAATACCTATTTCCTTTTTATTTATTATTTTGTTTTTGATATTAAGTAATAACTAATAACTTGATTTCTTTTTATATTTGTTATTTTCAAAAAATGCTTTTAATCAAGGGAGGAATACTAGTTTGACCTCGGTTCAGACTAAAACCTAAATGTTATTCGGAATCTAGTAGACATTTTATTTTGAATATTATCGGGTTTAATTAAGTCTTTATATTGCTTTTGTGCTTAAATGTATGAACAATTTAAATATTTATGTTGCTACTTATGAATTTTAAATTTTAATTAAGTTGTATTGCCTTTGATTATTTGTATGTTTTTTTTCTTCAACACAAAAAACATGGTAAATTACCATTACCAACATGTACCAACCAATTTAATTGGTTACCAATTAAGTTGGTACAAGCCCTTCGGTGGTTGGTAATGGTTTGGATTTTAAGATTATCAATTATAATTGGTTGGTACGTGGTAACGACAAAAACTAATTGGTATTGTACCAATTCCACCCCTAGTTTGTATATGTTAGAATATGGATTGTCCCACATTGAAAATATTTAGATATCAACAATATATAAGCTGGCAGGCTAGTCATCTTATTGTCAATTTGTTTTGAGATGGAACCTTGTACGTTGGATTTTTGCATGCATGTGATGTTCGTATCTCTCGTAGCCTCATAGGTGTACTTGTGTACGACATTCTTCTAGCTTGTCTTGACCACACCGGGCCTAGCCAATTTTAACATATATAGTCAATTGGTTTTGATGTACATTAATTAATGGTCTAACTAACTAACTATGTAAAGTGATCATGTTCTAGTAGGTGATGGTTGAATTTCTTATTTCAGGTGTTATGCTGAGTTATGATATGTCTCGGGCCACATGTACATCATAAAGCAGGACGGAGCACTAGCACTTGATCTTTTGGCAGGAAAAGATATACCATCACCTAAAGAGGACTTCTTTTTCAGGGCCACGCTGAATTTTGATGGATTATTAGTTTGGTATTACCACAAGAAACAAACCACAAATGGAACTTCATCATGGTCTGTGATAGATTGGCAGTCAAAAAACATTTGTTCAGACAAAACTGGTACAATGGCATTTGCAAGATGGTTTACAATGGCGATTATCCGAGCTAGGCCGACATGTGAATGCCCACCAAACTACTCTTTGGTTGATCCTAATGATACTTTTGGAAGTTGCAAACCTGATTTCAGGATGGGATATAATCTGAAAGTTGATTATAGGCTAGAAAAACTACCCATGACGAATTGGCCGAACCAAGATTACGATATGATCAACCCAATGAGTGAAGATGAGTGCCAAAAGTCCTGCTTAAATGACTTCCAGTGTGTAGCTGTCATTGTAAGTGATGAAACTTGTTGGAAGAAGGGGCTCCCACTCATAAATGGTCGGATCGACCAAACAAGCACCGCTTTCCTCAAAGTGAGTGATGCCAATTATGATGACATCCCAATCCCCATTGTGATGAAACATTGGAAGGCCGGGTATGAACCCTTTGATTTCTACAATCATAGGAGCTTCTGTTTTCATCAACCTCTTATTGTTTGGTATCGTCTTGGGTTGTTGGTTCTTTCGTCGTAGGAAGCATAGAGTGCCACATACCGTTAAAAGTATTGTTGGTACACGGAAGAGTACAAGTTGCTTCACCTACAAGGAGCTAGAGGAAGCAACTGATGGGTTCAAAGATGAGCTATCGTCTACAAAGGCATTATTTATGGCTCTCAAATGCTAGTTGCGGTTAAGAAGATTGATCGAGCTGTGTTGAGGGAAGCTGATAAGGAATTCAAAACCGAGGTGAGTGTCATCGGGAAAACTCACCACAGAAATCTAGTCCGGCTAATTGGATTCTGCGAGGAAGATGAGCATCGTATGCTTGTATACGAATTCATGAGCAATGGCAGTCTAGCCGACTTTCTGTTTGGAGAAACAAGGCCCAAATGGTTTGAGAGGGTCCGAATAGCTCAAGGTGTTGCAAAGGGGATCTTGTATTTACATGAAGAGTGTGAAAATCAGATCATTCATTGCGATATAAAGCCCCAAAACATTCTCTTGGATGACTACTTTGAAGCTCGGATCTCCGACTTTGGTCTGTCAAAGCTATTGAATCTAAACCAATCCCAAACACACACGGAGGTAAGAGGAACGAAGGGCTATGTCGCCCCTGAATGGTTCAGGAACAAGCCGGTGACGGTGAAGGTGGATGTGTATAGCTTTGGGGTGGTGTTATTAGAGATTCTCTCTTGTAAAAGATGCATAAACATGGGATCTGCTGAGGAGGAACATGTGATATTGACTGATTGGGCTATGGATTGTTATCAGTTGGGAGATGTAAGAACTCTAGTTGAAGATGACATGGAGGCTCTTGATGACTATAAGAGGGTATCAAAGTTTGTAGAAGTGGCCATTTGGTGTATTCAAGAAGATCCGAATCTTAGGCCTACAATGAGGCAAGTTACTTTGATGCTTGAAGGTGTTATTGATGTCCCTACTCCACCCTACTTGGACCATGATTCATCACTTAGTTTCAACATTGCCACTAATCACTAATTGAGGTAGCTTTGAGCCTATTCAGAGTGAGATATATTGAGACTATTGTTGTTGTTATGAAATTTGAAGCTATTAGAGCATGCACATCAATGCACTCGAACCCTGGATTCATCACTTTATTTTTCAGCGCCACATCAGTATAAGCATTTCATTTCTGTTTTTTACAACCTCTATTCATGAACTCCGACATTATTCATAATTTTATTTACGGTTTGTCTATTGTGTGCCTTAAGGGCATATGATAAGAATACTTTATTGGGAAAGAAAACCCTAAAAGAAAATGGGTGAACCCCATAATCTAATTTAAAAATGGCTAAACAGGTGTATGTGTATATGTAGGGGAAATATTTCCCAATATGGCCTCTTATCTATTGCCCTTGGGGCATATATAGGATAGAATATCCGTTTTATTTATTTTCCCTTTATAATTAAATGATTTCTTTGCACATTAAACTCATAATTTATGTCTCACTTCCAATTTGTATTTTTATTATTTTTATTATTAATATTAATTATTAGTAATTAGTAATTATTTAATTAATAATTATCATAATTTCAGAATAAAAATAACATCTCATTCAATGAAGTGAAAGCAACACATACAATATGAGTGGGTGTTAATGGGTAGATAAGAATAAATTACATTAAAAAGCATTTCAGAAAAAACCCTAGGGCTATGAGGCGATTCGGCGTAACCTTCCTGGTTGTCTCCGATCGACTCTATCTCTCTCCAGTCTAGGGCTGTGAGAGCTAGGTACTCCTCGCCGGAATAGTGCGAGATTCACCGTTTCAGGGGTTCTGGTGGCGACTGGTTCACATCGGCTTGTGGTTAGGTTTCATTGCTATCATGGGGGATAAGGGAAAGAAGAAAATACATTTGACTGACGAGGAGGCAGCGACAGTGGATGGGGATGAAGCAATTAAGGATTCGAAGTCAATGCAGAGTGCATTGGTTCTATACGGGAAGGTGCTGTCGGGTAAGTATCCGAATGCTCAGGCGCTAAAAGCAACCATGAAGGGAGCATGTAAGACAAGGAAGGGCTTTTTGTTCAGAGAAATTAAGGAAAACTTGTTTTGCTTTCAATTTAAGGATGGATTAGACAAAGAACGTGTGCTGAACGGAGGGCCGTGGTCATTCGACCGATCCTTGTTGGTGTTGCGAGAGCCGGGGATGGATCAGCCATCACAAATTAATTTTGACAGGAGTGCCTTCTGGATTAGGGTGTACGATCTCCCTATAGTGGCTCATACAAAGGCAATGGCGGAATCGGTCGGAAAGGCCTTTGGAGGGATTGTGGAAATGGATGAAGGAGAGTTGCGGGTGTGTGAGAAATTTATGAGATTGCGGGTGATGGTGGATTTGAACAAACCACTACGTCGAGGAGTGATGGTGACGTTATGAGGTAAGAAAATGTGGGCTGATATAAGGTATGAACGTTTACCTAATTTTTGTTATTCATGTGGCTTGTTGGGACATACGGAATTGGAGTGTGAGGACGAGGAAGCAAAAGAGTATGCAGGCGAGTATGGGGATTGGCTCCGAGCATCTCCGTATAAACCAGTTATGGAGAAAAGTGCTATGGAAAGAGAAAAGGAGAGGAAATTATTAAAAGAGATAAAGGGTGAAGTGGAAGAGGAGATGGTGATAGCTAAGAAGGTGGGAAGGAGGAAGTCCCTAATGGAAGCTTTGGAGGAGGCGTTGGAGGGGGGTGAGAATGAAGAAGGTGCTGAAAGAGAGATGGATAGAGAGACGGGTGAAGTCTTGAAGCGGGTTGAAGGAGTGACTATTAGTAAAGAAAGGCAGGAGGGAGGTGAGGAGAATGAGCTAAGGGACGGAGGCTAGACTGGGGAGTGGGAGGGAGTGAGGGAGGGGATGGGCGAGGGAGAGAGTGTAGGGCGTAAGAAATGGAAAAGATTAGCAAGGGGGGATGGGCATGCAATGGAAGGGGTGGTGCAACAGATGGGTGGGATTGGGAATAAGAGGAGAGAGGGAGGGGATGAATTATTAAATTTGGGATTGGGTGAGGAAAGACGTGAGGCAGAGGCAGGTAAGAAGAGGAGAGTAGGCGGGAATGGAGAGGTTATAGAGATATCGGCCGGGGATAGCATCCCCCGTCGAGAGCAATGAATTGCATCAGCTACAACTGTCGGGGATTGGGGAAGGCCTGCGCAGTTGATAAGCTTGCCGCTATGGTAAGCCGAGAGGCCCCGAAGGTGTTGTTTCTAATGGAGACTAAGAGTAGGAGAGAGAGAATGGAAGAGGTTAGACGGAGACTAGGATATCGTAATATGTTTGTAGTTGATTGTGTAGGAAAGTCGGGTGGATTAGCACTGGCTTGGGAGGAAGAGGTAAAAGTGGGGATACGGTCTTATACTATGCACCATATCGATGCGGAGGTGCAGCTGGTGGCAGGTGGGAATGTGTGGAGATTCACCGGAATGTATGGGTGGCCAGGGCACGGTGAAAAGTATCTAACACTGGGGTTGTTGAAGAGACTTCATGAAGACCCACATAATGCATGGCTTTGCATGGGAGACTTCAATCTGTTCACGTCAGCAGATGACAAGAGAGGGGGTAACATGCCTGATTTTGGGAAGTTGGTGGAGTTCAGGGAAGCTACAGAGGCCTGTGATCTTATCGAAATGCCTTTTGTGGGAAGCCGGTTCACTTGGGACAATGGAAGGGAAGAAGGAGTTATTCAAGAGAGATTGGATATGGCTTTCTGCAATCAGGGTATGTTTGAGCTATTCCCAAAGGCCCAATTGTATCACTTGGTGAAGTGCAGATCGGATCATGTGCCAATTATGGTAGGGCTTGACGGAGTGGCACCAGAGCGTGAGCGGAGGCCTAGACCCTTTCGATTTGAGGCAATGTGGCTTAGAGACGAGAGTTGTATGGAGATAATTGAGAATGGGTGGAATAACCCGGGCACATCAAGGGCGTATGGGGGGAGGGAGGTTACTGGGAAAGTTGTGAGGTGTGCTGCAGATTTGAGTGACTGGGACAGGGCGACCTTTGGGAATGTGCGAGCCCAACTCCGAAAAGTGAGGGAGAGGTTGGCAGAGATGGGGAGAGAAGGAATGCGAGCTGAGTAGGTGGGAGAGAGAGGAAGGCTAGAGAGAAAGGAGAGGGGGCTTATGGAAAGAGAAGAGGTGTTATGGTTCCAGAGGGCGAGGGCAAATGAGTTTATGTATGGGGACTGAAACACGAAGTTTTTTCATAAGAAAGCTTCAGGCCGACAAAGGAGGAATATGGTGAACAAGCTTGTTGATGATGATGGGAGAGAGGTGTCCTCAATTGAGGGAATGACGAATATAGTAATGAATTATTTCCACAAGTTGTTTGAATCGGATGCTAGCATAGATCATGACGCGGCTTCTCAAGGAATCAAGCCTATAGTTTCGGCAGAGGACAACCAGGAGCTCTTACAACCCTTCACTGCAGACGAGGTAAAATCAGCCCTCTTTTCCATGCATCCTAAAAAAGCACCGGGGCCTGACGGTATGCCAGCGCTCTTTTATCAAAAGGCATGGCATATTGTCGGGAACGGTGTGAGTCGATTCATTTTAGCTATATTAAATGGGCTGGACATGCATGAGGGGTTAAATCATACTTTTATTTCGTTGATTCCTAAGGTTAACAATCCGTGCAGAATGACCGAATTAAGGCCTATTAGCCTATGTAATGTATTGTACAAGATTGTTTCGAAGGTTTTGACGAACAAGTTAAAGAAGATCTTAGGGAAGCTGGTGGCTGATAGTCAAAGCGCATTCGTTCCGGGGAGATTGATAACAGACAATGTGCTATCGGCTTTTGAGATATTTCATTACATGAAGACTCGAAACGGAGGGAAGAAGGGATACATGGCACTCAAACTAGACATGGCCAAGGCCTATGATCGGGTTGAATGGTCGTTTCTAGAGAATTTTATGAGGAGGTTTGGGTTTGCAGAGAGATGGATTGAGATGATAATGATGTGTGTGACGACGGTGTCTTTTGCTGTCCTGATGGAGGGGTCCCCTTCCCCGAGGTTCATACCAGGAAGAGGGTTGAGGCAAGGAGATCCTCTGTCACCATATCTATTTCTTTTATGTGCGGAGGGCTTATCTGGTATGCTAAGAGAAGGGGAGGTTGATGGGCGGGTGCAGGGAATTCGGATCGCTCGGTCTGCTCCTTCAGTGTCGCATTTGTTCTTTGCTGATGATTGTGTCTTATTTCTGAGAGCTACCTGTCAACAGAGTACTGAAATAGTCAACATTCTCCATACTTATGGAGCAACTTCGGGTCAACAGGTGAACCTTTCTAAATATGAACTTTCCTTCAGCAAGAATGTAAATGTGATGTGTAGGGATGCGATTAAAGGGATCCTGGGAATTAGGGAGGTGGACAAACATGAGCGTTATCTTGGGTTGCCCACAATGGTTGGGCGATCAAAGAAAATTATTTTTCAACAGATTAAAGAGAGGGTATGGAAAAAGGTGAAGGGGTGGAAGGAGAAAACTCTATCTAGGGCGGGAAAGGAAGTGCTTATTAAGTCTATTGCTCAAGCGATTCCCACCTACGCAATGTCTTGCTTCAAACTCCCAACGGGGTTGTGTGAGGATATTGAGCAATTGCTTTGTAATTTCTGGTGGGGTGATAGGGATGGGAGTAGAAGAATTCATTGGATGAGTTGGAGGCGGATGTGCCGAGCTAAGAGACAGGGCGGGTTGGGGTTTCGGGATCTTGAGCTCTTCAACCTTGCAATTCTAGCTAAGCAAGGGTGGAGGTTGATTCAAGAACCGGGATCTTTGCTTGAGCAGATTCTGAAGGCTAGGTACTATCCAAACTCTTTGTTTTTGGAAGCTTCGGTTGGTTATCGCCCAAGCTACACCTAGAGGAGTATAATGTGTGGCCAAGAGGTGCTTCGGAAGGGGTTGATTTGGGCAATAGGGAATGGAGACGATGTGAGCGTTTGGGGGGATAGATGGATACCTCGACCAACTAGCTTTCGTGTTCTAGCAAACCCGACAGGGGGAGCTATGAATTTGCAAGTTAGTGATCTTATTGATTGGAGTAGGGGATGTTGGGATGAGGCTTTAGTAAGGACCCTGTTGCTACCATGTGATGCTGATTTGGTAATGCAAATGAGACTAGTGGATCCCTTAGTTTCTGATGAACTTATTTGGTATTATTGCAAAAATGGGATGTTTTCCGTGAGGTCAGCATATCATTTGCTAGTTGAAGAGAGGGAAACCAAGGGGGGAAATGTGGGACAGTCGGGGGTGGATGTGCGGGGGAGTGTGTGGAGGAGATTGTGGGGGCTGAGCAGCCTCCCGAAGGTGAAATCGTTTTTATGGCGGGCTGCTAGGGAGGTGCTCCCCTGCAAGTCGAATCTACTTAGAAGGAAGGTTACGCATGATGATAGTTGCGAGGTATGCGGAAGGAAGGAGGATGGAGTACATGTTTTGTATGGGTGTAGTGTAGCAAGGAAGGTGTGGAAAATGGAACCACAGTTAGCACGGTTTTGGAAGTATGCCGATTCGGTGTTCACAGCGATGGCAAACGTGCTCCTAATAGGGTCGGAGCTGGAGAAGCAAAGATGGGCGGGGATAGTGTGGAGCGTTTGGAATGCACGGAATAGCAGAATATTTGAGGGGAAGCACATTGAGGCCGAGCTAGTTATAAAAGGGCAGATGAGTTGTTGGGTTTGTATAGAAGTAGCGAGAGCACAAGGGTGCAGGGGAAGGCAATGGAAGGTGCAGTTGGCATCGGGATATGGGAGAAGCCAGCTACTGGTGTCACAAAACTTAATTGTGATGCGGCTGTGTCGGAGCAAAAGGGGTCGGGGATTGGGTTTGTGGGCAGAGATAGCAGAGGGGAGCTGGTGATGGCAGGGCACAGGCAAGTGGAGTTCACACAGGATGTCGAGGTCGCGGAGGCAGAAGCGGTCTACTGGGCGATGAAATGTGCAGCGGAGCGGGGAATCAGACGCATCCAGGTGGAGACAGACAACCTCGCGCTGGTCACTAAGCTCCGAAGTGGTTACGTGGGGCGGGGAACGTTAGGCCAACTGGTTGCTGCCATATCCAAGGCTGCTGTGATGCTTGAATCAGTGACATGGACCCATGTGAGGTGGAGCAGAAATGCAGTGGCACATGAACTTGCAAGTTTTAGACCCATTCTTTCAACTTTATTTTTTTCAGTGGACTTGCTACCAAACCACATTGCTGTCTTACTTTTGAATGAAATGAAGTAATAGCCTCGTTGGCTAGTTCTCAAAAAAAAAAATTACATTAATTCAAAAATATTTTTTTTTTATAAAAAGTAAATGACTGAAATGACCATTTCAAAGTTTTAATTAACCAGTGCTGCCACGCACACCCTGAGTAGATACGCGTGGCAGCGCCGACCTTCAATTTTTTTTTTTTTTTTTTGCATTTTGTGACAAATTGACAATGCAACGCATCACGTACTTTGATGCTACTACCACGCAAAGCTACCTCGTTTCACCAATTCGGAGTCCAATAATATCACGTCCTCCATTCATATATCTTAGTAATTGTGCCCATAAACCCCATTAAAGGGGATTAGGTGTGAAAATCGGGCGGGTTATGAGTGGATGAAGCTACTCCATCACCCGCCCCACGGGTAAATAATCTCATCCGCTCCATCCATCACCCGCAAACTTCTTCACCCTCATCTGACTAGTGTGGATGATGTAGGTGGAACGGGTACCCAATTGGTGTAGTTATGATTTTTTGAGTAACTTTGAAAGATGAATAAAAAAATTTAAAATTTAATTTATAAATACTACAAATATGAGTTCGTGGAATCCAAATGTGTGTTATACACGTATACATCACAATAACATGTTACTAAAAATTACATAATGAAACTAAAATAGATGAGAATGGATATGGAAGAGTAGATAATAGCATATTAGGGACATCCGAGTAATTGGAACTTTGGAAGATTAGGGTCTCACGGCTGCCGGTGGATGGACATCCGAGTAACTGGAACTTTGGAAGTGGAAGGTGGATTGGAGTGGAGGCTAAGGAGGAGTAAGAGCATAGTGTCGTAAGAAGATTAGGGTTTCTAGAGGTTATACTTTAAAATAGGTAAAATAGTAAAATCGTACACATATAGATTTTTAGGGTTTTTTGGGGGCGGGTGAATGCGACGGGTTAATGGGTGGACTATTGGGGCGGGTGATGGGTGAAAAATCTTCACCCAAAATCCATTTATCACCTGCCTCACCCACACTCGCTCCACAATTCACCCATTTTTTGCGGGTTTACGCCTACAAAATTAATATGGGTGGAGCGGCTGGAGCGGTTAGTCGCAGGTAATTTCCAGTCCTAAATGGGATGCATCCCAAAAGTGAGATTCATGCCCTTTTTCCCTATTTTATTTGATGTGGTAGGATATTCGGGTCGGGTTGGGAGTCGAGTCAGGTCTTGTTTAGTCGGATCTGATTAATTGTGTTAGATTTGTCTATATTCGGGTCAATTTGGGTATTGGGTCAATATCGATTAGTCTTGGTTTTGGGTTTGAGTTATGCATAACTCTAAAGTACTCTTAAGTTAACTAAGGGATCCAGGATATGGCTGGGTGGGGGACGAGTTGGGACGGGATAGGGTTGTTCCTTATCATTTCCCCATCCCACGTAGTTTTTGTGGGATGGGATTGAGATGAGATTCGTTCACTTTTTTTTAAAAATTTAACAAAAGCCTTGTCTGTTGCGAGAGTACGAGACATTACAGAAAGCCTTGTCCCTTAAATAAAATATATTATAATTGATTTTTTCGCGTAAAAGTACTTGGAGAAACTAGCTAGTTGATGTGCGCCTATTTTGCCATGTTTTCCGCTATCTTTTTTTTTTTGGGAAAATTGTGAAAAATAACATGAACTTTAGGGGTAGTTGTGTTTAATGGCATGAACTTTAAATTTTTTTAAGATAATCACCAACTTTGGTTCTGGTTGCAATAAGTGGTACATCTATTATTTTTTTTTTTTTTTTTGTGAAATATCACCTCTTATTAACATTCTTTGTAGGAAAAAAAAATCATCCAATTTTCAATTTTAAAAAATTGTCCATATTTAATTTTTAATTTTAAAAAATATAATTTATTTTATCAACACTACTTTTCCCATTTTTTTCTTAAAAGAAAACACTCATTATTTACACCCAGTTAAAAAAAAAGAACTAATTTTATTTTCTCCAGAAACTCAGTTTTTTTTCAAAAAATTAAATAACAAGTAATGTCTTTAAAATGAAAAATGAGTGTCTTAAAAAGATACCAATTAACATCACAATTATGTTTTATGAAAAATTGAAATTGAGTTTATATAAACATGAAAATTGATTTTTTTAAAAAAAGGAAGAAAATTGTGAGTGGATTTAGATTTTTTTTTTGAAAATAAAATGTTAATAAGGGGTGTACATTTAAAATAAAATGATTGTGCTACTAACCAAAACCACACTTCAAAGTTGGTGATTATTATAGAATTTTTGAAAGTTGGTGCCACCTAACGCAACCACCCCTAAAGTTCGTGTTATTTTTTGCAATTTGCCCCTTTTTTTTTCTGATTTTTGTCTATGTTTTATACTTTTGGGTTAGAAAAGTATAGAATTTGTGTGGTTTATGGTTATTTTCAATATATAGAGATCTACACAAGTTCTTATTTAATTTCGCAGAAATCATAAGCATTTTGGAGCAATTCGGAGAAGAAGGAACGAAGTTGGGAACATAATCGATGTCTACTGATCCACTCGATGTCTACTAGCTGACTCAACGTCGAGTGAAGGCAAGCCACACTTGAAGCCATGAAGAGAAAGCCACTCGACATCCATCAAGACCACTCGATATCGACCCTTACACTTGATATCGAGTGAATAAGGACTTGACACACACCACAAGAGTCGATATCGAGTGAAGCATGACTCGTGACCAGCAACATGACTCGATGTCGAGTCCTTTGACTTGATATCGAGTGACCTGTAGAAGTTGTCCGACGCGTTTTGACGAATCCTTATCCGAGGGAGATTGCTTAAGGGCTAAATCGAAGATCTTTTTATCTCCCTTTGATGATCATTTATCCTCTTTGGTTAAATCCTATTTTACATAGGGGGTTTTTATTTCTTTCATATTTATTTATTAGGAAACTTTTATCTTTAGATAGATGATAGATATTTGCTCACCTTGGGTAGTAAGGATTGAGCCCTATGAATAAAGCCACATGGGCTAGTTTTTTCATTCATTCCAGCACACAAGCAATTGTGTTTATATAGTTTAGGCAATAGAAAGTAGAGAGAGAGAGAGAGAGAGAGAGAGAGAGAGAGAGAGGAGGCCGAGTAAGGTTGGAGAGTGAGAGCGGTTTGGCTTTGTTCGATTGTAAGTTATTTTTTATTTCAATTCAAGTAGTTATTTTTATGTCAATTATGATGATGTTTGGTATGATGAAGTGCGACTAGTCCCCTTACTTCTATGGTCGGGGTGAGCCCGACGATAGCCATGTGAGTATATTCCTAAAGGTATGATCTTTATATGTTATTCATCTTCTATATTATTTGCATAATTCTTCTACGACAATAGTAGGTGATCTTTATTTATGATATTGAAGCGAAAGTGATCTTATATGAATTTGGATTAATTATAAAATTGGGATGGTAACACTTAGGGTTTATGCGAAAGCCTCTATGTTCCTATTTGTTAATAACGAAAGTTATTTGATGAAAAGCATATATCTTTATGAATTTAACATAATACTTATATGGTTATCGTTGAGGTAAATTCCCCGACTTTGGAAGTTTCTTAGTTAAGTGATATTATCAACACAAACCTGCGTTTTTCTGTTTATTACTTCTATTTCATCCTATAATTCTTCGGACGCACTTTTCCGACATTATTTACTTTCGGTTGCGTACTGTTTTTCTGGAAAACTGACTCGACATCGACCCATCTGAGTCGATATCGAGTGATCACTGAGTCGACATCGAGTCCACCAACTCGACGTCGAGTGTTTATGTGTTGTTTTGGAGGCTTTCACTAGAAATCGACTGCCTTTGACTCGACATCGACTAATCCAGTCGACGTTGAGTGATCTTCTGGTCGACTCCAGGGGCCGTTTTCGAGAGACTATCTAGGCGAGCGCTGACAAGCTTCCTCGTGGATCGATCCTGATTCCCTACCACTACAGTGGAAGGGATTCTTGTAATTTTATTTGTGTGGACTAGGAATTTGGTTTGATATTTATATTTTATATTTATTTCATACTTGATTTCCCTTCTAACAAATTTTGGCGCCGGTTCAGGATGAACATCGTTGGCACTTTCGCCCTTTGCCAAATAGTAATAAAATCCAAACTCAAGCACAAAACCAATAGATTAGCAAATCAATGAATTGATAAACCAAATAACTACTAGTATAGCGATGAAGTTTGGAGTCGAACCCACATGGAGAAGCGATTCACTACTCAATAGCTCTTACGAAAGACTCTTATGACAAAAAAATGATTTAGGACAAATAACAAGGAAATAAAGTAACCAACTTTAGGATTGCAAAGCAAATTGATAATAAGGTAAAGAAGATATTTCATTTGTAATTCTCTGACAATGGTTGAGATTCATGATCCTATGATTGATTCATTAATTATTCATAAACATATGTCTACTTGACTAAAGTTGAGAGATCCACAGGGATACAATCATCTTATTCAATATCACTAAAAATAGCATTAAGGACTCAAGTAATTAGACCAATTGGCATATTGATTCAATGCAATTAAGACAAATCGGAACAACCCTAGATCAGCCCTAATCGACACTCCTCAACATAGATCAATTGAAATCATCCACTACAAAGACAAACAAATATCACTACTTCAATACCTTCGTTTTCTATTAAAAAATACAACAACGGATTCATAGCTAAGATGCAATTCCTAACATGGTGATCAATCATAGAAAGGAACACAATCTATGGTTTCTAGTGTTTATTTGTAGGTTATAAGATCCGGTTTCGAAAGGTGGAGAAAGAATGGAGCAAATGGATGAAGCCACAAAGGAGAGCTAAGGAACAAGAGCGGAAATGGACAACATGGATAAATCCCATCTTTAAGGTTTTGAGAAATTGGAGTTAGCTTCTAAGATCTTCATGAGAATCGTGGTTCTTGGAAAAAGCTTTCCAATGCATATTCATATGCGTCAATCGGACAAAAAATGACTCCAGAAAGTGCGTTACAAGTTCAGTCTGTGAAAGTTGTCACACCATACGGATGACGCCCGTCGCCTTTTCCACGACGCCCACCGTTCTTGTCAGATCCGGCGGTGCAAGTCTTTCTTTATGGAAACTTTTATCTATCTTTCCTAGGGTTTTTGGCCGGCGGAAGGAGGCTATATTAGGTCATATTTCAGTAGGTTTTAGTTGTTCTAAATCATTCATTCCATTCCCCGTAAATTCATTACAATGAGAGGATTTAAGTTTAGGGATTCAAGGAACGTTATTGCCTAGAACTCTTGTGGTTTTGCTATGATTCAAGACTTGGTTAATTGATTGTGAGACTTGATTTCTATATTATTCATGAGTTTATTTATCATCTTGGTCTTCATTGATTATATTTGTGTTCATTTCCATGAATGACCATCTAGTTAGGAATTGCATCTATGTCATGAATCCGTTGTTTGTTTCTCGATAGCAAACGAATTCATTGATTTAGTAATATTTCTATGCCTTTGTAGTGGGTGATAACAATTGATCTATGTCGAATAGATGTTATTAAGGCAGAATGGGTGATTTCTTTGTTTCCTAATTGCATTGAATAGTTATGTCAATTGGTCTTAAGAACTCGAATCGTTTATGCTATTCTTTAGTAATATTGAATAAGATGGGTGTCTCCTTGCGGAACAATTGATTAAAGGTAGTCGACATAGGCTTAGGAATAATATTGCAATCAACTCAAGGATCAAGTAAATCAACCAATGTTACGAATTGTAGGCAAACCACACTCTTATCTTATATCTTCTCTTTGTTCCTATTCATATCTTTATCTTAGTTTATTTGCACTGTCTATCTTCATTCATATTTCTATTTCATCTTTGTTATCATAATTGGTAAATACACATTGCATTGAGGTACTTGTTTCTATGTGGTTTCGACCGCTTACTTATCCGTTATACTAGGTTGCTAGTGAATTTTTTAGTTTGGGTTATTTCTTTAGAGAAGTGAAATCTAACGACGTTTCTCTTTCGTCATTCGGATTGCAGCAAACGCGGCCGCATCTGCCTTGGTCTGTTTCTCCAAGTTGGTCATCATGGCTTGTTCCTCCCGGACAACCAACGAATAGACCCGATTGATACCGGGTAGAGTATCCTTTGCAAAAATTGTAGATCGCATAGTGCCATAGGCGGTTGCATCCAAACCCATTAGAAATTGATGAACAAATTCTTCCTCCCTTCACTTATGGAGTTTGGAATTCAGTTGACACGTGCAACTGCCACATTCACATGATATCGGAGGAACGTACGTGGTCAATTCATTCCACAGACGTTGAAGACGAGCAAAGTAGGCGTCAATACTCTGCCAATTCAACTCAGACCGCGCGATCTCATAGCACAGTTGATAAATCCGATGAGCATTCCCAACGGAGAATCGTTGACGAAGGGAATCCCACATATCTTTGACAGTTGTAGGAGATTGATGAGCGGAGGGACGGATCGATGGATTGCATGATCCATCCGACGAGCATGGAATTGATGCTCCACCAATCTTCAATGTCGGGTGAGTCCTCGGCTGGTTTCATGATGGAACCATCAAGAAACTTGTATTTGCGTTTGACTCGAATCGAGTTACGCAAACCTTTCTCCCACTCCTGAAATTTGGTACCTTTCATAATGGCCAGCGCAATATTCATCCTTGGATCCAACGTCTCCTCGGCACAACCGCCGTGGGGTTTTCATCGTCACTGTTGCTGCTGGACATGGTGGAATGATCAATTGACCAAGACAAAAAATACTACTACGTAGTATTTTGTGGAACGAAACTAGGTTAAGGCTCCGATACCACGTAGAGAGACAAATAGTCGTCTGATTTTGTTATTGAACTGGAGGTTTATGATAACCATACCACCTACACTCTTCTACTCATTACCCCGCATTCTCCCTAATCACACGTCTCTCTCCCACGATCCGCTCTCCAACTCCCTCTCAATCACAACCGGCGGGAGGAGAAGACGACTCCGGAGGATTCCTCAAATGGAGGGAAGTGAAGAGCCATCGCAGATTTCTTTGAAGGAAGCAGCGATTTCGTCTTCTTCAAGCTTTTAGGGTTGCGCGTCTTGCCCAGTCTTCTCCCGAGCGAAGTTTGTCCCGAGTTCCTGCCCTCTCCTCTCGAGTCCTTAGCCTCCGGAAGTCACTCCATCGCCACCAGGCCTCGACCGAACTCACCCAGCCACACCGGCGACACCTCCGGCACCCAGCTCCGACCACCATTCCCGGTCAGCCTCTTCTCCTCTTTCCTCTCTCCACTGAATATTTAAGGTAAAGTTTCAAAACCCCAATTTCTAGGTTTTCTCAAATTGAATAAATAAATTTGTGTAATTTAAGAGTTGTTTGGGCGAAACTAAACCTTATTTGTGCTAAAGTTGCTGCTGGAAGGTGATTGATTTAAGTTGGGGATTTAAGTTGTTGCTAAATTTGTGTAATTTAGGAGTTGCTGCTGGAAGGTGATTGTAGATTGGGGATGTACGTAGATCAAGAAAGCCCCTGCAGTGGAGGTTCAATTGCCCCTCTCGGTTGTTGCTTCTGTGGAGATCAAAAGCAAGGTCCGAAACTGGATAGGTGCTGAATCTCTTTGTTCATTAAGTTGTTGTAAGTGCTATTCGGGTTTCAGGAATTTTTTTACACCATAGGGGGCTAGAATTTGTAGTTTAGGTGAGAAATTGCAAATTTGGGGATTGTTGAGTTTTAGGGTTGAATTGATCTTGCTATTTGATATGCAACTTGATAAGAATTGTTTTATAGCGTTTATTGACTTTAGTAGTCATCGATTGATGCTTGATTGCTGTTAATTTGCAATATTTGTAAGACTTGTGGCTATGCTTGGTTGTTGTTGTTGTATTTGTTATTGTGTGTTGTCCTTGTCGGGACAACCGTGGATGCCAACAAGAAGGAAGAACAATGACTCACCTTACTCTTGTTCTTCAATTTCCCATCTCCGCTTGATATATAGATGACTTTGTAAGTATTTCTCTCATTACTTTTTATGTCTTTTCCTTTATTAGGATTCTGTTAGGAACTAGCACTTTGAGCTCTCTCGTCAGTTGATATCTATCCTCTTTGAGGAAAAATTGTAGAAGATGAACTCTGAGCTCTCTATCCCCTCTTTTGATGCGAGATTTATTCAAGAAAATGAATTACAATCTCCAAAAGAAAGTACATAAAGTGTTAGCAAAGACTAATCGATCTAGCAACTTTGATTTTTAATCTATATGCTAATACAAAATTTTGATGAGTTCTACTGGTATTTTCATACAATATAGTAACTCAATGAATTTGTGTCTGATCTAATATTTGGTTTTTCTTTTTAATATTAGTATCTCATTGGAATTGGGTGGATATTGGGTTCAATTTAGGTGGTGATTGATGTCTAAATATATATGGTGAAATTAAATGAATGGTGATTATACTATTTTAGTTAAAATAGTTCTTTTGACCATATTACGTGTGGCTTTTATTGTGCTCTGTTCGATATTTGGACGTTTATTCAATTTGATGTTAGCTTAGCTCATATAGTTGATTTTCTGATTTTTTTTTTGTTAGTTTACTCCTTTTTTTTTCTGCTTGATTTGACCTACGAATTTACATGTTAGTAGAAATGCCTCTGTTTGAACACATTAGAAGAATAGAAACTCTCTATAGACTATACTTTCCATCTGTGGTGCATTCCTAATATATTATCATGTCTTTTTCGTCTCTTCTCTTCCTTTATCCTTATCCTTTGGGAAATAGGACTTTTGTTGTTGTGTTGGTCCTCTTCCTCTCGTGCTCTCGGCTGTTTGCTTCGCTTCCGTTGTCCAATCGCAGATAACTCACCCCGAAGAAGGTAAATCTGGACTCCTTTTGCTATTTTGTTCCAATTTGTGTCTGAATATTGGTGACTGCAGTTGGTTAATTACTGTTTTAGAGCTTGATTTCGAAGATAAACTGCCCCATAATCAATTTCAAGCAATAATTCGTATGCATTTGGCCATCTCCGGGTAGGCATATTTGAATTTTATGGAACATGTTTGACTGGAAAGAAGTAGGAGGCATAGGTTTTGTTCAAGATCAGCTTATTAAGGGAAATTTAAGGAGCCACCACCTTTTACACTAGAAGGTTACATGCTAACACTCTTGCTGTCATCCCAATATGAAAATCTAATAATGAAGTCTATTTAAAATCTGAAATAGATAAATCTGAAAGTCCAGAAAATTTAGTATATAACAGTAATCTAGTAAGTTTACTTTTGTGGTGTAGCCTTGGAGGATATAGATATTAGTATCTTTCAGAGCGATATTAGACCTTGGTGCTTTCTTTCTTGCTAGCTGGGGTGTTGTGTGTGTGTGTATATATATCTCATAATGAAGTCTATTTAAAATCTGAAAGTCCAGAAAATTTAGTCTATAACAGTAATCTAGTAAGTTTACTTTTGTGGTGTAGCCTGGGAGGATATAGATATTAGTATCTTTCAGAGCGATATTAGACCTTGGTGCTTTCTTTCTTGCTAGTTAGGGGGTTGTGTGTGTGTGTGTATATATATATATCTCAGGCTTTATCAAATGGGCAATTATTGGCATTTCTTTTTTACTGTGGCTGCAGAGGGAACTTAATTATCTGCAGTTTTGCTTAGTTAAACCTTATGCTAATGAGGTTGATTCAATTTATCGTCTCATTTTGCATCGAGTAACCTGTCATCCTTCTGCACTCTTTGTTTCATTTTTCTGTAGCCATCTCATATCTTGAGCTTAATTGTTTGAATTTTCGATGTACTTGATATTATGATTTATCATAAACTTAGCTGGCATTTAATTGTGGATGCAACATGATATGTGCTTGCTTTGTGCACCTTTTAGTTTCCGATATTAACTACACTGCTAAATGCTAATGCAATGGTGCTTGGTGGAATAGCTTATTTCTTACCACATAAAAGAATGCCAGAGAAAGGGCAATTCCATTGATCTGGTTTCGCCTTTTGTCTTTTAAAGGTTCGAGCGAAAGCTTTGGAATGCTTGAATCAAGGTGGTTACAAGCTTCATCCCTATCCACTTTCAAAACTGTCAAATATATTAAGGATGCAGGTATGCTCTCATTTCTGTGAAGCATGTTTTGATTTTTATTTTTATTTTTTATGCATAGGGTAGTGCTTGATCTTAAATTTGATTCAGGAGGCGGGTATGGAATTCTTCTGCAATTCTTGTGGACTTGAAACCTCTGTAAATGAGACAAGAAATAAGGTCCTAGCTTGCAAGCAGGCAACCTTTTTTAACCCTAAGCAAGAATTCCATAATGAAAAGTTTCTGTGAAGGCATTTGGAGAGAATAAGGTATGATATGCATGAAGAGAATTTCCCTTCTCTCCATGTTTTAGAAATGGAAGCAGAGTATTTCCCACCAAGGCGGGAAGACATGGTTCTGCATATGAGTCACCAACAAATTTTTATTGTCTTCTTGGTGCTTTGTTGTGTCAGAATTGACAACACACGTTAATAGCAATGATCAGGTATTCAGGTGGTTGGAAAGGCATTTGTAGGAAATGTATCTGGGGAGATAGGAGTCCTTTAATTTGCTGCTTTCTATACCTTGTGGGAAAGGCATTATCATGAATGATATCATGTGTACTGTGTACATGTTGTAACTAATCCCACTACTTAAATATCGAATCATACATGGATGTTATATATTATTCAACTAGTGTAATACACGTGACTTGAGATTTATAAAAGCAAATACTAAATTTGAATGTCATTCTATCTATATCTATATCTATATCTATATAATAACTTAATTCAGAATACTTTTAGCTGACGTGGCAGTCTCTCATCAATTCACTCTTTTTCGTCCAATCAAATTTTTTCTTTTTTTTTTTATTTCTTTTTTTCCCCACTTAGGGTTAGACGTTCCTGCTTGGAATCAGTACTCAGGAATCCATTCCGACAATTTCATCTATTTCTCCTTCGCTCTACTGGTTCCTTCGCTCTTCCTCTTCCACCGGTAAGGCTACACCCTTCCTCCTCTTCGCCCTCTTTCTCTGCTTCTCCGCTTGCCCCCGTTCTCCTCTTTCTCTTCTCCCTCCGACACCCTTCGGCTTGCGATCTCGATCCGCCTCCAACCTTAGCTTCCTTGGCTGCGTCATCTGCCCCTCCGATTCGCCCTCTTGATTTTCTGTCTTCTTCCTTCTTCTGCCCTTGATCGATTATCAAGATGGTTTCCCTTATTTGGGCCCTTATTTTCAAAATTGAGGATTAAGATCTAGCTTTCCCCTCTCTCATATTCAGATCTCAAAATCGCTCATCCTCATTCATGAAAGTTCCTGCTCTCGCATCCATGGGCGTCACCCTCCTTGAGATTGTTGTTCGTTGGATCACTCTCCGGCCGTTCTAGGTTTGTCTTTCTGGTAATCACTCTCCGTTCGCTTCAATTTTTTTTCCCCTTACGCTTCTACGGAAGATAATTGATGTATTGTTTTTTGGTTGCGGCCTCATCTTAGACGATTCACACCTGATTTATTGATTTAGGGCTGAAGTTGAGTCGCGATTTTCATCTGTCGAAATCTCCAAATCGAATTTGGGTTTAAGCTCTGAGTTGATTTAGGGATTTGGGTTGTTCCATGTGTTGCTTTCGGGAATTTGAATAACCATTGCTGCTCATAGGCGGACTTTGCTGGTAGGTAACCGTTCTTCTTTCTCTCCCTTTTCCCAAATTTTGAATTTGTTTTCTTCATCACATTTTATCATTTCTAGGGCTTCGTTCCCCTAATTTGTTGTTCGTTTGGATCTCGACGATTTTAGTTCATGATCCAGGAACTTCCGCTGCCAATGTCGAAGCGTAAGCCTCAAATCCCTTTCTTTGAATTTAATCCTCTCTCCTATTCTTTTTAATTACAAATTAGGGCTTGCCTTTGTTTGATCAATTTGAGTTTTGTATCTTTGTTGAGAACTATAATCGTTATCTGATTGTTTGTTTGTTTTCAAATTATGATTCGATGTACACTCCAAAACCAATGAGCAGACAATACATGTTTGATCATTGAAATGGTTTGAGATGTATACAGGTGGTGAATGTGCACTTATTCGATTTCAGCTCATTGGACATTTCAGCTTGTGGTCGGAAAGGGGAAACATTAATGTGAGTTTGTCCCTTTGATATTTTATAGCAGTTGTATTAATTTTGCCTTTTGCTTATTTGTTCTAATATTGATAGATTATTTTATAGCAGTCCTTGCATTTTGGTTACATGCCATTGCTGATGTTAAGTATCCCAAAAAGGTGATGAATGGAATGACTAAAGTCAAGAAAAGGGAAATAACAGAGGCTATACTTGGTCTTAAACCTCCATGGAAGGAGGTAGGCAAACATTTACATGTCAATTTATTAATTTTTTAGTGTGGTAATGTTTTGTGTGACTAAGAGTTTTCCAAACAATAAGTAAGTTATTTGATTGTCCCTTACAATTTTTTTTATGTAAGATTATTAGGCATCCCTAAATTTGATTTAACTCTTTAGTTTTTTAAAACCAATCCTAGTCTTTTTAGATTAAAAAAAAATTACGCATTTTCTCCTAGATTCTTTTGAAAATTTATGCATTTTTTATTTAAAAATCAATCTTAGTCTTTTTAGATTAAAAAAATATACATTTTCTCCTATATTAAACAAAATTAGTCTTTTTATTACAACTTTATTTATTAAAAATTTATTTATGATGCTGAAATACAAGTGTTTTGGAGCTGATATCTCTTTTTTGATTTCTCTTTTATGATGAAATTACTTTATGAATATGTACTTTTGTGAACTGTTGTCTATATCTCCATTGTTCACAGTATGCCTTAGTCATGTTTGAGAGTAGTGGTAGTGGTGTGGCAAGATCAAAATACTTCAATTTATGATTTGAGTATTGTTTCTTTGTCTTGACATCATCAACAAAAGCAAAAGGGTTGATGCAGCAGGAATAAGCAGGAATAAACTGTACAACACCCAGATTTATAGAAAGCTTAACTTGCAAATTTAAAAAGGTAGTCTAATTTTAGATTAAGGGTAACAAAGGTACTTAATTTTTCTTTCTTATTTTCACATGGAGATTTTAATTACTATTATGTTTTTTTTTGTCCCAATTGACAGATAAAGCAATAGTAGTTTATCCAAAAGTGGCGAGACATGGGATGCTAAAGCCAAAGTTTGGCTGATATATCAATATTGTTTTCTTATGTTGAATCTTCTGGATAGTATTTTCACTGCCATAACAAAATTTGAATCTTCCTCAAATTGTATGGTTATCTTTACTCCAAATCAATTATTCTTTCCTAATTTAAGCAGGCGGTTTTCTTATTTTTTTATTCTTTCCAATATACTTTCATATATACTCTTCTACTCTTCTTTCTTAATCGGTTTGACTTCCTCTTATATCATCCTTTACATTGTATCCATCTAAATTAAATTAAGTATAATATATTCTTTTCCTTCTGTATTTATTTTCTTTCCTATACCATGTTGTACACAATCTTCTTACTTTGTAGAACTGGATATCGTGATGACATGGCTAAGTACAATTATAAACCTTGTTGTAGAAATATTTTGAATGAAATTGACCATTGACTTAGTCCAATGCTTCCGTGGGAAATGTGGCTGGAAGGGGGCAACATAAATGTGAGTTTGTCCCTTTGATATTTTATTGTCGTTGTATTAATTTTGCCTTTTGCTTATTTATTCTAATATTGATAGATGCTTTTCAAATATCCAATATGAAATGACACTTGATTACCAATTATATTTTTGGATCACTACACTAAGAGTCTTTGCCTTTTGGTTATAGGTCATTGCTGACGATAACTGATAAGTATCCCAGTGCAACAAGGCGATGAATGGATTGACTAAAGTCAAAAAGAGGGAAATAACAGAGGCTATGCTTGGTCTTGAACCTCCATGTAATGAGGTAGGCATACATGTACATGTCAATTTATTATATTTTGAGTGTGGATAATGTTTTATGTGTCCGAGAGTTTTCCAAACAATAAGTTATCTGATTATCTCTCGCATTTTTTTAGTGTGGATAATGTTTTGAATTTTCCCTTTTAATTGATGTTTTTTTAATGTCTCCATTAAGATTTTTTTAACTCAATTAATTTTTTCCTTCTTAATCTCTTCACAAAGTATATATTTTTTGGAATAGATTTTACTAAATCTATATTCCAGGTAAATGGTTTGGCCACTCAACACAGTGTATTAATTTTTGTTGTGTTTATTCAATGGCAATTCAACATGCAGTAACATTTTTTTAGGTTATTTTTCTGCAACTACAATGCCTGAGACAAAAGTTGCACCTGAATTTCATTATTATTTGATTGCTTAAAATCAAAAGCTAAATGAACAATACGAAATAATGATGATAATTGACATTTTGTCTAATACTTTTCTTTGTAGTTTTGTTAAGCAAATTTTTTCCCTTACAGGCACAACGTTCTGATCTTGAGCAAAAGTTGAAGACTTATAATATTAAGTATTTCACATTCTTGGTAAGGAGATGGGGGATTACGATTTATGCGAATATTAGAAAAAAGGATCGGTCATCATTTTGGGGATGACTTGTGGCCCTTGGATATGTTACTTTGTGAGATACATTACTCACTGCAATTAAGTGTTTGTGGTTATTCCTTATAATAAATATTTTTTTTTCCCCGCAAACACGCCATGACGCGGGAATTATACTAGTATAGTATTATAGTAACATATACTTGTAAGTCTTCAAACATTAATTTTTTTTTCTTCAAATGGTCAATTAAGATGTCTAGAATAAGTTAATTTTTATAATCTTATTTTGGTTATAATTTACTTTTATAATAAAAATTTAAAGGCTAATACTCACAAATTTAAGCTTTACAAAATTATTATGAAGCTATGCGATTAGAAATTCTGATAAATATTTACCGTCTGAAAAGAGTAAAAAACTGGCTTTTTTTTTATAAATTCATAAAATATTTATTGAATGTCTTAAAAGATTGAAAATCATAATAAGTGTCCTCTAGAAGTTGAATGTATACAATTAATATAGATTTTTTTTATTTTGTCACATTTTTTTCTTTTTGAAATTCATAAACTTTACCTCTCGTAGCTCATAAAATGTAATTTCTTCCCCTTCTATATATCTTAATATTTAATATATATTTAAATATTTCATTCCGGGAACACTATTTTTCTTATTCAATTTTCAAAGGCCTAATAAATGCAAATTTATTTTTTCTTGTAACTCATATCTCAATCTAGAATATTTATAATCCTTAAAGGAAACATAGATTTAAATTTTAAATTTTTTGGATTATGTTTTTCCTTCATTATTTTAAGATTAACGTCAACAAAATGCACATTTTTTTCAAAATTCATAAACTTTTCTACTCCTAACACGTTATTTTTTGTCTATTACATTTAAGATCTATATAGAATAATGTTTATTAAAAATGTGAATTTATTCATAATTTTCTTTGTAATGCATGTTAGTTTTTTAAGGCTAAATATTCCATAAATTAATAATGTTCAATAAATTTGCAAAATATTTTTGAAAGATTTTTAAATGTTGAAAATTGATAGGGATATCAATGGTTTAATTTGGTAAATATCCATTTTTCATGTCAAAATTAAGTAAATGTCCACTTTTTTTAAAAATTAAGTAAATGTCCATTTTTTTCCAAAAATACCCCTCCTTCCCTATCCCTAACCCTTCCTCCTTCCCCTTTGACCATTTTTAATTTTAACATTGACTAGTCAACATTGACCATTACGGTCAACGCTTGCATTTGATGACAATTTTTTGGTGACAGTTGAATATATTTTTCTGGTAACAATTAATTATGACAATGATTTTGGTGACAATTGATTTTTTGTGACATTTTATTTTTTCCGGTGACAGTTTGGGAAAAATCTTTTCTAGTGACAATTGATTTTCTTTTTTTCTTGTGATAATTGTTGGTGACAAAAAAATTTGGGTGACACCTGATTTTCTTCCAGTGACAGTTGTCAGTAACACTTTTCCTCAGTGACAAATGAGGTTTTTCTGCTAATAGATGTTTTCCCGATGACAATTGTTGGTGACAACTATTAATGACAAGATTGATGACAATATATTGTCACCATGATATTGTAACCTTAAAAAAAATGTCACCATAACATTATACATCATCAAGACATTGTCACCAACTACAGAACACTGTTTTCATATTGTTTAATCAACTGTTTTGTCACCAACTTATAAAAAACATTGTCACCAACCTCTTTTCAATAATCCATTGACATCAACAATAAAACAGTGTAACCAACCTATTTTATCAAGCTTTGGTCAATAATCTACTATCACAAATTACAAAACGTTGTCACCAATCTAGTGTCAACCGCCTATTTTTAGAAACTAATCGTCACCAACGACAAAACAGTGTCACCAACCAATTGTCACCAACTACAAAGCACTTTCATCAAACTAAAAAGTTTACAATGCTAATGTTATCACATTTGTCATCTAATATTAACACATTTTTGTTACAAAACTGAAACCCTAGAACAAAGGGATCATAGACCCAAGAGAGGCTAAACCTGAGCATACAAAAATTTGATGTACAGTATAGTTTAGGGTTTAGTCTTTAGGGTTTAGGGCCAAGGCCCTAAACCCTAAAATGTGTGTACAGTACCAATGTTATCAAATTTGTCATCTAAAATTAACGCATTTTTGTTACGAAACTGAAACCCTAGAACTAGGGGAGCATAGACCCTAGAGGGGCTAAACTTGAGCAAACGAATAATTCGATGTACAATACTATAATGACATCACATTTGTCATCTAATATTAACGCATTTTTGTTACAATAATAATTCGATGTCAAACTACAAAATATTGTCACCAACCTATTGTCAACAACTACGAAACACTGTCATCAAATTATTTTCACCAACAACTGAACACTGTCACCAAACATTGTCACAAACCCATTGTCACCAACTTAAAGACATTGTCACCAATCTATTATCCCTAAATAGAGAACATTATCACCACCCTCTATTGTCACCAACCTACTTTAGTAATCTGTTGTCACCAACAATAAAATAGTGTCATCAACGGATCAACCTATTGTCATCAAAATATTGTTTCACCGTTTCAGATCAAATATTGTTTCAACAACTATTTGTCACCAAGACCATGTAATAAAAACAAAAATGTCATCCCCATACTAAATATCACATGTAGTAATCTATTGTCACCAATGGCAAAACATTATACCGTAGAGTGACTAAAACTAAGTAAACAATAATCTGTTGTCACCAATGACAAAATACTGTCACCAAACTGAAACTCCATCCTTAATCATTCAACAAAAGTTGATCTAGATTAAAGTTGTCATTGAAGATTCCATAGGCTTTAGCTACATAAATTTCTAACTTAAACAAGCAATGATAATCTTGTTTTGTTGTAATTTCTCTAACCACAATGGGCCTGCAATTCCACAAATTGAACAAAACCACCAATTGAACAAAACTAGGCTCCCGTTGTTGGCGCCGCTGAGATGAGGCATCGCATGTACCGCCGAAGAAGATCCTCCTCGCGAAAGATTAGCTAGCTCCTTCTCAACGTCACAATTTTTGAATAATTTTCTTGAATGTATCTGAATATGCGAACAAAGGGAAACAAGAGATAAAAAAAACAAGCAATGATAAACACTTGAAATTGAACAACCTATAAAGTAAGAATTGTCACCAAACAAACAATTGTCACCAAAACAAACAATTAAGCAATGATAAACACTTGAAATTGAACAACTTATAAAGTAAGAATAATTGTCACCAAACAAACAATTGTCACCAAAACAAACAAGTAATGATAAACACTTGAAATTAAACAACCTATAAAGTAAGAATTGTCACCAAACAAACAATTGTCACCAAAATAAACAAACAATTGTCACCAAAACAAACAAACAATGATAAACACTTGAAATTGAACAACCTATAAAGTAAGAATTGTCACCAAACAAACAATTGTCACCAAAACAAACGAGCAATGATAAACAGTTGAAATTGAACAACCTATAAAGTAAGAACGAATTAGATTTATCAATAAGAGAACACTATTATCTATTTGAAGTAGATAGAAACACACAAACCCTTAAAAAACATAAACAAATTGGATTTATCTCCTAAGCCAAAGACAACACATAAGAGTAGGAATGGTGGCCACTGGCCTATGATGGGGTAAGTATAAGTTTGGGTCAAATCATTGTCTACTACCCCAAAACAAATCATTTCGGTCAACAAGCTCAGTATGCAAGGTTACAACCGATCTAAGCCCACCAAACAAACATCAATTTGAGAGATTCATAGAAGACTAAGTTCAACATTATTAATAAAATATCTACCAACAATTTGACCAGCTTTCTCCAGGATCAAAAGTGCATTCACTGGTATCCAGTCAAACATATGGAAGAGCAATGAAGCGTCTAGATAACTCAAAAAGCAAATGCATCCAAATGCATTAGAATTCATAAGACTGCCTAACACAAAAGTTAAGGCCAATAGTTTCTTTCTGCAATTCTGCCAGATATTTGTTCAACCGAACGCTCAACATAACAACCAAATGTGAAACTTATACTGAAAAAACAAAGATTCAAAAGGAGCAGGCAAATGAGAGTCGGAATCGCACCACGAAAGCAAACAATCAAAACCAAACCAATCTAATCACATGATTCACATCCAATTTCCGACCACTACTTTCTCAAACTGAATCAGATCTGAACCAAACACTCTGAAATTCGACATACAAGAGAAGCCAAATTCAGAACGAAAAAGAGCAGGCAAATGCTAGGCGGAATCACACCGATACGAAGGGACTTACCTAGAGATGAAATCCAGTGAATGCAAACAGGAGAGTCAGTCGGCGCGCGCAGATCCACCTCGATGGAGGGCGGCGACGAGTGGGCGGCGACGCGCGCAGATCCGGTGGCGACGAGTGGGACTGGAAATGGAGAAGGGCAATGGAGATGGAGGGCGACGAGTGGCACTGGGGCTCCTGGCGACGGGTCGGACGGAAGGGATTTTAGGGCAACAGATCGACAAGAAGAAAAACGCCTAATGGAACAAATTAGGAGGGTATTAATGGTAGGGGTAAACTTGAAATTACAATAAAATTATGGACACTTTCTTAACATCCCTTTAAGTATGGACATTTTCTTAATTGCCTTTTCTAGATGGATATTCCACCAAATTTTTCCGATATCAATTAGGATATTTGGAATCAAATATGATTTAAAATTTTCATGTTGGAGATATTAGTTTTTTTTTTGTTCAAATTTTTAAGACCCACAAAGTGTATATTTATTTTCTTTTTGGTCAAAATTCATAACTTTTTGGCTATATCTTTCAAAATGACGACTTTTAATTCTCAACCATCATTTCAAGATATCTAGGATAGATAAGAGGTTTTAAAAAATGTGATTTTGGTAGCAATTGTTTTGACAAAGAGGTTTTAAAAAATTTGATTTTGGTAGCAATTGTTTTGACAATTAATTTTTGAATGGTGGCACTTACAAATATTAAACTTACAATAAAAAATGCAAAATGTATGCAAAAAATCACCGATTCAAGCACAATTCACTTTTAACATAACTAGCTAGCATGTAGCCCGTGCGCTACGCACGGGATTTTTAACTCAGTAATGATGTATAAAACATAGTACTAGACCGAACCTTACCTTCGACTGAGGTGAATGATACAAGAAGGAGCGACACATAAATTAATTTAACATGGTTTGATAAAGTAAAATAAGTCAACCACAATGTACGCAAATCATAATCAACTCCGCCATAACATCTGCATGCATATGTCCTCAACACAAGTTTCTACAAACTATACGTTGTGAAAAACCTCTTTATATACAACATTAGTAGTAGAGGTTAAAATTTGGAATACTTCAACATAATTTTAAACTGACGGAAGTTACATTTGAAGGTGGGGTGATTAAAATAGGTAGTGGGGTTATAACTAATTTGAAGGTGGGGTGATTATAGTTAGTGGGGTTAGTGGGGTAAAATTTGGAATGCTTCAACAGAAGTTTAAACTGACGGAAGTTACATTTGAAGGTGGGGTGATTAAAATAGGTAGCGGGGTTATAACTAATTTGAAGGTGGGGTGATTATAGTTAGTGGGGTAAAATTTGGAATGCTTCAACAGAAGTTTAAACTGACGGAAGTTACATTTGAAGGTGGGGTGATTAAAATAGGTAGTGGGGTTATAACTAATTTGAAGGTGAAGTGATTATTGTTAGTGGGGTTAGTGGGGTAAAATTTGGAATGCTTCAACAGAAGTTTAAACTGACAGAAGTTACATACGAAGGTGAGGTGATTAAAATAGGTAGTGGAGTTAGTTGGATAAAATTTGAAATGTTAATTTAAAATAGTTATTTTTAAAGTGGGGTAATAAAAATAGGTAGTGGGGTAGCAAGGCTTTGAAATTACTAATATGCTAATATAAAAAACAAATAAACGTTGATTATATTACTAACAAATTAAGTCTATACTAGTCTAAAGCCCGCGCGCCACGCACGGGATTAATTTTTAAACTTAATTGAAGTAATCTTATCTTATTTTTCGGATTTTATCATATTAATCAATACATTTTAAATGATTTTGTTCCAATTTTACAGTGTTATATCCATGATACAGAGATCAAGATGGAATGAAACGTAGAATCATGGATAGACGACACATTTTAAAATCATAAATGTAGCTTTGAAATATGCCATAAAACCTTTTAAAAATTTATCGAGTTTCATCACTTAATAATTAAATAAAAATTAAAAAAACCATTTAATTTATTTAAAGAAAAATTTAAAATCACAAAATTTATACGGAGTATATGACTTGATTAATTAATAAAATGTCACATAGGACATCGATCAATAGGCAATTAAGACAACATGTGGTTTAAGAAACTCGTTCTTTATTGTAAGTATCGATATGATATAATCAAATTATGCTAATTAATATCAAATTTTTTACATGACTGTATGCTTGTACACTTATTTTTGGATATAACAATTAGGAGACCTTTTAACAGGAAGGGTTAAAGTACGTACAACTTGAAATCAACATATAATATATCTTTTCAAGCCATCTTTTGATGTATACTGCTTTAAATGAGATTTAAAAAATATATATAATTTTCTGAAATATTTATAAGATACATTTATGTTAAAGATTTTTAATTATGATTTTTATCTTAACTTTTATTTATAATTTATAATATTAATTTTGTTATTTTATTTTAGATTTTATTTTTAAAAAATGGGGGAAATGATACAAGTGTATATATATATATATTGTATTTTTTATTGAACCGGTTCAGTGAACCAAACCCATTAAAAATAAAAATAGAATCCGGTTCACCCGAACCCTTCTTCCTCCTCTACCACACGTACAACCCAAGCACACCTCCCTCCATTTTGAATCCCCTCTTTTCCACTTCAAATCTAAAACAAATCATTTCATAACCTTCTCCATCCATTTCTAAAGAGATTTCTTAAAACAATTTCGGAAGATTCGAATAAAAATCTGGTCGAATGTAATTATCCCCAAATCTGAAAATTTTCCCAAATCCGGCGAAATTGAAGGAATCAGATCAAATTGGCGATTCGTTATCGATCTGTTATGGATTATCAATAAGATTTTCAGAATTAATTTGAAGTCAGTCCTCCCCAAATCCTCCCCTGTAAATACCTCATCCGGAAACGAATTTCAAACACACACCCCTCCTTCCTCTCCATATCCAAGTTGTTAAGAGTTCCCATCAAGTTTCTTACACTTCCAGAAACGTTTTCATTTAAAAAAATCTCAGAAAACTATGCAGGAAACAAAACCCGATTTTGAAATCTCCTTGTCGGCGCCGATGACGACCACCGCTTCCAGCCACCGTATCCGCCTCCGACCATCAGTAGACGCAACGCCGCACCTCCAGGAACTCGCAGCTCTGCCCTCGTGGTCCACCGTTGCCCCTAACTCCGTTAGGAAGAAGTCGGAGGTCGGAGGAGAACGTAACGGTTGAGAAAAAGTAGGAAACTGTGGAGCTCGTGGGAGAGAGGATAGAGAAGAGAGAAATAGAAAGTAAAGGGTAAAAAGGGAAAGAAGAAAAAAAATCAAAGAAGGCTCCACGTGGATGGTCTTAGAGGGCTGGAAAGGACTCAGCTTTAAGATACAGGGGGATTAAAAAAAAACATTAAACTTTTATAGTGGGATTGATAGTCAATCATGAATTCATGATTCAATTTCAACAAAATAAAGAGGACAAATAACAAAGAGTAAATGGTTTGAAAGACCGAATACCTCACCTGGATATACGTGAGATCTGTCTATACTTTTATCGTTCAATGTCTATGCTTTTTTTGGTTCAGTTTACGGTGCAGTCGAGTGATATTTCTCATGTGGATTGCTGCTTTGGTATATGATAATTTGTTATTATGTAGTGATATTTGGTGGCCTTTGTTCATATGCAGATTTGTTGCCAAATTTGCATTGGATTATGTAGTGTGATATAGGGCGATTTAGCTGCTCATTAATCCTAAAATTATAATCTATTTTTGACACATGTAGAAGCAAATTAAATGTATTGAGAAATTGCATTAGGATAAAAAAAAACTAGTAGATACAAAAATAGGGCGTGACAACGGCTGTTTCAGCCAACAACCTCTCGATCAAGATCGTTGAAAACACATTTTCATCTACGGTTGGTAAATGACATAAATTGAAGGAAAATTAAAGGAAATCGAATACCCGTCCAAAAAACATTATATATTTCCCGAACGAGTACTATGTTTTATACACGCATCACTTAAAATACATTGATTAATATGATAACATCCGAAAAATAAATAAATATACTTAGATTAATTTTTAAAAACCCGTACTAGTTTCATATAAGAGCCGACTAAATAGTTGGAACTTATCTATCATATTCATTATATTCATCCAAATTTGACGAATTCAATTTTGCCCAAATAATTGGTGCCACACGTATCTCCGATTCCACATTGATCGATCCGTATATATATTAAACAATGCCAAATTTAACTCCCAAATACAGTAACACATAATCATATTTTTAATGATCCGTCTAACTTTTCTATGATACATTCATACATTGATAGTTACACTATCTGATGATAATCACCAGACAAAGTAATTAAGGAGCAGTTATATATAATTCTCGAATTATACAACAGAGCTGTTGTGACCCAATTACTACCTCCGATCCAAAAAGGTTGTCGTTTGACTTTTTAACACGTATTTTAAGGAGCTAAAAACTATATAATATATTAACTTTTTTATTATTATTTTTTTATAATCTAATACTTATTACCAACAAATATTAAGTTGTAAAAAAAATATTTTAAAAAAGTTGATATTTTATATAGTTTTTAGCTCCTTAAAATACGTGTTAAAAAATCAAACGACAATCTTTTTGGATCGGAGGGAGTATTCAAAACAAAACAATATTGTAGAGTTGCTGCATGCTGGCCTCTCTTCTTAAATATGTACCTAATTACAATAAATACAACTACTATTTTACTATGCCCATGATTGTGACCAAATTCAATCCTAAATTTCCCGATCCAAATAATATGAAAAACGTTTTATCTTCGACATTTTTAACCTTGGGTTGAAAAACCACCTTAACATTACCTAAAAGCAATTCAACCTAATAATTAAGGGTGGAAATGAGTTGGACAATGGATGAGTAGAGGTCTTTTTTCACTCGTCGTTCTGTTAAAGTAATTCACCATATTCATTACCCACACGTCTAATGTTTTAACCATCACCCAATGTATTGTGTGACTCGAATGGGTAGGATGCACTATTCAGGCAGCGAACCCTAGCCTTCATCTGGTAGAAGGTTTTGGTCGCCGAGATATTCAAGCGACGAACATTCATTGCATGACATGTCGTCGCATTGAGTTAGTCGTCCCGAGAGTATTCAGGCGAGAAGTGTAAGTACCTCCGTCGCCTGAACCTAGCTACTCAAACGCTCAGAATTTGTTCACCGCATGGAATTTGTCAAAGCCGCAAGGGCCTTTCAAACCCACCCATTAGCATTCAAGCGACCATTGATTAGATGTTAGGTGACGACTAACGTTCATCGTTTGAACATGTATGGACCAACATTCTCTCTTCAGATCTCTGGTGACCATCACTTCCGTCGCCCAAATGTAATCTATGATTTTTCAAAAAATAGAAGTAATTTTAGGTGACGAGATCACTCCACATATGTTCATCGCTAGATTAGAACACTTGATACATGTTCGTCGTCTCAATGGATGATGTGATTTTTTTTTAGAAAATAAAAGGTGATTTGAGGCAAAAAGATAAATTACTAAGTTCGTCCCTGAGATTCTAAGTGACTAGATAATTTGACATGAGTTCGTCACCCTAATGTAATCTATAATTTTTTTATTCGAAGTGATTATTAGGCAACATGTAACTAGAAAGTCCGTTGCCCCAATGTCACATGTTTTTTTAATTGAAGCAACGAGTTTGTGTGCATTTCTTTGTCACCAAAGCGTGTTTTTGTATTACATAAAAATTTAAAGCGGTCAGCTTGCCCCCTATTTTATATCAAAACCTGCATTTTACACAAAAACCAGGTTTTTGTGTTTTTGTGTAAAATGCAGGTTTTGATATAACTACAAGTTGTGCACACCAAAACCAAACTACAAGTTGTGCACACCAAAGCGTTCACAAAACCACAACCACAGCTTGCACCAATTGGTACTTGCATTCACTAAAACATTCGCAAAACCTACACATTCATACCAAGCATCCACAAAATTCATACCAAAATAACAACCTTCAAAAATTGGTGCCATGTTTACCTACTTGCATTCACCTATTGCATTATGCACAAATTACCATGTTTAACTACTTCCATTCACAAAATGGGAAGTCTAGTTTGATCTAACTACCAAAAAATGTCACCAAGTTTCAAGATATATGCAAGTTTATCAAAAAAAATGCCACCAAGTTTCAAGATATAGATAAGTTCACAAAATGGGATTTCATAATATTCAATCCACTACTTGCGAAGGAAAGGGTTGCCAAGGCGAGGACTGAGGCGACGAAGGCAGTGCAGACGAAGGGAAAGGTTGTGAGCTCGACCTTGTGCTGATGAAATCCATCGTATCATTCTCTTCTCGAGTGCAGCAACACCCTCCTTTAGCGCTTCATTTTCGGATGCCACATTGTCAGATTTTGGCACATGATTGTTGAAATTCCTCCTTCACCTTTAATTTTGCGCTTCTTCCTTAATTGGCCCTTTGCGCTTCTTCCATGACTCGATCCTCCAGCTCTTTCCTCTTCTTAGCAGCTTGGGTAATCCATGCACCCTTCTCTTCTTCTTTTTTGCGGGTTTGATTTCGGTGCAGTACTGGACCATCAAGTTTTTTTTCTCCTCACAAATTTTAATTTTAGGAAAAGAAAAAATTAATTAGGGTAGGGTGAACCCCAAAGGAGGGGGCAATCTTTACCACCCACCCATCTTTTGATGATTATGATTTTTTAAACTTCACCCTATTGTACTTAAGGGGAGCCAAATCTTTTTTTGCATGCCTTATAGCAACCACTCCCATACCTTCCAAAAAAAAAGGAAAAAAAAAACACTAAGTTTAAAAAACTTAAATCAGTTTTCAATTTACAAAAAAAAAAAAAAAGCCTTAGATATTTTTAGTTATCAGTTTACAAAACTTCAAAAAAAAAAAAAAAAAAAAAAAAGGTCTTAAGAGTTTTCAATTTATAAACCACATCTAATTACAAACCTTCTATATTTTTTTAATAGGGCTAAGGGAGTAATTTTATAAAATCTAAAAAACCTAGTTTCCTGAATATAGTTATACTTATACATGTTATAAAACCTCTTTTTTTTGTATAGACTTTAAGTTTTATAAAACATACAGAACTTCCTTTATATAGACTTTTAAGTAGTTTTGTAAAACTTAGTTTTCCAAAATTGGTTATACAACTTATAAAAGTCTAAGTAGCTTATAAACTCTTAGTTTTCTAAACCTAGTTATAAAACATATAAAACTTCCTTTTCACACAATTTTAAGTTTGATTAAACTAGTAAAACTTTGTTTTCTAAAATTAGTTTTCTAAAATTAATTATAAAACTTATCAAACTTCCTTTTTATAAACTTTTAAGTTTAGTTTATAGTTGTATATTTTTATAGTTTTATAGTTTATAGCTAGTTTTACGAATTTTTTTCCGAAATATTCATAAATAAATAAATAAATAATTACGTAAATATTCAACGTTTCAAAATAATTACAGAAATATTCATTTTTTTGCAGGTGGGACAGAAAAACGCGGAGCCAGACCGCGTTTTATGTATACAGCATGAGAGAGAATTGGCGCCCGGGAGAAAGTATGAAATTTACGAAAGAAACGCGGTCTGGGACCGCGTTTCTCTTTTAAAATAAAATGAAAAATCGAGAATAAAATACAGCTGCCTACCTGGCACTAAAAACGCGGTCTGGATCCGCGTTTTTAGTCTTGGCCTGGGACCCACTGGTCAGTTGTTGCTGACGAGGATGGGACTTAATAGAGAAACGCGGCCCCAGACCGCGTTTCTCTATTCGACACAGAAAAGAAAAATGGTCAAAGGGGCATTGATTGTGGTTGTTGAATATTTATACAGAAAACGCGGCGTGGCTCCGCATTTTTGTTTAATAACCCTAAAAGAAACCGCCTCTCCACTTCTTCTTCTTCGTCCCTCTTCGTCCGCCTGCTTCATCAGAGCTTCTCGTCCCTCTTCGTCCCTCTCGCCAGCGACCACCTCTCGCCAGTGACCACCTCTCGCCAACGACCGCCTCTCGTCCCTCGCATCCCCTCCCTCTTGTATCGCAGATTCGAGGTAAGTTTTTTTTTTTTTTTCCGGTTTTGTGTTGAAAGATTAGGAGGTATGAGATGTTAAGGGTTGTTCTTTATTTAGATTGTGTGATAGTTGTGTGGTTGTGATAATAATTCGATTTTAGTGTGATTTCTTGATTAATTTGTTTTTGGTTTGAAGAAATATGGATTAGGAGATGAGATGTAGGGGTTAAATAATGGGTTGATAGTTGAATGTTTCTGGATATTGCTTACTTAGCGATTATTATAGATCCGAAATCTTATAATAGTTGTAGATCCGAAATTGTGGGATAATTGCATGTTGAAACAATTACATTGTATGAATATGAGTTATATGTTATGTGGGATGAAATAAAAAGGGAGTATATTTGAAGTGACATGAAAGAATTAGATTGTATGAATATGGGAAAGATTAGGAAGTTTTGATTGAGAACATAATAAAATAATTGTATAATAATAGATTCTATATAAGAATTTGTTTTATAAAATAGTAGAATTTCATTAAGTTAAATATATATAGAGGATAAAACGATGTAAATAATCGAATTTGATTGTTAAGTGAGTGTAGGTTAAATAATTTTTAAATGTATGATAAAAAAATAGATTCAGTATGTAATTTATTTGTGATTTTGAACAAATTAAGTTCTTTGTTTAGGGAGGCGAAAATGGCAATGCAAGTGAATCCCGGCCCGTTGGTGAATGAGGTTCTCCATAGACAACATCTTCATAGGTCAACTGATGTGTGGAATCGGGAGGAATATGTGAGTATTGTTTTCATGACGTATACAATTACATGAAACGTTACAAATAGATCAGATGCTTATGCTTGTGAGTTTAATATTTGTAGACGAATGGTGTGATCCAACATAGACTGCACTTGCGTAAGTTTGGGCGAGATCTAGTTCCAGACCATAGAGTCATGCAGTACATAAAGTCGACGGGATTCGAATGCATCTACAAGCTTGGTTCCCAGTTTGAGTTAGACAACGAGCTAATAACGACGCTCATAGAAAGATGGAGACCTGAGATCCACACCTTCCACTTCAATGTTGGGGAGGCCACTATCATGCTCCAAGATGTTTCAGTTATATTGGGGTTACGTGTTGATTGTCTGGCAGTTACTGGATCTGCATGCTACGATTGGCCAACTCTCGCTGAAACATTGCTCGGGCAAAGACCCCCTCCAAATCAGATAAGGGGTTCGTCTGTGAAGGTGGCTTGGCTTCGACAACTACTATTAGTGCCCTTACCAGAAGATGCGGCAGAACATGCAGTGCAGTGCCAGGCTAGGGCGTACATTCTACTCCTATTGGAAGGTGTCCTGTTCGCCGATAATAGTGGCGGTCAGGTGCAATTACTGTACCTCCCACTGCTAATGGATTTGGAGGTTGCTAGCCAGTACAGCTGGGGCAGTGCAACATTGGCCTTCCTCTATCGACAACTTTGTAGAGCTTCAGAACGAGAGAAAGTTGAGATCGTAGGTCCCGTCATCTTATTGCAGGTATGAAAACCGCTTCATTGTATGCTTTTTCTAATTATCTAACTCGTTACATTATTAACTTCACAATGACACCAGCTGTGGGCATGGGAGCGCATACCCATTGGACGACCACACTGCATTGTCCCCCTCGGTGAAGGTGACGACCAAAATGCAGTTCGAAGGGCGAGAAGGCGAGAAGCTAGGAAGAAGACATGCTATGCTACCGAAGCTCCTCCATTTAGCTCCCGATTTGTAGATGGGGAGGACTCTTTAGCTATGAGATGGCTTAATTGCGCATACTCCTACAGAACTACCACGAAGACGTTGATCTACTACCGCGATGCATTCGATCGCCAAACTTCTGATCAGGTTAGTCAGTTTCTTGATTACATTCCATCATCGTTTATGTTAGAATGACCAACAATCTTAAGGAAAGTGAAATGCATTACTTTCCACTCCAGTTTGTGTGGGAACCCTACTCCAGCGACGTGCTAGCTCACCTTGCACCCATTTGTAAGGAAGGTGAGAATATATGGCAATCTACCACACCTCTCATATGCTTCGAGATTGTAGAGGAGCACCACCCAGAGCGTGTTTGCCGCCAGTTTGGGGATGTGCAGGTGGTCCCCCCAGCACTACCATATGATGAGGTGTTGCACAAGATGGATCGAAGGGGAAAACCCCAGCACAACTGGACCGAAGTCCATGCAAAGTGGATCCAGTTGTGGAATGATCGGGAAAACTCTGTTCAGGCTGTAGCTGAGGTGGACGATGAGGACGAGGCTATTGCACAATATATGGCTTGGTACACACGTATCACCAGACGCCTCATTAGCCCACCTGCTAGTGCGCCGGCGGGGGTTTATCAAGCAGTTGCTCCTGACTACCATATGATGGTGAGCTAGACAACCTATCTTTACATACTTGACTTATTGAATTAAGTTAGATAACATCTATTGACTTGCTTTTCAGGGGAACTTCGTTACGGATGTCAGTGCTCGAGCCACCCAAACTGCAGAAGAGTCGCATAATTTCTACGCTGCACATCAATACAACTCGATGATGGGAAAGCTGGATGAATATTGCAACTACATTCCAGCGCAGGGAGCACAATTTCTAAGTCAAGTGACCTACAACCCCTCTCAGCCACAACTTCCGACTGGACCCAGAGTGTAGCGACCACCTCAACCAGAAATGCCACCAACAGGTTATGGAGTGTCCTCACAGCCAGAGATGCAGACACAGTCATCCATGGTTTTTCCTTCCTATCCATCATACGATTGGCAGGGTGGCACACCCCCATTCGTGATGGACCCATACAACCAACCCCGATTTATCTTCCCCCAGTCCACCTTTGTCGCGGGCGGCGGATCTGCTTCTACCCAGTTCGGTCTTGTTCCCACTTTGACCCAGTTCGGGTATGCTCCTACATTCTTGACCACCCTGCCTCTTCACCATGGTCGGATTGTGTATGCCGACCCCAGCAACCTGTACGGGCCCACACGTCCATCTCGACCTGCTCCAGACCCGAACTTGTTCTCCCAAGCCGACGATGAGGATGATGAGTAGGTCGTGTTGTGGCTTGTAGTTTCATCTGATTTAGTTTTATAACATGTGTGCTTAACTCTGTTATTTAGTTTTATAACATCTGTGCTTAACTCTGTTTTAGCGACATAATCAGTATGAGCATGAAAACATACATTAAATATAGAAGATGCATAAAACATAAATACAGATTAGGCATCAACAGACCATATATAAAACATAGTTGACCTCCACTTAATAATTCTGAAAACATACATAAAACATACCACCATCGTGCAAATTGATAACAAAGCAGTTAATGAGTTCTTAAAAGGAAGACAATCTCGACAAACGGACTAACAACACATACCAACAATACATAGGAGATGTAGAAGGAGGATACTGCTCACGAGCCAGATGGGCCCGCATTACTCGGGCAACTTCTTCTGTTGTGCCCATACCCTCGACATTTGCCACAACGGACTTGACCTGGGACTCCTAAATCCATCTCATTCCGAATCCTTTGTGATGGAGTTCGCCCAACATCTCGCAGACGCGATTGATCGGCGACCAACCTAGGACCTCCAACATCTGGCCAGTTGAATGGCTCACCCACAGGCATAAATGTCGGTTGGTATGTCAACGAGTATAACTCCGAAGTAAAGTACCTCTCTACTAATGGCACAAAGGAAAGGCTCTGAAATCTGCAAACCGCCAAGGCATGTGCGCATGGTATCCTCAGCAACTTCCAACTAGCACATGTACATGTCTTGCGATGTAAGTTCACCGTGTACGACCGCCCACTTCTCCTACCTTGTGACCCCCGCGGGTTCAAAATCACCTCAAATATTCCGTTTTGCAAATCATATGATATGACGTGTGCATTTCTTCCAGCTTCCACCATTATTGCTATCTTGCCATCGGTTGACTTCGTCAGTGGGAAACCGCCCGAGATGCGAGCGCCAGCTTCCCCTCTCCTCTGCACGAAGTAACTGTTCACCTTATAAAAGGTCTGTCGAACAAGAGCTGTTATCGGAAGACTCCTCCCACCCTTCAGAACACCATTAAAAACCTCAGATAAGTTTGTTGTCATCACACCATACCTCGCCCCCCATCCTTGGAGATGGCCCACTTCTCTGGCTCAATCGCAGCTAAGTACTCCCAAGCCTCAGGGTTCATCTCCTGGAGGGCGCGACATCCCTTCTCGAACCCGCTTGTGGTGAGCTGGTAAGCAGTCGAGCCAACCATTTCTTTCACCTTCTGATCGTGGAACATGGAGTTCACATTTGACTTCAAGTGTCGAATGCATATTCGATGATGTGAACTCGGCGCCCTCCATCTAGGCAGCTCCTCCATGGTCTTCAGGATGCCTGCATGTCTGTCTGAAATAACACATATTCCGAGTCTTTGAGTGACGCGTCTCCCTATACAATCCATTAACCAAGCCCAGCTATCTCCATTTTCACTCTCCACGATGGCAAATGCCAGAGGGAAAATCTGATCATCTGCATCCATTCCCATTGCAATTAACACAACATGCTTGTACTTTCCATACAGATGGGTGCCATCGATCGATATCAAAGGACGACAGTATGCAAACCCAGCAACGGATGGTGCAAAAGCCCAGAATACACGACCAAATATCTTCTCATGTGGATTTGGGGAATCCAGATGGCACCATTCAACCACTTTTCCCGGGTTTGTAGCTTGTAGCGCAGCCATGAACCTTGGCAACTCCGTGTACGACTCCTCCCAATCACCATAGATCTCTGCAATAGCTTTCTGCTTTGCCCTCCAGACTTTCATGTATGAGACAGAAATCCCATACCTTGTAGTCAGATGCGAGAGAATAGTACTTGGTTTCGTGTCTTGATCCTCGCGAAGAAATCGAAGAATCTCACCTCTAATGAAACTGGAGGTGACGTTACGATTATCCAACTGCAAAACCTCTCCAACACAATTGGATGCATGAGGTCCACTATATTTGACGACCATCCACATATCAACAGTTCGATCAACACGACGAGCAGATAGTCGCCATGTGCATCCACAACTGTTCTTCCTGTCACAAACAACTGTGTACAATTCTGGACTCGCCTTCTTCATCCTGTATAGCTTACTCATACGCACAGAATACTCGACCAAATCACATTTCAGCTCCTCCAGCGAGTTGAACATCTGTCCCCGAAAAAACTGTCTTCCGTCATCTAATGGGACGTGTGAATTTAACCCTGGCCATGGAGTTGCTGTCAATGGATCAGCTTCAACTATATTCCAGTTCGGATTAGAGACCTCTCCCCTAATCGCAGCCTCCCTAGTAGCATCATCGTCCTCTTCAGAATTATCCAAGTCATCTTCATGATCAACACCAAGACCATCCACATAGATCTCACTAAGTTGTTCAAACCTTTGTTGAGGTATGTTGCTATGCTCATTCATCCTATATTTTTATTAACAATAAGTTAGTTAATCAACAAATATTAACTTCAAAATCCTACAAGTTCAACAACTTATTCATAATAATAATGACAAGTTCATATAAATCAATATAATCCTCCAACAACCATAAAATCATTATACTCTTTTAGCATATAATCTTATATCTTACTTACTATAAAGATTCAAAACACATCATACTCGCAATAATAACTACATAATCCTGCGATTTTTTTTAAGGAATCAAAACACATAATCACTCCAAAGCACAAGCATGAGAGACTAGATATTAAAGATTTCAAACATATTAATCATTCAATTAAGATCGGAAATAAGTCTAATAAGAGAGTGAAACTAACCTTAATGAAATCTTCAGACAACAAGGTGAAAGTATTACCTAACCTTAATGAAATCTTCAACCGGCACTATTTTGAGAGTTTCATGCGAGAGAAGCAAGAGCAAAGAGGAAGAGATGAAGAATAGAAAGGGAGGAAGTTCCGGGTGTGTCATGTATATACCTAAAAACGCGGACTGCCTCCGCGCTTTTATGCCAGATTCCCCTAACCTAGTAGGGGGAATCTGCTCTAACCTAGTAGGGGGAATCGTAGCAGAGAGTTATGGACCGGAAACACGCGGTCTAGCCCCGCGTTTTATTCGCAATTGCCCTAAAAGAACCTTTGACCAGGTTTTTTTTTTTAAACTGAAAAGAGAAACGCGGTCCCAGACCGCGTTTCTATATTTGTCCCATCCTCGTCAGCGCCAGCTAACGAGTGGGTCCCCATCCAACACTAGAAACGCGGTCGGACCGCGTTTCTAGTGCCAGATAGATTTCTGTCTTATTTTCTTTAATTTTCTTTTATTTTAAAAGAGAAACGCGGTCTGGTTTCTTTCATAAATTTCAAACTTTCTCCCGGGCGCCAATTCTCTCTCATGTTGTATACATAAAACGCGGTCTGGCTCCGCGTTTTTTGTCCCACCTGCAAAAAATGAATATTTCTGTAATTATTTTGAAACGTTGAATATTTACGTAATTATTTATTTATTTATGAATATTTCGGAAAAAAAACTCTAGTTTTACAGTTTTATAGTTTTAAGTAAAGTTTTATTGTTTGTAAAGTGTTATATTTTTACAGTTTTAAGTAAACTTTTATAGTGTTCACAGTTTATAAACAAAGTTATACAATTTTTAGTTTTAAGTTTTATAAAACTTACTTCCTCCGTTCGACAAAACATGTCATTTTAGAGTATTAATTTTGTTCAAAAAACCTGTCATTATAGGTATTTTGACATTTATATTACAAAAATGCCCTTGTAATTGATTGTTAGTTGTAGTTTTGATAAAGTAAAAAAAATAGTGTAATAAATGATGGTAAAATAATATATTTGTTGATTTTCTTAAGGGGGAGCCAATCCACACTGTGAAAATCTAGCCATTTATATGGCCCTGTTTTTATTTTTCAAAACTGTGAGAAAATGATGTGGTTTTAGTTTTCAAAACCCTAGAACCTAGGCTGATCACGAAGTTCAAAACCGTGAGAAAGTTGTCGGTCACGATTTTAAAAACCATTAGAGGCATGTCCAGTATCCCAACCAAAGTGACGTGCTCGGGCCCGGGCTTGAGCAAAAGGACCGGCGATGAGAGTTCCGAGAAGTCGGGAAGTTGTTGGCAGTTTCCGAAGCAGCATATCAATCAAAAAAGAATGTCGATTTCATGTCGATTGGCTTTGCTTCTGGGGGCGTGTGAGTACTAGTATTGTATATCTTAAAGTCGCGATCGCGTATTGGGGCAGATCTCATCAATCGGAGGTCAAACGAAGCGGGAAACAACGTTTTACCAAGACGTCGCTTGTGTAGAGATGATTCCGGACGGGGCTCGTTTGAGAGGGATTGAGGGTCTGTTTTGGAGTGGCGTTTTGGGGGTGATTTGAGGGTGAGGATAGGGTTGTGTAAGGCCTTGGTATGGTGGTAAAGTAGGGGATGAGGGTTGAGGGATATGTGATGCAAGATCTCTCTCAGCCTCGCACTCCGAGCTCTCTCCAACATTGGATCTTCCACACTCTCGGCCTCGCACTCTGAGTGCTTCCGACCCTTTGATTCCGTCGTCTCTCACTAAGGAATCTCTTTCAGCCTCTCATTGGAGGTTTTGTTCCCGGCCTTTCACCTAAGAACGAGATTCTTGACCCCCGAATCACTAGTAGCTAAACGGCTTAACTTTTCTCAAAATTCAACTTGTTTAAAACAAATGTCAAGCTTACATATATTTATAGGATTTGTATGAAGCCATAAAGCTAAAAGAAATCAAAAGACAAATGCAAAATAAATAAATATAGCCATATATTCGGACTTGGCAAGTGAAATCCCAACCGAATTAACAAGGCTATATTTAGTCTAGTAAAATCCCAACCAAAAGCCATATGTTCGGACTTTGAAAAAAAATAGCTTGGCATCCCCTCTAATTAAGTCTCAGTCGACGCCAATTCAGACTTAACTTGTAGCAGAGTGATCGTGTGTGGTGGTGACTGCTCAAAGATAAGAACTGATTGACCAAGTAGGCGAGCTCGAGCTCTTGTCAATGATGGGGTAGCTCGAGGTAAAAGTGGCTTCTCTTCCATCTCCTCATCGTTAGCATCTTCAATAGTATCAATCGGAGATCCATCCCTAGCATCTAGATCACCAACCCAATTGTCAGATAAGCTAGCTCCGTCGAGGGTCACATCATCCTCCCCCCCCTTGAAAAGGATTCGACCCCGAATCCGCCAGCTCTTCGAGTAGCCCATCCTCTGCACGAAATGGAGCTAAGTCACAGACGTTAAAAACATCATGAACACCATACTTCCTTGGGAGATCAATTCGGTAAGTGTTGTCGTTAATCTTCTCTAGAACCATGAACGACCCATCAACTCTTGGCCGCAAAGCAGGAAATCGATCCTTCCGGAGGTGAACCCAAACCAAGTCTCCAACCTCCAATAATAGCTCCTTGCGATGCTTCTTGGCATGGTTACATACTGTTGAGCTCTACGCTCTAGCTGTAGCCGAACTCGCTCATGCAAAGACTTCACTAACTTAGCTCGGGACTTAACAACAAGGTCCTCGGGAGACGATAGGGGTTGCGGTGCCAAATCCAATGGTGTGTGGGGATTTCGACCATAAACCACCTCAAAAGGAGACATCTTGGTGGCGGAATACACTACCCGATTGTAAGCAAACTCGACATAGGATAAACAATTCTCCCATCTGCGCAAGTTAGTAGCAAGCATAGTACACAATAAAACCCCTAAAGTCCTATTAACTACCTCAGCCTGACCATCTGTTTGAGGGTGGCTAGAAGTAGAAAATAACGGATTGGTACCTAGTTTAGCCCACAAGGTATTCCAGAAGTAGCTAACGAATTTAGAGTCCCTATCAGAAACAATAGATTTAGGCACCCCATGTAGCTTCACAATATGATCAAAGAATAAGGTAGCGACATGAGAGGCATCATCATTCCTAGAGTAAGCTATGAAATGGGCCATCTTAGAAAACCGATCTACCACAAAAAATACATAATCATGGCCTTTCCTAGTCTTAGGCAAGCCTAGCACAAAATCCATAGAAATGTCCTCCCACGGGGCATTAGCTAGAGGTAGGGGAAGGTATAGGCCATTCGGGTTCGGACGAAACTTAGCTTTAGCACAAGTAACACAACTAGCACAATATTTCTCAACATCAGATCGCATCATAGGCCAGTAAAAATGATCCTTCAAAATGCCTAAGGTCTTAGCAAACCCAAAATGCCCCATCAACCCACCTCCATGTGCATCTAAAATAAGCAACGATCGAATCGAACAACGAGTCACACATAGGCGGGAGGCCCTAAATAAGTAACCATCCTGCACAAAATAACTACCAACACTAGGGGAACCAGCAGATTGCACACATTGACAGAATATATCCCCAAAATCATCATCAGCAGAGTAGAGATCAAGTAGCATAGAAAAGCCAAGAACACGAGCTTCAAGAGTAGAGAGAAGAGAACACCTACGAGAGAGGGCGTCAGCGACGATGTTGTCCTTCCCCTTCTTTTACTTGATCACATAAGGAAAAGCCTCGATGAACTCAATCCACTTAGCATAGAGAGCGCTAAGGGTGGTTTGGCTCCGTAGATACTTCAAGGCCTCATGGTCAGTATGTATCACGAACTCATGGGGCAACAAGTAATGAGCCAAAGTCTGTAAAACACGAACCAAGGCATGCAACTCCTTTCCGTAGGTAGTGTTAGAGTAATTCTCTATATCTCCTCCTAGCTTCTCGCTAAAGTAAGCGATAGGTCAACCTTCCTGCATCAACACACCACCAATACCAAACCCAGATGCATCACACTCAATCTCAAAAGTCTTCGAGAAATCAGGAAGTGCCAATAACGGAGCATTCGTCAACCGCTCCCGAAGTGTAGCAAAAGCCTCTTCTTGCGCCGGACCCCATTTGAATGACATCCCTTTCTCATCTAAGACATGAACTTAGGATTCACATACACACGAATACCAACAATAATCATCTACCTGTTGTTCCTCTCCCCCTCAACGATATCAAAAAAAAAGTTGGAAAAAACAAATATGGATAATTTAGCAACCTATTGGTGGGCTATCTGGTTCTATAGGAATCAACTATCATTCGATCACATCAACTCGGTATCCATCACCGATTTGAAAATTTTTTACTTAACAAATGTCGAGTCTTGGGCGGTGACTAAGCATTGCAACATGGATGATTCGAAGGTGGTTAAGTCTAGTACAAGGGTGAGTACTATTTTAGGTAGTCCTAACCATTCTGAGGGGGCATGATCAGAAAAGAAATGGAGTTTGGGCTAAGCTAGCCTCCCAATAACTCGATTAAGTTAAATTTTGATGGATCTATGCGCACCCACGCACAGGCCGGGATGCTTCCTGTGGGATTGTCCTTCGCGATTCCTTAGGAAACATCGTGTCTCTTGGCAATGGTTTGTGCAACAACACATCGATTTTGTAAGCAGAAGCGGTTGGCCTTAAGATGAGTATTCTCCAGGATAAACAACTTCATCTCACCAATTTGCTAATTGAAGGAGATAATCTTGTGGTTGTCAAAGCTCTCATGGGTGATTGGAAATTAATATCCCTAGAACATTGAGCGTCTACAATCTCACATTCTGTTAGATTTTTCATTATTTTCTAATATTATTATCCGTCATATTTTCAGGGAATCTAATGTTGTAGTAAATAGGCTCGCTCGTCTCGTCTACAGTATCCCTACCGATGTCTGCTTGAAAGACGATCCAGAACTTTGAGTTAACATCCTAAGGATGCGCTAGGAAGGAGAAAAAAGGTTTGGTTAATGAAAATTTAACCAAACCTAGGGTCGCCCTTTCTAATTAATCTTTATAGGGGAAATTGCACAAAATGACACGAACTTTGGGGGTGGTTGCACTCAGCGGCACAAACTTTAAAAAATAAAAAAATAATCACCAACTTCGGGGTTTAGTTGCGGTGAGTGGCACATATCCCATATCTCGCTAATGTGGACTAGTGGGGGTGCTTACATGGAATTTTTTTAATTAAAAAGGCATATAGCGAGATATGAATTAGTGAGAATGCTTACATGGATTTTTTTGTTTAAACTTATAAGACATAAAAGATGTGCCCAAATTATGAAACTAGCTAGGTTCCATTTTTATTTTTTATTTCATATAATTTCAAATTAAAGATAGTTGTGACAAATATAACATTTGCAAATTAAAATAACTAGTACCAAATTTTAATTTCCAAATGTTATATTTGTCACAATTATCTTTGATTTGGAATTACATGAAATAAAAAAATAAAATTGGAACCTAGCTAGTTTCATAATTTGGACACATCTTTTATCTCTTTTAATTTAAAAAAAATCATGTAAGCATTCTCACTAATGTTGGAATGTTTACAAACATTTTATGTGGCTCATGTGTCTAGGTTTAATTGATTATTTAGTCCATATATATTATGATGTCCGATTTAATATAAAAGTCAAAACCGTGATGGATCGGTCTCGGTCAGAGAATTAAATCCGGGGGTAATTATGTATTCTCTCATGCCTTGCCTATATATAATACACCAATGGATGACTATCTCATAAAGGAATTTTAATAGGGAAATAAATGGGTGAACGGTTACGTAAAATAAATAAGAGAGCGGTTACGGAATGTGAAAGGTCGCTCTCTTCTTTATACGCACGTTCACAAGTTTTCCCAAGCGTGTCTGAAATTGACGAGAGAAGTCAGAAAGGAGACTCATCCATCAAAGACGAAGAAAAGTGAAGGCTAAGGGACGAGAAATTGAACGACGGTTTGCTTATTCCACTGCAAAGACGCTCATGGATTAAGGTTTCGGTATAGAATTAGGTGTTGAATTGTATGGGTTGAATTGTATGAAATCTAGATCCCGGTTTGATTGATTTCATGATCGAAATCGAATGGAAATCTAACAACTTATCCATATCTTTCCATATGCCTTTTTAATTAAAAAAAATTCCATGCAAACACCCTCACTAGTCCACATTAGCGAGATAGGGGGTATGTGCCACCGACCGCAACTAAACCGCAAAGTTGGTGATTATTTTTGTATTTTTTTAAGTTCGTGCCACTGAGTGCAACTATGCATAAAGTTCGTGCTATTTTATGCAATTTGCCCATCTTTATATTCCTTCAAAAAAAGAGAAAATTTGCGCCGAAGGTGCAAATTTTGGGTCAAATTAAAAAACTGTCCACATATTTTTTTTTTGTTAAAAGGCCACGACCTAAATCCTTGCCCCCCCCCCCCCCCCTTCCCTAAACCTCGCTCATCAGTTCTCTCTTGCCTTATTCCTCAGCCGGCTCCCTCGTTTGGATCCTTCCTCGTCTTCAACGGATCTAGAGCGTCGTCGATCTTCCTTGTAATCATCTTCGCCGCCCTGATGATGCAACGGTGCGGCCGCCTTCGTCAACAACGTCCAGGAGATCTGGATCTGAGTGATTGAATCCGCCGTTGAAGAAGACGTCGCTTCCTCGGTCCGCCGTTGAAGAAGCGCTGGAGGTCTGGATCTGAGTGATTGAATCCGTCGTTTAAGAAGACGTCGCTTCCTCGATCTGTCGTTGAAGAAGCGACAGAGATCTGGATCTGAACGCCTCTCTCCTCTGTTTTCGCCGATTGTGTTTCCGCGGATCTCTTCTCCCATGGCTTCTCCATGTGTTTCCGCCGATTATGTTTCCGCGGATCTCAGGTTTGCTCTCTTCCTCTCTGGCCTTCTTCCCGTCTTGCGCTTTTAATGGCGAGATCAGTCTTCAGCATTTTTGCTCTTTCTCCCTTCCTCGTTCGTTTTTGGCGATTTGGATGATGTTGATGACGATGTGAGGGCGATGGATGCGAGGGCGGGCGGGCGATTGATGTGAGGGAGAGAAATTCGACCGATTTCAGCAAGATCCATGGGTGAAAACGGGAAAAAGGTTTGGATCTGGGCACGTTTCAGCAAGCCCTAGCTATGGCGCTTCACCACCACCAGCTGTCTCAGCGATTCGACGGCGGATCTATGTCTCGCCGTCTTAACGGTGCCGTCGGTAGCACTTCTCGCCGTCGTCCCGCTCTCGCCGATCCTTTCTCCTCCTCCAAACAGGTAAGCATCTTCGAATTGAATTCGGTTGTTCCGCATTTACACTTCGTCGTTTCACTGCTAATTGGAAGATTCAATTTATGGAAACTTCTAGTATTTTGTCTGATTTGCTTTTTTTGTGCTGTGGAAGCTCAAAAAGTAGGCTTTGCCGCCTGATTTAGGCTGTGTTTGGAGGTAGCTTTTCAAGATTTTCGAGATTTTTAAAAAAACCGAAAGCTCATAGGGAGGTGTTTGGCGGAAGATCTGGTGGAAGCTTTTCAAGCTTTTGGCGAGATTACGGTAGCTTGCAAAACGCCCAAAATGAAATCTTGAGGTACCAAGATTTCGGAGATTAGGAGGAGCTTTCGGATTTCTCAATCCATTTTTGCCCCTCGTCTCGCCTCTCTCCTTCCAATTTCTCCACAGCGGCGACTCTGCTCAGACTTCTCCTCCTCGTCGCGAAAGGTACGTCACTGCCCTCCTCTCCTGTTCAATGCGGTTCACCGGCGGCCCCATTACACTGGAAACCCCCTACGTCGGCTCGTTATTCCACGACGTCGAGATTTCTAGGGTTTCGGTGGGAATGTGGGTGGCTACGCTTTCGATTTGGGGGTTTATGTGGTTTGTAGGGTTTCGGTGGAACAAATGTTAGGTTTTTTGTTCCAACCGATTTGGGGTTTTCCTTATTCTTTCGATTTGTAGGGTTTGGCTGGAAGAAATTTGGGGGTTTTTGCTTATTGTTTCGATTTGGGGGTTTTTTGTTTGTTAATTTGTGTAAATTCGCTTCCAATTTGTTCTCCCTTGATTGTTCATGCTCCCATCTGTGTATGCGATTAGTGTGTTTCATTATTGTTTCGATTTGGGGGTTTTTTGTTTGTTAATTTGTGTTAATTCGCTTCCAATTTGTTCTCCCTTGATTGTTCATGCTCCCATCTGTGTATGTGATTAGTGTGTTTCATTATTGTTTCAATTTGGGGGTTTTTTGTTTGTTAATTTGTGTTAATTCGATTCCAATTTGTTCTCCCTTGATTGTTCATGCTCCCATCTCTGTATGCGATTAGTGTGTTTGAGGGATTCAAAACCTGTACATCAAGCAGATTTGGGGGTTTGGTTGAACTTGAGGAAGAAAATGAGGCTTTATCCACTACTCGGCCATTGCTAATATCACAAGAACATACAAACAGATAGTGGTCAACATACCATGGTTTTGTTTATACATCCACACTGAGCAATGGATCAAATGCTATCATGATTTTTTATAATGAATAATAACAATATATTGCACTGATCTGTCACAGATTTACAATGCTATCCTGATTTAAAATGATATCATGATTTAAAACTGATCTGTCATAGCTTCTACGAATTTTTTTATCTTCTGTACAATCTATTCTAAAGTATCATTGAGTCAGATACAACTTATCTGCATGGAATTAGATATTTCGCTATATGTTGTCATTCATCTCCTGAAATATGCAGTGTGTGGTTGAAATCAGTGTTTGGCATTCGGATGTTGGCATAAATCGATTGCTTCTGTATTCTGTCATTCCTTGTGTGTGCATTGCTTATTTCCGATCTTAATTTTTTTCCCTCTCTTTGAAACATGTTGATTTGCATCCCCTGTCAAACAGGATCTTCCTAGTGACTGTGAATGTTTTCGAAAACAATAGGCATTAACATAATCTCATTGATGTGCTGATCACTGCTTGCAATTGTCCATCACATGTGTTGTTTGTTCATGGTCTTTGCATTTGTTAATGGTTGAGCTTATTCTGATTTCGACAATATGCTTCTATGTCTACGTAGGAAAAATGTGGCCTCACTCTGACCCTGAGTCCGAGACTGACTCCGACAGTGACCGCAGCTACGCTAGCGGTGACCCTCGGAAGTACCCATGGTTGAGGTCGTCGTACGAGCAAGGCCAGTCTAGTCGTAGAAGGCGACGGCATGATGACGACTCTGACTCCGAGACCCTTGACCCCGAGGACGTGAAGGAGGATAATGCATCGTGGGCCTACGCTAAAGACAAAATGAAGGAGTTGCGCGAAAATATCCGGGGCCTCCTGGCACAAGACGCAGTCAGGGAGAACGCTCTCGACGCTGCCAACTACCAGCTGCAGGAGGCGAGGGACCACAACGCCTCCTTGACCACCAGCCTCGACGCCTCTGAGGCGCGCAATGAACATCTCGTCAAGAGGGTGGCCGAGCTGTGCTCCTTCATGTGTGGTCGTTGGGTGGACCACGCAAGCGACCAGCTCCGGGCTCAGAGGCTCTCCTGCCTGGTCAGGCTCCTGGGCTGGATTATAATTGTTTGTTTGGTGATTATACTGCCTTTGGTCGCCCGCCCGTAGGACATCAAGCCTCTACATGCTGTTGTTTCCCTCTTTTGTGAAGATTTCCAACTGTTGTACTAACGAAACTGTGGATTAGGGCCCCCATTTTCTGCATTTCGGGGCCTCGGATGTAGGAACAATGTTTGTGCAACCTCGGCATGATTACCCCTTTTTGTAAGCCGAGTGTTGTTGTACCCTTTTGCAATGGTGCATGTACCCAACTGTTGTACCTTAAACAGTTTATCTAATTTAACGCAGCGTACGTTATATTCATCCACTACACTTGCAAGTGTTATACTTTCATCGTTTTCTTTTCATCATGTCGTAGACAACATCAGTGAACAATTTCCGCCTCTATCGGAGGACCGACGGCCGGCAAAGGTGACCGGAAAGGTGGAGGTCTTTGGTCCCATTACACTCGAGCAGGAGAAGGGTGCACAAGATAATCCCTCGGACTAGTGTCGGTTGCAAGGGCGGTTGTGTTCGTGGCTAAGGACAAGGGTAGGGGGAGGGTAGTTTGAAGGGCAATATGGACTTTTCCCTCACATAAACCCCTTACAAATCTTACCCACACCAAACACCTTTATAGCTTTTAATGAGATTTTCGTTCCCCAAAAAACATAATCTTTGAAATATCCATAATCTACAAAAAAAAACCCATAACCTACAAAATCTACATAATCTAGACAAAATCTACTGCCAAACACAGCCTTAGCTTTTGCCTTTTCCTACTGTATGAGTCTGTGTATTGGTTTCTCCTTTGGTGAAATTTGAGTTTTGAATCTTCATCTTTTTGGATCAGCACTACAAATTCTACAATAATCACACTCTTTTAGATTTATGTTCTTGAATTATGATTAGTTCTATCTTTAGCAGAGAGTTTGCTATGTGATTGAGTTTGTTTTGGTAGAGTTTCGATATTGGCAATTTCAGCAAAAAAAAATTTGTGGGATCTGAAATGCTGAAATTAATTTTTATTAGCAAAATTCGTTATGCTGAAACGCGAAAGTTAATTCTTATAAATTAATTCACTGTTGGGGTCAAAGTCGGATATCAAATGTTGTTTATGCAATTTCAGCAAATTTTTTTCCCATTGAAAACAGGGGTTGCTGAAACCGAATGTGCTGAAATAGGGGTTTCAGCAACTCCGTTTCAGCCAGCAACGCGGTAAAAAAAACACTGAAACAGGGGTTGCTGAAAATCGTATGTGCTGAAACCCCTGTTTCAGCAATGCGGTAAAAATAAAAAAACTGAAATAGGGGTCGCTGAAACCGCATGTGCTGAAACTCCTGTTTCAGCATCAGCACATGCGGTTTCAGCAGCGCGAAAAAAAAATTGGAAAAAAAAACCAAAAAAAAACAAACTGTATGTGCTGAAACAGGGGTTTCAGCAATTATGTTTCAACAACACGGGGAAAAAAAACTGGGAAAAAAAAAACAAAACAAGGATTGCTGAAACCGTATGTGTTGAAAAAGAAGTTTTAGCAATTCTGTTTCAGCAACTTTGGAAACGCGGCAAACAAAAAAAAAAAAAAAAAAAAATTGAGGCGGGTGGGGGTCACAGAGACCAAGGGGGGCGGTGGACATTTTGCTAATTTGGAGGAGGTGAGAGTCTTTTTCCTAATAAGGTCCAAAATTTAGGATATTCTAGTAATCACCCTTTTAAGGTTTGGTTAATGAAAATTGTCCATTAATTTATTTTGGAGTAGGAAAATACCCCTCCCACTCCAGTATAATAATGTAATATAAACTATCTTAGTGGTTCATTACTCCTTTGACATCCTTTAATAAATAAAAAAATTAGTAAAAACTACTAAAATATATCCCGTAAAATTTTTGTATTTGAGTTTTTTTTTTTTTTTTGGTAGGCTGAGTTATTTTTTTCTCGTTAGGAGATTCAGGCACCATAAAGCCCCGAGCCGCCACTGAGCCCACCCAACCAAGTTTAAATTAATAGTATCCGGCCTGAATACGAGTAGAACAAATTACTAATTAGGAGCAATTGGAGCAGTTTACGATTCACCCATGCCATTTATATCATCCAATCAAATTCCAACCCTAATCTCAAGCAACATGATAAGATGGGCCGGAACTCAAACTCATCCACCATTAATTAATTAATTCATAGATAAATGACATATACATCACATCTTGACCAGCTTTAAATTTGCATCTTACAAAAGGCACTGCAATATACTGATTAATCAACGATCGATATGTGCATGGTGCATATATGTATTTGACTAGGTCATACTATACAATATATCAACGTCGACATTGAAGAGACCTAGCTAGCTAGCTTGGTCGTCCTCACTTAATTATAAAAGGAGCGCCACACTCGATCTCTTTGTCAAGAACATATACGTGGATATATATATATAGAGAGAGAGAGAGAGGATTTTTGAATCAATATAATCCAGTACGTAATGGCCCCTATCAAACCCAATCTTCTAGCTCTTGTCTCCCTATTCATCCTGATTAGTCTATCTCTTCAACCGGCAAGAGCTTGGCTACATCCAAACTTCTACGCGTCGAGCTGCCCTCAAGCCGAATCCATTGTTCGGAAAGGAGTCATCAAAGCCATCAACAAGGAGACCAGGATCGGAGCCTCCTTACTTCGCCTTCACTTCCACGACTGCTTCGTAAACGTACGTATATATGATCACCTACCTACACATATATTATATATGATCGACTATATATATGAGCTGATTAATAAAGGTATGATAATTATGAATTGGTGATTGATGTTATATATATAGGGATGTGATGGATCCGTGTTGTTGGACGATAACTCGACTTTCAAGGGTGAGAAGACGGCGGCTCCAAACAACGGGTCGATTAGAGGATTCGAGGTGGTAGATGCGATCAAAGCCAAGTTAGAGAAGGCATGTCCAGGCGTAGTCTCTTGTGCTGATCTTCTTGCCATCGCAGCCCGTGATTCTACTGTTTATGTGCGTATGCTACGTACCTTTTACATATATTACTTTTTTCATTTCGCAATCGACTAGGGGTCCATATTGGTGTTAAAAAACTGACTATAATTTAAAAACGGTTGAAATTGAAAATTTATGTAAAATAAAGGTTGAAAGATTATGAAATAATATAAACACACTATAGGATGAAAAAGAGTGTATTTATAAAAAAGTGGAGTTTATTTTTATTGTTATTAGGAGTATTATAATTTGATCAGTAGCTTGTCCGTCGGTCCGACCTCCATGCAGGATGCATATATACCTTGTATAGTATTTTCGTAACTATAAAAAAAAAATAGCCTTTATATTATACCAGGTATATATTTATTTTTAATTTTTTAACCCTAGCTAGGTATTTGTTTGATTGTTAATGTTATGTCAGATTGAGAATTGAAAATTATACTTAGATAAACAAATATCCAATAAATGAAAATTTGTACATAACCAAGGCCAAGCACACAACTCAATATCGATCAACAGTTTTATCCTAAAATCAATTTACATTAAAACGAATAGTCCATCAACTTCTTATATTATCAATGTGGGATATTCATATATATCTCGAGGATCTATAAGTAATAATTAAGTTGTTTGATCATACATGCTCGTGGATGTAATTTATAAGAAGAGTAAGTGTGGTTGTAACACATAGAAAGCTACATGCCAGCTAACCCAACTATGCAAGCATACATCATATTTACATAACATTGAATTGAATGTTCCCTAGCTAATTGATTCATATATATATATATATATATATTTGTTTGTTAATTTAAAAAACAAATGGGATGGGCGTATAAAATGCAGTTGGGTGGGCCAACATGGAGTGTACAGCTAGGAAGAAGAGACTCTGTAACGGCAAACTTTACAAAAGCAAACACATTTCTGCCGGCACCTTCTTCTAACCTCACCGTTATTACCAACAATTTTAAAGCTGTCGGTCTGTCTTTCATCGATATGGTTACTCTTTCAGGTACCACTCTTTTCTCAAGTCTTAACCCCCCTACGTACTCATTTTCCTTCTTTTTATTTCTTTATTTAATCTAACGTTTTACACTACCGGGTAATTATATTATGACTATAACTAATATATGTGTCCAATTCGACGTCATTCACAATTTCACATCAACCTAGCTAGCTAGCTATATCATCAAAGATGTATATATTAACCTAGAAGATATTCATATATCACCAATTGATTGGACCACAGTTATGTCTTTTATATATATATATATATATATATATATATATATATATATATATATATATATAATTATTAAAAAAATAATAATAAAAAGTTAATATTTTATATAGTTTTTTAACTCCTAAAAAAACGTGAATAAATAGTAAAGGGACATGTATTCTTGGACGGAGGTAGTATAATAGAAATATAGCTTAAGTAGGTTTAGTTTATCTATTTTATATTAATTGACCGAGAATATTACTATGCAATATATTTTTATATAAAGGACTTAATAATAACATTATAAGGTGACCTTCTTCCACCAATTGTGTGGTTTTACTTATCGAATTAATCGAATTCAGTTTATGGATCCCTCCTTAGGAGACAAAATAATCCATAAAGCCGTTAAATTAGACAACTATTAAAAAAAAAGAATTGAATAAGATTCAAGTAATATATACTATATATATCGTTGTTGCATCGTACGTGAAGGAGCACACACGATCGGGTTTGCGAGATGCGTAGTGTATGCGCAGAGGATCTACACAGACAACAACATCGACTCCTTGTTCGCGAAGAAGCTCCAGAGAAAGTGCCCAAAAGCGGGGAGCACGAAGGTACTGCGAGGGCTGGACCTCCAAACCAAGGGCAAGTTCGACAACAAGTACTACCAGAACATGCTGGTGAAGAAGGGGCTCCTCCACTCGGACCAAGAGCTCTACAACGGCAACTCTGCCGACACCCTCACCAAGAAGTTCGCTTCGGATCAGTCCTACTTCTTCGCAAACTTCGCAAAGTCTATGATAAACATGGGCAACATCAAGCCTCTTACGGGTAAGAAGGGCGAGATTCGCCTTAATTGCCGTAAGGCCAACTAAGCTGCCATACACGTCGCCGTCGGTTGCCGCGCGCTTATCCGGAAATATGGATGCAGACGCCCGTATGCTTGGTTTTGTGTTCAATGCGAAAATTATTTAATAAATGATTGTGATAGATATATTAATTAAATAATTGTCATTTTTATTTATTTGATTATATATATATGGTACGTACGTGCATGAAAATATTGTAATATATATATATGTTGGATGTTAATCACATGACTAATTATTAGTGTGGTTAACAGTACGTGTACGTGTTAGGTGGAGTTGCATTGCATGTGGGAATGGGCCCCCCGGCCCGAGGAACTTGTCCGTTGCAATAAATCTATATATGCTCATTATATTATCAAAAGTTTTTTTGCTCTTTTGTCGATAAATCCCATGAATATATATATTCAATTGATCGGAGGAATTCATATGTGTTTCTCTATTGTGAAAATGATGATCAAAGATCAACAAAACACTGATGAAAACTCAGTGTAAATGCAAGGTAAAAACAGTAAGAAGCCACACTCCTTTTCCTTTCATTCATTGGCGGACAATGACCCTTTTAGGAGTCCGAGGAACTTGTCCGTTGCAATAAATCTATATATGCTCATTATATTATCAAAAGTTTTTTTGCCATTTTGGCGATAAATCCCATGAATATATATATTCAATTGATCGGAGGAATTCATATGTGTTTCTCTATTGTGAAAATGATGATATATCAAAGATCAACAGAACACTGAAAACTCAAAACTCAGTGTAAATGCAAGGTAAAAACAGTAAGAAGCCACTCCTTTTTTCCTTTCCTTCACTGGCGGCCAATGACCCCTTTAGGAAGGTAGCAATCCCAATAGAAAACTCTGTCTAAGAGGTGACAAATTTGTGGTTTTATAGTACCCCAATCCACGTGATCTGCACACCATCACAGTCACTACAGTCCAACCTGCATACAACTTTATTACAGATTCAGAAACATAAAGGAGGGAAATGAGGAAGTGAGCTAGAAACATAAGAAAATTACATAGAATGGTCATATTCTCCATATCCCCCCTTCAAGTTGGACTTGGTGCAAAGCCAACAAGACCCAACTTGGAAGCAAGGAAGTGATGATGCTTATCTCCAAGTGGTTTATAGTTAAAATGTCTGCAACCTGCACTTCAATTCTGATGTGTTGAGGTTGAATGAATCCTGCATGCAACCTCTCTCGTATGAAATGGAAATCAATCTTCAAATGTTTTGTTATTTCATGAAAAACTGGATTCTCTGATATATGGATTGTTGCCTTGTTGTCACAATAGAGAGGAATGGGTAAAGGTACATGGCATTGCATAGTCTTCAAAACACCTTCAACCCATATGATTTCACTTGTTGTCATGGACATACTCCTGCACTCAGCTTCTGCTGAAGATATTGAAACCGTGCTTTGTTTCTTAGTCTTCCATGACACTAATGATTGTCCCGGAAATATAGAGTAACCAGTCAAAGATCTTGCACTAAACTGACATGCTCCCCAGTCTGCATCACGGTATGCAACAATGCTAGGATATGAATTCCTGGGATAATATAGACCAACAGCAATGGTCCCTTTCAAGTATTTAGCCACATGTAAAGCTGCTTCATAATGTGGTTCACGAGGCTCAGTCATGAACTGGCTAAGGTGTTGTACACAGTGGCGGAGCCAGGAATTTGGCTAGTGGGGTGCTATTTTTTTTTTTTTGTGAAATATTGTTTTTTGATGTACATTTATTAAGAAGATTTTTTTAAAAAATATTGAAAAAACACTAAGATTTTGACTTTTTTTTAATTTAAACATTTAATTTCAAACATAAATGACATTGTTTTAATGAAATAGTTGATAGAAAAAAAATATAAAGAGAAATCAACAAAAATAAATGATATAGTAAAACAAATAAAAAAGTGAAGAAGTTAGGATTTGAACCCAAGACCTTTTCCTTCCTTCCTTCCTTCTCTTACCACTTGAGCTAGATAGCAATCTTGTTCCAAATATCATTTAAATATGTTATATTACCTTAAAAATACTAAATATATACAAAAAAATTATTATTTTTTTGTATTTTTTTTCAGAGCCGGGGGGTGCTCGAGCACCCCCAAGCACCCCCCTGGCTCCGCCACTGGTTGTACAACATAAGATATGTCTGGTCTTGTCAAGTTGAGGAACAATAATCTCCCCACCAACCTTCTGTAAATCAAATGATCATCCCTGCATCAGTTGAGAGTTTAATACCTCTCTGTAAGGGAAACAGAGCAGCTTTACAATCAAACAAATCACAATCTTGCAAGATGTCCATAATGTACTTCCTCTGATGTAAGAAGGTTCCTTCTTTGACCCTTGATATCTCAAGTCCCAGAAAATATATGGCTATTCCTAGATCTTTAATAGTGAATTTTTTGTGCAATGCTTCTTTAGTACTTCTGATTTCAACCTCATCATTCCCAGTTAAGAGTAAATCATCCACATAAACCAGTGCAACAACCATCCCAGTGGATGTTAGTTTAGTGAATAAAGAATAATCCTCTATAGACTGATGATATCCTTTCCGAGTCAAAAACTGATAAAGTTCTACATTCCACTGTCTAGAGGCTTGTTTGAGCCCATAGATAGACCTCTGTAACTTGCATACTTGCCCTGGGAGTCCCATTTCACACCCTTCAGGAGGTTTCATATACACCTCTTCCTCCAAATAGCCATGAAGGAAGGCATTGTTGATCTCTAACTGGTGCAGGCTCCAGTCCTTAATAGTTGATAAGGCAATCAAAATTCTCACTGTAGGAAACTTTGCAACAGGTGAGAAAGTGTGCTTATAATCTTTCCCTTTGACTTGATTGTAGCCTTTAGCTACCAATCTAGCCTTGAACCTCTCTATACTTCCATCGGGCTTGTACTTTATCTTGTACACCCATTTGCTCCCTATTGCCTTCATTCCTTGAGGTAAATCCATCATTACCCAAGTCTTATTCTGTTGAAGTGCTTGCACTTTTTTGTCCACAACAGTAATCCATCTCTTGTCCTATATTGCCTGAGAATATGTATATGGCTCCTGGATACTAGCCATTAAGCAAAAGGAGTGCAAAAAGTTTGACTGCTGATCATATGCATCCTCTATACATGAAGCTAAGGAAGACTGTGAAATAGATGCATTTCTCCCTGGATAACTGCACACATAATCAATAAGCCTTCTAGGCCTAGACGATTCCCCGGTTGTTCTTCTCAAAGGAGGGAATTGACTCTCATAATTAAGAGGTAATGAACTTGAGTTTTCTGAAGCAACTTGCTGGTTGTGAGACATCTGTTCATTACTGGAAACATTTGTATTTCCAGGACTAAGGGAGTCTTGCACAATGTTCTGCTTTGAATCTGAACTTTCTTGAGAAATCTTTTAAGTACTGGTCAAAGGAAATTGGTAATCATAGCAGTCTGCAATTGGATTGACTAAGGGCAGGTTATTCAGTCTCAATTGCTCTCCTGTATTGCTCTTCTCAAAGGATTTAATGAAAGGAAATGTGTCTTCATGAAAGACAACATCCCGGCCTACTATTAAATGTTATCTTTTGATCCAAGTCCCAAAGCTTTTAAGCCTTTTGTCCATATGGATATCCCAATAGAACACATTTCCTAGCCTTTGGTCCCATTTTGTCATACTTTATCCTGGGGACATGTGCATAGCACAAACAACCAATCACCCTCAATTCATCAAACAAGGGTGACTTGTTGAATAATTTTTCATAAGGTGAACACCACCCTAATGTTTCTGTTGGCATCTTGTTTATCACATAAGTAGCTGCTAAGATGCAATCTCCCCAAAATCTTGTAGGCAAACCTGCATGAATTCTCATTTCCCTTACAGTTTCAACAAGATGCCTATGTTTTCTCTTGACCCTCCCATTTTGTTGAGGAGTTTATATATGAAACATATTTCTGATGCGAAATTCCTTCAGAAGAAAAGAATTCTTTGCATTGATTAGAGGTAAATTATGTTCCATTGTCAGTCCTAAAGCACTTGACTGACCTTCCAAACTGATTTTTCACATATGCCACAAATTCAATTATAACTTTAAAGACTTGTGTCTTATTTTTAAGAAGAAAAAACCAGGTTGATCTGGTGTTATCATCCAGAATGGTGAGAAAGTATTGAAAACCATTATAAGTAAGGGTCTTATAAGGCCCCCAAATATTCATGTGCACCAGATCAAAAGGTTGCTTAGCAATTTCAACACATCTCTCAAATGCCAATCTGTGATGCTTAGCAACTGAACATGATTCACAAACAAAACCATTCAATTCTGCCTGTTTAAACAAGTGCAAATGCCTCAATTTAGATATAGAAATGTGCCCCAGTCTGGCATGAAAAAGATCTAAAGACAATCTGTTTCTATTAAAAGAACTAAATGCAAAAACTGAACACATTTTCCCAGCTTTATTGGTGTTCTGATCCAGCTTCCATTCCTCTACTTGATATTAAGAAAGGACTTTGTACAGACCATGATTCCTCTCTCTAGCTAGCACAATCTGATCAGTTCTAGGGTCCTGAACAAAGCAAGCATGTCTAGTCAATACAGCAATCAAATCATTGTCATTAAGTAGCTTTCCTACTAATAATAATGTGTTGGAAATCAAGCACAAGAAGGACCCCATTCAGAGTAACTTTCTCAGTCAACTGTAAGTTTCCCATTTAAGTCACCACCTTAATAGAGCCATCAGGTAGTCCAATATGCACAGGTTTATCAAGTTTAACAGTTACTGAGCTATAGTGCCCTCTACTATCTCATCCCAAAGAAGTTTTGATGAGTCAATAAATATAAATGCCTCTGCAATATTCTTAGTCATAGAATTTAAGAGCCAACATCTAACCATATAGTCTGCACGAATCCATCTCTCCAGGTCATTTCCACTTGCTGCTGGCTTAGAACATTTACCATTAATAAATCCCAGTTTACATTTAGCCCGTAGATCCATCACAATTCCTCTACTCCAAGTCATATAATTAGATCCATCAAACGAAATTGCAACCAACTGAGCACCAGGGTGATCAGAATTAGACAAATGCAAAGGGTCACCAAGATTACCTTGTGAAGGGTCACCAACTACCTGTCTCTCTTCATTACTCATGATGTCTTGGCTTCTGAACATCAATCAACAATCCCAGAATCACAAAAACGAAGGATCTACTCCATGTCGCTCTGATACCATGTGAAAATGATGATCAAAGATCAACAGAACACTGAAAACTCAATGTAAATGCAAGGCAAAAACAGTTAGAAGCCACTCCCCTTTTCCTTTCATTCACTGGCGGCCAATGGCCCCCTAAGGAAGGTAGCAATCCCAATGGAAAACCCTACCTGAGAGGTGACAGATTTGATGTTGAAGGTTCGATAATGTAAAACAATGTAATATAGAAATACTCTAGAAGGGGGGTTGAATAGAGTATGCCCGTTTTTCGCAGAAAGTCTCAAGACTTTTGGAGCTCGTATAAAACCCTTTGAGATTAAACCTGAATCACAAAGTTAGACAATCGAACCAAGTGCTGAAATAAGGTAAAGCAATAGATAAAGGACACGAGTAATTGTTTACGAGGTTCGGCACGAACTTGGCCTACGTCCCCGCCTAGGGTTCTTCCACAACCCTAGGATTCAAAAGGCTTTATTGATTCGCTTAGCTTAGGATCCTAATAGCTCACCGAGAAGCCTCTCTCCTATACAATTGCAATCTAGTCAACTCACGTTCCCTTGGAGTCCTAGACCAATCTAGAAGAGCCCCACCTCTCTCAGCTATCTAGTACAATCCTCTTACTCTCACAAATCAATAGCCTAGTGCAACTTCCCGAGTTACAAAATCTCGAGTAACACTATAAATGAATATATCCTATAAGCTCACAGTGACTCTCAAAGGCTTTGAAATAAAACAACAAACTCTTGAGCGCTAGCAGAGAGTACACTTGGAAGACAGATCTCGCTTGAATGAATGAAAGCTTGTGTAGCACTTGTGTGTTCTGTCTTCTTCTTCCTTTCCTTTATAGAAGTAACATGGCGCATAAGGACCTTCAACACTGGATCTTCAACAACGGCTAGTTTGGATCATGGCGCGCCCGTATCTTCTATTTTTGGACACTTTCGAAGACATGATCTCTCTAAAAGGATCTTCCTCAATATGCACCATAAGGAAAGAAGTGATTTCGAAAATACTTCCTAAAAAGATTAGTTACATATATATAATATAAAGGAAGTATATAATAATATTAAATAATATTTGGACATATAAAACAGGTTTTGTATTTCATCAACGGTTAATGCTCCAACACCTTTGACACAAACATCATGTCAAGGTCTTTGAAACATTTATTCCGATTTTCATCAAGGGAAGGAGTTATCAGATGTTTTATAGTCCCCCAAACAACGTGATCTGCACACCATCACAGTCACTACAATCCAAGATGCATACAACTTTATTACAGATTCAGAAACATAAAGGAGGAAAATGAGGAAGTGAGGTAGAAACATAAGAAAATTACATAGAATGGCCATATTCTCCATATCTATATTGTGTTTTTTTTTTCAAGTTGAGATTTTATTAATTACTTGCTATTCTATTACTAGTGGCGACCCTAGATTTTTGTCACGAGGGTAAAGAACGATAATATTATTGAATAGGTTTAATCTCTGCCAATAAGAAACAAGATCTTGGTGGACTTTAGGTACTTAGCTGGTCTAATGTCGGCACAAGATATAAATCACATTTGCAATATACCTTTGCCTATCACCACTCTTTCTGACAAACTATATTGGGGATCGAATCAATCCGGTTGGTTCTTATAAGCTCAAAGGTAATTGAGTTGAAAAATATCTTCCGATTGATTTTCTACATTCAGAATTTACATCTATATATAATACATAAGAATGAGAGAAAGTTGAGAAAAGAGTGGAACCACTACAACCTATACTTCAGGAGAGTGGGTGATAGGTTAAGATACACTAGGATATGGTGAACCCATTTAGCTATGAAATAGGAGTGTGGGTTAACTAATCTAACTGATCTTGTTACCCCCCGGCAAGACCAAGAGCGGGACAAACTTGGAGCTTGGAGCGAAGCCAAGCGATACGACCCTTGCTTAGCGGTTTCGTGAAGATGTCTGCGAGTTGATCTTTTGAAGAAACGTGGCTGGTGTGAAGATCGCCTGAGTCAACCTGCTCACGGATGAAGTGGAAATCAAGCTTGATGTGTTTCGACCGAGTGCTGATCACATGATTTTTGCACAGGAAGACTGCACCAACGTTGTCACAAAGGATTGATGGAGGGTGCTGGGTATGAACCTGCAAGTCCTTGAGAAATTGTTGCACCCAAATTAATTCAATAAAGGTGTAAGTTATAGCCCGGTACTCCGCTTCGGTACTCGATATGGCCACAACCTTTCGTTTCCGAGACGTCCAACTAATAAGATTGCAACCATGGAAGATGGCGAAGCCATATTGGGATTGACAGTCATCGGGGTCAGATACCCAACCGGTGTCGGAGTATGCAAGGAGAAAAGGAGCGCTGGTAGGCTGGAAGTGCAGCCCCAAGTGAAGGGTACCATTGAGATAACGGAGGATGCGTTTAGTGGATTGCCAATGGGTGACAGTCGGAGAGTGCATATATTGACAGACTCAGTTGACGGCGAACGCAATATCCGGGCGAGTGATTGTGGCATATTGTAGAGAGCCAACTTTTTGCCGGTAGAGGGTAGGATCGTGAAAAGGCTCTACTTCCAGTGTCAGGCGGGAGGAAGGATCTGCATACGTGGCAATGGGATGGGAATCAACCATCTTGCTGCGGTGTATGATGTCCTGAATGTAGCTTTTCTGAGAGAGAGACAAGCCTTTGGGACTAAGAGTGATGTGAATGCCGAGAAAGTAGTGGAGTTCACCGAGATCTTTGAGGGCAAAGGTGGAATTGAGGGCGGTGATGAAGCCACGAATGAGGTCCGGATTGCTGCCTGTTATAATTAAATCATCAACATAAATAAGTATGTAAATGGTTGCCGAAGGTGTGGAATGGACAAACAAAGATGTGTCCGATTGACAAAGCCTGGAATCCGCGGGTGACAAGGTAGGACTTGAGCTTGTTGAACCAAGCTCGCGGAGCTTGCTTGAGTCCGTAGAGAGCCTTGTGTAAGCGGCAAACATGGGTCGGGCAAGATGGATCTTCAAACCCCTTGGGTTGTTCCATATAGACTTCTTCCCGGAGATCACCATTTAAGAACGCATTATTGATGTCGAGCTGCTTGATGGGCCAGCCGCAGGATAAGGAAATGGATAAGACAAGTCGGATGGTTGTAGGCTTGATCATCGGGCTGAATGTGTCAAAGAAATCAACCCCCTCTTCATGGATGAACCCTTTTGTGACCAAACGGGCTTTGTACCGTTCGATTGATCCATCGGAGTGACGCTTGATCATGAAAATCCACTTGCAACCAACAAGATTAGCATGGTTATGGCGAGGAACGAGTGACCAAGTGTTATTCCTCATTAAGGCACCAAATTCAGCTTTCATCGCAAGTTGCCAGCACTCATGTTTCATGGCTTGGGAGATAGTTTTGGGTTCAATATTTGGAACAAGAGAGGAAGTGAGGGCACTTGGTTTGAGTGAATTAGTGTTAGCCCTTGTTTCCATTGGATGATGGCTTGTATCGGACGAACGGTAATAGGAAGGTATGGAGGCATGGGGAGTTTGCTTGTCACGAGAGCTTGCAATGGAGTTTTGGTAGTGAGAAGGGGGCGGGTCAGGGGTGGATGAGGTAGGGGTGAAATGTTGGATGGTGCAGTTGAAGTTGGAGAAGATGGTGGTGGCGAAGGCAAAACAGGCGGGGTAGCAAAGGCAAGTAACGTCGGGGAAGCAGAGGGACTGGCAGGCGATGGGCTCGGGCATACGCATGAGGGTTGTTCAATAGCAAAAGGAAAGCTTTCTTCATTAAAGACCACATGACGGGAGACATAAACATGTGAAGTGGGCTGATGAAGACAAAGATAACCCTAGCGAGAAGAACTATAACCAACAAAAATACAAGGAAAGGATCTAAAATCCATTTTGTTGTTGGTGTAAGGGCGAAGAAATGGAAAACATAGGCACCCAAAGGTTTTAAAAAAAATCCGGCGATTCGTGGTAAAGTTTTTGATATGGAGCAATATACGCAAGAGAGGGTGTGATTGTACGATTGTGGAGATAAATGGCGGTTTTGAAAGCGTGTTCCCGGAAACTTTTGGGAAGTGAGGATTGAGCAAGAAGCACTAGGCCCTTTTCAAGCCCAATCCTGTTTCGACGTTCAATCGCTCCATAATATTCTATTCTTGGGTATATGGACAAGAGATCCGATGGTTGATGCCATGTATTTGGAGGAAGGAGGTAAGAGCTCGAAACTCCCTGCCCCCGTTAGTTTGAATGGCTTTGATATCGCATTGAAATTGTGTTTTGATCATGGTGTGGAAGTGCATAAACGTGGAGTGAACCTAAGATTTTGTTTGCAAGAAATAAATCCATATAAATTTAGTGCAATCATCCATGAATAAAATGAAATAGCGATTACCATTCAAAGACAATAACGGAGCAGGGGCCCAAACATCCGAATAGATCAAATCAAAAGGTTTTTTCGAGGGAATATGAGAAGCATGAAGATTAAAGCGGTGACTTATCCCCAACTGACAGGAGCCACAAACAGCAAGTGTTTTATTCGAAGTGAGCGGAAGATTGAAAGTATAGAAACTAAGCGCCGAAGGATAGCCTCATGAGGATGCCCGAGACGACAGTGCCATTGTTGAAGGGAGGTGCGAATAGCGGTGAGAGCCATGGGTGAAGGTGGGACATGCGGAGGTGCATCTTAAATTGCATCAATGGAGTTTTGAAGCTTCGTTCTCAATTGATAACAACACCATTCAATCAAAATAAGGAAAGAAGAAGAGTTCTGATTCACTTATTGGGATTTTAAGGTTGGACTTTATATTTATTAGGTTTTTAAAATTAGTAATTAAATTTGAGTTTTTTTAAACATTTATAAAAACAAGACAACATATTTTGTGCAAAATAGTTAAATATGCATGCATTTCCGAGTTGGGCCCTCACACGGACTGGGTCCTAGACGGTTGCCCAGCCTGCCCTTGCCACTAGATCGGACCGTCAATGATATCATTTTAAAATATCTATATATCTATATACTTTTTCTAAATGAGAACCATTTATATAAGGTGTTATCACCACGTTAAGTATCCATTCAAAGGTCTAAAATATACTTATACACTTGCTTTTTCTAAATGAGAACCATTTTCGCAATTGGAAACTAGTTGGGCCCTTATAGAACCACCCTTCAATAGACAATTTCGCATCCGTTAATTAAAACGTATCGTTTTAAACATTTGTACGTTTTTTAAGAAAATAAATTAAAGCAAACAAAAATATACTTATACACCTAATTATTACTTACTTATTCACTTCATTACAATGATAATATTGGAAAGTGGACATCAAAATACCTAAAATAACAGGGTTTTTTTAACAAAATTTTATTCATAAAACGACATATTTTCTTTAACAGAGGGAGTATATGTTTTTAAAACTATCATAATCAAAGATGGGCGATACCGTGGAGGGTAAATACACGCATATATGGACTATGGAGTCATGGACTGGACATGAGCTAGCTGGGACACCTTGCATTGCAATTACACATATATTAATTGATTCTTCAAATGAAACCAATTTGAAGTTTGTAATCGAAGAGGACAGGAGAAGATGCATATTGACACTACGTGATCGATAAGGAAGTTTCAACCCTCTCGATTTCAATTGGTCATTGTCATATTGTATGTAGCCTTTAGGGTTGTTCGTACAACGCTACAACTAGCTAGCTTTTTAAGAAGAGAACCCCAGGTTGATCTGGTGTTATCATCCAGAATAGTGAGAAAGTATTGAAAACCATTATAAGTAAGGATCAAAAGGTTGCTTAACCATTTCAACACATCTCTCAAATGCCAATCTGTGATGCTTAGCAACTAAACATGATTCAAAAACAAAACCATTCAATTCTGCCTGATTAAACAAGTGAAAATGCCTCAATTTAGATACAGAAATGTGCCCCAGTCTGGCATGAAAAAAGATCTAAAGACAATCTGTTTCTGTTAAAAGAACTAAATGCAAAAACTGAACACATTTTCCCAGCTTTATTGGTGTTCTGATCCAACTTCCATTCCTCTACTTGATCTAAAGAAAGGACTTTGTATAGACCATGCTTCCTATCCCTAGCTAGCACAATTTGACCAGTTCCAGGGTCCTAAACAAAGCAAGCATGTCTAGTAAATACAACAATCAAATCATTGTCATCAAGCAGCTTTCCCACCGATAATAATATGTGTTGGAAATAAGGCACAAGAAGGACCCCATTCAGAGTTATAACTTTCTCAGTCAATTGTAAGTTTCCCATTTCAATCACCACCTTAATAGAGCCATCAGGTAGTCCAATATGCACAGGTTTATCAAGTTTAACGGTTACTGAAATATACTGCCCTCTAGGCATCATGTGATCACTAGCACCAGTGTCAATTATCCATTCAACTATAGGATTATTTGCAATAGAAACATTCACATTAGAAGTGCACATTTTTCCTGCAAAATTTGCAAAGGACATGTTTGCATTACTTTTCCCTCTCATCTTCTTCATGACCTGTTAAAATACAACATTGAACATAGCTGAATCCATCTGCCCATCAACTTGGCTTCTGTCACTGACTTCATCATTTAGAGGACTGTTTTGTGACATATTTGAGGTCATGTTACCAGCTGCATTAGCAGAGCTCCTTCATGTGCCATTGATCTTCTCCTTTTCCTTCAAGGTCTTAAACCAATCAGGGACACCGTGGAGTTTGAAACACCCAGCAAGCGTGTGACCCCTGTACCCACAGTGACTGCATTTCTTCTCATATTTCAACCTCTTACGCTCCTTCCAATCCTTCCAGACATACTGGTTTCTAGATGACCCACCTTGATATTGCACATTTCCAAACCTGTTTGCAGCAAAGGCACTATTCTCAGTGGTAACAGTTTGAGTACCTGTGGATGCATATTTCCCTCCTTCAACTTGTTGAAGGATGTAATAAGCTTTATTCAATATTGGAATAGGATCCATAGCCAGAATCTGATTCCTTGCACCATCAAAATTCTCATTCATGCTCATTAATAGTTGCATCACCTTGTTTCTTGAATCCATCTCAGTAAAATTCTTTGTAATCCCACAAGTGCACTGATTAAGAGCACCACAAGAACACTCAGGGATGCCTTCAAGAACCTGAAGCTTTGATGAGTCAATAAATATAAATGTCTCTGCAATCACCACAACAATAAAGGTATAATGTAGCGGTTCAAAACCGCCACATTAGGCCCAAAAACCGCCACAAAAGGCCTATTGTGGCGGTTTTTACCCGCCTCTGTTGCTCGCATTGCATTAGGTCTACTGTGGCGGTTTTACTACCTATTGTGGCGGTTTATTACAAGCTTTTAAAACCGCCACAATAGATAGAAAAACCGCCACAATAGATAGGAAAACCGCCACAAAATAGTATCTATTGTGGCAGTTTTTACAAACCTATTGTAGCGGTTTTTTTATTTACTGTGACGGTTTTTTTACTCTATTGTGGCGGTTTTTTAGTTACTAAAATAAAATAAAAGTTTTTTAGCCCGGATTCTCTGGACCCGAGCTAAAAGGTCCAACAGATTTTTTAAAAAAACAATAGAATGCACCCTGTTTTTGGGTGCATTCTACCTTTATTCTCGTCATTACCTGTCCAAATACACCCGATAAAATCCCAAAACTAACTATACAACTCCAGCCCACTATAACGAATTAACCAATGCAAGAGGAGCTCGTTGAGGAGATAAGAGATATCAATTTACACCACTAGAGTTTGATACATCATCGATCATGTTGTCCATTCACAATTTCAAGAGCAAATTAAAGCACAAACAAGGGACATCATAAAGATGGGAAATGGCTTTGTTTCTTCCCTAGGTCTATTTCTATGATCAATTTCTTTCCTAATTTTCCTCTTGGTCTCCCCAACACATGCTCATGGTGATTAGCAGGCGGATTCTTGCATCAAGCCAGTACATCACATCAGAGATTCAATCTTCTCAGTTTTTAACTGAAAGAGACCTGCTAAATTTGATAGATTACCGTGTACTTGGTCTCTGGCTTGCCCCAACCGCTGCGATCAGGTCTGGATCTCCCCAGAGTACGTGTGTGCACCAGATAAAGCAACTATTTCCTGTAACCAAACAGCAAGATATAACATAACACACTTATTTAGATAACATGAAAAATAGACTTGAAAGATTCAAATCACCTTATCATTCAGTCCCATTCTGTAGAAAACACTACGTAAATGTTCGGCATGTGAAGGGGGGCCAGCATCTATACATGAAAGAATGGAAAGTAAGTAAGAATTTTATAACAAGAGAAAACAAGAAAGAACACTCTTTATAGTAAATACAACATGAAACTTGAAAGTGATTTTTTCTCTCATGCATACACTTGAGATGGAGATGCAAATATATCAGTTCAGAAACCCAACTGCATCCTCTAGAATTGTTTTCCTTTCTTCAAAACCAACATCCAGAATTTATGTTATTTTTGTTTTTACTGTAACACAAATTATACTTTTTGGTTTGGTTGGGTTCGGTTTTGTTAGCAGATTCATTCGTACTTGTAGAGAATACTAAATGCTTATATTTATTTAAATGCATGTGATTGGGTTTGGTTTTGTTAGCAGATTCATTCGAGAACTAATAAGTACATGTTATAGACTGACCTGCATTTGCAGCATGTTTAAGCTCAACCTCAAACCTTAGACTGCCATTAGCACCTCCTCTGGTCGGTCATTCTTGTATGTTCTTGTTGTAGGTACCAGCATCATGCCATCCGAGCCGAACCTAGTGAGGAATTGAAACATGGAGTTTCTAATCTCAGTATGTTTGTCATTCACAATTCTAAAAGACAGCAGCATTAAGCATCAACACGTCTGAAATATTCTCATCTCCAATTCAGCAACTTGGTCTTGAAATTGTGGTAGACCATGGAGGAATAAAGAAAGTGCCAGCATCAGGTAAAAATGATTGAACATTACAAACTAATCAGCAAATCAGCCTTAATCAGTTCTTTGAAGGAAATTCGCAGTAATAAAAATCATATAGAAGAGTCAAGGATATAGGATCAATCATCCAAAAATCATTTTCGTGTGTTTAGATGGTTCAACCAATAGGCCTAGATATTGAAAATAGCTTCTTCAAGGAAGACCAACGCAACATTTGTAGATTTAACTAATAAATAACGCACATTTTCGTAAAATTAAAAGCATATGCACGCAGAAACACTCACACGCTTCCACTATCATCCCTGACATAGCAGATCGAAACGAAGGACAGAAAAATAATAACCTACACTTACCTATGGCAAAACCGACATCTGAATTGTAGGCGAGAGAGAAAGAGATAGTGGTGCTGGTGAGGTGACGACAGTAGCCATGACGGAGAGGGAGATCGTGTACAGTGGTGAAGCAACGAGAAGGGCAGCGGTGGTGGACTCACGAGCCACCAGAATGGGACAAAGGAAACAGAACTGCAGTACCTGATTGATCATGCAATTCTAGGCCTCTTTATCCCATCCGATCAACCTTTTCCTCATGGATTCCTAACCTATGAGCTTTTCCTCAAAGTCTATCGGTTGTGGATCACCTTTTCTAAGCGCTGGAAAAGCTCATAGGTTAGATTCTAACCTATGAGCTTTCTCAAAGGCATAAAATCGACATAGATAGAATTCAATCAACAATTCAACATTTCTTCCAATTCAAGTGTAGGAGCAAGATGTGTATGTAACTATAACGAAATCTCCACTGTTGACAAGACAGTTTCAAGATTGTTCAACGAAAACAGTAACTGTGCAGTATTGGAATTCAGGAATCAAAATAAGAGAATCAACTAAATTATTGACGATCGCAGTAGCTTATTGCTGAAAATGAGTTGAGACGGAATGAATGGAGAATGATAACAACACTAAATATATGTACTCCTTAATTGTTCAAATAAGTGGACATAAATATTATCCCATAAAAACAATGGCTCGGAGAATGATAACAACACTCAATTATTGTAACATTATATATATATATATATATATATATATATATATATATATATAAAATGATTCAAATGTAGCACTAACAAGATGTGTAATTGGGAGATTAGAAAATGCACCTTAAGGAAAGAGGAGGTTGTGTTTGGTTGAAGCTGCAAATTAAAAATTATGTGAGGAAGCTTAAAATTTGGACTCAAGGCTGGATAGAAAACAATGAATCTTAATGTGAAAATACATTTCTTACCTTCTCATCCTCGTCGATATACTCATAAGCTTGTTCAAGATGATGAAGACCTGGGAGGGATAGGCATAGAACTGTAAATTCCTTGGCACGAAGAGTTCTATCCTCTATGGTTCGAGGTAGATAAAGCAGGGGTTTCTCATATAACACTGGACCTATCCTGTAATCTTTCAACCAGAAATGAGTTGATGCAGTGTCATGAAAACAAAACATGATCAGTAGATGACTTTGGGAGAAAAAAGCAAAAGAAGTCGGTATATCACAACGCCATGAACAACAATCGACAAGAGAAACTTAGCAATGTTTATAAATAAAGATGTATACTGATCCAAAGGATCATTGCTATTCAGAAAAACATTCAGTTATAACTTTCATGATCACTGCTTGATGTTTGTCATGGCACAAACCACTGGCAACTCATACACCAATGTTGGAAAACATCTACAAACCTTTGACGAAGAAAACATCTATAAAATTTTGGTGATCTCATGGAATAACCCCAATGCACTAAACACTCGTAGTAAATGAAGCATTGAACCAAAATGATAAAGAATGGGAATCAAGGGGGGGAAGTCTAGAAACAAGCTGCAAGGACAAATAAATGAAAGCCAATTAATAAAGAATGAAATCCATCCAGCTCAATTGTGAGAGAAATGGATTATTGAAACTTACATAGAGATTGCCCAAGGGGACAGGAAAACTAATTCTTGATTCAAATCTAACGTATAGGAGTAGGAATCATCAAAGAGGAGGAAACCAACAACAAATGGTTGTGTATGTCGATTCACCCGAGTAGCACATTAACAAATTAAATACAGCCAAATCAGTGAGATTATCATAAATCCTAATTCATTTAATCTCTTTATAGCCAAATCAGTGACAGCAAACAAATAATCGCATCGCAACCCAGAAAAGAGAAATTGAAGCCAGGAAGGAAAAGAAAACACATGGAAATTGAAGTCAGGAAGGAGAAGCTTTCACCTATGTTTTAAGAACCCTAATGCACGGTCCCTGGCCAGTGATAATACCCTAATCACAACCCAAGTAAGAGAAATTGAATATATGAAGAAGAAGAAAAACTCAAATTCAAGCAATGTTGAAGAGAAATTGAAGCCAGAGATTAGAGGAGAATCGAATGCTAACCTGAGGTTCAACCTGTGAGAGACATCGAAGTCGGTGATGGAAAGAGAGCAGAGGCGGCTGGTGGTCGGGTGTGAAAGCGTTGGCGGTCGGAATTGGGCGAAAAGGTGAAGTGGTGGTGCGAGGGTGGTGACAACGATGGTGGACTGCGACTTTGAGCAGCGACGTCGGAGACGGGGAGCAGCGGCGAGGAGGGAGGGAGCATGAAGATGGCCAGTGTTTGGCCGGTGAGAGGGAGAGGAACGATGGCCTGAGTGTTTAGGGTTTGATATCCCTCTTCACTTTAAGCACTGAGGGAGCCAACCAAAATACTCCCTCTGTTAATTAAAACTTGTCGTTTACTATTCATGCACGCTTTTTTAGAACGATAAAAACTATATAAAATATTAACTTTTTTTTCAATTTGTTTTTATAAATTCATACTTAATAGTAATAAGTATGATATTATTTAAAAAAATTATTAAAAAAGTTAATATTTTATATGGTTTTTAACACCTAAAAATGCGTGCGTGAATAGTAAAACGTCAAGTTTTAATTAACGGAGGGAGTATAAAATAGGAGTATAAATTAAAATATAGAAACCGCTTCATTGAGGAGAAAAATGTATTCTAAAAAAACCGCTTCAATAGGTTAAAAAACCGCCACAATAGGGTATCTAAAACCGATACAATAAATTAAACCGTTGCAAAAACCGCTTCATTTGACCAACCACTACAAAAAAGTGTAACAATAGGTCTTAATTGTAGTAGTGAATATTCTTAGTCATAGAATTTAAGAGTCAACATCTAACCATATTGTCTGCACGAATCCATCTCTATAGATCATTTCCACTTGCTGCTGGCTTAGAACATTTATCATTAATAAATCCCAGTTTACATTTAGCCCCTAGAGTCATCACAATTCCTCTACTCCAAGTCATATAATTAGATCCATCAAACGGAATTGCAACCAACTGAGCACCAGGGTGATCGGAATTAGACAAATGCAAAGGGTCACCAAGATTACCTTGTGAAGGGTCAGCAGCTACCTCTCTCTCTTCATTACTCATGATGTCTTGGCTTTCGAACATCAATCAACAATCCCAGAATCACAAAAACAAAGGATCTACTCCTTGTCACTCTGATACCATGTGAAAATGATGATCAAAGATCAACAGAACACTGAAAACTCAGTGTAAATGCAAGGCAAAAATAGTAAGAAGCCACTCCCCTTTTCCTTTCATTGACTGGCAGCCAATGGCCTCTTTAGGAAGGTAGCAATACCAATGGAAAACCCTGCATGAGAGGTGACAAATTTGAGGTTTTATAGTATTCCAAACCACGTGATCTACACACCATCACAGTCACTACAGTCCAAGCTGCATACAACTTTATTACAGATTCAGAAACATAAAGGAGGGAAATGAGGAAGTGAGCTAGAAACATAAGAAAATTACATAGAATGGCCATATTCTCCATATCTATATTGTGTGTGTTTTTCAAGTTGAGATTTTATTAATTACTTGCTATTATATTACTAGTGGCGACCCTAGATTTCTGTCACGAGGGTAAAGAACGATGATATTATTGAATAGGTTTAATCTCTGTCAATAAGAAACAAGATCTTGGTGGACTTCGGGTACTTAGCTGGTCTAATGCCGACACAAGATATAAATCACATTTGCAATATACCTTTGCATATCACCACTCTTTCTGACAAACTATATTGGGGATCGGATCCATCCGGTTGGTTCTTGAAAGCTCAAAGGTAATTGAGTTGAAAAATATCCTCCGATTGATTTTCTATATTCATAATTTACATCTATATATAATACATAAGAATGAGAGAAAGTTGAGAAAAGAGTGGAACCACTACAACCTATACATCAGAAGAGTGGGTGATAGGTTAAGATACACTAGGATATGGTGAACCCATTTAGCTATGAAATAGGAGCGTGGGTTAACTAATCTAACTTTTTTTGTTACCCCCCGGCAAGACCAAGAGCGGGAAGAACTTGGAGCTTGGAGCGAAGCCATGCGATACGACCCTTGCTTAGCGGTTTCGTGAAGATCTCTGCGAGTTGATCTTTTGAAGAAACGTGGCTGATGTGAAGATCGCCCGAGTCAACCTGCTCACGGATGAAGTGGAAATCAAGCTTGATGTGTTTCGACCGAGTGTTGATCACATGATTTTTCCACAGGAAGACTGCCCCAACGTTGTCACAAAGGATTGTTGGAGGGTGCTGGGTATGAACCTGCAAGTCCTTGAGCAATTGTTGCACCCAAATTAATTCAACAGAGGTGTAAGCTATAGCCTGGTACTCTGCTTCGGTACTCGATCTGGCCAGAACCTTTTGTTTCCGAGACCTCCAACTAATGAGATTGCAACCATGGAAGATGGCGAAGCCGTATTGGGATCGACAGTCATCGGGGTCGGATACCCAGCCGGTGTCGGAGTATGCAAGGAGAAAAAAAGCGCTGGTAGGCTGGAAGTGCAGCCCCAAGTGAAGAGTACCATTGAGATAACGGAGGATGCGCTTAACGGATTGCCAATGGGTGACAATCGGAGAGTGCATATATTGACAGACTCAGTTGATGGCGAACGCAATATCCGGGAGAGTGATTGTGGCATATTGTAGAGAGCCAACTTTTTGCCGGTAGAGGGTAGGATCGTGAAAAGGCTCTCCTTCCAGTGTCAGGCGGGAGGAAGGATTTGCAGGCATGGAAATGGGATGGGAATCAACCATCTTGTTGTGGTGTATGATGTCCTGAATGTAGCTTTGCTGAGAGAGAGACAAGCCTTCGGAACTGCGAGTGATGTGAATGTCGAGAAAGTAGTGGAGGTCACCAAGATCTTTGAGGGAAAAGGTTGAATTGAGGGTGGTGATGAAGCGACGAATGAGGTCCGGATTGCTGCATGTTATAATTAAATCATCAACATAAATAAGTATGTAAATGGTTGCCGAAGGTGTGGAGTGGACAAACAACGATGTGTCCGATTGACAAGCCCGAAATCCGTGGGTGACAAGGTAGGACTTGAGCTTGTTGAATCAAGCTCGCGGAGCTTGCTTGAGTCCGTAGAGATCCTTGTGCAAGCGGAAAACATGGGTCTGGCAAGCTGGATCTTTGAACCCCTTGGGTTGTTCCGTATAGACTTCTTCCCGGAGATCACCATTTAAGAACGCATTATTGATTTCGAGATGCTTGATGGGCCAGCCGCGGGATAAGGCAATGGATAAGACAAGCCGGATGGTTGTAGGCTTGATCATCGGGTTGAATGTGTCGAAGAAATCAACCCTCTCTTCCTGGCTGAACCCTTTTGCGACCAAACTGGCTTTGTACTGTTCGATTGATCCATCGGAGTGCCGCTTGATCCTGAAAATCCACTTGCAACCAACAAGATTAGCATGGTTAGGGCGAGGAACAAGTGACCAAGTGTTATTCCTCGTTAAGGCATCAAATTTAGCTTTCATCGCAAGTTGCCAACACTCATGTTTCATGGCTTGGGAGACAATTTTGAGTTCAATATTCGGAACAGGAGAGGAAGTGAGGACACGTGGTTTAAGTGAATTAGTGATGGCCCTTGTTTCCATTGGATGATGGCTTGTATCAGACGAACGGTAATAGGAAGTTATGGAGGCATGGGGAGTTTGCTTGGCACGAGAGCTTGCAATGGAGTTTTGGTAGTGAGGAGGGGACGGGTCAGGGGTGGGGGAGGTAGGAGTGGACTGTTGGGATGGTGCAGTGGAAGTTGGAGGAGATGGTGGTGGCGAAGGCACAACAGACGGGGTAGCAAAGGCAAGTAACGTCGGGGAAGCAGGGGGACTGGCAGGCGACGGGCTCGGGCATACGCAGGAGCGTTGTTCAACAGCAAAAGGAAAGCTTTCTTCATTAAAGACCACATGACGGGAGACATAAACACGTGAAGTGGGCTGATGAAGACAAAGATAACCCTAGCGGGAAGAACTATAACCAATAAAAACACAAGGAAGGGATCTAAAATCCATTTTGTTGTTGGTGTAAGGGCGAAGAAATGGAAAACATAGGCACACAAAGGTTTTAAAAAAAATCCGGCGATTTGTGGTAATGTTTTTGATATGGAGCAATATACGCAAGAGAGGGTGTGATTGTACGATTGTGGAGATAAATGACGGTTTTGAAAGCGTGTTCCCAGAAACTTTTGGGAAGTGAGGATTGAGCAAGAAGCGCTAGGCCCTTTTCAACCACAATCATGTTTCGACGTTCAATCGCCCCATTATGTTCTTGGGTATATGGACAAGAGATCTGATGGTTGATGCCATGTATTTGGAGGAAAGAGGTAAGAGCTCGAAACTCCCCGCCCCCATCAGTTTGAATGGCTTTGATATCGCATTGAAATTGTGTTTTGATCATGGTGTGGAAGTGCACAAACATGGAGTGAAGCTGAGATTTTGTTTGCAAGAAATAAATCCATACAAATTTAGTGCAATCATCCATGAATAAAATGAAATAGCGATTACCATTCAAAGACAATAACGGAGCAGGGCCCCAAACATCCGAATAGATCAAATCAAAAGGTTTTTGCGAGGGAATATGAGAAGCAGGAAGATTAAAGCGGTGGATTTTCCCCAACTGACAGGAGCCACAAACAGCAAGTGTTTTATTCGAAGTAAGCGGAAGATTGAAAGTAGAAACTAGACGCCGAAGGATAGCCTCATGAGGAAGCCCGAGACGACAACGCCATTGTTGAAGGGAGGTGCTAATAGCGGTGAGAGCCATGCATGGGTGAAGGCGGGACAAGCGGAGGTGCATCTTAGATCGCATCAATGGAGTTTTGAAGCCTCGTTCTCAATTGATAACAACACCATTTAATCAAAATAAGGAAAGAAGAAGAGTTTTGATTCACTTATTGGGATTTTAAGGTTGGACTTTATCTTTATTAGGTTTTTCAAATTAGTAATTTAATTTGAGTTTTTTTAAACATTTATAAAAACAAGACAACATATTTTGTGCAAAATAGTTACATTACTTACATATGCATGCATTTTCGAGTTGGACCCTCACACGGACTGAATTCTGGACGGTCGTCCAGCCTTCCCTTGCCACTAGGTGGGACTTGTCAATGATATCATTTATATAAGGTGTTATCACCACATTAAGTATTCATTCAATGGTCTAATTTTTTTTTTTTTTTTTGGAAAATAAAAAACGAGGCTATATAATTGCAATTGGAAATTAGTTGGGCCCTTTTAGAACCACCCTTCAATAGGCAATTTGGCATCCGTTAATTAAAACGTGTTGTATTAAATATTTTCACGTTTTTTAAGAAAACAAATTAAAGCAAAAAAAAATACATTTATACACCTAATTATTACTTTATTTATTCACTTTATTGAAAACAAAAACTAATAAATTTCTAATCATTACAATGGTAATATTGGAAAGTGAACATCAAAATATCTAAAATAACATATTTTTCTTAATATAATTTTACTCCTAAAACGACATATTTTTCTTAACAAAAGAAGTATATGTTTTTAAAACTATCATAATCAAAGTCGGGCGATACCGTGGAGGGTAAATACACGCATATATGGACTATGGAGCCATGGACTAGACATGAGCTAGGGACACCTCGCATTGCAATACACATATATTAATTGATTCTTCAAATGAAACCAATTTGAAGTTTGTAATGGAAGAGGACAGGAGAAGATGCATATTGGCACTACGTGATCGATAAGGAAGTTTCAACCCTCTCAATTTCAAGTGGTCATTGTCATATTGTATGTAGCCTTTAGGGTTGTTCGTACAACGCTACAACTAGCTAGCTTTATTGATCACCCACCTACAGTATATACACGTGGCAACTTGCTGCCCGTCCGATGATTTACTCTGCCCCGCATCTAACGGCTTTAGCTTCGCCAATTGCCGGGCAAGGACGGAGGGCCCGGGCCCCGCCAGAACCCACGATGCGCGGTAAAAATCGTTATGGGGGACCCACCAGAGTCATGTCCTTTGTCTCCCGACCAAACTACTCATCCAATTTGGTGGTCAATATAATTATAATGTATACTACCTTTAGAAGGCACAGCTATGTACATGTTAGATCACCATTTAAATGTGTCATATCAAATGAATCAGTATTATCCTTTTTTTTTTGTGGAAAAAATACATATCAAAACAAATTATCATTTCAATTTTGTCATAGTCATGATGAAGACCAATAAATCAAACAAATTATTAAGAATTCAAGTAATTGCAATAAAAGGATTCCGGGTTACAATTATGTATGATGGAAGTTTCCTCTAAATTTTACATCTAAAATTATTATTTAATTTAGTAATCGTCATCTACTTTATAAAATTGTCCTTATAATAATTAGATAGATGTTAGTTGTAGTTTTTTAGTAGGAGTAAAAAAAATAGAGTAATAATCAGGGATATAAGTATATTTTTATTTGTTTTCTTCAATGTTCTAAAAGGCGCTAGGCGGTGGGTGTCCATCTAGCGCCTAGGCGGATTTAGAACAAACTTGATTATTTTCTTATATTTTAACGCATATCACATGTCAATAACTCATATAATGTAATAATAATTCATAATATCACTTATAAACCTAAATTTGTGGTGCTTAACTAACACTAAAATAAATAAACGCAAAAAGTACGCATCCGAATAGTGACTCTAAACCTCCTAAAATCTAAAACAATAGGTTCGACTCAATGGCAAATACATCCCCACTTGAGTGATAAAAAAACCCTAAGTCGACAAATCACATACTTAGAAGTTAAAATTGAATAATCGTTGGACTAGGTAGCGCCAAGACGGGCCTAGGCGGAGTTTAGGCAGCGCCTAAGTGGGACTAGACGGTGCATAGGCGGATTTCCGCCTAGAATGCTGGCTAGGCTTAAAAATTCCTAAGTGTCCTCCCGCCTAACGTCCAGGCGGTGCCTAAGCTCGATTTTTAAAACACTGATTTTCTTAAAAAGTGTGCAAAATTCCAAAATAACAAATTTTAATTAACAGAGGGAGTATAAGAGGATATTTTTTAATGTAATTAGAATTTTTTTATAAAAAAAAATAAGTAAATTAAAATGCGAATTGTGCATCCAAGATGGAAGATTGGAGATTGATAACTTAATTCACGTGAAGTCATTTTTTTGCACAAATTTATATATATACAGTTGGATAATAGTTATTATTATAAATTTTAGTTAAAATCTTATAGAAATATGATGTACTTATATACTTTAATCAATCCTTATCAAAATCTTAGCTGTGATGTGGAGCAAAAAACTAATCAATCAACGACATAAATACATAATGTAGGAAAGTTGGGTTGTCAATGTAGGTATATTAGAGTGAATTAGGGAGTGGAGTAATTACTAACTGATTTTGAGGTTAAGCTATATCGGTGTATAGTAGGTACGTTAAGTTATTATCATAGTGCAGTACTTATTTGAAATCTTAAATATGGCGTGAATATATTAAATGTAAAGTTGTGACGGGATCGGATATGATGTTGTGGCCGACACAAATATCGATCCCCTCATTTGAAAATTGAAACTATTTTACAATTGACATTAATCGATAACTACATCGATATATTAATGTTTTTGCTTTAATTAATACTCCGGATGGAGTAACAAAGTTACGGATTAATTAACTTAATTAATTGTGAGTTGTGACAAGTCAAAAGTGCAAATCTTTGCTACTTCAATACTCCGTTTCTTTTTGTCGGATGAAAAGTCATATATTACCGTTATTAGACTAATATGAACAGGATGGACTTGGGTAGGGTTTGAATTGGATCACTTCGAATTTCGAGTAAAATCGGGTAGACTTGAGTTGATTTAAACCCAGATTTAATCCGATTTTTAGTCGATTTGGATCAATTTTGAATTGGTTGATTTTTTTTTTTTTTTTTGAAGAGGTAGAAAACCATAAAGCAGGTGTGATTTCTACTTGTGTGAATCTCAGTAGAAATCAAGGGAAGAAAAAAACACAAAACTCCATTAAAGAAAGAGAGTTTACAACATTCAAGAAAAGGTTAGTTACAAAACTAACTCTCCCGCACGCCTAATATAAGCTTGTTAGGGGGAGCAAGTTGCCAGAAAGCCAACCGAAAGTACCAAATTGCCCCTCAGTTGTTGCGTATCTCGACGCCATTGCATGGTCATACACACACTCATATACCCTCCTCAAGCTGGACCTATACAAGGAAGCTAGGATTAGGCCCAGCTTGGACTGGAAGAAAACAATGTTGTTTAGCCCTCAATGCCTTGGTAAGAATGTCTACAACTTGTAGTGAAAATGGAACATGAGCAGTTTTGATGAATCCTCATTGAACCATTTCACGAATGAAATGTGAATCAATCCTCGCATGCTTAGTACGCTCATGGAAGACTGGATATATTGATGCCTAGTTGTTGAGCTGATCTATTGTCACAATTCAATTGGCAAATAAACTTCAATACCCAAGTCAGAGAGAAGACCCTGCATCCAAACAAGGTCACCTGATGCAATTGACCTACTCATGTACTCACTCTCAATCGAGGATTTAGATACAACCTTTTGTTTCTTGGTGTTCCGTGACGCCAAAGAAGAGCCTAAGAACGCACAGTAGCCAGATAGAGACCTTCATGTGTCCACACATATATCACATGTAAAGTGTTTCAAAACAGGTCCCTTAGCCCATTCAAACATACACATTTTAGACAAAGAAACATGTCCAAGTCTGGCATGATGCACACTTATTAAACCTGTCTGTACTGAAGCAACAAGACAACTCACATTGCCTCTTACAGGAAAGGTATCAAGGCGTCTAACACTAGTGTGTGCAGGTAAGCAGGAAACACCGTCAAACTTGTAGAGTCCACCCTCTCTAGCACCAGTAGCAACGACTTGATCAGTTGAAATGTCATGTATCTAGCATTTTCGTTTGGAGAAAACAAACAAGCTCTTGTCATCCTCTAGCAGCTTTGAAACAGACAATAGATTGTATTTAAAACTAGGCATTTATGTATAATACATCATGGAGTAAAATATTCTGAGTAAGATGCACACTCCCAGAATACTTTACTGCTTGTGTAATCCCATCTGGAAACCATATGACAATTGACTTGGCAAGATGCTTCATATTGGAAAACATGGCATCATTGCAAACAATGTGATCTGATGCGATCCAGAGTCCACTATCCAAGTGGGATTGGCAGCAGATTGTCTATGTCCATGATGAGGAAAGGACACCATACCTGCGAAGTTTATGGAACCAGAGCCGGGAGCATTTGGATCCATATGACCCTTCCCTTTCATAGCACGAATTACCTCTGCAACTATAGCATTCACAAGTAGACCTGAGCATGGGCCGGGCCGGGCGGGCTTGGGCCGGGCCTCGACCAAAATTTCAGCCCACTACACCGGGCCGGGCTTGGGCCAGGCCCGGTATTTGGGCCTAGTGTCTTGCCCAAGCCCGCCCTCTTTCCCGGGCCGGGCCACCCACCGGGCCAAGCGGGCCTAGGTTCTCAAATTCGTTTTATGTCTGAAATCGAACTAAAAAAGTGGCAAATTACAACATTGTATAAATACTTTCAAATACGAGGCAAATATGGACAATATTAGCTTACTAACAAATGCAAATCAACGTTATAGTGTGCCAATACTTTTAAGCGGCACTCGAGCTATGTGAGAGAAATCATTTAGGGTTTTTATTTCTCAATTGGATTTGATTTTGAAGATGAGAACGTTTATGATTGGGAATAGTTAGCACTTAGTACTAGTATGACACCGGTAATATAGTTATAAATTATAGAAATTATGTATATATTTTTACAATACTCTCTATAATTTATATAATTATAATTATATATAATATTATTATAATGTCGGGCCGGGCCCATCGGCCCGCTTGGGCTTCACTATCCGCCCAAGCCCGGCCCACTGGCCCAACCGGGTCGGGCCCGTCAGCCCGCTTGGGCCAACTACTCTGTCCAAGCCCGCATATTTTGCCGGGCGGGTTGGGCGGGCCGGGCGGGTTGGCCCATGTTTGCTCAGGTCTATTCACAAGCGACAAATCTGGACCACCTGCAGAGCTGTTAGATGGAGCAGCATTAACAGAAACACGAGCATCAGAACTGAGATGACTATCAACATCCATAACATCCTGCACACTTGCCACCACTTTGTCTGATTGTGGACGCTTGGGACCATTATAACAGTCAGGAAACCCTACGAGCTTGAAGCAGGTTTCCTTGACATGGCCACGCTCTTTACAGTAGTTGCAAAAACATGTCCATCTTAGCCTTCTTGCTATCCTTCTTCTAATCATTAATGGATTTAGATGAGCTCGCCTGAGATCCACCACTAGACTTTGCGTTACTGTTAGGATTGGAGAATGACCGAGTAGCCAGGAATTCATGTTGACGGGATGAGGCACCAGTTATCCCTTTTTGGCGTTCGATCTGCAACACCATGTGGAAAGCCTGATTCATAGAAGGGAGAGGGTCCATTGACATGATTTGACTCCGAATTCCTTCAAAGGTATCCGAGAGTCCCATCAGAAACTGCATCAAGCGGGTTGTGGCATCTCGCTCAACCAGCTTCTTTAATATGCCACATGAACACACTTTCATACCTCCACATTTACATATCGGAATTGATTTGATTTCCATAAGCTCATCCCATGCTTTCTTGCGTTTGCTATAATAGTCTGCAATGCTCGGATTATCTTGCTTGAACTAATAAATGTCCTTCTTGATCTGATAGACCAACGGAGCATTGGATTCCGCGAATTGCTCCTGGATCTCCTCCCACAGATTCTTAGCAGAGCTCACATACACGAAGCTCTCTGCCAGCTCCGGTTTCATTGAATTTATAATCCAACTAGTGACCATGTAATCGCATCTCAGCCAGCGATCATAGTCCTCATGAACTTAAAAAGGGGGCTCAAACTTACCATTGATAAAACCTAATTTCATCTTAGCTCCCAACGCCATTCGTACAGCTCGGCTCCAGCTATGGAAGTTGGTGCCGTTGAACTGCGCTGAGACAAGAACCATCCCTGGATGGTCAGAATTCGATAGGAACAAAGGATCCGAGTTATTTGCTCCTCCGACCTCCATTAGCTGACGATGATCCACCTTGATCACCTTGGACTTCGTTTTCAGAGTTCTCCATTGTTGAAGATGACAGGATCGAAGAAACCACACACCAGATCGATTACAGATGTGATGGCTCTCATACCATATTAAGCCTTAGCTAGATCTAGTTGAGATCTGATATCTCCGATTGAAGAAGAGAGCAACTGAAAGCAATGGAGGTTTTGGGGAATTTTCGGTTGTATTGAAATTAGTTACCTCAAGTACAACACTTGCTCTCTATTTATACAAATAGCTCGCTAACACACCTATCTAACCATGGTTCTAACAACCCCAATTTGTCTAAACTATATCTAACTAAGGTTACAAACTAACCCACGCTATACCACACTCCCATAAGTTCCATCCTAAAACCAGTTGACGATAGGAGAAGAAACTCACTAGTTTATATACTACTACCTCCGTTCAGAAATAGATGTCGTTTGACTTTCAGACACGTTTTTTAATGAGCTAAAAACTATATAAAATATTAACTTTTTAAACAATTTTTTTAAATAATATGACACCTATTATTAATAAGATTTATATTATATTAAAAAATTACTAAAAATTAATATTTTATATAGTTTTTAACTCCTTAAAAAACGTGCCAAAAAGTCAAACGACATCTATTTCTAAACGGAATTAGTATAACTTAATTAATCTTTTATATTATCAATGTGTGACTCTTTTGGTGTCTTCACATCTCTCGTTCTCTCCGATCTGAGATAGGAATCGTTGGAATTTCACAAGAATATAAAAACACTTGATACGTACGATTCATATATATGAGAATGATAGGATGCCAATCAATTAAATATCTTGAATTCCAGCTAACCTTCATTAATTAAGAATTGATTGCACCAAAAAAAAATTAATTAAGAATTGATTCCAAAATTAATTATAAACGCATAATTAATAACAAATGATCTCTACGCATGTCATTGCAGTTACGTACAAATATGAAGGGTCTGTTTGGATTCCATATTGTTTATGATTATAAACATTTGTTTTTAATTATAATTCAATTAAATTGTAAACAATGTTTGGATAACAAAATTGGAAAATCGATTATATTAAAAAGCGCTTATTTTGAGTCTATTTCATTCTCACTTCCACCTCTTTCATCTTGGTTCAAAATTAATTCGTCCCTCAATTGCAATTGTACACCATCCTCTTCCAAAATTCAGCATTGTACCCTTGCGGTCGTCGAAGTCGAGCAGCCCTCATCTTCGCCGATCTTCGCACCCCCCCTCCTCGCCGTCGTCTTCCTCAACGCCCCCTGCTTGCCGCTCCCTCCGGACACATGGATCTGAAATTAATCGAGCAAATGCCGACAGCCTCACCGCTCCACACCTTGCTGCTGCATCCGGGCACACAGATCTAAAATTAATCGAGCCGCAGCCGACATCCTCACCGCCCCACACGTTGTCGCTGCCTCCGGGCACACAGATATGAAATTACTCGAGCCGCTGCCTCCTCGCCGGTGACTTCCTCACTGTCGCTGCCTCTGGGCACGACCACCCAGAAATCCGCCATTGATGAGATCAATGCAACTAACCACCAAACGAGAAAGCAAAAAATTGTCTAGCGAGGGGGAGCAGATGTGAAATTAAAGATACGGAAAAGAAAATGGAATTAAGGGGAGACGTGGAAGAAGGAAGAAATTAAAGGTATGGAAAAATTGGAATGATGGGGAGAGGTGGTAGGAGCAGTCAGATGTGGGAGGAGAAGGAAGGTGGGGTGGGAGAGAGACGAGGGAGTTGAAATTAGTGTAATAAATGTATGTTTTTTTTCATCCATCCAAACATCCATTTTGTTTTAACAAATAACTCATTGATTATAATTATAAGTAACTTTTAAATATAATATATATTTTTTAATTATAAACATAATCGAATGGGAATCCAAACAGACCCGAAATACTATTTATTACCCAAATTTTAGCCTCTTTACTTTCTATAAAAACCATCTCAACTTGTTTACTTCCATAACCAAACAATTATTCATTCAATTTACACTCCACAAAAACATGGCCTCCATCACCACATTCCCCCTTGCAGTACTTGTCATCATCCTCTCCTCCCTCTCCCTCCAACCAGTCTTCTCCAACAAGCTCTCCACCGACTTCTACTCCTCCGCTTGCCCAAATGCTCTCTCAATTATCGAGGAGGGAATCGTGGCAGCAATCAAGAACGAGACTCGTGTCGGAGCTTCCCTCCTCCGCCTGCATTTCCATGACTGCTTCGTCAATGTAAGTATCGGAGTATAACTTAATTGTACGTACGGACATAGATCCAAATATTCGACGTCGTTCTAAATGAGTAGAGTGTTGGAACAGGGCTGCGATGGATCGGTGTTGCTGGATGACAACTCGACGTTTACTGGGGAGAAAACCGCGAGGCCTAACAATGGGTCGATTCGAGGATTCGAAGTGGTGGATCACATTAAGGCTAGTCTTGAGAAGGCTTGCCCTGGGGTGGTGTCTTGTGCTGATCTTCTGGCTGTAGCCGCTCGCGACTCCACTGTTTATGTAAGTTTATATATTCAATTTTTTTTTTTTAATTAATCAATCTTCAATCTTGTATATATGGAGTATTTAATTAAATTAATTAATCGAACCTGGTTCTGTTATTTATACCAAAGGGATAATAGAATAATGCTACTAGACAAGCATCGAACATTTTATTTTACTTTAATTAGAGACCATAAAATATAGAAAGAGGGATCATCACATGGTAATACACTGTATGACCATATCATAGAAAGGAAAAGAACAAGCCACACTGGTCCTACTACTTAATTTTTTTTATTTTTTATTTTTTTATACAATAATTGGGAGATATCAGACATTATTTATCGTTCTTTGTCAAACATATATAGTGTTTGAAATTGAAATGAGCCACTTTGTATATATTTTTTTCGCGGTCCCGTAATCCTAATTTGTCCACAAATTAAGGATCTGATGCTACATACATTTTCAAGTCATTTTTATTAATTGCTAGATATTACAGGCTTGGTTGGATCGGCTTAATATGAAGCTAAGGCCTTGTTTGTTTCGGTTTTAAGATTGTTGTTTTTTTTTTCCCCCAAAGTTAATATTTTTTTTATATCAAAATAGCTACTGTAAATAACACCGCCACTCCGTGTATGTCACAATGAAATAGGATGTAATAGGGTTTAGACTAGTCTAAATATGATATATTTTTATAATAATTATTTTATATACTCTATATATTAAGAAAACCAGTTTAAAAAAAAAAAAACTTAAAAACCGAACTTAATTTAAAACTGATTAAGCAAAGATTGATACTTATCAATATATCTTACATATATCACTAGTAACAAAATAAAGAAGCAAGCTTGGTTCTTTGATAGGGATTAGGGATATATATAACTAGCTAAGAAAGAAGCAAGATTCTACATATATTATTACTACATACAAATACGACAAGTAAGTATTTGGTGGATCCACCACCAAGACACATCCTTGCTACATTATTCATCTTCTGATGAATTATTTGGTCTTGCATTCTCTATTTAGGTTATTTTAATCATATTATAAAATCTCACATTACGTACGGAATCATCTGTATTTAAATACGTACATGCACATATGCATATATATATATATATATATATAACTTACATATATACAAAAATATAAACCGAATCAATTTTCATATACCCTTTGTTAATTTGTTTATTTATACATATATATAACTATTATAATGCATGAAACAGTTGGGAGGGCCCACATGGAAGGTAAAGCTAGGAAGAAGAGACTCTCTAACGGCAAACATAACGGCAGCAAACACATTCATACCGGCGCCAACCTTCAACCTCACCAACTTGACTGCAAGCTTCGCCGTGCAGGGTCTCTCCTTTAAGGATATGGTTGCCCTTTCAGGTCCGTTACCCTCACATTTTATCCAAATGTCTCTATTACATTAATGAAAATCACATTAATGAAAGTGGAAAATAATTAAGAGATGTCGGTATATATATGGTATTGCTTTTCGTAGGTTCGCACACAATAGGGTTTGCAAGGTGCACTACATTCAGGGCAAGGATTTACAATGACAAGGATATCGACTCGTCGTTCGCCAAGTCGTTGCAAAGCTTTTGCCCGGTGAGTGGAAACGACACCGTTTTGCAAGGGCTTGATCGGCAAACGGATCTCCACTTTGACAACAAGTATTACGGGAATTTGCTGAGTAAGAAAGGGCTCCTCCATTCCGACCAAGAGCTCTACAATGGTAACAGAGCCGACTATTTAGTGAAGAGATTCGTTAAAAACCAATCAAAGTTCTTTACAGACTTCGCCAAGGCCATGGTCAGGATGGGCAACATTAGTCCTCTTACGGGTACCCAAGGCGAGATCCGAACCAATTGTCGGAAGGCCAATTAGCCAATCGGATATCCGCTTCCTCAATGCTATACGTACCAGCTACAATATATATTAATGTTCAATTAATCTTGTCGTTTCTTTGCAGCATTACATATGGAAATCGATAATTCCACTTTATATGGAGATCATATACTAGTATTAAGGTGTAATTACATTTCTAATCACGTTGTATTCGATCATTATTTTAATTAGAAGGTGTGTAACCGTTTGTCCAAAGTGTTTGATTTGAAATTTAAATCACTACGTGGTGGCCAGGGGGCACAGGGGTCGATCGATCCAGTGACAATACAAACGTTGTCTAGCTTAGTTGGTAAATAAACGGAAAAAGAAAGTATGGGTAATGTAAGATGTCATGGTTCAAACCTTATTGTATTCATACCACATTTTTCGATCCTATTATCAATGTATATTTAAATCACATTTTATAGTTTTCTACTTTTCTTTTAATATTTTTCATAAAAATATTAATTATGCTACACATATATTTTTTAAAAAAATCTTCTAATTTTTATTCCTATGAATTTTTTTTACTATCAATGCCACATATTTAAAACACAATTTACGGTTGTTTCCGCCACACTTTTCAATCCTAATTTTTTTTCATTTACAACATATTTTTTAAAAAAAATATGATTTTCTTTCAATATTTTTCAAAAAGTATTTATCATCCTACAATAAATAAGCCTGGGTTGAAATTGAGTCGAACCTAATTAAATTTGAGATAAAAATAGATTATCTGAACTAGTCTCATGATCGATCACTTAAATATTGATTGACGTACAATTACATTATGATTTACAAATTTAATTCAAACATACGGAGTACTGAATATAGATCAAACCAGAAATTAATCCAGGTGTTGAACATGATTTGAGTAGCTGATTGTTACCTCTAATTGTCGATATTTGAATTAATATAGATTAAATCATGCAGTAGATTGATCAAACACACATCATTAATTTGTTAATATAGGATGACACTCATCTCACCATCTCATATAAGTATGTCTTATTGTGATTATGAGATAAAGGTTGGAATAGTTTGGGAATGTCATTGTCCAAAGCGTTAATCATGCAAGAATAGTATGCATATACATGCATGTGGTAGATTATGTGATGCCAAATGAGGTGGGCCATATTATTAATTATTTTTAATTATATCTATTATTTACAGCCAGTATATACTACGGAGTAGCATATAGTTGTGACTTGTGAGTGAGTCATGAAAATGCATCCAACAAGGCGGTGCTTTCTTCAACTATCTTCTCTACTTAATTGCGGTCATATCCTCACTTTTAAAAGATATGTCAATTCTGTTGACTACTTTGTATATCATCAATGATGGAAACAGAAACTTACAGAAGGGATATATATGGAATTTTTACTCAATAATTATTCGATACATTTTTTCATTGGTTTAACGGATTAAAATTATAATATTTTAATTTAAACAACGATGTTTTAATTTAAGATAACATTTTTTCAGTTCAAAACAACGATGTTTTTTTTCTTCCCGAAACAATGGTGTTTTAGTTCAAAACGGCAACCTTTTTTTTTGGTGAAAAAACCGGGGACAAGACCCCATTTTATTAATCCTCTAACAGGGCAAGCGCGCTTACTAAACAACCCGAAGCTGGGTCTTCGAAACCTTCTGCGCGTCATTCAATAGCAAGCCAACCCCATTAGTGGGAACAGAGTTCAGAACAACGACTCCTAACGGAAGAGAAAGAGAAAAACGAGAAAGTTAGGAAGTCTGCTAGGCAATTGCCTTCGCGAAAAGTATGACGGAACTGGACAATCAAGTCCCTACTAAGGAAGCTAGCCTTGGCAACACAAAACCAAGCTAGCACTCGGATGAGATGGGTTCACTGTCTTCTTAATCAGATTCAGCACCACCTCCGAGTCGGATTCGCAAATCACCTTCCTGTACCCTCGCATCTAGGCCACCTCGAGACCTTTAGCAATGGCCCATAATTCAGCGTTAGTCACATAGCAATCACCGATGTTATGGGCGTAACCCACTAACAAATCTCCTTGATCATTGCGGATCACACCACCCGCCGAGGCAGCGCCATCTGCGTTCATCTTCACTCAACCGCTTTCAGGAGGTGCCCAACAAATGTTCAAGTGAACTCTAGTCTTCTCCACCGTTGTAGCCACCATATTCCGTTTAGCCCGGCCATGCTTTTTCGCCAAGTTCAGGCAATGCTCCGGCGTGACGGTCCGATCTCCAGGAGGGTCGAGGCCGGCTGGGAGGAGCGGAGAGAAATACTACCACTTCCACCCGATCTCGAAGTCCCATATATCCACCACAGTAGTGCTTCCAGTGTTAGTCGGATGTCCCCTCGGCACCAGCGACACTAAAGGCTCGCTTTCAACCCAAACGTCGGACCAAAACATGGTATTCTGCCAATTGCCCAAACACCTTCGGACATTGGGTTTGAGCACTTCATCCACCGCCTTTCACAGTTCCTTTCCAAACGTAGGAGGCTCCTATCGATCTTCCCATCGCCTTATTGACATATTTGCTAAAGAGAACATCAGTCCGCAACCCTCTTTCATCTTGCATCAGCCTCCAACCAAGCTTAGCCACCAAGGACATGTTCAAATTCTTCATACGTCTTATCCCCAAACCTCCGAGTTCCTTCGGAAGAGTGATTTCGTCCCAAGCCACTTTGTGAAGGCATCACCTTTCAGGGGATGGATTCCAGATGAAACTCCTACAAACCTTCTCAATCTTCTTACAACTACCCTCCGAGAGGATCATGGTTGTCATCGAATAAACAAGAATCGTCGACAGCACCATCCTAGTGAGGGTAATTCTGCTAGCAAAACTAAGCATAGAGGCTTTCCATCCTGCAAGTTTGCAAGCAAATTTATCGAAAATAAAGAAGAACGTACCTTGGTTGATGCGCTTGTGAAGGATTGAGATGCCGAGATAGTGACCAAGATCCCTCGTAGGCTCAATACCGCTCTCAAACTGGATCTTCTCACGGAGATCCTATTTCACGTTCTTGGAGATGAAAACTTTGGATTTTTAAAAGCTAACCTTCTAGCCCAAGTTGCTGCAGAACAAATTCATACATCCCCGGATAACCTTAACCTGGGCAATGGACGCCTCCGCGAATAAGATAATGTTGTCTGCAAAGAATAAATGAGATAGCTTGGGACCTCCCCTCGCAATGCAGATCGGCTTCCATTCCTCATTTTCAACAGCTTTAGAAATAATGTGGCTAAGCCTCTCCATACACAAAATGAATATGTATGGCGAGATGGGGTCGCCTTCCCGAATACCCTGGGTTGGGGTGAACAGTTCAGTGACCTCCCCGTTCCATAAGACCTGCATTAATCTCGGCGTCCGGATACACTCCATGACCCAGCTGATCTAAACAGACGGAAGATTGACTCGGTTCAAAGTGTCTTCGATAAAATCCCAACTCAATCTATCGTAAGCCTTTTCAAGATCAAGTTTTAATTAAACACATCCACCCTTTGGTACCTTGTTCTTGCCTCATTGAATGGACCACCTCTTGCGCAACGACTATGTTGTCCAAGATGAGCCTCCCGAGAATGAAGCTCCGCTGAGTCGGCCCCACAAGTTTTCCCATATGCGGCTTCAAGCGGGTGGCCAAGATCTTCGTGATGGCTTTATATATGACGTTGCAAAGACTAATAGGGCGGAACTGTTGGATCTTCTCAAGTTTTCCAACCTTGAGAAGAAGCGTAATAAGAGTATCATTCACTCCAATTGGGATCTTTGAGGAGGAGAAAAAACTCTTAATAAACTCAACAACAGATCTGCCAACAGCATTCCATCACTTATTGAAGAAAGCTGACTAGAAAACATCGATACCCGGAGCTTTGTAAGCGCTCATCTGCCTGAACACTTTCCTTATTCCCTCTCCTGAGAAAGAAGAGCAAAAATCCTCTCTCGTCTGATCAAGGAGCCGAGGAAAGGCACACGACACCTCATCCATTTTCAAGCCTTTACTATTAGCGGTGTAAAGACTTTTAAAGTAATTCAGTGTCATAGCTTCTAACTCCTCTTTCTTCTCGATCCAATTCCCATTGTCAGCTCTCAAACCTTCAACCCTATTACGTTTCCTTCGCAGAACAGTAGAGGCGTGGAAGAACCCCGTGTTTCTTTCTAAAAAGACCAGCCACTTTTTGCGAGATTTCGGAAACCATGGGATCTCCTCTTGCTCAAGAGTATCTTCCAAGGCTTGGTGGATCTTAGTCTCTTATTCGAAACCCATCGAAGAGGCGCATCTAGCATTTTTGGTTTGAATATTTTCAAGAGCGTGCATCAGGTGGTCTTTCTGAGTTTGAATGTTCCTGAAAACCTCCTTATTCCATTTACGGAGATCGATACTTAGTTTTTCCAGCGCCTCGAGCACCTCGCAATCACAGTTCCATTTGGCATCAATGAACCCCGGGAACTCCTTTTGAGTCATCCATGCTACCTCGAACCGGAATGGCCGTCTCCTGCAGTTTCTGGTGATAGACGGGTTCAACTCTAGAAGGAGCAGGTAGTGGTTCGACGAATAGCAAGGAAGATGCCGCACCCTAGCATCTGGCCACTTCATCCTCCATTCCAAGTTAAAGTGAACCCTATCCAAATGCTTAGAGATCACTCGCTCACCTAACAAACCTTACTCCAAGTAAAATCAGGGTCGGAGAAGCCAAGATCCAATAAGTCGCAGCGATTAATCAAATCCCGGAAGATATTAGCATCCTAATGGAGAGCACCAGAACCCCCGAAAGTTTCATCAGGGCTAATAATACAATTAAAATCACCTTCCACCACCAGTGGCCCTTTAATACTTTCAAGACAGGTCTTGAGGTTACTCCAAAGCAGCGCCCGCCTAGCCATAGTAGGAGGAGGATAAACAGCAACCAAGTGGACTCTAATCCCTCCTATTACCCAGGAATGATGAATGAAGTCTGAAGTCTTCTCGTGAACGTCTAATCTGTGATTTTCCTGCTGCAAAACCAGTGGCTTCAATGCGAACACAATTCGAGAAACTTAACTTGTCGCAAACTTCCTTAGCTCTCTCACCCGATACACGGGTTTCCATAAGCGCAAGCATATCCACAACGTAGTGCTGACGAATGTAGCGAATAGCTCTGCCAAGAATCTTCTTACCTGCGCCAAAACAGTGACAAAATAATATATTAGTTCTATTATCCATGAGACGAACTGGGACAATCAAAGGGAGGAAAGGACAGAAAACAAAGGCAGAAAAGGGAGAGCTAGAGATCAAATCCCCTTCTCAACACTCTCGGCTTGTGCCGGACTTGGCTCCTCTCGTGATGTCGCGGGCATCACCGAAACCCAGAATTTCCCTTCTAAGGGGGGAGACGAGGAGCTCGATTGGTAGCCCACCCAATTCACATCTTTTCCGGGCGTTGGGCAAAAAGGATCGGAGCCTTTCTTGCTGTCGGTGTCCTCCAACATCTTTTTCGTAATTTCGATCTCATTCTCGTAGGACACCACTAAGTTACCTACCAATTTCAATCCTCTGGCATTATTAGCTTTTTTTTTGGCCTTTTATTTTAAACTTCGAGGCTTGGAAAGTCTTAAGCTTGAGATCTGTAATCGGTCCATCAGAGCCCGCCTGTTTGGTAATATGGGCCGCACCGGCCTTGTTAACAACCTTACCCTCTTTGGGCCCATCATCGACCTTTGGCCCACTAACACTTGGCCCATAGGTCTTGTTGACTTTTTTCCAATTTTCCTTTCCCTTTGGGAGAAACCGTCTCCTTCTTCCCTTTCTCTGGATTCATCGTCACTTTCGGTGTAATTTAGCTGTTCAAAATGGCCTCTCTCGTTACATAACTTGATGTCAATTTGGTGCTGAGGTGTGCCATGAAAACGTTGGAGATAAGAACTGTCTATTCAAACGTGGTAACAGACATCTGTATAGTAACTTAAACCATAATTGCTTCTCTCAATGCTTGCCTTTATTTGCTGTTTAGTTGAAGATGTTTGGGACTCCGGTCCGGCTTGAATGGCCTTTGTTGGGTTCACCTTTTATAATTCATGATTTTTTTTTAATGGATCAACGATCTTTTGTTGAGAATCGAACCTATTGAATTCAGGGCTTCGCCTACGTTTAGGGCGATTCTAGGATTCTGAAGACCATGACACATGCTTAAAGCTAAGTAACTTTTTCATGGATGGGTTTCAAGAATGGATTTCGACAACACTTCGCCCTCAGTTAGAGCAATTTAGTAATTTTGAAACCCGACACATGCTTAAAATTAACGTTAAAACTAGGTAGATTTGTTGAGGGTTTGAGAATCAAGCAAACGGTCGAAATCGAGGCAAAGAACACTACCCTGGTTCGAGAGGTTTCTGTGACTTTTGTTGGTGTTCTTCCTGTTGTTTGATTTGTCGTACCCCTTATTTTTCCTCCTATGTTTTTTTGTTATGCAGAAGTTTTTTATTTTTTTAAAGATGTTACGTAGAAGTTGATTAGCTCCAAAAGGAAGAAAACCCCCGTTCTCTTGTTTTCATCCCTGTTATACATGAGCATAAAGCTAGTAACATGATTAATAATCACGGTTTCCTTTCACAAATGGAAACTGACGCTAGTTGCAAAATAATTGATAACCGAAATCGCATTCATATAGGTTTCATATACACACATAGGCTTCATATATGACACACATAGCTTTACAAAAACACATAGGATTCATGTACACATATATACCCACACTCACCAACTGAAATGACGTTCTAGACTTCGTGATAATGTAGATTGATAACTCAAAAATGTGGGCGTGGTTCATGGTACAACTCTTGACTAGAGAAAACAAACGTAAAAAGGTGGTGGCAGCAGAGTCAGATCATAGACCGTGGGCAACCTATTCTTGATCATAGGTTGTTGACGAAAGTTGTAGCTTCAGTTGAAAAGAGGCAATTTTTTTTATCGGAGTTGAAAGCACGAATAGTTTAGTCCAATGTTATTTGATATTGTAATTTGAAAACATCAACATGTTTCTAAAATTATTCAAACCAGAAACATGAGAGGTTATGTGTCTGGCTCGTCGTCGTCAGCGGATATCAATTCTCCTCTAGTGCCTTCTTCGTCGATAAAAATATCCAACTCTTCTAGCCTTCTCCATCAACTGATGCTCTGTCGTCGTTGCCTTTGGGGTTTCCAATTGTAGATTCTGATAAGACTTCTCCTTCCCAGCTCTAGAGGCCAACCTTTGAGATCGACTTCTCCTTCTCCATCACCTAATTGAATTAAATTTGAGTTTAAGGCTAGTTTTGAGTTGGATTATGATTCGTTTAGATATCGATTCACTTTGTAAATACTTTCTAAAGCAAAAAAAGAATTTGTGTGTAATTTAATTATACTTATCTTATTAATAGTCGTTTTGACATGTAAAGCACGGTTAGTGAGCTAGTATTTTCTAAAGTGAAAAAGGATTTATGTGCAATTTAGTTATACTTGTCTCGTTAATAATCATTTTATTTCTTGTCAATAACCCCAACGATAATTTATATCTCAAATTAAAAAGGACATTATATGATGACTGGGCCGGGTTGAGTGGGCCTAACTGAAAAGCCCGGCCCAACTCGAACTTGATTTGGTAGATTTGTTTTTTGAAACAAAAGGGTAAACCGTCGGCCATAGCTTCTCTTTTGATTTCCTTCAAGCCCTCGTTTCTCCGGCCGCCGCAAGGGAGTTTGCAGCGAAGACCTCTCAGAGAAATTGGGATGAAGAAGTCCAATTCGAGGTCGAAGAGCGCTCGGAAAGGGAAGAAGGCTTGGAGGAAGATAAGCTCCGAAGCCTTCGACGACTTCAACGAGAAGGCCACTAAGGACGCCCTCTCCGGCGGCAATCTCCGTTCTCTCCCCTCCGACTCCCTCTTCTTCCTCGACAAATCCACTGGTTCTCTCTCCCCTATTAATTATCTTTTCGCTGTCGATTTTATTTGTCCATGTTAAGCTTAGTTTAGCAAGTTGCATTTGTCCGTGTTAAGCTTGATACCTTCAATTTTGCGCTACATTTTTCTCCCTGAAAGTTGAATTGTCTTTTTTCGCCTTTGTTTCGTGGTGCTGTTGGAACATTAGATGTGGATGTGAAGCGGAAGGTTGAAAGGACTAGGGAGAAGGTGCTTCGTTATGAGAGTGTTTTGCAGAAAAATCCCTTTGTTCAGGTCATCCCTTCCTCAACTTTGAAGAAGAAAAAGAAGAAATCTGATAAGCAAGCAAATAAAGCTGATATGGACGTGGATGCTTCGGTTGTTGACAGCACCAAAGCAAGTGTATGGGAGAATTTCTTTACTTAGGAAGCAAATTATTTTGAAATCTCTCATGTGTTATGTGTAGTTGATTAATTGATTTGGATTTTGGGATTGCTTACTATTAGGGAGATGGTGGAAAGCAAGAGTCTGGCTTAGTGGATGTTTGGTCCGTTGAAGGTACTGCCTATGTTGGTTTATGTTTTGGATTTCCTTTTTTTTATATATATATAAGTAAAATACTGATCATAGAAGTATCATTTTTCTTCTTCTTTTTTTAATCACAGGTTATGATTCCATAAAGGGAAAAAAGGTATATGATATGAGATTTTTTTTTTACGATTCACGGTGATATAAGAATGTGCATGTACACTTATTGTTTTCTTCAGCATTTGTTTGTGAACAACAAGTTGTGCTAATTTAGTAACTGTTATGTGACTTCAAGGAATCAGTGCAATTGAATGTTTGTGCTTGTGTCTATGTTTACTTGAAATTTCAGTTTTAGGTTCACTTGAAAGTTGCACATAATTTATAGTATCATTTGAATGTTACAATAGTAATCTATTTCCAGAATCTCTTCAAAGTTGCTTAAATGTTTTCTGTACCATATGCTGATTTTGGTGAAATGAATTTTTTTTGCAGCAAGTAAAAACTGCTATTCCTGCTGTAGAAGTAGAACCCGCTGGATGTTCATTCAATCCAGAGCCTGAGAGTCACAAGGTTATCTATGAAATATCTCTGCGTTTTTTTGAACCTTTGTGAATCGTAAAATGAAAAAAGTGCATTACTAATGTTGCTTTTCATTAAAAAATCAGGATATGTTGGCCCGTGCAGTGGCAGATGAGATGAGAAAGGTTTATCAGAGCGAGTTAGGGCCTCAACCTATTCCGTTAATTGCTGCTAGAGAGGTTATTGATGAAGAAGAAGTAAGTTTGTATTTGTTGATATATCTTTGTTCTCAAACAATTGTGACACTGATTCTCCATATCATTGAATTGAATTATAATATTGGACTCTCCTAATTTCTATTCTTATGGATGTCCTTCTGTAATTTTCGTAAAAAGTGAAAAGGTAGGATGATCTCCTAATTCCGTTCTATCATCATTACCACTTGTTATTCTTAATACTATCACTCAAATCACATGTTTGCTCAATTACGTATCCCATAGCTTTCACTTCCATGCTTTTTAGTTTTGTAAAGATAAATCTGATTAAAAATGGCTCCATTGAGAAGACATCTAATTCTAATCTGGTTCCTTTGCCAAATGTGAATGCTCAAATTTGGAAATTGAAACAAAAAATGGCGGAACTAATTTTGATGTTCTCCAGAGATACTTTATGGATGCAGACTCTGGAAGTGAAGACGATGCTGATGATAAAACACCTTCTGGAGATAATGACACTACAGCTGAAAACAGGTTTGTCTCATTTTTAAACATGACTAGTACTTTCCATTATACTAGTCTGTCTGTTTGACTTCTGAATACATTGCATTCGTGATATTTTCTGCTTGCATCCAATTTTTGCAAGCAAAGTATGATTTTTTGCTTGGTGTTACTGTGTTCTTTTAAAGTTGTACTTTGAATGAATTAGTTAAATCAATATGATTTTATATATGTATTACCGTATTGCTGTGTTTGTTGTTTATACAGGGGGGTTAAACTAGTTATTTATTATTGACCTCTCTTTTGCTACATATGGGTTTTATGTAGTGTTGATGTTATTGTCACACACTGATTGTTTATTTATGACGGTGCATCAGGTCCTCTAAGACAAAGAGGGTAACTCGAGTTGTGTCGAACCGAAGAGCCAGGCGAAAGGAGCAGCAAAAGGCAGAATCTGAGGCAAAGAAGAAAGAGAACCTCTCAAAAGAGATTGACTGGTAAGAATATTTTGGTTGTTTTACAATCCTTTCTGATACAACTCCCTTATTTGTATGGTTTCTTCTTTTTATATTTCAGCATATCAGATATAATGCAAGAAATAGTTGAAGAAGAGGAGGAAAGCAAGAAAAGGAATTTGAGACGTATTGTTGGAAAGCAAGAAAGATTGAAGTCTTGCCCCCCTCGTCTTGGGAAGCGCAAGTATGTTATTGAAACTTTCTCTTGTACTTTGTATCTCATCTAAAATACCTGTTTCAGTATAATTCTTAAATCTTGTTGGCCTTCTTATTTTTATCTTCCATAATTCCATTATATGTGATTGGCTGTATACTTGTCTAATGTCTATCACAAATATGTGATTTTTAACCATAAAATTTTCACAAGTTGATGTGTTATTTTCAGATTTGAGCCTGCCCCTGTTCAAGTCCTTTTATCTGAAGAAATTTCTGGGTCATTACGGAAGCTGAAGGTTTGTTCATCACTTATTTGTATACTCCTGTAAATTCAGGCCCCCCCCCCCCCCCCCCCCCTTTCCAGCTGAGGCATAAAACTTATAGTCTAAATTTTGATTTTATGAAGGGCTGCTGCACGCTTGCAAGGGACCGATTTAAGAGCCTTGAGAAAAGGGGTCTGGTTGTCCCAACTAAAAAGAGCAGGTTAGTGAACTCCCTTGGCCCTTCTACTGCAAAACCCGGAGGAGGGCTAACCGGCTCTTGTATAGTGTGAAATTTGACTTGTGTCATTGCCTGCCTCCGTTTTTTAGTTAAAACTTATAAGTCTAATCTGATGAACAGGATGGATATCCAACCACATGAAAAAGCATAACCCTTTTTTTCAGACTATTTGATGAGAAGCACTATCCATAATTGTCTGTGGGATCAGGATTTAACATGATTTTTCACCATAAATTTGAAGTATCAGATTAGTTACACTTTTGTGATAATAATGCTTGGATAGAAAGCAACTTGAAGTTGCTAGCTTTTCATATAAACCTAAATTGACTTTGAATAGTTTGATTCAACAAAACAATTAAGTGTCCCTGCATTTGTTCCTTTGCCCCCATCCAAGTGAGCCAGCAGCTTATAGCAATGCTCTTTTCTTTTGTTTTTTTTTTGGGTAAATAAACACTCCTGAGAAACATGAAAGTGATGAAACGCCGATTCCTGAGCCAAATATATTGTGTTTATGTTTGCAGGCGTCATGATTTATGAGGTTTCTTGAGACACCACTTGTAGTGGTTCTTGGCCTCAGCAGGCGAGGAGAATGAACAGATAAGCGGTCGAAGTAAGAGTAGGAATCAGAAGCATCATCTCAGTTGTTACATGATAACTATTCACGTTTTCGATCTAGCCAGTTCTTATCAGTTTGATACTCCTCTGTAACCTTGTCCTTTGTTTAACCTTTATATAAAGAACAAAATACAGTGATAATGCATGTCCTCCCGTGAATTTTTAATTTCTTTGGGATGGATCCGCTGGTGCTGGGTTTACTGAATCACTGGATTCAACCCGGTTCTGTTTTCGCCATTCGGAAGTGCCAAATGAATTTCCAGGTAGACGTTGAAAGGCACGAGAGTCCACCGACATTAGTCATGTCATCGTCGTTCAATATACATTACTCATGAAATATAATTTTTCTCGAGTGTGTAACGAAACCTAAAAATGTGATAAAAATTAACTTTTCTCCGATCTATGAAGCATCTATTGGGAATGGAGGATGATATCTTCACCTTTAATTTTTACTATTTTCACCGCTAATTACCGCATATGTTAGCGGTGGCTTTAATGAAAGTCAATGAGGCCACCACTGAGTTGGGTGAAGGTACGGAAAGAAAGAGAGGGATTCGAACCCTCGGTAAACAAAAGTCTACATAGCAGTTCCAATGCTACGCCTTGAACCACTCGGCCACCTCTCCTACACAACAATTATGACCCAGGAATCGAACGAATAGCAAGTTATTCCTATTTTTTGGGGGGGCTTGGCTAGGTAAGGCACAACCAAGCAATTCTAACTAAAAAAAGATCCCATTTTTGGTCAAGATCTTTTCAAGGCTCACTATTTCCACCGCTAATTACCGCATATGTTAGCGGTGGCTTTAATGACAATCAATGAGGCCACCACACCAAGTAACGGTGGATCCAAATGGCTCAAGTCATACATAGCGGTGGGGTTGATGAGTATACAAGCCCACCGTTGTACTGATCGGTGGACCACCCCGTTCCGTTTGAATCCCACTGCATACGTTGGCGGTGGGCCTTGGGCCGCTCATATTAAGAAGTTGAAGTGTGGACCGGACTGGACCGATCACGTCACCCACCGCCAACAAATGCGGTGAGTCGAAAACATTAATAACAGTCCGGTAAAAACTCTATAAAATATTTTTTTTTGAAATATATATTTTTATATAAATGAATTTAAAAAATTTATGTTTTATATAATTTTTATTATCTTAAAAACGCACGTAAATTTAAGAACTTGTAAATGATATGTTTTGCTTAGAAGAATGAGTATATAATAAGCAACTAAAGTACTTATCATGGTAGTATCCGACGGTCCCCGAATCGATTCTCGAATATGGTTTATCTATATTTACCAAAATAAACGAAGACAAACCAATTAATAGTACAACAAAAAACTGGAGTTTGGAAAATGTCAAACATCATAAAAAACGTGGGTTGAAAAATATCATACATCATAGAACGCAGTTCGGAAAATGACACTGGCAACATATCTAGTAACCGAAGAAGTCAAGATATCTACTTCGCAAAATGACACAGGAAAATGAAAAGTGTTAATAGCGCAGCGGACGGCCACCATCTCGACGACGGTAGGCTTTGTATTGTGCAATCCTCGCAGCAAACTGCTTGTCCCACCCGTTGACTGTGGGATCGTGATGCTGCTTCCAGGTAGTGTATACCGGCGGCAGAGGCGATCCAGCCTCCAGGCAACAACCAAATCTGCGGATAACATGTGAATATTGACATTAGAAGTGAACAACGAAACTTTAAGAAACGAATGACTATGGAATACGAAACGTACCGGTACAAAGTGGTTGTTGTTGCCGACTAAAGCTATCCCATCTAACTCTTCATAGGACGGTACTGACGGGCCGCAAGTGGCGTACAGAGACAAGCACAACATAGGCATCATCTGCGATAATATCACCAAAGGATGCTGGTGCAGCGTGGAAAACACCTCGCCCATGATCGGAATCTCCATCCAATAAGTAGCATCATGACACGTGCCGAAGTAAGTGACCCTCATGATGAGCTCATCTAAGGCATGATAGTAATGGTACCGATCTGCATGCAGCTGCAACTCAAAGATCAACTCCCATCGAACTTGTAACCATGCGTCTTGCCCCAAGTTCGGAACACAAACAAAAGATTTATACCCACAATGATCATCACCTGCAACATTCGTGACGGCTCGTATGAAAGTAATCATGAATTCGTCGATGTTGTCAGTACCCCAATTGAACTATTTCTCTTTTAATTTTTTATTTGTAGTTGCAAGTTGATTGAGATAAACCTCGACAGTAGGTTCTTGAAAGAACCAATTTCTTTCGTTTTTTATTTTATTTTTTTAAGAAGAAGTGAATACGTATAAAAAAAATTATAGGATTAAAATATTTTAGTAAAAATAAGGGTAAAAGTGTATTTTCACATGTTTGTTAACAGAATGGTGGCTTCGGGAGGTGTTTTGCTAACAGAGGGTATCTAATCTAGTTGGTGGTTTACTGCAATTTCACATAAAAGGGGTGGTTTTAAGCAAAGTCCCATATTTTAGGGGTGGTTTCCTGCCATTTACCCTAACCCTAATTGATACGTATATGAACAGTGAACTTGAGAGAAGCCTAAATGTAGGTTGATTATACAAGTACATGCCTCGGTGGAAATCTGTTTCCATTACTAATGCATAGTATGCATGACTGTATTTCCAATGTTGCATCAACATCACGGCATCACCCACCCAAACTCTTACCAAAGTAAAAGAGAAACTATTCAAAGCAAGGAAAACGCTTGCCTTCAAATACGAAAGAAGGTAAATAAAGGAAGTGTGTTGGAAAATCAAATTTCCGACTTCCTTAATTCCCTGCCTATTAACGTAACCCCCTCTCTCCCTCCCGCATTTAATAATACCATAATTTGAAACGTTTGGCTTCAGCGTGCCGTGCGCCCCCACACAACCTTCACGTCACCCCATATTGGGCGAGAGTGGGGATCTTCCCTATAGATAAGTCAAAATAGCAAGCAAAATATAATCCATCATTTTTTGGATTTGAATCTAAACTTAAATCACACCTAGTAATTTTAGGGTTGATATGATATCTAATGACCCGTTGAGTTTAAATCGACCCAGTAAGATAACATAATATATACACCATACATGCATCCACATATAGTTTACACGGATTCGTTGTACAACTGTATTCATTAATATCAATTATAAATAAATTAAATAACGTCTCTATTTTATAATTGTAGTAATACTTCATAATACTGTTTGGTATATAGATATAGGCTATGGGTATAGAAACCTCAATATCTATATACCATGTTTGGTATATTTATCCAAATTGGTATATAGATATCAATTCTATATCTCCATATAGTGATTCTAGGCTATTTTTCACTTTTGGATATCTGTGAAAATTGGGGGTTATAGGATCCACATACCAGCGACTTTCTTCTTCTCCTCCTTCCTCTTCATCTGTTCGATTTCTTCTTCTTCTTGCATCTGTTCGATTTCTTCTTCTTTTTCACCCGTCACTTGCTTAAGTCCTTGCATTGCACCTCTTCTATTTCTGTTCGAAATTTTCACACCCACTTGCATCTGTTTGATTTTTATCGCCTATTTATTTTCGAATTTTTTTTGCTTTGGATTTCTTCGAAATTGAGGAGTTTTTCACACCCAGCATCTGTTCACTTTGGTTCGCCTATTTCTTTTCGATTTTTTTTAATTTTTTTGCTATGGATTTGTTCTAAATTGAGGAATTCCTTTTTTTTTTTTTTTTTTTGAGGTTTTTGTTTTTTTTTAAAAAAAAAAAAAAAATTGATATCTATATACTCTTTTATATAAGATATAAATATCAATCCCATACCCATACCAAATACCGATAGCTTGATATTTATATCTCATACCCATAACATATATCCTATATCTATATATCATTTACAAACGGACCTTTATATCCATGTAAATATAATATAATTTTATTTAGAAGTCATATTTTTACGTTTGGGGAGAGGATTTGGTTGGGTGGAAACGGGCCCACAGCAAATCCCCTGGTGGCCCACTTCAGACGGGCCCTCTCAACCCCATAGACGGAGTATATATATTTAAATAAAAAACTCAAAATGTTTGATTCACCCCATCCCCCACCCCTAACACGTACAAGCGACGTCCCTCCATCCCAAACCCCAAAATCTCCTCCTTCCAAAGAAAGAGAGAGCTGGCTGACCAGGCGGGTAATGTCAATGAGCGGCTGGTGGTCGCCCTCTACGACGCCTTGAACTCCCGCGACGTGGCCTCCGTCCACTCCCTCCTCGCCCCTGACTTGGAGTGGTGGTTCCATGGTCCCCCTTCCGCCCAGTTCCTCAACCTCCTCCTCACCGGCGGCGGCGGCTCCCACCCTTTCGTCTTCACCCCGGCCTCCATCTCCGCCTTCGGCCCCCTCGTCCTCGCCGAGGGCTGCGACCCCGCCCGCTGCATCTCCTGGGTCCACGCCTGGACCGTCACCCATGGGATAATCACCCACGTCCGCGAGTACTTTAACACCGCCGTCACCGTCACCCGCCTCCGCAACTCCGAAATAACTGTCTCGGGGAACCACTGCGAGGCCGTTTGGGAGAGCACCCTCGACAACCACGTTGGTAAATCTGTTCCGGGGCTCCTGCTCGCTCTCTGACCCGCAACTTTAATTTCGATCCTAGTTTTTATTTATTTAATTATTAACTGTGTCGTCGCTTGTTTCTTTGTTGGTGGTATTAAGGTCGTGTTTGGCTTGGGGTTTGTGTGTGGTGCAGGTCCTCATCAAAATAATTAATGCCGTTCTCCCAGTTTGCAATAAAAGACGTATTGTGTACTCCGCCTGTGTTGTGTTGTGTTGTGTTGACTACTTCGATCGCTTTTCCTATTTTTATGATTTTAACGCTTTGTTTGGCTTGATGATAAGATAAGCTATGAATTGAACTAACTATACGTATTCCAAAATGTAAAACCATATATATGTTGGCTAGCTAGTCTCAGTTGAGAAGCTATCGGAAATATTGTAGAATATATATATACTTTCATTGCTTTCACATTGACAAATCAAATTAACTCAATGGTGATTTATAATTAAATACTTAATTAAAAGTATATACTCCCTCCCTTTCCTAATAATTAAATGTCTTTTATTAATTAGTTATATCATTTATTTTGTGGTAAACAGTTATGTATCATTTATTAAAAGTATACGTAGTAACTAGTTCAGTACTCGCACTAAACCGTATGCGGGTTTTTTTACAATTTAAATAAATTTAATATATATCACAATTTTTTTTTTAATATAAATATCCGTTCAGAAAACTAATTAATTTATTTCAACACTTTTGAATTGTTACACAATTTAAATAAAATTACAATTGATTCTCATTAATATATTGAAAGTATTATCAAACTTTTATATAATTATTATCAAAATCTTACAAAATTGGGTAAAATCTTTCCAAAATATATATGTCTAAAAACTTATGAAAACTATTATCTTCAAATTGATTAAGGTGGAGATAAATTTTTTTGATTGGTTATTACTATTAAGATAAGGAGAAGATGTCATATGTTACCTACATCCTATTATTTATTATATCTATTATATATATCTTCTAAAATTGGTTACATATGTTACACAGGTAAAATCTTATCTTATATACTACGTATTAGGTTAAATCTTATCTTAAATAAGGAGTCGTATTTAAATTTGGTTAATATCATCTAAAAATATATCCATATCTAATCAAATTGGGTCAAAATTTATCTTATGCATATATAGATATATTGATTAAATAGAGTTATAATAAAATTTTAGCTTATGCATATATAGATATATTGATTGATTTAATAGATATATCTAATTTTATCTTGTACATATATTAATTATTTCTTTAAAATAAATGATTGGTTCATATGACTACTTGGAAGGAGAAGCCGTCATGTGTCTCACCCGATCGACTTCTCCTTTATTATATATAAAAATATATATAATTGATGTAGTATATAATAGATCAACTCATAAAGGCTCGCATCAGTCTTTAATAGATTATCTAAAAGTTCTCCAATATTTTTAAATTATTTTTTAAAACTTTAAAAGTTCTGCATTTATTTATTTTCTAAAAAATATTGTAGATTTAGAAAAGTTTTTTAATTTTAAAATATATAATTTATAAACTTAATTGATTTAAATACGTCCATTGAGGGGCTGTTCATTCGTAAGCCTTAAAAAAGGAATTCATGAGACAGGTACCTGAAAGTAAGAAATGCAAAAACTAAAGATGACGAAGCAAAAGATGGGATGAATATCATCAGTGTCAGCTTCTCAAAAATAGGACAAGCAAAAACGGAATTTGTGTATTAAGTGGGAAACCGATCGATCGAGGTTTGAAATACGTATGAAATCTTTACTTTATTGCCGGTTTCTTTTACTTTGCAGCTCAGCAACTGTTACTTGTTAATGCGCAAGTCATGCTTATAATAAGCTGCCTTAACCTGTAACAATGTTACCAAAATCTACCAAAAAAAAAAATTGTTACCAACTAAGCTTCGGGAAAGAGTGATCTTATAGATGGTAATGGACTAATAGGACTTGGTTTCTCAACGCCCATGGAAATCGATATGATGGAATGGAGGATGATCTGAAACTAGTATACTATGTTGTTATGTGAGCCGAGTAGTTTAAGCTCGACTCGATCTCGATTCGATAAAAACTCAGTTCGACCTCATTCATTTTCTAAAGAAAAAATGACTGAAAATAATACGATTTATCAACGGTAAACCAATAAAAATAATAGGAACTTTAAAAATTATAATTTTTAACATATTAAACCAATATTGATATGAGGGACTATAATTCGATAACAAAAATTAAGTTGACCTCAAAATATAATTAACTAGAAAGTTTGGGAATAAACTTTGTAAAATTAAGAAATTTATCATCCTCCCCAACACCACTTGACGAGGCAAATGTAGGGATAGCGCCACCAGATCTGGATGGGAGAAACCTTCTTCTGTAGCACAGGTTGTCCGTATTGTCACCATCGACTGCCAATCGGCAATCCGACACAGTGTGCGCATACACCATCGGCAGCACAAAGGATATGAAACACTGAAACACAGCACGATCGGTTCCCCGGGATTTGGTGGAGGGCTAGTGGCCGACTTGCTTGGAGACGACAAGGCTAGCCAGAGTTATCAGAGATTGGGGGAGGACGCAGGCTACAACGTCGGGGCGAATGGGGCTTTTGTGACATCTGTGAGGGTGACGGTAGGGGACGGGAGGAGTTGATGCCCCCTTGGCCCTTGCCATGTCCGGTTCCACCGCTCCGGAGATTGGACTGTCAATTTAGAGAATTCAGATCATGGGAGAAACTCTCCCTTTCACATTCACCATTAAAACTCACACAAAAACTGCAGATCTCGGTTTGTTACAGCATACTCGAACAACCTCTCCCACTGGCGCCAAATCTGTTACTTAAACAGATCAAGTGTTTGCCTATGGGAAATGACCAAAATGCCCTTCCAGTGGATAGACAAGTGAATTGTTGTGTGTGTGTGTTACATTGTGTTAATATGAAATTTGACAATGTAACATACACTCCCATATACCCCCTCAAGCTGGACTAGTAAGAGGAAGAACAAGTCCAAGCTTGGAAGATAATAATCTGTGTTGATCGGCTCCCAATGCTTTGGTCAAGACATCAGCTATCTGAAGGGCTGAGGACACATGTGCTATCTTGATGAAACCATCTTGCACCATTTCTCGAATAAAATGACAGTCAACCCTCACATGTTTTGTTCTCTCATGGAAGATGGGATTTGCAGCTAGATCTTGAGCAAATTTGTTATCACAATGTAATGTGATAAGAATAGGAACATGAATGTGTAGATCTGTAAGCAATCCCTGTAACCAGACTATCTCACTGGCAGCAGAAGCCATGCTCCTATATTCACTTTCAGTAGATGACCTGGAGACCACATTTTGCTTCTTAGTTTTCCAAGAAACTAAGGATGAACCAAGGAACACACAATAGCCAGTTAAAGATCTTGCAGTGTCTCTACAATTTCCCCAATCAGCATCACTATAGGCACTCAATGTGAATGAAGAAGAGGCTGGATAGGACAGAGCCAAATTGAATGTGCTTTTCAAGTACCTGAGCAAGTACATAGCTGCATTCCAATGAGGGACCGGAGTAAAGGGTTCTGTAAGAACTGACTCAGTTGTTGAACTGTGTATGAAATATCAGGTCTCGAGAGAGTGAGGTATAACAACCTGCCAATTATCCTTCTATAAGCTTCAGGATAAGAGAAAACCTCACCATCAGTAGTAGATAATCTGGTGCCATGTTGCATAGGAAAAGAAGCAACCTTGCAGCCCTCCATTTTAGCATCTTTTAAGATGTCTAAAATGTATTTTCTTTGGTTAAGGAGGATGCTAGATGAAGCTCTAGAGATCTCCATGCCCAAAAAATATCTGGCTACTCCTAGATCCTTGATAGTGAAAGTTGTATGTAAAGCTTTCTTGGTGCCAATGATCTCCTTAGAGGAGTTGCCAAAGAGTAACATGTCATCAACATAGACCAGAGCAATAGTAATGGACTGCCCTCTCTTTTTGACAAAGAGAGAATAGTCATGTTTGAATTGTGTGAACCCGAGGCTTACCAAGAACTTTGTGAGTTCATGGTTCCACTGTGTGCTAGCCTGCTTGAGTCCATACAAGGACCTGTTTAGCTTACACACCTGACCCTTAGGCGCCTCATGCCCTTGAGGAGGAACCATGAACACTTCCTCCTCTAGATAACCATGCAAAAAAAGCATTGTTAACATCTAACTGATGCAACACCCAACCATTTGCACCAGCTATAGCTAAGATCACCCTCACAGTAGATAACTTGGCCACATGAGAGAAGGTGTGTTTGTAATCTTTGTCCTTGACCTGATTAATACCCTTTTGCCACAAGTCTAGCCTTGTACCTCTCTATCTGACCATCTGGCTTGTATTTAATTTTAAAAATCCATTTGGACCCCATGGCTTTCTTCCCAGTAGGAAGAGAAGTGATTGTCCAAGTGTGATTCCTTTCAAAAGCTAATAACTCAGCCTTCATAGCAGTTTCCCAGTGCTATACACCTTTAGCCTGAGCATAAGAGTTGGGTTCAAAGGTCTCACACATGCTCACAAAAGACTAAATATAAGCAGGAGAGAGATGAGCAAGGTTCTGAACTGAGAATACTGCAAAGGATTGAGATTCAGAGGCTGTGGAGGATCTAGTTGGTAAACCTGAACAAACAAAATCTTGGAGCCTGGCTGGTGGTCTGATTGTTCTCTTTGGAAGCACAAGAGGAATACTCCCAACCACTGGATTGGAAGGAACTGAAATAATAGACTCATGGGAACTGAGACTATCATGATTGGACCTGTTAGCAGATTCAACTGTACCAGGTGGAGGAGAATTGTGGAAGTCAGGGGACACATGGCCACCAGAAGGATATGGAGTGTGGGAATGCAGCCCAGTTACATCTTCAAGATCAGAATCAGAAGATGGCATGTGTCCTTGTGGAAAGAAAAAACCTGGTACTGCTCCATCCTTGAGCTTAAAAGGAAACACTGAATCTACAAATTTCACATGTCTGCTGGTGATTATGGTTCTCTTGTCCAGGTCAAACAATTTATATGCTTTTTGACCTGGAGGGTACCCCAAGAGAACACATCTCCTAGCCACACAGTTAAGTTTATCTCGAGAGTCGTTGGGTTGAACAACATAGCAAAGGCAACCCACTGTGTGAAGCTATTCATATGAAGGAGGAGTATGAAACAACACCTCAAAAGGGGATTTCCATCCTAGGACAGAAGAAGGCATCTTATTAATCAAATATGTTGCACTGAGCACACAATCACCCCAAAATCTGATGGGTAAGCCAGCATGAATCCTGAGAGCTCTAGCAGTCTCAAGTAAGTGTCTATGTTTGCGCTCAACCCTCCCATTCTGTTCATGAACCCCTGAAGAGGATCTCTGATGGACAATACCATGCTCATCAAATAGCTCAGTACATCCCTTTGGAGTAAACTCAGTTCCACAATCAGTTCTAACACACTTAACTGAAGTCTCATGCAAACTGATTTTCAACCAACTTTAGAAAACTAGTAATACACCTTAAGACTTGCATTTTGTCTTGAATCAAAAATACCCAAGTAGTTCTGGAATGGTCATCCAAAACAGTAAGAAAGTACTTAGCACCACATATGGAAGGAGTTTTGTAAGGACCCCACAAATCCATGTGAACAAGGTGAAAAGGGGCAGAAGCCAATGACTCACTTCTGTCAAACTTCAACTTGTGCATTTTAACCATAGAGCAAGTGTCACAAGTAAAACTGGAATTGTCATCAACCTTATAGATGGATAAATGTTTCATCTTAGACAAAGACATATGACCAAGCCTTGCACGAAGCACACGAAGGTTAGTAACATTATTACAGATTACCCTATGATTATTCAAATCTTCAAATTTCTTCAAGGCATAAGTAGCCTGTAGCCTGTATAAACTATCCTCCTCCCATCCTTTAATCAAAATTCTTCTAGTTGTAAGGCCCTGTAACCAACAAGAAGTAGCATCAAAACTAAACACCATATTCTGATCCTTTAGCAGCTTAGATACTGATAGCAAGTTGTGTCTGAACTGTGGTACATACAAAACCTTATGCAACACAATGTCAGGCAACAACTGCACTGTGCCATGGTAAGCCACAGTAATCTGAGTACCACCAGGCAACCCCAAGGATATAGCACTTTTTAACAAACAAAGCTCAGAAAAAATGCTCTTATCAAAACCAATATGGTCAGTTGCACCAGAGTCCACAATCCAAGCACAATTATTAGCTTTATTAGCACCAATAAGATAAGAAACACTCAGAGTACCTGCAAAGTGTACAATGACCTGGTTCACTGAGCTTTCAGATTGATCAACAACACTCTTGCCTTTCATCATCTTTACAACTTCATTGTAGATGGCATTGACCACAACAGGATCAGGCCTCATCTCCTTAATAGGAAAATCCGGAGGATTGTCCACTTGTGGAGAGTCAAACTGTGCTACAAACTTTCCAGTTTGCTTCCCTTTCTCTTCATCCTTTTGGCTCTTGAACCACTCAGGATAACCAACCAATTTGAAGCAGTATTCCTTTGTATGACCTCTCTCCCCACAGTGATTGCACACACGGTCATACTTAGCCTTTTTGTCATCCCTCTTTGCTTGCTCAAACGTAGCCTGGTCCATTTGCTCATATCTCTGTTGATTCTGCCTAACATTCCCGAATCTATTCACTGCATTAGCTTCAAATTCAGCTTGTTCATATCTCTGTCGTGCCAGTTTATTCACATTTAGCATGCTCACATCAGTAGGTACCATTGCAGTTACTTCTTTAGACCTCTCTAACTGAGTAGCCATTTGAAACACTTTAAGCAGTCCAGGCATAGGGTCTTTGGACAATACGTTTCCCCGAAGAGGTTCATACACATCGTTAAGGGCCATCATGAACTGCATGACCTTAGCTTTCTCTTCCCTTTCAATTATTTTCTTCAGCAATCCACAACTGCATCCACTGATTCCTCCACATGTGCAGTTAGGGATGGCATCTAGCAACCGCAACTCATCCCAGTGCTTCTTCAATTTTCCATAGTACGCTCCAACAGACAAGTTCTCTTGGCGAATATTGCCAAGATCTCGACGAAGTTGATACACGAGAGGGTCATTCAGTTCACAGAACCTCTCCACGATCTCATCCCACAATTCCTTAGCCGATTCTACATACATCAATGTTTTTGCTACATCACTTGTCATAGAATTCACCATCCAACACCGAACCATGTAGTCAGCTCTTTCCCACTTAACATAGTCCTCTGTATCCATGGGAGGCTTTACACAACTCCTGGTTATGAAACCTAATTTTGCTTTTGCTCCTAGAGCCATCTTGACTCCACGACTCCATGATATGAAATTGGATCCATTAAACAAAGTAGTAACTAACTGCATACCGGGGTGGTCGGAGTTTGATAGGAATAAGGGATTGTAGTGAACCGAATTCGTACCTTGCGTGAAATCCCCAAATTGTACTCCACCATTGAAACCACCAGGTGATCCTCTTCCAGCAGGTGGCATAACGCTTACAAAATTGCCTCTTCCAGCTCCATTGACGACCTCTGCATAGCTTTGTACGTCCAAACGGCGATCCTCTACCAGCCATGGGCCCATGGCGATCACAAGGAAGACGACTGATGCTCAACAAAACACTGAACCAGATTCAACAATTTCACCAGATCCATTGATTGAACCAAATCGATAGATTCTAATCACCGAATCGAAACAAGCTCTAATACCATTTAGAGAATTCAGATCATGGGAGAAACTCTCCCTTTCACATTCACCATTAAAACTCACACAAAAACTCCAGATCTCGGTTTGTTACAGCATACTCGAACAACCTCTCCCACTGGCGCCAAATCTGTTACTTAAACAAATCAAGTGGTTGCCTATGGGAAATGACCAAAATGCCCTTCCAGTGGCTAGACAAGTGAATTGCCGTGTTGCTTTGTTGTGTGTGTGTGTTGTTATATTGTGTTAATATGAAATGTGATAATGTAACATACACTCCCATAGTCAATTTGTCATTGGGGGGCCATTGTTGAAGCTTCGAAGGAGATAATTGAAACAAATAGCAAATCTGAAAAAAAAAAAGAAAAAAATAAATAAATACCAAGAAATTCAACTTCAATCATCACATTAAACCTCCGATTGCAGAATTGGAAATGAAGAAAATGGAGGATGAATAAATTGGGGTTTGGGGTTTGGTGAATGAAGACGCAATTAGAGGAGGATCACATTAAACCTCCGTAATTTACTTTATAATTCTATAATTTTACCCACACTTTCTTGTTTATTATATTTTAAGTCCAAATTAATATTTTGTTTGAGAATTCTAGACACTATATCAATTTTGGTTTAATACGATATAGTTTGTATACCAAAATGTAATTTTTAAAGTTCATATTATTTTTTGTTCCACTCGATAGTTCATATTATTTTTAGTTATTTTTCCTTTTCTAAATAAGCCGACCATAAACACATATTTAAGCCCGGTTCAAAATTCGGCTAGCTTGATTTAACTTCGAATAGCTCGAATTTGTTAAATTTCTAAAATTTCCTTTAAGTTACTATATTTTTAGCAAATATCACTGCTCAATACTCGAAAAAAGCTCAGCTCGAGCTCGTTCATTTCCTAAACGAGCCAAGCATGAGCACATTTTTAAGCTCGAGCCCGAATTTAGGCTCGACTCATTTTTAAACGAGCTAAATATGAACAAGCAATACTCGGATCGTTCGGCTCAAATAACAACCCTTTAAACTACAAGGATCTAGTGATCTTCAGTTAATTAAGCGATTCTTCCGAAGAACCCGAGAAAATACTTTATCTTTTCTTTCAAGTTATATACAAGGCATCTATTAATCGCACCAAAAATTAATAATTTGGGCATCCAAAAAAGTTTACTTGTCGGGTCCTGAACACGACAAGCAATTTTTTCGTAAAAAAAAAAGAGATATGTCAAGTGTAACAAAACTTTACATTGCTGGGTCATAGGCGTGACAATATTAAGGTTGTGTTTGACGGCAGATGGAGATTTTGTAGATTAATGGGATTTTTGTAGATGTTAGGAGATGAAGATAGATTTTGTAGATTAATGGGATTTGTGTAGATGTTAGGAGATGCAGATTTATGTGGCCAGAAATCTCGAAAAGGTGTTTGGTAGGTAGAAGATTTTGATGTATTTGGAAGGTTGAAAATTACCACTCTAACCCTAAAATTATTAACCCCTTCCCTGCTCATGCCCCCCTCGTGACATCGTCTTCCTCCTCATTCCCACCCGACCAATCATATTTCCATTTCCTGCTCAATTTCCATGAGCAATAATTAGGGCTTCTCCCATTTTTATTTACGGAATTCATCAAATTAGCAACTGAAATTCCCAATTTGAGGAGTGGAATTTCAAATATACGGAATTCATCAAATCGGGATATGGCGATGCAGTGGAGGCTTTGTGCTCTGGATTGTGAGGTTGGTGTGGCTGTCCATGGCCGGTGCTCCAGGGATCCGAGAAATCATGTCCGTCTCGGAGCAAGGCGGCAGCGAATGGGGAGGAGCGGAGAGGCGGCGGCGAATGGAGTTCGACGGGTGGGAATGGAGTTCGACGGCTGTCCGAGTGCTACAGGAGTTCGACGCCGGTGCGGATCTCAATGGCGGATGCTCCTCCCCATTCGCCGCCTCCCTCAACGCTGGTGATTCAATGGCGCATGGGTGATGGATGGTCGACGGCCTAGACCAAAATCCCCCTTTCGATCCACCATGGTTGGTCGCCAGCCCTCAATCGTACCCACACTGAGACAACAAAGGAGAGTAGAGGTGAGGGAGAATATGTAACGACCCAGAATTATGATTTTCGGGTTACGTTTCAAGGGATAAAACCCCTTGTTCGGATCTTGCAATCCAGGTACGGGTCGAGGTTTCAAACTCATTTTTAAGGTCAATAATAAAGAGGGTTTTCGAACCCTAAAAGTATCGTAGGGTCGTTGGGTACCCTTAACCTGTCCTATGGGCTATGTCGCGAAAATCAATTCAAACGGAAGTAAGGTGAAAACAAAATTAAGATACAAGGTTCCACGACAGAGTCGGGTCAAAACCAAATCATAAGTGGGTGATTACCATTTATAACGAGTTAGTGAATTAGCTAGGTTCTTCGATTCGCAAAAAGGGAACCCCGTCATATAGACATCGAGCACTCAAAATCTGCAGAAAATACCTTTAAAAGAAGAACGGGGAAAGGAGTCAGATCGATCCACTCATGCGAGACCGGCAGTCCTCGCTGAGGCCACATAGTATGTGCTATACCTAATAAAGATGCTCTAATGCAGTGCGAAAGTCAACACACTAGCATGCTCCTTGTTATAATAATGTGTAAAAATACTGTAAAGGGCCCAAGACAATGCCAAGTGGCATATCCCTCTCCTACCTCCACCCCCTTCCGATAGGGCGGAGACTGGCCAGCTCGTGAATGCATTCCATCATAATCGGGCGGTACGCATGCCTAACCCGCTCCACAATAAAGCCCGCAGGCATCTCATAATATAAGGAAGTTCATGACTCGATTGACTCAGGGTACCCGATGAGGCTGGACTACACTATGACCCTAGCAAAGACTCTAGGACTATCACAGATAACGGCCGTTCTGTTTCAAACGCAATAAGTAAGCAGATGCTCATTCGATTAGTGCAACCTAAACAGGATACTACATGACATGCTTTTATGCATATGCAACACCTAACATAAAATGCAACAACAGACATGAATGTCCAACCTGAGTAAGCCCCCTAGGGAACTTACCTGAAGATGCAGAACAACGGGATAATACAAGCAAGGGCTCAAATGCAAGTCCAAAGCAATCCAAAAGCAATACACACCTATCATCAAGCCAAGACAAAATCCCGACATTTAAAACGACACTTTTAACATAACTTCAAGCTCAAGATCAAATAGTTCAAGTTCTGTCAAATCCCTTCTTTAATATTGAATATTAAAATAATATTTCAAAACTCAATTCCCAAAGTCATATTATAGAGATAATTCCGGCATTTTGGCTTTCCAACCATAAATCCTTAAAGGACGTTTCTGAAAACTTGAAAAATCTTTTTTAATTAATTTGTCAACAACACTTAATTAATTAAAATATCAAAATTAAATCCTCTTTATAAATCCTGATTATAAATCCAAGCCAATAAATCATTTTACAAAATACGTATTCCAAACACTATTACCTTTAAAACAATTCCATAATATATGCTAATTTCATAAATCTATCTTCATAAAATCATAATAATAATAATAATAATAATAATAATAATAATAATAATAATAATGACTTAACAAAATAAATTAAAAATCACATCATATACTAATAATATAACATGGTAAACACACATCCATAACGTTATAATTTAAACACCCAACCCAACTCTCACACACCAACCCAAAGAAGGAAATCAGGCCCAATAGTCTCGGCCTGATCCGGATCCGACCCGGCCCAAGACCCGGACAGACAAGGAAGGATAGAAGAACCGGTATCCCGTCTCCCTCCCCGCTTCCCAGATCTATTCACAGCGGGAGGACACCGGAAAGAAAGAAGGGCGAAGGCTTCGCCGGCGACAAGCAATCCCGACCCCCAATTGACAGAAACGACCCACACGGACAAGGAAAGGGGGAGAGAGAGAGGTTCTCACCGAGATGTTTGTTTCGCCAAAAACAACGCTCGAATCGCCTCGACTCGCTTCGCCGGAGACGGGATCTCATCGGAGGTGGCCTAAGGAGAGTGAAAGGGGGTTAAAGGTTCGCCTTTGCGCTAACAGGAGGTGAAAGAGATGAGAACCAGGGTCTCACCGTGTCTAACCGAACTAGAGGGATGGCGACGACGACGAAGGCCTCACTCTCGGCCTTCGGGCTCACCGGGGCGGGTGCCTTGGCTCGTCAACGTAGGAGGTGGCCGAGGTCGTGGCTGACTGCTGCTACCGCTTGACGGAAAGAGAAAGGGGGGAAGCTGCTGGAGAGTGGCTCCGAAGACAGGGGAGCGGATAGCTTCGGTGGTGCTCGGTGTCAGAAGCTTCAAACCAGAGTGGTCGGGAGCGCTCGGAATGTGCCCGGAAGGTGCTCTGGGTGTTGATGTTCAGAAAGGAGGAAGACACAGGGGAGGGTGCACTGCTGAGTTCGATTGAATGGAAGGAATGTGGGTGTGGGTTGTGAAATTCAGGAGGAAAGCAGGTGTTTGTGGATTTGGGTTTCTACTGACGGCCGAGTGAGGAAGAGGGGAGGGCAAGGAGAAGGGTGGGTGTTGAATTGAAATCAAATGAGGATAAGGGGTGTGGTGAGGGAGTGTTGTATGTTGAATTCCAATTGAAAGACTCAGCGTGGGATCGCCACAGCCCACAGGGGGTTATTGGGTTCTTTGGGTGAACCAACTGTGTAATAGAGTGAGGCCTAGGTAGAGGATGAAAAGTGGTCAAATTTTCTCTAATTACCCAAACACCAAAATGGTCCTTATCCAAATCATACCACAATTGATAATAACTTTAAAATTGAAATAGGGATAAAAGACCGAGGCATTTGAGATGGAAGACATAAGGAATATGATCCCAAGGAAAATACCCGGAAAAGAAATAGAATATAATAAAATAAATCCTGAAACCCGCTCACTCGACTTTAACCCGACTCAAAAGATATAAAGCTTAAAACTTCAAATTTAAATCGAATTCTCGAACTGAATCAAATAATAAAATGATATTATACTTTCAAATTTTAGCAAGCGAAAGCGAAAATAAATCTGAATGAAAGTCCATTTAAAATAATTATATGCCGGATTCTTCTTCTTCTTTTTTTTGGATTTGAATAAAATAATCGCTCGAGGACGGAATTTTCAAACCTCCTAAATCTTAGAATCAGAATGATTATAAATCACTATTTTAATAATTTAGTATTATAAAATTTCCCGGTCTTTACAGAAGATGAACATACCTTGAAAATGGGAGAAGTTGTCAATGAAGGAAGCGGCACTGGGTGTTCTCCAGATCTGATGGTGAAAGACGCATGAAATGAATGAGGGGCAAGACTGTCCAAATCTCCAAATCTCTGTAATCTCCAAATCTCAATAATCTTGCCTAGGGGAGATTTCAGATTTCCATATTTTTCATCTGATGAAATACCCTTAAATCCCTTAATCCCCATCTCCTATGCACAGCCGAACACCAGTGCACGAGGATTTTTTTTTAGTCCCCATATCTAATGAAATCTAATAGGCTGTGTTCGGCTGGCTTAAAATAGGAGATTTGGAGATTTCAGGAGATTAAGAAATTACACAATTTCCTCCCAAGCGTGTTTGGCTGCACCATCATGATGGAGATTCTGCAGATTTCAGGAGATGAAAAATGGAGCAATCTGAAATCTTCGATGGGCAAGATTAACGAGATTTGGGGATTCCTGAGATTTGTATCTCACAAAATTGCCCCTCCTCTCTCCACATTTGAAGCGCCCCCTTTTCAGATCTGGAAGCAGAGCCCCGCCACCTCCATCTTTGTCTTCTTCCACTACCAAGGTGAGTTCCTCTTCTCCCTCCCCTTTAATTTCGTCGTTTAGCTTCAACGATAGTCGGCGACATCAACAAGGGGAAGCGACAGGTGTTGGACGAGCTCGGATCGCACAAATATGGAGATGGGAGGCCGAGTTGGGGTCGCAACGAAGCCGATGGTGGCGCCTGAAGGGGGCGGCCAAGCGGCGACGGTGGCGACTGACAAAGAAGCGGTCGCCCTCCTTCGAAACCTGCAGATCTGGCGCCGACCGTGCGATGTCCATGGGCTCCAGGACCTGAAAACCCCCTCAGATCTGACGGTGGTGGCTGACGAACCCTAAACCCCCTCCATTTCCGGTAGTGTTTGTGACCGTGCGTTGTCCGTGGGTGACATCTGGGGAACCGAAGAACTGATTGAAAATGGAGAAGGGGTATGGGGTTTATAAAATGTGGGGGTATAAAGGTCATTTTTCACCTTTGAAATACAATACAATCTTCTGCCAACCAAACACCTTTTTGAGATTTCTGACCAAATAAATCTCCATCTCCTAACATCTATAGAAATCTCATTAATCTACACAATCTATTTTCATCTCATAACATATATAAAAATCCCATTAATCTACATAATCTCCATATGCTGTCAAACACAACCTAAGTGATGCACCGAGAGTACGGGAAAAGGTGTAGGTGATCTGGACTACACTCTTCCCATCTCTCCCAGCCTGACGTACTACCAACATTTTAGGTGGAAAAAATTTGCAAAAAATGTCATTTCCCCCTTGTGCAAATTACATAATTGATAATTATATAATATTATTAAAAAAATCAAAATAAAATTATGCCCAAAATAATTATGTGGTACACTGAAGGTTACGCCGTTGGGTAGAGGTGGAAAACCGGCAATCAGGCTTTTCGGGTTGGGTTTAGGTATACCCATTAGAGTTCAGTCATATGTTGGGTTGGTTCATATGTCCGATATATTGTATGTTCGCCTAGGTTCGGATCGAGTCAAGTAAGTTTTTGGGTAGGATAAGTTCGAGTCAAATTGATTTTTTTTAATCTTAATTACTCCCTCCGTTCAGAAAAAAAACACGTCGTTTACTAATCATGCACACTTTTTTATGAGGACAAAAACTATAAAAAGATTCATTTTTTATAAAGTTTTTTTAACAATTTTGTACTTACTGATAGTAACTACGAAATTGTTATTTTTTTTTAATAAAAATAGATATTTTATATATTTACCATCTAAAAAAGCGTGCATGAATATTAAACGATATGTTTTGCCAAACGGGTGGAGTATTGACTTTAAACATCATTTATTTAGTTATATTAGATCCCATAATATAATTTTCGTTTTACTTTTGGCACGCTTTTTAAGAACGATAAAAGTTATATAAAATATCAATGATTTTATTAACGGAATTTTCGCATGGTGCCCCAGAGGTAATGCCAAATTCGCCGGGTGCATGAAAGTTTTACATAATTCGCGAAATGCCCCTGAGGTTTGTAATTTTTTCGCGTCGTGCCTCTCCATCCATTCTGTTAACATTTTCATTTAAAAAAAAATTAAATAAATGAATCCAAGAGAATGGCAGGTCGCGTGCGAGAGAGAAGACGACGGGACGGCTTGCTGCCGCCTTGGCCACCACCACACCAGCACACCGTCTGCTCCCGCTGCCAACCACCGTGGCCCATTACCTCCCACCATCGCTTGCCTCCATCCCTCGCCTGCTGCTTCCCGCCACTCGCCCGCACCTACACGACCTTGGTTTGCCGCCTCCATGGCCACCTCTACACCAGCACCCCCCCCCGCTCCCAATGCCAACCACCATAGCCCGCCATCTCCCACCGTCGCTTCCTCTTTCCCTCCCTCGCTTGCTGGGTCTCCATGCCCACGACCACCGCCTCGCTGCCTCATCGCCTCGTGACCTCGTCGGTTCTCCATAGCCTACAGGTTCCTCCCTCTGTTACATTTCCCTTGGCTTCCGGTTCCTCCTTCCGCCGTCCTCGACTCCAGCCACACCAGGGCTACCGCGGCTCCGCCTTTCGGCTCATCTCTTGGTTCAGCCCTCTTCGAGTTCTCCCTCACCTCTGTCCTCGGCTTCGGCCTCGGTCGGTCCTTCTCAGAGGCGCCACCATCCTTTTTGTTTTTTGTAGTCCGCTCTTTCAGTCGCTTTCTGATTCATCTTTTCCCGGTTTCTCTTCCTTGTCTTGTTTTGTATCGCCTCTTTTAGGCTTATCATTGTGGTAGCCTGCCCACGATTTTATTATCATCCTTGAGGGTTGAGACAAGGTCTTGGGGTTTGATTGTGCTTTGGTGTGGTTTGTGGTTGTATTGCGGGTTAGTGTATTGTGCTATTCTTGTTGTGTTGCAGGTTTCTTGTGAGCGTTGATTGATGTGTCATGTTCGATGACGTCGTGGATGTGCGATTGACATCTGAAGGCTCTTCGAGTCCATAATCTGAGGTATCCGCTGGTCCCCAGAGTTCGATGTGTGCGTTGTCCCTTTGGCCGGTCGTTTCGTTCTTCTTTAGCTTGTTTTGCGCACTGTAGGATGGCTTGTACGTTCCTTGTTTTTATTTTCTGTGATTTGCTTCAATTATTTATTTCTGTCATTTGCTTATGTTCTACATGATGGTTAGTCCATCCACCGGCTTATCCGGTCTCTCGGTTTCTCTAGGCTTGTCTAGATAACTGAATTTCTTATCTTGCTTCAAAAAAAAAAAAAAAAAGAAGACAATGGGTGAAAAGGCGATGAGCGAAGAGGGAGAGAGCGAGACGAGGGGTCCGATATGATGCCGACTAGATTGACACTGGTGGAGCTCAATTGGTGCCGAAGGTAAAGGTGAGTAAATCTCTCTCGTGGCAAATTCGATTCTTCTCAGAGGAGATTAGAAGCAAATTTACGCAGTAGAGCGAACAAGAGACGATTGGACCAGGAAGATCCTTGACGTTGACCAAGGAAGGAGTGGATGCTGAAACCGATGCCGACGAGTGTGGGTAGTGCTCGATGAACGGCGTCGGCGACTTTTAGTTAGCACAAGTAGGTATTTTTTGCTTCAATTTTATGAAATTTAGGATTTAGGGATTAGGGGATTTTGTGATTTGATCGATTAGGGGATTTAATTGGATCAAAACTTTGAAATTAGGATTAAAGATTAGTGTAATGCATGAAATCTGCATCATCATCGTTGTTGAAGGAGATCGATTTCGCCGATCAACTCCATTCGAACCTTAGCCTGCAAAGCAAGAACAAACGAGGTCGGGGCGGGGCTTGTCTCCCTCGGAGGACCCTCCGACGCTCAAGTCAGTCCTTGTCCCACCAGAAAGAGTTTCCTTCCCGTATTTATATTAGTTGAGCACAAAAGAAACGGTCAGGGTACTTAATGAAATGAATTGAAACGGTTTTAATATTTAATAAAAGAAACTGTTACCGTATTTAACTCGGTCAACGCTCTTAATGCATGAAACCGCTATTGTAATAAATAGGCGAAACGGTAGCATCAATGTCGTATTGAATACTCGAATTATTGATAAAAGACCAAAATGCCCTTGTGCTATCATGTCGAGATTTTCTCTATCACAATTGCCCCTCGGGTTTCTTCTTCATGTCTCAATGACGAAGGAAGCCGAAAAAAGTGCTCGACGGAGCTTGTCGAGTGAGCGACGATTTTGCCGTAGATGGCAATCGTTGACTCGTAGTTGGCTATTGTGGCCGTAATTGGCTATTGGCCATCATAGGCTATCGTGGCCGTAATTGCCTATTGGCCGTAATCGGCTAATATGGCCTTGAGCGGCTAAGTTGGCCTTGATCGGCTAATGTGGCCTTGATCGGCTAATGTGGCCTTGAGCGGCTAAGTTGGCCTTGATCGGCTAATGTGGCCTTGAGCGGCTAAGTTGGCCTTGATCGGCTAATGTGGCCTTGAGCGGCTGAGTTGGCCTCGATCGGCTAATGTGGCCTTGAGCGGCTAAGTTGGCCTTGATCGGCTAATGTGGCCTTGAGCGGCTAAGTTGGCCTTGATCGGCTAATGTGGCCTTGAGCGGCTAATGTTATGCGGTCTTGCCCCTTGTAATCCTCTTTTCGAATCCATCGGAGATAGGGGGCTGCAGGGACAAAAATCTGCAACCTTGAAAGTCTAGACCGCTCGTTGTAATTACTTGGAAAGATCGGGCAAATTTTGTAATTTGTGAGAGTTCCGAGGTGTATTTGTAATTACGCCAAATCTTCATCAAATTAGATCGTCTTCTTCCTCGTAGGGTTCGTGGAGAGCGGCGGCGCCAGAGAAGCTGCATCCTCGGCCATCGTCCCGCCTATGACCTCGATCTTCGATGGCGGCAAAGGATCCGGATTCGGTTGCCCCCGGCCTACCTATCGGTGCCGCCTGCCGGTGTGTTCTCGTGGTTCGGTGAAGGGATGCTCGGTGGTGGCGGCTATGGCGCAATTCTAAGCCGGGTCCAATCAGAGTCACACCGAGAGACGGAGGAGGTCGGAATCGGCGACCATGGTGGCGATGGAGGCTCGATCAACTGGCGTAGTGCGGTATTGCGACGAGGCTCACACGCGGGCCGATGACCGGTAGCGCCAGATTTGCTTCTCGATGTTGGAATCGGCGTTGAGGAGATCACCAGATCTGCTTCATTCTCTGCACTTCCTTCTCTTTCAGATTCGATTGGGACATCTCTTGTGAACCGGGCTAGGAGCGGTGGTGGACCGGCATGCCCCTGAGCCCTCGACAAAGCTCCGTAGCGAGCCCAAAATTCATGGCCATTGATCGCTCTGATTCGTAGGGCTCCTTGATCTCCATGGCTGATCAACTGGTAAAGAGTTTTTCCTCGGTGGCACTGGGAGATAGATGGAAAGATGGCGGCACTAGTGAGCCACGCCCTCTGCCTCGTGGTCCGAAGCCGCCGACGCCCTCTCTCCTAGGGTTTGTAGGTGAAGGCTGGGCTTCCGCCGGTTCATTGTCACCATCAGCAATTGATTTTTTTGTTGCTTTGTAGATTGGGAGATCCGATCTCATGACTTTTTGATCGATTTCCCACAAACGGCGCCAAATGTAATGCATGAAATCTGCATCATCATTGTTCTTGAAGGAGATCGATTTCGCTGATCAACTCCATTCGAACCTTAGCCTGCAAAGCAAGAACAAACGAGGTCGGGGCATGACTTGTCTCCCCCGGAGGACCCTCCGATGCTCAAGTCAGTCCTTGTCCCACCAGAAAGAGTTTCCTTCACGTATTTATATTATTTGAGCACAAAAGAAACGGTCAGGGTATTTAATGAAAGGAATTGAAACATTTTTAATATTTAATAAAATAAACTGTTACCGTATTTAATTCGGTCAACAATCTTAATGCATGAAACCGCTATCGTAATAAATAGGCGAAACGGTAGCATCAATGTCGTATTGAATACTCGAATTATTGATAAAAGACCAGAACGCCCTTGTGCTATCATGTCGGGATTTTCTCTATCACAATTAGAATTTCATATTTAGGATTTCATGTCCTATTTCTATTGATTATACTTTCGGATTTAGGGTTAGAGATTATAATCTTAGAAGTGAGGTTGCGAAGTTGTTGAACTAGCATGGTGTTTGGTTTTTAAAAATCTCATCCCTTTAAAGATTGAGTTATTGTATGATACATGATCAAATTAGATTTAGTTTTAGCTTTAGAAATGATATATTTGGTGTCCTTCAAAGAATCCATACTAAAATGATGTTTGGTTTTTAAAAATGCATGATACATTGATCAAATTAGATTTAGTTTTATATTCTCTTCCGTTTTTAGTTGAAGATGTTGCAGATTTTGTTAGTCTATTGTAATCGTTGGAAGCAAATTGAAAAGAATCCAATTCGATTTGGTTGAGATGTGCAACTCAAATGTGATGTGAAAAATGTATCAAAATTAGGGTAGGATTTATGTGGGTTGATCCAATTTATGTTGTGTTTAATGTTTAGCTAGTGTCTTGGGGTTTCTTTATTCCCTCTTGTTCTGTTTTGTATATTTTTTTTATTGTTTTCATGACATATGTGTTGATTTTTTAGCTCTACTTATGATACAAATGGATTTGATGGTATTTTGAATATTATTCTAATAAAAAAAAAAAGAATTTTAAGCACTGTAAATTGGGAAATCTCCTCCTTGCTCATAACTCTCTAGTATGGAGTCATGCGGGTGTGAATTTGCTCCTTTGGTGAAAATGTGAGATGATTCTTCGTCAACTTCTCACCACCAGGAGGTGTGAATCTCCTCCTTGCTTCTGTTTTGATGGATTGGATCTTTTTGTTTTATATTGCAGTTTCTCCTTGAAAATTATTCGTCAGAAACCTTTAGTTTCGATGGCATATATGTATGCTTACAGAAGAGATAGGCACAAAACTTCTTTTTTCTCTGTTGCTTTCTTTATCATATAGATTCAGAAGCTTGAAGTGTCAAGATATAGAACATTTCTTTGAATTGGTTTGCATTTTGTGGATAATTGGATTTGACTCAACTCTAATATATGAGTTAGATAGCAACTCAGTGTGAGATAAAAACATAATAGTAGCTTAAACATATATCGTTTGAAGATTAATTGAAACCTGTGACAATAAGTGTGTTGTTTTTAGCCTATTAGTTCAAACGGAAGAGCATTGTGCTCGTGCACAAGGACGTGGGTTCAAATCCCACATAGGCTTATTGAATTCTTTAACCATTTAAGTAATTTCTTCACTTAATTTGAGAAAATAATTTGACATTCTTTCCCTTATGAATGTGATTTAAGCTGCCATACATATCAGATACAATACATTACCCCATTGTTAGACCTGAGCAAACATGGGCCAACCCGTCCGGCCCACGCAACCCGCCCGGAAAAATATGCGGGCTTGGATAGAGTAGTTGGCCCAAGCGGGCCGACGAGCCCGGCCCGGTAGGCCCAGAGGGCCGGGCTTGGGCAGAGGGTAAAGCCCAGGCGGGCCGATAGGCCCGGCCTGGTTATATATATATATATATATATATATATATATATATATATATATATATATATATATATATATATATATAATTATATAAGTTATATATAGTATTATATATAACATAATAATATACATAATTTCTAAGGGTGGGCAAAAATCCCGGGCCCGTCCCGTAAAAATTATGCGGGACGGGACGTGGGACGAAGATTCCTTATCCCGCAAATCCCGTCCATTTCCACACACATTTGAAATGTACATATTTACAGTGTATATGGATTCATGGAACACATGCACATTTACAATATATATACACTTACAGTGTATATATGTCCCATATAAATATATACATTTACAGTGTATGTATATACACATGCATATTTACAATATATATATATATATATATATATATATATACACTTACAGTGTGTATATATATAAGTATATGTATATATACTTACAATGTGTATATATCAGAGGTGGATCTCAGTGCAAGCAAACCCAGCTGCCGCTGAGTAGAAAATTTTGAATTGAGTTAAAAAATAATAATCTTGCTTGACATAAATAATTATAATCTCAGTTTATTTTTTAACCAAAACTTAAAAGATGGACAAAGAACATGATAGTTCGGTGAAAAGATATATTGCACTTTCTTTCCACTATTGCTCTTTCGACTCCTATGAATTGCATTTACAATTTTTTGTTTTCAACATCTGAAAATTGATAGATTTTTTTCATAGTTTGCTAGATTAGTTTAATCAATTAAGAGTTATAAAAAAACTCAAACAGGTTGGTACCGGTTTGGGGGTATGGTTTCCTTAATTGAATTTTTGGCCTGTAAAATTGTGTCTTTACAATGAATATTTTCGCTCACCTAGCTTTGGAACATTAGATCCGCCACTAGTATATATACACGTTTACAGTGTTGTATTTGGTAGTACGCTATTATTGTATCCGGATTTGCCTCACATTTGAAAGTATCGGTATAATTTGTGATTTATCTCTTTTTTAAATAAAAAATTAATTCGATTTCGGATAAAAAATGAATTTGATACGCTAAGCCCGTTTGGCCCGATAGGCGGCCCGACCCGACAATGAGGACGGGCTTGGGCAAGGCACTAGGCCCCAAAACCGGGCTTGACCCAAGCCCGGCCCAGTACAATGGGCCAAAATTTTGGCTCTAGCCCGGCCCAAGCCCGCCCGGCCCGGCTCATGCTCAGGTCTACCATTGTACATCATTGAAAAAAATGCATTGCTTGTGAATTCAGTAATTTCACTTTCTAGAAATTTTTACAGTCATTCAGAAAGTTCTGCTGGAGTTGAAGTGGTTATTCCTACCAAGCTAAGGTATTCAGTTCCATCGATATTCAACCCCAACATCTTTTGATATCCTTTAATGCAAAATATTCAGTTCAACCGATAAGAATAAAATGGAGGTTCTTCCCCGTTTGGTATCGATATCAGTATATCAGATATTAGATATCACCCCTTGATATCTTATATCGTTGTTTGGTACGGGAGTATATCGATATCGAGTGATATACTAGATATCAGGTTTAGGGTATCACAAGCCCATTTTGATATACCCATGTTTTGGGCGGTATAGGTTGGATATTAGTATATCACCGTCCTCACTCCTCTCTTCTGTTGCTCCCTGGTGTTCGCTCTCGCTCTCGCTCTCGCCTCTTCTGGTTACTCCCTTTCGCTCTCGTTCAAGTACGCTCCTCTTTCTCTTCTTCTCTTCCGGTGTTCTTCTCTCCTCTTTCTTTCCTCGTCACTACAGGTGAGTCGATTTGGAAATATAGGGTAGGGCTGCGATTTTTTGGGTTGCTCCTAGGGTTTGCTCTCGCCTCTTTTGGTTGCTCCTAGGGTTTGTTCGATTTTTGGCTTTGTTGTTGGCGGATTGATGGGTGAAATCTGGAGAACTTTGTGTGCAATTTTTGGATGGAATTTGGTTGCGATTTTGCTCTTGTTTATGCGTTTTTTGGTTGAAATTTTTACTGCTATTTTTGCCCTCCAACTGTCCGATTTTAGGCTGCAATTTGGCTTATATGTATGCTCTCTTTCTATGCAATTTTATGTTGCAATTTGGCTGAGATTTGCCCATGTTTGTGTTATAATTTAGTTAATGTTCAAGCGAAATTTATGTTGCTTTGTTTGAGATGGAATTTTTTACTTATGCTGAAATTTAGGTGTTATGTTGATTGTCTTATGAATAGAAATGGATTCTTATGTGCTTCAATTGAGTGATGCCTTTGTTTGTGTGTTGTGGTTGAGTCTTATGTTATGGTTGAGCTTTATGTTATGGTGGAACCTTTGTTTGTATGTTATTGTTGCTTCTTTCATATAACTTTGAGTATGTTAGGAATGTCTCAATCAAGTGATGCCAACGGTCGTGGGAAAAATAGAAGAAAGTGGAGTATAATGGAAGAGGAATTGGCTTTGGATTTCATTCTTGAGCTGAATGGTGATCCTCAATGGAAATGCGAAGGGGGCTTTAAGACTAGTTTTTTAAGCAATTAGAGAGCATGTTCGAGAATAAGTTTCGTGGAATAGGTTTGAAGGCTGCCCAAATTGAAGCGAAGGTTAAATTTCTCAAGGAGAAGTATTCCGTCATCCATGAGATAACCAAATTATCTGGATTTAGCTGGGATGAGAACACCAATATGATCAACTGTGAGAAGCAATCTTATCTTGATTTTTGCAAGGTAACATCTTCGTTCTTACAACTGCTTTTATTTTGTTTTTACAGTTGCTTTTGGGCTCTGTAATTGCTGTTTTTACAGTCTTTAATTGCTGTTTTTATAGCTGTTGTCTTCATGTGTTTGTTGCTATGTTTTTGGAGTGTTTATGTTTACAGCTACTGTTGAGCTCTGTAATTGTTGTTTTTACAGCTACTGTTGGAGTTTTTATGTTGTTTTTTCAGCTGTTGTCTTCATGTGTTTGTTGCTATGTTTTTTATGTTTTTAATTGCTGATTTTTATGGGTTTTGGATTGGTTTTACATATGCATACTCGAGCTAAAGGATTATATCAAGTTTCATTTCCCTTATTCAACAAGCTGGATCCCATCTTCGGTCCAGATCGAGCAACTGGAGGCAACAACGAGGACGTGAAAGATATGGTGAATAACATGGATAATGAGTGCATTGATATAGATACCGATGAACAACTCTAGGATGACTACCCTCGCTACTCATCTCCCAAAGCAATCACAAGGCCACCGGCTTCTAAGAGGCGTAAGCTAGGTAAAAGCCCACTCGGACTCACTCGTGACAATGCAAGTGAAAAATTTGTTATTGCCATAGAAGACATAAGGGGTCATTTGGGAAGCATAGTTAAAACGTTGGAGAAGGGTGAGAATCACGAAGAGTACAACTCTCAACAAAGGAAATTGTTGTTGTCAGAGATTTCTATGTTAGGATTTTCTGACATTGATGCTATTGATGCCACTAGCCTTCTTGTGAAGTCCCCAGCCGAGCTTGATGCCTTCTACAGTTGCCCAAATGATGCATGGAAGAAGTTGTATGTCGAAAGGCTTCTTGCACGATTTCATGGTAACATAGCTACAAGTCAAGGTTTTGGCTCTTCGAGTGTTACTCATGACTAGAAGGGAAGGTTAGATATAGGATTGCAAGACCATTTTGTTGCTAACAGGCCGGTCTTGAACTAGTGTGTGCATTACATCAAACATTTGTGGCAACTAACAACTCATTTTTTGTACAAATTTTGGATGCCAAATGTTGGTAGGGTAGCAAAAACACTTGTGTCACTTGGAAAACACTCTATTTTATTTTAGTATATGCTATGAATGTATGTTGATTGGATCGTATTATAAATTACCCTTTCTATTCAAGCTATTGTTTTAACTAACAACAAACATACACATTTGATATCTGATATCCTGAAATTTCATTCTAAACAACAGATATCAAATCTGATATTTGATATCCTGCAGCATACCAAACAAAGATATCAAGATATCAGCTGATATCGTCATATCGATATGCTGATATCGATACCTGATATATTGATATCTAGATATTAATACCAAACGGGGCCTAAGTATATATAGTCATTAAACTTTGAAGCCACTGTATCAGGAACAAAAAAACTGAGACTAATTAGCTAGCATTAGTTTGTTTCTTCATTTCTTTTACGGAAATTTCGCGAAGTACCCTCGTGATATAACGTTTTTCGTGGGGTGTATAGAAGATTTACAAATTTCGCGTGGTACCCTTAACCTTTACTCCTAATTCACCTCGCGCCCTTATGGAGTTAATTTTGACAGAGTTTCCAGCTCTCCGTTAGTTTTGATTTAAAAAAAAAAAGAACGATGGATGGTTAGACTGAGAGGGCGTCTTCGATGTCGAACAGAGAGGAAAGGGGATGCAGAACTGGGCGACTGGAGGACGGAGAGTCCTGCGCTGGAGGCGAAGGTAATCGAAAAAGGCGACGATGAATTGAGCGGAACAATGGAGGCGATTCAGGCGAGCGAGGGTGAACAATTAACCCCCATAACTGGGAGCGAAGGCAACAGTGGTCGGATGTCTAGGCCGCCAGTCGGAGGTGGAGGCGACGTTGATATGAGGTAAGTGGATTAATGTTGTCCCTTTTCTGAAATTTAGGGTTTAGGTTGAAAATTCAATCAGTCAAACACAAAAGAGAGGAATGAAGAAGGGCAGACTCTCATGCGACACAGAGGTGGAGGAGGCGACACAAGAGAGGAGGATGCTGAGCCGTACCGAGCCGACTGGAGCTAGAGGTGCTGGAATCTGCTAGAAGAGGGTGATGTCAGCCTGCCAGGTATGTCATGTTGTGATATTTCGAACCCCTTTCCAAAAATTAGGGTTTAGTGTGAAATTGGGTGTGAATTATTGAGTTTTTGTGCTGAGTTTGTAAATGTGTGATGTAAAATACTCAGTTTGTGATTAGTATTTGGTTTTGTTTTATCCCACAAATTGAGATTTTGCAATTCCCATCCATGATGCATTCTCTTGTGCCTTTAGAACTGCAATACCCACAAATTTGGCATCATATATTAAATTTGTGTCAAATACTGTAGGAAACACCTACATATAGAGCATTTGTGCATTTTTCTGTATATCTATGTACTTTTGTGTATATTTATGCAATTTTGGATCATCCTGCTCCTCACCATAAGACCCCTCCTTACTTGAATACATGTATAATCTTTTGATGCTGTATAAATTATTTTCACTTAATATGTGAAGAAGTTACAAATAGGTGGTTTAAAAATCAGAAGAAAAGAAGTGAAAACAAAAGGCAATATATATACATTATTTTCACTTGCTGTCATATTTTCATTTGCTGTCATATTTTACTGTTGATCTCCATCTGGTTGGTTATAGCCTTTTCAATTTTATTGGGTTTGTTTCTACATGTGGATGAGAGGGTTACTAGTAGCTATAACCTTTTCCACCTATTATACAAAATGAAAAGAAAATATGAAGTAAATAAAAGCAATACCAATAGGTTGAAAGCATTTGATATTTTTCAATTCTACACATTAGTAAAGTCCAAAGCCATCAAGGTTGAAAGCATTTGATATTGTAGCAAAAGCCTCCCTCAAGAACACAATGTGATATTTCCACAACTGAGGAAGGCTTTTGACACTTTTTGCCACTGTTTTTTAATTCATATGCTCTATATCTCATTGTAAATGTAAAAGCAAATTTTTAGTCTATTAGCTCAAATGGAAGAGCAATGTTTTTTTGTACACATCGATGTGGGTTCAAATCCCACATAGGCTACAAATCAGCAATTGGTTTTATTAGCAAATCAAGCACAGGAGCTGATCTTGCAGCGGTTCACTCATGCTTCTGTCGGGAAATTTTTTTTATCTTGATGCTCTCTCAATATATAATCTTCTTCGTGTTCTGGCCAAGGGTCATTAATCATGTTTCTTTATTTTCATAGTAGTCAATTAACTTTCATGCTACATTCGACCAACTAGTCAAATAAGGTGAAAAAATATGTAGTATTAGTTTTCCTTTCAATGAAATATGAGATATTGAATATGTATTTTCAGAACTAATCGGATGTTAGTACTTTGGGCCATTGCCTATTAGCTTAGAAGACCTCGAAAAAAATAAGGAAAGAAGAATGGTTTGCACTCATTTCTCATCACAATTGGGAATTCGATTGTAAAACATGTGTTTCAAACATACTGATATGAAAAACACATTCTTTTTTATAAATGGGATATTCTTAAAATTAACAAAAATTACATCACAAGGCTAGTGAGTTGGTGTTGGATGCTGCTTTATGCATTCCCACCAAAAACTGTAGAAAATTAATTTCTCTAAGCAAGACAACAACTCAAAATCTATATAGCCTATGTGGGATTCGAACCCACGTCCTTGTGCCTAAACACATTGCTCTACCGACTGAGCTAATAGGCCAAAATTTGGAGAAGGAAAAAAAACTACACTATAATTTGTTATGATAGAAAGGCATTAACACCACAAAAGACTTCTTTAGGATATAATTAGTTTACTACAGCATCACAAATTCCACTCAATATTTACCACATCAGAAATCATAAAAATCCATGGATGGGATCAAATGTATACCAACCAATTAATAAGCTAGTTCAAATTTTACTCAATATACGAATTCAGCCACAAATCATCGCCATAATATACCTGTCATCTTCAATTATTCAGTCCAATTAGTAAGCTAGTTCAAATTTTATTGTTGCTGGAAATGATTTAATTTCAAGGCATTGTACTAGCTATATGGCCAGGAACTTTGTGTGTATTCCTTGCAATGTTCAATCTATCTTTTGATTTGTCTTTTGTTGCAAAGCTCCTATACTTGTTTGTATTTCAGATGGCTATTAAGATTGGTTCTTGTGCCCAAACTCAAAACCCCTCAATTTCAAAAGCCCTAAAGTTGACTAGAGAACACAAGAAATTTACTACATAACAACTAAACCCTAATTTTCGCAAAGGGGCAAAATTTCAGAGAAGACGTACCTGTATTTGCCCACCCCGTCGCCGGTATCCACCTCTAGTCGACATCAGCGTTAGTCGATCCCCTCCCTCACCGGTGTCTTCGTCCGCCTTGTAATCGTCCGAGCAGTAATAGCCACCCCAAGTCGCCGATCGCCTCATCTCGAGGAATGAACGTCGGGGTCTTCTTCAAATTCAAATACAGACGTTTTGATTTTTTCAATTTCTCTTTTTTTATTCAATCAAAACAAACGGCATCAGTTAAAGTTAACGGATGAGGGTGCGAGACAAAATTTTACCAAACCTCAAGGGTACCATGCGAATTATGTAAAAGATTTGTACACCCCATGAATTAAGCTATACCTCAAGGGTGCCCGGTGAAATTTCCCTTTCTTTTATTTACAAATAACAATCAAGTACATGTTTAAGTCAATCTATGAGGATAAAACTAAGATTAACTAGCACAAATTACCATATTCAGCTTTAAAAATTGAACTACAAGTTGCAGAGCAACCAAATGAGAAATAAACATAAGCTAAGGAACAAACACAAGCTAAAAATGTTTTATGAATCTAGCAAAAAAGAAGGCACACCAGACAATTATAATGTAAGAACAAGGCAAACAATACGCAATACATACAACAGTAAATACATCCAATAATTGGGCTGACTATGGAGCTCAAAGCTCTCGATGTCTGCAAGCTAGCACACTGGTGGCTCCTCCCACTAACAAGTAAGCGGTGAAATTGAACAAATAAGTTCAATCCCTAGAGTCATTCAGAGAGGGGAGAAGTGACAAGCCAAAATCCTAGCAAAACTCCTAAATTTGAACAGTTGATTAACGGTCGTGTTCACGTCAATGGTAACATTCACTGTTTTAGACGAATAAGGAGATACGATGACTTACATGGGATTGAAGGGAGCAGACGATGGAGTCAACTGCCGCCACTTCGAATTCAAACAAGGAGAAACACCAAGAGAAGATGTCGAGAAGAATTGGAGGCTGGGGGACACTATGGGAAAAGAGATATGTGATTAGAGTTTAGTGGTCGAACGAACATAGCTACAATCGTACAATATGAGGCTAGGGATGAGGAATCAGATGACTTTGCAAGAGAAGGCCGACAAAGAGGAGTCTAGTGACTGTGCAAGTAGAGGTCGGTGAAGAGGAGTACGGCACTCCGCCTGCCTCTCGCCCTCTTCACATGAATGTGGGGTCTTTTCTTCGCTTTTTTCTTTCTTTAACAAAAAGGTTAACTGAGTGTTAATGATTTTTTTTAACGGAAATTTCGTGAGGTGCCCTTGGAGTATTGCAATTTTTTCGAGATATACAACTCTTTTGTATATTTCGTATGATGCCCCTAGGATTTTGATTCTTTTCACGCCGCACCCTCGCGATTAAATTTTAATAGATTTTGGGAACTTCGTTACTTTTGGAATTAAAAAAGAAAGAAAGAAAGAAAGAAAGAAAGAAAGAAAGAAAGAAAGAAAGAAAGAACAGGCGGAGAGAGAGCAAGAAGCTCACGCGAGAGAGAGAGCACGACGAGGCAGGTGAGGACGACGAGAGAGAGCACGCCGGTGAGGATAACATCGAGTCGGAGCTCTCGTTGCTGCGTCGGTGAGTTGTGAAGACGACGTAGTAATAAGTTTGTTAAAATAAAAAAAATGGAGTGTACCTTATGAGTCGTTATACAACGATTCAAGAGCGAGATGGAGAGATCGAAAGGAGACGCGAGGAGGGTGACGGTCGGCATCGGCATCGACGACTATTCTAGGTAAGTCTCCGTTCTTACTTTTGACTGTAGGAATTTAGGGTTTTTTAGATGTAGGATTTATTCTAGAATAGTCGTGCAATCCAGCACCATGACCTGACATCGTCCTCACCGGTATAGCTTTAATAAGAAAAATTGATTAGGTTTGCGGGTACCCACGGACTACCCACATCTGCATTCGCGGGCAGGTTTGAACACGATTTTCAACCCGTTAAGCAGGCTTAGTCCGGCTCATGCCGCAACAACGGGATAAAATCTCGGGTAAAGCCCGACCCGTACCCGCGTTTGCCCGGGTCTACGAGGCCAGACGCCAGGCTCCCTAGTGGTCCCCACCACAGCGTCGTCAACGATCACTCGTCGTACGAGTAGGTAGGACCTTCTCAACTCTGAAGATAATTCCATCAAATCAAATCACTCTTTTTCCCCACTCTCATTCCTATGTCTTCCCGTATAATTCCATTTTCCGCAAACTCTAGCAGCAGGAGTTGAAAAAGGCCTCAATTTTAATGGGAAAATCGCTTGCACTCGCCACGAGTAGGTTACTGGATTTGGCCAAGGTAGTTTCGCAGGCGAACCCGAAGCTCGCTAAGAGAAGGCAGCAATCCGTTCCGAATCCGAGTCGGGCTCGCGTGGATCCGGGCGAGCAGCAGAAATTGAAGCTCAAGATGGAGACGACCTCGGGTGTCTCGGACGGGCTGACTCAGCGCGGGAGGATGCCTTTGTCGGCGGTGGTTTCGGATTGTGCCAAGCGGTGGTTCGATGACACCCTTAAGGAGGCTAGATCCGGTGACATTGCGATGATGGTTTTGGTCGGTCAGATGTATCATAGCGGCTATGGCGTCCCCTCAAATCCTGCCAAGGTCTCTTCTTTTCCCAATTTCCTTTTCATCTCTTAGGGTTTCTTGCAGATTTAGTTGTCCATATATTGTAATTACCGAGAGTTGATTGCCATAAAGTTTGGGGATTTGACATATGCTGATGGAGGATTTGAAATTGATTAGTTGATTGGTGCATTTGATTGTGGAGATTTGGAAATGGAATTACCTCCTGTCCCATTCTCAAATGCTTGGTATGCATTAGGTGTTGGGTTGAAATGAGAATGAGAATCAATCAACCCGCGATACCCCCATTTGGAATTGCCAGGTATTGGAATGAAATCCATTGCCATACCCATAATCTTGATACCTCCCATGCCTGTGCTCCATTCATCCAATACCAAAATCAGTTCATAGTTCATACCGAACACACCCTTAAAAATCTCCACTCCAAAAAAAAAAACCCATTGAATCAAGCTCTCATACCCATCTCCATTAAGATTGTGTTCTTGAATCAGTTACTCATTCCTTGATTAAGCCTAATTCTTTTTATGAGATTTGAAGTAACAACTGCATCCCTTGGAAACTCAGTCACTCATTTCAACCTGATACTCGAGTTTGAACCACCTTTTTTAACTTGCTGAATTATGCTATTTGTAATTATTTACTACATACCAGTAAACTACATAAATTTGAAGATGTAGTAGTTTGTAAGACAGGCAGTGGTTTCATGTAACCTATGGACACTAAAAATTCTCGCAGACATGTTTAAGTTGATATTGTTGTAGGCTTGTGCCCTTGTAGGCACTAGGCAGTGATGGAGAGGAAACAGGGGAAGAGCTTAAATGAGGAAATATTAGGATCAAACAGCTATACTTTTAGATCATTATGAATCTGTCATGGTGCTGGATTGCAATGTTGTAAATTTGTTTTTCATATAGTCAATCAGATAGAATAAGATTAATGGTTCGATACCTGTAAGTTCGAAACTTAAAATTCAAAATAATAAATTCTCCAATCCTTAAGATTTCGAATCCATTGTTACTTCCACATTTAATGATGGCATATATGCTCAGTGTGTTACTGCCCTGGTAGGTTATTTTGTTGGCTAAGGAATGCTGTCCTTGCAGGAACCTTCTTTTCCCCTTATTTGAAGCTGACATACTAGTTATCTTGATTAATTTGATTTTTTTTTTGGTCAACCATCTTGATTAATTTGATTAACAAGAGTTCAATGCATTTTTTTTGTGTGCTTATTTTTTACTTATAAATTGTCTTGTCTCCTTCGCATTATCTGAGAAAATCTTTTCATATGCTTTTCTGACAATAATCAACTGATGCCAAAGGATGCCTTTTTTTTTTTTTTTTTGTAATTTAGGGACAAAGTTGGATCAATAAAGCTTCAAAGTGTCGTTCTTCAGCTCTGAAAGTCGGTCATAAACCACCAGGTCTTCCTGCTGCATACCCTCTTTACTCATGTAAAATAATTTCACTCGAGCAACCCCTGATTGTTTGTTTCTTCTTTGATAGGTTATAATGCTAGTGACTCAGAATCCGATGCACTTATGGGTGGTGAAAAGTGAAAGGAAAATGTATGCAAAATACTGTTGTTCTTAGGAAGGTCAGTGCCCAGGACTGCAGGAAGATCTTCTCTTCCCTTGATATTCTTTCCAGTGACGATGTTTGATGGATATGTTAACATAGAAAATATTCTATAAAAAATGCCCTTCCCAAGCCAAATTGTTGGAAGTTCATTGAAAGCATTTGTAGCAACACGCTTTTGTGCTGTAGAAAATGTTTGATGAATATGATTTGCATCTTCTTTGGTTTTCCCTGTGCATTCATAAAGTCTCAATTTTATGTTGATTTTTGCCTAGGATGGTACTCAACAGCTTGTGCTTGTTTTTAGTCCTTATTACTACTTGTCCCGGCAAATATCTAATATCCTACTCGGCTGGACGACACTGTAAATGTTCTAAGCATTGCTGAAACCTAAACTACAGGTGAACCTTTGCTTAAGCTATCCCATAAAATCTCCGGATTGAATAAAGTCCTTTACCTAAGTTGTAACTTTCGTCTTAGTGGTGGACTGAAGGAAGAGTATGACAATGAAACCAAGTGAAAATCAGAAGGAACTTCTTTCTGGAGACTGGTTACCGACTAACAATCAATAACTACAAGAATTTGGATGAAAGCATTGATATTTCTCTGCTCAGCTTCAGGAGATGCTTGCTTACTCCCAAGCCAATATTACATGTGAGATGTAATTTTTCAGCACTTCACCGAGAAACCAATGCAATGTAGACAGAAAGATTCATCACATTGGTTCTCTTTCGAAGAATGCAGATGCATTTTTATAGCAAATAATAATTGCATGATTCACAATATTATATTTATTTTCCTTGATTTATTTCTTGATTTAAGACAGACCGGTTTAAAAAAAGGGCGAGATTTATTGGAAAAAATTTGACTTACATTTGCTTTGTTCCTGTACTGTATTTGGAATTCTTGAACAATACACACACATAACTTATACAATTTGCAGCAATCCTGTGAAATTATTGCCACCTAGTCTTAATATACAAACACAACATTACTATTACATTGCTGCAAGGGATGGATGCTAAAAATATTGCTTTCATTTTCTTTTATCCTTGTCATCATCTTCCTTCTCGACGATTCTTTCTCCACTGCCATGGCTCTTCTGGGTTCGAGGAAGCCCACAAGCCAAGCCTTTTTGCTCGTGCCTGTTTCTCCCACTGCAAACAATAAGAAAAAAGTTAGTTTTCTTGTAAAAAAGATGCATGTTTTTGGAGGAAACTTGGTGTATTTAGCAAAGATGATGCTCTTGCTACATACATTTGCCAGTTCGATACGGTTGTCGTAAGCTGTGTAATGCCATGCCATTCCCTTCTTGAGCATCCATTCCTGTTTTCATAAGATTTGGAAGCACAAAAGGCAGAATTAGGATGCTTTTGAGCTATTATTCACCCATGACTATTTCGACATTACAAAGGATGCTTTTAAATAACTTTCACTTATGCAAAAAGAAGGAAACAACAAATTCAATGTGTCTGAAGTAGATATTTGTGTGCTAAATTACTAGATAAGCGTAAATAGCAATGAAGTTGTTCAATGCAACGTTCATTATAAACGGTTGTTTTTGAAAACATTGGCCAAATTCAGAGTGGCTGTGTAGTTTGTCCAACAAAGGCTTATTGTAGTTTGTAGAAGTCTCAAATGTAGATGTCATCTTGTTTTAACATTTATCAGGGGACAGTGTAGAATTGTACCTGTACAAAGATGCCATTGCAGTATATATCTCCTACACTGCGATTGTAACGGTCTTCTGTATACACCAAAATTTTCAAGGGCTTCCCCTTAACTAACTTCAGCAGCTCCTCTTTTGCCTCTTTTCCATAAGGCATTGCACTTTCTGGTGCATCTATTCCGCTGGTGGACCACAAACATCAGGAATCGAAATAAAGGGGAAAAAAACTGGCTTAGAAAAGGCATATACTTAAAATTCAAAACATCATGAAGATTAGATATATACCTTAGTCGAATGCGGTACTTTTTAGCTAGAACCTCTTGATTTTGAATATTTAGTACCCTGTTAAATAACAAAACTCAAGACAATGTAAACCCTCTTTTTAGAAGTTTAGAGCTGACTAGCTTGGTAATGTCGTGATTTCGCAGTTTTTAGTTTTGAAGTGTTTTTAGTCTTTTGTTCTTATAAATTTATTACAGCTTTATTACTTTAGTTTCAAATGTATCATCTTAAAATTGCAAGCTTTAAACAACGGGATTCAGTTTGTAAAGGAGCTATGATCAGTTGATTGACAAAGCAGTAGGTGGACTTTTACCTATAACCAGATTCAACTATCTTCTTCTGAAGCGCGTCTGCCTTGTCATAATTCTTGACAGCCCGTGCTTTGGATCTCTGAACGGCTGCAAGCTGTACTTCCTTAGGAACACAAGATGACTCCCTAGGGTCGGTTGTGCTGACATACACCGTTACAGTATCTCCATCTGCCACAGCTTTTTCGTCCACCTTAACAATCCGAAACAATAGCTCAATCATTCAGGTGAAGCTTATATCAATCTTGAGCTAAATGAGGAATCATATATATATGAGTGAGTTCTTACCGGGAGGGTGTTAAGCTCAAACTTCACTCCTTGAGGAGCTGAATGGACACCTGGAGACAGTTTGCTGAGTGTGTCTGGGAGGGGAAGCCCATAGTAAGCAAGCAGTCCCTGTTCAAACATCAAAACAAACGACGCAAATCATTGTGAGCTATGAAAGTACAATAGAACCATTCTGGAATGGTTCAGTCAGAAAGAACTTGCGGGTAGTACTCAAAGGTCCTTAGTTCAAAGGTCCTTAGTATACCAAAATGAAGGAAAGTACAACAGTCACAAGGACGAACTTTTAAGACGCGTGCTGAGTATAAGTAAACCTTTCATGGCAGTTAGTTGTTTTCATGGTTTGGCAAAATAAAGTCTCCTTCATGCATAGAAACTTCACTAATTTACCCAATTCGATCTAAATTCCCAATTTAATGGCGAGGAAAATACATACAATTTCATCACAGTTATACAAAGTAACAAAGCTAGACCTGCCAAAGTTGCACGACAATTCAAGAAACTGCGGCTAATAGGCATAGATTCAATCTTTTCAAATGATAAGGCCTATCTATATATAGAGAGTGATTTGAAGAAATTTCTCCTAAAACAAAGTTTTATAGGTGGTTGTGGTTGAGCTGACTCAGTTTTATGGCATTCGGATTTACCGAAGCTTTCGATTAGTTGACATAAATGGAATACCTCAACATCAGCCTTCTGGTGTCTCTTGAGGGTGTCTATGACAAGCCTGGAGGCCTCCTCTGGGGTTCTGGGCGGTGGTTTTGCTTCCTTCCATGCTTGTTGAAGCTTTCTATACCTGCCATTTTTTTTACCCAAAATTCAATTAAATCAATCAAGTCCAATCAACTGTAAGCTGAAAGCTGTAATTACCAGTTGGATTGAGCCTTCTTTGATGAAACCACATGCTTGTTGAGCCCCTCCGGAACCTAGGATCCACCAATTTCCCAAATTCTTGATTAAAAACCTAATAATTAACTACACAGATGTGCAATTAAGCATGAAAAAAAATGGTATAGCGGATTGGAATTAAAAAGATACCTGGGAGGTGACCTCAAAGTGGAGGATGTCGTGGGCGAGGGCGGAGACGCCGACGGATTGGGCGGTGACGCCGTGGTGGCCGAGAGATTCCTCAGTGGGATCGCAACAGCTTCTGTAGAGAAATGTGAGGGCGTTTCCCATCTTGTTTTAATTAAATTAAATTTTGATGCTGAATTAATTTGTTGAGTGTATATATTTGTATGTGTGCTTGATTTGGGGGATTTATTTCCTTTTATGATTGAATTGGTGGGGAAGGAAAGCGAAATATGAGCTTTCAAATTGGAAAACGCAGTGGGAAGCAAAGTGGAAAAAAAGGAGGTTTTGTTTAGGAACGAATCGGGGAGAAGATGGTGATGTGGTTGGATCTCCTTCTGTTTTTTACGGCGGTAATTGGTTGATTTAACCGTGTAAGATTTCAGCAGCTTACGTTTGTATAGAGTCTACGTCAACGGTCACTCGGGGATCAGTGCACGACCGTTAGGTGTGAGACGGAAAACATTGTGGTTTTGGTGCACTATTCGACCTTTCTCTTATCCGCAGCTCTTTTGTTTACGCGTCCAACTTTTACTGCATTTATTAAATCCGATAATTCAGGACCCAATATGTTTTTTTTTAATCAGATAAAGATTAAGCCGGACGATCCCGCGAGACCGTTTATCCTAACGCATCTTTCTGAATGAGAACCTGAAGTTCTGGATCATCTTCAAAGTGATTGTCGGCAGGGAGACTGTAAGCCAGATGAGCGAGTCGAACTGCAACAGCATTAGATTTCCTAAAAATATGACGAATCACAACATTAGAAAGCAACGAAAGATCAATCAGAATGTCAGATTGCAGGAGCTCAATGTTCCACATTGCCAATCCCCTAGCAAAACTCTAACAACCATGAGGTTATCTCCCTCTATAAGTAAATTGGTAATACATTGTTGCTTAGCACAAAGAATCCCCATCTTGAGACCTAGTGTTTCCGCAAACAGAACCGAGGTACCATTACACAAATCAGCTCTGTGGAGAATATGATTGTGGGAGTGTCCCACATTGGTTAGAAATTGTATCCAAGCCTTGCATATAAGCCGGTGGGCTACCCCACCTAACACCAATTGGTTTTAGGATGGAACCCCACTCGACTTGTGTGCTCGGCTTGGTGCGCATTATGCGCTTGGGCGTGCGTGGCCCCCCCACGTCGGATGACCCACCGTTATTTCATATGGTATCAGAGCTTAGGCTCACGATATGAAGAATTCCGCATTGATTAAGCAAGGAAGAAGATGGCAAATCCAGAAAATGTTGTTATTCCAACTGTAATTCCTATGCACGTTCAAGACTCCACAGATCGGGAATCTAGAACGGGGTAGAAGAAGCAGAAACAACCAAAAACATAAACCAAGAACAGACGCAAGATTTACGTGGTTCGGCCGGAGCCTACGTCCACGGAGCCTCAGCCGAACGGCTTGAGAACACTAATCCACTAATCAGTTAAGTAGGTTTACAGGATAGGTTGCCCTAACTCAAGACTACGGCAAATACAAGCAAAGAACAAGAACGAGAGACATATGAGTGCAAGGAAGAGGTAACGAAGCAAGTACAGGAAGAAAACACCCTAGATCTGAAGATCGGAGTCAGATCGTCGTCGGAGTGGACTGGAGAAGAAGATCTTCGCCGAAACTGTGGACAGTCGCCTTCTTCTTCTTCCTAGAGGTCGGATCTGGAGTCTCCGAAGGAGATCCGCTCGAGATCGGCCACTGGAACTTCGCCGGAGCTAGAAGAACAGCAAACCCTAGCAGAGCACCTCTCTCTTCTCTCTCTTTCTCTCTCTGGACTACCTGATGAGCGCTGTGTCGAATGAGCTCCAAACCCTAGCTTTATGCTTATATAGAGCGAGCATTAGTGAAACGCAGCGTTCCACTAAAGGTGAGATCCATGAGCTAAAGCATCAGGTGGGCTAAGGAGCTTGCTGGCTTTGGGCCTGATTGTTGGGCCGAGCCAGAAGACTTATATCCAGTACATACATACATAATATATAACATATAACGTATGGTTCATACATATATATACTATACTTATAAAGGTGTAACATATATGAGCATAGGATGTAAAATCCCACACTTCTAATATATGATAATCTTAAGTATAATATATATATGTTAGTTCTTTTACTTAATCTACCAAGTAACCTAAGTTAGGGCCATCCAATATCCCTAGAACTAATGTTTAGATTAAGATTGACATTACAATTTGCCCTTCTAATCCAAACATTAGATCTATTAAAAACACAACCTAATGATCAGTGGATAAATATTCTCAAACCATTCAACCTCATCATCGGCTCAAAATACATTTTATCTAAGGTGGTTCTCCAAGGTGGAGAAAATCCCTGCAAAACACAAATTTGTTAGTAGGGACTACTTTTGTCCCAAAATCAGCAGGATTGATGTCGCATTTGATTTTCTTCACTTCTAATTCCTGAGCTTTAACGCGATTACGAATAAAGTGAAAACGTACATCAATATGCTTAGTTTTTTCGTGATACATGGGATCTTTGCACAAGTAAAGTGCACTCTGACTATCCGTATGTATAACGGGTTTAGGTGGCTTCTGTAGGATTTCCCTAAGGATTCCTTTGAGCCATATGGCCTCTTTAGCAGCTTCAGTAGCGGCCATATATTCAGCTTCAGTTGATGACAAAGCAACAACTGTTTGCTGTTGGGATTTCCATGAAACACAGTTACCACCCCATGTGAAAAAGTAGGCGGTAGTGGACTTGCGGTTATCCTTGTTACTAGCAAAATCAGCGTCTACATATCCATTTAGTTTATCAATAGGCTCATGTAAACCATAGTGCAAACATAGACACTTAGTACCAGTAATGTAACGCAATAAGTATTTCATGGCAGTCCAGTGATCAGATCCAGGATTAGACATAAAACGACTTAGCACAGAAATGGCAAAAGCAAGGTCTGGGCAGGTGCACAACATTGCATACATAACGGACCCTACAGCTACGTCATAAGGGACCTTAGCCATTTCTTTTATGTCATCAGGCTTAGTGGGGCAGCTTTTCTGGGTGAGCTCTAGGTGCCCTCCTAAGGGTATGGATGTGGGCTTAGAATTCAACATATTAAACCGATTTAGAACCTTAACTACATAATCATCCTGAGATAACCACATTTGCTTGTTAGGTCGGTTTCTAATAATGTTGACACCAAGAATCTTCTTGGCACTTCCTAAGTCCTTCATGTCAAAGTATTTCTTAAGATCCTTTTTAACAGAACTAATAGGAATCATAGAACTGCAGATCAACAGTATATTATCAACATATAATAAAACATAGATCAAGGATGACTTAGAAACACTTTTGAAATAAAGACATGAATCATAACTGCTACGAGTAAACCCAAGTTTCTTGATCACGGCGTCGAACTTAAGATTCCATTGTCTAGGAGACTGCTTGAGTCCATAGATGGATCTTTTTAAGTGACACACATGATCAGGGAATTTGGAGTTTACAAACCCTTTGGGTTGTTTCATATAAATGGTTTCATCAAGAGTACCATGTAAGAAAGCAGTTTTGACATCCATTTGCTCTAATTCCCAGTCAAAAACAGCACACATAGCAAGCATAATACGCATAGTTTTATACTTAACAACAGGTGAAAAGATATCATTATAGTCTATTCCTTCTCTCTGGGTAAACCCTTTTGCCACAAGGCGGGCTTTAAACCTAGGAGGCTCTCTAGGGTTTAGACCTTCCTTTAGCTTATAGACCCATTTAGAATCTATGAGCCGGGTTTTAGGAGGTCTTGGGACCAGACTCCATGTTTTGTTTGCATACATGGAGTCCATCTCTTCTCTCATAGCAGTCAGCCACTGTTTGGCATGACTATTCTTAAGGGCAGATTCATAAGAGCTAGGAGTAGTAGGATGTCTAACTATATCAGCAGTAAGAAAAGCATACTCCACAATATAAGAGGTATACTTCCTATTGGGGATAATGGTCCTAGGTTCTCTATCCCTAGTTAACTGATAATCATGCAAGTTAGGTATAGCAGAAATATCAAAAGCATGTGAATCAGAAGGGAGGGAGGAGAAAACAGAGGACTCTCTTTGAGAGTCAATAGAAAGGCCATATACATCACCAGAAGTAGAGGGAGAGGAAGTAAAAATAGGAGAGGGAGAAGAAACTTGCTCAGTACTTGACTGAGGCTTGGATTCCTCTTGAGGATCTTGTTCTTCTGTATCCTCTTGTTCTTCCTCTTCTTGTTGTCCCCCCTGTAATGTGGAGTGTGTGCCCTTCGGGGCTGATATGAAAGTCCTACTAGTGTCATGCTCTTCATCATCTGAGGACTCACTTTCTTCAGGTAACAACTGTTTTGTCTCTTCAGGGGTACCTATAAACTCAGAGAAAGAAGTTAGCTTTGCTTTTAAAGGAAAATCTATCTCATTAAATCTAACACTCCTAGCTGTGATGACTTTGTAGGGTCCAGGTTGCAAGAGAAGCACCCTGAACCCCTTTACTCCACCAGGATAGCCAAGAAGAATACTCTTCAATGCCCTTGGTTGCAGCTTACCATCACTGATGTGAGGGTAGGCTGCACATCCAAAGGGTTTGAGGTACTCTAAGCTTGGTTGCTTTCCTGTCCATTTGAACTGGGGAGTAACAAAGTTAAGCACAGAAGTGGGAGATCTGTTAATAAGATAGGCAGCAGTTAATACAGCTTCACCCCAAAGAGTAATCTTAAGGCCAGAACTAATTAACATGCATCTTACTTTTTCTAACAAAGTTCTATTCATTCTTTCTGCAGTTCGATTTTGTTGTGGGGTTCCAGGAACAGTTAAGTGTCTTTTAATCCCATGTTGCCGGCAATATGTATCAAATTCAGAATTACAAAATTCTAGACCATTGTCAGTTTTGAGACATTTCAGTTTATGATTGGACTGACTCTCTACCATTACCTTCCATCTTGTGAAAGCACCAAAGGCCTGATCCTTTGATTTCAGAAGGCTTACCCAAACTTTCCTTGAGAAGTGATAAATGAAGCTTATAAAGTATCTCATACCCCCTGCAGTAGGGACTGGTGAAGGTCCCCATAGATCAGAGTGTACATATTCTAGAGGAGATTTAGCAACATATGAAGACACAGGAAATTTAAGCTTGGCAGATTTGCCCAAAACACAATGTTCACAGAATTTGATATCAACAGGTTTCTTAGGTAATAGACCAGATTTATGCAACTTTAATAAGCCCTTGTTGCCTATGTGACCAAGCCTGTTATGCCAGATTTTAGTCTCAGATAATGTCATAGAATCAGAAGCAGATACAACATTCACTTCAGGTTTAGAAGAGAGAACAAAATACAGTCTTTTCTTTCTAACAGCTTTGACAATCACAGTTCCATTTCTGGAAATAGTTCTCACACCATCAGAAGAATTAACATTGCATCCTATTTCTTCTAAAGCAGATTCAGACATTAGACTTCTTCTAAGATTAGGGACCCACTTAACATTGGTGAAAACTCTAACAATGCCATCATGCATGAGTAAGGGAACATCACCTACACCTTTAATATGCAAGCAAGTATGATCACCCAACATGACATCACCATACACAGACTCATTTAAATTTCTAAAGAAATGCTTATGAGGAGTGGCATGCATTGTACATCCTGAATCTAATATCCATGCATCAGAAGAATCAATAGATGAAATCTCAGTACACATGAATAATTCAGCAGAGTATTCACACATATTTTCAAGCACAGCAGCAGACAATTCAGTGTTATTTTTCTTAGCAAGTTCCTCAGCCCTTTTCTTTTTCCTACATTCCTTAACCCAGTGACCCATATTACCACAGTAATTGCATTTGGAATTAGGGTCAGATTTCTCAGATTTCTCAGGTTTAGGCTTATCTTTCTTATTCTTCTTATTCTTATTCTGCTTGTTGCCCTTCTTGTCATTGCCTTTAGTGAATAGGACCTCAGGTTTGTCAACTTTATCATTTTTCAGACCTTTAATCTTGAAAACTTTCATGATCTCATTCTTTTCAATGATAGATTCAATCAGTTTATCCTTAGTGAGCTCATCACGACTAAACTGAATAACATCCTTGAAGTTATCAAACTGAGTAGGCAGAGAATTAAGAAGTAAAATAGCCTGGTGAGAATCTTTTATGTCATCATTGCATCTTTCCAGTTCTTGAGTCATTTTAAGAAACTTGTCAAGGTTATCATCAAGAGTAAGAGCAGTGTTCATCTTAAAAGTGAATAGACGACATAGCAGAGAAATCCTGGAGGGCAAGGATTTAGATAGAAAAAGCTCCTCCAGGGCATGCCAGAGGGAGTAAGCGGAGAAGTGTTTTACCACTTGTCGAGCAATGCCATCTGTAAGATGAAGCATTATCTCTGAGTGGGCTTTCATGTCCATCTCGAGCTCTTCAGCTGTGGACTGAGTGGTAGAGGATCCTCCTTCAACCTTTTTCTGTTTTTCATCAGTCTTTGGTGGATCCTCATCATTGATGACAACTCCCTTGAGAAGGGAGGTCATCTCAGAGGTTGTGGTTGCAGGCTTCAAGACTGCCTTCCAACAACCCTCTTTGATGAGTACAGCTCTCATCTTGACTTGCCACATGGCGAAGTCGATTACACCATCAAATGGCTTGATCTTCAAAGCACTATCCATGATGTTTAGTACCTGCAGTGTCCAAGAAACAGGTAAGTATCAAAGTTTTTTGTAAGCGGAAGCAAGAAGAGTGTATACAGTATACAAGACACTCAAGAAACCCTAGAATCACAGGTCTTTGAACGGATCTAGACCAGTGGTACGTCAGACAGGAGAGGAATAGCCCAAGCCTGAGCTTTTTGAAGGACTACCCAATGTCCTGCCTCCAATCTCGCTCCCTGAAATCCAATAATGGCACAGGTAGGTAAGGAAAGGGACTCCTCGCTCTGATACCACTTTGTAATTCCTATGCACGTTCAAGACTCCACAGATCGGGAATCTAGAACGGGGTAGAAGAAGCAGAAACAACCAAAAACATAAACCAAGAACAGACGCAAGATTTACGTGGTTCGGCCGGAGCCTACGTCCACGGAGCCTCAGCCGAACGACTTGAGAACACTAATCCACTAATCAGTTAAGTAGGTTTACAGGATAGGTTGCCCTAACTCAAGACTACGGCAAATACAAGCAAAGAACAAGAACGAGAGACATATGAGTGCAAGGAAGAGGTAACGAAGCAAGTATAGGAAGAAAACACCCTAGATCTGAAGATCGGAGTCAGATCGTCGTCGGAGTGGACTGGAGAAGAAGATCTTCGCCGGAACTGTGGACAGTCGCCTTCTTCTTCTTCCTAGAGGCCGGATCTGGAGTCTCCGAAGGAGATCCGCTCGAGATCGGCCACTGGAACTTCGCCGGAGCTAGGAGAACAGCAAACCCTAGCAGAGCACCTCTCTCTTCTCTCTCTTTCTCTCTCTGGACTACCTGATGAGCGCTGTGTCGAATGAGCTCCAAACCCTAGCTTTATGCTTATATAGAGCGAGCATTAGTGAAACGCAGCGTTCCACTAAAGGTGAGATCCATGAGCTAAAGCATCAGGTGGGCTAAGGAGCTTGCTGGCTTTGGGCCTGATTGTTGGGCCGAGCCAGAAGGCTTATATCCAGTACATACATACATAATATATAACATATAACGTATGGTTCATACATATATATACTATACTTATAAAGGTGTAACATATATGAGCATAGGATGTAAAATCCCACACTTCTAATATATGATAATCTTAAGTATAATATATATATGTTAGTTCTTTTACTTAATCTACCAAGTAACCTAAGTTAGGGCCATCCAATATCCCTAGAACTAATGTTTAGATTAAGATTGACATTACACCAACAGAGGTAGATGTCAACAACCAAGGTAACTTGAATGATCCCTTATTCTTATCTAATTCAGATCACCCAGGATCTCAACTAGTAGTTGTTCTCTTTGATGGAACAAACTTCATGACTTGGAGTAGAGGGATAACAATGGCCTTGGGAGCCAAATGCAAACTTGGGTTTGTTACTAGAAGTTGTGTTAAGCCTGCAACTGAAGGGATGAATCTTCAGAGATGGATAAGAGCAGATTTCATGGTGAGATGTTGGATATTAAACTCTATGAACAAGAACATTGCTGAGAGCTTAATGTATGTTGAGTCAACTAGAGAGCTATGGGATGAAATAGTGGAAAGATACAATCAGATAAATGCTCCTTTGATTTTTCGTATAAAGAAGAAACTTAACAATGTAAGCCAGGGAAATATGAATCTTGCAGACTTATTTAACACTCTCAAGAAGCACCGGGATGAGCTCCAAGTGTTAGAGAGGAAGCCTGAATGTTCTTGTGGAGCTATGAAGAACTGTGGATGCAATCTGGCCAAACAGATCAATGAGATGGAAGATAGAAACAGACTGATGCAATTGTTGGCTAGCCTGGATGACAGTTATGATGCAGCTAGGAACTCTATTTTGGCTATGTATCCTTTGCCAACTGTGGGCAAAGGTTATTACATTCTGCAACAAGTTGACATGGGAAGTGGAGCATCAGGTGGGGGTCTAAATAGCATGACTGATGCTAGTGCCTTTGCTGCCAACAAGCGCTACCAGTCCACTCAGGGGAATCAGTCTTATAATGGTCAAGGAGGTGGATCTTACACTCAAAACAGTGCATCCTTTGGTGCACAAGGTCAGAAAAGGGACTGGAAGGAACTGAAGAGAATCAAGCAGGCCTCTAAATGTACTCACTGTGGCTGGAAAGGTCATACATCTGACCAATGCTTTAAGCTACATGGTGTGCCTGATTGGTTCAATGAACTGAAGGAGAGACAAAGGAACAACCAACCAGGGAAAAGTTCAGCTAATGCAGCAGGATCCATGAATGGAGGAATGATGAATAGCCCTCTTGAAGAGAGCTCAGGAAACACAGATGGGCAAGTTGATAATGCCATGGTGAATGATGTGTACCAAGAAGTGCTTAAGAGGATGAAAGGCAAAGGGCAAACAGAGAATGCATATGCCAACTTTGCAGGTAATATGTTAACCTATGCTAGTTCTGTTAACTTGTCTTTACAAGCCAGAGATGAATGGATTGTAGATACAGGTGCCAGTGATCACATGATGCCTATTGATCTCTTTTCTCATCAAAAAATGAGACTCAATAAACCTGTGCTCATAGGGCTACCTGATGGCACTGTGAAGTCAGTTACTGAATCAGGAAGATTACAGATAAATGACACTATATGGTTGAATGACATACTACTGGTGCTAGACTTCAAGCATAATTTATTATCAGTTGGGAGATTATTAGATGATAATGATCTGATTGCTGTATTTACTCGTACATCTTGTTATATTCAAGACCCTGGAACTAAGGAAGTGAAGCTATCTGGAGAAAGGAGACATGGGCTCTATAAGGTGCTATCAGTGGATCAAGCTAAGAGCTGGGGAATCAAGAAGAAGTTTTGTGATTTACCTTCAGTTTCTTGTAATAAAGCTAGCTGTGATTTAGATGTAACACATGCTAGACTTGGACATAGTTCAGTTTCAAAGATGAGACAATTGCAGTTTGTGAGGCAGACGGATTTAGAAAATTTTCATTGTGATACTTGTGCTTTATGCAAACATCACAGGGTCCCTTTTGAAAGAAGTTTGAGCAAGGCAGATAAGCCTTTTGATCTTATACATATGGACTTATGGGGTCCATACAGGAGCTTAACTTATAATGGTTTCCAATATTTTTTGACCATTTTAGATGATTGTTCAAGAATTACTTGGACCTTTTTGCTCGAAATAAAATGCAGGTATTCAAAACCATTACAGATTTCCTAGCCTATGTGGGAAATCAGTTTGAGTGTGCTGTGAAATGCATAAGAACAGATAATGGGTCAGAGTTCACATCAAGGCAGTGTCAAGAGCTATTTGCTGAGAAAGGAATTATTCATGAGAAGATTGTGCCTTATACTCCACAGCAAAATGGAAGAGTGGAGAGGAAACACAAGCATCTTGTAGAAACTGCCAGAAGCATGAGATTGCATGTTGGATTGCCAATCAAGTTTTGGGGAGAGTGCATTCTCTCTGCCACTTATGTGATCAATAAATTGCCTGCTGAAGCCTTGAACTGGAAATCTCCATATGAAGTATTGTTCAAAAGGCTGCAACTTATGATGAATTAAGGGTGTCAGGATGCCTATGCTATGCTTCAGTGAACCAACCCGGGAAGGACAAGATATCTGCAAAGGAAAAGAGATGTATTTTTCTTAGCTATCCACATGGTTAGAAAGCTTATAAAGTCTGGGATATTGAATCCAGAATCACATTCATTAGCAGAGATGTGTTTTTTCAGGAGAAAATGTTTCCTTTTAAGGAAGAGAAATTGCAGCAACCAACACCACTTACTCATGAATACATACCCTTACCTCTTGTAAATCCTGCTACAGATGATGGCAACCAACCACATTATTCTAATACCTTCATTCTAAATCCACCCAGTCCAACACACAACTTTGTTGATGAAGTGGTTCCAGACACAACCACTTCATCAACAACACATAGTCCCTCTTTACCATCTCCTCAAATACATACCCAAACACATACCCAAACACATAGTCCCAACTTCCTTGATGATATAGTTGAGTTTCCCCCCTTGAGAAGATCATCAAGGAATGTAACCAAACCAAAACATCTGCAGGATTTTGTTTGTTAGAGTAGAAGAAGTGAATCTACTCATTCACAGAGCTTCCTTGCCACTTGCCTTGATCAGTCTCATGACAGAGACCCTAAATTTATTTCCTCATTTGCACTTATGGCAAACATACATGAACCTGTACACTATAAGCATGCAGTTAAGGAGGATCATTGGGTACAGGCTATGAGAGATGAAATTGAAGCTCTGGAAGCAAATGAAACTTGGGAGATGGTGGATCTTCCTCCAGGAAAGAAAGCTATAGGAAGCAAGTGGGTATATAAAATTAAATACAGGCCTGATGGCTCTGTGGAAAGGTTTAAGGAAAGATTAGTTGCTAAGGGCTATAACCCGATAAAGCCATAAAGGGAAAGGATTTCAAACACACTTTCTCTCCTGTTGCTAAGTTCAGTACTGTGAGATTGATATTGGCTCTAGCAACTTCTAAGAACTGGCCTCTACATCAACTAGATGTGAACAATGCATTCTTGCATGGACATCTGGAAGAAGAGGTATTCATGCAACCACCTGAAGGCTATGATATGTCTAATCCCCACCAAGTGTGCAGGCTCAAGAAGTCTCTCTATGGGCTTAAGCAGGCATCCAGGCAATGGAATGTTGAGCTCTGTAAGTTTCTTACTGGCCTAGGATATGTGCAGTGTCTAGGTGATTATTCTCTCTTTGTGAAGAGAGTGAAAACTGGTATTGTGACATCCCTTGTCTATGTGGATGATTTACTATTGACTGGGGATGATGAGGAATGCATCAATCAAACTAAACTGGCTCTACATCATGCCTTCACCATCAAGGACTTGGGTCATGCTAGATACTTCCTTGGATTGGAAATTTCTAGAAATATTTATGGAACTCAACTTCATCAAAGGAAATATATCATTGACATTCTATCTGATTGCCATCTATTAGACTGCAAGCCAGCAGTTTTTCATCTTCCTAGGGGATTAAAGCTATCTATTGATGAAGGAGAAGTTATGACTGATCCTGAAGTATACAGAAGACTGATAGGGAGGTTATTATTCCTCAATCTTACCAGGCCAGACATTACATATGCTGTCCAGCATCTAAGTCAGTTCATGACTGAGCCTAGAATCCCTCACTATGAAGCTGCCTTACATGTTGTGAGATATTTGAAAGGGACTCTTGTTGTTGGTCTCTTTTATACTAGCTCCTCATTAATGAATTTGTCAGCTTATTGTAATGCTGATTGGGGCACTTGCCATTTCAGTGCAAAGTCATTGACAAGATATTGTGTTTTCTTAGGAGATAGCCTGATCTCTTGGAAAACTAAGAAGCAAAACACTGTCTCAAAATCCTCTGCTGAAGCTGAATACAGGAGCATGTCTACTACCACTAGTGAGCTTATTTGGGTGGATGGCATACTTCAAGCACTGGATATTGATGTTCCAAAGCCTATTCCTCTATACTGTGATAGCAGATCAGCCATCCACATAGCAGAGAACCCAGTGTTTCATGAAAGAACAAAGCACTTGAAGATTGATTGCCACTTCATACGACAATATCTGGTGTCTGGCTTTGTTCATCCCCAACATGTCAAAACAGGAGTGCAGCTTGCTGATGTGCTCACCAAACCTTTGGGAGAGAGACAACACCTATTTTTCTCTCTCAAGTTGGGTCTTGTAGGATTCTCAACAAACCCAACTTGAGGGGGGGATGTGAAAGTTATGCTCATGCATCTTAGGATGCATACATTGATCACATTGCTGTGATCATTTGCTCACATTTCAGCTCTCAGTTTCACCTTCATTTCAGTTTCATTTCAGCTGCATTTTGTTTTCATTTCAACTATAATAAGGACTGCTTACAGCTGCTCTTTTTTCCTCTTATGATCGACCAATCATTGATGAGTATTCCATGCTATATAAGCTGGACTCAATCACTGATTTTGTAGGGTTTTGGGAATTGGTGAAAGGGAGTAAGAGCTCCTGCCGTCTTTGTTCATATTTCCATTTTAGTTCAATGAAACAGTGATGCTTCATCACTGATTTTACAACTTCTTCCTTTACATTTTGCCTTTTTTTGCTGCTTATGCAGTATAAAAGTGATCTTTGATCAATTTATTTCACAAGCTCCAGTAGCAACCGCAGTACCCAGGGAGAGAACCCAATATGTTTAACACAAAACATCTCCAGCTAGCCGATAGTATAATAGAGGAGGAAATTAAACATACCAAAATAAATAGAAAATGAATAATTTAATTGAATTAATTTCAATGAAAATTATAGATGAGGACACCGAAAAGCTCACTAGAACGCGATATCCAGTAGTGAAATTACGTGAGCTACGTTTTCTATTGGCAAAAATATATCATCGAACATGACGGAATGATAGCTGAATTATACTAGAAATATTGAGATAATGTAGGAGATGATGTTACAAGAGCGATAGATGACTCCTTTATATCAATAATACCAAAAATATGAAAACCTGAATACCACAAATCAATACAACCCAATTAGCCTATGCTCAACAATATATAAGATAATCACGAAGATTATAGTAGACACATGTGATGAGTCAAGTAAAAAAAAATATAGGTTTGACACCATATATAGGGGGGAAATGATCTCAATCATGGCCTCTAGTGGCTTTCCTTGTGATGTTGCATCCTCTTTGATGATAGACGCTCTAGCGCTCTGTTCTAGCCTAGTAGTGGAAGCAAGATACATCGGCTTCCAACGCATCTACGTCGAAGGAGATATTCTTAGTCATTAACTACATATGTGGCAAATGGAAATGTCCTTGGGAGATAGATGATCATCACGAACATTCTATAGCTTCTTCGGTGTTTTGAGTGTTTGTCATCCTACATATACATCTTTTGCGAGGTCAAACAAGTGGCAGACAATGTGACGCAACTACGACAATTTCTTGTTAGGATATGTCATTGGGTAGTGGGTTAACAAGGCCTAACACTCTTTAGTGTACGTAGGAACATGTCTAGCACGAAATTTTTTAGGAAGGCGACGTATCCTTCTTCGACACTCAAACATGACATGACATTTGTTTGACACTTCAAAAAAATATTCATCCTCAGATATATAAGATAATCACAAAGATTATAGTAGACACATCCTGTCTACACTAATCCCTTCTCTCGTAATCCTCTTTCTTTAGATTGTCTAGATCGATCTAGACTATATCTAGCTATAGTGTATTATTTGCAAGATAATCTCCATCCTCAGATGAGAGTGTAGACATAATGAAATCGCTGGATCATCCTCAGCAGGTCACAATTGCCCTCACTTTGTTGTTCGTTGTGCTCACCACCCATGTCTCTTCATTGTGCTCAATCAACACAAAGCCCAAATTGTTGCACATTTCATTCACAATCTCCAACAAAGACGCCCACCAACTTTTCGACAAAATGCCCATGAGATCCACCTACAGTATGTCCCACACCCATCCATGGAACTAGAGGTGGGTTGATATATGCTGCAACCCACCCCATTTTTCTATAAATAAAATAACAAAGCATATGAAACATTTGTGATTTCTTGGCCTAATGGTTAGGACTGTGTGTTTACTTCCCCTTGGTCTTAGGTTCGAGCGTCCTCGTGTACCAATTTCCCCCTTTTTTCTATTTTTTCCATATGCATTCCCTCTTATATTTTTCCCCAATTTTAGCCCACCCATCCCTGGATTCCCTGCCCACACCTCAAATGGTACAATCCATAAATCTAGTTTGTATCCATATGAATTCCTTCTTATACCCCCCCCCCCCCCCCCAAATTTAGCCCACCCAAAATTCTAATCCGAGTTCCGTCCCAGTCCACACCTCAGATGGTACAATCCATAAATATGGTTTGTAGGGAAATAGTCTATGAAGACTCTCGGATGGTAGACTACATAAATCTCATCGAAGACGACCCGTCTACGTTGTCGGATTTGCTCGGGGCAATGAAGCTATGAGGGTTGGGTTGCCCAACACCATTATGTGTGTAACCAAGTCTTTGCTGAGAAAGGAGAGTAAGGGGTTGAATTAGACGTTGTAACAACGTTGAATCTGACGTTGTAATTTCACTTAGAAATTTTGGACGATGTAACAACGTTGAATTAGACGTTATTACAACGTCAAATTGAACGTTTTTAATACGGGTCAGATCGAGCCTAATATAATATATTAAAAAAACCAAAAAAAAAATTAGTAACAACGTCCAAAAGAACGTTGTATTTTTTGTTGTTGTTGTTGTTGTGAGTGTGTGAAAAATTGTGTGATATGTAACCTAGCAACGTCTGATCCAACGTTGTTAGCCCGGCTCGGCCCGATCCGATCATTCACTTCACCTATTACAACGTTGGATCCGAACTTGTAGTATATTTAACGTTACAACGTCGAATCCGACGTTGACTAGCAGCTCTAATACGTGGATTTGCGGTGTATATAGGGACACCCTTTATTATGGGGACATTTTGGTGATTTTAATTTTCACCAAAAAAAAAAACTCACCATTCCGCCAAACACCAACGATAATCTCTATCTTCTCCACCATCATAATCCAGAAAAATAATTTTCATCCCAATTATCCCTTAAAACTTAATCTACTACGCATTAGGTGTAAATTTTGGTATCAAACTTATCAAATTAAGTACGTAGTATTGCTTTGGATTCGATCGGAAATACAAGTTTGGTGTGAATTTCCTTATCGCGTTTGTATTATTCTATGTTTTTTTTTTAGGATTGTCGTGTACTCGTGTCATTGCTCGTAGAAATAGATCATGGGTAAGTAGAGGGCTTGTTGTGTAATTTATGAGTAATTCTAGAGCATCAAATTAAGAGGGGTTAACGAATGAGATTACAAATAACTTGTACAATGAAATTATTCATAGGTACTAGTGTCATTATTCATAAGTAATACATACGAATAATCATGTTGTTAAATATGAATGGATTTGTACATGCATATGAATAGTTACAATGTTATGTTCATGATAAATATATTCAATTCAAATAGTTTCACTATGTACATGCTTAGCTTACGCCATAACAACTACTTGCACGAGATCCACCCCTCTACCACTCCCACACCCGCAACTGTTAAAGTCGGCTTGGCTCGGTGGGGCTAAAGACAAGCTGAAGGGAGGTCGTGTGCGGGTCCACGTACAAGAGATACGAACAACACACAAACTCAACGGGGATCCATCTCAAAACCAATTAACAATGAGAGGAGTAGTCCGCCAAGCTAGCTTTATATGTTGTTCATGACATCTCAATATGCCACATGCGCTTAAATGAGCCGACTTTATATGTTGTTCATGACATCTCAAAATGCCACATGGCCCACATGCGCTTAAATGAGACCGAAATTAGTCGAACCCGGCTCTGATACCATGTTAAAGTTGGCTGTACCGGTGGGGCTAAAGACAAGCTGGATGGAGATCGTGTGCGGACCCACACGAAGGGAGACACGAACAACATACAAACCCAACGAGATCAAAATCAATGATAATGAGAGGAGTAACCCGCCAAGCTTATATGTTGTTAATGACATCCCAATATTTTCAATGTGGGACAAACCCCATATTCCAACAAGCCTCTCTCACGGATGGATTCAGTGTAAACGTCTTTCACAGGGTAAATTATGAACAAATTAAATCTAGGATGCTACATTAAAAAAATAAAATAATTGAAATTTAAAGAAAAAGTTGAACAACAAAATTATTTGTCTACATCAACTTCATTTAATGAAGGTTTTATGTACAGCATGTAGTTTGGGTCCTACAATTTACTAACCACGCACGGAGTCTAAATTAATGATATGATTGTTTTGTTAGTATTGACTATTGAGAATTCGAGATATTGATCGATGCAGAAATTGCATATAGATATATATTGACAGCTATTGGATAAGTTGGAGTCTAAAGTGAAGTTGAAGCCCGACATTTTCTTGCAAAGAAGGCAATTGCAATTGATTTAAGGAATCAAAGTGCACATGGCCGGTACGGTACGGTGCAGCTGAAGCCTACCTTTTGTGACTTGTCCACATTTGATTGGTTGCTAGCTCCATCGTTAGCTGCACCTCTTTGACTACTCCATTTTAATTACAGTAGTTAATAGGCCGGCCGGTGATGGATTCATCAATCCTCCAGCATCAAACTTCTCCGCCATCTTTGAACTTATCTCCCATAAACTCAAATATGAGTTTTGAGTGTTTCACCTTCGTGTTTGAAAGACTCACTGATCTCTTGACCGGTGAATTCAAAGTCATCTGCACAGATTCAGAAGAGGATATCAAAAGCTTGCTACAAGGGGTGGAGATCGCCCAAATTTTGCTAAGAGATGTGGATCAAGTCCAACGTCAATCAGACATTAACAGCGAGTTGCAAGTTAAGGTGAGACAAGTCATGTCGATACTCGATGAGATTGAAGACTTGATCGACTCCCTCTACCACCAAGGAGACCAACGACCTGACCAAGGTTGGGCTCGAGGACTCGTGTCACGCGCTTCCCACATCTCAAACTCTCTCAAACGCAAACGCTCGACGCTCAAGTGGGCTAAAGATCTTAGAGAACGATTACAAGATGCTGTCCATTGCCTTAAAAGGTATCAACTTTCAAGTGAATCTCCCCGATTCACTCGCAGGCGGAGGCTTCAAACTCACCCCGACATCATCAAGGAAGAGTTCATTGTCCGATTCGAGGAAGATGTCGAAACTTATCTTGGCCAATTAGTTGCAGTGGAGGCCAAGCTTTCGAAAGATCTGGCGATTTTCGGCATGGGAGGCGCGGGGAAAACCACCACTGCACGAGTGGTTTACAACGACAAGCGAATTTCGGAGCACTTTGATAAATCGGCATGGGTCTGTGTTTCTCAAGATTGGGATAAAGACCAACTCCTCCTCCAAATATGTCAGCAGGTTGGAGTAGTAGTTGTAGATGGCAAGGAAAAGTTACATCTTAAGCTTAAAAAATTCCTCCTTAATAGTTCGTGTTTCTTTGTTCTTGATGATGTTTGGGAGGTTGAAGCTCTACTGGAATTACTCCCAGTGTTAAGATCAGCTAATAGCGGAGGAAGAACTAGTCGAGTTTTGGTTACTACTCGCAACAAGGAAATCTTCGACTTTCCTCAGCATGACTTCTCCATCCATAAAATGCGTCCACTCACTCAACAAGAGAGTTGGGATCTGTTCATCAAGACACTTGATAGGAACAATTCGGATGACAGTAAGTGGTATCTTGGGGTTGAATTTGTGCATCTGGGAGAGGAGATGCTAGAGAAATGTGGGGGGTTACCACTTGCCATAGTTGCACTTGGCGGACTTTTAAGTTCAAAAACGACATTACATGAGTGGGAAACGACTAAGAAAGACGTAGTTCGGAGGATAATGAGGCAGAAAGGTGGAGAGGGTGACTATGGAGTAGTGAGTGAAATGTTGGAACTCAGCTATTTTGATTTGCCTTATAGCTTGAAGCCTTGTTTCGCTTATTTAGGTATATTCCCGGAAGATAGTGATATAGATGTGGAAAGATTGATTCATTTATGGATTGCAGAAGGGTTTATTAAGGTAGATCCATTTTTCGGTACTGATACACTTGAGGAGGTAGCTATGAATTACCTGGATGAGTTGGTCCACCGATCCATGGTCGAAATCAGTGAAAAAGATGATGGAGGAGATATTACTATAATTCGGATTCATGATTTGATACGGGATCTTTGTATTCGCAAAGCAAAAGATTGGAGGCTCTTCGAGATATCAAAGCCTTCGACTTCAATGTCAACCTCTATGGCTCAAAGATCTAACTACTCAAATCGGATTATCATCCATCACAGGTATGGAAGCCCCAACTAATATATCTCTGCACAAAGGTGTAAATATAATTGGATTGAGGTTAATGTTTAACTTTCGAAATGTAGGGACATTCATGTTGAAATCAACAATCCGCGTCTCAGATCTTATATATGGCTTGCTGATAATCGTGGAGGCCTAAGTGAGTTAAACTTTCCATCAAAGCAGATGAAGTTTCTTCGGGTTCTATGTCTTCAAGGCGTTGATTTGCAAATGCCAATAAGTGACCTCATTCTCTTAAGGTACTTGGAACTCAATGAATCTTGTCGTGTAAGCCAAGAAAGTCTAGAGTCCATTAAAAGGCTAAGAAACTTGATTACCTTCATCTGTGATGTCCAATATAGTGAAATACCGGATAATATGGTGGGTAGAATGGAGGACCTTAGACATCTCTCTTTACCCTTACATAGTATGAAGGAAAGTGGAGGTGGAAATTTGGGAGTAGACAATAAAAGTAAGCTGCAAGTTTTGAGGGCGTCAAGCGGTGAATGGGTGACTAAAGAGATGAGATATGTTAGCACTGGTTTGCAGGAACTGAAACTAACAAAAATATGTAGCGAAGCGCAACTGGAAGCTATATATGATTTTGTTAGCAACCAATGCGAACACCTTCATAAGCTGTCCCTTTGGATAAAGTTTGATGCGAATTCATTGGAGTTCGATTTGCATAAGCTGAAATCAAGGCATTGTGCAAGTCTTGAATTGGCTGGGAAGATAAGAAAGCAGGAAGTTGGGGGATTAAAGTTCCCTTGTAGACTCATGAAGTTGATCTTAATGAGCAATCAGATCGAGGAAGAAGAGCAACTCAAGGAAGCTCTTGCGGAGCTTGGTGAGCTACGGTTCTTGGTACTGTACGGTGATGCATACATGGGAGATAGATTGAGTATGCGTGGACTTCTGAAGCTCCGGAGGCTTTCATTAAGGAGATTGCATAATTTGAAGGAATGGAGGATAGAAAAGGGTGCTTTGTCCCAACTCCATGAATTGGTAATCGATGAATGCAAGCTTGGAAGATTGCCGGCAGAAATAAGGAGCATCCGAAGTCTCCAACGCATCGAACTTAGTGATATGCCAAAGACCATGTTCGAAAGACTGAAGCCACCCTCGGAACAAGGAGATGGTGAAGGAGAAGATTTTTGCCTCATTAGGCACATCCCTTTTCATAACATTTAAGAGTAATATTCAGTTTATGAGCATTTGAATTGTGGTGGTACTCTTCTCTCTTATGAAATCGATTTGTTTATTTGGATGAGCTGAACAATAGAAGAACATAGAACCAGATTGATATGTTGGGGTATTGAAGGGTGTGAAGATTGAATCATCCAGTCCAGACTATCCAGTGTTCCTTTTAAGATGCAAGACTTTATTGTTACGGCTAAATAATTGAAGGAGACTTTGTTTCCAACTGTGGGTATTTTGACAAATTGGTTGTAAGATGTAGTTAAACTAGTTTTAAGGGTCATTTCACGATGAACTATTCATTTATCGACTTTTCAGTCATAATCTACCAAGTTTGTGAAAACTGAAGATCAAAAGATAACAGAACACTGATTTCTCAGTGTAAATGCAAGGCAAAAACAGCTAGAATTTGCTCCCCAATCCCTTTCATTCAATGACGGCCAATGGCCCCTTTTAGGAGGTAGCAATCCCAATCGAAAACCCTACCTGAGAATTGACAGATGTGAGGTTTTATAGTACCTCAAATCACGTGAGCTGCACAGCAAGGCAGTCACAACAGTCCAAGCTGATTTACAGCTTTATTACATAATGCAGAAACATAAAAGAGGGAAATAAGGGAGTGAGCTAGAAGGATAGGAAAATTACAGAATAAGGACCATACTTTCCATATCCCCCCTTCAAGTTGGGCTTGGTGCAAAGCCAACAAGACCCAACTTGGAAACAAGGAAGTGATGGTGTTTATCTCCAAGTGGTTTAGTCAAAATGTCTGCAACCTGCACTCCTGTCCGGATGTGTTGAGGTTGTATGAATCCTGCATGTAGCCTTTCTCTTATAAAGTGGCAATCAATCTTCAAGTGTTTGGTTCGTTCATGAAAAACTGGATTCTCAGCTATATGCAAGGCTGCTTTGTTATCACAGTACAAGGGAATGGGTAAAGGAACCTGGCAGTGCATGGTCTTCAACACTCCTTCTACCCATATAATCTCACTTGTTGTCATTGACATACTCCTGTATTCAGCTTCAGCTGATGATTTTGATATTGTGCTCTGCTTCTTAGTTTTCCATGATACTAATGAGTTACCAAGAAATATAGAGTATCCAGTTAAAGATCTGGCACTGAACTGGCAAGCTCCCCAGTCTGCATCACAGTATGCAACAACACTAGGATGAGAATTCCTAGGATAATACAGACCAACAGCAATGGTCCCCTTCAAATACTTAACCACATGCATAGCTGCTTCATAATGTGGTACGCGAGGTTCAGTCATAAATTGACTAAGGTGCTGAACAGCATAAGAGATGTCTGGCCTTATTAAATTGAGAAACAATAGCCTCCCTACTAACCTTCTATAAATCTCAAGATCATCCATGATCCTTCCTGAATCAGTTGAGAGCTTCAAACCTCTCTGTAAGGGAAACAAAGCAGCTTTGCAGTCAGACAAGTTACAATATTGCAGGATGTCCATGATATACTTTCTCTGGTGTAAGAAAGTTCCTTCCTTGACTCTTGATATCTCAAGTCCTAGGAAGTATCTAGCTATTCCCAGATCCTTAATAGTGAATTTCCTGTGCAATGCTTCCTTAGTGCTTCTGATTTCAATCTCATCATTCCCAGTTAATAATAAATCATCCACATATACTAATGCAATCACCATCCCAATGGATGTAATCTCGGTAAACAAGGAATAATCTTCAATGGATTGATGAAATCCTCTCTTAGTTAAAAACTGACAGAGTTCAGTATTCCACTGCCTTGAGGCTTGCTTGAGACCATAGATGGACTTCTGTAGTTTACAAACCTGCCCTGAAGTTCCCATTTCATATCCTTCTGGTGCCTTCATATACACCTCTTCCTCCAAGTGACCATGGAGGAAGGCATTATTAATGTCTAATTGGTGCAAATTCCAGTCTTTAATGGTTGTTAAAGCAATCAAGATTCTCACTGTAGGAAATTTGGCAACAGGTGAGAAAGTGTGTTTATAATCTTTCCCTTTGATTTGATTATAGCCCTTGGCTACCAATCTGGCCTTGAATCTTTCTATGCTTCCATCTGGCTTGTACTTTATCTTGTAAACCCATTTGCTCCCTATAGCTTTCATCCCTTGAGGCAAATCCACCATTACCCATGTCTTGTTCTGTTGGAGTGCCTGCACTTCTTTATCCATAGCAGCAATCCATCTCTTGTCTTGCACTGCTTGGGAGTATGTATATGGCTCCTGTATGCTAGCCATTAAGCAAAAAGACTGCAAGAAATTGGACTTCTGATCATATGTATCTTCTATACATGAAGCTAAGAATGATTGTGATGTGGATTCATTTCTTCTTGGATAGCTGCAGACATAATCATTGAGCCTTCTAGGCCTAGCCACTTCTCTTGCAGTTCTCCTTAGAGGAGGAAACTGATTCTCATCATTAAGAGGTAGTGAGCTTGAGGTTTCTGAAACTACTTGCTGATTGTAAGAAACTTGTTCATTACTGGCAACATCTGAGCTTTCAGGACTAAGGGAGTCCTGCACAATGTTCTGAGCAGATTCTGAAGTACTTTGAGGAGATTCCTGAGTATTGATCAAAGGAAACTTATGATCACCATAATCTGCAGCTGGATTTACTAAGGGCAAACTGTGTATTTTCACCTGCTCTACAGCATTATCTGTTTCAGATGTCTTTATGAATGGAAGAGGCCAAACTATTGCTAGATTAGGTTTGCCGTACAATACTGCTCTACTGCATAATCTGCAGCTGGATAATGCAGTACAGTACTGCATTATCTGTTTCAGATGTCTTTATCGCTAATTGGGAACAACGTAATAGTTCACTATCTAATTGTAAATAAAAATTCATCTATTTAGGTTTGCCGAGAAAGAAAGGCCAAACTATTGCCAGATTTCATACTGTTCTTCATTTGATTGATTTCTCTATTTCTGCAAGGAAAATAAACTGTCAGATTGAATGATGAAAAAACATTATTTTCTCACTGATCAGATAACTTATAATGTAAAAAGAAGCTACATCATGATTTTGTTCATTCTAAACCCGAATTATGTCTCTCAGCCATGGCCATTACAAGAGGTGGGAAAGATTCTACCCCTTGTCGATCAAAGGAGATGAAAGGCATTGACGGGGATGAAGTATAACGATGGAAGAGGAAGCGGTCGAAAGCACCCGCCAATGACAAAGTCAAGGGGAAAGTCGTCAAAAAAGATGTAAGTGCAATTATTTGGTGATTCTGTCTTTGGTTGTGGTTGAGTGGATTGTATGAAGAAACAGAGGAAAATGAATGGAACTAATAAAAAAAATCTCCAAACTGCAATGCATAACTAATAGTTATCTAGGCGAATATTTGGGTTGTCAAGGATTGCCTCTTGCTTTTCAAGTAATTTCTTACTAGCCACTAGTTATTTGTTTGATTCTTATTTAGCTATTATAAAAGGCAATGTATAATATATTTGGATTATTTTCATGATTGGGCGTTCAAATGGAGTTATTATGATGATGATGACAGGAATATGCAAATTTTATGTATTGGTCATTGAATGAACTAATGAAGCGAGTGAATAACAAATGGAAGTGTTGCCTTTTTAGTTATAGAATGTTAATTTGTTATGTTGAGTATTGTTGAATGTTATTGTAGATTTGGATATATGAAGTTGTGCCTGAGATTGCAATCCTTTATGCGAGGAAGTTGAATGAAGATGAAATTCCTCGTGGTATACGATGGTCTTCCGAGTAGGAGTCTGACCACAAGCAACTAGAGAAAGAGTTGGCCAACAAAGCATTGCAAGTCCACGCAATTTTGGTTGCCGAAGAAGACGTGAAAGAGATATTATCAAAGTGTTAATTACTTTTCAGACGAAGAGAGTGATGAACACTTTGAAAACCTTAGGCTTAACATTTGTGGGTTTAGTATTTTGGTTTTGAACTTTGTACTAGACTCGACTCATATTGACATATCACTTCCTCCTCGCTAAAGCAGAAAATAGCGGTTCTTACTTTGAGTTACTGAAATGATCGATGAAGGGTGGTTTCTGATCACAGGAATATGCAAATGCTAACGCCTCTAACCTGATTGGAAAAAACAAATACTATGACAAGGTATTCTTATCAACATGACATGATTAAAAAACAAATCTTGACAGAATGCTAATAAAATACTGATAGGAAATTTTTATAAACATGTCAGCATACATAACAAAATATAGCCAACTTCAATCAAGCAAATGTCATAGTCGTGCAGTGCACCCGAAATCCCGGACTTTTGTTCGTTTGGGACATCATTCACCATCGGTTTTGACACTTGACAGGAACACACCTACAGCCTGACAGGAAAATACAAATACTATGACAAGGTATTCTTATCAACCTGACAGGATAACCAAACAAATCTTGATAGGATGCTACTAAAATACTGACAGGAAATTTTTATAAACATGTCAGGATACATAACAAAATGGAGCCAACTTCAATCAAGCAAATGTTGTAGCCGTGCAGTGCACCCGGAATCCTGGTCTTTTGTTCGGTTGGGACATCATTCACCATCGGTTTTGCAACAACCATACGACAGGAAAAAATAAATTATTTGGCAGGATATTTTTATCCACGTGACAGGATGAAAAAACAGATCTTGACAAGATGTTACTAAAATACTAATAGGAAATGTTTTTAAACATGTCAGGATACACAAATCGTGAGTCATGAAGGGCCTCCCACAAGTCGTGGAACTTCTCAGCATGTCACAAAACAGTCAGAATAGACCTTCACGACTCGGGAAGGGTCTCCCATATGAGTTGTGGGATTTCTCAGCAGCTCACAAAATAGCCCGAACAACTTCTCACGACTCGTGAAGGTCTCCCCCGAGTCGTGGAACGTCACTTAAGCTCCATAGAGTGATTCACTTGATATGCTTGCTCCATGAACCGTCTCTTCTGCTTGTCTATTCATCTCCGTCTATGATTCATGGTCTTTTGTTCGGTCGGGATATCATTCACCTGTTTTTTTGCACTTGACATGATCACACAATGTGACGGGAAAAATAATTTACTTCGACAGGGTCTTCTTATCCACATGACAGGATGACAAAACAATTGCTCACAGGATGGTACTTACATGTTGACGGGATATTTGTTAGACATGTCAAGATACATAACAACACGTTTTCGCAATCCTATTTTTCCCAATTTTCAAAAATCTGTTTTTTAATATATTCTCGAAAATCTGTTTTTTTTTTTCAATTTCTCAAAATCTGTTTTTTTTTCGAATTTTTGTTTTTATAAAAAAAATGAATTTATGTTTTTTTTCCATTTTCCATAATTCTATCTTTTTAGATGTCAAAATCATATTTATTGCATTTTCCAAAAATATATGTTTTTTTTAATATTCGAAAATCATATTTCTTAATTTTTAATTTCAGAAAATACTAATTTTATACATTTATTTTAATTTTAAAAAATGATTAAACACACAATACTTTTATTACAAATATGTCAAATTAGGCATCCTTTGCAATTTGGGAGAAATTGGGGTATTTTTTTAACCTTTTTTTTTGGTTGAGTATTTTCGCAAATTCGCCTTAATTTATCTCGCATGTATCGCACATGATGGTTTTGACACTTCCAGAGAAGACTCTCATCGGCGGCGGCGACTGTCTGTAGATGTGAGAGTTTGGACCTAGCTAGGAGTTGCTCGGAGGAGAAGGGGTAGACAAAAGAAAAGTTGGATGGAGATCATTCATCAAGATCTGACTTTCCTGACCCTCACGGAAGAAATGACTATAGATATAGATCACTAAAGAAGGAGTATTCAAGCGGCAGATTTTTATACTTTTGTGTTTTTTGCTTCTCTACCTCTAATTTTAGTTGCACATATGTTTCTTTTATTGCACCCCCTACTTTATCTCTATTTGGTCCCCTACACTTTTTTTCTCGTTCTCTTGGGTCTTTTGAAAATACTCTCTCAACTAGTTTGGGGAAAGAGTGCGTACATCTTGACCCCCCAGACTCCGCTTAATTGCGGGAAATACTGAATTGTTGTTGTTGTTGTGAATGACTAAAGAATTTTTAGAGGGCAAAAGATGATTCTTTCATTGATTGACTTGAGTTTATATAATACATTGACATGAAAAATTCTATCCTAACAAAGATATCGAAGATATTGGATTGATTCTATATTGGATTGATTCTATACATAACAACCAAGATACTCATATTCCACAAAACTCCCCCCTCAAGTTGGAGCATGGTGATGATGAATGCCCAACTTGTCTAAGAGGAAGTGAAATTGTTGATGCCCGAGAGCCTTGGTGAAGATGTCTGCGAGTTGATTTGATGAAAGAACATGAAACAACGCAATGTTGTCGAACTTAACATGATCACGCACAATGTGGCAATCGACTTCAATATGCTTCGTGTGCTTGTGGAAGACGGGATTAGTGGCGATGTGAAGCGCCAACTGATTATTGCACCACAAATGCATATGACTATGATGACGAATGCCTAGAAAGTGTAGAAAAGCTTTTAGCCAAACCAACTTGTAAGAAGTTGTTGCCATCACCCTGTATTCAGCCTCAGCAGAAGAACGAGAGACTGTCATTTGCTTCTTTGCTTTCCATGAGACCGGAGATTCACCCAGTTTAATGATGTACCCAGTGAGTGGTCGGCGAGTAAGAGTACAAGTGGCATAGTCTGAGTCCAATGTTCTAAAAGGTGTTAGGCGGTCGCTAGACGATGGGTGGCCGCCTAGCGATTAGGCGGCGAGACGGGTGCCTAGCGGACTTAGAACAAACTTGATTATTTCCTTATATTTTAACGCATATCACATGTCAGTAACTCATATAATGTAATAATAATTCATAATATCACTTATAAACACAAATTTGGGGTGCTTAACTAACACTAAAGTAAACAAACACAAAAAGTACGCATCCGACGACTAGTGACTCTAAACCTCCTAAAATCTAAAACAATTTGTTGGACTCAATGGCAAATACATCCCGAATTGGGTGATAAAAAAAACCATAAGTCGACTAATCACATGCCTAGAAGGTAAAATTGAATAATCGTTAGGCTATAGGCGGCCCTAGGCGACGCCTAGACGGGACTAGGCGGCACCTAGGTAGGACTAGGCGGATTTCCGCCTAGAAGGCCGCCTAGGCTTAAAATATCCTAGGTGCTCTCTCGCCTAGCGCCCAGGCGGCACCTAGGCAGTGCCTAGGCACGATTTTTAGAACATTGTGTGAGTCACAATAAGCAAGCAAACGAAGATCACTATGGCGAGAAGGAAAGACGCCTTGAGCAAGCCATCCCTTGAGATACTCTAAGACTCGCAATGTAGGCGTCCAATGAGCATGTTGAGGTTGTTGCATAAATTAAGCTAGAACATGAATTGAGTAACAAAGGTCTGGCCTAGTGATCGTCAAGTAGATAAGACAATCGATGATCCAAGGATACCTGTCCGGCTGCTGGAGAAGGGGCTTGGTGTCAAGAGCAAGTTTATGATTTTGCTCCATAGGAAAAGCAGTAGGTTTGGAACCAAGGAGACCAACTTCACCAAGAATATCCAGCGTGTATTTAGACTATGAAAGAAGAATACCAGAGGAAGTCCGCGATACCTCAATGCCAAGAAAGTACTTGAGTGGGTCGAGATTCTTCATATGAAAACAAGAGTGAAGATAAGCCTTGAATCTAGCGATTGAGTCACAGTTGTTCCCAGTAATTATCAAATCATCAACATAGATAAGTACATGAAGAATGATCCCTGATCGAGCAAACGAGGAGAGAGAGTAGTTGGGATAGGACTGGGAGAAACCAACGTGTCGGAGAGTGGAAGTCGGCTTAGAGTTCCAATTTCGGGAAGCTTAACGAAGGTCATAGAGTGAGATTCTGATTCGTCGGACCTTGCGAGTGCCAGCAGAAGAGAGGCCTGGTGGTATAGACATATATACCTCTTCATCAAGGTCACCATAAAGAAATACACTGTGGACATCCATCTAATGAAGTTCCCAATTCTTAATAGAGGCAACTGCAAGAAATACCTTTACAAACACCAATTTGTGGAGATTTACAAACACCAATTTATGGAGCAAGAGTTTCAAAGAAGTCAGTGCCCTCAATCTACCGATTTCCATGAGCCACAAGCCAAGCTTTGTGATGCTCGATGCTACTGTCCGAGTTGTATTTCACTCATAAAACCCACTTATAGCCGATAGCTTTCTTGTGAGGTTATGAACACTATTAAGTGTGTTAGTTAATATATACATGAATGAAGAACGTTGGAGTTCTGAAGTTGTAGATGTTATACCGGTATACTCAATGTTCCAAAAAACGCTTGGCGGGTGCTTGGCGGTAGGGTAGGGTCAAGGGCCTAGACGGGGTGTAGACGGGGTCTAGGCGGATTTCATGGCAGGTCTTTGCAGTCTAGGCGGGTTTTTATGACCTTGACGGCCTTGGCGGTGGTGTGAGTTCAAGGGTTTAGGCGGGGTCTAGGCGGGTCTTGAAGGTTTTTTTAGAACAGTGGGTATACTTCCACACTCGAAATAGAGGGTTTTAATCCATCATAAAACAACTAAAAGAAAAGGGTAAGGAGGAGAAAAGATTGTTTACTCGTATCCTGAATCTTGTTTCCACATCAAACCCACTTATACCGGTATTTTTTGTATATGTTTCCTTGCAGGTTATCAGAGGTTGATTAATGTAAAATCTAGATCTTACTTGTGATTTCATGATCGAAATCGAATAAAAGCTTACAAAGGATAGATAGATAATGCAATAGTAAAATTTATCCAAGTATTTAAACTGAAACCAAAAATAATTATAACAAATTCAAATGGAATCAGGCAAAAGAAAGTAACCCGGGAATTCCACGGGTTGGCTGGTTCGGGTCGACCCGTTGACTCGTCGGATTTCCAAATTAAAAAAAAAATTATTTTTTTTAATATTTTTGACTAAATTTTTTTAAAAAAAAATGATAGGTAAAGACTTTTTCTACATATCACTTTTTATATCCATTTCATTTTAATATGAAGTGGAAAAAAACATGAGAAATTTTATATTTTTATAAAACTTTCTTCATCCACTACAATATAAATGTAGGGATATAAAACTTCTCAAACTTTACTTCATTTTATTATAAGAAATATAAGAAATAATGCTTAAAGTGAAGGGTGAGGGTTAAGGTAGGATGGAGTACACATATATATACATCCATCCCTTCTCATTCTAACTCTCAACTTTCAACGTGGGACAAGAGTCTTGTCCCACATTGAAAGTTGAGAGAATAGGGGATGTCTTTCAAATCTATAAAAAGGGAAGGGTGATAGTGCTTTTGACCCACATTGCACATTGCAAACTAGTTTATGTTTATATATTATGAATTATTCTAAAGATAATATACATAATAATAATTATTATAAACATAAAAAAAATATTTTTTTCAAAAAAAATAATTGGGATGACGGGTTGACCCGTACGACCCGTTGGATCACGGGTTGACCCGTAACCCGTGGCTACCCTATATAGTACCAAATAGGCTGTTCCATACGGATCAATTAGTTTGAAGAAGTAATTAACATAACAAGGAGGTGAAAAAAATGATTTCGGAAACATATTCGAACAAAGTAAATCTCTATATATAAAAAACGCCAGTTGCCTTATGAACAGTACCAATTCGGGACACTTGTCAATATTTTACTGGATATAGTTGTTTTATTGGGCTTTTCTGTACGTGGGCTTGAGTTGGCCCATCCCAATTCCCTCCCATCTCCTCGTCTCTTCACCCTCTGGCTTTGACTTTACCTTCCAATTTTCATGGCTGTTGCGTCTCTGGTTTTGTTACTTTCGTATTGCTCTGGAGACGGAAATGCAGCGCCGATTTGAGCTATGTGGGCGGCTAGGGGTGAAAAATTAGGGTAAGAATGGGAGTAGAGAGAGGGCAAAAATATGCTTGGGAATCCCTAACTCCAAGCAGCACAATCGGGTCTCCTTCTACGAGTAACGTCGATGCCCTTCTCTAATGGACCCAGAGGATGAATCTCGCCATCTCTTTCAACTCCTTCTCTCTCGATCGTCTTTCTCAAAAACTTGAGCCATCTCTCACACACAACTATTAATCCTTCCGCTCGCTCCCTTCTAGCTTTTGGACTGTTTGGGAGACGAAGCCGCCGACGACCAAATGAATTGGGAGGAGGGTGGTGCTGCTAAATGTTCTTTCGCCCGAGAAGGTATGTCTTCGACTTTTCTTTTTAAATTTCAATAATTTAGGGTTGAGATGTTTGAATTTGGGGATTTGATTGGATGAAATTTTCAAATTTAGGGTTAGTTTGTTTTAAGTAATGGCCAATTAAATCTGAAAATTTAGGAATGGAATTTAGGGTTTAGGCTTTCTATCGATCAAGTTGTGAACTTCTATCATTCGCTCATCGATTGGTATGTTTTTTGGTATCTTTGTTTAGTTTAAGCGAACCTTGGTGGTTACCAGGTGTTCAGAAGGAGAGGATAGAGTTCATCCATGGTGACAAAAAAATGTGACGCTTGAAACAACAATTCAGGCACCAAAAAGGATCTGAATCAAGGAACCCAAACCGGTTAATTTGAGATCAAATTCCAACGCACGTCAGAAATCCATAACTTTGGATTTTCTGGTTCGTATCTCTTCTGATTTTGTTAGAAAGAATTGGGAAAATTTTGAAAATTGGATGAAATTTCTATTTCATTTCTATCTTTAGTAGATAAGGAGATGATTAATGAGAGGTTAGCAAAGGTGTTTGTCATATTTAGTAGTGTCGCAATTGAGACAGTGTTTGTAGGTGCTGATTGTTTGCATTAAAGAATTTCTGAATTTGAGTTAGTTTAGGGATTTTAAGATTGTTTGTGGTCTACTGTAACAATCCCTTAATCTTTTATTTGTTTTCGGGTTTGCTTCAATGTGGTTGATTGCATGACCTTTTTGCTTATTGTTTGTTGTTCTTCGGCTACTATATTCAGGCAACTATGGAGGTTGGAGCTGTTGCTATCTACTGCCAGTCCGCCACACACCTTCCTCCATCTTTTCGTCATCTGCAATTGCTCCTCCTCAAACTTTTTTGTAGTTCACCGTCGTTGTCGAAAGCGTATCTTCGTTGCTCCGATCAGCACTGCCATGTTTATTAGTCGAATTCACTCCTGAGTTGGGAATGCCTTGATTGTTGAGAAGACGAGTGGCGCTACAGCGTCGGCGAGGAACAGCCCGTTCACGCCTGCGTAGACGTCTTTGTCTCCGAAGATTTCTTGGGTGTCCAATGTTGGTTCACCAGGTCATTTTTATTTATTTGCCTATTTCATTTGGTTTCTCGACTTGACTTTTCCAAAATTGTGAACCTTAAAGCCCTAATTTATGCTTGTAATAGCATGCTTCATGAAATTAGTTGTGATTGCTTTGTTCTGTAAAAATTAGTTGTGATTGCTACATGGAAAATTCAGAGAAATTGTACTGTAAAAATCCCATTTTTATAGCCCTTGCTTCTTATGTCCTTTTTGTTCTTTTTCGGGCTTGGATTTACACAATTATTTATTCCACCCAATCTCATCTGGTTTCTTTCTCTTTACAGGTATGGTTGTACTATTGTATAAAGATGAGGAGAGGAGCAAGTAAGTAAAATGCAAAGCGAGATGCAAGTAGCAAGGTAGGGTTAAATCTGCTTAGCTTCTAATTAATTCTTTTTTGCACCAAGGAAACCATAGAGATAGTAGAATGAAATGGGTGGGAGGGGTTAGGGTAGGGGTGCTCACTCTTTGTTTCTTTCACTTGCTTGTGGAGTTGATTATCCTTGTAGATAGGTGATGTTTTAAGGTTTGCATAGGGAATCAAACCAATATCCTTTAAGCAATGTTTTTTATAAAAAAAAAATTATACATTATGTGACTGTGAATGCTGTTGTATTTTTGACCTGGTATAGTCTTGATGTTCTAGGAAACTGGTGAAATCAGCTACCTTTCTCAGTTGTTACCTTATATGGGGTTTGGAGCCTTGGATTATTTTTATTTTTATATTTCAATCCTTGATTTATCTAAAAGATATATTGATTCTTCAAGACATTCATAAATAGCAACCAATCAAGCACACATATTAAACCTCATGTGCGATGGAGTGGAAGTGTTTGTTGGAAATTGTACTCAGGTTGTTCTTGGCTTGTACATTACCAGATGCAATTGAAGCTACTCATTGTGGCGAGGGTTGTGCTAGATCGATGGATTTATGTATTTAGAATTTATTTGATATCTTGTTAATGTCGAATTCTAGATATATTTGGGGAGCCTTAGGCCTCCTTACCCTTCACACAGTGCTTGCCACATCAAGGTTAATTTGCTTATCCAATAAAATAGATATACTGGATATAGGTTTCATTTATCTCTGGAAAACTTAGGGTTCGTATGGGACGGGGTTAATAAACTGACTAAAATTATAAACAGAGTAAAAATTTATAAACTGTTAGTAAAAGTAGTTAAAAAATTATGAAAAAATATAAACTCCGTATGGGGAGAAAAACAGTTTATTTGTAAAAAGTGGAGTTTATTTGGTTTTTATTAGGGGTATTGTGGTACTTTCAAACCAAATAAGATAAAAGAGAAGGGGTAAAATAGTAATTATGAAATATAAACCTCAAAATAAGCTTCAATCGGAAGCTTATTTATAAACCCTTTTTTTAACTGACTAAAGCTTATTTGTTGTTCTCATACACCATTTAAACCTGTTTATTTTTTTTAACAGTTAATAATTTCACGTTTTTTAGCTTGCTTATATGCAAGCCATACACAGCCTTAATCATCAAATCTGTGAATTGGTTCTTGATCCACCTTACTAAGACTTGGTGATTGATTTTTACAACTGATGTCAATTGTCTTAACCTGCAGGTTCCCAGTGATCAGAAGTTGCCATCACTTTATCTCCTAGATAGTATTGTTAAGAATATTGAAAGAGACTACACCAAGTATTTTGCTACAAAACTACCCTTAGGATAGATTTTATTCTGAATCAAGTGCTTTTCATGGCAATCGAATGGCATATCGTGTATGTACCTCAGCCTCATAATTTATGGCTTTTGAATAACTTGTGATTTGTAGCTCCATTCAAAAAAATTATTCTGCTTCAGGTGTATCTATTAGATGATCATGCTCATCTTTGATATCTTTTGTTGTATTTGTTCACTTATAGAACAGACTATGTAGGCTTATGTTAGTTTGTTTTCCACAAACCTACCTTAACTCTAATTCATCCTTGACAGAAATACGAAAAGTTGAGCACCCACGTTTCGCACGTGGGGGATTCAACTAGTAAAAAAAAACAATCGATTCTAAACAAACCCAGCAAAGTGATATCAAGAGTTTGGTGGTATTGACCTTGCACTAAGAGGCGGAGCCAAGGAGGGTCTTGGGGGGGGTTTCACGTAAAACCTCTCCCCCCATCCGATAAATTATGTAGGTGTATTTTCATCGTCAATAGCTTCGTTCTGATATATAATACACTCTAATCCGGCATTTGATTAAAAAGTTATGAATGTTTGGTGTATTAATCACTTTAATTTTATTTCAATAGACTATAATATTTTTATATATTTTACTTAAATTGACATTCACATATTATAATTCATCTCGAGAGCTTCAAAACCATAGGTTATATTACTTATTTTGAGAATTTGGTAAGAAGTTACGTAAGTTTAAATTGTTTATATCTAGTTATACACTTACATGTTAAGAATACAACAAGTTAAATATTGACTCAATATTTATTTATTGTGTTTTTTCTTCGGCTATTTCATTTGTTTATTTATATTTGTTTATTTTTTAATGGAGAAAAAATAATAGAGTTTTATCATAAATCAAAGTCATGTTATCTTAAAATAACACGTTATAATTATTATATTATATAGAGATCGTTATGCTACTTTAATATAAAATGACACCGTGTGTGTATATATATATAGAGAGAGTATGGATCATATGTACTCAAGACTTAATGTGTATCATGTACACAAATCCTAGCCATTGATTTAGTGGAATCTAAAGGCTGAGATTAATTGATAAGTTTAATTAATTGAAAAAGAATAGGAAATAACCCCCCTCCACCTTCAACCTACTATGCGCGTGAGTCTATGCGTGGAAGAGAGAAGGGCGAGGAAGGCGATTCGGCGATTGCAAGCGGCGATTCGACGATGAGGAGAGGCGATTGCGAAGGAGATGGTGGCCGGCGGTGCGAGGGCGTTGACTGCGATGGTGGCCGGCGATTGAGGAGAGGTGAAGGCGGTGCGAGGGCGTCGATTGCGATGGTGGCCGGCGTTGAACAGTGCGACCGATTCCTCTACTGCGCAGGCAGATTGCTGGTGGCGGTGACGATTTAAAGGATGGATCGGCCCTCCTGTTGCTGCTCCTCGGTGATTCCGGCCCTTCTGTTGCTACCCCCATCGCCATCTGTTAGCCTTCGATAAACCCTTCAAATCGCCGCCGCACAAGTCGATTTGAAGGAATCGATCTAAGTCCCAAGATCTGGAATATGAAGCGGCGACGACGATTTAAAGGAGAGATCGAAGGGGGCAGTGATTTGAAGGAGAGATCGATTGCAGCAGGCGGCGACGACATCATGTCGAACCTCTCGCCATGGTAGATTTGTAGTGACGAGCGGCGAGGGTGACTTCCTGGTGGCGGATTTGGAGTGGGCAAACCTCGAATCGAATCGGCGAGCGACGACGGCAGTGCAGGTACTTCTTCCGCTTCCGCTTCAAATCCATGGCTACTTCTTCCTTCTACCTTTCCCTTTGATTCAAATTCCAGTGGGCAGATTCAAGTACAGCCTGTTGTGTTCAATGGGCAGATTCAAGTGCAGCCACTATTGTTGACTCAATTTCATTAACAAACTTGTTAATTGGAAATTGAGAGCAGCCGCCATTGGTATCTCAACTATGGGAGCCATGCCATTCGAATTCAAGTACATCATCGACAATTGGAGTTTATACGAGTGCATAAAGGGAGATCTAGTGTATTTACCTTTGTTCGCTGCTCCTCGTTCAATTTAATTTTGTGTAATTGAAAATATTTTCATTACTATTGCACTTCTCTTATTAACATAATTGGTTTTAATAATAAATAAACTTGTAGAAGGTATTCACAATTTGATCGATATCATTGAATAATCAAGAGATACCATTAAATAATCAAGACATATACCCAGCGAAACCATCGAATAATCTATTGATACGATCGAATAATCATGTTATACCATCGAATAATCTATCGATAGCATCGCATAATATATCGATACAATCAAATAATAAAACAACCCAAATCGCAAATAACGAAAAAAACCCAAATCTTGTCGATATATTATTCGATATTATCGAATAATCATGTGATACCATCGAATAATCCAACGGAACCATCGAATAATCTATTGACGCGATCGAATAATCTATCGATACGATCGAATAATCCTGTGATACCATTGCATAATCTATCGATACGATCGAATAATCCAGCGATACGATCAAATAATCATGTGAAATCATGGAATAATCTATCGATACGATCGAATAATCCTGTGATACCATTGAATAATCTATCGATACTATCGCATAATCTATCGATACAATCGAATAATGAAACAACCCCAAATCACAAATAATGGAAAAAAAAATCCATTGCACGCGCCTCTTATAAAGCAGTGGGGCTGAGAAATTGTTGGAGCCCACCATTTTTTCAATTAAAAAAAGTGTAAAATTACCTTTTAATCTCAATCACCCATTTCCTTTAATCAGGGGCCTAGATTTGTGTACTTGATACACAATAAGGGTGAGTACTCCGGAACCATTCCCTATATATATATATAGGGGAAGATTCAAATGGAAACAACCTTTCCCGTAGAAACTCCCTTACCATGAAAACTTTTAATCTGGACCCTTCCTTCCTTAATCAATGGCTATTATTTTTCCACTTATTTAATGACAAAAAATAAAAGAAAAACTAATTGAAAAAGATCCTACACGGTCATTTGAGATTTCCCAAGTGAACAACGCGCCTCCAAAATCACCCCCAAAACGCCTCCTCCTCCTCCCGTCTTTCGAACCCTAAACCTTCAATCTTCTCCCTCAAATCATCTTTGTAGTGTCTGTTTCGGCAAGATTAAGGCCGAATGGGGCCGTTTGCATCCCCTGGGTGCCTCATCTGTGAGTCATCTCTGATCTCATCGCGCTTAATCAGATGACTGCCTGTGAGAAAGAATTTCAAGAAGAGGAGGAAGCACTCTCGTTGCTGGGGGCGGAAGAGTTGCGTTGTCTGTTTCTGGTTGATTGTTTCTTGGAGCCGTTGCGGTGGTCCGACTGGTGTTCGTTGGTGTCGACAGCAGTGGTTTGTTGTCTGTCAGTGGCAGTGGCGAAGAAAAACCTTCAGTTCAACCATGTCTTCTACACGAATTGTGAGAGTTTTGGGCCTTCCCAAACTTGTTATGAAATTTCGTTTCAATTACAACTTATATATTACACTTACGAAATTTCGTTTCAATTATAACTTATCTATTACACTGTTTTCGTAGGGTTTTGAGAACCCGCAAATTATGGAAAAATCCCTAAATCATATCACTTATCACTATAAGGGGTATAATGGTTCTCCTAGACACTTTCAGAATTTTTTCTGGAAGTTGGCTAGCTACAAAGGTCGGAGAATACTTCATTGCAAGTTTGCTGTTTGAGATCTTGCTACTTTTGTTATCCAGCAATCCCTAATTGAGCAATTCAGCAATATATTGATCTTTGATATATGTTCATCGTTTGGTTTGATTGAGTCCCAAATTCTTTGTGCAATTTGTCACAATTGTCTTCACTATCTTTTAATTCTATTAGCTCAATTTGAGAATTCATCTTTGTCTTGCTCTATCTCTCTTATCAGCCTCCCCTCTCTTTATGATTTGTTTGCACTTGTTGGTTTGTGGTTACTGGCCTCCTTACTGATAATGCCAAGCTATGTCCGAAACATCTTGAGACTATCCCTTATGATTCTATCTTGGGGTATATGATATCTCTGTGTGCTAATAGAAATTAGGCTCTATGGTATGGTGATATTTGGGCAATTGTCTTGATTGTCTTTAAGTCTATTAGCTCAATTGGTAGAGCGATGTGTTAGTATACACATGATGTGGGTTCGAATCCCATATAGGCTTTCTCTACACTATAGAAGAAACATTTACAAATGCAAGAATTCAAGTTCTGAAAACTTAAACAAAAGCAAATATGAAAACTGAAACAAAAGCAACTTTAAGATCTTGCTACTTTTGTGTTTTTTTGTTTTCTAAGCATGACAAATATTTCTAAACTGAAAAAGAAGCAACTTTAAGATCACATCCTAATCAATACCAATGTAGCTTATGTGAGATTCGAACTCACGTCATGTGTATAATAGCACATCGCTCTACCATTTGAGCTAATAAGCTTTCATATATACACATCGATCTTCCATTTGAGCTAATAAACTTTCATATAAATAAGTTTTGATTACTCAATCAGAAATCAGAAACATTCAGAGTATTTTAGGTACACAGAGAAATCAGAAACATTCAGAGTATTTTAGGTACACAGAATTGAGGGCTAAAGTAAAAAACTGAAGGAAAATTCACCAAATGTAAAAACAATCAAACCTTGCCAATAAGATGAATCCTTAAGCCATGTTCAGTACATGATAAAAGCCAAACCACAAAGTATATCAAACCACAAAGTAAACAAATTCATAGTACTGTGTACCTATTCATAGCAACCAAAGTAAGTGCAAAAATATTCGAGGGGATCGCAAAATCCCCAATCAAAATCACAAACATATTCCTAAGACAACCAAATGAAAAATATCAACAACGAAGTAACCTAATCTAATGTTATTCCCCAAATTAAACATCCAAAATCGACAAATAGAAAGAAATATCAGGCCAATTTCTAGAAATCCAAACCTGACAAGTAGGGGAAGGGACGGAGAGCAATTGAAGCAAACAAAATCGATCAGCGGATGTTCATCCCAAAATAGATCTACCAAGGAAGAGACAGCATCGGCGGAAGGGTAGGAGATTGGCAAGGAAGAGACAGGAGCGATGGAAGGGTCGGATACCAGAAAGGAAGATACAGCAGTGACGACCGACAAGTGAGAGGCGGTGACGGCGGCCAGCAGGGGAGAGGAAGAGGAGGAGGAGGCGTCAGCAATTGATGAGGAAGGGAGAGCCGCGTCTGACTGAGATCACCGGAGATGAGAGGGGCTAGGGGTTTCACGTGGAAAGGGTTTGATAATTCCCCTTCTAATGGTTAACAAAAAAGGCTTAAGTTTCATATAAATTTCAAAATTGCCACCGCCTCCGAATAACCCTTGATCAAGAAAGAACAGTCCAGATTAAAAGTTTCCATGGTAAGGTAGTTTCTATGGGAAAAGTTGGAATTTTTTTTTAAAATATTCAAGAAAAAATAAATATTTACGGATAAATTCACGAAATTAAAGTATTTACACAAATATTCAAAAATTGCAGAGTTTTCAGAGAAACGCGGACTGAGGCCGCGTCTTTATGGTTTTTTATTTTCAAATTAAAAAAAAAACAAATTGATTAGTAAAACGCGGACCCATTCCGCGTTTTACCTTGTAAAATTTAAAAAAAAAAAAAAAAGGAAAAGAAAGGAGGAAGAAGAAGAAGGGGAAAGGGCGGCCGGCATGGATGGGAGGCCGGCAGGGGATGGGAGGCGCCAAGGCGGGGGGTGGTTCCTTTCTTCCCGTCACAGGAGGTCTCGATTTCGGCGGAGGACCTCCGGAGAAGGTGGCGGCGGCAGTGGGCGGAGGAGTCCAGGCGAAGATGGCGGTGCCAGTGGGCGGTGTAGGGTTTCGCAGGTGGTGGTGGGTGGCGCCGTTCAACGAAGGTCGTGGTCGTCGGTGACAAGAGAAGTCGGCCGCTGGCGAGGGTGGGCGGCTCTCAGGTGGTGGTGGGCGGCTCTGCTCACGAGGACGCCGGTGGCGAGGGAGATTTGGGGATCTGAAGCCCGTCGGTTACGAGGGACGTCCGGCGGTGGTTGGGAGCGACTCCTCCTCCGATTCATAGGACTGGGCCGCTCGATTCCTTCACGCTGTCGCCGCCGCCTTCTCCGGAGGTCCTCCGCCGAAATCGAGGCCTTCGTTGAACGGCGCCGCCCACCACCACCTGCGAGATCTTACGCCGCCCACTGGCACCGCCCTTCCCCTTCTTCTTCTTCCTCCTTTCTTCTTCCGGCCGCCCAATGGCGCCGCCCACTGGCACCTCCCATCCCCTGCCGGCCTCCCATCCCTGTCGGCCGCCCTTTCCCCTTCTTCTTCTTCCTCCTTTCTTTTCCTTTTTTTTTTTTAATTTTACAAGGTAAAACGCGGACCAGTTCGCGTTTTACTAATCAATTTGTTTTTTTTTAATTTGAAAATAAAAAACCATAAAGACGCGGCCTCAGTCCGCGTTTCTCTAAAAACTCTGCAATTTTTGAATATTTGTGTAAATACTTTAATTTCGTGAATTTATCCGTAAATATTTATATATATATATATATATATATTATATATATAGGGGAAGGTTCAAGTGGAAACAACTTTTCGAATTTTTTTTAAAATATTCAAGAAAAAATAAATATTTACGGATAAATTCACGAAATTAAAGTATTTACACACATATATATATATATAGGTAGAGGTTCCAATGAAACGATTGATAGGATGTAACAGCCGTTGGATCTAATAAAATGAATGGGATAAGATGGAGAAACACAAAAATACAATATACCAAATTCCATTGTAATTTATAAACCGTCCTTGATTACCGCCTCCACCCCAAACCTCCTAATTAACTCCTGCTGTCAAACTTTCTTTTTCCGTTGTATTAATTTGTTATTCAAACACACCATATTAATACAATTTATTCAAAAGAAAGTTTGTTATTCAAACACACCATATTAATACAATTCACAAAAACACTCACTATTAATTTATAAAGTATGTATATGTATGCATAGTCATGTAGCTAAATTCATACAATTTATTCAAAGAACTAGTCATGATTCATGAAATATATACTTCATATTCATTTCAAAGAGACAGAATATTCATTTAATTATATTGTTATATTCAATATTGTAAATGAATATTTAACCTATTCAAAATGAATATTACGTATATATTGGTCGACTGAATTGATTATAGAAATTAAGGGAGAGGCATAGAGAGAAATTTAATAAATTAATATTCATATAGATATATCATGAGTGAACATAAATTTATATAAAATTTGAAACTTTTTTATGGGTTCATAATTTTGTTACATTACAAAATATTTAAAATTTTAATTTTACTAAATCAATTATTCAAAGTAAATAATTAAATGAATATTTACCCTTTTGTAAATGAATAAGTATATATCGAGTGTTTAAAGTTAATTATAGAAAATATTAAGCAAAATATTAATTTAAAAGTTTGAATACTATATTCATATTAGACATACTAATTATTCATTTACCAAGTGAAATATATTCCTTGTAAATTCAATAAATTTAAATGATACTTTATTTTTTCACATATTTCTTCTATAAAGATTAGATTACAAAAATTCAACATTATTATTTTGCTAGTTCCTGCAGGTTATCGTATACTAACTTCCTTATATTTCATTACATATGTTGATGGAGAGAATTTAGCTCCTTTTAATTAATGCAGCTTTTGAATTCTAATCTTGTATAATACACCTACCATAGGCACAATTTGTCCTATTTTAAATGAATATTAGCCATTGATATGTTTTAATCCAACGGCTATAATTACGTTACACGTTACATCTTATTAATCGTTTCACTGGAACCTCTCCCTATCTATGTATATATATATATCGCTCAAAGATTTCTGGTTGCGTCCCTGCTTGCACTATCTTTCAATCATCGAGCAAATTTAGACTAATAATGTGTAACAAAATAAAAAGAGTAATAGAAGGGAGAAAAAGAATGGATTGATGTGTTCGTTAGGCAGTGAAAATCGTTTAGTCCAACACGTAGTCCATTTTTATGATCCCTTTAATTTCATTTGTCGGCAAGCATTAAAATAAATTATAAACACTTATTTAAGAAAATAATTAGAAATTTCAATTTAGCCAATAAGATAATTTGAACTACGATATGGACTATAATCGTGGATTAGACGTTCCTCGTTGTTTGTTAGGATTCCAAATAACTCTTTATCTAAAAGAACTATAGTTTTCGGTGTATATCCAAAACCAATAAGATAATACAAAATAATATTATAACAATTTATCCCTTTTCTCTTATCCTTTTTTATCCATTACATCCTCAAAGATGAAAGCTATTTTGATCTTCTTCTTCCTCTAATCCTAGATTTGATAAGGTGCGATCCGAACTCGAAAACATGATTCCATCCAGCCAAAATTGATTTGACCCAAATCTTTAAAAAATTAGTACAATACAACACTTGAAAATCAACATGATCGGACTCATTTTAACCTGATACTCAAACTAACCCAAACTCAAATGAATTGAATCCGTTTCAACCAAAATCCAATACGACAAGAACCATTATAATTGACCAAAACCTAAAATAGCTTGAACTTAAGATACATACTAATAAAATTTTAAAGGGTAAATTACATGTATCATCCCTAACCTTTGTAACATTTTCTACTTTGGTCCCTAACATTTCATTTGTTCTATTTAGGTCCCTCAACTATGTGATTACATCCACCAAAAGTCTTTCCGTTTATTGTTCCCTTAACATGATGTTAATTAGCTGATTTGACAATTTTTTTTGGCCGATTTGCAGAAATACACCAAATCGGTGTTCGGTTTGCAAAAGTATACCTGTTTTCTGATAATAGCAAAAATAGAATAGGTGGGTCATATGTGCTAAAAAATAGGCTATTTGTGCTAAAAAATTATGACTGATTTTACTTTTAAATTTAAATATAAAAATCATTAAAAGGAGTATTATGAATTCAAAGAAGATTAAAAAATATTTAAATATATATATATATATATATTAAAATAATGTTTTTAATATATTTTTCTCAGAAATTAAGAATAATAAAACTAGCCGGATGAAAATCATTGCCTTATTAAAAGAAGGCCGATTTGCAAAAATACACCAAATCGGTGTTCGGTTTGCAAAAGTATACCCGTTTTATGAGAATAGCAAAAATAGAATAGGTGGGTCATATGTGCTAAAAAATAGGCTATTTATGCTAAAAAATAATGACTGATTTTACTTTTAAATTTGAATATAAAAATCATTAAAAGGAGTATTATGAATTAAAAGAAGATTAATATATATATATATATATTAATTAAAATAATGTTTTTAATATATTTTTCTCGGAATTTAAGAATAATAAAACTAGCTGGATGAAAATCATTGCCTTATTAAAAGAATCAATTATTGACAAGAATATATTTGTTGTTGACAGGATATATGTTTTTGATGACAAAATAGATTTCTAATAATTACAGGATGAGGTCTATAATAGGGAAGAGAATAAAGATACGATTTTATCCATATCATAACTAGAAATTAAAGGTCTGCCCAAGGTGACAAAGTTATTTGTTCACAATGACAGGAAAAGTGTTTATAGTGACAGACTTCATGTTTATTCTGACAGGATTAAACCTATAATCGGGGAGAGAATCAATGAAGATACGGTAAATCATATCTTCAGGATTATTAACCATATTTACAAAACGATTGTCAATATATATCTTCAGGATTATTATCCATAGTGACAGGATAAATGGGGTTATTGACAATCTTAAATATGAACACTGACAGGATATGATCAAAAATCGGCGGGAGATTGTGTAAAGATTGCACCGGATTGCTCGCACAACGACGGAGGATGTGGGGGCCACGGTCGTAGGCGCGGAAGTGTAGGCACAGGCGACGAAGCCGGAGACGCGAGCTATGGTCCGAGCGCCGAATACCTGGGGTTGGTGCTGAGCGCCGGAGACCTGGGGTTGGGGCCGATGGAGCCGGAGAGGGACGGGGTTGGGTGTTTTTGGTTAGGGTTTGGATTGGGATTTGGAGGTCGGGTCTATCAGTCCGGATGAAGGAGATTGAGATTTAAATTTTTTTTTTCCAAATTTTTATCATTATTTGATTATTTAATACTATAATTTAAAAATATCAGAAAATTGAAAAATACTTAAAATATTAAATTTTTTTTTCCTGATTTTTTGGGGTGGTGGGTAGTTTTGATAATAAAATAAGGTATTTTTGCAAATTTGCATATATTGATGCAATTGTTTTCAAACCTAGGTATTTTTGCAAACCAAATATCAAAGTGGGGTATTTACTAATAATTCCTCTTAAAAGAATCAATTATTGACAAGGATATATTTGTTATTGACAGGATATATGTTTTTTTATGACAAAACAGATATCTAATAATGACAGGATGGGGTTTATAATAAGGAAGAGAATAAGGATACGATTTTATCCATATCATAACTAGAAATTAAAAGGTCTGCCCAAGGTGACAAAGTTATTTGTTCCAAATGACAGGAAAAATGTTTATAGTGACAGGCTTCATGTTTATTCTGACAGGATTAAACCTATAATCGGGGAGAGAATCAATGAAGATACGGTAAATCATATCTTCAGGATTATTAACCATATTTACAAAACGATTGTCAACATATATCTTCAGGATTATTATCCATAGTGACAGGATAAATGGGGTTCTTGACAATCTTAAATATGAATACTGACAGGATATGATAAAAAATCGGCGGGAGATTGTGTAAAGATTGCGCCGGATTGCTTGCACAACGACGGAGGGTATGGGCGGCGACGGTCGAGGCGCTTGTTTGTTCTGGTTAGCAATTGGGATTGGGTCGGTCGGGGGCGCGGAAGTGTAGGCGCAGGCGAGGAAGCCGGAGACGCGAGCTATGGTCCGAGCGCCGAATACCTGGGGTTGGGGCTAAGCGCCGGAGATCTGGGGTTGGGTGTTTTTGGTTAGGGTTTGGATTGGGGTTTGGGGGTCGGGTCTATCAGTCCGGATGGAGGGGATTGAGATTTTAATATATTTTTTTACTTTTGGATTTTTATTATTATTTGATTATTTAATATAATTTAAAAATATCATAAAATTGAAAAATACTTAAAATATTTAACTTTTTTTTTCTTGATTTTTTGGGGTGGTGGGTAGTTTTGATAATAAAATAAGGTATTTTTGCAAATTTCCATATATTGATGCAATTGTTTTCAAACCTAGGTATTTTTGCAAACCAAATATCAAAATGGGGTATTTACTAATAATTCCCCCTTTTTTTTTTATCCAATTCGGTATATATGGAAAGTGTGACATTTGGTGTAGCACAAAATTATTTTATGTCAAAAATATTGATTAAAAAATTTCAAAAATGTTATAATTGATGATTGATACACATTTGATTTTAAAAAAAAATCTTGACAATATTTTTCTAAAAAAAAATATGATTAGAAATCACAAAATAATAATATTTTTGTCAAAATTATTTTTAAAATGTAAGTTTTAGACAATTGGAAGATTAGTAAAGTACACTCTTTGATAATTTTTGTAGTTAATAGATCCCATAACAAATATTATAAGTATACACTCTTTTGTTAGTGTTATTACTTGTTTACCCTTAAATATTTTGGTTTAATACAAAGTTAATATAATTTAATAATAAATTTGAAAACTATTTTAAATAATCCTTAAAGATATTACACTTTTTTTTTTTTTTGAAATTCTACATTCATATAATACAATCATACACTAATTTATAGCATACACACACATATATATATATATGTACTTATAATAGTAAAATGTGTTACAATAGTAATGTTAATAGCGAGGAATGAAAATCATTTATTGTCTTTAAATATTTTTTGTACCCCTATAATTTTTCTAAATATTTTTTTCAGACGTGTAAGAATCATCAATTATAATATAATTATAATTTTTTTTAAAAAAATTATCAACGATTTTGAGTTAAATCAATTTTGTGTAACACTAACACCGAGTGTTACACAATGTATATATAATAAATTATTTTCACTCCTATTCAACCATTAACATATATATAAACTCATTTTTCTCAATCACGGATGATTCATACACTATTAAAATTATCATATTTTCTTAAATATTTTTCCACATGTATGCAGTGGCGGATCCAAGGGTGGCGGCATCGGGCCGTCGCCCACCCCGATCCGGAAAAAAATAAAAGAATATATGTGTTATGTAAAAAAAATTAAAGGGTAAAATAAAAATATCTTTAGTGGCTTAATTGTTAAGCCCACCTCATTTTAAATAGAATTTAATCAGCCATTGTTCAAATCTCACTAGGCACATATTTTAATTTTTTTCCTCAATCTATTTTCCATTATTTTAAAATTCTTATAATTTATTTGGTATTTTACAATTAAATAATAATAATTTCTTATAAATTTAAGATATTATCTTCATATATATTTAAAAAATTATTTCTACTATAAATATATAAAAAAATATCCATATAAATTTGTGCCCACCCCGAAAATATTTTTAGATCCGCCCTTGCGTGTATGAATAATTAATTATAACAATATTATAATTTTTTGAAATTTTTTTTATCAATATTTTGGCATAAAATAATTTTATATAACTTGCACAAAGTGTAATAGATGATCTTCACTCTTTCAATATACCAACTTGGATGAATTTTTTCGCCACATCAGCTCATTAACACCATGTTAACGGAACATTGAACAGAAGGACTTTGGGTGCATGTAATCACATAGCTTAGGGACCTAAATAGAACAAATGAAAGGTTAGGGACCAAATAGGAAAATGGTGCAAAGGTTAGGGATGAAACATGTAATTTACCCAATTTTAAATACGAATGTTGAAATCATCCCAAAACCGAAGATAATTAAAACAAGAGATAATCGAAACCTAAAATGAGTATAAACTTCATTCAATCTGACCCAATCCAACCCAACTCAAATGACCAAATGATTCAAAATTACTAGAAATCTTAATGATCAAATCTAAACCTGATTTTAGTCATCTGACCGACCCGATTACCACCTTTATCCAATCTGCTAGTTCATTTGGGTATCTATTTATTTTGATTAAACGTACAATGTAAAATTGTTTATACCATTCTAACAAAAGAATTAAATTGAATAATATTATTACCAAAAAAAAACAGAACATGTATGGTCAAAATTCGTTACTAAGTTGTAATGTTATACCCAGTTAATTTAAGATGTTGCTATGTTTGGGGGAAAAAAGGAATTAAGATTTTTTTTTCTTCCAGTTTACAGTTTACACAAAAATGTGTGAATCGGGAAATGGAATTCCCATTTCTCCTCCCTCCCTCCCTGTGAAATCAATCAAATGTGATCACTATCCAATGTAGCCACATCCATACACCCCCCATAAGGTGGATCGATCATGACCGTCAGATGTTCCGAGTGAAGGGTATTTTAGTAATTTCATAGATGTACTATTCTGCCGTTTCAGGAAACTTGCTTTATTTTGATGAAAGGAAACTTGCTTTATTACTCGTTGCCATTTCGCGCAAAAATACACTCCCCACCCCCCACTCCCCATTCCCCTCTCTCTCCATTTCCGCGAGCTCAGTGAAGATCGATCCTCCATTCCTCTTTCTCTTTGCTCGCTTTGCTCCCCGTCTACAGTGTTTGTCCTCCAGTGAGGCCGGTGGAGGCTCTTCGGCGCCGATCGTGGTCGCTGGTTGGCTCCTGTCCAGTTTGTGCTCTTCTTCGTTTCCGGTGGTGGTCGGTGGTCTTCCTGGTCCGTGGTCGTCGCCCGAGGCTCTACTCTCTGCGATGTCGCTTTCTCTTCGAGCAAGGTAATCTCTTTTTTCTCTTTGCAGTTTAGTTATTTTGGTTATCTAGTTTACCGTGAGATTTGGAGGAAAAAAAACGCGTTTCTTTGGTTTCCTGTTTCTGAAAACATTATTGTTTGGAATGGATTCGTCTTTGAGGCTTTGGTTTGGATTTTGGTTCTCCAGTCCTTCTCCAACTTGAACTCTGGTACATTCAGGTCGTAGCTGAGATGGATTTCTTTTGATTTCACGATTCTTGTCGTGTCTTGCTTGAATTTTGAAATTTAGGTTAGTTGTACAAAAGTACGAATTTGTATCAATGTCGTTTTATACTGGTGTTGTATCTTGTTGTGGTTTGGTAAATTCAGAATTGTAGAACTTGTGCCAAAAAGGAAGGAGATTGCACCAATCGCTGCCATATGGTTGATCATGTATTTAATGTGATCAGTAACTCTTTCTCTTGAATATTTGAAATCTGACGGTAAATGAGGTTAACTGCAGCGTAAGGTTTACAAATTAGACCTTTCCAGTTAATCCTAACTCCTAAGTGTGGTTTGGGTGTTTCTTCACTTTGCTTATTGTTTGGCTAAAAGGCCCCAAATGATCCTCACCCTAACACTTTAATTTTCTCATGCAACTTGGTCTTTTATTTATTGCTTTCTTGTTTGATTTTCTCATGCAACTTCAAGAAAACTTAGAAGTGCACCTTATAGAAAAAAGTCATTTATAGTCGCAATTTTTCAATACATGATTTAGGGAAAACTTATTTCCTGCCAAATGGAGGTTTTCCACTTTCCTGGCATATTTTGGATTTGTTTTGTTTCTAGCTAAAACATTAGGTACTGGTTGCATGTGCAAAATTTCCAATTCCAGTGCATCCAATGTACAAATTATCTGGTCTTAGTTGCTTCAAGATACATTATAAAACTTGCCTACTAGTATATGTAAATGAAGGTGGTTTGCATTGATGTTTGGTACTTCAGATTCTCTTAGAACCTTGGCCACATTTGATCCCCTTAATTCTTTCTTTCTTCAGTATTAATTTTTTTTCATTTGGTATAATTTGTTTTCCAGAAATATGGATCATAAGAAAACACATATGAAACTGAAGGAAAATCCTACCGGGCATAGAATTAGAAGCATCGGTGCACCTGCCGCTAGGAACTTGAAGAAAGCAGAACTTGGAGGAGTTATATTTGGATGCAAACATAGCACCTTCAAAGAATGCATGTTCAAGCAGTTGTTTGGTAAGTAAGTTGTATATTATCTGCATGCCTCAATATAATTTGTCTATAGTCATCACTGCCATGTTACTTTTCTGTGCGTAAGTGTTAATTCTTACATAAAAAACTGTCAACAGGTTTACCAACGATTCATTATTCATATGTAAGGAATGTTGGGCCTGGAATGCCTCTGTTCCTGTTCAACTACAGTGACAGGAAGCTCCATGGTATCTTTGAGGCCCAAAGTGAGGGTCAAATGAATATTAACAAATATGCTTGGACATTCGACGGTGATGAGGTGACACAATTTCCTGCTCAGGTAAATTGAAATTTTCATTACATTTTTTCATGCTTATAATGTTGATAAGGAGTTTATGTGCTATATAATGGTGAGAAGTAATTGATAGGGTGTTTGCTTGTTAGGTTAAGGTGAGAATCCGCAAACAATGTCAACCTTTGACCGAGGATCAATTCAGGCCTATTATTGCTAAAAACTATTTTGAAGAATCCCTGTTTTGGTTTGAACTGGACAAGTCCCAAACTCATCACATGCTAGCTTTATTCATGGCATCAACTGGCCCTCAAAGTATCTCAAGGCAGTGTACTCCCAAAGTACACACAAGAACAGGACACAAAGGCACTAGTTCACTTGAAAGGGACTCGCCAAGTGTGAGTACTTCTAGCATAAGTCAAACTTTGATTGGACAGGAGCCATGTCAAAAACAGAAAGACCTTATTACTTCCTTCCCTGAAAAGTCATGGTGCTCTTTGTTTAAACATCCTCCTGAAGCCAATGCTACCAAGGAACAAGAAACTGCCCCAAACATTGTATGTCCAAGCAAATATGATATGGATTGGGAATCTATATATTGCTCTGATGGTGAAAACATGCTACTGGAAGATCAAAGACATGAAAGTGCTGCTCACAGTGGGGGCATGCAAGTAGATAGCTCTGAAGAAAGCTTTGAAGAGAATCTTTTGGTTGCTCCTGATGCAATGATCCCACACTCAAATGAGAATTCTATTGTTTCTGATGATGAAACTAAAACCATCCTTTCAGAGAACTCTTCACGTCAGTCTAATATAGAGTGGGGATTCTCTTGTGATGTGGATTCTCACCGTGTAGAAAGCCAGGACCCAAGCATGCAAAAGCCAAGACTTGAATTGTCCAAAGATAATGGCGCTAATATTTCAGCTTTGGCCGATAAAGGAAAAGAGAACAATGGCTCCGAGTCTCTTATATCACCATCTGCTGATGAAGTACTTGACCTTACAAGCTTTACAGAAGAAATTATATTGAAAATGGCACTATCTGATCTTCGTTCATTTGCAGTCAAGGTATTATTCTAATTTGGTTTTTGATTGAGGTTTATGTTTTTGTCCGTTACCGTTAATGTCTAGCAATATCTTGACACTTCCTTTTATTTGGTTACAGCTCTTACATGCTATGGAAAAGTCGAAATTATCTCAGTTAATTCAAGAACATATAGATCATTCCTTGAAGCAGGAGCAAGTATGAGCTTTGTCAATTCCTTTCATTTATGTGTTAACATAGTCTATCTTATTCATGGGTGAAATTGTCCTACATTGTAGTCTAGCTTGCAAACTTTAAAATGACTTTATTTAGAGAGTTCTTTGGAATTTTCAGATTTGATCTATATTTTTGTGCCCCTACCAATTTTCTAAGAATCTCTGCATTTCATACGGAATCCAGTTTTATTCTTTCACTTCTTGTGTTGGGTATATAATAAATTAATGTCAGAAAGTTATTGTTCAAGTTAGTTGTATTTTACTTGTAAGTTGTGTTAGGCAGACATTTAGCATTTATCAGCATTCCTAGTCTACTTTTAGACATAAATATTACTATGTTCTAGGTAATACAGTAGGTATTAGATATTTTACTTTCAAATTGTAACCCTAAGACATCCATCCTCTCTTTTATATTTATTCTGGATTTTCAATGTATTGAGAAACATTATCTCTCTCAGAATTACTCACATGGTATCGGAGCTGCCTGGTTTTCTTTGATCCCACGGGCTCTCTGTGTCCTTTCCAGCAACCCCCATAGTTGCCTTTTCAAGCTGCAGCCTTCATTGCTACAGTTTTTCCTCTTTTGTAGCCTTCACTGCTACACTACCTTGGTCTTTTTCACCATGTCTGAAACTGGAATTAATTCTAGTTTAGCTCCTTCTCAAAAGGCAGATCTTTTGAATGCTCAGCCAGCCTACAATATCTCAAGGGAAAAGGGAAGTATAGACATCTCACCAAGTCTCCTCGAGAAATGGCGGGTTTCATCTCAAAACCAATTGACAATGAGAGAAGTAGCCCACTAGACATCTCAATATTTTCAATGTGGGACAACCCATATTCCAACATCTTGTAATTAGTTTAGCTCTTGCATAAACTGTGCTTGGTATTCAACAATGCAATAAGGATTTGTCTCTTTTAGAATTTTATTTTCTTTCCTCTTTCTCTGATCTTCCACCACTTCTATCAACTCTACAAATGCTCCATGTTCCAATACCTCATTAATTCATTCTATGACATTCCAGGTGCAATCAAAAACTGAAACACTGGAGGAGGATTTGAGGATGATGGAACCTGCATCTCGACTTTCAACCGGACTGGTTGATGAAGAACAGTTCAACAAATCCTTGTATTCTCCATTAAACTTCGGACATTCAATACTTCTAGCGGGAGGATATGATGGTGCTCTTTTTCAGCCAGCTTTGGACTCCTATTTCCCTTCTGTGGATCATATTATATCATTGAAGTCGATGAACAATGTGCGTCCATATGCCACTTCTGTACAACTAAACAATGAGTTCTATGTGCTGGGTGGAGGAGATGGCAATATGTGGCATGATACAGGTAATAACAGTCACTTCTCCAGTTTAAGTTCATTTCGTTGAAGCCAATTTGCTTCAATATGATATTCTAACTCAGAAATTTCCTTTGCCTGTTTGAAGTTGAACTGTACAACCTAAGAAATGATTCCTGGGCTTATTGCCCTTCTTTGAGTAAGAAGAAAGGAAGTATGGTAGGAGTTGGTTTGGACAACAAAATCTTTGCAATAGGAGGTGGTAATGGAAAAGATTGTTTCAGAGATGTAGAAATGCTTGATATAGGTTATGGGAAATGGATCAGCGCTCCATCAATGCTGCAAAAGGTAGTAATCCTTTACTTGTAATTGTGTGAATCTTCAGTATTTAAAAAATGGGGTTCACTTTCCAGTTTTTATTAATTGGCTGATTGGTTCATACTATTCAGGTTTTGTTCTTTTGGTTCATACTACGATTAGATGTTAATGACTTGTTCTTTTGGTTCTAGCTTAATCCTTAAGAACCATGCACATGTCTTTTTCATATCCGTATTTAGTGGAATTGCATGCAAATGGTCTCACTCTAGCTGTCGAAACTTTTTGTTCTTGCTATTTCAAAACATTTAAAACTATCAGAACAAAGGGAATAAGACTAACTAGAATCCTGGGAACCAGCACATTGAACACGAAACCCTGTGCCCTTCTGTGTCTTGAATCCAATGTATTGAACTTTAAATCTTTGTTAACCAAATGGGTACGTCTAGATGGTTCCTCACAGCTATCTGATTTTTTTCCTTGAATTTTGTTCTTTCAGCGTTTTGCTTCTGCTGCAGCTGAGATCAAGGGCTTGTTTTACGTTGTTGGTGGATATGATGGAAAAAATTATATAAGGTAAGTTGCATTCCATTACATACCCTTGCTCTTTGCTTTGTACATCCGATGTTGTTCCACATGGATGTTTATGACAGAAACCACATGTCATCCTATCCTCCTAATGTTGACACTGCTTGAAACAAAGGAAAACCAAACATATTTTCCAAGGTTCTGAATTCTTCCTCTTATATGCATGAATAATTCGAGAGGAATACTTCTATATCTAACTCATACTAAAATAGACTCGATTGCATCAGCGGTCATATATGTTGATGTGAATTGGCCAATGAATGCATTAGTGGTCTTACATAAGAGGGCTAGCCTGATCGATGTTTATGCAACTTGATGAATTGTCACTTGTATGATTAGGAGGGATTTTAGATGTACTAAACAGCATGTTAATGCAGTTCTGTGGAAGGTTTTGATCCACGGGCGCGCTCATGGACTGCACTCCAGAGTATGCACACGAGGAGAGGTTGCCACTGCGTCTCTGTTCTGAATGAAAAGCTGTAAGTGTTTGCTTTTTTTACCATATAAACTCCTCAGAAACAGCTTCAGCTCCAGTTCATACATATTTGAATCGGTTAATTGGGTTCAGTTGAAGGATAAAGGCAGTTTGGTTGCCATCCTAGGATCCTGTGGCATGTTGTAATGTTTGTCTCCTGTCCGTGTTATCAACACCTTATTACTCTCCATTCTCATGCATTCCTCATCAGGAAATTTTAGGCTTGATTTTAACTGATTTTCTCCTAGCCTTCCTAAGTCCAGCTACAGGAGAATAATTCAACCTCTTGGTAGAAGGCTAGTGAGTTTTCGTATATGCCTTACAACCGAGCATCACTTAAATCATACTCCCTCCGTCTCGAAATAGATGTCGTTTTAGATCTTTGGTTTTGTATCAAAATAGATGTCATTTTAGGTTTTCTAGGTAGTGGATAGTAATGATTTGTATTGATTTGTGTGTTGTTGACTTTTGTAAAGGTTTTGATTGGTTAAAAAATGTAGTGGGTAATAAAATTAATGAAAAAGTTAGAGGAATGATGATGTTGATTGATGGATGAGTGTTTTTATTAAAATATGTGCATAAGGCTAAAATGACTTAAATTTTGATACGGAGGGAGTACCTTTTTTGGCAGGTATGCTGTTGGTGGATATGATGGCGGGGGAATGGTGTCAAGTGTTGAGGTTTATGATCCTCGCGTTGGAAAATGGATGATGGCTGAACCTTTAAATACTTCTAGGGGCTATTTTGGTGCGGCAACCATCGGTAGTTCGATGTATTCCATTGGAGGAATTACAGACAGTGGAGAGATTTTAGCATCGGTGCGTTTTTTTCAAATTCTTTCATTACTCAAGTGTTCACTGCAGTTAGAACAGCATGGGTGATTGATCTGTAGCCTGTAGGTTTACTTTTGAGTAGTAGCAAAACTTTTAACCTTTCTCTTCTTCTGGCAGGTTGAATGTTATTCTGAAGGCTACGGCTGGCAACTGACTAACTCAGAATCAGTTGGGAAGAGGTCGGCTTTCTCAGCAGTGGCTATTGCTCCATAAATGACTGATCATAGGGCTGACGTTACAAGTACAGAAGTAAATTGGTAACTCTTGTAGTTCAGACACGTTGTGGTTAGAAAATCCATCCACATTGCCCCCCTAATCAACAACCCGAAACCGAAGGAAAACCTTAGTTATGTGCATAGGTACTAGTAAAAATTTAAAGACCGAAACTCTGGGGCATGTGCATAGATATGCTCTGATTTTGTGTGCTAGCTTCATGACTGGCAAAAATGGTTATCGTATTAGCTGCAGCTGTCCAATGTCTATATTAGCATTTGGCGATCTTTTTGGTGTGATTTTGTTGTGAATTGTCTCATCAGAGCATAGATATGCTCAGTTTGTTGTGAGTTTGGTGTGAATTGTCTCACTATGAATCATAGGTCATAGATGTGCACTGATTTGGGTTTAGGTTGAGTCTGGCTTGGTGAGTCAAGTATGATTTGAGTTAAACTTTCCAACTTTGCATTGGTCTAGAGTTACAAAATTATCTTACCTGCCCCGGAGATCCAACCTGGACAATGTGCCTTATTGCTCCTTTCTGCATTATGCTTTATCTTTTGGGTTGCTCCTTCCAGCATCATAGATGCTGGAAAGGTTGTGCTTTGTATGCATCAAAACAGATATCTCGTAGATTTTATGACATGCGGGGTTTGCCCACGATCTTGCTCTAGAATAACTGGCGCGATAATGCCCAAGGTTATAGGTGACAATTGGGCTATTCGGGTCGGGTTCAGTCAGATGTCGAGTCGTGTCATATGTCGGATATATTGTACGTTCGGTCGGATTCGGGTCAGGTAAGTTTGGGTCAAATGGAGTTCGGGTTCGAGTTGGGCCAAGTCGGATTACATTTAGTTTTATTATAAAATGATAATTATTTTTTGTTTATCTTAATTATTGACTGAAAAAGATGAGTCTGGTCTTGCTCGGGTCGGGTAAAGGACAGGTCAAGTATAGGTTGGATTTGTTTATGCTCGTGTTTATTCGGGTATTGGGTCAAAAATGGGTCGGGTTTGAGTTTTCCATGATACTAAATTTTTGGGTTTTTGTCGGGTATGGATTCTGGTGAGTCAGGTCGGGTTCTCGCCTTCTCGGGTCAGGTCAGATTTTGTAGGCTCTAATAAAAGGAATGAAGAAGAAATTACCCAAAGCAATAAAAGCATACACAAGACTGAAAGAAAATGACATTAGTGCAATTGGCTAAAGAAACGTAATGTGCAGAGAATGAAAAAGATTGAAAGCGTAGAGGAATGTGCAGGCGGGCTCATCACGTTCATTGATAATCACATCGCATGAGAATCGCAAACAGCAGAATATAACAGTGGGTGATGTGATACAACAGGTGTTACAACAAACCTAAAAACAAGTTAATCTTCTTTTCAGATTCAGATTAACAACCATCTATGGCTGACTTCTGAAGACAAAGGACCCGGCCAATGTGGAAAAGAATTGAAAGATTAAAAGGCCAAATGAAACCCTACTTCAAAGAAAGGTCGTCGAGTTCAAGGCCAAATTAAACCATGAAAAGATGGCAAGATGGCTACAAGGGGATCCCCATAACCAACAGCTTCTGCAATGAGGAAAGAGAAAACTGAGCTGTTAATGAAGATCTAATTGCTAGTAGTATAAAATAATAAGTTGAAATTGCATAAAGCTAGTCTTTTATTCCCGATCACCGCTAACTCCCTATTCAACAACCCTGACTGAAACCTACACATCATACAGATGATAGAAAACAAGAAAATGCAGTTTATTTGCTTTAAGGGTGGAGGGTTGCATAAATGACAGAAATCCAGGGTGGAATCATACGGCTTAGTAGTGAGTAGTGACAACCTTTTAATATATCCCCAACAAAGTTCACACGAACTTTTTACCGTGCTTATTCACTAGCTCATGTGACTGTTCAAAAGCACAGTTTGTACCCATGTTACACATTTGAAAAGTCCACTCTCAGTCTTAATATATTGATGCTTAGCCTTCTCAATCAATCCATTCATGGCACAAAATAAATCATGACAACGAAGATAGAATTTCAGTGAATTACCTCCTTCATCAAAGAGGACCTTCAAGAGCTCTCCATCCACATCGGACTGTTTATCCAGCATTAGTAAGGAAAAATCTAGCAACGATCACATGCCACAAGCAAAGAACATAAATAAACTGGACTGCAGAGAAAGGTTTACCTTGATAGGAAGCTGAGTTCCAAACTGATCCACGTAACCTATCACCTGATCCTCCTTGATAAGATCACCCTTTTTTCATTTAAGAATTTGTCAGATACAGCAAAAAGTGCAACACAAACATTAAAGTAAACAGTCTTTCAGTCAGTTCATGATTAAAAATTCAACAATGAAGTTTAAAACTACAAAGAAAGATGGAGGGTCTCAACTTATATAGCCTTTAACAATAAGATCAAAGAAGATCTAAAGAGAAAGAAGACAAACAACATTACCTCTTTGCAGACAGGAGGTTGCTTCTTCCCCTTAACTGTCCTTCCCCTGGAAAATGTTCCCACCTGTAGGAAAGTTTGCAACTGTAAATTGAAGGCAAACATATTCTGAACAATGCAAGCAAATAAACATTATAATACATACTGCTGGTGATGATACAAGCTTAAAGCCACTGGAGCCAGAAGCTTCCAAGGCAGATAGCTTTCCAAACTTCGCCGAGGATGCCTTTACAAATGGGTTTGGTTGCTCTGGAGATGATTTAGGAGATGCTGGTGAAGGCTTAGCAAGACCTGATTGATCCATGGGCTCACTTGGGATAGGGGGAGCTACAACTGGTGAATTGATGGCAACAGGAGCATTTGTGGCTCCAATATTTCGCTTAACATGCATCTCAATACTACCAATCTTTGAAACCATAATATAGTTTTTTTTATCAAACTTCTATATTAGAAAACAAATATTCATCATTTCATTAAACATATATGCAACATTAAATAACAAAAATATAGTAAATGTTACAAATTTCATAAATATATATGACGAGATCGTTGATGGGAATAGTGAGCTAGAAAACTGTCAACACATTCATGTTCCTTCATAAGGAGAGGATAATGACTTGGATGATTATGGTTCAACAGACACAGCATAAAATTCAATCTGACTCATGGAATTCAATAATTCATAATGAGATCCTCATTTAATGACCAACATAAATGTTGCCCGTCAGTAGAGAGTATGAAAAAAGAAAAATCCAGTATTGAAGGACCCAATGCTCAGATCCTATTCAACCTCAGCCACCATGATTCCAAACTCAAAAGACCGAACTGTAACAAGCGTGTTTAATGAAATTCATTTATTTAGGGCAGAATCTATCCTATTTTCGAAAAAAAACAAAAAAATATCACAACTTTTTGGAGATGGAAAAAATGGGAAAGTAAATTACCCATCCAATAAACAAGCATGGACATCTTTTAATTATATCAGGGTATATCACCCAGATTTGTAAAATATGTTCAACTGATGCGAGTAGAACCTTACCTTTAGTTTCAGTTCAGCGACACTGGTTTCGTCACAGACTTCCGTAAGCAATGTCTGAGAAGTTATTATAGAAAAAAGGTGGCCAAAATTAAAATTATGAAATAAGTAGTGATACATTGTACAAGAAAAAAAAAATAAAAAATTTGTGCACAAACATCTTTAGGGTCTCCAAAGAATTGATTACAGAAAGGGACATGCCATTCACCTCAAATGCATCTGGAAAAGTAGTACTTGGTAAAACATTCTTCTCATTCTGAATTTTGGGACTGCCATTTGTTGGAACTGTTGATAATCATGATATCATATTTAGAGACACATGCTAAAATTGGCAATAAAAGAGGATTTCAAATATCACAGATGCTAGCTTCCAAAAACTTATAGGAGGAATATCAGCCAGCAATTCATGTCGAAGACAGCAGTGTTAGAATTGGGGTAAGCAAGCACAGAACAGGAAAGAATAATAATATTCTGATAAATGTGTAGATTCCTCCTAGGCAACCTAAGAAATAGCTTCAATTGTGGGACTAAGAAGAAGCCTTGATAGGATATTAATTCTGAATTGTAGCAAAGCGGAAAATGTGGATAGCAAGTACACTACACACTGAAATGTTGACAGCCTAATTCGTAATTAGCAAGATGAAGTGAAAGAGACCAAGAAGGAAGGGCCTTGAATGCTAGGACATAGTTAAGCACTTAAGCTAACTCAGTGCCACCTTAGTACTGATTGTAAAGTTGGATGCCTTTGGTTGGCATGGTAATACAGCTTATCTTCTCAAACATGCTTTTTTGTCCATGCAAAACATACGAGATGGTTTTGAAGCAAAAGAAATCCATGCCTCTAATCCTGGTAAGATCAATCAATAGGATACACCTCTATTGACCACATGCCTACTTATGTGAACAATAATTTGAAAACAAGTTTCTCTTATGATAACTCAGTTAACCATTCAAAATATATTAAGATGATTGGCAGATATAAGTCAGATACAAAGTGAAAGATTAATCGAATGACTAAATAGAACTCACCATCAGATTCAAAGGACAAAGCTGTTTCCGATGTCTTTGCACTGGGAACCAGGACTCTTACTCTTCTGGTGGATGAACTAAGCTTTCCACTAGATAAAGCAGATAATCTAATAGAGGTTGGCCATGCAGCCACATTACACTTCTCAGGTACTGACAAGATATGTGACATGTAAGTGGCAGGACCTGCAATAAGGATCAAAGTAAGCGACCAATGTTATCTCAAAATCACGACGAATTAATACGATACTTCAACCAAAGACAGATTATGGTTCTCCATGGCACCAAGAATAATACTGATATTTGCTATCAACCTATAGTAACATAAAATCCTCCTAAGCAGTAAAGAGCCAAAACATCAAACCATATAATTACATAAAAGGAGAGCAGAAACTTCAAAGGTTACTTCAAACACTATACAATTATTGAGGGACTTTCTCAATGACAATTACTATACCACTACCCAAACTGGTGCATGAAAAAACAGAGGAAAGATCAAAGAAGGAAAGAAATGAAATCAAATTCATGGATAACTCAAGGAATAGGAAACATAGTGAACAGATAAGATTATAAGAACCCCCAGAATAACAAAGTTATCCATTTGGAAAGTTCAGCAATAGTGCACTCAAGTTCAGTACTACTGATATGAATCAACATTCACATTTTTCTTAAAAAAAAGTCTGATTATCTTCCAATAAGTGACGTTATCAACTCTGCTTGATGTACATATTTCAACCTCTTCCTGTTCGTTATAAAGAATCCCATAATAAAAGAAGAGGCGAAGTAAAGAAGATATAGATACCTTCAAGAACTACGCCAAACACATGAAATAGGTTCTTAATTGAAGCGAGATTGACATCAAAGATCAACCAGTGATTTTTGAAACAGATATTTCAGAATTCCACTTAGGTACAGGATAATGAACTCAACTGTAGATTCATCACTCATGGAACATAGCTAATACAGCATTGTCAATTTCACCAATGAAGAATTCCAACAAGCTATACAGCAAAGAGAGAATCTGAGAATCGCAGAAAATCAATTTGAACAAGAAATGAATTCCACTCCGATCTAAGCTTAGAAAATGAAGAAGATAATTTCTGTAAACAGTGAAGGATTTGAATTCCAGTAGAATTTCCCAGTTCCATTACAAATTGAGCGATGAAGACATTTTGTTGTTGCAGTTCGTTCACTGAGAAAAAGCAAAGACCGACAGGGAGACTTACAGTCAAAAGAGCGAAGAGCGGCGGTGGACTCCATGGAAAATTAAAGGAGCGACGGAGAAAGCGCAGAGAAACAGAGAATCGAGAGATATATCGGAGAAGAAGGGGGAAATGAGAGGGGAGGGATGGAGGTGGATCACAGAGAGAGAGAGAGGGGAAGGAAATGAGCTCAAAGTACTTTGGAAACTCCGCCACCTGCCCTGTGCAACAGGAAAAGATATGATGCGTTTTACTGTACGGGGAACCAATCGAATTTATCATCTTTTAGACGTTGAATTAGACGATTAACCACAATCCGAAGTTATTGAGCGGAGAAGTTGACGACATTGTCCGTTATCCAGTGAATGATCGGATCGGTCGAACGTTATTACTACGGATTAAACCAACGGAACCATTCCGGAATGGCGGAATGACCGCTCTTTATTTATCTATACAAGGATTAAACCAACGGGATATTACTAGATAACGTCTACTTTAACGTTACAGTTCTTCTTTGACAAAACAAAGTTGAAATTATGGTGAGACGTTCAGATATGGGGAAGATGGATGTTGAAATTCAATTGTAATTTAAATTTTATATGATTTAATGTTTACTAGTACGATTCTCACGCCATGGCGCAATTTTTTTAAAACTAAAATATTAATAATATATATACTCCCTCCGTCCAAAAATACATTGCCTTTTAGGCTTGTGCACGCGAATTAAGAAACCTATTTTACCTCTTAATTTTCCTCATCATTAGTATTAAAGGTTAAAAGTTAAAACCTTTGATTATTCATATTAAGGTAAACTAGGGGGCATGCCCGTGCATACGCACGGGACATAATTTAATCAGATCGAATCATATGGTATTAAAGTTTATCAAATCATATGGTATTAAAGTTTTATATGATTGGTTCTTATTATCGGAAATTATATCAAAGAAATAATTATATATAGTTAAACTACGTGGAATTGATTTTATTATGAATATATTTGGTTTATATAGAATTGAGAAGAAAGCTCAGTATTATTTATAGTCATCCATAATATATTTATAAATAAGCTTAACATTTTGAGCTCTTCTCTTCCAATCATGAAGTGAAAGATTTTGCAAGTATGCATCTCTATACAAGTATATAGGAGGAAACATGTAAATAAATAAGGTACATAACTACTCCATGTATTTTTTTTTTATTTTTTTTTACTTTATATATACCTCTGTGCTTAAACATATATTTCAAAGCACTACAACTACAACCACACTCATTAAACTAAAGGTGACATATTAATATAAATTGAATAGAGAGAGAGAGAGATCGGTCCATTAATATATTTATTTCTCGTTAAGATCCCGCCATGGTGAATATGATTCTTCTTTCAACAATGGTGCATGTTTATAAGTTTTTCCATATATCAACAAAAAAAAGAAATCAAAATAGAGAAAAATAATAATTAAAGATTATTTAAACAAATAAGAAATAATATATGATATAAAATAACAAAAAAGGAAAATAAAATCATATATAATCTACTAAGAAAGTGCAATAAAAAAATAAATTAATTATAGAAAAAAATAAACAAAAATAGGGGAAAACAAATAAATGATGAATTAAACCTCCAAATATGAGTCTTCTTGCAACAATGGTTCATAAAAACTTAATAGAAATTAAAGAAAACTAAAAACCCTATATTATTATAAAAAATTAAGAAATGCAAAATAAAATATGATAGTATAAAGTAACAACATAAAAACTGAAAAATAAAATCATGCATAATATCATAATAGAAATAAGAAAGTACAATGAAACAATATATTAAAGCAATAAATAATAAAAAACTGTAAGAAAAAAGGAATAGAAAATGCCACCTAACAATATATGATTCATCTCTTATTTGTTTGCAAAAAAATTGAGTTTTAGAAGATAACATTGAAACAATTGACTATTTATAAGAAAAATCCAACATTTAACCAAAGAAAAACTCTCAACCTTTGGACTAACCCATTTTAATTTCCTATTTATCATCTCTAAAAAGTAAAATTAATGCGATGTATGTTTCATTTAACAAAATATTATAGCAAGGTAGCTAGTGATTACACAATATTTTCTAGCAAGGTTGTGAGATTAAATTCAACATTTAATCCCACAGTGCGGATAACCGGTTAAGCGGATAATCGAGAACACATTTATAGCATTTATGGTGGGCTGAACACAACTTTTACTATATATATATATATATTATAGATTACGGGCTAAATTTTAGAGTTAAATGTACTTTAGAGGTAATAATTACTACCTACACATCTAAAAGTCCATGTATTTCCGATAAAATTTCGAGGCCTAAAAGGCAATGTATTTTTGGACGGAGGGAGTAATATTTTAAAATATTAATAAACATTAAGATAAAAATCATAAAAAACTTTACCATGAAAGTATCTTATAATTTTCTCATAAAATTATTATTTTTTAAATCTTATGTAAAGTATAATACATAAATATAGATATTTTAAATCACTCAGTATTAATATTATCAAGATTTTTTTTTCAAAATATTCACAAATAAATAAATAATTACGAAAATATTCATTTTTTGCAGGGCCGTCAGAAAAATGCGGTTTGAAACCGCGTGTTATGTGTAAAATCTGAAATTCGATTGGCGCCTGGGAGGGGTTTTGAAAATTGACAAAGAAACGCGGTCTCAACATTCCACCTGGCATGACGACTGGAGACATGAGCTGATGTGGCACAAGAAACGCGGTTTGAAACCGTGTTTCTCTGTGTGGATGTCAGAAAAAAAAAAGTCAAAGATTCTGGACCCAAAAACGTGGTTCCAAACCACGGTTTATGTGTGGCATTTATGAAACCCTACCGAAACCGCCTCCTACCCCATTAATTGCATCTAATCGTCTTCAACTTCCGATTCTTCAATTCATTCGGCGGTTCCTGCTCCCAAACCCAACCCAAACCCTCAAATCCTCATCAATTACCATCATCTTCAACCTTCAACTCAAGATTCCTTCGTCATCCCCTTCATCTCTCATCCGGAAATACAAAGGTTAGTTTTTTTTTCTATTTTATATTCGGGTTTTTTTTATCCTAAACGTGAGCAAAAGCCCTTGCATTATTGAAGCAGTAGCAAATTTCGAAAGTTTTGATAGTTTAAGTTTGGTTTTGGTAGTTTAAGTTTGGTTTTGGTAATGGTAATGAAATTTGAATGTTGTAGAGTTCTATGTAGTGATTGATGATTAGTATAGATATGAAATAATGAGTTGAATCGGTTGTGAATTGAAATTGTGGTTAGTATAGATATGAAATTGTGAGTTGAAATTGTTGATAGTATATATATGAAATTATGAGTTGAAATTGTTGATAGTATAGATATGAAATTGTGAGTTGAAATTGTGATTAGTATAGATATGAAATTTGTAATTGTTGAAACGGGAAGATTTTTTATTAATTTCGGTTGTGTGAATTGATTTTGTAGATGAGAAATTGTGATGGGTGATTATACATGAAATTGTAAAAATATATTTATAAAAAAGATGTTAATAAGTTAATAAGTTTAGATTTTTACAATTATAAGTTTATAGTGTATTATATACTTAGGTTAATAAATTTATATTCACAACATATTTTTTATAGTATAAATTTAGATTCACAAAATAGAAGGAGGAGATATTTGAAATAGCAAAAATATTTGGAATGAAGAATTTAATTAGCATACAGTAACCAGAGAAGAGATTTTATGTGATTGTAGGAGATCGAATAGAATTCAATTAGAATTGATTAGATTGTTGGAGAATAGATTTTGATTAACATATAGTTATTTAGATTCAGAACCTTTTTTTCTGTAAGTTTGTAAAAAAAATACTTTCTTTATGTTAGGGAGTTATAAATGGAAATGCAACTGAATCTTGGTCCGCTCAACAACGAGGTGCTCCACAGACAACATCTCCACAGGTCAACTGATGTATGGACTCGCGAGGAATATGTAAGTATATACTATTTTCACCGAGTGGTAAAAATAAATTGAATGGAACATATAGATCGGATACCTAATGTTTGTAAGTGTTACATTTGCAGACGAATGGTGTTATCCAACACAGGATGCACTTGCGCAAGTTCGGGAGAGATCTAGCTCCCGACCCTCGAGTCCTACAATATATACAGTTGGCAGGATTTCACGGTATATACAAGCTTAGGTCCACGTTCGAGATAGACAATGAATTAACGACAACGTTAATAGAGAGATGGACACTTGAGACCCATACCTTTCACTTGAACGTTGGGGAGACGACAATCACACTCCAAGATGTGTCAGTTCTACTGGGTCTGCGTGTTGATTGTCTTGCAGTTACTGGATCTGCATGGTACGATTGGCCAACCATTGCAGAAACATTGCTTGGGCAAAGACCCCCGGCGAATCAGATTAGGGGATCTTTGGTGAAGGTGGCCTGGCTACGACAGCTGCTCCATATGCCCGTACCAGAAGATGCTGAGGAACATGCCATTCAGTGCCAAGGTAGGGCATACATTTTATTGCCTATGGTTGGGGTTCTGTTTGCTGATACTAGCGGTGGCCAGGTGCAATTACTTTACCTTCCATTGCTAGCGGACTTGGAGGCTGATGGCCAGTATAGTTGGGGAAGTGCAACCTTTGCTTTCCTCTATCGCCAACTTTGCAGAGCTACAGTTAGGCGCATGAGGCCCACTATAATTGAAAATTGTCCACATTTCAACAGTTTTGTCTAAACGACGAGCAGATAATCTCCACGAGCACCCACAACTGTCCTTCCTATCATAGACGATTGTGTACCAATCTGGACTCGCCTTTTTTGTACGATATGGCTTCCTCATTTTAACAGAATACTCCTTCAACTCACATTTCAACTCGCCGAATGAGTTGAATAGTTGTCCGCGAAAAAACTGTCTTCCATCATCTTCTTGTGCGTGCGAATTTAATTCTTGTCAAGAATTTGTTATCATTGGATCAGATTCCACAATATTTCAATTGGGATTAATGGCCTCATCCTCAACCGCCGCCTCCCTAGTTGCTTCATCGTCCTCCTCAGACTCGTCCAAGTCGTCTTCGTGATCAACGCCAAGAGCATCAGCGTATATCTCATTTACCTCAAATATTTTGTTAACTCCATCCATCCTACGTTGTCAATGACAAAAGTTAGCTTATTACAAATGTTATATGCTCTCACTAATCTTATCAACATAAGATCAAATTTCTAATTACTTTCGATAGTAACTACCAAATTTCATAAACTCGCTCATATTTCAATGAAATTACGTAATCCAAACTTGTATATGTAATCCAAACTTGTATATACCAATGAAATTACGTAATCCAAGCTCATTCATGCTAAAAACTACGTAATCCATCCAAACTTGTATATGCTATCCACAATAAAAAAAATTATATAATCAATCCTCAAATTTCTCAATGACGATAGCAAATACATATATCATCGAAATAACTGCGAGAAACTATAATAAAAACAATAACTTACCTTAACTAAATGTGAGATAACGTGGATATTGGAGAGCGTTTTGAGATGGAAACCATCAAAGGAGGAAGATGAACAAGGGGCAACAAAGCTTCAATAATTTGATCAAACTAAAAACGCGAGATCAAACCGCATTTTTACTTAGGGTTACAGAGATTCCCCCTAGCATTATGGGAGAATCTGTTTCAAAATAATATTGGTCATAAAATGCGGCATGAGGCCGCGTTTTATTGGTGTCATCAAATCAACCAGGCGAACCTCTGGTTTTCCTCTGAAATCACACAGAGAAACGTGGTTTCAAACCGCGTTTCTTTGTGCCACATTAGCTCTCCTGGTCGTCTGTGTTGCCAGTTGGAATGTTGACCAAGAAACGCGATTTCATACCGCGTTTCTTTGTCAACTTTCAAACCCCCTCCTGGGCGCCAATTGAATTTCACATCTTACACATAAGACGCGATTTCAAACCGTGTTTTTCTGACGACCCTGCAAAAAATTGAATATTTTTGTAAAATGTTTAAAACATTGAATATTTTCGTAATTATTTATTTATTTGTGAATATTTTGAAAAAAAATTCTAATATCAATATCAATGTAATGTTGCTTAAATATGATGTGTCATAATGAATAGGTATATTCAATGTTTTGAATTAAACCCAATAGTTAGAAAATAAATTTGAGTTAAGCCCAATAGTTATATTAGATTGAATTCAATGTTTTGAATTAAGCTCAATAGTTAGTAAATATGTTAATAATAAAAGAAAAAATGTGATTGATTTACATTGATAAAGGTAATAATAAAAAATAAAGGAAATAAATAATTAAAAAAGGGAAAAAAAATTAATTGGTGGAAATGAGATGATTAAGGAGAAGATGATCAATTATTGTTCAACATATTAATTTTTTTTAAAGAGAAAGAGAATTAAAGGAAAAAGAAGAAAAAAAGAGAATTAAAGAAAATCAAAGAAAAATGGCAAAAATAATAATTGGTCAACACTCCTAAAATGCCTCTAAGATTGACACATCATCCTAAAGTTTTCCAAATTAAGAGTTTATATAGATATAGATGTAGATTATATAGATAGTTAGTAAATACGTTAATAATAAAAGAAAAAATGTGATTGATTTGCATAGATAAAGGTAATAATAATAAAAATAAATGAAATAAATAATTAAAAAAGGGCAAAAAAAATTAATTGGTGGAAATGAGATGATTAAGGAGAAGATGACCACTGACTCTTCAACAGATTAAATTTTTTTTTAAAGAGAAAGAGAATTAAAGGAAAAAGAAGAAAAAAGGCAACACTTCCAAATTAAGAGTTTATATAGATATAGATATATAGATACTAGCATGATCTCCGCGCCATGGCGCGATTTTTAATAGATAAAATTTTAATAATGTGTTAAACTAATATTATAAAATAATAGTAAAAGTTCATATAATTAAATATTTTGAATTATAACTTGCTGAAACAAAAACGTTGACCACATAACTTGCTGAAAACAAGAACATTGAAATATTTACAACAAAACATTAACTGAATGTCAATTTCAAGGGCTTGAAAATGCCATTGAAATGCCTAGAATATGCAGATCATACAAGCATATACAAAAAAAAAAAAAAAGAGATGATGTCCATAATATTTGCTGAAAATACAGAAATACATCCAAAAAAAGGGTCAAACTATCTACTCTTAACTGAATGTCTTGAAATGCCTAAATCTGAAAGATGCAATTATCTAGAATTTAAAGCTCCACCTCTCTTGCATCAAGTTTGAGACCATAAGCTCTCGGTAGCGGAAGATTCTTTCATTGGTAAACTTCTTGAATTGACATCTCCCCCAAACACCAGTGCTTCAATTTCTTTGAGTACGAAGACCCTACAAGACGCCTTGGAAAAAATGCAACAAAACATAGTTATATCAAGCACAACCGCACATGCTTATAAATGACTTTCAAAATATTATAAAGTAGATTTTCATACCTACTTGTATCATGCACTAGATCAGGGACCTTGTGAAGGTGGAATGTAGAGGGTTTAAAGTTTGGTATTACCTCAGCCTTATCCAAATGTATTAGCAACCATTCGGACATTGGGCACAAATATTCAACAAGCTTTTCACCAGACACAATATAGTGATTGAAATCATAGACATTTATAACCATTTCAGCAAAGACTATCTCCAGGGCAACCCAATGCTCGTTGTTTAGGTTAAATAGAGTGTAAACCTTTGTTACTGACTCCCAACTCGTTGGATAATCACTAGGATATAAGCCCAAGAAATAGCTTGCAGTGAATTGTTCAACATGGCTTGATTCTTCATACGAGGACGAACATTATGGGAGATACTTTTGATGAAAAATAGGATCCATCACAATAATGTCTTCAAAACTGCCAAGATCCTCACTAATTCTCTTCCTCATGTGAACCAATCCTGCTTCAAGGTGGTGAACCAATCCTGCTTCAAGGTGCTGAAACAGTAAAGAGTGTAAGCTATTTGTTTAAAACATATCATAATAACAGAAAACATACATAGTTACATCACTCAAAAGGTTCTGAAAAAGTAGATAGTTTCAGCATGCTTACATCGATATTAAGCCATCCATCCCTCCTGACAATGTTTTTGAAAAATGACTTCTCTTTTCTAACTCTCATTGAACGTACTGAAAAACCCTACAAAAAATTATTACAAGAATAAAAATTCATGAGTCAACAAAATACTTATTACTAAAGCACTCGAAAACACATGACAATAAAGATGGATATACCTTGAGCCTTTAATACAACGATACATGAAGTCATGATTCTCTTTACTGAGCAATGATTTTTTTCCATATACTTCGGGATCCTTATCTTCTCAGTAACATATGGGCTCAGAAGAATAGTACTTGTTTTTGGAAGACGCTTTGAATGCCTGAAATCTTCAATTTCTTTTATGCATGTAGGATCTTTAGCAATTGTATCTCACTCAATACGTGCTTCCTTCGACACCTTGTCGTCATCCCCTTCATCATCATTGACATCTATTGTTTTTTCAGGAGGTGGGGTCTTTAAAACACCACCATCACCTTTTGTTCCAGCATCGTTTGTTTCAACATCACCTTCACCTTCATTCATTCCCAAAGATCCAGGTTCATCACCATTGTTAACTACTTGCGCATGAGTTGATGCGGCTTTAACATCTTTCATTTCAACATCTTTTGTTTCAACGCCTTTCAAATCACCAACTTTTGTTTCAACAACTTTTAGTCCAGCAACTTCCACCCCATAATCCTTTGGCTTAACACTGCTCCACACCCTTCAAATCCACATTAGAGTCGCGCCCTAAGTCAGCCGAAAATAGTTGCCCTGAACATGAATCCAATGACCTCTGCCCTTCAACTAATGTAATAGATATGACCTCATTTGCAGATGCTGAAACATCTGTATTAATTAATTGGTTGACCTAACTTCTCACTAGATACCTCTTCTTGAATATCCACCATGCCCTCTGCTGGTATGTCTTTCTCAATATCAACCAATACATCATTCACAACCTTTGTAAACACTAGGTCACTAGGTAAAACATTAGATAACTGAGTCCTAGAAAGTATTGACTCGTGCATTGTAAACCTATTTTCTAATGAATGTACCTTCTCCACAAGATCATCAACAATAGCCACCAATTTTATGCATGTTGACATGCGTTTCTCAAGCATGTCCAACCTCCCAGCCAAATCTGTAACTCTTTGAGGCAACTCTTCAAGCTTATCTAACCTCTTCTTTATTTTCTTCACCCAGCTAGGAGGTTCCACTTGTTTGCTGAAATCATCTGTCACAACCCCCCAACACGTCCTTTCCAACTCCTTCTTTGTTGTGATCATCTTTGACAGATCTCATCACAACTTTCTCAGTGCCTTCCATGTTTAAATGCTCATATGTTTCAGCATTCATCACATCCTCCTCGGTTCCTCTATCCTCTACATACTTACCTCCTTCAGCCACAACCCCCCCCCCCCCCCCCCAAAAAAAAAAATCCTTTGCTACTCCATCATCATCATCATCCTTCCCATCATTAAACAAACCAGAATCCTTTGTATATGCAACCTCAATGGACGGCCTCAACCCATTTTCAGCAACTCCATGAAAAAATGGACATGCAACTTCAATGGGCATAAACAAATCACTAGAATCTTTAGAAATTGACTTGCCTCTCGTGCGAAATACAAATCTAGGTTTCGCAATTTCATCATCAGTTGACAAAGTCGGTGCTTTCCTTACATTAAGCAAACCAGAATCCTTTGCAGGTGCAACCTCAATGGACGGCCTCAACCCAGTTTCAGCAACTCGATGAAAAGATGGATGTGCAACTTCAATCGGCATAAACAAATCACTAGAATATTCAGAAACTGGCTTATCTCTTGTGCGAAATATAAATTTAGGTTTCGCAATTGCATCCTCAGTTGACAAAGTTGGTGCCTTCCTTACAACTGAAATTTTCTTACCCTTCATCTTCCTTTTTTTTAGAAGAAGCAATTTCCCAGGATGGTTTAGAAATGACATCAACTTGAGCTCGAACTAAACCAGCAAACCGACCCCTCCTCGCCATAGTAGGTTTGCTTTCTTCAATTTTCTATTTCTTCACCAACGACAGATCTTTACTCTTAGACTTTCGCTTCTTGGTACCTGCAGCACCTAAACCTTCATTGCCTTCATGTTGTTCCTCCCCTTGGGTTTCAGCAGAACGTATATCCAATGATAAATCACCTTCCATAAGGCAACTTAACCTCATACCATATGCATTTTTCCTCATTCTTCGACAATCATACCGGGTATCACTCTCAAGTTGTGAAAAAACAGGTTCAACTATATAATCAAGAATAGGGTGAGCAACTTCATCTTTAAACACCATCCTTGTGGCTCTTGCAAACTCGCCAAAATTTGGGAACATGGGTGCCTAACCAAAAAAAACACACCATAAAATAGCTGAAATTATAAAAATGTACCTAATCAAAAAAGAAGATTGAAGTAAGATAGATTTAACGCAAAAATATTACCAGGTCACCATCAAAAAGCTCTTGTGCGTCCAGATAACTATGTCGTATCGAACACTCCCTGCGAAGAGAATATGCATCATTCACACGCATTTTGAAAACAGTAAACATTGGATTTTGCACAAAATCTAACCTTTACAGGAATTAGGGATGACAATTTCACCCGCACCCGACGGATATCCGTCTCATCCGACCCGAAAAAGTGGGTGAAAATCCGAAATAAAGCGGATGTTAAATGGGTGATGGGTGAACGGGTGATGGGTCGGGTCGGATTCGGGTGAAGACATTCCCCACCCGTCACCCGACCCATCACCCGATCCGTCACCCGACCTGCCACCCGACTTATATTATATAATTATATTTTAGATGTGAAATTACCAATATACCCCAAACCCTAATTCAAGATACCTATCAACCGAATAAAATGGAAATATCTTGTCATAAAGTAAGTTATGCAATTTTTATTTGAAGATATGTAATGCAATTGGCTCCTAATTAAAATGAAAACGCGAATGCAATGAGCTCCTAATTAATATTTATTTGTCGATGTGTTCCGCGTATGTTTTTTAATAATTTTTTTAATGAATTTGATGTTTTGTATTTCACCTGAATTATCACCCGATCCACCCGATCACCCGGTGGGTGATGGGTGGACGGGGCGAGTGAAATATTTGGTGGGTGATGGGTCGGGTAGGGTGAAGGGTTTTGGATGGTGGGTCGGGTGATGGAAGTAGATCATCCACCCATCACCCGACCCATTGCCATCCCTAACAGGAATGCAGTACTTCAGTCTCTATTACAAAAACACATTCATAAGCATGCGTAAACCTAAACACAAAAGACAACAATAAAGTATAAAAAAAACATATACTCTCATCAAATTGAAATTTATATTCTTGAAGATCGCTTCCAAAAGCAATATCATCTAAAAAAAGACAAAAGAAACACAAACACAGTGTGAGCATGAATGAAAAGAAAAATGCTGAAATAGGTATTTTAAAGATTATGCATTGATTGAGACAAAACAAGAAACATTCCCGGATGTATGCTTAGATTCGAGAGAGAAAAACAAGAAAAAAGTGGGAAAAAAATTAAACAAAAACCCTAGAACAAAAACCACACACCTTCGCTTGAAGAACCGCTTGAACTACTTCCTTCAACGATAGGAATCTCCAGTTCCTCATTCTCCAAAGGAGCTTTGTTCACTGCAAATCATACACATTCGGCGTCAATTACAAATTTACAACAATAAGGAGAAAAAACGAAAAACTGGGATAACACTATAAACACAAAAAACACACCCCTCATTTGAAGGATCGCTTGCAGTTTTACTGTCCATTGCAGCAACATCCACTGCCTCGATCTCGTCAGATGCTTTGTTCTGTGCCATTCAACAAAAATCGAACAGAGATTTCGGATAAAATTGCAAAATCGGTATAACACTATAAACACACAAAACACACCCTCATTTGAAGGATCGCTTGCAGTTTTAATGTCCATTGCAGCAACATCCACTGCCTCAATCTCGTCAGATGCTTTGTTCTCTGTCATTCAAACAAAATCGAAGAGAGATTTTAGATAAAACTGCAAAACCGCTCGAACATTGGAAAGAGAGAGCAAATCGCATTGAAAAAGCGAGCATGTTGAAGAAAAGTGATGGAGAGAGAACATCTGTACAACCGCATACACACATATGTATATAAGGGCAATTTTGTCCATAAAATTTTAGGTGGATAAAACCCCAATTTATCACACTTGGTGGACACTCCCTCAATATGGCCGAAAATTTGCAACCGAATGCGCAAATTTTCTCTATTAAAGGAAAAATTATAAGGGTGTTAATACAAAATTTATTTAAATTCAAATAATAATTAAATAAAGTGATATGTTGTCCTTTTATTATCATATTTAGTCTTAAATATTTTGAACCAAATTCTAAGTTGATTAAATTTGAAAGATATTATAAAAATCTATGATAATTCTATTTTACTTATATAAATGTTTTAGAAATTAATTTATAAAAAAACATATGCATACGATAAACTAGTTATATTTAGGATGATTTGCACCAATATACCAATTCACACCCAACTTTGCAAAAATAATCATGGGGTGGATTATTTGCATGGGAATGACAAAATGTCATTTTTGCAAAAAATTTGGGCACCTTTTTATTTGTTAAAATTAAAAAATAAATTTATTTTTGAACTTAATTTAATTTTATCTATCTATAGACACCCACTTTATACATGTTTATGGAAAAAAATATTTCGAAGTAAAGTTGAATATACATCGTATCTTGATCTCAATTTACGATTTACGCTTACTAGCCAGTAACTACTGTTGCCTAGCAAGTAACTACTCTTGCCTAGCCACTGACTACGATCTCTTAACCAATATAAGACTAACCCATGTTCAACCCTCCGCTTCACCTTGGTGTCCGATGAGGCAAAGAGTTGTCGTGGCCGGAGTGAGCCCCCTCCATCCATCTCTACCACCATTCATCCACAAATCTCCCTCCATCTCCACAAATCCGACCGACCTCCACACATTTCCATTTTCCATTTCACAAAATCCAAAAAAAAAAAGAGAAGAGGAAGAGTCACCACGACCGCTGCCTTCCACCCCGCCGTCGTCAGCCTCAGGCCTCCACTTCCCCTTCTTCCTTCTCCTGTTCGGCTATTGTGAACCCTCTCTCTCTCTCCCTCGCTCTCCCTCATTTGCTTTGTCTTAATTCCCGCCCAAACACACCTCCAAAATTTCAAACTCCCGCAAAAAAAAAGAAGTTACGATTTACGCTTGCTAGCCAGTAACTACTTTTCCATAGCCACTAACTACGATCTCTTAGCCAATACGGAGTATAAGACTAACCCCTGTTTAACCCTCCACTGTTCAACCATCCACTTCACCTTGGAGTCCGGCGAGGCAAAGAGTCGTTGTGGCCGGAGTGAACCCCATCCATCCATCTCTACCACCTTTCCTCCATAAATCTCCCTCCATCTCCACAAATCCGACCGACTTCCACACATTTCCATTTTCCCTTTCATAAAATCCAAAAAAAAAAAAAAGAAGAGGATGAGCTACCACGATCGTCGCCCTCCACCCCGCCGCCATCAGCCTCATGCCTCCACTTCCCCTTCTTCATTCTCATGTTCAGCTGTTGTGAACTCTCTCTCTCTCCCTCCTTTGCTTTGCCATAAATCCCGCTCAAACCACCTCCAAAATTTCAAATTTCCACCAAAAATTTTAACCCACTATAATGGATAAGGGTGACTTGTTATTTTTGCAAATAAAAGTTACTTTTTGACATTTAACTAATTTTTTATGAGATAATGGGTAATAGTGACTTGTTATTTTTGCAAATAAAAGTTACTTTTTGATATTTAACTTAATTTTTATGAGAGACATTTTTGCAAAGGGGATGATAAAATGGTATATTGGCTACAATTTTCTCTTATATTTATTATTTAAAGTGATTAATGTATTATCCTCAAATCAATCAACCGAGAAAGGAACTCATACGATCACCGAAATCCCAGATCCAGACGGCACCGACACGACACCCCCACCTCCACTCACGCTGCGCATCTTTTCCCCCCTTTTCTTCTTCTTCCACGGTCAACCGCCCGTCCATCCTCTAGTCTCCCAACCCCAACCCTCCCCCCTTCGCCGTCGCCGCCAACTCGATGTCGTCGCCGGCGACACTCCCGATCTCCAACCAGCAAGCTTCAGCAGCAGCACCTTCTTCCCAACCAGCCTTCCTCACCACCCCCGCCCTCCGCGCCTTCGTCTCCCGCCTCTCCTCCTCCCTCGGCCAGAGCTTCTCCCAGCGCCGCCCCTGGCTGGAGCTCGTCGACCGCTCCGCCTTCTCCCGCCCTGACTCCCTCTCCGTCGCCGCCTCCCGCGTCCGCCGCAACTTCTCCTACTTCCGCGTCAACTATCTCTCCCTCCTCGCCCTCGTCCTCGCCGTCTCCCTCATCTCCCACCCCTTCTCCCTCCTCGTCCTCCTCTGCCTCCTCGCCTCCTGGATCTTCCTCTACCTCTTCCGCCCCGCTGACCAGCCCGTCGTCCTCTTCGGCCGCACTTTCTCCGATCGCGAAACCCTAGGTGTCCTCCTCCTCCTCACCGTTGTCGTCATCTTCCTCACCAGCGTCGGATCTGTGTTGATCTCCGCTATCATGGTCGGTTTTGCTATAATCGCTGCTCACGGCGCCTTTAGGGTTCCCGAGGATCTGTTCTTGGATGAACAAGAGCCGATCAACACCGGTTTCTTGTCCTTCCTCGGCGGTGCCGCCTCTTCTGCTGCCGCTGCTGCTGCCGTTCCTGTCGCCGGAAGGGTTTAAGGTCGGCTGATCTTTCTTTCTTCTCACGGATCTGAATTTGGATCTGGTACCTATAGGCTTCTGATTTATCGCTGTTCTGTTCTTTACTTTCTTCACTAGAAATTTGAGGCTTTGGGGGGTTAGGAAATTGATTGTTTTGCTGGATTTGATCGAACATGAGTTTGATTGTTAAGATTGCCAGCTATGTATTGCAGATCGGATATTGAGCAATAGAAATTTGTCATATTTTTAATTTTCCTTTGGCCTTATTCCAGTTTTTGGTTCGGTTAATTAGCTTGTCCTTGCTGTTTGATTTGATGAATTGTCATTCTTGAGATGATCATCAGTTCAGGTGTGTTATTTTGAGGCCAAATCTTTGTGCCTGTCTTTCTGCTTCACGTCAAAGAGGCTGTTGTTCATATAGTAGCTATTGTGATAATAGCTGTTTGAATTTGATAGTTGAAGAACTGTTTATGTTCGCGGTTGAGACATCTAACTATCTTATTGATGAGATGTTCAGAATATCACAAATAGTTTCATGGGTCTACTGTTATCAGTTATCGCTGATGTTCATACTTCATAGTGCCTTGTATGGAATTATCAGTCTGCATACGCTGATTGTATGATGACTACAGGTATGTTCTCTAGTTTATGATGGGTGATACGAAAGCCACTGTCATAGCTGTATTCAGGTTAGTAGAAGTTGAGTATCTCTGATCCTTGGTTGACAGGTGTTGTCAAAGGGTTGAATATAGTCACATAGAAGAAGTCTTAGAATCGGAATGTGATTGAGTTGAACTAGTACTACTACTTGGGCCATTCATGTTAAATGGTGAATTTTGTGCTTGTATAGATTGAGTTACCTTGAGGGATTTGGAATTTGATAGGAGCTACAGACATTGGAGGTTAATGTCATTGGCTGGCGTTCAGTCTTGACTGTGATGAGTTAAAAAAACCTTTGATTCTTTGTAAACTATCAGTGCTGAAATTGCTCTGCCTTTTGTCGTCGTTTCACTCGTGTGTTCTGTTTGTGTGGCTGAAGCCATTGGAATAGATAGAAGCGAATCAAAGCCTCACAGGTTGGGAAACTTGGTACAATTCAGCTATGTTGCTTCCCCACTTAGGGTAGTTTACACGCTGGGAAGTTTGTCTTGAGCTAGGTGAAAGATGTGATCAGTGGCAGTTTCCCATACGAGCTTATGGATGCACTCATGCATACCGGACGTCGTTAGCACTCTGTAAGCTATGAATGGGGGATCTGACCCACATGATTATGAACGAGGGATTTTAGGTCATTACAAACACGCTAGATCTAATTTTGACAAAATCTAATTTTGGCTGAGCTCGGTGGGGTCAAGACGCTGGAGGGAGAGATCGTGTGTGCGGACCCACATACGGGAGATACGAACAACATATAAACCCAACGGGGTTCCATCTCAAAACCAATTGGCAATGAGAGGATTAGTCCTTCAACCTTATATGTTGTTCAAGCATTCTCTAGATTACCGATGTGGGACAACCACATTCCAACATCTTGCTTCTAATAGTACTTGACAATGGACAACTACTTTAAAAACCTTTGTTTACTTATTATAAGCATCTGGCTTGATTTGAACTACCAAGCTGACAGAAGACGAAACAAGCTCCTAAAATGTTTGAACTCTAAAGGGAACCCACGTGACAAAATGGGTCAAATACAATCCAAAAGCATCCAATACACCCAAGTCTTCTAGCTTACCAGCGGGCATGGATGATGCAGACCTTTATGAGTAAAGTAGAGGTGGCAACCAAGTCATATAGTTTTAGTCATATATATATTGGGTTGGGTCTCATCGAGGCTGGCCTGGGTTGGGTCACAATTGGGTTGGATCAATTTGAGGTCGGGGCAATATTGGTAGAGTTATTTCGCATCGGGTCATAATTGGTTAAGGTTAAAAATTATATAATAATATAATAATTTTAAGTAAAATAATTGTAAATAGTTGAAATGTATCTTGAGTTCGGATTTAGATCTATTTTGGCTTGGCATTGAATCAGGTTTGGATCGTGTTGGGTTTTTTTAGTTATGGGGTTAACTGAGGTCTAGTCGGTTTTTGAGTTATCAGCAAAAGTTTGGGTTTGGGTGAGTTGGATCGGATTGTGTTACCTCTCATGGCAAATCTACTTGCAAAGGTTGAATCACGTTTGTTGACAATTCGAGTTGGGTCGGATATAGTTCATTCGTGCATTATTTTATCGGATATAATTGAGTTTTCGAGTCTTATTTAGTTCGGGATAATTCAATTTCAATCTAAATGAGTTCGAACAAATCGAATTTCGATCCAAACGAGTTCGATCAAATCAATCTCAGTCAAATCGAACTCGCATGAATCGCATTGGATAAATCAAATCCAGTTTTAGTCCAATCAAACTTGTATTTCATTGAAGTTTCAATTTGAGTTTAAAATTTGGGTTATAAGTTTTAATTTGATTTTATAGCCATATTTATATATTTTATGAGATAGTTATATTTTTTATATAGATTAAACTAATGTTTATCAATTCTTAATCAATACCACATCCGTTCAAAATCTAAGTTTTTTTCACTTTTTATTAATAATAACTTATCCATCTCAATTCTCAACTCATCGCGGCATCCGACCGATGGTATTTTTAGGGTATCGTCATTCGAGTCGGGCAATTTCGGATTCTGGGTCGATCTATTCGGATATAATCAAATTCGGGTTATTATTGAGTTCGGATTGCTTTCGGGTGCAAGCTTAAATCGGATCCAATAGGTTGGCCTTGGATCCAAACTATTTTTTATTCGGATGTTGGTCGAATTCGGGCCAAGATCAACCAGATCGGTTTTCGTGAGTCGAGTCGGGTATTGCTAGCTCTACTCAAGAGTTTGGTTTGAGAATGTCTTGCGGCTTGTCGATCACTCATTTCCTTGTGCTGACACCCAAACTCAATTGCAAGCAAGCATATAAAATTCTCATCCACTCTTTGTTGTTTAAGTTTGGTTTGTTGCAAAGCACTCATCCACTCTTTGCAGCAACAACTCCTCCCTCGTTGTTAAAGGGATTTAATGACTTAACATGTGAAACGAGCACTGACATAAATACTGTTGTAACTAAGATGTGTGGAGCTTTGGTGAGAAGTAATTTAATGGGAATGTTTGTTGCACTCGTTGGTATAAAATTAATGATGGGAAGCCACGTAAATTGGGTTTGCAATCTTTGTTCCTTATCTCCTAGTTTGAGTCATTCATGTTGGTGGTCCTTTTGGGGTTTGGGGCTTATGTCTATTATGATATCGACAATAACTCACAACTACGACACTTACCGAATGAATATTTATGTTAGTCGGTGCTAGTCAAAATGAGCTAATTTCAAAGTATCATCACTTCACACACATATAAAAACTGTTCGATCTAGGGTTTCTCACTTTGAATAGTTCGCGATAAACTCAAGTAAAGCGATAAACATGCATAAACGAGAGACACAAAGCTTTGTTTATGCGGTTCAGTTTCCCTACATCCGCGGAACCTCAGGAGGGGAGGTTCACCCAATTTCACTAAGCAACCAAAGGTTCAAGACAGGTTACAAAGGTTTCAGATGCACTAGATCTAAGACGTGATTCTAACAAATAAGGACAAAGAAGATAAACGAGGAATAGGGTTAGAGAAAGTCCGTGAAGGACACCGAGAAATCTCAGGGGAGATTTCTCCTTGCAGAACCCTCCATTCTTCTTCTTCGTCAAACAAGCAGGTACTCAGGTAGCATCAACCCAGAAGAGCACCCTTGAAGAGAATCGCCGACGTCAGGTGGCCAGGAAGCCAAACCCTTGTGTTTTCTCCCAAACCCTAACCCAGCCGGCCCTTGGCTTACCAGAGAGAGTGAGACGATGCTACAGTTCTCTTAGGTATCCAGAAGAGGGCTTAAATAGGCTAGGGTTACAACGGTCGAAAGAGAGCCAAGAGAAATGGGCTCAGATTTGGGCCAGATGGAATAGGCCCAAATTTGTGTGAGCTCAAGCCTGCAAGCATCAAACACAAACGGACCCAACAAACTCTTATAAGGCATCATACATACTTAGCTTCACCTAATGGCTCAAGGCTAGCCATTGGACCTAATCATGGTGCAACCATGGGTCCAATGAGCTTTTCCTTGACCATGGCAATGGTTAAGTCTTGTAGAGCCTTTAGAGAACCTGTCCTAGTTACTAGTGCATCTTACAAAATCAAATAAACCATTGTCTTGTTTTACAACTTATTACAAGGATTACAAACATAACAAAAACATATAAAACTAGTACAAATAAATATATGGATAAGTTGAGTCTAGTAGCAATTCCAATTGAAGGATGTGAATTTGATTACTATTTTGGTTGGAGAATATTAGTTGATCGCAGATCCATTGTAAGCTTTTCTCGGGCTATTCAATTTGGCTAGGCAATGATAGTTTAAACAACTTATATTAGAAAATTTTAAGATCCACCATTGTTGAAGCAAATATAGTGGTGAATTTTATTATATTATTCTTCTCATAAGAATATCCGTTGGTTTAATCATTCGAAATGATGATTATGGCTATCTTCTATTAGGAAGACATTATAATTTTGCACGGGGTAAAAAAATCTTTTTAGAAAAATAAAATAAAATAAATGCCAATATTTATACCTATAAGAGCATCTTCCCCTGTAGGCGCCTAACTCATCTCTACAACAACGAGTGGAATTTGGGGAGTTTCTCTCTCATAAGAGAGAGAAACTCCCAATTGTGTATCCCATTGTTGAGCCCGATCGTTTTCAATCAAATTTCTTGCCTAAATCGTCTCCTCTTTCACTCAAATTGGGACCTTCCTCTATCTAATCGCTCCGTTTTTTGGTCTAATATCCTTCTTATCGACGTCTTGGTTTATCTAGTTGCCGGTCTTGGAGGTTTCGATCGGCGCCCTCGTTGGTCTCCAATTGATGCTTCTCTCCGTCCACCCTCACCTCCATGGGTACCTTTCTCCACTTGTTCTCATCCTCTTCTTCTGGTGGTGTAGATCCTTTCATCTTTGTGTCCGATTGGGGCCCTGGTCTCCGTTTCTAGGGTTTCTCGGTTCGGGGTGGGTGTTGGATCTCCTCCCTCATCTGATTTGGTTGAGGCTTTTGTGGGGTTGAGGTTCATGTGGCCACATCTCTTTGGTATTCCCCCGTTTTTGCCTGGCGGGAGTGGTTTGTGGTTTCTTGCTCCGATTGGGGCTTTTGGCCCCTTCTTCTTCCGCTTGGGTTTGTGAAGATGGTAATCCACCTTCTATTGGGTGGCTACGCGTGGTGGTCTGGCGTCCTCTTTGGCGGCTTCGCCACCCTCAGCCTCCCCTATCCAGTCACCATCCGGTTCTGCCAGTGGCTCCGTTCATCTCACCCTTCCTTGTCCTTCAGGCTTCGGGCCCTTCGGGCCCAAGGATGAGAATATGTCAAAAAAACAAGAGAAGCTCGAAAGGGCTTTGTCTAAATCCCTCCCGAAAGGGCTCTATCAAATTCCCGTAAGGGTTTGAGTAAATCCACCCGAAAGGGTTTGAGAAAATTCCGCAAGGGCTTGTCGATATTTTTGTATGTGAAAGCTTGTTGGCGTTTTGTTTCTAACAGTTTGCGGCTCTGCTTCCGATGTTTCTAGGAGATCTTCTGCTTGGTTGAGGGGGGCGTGAAGTCTGTAGTCGGGTCTGGCTGAGGTCGAGGTGGTGCGCTCAGGGCGACTCCGTATCCGGGATAGAGTTTCCTTGGAGTTCGTCTGCACTACCCACAGGAGATAGTGTTCTGCTGTACTACTGGCCCGCGGTGCTACTGTTCGGTAGTGCTTGGCTGCATTCTTCGGCGACTTCCTCAACTTTTTGGGTGTTTGGTCTTCTTAGAGTGTTTTGTAGCAGAGTTTATTTCTGCTTGGTTCATTACGCTTGTTATCTGTATTTCTGTTTTTAGTTTGTTCCGTTAGACGGTTCGCCGTCTGCCGACTTTGTCGGCCTCTCGAAGAGTCAGGCCTGTCTGACCTTCGAATTTTTACCTAATAAAAAAAATATAAAAAAATCTTCCCCCGTAGGCCATAATGGCTAGGGGAAATAGCCTACCAAAAGAGAATATTCTATAAAATGTTATCTTTTGGCCTATTGTGCGGTTTGGTTGTTCCCACCGTATGCCAAATTTGACAGGCTAATTTTCTATAAATATTCATACAATTTAGAACTTTCATATCTCATTTCCGTCACTCGATTCTATCGTTATCATTTCGATTTGAATCAACAATGAATTCTTCTCAAATATCATCATCATCTCACTCTTCAAATGAAACTATTGAGATTTACAATTCAATCTTTGATTCATTTGTGTATGCATGAAGATGATCAAAGTGATGGCTTCGGAACAGGAAATGGTTATGAGGAGAGTAATGCGTACTACCAGAATATTAAATGTGACCATGATTCAATAGTTAGTTGTTTCATTTTATATTTGTTTTTTCTTCTTTAGTACTTTAAGCAACTTAATATTTATTTTTTGTTATAATTTTGATGAATCTATAAGAAAAAAGATTTATGTCATTTTCTAAAAATATTATTTGTGCAATAATAATTCAAATATGTCAAATATTATAGTCATATCGAAGAACCCTTGAATATCTTAACTAGGGGTGGGCACAAATCCCGCAAATCCCGATCCCGTCCCGGTCCCGTCCCGATCCCGTCCCGATCCCGGTGGGATTTAGGACAAAATAGCGAATCCCGTCCCGATCCCGTCCCGCAAAAATTATGCGGGACGAAACGCGGGACGATCCCGGTGGGATCCCGCAAATCCCGTCCCGTCCCGCATATTATAATAATAATAATAATAATAATAATAATAATAATAATAATAATAATAATAATAATAATAATAATAATAATAATAATAATAACTTTTATAATAATAATAATAATATATTATTAGTATTATTATTTTGAGAAAATATTATAATTATAATTATAATCATAATCTTCCATTTATAATAATAATAATGTTTGTTTATAATAATAATATTATTATTATTTGAGCAAATATTATTTATAATTATAATTATAATAATTTTCAATTTATAATAATAATATTATTATTGTTATATAATATTATAATATAATTTAATAATATTATTAATTTATAATAAAATTATTATTATTATTATTATTATATTATTATATCATATTATATTATATTTTTTCTTGTAAATTATAATTATTTTATAATAATAAGAATAAAAAAGTAATAATATTATTATTATTTTTTAATTATAATATGGCATTATTATTATTATTATTATTATTATTATTATTATTATTATTATTATTATTATGTTAATAATAATAAAGTTCTTACATGAAATTAGATCGGAGCCGGCTAACAAGCTGGGCTCCGCATCCCTTTTGAATACTAAACGCAATCCTAGTCAAAGTGTGGCAAATAGCTACAAGAGGCAAATAGCTAAACACGGTATTCTTCCCAACTATCAATCGATAATGATACAATATTTGGTGAATCTTGTCTCAATTTCTTTCCGTCCCGATCTAGTAAGATAATGTAGCCAAATATGTTGAACATTATAATTAATTATACAATCATTGTATGAGTTAATAATAGTATTATAATAATAATAATAATAATAATAATAATAATAATAATAATAATAATAATAATAATAATAATAATAATATTGAATAATATAGTTGAGAAGAATACCGTATTCAACATATTATACAAATTAATGAATTATAAAAGCATTTTTCACTTTGCAAATTTATATAATATTTTATTATTTTTATTTGCGGGACAAGGCCCGTCCCGTCCCGATCCCGTCCCGTCCAGACACCATCCCGTCCCGAAAAAAAAAGTGTCAATCCCGTCCCGATCCCGTCCCGTAAAAATTTCGCGGGACGAGTCCCGTCCCGGCTCAATCCCGTCCCGTCCCGTCCCGTGCCCACCCCTAATCTTAACAATAATACAAATTTTATTTTTAATTGAAAATCATAACTATATAATATATATATTTATAATTGTATTTTTATAAATTTACATAAATATTAAATGCTTAAAATAAATAAATAAATAAACAAATAGGATTTGGCCTTCCAAAACTGGAAGCCAAATTTGACATTTGTTTTAGAATTAGGTCAAACACAAAAAGGCTAAAATGGGTTTTGATCTAAGGTGGGAGCAAAATTTGGCCAAAACCCATTTTTTGACTTACCATGGGAGATGCCCTACTCAATTTCAAAACAATAAAAAAAGATTCCCGAATTCCACAATAACGCCTTTGACCTTCTAGTCCTTCTACCCTTTTGTATCATTGTAAAAACTACGTATGTTTCATACACCAACACTTTCATATATTTTTTTTTGTATGTTGATGTAATTGCATCATGGACACTAGCTTGCATATGAAAGGTCACCCTACGCTGGGCTTAGAAGTTTTGGGTGGGAGGTTCGATTCCCAGGAGAAGCATTATTTGTTTCTCTTGTGGAGTGGGCTTTCTGGAGTCAAAGGGTATAAAGAGGGGTGGTTGGACCATTGGTGAGGCACATCCCGCGGTTTATCTCCTCAAGTCGATGAGGGGCCGGAGACTTGGGGTTCAGGACTAGTCTAAGTGTAAGCTTGGGATACCTGGATATTAAAAAAAAAACTAGGTATGGATTACCATCTCATGAAATTAATAAAAAAAATAATGGGATTTATCGACCATTTTTATTATTTTTTAAAGTGTATAAACCCCAAAATAAATTCTTTAATTAAATAGATATTTTCACATATATTATTCCAATTATACTCTTAATTCAATGCTTATTTATTTTTAAAAAAGTTAACATCTTAATAAATTGAAAAATGGATAAAAAGTCAAAAACAATATATTTTATAAGGACAAAAATAATAGTTTATTATATATATAATCCCTAATAAAATATCTAAGTACGTACATTACAATTAATATTATTATTGTAACACATCTCAATATTATGGTAACACAATAGCTTATGTAATGTGATACAAGATTTCGCCTTTTATTGTAATACAATATTACTTTTTATACAATACTACTACTCCGTATCATAGAGATTCCATATTGTGATACAATGAATAATTTGGTGTAATTTTTCATGTATTACAATAAATACCATTGTTATGATAAATGTATTGTAACCCCGCATGTCAATATTACAAACAAAGCTAATGTTATTATTAAATATACATGTTATGCTATACATTAGAGGATGCTCATATTATATGAATATAGATTTAAGTGTGTCCCTATATACACACAGCAAACTCGCGGATTAGACTGTTAATTAACGTCGGATTCGGCGTTGTAGCATTAATTATATCACAACGTCGGATCCAAAGTTGTAATATGTGAAGTGAAAGATCGGCTCGGACCGAACCGGGCTAACAACGTCGGATCCGACGTTGCTAGGGTAAATAAATATTTTCACACCACCCACCCACACTCACAAAAAAAACGTCCAAAAGGATGTTGTAAGTAAAAAAACAATTTGTTTTCTTAATATCTTATATTAGACCTGATTTGACCCGTATTAGCAACGTTCAATTTGACGTTGTAACAACGTCTAATTCAACGTTATTACAACATCCGATAAGTGAAATTAGCACACAATTAACAACGTTGGAATGAAAGAACGCACACCAAAGATTGAAAGAAAACAAAAACTAGAGTCAGCCCCATTGTCAACCCAACTACCGCAATTGGACGTCTTTCCTCAAACACTCATCAAGTTTTGGCTCTCTTTTCCTCAAATTCTCCTTTCTATGACTCCAAATCTCTCTATTTTTGTAAGAGATTACAAAGGAGACGCACAATTTGATTTTTGGGAGGTGCGGTGAAACACCAACGGATGCATTGGTTCTAGATGTCACCTTTCGAAGCTTTTTATTGGAGGGGGATGCTTCTTTGATGGAGATCCATGTTCGATTTGGTTAGGTCATTTGTTGCTGATTGGCGGCGGTGGATTTTGGGGTTAGTGATTTCTAGCTTGGATGCTTTCTCCTTCTTTCTCTTTCCCTCTCTTCACTTCTCTCTTTATTGTGGTTTCAATTTGTCCAACATTTCTGTGATAGAGTTGAGAATATCTCAAGTGTTAATTTTTTTAAGGGTTAATTGTGCTAAATATCCTGACTTTTATGGATAGTTGCGTTTAATATCTCAACCTTGTAAGATTTCGCGAAATATCCTGAGCTTTGTTGTTAGTTGCGCTCTCTACCCTAGATAAGTTTCTTAAATTGAAAAATTACACAAATAATGAAAATATTACAAAAAATCGCCCATATTCATAAAATATTTTTAATGAACCCCTAATATATTTAAAACTCAAAAATCGCAAATCCCCACCCCCCAAAATCATTTGTAATAGCCAACACCTACTCCTTTAAATAATTAATATTATTAATGAAAATAATTAATATAATATATATTCTTTTTGGTGCATGTTATTTTATACTACGGAGTATATACTAAAACATATACATAACATCATATGTGGTATCTGGTGATTGAATCTTAAGAAAAAATTTCCCATCTAATTTCGATAGCATTAAAAAAAGATTATTGAAGAAATGCTAGCTATGCATAAACATAATACTTTTTAAAAAATAAAATTAAATATATTAAAAAAAAAGAAACAGTTAAATATATGATAATTGTTTATAATTAATAAAGATATGATAAACATATACTCCCTCCGTTCGGCAAAACATATCACTTTACTATTAATGCACGTAACAACTTCGTAGTTATTATTAATAAGTACAAACTTGTGAAATTGTTTTTATAAAAAAATGAATATTGTAGATAGTTTTTATCATTCTAAAAAAACGTACGTGAATAGGAAACGACATATTTTGCCGAACAGAGGGAGTATTAAAAATGGGCGAAATCAGATATATACTCATGAAAACTTGATTAATTGGGTATAAAATACGGTATTTGCATATTAATCTTACGTAAATTATAACTATGGATTTATAAAAATATATTTTTAAGGAATATAAGATATGATAAGAGATAAATTTATTTTTAAATAATTGATCTTATTTTAATTTTTTTAGAGCGCGCATTATAAATTTCTTTTTTATTTTGATTAAAATGAGGGATTATTGAATTTTTTTATAAATATGGGTGCTTTTATGTAATTTTCATAAAATGTTAGTGATTTTATTAATTTAAGAAACTCATCCAGGGTAGAGAGCGCAACTAATACCAAAGTTTAGGATATTTCGTGAAATCTTACAAGGTCGGGATATTAAGTGCAACTATCTACAAATTAAGGTCAGGATATTTAATGTAATTAACCCTTTTTTAATAATTATATATACTTCTACTTAAAAATCTCACCCAATTTTTTTTTAAATTTATAATTTTGTGAGACAATATCCCAACTCCACCACAAGTTGATGAAACTATGGTTGTTCATCGGCCTAAAACTGAGACGAACCGGACCAAACCGAAAACCAAAATCCCCCCAAAAAAGTAAACCGAACCGAAACTAATAGGTTTGGTTCGGTTTTTTAGCCGGTTCGGTTTTGGTTCAGTTCGGTTTTAAACCAAATTTAATTGAGCACTTTGAGCTTGTGGGCATTTCATTCGAATTAACCCAACAAGAAAAAAACCGTACAACACTGCACAAGTGCACAACAGTGAAATTGGAAACGAAACAAGACAAACTAGTTACTTAACAAACAAAACTGCACAGGCGCACAACACTGCTTGTGGGATTGGAGTATCGGACTAAGTGATTTTCTAGGCTCTCATTATGGATAAGTTCAGAGGTGAGAGAGTACATGTATACCACCAAACACACAAGCCATGTTCGGATCTGCCATCGAAAAATGATGCATATGAACTTTGCAGCGCCACTTGATCAACAATCGTGCCAAGTGCCAACAACATGGAGCAAGGAAAGCATACCAAAGGACGAAAGAAAATAAGAACTAGAGTCAACCCCACCGTCACCCCAAACACTGTCAGTGGACGTCTTTCCTCAAACACCCATGAGATTTTGGCTCTCTTTTCCTCAAAATTCACTTTTCTATGGCTCCAAATCTCTCTATTTTTTTAAGAAATTACAAAGAAGATGCACAATTTGATTTTTGGGAAGTGTGGTGAAACACAAACGGGTGCATTGGCTCTAGGTGTCACCTTTCGAAACTTTTTTTTTAGGGGAATGCTTCTTTGATGGAGATCCATGTTCGATTTGGTTGGGTCCTTTGTTGCTGATTGGCGATGGTGGATTTAGGGGTTAGTGTTTTCTTGCTTGGATGCTCTCTCTATCTCTTTCCCTCTCTTTGTTGTGGGTTCAATTTATTTAACATCTATGTGATAGAGTTGAGAATATCTCAAGTGTTAATTATTTTAATAATTAGATATATTTCTACTTAAAAATCTCACCCAAAATTTTTAAAATTTTTAAAATTTATAATTTTGTGAGACAATTTCCCAACTCCACCACAAGTCGATGAACCTAGGGCGGTTCATCGACCTAAAACTGAGCCGAACCGGACAAAACCGAACAGGACCAAAAATCGAAATCCTCAAAAAAGTAAATCGAAAACCAAACCGAAACTAATATCTTTGATTTGGGTTTTAGCCGGTTCGGCATCGGTTCAATTCGGTTTTGAACCGAATTTAATTGAGTAATTTGAGCTTGTGGGAATTTCATTCGAATTAACCCAACAAGAAAAAAAAAACTGCACAGTACTTCACAAGTGCACAACAGTGAAATTGGAAAGGAAACAAGACAAACTAGTGACTTAACAAACAAAACTGTAGAGGCGCACAACACTGCTTGTGGGATTGGAGAATCGGACTATGTGATTTTGTAGGCTCTCATTATGGATATAAGTTCAGAGGTGAGAGAGTACATGTATACAACCAAACACACAAGCCAGGTTTGAATATGTCATCAGAAAATGATGCCTATGAACTTTGCAACGCCACTTGATCAACAATTGTGCCAAGTGCCAACAACATGGATCAAGGAACGCATACCAAAGGACGAAAGAAAACAAGAACTAGAGTCAGTCCCACCGTCACCCCTACCACCGCCAGTGGACGTCTTTTCTCAAACATCCATGAGATTTTGGCTCTCTTTTCCTCAAAATTAGTTCTCTTTTATATGGCCCCAAATCTCTCTATTTTTGTAAGAGATTACAAAGGAGATGCACATACAATTTGATTTTTGGGAGGTGTGGTGAAACACCAACGGAGGCATTGGCTCTAGATGTCACCTTTCAAAGCTTTTTTTTGGGAGGGGGATGCTTCTTTGATAGAGATCCATGTTCGATTTGGTTGGGTCGATCCTTTGTTGTTGATTGGCGGCGATGGATTTTGGGGTTAATGTTTTTTGGCTTGGGTGCTCTCTTTTTCTCTTTCCTTCTCTTCATTTCTCTCTTTATCGTTGGTTCAATTTGTCCAACGCATCTGTGATAGAGTTGAGAATATCTCAAGTGTCAATTTTTGTTTAATAATTAGATATACTTCTACTTAAAAATCTTACCCAATTTTTTTAAAATTTATAATTTTGTGAGATAATTTCCCAACTCCACCACAAGTTGATGAAACTAGGATTGTTCATCGGCCTAAAACCGAGCCTAGCCGGGCCAAATCGAAAACCGAAATCCCTAAAAAAGTATATCAAAAAGTGAACTGAAACTAATAGGTTTGGTTAGGTTTTTAGCCGGTTCGGTTCGATTCTGAACCTAAGTGAACAAAATTTAATTGAGCAATTTGAGCTTGTAGGAATTTCATTCGAATTAACCCAATAGGAAAAAAAAACTGCACAAGTGCACAACATTGAAATTGAAAACTAAAAAAGACTAACTAGTGACTTAACAAACAAAACTACACAGCACTGCTTGTTGGACGCCGAGAAGTCAAGCGTGAAGGATGGATGAGAGACATGAGGGAGGATGAGCTGGTGGGCTAGTGGTGGTCGGCCACCTCATCGGCAGTTGAAGAACAGAGAGACTCGGAGTGGCAGCGGTGAATAGCTTGGGGCTGAGGTGGGATTTGGACTATGGAGATTTGGAGATCGAGGACGACTTGTGAGCGGAGCGGCTACGCGGCTAATTCTAATGGGTTATTGACATTAAAATATAAACTTAGCGCGTGTTTGGCATCGGGTTTCAAAAGGTTTCATCAAGTTTCAACAGGTGCCTCCAAAAAAAAAAAGCTCTTCCGATGGTGTTTGGCAAACAGGTTTGAAGAGTTGCAGTTGGAGGTTTGAAGAGTTGAAATTCACCGAAAATGGAAACCCTTATAGGGTAGCTTCCGGAGGCTTTTTATCAGGTGCCAATTTCGTAGTTCAATTTTGCCCTTGAACAAGGACGACTCCTGTGCTCCTGCTCTGCGGGATTCTTCGGCGCATACCTGAACAAGGATCGACGGCGGCGGAAGAAGACGCGCTCTTGTTCCCAGAATCGCCGCCATTGTAGTAACCATCACGTACTCCATCCGAGCAGTGAATGGCCGATGGGATCGACGTTGCACTGCTAGAAGATGGCGTAGGTCCAAGAAGAGGCAGAGGAAGTGTCGAATTAAGGCCAGGAAGCGGCGGATGAACCGTCGAAGGCCAGAAAGCGGCGGAGGAAGCGATAGGCGCATGCTGGTGAATCAATTGGAGATTTGATTAATCAAATCTTGTTGCAATTGGAGGGGATTGGGAGCCGAAAGCTCGGAAGGAGGAGGAGGATTTGGGGAAGAAGGAGGTGACGATTGTGTTGGCCTGTTGGACGTAGTTGAATATTCATGAGGACATTTCAGTAATTTTAACCCTAAAAACATCTCCCAAACCCTATAACCACCAAACACAATTCAGGTTTTTTTACAAGTTTATTTTAAAAAATAAACTCCACCTTCCTTGAATTAGTAAATAAAGAGCAGCTAATTCGGGGTTCGAACCGGGGACCTATGAGTACTACCCACAAGTCCATAAACCTCAAAAATAATCTCCACCTCCTAAAACACACGACCCATAAAAAAGACCCATTTTGCCAAACACGCGCTTAAAAAAATCGGTGTTTTTTTTTCAGTTTAACCAAACCGAAATGAAAATCGAAATTAAAAATTTTCTGAACCGAAAATTTAAACCGAAACACCTTGTTCCGGTTTAGGTCCGATTTTTTCGGTTCAATTCGGTTAACCTAATTCTAAACTGCCCTAGATGAAACTACTAAAGATAATTCAACTCTTATTTATTTCCTATCTCATTGAATATAAAATGTAACGTTACTTTAACCTATTCCATTCGGATGTAGTGCTCCTTTTCTTAGTTGAATAATGGGGCTTTATTACAATGTAAATTTTTTCAAAGCATTATGCACAACCTACAGTACGGAGTAAAAAAAAAAATTAACGGAAACAATACTGAATTCTTAAAGAAATGAACACAATCCAAAAAGACACAAAATTTTATAAAAATTAATTGTACAATACTGTATATAATTATTTGAAATAAAATTAGGATGATGCAAAACTGAGCTATCAGAATGGAGTATAATTTGTTTGTACCATAGGAATAATACCAATTTGAAGTACAGCAAAGAAAGAGATTTTAAAATCTATTGACAATACTCCTTATTATAATCACAAGAACTACTCCAATAAATTCAATAATCCAATCCCTAAATGCAAATCAAACTACAAATTTAAGTAACCAAATTCCAAGAGGAAAAGGACAGGTCATGGTCAAAAGTTAGTCCACCTTAGTGTATGATTTAAATGTTGATTTCATTTCATGTTTGATTAAACCTCGAATTACCAAAATCCTCTTTAAAAGCCACTTCCCTGAGGTTAACCCCAGCCCAGGTCCCCAACCACTAACTACCACGAAAGCGAAGGGAGTTACGCAATTGCAATTACCACCAAACCACAGGGGCAAATCCGTAAAACCATAGGTATTAATTGCCTACCCCAGCATCAAGAAATGTAGCCGTTGGGACTGGGAGTGCTACTGCGGTCGTGTGAGGGGAGGAGCGGAGCGGATTCAGAGAGAGCTCTGATCTGAAAAATACAAAAAAACTGGGGATTTGCAAAGATGAAAACTAGCCGTTAGGGTTATTGTAATTTCGCTGACCATTTTGTCTGCTGTGTGGGTTTTATTTCTCCCAGAACAGAAGCCCACAAGATTCGTCTCTCTGAGCTTCACGTGTCTTTCCTCAGATAACCCTCCCAAATTCCACTCTCTACAAAACCCTTTTTCAACTGTTCTATCTCATCTTCAGACACCAAAAAAGATGCATTAGAGAGCGAATTCAGAGATAGAGGGAGATAAAAAACTTTCAATTTCACAGCAAGAAGAGGATGTGGAGGAAGAACCCGGGAGGGCAATTTGGTAATTTCATTATCCTCATCGCCATTGCCCTCGTCTTCCACAGGGCGTCATCTCAGGATTGGGATGGGATCATCATCACACAGGCGGATTTCCAAGGACTGCAGGCATTCAAGGAGGAGCTGGTAGACCCAAAGGGGTTCTTGAGGAGCTGGAATGACAGTGGATTGGGGGCTTGCTCTGGTAAGTGGGCTGGGATCAAGTGTGCTAAGGGACAGGTGATTGTGATACAGCTCCCATGGAAGGGGTTAGCTGGCACCATCACTGACAAGATTGGGCAGCTTCAAGCCCTGAGGAAGCTCAGCCTCCATGATAACATGTTGGGGGGCTCTATCCCTTCCTCTTTAGGGCTCCTCCCTAATCTCAGGGGTCTCCAGCTGTTCAACAATAGGCTTACTGGGTCAATCCCTAATTCTTTAGGGCTTTGCCCCGTTCTTCAAACCCTTGATCTCAGTAACAATACCCTTTCTGGGTTGATTCCTCCTAGTCTTGCTAACTCAACAAGGCTCTATTGGCTCAATCTCAGCTTTAATTCACTGTCAGGCCCAATTCCCAGTAGCTTAACTCGCTCCAAGACTCTTACTTTCCTCAACCTCCAATACAACAACCTCTCTGGTCCTCTCCCTGATGCAATTGGGGGTCTTTCGAGCCTTCGGGTGCTCGAATTGTCCCACAATTCCATCAATGGCAGCATCCCTAGTAGCCTGTCTAACTTGTCCTCTCTTGTAACCTTCAATTTGGAGTCTAACGATCTCCATGGCTTGTTACCTGATGACATAGGGTCACTCCACAACCTGTCTCTTCTCAATTTGAGGGGAAACCGAATCTCCGGCCCCATCCCCGAATCGATAGGGAACATCTCAACCCTCAAATCGCTCGATCTGTCCTACAACAACCTCACTGACGAGATCCCAGACTCAATTTCTCAACTCCTCAGCCTTACCTCGTTCAATGTGTCTTACAACAACCTCTCGGGTCAGGTCCCTGTTAGGCTCGCCTCGAGGTTCAATTCAAGCTCGTACTTGGGAAACCTCGGGCTCTGTGGGTATAGCCCTTCTACCATTTGCCCTTCTCTAGGTCCCCCTCCTGCAATCAGCCCATCTCACCCAAAGAGTCACCATCACAAGCTGGGTCTCAAAGACATAATCCTAATAGCTGCGGGGTCTCTACTAATTGTCCTGCTTATCCTCTGCTGCATCCTCCTATGCTGCCTGGTGAGCAAAAGAGCGTCTTCCAGATCCAAGGAAGAAGGCGCAGCTGGCGCCCCAAGATCAACATCCGCGGAGAAAGGTGCAGCCGGCGGTGGCTCCTCAGCTGCTGATGTTGAGTCCGGTGGGGAGGCAGGTGGGAAGCTGGTGCATTTCGATGGGCCACAGATCTTCACTGCCGATGATCTGTTATGTGCAACAGCTGAGATAATGGGGAAAAGCACATATGGGACTGTTTACAAAGCCACATTGGAGGACGGAAATCAAGTTGCAGTGAAGAGATTGAGGGAGAAGATCACACGAGGCCACAAGGAGTTTGAAGCTGAGGTCAATGTTCTTGGGAAGATTAGAAACCCTAATCTTCTTCCATTGAGAGCTTACTACATGGGGCCGAAAGGCGAGAAGCTTCTCGTCTTCGACTACATCCCTAAAGGAAGCCTTGCAGCCTTCTTGCACTGTAAGTGTGTGTGACACCTTGTTCTGAGTTTTCAGTTTTTATACTAAAATCGCTTTCGTGTTATACTAAAGTAAAATCGGCATATATCGATTTGTTATTGTGGAATGCAGCTAGAGAGCCGGAAGAGCAAGTGAATTGGCAAATAAGGATGAGGATAATCAAAGGGATCACAAGAGGATTGATCTACCTTCACAACAATGCGAAGATCATCCATGGAAACCTCACATCAAGCAATGTCCTAATTGATGAAGACTACAATGCCAAGATATCGGATTACGGGCTATCCAAGCTGATGACAGCAGGTGCAAGCACGAACGTGATCGCGGCAGCTGGGGCGCTGGGGTACCGGGCCCCAGAGCTGTCGAAGCTGAAGAACGCCAACACGAAGACAGACGTCTACAGCCTTGGAGTGATCATACTGGAGCTATTAACGGGCAAGTCCCCGAAGCAGGCGACGGATGGGGTGGATCTGCCACAATGGGTGGCTTCCATTGTGAAAGAAGAGTGGACCAGCGAGGTTTTCGATGTTGAGCTGATGAGCAGGGCCGTTCTTATAATATTAGAGGCCCGGGGGCGAAATTAGATTAAGGGCCCCTACTGACTTGAAAATATTATTTTTTTCAAAAGACTGATAAATTTTTTTTATTTTTTTCAAAAGAAAAATATGATAATAATAATAATAATAATAATAATAATAATAATAATAATAATAATAATAATAATAATAATATATACATAAAATCAAAATAAGATATTTAGATCAACTACAACGTTAATCATTCATTACTTTAGAGTATTGGCACACTTTAAAAACAAAATCTGGGTGCAAAAATTCCTTTGTTTAACCACAAAATCAAAAGCTAAAATCAACAATGTCGATGCAGTTCAATAATTTATAATCCTTTGTTTTGCTGCTTTTCTCTGTTTTCTTTTTTAACTCCCAGATAAATGTTTTTTAGGCAACATTGTGTAAATAATTCAACACAATAATAATAATATAAAAGGAACAATTTGATTAGAACTAAAAAAAATTATAATTCCTAATTCACGAAGAGGTATCAAGTACGAAAGAAAAAAATTGAAAATGCTAACAACAATTTTTTTAAAAAAAATACAACACCACAATAAATAAAATTAATAGAATCGATTTTTATTTTACCTAATAATAGAAAAAGAATCGATTTTTACATGGGTTATCATATAGAAGAAGGAGGCTGAAAAGTGGAACATGCTCGGGCTCACCAAAGGTTTTTTTTTCCTTCTAGGCCCCCAATCCCTTTTATAATTTAGTTTGGGCTTTATTAAACTGATGGGCTGCTACTTATAATCATATATATACCTACCCAAATACTATGGGCCCCTACAAATCGTGGGCCCTAGGCCTGCGCCCCTGTCGCCCATGCTCATGGGCCGGGCCTGCTGATGAGTGACGCGTCTGTTATCGGTGACGAGCTGCTCAACACTCTGAAGCTGGCCTTGCACTGTGTTGATCCGTCGCCTTCGGCTCGCCCTGAGGCGCTGCAGGTGATGCAGCAGCTGGAGGGGATGTCGAGTTCCGGAGACGAGGGCGCTGCAGCCCCTTCTGCAAGTGAGTGAAGGGGGTGTTTTTTCCTCTCTTTTTTGTTCCCACTGGTTTAGTTTCTGTAGGGCTAAGGATTCTTTCATTCATGTGAAAGTGATGTTCTCTTTGGCAATTTTTTTTTTCCTGATTTGATTTTAGTGATTTAGACACAATGTTGCTTGTAAATAGGTATTGAATTTCTAATTCATATTGGTTGCTGTGTGTTTTGTTGCGTGTGTTTCTCTTTTGTGGAGAAAGAAATGAGAAATTTTGCTCTTCCGAGAATCCCATTGAACAACAGTAACTAACTACTACTAATTTGGGGGCATGTTTGGATGAAATTTGAAGAGCGTTTGAGATTAGAAAAGACCGAATTGTTCATGTCTTCTTCTCTTCAGTTTCTCATCTTCTTTGCTCGTCTCCATTTCCGTCCTCGGTTGCTCCTTCCATGACCACGAATTTCAATCTAGCGATGAGGTTTGGAAGCTTTGGAATTGATTCGATCTTTTGATTTGTTTTTGAAAATTACTAATGTCCAGTTGCTTTTGTTGGTGGGGCTGTTCGGTGGTTCTATTGCGCCTTCTTCACCAAGCCCTTTCGATTTCGCATTCTTCAGGTAAGCGATCGATTTAGGGTGTGTTTGGGTGTAGGATTTAAGGGGTTTGGGGATGGTAATTATGCCTCGGTTTTCCCGTCGTGTCGTTTGGGTGTATGTGTTTGCTGGGTTTGAAGGGTGTGTTTTGGGGAGTTTGGGGGATGGAAGTGGATGGGTTTTTGCACCTCTTTCACCAAGGTTTGCTGGATGGGAGAGGCGAGATGACCTTTTTTGCCCTCCCTCCCAGATTTGATCGTACAGTCCATGAAATCCATATTTCACCCGCCACCATCTTGCCACCTTCATCCCCGTTTCTCCTTCCTCCGATCCCTCTGTGTTTTGCCGTCGGGAAATATAATCAGCTGCCTGATTGTCGCCGGCAAGCTGCCCGAGATGCTGATCTCTGCCGATCCAAGCACCACCAAACTGCGCCCCCATCCCTATTGAATTCAGCTCCTATCAGGAGCTCACATTCATCGACCTCAGCGGCAATTCCATCTCTGGCAAGATCCCGCTAGAGCTCTGTGGCCTCCGGAATCTCCAGACCTTGGCTCTCCACACCAACTCTCTTGTCGGTTCCATCCTTTCCTCATCGATCTCTTCAAGTCGATGACTTTCCACTTCCAACAATCATGATCGACGGTGGCAATCACTGCAGCGGCGGCCACCCTCTCCCCAACGGCGGTCAACCCCTCTTCGGCGACCCCCTTCCTCTCTCCTCAACAACCTAATCACCACCATCCTCTCTCCCATCCCCGTCGAAATCCCCTTCTGCCACCGACGAATTCGATCTCTCCGATCTCCTCTCCACAGCCTCTGATTCTCCCACATCCCTCCTCCATGAAAACAGCGGCGGCCATAGCCAGGTCAATTCGACGCCACATCCCCTCGATTACATTCGCATTTCGGTCTCCAATCCTCAGAAGGTCCCGGAGACCTCGAATTCGATCGTACCTGGAAGCAATTCGTATTACACCTACCTCATAACGACGACGACGAACGTCCCAGAATTCGGCGGCTCCGAATTTAGGGTTTGAAGAGGGGTATGAATTGGGGGCAATTTCGTCTTTTCTTGTGCGTAAGTGGGGGTAATTCGGTCTTTGTCCGTCACTCCATCCACCAAAAAATCAAAATACATTCAAACACAAAACCCAAAAATTTGGGTGTTGAGTTTTCATCTCTTACATCCCAAAAATCAATCTCCATCTACCACATCCCCTAAAACCTTACAAATCCACTAAAATCCATCCCGTTCCCAAACACACCCTTAGTTATCAATGCGAATCTCCGACAACACACGATGCACCATAAAATTATTTAAGGTATTATATTACTTAAAAAAATATTTTATATTTCATACATTTATATTTACATGTTTATAAATTTTTATAAACATGGAGAGCGGCCTCAGGCGTCTTGTCTTATGTGATAAGAAAGTGCCATTGAAATTAGGTAAATTTTATAAGCTTGTAGTGAGGTTGACTATGTTGTATGGAGCATAGTGTTGTGCGACTAATAAGATTTAGGAACAGAGTCTTATGGTAGCTCAGGTGAGGATGCTCGGATGGATGTGCGGACACACTTGTTTGGACAAAATCAGAAACGAGATAATATGTAGGAAAGTAGGAGTCTGTTTTATAAAGGACAAGTTGAAGGAATTTAGGCTCAGATGGTTTGGGCATGTGCGTAGAAGAGTTCTGGAAGCTCCAGTACGTAGATGTGATCTTCTTCCGATCGAACGTTTGCGGCGTAGCAGAAGTCGACTCAAGAAGTCCTGGAGGGAAGTCATAAGGCGGGATCTTACTCTGTTACACATACCTGAGGGTTTAACGAGGGATAGCAGAGAGTGGAGATATCTTCTTTTGATTGTTTTTCTTCTTTCTGTTGTTTTTTGAGTTTTTTTTGTTGTATTTTGTTATTGTTATTATAATAACAGGGTTGTATTTGTAAGTTTGGTGTCAATGGTGGTTAGAAATGCTTGATTTATTGCGATTTATGGGTCAAGAATTACTTGGCAAACTAGGCCGAGCTCTCGCCCTCAACTCGGCAAATCTAGTCGAAGAGAAGACACAAGCTCGGTGAACTAGGGCGAAGGTATGTATTTGCCTCATAGAAATTGGCCCAGTTTCCACCAAATGCTCGAAGAATTGTGGCGAGGGAATACTAACCTCTACAATTAAAACTGAAAATACAATTTTTTATTTTTGTCGAAATCCACGGATCTTAAAGGAAAAAAATCCAAAACAAATAAAAAAAAATACTCCCTCCGTTCAACAAAACTTGTTGTTTACTATTCACGCACGCTTTTTTAGAATGATAAAAACTATATAAAATATTCATTTTTAATTTTTTTTTTAACAAGTTTGTACTTATTAATAATAACTACGAAATTGTTAAAAAAAATTATTTAAAAAGTCGATATTTTATATAGTTTTTAGCTCCTCAAAAAGCGTGCATGAATAGTAAAACGTCAAGTTTTGTTGAACGGAGGGAGTACTATTTTTCATCACATTCAATGAGATTGACAATAGTTTTGAGACATCGGTATTTCGGTCCTCGTCGTCTCTCGGGTCAACCCGTGATTATTTAAAAAAAAAATGAAAAAGGACCTGAGTGTAATTATATAAATTTCATCTTGTCTATAGACAAAACACATCTTGTCATCTTGTCGATATACGTCCTCTTGGCTTATTGCTTGAATGTTTGTGATCCTTGCTTGTTTTACTAACTTGGTAGGATTAAACTTATTAAAATGTTGCAAGAGTTTTGTAGATTTTTCGTATTAAGATTCCAGTCTGAACTGATATCTGGTAAGACATATGCTTGGTATAAGAGTGAGATATGTCAATCTCGATCTAAAATATTTGATTTTTACTATAAATGTTAAAATTTATATAAAATATCAATTTATATATATTTTTAATAATTATATGTATATATTTAAAAAGAGTACCTTCACGGGAGAAAGAACGCGCTGGCCCTTAGGGGCCACGCGCCCCCAAATTTCCATCATCTTCAACCTCCAGTAGTGTAAATCCTCCGCCATAGCCTTGTTTCAGACCTTCTTGCCCCTTCAGACCGTCTATTCGGGCCTCGTTGGCTTGGTAGTGGCGGTCGCTGCTCTCCAATGTTGCCTCTCCCGTTGAATTTGTTTTATGCGTTGTTGGTGCCGCCACCCCCTTACCGCTGCTTGCGTCTCCCCTCCCTCCTCTTGGCCTTCCTCCTCCTCTTCCGGCGGTGTGCTTGGTTTCCGGCCGCCTTCGGCCTGAAATCGCCGCTTGTTGTCACGATGTGTCTCTCCTGGTTGCGTGCTTCCTCTCTCTCCCTTGGTCCTTCGGGCCCAAGCCTGGGGTCCTTCGAGCCCAAGCTTCAGGTCCTTCGAACCCAAGGTTTTGAGATTTTGTCATAAAAAAAAGAATATATATAGACACGCACACTAACTTGCAATACCCACCCGAAAAGGGTTTTGAGCTGAGTAACCCACCCGAAAGGATTTGATTAAATCCCGCAAGGGCTTGTCGATATTCTTTAGGTGAAATCTTATCAACGTCTTGTTCGAGTAGCTTGCGGCTCTGCTTCCGGTGTTTTTTGGAGATCTTTTGCTTAGTTGGGGAGCGTGGAGTCTGGAGTCGGGTCTGGCTGGGGTCGAGGTGGTGCGCTCATAGACGACTCCGTATCCGGGATAAAGTTTCATTGAAGTTCGTCTGCACTACCCACATGAGTTAGAGTCTTGCTGTACCGTTGGCCCGCGGTGCTATTGTTCGGTGGTGCTAGGCTTCGTTCTTTGGCGGTTTCCTTCTTGGTGCTGGTCTTATTGGAGCTTTTTGTTGTAGAGTTTATTTCTACTTGTTTCATTTCACTTGTTAACTGTTTTCATGTATTTTAGATTGCCCGTTTGACGGTTTGCCGTCTGCCGACTTTGTCGACCTCTTGACGAGTCAGACCATCGAATTTTTACCTACTAAAAAAAAAACAAAAATGAAATGTGAATCAATTCTTCCTCCTCCAGTCCTCCTACACGCTCGGTTGTTAATCAAATTCGCTCCCTCCTCACTCTCGCTCTACAGTCTACACTATCTGAAACCCGCTCCCCACTCGGACTTCTCCTTTGCTCCGGTGTCCCCTTCACTGCTCGCAGATTGCCCCTGTTGGAGACTTCCATTTCCTTCTTCCATTTTATCGGTTGTAGGGATTATTCTCGGTACCCAATCGTGGATCCCGATTTCAACTGTTGGTGAGTAAGCCTTCCATTTAATTCCATTCAGTTTAACCCAGTTATCGTTTGCTTCTTTGTGTGATTGGATTTCTTTCCAAGTACTTGGTCAACCATCTGATTTTGAATGTGTATGCTACTGATTGGAATGATTCCTTTGGATTTTTTCGATGGTGATTGAGGTTTCTACTACTGATTCGGACTTGCACTGGTTGGTTCCTTTGATCGGACGGTGATGATGTGAGATTATTTAGTTGGATTTAGAACTGATTCTTTTCTGAACTAGCTTACTAAACTAATAATATGTCCATTCCTACCCTAATTAGCTCAAATTGGAATTGCTTCTTACCCTAATTTTTAGCCTAATCTGAAAGTTGGTGTTCTTGTACCACCAATCTCCTGATTTGCACTTCTCACCGTGTCTATGGGCAACTATTTATTTGAGCTCATTGATCATGATAGCTGCAATGACTGCACCCTGATTAACTTGAATAAAGACCTTATTGATTATTTCTTCTGGCTATATAGCATTAGGACTTAGGAAGGTCCAGCTTCCTGAATCTACTTGTCTTCTTAATATCAATGTCTCAGGGTTAGGAGGTTCTGAAGGAGAAGCCAAATGCTCAACCGGAATCAGAATCAAGACTAAGGATGATGTTCATGATTGAATTGACAAGTAAGTGGACCAAATCTATTTTTGATATATTCTTTTGGACATTCCATCGAGTGTTGGCCTTCTGTATTGACTGTACATTATGTCGAGCCTATGATTTGTGTTCTTTTCCCTAGTTCTTGTAGCCTCGAGGAAGATTTCGTGTTAGGATTGGTTGCTGGAGGATACTATTTATGATTCATGTTCTTTTCCCTTTCCGAAAGTTTCAATTCATTTCAATATATGAATAAGGTAATATATAAACTCAACACATAAAATGAATTTAAAAATCTGTTGAATCAAACTTAAAAGAATTAGTTATGCATTTTTTTATTAGTTTAAAAAGTGTAATTTAAAGAGGAGACATTATGTGGCAAATTTAGTCCAGTGTTATCATCGTAAAGAGATCACTATAATGTACCACGTATTAGGTTTCAGAAATATTGTGTCTTCTTTTTGCCTCTCACCTGTGATGCTGATTTGCTTCTCCTCTTTAGCAGCTACTTCCAAGTGGTCATAACTGATTAAGAGATGAATCCTATTAACCCGGGTCGACCCGTGTTTTCCTGAAAACTATTTTAACTGAAACTCGTAATGACCCGACCCGAACCTAAACCCGACCCGAATGACACAATTGACAGGTCGAGTTATAGTTATTAGCATGCTAAAAGAGAACGCTAGAAACCTTGAATGTTGGTGTGGGTTATATCGATTCAAGTATTAGCAGATGTGACAGTAGGTAGAGATTTTTGATATCGAATTGATGTTCAAAATATTATTGTGGAAATCTATGAATCCAAAACAAAATCCACTGTAAAAAACTGCAACTAAATATGTATAAGCTGAATTATAGTATGATTGTCTGTGCAGGATGGATTGAATCAGTTGTCTGTTAAGAGTAAGAACTGTTAATGCCAATCTTTATCAGCGCTTGCAAGGGTTAATGCATCTTTCACCGAAATAGTTAGTTTCCTTAAAATCTATTCTCAGTTTATGTACGCATAAAATAAAAGCTTAAGCTTGACTTGCAGAACAAAAGGTCCTCTTAATCTATTGTGGAAGGCTTGGTTTGAAGGACCCAAAGATTCAAACGTGTTGGATATTGACAAAAGTGCTTACCAATGAGAAGATTTTAACCTCATCACCCCTTGGGTTTAAGAGGAAAACAAAGTCATTTCTGGGCATTGTGTTTGGAGATGACTCTTTCACCTCTCCGGCTTCTCAGCAGCTGTCAAACAATCAAACATCTCAAATCTGTCCATGCCCGTCTCTTGATTGAAGGATCTTTTGCCGCCTCTGACCTGATCCTTAACAAGCTTATCCGTTTGTATTCCCGTTATGGCTTCGTCAGTTGTGCACACAAGTTGTTTGGTAAAATTTCTGAACCAAATCCCTTTCTTTGGACTGCTTTGCTTCATGGTTACATTGAAAATCGCTGCTACACAGAAGCTTTTTACTTCTTCCGGAGAATGTGGAAGGAGGGTGTTCCTCCCCTTAACTTCACTATATCCTCCTTGCTGAAGGGTTTGGCTAGGCAGGAAAGGTTAGAAGATGGAAGAGCTACTCTTGGACTTGTGTTGAAATGCGGATTTGGATACGATGTTATTGTCCAAAATGCAATGATAGACTTCTTCATGAGGTGTGGGGAAGTAGAGTCTGCCAGGAGGGTGTTTGATGAGATGGATGAAAGAGATGTCATCTCTTGGAATTCCATGATTTCAGGTTACGGGAACAACTACAAGACAGATGATGCTCGTGACCTGTTTTATGAAATGCCTGAGAAAAATGTGATTTCTTGGACCAGCATGATATCTGCTTACATCATGGTCAAAGATATGGTCAGAGCTAGGAATCTCTTCGAGGAAATGCCGGAAAAGGATTTGGCCTCATGGAATGTCATGGTTTCTGGGTATGTTGATAGCGGCGACATAACAAATGCGAGTCTCATCTTTGAACTAATGCCCATGCATGCTACAGGGACTTGGAATATGATGCTCTCAGGGTTCTGTAAAGCAGGAAATATAGATTCTGCTGAAGAGTTCTTTCTTCGAATTCCAAACCGAAATGTTATGTCATGGAACATCATGATTGATGGGTACATGAAAGCTGGTGACGTGGACAATGCAAGGCGTTTGTTTGATGAGATGCCCGAAAAAAATCTGGTGACTTGGTCCACAATGATTAGCAGCTATGCTAAGAACGGGCACCCACATGCAGCTTTACATTTGTTTGAACAGTTCAAGGATCAAGGTATCAAGCCAGATGAGACATTTGTTTTGGGAACCATCTCAGCTTGCTCGCGGCTGGGGATTATGGAGACTGGTGAGTCGGTGGTCAGCAGGTTCTTGGAAAGTGGACATTTCTCCGGTTTGCAGCTCATCACTGCTATGATCGATATGTACGCTAAATGTGGAAGCATTGAAAAGGCTCTGGAGACGTTCAGGATGGCAAACCGGAAGGACTTGCTTTGTTATAGCACTATGATTTCGGCTTTTGCAAATCACGGACTAGGTCAAGAAGCCATAAATTTATTTCATGAAATGCTAAAGGAGAAAATCAGACCCGATGGAGTAGTCCTTTTGGCACTATTGAGTGCTTGCAATCACGGTGGCCTTGTTGGTGAAGGGAAAAGATACTTCAAGCAAATGACCGAGTGTTTTGGGATACGACCCGATGAAAGGCATTATGCGTGCATGGTGGACCTGCTTGGGCGCACTGGATGCCTCGATGATGCATACAACCTTATAACCACTATGCCCATGGCACCTGGTGCCGTTGTTTGGGGAGCTCTGCTATCAGCCTGTAGGGTCCACCGCAATGTCGCACTTGCTGAAGTGGCTGCCTATGAGCTGTTCAAGATTGAGCCTGATAATTCCGGCAATTACACCCTTTTATCTAACGTATATGCTGCTGCTAGAAGGTGGGATGGTGTTGCCAAAGTGAGAGCCATGATAAAAGATCGCCGAGTGAGAAAGAATAGAGGGTCTAGTTGGATCGAGTTTGGTTCAGTCGTCCATGAATTCGTTACAGCGGATGAGTCACATTTCGACATCGATAAGATATACTTGACTTTGGATTTGCTCATGAAGCACTCGATGCTTTTGGATCATGCATCTGAATGATCTCAACCACATAGGTCTATAACCCTTGGCTCTTGGCTTTCTTGATAATTTTGTTGAGCAAGGTGCTGCTCCTGCTGGTCCAGAAAAACCTCCTTCACAATCACTCTCTGGTAGTTCATATTTTTCATATTGGAACATTTTACACTTATTACTGAAAATGCTCAATGAACCGGTGATTAAAATTCATGCATTGTTTTTGAATGTAACAGAATTGAGTATCGAGTGGTGTTCTTTCACAGATAATTAATGAAATGCTATAAAGTAGAATCTCAAGTAGAGCCATTGATCCGTCCCTAAAAGATATGGACTTGACAAATTAATTTCACTATTATTTTAAGTGTAAGCTCCATGCTCAGTTTTCTCGAATCTGTATTGTAATTTAGTTTCATAGTGCATATTTTGCTTGACAGAGAACCCATTCAACCCATTCAGATGCAAACTAACTAAGCACATTGGGGTTTTATCCTCAATTACAATGTTTGGTTAGAATTGATGTCGACATGAGAGATTGGTGTGGGTATATTGTGTGTGTATATATATAATTGTCTAAAATCATGGTGGTTACTATACCTTCATGCATTTGAAGAAAACCAGCGGGTGAACTTCTTTGCTGGAATGCATTCTTTGTTTTTGTTTTACATATCCAGGTCTCATCTTATTTTTCTTACTTATGAACTCTAATTTCCAGATTTGTGGGTGTTTTAGGTTGAATGAATTTAGGTTGACAAACGTATTTTGAAAGGTTGATAAGCATATATTTTAAGCTCTTAAACATCTTATAAGGTGAATTACATGAATTGTATCTGCTACATTATAACAACAGGTCATGCACTGCATTGCGTTCTTCAACTTTTCCCAATTTCACTCATTTCAAAAGAACAAAGAGTCCATTGGTGGTGGAGGAGAAGGTAATCTCCTCCGAACAATAGTTCACACTCTGAAAGCAGAATACGGAAAGCATGATTGTGCATTGAGTCCGTTCTTCACCCAAATTTGGGATGTGCTTGAGTTGATCGATTTTTTTTTTTTTTTACATTTGTTCAGTTCTTGATCTGATTTTCAAGAGTTTGAATTGCTTGTTTGCTTTAGTAGATGGTGATAAGACCCTTATGTTTTTATCTTGCAGCTTTAGTGGATGTTTTCCTGGGATGAGCTTGAGGAGACCGTTGGATTTGTGCAGTTGCTGATTTTTTAGGGGATTTTCTGGTGAATAATACCTCAACTTGAATGTGTTGTTGGTTTTGTAGCCTTTGTTTGAAGACTTGAATATGTTGAATCGAACTTAAAAGAATTTGTTATGCATTTTTTATTAGTTAAGAGAGAGTAGTTTAAAGAGGAGACATTATAGGTACGTTTGGATGGCTAATTATTATAACTTATAATGCACAATTTTGTTTATAATATATATTATAATTATAATGCAAAATTGTGCATTATAAATCATAATAGTTGACCATCCAAACGAATCCATATATGTGGCAAATTCAGGCCAGTGTTATCATCTTAAAGAGATCACTGGAATGTATTGGGTTTCAGTAATATTGTCTCTTCTTTTTGTCTCTCTCACCAGTGATGCTGATTTGCTTCTCCTCTTTAGCAGCTACTTTCAAGTGGTGATGACTGATTAAGAGGTGAATCGTATCAACAAAGATGGGCTCTAAATTGCAAATGCAAGGGGACAAGTCCGTTCTGCTCTGAGTCACACCCGAATATTAAGAGCTTCAATACGAAAGTTTGCTTTTCACTTGAGGTATCGAAAAAACTATGCCTCATCTTGTTGACTCATTATAAGTATTTGGACAGCGGAATTTGTTTGTGATTTCAGAGGGGTGGTTGTTGCTGAATTTGGCTTCTTCCACTCATCTTGAATCAATTATAATTCTTTGGGGTTGTGAATCTGCTATGTTCTTTGTCATCAGGGTCAGTGGTTGTTAATGGTTAGAGATCGGGAGGCATGGTTGGGGCTAGATTATAACACCCTCCGTGGTAAAGCACTCTCGATGAGTTTCTCTTCATCCTCCTTTCGTTGAGTTCTAGCACCCTAATTTTTTTTTTTCCTTTTCAAGTTAATTGTAGTGGTTTCCTGAATTGGATTTCATTTGTATTTTGAATTGTATGTTCTTAGTTGCTTCAGGCTTCCAATCTCTTACCCAATTACAGATCCAGTGGGTTAGAGATTGGGAGGCATGGTTGGGGCTTGATTCGAAGATCTCACGTGAACATCTTCCAGCTTCATTGGCGACTTCAATGACCATATCAGTCCCGACCCTTCCTGACCATGCTTGGTTTATCAATTACAATCTCCTCTTTTCCTTAACAGTGAGTTTATATTGGTTGTTTCTTTCCCCATTTTTCAGTTGCTCTGTCTCCAATGTCCAAATTCTATTGGCTCTCGGCTTTCTCTTGCTTTCGATTTTGTTTGCGGTTAGGTGTTGTCACTGGGGGGTTTGAAGTTATTAATCTGGATAATCTTTCTTTTATTATCCAATCTTGTCAGTCTCACAGGCTTCTGTCATGAATTCCAATTATCTACTGCTGCTTTTCCGGCCACAATCATAAGAGGATAGTTTTGGGTCTTCAAAGTGGCTTAAAAAGTGAGATAAAACCCTTGTGTTTTTATCTTGCAGCTTTAGTGCAAATTTATTAAAGTAAGAAAGAATAAGTATCGGCTTCCATGACAGAGGACAACACCATCATCAAATCAAATATATATATATAAGTTAAGTCTAAATTAAATTTAGTTTTGAAAGCTATTACTCCATTTTCACCTTAGGTAGATTCTCCCTTGGCTCCATTCTCCCAATCATGCTTTCACATTTTGTTTCTCTGTAGCTTTCTTCATTTGACAATCTGCTGACCTTGAAACTCATGAACTTTTCCACTGGAATCCTAGTTTTTTTTTTCACCTCAAGAAACATAAAAAAAATGTCCGGTTTTGAGACTGGTTGTGTATCTACCAAATACAAAAGTGGAGTTAAAAACATGTTTAGTTGGCAACTGAAATATATTTGCTCGTCTTAAACACAGGTTGCTTGCTTTGCTCATCAACACAAGTGAACAAAGGGTGCTTCTGTACAGCTCACCTAGTAATGGTATGTTTTTCTGAATTCTATTCTCTTTTCTTCTTGATTTATGGATGTAGGATTAGAGACAGAGATTGCACAAAGAAAGGCATCCAGTTTAAGGAACTGAATATAATCGGCGTTATCTTCTTCATATAGATATCTGGAACAAGAAACATACCTATGTGTGTATCATTTACCGTATCTATTAATATATGGTCGTTTTGTTATTATAAATAACCAAAGGAATGCACATAAATCAAATCAAATTGTGCATTGTCAAATTATTATGGTAAATTTGGACAGCAAAAGCCATACCCATATGTTCCTCAATTTAAACTCTAAAATGAATTAAAAATCAGTAAGACTGGGGAAAAAATTAGATTAACATCTGAGTCAAGGCTTAAATTTAGTTTTGAATCTGCATTGTTCTCCATTACTCCATTTTCACCTTATGTAGATCCTCCCTTGGTTCCATTTTTCCCATGCTTCCACCATCCACATTTCATTTCTCTTTAGCTTCTTTTTGCCAATCACTCCCGTTCCTTGAAACTTGTGAACTTATCTACTGGAGTGCTAGTTGTAAAACTCATGAAAGAAAGAAAGAAAGTGGTCTTTGAAGCCTCAAGAGGTGCCTTGGACTTGGGTTGCCTCATTCTTATTGTGCTTTTGGTAAGCATTTGTTAGCTAAAAGCTTACAGGGGGGCTGAATCTTTCTTTCAACTTCTTTTGTGGTAGTTTAGGCACCTTAAGGCTTGTAGATGCATTATGGGAAATCGGATCCTCATTAACTTGAATGAGGGTCATCTTTGATTATTTCGATATTCTGGTAGGGTTGGGCCTCCTGAATCTTCATAATATCTTCTTCATGGTACAAGCATATCCCATGAAATCTCCCAGCTCCCATTTAGGTCTCCTATGGCATTCAAGATGTTTAGTTTGCAATAGATCAATATATTTGCTCGGGTTAAACAGAAGTTTCTTGCTTTGCTCATCAAACAAAGATGAACAAGGGTGCTTCTGCATTATCCCATTTAGGTCTCCTAGTAATGATAATTTTTCGGGATTAGAGTGGGGAGTAGGTACAATCTGCATTGTCTCCTTCATATAGAGATAGGTAAAAGCTGGCGGAAAAGACATCTTTAAAGTATAGATCTTTTAATGGTCATTCTGGTATTATAAGTAACCAAGGAACTTATGTAAATGAAATCAAACCGTGCAATGTAAAATTCTTGTGATAAATTTGAAGAAAAAAAGGTTATACATACAAGGAAGTTAAGGAAGCCCAATCCTTAATGATCAATTCTGGATTTTATAAACTCTGCAATTGTGACTAGCTGGTTTGCAAAATCTGCAATGTAAAAATAAAATGTCTCCCCTCCTCCTTTTTCCGGGCTTGGGACCGGTTGTGTATGTACGAAAATACAAATACACAAGCGGAGTTAAAAACATGTCATCAACTAGCTTAGCTAGCTAATAGCATTGTACTAATATATATATATGCATGAATTAGGTGTCATGGGAAATCCCCAAAAATCAAAGTTCGACTCACACCTTGAAAACCAGCATCGCCAATGGAGGGACTGTACGTAACATACGAGCAAAAGAGCTTATGTATGTCTGAGTTCACCGCTATCTTGAGTTTGGAACAGTCCGAATCGGGATGGCCATATTTTAACAAGTGTAAAACCAGCATCATATAAAACAAAAAGGGGGAAGAGAGAGATATAATACAGCATATAGTCGGAGACATCACCTATCCATCGAACAAGACCGTAAGTGTAAAAAGGGAGATTTATTCTGAACTCATGATCTCGTGGGTTATTTTTTTAATGCGACTCTTGTGATTAATAAGCTAATTAATGGAATGCCAACAAATAGGTACAAACAGAGGTGTGTCCCCCGAGGGCTACCAACATACTCATTCTACCGCCTTATTTTTTTTATTTTAATTTGTCACGGTTTGACGCGAGTGCCATACATTGCTAGTGTACCAGACACCCGGTTACCAAGTGACTTAATATTAGATAGATGATAGTAGCTGTGGCAGATGAGCATGGCCGTCACCTCGAGCTTTAGACCACTTTCTCTCCGTGTCTAGTCTCTAATTTGATCGAGACCGTTCACGTTACTGGGCACTTGTTTGGGTTTGCTTTCTCTAAGAGTTGGCACGAGTCAAGCATATATATGATATAATGCCACAGAGAGCAGAGCTAGCTTTCCATCAAGAACCAAGTGCAAAATACGACTTGCCGATGCCAAAGTTAGTAACCGAACTATACATGTATATATATTTGGTAGGGGAGTGGGGATGATGCCAATTTTACGTACCGTTAAAAAAAGAGAGGTGAGGTGAGGTGAGGTGATGAGGCCAATTTAAGCAATGAAGCAACCGATTCGAACATGTATGGTTGAAACTCAAGACAGTGAACTAAACAGGTACAAGTTGAGTCGATCTCGAACGTACGTACGTACTAATATACTGCGTAAGGAGTATATGATGGAATAGGCAGGCGGGTGATGGTGATGAGTACATTTACAAGCTCTGATCTATCATATATATATATATATGGCTCCTCTTTCCCATTTCTCACAACCCATTCAATTACCTATTTCATGTTTTCTGTTTTTTTTTTTTTAAAACCTTTTATTCTCTTTTTTTATTCTTATTTATTTTCTTTTCCTTTAATTTTCTATATCATGTATCTAATTCATGATTTTCTTTTTCATATGTATGCAATATGATCCTATAATATATATATATATATATAGTACGTTAATGTTGTACGTAATCATCAGAAGAAATCTGAAAGCTACACAATCCATATTAAGTAATGCAGCAAACACACAAATAACAAAGAAAATCAAAATGCCTACTGACAATTATATGATAAATTCCGAACTCCTCAAAAAAAAAATTCCCCCAATAAGGTCCTAGTTCCTCAATTTCGAACAATCAAACCCTAATTCCTCAATTTCCAACAATCAAGTTCAAGTTCTTCAATAATTTCCAACAATCAAGTCCTAATTCCTCAATTTCTAACAATGAATCCCTAATCCCTCAATTTCCAGGCCAGCAATCAGTGAATCCCTATTCTTCAATTTCCCTAATTCCTCAATGAATCCCTATTCTTCAATTCCTCAATTTTCTTTTTTCTTCTAATAAAGGTCTAATTCCTCAATCTCCAATAATCAAGTTCTAATTCTTCGATTTCCAACAATGAAGCCACAATTCCTTAATTTTTTTTTTTTTTTTTAATAAAGTCCTGATTCCTCAATTTCTAACAATCAAGTCCTAATTCCTCAATTTTCTAATAAATCGTAATCCCTCAAATTTGAACAATCATGTCCTAATTCCTTACTTTGATATATGCGTTCATATTCTATATTGTGATATATGTGAGTACTATTAACCTCAATGCTAACATTGATGTTATTATTTGAATAATAATAACAATAACTTTACAGTCATTGTTGTTGTTGTTATTATTATTATTATTATTATTATTATTATTATTATTATTATTATTATTATTACTACTACTACTATTACTATTATAATATTATTATTATTAATTATAATTACTATTACTATTATTATATATTTAAGCAATATAGATAATTACTAGTTTATGATATATATTATACTATATTAAAATAATCATTTAGAAATTAAAGTAGAAGGTAGGCAGGTAGGGGAATCTTGGGAAAGAATTGCATATCTAATTAACGTACGTACGTACCTGATTTGTATGTGACGATGTACCTGGCTGATTCGTATATATATATATATATATATGCTAACAAACGAACTCGATGTCTCGATGGATGTAGCTAGCTGGTGGACTCAACGATCCGAGCCAATGAGTGCAGGTTAATTCTGACGAGGGTATCCAGGAAGGTGCGGGTCTCCTCCTTGGTATTGGGAGCCGGTGTGTCAAGCACATATGAATGGACCACGATGGTCTCGAAGAGTCCAACCGGGTTGAGGGACGTCACAGAGCTGAAGTTTCTGAGTGGGCGCCTGTCTTCCGAATCCCAGTCGACACAAGTGTAGGCCATCACATGCCTATCGTCGTCTAGGAGGTCTAGACGCTCGATGCATGAGTCGAAGGGAAGGGTGGAGTTGACGTCGACCTTGCGTAGGGTTGGGCTCAGCATCTCACAACCCGTGACGAATGGCTGATAGGCTTGGGGATTCTCGAAATGGCGCACGATTGGCCAGACCCGGTTGATGGGGGCCCGGATGTGTTGTAGGACGAATGAAGAGCATTGGTGAGGCCTGACCTCAACCGAGTGGAAGGACACCACCTCATCCGGGTTTTTGGGATGCTCGAGTTGCTGTACTGGCTTCATCATCATCTGCAATTAATTGCAAATCAAACCATCGGTATTTTACCTAATTAATTATTAGTATTATTACTAAACTAAACGAAACAAGAATCACGAAAAAAAGCATTATTCAATCCATTCTCAAGTATATTATTATTATATTAAACGTATCAACTAGATGATAAACCTAATCGATCGATCAAAAGCCCAAGTCGGTGAAGTCGGTGTAAATTAATTAAACCTAGCTAATCATCACTCAAGTTTGAATTGCTCATGGATCGATAATCGATTGCATAATACAGTAATTCACAACATATTATATATAAACCGATCGATCCAAGTAATTATACAAATTAATTAATCGATCCAAATAGAAAACCGAATGCAAACTACCTCTTTCTTCTTCTCTTCGATCGTGTTTACAATATTGCTGCTGCTTTGGTATTTGCTTGTTTCATACCCAACATTGCCTATTTATAGATATCTATCTATCTTAATTTGGAAACAAAATCTAAATCAAATTTACATGGTCTATCTAAAGAAAATTATACTATATTAAAAGAGAAGCCCTAATGCCACATGTCGTTTCTTCATGCAATGTTATTTTTGTAAGATATTATTTACACAATATCATTTAATTATGATAATTAAATTATCTAATATTATTTACACAATATCATTTCATACTACATTTTTAACCAATGGGATTAATTCAAACTATTTTTTAAATAAAGCTAATAATAACTATACAATATTATTTCATTATATATAATTACATGATATCATTTCATGCTATTTAAAAAAAACAATGAGATTAAATCAAAACTTAAAAAAAAATACATAGTTCCAAATATATGATTTTTTCTCCGGAGCAACATGTCTCTCTCCCTTTCTATATATATGTATAATGAAAACTATTTTTTGTATATATATAATCTATCTATATATCTATATCTATATATACTATATTAAAAGAGAAGCCCTAATGCCACATGTCGTTTCCTCATGCAATGTTATTTTTGTAAGGTATTATTTACACAATACTCCCTCCGTTAATTAAAACTTGACGTTTTACTATTCACGCACGCATTTTTAGGTGTTAAAAACTATATAAAATATTAACTTTTGAAATAATTTTTTTAAATAATATCATACTTATTACTATTAAGTATGAATTTATAAAAACAAATTTAAAAAAAAGTTAATATTTTATATAGTTTTTATCGTTCTAAAAAAGCGTGCATGAATAGTAAACGACAAGTTTTAATTAACAGAGGGAGTATTATTTAATTATGGTAATTAAATTATCTAATATTATTTACACAATATCATTTCATACTACATTTTTAACGATCTATATCCTATATCCTATATCCTATATCCTATACAATACTAAAGCAGAAGCTGAACTGCCACATGTCAGCTTTTGGTGAAAAAATTTCCCGCCCAAAATTTTAGCCAATCACATTTTGCTATGTCACAATGCCACATATTATGTCACACAATTATCTCAATTTTAATAATCTTTGTATACAAATCTTTTAAAATTGACAACTACATATATTTATCATTTTATTTATTTTTGCATATTTTTTAACATAGGAAACTACGTACACTTATATTTTTCATCTTTTTTTCATTTTATTTTAATAATCTTTGCATATCATCTTATTTTAAACAAAAATAAAATAAAATCTATATGAGTTGAAAAATAAGTTTGATCGATCTTAAATATTTTTTTAGCAATGTTATTACGTTATAAATATGAATGTATTATAAGACCATTCATGTCACTTTGTAGTGAAAAGTTTCATCATATCTATCCTATTCAATACTAAAATAATAACTTTTTTTTCATGCTATAACATTTCAATCATTTTTAATTCATTGTTGCTTGTATAAGAATCATGTACTTTTTACATTTTAATCTTGAGATTATTAAATTAAAATAGAGCTTTCGTCAAAGGATTTTATTTATTTTTTTATAAGGTGATTTGAGATCCTTAGTCTGGTACGATAGATAATTGGTTACATTATATTGTTAATTACTGATTATACAACATGTTTGGGCAACTTTGGTATGTAGTATTTGGTGGATTCACAATTAGTTTCTCTTTAAAGGGGTGAATCATACGTCATAATGGGTGATCCATGATACCTATGAGCTAAGTCAGAAATTTAATCAACTAAATAAAGCCACACATATATACGTCATTGTTGAATATCGAGAGAAAATGTTGTTATATGGCGCACACATATACTGTTGAATATTCGGGGGGGGGGGGGGGGGGGTAGAGGGGTAGTCAAATAGTGCAAACTCATGAAAAGATGTTATATCTCAATTAATTAACATAAATAATGTTCAACTGAGTTGCACCTCCAAATCCTCCATTTTGATCCATAAAATCAGATTCGTTTGACTCATTTCAACACCCCACAAACACATAAAAAAAACTCAAAAATCTTATCCTCCCCTTCCCCTCTTTCTCCCTAAGTTAGCTTGTGCAGAGATCTCCCTGCTTGTAGCCATGTGCATACTAGGTGCTTGCATTCATAATAAAGCATGCCATGTAGTATCCTGCTAGGATTGCACTCATGATTGAGCATTCGTTTACTCATTGCTTTTGTAAACAGAACGGCTGTTATTTGTGAAGTAACTAGAGTCATTGCTAGGGTTATAGGACGACCTAGTCTCATCGGGTCCCGTCCTGAGTCAATAGAGTCATGAACTTCCTTATATTATGAGATGCCTACGAGCTTTATTGTGGATACGGGTTGGGCATGCGTGCCACCCGATGATAATGGAATGCATTCACGAGCTGGCCAGTCTCTGCCCTATCGGAAGGGGGTGGAGGTAGGAGAGGGATATACCACTTGGTATTCGGTGTTAAGGCCTTATTATATTTACGCACTTGATCTTAGGAGCATGTTAGTGTGTTAACATTCCACCTTACATCTAGAAGTATCTTTATTAGGACTAGCGTGTGCATGTGTCTGCTTGTTTGGGACTATATTGCGTAGGGCTTCGATCTGACACCGCCTCGCATACATATTTTTTTAGGTTGTTTTGCAGCATGATTATTCATTGCTTCCTTGACGTGGGAACTCTCTTGGACGATTGCAAAGAAATGGTCTAATCTCACTAACATCGCCTATTAGATTTTGATAAATATGCTTATTGATTTGGTTTTGACCCGGCTCTGCCGTGGCACCCTCTTGTATTACACCTTGATTCTACTATTTGCATGACTATTGGTTTTCCACACTTAGACTTATGACAGGTACAGGGGACTTTCCCAGGGATTTCAATGATCCCTTCGAATTTTGGGTATGAAATCCCACTTTAAAATGTTAGCATAGAATTTCAAACCTTCAACCTGTACTCGGGGCGCAAGATCCTAACGAGGGGTTTCATCCCTCGAAACTTAACCCGAGAATCATAATCACGGGCCGTTACAAAGATGGTATCAGAGCTCAGGTTATGCAAACCGAGTATGATAGGGTGAAGTGGTTTTGAAAGTGGCCCAAGGTTTTCAAATGGTTTTTTCAAAATGTTTTAGAAGGGGCAAAATGAATTTAATATGGTTAACTCAAATGGACTAAATATGAACTTGACTTAATAAATCTTGTAATCAAACAAAGGGAAACGAAGGGGTAGTGAAGGCGCTAGACCATCCCTATTGGATGTAGTTGAAACGGGTAGGCAAAATATAGGTTGTTCTTTACAGATGGGCCTACTAGACCCCAAGGCTTTGCATCGTAGTGGCTGAAGTGGCGAGTTAGGTAGAGACCGCGAGGTTTGCCCCTCCGGTTAGTCGCCCCTCGAAGGGCGGCCCATAGGATAGCTTGATTGTTGATTGTTCTATGATGAGTGCTGTTTGCTTTAATTGGAGACCTGGCTGATATTTTGACTATGAATCATGTGTTAAATGCCTATGTGAATGGAATAGCGGGGGAGATCTTCTGCCATTATAGAGTCGGGATCCCAGGCCTTGTGGGATTGCCTTTGATCTTTTAAGCCTAACTATTTCCTTCTTCGGTCTTCTTTTCTCGACCCCGCTAAACGTCTTTATTGAGCTTTTCTTGCGATGTCGGTGTGATCTACGGGAAATTGGGAGGAATAACCACATTTAAGGTTGTATTGGAGTACGATGTTTACTTGATCCATTTGCTACCCTACTCGAGAGTCACATGAATATTCCATGGGAAACAAGTTGTGGGGATTCTGGGAGTGAGTCAGGGTCACCCTTGTAGATCTCTATCGGGTTATATAAAATGTTATGTCCATGATTACATGATTCTATATGTGCTACCCCCTAGACTTGCAGATTGATTGTTAGTGTGAAATTATGCTTACATGTCTTGATGTCCATGTTTAGCCATTGCTTAGGTTCGTGTTACATTTTATGCCTATATCATCCCAGCCTGATCTACTTAGTATGTGTATTGTTATACTAATTCTTGAATGTATGTGTCATGTGTTAGGGAGCTACCTAATTCTATGTAAATAGGCTCATGATAGTGTGATCGTTCCATTCTAATATCCTGTTAGAGTGAGTCTTTACTTGATGAATGCATGCACAACTTGATTTCATTGGTTCCCCGCATCATCATACTAATGATTGATTAAACACATATGTCGCAAGTTACGAACTCGCATGATGTTTACACTCTCTCTCCTAGATTAGGATCATGATAGTGTGACCCTTAGCATGTTAGTCTCACTGTTGCTACTCCTCGTGTCTTTATGCCCACTAAACCATATCATGCTTGCCTTCCTGATTTCCGTGATGTTTTCTTCTACTTAATGGTATCCTCTTGTATTTCCCTGAACGTATGACTTGATATTCTGTGCATTTGCCATTAGATATTTACATGGACTCGTAACTGTCTATTATCCTATCCATGCCTAGCTATCTTGCTTTAGACCCATGCTATACTCCGCTATATGCCTGTCATGCTTCTAGATCATTACGATGTGGCTTATTTAGCTCTTTGCAAGTTGTTGTGCTAATCTAATGAACATATGTACAAATCATGAGTTAGTATCATATTTTCGCATATGAATGATACCTGGATGCTAGGGTGAGTCTATTCGAAGTACCTTGACTGTACTCATGATCGATAAGTGCTGGTAGTATCCTATAGGGCTTATGAATTCCAATATGACTCGCTGAGTGGTAACTTGTCATGCTTGTTTCACCACATAAATATGATTGTCCTATGATATATGTGATAGTTGCTGTACCATTTCATGCACTTTTATGACGGTTCATTCCTAACATGATTATAATATATCGTCCATGATGTTCTCTTGTTCACTCTGTAAAAGATACCCATGCCTTACCATGTATCGCTAGCATCATGTAGGATCACGATGTGACTTGATGTTTCCTTATGTTAAATACATGCCTTGGTTATATACTGTCAATCTATACCTGTGTACTTGCATGCTTTATATTCATGTGAAGATGTACGATCTTAAGCTCATATTGTCGTTCCCGCCATAATTCCCCCTTGTCCTCATATGGTCATGTTACGATCGGTTGACTCCTTAAATGCATTCGTGCTAGTTGTTAAATGAGCATGTAACCTGTGCTGCATAACTGCACCTCTCATCGTGTTAAAATATATCTTATAGGACCCATGAATTATGGCTTGTGTGTATTCATGCCCTACTTGCATTATGATCTACTCTTTCGTGGAATAGACTTCGCAAGGTCTTGTATTCTTTCCAATATCTCTAATGTGCGATCTTTTTAAATGGTTAGAATTGATAGACCCCGTTATAGAGTTAGTGCTTATTTTTCAACGCATGTTAAAGCATTACGTGATTATCAATGTGTGCCTATCATCTCATCACTCGATGTTGTTTCTGCATGTCCCCTAACATTCTTGGTGCTTTTGCAAATGAATAATCTGGAATCTCGCATGTCCATACACACATCACGATAGCTATAAGGCACTCGTATGATTACCCTTGCAGGCATAATGTAGCTTACCGTCCCCTTGAAACATGGTACCTTAGGAGCATTGTCCTGTTTCGCACTATGATATGCGCATGACTCCTTCATCACAACTGCTTATATTACTTTTATATGTGCTAATGATTGGGTGCAATAGTATTCCTGCTTAAACTTCTATTACACGTCCCACTATTATGTGGAGTTGCTCGATGCATCTTGTTCTTATACATCTATGACTATCCTGTAGTACCTTGTAAAATCTATGCCCGTAGAGATATGACTCGTACGATCTCATACTCAACTTGAATCTCATGCAGCCACTCGATCTTGTCATAGGTTGTGATAGCCTTGTTATACCCTCTTTGCATGATCTTGTGACTGTCTAAGCATGTTAGATATTGTTAGTCCAGTTATAATGCTATGCCTCCACATGGTTGTATCATGCTAAGTATAATTAGTGGCATGCTTATGTGTGTTTCCATCCAAGTTGTTCTTATCACATGATGCCCTTCAATTACTTAACTAGATGGACTCATACTTTTATGAAATGTGTGTTAATTATCAGATGAATACCACGTTGCATGTTATACCCTATGGCATGCTAGGTGCATGTATACATGAACTGTGTTTTTGATGACAAATTGTTCCTCAATGACTACCTTTGATTGCGCTTTTTCCTTACTTATATATTACTAGTATCATGAAGGACTTACTTTCCCCATAGCTCTTTGTGTGACGACATCCCACACTTACCCTATCATTATGAGAAGTCATTGCTATAAGATGTGATTACTGTACCGCTTTTACATGACCTGCCCATGTGTACTTGTTACAAGTAATTTACCTTACCTGTAATGCTTTGTAATGTTTACTAGATTTTGCATAAGATATGTGCCGCACCAATCTATTATTGCATTCGTATATACATGTTTCTTATACATACTAAGCTTGTCTGATATATGAAATGAAAAGTTGCTAGTTAGTCTCTTATGCCCCATGTAGAACCCGATCATGTTTTTGGTTGCCCCTATTTGTTGACCTCTTTCATTAAGGTAGGTGCATGTTAGTTTCCAGTGACGCAACTAGTTTACTCCATGATTGGTATGTGTTTTGCTTGCTGCACTCGTAACCTCATAGAGTTCCATTAGGGCATCATACTCCTTCTTGGGTCGGGATCTTGTTTTTCATCGTATTATCATCAGTTGGTCTGTGTTTGGTTCCGTGGGGAGTCCGGGTCATCCTCTTTGTCTCCCCCTATCTCCACTAACTTAAAAGTTGCTTACAATACTTTGACGAACGACGGCATAGAAAAGAGCACGTTTAGCCAAATAGCATAGGAGCGGCACATCGGAAGCATGGTGGGCCCATAGATCCCAGGTCCTAGAACTGACATATTGATTCTTTGAATGACGAACTGGTAGTGGGCATTACCTAGTTAACCTCTACTTATCAGGATAGATTTTAGTGCTTGGGTGTTCCTATGTGACTAACCTTGTGATATGATTGGTGTTAGGTGTCGGTAAGCATTGCCTGTCCTTTTACTCGTGGAATGTGAATTATGCCTGCTGAAATCCTGACTTGTGTTGGTAATAATGATATTATGTGCCCGATAATATGTGACGATATGATATTGCGATGTTGGCATGATATTACCTTTGCTCGAATTATTTTTAGCATGAAGTTATGTGGTAACTTATCTTGCTATGTCGATACCTGATATTCTGCAATACTTACTGAGCATGATAGTATCTTAGGATTTATGACATGTGACTGTTTGGAACAATGAGAGATAATGATGTATAAACTTTGTGTGAAATCATGTTATATTATGCTGATGTGAAATACTTGAAGACTAAATGGTGGTAGCATGTAGGGTCCATAATATAAGATGCATGTTATCCTGATATAACGATATGCGATGTCCTGTTAAGTTAAATGTTGTTGTGATTATATTTTGTGCTTGCTATGTTGTTAGACTTTGTTATTGTTGAAGCATGAGAGCATGACCGATTCCATGTTGACAATTGAACTTGAATTGTTGAAATGTGATTGTGTTGATACCTCTATGCATTGATATTTCAAAAATTGATTTTCATCTAGATCATTGGCTATGAGAATGGTGAATAACTTGGCTTGCTGAATCTTGTTGAAATGGATTTTGTTGTGCTGACTTGTTACCTTTCTATTAGACTGACACCCCTATTATGACAAAATTCTGTTGTGTTGGTGGTGGTAAGTAGGAAACCATGCTGTTGTGATCTGCTAAGGTTGAAACTTGATGTGTTTGTGTGCTACCCTTTCAAAAATGATATTCCTGCTTGATGCATTCTTATTTGTTGATACCTAGAACATTAAATGCTAATGTTGAGTGTGACGTTCCAATATACCGGTATGCGGCAATGTTGATGGATTGCTATTCATGTTATGGTTTTGGCGTGGCTAATCTCAGTGGTTAATTGTTTATGAGGTGGCATGTCTTGGTTATATCGATTCTGATCATGGCTATAGAGATTCGTAGATTGGAATTGCTTTTGAGATTGGAACCTAGGAAGAGGATATGGGTTTAGCCCTTAGAGGTGGATGATTTCACCTCTTGAGTTCTGAATTTTCTTGACCAACTTGGGATTTAAAGGGTTTTGAAAGAGTTTGGAAGCGACCAACTTGGATTTTGAAAAGCTTTGGGATGGTTTGAAGTTGAGAGGTTTGCTTGATTTGAGAGGTTTTTAACGATTTTGAAAAAGACTAACTTGGATTTTGATAGACCGAACGTGACCGATAGTTTCAATGATTTTGAGGCCAATCTTTTTCAGCTATGGAATCCCCTTTGAAACTTTTCAAACCCGGACAACTCTATGATACTTTGCGAAGTGGATACAAGCATTTTATGAGGGCGCTTGTAGGGTGCTTGCTAAGACCTAGTGATGTCATTGTAGAACTTTTAGAGTTGTGGTACTTTCGAAAAGTCGGAACGAGGATGTGATAGGGGCGCTTATTGCATACTTGTCAAGGCCAATTGGAGGTGTCACGACCGTGACTAAGATGTTGTGAGAATCCCGGAAGACGCAACCGAGATGATTACAAGATCCTTTGACATGGTCCTTGGACTCATCAATTTCAAACTTCATTCCCTACTTTGCTTTGGTTTTAGTCTCGGGGACGAGACTTGTTTTTAGAGGTGGATGATGTAAAGGCCCGGATTTTCAAATCTTAATTTTTGTAAAAATGAATTTAAATCGGATAATTAAAGGAAAACTCGTCCTCAAATTAATAAATCCAATTCGATACTCTTAAAGTGGATTCCTGCCAAAAATTGGAATTTATACGAAATAGATTTTATTCTGTTTTCAGATGCCGATAAATGAAAAATGATTTCCGGATCATTAAAATTCGGATTGAATTTTTTTTTAAAAGTATTTGATCTAGTCGAGATAAGATTGAGAGAGCGGGTTTTGAGATTTTTTTTTTTTAGTAATTTCGAATCTCATTTTGGAATAGTTAAAGGTAAGGTTGAGATGGATGTTGGGACATTTAGGGAAGAAGACTGAGTTGGGAACGTTTGCAGCAGTAGATCAGACAAGCTATTTCCTTGCCCTTGGCTCCTTCTGAAATTCCAGTCAAATCTCCCCTGTGGCAAGAGACAAAACTTGCTCCCCTTGGCATATCCGAAAGTTGCACCTCCAAATCCTCCATTTTGATCCATAAAATCAGATTCGTTTGACTCATTTCAACACCCCACAAACACATAAAAAAAACTCAAAAATCTTATCCTCCCCTTCTCCTCTTTCTCCCTAAGTTAGCTTGTGCAGAGATCTCCCTGCTTGTAGCCATGTGCATACTAGGTGCTTGCATTCATAATAAAGCATGCCATGTAGTATCCTGCTAGGATTGCACTCATGATTGAGCATTCGTTTACTCATTGCTTTTGTAAACAGAACGGCTGTTATTTGTGAAGTAACTAGAGTCATTGCTAGGGTTATAGGACGACCTAGTCTCATCGGGTCCCGTCCTGAGTCAATAGAGTCATGAACTTCCTTATATTATGAGATGCCTACGGGCTTTATTGTGGATATGGGTTGGGCATGCGTGCCACCCGATGATAATGGAATGCATTCATGAGCTGGCCAATCTCCATCCTATCGGAATGGGGTGGAGGTAGGAGAGGGATATACCACTCGGTATTCGGTGCTAAGGCCTTATTATATTTACGCACTTGATCTTAGGAGCATGTTAGTGTGTTAACATTCCGCCTTGCATCTAGAAGCATCTTTATTAGGACTAGCGTGTGTATGTGTCTGCTTGTTTGGGACTATATTGCGTAGGGCTTCGATCTGACACCGCCCCGCATACATATTTTTTTAGGTTGTTTTGCAGCATGATTATTCATTACTTCCTTGACGTGGGGACTCTCTTGGGCGATTGCAAAGAAATGGTCTAATCTCACTAACATCGCCTGTTAGATTTTGATAAATATGCTTATTGATTTGGTTTTGACCCGACTCTGCCGTGGCACCCTCTTGTATTACACCTTGATTTTACTATTTGCATGAGTGTTGGTTTTCCACGCTTAGACTTATGACAGGTACAGGGGACTTTCCCGGGGATTTCAACGATCCCTTCGAATTTTGGGTATGAAATCCCACTTTAAAATGTTAGCATAGAATTTCAAACCTTCAACCTGTACTCGGGGCGCAAGATCCTAACAAGGGGTTTCATCCCTCGAAACGTAACCCGAGAATCATAATCCCGGGCCGTTACAGAATGTTAGAGAAAATATTTTAAAAAATCCTTAAATTTATTATTTTAACCATCATTTTTAATTGAAAAAAATAAAAATAAAAAAGCAAAAATTTAGCCAAAGGAATCGGAACACATGGCTTCATGATTTAATACTCACTCTGTATCAACTAAGATAAATACACTTTATAATTTATTATAATTTTATTGTATTATTACTTTAGTTCTAAAATTAGTAAAAAAAATATATATTGAAAAAACATGTAGTTTTTTTCCTTCTCAACCAGAAGGGGCTTAAGCCACCCCATACCCATCTAACTCTTGTCTATGTGTAAGAGATATTCTAATGGTATCAACGTCGAAGATGACAGAGGCAGGGACATATCATTTGTGTTTTCCAATTACCCTGAGGGGATGGTTTGACACATATAATGATATTATTGTAGAGAGTGATTGTCGAATTGCTAAATTCACTGGGTGGTCATTAAAAACAATTTCCTTTGTTAGTGTTCAAATAAGTTTTTATTTTAATATTAAATTATATAAAAATTATTATAATATCTAGATTTTTTTTTGTAGATTTTTTTATTTGTTTTGTTTGTAGAGGAGTATAAATTATTTATTTGTTAAGGTTAATATTTTTTATAATTAAATTATTTAAAAAGTCGGTATTTTATATAGTTTTTAGCTCCTAAAAAAGCGTGCATGAATAGTAAAACGTCAAGTTTTGTTGAACGGAGGGTGTATAATTTTATAATATTTTTCATTAAGCCCGTGCATAGCACGGGGAATAGACTAGTACTATATTAAAAGAGAAGCCCTAATGCCACATGTCGTTTCCTCATGCAATGTTATTTTTGGGGGTATGTTATGTACACCGCTAATTTTTACTATTTACACCACAAATCCACCGCATAGGGATGCGGTTGCTTAATAAAATTTTAGCCCGACTTACCGCATGTACATGCGGTATGTCTATTGACCGTATAAAAACACCGCATGTATGTGCGGTGGGTTAGGTTTAAACGGAGTCCGTAATACAATAATCCGGTTGGGTCGTAGTTATCCGAAACCTACCGCATTGGCATGCGGTGGTTTTAAAAATACCGCTTACCCATGCGGTATGTTTTGAAATTTGGGTAAAAATCATATCGCATCTCCATGCGGTATATTTTTTACCGTTGTCGCAACGGTAAAAAACTTACCGCATACCCATGCGGTATTATTTGTTACCGTTGCCGCAACGGTAAAAAAATACCACATGGAGATGCGGTATGATTTTTTACCCTTGGGGTCCCATTATAAATAGGCGTGGGGGGCCCAGTTTTCCGACACACCGAATCTTCTCCGATCTCTTTCATTCCGAGGCCGCCTCGAATCTTCTCCCATTCTTTGATTCCGAGCCCGACTTTTGGATCCGTCCATTCCCCGTCTCCATATCTACCACCACTCTGTACCCGGGTTGTAAGATGGTGAAGGACAACCGTGGAAAAGCCGTAGCTGATGATGTCAGTCATGTTCAGAGACATCCGTTACAGGTAACATTTAATGTTTATAATAATCAATTTGCTTTATTTGTTAATTTGAAGGAAATAGTGTTAACATTTCATTGTTATATATAATGTAGCCGGAGCCCACTATACAGAGGCGGAGGACGACAGATGTACCGCCACCGCTGGAGACACAGCCTCACCCTACGGTATGTTAAAATTGTTACTAGGTGTAGGGAAATTGATATCGAATAAGTATATATTTCTGTTTTCTTAGGAATTGATAGTATGAGGTTGAAATAATTTATAAACCTTTGGAAAATCTTGCAACATTTAGTCAGTCATACGATATAGTATCGTATTCGAGCCATAGGATTCTGACAAATACTAGGTGTAGGGAAATTGAAATCGAATAAGTATATATTTATGTTTTATTATGAATTGTTAGTATTAAGATGATATCATTAATAAACCTTACGAAAATGTTGTCACATTTAGACAGTCATACGATATAGTATTGTAATTGAGCGATAGGATTCTGACATATATATTTTAAATTACACAGTCTTTGTTGTCGAGAAATTTGGGAGAGAGGGTAGTATTACAATCTGTTAGGAGAGCTGCCATTAGGGAGAGGCAGACGTTGCAGGGTGCATCCGTTCCGATGGAGACGGATATCGACGCGGTAGATGATGATACCGCGGCTGCCGTCAGGGAGACCCAGACGTTGGAGGATGTAGTGGATCCTCCGAAGAGGGACACTGAGACGGTAGGAGCTGATACTGGGCACACGTCCCAGTCATCTATAGAGACATATCAGAGTCTGGTGCAGATTGAGCTGCACTTGATGTCTGACCACACGGATGACCCAGTGGTGCAGTCGACTGGAGAGTCTGGTCAAGGCGACCAGGGTATTGAGATGCTGGAGGAGTACCTACGAGGGGACCGAGCACGTCATACAGGTGAGCACTTGCAGACCGGAGCTGAGAGAGTGGCAGAGCAGGTGCAGACTTATCCTGACAGTTATCGGGACTACTTTGGGACTCAGTTTGCGAGCGAACAATTGAACTCGTATGACGACACGGCACCTCTTTTCGGAGATGTGGGTGCTGGGACGAGTCATGCTCGAGGTGGCGACCAGGAGCCATGGGCCGTTGCGCAGATAGATTTTGCGTCGTTCACCCCGGTCGGTTCTACGGGTGTAGGGAGGACGCCTGGGAGTCAGCATGCGGCGCCATCGTCGACGCCGAGGACCGCCGAGCCTGAGCCGATCATTGAGCTTCAGCTTGCGACGCCGAGGACAACCGAGCCTGAGCCGATCATTGGGATTCAGCTTGCGACGCCGAGGACTGCCGAGCCTGAGCTGATCATTGGGATTCAGCTTGCGACGCCGAGGACTGCCGAGCCTGAACCGATCATTAGGAGTCAGCAGGCGGCGCCATCAGCGACACCTACGAACTTGGAGGGTGTGCCGATTGCCGGGGGGCATGAGATGCATGTACGTGGACAGAGATGTTCTTCGGCTCCACCTACTGAGTCAGCTGGACCTTCGAGGCATGTGTTGCTGGATATGGGAGGAGTCCAGATGCATGATCCGATGTGGGGGGCATCTGATGATGTTCGTCAGGATTTGGGAGGAGACCAGGCGGCACAGCCCCCTGTCCGTGCAGTGCAGAGGAGGCGGAGACAGCGTGGAGAGAGCAGTAGTGCAGGAGGTGATGGGCAGCATGGCGAGCCTAGCAAGACAGGGGTCATTCGGGCTGTTCAGCCCGAATGGCCGGGGGGGCCACATACTGTTTCCCTTTTGAGAGACTACGAGACGCACATTGCACAGGCCATTTGGAGACGGGAGGACGAAGCCTTGCGTAGGGGTGTGCGTGCGTAGAGACGAGGGCAGTCGCTGGGCCGTGTAGAGGCGTTGTTGGAGGTCGATGGACGGGAGTCCTGGTTTCCCGCAGTGCGGGAGATTGGGTTTTGGGACCTCAGAGATTTCGATTGGGATCATGTGGATCACACTCTGATCGGGGCATTTGTTGAGCACTGGCACCCCGAGACGAACATTTTTCACTTCGCATGGGGAGAGATCACCATCACACTGCACGATGTGCTCTTCATACTTGGCCTTCGTTTGGACGGAGAGGAGTGTATTCACTTGGATGATGTTCTCGGCTGGAGGGAAGTAGTTGGGGAGTATTACGGCTTGACCCAGAACGAGCGGCAGAGCGCTTGGGCCCATGGAGGACCTACTGTTCAGCTCCTCCTTCAGAAGATAGCACCGATGCGACAACGGGTTCGAGATGGCGCCCCACTTGAGCATGATATGGAGTGCATCTTGGGTGTTGTGCTGGGGATGATTGCGACTGCGACCTTGTTCATTGACAAGTCGGGCGGGAGATTGCGACCGGAGGTGATCCGTAGGTTTATGGATGCAGCACAGGTGTCGCATCTTTCTCTAGCTGCAGGGGTCTTGTCGTGCTTATACCGGGGATTGGGCGAGGCGACTCGGGAGTTGGCCAAAGACATGGACGGTTGTACAAAACTATTGGAGGTAAGGCATTCGTTCTGTGATTATTTATTTTACAAGTTCTGTAACTAGCTTATAATGGGTATGTTGCTGATAGTATTGTTCCTTTGTAGGTGTGGATATGGTTGCATTTTCCGGTGTTCAAGCCCGGCATGACGCTCGATCGGAGGCTAGCTCGGGATCCGCGACGCGGGGTGAGGTACGTTCTGGGGGCGACACCATTTACCTAGGCGGTGATGTACCGCAGACATATACGGTATCCATTGCACCGTTCACCTATGCGGTGGGCCCACATATTCAAATAATTCAACCCCAACGGTCATCTGGAAACACCGCATAGGCATGCGGTGTTACTGTATAAGAAGTCACCCGCTCTCCGTTGGAATGCATCCAATCCCATCACCCCCATCAACGATCATTTTCTAATATGGTTAACGACGACACCAGCCGACGACCTTCAAGCCCGGGGGAGGAAGCATCTACCGCGACGCCAATGGCCGATAACTCACCACCACCTCGTCTTCCGGTATGTGATTAATGTTTATCATTTGGAATGTCATTGTAGGTAGAATATAGGTACTGGAATCATATGGAATGGAAACCAAGATATAAGTACCGGTTATGTAGGGGAATAAATTAGGTTATGAAGTAGATCAGACAGAAACCATGAATGGTTTGCGTAATATATATGCACTGTTTGCATGCTGGCAGCTACCACTGGAGGAGCAGGCTGATCCGATGCCGGAAGACGGTCAGGACGATGAGGCCCGTAACCAGGAGTACCACGATTACACTCCCGAATTTGCTACATCCCAGACGTGGACCAATCGCGACGATCTCCTACAACACTGTCGTGGCACAGCATTAAAACTTAATATGGTTTTGACAATCAAGCGTTCTTGGGGGAGCACTCCTACAAAGCGTGGGAGTCTATTGCTCGCATGTGAGAAGTACGGCCAGTACACTCCCCGTAAGAGACAGCGAGTAGCTGGAGATGATGCAAGCGGGAACACGCGCAGAGCTGTTTCGAAGATAGAGGGGTGTCCGTTTGCATTGTCTGGCATGGAGTTCAAACGGGGCGAATGGGGCCTGGACGTTATTCATGGCAAGCACAAACATCTACTCCCCGGTGCATTGGACGATCACCCGTACGTCGGACGGATGGATGCAGATGAAAGAGACACTACGTTGGCCCTTACCGTCGCTGGTACCCCACCAAAACCGATTTTAGCTACATTGAAGATGACAGCTGACGCACGACAGAAGCTGAACTTCACATCGCGGCGCCAAGTGTACAATGCGAGAGCAAAGTTTAAAGCTGAAGCGAGAGGAGATCGAACAGTCTCCCAGGAAGCACTCCGCATTTTGCGGGATAAGGGTTACTACTATTGTACGAGGAGATCTCCTGACGATCCCAACAGGCTTCAAGATCTATTCATCGCCCATACAGACGCTCGCCATCTTCTAGCCATGTTTCCATACGTCGTCCTCGTCGATAGTACATACCGGACGAATGCGTAAGTTTCTATATACACTTATTCTTTTACCCATTCCCACCACGGCATGCGAACTCAAATATTTCATTGTGCAGGTACGGGATCCCTTTGTCTGAGTTCGTTGGATTTACTTGCACAAACAAGAACTTCATCATCGGGTTCTGCTTCATGTCGCACGAGAACACAAATACGTACATTTGGGCGTTGGGGCAGCTCGTTTACCTCATGCGAGGTAATCTTCCTAACGTTATTGTCACTGATCGAGAGCTGGGGTTGATTGCGGCGCTACGAGAATTTCTTCCCAACGTCAGGCATATGTTGTGCACAGTGCACGTCCTCCGACGATGCGAAGAAGCTGCTTTCCAGAACTCAAAGAATCTTGATGTTGCTAGGCGTTTCAAGAACGCATGTGTTGGCCTGTTCCAATCCAGATCGGTTGAAACTTTTACCGCTAGAAGGAGGGGTATGCATGCAGAGTGGGGGCATATTGAAGGGCTTATGCCGTATTTGGAGGCGACGTGGTTAAGAGATTACTCGGAGCAGATAGTTCGTGCATGGACAGACGCAATCCAGCATTTTGGTACGACCACGACGAACAGGTGCGCCTACGTTTTCAATATAAAATTCATTATACACGTAATTTGTTTAGGTATAACGATTTTCACCTGCGATTCACACTTATCTTTTAGGGTTGAGGCTGCTCATTCCGTGTTGAAAAAGACCTTAAACTCTGCAGTCGGTGATTTCACTCACGTGATAAACACAATCGATCTCATGATGGCGGATCAAATATGGGAGGTGAAGAATACATTGGGGAGAGCGAACAACACCTGGCCTACAGACTCCCACGACCTATGGATTTTCGATCGAATTCGGAATATTGTGTCGAAGGAATGTTTCAACTTGTTGTTCGAAATCTACACAAAGATGGAAGCCGAGCCACCGTCGCAACCATGCAGAGATGCATATTGGAGGGACGTCTACGGTCTTCCATGCACACATGACATGCAAGCTTGTCGAGACACGCAGATACCCATCAGACCATCCCAGATACATAATTTTTGGAAGCAATTGGATTTCAAGAGGCCTCATGTTGACAACGTCCAGGATAACACTCCACTCAGCAGAGCTGATGTGGACATGTCGCGCATGATCAGTTTGTTCCAGAGCGGAGCTATGGACGAGGATACTTGTTGGAGAATCGCGTGGGCATTCAACGACGGGGATCGTCCGTCCCAGACACCGTTGACCACCCTTGACCCGGAGGACCGTAGACCGCCCGGGAGACCGAGGACTCGCCACCCCTGTCAGACGAACCCTCTACCTTGGGAACGTGAGCGTGCTCGGGCTCAACGCCAGGCAGATAGACAGGCAACCACTGGATCCGCACGAGGGCGAGGCCGAGGTCGGGGTCAACCGGCATCAAACGAAACAGATGACGTGGAAGGTACTGAGGAGGCCACTGGGTCCAACGACATTGCCATCGACGACCCTCCTAGGGGCCGAGGAGTAGGCAGAGGCCGAGGACGGGGTCGTGGAAGGGGACGTGGACGAGGTTGATCGGCGTCGGAGCCAGCTCCGAAGATTGTAAGTGACATTCCAACACCAGCACCTACGGCACTTCCACCACAGAATCTATCTCGAGTAGAATTCAATTGGGGCACTGGCAACGTCGACGAATTCATGATTACTTTCGTACGAGCCGTCACAAATGTTGCAGGTGATGGTCACTGTGGGTATAGGTCTTTAGCTTGTCTTCTCAACTTGGGACAAGACGCATGGCCTCGAGTTCGACGAGAGCTGGCCGTTGAGTTGCAGGTGCATTCAGATCGGTACCATTACTATCCGGCCTTACAGGAGCTCATCATGAGGGTCAACTATTTCGGCACGTGTCATGATGCTATGTATTGGATGGAGATTCCGATCATGGGCGAGGTGTTTGCCACGCTTCACCAGCGTCCTTTGGTGATTTTGTCACAGATGATGCCTATGTTGTGCCTACCTCTGTACGCCACCGGTGGCCCGTCAGTACCGGCCTATGAGGAGCTAGATGGAATAGCTTTAGTTGGCAACAACAACCATTTCGTTCCGGTACGTTTCGTATTTCGTATTCATTAATTTGTTACTGTTTTGTTTCTCTTTTCTAACATCAATATTAACCTTGTATTCACAGATTTGGTTGTTGCCTGGTTCACCTCTTCCTCCAGTGTACGTCACATGGACACGGCATCACGATCGCACTGTCGACGGTTGGGACGAGCAGTTTGCAGCGAGGATTGCACGATATAGAGCTTATCGCCGTCGTGATGGTGGACGTCCCCTACCGTATTAGCATTTCCCACTCTCTGATGTCATTTTTCGAACTTCATATGTTCAATTGGGTTGTATCTTTCTCTATTCCATTTCACATCCGAACATCCGAACTCCATATTTTCGTCATCGCTTATATCTATCGCACTTTCGTTTTAATCATCTTTGTTTTCAATTCAATATATGATTTTTTTCAAATCACGGCGTTTATTAAAAGTTAATTCCACTATAGTAGGATATACCATTGCAATGTCCATGGATTATACGATAAATTCGTAGTGTGGATGAATATCGCAACCCTAAGCGGTGTGTGTCGGTTCGAATCGGTCCCCTCAGCTCTTCCAAATAGTTAAGCGCAAATCGGGTTATCCGATACCCACCGCATGGGTATGCGGTGGGGTTGAAACGGAACGGGGTGTGCATCGCATGATTATGCTGTATGTCTCTATACGGTGGCTATCACCGCATGTATATGCGGTGATCTACCGCATGTACAAGCGGTTGGTCGTTGACCGTCATTAAGTCCGTCATTAACTCACCGCATAGGTATGCGGTGATTAGCGGTGGAAATAGTAAAAATTAGCGGTGTAGATATCGTTTCCTGTTATTTTTGTAAGGTATTATTTACACAATATCATTTAATTATGGTAATTAAATTATCTAATATTATTTACACAATATCATTTCATACTACATTTTTAACCAATGGGATTAATTCAAAATACTTTTTAAATAAAGCTAATAATAACTATACAATATTATTTCATTATATATAATTACATGATATCATTTCATGCTATTTAAAAAAAACAATGAGATTAAATCAAAACTTTAAGAAAATACATAGTTCCAAATATATGATTTTTTTTCCGGAGCAACATGTCTCTCTCCCTTTCTATATATATGTATAATGAAAACTATTTTTTGTATATATATAATCAATTTATTTGATTTTCCCCAGTCAAACTAATCTACATAGATTTTCAAATAATAAAGTCTTAAAACATTTTTTTAACCAATGAGATTTTTCTATTCTAACTATTAAGTGAGAAATACTTTTGCTTATATGTCATAATCACTTTAATTTTACGATTTCCTCCCAATCAAATAAATTCAGGAAAAAAATTCCAACTAATGAAATTTGTACACCTTTCTTTAATCAAACCAGATTCGTGCCCACGCAAATAATTACAAGACCTCCTCCTGATGCAGCAGTGGGAAGTCAGGATCGATCCACGAGGAAGCGTGTCAGCAGATCCTAGGTAGCGGAGAAGTCTCAAGGACAGAAGTCGACCACAGGTTGTCGATCTCGACTAGGGTTAGTCGACAGAAGATCGGGCAAGTCGAACAGCGCAGTAGCAGTCGCAGGTGTTAGTCGATATCGACTAGGCTCTACTCGATATCGAGTAAAGTCGTCGATGTCGATGAAGTCTTTGTCGAGCACCTGCACAGGAAAAGCTACGGCGATTCTGGGATCGATATCGAGGAGGGCAGAAAGTAAAACGAAATAAAATAAAAACAAAGGCTTTTGGGATTCGAAAATAAACTGTATAAAAGACAACTTCCAAGATTGGGGTTTGCAACAACGATAACCAAGCATGCATAAGGCAAGAATAAAACAGATAATCATATAAATCGCATCAAAGGATCAAGCTTTCGCCTTTTCCAACAATTAGACAACTCTTTCAAGAAACCCTAATTGTCTCTACTGATTTTATGTTTACAATCCAATTTGTTAGCATGGACCTACATTAGATGGGTAATAAACACATAACAAGTAGTAGATGCTCAAAACATGATAAAAGTCAGATTTTTACCTCAAACACACAGGGCTATCATTGGGCTCGCCCCAACCCTAGAAGTGGGTGGACTACTCGCGCTTCATCACAATTGCAGACATTGATTGAAAGGAAATAACTACTTGCATTAAACCAAACTGAAGAAATTACAAACCGAACAAAGCCAACTTGCTCTCGCTCCTTCGTTCCACTCGGCCTCTCTTTCTCTCTCTACTACTTCTCCTACTGAAATTGAATTGTTGTGTGATGGAATGAATAAAACTCAGCCCCCTGAGGCTTTATTTATAGGCTTCTAATCCTTGCTAATCAAGGATAGAAATTTCTATCTATATCTATATCTAAATCTCTATATCTAAAAGCTTAAGGATAAATAAATGGAATAACATAAAATTATATCTAAAAGGCTAAAATATCTTCATGTGGATAAATCTTCTCTTCATTGGATGGATCTTGATAGACTCGGATAGACTCGGACAACTTCGGCCCCAAGCAAGCCAAAACCGTGTCGGACGGCTCAAACCGCGTACGCGGCTCACTCATAGATCTCCTCGATATCGACCAAATAAACTACTCGATATCGAGTAAAGTTGGCGTCGACGTCATCTTCAGCGGCATGCTCGACTAGCTGGTCCTCGACATGGCTCGGGCACTGGCTTCAGATGTTGTCGATATCGAGTAACTAACACGATATCGAGTAAAGTGGTTTCATCGACTTGTTGGCCTGTCCTTATCGAGGACCTTCTTCTCGATGTTGCTCGGACCTATGCTTTAGGTTTGTCGATATCGAGTAACTAACTCGATATCGAGGACTGGTGTTGCTCAGCATCGGTTGTCTGGTCAAGTCCGGCTCCTCGATCAGGCTTCTTCCTCGACTCCCGGCTGGTCTTCAAGGCTTTGTCGATATCGAGTAACTAACTCGATATCGAGTAGTGTGCTGGAGTCGGGCAACTTCGTTTCTCAGCTTCTCGACATGGTGCTCCTCGATCAGAGTGTGTCCGGACTTCTTTAGTCGATATCGACAAAGACTCGTCGATATCGAGTAACTTGCAGCTTCTGTCTTTGCTTCTTGGTTTTCTCCCGAAATGGCTCCAAATTCTGCAATATTAAACCAGAACTTGTGTAGATCTCTATTTCTTGCAAATGAGCACATATTACATAAATTCAACATATTCCCAACCCGAAATATGCAAAGTGTATAGAATATGGAGCTAAACTGTGCATTTCAACATGGCTATTTTATTGACATCAATCAATGCGTTGTCTGAGATTGGTGATAAATCTTCTTCACTGATGCGGTGAGTTTATATTTTTCATATGGCTGGCTGGCCTTTGTTTTGCTAAATTTTCACATTGTTAGAATTGATTTTCACTTCGCCCTGGTGGATTTGTTTATGCCAATGTGAAATTGAGTATGTTGAACAATTGGAAGATGCTGATGCTTCTGTGATACAGCATATCTCCGACATGTTGGAAGACTTGAAAGAGGATGCAATACCTGTAAGCTCAGAGGAAGTTTGCCTTGTGAGTTGCATCCTGAAATGAACACTATAATGCTGCTAAGGCCATGTTATCGGCAAAAAAACAAGCAGGGGTTCTAGGAGAAATAATATATAAAAATGTGAATAGTGGTCCATGGGATGCTAGAGGGATGGCTTGGAAGAAGCGATCCCACGGGTTGAAAAGTGGGCCACACTGCTGCAGACCTTCAAACGCAACATCTTTCTTCAACAAATGGATGGACACGTGTTGTCGCGCGACTGGAGGGCAGGTTTGATGCGGCAGAAGGCGACACTTGGCAGCGTGGGAGTGGGGCATAGAGGAAGCGAGGCAGATCGCGAAACTTGTCCTTGTGATGGAGGGCTGGATTTATTCATGGGGGGGGGGGGGCTATATTTTACACAATTAAATCCTAATTTTGGGGGAGAAAATGTTAAAAAAAAATTAAAAAAATTACCACAATACTAGATTCATTTTTATCTACATGTAGACACCAATTTTGAATATGTTTGACTATATTTTTTTTAATAATTTCTCTTTGATTATAAATATGCATAATTTTGAATTATAAATATGGAAAATTTTGAAATAATAAATAATGCAAGGAATGAAATACATAATTATTTAAAAAAAAATGTTAATAGGAGTAAGTTGATATGAGTAGTTTTGGCTATAAATACATACAAGTGCCAACATCTAACACACATTACTTCTCCATCTTTACCATCTGAAAAACCCAAAATCCTTTACGATCTCCCTACCATGGATAAATCCCAAAATCCTTCTGAAAATGTCTTCTTTTCTAGCTTGGGTAATATGTCACTTTCTTCTGAATATGATCTGGCATACTACTCTCAAGTTCTCTCTTCAAACACAGAAAATTTGACCCCAATCACCTCTGGAATTGAATATTCACAACACTCCCAGTCCATCCCAAGATATAGCACCCAACCAAGTGTTGGTGACCCCCCAATAGGTGCTAGTGGTGGTTCTCGTGGCCGAGGTCGTTCTCGTGGTGGAGGCCGTGGTGGTGCTCGTAGTCGTGGTGAAGTTGTGGAAGGTGTTGACGAAGTTCGTGGTCCTCGCGCCTACTGGGGGTGGAAGACGACAACCTTCTGGTTAGCGGTTTCATTAACATCTCCACTGACGCGATCACGAACACAGACCAAGACTCGCAAGCATTTTGGGCTAGAATTGGAGCTTTCTATGAGGAGTACAGGAAACCCCATCAAGTGAAAAGAGAAATATCCAAATGTAAGTCAAGGTGGCAAAAACTCAACTCTAATGTCTCTAAGTTTGCTGGTTGTTATCAGGAGGCAACTTGTATGCGAGCATCTGGTGAGTCGGATAAGGATGTCCTCATGAGAGCATATCAACTCTATTCCTCTAAGAGTGATGGGAAGAATTTCAAAGAAGAACATGCATGGCAAGTGTTGCGTGATGAGCCCAAGTGAAGTGTCGATTACTTGGAAAAAATCAATCGATGCAATGTAAGTAGTGGGAGCTCCAAAAGATCTCGCTCTTCTGGTGGAGGGGATACCCCAAGTTCAGATACTCCCACAAGTGTGTTCACTGTCAATCCTATAGAGCGTCCAATGGGAATCAAGAAGTCTAAAAGAAAGGGAAAGGAAGCCATGTCTTTCGATCAAGCAAATGTTCAACAGATTTCTGACCAACTAGAGCAAGAGAAAGCTGAAAAGTTCAAGCAATTCTATGAGTTGCAGATAGCAAAGGAGACCCGCAAGAGGGAGAAGCAACAAGCGTATGAAAGAGTGAAGAAGATGGAGATCGAGGCAAAGAAGATGGACATGCTTACCAATCTCATGGCACAAGCAGATCTTTCACCAGAGCTCGAGAGTCTGAAAATGAAGTTGATCAAGGAGTTGTCAGGGCATAAATGAAGTTGATCAAGCTGGAGTTCTTATGTTAATGCATGTTTCCCTTTTGTTAATGCTTGTTTCATATTTGTTAATGCATGTTTCATATTTGTGAATGCATGTTTCCCTTTTGTTAATGCACGTTTCATATGTTGTAAGCATGGTTTGCATTGTGTACTTTGATTAATGAAATTTCAGTTTAACTTTAAATTAGCTTTGTTTGTTGTGGAAGGGTCTTGTCACTTCCGAGTACATTGTTCAAGATAAGTAATGTTTTGGTTTGTAGTGGTAGAGTGTTGTCACATCTTACTTCATTGTTCAAGATAAGTAAAGTTTTGTTTGTCGTGGTAGAGTGTTGTCACATCCTACTTCATTGTTCGAGACATGCAGCCTTTGTCACTTCCATGGCCTTTACAACTTGCATGTGATAATGGTTCGTCCACCTTATGCTAGGGAATCTTAGATAGGAAGCTTGCATGTGGGTGTAGGACTGCTATATAAGATGACATTGTAGCCTTTCAGATACATCACAACAATCATCGACCTCTCACAATCTCTCCCAATGTCTGATTCCGAATCAAATTCCTCAAACATAACCCTTTTCTTTCAAGTAGTAGCTCTGATGATGGCGTAGTCGAGCTTCAAGCTATCCTTAATGAATGGGAAGCTGCAGCTCTTGCGAAGCATCAAGCGTACCAGTCGCCTGAAAGTTCGCGAACAAGACGTCGCTGCACCCACATTGAGCGAGGAAGGGAGAGAGGCCATGCCCAGTTGTCCGACGATTACTTTGCGGAGGTCTCAACATACCCAGACGAGGTCTTCCGACGCTGATTTCGAATGAGTAAGGGGGTTTTCACTCGCATTCTTCAGCGATTGGAGTCGGAAGTGCAATACTTTCAACAACGCCCAGATTGCACAGGCAGGATAGGCATCTCCGCTCTCCAGAAAGTGACAAGTGCAATTCGCATTTTGTCCTATGGGATTGCCGCTGATGCTTGTGATGAGTATCTACGGTTATCGAGGGGCACTGCAAGATTGTGTTTATCACATTTCGTTGACGGAATTTGCAACTTGTTTGGAGAGGAGTATCTTCGACGTCCAAATGCCGCAGACATCCAACGCCTTCTAAGCGTAGGGGAGTCTCGTGGCTTTCCTGGGATGTTAGGAAGCATTGTTGTATGCATTGGGCTTGGAAGAACTGTCCAACTGTCTGGAAAGGTCAATTTGCCCGTGGAGATCATGATCACCCCACAATCATACTCAAGGCAGTTGCATCCTATGACCTATGGATCTGGCATGCTTTTTTCGGAGTCCCAGGTACTAATAATGATATTAACGTTCTTGATCGATCCCCTGTTTTTGATGATGTTTTACAAGGTCAAGCTCCAAATGTGAATTTCACTGTTGGGGGACATGGGTACACCATGGGGTATTACCTTGCGGATGGAATATACCCGGAATGGGCTGCATTTGTGAAATCCACAAAGTCTCCCCAAGGCAGGAAGATGAAGTTATTTGCCCAATACCAGGCTTCCGTTCGCAAAGATGTGGAAAGGGCATTTGGTGTGTTGCAAGCTCGTTTCGCAATAGTTCGGAACCCTGCAATGTCTTGGGATCCAGTGTTACTCGGGAAGATAATGAGAGCATGCATCATTTTGCACAATATGATCGTGGAAGACGAGCGAGAAAATTTTACTCATCATGGTTACGAGATTCCGCAATTTGACGAAGGAATAAGTGGCGAACCAGTCCCGACAGACAACTCGACATGGACGTGGTCGACCTCGACACCGGAGGCTATGCGTGAGTATATCAAGAGGAGGCGTGCACTTCACGATAGTGGTACACACCGTCGACTTAGGGAAGACTTGAAGGAACATATTTGGCATAAATTTGGGGCCAATCATAGAGGTAATTAGTATTTTCCGCTATCCGAATTATGTTATGTTATTTAAAAAATTCTCAAGTTTATGCATTGTCTTTGTTGTAACCTCCTTTCGTTTATTTAATTAATGTCGTTTTTTTTTGTTATATATAAAGTTCGCACTATGTCATTTATAAATAATATTAATTTAAAATTAATATTTTAATAATAATAAATGAATATAATAATATAATCGAGAATGGAAATAATTATTGAAGAGGGGTATATTTGTAAATTGAGTGAGTATGAAAAGATGGGTTTTGGGATACTAGGGATCCTATTGATAAAGTGAGAAAAATGAGAATGGGATGCTGTGGCGGAGAGAGAAGAATAAAATATTAGTATTCCTAGTATCTCTAGTATCCATTGATAAACATGGCCTAACAACCCTCAATCAGCAACCCTTGGTGTAGCCTGCATCGGAAACCAAGACCATTTTGCCGCGGTACGACTTCAAACGTCTTTTTTTATTACCAATTCTTGCTTTTCATATATATGTCAATACTCTAACTCTAATTTTCCGTTCTCATAGATCTGGTTGCGTCCTAACGCTCCTATTCCGCCGCCTCCGCCAGAATGGGTCGCACATCATCAACCGAGTGTCGAAGGATGGGATGCTCCGTTTCAAGCTCAGTTTGAGAGATTTCGAGTCTTACGTGTCGAGTCTGGTCGCCCTTTACTATTTTCCTAGATTTTATTCCATCAGTTTATTAAAATTATAGATGTAAACCTTTTTTTCCGTTCCTTGTAACGTTATTCGCATATTATCCGAATGAAAACCTTAACAATTATTGTTTTCTATTTAATTAGACCCTAAATCCTTCAACTTGACTAGCTAAACACTTCAATTTTTTCAATTAACATTACAAAACCATCGGAAAAACTAAACCCTATACCCTAAACCCTAAACGCGAAACCCTAACTAGGGTTTGCACGTCCTTAAGGACGTACATATATTGCACGTGCTTAAGGACGTGCATGCACGTTGTTAAGGACGTGCAAAGGGTCTGCTAGTGGACGTGCACAGTCCCACACTTGCACGTCCTTAAGGATGTGCAAATCCTTAATCTGGATTTGCGGTGTATCTATCAACACCCTTTTTTTTATAAAGTAAGAATTCGAAAGTCGAACAGACCTCTCTCCCCGAGTGGTTGACAAATCGGCAGACGGTGAATCATTAAACATACAATTACAAAAGAAAATATGCAATACAAAGGCGGCAAGCTCATAGACTCATAACAAACTAAGCAAACCTAAACATATCAAAACAAGAGACAACATAGACTAAGAACGAATCCAAGCACAACAAGCACATAAACAGGTCTTCCTGTGGACAGTGAATACGATCCTTCAAAATGGTTTGTTAGTAAAAAAATATGTACGCTAAAAATAGACAATGATGCAAATGTACGCTATTTTTTTAGCTCGGTTTCAGAAAGAATCGAGATAAAAGTTGATCAAAGTTATTTTTTAAAAAGGAAAGAAAAAAGAGACATTGTCTCTACTCTCTTCTCACTCTTTCGCCTTCCCAAAAAAAAAAAAACTTCTCATGCAACGAGTTAACCATAACTTTACAAAAATCAACAGATTTTGCCAGGAAGCATTGCGGATCCAACAACTACATGTGAATTCCTTAACAATCACCAGATTTACACAACTTCTTAGGGTTGGCTGAGAACTTATGTTGAACTTTCAGCTCATTTGATGATTGGGAAAGTGGATTCTCCACTTTTTCAGCTCAGCTCATAAATCTCTTTCGGCGCTATATTCTCTCCAATGCCCCTAGAGGAGCACCACTGCCTTTATCCCCGTTTGCATTATCTCCATCTGGCTCATCCCTCCTCCGTGCCCAACCTCCAAAAACGGCACTGGGAATGTCTTTTTGGGTAATCTCGACCTTTTCTTGTGCATCTTCTTCGCTGTCACTCTCATCTGGCAGCTTGATGTCTTCTTGGTTAGTGATGGAACTCATCTGTCTCGAACCTCTGTGGCCTTCAACACCAGCGCACACAAACCCAACTACTCTATTACCAACATCTCTTGCCGGTGACACTCCAGTGACTGCAGGGTTCAACTTCCTCTCCAGTGCAGCCATTTGATCTTCCCCTGCCCCGGCTTTAAGTACTTTACCAAGATTTGCAGTTTCATCCTTTTGCATCAAGCACTCAGGGAGAATGAAATGAGTCTGATGGAAGAAACAAAAAAAAGTGTCAGAGGTGTGAAAACATTATCCCTTGGACTGAAGCAGTAAGATAGTTACAGAAAGGTTCATTCAACAAATGAGTACTTGAGACAGCACAAATAAATAAATAAAAAGAGAACATACAAAGATCAAATGAGAGAAAATATCCAAACAAGTTTATCAATCAAGCATCAAGAGCTCAATAAGAAAGTCTCAATGGGTATTATATCCTGTCAAGATTTTCTAACATTATGGCAAAATCCAATTGACAAGGAAACAAATACTCCGTAATATATTTGCATGCCACAGGTAATCTCCAAGTCCAAATAGGTAAAAGAAGAAGAAGAGAAAAAGATGGAAAAAACAAAGAGGCTATGTGAGAATGTTTTATGAAAGGTACATTTATTTTTCCAGATAAGTCTTAAAATACATATCAATAATAATCAATTATCAATATGCATACAGATCCCACAACCCATGTATTTTATCTTCTGTGTTTATTTACCCTCTCAAGAACATATGGTGGTGAATTCTAGCATGAAATTAACAAGCCCAAAGGAATAGAGTTAACTCTTAGCTGCAATAAACAATCTAATCCACCAAATCAAGTTAATCAACTAAAAATATTATGGCAGCTCTCAGTGTCAGGGAAGCAACAGCAATCTACAAAATTAACTGATTGAAAATGGGGGGAAAAGCATTCCCAAAAGGCATTTTGAACAAGTATACCTGGCTATAGCTTTATACGAAGCATCTCTCGGAAGGTATCTTCATTGCCATAAAGGGAAGTTTACAGATATGTCAAGTGCAAAGAGAAGTTTACCTGTGTTATCATTACCACACCAATCACTCATAGGATACAAACAGTTAAAAACTTTTTTTAAAAAAAAAAGAGGTGACAGCATTACCTCTGCGTTTAATTTCGGCAGAAGGCTCAGCAGTAGCCCATCCCATCAGCTCCAAGGCAGCTTTGAAACTCTTGTGCCTCAGCTCCATCTCAGCCCATTCACACCAAACAACAGCAAGGTGATCAGCACTCTTATAATTCACCTGCACAGCCTTATCAAAAATCACCCTAGCATTGGAAAGATCCTTGTGGCTCTCATACAGCTTAGCAAACACAACCCACAACGTATGAGGCTCCCCCACTGCCTTAACAGGATCCACCGTCATAACCGCCTCAGTGAAGGTCAATATCTGCCTAGCTGGATTGCCCTCAAAGAGCTTGACCCTCCTATGCCATTGTTTCACATTATGAGGGTTCTGCTTGAGACGCACACTGTTAGCTAACTCAGGCCTCCAATTTATCAGATTCTTCAACCTTGCCAATTGCAAATTCAAATCATTATCGTCATGTAACCAAAAACCCTTCAGTATCCTCCTCTTGAACTCACCTAGCAATAATTCAACATCGTTACAAACATCCTCCTCATCTTCAACCGTAGATCCTTCATCTTCATTTCCTTCCACATCACTTGAGTCCATTTTCTCCATCTTATAAGCCAGCATACTATACTCAAACTGTGTGTATGCATCACAAATCACACAGAAATCCCTGAAAGTGGCCACAGTAGTCATTCCTTCCTCAAATATATCCATGGCCTTCCCAGGCAATTTCTTCCTGATATAGTACTCTGCCAAGGAAGTCCACAAGCTTCCAACTTCATCAGTGAACTTCCTGATCCCTCCCCTAATAATTGCATCCACATCCAGCCCTGACACTTCAGTGGCATGCTTGGTCAACAAATTACACAACTCCAACCACAATCTATGCTTAGTCTTCCCCTTGACAGAGAAAAACTGATCATCGTTTAAAGCCCTAGCCAACCTCTCGGCGGACTCCTGCCACAGATTCGATTTGACTAACAATTCAAGGAAATCCTCAATGTGCGTAGGATCATACTTCAAGTACCTTCTACAGACCCTAAGGTAGGACAAGAAGATCTAGCTGAGATTTAGGATTCTCTTTCACATCTCATCCACGAATTTGATCTCAGTGAACCATAAATTAATCATGAAAATCACATAAAAGAATGCAAATGCAAGTATACCTTTGAGATGAACTACATCAGAAGAAGGATAAAATTCATCCAAACTACAAAGACAAACTATATTCTTCATTTCTAACACAAAACATTGTGCCGGAGGTACAACATACAGATAATTATATGTCAACAAATTGAGACATACAATATTACATATAAAGATTGAAGAATTGAAAGAAGAGGAATAATAGCAACATAACAAATGGAAACAAGATGGTTAAAAGTGTTCAATGTTTAACTCATCTGCTTAATAGTGGTATGGTGGTCAACATTCACATCTAGCTTTTGATAGTTGAAATCTAAAGGCTTCATGGAAACTTCTGAGGGTGTAACAGCTGAATTCCTGCTGAAGAACACCACCCACAGAAGCAAAATGAAGAATGCCACAAGGGTGCCACAACCAGTCGCGAAAATAACACCACCGAGAATCCTCAAACCACAGTTGCTGTTCTTCTTCTTCTTAGGAACAGATTGATGTTGATCATGGCCCTGAGCACGAGGATCCAACGGCATGGAGTGAAGCCGATTTGGGACGGTTCTAACCCTAAAACTCCAAGAATACACACTGCTCATCTGCCCCGAATCCTGGCTCGAAGAACCAATACCAACCAAGACCCCTCTCTCCCCCCATATCCTCAATAAATCAACCGGGAATGAGATCACAGGATCATGAGCCCTCTTGCCGCCAAACTTATTCAACCTGATCTCTAATCTCTTCGAATTCGCCTCGTAATCAATCCAAGATTGAAGCTTCTCCCCACCATTTAACAGAAAGATATCTCTAGTTGCATCAGACGCAAATCTACCCACATCAACACCCACGCGGCCGCCTTTAGCACCCTTGCGTGTTCCAAACTCTACAGCAATAAATTTTCCTTTAAGCTTATCAAGATCCTTTGAAATTCCAAAAGTACCTCGACCGAAGATCTTCGAAAGATCGCCATCGGGAACAATTACAAACGCAAGGCCGTCGCCAAGTCCGCCGGGCGGCACCGAGAAGACGAATTCGGTGGAAAATGAGGTGGGTTTCCTGGAATGTGGATCGATTAGCTTGAAGGGTCTCCTGAAAGCGAGAGCGCCAGCAGTGGGAGACAAATGGGTAGTGAGATTGACGCGGGAGGCACCATTGCCGGACTTGGCATCGCCGAGGAGGGCGAAATTGGATCCAAAATCAGCGCTTCGGAAGCCTTTGATTGAGAAAATGGGATCGGGATCGGCAATTAGGGTTACGAAACGCAAAATCAGGAAAGAGAAAGAGATCAAGGGCCACCGCATTGGACGAAAAACCGTCATTTGATCGCAATTAGAAGATGGGTTTTCAAAATTGGCGTTGAGAATTCAAGCAGAAGTTTCAGTTTTCGACATTTTTGGGGGAGATTGAAGCCTAATTGGACACAGATTGAGATGGAAAGGGGGAAGCAGGTGAAGTCATCGGGGGGAAGGGGGCGATTCCTTTGAATTGCTGTCACGAAGCTGGCGTCGGTTGCGGATGGTTTTACTGTATGGATGTTGACGGTTTCTCTCTGTAGCAGGAGGGGCCAGGAGACAACGCCACGTGTCGGCTCCTCTGGACCCATTGTACTGTATTCCTCGTGCTATCATGCACATTACTGTATCATTTTATCATGAATTCATGACGATAGTTACATTAGCACTTAAATCTGTTTGTTAGAATATGATCTGAATTTGGATTCAAATGGTTGGTTTGGATAATCTTAAAAAAAAAAAAAAAACTTTTATACAAACTAGATTTTGGGATGATCAACCGTATTTAAATCACCGCTTAAGATGTCCTGACGGATAAAGTCGTTGATCCCAACTAGGGAGAACGCACCTCAAGTATAGTTAAAGTGAATCCGAGATGCGCTAGTCTGTCAACTACCCTATTCTCTTCCCTATGGATGTGAGAGAAAGAGACCATGCATAAGCCGAGAACATTCAAAATCATCATCTCGATTTCTCATAGGGCCTTTCAAATTCCTTTAAGGCATTGATCAAAGTCAATGAGTCCCCTTCCACCTCAAGATGCGAGAAACCGCTCTTAGTAGCTTCAAGTAAACTAGTCTGGAGACAAAGACATTCCGCTTGTAAAGCGGAAACCGAATCGTTGCTCCGCCCCGCAAGCAAGAACTGCACCCTGGCCATCGCAAATGACAAAATCAGAAGCAGCAAGTCCATATGCGACTTTAGCCCCATCAAAATTAAGTTTCATGTATCTTTCGTTGGATTCCCCCCTTTACAATTTGTAGTCCTCTTTTGGTAGGTACTTAGTCTAGTAGTTTCCATGTCTTCTTCGAGTTCGTCATCTTGTATTTTTCTCCGGCTCATTCTTTGTTGTTTTGTATACTTGATTCATTTTTCCAATTCCTAATATCATTATTGTCAAATGGAATTTTATTTCTCATAGACTAGACTTCCCATAGGGAGAAAGCAAGAATCAATTTCTGCTCTATTGATCGATAACTTAGCAAGGATTTATATGTGATTATATCCTTATATGTTTTATCGGTTTTATCTACATTTCACATCATTCGTTCAATCTGTTTGTCCCTTCTTCCCACAATTGTAGATCGAGTTGTCTGGCATTCGGTAAAGATATGCATCGCATCTTCTTCCTTGTAGTTATAGAGCGGGCACGTACTCCAGTGATACATGTACTCCTTTATTTCGTAATTTGATCTTCGTTGGTATTCCGTTTAGTAGGTTTTTCCATAGGAAGTTTTTTTTATTTTTAGCAAGCAGTCAATTTTCCACATCTAGTCTAGTGGTTCTATGTTGGTTCTTCTAACTCTTGTGATGTGTTCGATCTAAAGCATAAGTTGTTGGGAACCATCCATTTCTACTTGATTTCAATATAACCGGTCTTCGATTTTGTTTATTGGTATAAAGATTTCAAGGATTTTCTCCACAATGTCTATAGGAAGGATATTTTTTAGTTTTTTTGTGTTCCAAGTCTTGTTTGGGTTCATATTTTGATCAGTTGTATCATGTTCTTCATTGTGGTCGTGTAGGCTTTTTCTCGTAGGTTAATATCATAGTTTACGCATTTTTCCTTCCAGAATTTTATGGTTTTCCTATTACCAACTTGTCAAATTGGTCATGCGAAAAATTCTTCTTTTACCTCCATTAGTTTTGCTTATTGCCATGAAGTGTTAATTTTCCTACAATAGCCCCAAATATCAATTTCTTTTAGATATCTTTCTCTAACAATTTTTACTCACTCATTTTGTGATTCTGCTAGAATTTTTCAAAGGAGTTTCATTTGTAGTGCCTTGTTCATGTCTTTTGTTTTATGCAATCCTAGTCCACCTTTACTCTTCGGTTTGCATACCTTGTCCCAACCCATTAGTGGTTTATGTCTTGCGTCTTTATTCTAAAAGAATCATCTGTTTATCTGATCGAGTTCTTTATGCATAGTTGATGGGAAGGAGAGGGGGTTCGGGTGCTCACCGTTGGGTTCGAGGCTTCGTCGGGGTCCTCGGAGGCTCGGGCTTGCTCCTCGATCATGGATTGAAGGTTTTGGGTGAGAAAGAAGGAGCTTTCATATGGATTTCGATCAAAAAAGGGGAAGAGAGGACTCACCGGAGTTTTCGAATCGAAAACGGGGCAACGGAGGGGCTCGACGGCTTCGGGAAGCTCCGGGCTGCTCGGCTCCGCTTCACCGATCATCGGAGGAAAGGAGTGGTGACTGCTGGCTGCTTGTCGAGGAGGAAAGAGATGTGTGTTGTTGGATCTTGGCTTGGACTCTCCCGAAAACAAGGAAAATCGCTCGGAGGGCGCTCAGACGGACGCTAAAGTGTCCTCAGTGAAGGAGGAAGAGGAGTGGGGTTGTGTGGCTCGGCTACGCTTGCAGAAACAGGGTTCCAAGCTCGGTAGCTCGGCCTCACGCGTAGGAGAAGGAGGGCAACGATGATGGTTTTGGTTGCTTTTCAATAGGAAAAGGAAGGGGGTAATCTAACCTCAGAGACAAGAAGAAGCTTGGGATTGGAGTGAAAGGAAGAGGGTGGTGGGTTTTTGAAGCAAATGAGAGGAGGAAGGACTGCAGCAATTGGAATTCAAAAGGAGGGGGTGTTGCAGGTATGGGTTGGCATGGGAGCTGCTTTTCAAGGGTCCGTTTGGCAGCATGCTAAAATGGGGGACTCAAGGAAGTGAGGAAGGAGGGAGTGTGGGAGATGTTGTGCTTGATTTGGAAAAGAAACACAAAGGGGTGAGCTGGAGGTAGAGGGGTTGCAGGTGAGTCCGAATGGGGGAGGATGGAGTGGTCCCAAGGAGAATTCAAAATTTACCTAAAAAAAATAATAAATCTCAAAATCCGCTCTTTCGACCTTATCCCGACCCGATCAAAATAACACTTCAAAATTACGAAGATAACGACATCCCAAAGTTTATTTCAAATCCCGAGGTAAAATGACGTCAGAATTATCTTTCAAAGTTCAAAATTAGGCCGGAATCCGCTTTAAGAGTTCGAGTTCGATTTATTAAATTGAAGACGGGTTTTCCTTGAAATATTCGATCTAAAGTTATTTTTTTTCCCCGAAAATCAAGATTTGAAAATCCGGGTCTTTACATCATCCACCTTTAAAAACAAGTCTCATCGCCGAGACTAAAATCATTTTCAAAACTAGGGAGGAAGTTTTAAAATGCGAGTCCAAGGAGGCATAGACCATGTCCAAGGATCTTGCAATCATCTCGGATGCATCTTCCGGGATTCTCACAATATCCTAGTCACGGTCACGACATCTCCAATTGGTCTTGACAAGCATGCAATAAGCGCCCCTAGCTATCACATCCTCACTTCGACTTTTCGGAAGTACCACAACTCTAAAAGTTCTACAATATCATCACTAGGTCTTAGCAAACACCCTACAAGCGCCCCCATAAAATGCTTGTATCCACTTCATGAAATATCATAGAGTTACCCGATAGATGGAAGTTTTAAACACATTTAACTTTTGTCAAGGTAAGTTGGAGTTGGGCGCTTTTAAAATTGTTTCAAAAATCTTTTTTGATGATCAAGGTGCTCGGCAATCCCAAGGATATCTCGCCTAGCCACTATAGTCCCGAGTGCTCAAGCTCTCACTAAAGAGGTGGATAAAGACTAATCACATGGTCTCACTCCGACCTATTTCCCAAACGAGAGGCGGACTTTATCCACCTCTAAAGGCTATTCTCATATTCTCTTCCTAGGTTCATTCCTCATAATCAGTTTCAATCAATCAATCTCAAGATATCATAACAATCAACGTTAATCATTTCAGAACACTAACAACTCAAAGCTGATCGTAGCAAAATTCATCAACATAACAAATTCCAACATTTGAAATTCACAATTTATAGGTAAAGCATTCAAACAATAATTGCTAACTTAGAATATCAACACGTCATAACATCATTGCATATCAAAATTCCAAGGCATCGAAGCACATTATCATACACAAAAGACAATCAGGCGATATTCACTAACAATATAATTCAGCATATGAGAACACATCATCACATCAACTTCATCGTTAGGTCGACTTCTAGATCTATCGCACAATATCGTCATCGGAAAGGTTCATCCACTCGAATGGGGAACTCTCCTCTTTCTTAAGACACGTCGTATCTAGTGATCGTGATTTCTATTTCATACTCGCTTCTCAATGCCGCCGATGATATTGGTTCCGGAGCCTATGGGTCGTGGGCCCACCGCGCTTCCGCTGCGTCACTCAAGTGCTATCCGGCTAGTCATTCTCTCTTCCATGTCGACGTTCGTCAAAGGGATAAAAAAGGGTTAGAAATTACAGAGATAGGGGAGGGACAAGGGAGGATAACATGATTTCCTTACGGATTCAAACACAGACCAAGACTAAGACGACGAGACCAGAAACAAGACCCTAACCCGTAAGTTACAACAATGCCCTTACGGTATTCTATGGAGGTATAATTACGGTCATCAAGCATATAACAATCACGGGGTATATCAGTCATATTAATCCACACTAGCATATACCTATCTCAAGGAGTGACGACCTATGCATTCATGATATGTATATGTAATCAAGTTCTACGTGACGCGAGACAAGCTATCAACCTATCATTTCATGTAATAATCATGCTTGGCAGAACAAGTACAAATCGACAATAGTCTTATGCCGCGCACTATGCAAAACCTAGTGAACATCAAAGGGCATCACACGTATGATCAGTTACACATATTAGGTACACATATAGACGGGTCATATCAATATAGAATATGATACTAAGATGCTCAGGCATGTCATAGCACTATAATAAGGAACATATAAGGGGGGCACACTAACTATCACATTATACATCAACGAGGTCTACATGATAAGACAAGTATGACATGTAATCATACGATGAACAATACTTGGAAAGCATAGTATGACATGTAATCATACGATGAACTATACTTGGAAAGCATGTCCTACATGATTCTAACCGGTCATGACATGGCATAAGTATAACCCAAGATGATTAGTTAGGTACAAGTTCAACATCATATCATATTACATGTATATGTGTATTTCATCACGTTGTAGTACGTAACATGCAAGGTGGCACCCAATTACTTATTAACACATGACTCGCAATGATACGTGCTCAACAAGATAAGCATAGATTGACGATATATTCTATGCAAAATTATAGCGTGAGAACCTGGGCATGTCCTTAACTATAATAGGGGGTGCGTAGTCGGACGAGGTACAAGCTACTAGAAAACACAGTAGGCATCACAAGAGCATCATATGATAAAACCGGCAAATTATATGAGGCACACACACAAGCACATCATTAGTCATATTAAGCCACCATTTTTATGTGGGGCCCGGGAACCTCCTTGATGAAATTTACACCCTTCTCGACGGACTTACCTGACCCGCGCCGAAGGAATCGACGCGGCCCAACCTGTGCCGCGGGAAGTTAAGCTAATTAGTTCTAATTACGAATTACGGTTCCCTGATCGAGTTTTCCCTAGACAATTTGGAAACCTAACTTATTGTACCTGTCATCGTTAAGAGTCTTGAGGCTTATGAATATCAACTCTTAATAGAATTTTATGCTAAAAGTAGACAGGTTTTACGTTCGCGGAGATAGATGTTAGCACATGATGTGTAATCTTTTCTTTTTGTCAGACTTCTCTTTCGCGTGTAATGGCTTCTTCCTCTTCTTTCTCCTGGTTTCAATCTATCTTAATCCGCCTTCCTTTCTTTCCTCAGTTTCCTTCCGTTTTCCAAAAAGTCCTCACTCTTTTGATGAAGTTTTTCTCTATTTATAGACTTTCGCCTCTCTTGCATGTCATGCCACGTGGCGTTCTTCTTTCAACACGTGTTATACTCGTGGGATGTGGGCATGATCGCCACGTACCTATTTTTTCCATCCGCGGACGACCTTTATGAGTAGTTTCTTTGACCTTCGTCCGCGGGTAGCAGAATCTTCTTGTTTCGCTTTTTACTTGATTTGTTTGGTACTTCTCGTGCTCTGACAGATGTTTCTTGGTCTTGGTTTAGTCACAGCTCCTCGGTCCGCGTTGATTATGTCTAGTAATTGATGCGGATCGATACTAAATATAAACATCTGTGATTTTGTTTCCGTTGTTGATTCTGATTGGGTTAATGGGCCTCTTTTTTGTTGAGTCACGGCCCAATTTGGGCCCATTGGGCCCATTAATGTTTGGAATTTCAAACGTCGGTAATTCTCCTATAAATTACCCTGTTCCATTCACTTTTTCACCCACATTTGTCTTTTTCCACTTTTCGCGATCTTTAATCTTTAACTTTAGTTTTCCGGCTGCGGTCTTCTAGGGTTCCGGCGGTTTGTTTTGAAGTTTCTGGTGGTTTCCTTCAATTTCCGCAAGGTAATTCTTTTTGTTCTTGGCTGTTCTTGAGTTTTCTTTGTTGAATTCTTTGATTTTTTATCCTTTGGATCGTAAATTTGGGTGTGGAATGGCTTCAGGGGTGTTTTTCGGATGAAATTTTTCTTTGCGTTAGTAAAGGTTTTCGTACAATTTTCTTCTAGTTTCTTTTTAGAAATGGCTAATCTCAACAAGGAGGGTGACTCACTAGAAGATTTTGAGAGGGATGAAGGATGGAGAGGTGATGCTGTTTCATCTTCTCAAGCGCGTCCGTCTCCGGAGCCGCTTTCTATCTCCTCAGGGAGTTCTTCTTCTCCCTCTGATGATTCTTCGTCAGAGTCATCTTCTTCTACGTCCGCGTCTACCCCGGATCGAATTGGACCTAATGGCAGCCCAATCAAGGTGAGAAGGCGTCGGAAGCGTTCTGACCCTGATTACTATTCTTCACCTTACTCAGTTTCTTCTTATTCGAAGGGATGCGCGGATGGTGAGAATACAACAGCTACGGATAATTCAGGTGCTAGTTTTTCCGTGGACGCGGGGATATCGTCCGCGTCTCAGTCGGCGAATCAAGAATCAGAGGAAGTTTGGATTCCTTATGAGCTTCCCCCCATTGGTTTGGCGGAAGCTCCTAAGGTAATCCGTTCTAAGGAGAATTTGAGTGATTTGGATACCCCTGTGTACGATTTGAAGGATCTTGATTCTTGTCTTTTTTTGGGGGATTTCAAGCCTCTTCCTCCCCCAACCAGCCGTCCACCAGTTGTGCTCGAAAGGATTCACCCATGGAGATCTCCAGTGAGTAAATTGAGGGGTTGTACTACCTTATTAAATCTTGGGGACCTTGATGCCCTTTCGCAAGTTTTTCCATGGCCAGTGGGTGTTGAATTCTGTCTTCCCGAGGAAGGAGGTGGATGTCTGGACGCTTACAAAGACTGCTTAGTTGTATATGCGGCCAGTCTATCTCAAGGTTTCAGGCTCCCTCTTCATCCCCTTTTTTCGAAGTTTTTGGAGGAGTACAACCTGAGTCCTGCTCAAGTCGTTCCCAATGGTTGGATGTTTTTTACAAGTTTTGTCATGAGATGTAAGGAGACCAATGTTGCCCCCTCATTGAAGTTGATGCAAAGCATTTTCTCTCTGAAAAAGGGAACTCAAGACACAAGATTTTATCAATGCAACTCGAGTTGTAAATACATGGAGAGGTTGTCTAGTAAACCAAACTGGAAATATAAGTGGTTTTTGGTCCGCGACAAATCCGGACGGGGCTTTGGTTGTCGAACGGTCCCAGGGCCTTTTTGCTCTGTTTCAAAACCTAAAATTTCCAATCTTTCTCAGTTCAAGTCGTCCTTTTCTCATATTCCTAGATTTCCATGGGACAAAATGTTGTCCGCGTTACGTCTTGAGATGGCTGGTTTGAGCATGCCTCATCCACGACTAGGTGGCTTCTTTGTTTAATAATTTGTATTTTCATATTTTACTTTTCTTAGGAAAGATGACTTATTAGAGTGTGTCTTGTGTTTTACAAATAAAATGGATTTGGATGCGCTCTTGAAGCGACACAAAGCTAAATCGGGAAAGAAGAAGAAGAAACCGAGTTCGGTAGCCGATGATCCTCCTGCTCCTCCTCCAGTCTTGGACGTGACACCAATTGTTGATCTGGGTGTCGCGGATGAGACAGGCGCTTTAATTGAATCTTCGTCATTGGTTCCTGCCCTTAGAGAGGAACGTACTGGTCCGTCCGCGCCAGAATCTTCGAGATCCAAGAAGAGAAAACTTTCCATGGTTGCTGGGTCAACTGCTTCAGATAAAAAGGAGCTCTTTCTGGAAGGTGTGGCTACGCTTCGTGAATTTCCCATGCCTGGTTTCGATCCAGTTGACCTGCAAGGTCTTGCTTTTCCGTCCAAGAAACGCTGCCTCCCAGAGCAAGGATATATTAAACGCATGGACCCTGTCACTCTTTCTGCTTACTTTGATCGTTTAATACAGTGGGTAAGTTTAGATTTTTCCGTTGTTTCTCATTAATTTTCTTTGCTTACCTGACGCGTTCCATTTTGAATCCTCTTATTTTTACTTTGATCTTACAGTTAAGGGTGATCCAGCCGGACGTTGAAAGACGTATGGTCTGCGGAGAAGAAGACCTCAGGAAAAAAGAAGAAGAAATCAAGAAATTGAACCATAAGCTCCGCATATTAGGGAACACAGTTGGGGATCCAGCTTCAGTGGAGAAATTTAAGAAAAGGTCGGCTGATCTTCATGAGGAAGTGCAGAATCTGAAGAAGGTCGCGACTGTTTTTCAGAAGAAATACGATGACTTGAAAATTTCTTCAAATTCTGCTGCCTCCCGCGTCAAAGAGTTGGAGGCTTCTAAGGGTGAATCACAGAGGCTTCTCCAAGCTAAACAGGCTATCATAGACAAGATGGAGGAGGATCTTTCAATTCTTCGAGAGGAGCTATCTATGACCAAACAGGAGCTTGACGTCGTGAAGGCGCGATCGGATCAGGATGTGGCTTTACAATGGCTTCAAAGTCCTGAGGGTTTGAAGTATCTATCCTCTGAATGGGTTAAGACTGAGACTGGTATCTCTTTTCTATCATCCGCGGCAAAGGCGTGTCTCCAGACTCCAAAGGGCTCCAGTATTCTGAAAGACAAATGTTTTAGTTATTTTCGGAAGGGAATGGTAGCAGGGATCAACCAGAGCGTGACGCGTTCGTTAAACAACCCAGGTATCCCATTGGAAAAGTTCGAACCTAGCTTGGAGAGCGCTGACTGGGGTCTTTCAAAGGAGGAGATGGACACGGAAGACTCTTATTCTGAAAGTGATGATGATGATGAAGCGGAGGAAGAAAATGAGAAGGCCAAATCTCCTTGAGATATTTATTTTAGGTTTTTTGTGTGGTGATGAACATTGGGAATCTGTATATGGTTCCTTGGTTTTTGGTGTGTCATTGAGATTCTTCTTTTGTTTTGAAGATAGGTTGAAGATCTCTCTGGCTAAAACATTTGCGTTACTTGCATGCTTCATTCGCAGTAAATATTTATATATTTATATTCTGGACTTTCCAAGTGTTGAAAGGATTTGTCCTGGTGTTCAAGATTCATCACCACTTGTCTTTATTTCTTCGGATGAGTTTTTCTTTTTAAGGCCCCGATCTCTGTCCTCTGTGATTTCTTGAGTCGGGTTTAATCAATCGCGTTATCGTAAGCATCATGTCTTCTGGAAATTTTAACCCATGGGCCTTTTTTCAAAAGATTGAGAATGTGGAGCAACTCTCTCGGCTAGTGAGTATCTTTTTAGTCTTTGTTTTAAACGAAGTTTGAGTCGCTTCAACTTAAACATCGATTTGTTTCATATGTAGGTTATGCCTCCCCAATTTGAGGCTGAGTATGGACCTCTCCCTCTTCGATGGGCCTTTCTTTGGTCTTATCTCGTCCGCGATTTCCCTGTGGCCGTATCATGGAGCGAGAACGGTCTTTTTCAGATTGATGGTGGTTGGGATGAATTCCTCATGCTTCATCACCTGGGGATAGGAAGTGCGATGATGTTTTTTCACAAGGGAAATGTCTCTTTTCAAGTTTGTCCGCGTCGTGAAATCGTGAATGAGCTTAATTCGACCTCGGACTCGGTCTCTTCATCGTGTGGTTCTAGCTGAATGATCTTCGCGTAGTCCTCTTGTAGCTCTTTCGAGCTTATCACTCAATATAAGTTTTTTAGTGTATCGGAAAAATAAAAAGGGAATTCGCGGTTTCTTCATCATTTTCATATATTTTATCAAATTACAATAAAAAGAGGGGATCCTTATTATTATTGATAATGGAAAATGCGTACAGAGACCTTTCATAGGGTTTGGATCCCCTTTAGCTCGTTACATAGTTGACGCGGAAAATATATTGGGAGATCAAGGGCGGCCTGTCTCTCCATTCTCTTCGCTATCTGGGCTGACAACGTCGACTTCAAAGATGGAGTCTCCCATGTAGGTGAAGATCAACGCGGATCCTACATTGACTCGATTTGCTTGCGTGAAGTCGCGCCACCCTTGGGTTAGCCAAAAAAGGCCATCTTCATCTTTGTCTACCTTCACCTCGTGTTCCTGGTTGGAGCGGGACCAGAGTCTAGCTTGAGTGTGAGCGTCTTCATCGATTAGGACATAAGTGAGAGGGAGGCGAAGGGTTTGAAGTTGTTCCTCTCTCATAATGACTCTGTAGAAGGCCCTAGGCTGTGGGTTTGGATCCATTTTGCTTTTAAGTTTGCTCTCTACTCCGGGGTGTCCTGGGTGGGTTTTATACTTGTCTTCGTGAGGTTTTCCTGTCTTTGGTTTCGTCGCTCCTTTCCAATATGTAATTTTTAATTTGAGTAAATTGAGTTTTTACTTTCGTTGATCTTGGGAAAAGTTTTTACACCTGGTAATTTTGTTTTGAAAACGATGGACGCGTGCTCTTGACAGTTGTGCCGCTTGTTGCATGTCACGCATGTGTTTCTTTTTCTTTTTGTTTGATTGTCCCCCTGTGGTTGATAAGTAAGGGATCTTTTACTGTTATCTCCAACTTCATCGAGATGCGGGGTTCTATTATAGTTCCTCCTTTGTCATTTAGAGCAGAGGGGGTTGTTGAGTTGGGAACCCGCTGGGCTTTCTTTCAAGCGATTGATTACCCGGAACAGTTCCTACAATTGGTGAGCTAACCATGTTGGTAATCTTTAGAAAACTTGCTTTTAACTAATATTTCTTTACTCTTTTTTAGTTACTTCCACTTCGGTTTGAGGAGGAATATGCCGATGTTATCCCTAGTCACGTTTTTCTATCGTCCTATCTATTGCATAACTTCATGGTTTGCATAGAGCGGCGTAACGGTGGTTTTCTTTACTTTGGCCGCGGATGGAAGGACTTTGTGGACTCTCATGGCTTTGAACAGGGGGTTTCTATGATTTTCACTCATACAGGTGAAGCTCACTTTGAAGTTCAAGTGGTTGATCCGCGTGGGGGAAGTAACGAGGATCAGGTCTCTTCTGAAATAATTTCGAATGGTTCTTAAAAGATGTTCAGTTCTAAATAAGGTTTTAGGCTTTTCTATCCGTTTCAAAACGTAGGGGTTTAGCTAGCTCACAGCAGCTACACCTGGGAATTTCTCTGTTCATGCATGTTAGGTTTTTCGAGGTTCACTTGTCACGATGTTTTCCTTACAGGATTTCTGAGAGATTCTGTAATAGTATTTACTATTCACCTTATGCATGGCATCTGTGGTTTTTGTCCAATGACGTGACATCTCAGCTATATGTGTTCAATATTTTCAGCTGTTTTTTGACACATGTCTAGACCTCTGTTATATAAAAAAGGGGAGTATGGTAAAGAAACCATTGATCCCATAGCCTGTATTTTTATGATGCCTTCTATGGACGGTTTATCTTGGTCATTCTCTGAGAGAATTAGCTTCCCTGAGCAACTTCTTCGCTTGGTTAGTTTATTGGTTGTTGATTTTATTTTTATCAAATCAGTTTATCCGCTAGCATCTCTTGAAATCTGTTTGTTTTTGTTAGTCCTTGCCCTTATGCTTCGAAGATAGACTTGGGCCAGGTCTTCCCAGGAGTATCCTCCTGTCCACCAGGATTCTTCGTGATTTTCCAGTGGAGGTTATACGTGGAGACTATAGGGTTCCATTTTTGAGGGGTGGTTGGAATGACTTTGCCGAGACTCACAGTATCCATATTGGTTCTTCTCTTACTTTTGTTTATAAAGGTGAGAATCGTTTCGATGTTCAGATTTTAGATGTCGTGGGAGATGAAGTGGATGCGGAGTGGGCTTCTTCAGAGTCAGAAGGTCCTCCCTCAAATGGGTTTCGTTTAAGCCAGGGCAGGACTCGCATCATCCCAGGGCGTTTTCCACGGACATAGGTTGAAGGGTGCTTTGTTTCTAACTCTGAATCAACTGCTGTAATTTCTCTCAATAATCACAATACTTTTTTGGGAATCCCCAAAGGAGTATTTCTTTCGTAATATTTTAACTGTGGTTTATCGACGGGTTTGGTCCTTTGAAAGGTTGATCAGACTTTGTATTCCGATGATCTGATTAAGAATGAAATGTTATCTTTTTTTAAGAATATGGATTTAATTAAAGACCTGTTGCGAAGTTATGCTACAGCGTTTTAGGACTTTATACGAAGTATCATCTCTGAGAATACGGATTCGATCAGAGGCCTGACGCGGATATAAGCTCCAGCGTTTCAGGACTTTCTGCGAAGTATTATCTATGAGAATGCGGATTCGATCAGAGGTCTGACGCGGATATAAGCTCCAGCGTTTCAGGACTTTCTGCGAAGTATTATCTCTGAGAATGCGGATTCGATCAGAGGCCTGACGCGGATATAAACTCCAGCGTCTCAGGACTTTCTACGAAGTATCATCTCTGAGAATGCGGATTCGATCAGAGGCCTGACGCAGATATAAGCTCCAGCGTCTCAGGACTTTCTACGAAGTATCATCTCTGAGAATGCGGATTCGATCAGAGGCCTGACGCGGATATAAGCTCCAGCGTCTCAGGACTTTCTACGAAGTATCATCTCTGAGAATGCGGATTCGATCAGAGGCCTGACGCGGATATAAGCTCCAGCGTCTCAGGACTTTCTGCGAAGTATTATCTCTGAGAATGCGGATTCGATCAGAGGCCTGACGCGGATATAAACTCCAGCGTCTCAGGACTTTCTACGAAGTATCATCTCTGAGAATGCGGATTCGATCAGAGGCCTGACGCAGATATAAGCTCCAACGTCTCAGGACTTTCTACGAAGTATCATCTCTGAGAATGCGGATTCGATCAGAGGCCTGACGCGGATATAAGCTCCAGCGTCTCAGGACTTTCTACGAAGTATCATCTCTGAGAATGCGGATTCGATCAGAGGCCTGACGCGGATATAAGCTCCAGCGTCTCAGGACTTTCTGCGAAGTATTATCTCTGAGAATGCGGATTCGATCAGAGGCCTGACGCGAATATAAACTCCAGCGTCTCAGGACTTTCTACGAAGTATCATCTCTGAGAATGCGGATTCGATCAGAGGCCTGACGCAGATATAAGCTCCAACGTCTCAGGACTTTCTACGAAGTATCATCTCTGAGAATGCGGATTCGATCAGAGGCCTGACGCGGATATAAGCTCCAGCGTCTCAGGACTTTCTACGAAGTATCATCTCTGAGAATGCGGATTCGATCAGAGGCCTGACGCGGATATAAGCTCCAGCGTCTCAGGACTTTCTACGAAGTATCATCTCTGAGAATGCGGATTCGATCAGAGGCCTGACGCGGATATAAGCTCCTGCGTCTCAGGACTTTCTGCGAAGTATTATCTTAAATGTGAATCATCATAGAAAGCGCCCTCTAACCGCTTTATTTGATTCTTGCGGGGGCGACTTAGTTTTATATTTACTTAGCTGTTTTGATGGTTACACATAATATTTTTTTAGATTGTCCGCGTTACAAGTCTTGTTCAGGACGATTCCTTCGGGAGTGCTGAGTTTATATGCTCCTTTTTGGACTTCTTTGACAATAATATACGGTCCTTCCCAGTTAGGATCCAGCTTCCCTCCAGACGTAGCTTGTCGTAACACTAGATCTCCTTCTTTAAGATGTCGCGGGGAAATTCGTTTGTCTTGATACTTGGAGAGCCTCCTCTTGTATTCTAGCTCCTTCAAAGCAGCTGCCATTCGGCGTTCTTCTATGATATGGAGCTCAAATTCCAGTGCTTCGTCATTGATATCCGGATCATAGGTTATGATCCGCGCCGATGGTATCAATCTCTCTACTGGGATGACCGCGTCCATACCAAAGACTAGAGAAAATGGGGTTTCTCCAGTGGGAGTCTTCGTTGATGTGCGGTAAGACCAGAGCACTAATGGTAAGAGTTCTGCCCAACGCCCTTTTGCTGTGTTGCCAAGCTTCTTTTGTATCCCATGTAACAGCTGTCGGTTGGTTGTTTCTGCCTGCCCGTTCGTCTGAGGGTGAGCTACGGAGGAGATTTTAAGATTGATGCCCAGCCCCGCACAGAAATCTCTGATCGTTTCGCAATCGAATTGTGGCCCATGGTTTGTAATTATTGTTTCGGGTACTCCGAAGCGGCAAACAACGTTTTTCCATAAAAACTTTCTCACCTTTTCCGCGGTTATCAATCCCATTGCTTCGGCTTCTACCCACTTGGTGAAGTAATCAACTAGGACCAAAACATACCTCAACTGTCCAGGAGCAGTGGGAAATGGATCGAGGATGTCCATTCCCCAAACAGAAAAAGGGCAAGCTCCGGTTATACTCTTCATTGTCTCAGAAGGACGGTGATTGAGATTTCCGAATCTTTGGCATGCGTCACATTTCTGTATGTAACTTCGGACATCATGTCTCATTGTAGGCCAATAGTATCCTAGCCTGATTGCTTTGTCCACAATTGCTCTCCATCCTTGGTGATGCGAGCAAATCCCATCATGTAGTTCCTCTACTACTTGACTTCCTTCTTCCGATGATACGCACAACAGATCAGGCAAGCAGTACCCTCTCTTGTACAGTTTTCCTTCCCGGATTGTGAATCGAGAGGACTTAAGGAGTATCTTCTTAGCAGCGGCTCTGTCTCCAAGTAGGGTACCTTTACCTAAATACTCTGCGATTGGTGCTCTCCAGTCTTCCACCTCTAGTTCTTGCACCTGATAGATTTCTTGGATGAGCCTTCGGTTGCTCATTCTTTCCAGAATCACTTCTTTTCCTACTTCTTCTGGCATTACAGCTCCCAATCGCGCCAACGCGTCCGCTTGCTGGTTATCATCCCTAGGAACAGTTGTCACACAAAAACTCAAAAAAGCTTTAGAAAGTGCCTGCGCTTTTCTCTGGTAATCTGGCATCAATCCAGTCCTAGCTTCATATTCCTCTGATATTTGCCGCGTCACTACTTCTGAATCGGTGAAAACTGAGACTTGCCTAGCACCTTTAATCAAAGTTATTTCCAGTCCAGCTAACAGGGCCTCATATTCGGCTTCATTGTTGGTAGTTTGAAAATCCAACTTGTAGGCGTAATTGTACTGTCGTTCGTCAGGTGCTGTTAGTGTGACCCTTGCTCCGCATCCATCTTTGTTAGCTGCACCATCCACTCTGAGTGTCCACTTACTTCTTTCCGTTGGAGAGCTCGATTCGAAACTCGTTTCACTGATGAAGTCAGCCAGAGATTGAGCGAGGGTCGCCTTCCGCGGAGTGTACTCTATCTCAAATTCTGTGAGTTCGACTGCCCACTTCATCATTCTTCCTGATAAACAGGGTGAGTGGAGGATTTGTCGTATTGGTAACTCGGTCATTACTCGGATTGGATGATCTTGAAAATAAGGCCTTAGCCTTCTTGCCGCGAATACTAGGCACATAATCATTTTCTCCACTGGTTCATATCTTGTCTCCGCGTCCTGAAGAACACGACTGATGTAGTAGACCGAAAACTTTTCTTCTCGTGTTAAGACTGCACTGATGGTGACATTGTTTACAGATAAATACAGATGGAGGACCTCTTGTTTCTCAGGTTGGTGAAGGGTAGGAAGCGATGTTAGGAAAAGTTTCAAATTTTCAAAGGCCTCCTGCAAATCAGGAGTCCACCGTATCGGTCCCTTTTTCTTGAGGAGAGCAAAGAAAGGCAACGACTTATCCGCCAGGCAGGAGCAAAAACGGCTTAAATAGTTCACTGCTCCATTCAGAGATTGTAATTCTTTGATCGTCCGCGGTGGCTGAAGATTCTGAATTGCTGCAACTTTTTCAGGATTAACATCAATTCCTCTATGGCTAACCATAAAACCTAGGAATTTCCCAGAGTCAACCCCAAAGACGCATTTTTCTGCGTTCAAGTTCAAGCCTCCTCTTCGAAGGGAATCAAAAGTTTCCTGTAAATCCGTTGCGTGATCTTCTGCTCTTTCCCTCTTGACAACAATATCATCAACATAAATTGAAACATTCCTGCCAATTTGATTACGAAAGATCCGATCGACTGTTCTCTGAAACGTTGCTCCCGCATTTCTGAGCCCAAAAGGCATGACGCGGTAGCAAAAGATTCCCTGGCTGGTGATGAAAGTCGTAGCTTTTTTGTCTGAAGGTTCCATGTTAATCTGATTGTACCCTGAGTATGCATCAAGAAAACTAAGGACCTTGCATCCGGCGGTTCCATCGACAAGTTCATTTATGGACGGAAGTGGGTAACTATCTTTAGGGCAGGACTTGTTAAGATCAGTAAAATCAATACACATTCTCCACTTCCCATTGGATTTTTTGACCAAGACAACGTTCGAAAGCCATTCAGAATCCTCCACTTCTTCTATGAAGCCGGCTTCTAAAAGTTTATTAGTTTCTTCCTTTGCCGCGACAGCTTTTTCTGGTGCCATTTTCCTCCTCTTCTGCACTACAGGTTTCGTTCCTGGGCGAATTTTTAAAGTATGTAAGGCTATTGCAGGTGGGACACCTAGCAGGTCTCGAGGACTCCATGCAAAGATGTCTCTTGACCTTGCTATGATTTCTAAAACTCTAGCTCTTTCCCTCGCTTCCAACGCTTGTCCTAGGTAGACTCTTTCCTTTGAGTTATAGAAGGGTGTAAATGCAATTTTCTCATCTGTGGTAGATGTTTTGGCTTCTGTCGGCCGAACTTCTAATTCAGCTTCTGAGAATTCAGCTGAGTCACTATCTCCGACCTCGGATTGGCAATTCTCACTCACACACATTACTTCTTTATTTTTCTTGATGGAGGTTAAATAACAGCTTCTGCTTTCTGGTTGTTGTCCGCGGACTTCACCTATTCCTCCGCCTGGTAACGGGAATTTTCCCAAAAAGTGGTAGATTGAAACTACCATTTGGAATTTATAGAGCGAGACACGGCCCAGCAAAGCATTATACACGGTGGGAATTTTCACTACTGTGAACACAATATTTTCCATGCGCCTGTTAGGTGGTGTCCCCAGAACCACTGTAAGCTCGATTGTACCGGCAACCCGTACTTCTCCTCCTGAAAATGTGATCAGCGTTCCTGGATACGGTTTTAGTGAAGCCGCGGAGATTCCCATCTGAGAAAACGCTTCCCATGATAGGATGTCCACAGAAGACCCGGTATCAATAAATACTCTTTTTACGGTTTTGGCAGCTATCTGTGCGTGTATGACCAATGGGTCTGAATGTGGCATTCTTATTTCCTCCGCGTCTTTCGGAGTGAAGGAAATGTTCTCATGCTGCGCGAGAGAAATTCTTCTACTTGACGCGGATGGTGGCTGCCTTCCTTCCCTCTCATAGTTTCTTTTTTCCTGCCTGCTGGACCCGGCCATAGACAAACCTCCTGCAAGGGTGTTGATGAAGCCTTCCGGTTCGGGTATCTGACCTCCTTCTGTCTTTCGAGCTTCTCTTTGATTGACAGATCTCTGAGCTACCGGTGTGTTGTTGTACCTTCCTCCGCGTCCTCTTCTTCCTCTCCCTCTCCCCCGGTTATGGATTGGGAGATTTCTGCGCGGATCATGTTGTCTATCAAACCGTTCTTGTGGATTCCGGGATTCATCAAACCTAGGACCTCTGTCCTCCCATCGAGGTCTGTAATTGGGTCGGTTCTCCCTTCTAGGCGGGGATCTCACATCGTGACTTCTGTATTGATTTTCTCGTGGATGATGGGCACGCGGAGGATCCTCCCCACGGCAAGATCCTTGACCCCTCTCTAAGTTCATGTGCACTTCATCACGATGGGGACGGAAATCTACTGCCTCCGAATGATGTCTAGGAGGCTTGGCTTTCTCCTTTCTGAATTTCCCTACCAATTTCCCAAAAGGTCCTGGGTTCCCAGTATTTGCCTTTGAACTGGACGCGGCTGCTTCCTCTGCTTCAATCTGTCTGGAGACTCGCTCTCTTAAGTCGTCATAACTCGTGGGTTTTTTCCGAAATAAGTACGTTTTAAAATCCCCTTCGGCTAAATTGCCCATAAGTATGATAATAGCTGATTCGTGATTGAAGTTAGGGATTTGGACTACCATACTGGTGAAACGAGTGAAAAAATGCCCCAACGACTCCCCGGCTCCTTGCCTGATGGAATTCAAATCAAGCATAGTCTTCTTTCTTGACCGCGCACTTCCAAAATGAGAAGTGAAGATGTGAGACATTTGGGCGAAATTGGTCATGGACCCTTTGGGAAGGTTGGTGAACCAAGTTAGTGCTATCTTTGTTAAGGTTGAAGAGAACGTTCTGCATAACATGGCGTCATTGTACTCGTTAATCCCCATTGCAGTAGCAAAATGACAGAGGTGATCTTCAGGATCAGTTGTTCCGTCATACTTCATAAGGTTCACATCTCTCAATCGCTTTGGTACTGTCGCGGAGCAGATCTCTTGAGTAAATACTGACGGGAATCCGACCGGTGCATTCTCATTTCTTTTTTCCACAGAGTCAAATTTAGTCGAGGTTGAAACATCAGTTGACCGATCTCTGCGTCGTTGTTTGCCTTCTCTGCGATAGTGATCATCTTGCCACGTCTGGTATGGCACTTCTTGGTTCTGAAAACCGTAGTTCCAGTTACTGGGATTTTCAAAAACGGTGTTACGAAGATCAAAATTCCCGTACTGTCCTTCTGGCCTATAATTTCCTTGCTGACGCGGATTTTGTCCCCATTGATCATAGTAATAGTATTGAGCCTGCTCCTGTTGAAAAGGATTTGGTTGTTCGTGTCGTGCTTCATAATACCAGAAGTTTTGTGGGATAAATCCTCTGTTTAATCCATACTGATTGTCGTAGGGTTGAGGAGGAGTCTCAAGGTTCTGCTCCCCCATCTCGGTATTAGGATTAGTTAAGGGCGTCAGCGGGACATACATGCTTGAGGCTTCTTGATCCTGGTGATCTCCTTGATTCATGTCCTGAGTCTGGTGATTTTGGCTATCATCCATTTCCTTGCTAATGTGGATTATACCTGTCGCGGCAGAAAGTTCGATGTCAGATATCTGGAAACTTACATTTGTGGATTAAAAATAAAAATTGGAAACCCCTTAGTGTGAGGGGGTTCCCACAGACGGCGCCAGTGAAAAGCCTCGAAACGAAAGGCCACCATTTTTATGTGGGGCCCGGGAACCTCCTTGATGAAATTTACACCCTTCTCGACGGACTTACCTGACCCGCGCCGAAGGAATCGACGCGGCCCAACCTGTGCCGCGGGAAGTTAAGCTAATTAGTTCTAATTACGAATTACGGTTCCCTGATCGAGTTTTCCCTAGACAATTTGGAAACCTAACTTATTGTACCTGTCGTCGTTAAGAGTCTTGAGGCTTATGAATATCAACTCTTAATAGAATTTTATGCTAAAAGTAGACAGGTTTTACGTTCGCGGAGATAGATGTTAGCACAGGATGTGTAATCTTTTCTTTTTGTCAGACTTCTCTTTCGCGTGTAATGGCTTCTTCCTCTTCTTTCTCCTGGTTTCAATCTATCTTAATCCGCCTTCCTTTCTTTCCTCAGTTTCCTTCCGTTTTCCAAAAAGTCCTCACTCTTTTGATGAAGTTTTTCTCTATTTATAGACTTTCGCCTCTCTTGCATGTCATGCCACGTGGCGTTCTTCTTTCAACACGTGTTATACTCGTGGGATGTGGGCATGATCGCCACGTACCTATTTTTTCCATCCGCGGACGACCTTTATGAGTAGTTTCTTTGACCTTCGTCCGCGGGTAGCAGAATCTTCTTGTTTCGCTTTTTACTTGATTTGTTTGGTACTTCTCGTGCTCTGACAGATGTTTCTTGGTCTTGGTTTAGTCAATAGAAGCTCAAGCAAGACTACCATCGCAACCAACATCAATGTATACAAGGAGAATATAAGCAAGTGTAACAAACTAACAAGTGAATCATGCGAGTGTCTAGTAACCATCATGGTGTGTGAGCATGCAAGGTGTCAGATCGGGTATTCAGGAAGCATGAGAGGTGGTCACATAAAGTACACTCAGCATCTACTGCAATCATCATGCTATCATGCTAAGGAAACCTATTTACAAGGATACAAAGAGAGGGTGACCACACTACCAGGGACCTACTTCAAGGGGAAATAATAATCATGCGGCACCCACATTCATTCACAAGTACAAGAATGCAAGAAGCCAGTATGTCATGCTGAGAATATAATAATGCATTATGTCATACAATCGCAACATGGCTACCACTCATTTGGTAGAACACAAGGACACCTCATGCTATTTCCGAGAGAAGATGGTAGAGTTCGTGTTTAGACTCTGGTGGCAAGAAAACATGGGTGACCACCACGAGGATTGAAAGGGGTAACTCCATAAGACGACTCACTGTTATACTCGGAATCAAGTCAATAACCACCTGCCCTCAGAGACCCGAGTAACCCTCTAATCCAAACACAATAGACATGGGCAAACGCGGGCGCGGGCCGGGCTTGGGACGGGCTTTGGCCGAAAATTTGTCCCGTTGTTGCGGTTGCGGGCCGGACTAAGCCCGCTTAACGAGTTGAAAACCTTATCCGATCCCGTCCACTATTGCGGTTGCGGGCGGCCCGCGGGTACCCGCTTAACTTCCTCCCTTGTACTGTTGTATTCATTAAAAAAAATGCAACCCATCTCCTATTTACATGCATAGATATTAGATATTTACATGCATTTGTGAGTTTACATGCATTTGTGAGTTTTTCCACTGTGTTAACAAGCGGGTATATATATATATTATTTACATGTGAGTTTACATGCATAGATAAATTGGATGCAACCCGTCACCTATTTGCATTTTTTACATGCATTTGTGAATTAATAATAGGTGATGGATGTAGAGTGGATAAATTGGATACAGTAGTACACTTGTATATTTTATTTTAATTTTTTAAATTAATAATATATATATATATATATAGGGGTTGGTTCCGGAGTACTCAACCCTTATTGTGTATCAAGTACTCAAATCTAGGCCCTTGATTAAAGGAAATGGGTGGTTGAGATTAAAAGACAATTTTAGCTTTTTTTTTTAATTAAAAATGAGTGGGGCCCACGTTTTTTCTTGCCCACTTGCTGAATTTGGGGCGTGTGTTATGCACTCTCTTGACATTATTCGATGGTATATCTGGATTATTCGATCATATTGACGGATTATGAGATGGTATATCTGGATTATTCGATCGTATTGACGGATTATTCGATGGTATATCTGGATTATTCGATCGTATCGACGGATTATGCGATGGTATCGATGGATTATTCTAATTGGCTACCACCTTGAAAACGCCCTAAACTTCTAACTAATAATTATTCGTAACTAATAATTATTCGATGATATCGCTTGATTATTCAATGATATCGCTTGATTATTCGATGATATCGCTTGATTATTCGATGATGTTACAATATTATTCGGTTGTCATTTTAACAAATAACTAAATATTATTCGATGGTATTGCTGGATTATTCGATGATATCACATGATTATTCAATAGTACTAGTCTTAATACCCGCGTGTTACGCGGCTTTTTTATAAGTTTTTTATATTAATGTGAATTGATATTTAATAAATATATAATTTTCAATCATACTATTTGGGTATATTTTTCTATATTCTTATTCTTCGTTTGTTTCATTTATGAATCTTGTGTGTTTTTTTTTCTCCTCCCTTTATTTCACTTTGAATAGTATCATTGATTAGTAGCTTTAAGATAGGAAATACTCTTTTTAAATATTTATTTTAAAAATGAATATATGTCTGTGTAAAATAACTTAAAAGATTATATTGTGATAGATTTTATAACTACTTAATATTTTAATTTGAATATTCATATTTAAGATGAATATATATGTATATTAATGATAAGATTTTATTTGTCAATAGATAATTAATCAATGATGAAATCTTATCATTATAAAAGATGACCTTAGGATAAAATAACCCGAAACAATATCCGATGTTGCTTAAATAAATACTCCGTCCATTATTTTTTTATAAGTCTTTTATATTTATGCACATTTATTTAGCAGGATAAAAATTGTATAAAATGGTAATTGTTAACACTTTCATACTTATTTATATATACATAACTATCCATATAAGATATCCATCTAATTGAATGCATGCAATATGTAGTCAAACATTAATGTCTACATCCACGCAAATGTACGGACTTACGGACTTAATTATACAATTTGCAATCGCTCTATATTATTTGAACTTTTGAAGATAAAATTTTGTATAAAATCAAATCGGTTAAATTGATTTTGCCTTTAGTTAATTTAAAATCTATCAAGTATCCGATTGAGATATGAATATATATATAAATCTCTTAAAGCTTTATACATACTATTTATTTAAACTATTTAATATATAATTTATTTAAAAAGTATTAAATTGTACGTATATATAGGATATGTGGATAAATTGTATACATGTCATTATTTGACTTGACTTAAATATTTATAAATTAATCTAATCTATAATTGTTTCTAGATAAAATATTTATAAATTTATAAATTAACTTAAGGTAAAATGATAAGATTTGTAAGATATGAGGTTAAATATTTATACTAAAAATAAATTTAATCATTAATTAAAATGGACACATAGGATGACACATGTATAAATAGATTGAGTTATCGTCTAGCATGACTTAAATTCATTGGATCATCATTAATTGACGTGTCAATAAAACCTCGGCCAGATTGCACCAGAAAACGACACGTAAGCGAATCGCACCAGAACCCGCCACATAAGATTTCCACGTCTCTGTTTTAGTATTATATATTGATGATGTGTTTATATAATTTCATTTATCATTTCTTCATCGATACCAAAACTTGTAAGCATTACTTGTAACCATCCAACATACATATGGAGATAATAATCTTACATACAAAAATGAATAGGAATTTGAATTCTTGTATATAACATGTGGTGGAAAACATCCGTATAAAAAGGAGTCACGGATGTATTTTCTCTAGCAAACTGATAAGAAGAAGAAATAAATAAAAATAATTAAAGATACATTACCTAAACAGTAGAACCTATGAGATTTGGTTTTATCTTTTAATTAACATACATATGGTTCAAAATTAAATGAATGAATCAATTTTGAGTTATTTATCTAAAAAAAATAGAAATTAAAACTAAAACCGAAATATTCTATAGTAATTTGTGGAATAAAAAATATAACAAAAAAATAGAATCAAATTCTTTCTTGAACAAATAGCAAGTTATATTGTAATCAAATTTGATTTTTTTTGAGATAAATATGATTTTATTTGATCTTATCCAGTGAATATCTAAACTAACAAACAAATCATATCTTAAGTGATTTGTTTGCAAAATCTTTCATAAATTTAATTTTATAATCATGACTAAATTATAATTGAAAATATAAAAGTTATTGATTAAAAAGTGGTTCAAAAGATTAATTAGCAAAATCTTCCATAAATTTAATTATATAGCCATGAGAATATACGGTGTATGTTTGAACGAATGCAACTAATTAACTAAAACCATAAATAAAATAAATGAAATCCGCATTAGCTTGCCCCTATATTTATAAGATGAAACCAAAAGATTAATTAAATAACTTCAAATCAAATCGAATCGGAAGTATTTAGTGTTACGTTGAATGATTTCACGTACATCTTGACTAAGGATTCCACGTAGCAACACAAACTCGATCGATTTCACATCAATTTTCCGAGTAGTTAAGCACAACTGGACATAATTCCAAGTAGAATCAATGGAATCGTAATTAATCGGATAAACTGAGAAGGACAATAAGAGAGGGAAGTAGGGGTGTGATTAAAATCAAGTAAATTAGGGTAAAATCAATAACCTGCATCTGCAAATATGATTATGTTAGATTAAGATATAAAAACAACACAGCAGCACAAAAGCGAATGAATATACTCCGTAAAAATGTGAACAACTAAATCAGGAAGAGTTAGAGTAGTATTTATAACAGTAGTAGTGTAGTAATGCGATTTTGGCGATCTGAATACTTTTTAAAAAAAATTTCAAAATTCAAAATTGTAACAAAATCAGATTATTTGATCTAAAGAATTGGGAAAACAAAAACTGATTTCAAAATTCAAAATTTTAACCAAATCAGAGATCATTGATTTTAGATATCTACTTTGAATTAATAAATAATTGTAAATAAAAATAAAAATTGACTAATCTGATTAATAACCATCTAAAACTTGGAAGGGACTAATCTGATTTTTTTTTAAATTATTTTAGTGATAAGATTGCAATAGATCCAGTAAGAGATTACATTACAAAGTGATAAGATTGGTGATTAAAAAAAAAATGACAAGATCTGCGTAAGTTTCTAGATTCTGGATTTGCATATATCATCATGCAAACAATAAGATTACGTTTTGGTTAGTTAGTTATTTTAGATATGGCATATCAATTAGGTTAATTAGTAATTTAATTTTTAAATCTAATTCTTTTTTATTATTAATCTTAAATAAATAAAAAAGCTAACAAAATAATAATTTAGGTAAGGTAGTTAATTAATAATATTAATAATATTTTCTAAGGAGTTAAGATTTGATTTTATCCTCAAAATTAGATTAATAATATTTTCTAATTAGATAAGATTTGATTTTATCCTTTAAATTAGATAAGATTTGTTAACCAATTAATCTTCTTTAAAGCTAAATAAATCAATTAATCTAATTAAAAAAACCTACATTAAAGGAGAAGCCGCCACATGTCGTAGGCGACTTCTCCTTTAGTATTATAATATAGATATGCATTTTTCATTCAAAGGAATGTCAACCTAAAAAAAACTCATATCCTTAAACACAAAATCGGTTCATACACCTGAATAATTCGCTCCATACACCTGAATAATTCGGCTTTTCTACCAAATACCTCTGACATTGAATAAATTGCACGCAATTTAACCTTTAACATTCAACATCCAACGTCTTCAACATTCAACATTTAACAAAATAGGCAACCTTCATCGGTCTTTTACATTCACTGTCAATTCGTGCCAAGTCGCTCCCTATCTCAAAGATGAATTCAGATTCATCATCGGTCTTACCCAATTTGCCAATTTGAACACAAAGGTCTAAATTTCTAAATCTAGGGTTCAACCCAACTGAATCAAAGATTATTAACAAGTACGCAGTAGAAGAAGCGGTAAACAATCGGATCCCTCTGCCGGATCTCGCTGAGGAACGTTGAAGCAGCGGATCTCGCTGAGGAACGTTGAAGCAGGCAAGAAACAGCCTGTACGAGTGGAGGGGAGGAGAAGACAAAGGGTTTTTTAAAGATCGAGACTTACCGATATGCGAAACTGCCGGAACTGCCGCCCTCGAACCCAGATCTAGACATCGCCCTCCGCCTTCAACTGCCGGAAACAACCTCGTTTCCGTCGCCGTCGTCTTCGATCTACCAACCGCGGGTCCAGGCTCTGTTCGCAACCACCGCCCTCGAACCCAGATCTGGACATCAAAATCGTCAATCCGCCATGGGAGCAACACGAAGGTGGTCTAATTCATCGCCGCCATCACCACCTTCACCTCTGCAACCGCCATCGCCACCTTCGCCATCGCCTCCGCAACCCCCATCGTCGCCGCCATCGACACCTTCGCCATCGCCGGATTCATCGCCTTCTTCACTCGCCATCGTCGTCGGAGGGAAAGGAGGCGGTCGACGACCCCGTTGTAGAGGCGGCGCCATGGGAGCCATCGCCGGTTTGCCGCACCTCAAGACGAGCGTCGCCTCATCTTCATGGCCTCCACCTTTAGCCTCCATTGAGAAGAAGTGGATAGTCCTAGGGTTTTATCCTCCAGACACACACGCGCTCTTCAAAATTGGGCTTCTTTTTCCCATTTTTTTTTAAAATCCATTCTAATACGTGGCACAATCCTATCCTTCCATTTTCTATAGATCAATGACCTAGATTTGAGTACTTGATACTCAATAAGAGGTGAGTACATATGATCCATACTCTATATATATAAATATAATAGCGGGTACCCGTTACGGGCCTAGCGGTCCGTAACGGGTAGATTGGCTTACCCAATCCCGCAGGGGCGGCCCCAGGGTGGGGCGGGCGTACGCGGCCGCCCCACCCTTCGACCCAAGTGCCTCGGGGTTTGGAAAAAAAAAATAAAAAAAAATTATATATATAGAACTGATGTAATAAGTAAAATTAGGATGAATATAGAATCAATTAGTCTACTTTGCTTAGTTGGTTGGTGGGAAGGAAGGAAATTAATGTTAGAACCCAAAGGTTGAGGGTTCAAGTGCCACTAGCCTCATTTTTTAAAACAGATTTCACCTCCCTAAAAATAGTTTTTTTTTTTATTTGTTCAACTTGCACTCAACTTTCTTTGTTTCTACCCCTTATTTAATTATATTCTCAGTTCCCGACTTTTCTATTATATACAAATTATCTAGCCATAACTAATTAAACCCCATAAAATTGGTGAAATTAGCCTCTTTTTTTATAAAAAAAAAAATTCGTCTCACTCAAAAAAGTTTTTTTTATTCTTTGTTCAACTTGCACCTACTCTCTATGTTTCTACCCCTTATTTAATTATGTTCCCTCTTCTCGAGCTCCCTACTATATAAAAATTATATAGCTATAAACTAATTAAACCCCATAAAATTGGTGAAATTATGATTTGATTATGAGAATAAATTTTGTGAAATTTTCATTAGAGTTTTGATTTTGAGAATAAATTTTGTATTTTAATTAGAATGAAATTTATGAATTGAATTTGGGGTTTGTGAATTGAATTTGTGAAGCTTTATGCAATATTTGTATTTTCGTAACCTATATATTCAAATCACAATTTCTATCATGTCGTTGGGAACCAAAAGATATTATAAAGTTAGTGGGTTTACAATCCTAGCTAATATGCAAAAGCCTTGAATTTAACATGATTGAATTTCGATAAGTTTACACTCCTAAATATGACAAATGTCTGAATTTCCAATGAATGACGAGAAACAACTATCATAGCAATAAAGCAAATGTAAGCCTACTTTTCTATAATCCACTGCTAAGTTGAAAATCGTAGATTTGGTAAAGGAGTTTATTCAATGTCAATATCTCAGTACACACTAGAAAATTCCGCCCCACCTTTCGGAAGATCCTGCGGCCGCCACTGCAATCCCGTACCCGCTGTGGGCGCGGGCCGGGCTTAGCGGCCCGCGTGGGCTTTTCCCTCTATCCAAGCCTGTCCAATTTCGCTGGCGGGCGGGACAGGACGGGCGGGCCGTCCCGCGTTTGCCCAGGTCTAAAACACAACCCCCGAAAGCAGTTAGCTGACCGACCAAATTTCCCGTAGCGGACGTCAACATCAGGTAAGAGTAGGCCTGTCAAAACACAACCCGACTCGGTCGACCCGACCCGAACGCCCGAAAAAATTTCGACCCGAACCCGGGAATTTCGACCCGGAAATTTTTTTCGACCCGAACCCGAAATACCCGAAAATTTTCTGGGTAATCCGGATTTGGACCCGATTGACCCGGTAATTTTGACCCGATTTACCCATTTGACCCGGTGACCCGAATGACCCGATTGATTTATAATTATATATGATTAAAACTTTTTTATGGAGATTCCAATTTATGACATTTTATAATTACAATAACTTGATCTTTCATTTTCAAATCAACTTTTATATTTATTTGTATTGTGTAATACTTTGTCCGATCGATAGTATTTGATTTTTTATTTTTCAACGGACTTTTTTAAGAAGATAAATTTCTAAAAAATATTAAAATATTAAAACAATTCTATGCCTATTACTAATTGCATGAAATTATTTTTAAAAAATTATTTGAAAATTTGATATTTTATATATTATTATATTTTATTAAAAATTACGAGAAATAATAAAAATCAAATATTTTAGATCAAATATAGTATATAATTACAAACACCAGAACTTATGAACAACGTCTTTAACTTTAGAATTTTAAATTTATCGCAAAATTATCAAATCATGATTTTTTTTAATTTAAAAAAGAAAAAATTGACCAACCCGAAATCGACCCGACATGACCCGAAAACCCGGTCAAATCCGTATTACCCGGGACCCGAAAATACCCGAAACCCGTATTACCCGGGACCCGAAGTAACCCGACCCGAATGACCCGTTTGACAGGTCTAGGTAAGAGGCTTGGTAGGAACATCAACTTTACCTTATTAAATCATTTTCAAAATTTGTATCGTATCTCTTTCCAACTAATTTATAAATTATAAAAAATATTTTATACATATTTTTGTTGTAAACACGTATATATATAGTATTATATAGATATATAAAATGATGTTCAAATTAAAATGGATCAAGCTCCCGTGCCTTCAAGGCACGGGTATTACACTAGTAAGTACCTAATTAAATATTCAAAAAAGCCTATGTACCCAAATCACCCTTTATTTTTTTACAAACTATGCAAAAATATATAAATGAATATTTTGTGTAATGTTAAAAACAATGGTTGATTTTCTTAAAAAAAAAAAAGGAAACAATGTGTAATTTTTGCTAAAACTTTGACAATAATGCATGATTTTGTTAGTTTTAGAAAATAAAGGTGGTTTTGTAACTTTTTTTTTTGTTGAATTTAGCTAAATAATATGTAGTTTTTGTTCAATGTTAAAAGCAAAGGTTTTTTTTTTTATGAAAAAAGAAAAAATAAAAGGTGGTTTTATTCATTAAAAGGAGAAAATATGAGGGTGTAAGTTGGGGTTTCGGGATTTGTTTCAGCATTGGTTTGGTTAGAGTTTCGGTTTGCGGGTTGGTGTACTTTGCTTTTCTGGTTGTGGTACGGTACAAGTTTCATGTGAACGGTGTCTGATTTGTCAAGTTAAGAGACGTCGTGGAAATGCGATTGACCCCTGCTGATTCTGTTTGAAGTCTAATTTGAGGTGTCCGCTAGTGATCCCCAGAGTTCTCTGTGTGCGTCTTCCTTTTTCCGGATCGTTTCATTGTTTTGCTAGCTTGTAGTTTACAATGTAGGTTGGCATGTACTTTATTTATGCATTTTCCTTTCAGTCATTTGCTCCTTGTTATTTCCATTCGATCATTTGATTATGTTATTTGATTCTTGTTGTACATGATGGTTAGTCCATCTCTGAACTTGTTCGGACTCTCGATTTCTCTGGGCTTGTCTAGATAATCGAATTACTTTCCTTATATCTAAAAAAAAGGGAGAAAATATGAGTTTGGGGCATTAGTCGAACTTTTGATAAAACTCAGGGTATTATCCGAAAAAAAAAAGTGTGAGATATAACCGGAATTGATATAAACTTAGGGCACCAAACAGAATTTCCCTGAAAATAATTTAAGTACGCCGTAGTAGTAGTAATTGGAGCGAGGTAGGGATTGAAGCAGATTTTGGTTGCCAAGGCAAGGAGTCAGGACCAGGACCGATTGAACTCCTCCTCCGTCGTCTTTACTATTTCATTCTCTCTTCCTCCTTCGCCTCCTCTCTCGCTCTCTCATGCCCTCGAAACCCCTGCTATGAAATTAACCGCCCGAAGCGCCGCTTCTTGCAGTCCGTCACCATTGGAGGAGCGCCCCGTTATCGTGCCTCCGACGCAGTGTTATTTCTTCGTATGTAAGTTTCCGTCTTTCTACTAATTTCATGATTGATTTCAAGTGGTATCGGCGATTTTCGTTTTGATTCGCTCGCTGTGTTAGACGTCTAGGTTTTCTCTCGGCAAATTTCTCAACGCTAGGGAACTGTTATGTTTTTGTTCTCTGCAGCGTTGATTTCATTTCACTATCCAGTACCGACTGATTAGCGTCTGATAATTTTCGTTCTTTTTAGGAATATGGTTTCCACGGATCAGGTTGATGATCGAACATTTAGGGTTAATTTCAGCGCTAATGGATTGGCGAAGTTGCAGGAACGAATCGACAGTAAGCTCAAGGAGTTTTTGGGAGATTATGCCGATGATTCTCTCGTGGTATGAATTTGAAATTTGTTTTCCAATGCCTACTGCTACTCTCTATCGTCCACATTGTGTTGGTTTACATTGTCCAATCTGTTTTCTTTCTTCATAGTTGTTAAAATACCTGACAGCTTTAATTTGTCGGATTGTTGTTGGTATCATGGTGACTTAGAGGGCCTGAATAATCTCCCGCAGGTACTGGTGGGACATCCTGGGTAAATTGCTAGAACTAATGCCTCATCTTAGATGAAGCAGATAGGGTTGTGGATGTTAGCTTTCCGACTGAAGGTTATTTTCAAATGATAATTGTTACTATTTTCCTCGACAATGATGCCTACTTGGCAATGAAGAGAGTGAGGTTTTCTACATGCCTTTGAGACGCTGCTGCCTCTTGGCATTTGTCTGCCTCGCAACATACGTTTGTGGATTAAGATCTAAGGGTGGGGCTGAATGGAGCTTATTGCATTAGCCTAAATAGATGATCCATTTGAGGCAAATGCTCTCCTGCCATAGTAATGTCCATTGCACACTAGTATGTGTCAAATTAGTTTCACAGGTTTTAACCACAAATTCATGATCGAGGATCTGCAAAGCTCTGAGCTAGTGAGCTGTACGTAGTTGATTGTTTACAAGTTTGTGGGTCACGTAGAATTAGACTCGGAATGTTTTAAATTAACCTTCTGGAACTTAAGGTTGCTTCCCCTCTTCTTCTTTTTTAATCCCCATAACTTATTATGGGCAATGGAGTAGGCTGATAAAGCCTTGTAAAAACACCCTTTTTTATCAGGCTCATCATCGTGCCATCATCTGCAACATTGTTTTAACTTATAGAAATGCAGCAGTGAAGTATAGCATGTTGCTTCAGTCTGAGTCTGTTCAATGGCTGTAGCGCTTGGATCGTGTGGATCACTTTCGTTTAAAGATCTTCCCATGATAGAAGAATTAATTCTTCCATTAGGATAAGGGTTTAACTTGTTTTAGTAATAATCCGGAATTAGCGGAACTTGAGGGAGTCTTACTCTTGGATATGATACCTGTGTACATTTAACTGCATAGTTTGTACTGAATCCATACTCCAAATAATTCTAAACTAGCAAAGGCCATAGCTTACCTATCTGAAGAGTGAATGCTACTGGTTTTAATAGGAACTTTGTTATTGGCGTTCACTAATCTTCTTATTTCTGAGTTGCAGGAATATGTTCTTGTGTTAATTACGAATGGAAAGCACAAGAAAGAAGCAAAATCCGAGTTGGATGTTTTTCTTGGGGATGATAGTGATACTTTTGTGTCATGGTAAGGTGTTTGTTTGCTGATCTCATATTAACTATCCCATATTGATTGGCTGCTTTCATTATTATAACTAATGCCACGGTGATATAGGCTTTGGGATCATCTTATCTCAAACTTAGATCAATATGCCCAATCTGAGAAGCTTGACCCAGATGAAACACTAAAGCCCAAAGCTACATCGGTAGAGCTGGATGAGACAAATATTTCTTGCAATCCACATTCTGAGAAACAAGCAGAACTTGATGAAGCATTCAAAAAACGGCACAATAGGAAATGGGGAACACTTACAAGGAATGAATCTCAACAACCATTCCTTTGTAGCCCTATGGTGGGTGAAGTAGAACATGAAAGAAAAGCATCCTTAAGTGTTTATCACACGAAGCAATCTGTTTCACCCATACCTCCATCAAAAAGGAAAAGGGGTCGAGATAACGAGCATGAGAACATGATTGAGCATGAGAGGCCTAAAGTATGTGATCTTTGGAATTCAAGCAATTATAAGCATGTTTTGCAATATGTGATGGTTTTAACCACTACATAAAAACCATTTCTTCTCGATCCTATGATTGTTAACTAACACACCACTTCCTCCAGCCAACTATAGGTGCTCTCAGTAGGCTGTTCCAGTCTGCTGTAAGGGATGCTGTTGCAACAACTAGACCATGCAGTTCTTTGAAAGAAGCTGGAGCTAAGCGTCTGCGCTGTGTGGTATCTACACCCAATGGTGATTCAGCATTAAAGGGTCGACCTCATAGAATACATCCAAACACAGAAGAAGAGGCTGCGAAAGATGCTGTAAAGGTTAAATCAACTAAAATCGACAAGCTGAATAATGGTGTACGTTCATCAGAAAGCGCTGAAGAGGTGGCATCAGTCAGACGCAGTGCTGCCCCTGACGAATATGATGATTATTATCACCGAATGGAAAAGATCCAGCAAATGGATTATTATCATCTTCAGGTGGATGACCACCAAGTCAACCACGGTGTAGGTGCATCAGAAAGTGCTGAAGAGGTGGCATTATTCAGGCACAATACGGTCTCTGACGAATATGATGATTATTATCGCCAAATGGAAGAGCTCCAACGAATGGGCTATCATCATCCTCAGATGGACGAACTCCAAGTAGATTACTATCACAATTTGGAGAAGAGCCTCCAGATGCATGTGGAGCAAGGTGACTACAGTAGCAAGTATAAAGAGAAGACAAACATGCAATGGAATGACACTAGATTTGCTTCTGGTTTTGTCTCTGATTATCGAGGATATGATAATTACAACGTAATAAATGACAGAAGAATGGATGTTACTCAAAGTGGTTCATCCAAGGGAAGAAAGAGGGATGATTCACTCATGGTGCGGTCCAACATGGCACAAAAAGTTGATCAAGTCTCTCATGTTGCACAACTTAAGGACCCACCAGTTTCTGCACCCAGTGCTTCTCGTAAGATTCTGAACATCTCTGTGAATGTAAATACATGGAAGCCACCACATTTCCAACCAGCAGTTGATGCCACAGAACCGGACATTAGAAGATCACTGCAACAGAATGAAGGTGGTGTGGGCAAATCCAGTGTTCGCCTCATGAAGGAAAACAAAAACTCACTTGCTCCTAATGGGAATGTATGTAGCTTTATACCATATAGCTCAACTTGTAATTCCCGCTTTATCATATTTACTCATAATTGTTGTCTGATGCTTTCCTCTTGTCTCGTAGAGAAAAATTGCTATTCAAAGATTAAATGAAACACAAAAGAACACAACATCTGGTCTTGGTGAGCTCTTTTCCGTGCTTTAACTTCATAAGCCTTTCCTTTTTCCCTTTTTTTTTTTCCTTTCTAAAAACAACTAGAAATACATGTACACATATTTATATCTGAACTTAGTGTTGCTGCTTGCATGTAGGTTTGTATTATACTGGACATTCTTTGGAGGATGCCGATGCACGGACAATTGTGGTGACTAATGTAGTTGCCCCTCTTACCTTCTTGTTGAGCTTTACTTGTTTGATTAGAAAGAGTACCTTTCCTTGTCAGAGTGTATATATTGGTATTGCTGCAGGTCCATTTTGCTGCGACCAAGGATAGCCTGTCTCGGCATTTCAACAGATTTGGTGAAGTGCTAAAAGTATTTATTTTGACCGACGTAGCCACTTGTCAACCAAAAGGGTATTTTAATTTTGTATATTCTCATTTCAATTGGTAACTCATGGTACTGCTCGGCATTTAAATCTTTATGTTCAATCAGGTCAGCATATGTTGAGTTTGTGTGTAAAGAGGCTGCAGAAAATGCTCTTAGTCTTGATGGAGCATCTTTCATGTCACGCATTCTTCAGGTGAGTGTCAATTCCATTATATTCAGACTATGTAGCCCTATCTTTGGAAATGTTTGGGAATTTTTTTAAGGCGTAATTTGATTATTTCACTCTGTAACTGAGTTTTGTCATCATGTAGTTTTACTTTGTGAAGTTTTTTGTTTGAGATGACTAGATGAGAGACTAGAGCAGCAGCAGGTTTTTATCCCATCGATCCTTTGTGGTATAATGGAGGAGAATCCTTGATGGTTTCGTCTCTTGGAAACATCATTTTGGTGTGCACGTGCACACGTATCTATCTCTGCATGTTTTGTTTGTGCACGTGAATAGGAAAAATATTTGTTAGCTTTGAATTCTAAAACTAGATTAGCTTGATTCGAGAAAATGAACTAAAAGAACCTAATTCAAAGAAAAGAAATAAAGGGGGAGAGGAGTATTGATGGATAGTTCATCTTTTCAGGCTGGACCTGGAGATGATGGCACCATAGGGAAACTGATGTTGCAGGTGTAATTAGCAGGAAAGACAAGGGGCAAAGAAAATATGAAAGAATGAGACACTACAAGGTTGTTAAATTTGGATTTTCAACCCTTCAATGTTGATTGACTGACTTACTTCGCCATTTTTACAGTACTAATTTAGACCATTTTTGCTCGAAGAAATCTTATAGATAATGACTTTTTAACCAATTTTTCCATTTGTTCATTCTGAAGTTTTTTATGCTTTAATTTGGAAGAAATTATTCTGTCTTTGAAAATAAGATATTGGAAAAATTATTGGAGCCATTAGGAAAAAGGAGAAAAAGAATGAATCTGAGCTTTTGATTTTACTTGTGTTTAGATTTGGATGACCCCTCACTTTACCCCCGACTGTCTAGTGTTGATGACTAGTATCGATTACATCTCAGGTGGCGAAGAAGAGCTCTGACCATCAAGAATCAACTCCTACCCAAAGATGCCCTCGTGTCTCCCAGGGCTCTCCCCTTGCTGCTGCTCGGTTTTCTCGGACTCCTTTCCCCAGAGTCTTCCCTGGTGCTTACAGGGCACAACCTCCAGTCAAACCAAGAGCAAAGAGCTTGCAGTGGAAGCGCGACACTCAACCTTCTGTTGCTGGCCGTGGGCTCACGTACGTGAGAAAAACATAGCAACAAGCAATCCAATCCTTTTTTGAGTGAAAAATGTGAACTTGGATGCTGTTCAGAGTTGTTAAAATCACCAATTGTTTTTTGCTGTTTTCACAGTTCAGACATTAGTATAGGAAAGGTAGTTATTCTGGGTACATATTCTGGTAGTTCTGAATTTCTTGCCTACAACGGAAATTGACAGTTGCCATAGATATTTTACTTCGACTGTATAAGAAATTAGAAATCTCAAGGATGTGTTCATATAAAGTTAGCACGCGTATTTGATTGTTTCCATTCAATCTGCAATTCTGTGAAAACTGAAAGCACAGAAATTGATGATCATTTAGCAAAAGTGAAAAACAGGGTTCCAATGGACAAACCAGCAATGCAGAGGTAAGAAATCCCCTGAAGCCTATAGAAGAAGAGGTTCAAATGCTTGGCGGTTTGCATAGTGGAGGTGAGAATCTGAAGCCGACTGATCTCCTCCATCTTCCTGAAGAAATGCATCGGCTTGACTCTTGAGAGTCGACCTCAGCATCAACGCCATGGAGAAAGGGAATCCGAACGCCACAGCGTTCATCAATGTCATCATCTCCGCCATGGGTGCTGACCTGGCAGCGGCTTATGAAATCCACGCGCCTAACCCTAATTGAACGATGCACATGATCCCAATAGCTCTGCTGGCGGCCGCCGTAGATGTTCTTCATCAGCTTCTCCGTCACCTCCCTGGTCTCGTTTGCGAGGGGAGAGAGATCCCTCTCTACCGTTGGACCTTCGATTTCCTGGTGCTGGAATCCCTCCGATTCGGAATTCGGTGTGATAGGGCTGCTGACAACTCAGTTCCCTTCTCCATTGGTTCAAGCGTTTCATCGAACACTTGGTAGGCAGTCAGCCCAGACTCCTTCGCAGCAGCTATAGACTCCTCCTCTACTTCAGTTTGAGGTACTTCTTCATCTTGGCTGATTTCACTTGATACCTTGAACTCCTCTGCTTCCTTCTGAGCTATCGTTCCAGTGTGCTTCGAGATTTCAACGACCTTGGACGACTCATCAAGTGTCTTCTTAACCTAGGAAGTAATCACTGTCTTCACAAGGGAAACCTCAAAACGATTACCCTGGAACAAGAATCTTCCATTTGGTTTGATTTTTATTTTTTCTCATAATTTTTTAATAAAATGTAATAATACATAAAATATCAACTTTTTAAAAATAGTTTCATGCAATTAGTAATAAGAATAAAATTATTTTAATATACTTTAATATTTTTTAGAATTTTTATCTTCTTAAAAAAATGTGTTGAAAAATAAAAAAAATCAAATATCATTGATCGGACATAGTATTACACCATACAAATAAATATAAAAGTTGATTTGAAAATGAAAGATAAACTGTAATTATAAAATGTAATACGTAGTAATTTATAATCTCCATAATTTTTGTTATCATATATAATAATTATAAATCAACCGTGTCAATCGGGTAAATCGGGTCAAAATTATCGGATCACCGGGTCGAAACCCAGATTACTCGGAAAATTTTCGGATTTTTGGGTTTGGGTCGGAAAAAAATTACGGGTCAAAATTTTCAGGTTCGGGTCGCAAAATTTCCGAGCGTTTGGGTCGGGTCGACTAGGTCAAGTTGTGTTTTGACAGGTCTACTTATTAGTAATAAATAAAAAAAACTCAATTCAACCCGAACCCAAATGCTCAAACCCGACCCGAGGTGTCAAAAAAAATACTTCCCGCAAGGGCTGATATATGAACTGAACCGCTCGAGCTCGGCTCGAAAAAGCTCGACTCGAGCTCGCTCATTTATTTAAACAAGCCGAGCTTGAACAAAATTTTAAGCTCGGTTGAAAGCTCGGCTCGTTCGAATAAAGCTCGAATTCTATGAAATTTTTAAAATTTACTTTAAGTTTACATGTTATAACCAATTAGAACTGCTTAAAAGAACTGCTTAAAGCTCGAAAAAAACTCGGCTCGAGCTGGTTCATTTTTAAACAAGCCGAGCTTGAACAAAATAAAAAGCTCGTTTAATAATTAGGTTCGGCTCGACTCGAACTCGTTTAACAAATGAACAAGCTTGAACATGTTAAGCTCGGCTCGTTAAGAGCCTTAATTCCCGCCTCCCAAAGTCTCAAATGCCTACAGTTCAATTGTTTCACCGCCTCTCTCTCCCTCTCTCTCTCTCTCTCTCTCTCTCTAACTCTGAGTTTCAAGCCGATAACGATTTACATCCTCCGAATCCAATCACCCACTGCGCTGTCTAACTCTCACATTCTTCCATTTTCCCTCCACATTTGTTTGCATTTCTCTTGTACAATTTCTTCGATCCGAACTCCCATTACCCGCACTTAAGTTCCCCCTTTCTCCTAATTTAGGGCTTCATGTCCCTCCCTCAGAACGGCAACGCGCACATGACGGTGACAGCTATGGATACTCCGGCAACCGCTGGCAACTCTGGTATTTCTCTTTTCCTTGTGCCTATTCCGTTCTGCCTGTATAGTTGGCAATTTCTACTTTTTGCTGTCTTGCTAGCGGGTGACTTGCTCTTACTTTTGCCCTTTACATTGATACCTGGAATTGGCGATTCCCCCTTCAATTCGAAGAATTTACTTTCATTTTGTTCAATTAGTGATGCCCGGTTTAGATTTGTTGCTAATCTTGTTCGCATATTAGGTTAATTCGCAGTCTATAGTATTGTGAATTTTTGTTTCCTGTGCCCATTTCCATGTAGTATAATGTTAAGACAATTAAACCCACGTTGTCTTGAATCATAGTGTTTCAAGTGATCCAAGCATTCGATGCCAGTCATCCTGGTCGAGAAGATGAAATCTCTTCTTTCTCCTTCTATCCATCCAGTTCCGCACATCTTTAAGGTTCTTACTCCTTCACTCAATGGAAATCCATCTCGATGGTCCCCAAACAACCTTTGTTAACACTTGCAAGCAATGCAAATGGCTCTGATCTGGATTGATTTGCCACATTTCAACCTCGATAGTTGCTTTCATATTAGAATTGCTGTATAGAGTTTACATCCAATGTGAATTGTGAAGCATGGGGTTTCAGGAAATGGATCTGGTTGTATGATGCCTTATCATTTCTCTTCCCCTCCAATTGCAGGTGCTGAGGTTAATCAACTCCAGAATCCGAAGCAAGTAGGCCAGTCAAATAAACCTGATGATCTGAAATACATATCTGACCTCAGTACTCTATTGGTTGCCACTATTCAAGATGCTAAAGACCAAATCTCTCAGGTTGAATACATCTTCTGCAGCCAGCTCTACCCTACTTTCCAGAAGAATTCAAAGTCCTTACAGAAGCTATATTTAGAGGTCAGGAAAGCCACAGAAGACGAATGGAAAGAGACCCATCTTAAGATGGTTAACCAGGTGGATGAGCTTTATTTAGAAAAGAAACAAGCTCTAGCTGACAAGGCAGACTTGTTGATGAAAATATCTGAGCTGGAGGAGAAGCTCCTTTTCAAGGATGTGGAGATAGAGAAAGAAAAGGAATGGCACTACAAACTGCAGAAAGTGATTGAATCAAAAAGCTCTGACCTTGACAACAAGCAAATGCAATTAGGGCTATATGAGGAGAGACTTTCGTCCCTCTTCACCAACATGAAAGAGCTGGAAGAGGAGAAATACCAACTCAAGGAAGAACTTGGGAAAAATAATGAACATGTAAACAAAGGAAAGGAGCTACAAGAGGAGATACTCAAACATGTGAGTTCGCAAGGAAAAAAGATACTTAGAATGGAAGAGTTGTTGCAGTGTCAAGAAAACGAGAGAAAAAACCTTGTACTGAAACTGGAAAATGTGGAAGCCAGTCTCAACAATCTTACGAGTGAGTATGGAATGAGAATTATTGAACTGGAAGAGTGTAGGAAATCGCAAAAGCAGTTGGTACAAAAAAATGATGCGATCATTTCCGAATTGTCAAATAAAGAACAGCTGTTGTGTACGCACAAGAAAGAAAAGAGATTGCTTTTGTCCAGACTGAAGGATTTGGAGAACAAAATTGAGGAGCTTCCGGAGAGTGCCAGTAAAGATAGGAATGTTGCAGTTCCGGAAGCAAGTGAATATTACAGACATTTAGAGCAGCAGCTTCAATCAAAAGACTATGAGCTGTTAACCGAGAAACAGAAACGAAAAGATCTTTTGAATGCTTATAAAAGTTTAAAGTCTCAATACAATTACCTCTGTGTGAGGTCTGGCCTAACTGCAGAAAATAAGCTGCCGAAGCCCAAAGTTGAAGTTGAAAATGAGCCACCTAACCACAATGGTATGTATACTTTAGTCATTACATGAAACCGATGTAAGCTGTAACTCGTCAAATTAGTCATCTATAAACAAATTCTATCATTTATGCTTATACCTGTTTGTAGATTGTTCATTTTTACTTTCCTGGAAATTTTTTACTGTTTTAGATTTGTGTTTTGTTTTGTAACCTTTCTGTCTGATTATGTGTTTATGATCTGCTACTGCAGCGAATAGAAACTTGACTTCTGCATGCACAGTAGTTGCTGGAGGAACTACAAAAGAGAAAGAGATCAGCTCTGGTGGTAATTCAGAAGAGGATAAATATGCAAGATCAAATCAAACTACAGATGCAGCTGGGAAGATGACCGAAGTGAAAAAGGAAATGTCTGAAAGTACTTCAGATGACGACGACAGAGTAGGCAGAATGTTAAATCAAGCTTCTTTGTTTGATGCTCCATTCACTTCCAACGCCCCTGCTGCATCAAAATGGAAAACCAGCAGAAGTTCCAGCTCATCAGCTGGTGGCAAACGCCCAACATCAGATTGGAGAGAGACTCGTTCTCGTCAAGGTCCCAATGGGCCTGATCCCCATGATGATTTTCTCAACACACCATTGGAGAACATCAGGTCAAACCTGACTAAGGCTCTCCAGGAAGAAGTGCATAACACTTCTGCTCCTGTTTCTGGGGATATGGAGTGTGATGATTTGGATGATGAGACAGAACAGAACATTAATGCTGAGCCTGTGCTCCAAAAGCAGCAGCTGCCGCAAGCTTTGAGGAGGAGTCCAAATGAATTTAAATACGTTGAACCAGTTAGGAAGAAGGCCCAGCGAGAATCCTTAAAAGGAGTTGAATGTAAGCAGTGCAAGAAATTTTATGATGCTGTGCTTCCTGATGGCGAGAATAAAGACACGGGAGATGGTAAGAAAGCCTTCCGCTGTGAGCATCTTGATGGTGTTTCAAGGCATCGATATAGGTACGCCCCACCAATGACTCCTGAAGGATTTTGGAACATCGGTTTTGATTCAGAAATTTAATGTTTCAGGTAGATAATGCTCCTGTATGTATACATGATACTCAAGAATTCATAATTGTATTGCCAAATTTCATGTAAATTCTTTGACTTTTTCATTTTACAAAGGAAAGTAAGAGTCTACTTGTAGTCTAATATAAAGCATTCCTTTTTATGAGAACTTGTAATTCTGTGTTTGAGTCCGAGTTGGTGTTAGAGGTTAAACGTTCAAATGGGTCAATCTATCCGCAATGGATTTAACTATCCTGAAGACATGACAAATGTGAACCGAAGAAAATTGAAGCAGGTTCAATCGGGAATACTAGATGAGCATTTCGATGGGCAATTCCAATTTCCAATTTCCAAGTACCCAAAAATGCATTAATAATACTTTGGGCGTCTCATTCGATTTCAATATTTTTGTAGAGTACCGCCAATCCTTATGCTCCAATTACTGTATTAAAATTGTTTTTCCTTTTATACATGGTGTGAGCATTGTGGTCTCTAATTATATATTTTATTGACATTTCTCCATAATCAAGTCTAGATTTGTAAATGTTTAATTTAAAGTAGTTGTGTTGGAGGTTTTCCATTTAGTGCTTGTTTTCTTTTACTCATTATTATCGGTTTAGCCCCCCCCCCCCCCCCCCCCCCCCCCCCCCCCCCCCCCCCCCCCCACACACACACAAAAAATCATCGAGTTATTCCAATTGAGAATCGTTTTTCTAGTAAAGGTTGTTATGGAGTGTATATTCCTTTTGATTTATGAAATACTATAAACCCCTACCTATGGGTTTATTTGATTTATGGTTTGCTTTCGTAGTCCATTTTATAGTCCCTCTACTATAATTGGTGGAACTAAAATTGTTTATTAAATTTTTATTCAAGTGTTAGTAATATTTAGTATATTTTAGCTATTTTCCACTAATCATAGTAAGTGGACTATAAAATAGACTATAAAGGTGGACTAGGTGATCTTCGCCGCCCCACCATATAGTTTATAATTTAGCGAATTATTTATCTCCTAATGTATGTTTTACATCATTTAATTTTTTTTTTAAATAATTAATCAAGATTTCTGTTTTTACTAATTTATCTATATATGTTTGGTTCTATGGTGTTAGCTATGTTTCTCATGGTGGCAATGTAGAAGGATATGATATAAATCTTCTCGAGGACGATCATAAAATTGACAATGCATAGGCACTAAAATTCGTAGTTGTTCTAATTTTGCATTTGTAGGGATCTCGTTTTTTGTAACCTTCCAAATATTAATTTTTTAAAAACATTTTTAGGTAAGATGTCAAGTTCTCATGTATATCCTCACTCCTTCACTTAGACATCCAAGTATCTCAAATGGCAAAACAACTATGGCTAACGAATTCCAAGCCCTCTTCCAAACCCAAACTTGGGATCTCGTCCCTCAACCACCAATCCCCAATGCATCGGGTGTAAAATGGGTGTTTCACACCAAACATACCTTAGCCGAACAAATTGAATGTTGAAAGGCACGTCTTATGGCGAAGGGGTTCTACCAGCACCATGGCATAGATTACATTGAAACTTTCAGTCCACAATTCGAATTTTTTCTCCCTAGCATCCACCCAAACTTGGATTGTTCGACAATTAAACATTCAGAATGCCTTCATACATGCTGACCTAACTGAAGAGGTATTCATCATCAACAACATGGTTTGCTAAACTAGGCGATTCTCTCGTCTCTCGTGGCTTCACACCCTCCATCACTGACATCCCTCTCTTTACCTTCATCAACAGAACCTCTCGTGTTTTTTTATATTGGTTTATGTCGATGATCTCCTCGTGATTACCATTGACCCTGTTTTGGCTAACCAGTTTGTGAGTGCTCTATCCATTGAGTTAATTTCTCGACATTTAGGTCACTCGTGATCCCTCTGACATCACTCCCTCTTTGTCTCAGTAAATCATTGCCCTGCTCGATTGCCTCAACTACATGTAACTTGTAAGACTCGAGGTCTTAAGAAGCGTCAGCCCATGTCACCTATCCCTCTCAGGTCCGTTGTCCTCACTTGAAGCCTAAAAAAGAAGAGCTCTTGTGACATAGACATGACTTGAATCACTTATAAATCACTCATAACATCCTTATTATATCCGATGTGGGACGGGGTGTTACATAACTACAAGCTTTGCTCCACCTCGATTGCAACAACTGATGACATTGATCATTCACCACCGTTCGATTACTGCTCCTTTTATCAGAGTGTGGTTGGGAGCCTCCAATATCTATCCTTCACAAGGCCAAATATCTCATTTGTGGTCAATCGCGCTTGTCTACATATGCACTCTTCTGCCACATTTCATTGGCAAAATATGTAAAGTGACTCCTTAGATATATACAAGGCACCAAGCCACCTTGCTCTGCATCTCTCTGCCACCTCTCCATGTCACTCTTGGCCTTCATCTCCGATGTTTATTGGGTAGGGGACAACCACTACATTGGCACTTGCTGCATTTACATGGGCAATAATCTTGTCTCATGGACCTCTCGAAAGGACACTATATCTCAATCCTCCATGGAAGCCGAGTACCGCAGCCTTGCCCATGCTACGTGTGAATTGATTTGGCTCCAAGCTATACAGTACGAATTGGGTATCCACCTCTCACGACCTACTTTGCTTTGGTGCGACAACATTGGAGCCACATATCTTGCTGTCAATCCCATCATGCACCATCATACCAAACACATTTCTCTCAATTACCATTATGTCTAGTAGCGTTGTCACAGTCACACCCTCCAAGTGTTGTTTATTTCTACAAATGATCAACTAGCCGACTTGCTGACAAAGCCTCTATCTTCTAGTCGCTTAATTGCCATCCGATCCAAGCTTTGCGTTGCGCCTCTTGAATTGACGGGGGATATTGAAGCCTAAGTTCTACGTTGCGACTTACATTTGCTTGTATATTACTTGATTCCAATAGCTTCATAGCACCTATACACGAATTGAAAAGCAATATCGAGTCTAACAGTTTCGCAAGAACAACAAAGGTATGCAAGATCTAAAAGGTAGAGGAAGAACACAAGACTTTTACGAGGTTCGGATCCGCGATCCTACATCCCCGGGGCCTCAAGAGTCAGCCCTAATCCACTATCAAATAAGGGAGAAAGTACAGATCAGGCAATCCAAGAGTACAAGTACAGATCTAAGCATAAACGAAACAAACAGACACGAAAACAAGCAAGAAGAAGAAGAACTTCTTCGACAATCTCAGATCTGAGGATACAGACTCAAGTCCAAGAACTGGAACCCAACACCGAGCTATTGCCGGCCGCCAAGGGAACTCTGAACACCGGGAAGACGTCGGAGAAGAAGAGCTTCACCGATCGGAGGTGGAAGGAGCTTGAATAGCAAACCCTAACCCTAGCTTCGCCTTGCTCTCGCTCTCTCTCTCTCTTTCTTTATCTGGAGTAAGAGGAACAGTGAAGAAGCTTGCGACGCCAGATGAAGGCTTCGCCTTTTATAGGCAAACCCTAGTGGGAACCCGGAGAGCTCCAGCAAGGCTTCCTGGCAACTGGGCTCAAAGTGTTGGGCCGTGTCTCATGGTTTGGGATTTAGGCCCAAGCTTGGCAGCTCCTTCTTGTTGGAGATCAAACCCACAAGGCTCAATCCGATCCATCTAGACTCGAGCTAACACCCAAGCTTGGTCCAACATCCTTAACCATGTTACACCTTGATTTCATGTCACATACATAATACAAATATTACATTCATATAACAAAGTAAATATACTTAGGAAAAATATACAAGTTCTCAGCCCTCATACCTGTTGAGCCAGGCAGACTATGCCTGACTCAACAGGCAGACTATGCCTATATTTTTCTAAGTCCGCTCCAGGCAGACTATGCCTATGTGTGGATTAGGTAACTGGGTCCGGCCTCAGCCCTCATACCTGTTGAGCCATCAACCTCCTTCACCTAAGTGAAGGAACTCCCTGCAAAACAAAAATTTATCTCTAGGCACAATTTTAGTACCAAAGTCAGCAGGATTGAGCTTACCATCAATCTTCATAATATGTATCACATTATCATCAACCTTCTCACGTATAAAATGATATCTAACATCGATATGTTTAGTTCTCTCATGATACATGGGATCTCTACACAAATATAGAGCAGATTGATTGTCAATATGCAACACAGAAGTATAAGTTTTACCTTAAATCTCACGCAATATACTCTGCAACCAAATGGCTTCCTTGCAAGCCTCAGTTTCAGCAATATACTCAGCCTCAGTTGAAGAGAGAGCAACTATAGGCTGTTGCCGAGATTTCCAAGACATGCAATTTCCAGCCCAAGTATAGACATAAGAAGTAATAGATTTTCTAGTGTCTTTATGACTGGAAAAGTCAGAATCCACATAGCCATATAGCTCATTAGAAGATGTATGTTTAGAATAACATAATCTCAATTTAGCAGATCCAAGCAAATGTCTTAACAAATACTTCATAGCAAGCCAATGTTTCTCACCAGGTTCAGACATGTATCTACTTAAAGCACTGATAGAGAAAGCAAGATCGGGTCTGGTGCATATCATACAATACATCACAGAACCTACAACAGCATCATATGGAATATTTTTCATATTTTTAGCTTCAGTAACAGATAAAGGAGCATGATTCTTAGATAAATCAAGATGTGAACCCAAAGGAATGTCATTTGGTTTAACATTCTTAACATGAAATCTCTCCAATACCTTCAGCACATAGTCAGTCTGATCAAGCCAAAGCTTACCTTTCTGTCTGTCTCTCTCTATCTTGATGCCAAGTATTTTCTTGGCAGGGCCAAGATCCTTCATGTCAAAGTGCTTTGAGAGTTCCTTCTTAACAGTGACAATATCAGTAGAAGATTTAGAAATCAAGAGAATATCATCAACATAAAGAAGCACATAAAGCACAGAACCAGACTTGGGTTTCTTAAAATATAAGCAAGTATCAAATTTACTTCTTTTAAAACCCAACTGTCTTCTCATATAGGTATCAAACTTAATATTCCATTGCCCGGGTGACTGCTTTAAACCATATATAGACTTCTTCAGTAAACAAGCAAAGTCAGGTTTAGATTTATCAATAAAACCTTTTGGTTGCCTCATATATATGGTCTCATTTAAATCCCCATGCAAGAAGGCTGTCTTAACATCCATCTGTTCAAGTTCATAGTTATAAACAGCAGACATGGCAAGTAACAATCTTAGAGTTTTGTATTTTACCACAGGGGCAAAAATCTCATTATAATCCCCACCTTCTCTTTGAGTGAAACCCTTAGCTACAAGCCTAGCTTTGTACCTTGGGGGATCACCTTTAGAATTACCTTCTTTAAGTTTGAACACCCACTTACTGTCAATGAACCTGGCAGTCTCAGGTTTCTTCACAAGAGTCCAGGTCTTGTTGGCCATCATGGACTCAATCTCTTCAGACATTGCTCTCTGCCAGTCACCAGAATGAGCACATCTAATAGCATGCTCATAAGTCTCAGGAGTATAGTTGTTCACAACAGTAGAGACAACACAAGCAAACTCAACAATGTTATTGATGAACCTTTTATTTGGAATCTTAGCTCTAGGTGATCTATCTCTGGTTAATTGCCAATTTGTTAAGTCATGCCTGCCAGGAGATGAAGTGCTAGAAGAGCCAACACCATGCTCATCAGACAAAGACTCATTAGCAGTATCTAAAGACTCAGAATGGGGGGAGGGAGCATTAGAACTAGCAGAGATAGAATCATTACCGACTTCATTCTCATCATCAGTAGGTTCATCATGAGCTTCCCCACCCAATTGGTGAGGTTGCACATCATCAGTATCAGTGTCTGAGGAATCATCTGGAGTACCTTGGGTATCCTCATCAGGATCATTGCCATCTTCATCATCTTCACCATCAGGCACATAGAAGTGGGTTGCAGATGATCCTGTGGGTACCTGCAAAGTTTTCTCAACAGAAGGAGTAAACACATTTTTAAAGTGAAATTCATCCTCAACAAAGACAACATCCCTGCTGATTATAGTTTTATAAGCTCCAGGTTGAATAATAAGAAGTTTATAACCTTTAACACCTTCAGGATATCCTAACAAAACACATTTCTGAGACCTAGGATTGAGTTTACCATCACTCTTATGAGCATAGACAACACAACCAAAAGGTCTAAGATAGTTTAAATCAGGTTTCTTATTATACCACATTTCATAAGGAGTTTTAAAACCAATGGCAGAGGATGGAGATCTATTTATGAGGTGAGAAGCTGTCATAACAACTTCACCCCATAAAGAGTGCCTCATGCCTGCGGAAATCAACATGCACCTTGCCTTCTCAAGGAGAGTCATGTTCATCATCTCAGCAGTACCATTCTGCTGAGGGGTGCCAGGAATGGTAAGGTGCCTCTTGATCCCTGCATCTTTACAATAAGAGTTAAATCTGGAATTACAAAACTCCAAACCATTATCAGTTTTTAAGCATTTAACAAAGAGACCAGTTTCAACATGAACACTTGTTACCCAATGTTTGAAAACATCAAAGGCCTCATCCTTTGTCTTCAGCAAGTAAACCCAAACTTTCCTGCTGTAATGGTCAATCAAGGACATAAAATACCTTCTGCCCCCAGAAGATTCACCTGAGCAGGGCCCCAGAGATCTGAATGAACATACTCAAGAGGTTTGTTAGCAATATAAGAAGATTTACTAAAACTCTTCCTAATTTGTTTACCCATCAAGCAATTATCACACATGTCAATGGTAGCAGGTTTGGAATTTAAAATGTCATGCTTATAAAGATAATGCAAACTCTTATTTCCTATATGTCCTAATCTATTATGCCAAGTAACAGATTCAGGTATGGACATACATGCATCAGAGGCAATCAACATAGAGGAGAAATTCATCTCAGGGGTGGCTTGAACCTCATAGAGGCCCTTCCTTTTAATGTACTTAATGAGAATTTTGCCATCCCTTGAGACAGTTCTAATCCCATTGCTGTTGTGTACATCACAGCCTAGGGATTAAAGTGTGCTCTCAGACATGAGATTCCTTCTAAGCTGTGGAACCCATCTAACATCCTTAATGACCCTAATAATACCAGCATGCATTTTTATAGCAACATAACCAATACCTTTAATTTTTAGGATAGAATGATCACCAAGCATAACATCACCACTATCAAATAATCTCAAATCAGAAAACCAAGACTTATGATGAGTAGCATGCATAGTACACCCAGAATCAAGAATCCAGCAATCAGAGGCATCATTCACAAGTAAAGCAAGAACTTCATGAGTATAATAGGGGTGAGTTTCACACACAGCAGACACAACAGGTTGTTTAGCAGCCTTTTCCTCATCTCTTTTCTTTTTGTAGCAATCTTTCTCAAAATGTCCAGTTTTAGAACAATAATGACACTTCAAGTTAGACTTATCAATGCCATTAGTCTTATCAACTCCATTTTCAGACTTAGGTTGCCCCTGCTTATCCTTTTTCTTGTTATTTTTTTTGTTACCCTTACCTTTGGACTAGCCATAAGGACTTCATCCTTGGCTTCAGTCTTAGGCTCAGTTTTAACACCAGCAGCAGTTTTAAAAAACCTTCAGAGACTCATTCTTTTGGATCAAAGATTCAATGATATCCTTTCTAACCAAAGAAGCATTACCATATTGAATAACATCTTTAAAAGTATCAAACTGACTGGGCAAGGAATTTAACAGAAGCACACATAGCTGAGTTTCATCCAATTTATCACCACATCTTACCAGATCTTGTGTGATAGTTAAAAAACGATCAAGATTATCAGCCAAAGTGCAAGCAATGTTCATTTTAACGTTAAACAACTTATTGAACAGATTTACACGAGATGGGAGAGACTTTACCATATACAAACCTTCTAGGGCATCCCACAATTTCTCAGCAGTGGTGTGCTCTAGTACCTGCCTGGCCACTTCATCATAAAGACGAAGCATGATCTCACTGTGAGCCTGAAGATTAGTCTCCATGATTTTTTTCTTTGCTAGTTCCTTCTGGGAACTTGTTCGTTATAGCCACATGGCACTTTTCTTTGATAAGTATGGCCTTCATCTTCACCTGCCACATAGCAAAGTCAGTGGTGCCATTGAAAGGTTTATACGAACCGAATCAGACATATTGCAGAATAACAGCAAGTAACTCAAGCAAAGAATGATATATCACAAACACAAAGACGGAAGCGTAATCTTTCAAGAACAAGCAGTAATTGAAAGACAACAAAGAACAGATCCTGTTGCATCGCGTAGGCGGGAATGTCACGAGGCGATACACCCTATTTAGGCTCACCCGCTTCCTACGCCAGTTCCCGCTCTCTGAGAACTATAAAGACTCAGCTAGGTTGGGAAGAGGACACTCAAGCGCTAGCAACATAACACATGCTCTGATACCACATTGAAAAGCAAGATCGAGTCTAACAGTTTCTCAAGAACAACAAAGGCATGCAAGATCTAAAAGGTAGAGGAAGAACACAAGACTTTTACGAGGTTCGGATCCACGATCCTACATCCTCGGGGCCTCAAGAGTCAGCCCTAATCCACTATCAAATAAGGGAGAAAGTACAGATTAGGCAATCCAAGAGTACAAGTACAGATCTAAGCATAAACGAAACAAACAGACACGAAAACAAGCAAGAAGAAGAAGAACTTCTTCGACAATCTCAGATCTGAGGATACAGACTCAGATCCAAGAACTGGAACCCAACACCGAGCTATTGCCGGCCGCCAAGGGAACTCTGAACACCGGGAAGACGTCGGAGAAGAAGAGCTTCACCGATCGGAGGTGGAAGGAGCTTGAATAGAAAACCCTAACCCTAGCTTCGACCTGCTCTCGCTCTCGCTCTCTCTCTTTCTTTCTCTCGAGTAAGAGGAACAGTGAAGAAGCTTGCGACGCCAGATGAAGGCTTCGTCTTTTATAGGCAAACCCTAGTGGGAACCCGGAGAGCTCCAGCAAGGCTTCCTGGCAACTGGGCTCAAGTGTTGGGCCGTGTCTCATGGTTTGGGCTTTAGGCCCAAGCTTGGCAGCTCCTTCTTGTTGGAGATCAAACCCACAAGGCTCAATCCAATCCATCTAGACTCGAGCTAACACCCAAGCTTGGTCCAACATCCTTAACCATGTTACACCTTGATTTCATGTCATATACATAATACAAATATTATATACATATAACAAAGTAAATATACTTAGGAAAAATATAAACACGAATTGATGCCTTGGACAAATGTTCGTGCGCGCACGTGTGTGTGTATATATATATATATATATATATATATATATATATATATATATATATATATATATATATATATATATATATATATATATATATAGTATGTGAATGTTAATTTAAGTAAAATATAAAAGCATTATGGTATATTGAAACAAAATTAAAGTGATTAATATATATACCTTTAATTTTTAAACATTAATAACTTTTTACTCAAACACTGGATTAACGCGTATTATATATCAAAACCAAGCTATCGATGAGGAGAATACACCTAGTTAGTTTGTCAAATGAGAGGGAGGTGACACGTGACCCCCCAGACCCCTCCCTAGCTCCACCTCTATTCGTAGTTTTGCACTTATGCTTACCTCGGTAAACTTCTCTCTCTCTCTAAAATGTTTATATTGATTTCTGTTAAGGTTATTTATCACAATATTGAACATTTCAGTATTCAGACCTTTAAATTTACATAAATATTCACGTGTTGTCGTTTTCTCGCGTGTATCCGTTTCCTTTAAAATCTGAATTGCCGTTTCACGTTTCCGTTTCCATTTCCATCTAACATAGTCCAATACAAATCAATGAGAAGCTATCAAACAAAACACCATTACTCCGAAGAAATGAGTAGATGTGCGTGTTTGAACCGTGAAAATTCAAAGTCTTGAGTCTTGTCGACATTTAAAAAATCATAACCCAATCTATGCGCTTATTAAGCAGCCACCGGCGCTACTATTTGATCAACCATTCACACCCACATTTCAACATTTCACATTTCGTTATTTCAACAAATTGATTTAAATCAAAGTTCTTTCTTCTATTATTATTTTTTATATCAGGAAAGAAATTCGATTCTCTAGACATGTCTAGATAGACTAACCATTATATACAACCAGAAGCAAAAATGACATAAAGAAAATTACGAAATAAAACGTACCTGTAAGTCATTCTACATTGTAAATCACAAGCCAAGGACAAACGAATCGATCGAAATGGTCCAAAAAATAAAAATAAAAATCAATAAAACGCCCTTGTCAATTTATGTCAAACTTCAGGAATCTCCTGGTTGATCGGGTAATGAGAAACGGGGGTCGTATCAATTTTTTGTTTTGTTTTTAATTATAAGGTTGGGATCCAGGCCGTATTTTAACACAAAATGCTTTTGTAGAGCTTCGCCATCCCTTATACGAAGTATTTTATTTTTATTTTCAATATTCCACAATCAATAATGTGGGATCCAACAATTTAATGAGGAAGGACCACTACTAAAAAACTGTCAAATAGCAACGGCCTATAGCCATGGAAATAGCCACGAACTGCCGTGGCTAAACCGAATAGCCTTGAACTCAGCCACGAACAGTACGACCGTAGCAATTCACCTCGAAGCTGATAGCAATGGCCAATAGCCATGGAAACAGCCACGAATATAGTCGCCATTGGGATTTCCGTGGCTGGTCCTCAGAATGACTAGTCGTGGCTATTGCAACGACCAAGGCCACGACCACATTTATCGTAGCCAAGTTCATGGCAAGTTGGAGAAGTGGATGGTCGTGGCTGTAGCGACGACTCTAGGGGCAAACATTTGTGGTGGCCTATGTCGTGGATAAGTATATTGCCAATGTCGTTGCTAAGTTTATAGCGGTCGGTGATCTGGTGTTCCCTAATTTGTGGCCGGCTCCATGCGTAAAGTCGTTGCTATGTTGGTAGTTGCTAACTTGGAGGCAGAATTCGTGGCTGATATCATTACTATTGGATGGACATCATCGTGGCAATATTCGTTGCTAATTGCATTGGCAAATGAATATGTAGCTAATACAGAGAGTCGTGGCTAATGTTATTGGTTGTTTCGTGGCAATATGGTAGTCATCGTATGTCATCCAATAGTTGTGGTTGTGTTTGTTAGTAAATTCGTTGGTAATATAAATAAAGCATAGAAATATATATTACATCATTGTTGCATTAATAGTACATTGCAAATCACCTAGACAAAATTACATAACTGTCTGCACATACAAAAGATGATGCCATAGTTTGCATCCCAACCAGTCCAAACAACTCCAAACATACATACAAAACATGAAGTAGTTGGCCATAGCACAGCAGATCAGAAATTAAAATGCATTGTCCTAATGTAGTCCAGTAGATCAGAAAAGTCCAGGTCAAGCAGATAAGGTAGGAAACAGAAAATGCATTGTACTAATGTATATATAAGCTGCATGAAAGTTACTTGTTGGTGCGGGGACTCTTGCGAGGACTTTTGCCTTGATAAAACTGCATCATGGTGGCGATAAGCTTTTCCTGCCATTCATCGTTACGCTTACTAGTCTCATGCATGACTTGTTCCCCAAAGGAGTTCAGTTCATGCTTCAAGCTAGAAGTCATTTTCTCCTGAACCTTATCTCCGAACGATGTCATTTCCTCCCTAATGTTTGCAGTCACATTGGCCTGAACTTGCTTGCCTAACTCTGTCATTTCTTTCCTCACATCTTCCTTGAAAGTTGACATTTGCGAGATATCTTGCAATCAACCCCAGGTATGTCTTCAGTTGTTGTACAAGTTTCTGGTGGTCAAGATTATGAGAGCATAAGAGAGGAGATGCTCTCGCAAATGTCTGCTTTGGTGTTGGATCTTGTCCAAGTTCCTTCTTCTGTACATACGAACAACGTAAGTAGTTACAATAGTGTCAGTCTTTTTGAACTAAATAGCTATTGTTGTTAACAACATAATAACAAGTTCATAACACTTACCAATCGATCTCTAACTACGGTCGTTGAAACTGATCCGCCACTATAAATGGGTGTGCCCTTATCTGTTGCAATCGCTCGATTATGCTTGTTTACTTCAGATTGGCGTAGAAACTTATCTTCGTGTACCCATAAATGTAACATCTTCAACCATAAATCTTTTTTCACCCAACAAGGCCTCTTCCTCGTTTTTCCCCCACGAACCTTCCCGAAGACGTTCCTGAAGTGGTCACCTCCTTTTGTGTTGAACACTTTACGAACATGTTCTTCAGAGAATTTGTCATCCCATTTACATCGACTCTGCGTGTATCGAGGATATATCAATGTTAGTGTATATAGTTTGACAACAATAATATAGACAGTATATATAATGGATTGAATGTTATATATATAGTCATACCCTGAACATTTCCCACCATAAATCCAGTGTTGCTTCAGGAACACTACTCCACCGAATGTAAGGGCCATCAAAATGGGAGTGTATGATCTGTGTAAGTACTCCATATGCAGTACTTGATCCATCGAACCTTGCACAATAATTACAAAATCAGACATGCATGATCAGGACAAACGTCCGAACAGGTGAACACATATACATGTATCGAAGAAGAATAAGTATTATAAATTCATGGTTACCAAGATTTATAAGGTTTAAAAGCTTACAAATGCACAAGCTCAGCTTCCTTTACCGAATAATCAACAAGCTTATGTGAAGTTTATGCTCAGTTAAATTGACAACAAGTGTTGATACTTTACAAGATATATGGAGATCTAAAACAGAAAGAGCTAGAAAATGCATACATATACCTTCCATTGATCAGCTCAATATGCACTCTTCTATCCACCTGAGATGATTCTGTAGGTGTGACAGTATTCTCTTGATGGATACTGTGAGACAGTACAGGCTGTTCAGAACCTACTGATGGGCATCCATATAGTTGGAGGTCGTTGTGGGTTGGTTCGGGGGACAACTCATCATCAATAGAAGGCTGTGAGCATGCTGCATCCTGTGGAGTTGTGGGGAGAGAGGGTGCAGTTGTGGATGCTGGCCGTGGTGATTTAGAGGGTGCTGTGGGGAGAGAGGGTGCAGCTGTGGATGATGGGCAAGGTGCTTTAGAGGGTGCTTTGGGGAGAGAGGGTGTAGCTGTGGATGATGGGCAAGGTGCTTTAGAGGGTGCTTTGGGGAGAGAGGGTGCAGTTGTGGATGATGGGGAAGGTGCTTTAGAGGGTGCTTTGGGGAGAGAGGTTGCATTGGTAGCCGGTGGAGTGGGTGCCTTAGGTGTTGTAGAGGGTGCTCTGTGGACAATGGGTGCATTCCTAAATGGTGGAGTGGGTGCTTTAGGTGCTGTAGAGGGTGCTTTTTTAGGGATAGTACTGGGTGCTTTGGTAGAGGGTGCTTTGAGGAGAGTGGCTGCAGTGGTAGACGGTTGAGTGGGTGTTGTAGGTGCTGTAGAGGGTGGTTTAGAGGGTGGTTTAGAGGGTGGTTTAGAGGCTGCATTACAGTTTTGAGAGGGTGAATTAGGTGGAGATGTCCCAGGTTCGTCGACCAGATCTCCTGTGGCTATACCCGACCAGATCTCCTGGTTGATACTCGGTTTAAAAACCCTCCACGCATTTTAGGAGCCAGTGTGACAAGCTGCATATATATATATCAAATATTAATGAGAGATATTAAACCCTAGGTAGCTAGGCAGTTTCAAAGAAGAACTTCAAGTGTGAAATTGAAACCCTAGGTCGAACTATGACAGTATAAATTGAGAGAGAGTAAACCCTAGGTCGATAGATTGGGGGAGATTCAGTGTGAAAGAGAGAGAAGACGATTACCGGTGATGAGATTAACGAAAGTGGGGGAGATTCGGGGCGAGCTTGAGCGAGGAGGCGATTCGGGGCACTTGGATGTGAAGGAGGAGGAGGAGATTCGGGGCGAGCTTGAGCGAGGAGCCTAATCGTCTCTGGATGTGAAAGGAGCGAGGAGAGAGAGATTGTGAGACAGATTTGTGTGAGAGTACAGAGACGAAAATTTTGTGTTTCCCTCCCGAAATTTCACTTCCCTCCCAATTTTATGTGATAGCCCACCAAACATTGAAGCCCACCAAAATAGGCCCACTCCATACCCGGAAGCTGTTCTCTTATCACCAAATAGGCCCACTCCATACCCTCATCTTCTTTCTCTTATCACTGTCGTCGCTGCGTCCTTGCATTGGGCGACTCGGAAGCTGTTCGCAACAGGGGATCACCAGCGACCATCAGCGGATCCAGTTTCGTACCCTCCTCTATTTTCTCTTATCACCAATTCTCCTATCGTCGTAGGAAACAACATTTTCACTTGTCGACACCTAGGTTTAGAGATCCTTTCGATTTCAGCAAATTAAAGGCCTAGGGTTACGTTAACGGAGATTGTGGAGTGTGTGATTCAATTCGATCATAAGGCCTATGGTTGGAGGCAAAAGTGGGTTGCAGATGAAGTCATGTATTGATATCGAGTTAGGGGTAACATGAATCCATGCTAGATTCAGGTCGGGGTAGGGGCAAAATTGGGTTGCAGATGATGTCCTGATCGGGTTTTGGGGCGAAATTGGGTGAGCAGCGATATGCTGGTCGATCTGTGTGTTTTGAAGAGGGATTGAGCTGCATTGTTGCATTTAACAAAATCAGACTCGATCTGTTCCACTCTATGCAGTTCAAAAGAATGGCGGGCTACGACTCCGACACTAGTTGGCCGAGCGGTGATTCACGTAAATACCCATGGATCCACGGGGATGTCGATGACTACGATCCTTGGGCGCAGGAGGTAACAAGATTCGTATTCCCCCTTATTTAATTATATATCCTACTACATACCAGCGTATATTAATTGATGCATGTGTGGTTGTAGGCAGAGTGTGCGCAAATACCTCCGGATCGAAATGCGCCTCCAGTTCATGATCCTCTAGTTGAGCATCCTCCAATTGAGCATCCTCACAGTGTGGACAACATTCTGGAACAAAATGCACCTCCAATTGCTGATCCTCTAGTTGAGCATCCTCATAATGCGGCGGAGAACGCTGCATCGAATGATGGAAACACCCGCATCCTTGAACTCGAAGCAATGATATGTTACCTAAGTGCTCGCCTTCGACTCAGTGAGGATAGAGGTGATAGTCGTGAGGTCGAGCTGGCCAGAGTTTGAGCTGTCAATGACGAGCTAGTGGGTAGGCAGGCGAGTCTCACAGCTATCATCCTTGTCTTAGTCGGTAAGTTGTTGCTTGCAATTGGATGAAGTACAGCATGTAACATGAATTGTGATGCCAGGCCGACCAATTTTTGTACCTTAAGTGTTATGGATCGATGAGATCGAACTTAATTTGTTATATATGAATGAAGGCAGGCCGGCCACTTTTGTATGGATCGATGAGAACTTGTAGGTATCTAGCTAGCTAGCTAGTGTGTAATGTAATGAACCATCAATTAAGTTGAATTGCATGCCAACAGATCGAGTTGCAGTACTATTTGATCGATCAACTAGCTAGCTAGTCACAAAATATAATAGTAATTAATGTATATAACGTACATATATATATTTAGCACAACATCAGCGGTGATCAATCGTCGTCGTTCGGATCCTCCACGTCGAATCCAAATTCGTCATCACTAGGAACCTCGAACCCATCTTCGCTACCACCCTCATTTCCATATTCATCTTCGCTACCACCCTCGTCGTCGCATATGTCGACGGTTCATGTCGGATCATGTAATTGCAGTGGCACTTCATCAGCGGTGGTGTGGACAGCTATGTCAGGAGTAACGATTTCATCATTTTGATAGGCATCAAGAGATATATGTGGCTCATTCGATCCCCATCTCTGCTCTATTCTATTTCGAGGCATTGTCCTGCAGACATGCCTCCAATCCACTCGATCCCGTCTTGCACCTGGGTATGGAACATAGTAGACTTGTAATGCCTGCTGAGCGAGCACGAACGGCTCATACTTCCAATGCAGTTTCTTCTGATTAACTTCAACAAAATGATAGACTGGATGGACTCTTGATCCACGTGGAGTTGGATCAAACCATCGACACTTAAATAACACAATCTGCAGAGGATTCTCCGGTACACTCGGGTAGTTGAAAACGGAAATAGGTTCACCACCGCATCCGGACACATCATTCCTTCCTGGTCTCCTCAACTTTGACGGAACATGTGATGGAAAATAGTGTGCTGAAAAGGTAGCAACTTCCTCCCTCAAGTAAGCCATACATATTGATCCTTCCACATGACTCTTTTGGACAATCATGCGCTTCAAATGAAACAAGAATCTCTCGAAGGGGTACATCCATCGATATTGGACAGGACCACCTACTTGTGCCTCATATGGCAAATGGACGAGGAGATGCTCCATGGAATCAAAAAATGAAGGAGGAAAGATACGCTCCAACTTACAAACAAGTATAGGGGTCATGGATTGCAGTTGCAACATGTGGTCAACTGACAGCGTCGACGAACAAATGGTCTGAAATAAGATACTCAGCTCCGTCAGAGGACCCCAAACTGTTGGGTCAAGCAACTCCTTGAAGGCAATAGGAAGAAGTCTTTCCATAAACACATGGCAGTCATGGCTCTTCATCCCTAGGAGACTACAATCATCACTTTGGACACATCTACCCACATTTGAAGCGTAACCATCAGGAAACTTCACAGACCTCAGCCATTGACCCACCTTCTTCTTCTCATCTCTTGATAAGGTGTATATTGCTTTTGGTTTTGAACCACTATGATTGTCATCCACCTCAAGCTCAGGACGACTACAGTACAAGGCGATATCCCTCCGTGCATTTAAGTTGTCCTTCGTCTTCCCAGGGATATCCATCACAGTGTTAAACACATTGTCAAACACATTCTTCTCAATGTGCATAACGTCTAAGTTATGTCGAACTAGAAGATCTTTCCAATAAGGTAGTCTCCAAAAAATACTCTGCTTCGTCCACTTATGCGAAACGCCGTAGTCTTGGGGCTTGTGCAGAGGATCCTCTACAGCCGTTGGAAAATGGCGAATCTGTTCCCATATCTGTTCCCCTGTTAGCAATGGGGGTGGCAATGCTATTTCCACATGGCCTTTGTAGAAGTCAGTCCTATTTCGGCGCCATGGATGGTTGACTTCTAAAAATTTCCTATGGCAATCAAACCAACAAGGCTTTCTACCATTTTGTAACCGGAAAGCATCCACTCCTCTTTCCATGCAAATGGGACACGCTAACTCCCCTGCAGTACTCCATCCTGACAGCATTGCATATGCTGGAAAGTCACTAATCGTCCTGAGTAAAGCTGCGCGCATGGTGAAGTGCTCTTTCGCCGAGGCATCATAAGTGGTCACGCCATCGGACCACAACTGCATCATCTCATCAATAAGTGGTTGGAGGCAAACATCAATTAATCTCTTCGGGTTTCGAGGACCTGGCACTATCAGCGACAAGAACATGTACTCGGTTCTCATACACATGCTAGAGGGGAGATTGTAAGGTGTCACAATAACAGGCCAACAAGAATAATTCTGTCCAGATTTGTTAAAGGGTGCAAACCCGTCGGTGCACTAACTCAAACGGACATTGCGAGCCTCAAAAGCGAAATCAGGATGTTTAGTGTCTAACCGTTTCCATGCTTCTCCATCTGAAGGATGAGACATCACCCCATCATCATCCGGTTCATGACATGCGTGCCACATCATATGCATCGCAGTCACCTCAGACGCATATAATTGCTGCAGTCGCGGAATCAAAGGTAGGTAGAATAAGACTTTAAGTGGTGTGCGTCTTGCACTACTTCCCACCTCCTCATATCTTGCATGACCACAAAACTTGCATGATTCTTCATTTGCATCATCCTTCCAGTACAACATACAACCATTTGGACACATGGATATTCTTTCCACAGGCAAACCTAAACTACGAACGACTTTCTTCGTTTCATAGTAACTGGTCGGAATCTTGTGTCCTCCATGCAACACTTCATCATACAACTGCACGAACCCATTAAAGAGGTTTTGAGGAACATTATACTCACACTTTAAACTCATGAGCCTACTCACAAAGGACAATTGTGTATGAGTACTACACCCTGGGAACACCGGTTCATCGACCGCTTTCAACACATCTGCAAATAGCATGGAGACCCCATTATCAATATCGATATCACTACCATATTCATGATCTACAGGATCTTCTCTCATTTCATCAACCTCTATGTCTTCCGCTTGGAATCCACCTTCACTATGAGTAGTAGTGTTCGTACGACCATTGCGAACACTAAACCACGATGGAGGAACAAAATTCGGGCCTGCTACATCAAACACCATCCTCTACTCTGCAGTTAATTCACCATACAACTGATCTCCTACCCTTTCTTCGGGATAGTTATTAGATGGAGGAACGAATGTCTGCACTGATTCACCATGTGCTGTCCACCGATAATAATATGGCATAAAACCACGTTTATATAAATGTCCCTTCACATCATCTACCGGCTCAAATTTGCAGTTAACACATGATGTACATGGACATTTTATCTTGCCCTCATCCATGTAATTCGGTTGAGAATATGCAAACTGTATAAACTTTTCTACCCCGGCGTAGTATTCGGGTTTCAATCTTCTACCGCCTGACAAGTACATATCATACATCCACGCTCGATTGTCCATATATATATCGTCGATCGATCAACAAATCTGCGCATATATATAAAATTGTAGCTAGCATATATATATATATATATTTTTTTTTTTTTGAATCTATATATAGCTATAGATCTGTGTGTGTGTATATATATAAATTAAATTTCGATCGATCGATCGAAAATCCATAAATATTTGATATATAGCATATTTGAGTTTGAATCTAGCTAGATCTGTACATATATAATATATATTGATCGATATATATATCGATGAATTTGAGTGCGTGAAAGCTAGAAAATGATATCTCATAAACATATACGTACCTTATTACTTGTTTGCCTTCGATCAATTCGATCGATCGAGAGAGCTACATGTACGTGTGTGGCCTGGGATTTTTTAGAATGGGGCTCCTCTGGTATGAGATTTGGGGGAAAATGAAGAGGAAGACAAGTACAGTCCACCTATATCTCGTCCATAAAGGTGTAAAACTTCAATTCGGTCATTAATGACCCAACTGTTTTAGCCACGACCTCTGCAACGGACAAGTACGTGGCTATGCGTATACTCCCTTTTCAGCAGGCAACGAAGACCTTTGTCGTCGCTAAAATCGTAGCTATTAGCTACGGATAGACCATCGAATAATTGTTGAGGCGCCCTTGCTTCGACGGTAGCCATAAACACTATGGTTGTCGCTTACATTGGCCATGGAATAATGATTCTTGGCTAGCTTCGGCGACAAATATCCGCACGTAGAGAGCACGTGCTCCAAGTCGTTGCTAAATTGCCACGATTCCAGCGACATTAATATAATTCATCGCTATTAGCAACGAACTCAGTCACGAATTCATGTCATTGGAAAATGGCCACGACCTCAGCCACGAACGTCATTCTTCGATGCATGTTTAGCTTCGACACCATATTTTCGTCGCTATTGTCATGGCTGCTAGCTACAACTTTGGCAACAATAAATTTTCGTTGTTAAATTCCGTTGATATTTGACAGTTTTTTAGTAGTGGACCTCAATGAATAGAATGATTTATATAGTTCATCACTCTTTGACTAGTAATAGTTAGTTTATTGGAGAACACGTCTGAAACAATATTTTTGTACTAATTTGCCTGAGTATGAGCTCCCCACGTTGTTTGACGTACACATTCACTATAAATACATCCATATATCACACTGAGTTAATTAACATCCAACAAAAATCAATAAACAGCCATTGTCGATCATCGATCTCCCAATAAATTAACAATCTGTGTTGATCAAGTCTCTCGATCCCCGGCAATGGCGCAGTTGAAGGCCTTGGCTATGATCATCTTCGCCATTGCCATCTCGGCGGTGACAGTCTCGGCTGCAGCTGAGGAGGACTTCCTTGCTCCCTCACCATCACCTGCCTTGCCTCCTGGCTGGAGCTAGGGGTGGGCATTTCCAATTAATTGTAATTTCAATTAACTGCAAAGCAATTAATTGATATTTCAATTAAAAAAATTTCAATAACATTTTTGAATTGAATCGAACAATTAATTGGTGGCAATTAACTGTTAATTTCAATACAGTTCATTAGTTAATTGATAATTGATCGCCTCTCTCACCGCACAGGTAGTCGCCTTCCAATACGGCTCCTCCTCCAACGGCTCCGCCAATCTCTCCGTCTACACCTTCTCTCAGTGTCTCAGCGACCTCTCCTCCACCGACTGCAACCTCTGCAACGGTTGGATCTATTTGACGTCTGCTACCTTCGCTACGACTCCCCCTCCCCCTCCTCCTCCGAGTTCCTCGGCTCCCTAGATTGAACTGTTTGTGGCTCCACCGAATTCGCCGACAATCGCACCATTTTCAAGCAGGTTGCGGTTGAATTGGTCGGGAATTTGAGATTAGGTGCTGTCAACAACACTGGATTTGAAGACGAGCGCTCGCCATCAGCAAATTATACAAGAAATTCGACGGAATTGAAGATCGAAGGGTGGAATCCTTACCTTTGCGGGAGACGACGAAGGCGAGGAGGGAGTAGGATTGGGGGGGAGAGGTAGTGGGAGGCGAGGAATTGGGCCATGGAGGAGTAGCACGAGAGGATGAGGCGGAAGGTGGGATGGGAGGAGATCGAGATCCAGTGAAGAAATTGAAGAGGGAGAGGGGCGGGAGTGGTAGAGGGTTGGTGGCTTTGAGATCCAGATCTGGCGATGCCTCTGGAGAATGAAGAAGATGACGCCTCAATCCAGATCTGGCAATGCCTCTGGGGAATGAAGAAGATGAACGCCTCTACGGTGGCTTCGAGAGATCGGCGAGCAGAGGCTGATTTAGGGTTGTGTATTTTTTCAATTAATCAATTAACTGGTACAATTAATTGATATTGATTTGAATTGTAAAATAAAACCAATTCAGTTAACTATCTTGAAGTGCATTTTTATTTCAAAACAGTTAATTGTAAAATGGTGCAATTTTTCAGTTTTTCAAATCAATTTTTCAATTTCAAGTAATTTTGCCCACCCCTAGCTGGAGCTGCCTTCGCCTTGCCGCTCTCTGCGGTTATGATCGTGTCTTCCTTGGCCATGTCTTTTGCTGCCCTCTTCTACTAATTCAGCCCCAATCGATCGATCATGTAATTTATACTTTATATCATACACAAATACATGTCGACTTTTAAATCATGATATTTAATTTTGGTGTCATTGTGTTTCTTTGGGTACTTGAAGCAAGATCAGACATTGATTTTGATGTGCTCTGATTTATGCTTTTTTCATGTGCCTATAAGTTTACATCAATACTACTCCCTCCGTCCCAAATTATTTGTCTTTTACTATTTATGCACGTTTTCTTAAAAGCTAAAAACTATATGTAAGATCATGAGATTGATTGTAATGTCCTCCTTGAGGGTTTCCATTCATTGATATAACATATATATAGGTTACACAGGTATTGGGCCTTAACGGGCTTTTAGCCCACTATACAATATGAAACCTATGTAATCTATCAAACCCCCGCAGTCGAAACGGGAGGTGTCCGTACAGTGAGACTGGAACGAAAATCAATGAATAACTGTCTAGGTAAACCCTTGGTGAATATATCAGCGTACTGATAGGAGGACGGGACATGGAGAACGCGGACATGTCCAATGGCAACCTTGTCCCTGACGAAGTGGAGATCAAGCTCAATGTGCTTCGTGCGTTGGTGCTGGACTGGGTTGCTAGCCAAGTAGACGGCGGAGACGTTATCAGTGTAGACCAGAGTGGCCTTCTGCAAGGGGCATCGTAGCTCAAGCAGGAGATTGCGGAGCCAAGAGCACTCGGAGACAACGTTGGCAACGCCCCTGTACTCGGCTTCAGCGCTGGAGCGAGACACGGCGGACTGACGCTTAGCTGACAAGGACACAAGAGTGTCATTGAGGAAGACACAGTAACCAGACGTGGAGCGACGTGTGTCTGGACAACCACCCCAATCCGCATCAGTGTAAGCCACAAGGTCAAGATTAGAGGAAGGAGTGATGGTGGTGCCGAGCTCTAAGGTGCCGCTGATGTACCGAATGATCCGCTTCAAAGCCTGAAAGTGAGGTTCCCTAGGGGCATGCATGAACAAGCAGATCTGCTGAACGGCATAACTGATATCAGGCCTGGTGAAAGTGAGATACTGAAGAGCACCAGCGAGACTCCTATACAATGTCGGATCGTCAACCAAAGGACCAGAATGAGCACTGAGCTTGTTGGATGTATCAACTGGGGTGGCGACGGGATTACAACTGACCATCTTAGCCCAAGCAACAATCTCAGCAGCATACTTACTCTGCGAGAGAAAGAGACCAGACGCATGCCGTTGAACAGCAACTCCCAAGAAGTAAGACAGCGGACCCAGATCAGACATGGCGAATTCCGCACTCAACCTCGAGATGATGGACGTTCGAAGAGCATCAGAAGAGGCGGTGAGAATGATGTCGTCGACATAGAGCAGCAGGAAAGCCAAGTCCGAGCCTCTGCGATAGATAAACAGAGACGTATCCGATCGGCTGCCAGTGAAACCCAAGCGGAGCAGATGAGAGGCGAACCGCTGGAACCATGCCCGTGGAGCCTGTTTCAGACCATACAGAGAGCGCTTGAGAAGACAGACATGCTTTGGACGGTCAGCATCAGCAAACCCCGGAGGCTGAAACATGTAAACCGTCTCATTCAGATGACCATGCAGAAAGGCGTTCTTGACATCCAGCTGATGGATGCCCCAGTTGCGCGACAGAGCCAGACTCAGGACCACCCGGATAGTGGCAGGCTTGACCACAGGGCTGAAGGTCTCATCACAATCAATACCGGCCTGCTGAGATCTACCGTTCACCACCAGACGGGCTTTGTAGCGCCCCAATGTCCCATCAGAGCGGAACTTGTGACGGAAGAGCCACATACAGCGAATGACATTCGCCTCAGGAGGGCGAGGAACAAGAACCCAAGTACCATTCTTCGTAAGGGCCCTGTATTCGTCGAGCATAGCCGCCTGCCAATTCGGGTCGAGGAGGGCTGATTTGTGGGAGGTGGGGATGGGGGAGAGGGAGAGCTGGGAGCCGGGAAGGATGGGGGAGACGGGGGCAGGGGAGGCAGGTGCGGCGGGCGCCGCCAGGGGGGGCAGGTGCGGCGGGCGCCGCAACATTGGTTGAGGCGGGGGAGGCAGGTGCGGCGGGCGCCGCCAGGGGGGAATCTTGCGGCGGGCGCCGCAGCTGGGGGTGCGGCGGGCGCGGCAGGGGAAGCGGCGGGCGCCGCTATGTTTGCGGCGGGCGCCGCCAGGGGGGGAATCTTGCGGCGGGCGCCGCAGCTGGGGGTGCGGCGGGCGCGGCAGGGGAAGCGGCGGGCGCCGCACGTAGGGGAGGGGATGATGCTTGAGGACGGTGGATAGCGGGGTGATGGGTGGTGGTCATGGAGACGATCTGACGGGGTTGGAAGACTCCGGAGACGCTGCGGGTGTGTGGTCTGGTGATGGGGGGTGGCGGGGAAGGGGGAGACGCAGGAGCACCGGGAGAGCTCTGGGGTAGAATGAAGTGAGGGAATGGTGAATCAGACTCTGGCGGCGACACATGGGGTGTGGGAGATGCGAAGGGAAATCGCGACTCATCAAAGGTGACATGACGAGAGAGAATGATCCTGTGAGTCTTGATATCGAGGCAAATATAGCCGCGATGATCGGACGGGTAGCCAAGAAAGACACAAGGGGTAGAGCGAGGGTGAAGCTTGTGGGGGGCGGTGGATGCCTGATTGGGGAAGCACAAGCAGCCAAAAGTGCGAAGGTGATCATATATGGGCAAAGTGCAATACAGAGCCTGAAACGGTGAGCGGTGGTTGAGGGTAGTGGAAGGGAGAACGTTGAGGAGGTAGCATGTGGTGGACAAGGCGTAAGGCCAGTAAGGGAGGGGAATGGATGCGTGGAAAAGGAGAGTGCGCATGATATTGGTAATGGTGCGGATGATTCGTTCAGCCTTGCCATTCTGTTGGGAGGTGTAGGGGCAGGACAAGCGATATGAGATCCCATTGGTATTGAAGAAAGTGTGAAACTTTTTGTTGTCAAATTCACGGCCATTGTCGCATTGGAAACACTTGATAGAGGTATGAAATTGTGTTTTGATGTAAGCGTGGAATTTGGCAAAGATAGGAAACACTTGAGATTTAAAGTGCAAAGGGAAAACCCATAAGAAATGTGTATAATCATCCAAAAACAAAAGGTAATACTTATGACCCTCCTTGCTGGGCACAGGAGATGTCCAAATATCACTATGAATAATATCGAAAGGTGCAAAAGTAGTGTTTAAGGACCGCTGAAATGGAAGTCTGGCATGCTTGCCTAACTGACAGGAAGAACATAAACTAGAGCGAGGCTCTTTATTACATTGAACAAAACTCTGAGAACGAAGTAAATCTAAAACTGCAGGACTGGGATGACCGAGGCGTGCATGCCAAAGACTGGATGATGATGCCGAGAGGGCGACGGGACTTGACGGGCTGGATGATGAAGGCGACGACACAGGATAGAGCTCCCCGGTGCTATTACATCTCAGGCGAGTAACCCCCGTAGTAAGATCCTTCACAGAGAAACCAAACGGATCAAACTCAAGAGAAACATCATTGTCAGTGGTAAACCGACGGACAGAGATAAGGTTTTTGACAAGTTTGGGGGCAATAAGGACATTGGTGAGGTGCAAAGGTTTGGTAGGGGTTGGTAGTGTGGTGTGGCCAATGCCCGAAGTAGCAAGGCGACCACCGTTGCCAACGATAATAGAATGAGCAGGACCCTTAAAAGAAAGAGATGAGAGAGTACCTGAGGAGTTCGTCATATGAGAGGTAGCGCCAGTGTCCATGTACCAAGAGCCGTCTGGAGGTGTCAGCTGCATGGAAAAGAAGGTGTTGTGCACATCAGTCGGGTATGCCTGATCGGACGATGGACGGGGAGCAGGACCCAACAAGCCCTGCTGGCGGTTGGGATATGGGGCAGGTCCACGAAACGACGCACCGGGGTAGCCATAGGGCATCCAAGGAGGGTAGCCAGGGTTGGGGTACCAAGAGGGGTGGCGGTTGTCGTATTGCTGCGGGCGCCAGTTGTTGCGGCCGCCGCGGCCTCTGTCGCGGCCGCCGCCTCTAGGTCCCTGCTGATCGTTGGTGCGGCCAGGCTGGAGGGCGAGTTGCTCGATGATGTCACTGGATGAGACCAACGCCGTCTTGTCTTTGGCGGCGTCGGTTGTCTGACGGTGAAGGCGAGTCTCCTCCAGGATCAGTTGTGACCGAGTCTTCTCGAACGTAGGGAGAGGCTCCGTCTGCTGTATATGAGTAGCAGCAGCGTTGTATTCTGAAGGGAGGCCCGAGAGTACCTGGAGAACAAGACGGGTGGCACTGGGTTTGGAGTCGACGGCGTCTAGCTGATCAGCCAAGGTCTTGATGTGCTGACAGTAGGCCGATATCGACGGGAAAGAAGAAAGTTTGCAACTTGAGAATTCGTGCTCAAGGTAGACAGCACGGGTGGACTTGTTGTCTTGAAAGATATCCTGAAGTTTCTTCCAAGCCTTCAAGGCGGAGTCTTTAGGGTCGAGGATAGTGGTCAATAGATCTTTTGAGATGGTGTTGAAGATCCATTGAAGAACAATGGTGTCAAGTTGAGCGAAGAGATCGTCGTCTTCGCTGGTAGGGCGGTTAGCGGTGGAGTCAATGTGGTGGAGGACTTTATGAGCCTTAACATGGGTCGTGAAGAGGTGCGACCACATGGTGTAGGTACTGGACTCATGATCAAGGATGATAGGGATGCAATTTTTTATGTTGGAGATCGTGAGAGCGGAGTGGAAGGGCGATTTGGTGGTGGGCGGATCGGTAGCCATTGGGACAGGTGGGAGAGAGAGGGGTACGAGAGAGAGAGAGAAAGGGAGAGGGGGGGGCTGTCGGCAAGGGGTGGCCGGTGGGGGGAAGGGGGCGGCGCCGACGGGGGAGGGGCGGCACAGGGAGGTGGCGGCTAGGGTTTGGGTAGAACAAGAAGAAAAAGAAAATTAGGGTTTTTGGATCTTAGGTTGTGATACCATGTAAGATCATGAGATTGATTGTAATGTCCTCCTTGAGGGTTTCCATTCATTGATATAACATATATATATATAGGTTACACAGGTATTGGGCCTTAACGGGCTTTTAGCCCACTATACAATATGAAACCTATGTAATCTATCACTATATAAAATATCCAATTTTTAATTAATTTTTTTAAAATAATTCTATACTTATTTGTAATATGTATGATATTATTTAAAAATATTTAAAAATATTGATATTTTATATAGTTTTTAACTTCTTAAAAAACGTGCATGAATAGTAAAAGACAAATAATTTGGGACGAAGGGAGTAGCTATATCATCTTTATTTTTGTACCACTAAATAATATTATTCGCCGGTTTGATTGATCATCTAGGGATTCGATTCATTAACATGTATAATCCGTATGAAACGTTTTTGCGACTAGTGGATGTTTAAATGAAAAGGCTAAATCTCTTATGCCAGCATCAGAACAGGTGCTGACATAAGAGGTTTGGTTAAATCAGAGAGGGGCTACTTTAATTTATGCACCTAGCTAATATGGCATGTCTAACGGAGAGGATTGGGGACCTTTCTTAACAACTTGGATACTCATTTACTAAGTAATAATTTTTATTAGTTGTATCAAGAACCCAAAGAACTTTTTCCCTATTAATAAATATAATTTGGCCATGACTTCAAGCTACACACTCTTTATTAGGTTGTGAAGCTAGGCTAACTGAGGTTTGGAATGTGATGCGTAACGGGAGTAATTTAGTTTAAATTAATGATTTTTAGAAAGAAAAAAAGAAATTAATGATAGATGGAGTTCAAGGATAAAGGGCTCATTTGCCTCACCAGAAGCTTAAACTTGATAAAGAGCACAATATTTGTATAGTTTTCTAATAATTCTTTAAGGGTGTTCAAATTCATTCATAATCTACTGAAAATACAACAAGTTGGCCTCCTTATAAAGAGGAGCCTCAAGACCTACGGGAATACAAAATTAATCCTAGAAGAGTACGTATAGAGTATATAGAAGGGTATTTTGGTAATTTTAACTAGTTGGAGTAAAGGCTATAAAAGTCATAGCTCCGGTGTAAGAAATATAACAAACTCTCGAGTGAAAGTCCTCTTGATGTTACTCATATGCTTTGACATATCTAGTGGAGAATTTGTGATATAAATTTCAATGCTCATGTAGTTTTTTGTATAGATGAGAGTTGTTCTTAAAAGCCTAAACATATGAGAGCGAGACAAAAACATTTACCCTGTGAGGTTTGATGGATAAGCATGCAGGCTACCTGATCACTCATATACTTGCTAGGATGTTTATTCTCTTACTCATGGATCCTACTTTGTGATGTTGCTTTTGATGAAATTTTAGCATGAAGGTCTTATTTGTGGGATGATATAAGCTATATTTGGTTTTCATTGGTTGAGGACAAACAAAGGGTAAGTGTGGAGGATTTTATAATGCATGATTTGTATAGGCATTCCAAGTCATTCTTAAGTTATTTAGGTTGCATTTAGACATGGTTTTAGCATAAAGTGCATTAATTGTCTATTAAGTGGAAGAAGTCGGAATTTATGCGTTTTCCGTGTTTATTTGCAGGAAATAGATCCGAGCTTCGAATGGTGGAGGAATCATGGATCAAATGGAGCTAAGGAGATCTAGGACAAGCTATAAACGATTCAAGACAAGCCAAGGAACAACAGAGCGAGGAATCAAGGTCTAAGAGCTGAAACGACAGCGAGCCGCGAAAGCTGTCAGCGCAGCAAGCTAAACTTAAAACACAATTTTCTGTGGCCTCGTATGTCCGATCGACTATTATCACCATGCATTGGAAAGCTCTCGACGAGCTCTATGAAATCACAAATGTTTCATGAGTCGCCGCGGCAAAGTATGGATTGACATCCGTGAAAGTATTGGCGCCCAACGATGCCTAAGTGGCGCTCGACGATGCCTAAGCGGTGCCCGCCGATATTGAGCACCCGTGGAAGATCCTGGGCTCCTGCTGAGTCGGCGTCCACCGATGACACATCGGCGCCGACCGATCGCTGGATTTCACATATTCTGCGCGTGGCCGAATCCGGCCCATTGGGCTTGCTTGTAACCTAATTATGCCGACCTCTAGCACTATAAATACACCTCTTCTCCAGCCATTTCATCATTCATTTATCCAACACACAATAATTCCCTTCTCTCTCTCTGAGAGAGATTCGCTTCCCTTGTGGAGTGGAACCCCGAAGTTCTATTTTCTTTTATGTTTTGCATGAAGATAGCCATGCTAGGCTAATCTTCCACTTATTTGCTTGTCAAGACATTGGTTTGGTTATCAATTCAAGTTCTTTCTATCTTATTTTCTTGTTTCCTTTGCACTTATATTGTTATTTTGTTGCATGCTTTGTCTTGATTAGCTACCTTTGCACCGAGCTAGGGTTTCCACTACCTCCGCTATTGCGGGTCAAACCTCTATAGCAGCAAACACATCTAGTGATAATAGGTCGGGAAAATAGTTTGTGTAAGGAAATCGACACTTTAGTAGTATTGCTTATATATAGACAAAAGGCAAGGGTTGGGTTGACAACCAAGTGACAACTTGTTATATATAAACCGTAGGTTATATTATTGAATTGTTAAGGAGACTTGGGACCCAATGCTTCTCGAACCTCATGCAAGAGTTTGGGGAGTTGGTAGTGATCGACTAAGAAAGCTATACAACTCTACGCACAAACCACTCCCCAGGGTAATAATAAGAACCCAAAATAACCAACCATGTCGAGATAAGTAGATGAAACCACCTTCACTATCATATTCACTCTTTGCTTTCGTACGAACATCAATCAATTGCTTTGCTTTGCTCTCTCTCTCTCTCTCTCTTTCTCTCTCTCCTTCTTGCATAGTTAGGAAAACGTACTAATACACGCTCTCTATGGGATCGACACATGTACTTATTCGCTATACTAGTGTTGAGTATTGGTATTTATTTTGGCGAGAATGAATGATCGGTTCAACGCTTGTCAAAGAGGAAGAAGCAAACTACTGTGTTGAAATCGTTTGCAAAAGCTGAGTATATATAAAAGCTTATCCAAGACCTCGAGTGAGCTTGTTTGGTTAGATTATGCTCTTACAGATCTTCATTTTTCAATGAGAGGACGAAGCACTTACGACTTGATTGTCACTATGTACGTGAGAGGCTTCAAGAAGGTTTCCTGGTTCTTTGCTTCATCAGGTCTCAGCTGCAGATTGCAGATGTCTTCGATCACTAAGCCCTTAGGTGCTGAGCAACATTTGTTCTTAGTTTCCAAGATGGGTCTCGTATGTTCATCCCGTCCAACTTGAGGAGGGGATATAGAGTTTATATGAGGGCATTTTGCTAATTGTAACTAGCCGAAGAAAAGGCTATAAAAGCCTTACCTCGGGTGTAAGAAATGTTGTAACAAACTCCCTCAATTTCAGTTATAGAAAACACATTCCAACTTCTTCTTTCTCTTCTGTTCTTTGATGTTCGTTCTCCATGTGACCATGGATCACGTTTGAGCTTCTTCTCAGTACATGATCGAGTATTCAAAATTATGCACATATTACAAAGGGACATTTAATGCATCATTTTTTGCAAACACTAGAGAAAGTATACAAAATAAATGGAGAATGTTTGGCATACCTCCCAGGTAGTCCACCACCCCACCTTTTTAATTAATATAAAAGTAAAAAGTGAAAAGTAAAAAGTAAAACTCTTTAATTACTTAGTTTTCACTTTTTTAGTAATGGCCCATGAAGTATTGTATATTTTGTAATGGGTCCCTATCTCTCTTTTTCCATTCTATCTTTTTAAAACAAAATAAAAAAATCCAGTTGAAGGAGAACCGTGCCTTAGAGTTAGAGGTCGCTGGCAATCTCACCCGCATCCGACGGGGGGCTCAAATCTAGGGGTGGGCACAAAAATATTCAATCCCGTCCCGCATCCCGTCCCGATCCCGTCTCGATCCCGTCTCGATCCCGTCCCGTCCCGCATCCCGTCCCGATCCCGTCTCGATCCCGTCTCGATCCCGTCCCGTCCCGCATCCCGTCCCGATCCCGTCTCGATCCCGGTGGGATTTCGAAAAAAAAATATTCAATCCCGTCCCGATCCCGTCCCGCAAAAAATACGAGGGACGGGACGCGGGACGGAAAGTTCTTGTCCCGCAAATCCCGTCCCGTCCCGAATATATAAAACTATATATATTTAATATAAAATATATAAAATATATGTTGTATTTATTTTTTTATTTTTTTGATTAGGAAAGAATTCGGGTGGGCAAGCCCTACCCGGCGGCATCCTTGCGGATGAGGTCAAGTAGACCAGAGTTATTTTGAATATCGACTCCTTGGGCAGAGCGGCAAAGGTGTGCAACCTTATCCTCCACTCTATTGCCCATACGAGGTACGTGAAAATACTCTACTTCTTTCACTGTCGATAGCAAGACTTGAACGTCTGAGAGGATTAGCTCGATCTCCCAAGGGCATTTAGCTTTCTTGTTCAGGTAGTCTATGATAATTTTACAATCACCTTCGACTTGGATTCTTTCTATGCTGAGTTGTATTACTTTTTGGACCCCCATTTTTAGTGCAAGAGCCTCTGCTGTAATTGGCTGCTGTTTCCCAAGAATTTGGTGATGAATGGAAACCGGATGGCCTTCCCAATCTCTGATAATGATACCAGAAGTACTATCTCCATTAGCAATGGAAGAACCATCGAAATTGAGTTTGTACTTCCCCCTTGGGGGTTTGCGCCAACGTATTGTTCTTTGTTTGTCGCTCTTTTTTGGATGAACCCTTGTAGATGGGTGAACACATTCTTCCCAATCTTGCTCTATAGTGGATGTTTTGTTCCAGTTATCTATGTGGGATCTTATCATACGGAGAACGGCATGTTGGTGCGGGATTGTGGTATGTTGGAATAAATATTGATTCCTAATGTACCACGTAGTCCACCATACAAAGACGAGGTTAGTCAGGGCGGAAGGGGATAACGTATTCCCAAGTGCGGAAAGAATGGGTTTAAAATCCCGGGACTGGCCAATTAAGTGGGCAGTTGTTGCTTGCACTTGGTTCGGAAGTTGATGTATTGTTCTGATGAAAGAACATTCTAGAAACAAGCGTGTCTCGTCTTCAGGCGCCATATTGCAGAGTGAACATGTCGTAGGGACAGCCGAACCCCTACAAGACAGCCGGGAGGCTGTTGGTAGACCATTTTGTGCAATCTTCCACAGAAAATTCTTTACTTTCGGGGGAACATTAGGCTTCCAGATCCAGGCATTGGTGTCGGGCGTAGATGTGGATTGTGCTGTTATTAACTTGTAAGCGCTGGCCGTAGTAAACCAACCTTCCCTATCTGACCACAGTATAGTCGGTCTTGCAGGTTAGATGTAAGAAGAGGGATGTCTAAGATTTCTTTAACAATATCGTTAAGTAGAACCGCTTGTAGTTTTTCTCTCCACCACTTGTAGACTTGTAGAACCGCTTGTAGTCGGTCTTGTTGTATTTATAATAAAACTATGTATATATATGTTGTATTTATAATAAAATTCAGTCATATGTTTTATAAATGTTAACATATATAATATATATATGTGTGTACTCGATCACTACCTCAGTAGCATATATCCTATTTAGTCAAATACTCAGTGGCTATCTTACATATAATACTGGTACAATGGGTCTAGTGTATATATACACTCGGTATCACACATATATATAAGTAGTATATATTACATGTTTAATACAGTAAATGTGATTTCTATCAAATATATAAGTTTTCTTTTATTGGATTATTTTAGATTTTTTTTACGAGGGACAAGTCCCGTCCCGTTCCGATCCCGTCCCGTCCCGCGAGGGATAAGACCCTGTGGGATTCAAAAAAAAATATTTCAATCCCGTCCCGATCCCGTCCCGTAAAAAATACGCGGGACGGGACGCGGGATTGCCCCAATCCCGTCCCGTCCCGTCCCACGCCCACCCCTACTCAAATCACCTGTCCTCTAAAATGTCCCTCCCTCCTATCCCCCAACCCCCTTCCCCCTCACAAACTCTAATTGAAAAAAAAAATTAAATTAAAAAAACAGATTAAAAGAATGAAAAAACTAACCTTTTTGTGAGAGGGGACAGACCAAGGGAACGGGATTGGGGACACACGATTTAAACCCTCCGACGGGTACCCGCTTCACCCGATAAAAAAAAAACCCGTTTAACAAATTTAAAAAAGGTGAAAACTAAGTAATTAAAGAACCCCGTTTACACTTAGTTTACACTTTTTTTTTAAAAAAAACAACCCCGTTTAACAAATTTAAAAAAAAAACATGTTTTAACAAGGTTAAGGTAAAAAAACAGTCCTATTTAACCAAATTCAGCGTTTTTTAAAAACCTGTTTAACTAATTTTTTTTAACACATTTCACACACTGTAAAACAATTATTTTTTTAACACATATCAGCGTTTTTTAACACAAAATTCAGCTCTTTTGAACACATTTGAAACACTGGAAAACATTTTTTAAAAAAAAACATGTTTATCTAATTTTTTTTTAAAAAAAAAAAACAGCCCCTGTTTATTAGGATTGGATGAAATATATATGTATATACATGCATATATTTATTTATTTATATTAAAAATATGCCGGGTGATGTACGGGTCGGGTGACGGGTGAAATTACTACCACCCGAATCCGACCCGATCCGTCGCCCGTTTAATACCCACCTTTTATCGGATTTTCACCTTCTTTTTTTTTATCGGGTGAAGCGGGTACCCGTCGGGTGCGGGTGAGATTGCCAGCCACCTCTAACTCTAAGGCACGGTTCTCCTTCAACTGGATTTTTTTATTTTTTGTTTTAAAAAGATAGAATGGAAAAAGAGAGATAGGGACTCATTGCAAAATATACCATTACTAAAAAAGTGAAGACTAAGTAATTAAAGAGTTTTACTTTTTACTTTTACATTAATTAAAAAGGTGGGGGGTGGACTACCTCCCCGGTATATGATGAAGAATAATGCTTGACATTAGATTCTATGCTACCAATTAATGCTCCAGCCCCTTGAGCCATCTTAGAGCACCCACATTGGACATACGGACATACTCCATTGGGTGTCTTAATTATTTTTTTTTTAAATGCAAACTGGCACATTAAGTTTCTAGCAGTAGAAACTAAAGGCTAAAATTAAGACACTCAAGTCTGCCACAATCTGACACACACTGCACACCGCAAATTTTTCTGACTTAATTTCTTTTTAAAAAAAAATGTAAGGCACCTAACATATAGCCAATGTGGATGCTCTTAGGTAGGTGCAACAAATCTGTACACTACCACGTGCAAGTAAGTTTGAAATTAAGGAATAATACCTCGTATATATATTAGATATTAAACTGATAAGAACGGTTACTAAACTTGATCTTAGCCAAAAGGTCGAGAAAGGAATAATACCTCGTGCTCAATGGATTGAATTGGCTCGAAAATGGGCTCGTTAATGGCGAAAGATCACCAAGGGTGAATGTCACTTAGGTTATCTTTCCCTAATTACCTCCCTGCAATATCTTTCCTGCTTATTTCCTTTGCTTATATGTTGCTTAAAAACCACCAATTAATCACATCAACAAACAAGTAAATTGAGCAAAAATAACATGACTTGTTGACTAGTACTGTAATAACTAGTTTAATGGAAAACACGTCTAAAACATTAGTTTCTACTAACTGGTATGACCTCTCCACGTTGTTTCATAAATACACTATAAATACCTTCATGGCCGACCAATTAAGCTAACATTCAAGGGAGGAAAAAAACAATAAACAGACCTTTTCGATCTCCTCGATTAATCTCCCAATAAATTAGCATTGTGTGTTGATCAAGTCTAGATCACCGGCAATGGCACAGTTGAAGGCATTGGCTATGATTATCTTCACCGTTACCATCGCGGTGGTGGCAGTCTTGGCCGTGGCTGAGGAGTGAGGAGGACTTCCTGGCTCCCTCGCCTTCACCTGCCGTGGCTCTAGGACCCGAGGCCGGAGCTGCCTTCAACACGCCGCTCTCCGCGGCTACGCTGGTGTCTTCCTTCAACATACCTCTAGCTAATAACTTAATAGGTACATTCTTGATTCCTTGGTATTTCAAGCAAGATAGGGCATTGAATTTGTTGTGCCCTTGTCATGTATCAATCAGTTTATATCAATGCACTATTGTCTTTATTTGCGTAAAATTAACTACTACTATTGATTGATTGTCTTCTTTGTCTATTTTACAAATGGGTTTGCATGATTTGTTGGATGGAAAAACGACTATTTTCTCTAAAATTTCTCATTTTTTCTATTTTACAAATACTTATTGTTGGGCTCGCTCTAAAATTAACAAAGGTTTACAAATCTCTTATGCCAGCACACATATTTAAATGTGAGACTCTTCTGATCTCCATTCACATCCCTTTAACGGCTTCTTCCGGAGGCAAAGTCGAATATAATTATACTAGTTTTACACAAGGCTATGCACATAATTAGGCTAATTTCGTGCTTCCATCCAATTGCATGTAGTAAACTAGTGTTGCACTTCATGTAGCACAATCGTGATAGGTTGATTTTTTTTTTTTAATATGAATTCATTTATAAGTAACAAAGGTTTTCTATTTAACTCTAAAATTAATCGACCAATCACGAAAGAGTGTTACGTGAAGTGCAACATGTAGTGCAATAGGCGATTTCAATTCGATGAAAATGGGCAGCACCTTTGGAGTTTCTCAAGATGCAATGTATCACAGAGGTTTGCAACCTTGAATCAAAGATCAAAAGGCTGAAATCTATTACAACTTACAAGGTCTAAGAACAACTAGTTCCTCAAAAGTAAATTTATCGCCTATCTGGCCAGATTGAGACTAATCAATAGGACCAAAATCTAACATCAGCAATAATGAAACTACTATTTAGCATTTATTAATTATTACTGAAGTTAAGATATCAAGCAGCTAGCAGATTTTTCAAATGAAGCAAAACTCAAGACAGCAAGTGAATCAGACAACATAATCTCTTTCATGTTCGACACGATAAGAATAGATTGATCAAACCCAAAAAAAATCATCAAGAGTTGTAATGACAGTTAAACAAGCTATGGACAGAGCCAGTGAGTTATCACTTCAAATCCAACCAAATACGAGAACGTCACCTCAAATTAGTCGAGTAAATGAACCAACCCCTGCAGATGCAGAGTAGCAATTAGAAGAACTGTACATGGATATCTACTGTATTGAATCTGGAACAAATAGGCATTGCAATTTCTACAGTACATCTCATTGGGCAAACCATGAGCAGATTGCTGTCTGCTCATCAGGTTCGATCTTCTGTATTTCTGCATTTAAATACACAAAGATATAAGTAAATGAAAGAAAACCAATACTAAATGGAAACAAACTAGAATTTCCTTACACGAGAAGCTCAAGCCAAAAAAACAACTCTAAAGCAAAATACAAAAAGAACTGTGACAATTTGCTTATGAGGTTATAACCAATGTGGAACACACCTTCTATGAGAATGTTACAACAAGTTCTTCTCGCGCATAAAGTTTTCTATCTTCTCCACGTCCTCAGGGACATCAACCCCATGCGTTTCATGTTCAACCTTAATAACCTGTGAAAGAAAATAGATTGTTGAAGAACTCTACGACCAGCCAAGAGTAAAAGATGCAATGAAGGCAAGAATTCGTAACTATCCAAAAAGATAGTCTTGTTCCATTTCATGTGTTCCATTTCATGAATACTAGTACGGAAAGATTTATGTTCTACAATGACATATAGCAACAAGCTCCAAGAAAAGGTCATCCACAAAAATTCTTACAAGCACAAATATATGGAAATATCTTGGAAGGATGTTAAACCCATAAAACATTTTAACATTGTCTCATTCCGTTTTAAAAAAAATCCACTCTTTGGCTCAAATAATGAAACAGTATTTGGATAGTCCCAACATCATGCAGAAAAACTGAGAAAAGGAAATGCAGAATGTAAGACATCAGCATACCTTCATCTTGTAGCCATTTTCTAGAACTTTGAGCTGTTCTAAATCTTCTTCTAGTTGCAGTGGTGTAGGTGGTAGCTCTGCATATACTCTTAAGAAGCTTGAATCATAACTCTGTTCAAATGTGTAAGAATTTAAGCGTCAGAAAGACTAAACACAGAGCATATTAATGTAGCTAATTCTACCAGTTTGTGCAATAAAACATGTCAATTTGATACCTGGATGCCAAGATGAAGCATATATGAGAAGTTTGGATTAACATTCCCAGACCTGATTTATCAGGAAAAAGTGTAAGCATACAGGGCTGTGTAACTAATATATAAAGGCAATATTTAACACATCTAAAGGACTCACTTGTTATATGGGATAAGTCCCCTAGAGAAATAGATTGCATAATCCTGGTTATTAACAATGCATTTGACACGATTCGGATCAAATGCATCCTCTGGCTTTAAAGGGGTAACAGCAGTGCTGAAAACAGCATCAGGGGAATCCTAAAGGTAGCCATATAAAGAATAATACAAAGACAGGTTATTTAAAATAGAATGAACTTTTATTTGTCATAAATAAAAGAACCTTCAAATAGTGTACTTACTTGCAGAGCTTTAACGATTCCATCAATTATTTCAGGATCAATTAAGGGTTCATCCCCTTGAATATTGACAACAACATCGTACTTCTTCTGAAGCTTGTCGAGAACTTCATTACAGCGCTCAGTGCCTGTAGCTCAAATGTGAGCCAAGTCATACAAATTTCAAATGAGCAATTAAAAGCTTAGATACCGAAAGGCAGAAAGATTCTCTTAATTCCTACCATTTCGGCAAGATTCTGATGTCATAACCACATCAGCTCCAAATCCTCGACAGCACCCTGCAATCTTATCATCATCTGTTGCCACAACTGAAATCCAGAAAACAACATAGTTAAAATTCATTGGTTGAAGCTGTTACAGCCTACAGTCTACAACAGTTACACTGCACGACTTTAAAACTTGGCAACAAGAGTGCTAGGCTTCCCTTGAGCGGGAGCCCAAAATATAAGATCTGATAACTAGAAGATGCTTTAAGTATATCTATTGTATGGAATGTCCTATCACATTATCAGTTCATCTTAACTTCAGAATTTTTTTTATTTTCTCTTGGAAATCCTGACCCTGCTCTTTGAGCGGGATTTACTGGGCTTGTTGTTGTTGTTTTTCTTGGAAATCCTGAAGAGATTGATGTATATCAGAAATCAGAATCCTATACGAAATGAGGTAAAGAAAGGAAGTCTCAACCAACATCTTCGTCCATAATTTTACATTTCCAATAACAAATACACATTGGCTCCTCATTTCAATTAATCAGTAGATGTATGTGTCACCCTGTACAGAACCAGGCATAAATGCATACTACTAGAGGACTAAACTACACTTCAAACAGGGCAAGTTGAGTGAACCAATGGAGAAAACTTACCAACATGGTCCAGTGTAGAAGCCAACATTGCCCTCTCCCATGTCCTCTGTGTGCAAGAACCGATTTAAACGACAAAAGCAAGACTTCAGATCTCACAATGCTAGCATGTCACTTAACAAGACTATCCTAAATCCAAATAAAAGATATTTCTAGAAGATACAAAAAAGCATTGAGCACAAGTAGTGTGTGTCAAGATGATAATGATGAAGCTGAACAGAAAAGACTAAGTTGTTACTATGGATTCATCACAGGTGCCGTGATTCAAGTACTTGCGAATTTAGAAGGCAAAAACCTCTCTTAGTCATTGAGATGAATTGAAATCTTTTGATCTGTTTAGCATTGACAGCACTGAAACCTCCATAAGGAAAATCAATTATGATACACAAAAATCATGATCCCTGAAACTTCCCTCTTATGCTAATTCTGAGACAAATAAGCAAATATTTCTTCGATCCATGAAACTTCCCTCTTATGCTACAAAATTTAGGTAATTATGCCAAACTAGCTCAAATCAGTATCTGATCCAGGCAAATCAACATGATTGACAGTCAACCCATGTATTCGAATCAGACACACTGATCAATTGCATAACACAAGAAATCGTAAAGCAAGATCTCAAACGCGATCTTTCGAGTGAAAACGGAGTGATAAACAAGAAATCCTATTCGAATTGCTAAACCGAGAATGTGAAACAAGTACCTGGATCATAGGTTTTCCGAGGATCTGAACGAGAGGCTTGCCAGGGAAGCGGGAGGAAGCGAAACGGGCAGGGATTATGCCGACGACACGGGTCCGGAAATTTCTCGATCGGCGCCGGAGACAGTAAGCGCCGGCCCCAATTGCAACCGCCGCGACGGCGCCGACGATCCATGCTTTTGAGGAAGATCCAGAGGAGGATGAAGACGACGAGGATCCAGTCGCCATTGGATTTATCTCTTCCTCTCACCCTGAGCTTGCAAGCACCGACAATGGAGTTGGAGTAGTTTACAGGACAATTCGTACAGAAATGCGCTTATTCGTACAAAAATGCACCGACAATTGATGAATTAAAAAATAATTAAAATAAGACAATTAGTTAACAATTAGTTAAGGGTGTCACTATATACACCGCAAATCCGGATTAAGGATTTGCACGTCCTTAGGACGTGCAAGTCTGGAACTGTGCACGTCCACTATTTCAGTCTTGCACGTTGTTAAGGGACGTGCAACCCCTAGTTAGGGTTTTGCGTTTAGGGTTTACGGGTTTAGGGTTAGGGTTAGGGTTTAGGTTTTCCGACGTAATAATAAAATTGAAGTGTTTAGCTAGTGGATTTGAAGTATATGTCAAAAAAATGTCTTGCAGTATGTTCCACAAAGTATGGCAAGAAGCCACTTTCTTGGAAAGGAAAACATTGGGATTCACCTTAATCTTGGCGAAGATGGAAGATCTTTGCGTTTTCGTGGAAAGTGAAAGACAATCTAGGAATACAATCTAGGAAAATCTAGGAAAATATTTTAGGGTTGCACTTGCATATTAGTTTGCATTAATAATTTTAATAAAGTTGTGCAATACAATATAGGAAAATAGTAAAGGACGGCCGGCATCGGCACGCAAAGCTCTAAATCTCTCAATCTGAGCTTGAAACGGAGCATCCCATCCTTCGACGCTCGGATGATGATGTTCGACCCATTCTAGTGGAGGCGGCGGAAGAGGAGCGTTAGGACGCAACCAGATCTAGGAGAACAAAAATTTAGAGTTAGAGTATTGACATATATATGAAAATCATGAATAGGTAATAAAAAAGACGTTTGAAGTCGTACCGCGGCAAAATGGTCTTGGTTTCCGATGCAGGCTACACCAAGAGTTGCTAATTGGGGAGGGTTGTTAGCAGATGCCGGCGAGATCATGGGGAGACATGTGAACGGATGATGCCAAGCTAGGACGACGAGAGGAACCTGATATACCGTCGCAAATACTAAACCCATGATGGGAAGCTCTATCCACCGTCTCCTATCACCATGTGTGGCTCCGGCACATCTCTGGTAGTCGACGAACTGCTGGAATGGGTACTCTCCCGTATAACAACCGGCGTACAGATCGGCGTGATCCTCCAAGTGATTGCATAGTAACGTCTTGAGTTCCGGGAAAGCAGTCTCGCCGATCGGTGATGTCAAAGTCGCCAAAGCACGGTAGCCACAATGACCATCTCCAACAGTGTTCCTCACCATCTCAATATGACCTAACATGAAGGGATCAACGTTGTTTCGACCCCAGTTGAACCCTCCGAACACATCATCACGTCCAGGTCGAGCTGAGGTCGCTTGTGGACGAGGCCGAGCAGCATTTCGAGCAGCACGCGCTTCTTCTCTCGCAAACCTTTCCCTTACCTCCTCGTATGGCAACGGGTTGGTTCTGCAGGCATTCCTCGACCCTCGAGGTCTCCCCTTCCTTCGGACGCTTGCTGATGAGGGTGGGTGCAGCTCATCCTCGCATACATCGTTGGAAGCCGTGTATGAAGATGACAGCTCATACGGCAGTGGGGTGTCGTCGAGGTCAGTCCATGTCAAATCCATCCAGAACGGGTGGATGTCCTCGGCGGGTATCGGAGTGCCGGAGTTGACGTATGCCTGAATCTCATGGACACAAGGGATCCCGTAACAAACCCTCCAATGTCGGTCCGTGCATACCGGAGGAGCCTTTTGGTTCACGACGTCCTGCCACATCTTGTACAGATAATCGAAGCACTTTTTGGAGATTAAAGTCTTTACCTCATCGAAAAGGTTGACTTGATACGCCGTTGTTGGCCATTTGAATCGGTCGATCTCCAAAGCAGTTTCCAGCTCATGCAGTTGACAATCATTGACTCTATGGATTGCATCGATCACGATGCGGAAGTCACCAGTCGATGAGTGAATTGCCTCCTTCAGAACCTTGTGTTGACCCTCAACTCTGTACACATTGAAGTGCATACCACTAAATATTCGGTATTATATCACATTGTAATGGGAGATATGAAGTAAGGTCTGTACACATTGAAGACATTATCTACGTAGCACCGAACTATGCTCCTGCTGTATGGAAGCCAAACCGACTCCAAATACGCCACCACACCTGGGAATGGGTGCCACCAAGCTCGTAGCGCCCGACGACGTCGGTTGAATGATTTCTCCGACCTCGATTCGAACAGCCCCCAACAGTTGCCCTTAAAGATGCCAGCGTGGTGTAAATTCTTCGTGATCTTCAGAGCAGCTTCCTCGCATCTTCTCGTCACGTGTAACCAACAAAGGAGATGCTGGACGTCGGGGAAGACAACATTCAGCGCCGCCAAGAGACCCAGCTCTCGATCAGTCATGATAGCTTGAGGCTGAACGCTCCCAAGCAAGATCTGAAGTTGTCGCAACACCCAGGCGTATGTGTCTTCGTTCTCTTGCGACATGAAGGCATAGGCGATGCAGTAAGTATTGCCTGAGGGTGTGAGCCCGACCACCTCGCACAAAGGAATCCCATATCTGAAGGTGTAAATATGTTACACATAAAATACGTTATAATTGGCTATATGTGGAATAAGGTAATCGTAAATAAGTGACTTACGCATTTGTTTTGTATGTGTTGTCCATTATGATGACGTAATGGAACCGTCGGAGAAGGCGTATCCCGTCGGGATGCGCGAGGAAGAGGTCGCTCAAGACGTTTTCGTCATCCGGATGTCGTCTGAAGTCGTAGTAGTACCTTCTTTCCCGCAGATGGTGCAAGGTATCCTGGGTCATCGTCCGACTACCTCTTTCTTTGGCGACCATCGCGGCGAGCGTGTTGGTAAGGCTCTTCCTTGACGTGACGCTGGTCTCATCCACCCGCCTCAATCCGTATCCAATGGTTTTTGGAGGAGTGCCAACTTCCTTCATCCACCTCGCCATCTTCTTTTCCCCCTCTGTCATCTGACCGGCGATGGCGTGACCCTTCAAGCTCGTGGAAAGCCCGTGGTTATGAACACCATGGGATACCGTCATGCGCCACTCACCCGGCGGAGCTTCGTGTCCGTGTAGAGAGAATGGACAACCACTTATCTTCGTCTGTGTGCTCCGGAGCTTCCTCCCGCGTGGTCGGTACTCCCCAAACTGCTCGCAGGCTAGGAGAACCCCGCCTGGACGATTCGACGCCCCCGTCCAAGACCGCTTGATTACCAAAATCATGCCGTGTCTCCGACCCAAGTCCTTGAAATGCGTAACCATTTCGTCACGGTCATTCCAAACCCTTGGGTCCGAGCACGTGCAGTTCCCTTACCCTAAAACCCTTCCCAAACCCCTTAAACCCTTCCCAAAACCCTTAAACCCTAGCCAATCTTGACACAATCGGGCAACCTTATCATATTAACGTTTTCGTTTTCGTCATCGGACAACCTTATCATATTAACGTTATCGTTTTTGATGTTTACGGTCAATAAGACTCTGAAGAAATGAGAAGAGTCTAATAGAAATATATAGATAGATACAAAATCCGAAATATAAATATATAATGTCAATATACAATCCGAAATATGTAGATAGATACAAAATGTATAATATCATTGGGCAGGTGGATGACGTAAAGCATCATCCACAATCTCCGTCAGCTCGTCCATGATCTGGTCAATGCGAGGGTCGCCCGCCAGGGCCCTCAAATAGCCCTCGAGCTCCCGAAACCGGGCTAACAGCGTCGGACGGATGACGGGAGGGTGAGGGACGTCCACCCAAGGGTCCATGGCGATCGGGTGGACGGGCGCCGGAGGGTCGGGATGGGGCGTGGTCGGCAGCACGTACGGCCGGCTCTGCGACGCGTACCAAGCCAGGTAATCTGCAGTGACACCTGCCTGGCAATCCTCGCTGGGCTTGCACGTCCTTAAGGACGTGCAAGCCCGTCTCCAAGGACGTGCAAGCACGTCCAGGTTTGGGGGAAAAAAAAAAATGCACCCAACTTGCACGTCCTTAAGGACGTGGGGATTTGCGGTGTATATAGCCGAAACGTTAGTTAAGTACCTTCGAATCTTGAATCGATCTGTTCAAAATCAAAAGTCTCTGTGCAAAATCAAAATCGAACATGGGATGACATGGATGGAGATTGTAAAATGCAGAGTGAAGAATCAAATTCGCCAAGTTATTCCCCTTCGAAAATCAAAGGCGGAGTGGGAGGAGCGGTAGGGCTCAGAGACCGAAATCAAAGGCAGAGTCGGAGGAGCTCCAAGGCTAGGAGTTGCAGCGGACGGTGGTGGCGACGGGCCGACGGTGGCGCAAGTAGGTGGCGGCGGCCTGTAGGAGACCGAAAACTTGCCGGTGGAGACTGAGTGCTGGGGGCGACGGTGGGAGGCGGTGCCGACAGACCCTTGTGGTGGGCGTTGGCAGACAAGACGAGGTGGTGTGAGGTTGAGCCGTTGAGGGCTGACCTCATACGCCCGGCGCCGGCAGCAAGCCAGAGAGCAAATGCTCTTTTTTTTTTTTGGCCGGTCCTTTCCTAGGTTTCCCCAATCCAAATCCAACCCTCCCTACATCACAAAATTATATTTACATTTATTTAATCTTAAAAAAAATTATAAAATTTATATACATATTCTAATTTCTAAACACCTATTTATATGTTTATAAATTTTATTTTTGAAAAACCATGTTTTGATTTTTTTATAATTGTATTTCATAAAATAATACCTTTTGAATTTTTAAAAATTTTAAAAACATGATTTTTCAAAATGAAAATTTATAAATATATTGAAAATTTTAAAAGGGAGTTTACAATATGTATATATATTTTTATAATTTTTTTTAAGATTAAATAAATATGAAAATAAATAAGTGATATAGGGAATGTTATAGGGAGTGTCGTAAAGGATTTGTATTGAGGTTTCCATAATTACGTGTCTTTTCTTTTGGATCTGTGTATGAACGAAGGAGGTAATAAGTAATCTCTCTTTTTTTTTAAAAAAAATCTCCAACTTTTTTTTTCCTTTTAAATTTCAAGGTTTATTTAGCTTATTTTATATTTAAAAAAAAGCAAGGGTAATTTTGTAATTGCATTGATTTAACTGAGGTTTTGGTGAGGGGTGCTCAACTACTCATGGTAATTATGCAGGTAAGGGGTGGTTTGGGCAATATTGGATCTTTAAGGGTGGTTTCCTGCGGTTTAACTTTTTTTTTTTAAATCCCCTTTCGTGTTAGGCTCCATTTGGCAAAAGCAAGTAATTTTCGGATCTTATGGCTTTGTTATTATATAATCTTAACTAAATTAAATATAATATTTTAGTTTAAATAGCTTTTGAAATTTAAGCTTTTCAACAGATAATCATCCGATCTTATCAAAGCTTTTGGTTTTTTATTCACAAGGTTTTCAACTGCTACCATAATATCTAGGTTTACCAAACACTATACTAGCTTATTAACTTATATTTAGCACACATAATCCAACAACTTCAGTTACTCCAACAACCACCATTTCGCCAAACACACCCTAAATTGTACTTTTCAATTTGCTAGGAAAAAAAATTGTACTCCGTAGTTTTCAATAGTAAAAAAAAAATAAATTAAAATGAATACCACACTTAAAACAAAAAAATAATACGAACTTTAATTATGCTAAATTTATATAGTACTTTCGATCTAAATTATTTGATATTTAATTATTTAGAAGTTAAAAATTATATAAAATCTATTTTTAAATAATTGTATACTTATTACTAACAAGCATAAAATTATTTTTAAAAACTTATATTTTATAGATTTTTTAGCTTTCTTAAAAACACACAATAATAAAAATCAAATATTTTAGGTCGGGGGAGTACAAACTATCCTCGTATTAACACAAGATTTCGAAATTCGCTTACAATTCCAACCAAAACAATAATGGGACAACCGCAAAAATTAATTGAAAATTCAAAACTTTTAATCGGTAATCACCAGTTTGGTATAACAATCGTAAAATAGTCTTTCTAACCTAGGCACGGAACCAAAAAATAAATTTTGGGTGGGCTGAAATGAATAGACTAAAATTTTCACATATATTCCTAATTTTCATTAGCAAAACTCTTAGTGTAATAAACAAATCCAGAATTTTTATTAATTTTTCCTTATCTTTTTACCTTTTTTTTCTAAAAAATGGGACGAACTAGAGTGAAACTCAATCCGCCTCTAGGCTCTAGTTACGTGCCTGTTTTAACCCTATACTCCAAAAACATAGGTTAAGAAAATAAAAAAGCAACTAGAAAACAATATTAAAAAAACCTAAAATGATTTAAATTTAAAAAATCTTTCCCAATCGAGCTTTCCTACCATTCATATGCACAGTAGAGGGCCCGGACCTCGGGCCTTTAACTTACTTTTCCTCTGCCACATCAGCTTAAGGGCCTCATTCCATTTTTTTACTATTTGCACCCTCATCAGAGAGCCCCACTCTCGGGCGCTTAAGTTACATTTTACTATTTAGCTTTTTAAAAAATAACATATGCAAAATGAGTGTCTATTGGTAGATAAAATGAAGTCACACTTGAATATAATTTTTATTTTATTTTATAATTATAGAAAATGTCTAAAAATCATTTTTTATATGGTTAATTCTCATGTATTGTCGTTGTACGTGCTAAGAGTTTCACTCTTTGGGCTCTTGTATAAGGACCTCCGAGATGGGGCTCTTAGCCATTTTGCTTTTCCTTTTATATTTTTTTGCTTAGTTGGCAATTGTAAGGGCCTAGAGGCCCTCCAATGCACATGCTCTAGAGGCCCTCCAATGCACATGCTAGGAGCATGTGCATTGGAGGGACTCTTCCCGAGCCCTTAATTTACTTTTTCATTGTCACGTCAGCTTAAGAACTCTTATCCAACTTTTACTTATTTGCAGCTTCATTGGAGAGCCCCAACCCGGACTCTTAACTTACTTGTTGCTCATAATTTTTTTTTTACAAAACATATGCATAATGGATGTATATAGGTAGAGAAAATTAATTTACAATTGAAAATAAATTTTTTATTTATTTTTATTTATAGAACCGGACTCTTAACTTACTTGTTGCTCATAATTTTTTTTTTTACAAAACATATGCATAATGGGTGTATATAGGTAGAGAAAATTAATTTACAAATGAAAATAAATTTTTTATTTATTTTTATTTATAGAACCGGACTCTTAACTTACTTGTTGCTCATAATTTTTTTTTTTACAAAACATATGCATAATGGGTGTATATAGGTAGAGAAAATTAATTTACAATTGAAAATAAATTTTTTATTTATTTTTATTTATAAAAAATGGCTAAAAATTATTTTTCAATTGGGTATTTTATGGGCACTGTCACGTGGCAGACAGAGATTGGACAGACCCGTTAAGGGCCTCTACTCTCCGATCTCTTATTTAAGCGCCCCAACTCCCGAGCCCTTACACTATTACCTTATTTTATTGTTTTTCTTGATGAGGTGGCATGGCTAAGGGTCCAAAGGCTCTCCATTGCACATGCTCTTAATATACTCTTCCTGACATCTAAAATAAAATGAAATGAACCATATCTTAATACAAAGAAAATTCCATAGCAATTGAATGGCATTTTGTAGAAAAGCTTAGGGGCACTAAACTAAAAATCAATTGCTACAATTAAGGCCAACATAGATTATGTGCAGTTCACTTGTTAATGTTATTGTCGTCTATTCAAGTAGTATATGGTAAAATAACGACCCATAATAGGGCGGAAGACAGCATCAAATTACCCAAAACTGCCATCATACACTTCAACCTACATTTATCTAATAAGATCCACCCAATGTGAAATCTTCTTCACCCTCCACCTCCAAGATGAAGTTGATGGTAAGAATTTTAGGGTGAACGCAGAGTGTTCTGAATCTTTGGTGAAGGACACCCTGTTGGGGCACTAAACGACCCATGACCCGTCTTTGCTGGGTAAAGCTTGGTCAGTTGTGTTCTCATCTTACAAGAGTACACAGATTCCGAATCACTAGTTCAGTCCAAAGAGTGCTTTGTCTTCTTCTTTTTCACTTTCTTTTCTTTCTTGGGGGTTTCTGAAGAGTGGCCATTATCTTTTATCTTTCTACAAGCCTTCCGCTTCTTCCTGGAGGATGCATCGCCATTTTCAGAAGCTCCTGAGCCACGGGGAAGTAGCACTTCCTCATCCTCATCATGCATATTCCAATTACATTGCATATCCTGCCTATCGTTGCAAGGAACTGGTTCACCTGCTCCCGGAAGCAAGCCACTGAAAGTCATGTCACCATTGCGTCCACCTTTCCGCTCAAGTAGAACTGGGTCTGGCCTTATTATTGTACCAAGGATACTCCTATCTGGGCCTAAGCTCATGATGGTCTTCACATTTGTCAGTGTTGAGTAAGCCATCTGAAAGGCAGATTTTATCTGAAACAGAATATAAAAATTGCATCATGTTCATCGGTTCATATTTTCCAGCCAAAGAACAAGTTAATTCACTTCAGTGAAGTGAATAAGCATAGATAGATGAGATTCATTACACAATAACAGAATCAGCTCTCAGGAGAAATTGTAAGTATTGCCTACATGCGATTTCTCCAGCGGCCCTGCCTGCATACTTGCAATTTCTCCTGCAGCCATGTATCTTTCTAAACAGTTCCGCACCCCCTCCCATTTAAAAAAGGAGAATATTTGGTAGCGTAAAATACCTGAAAATAGTTGAAGGAACTCTTGCCAATGTCATTATCCGGTGTCTGGGAAACACAAAAGAAAACTATCTTTGGTTAGACTACAACGGCCTTTCAACATTTGAATGCAAAAGTAATATTTTTTTTAAGAGTATACGCATTGGTTATACTTTATAGAAATTCGTCATTTACTCTTCAAAACACCCACCCCGCGACCCTATGTACCTATGCAACGGCCTTTCAAAACACCCACCTAAGCCCAATGTGGCTACATCCCTAACCTACCACTGCCGAAAACTAGCACGTTCACATTCAAAAAAGACCCCACATCAGGAGAACCACTAATTGTGATCTAAATTCACCATCAAAGATACAAACAAAATAACTGAACATGTGGAAAACATTGTACAACAACATAATACAAGAACGTTTATCCTAATATAACATCCCCCGTATACTTGAACGGAGAGAAATCCTCACCTGTGGATCTTCTATAGATATAAGAAATCCCTTACCCTCGAACCTGAACAAGAGAGATGAAGATTAGTATCCTTTCAAGTTTGCTTTACCCAATGTATTGCATGTGCAAACTCCGAGCAATTACATGATCAATTTCACAGGGAAAAAAAAGAGAGAGATTACAAATGAGGTACCCTTTTCTACTCTTGGAAAAAAATGTTCCTCTCCCATTGCATGATACGCCAACATCATAGGTGTTCAATTTAAGAGCATAAAACTCTAAAAACTTAACCTGTATTTCAACATTAATAACAAGAATTATGGATCCATATGGGAATATACCGGCACAAATGAAGCACTCAACAATCCCATCTTTTACAGGGATGGGTTCTTCAATGTGTTTTCTGTCGACGGAACTAATTACTAAAAGAAATATTGATATTGCTGAATGAACTGCCACTAATGGCCAAGAACATTCCCACAACTTGGCGATCCGGCTTATAGAAAAAAGGGCCCCAATACATCAAAGAGAAAAATGAAGATATAGTATCCAGGTAGGCTGTAGCCTTTACCAAGCACATACCAGTAGGATTCCCAAGTTTTGCTCTGGGCATGTTTGGCTCTCATTAAGATTCTGCAGAATTCAAGAACCATAACAAACTCAATTGTTAAAAAACAAAAGGGAACAAGCTTCTATTGTTATGGGAAGATGAGATAGATAGCTCCCAACCTGGAGGGAAAAAATATATGGTAGAAGAGCACAAACCAGCACAAACCACAGTATATCAAACTTCTTAAATATTTATATTGTTCATTTTATTAAAACCGATAACCTACATTCTATCCGAATAAAATTCTTTCACATTCATTCCTTCTCTTTCTTGTGTCTCTAATTGAACCATATAATATTGCTCATGGTGCACAATGGGTAGTGGTAAGGCATGGACTTCAACCAAGTAGGTGATCCATGCTCATGATTCCACTTTGATAATAAAAATAATCAAGGATTTATTTCCATTAATATTCCACTGCATAAATAAATAACAATAAACTAATGATAGAAATTAGAAATTAGGGCCTAAACAAATTGGCTTGCACAAGTAGCTAAACCAAGATGAAACACCAAACTAGATCACATTCTATAAAAAAAAATTGACATACATTATATTGGTAGAAATCAACCTTCTACATACTCAAAAATACTTACCCGCAACATAGCAATTAGCATGGCTAGAAGAGCATATGAGCCTATTCCTCCAGAATATACCTAGGTGATCAAAGTAGCCAAAAATATAAATTTCCCATCAAGCTTTAAAAAAATAGACTTGAGTTCAAAAGAAAAACCTTGATAGCTAATAAGTTACCTCGTTTAACTCTCTCTGGTGCAGAAAGACCTTGAGAATCAAACACAATGGTCGTAATGGAGGTAATTTTACTAGGGCATCCTACAAAAATAATTAAAAAAAAATTGGATCCTGGAAAATTATACAAATACTGGGATGCACTTACAATAGATTTCACTTGCTCAAAGCACATAAAACAAGGATTTTTTTTAATATAATATCGTTCTCCTATTCAGAATCAAGCCATCAGAGTATCAGACATGGACAACTTCCGCTAGATATATACCTCTTAGTAGAGACTCTACAAAACTGAGCTGAATAGAATACCTCATTAAAAAAAAGGAAGAAAATAAATCTGAACCCTTGACCATTTCACTGCAATATCATTTTCAGCTCAACAGAGCATCTTTTGCATGCCAACTATTACCTGTCCACCAGTATTGCTTTAATCCTAAGCTCTAACATCACATCAGAATCGAGTAACGACTTAATTCAAGACTGATTTTGCTTCTCCAATATTCCTGCTGATTTAACTATTATTTTTTTCCCGTAATAAGAACAAATAAAAAGTTACTAATTTTGGAACTTGGATACATGATATATCACCAAGTTTCATACTAAAGAGTTTTAGAAATTAGAATAGCCCTAAAGACCAGTACTTTATGGACAGCTCTATTAGTAGAAACCCAAGCACAAGAAACTGCATAGATGTGGGAGATCCTCGAGATTTTATCTGCTAGTTTCAACCCAGAAATTCAGTAAGAAAACAACCAACCTTAATATAATCAGCAGCTTTTGGGCCATTATCCAAATCAAAGCTGCAATATGGTGCAAAGGAAATTAGACTACAGAGAAGTAATTTAAAGAATAGTGATTAATGATTAATAGCCCCCAGTTATTGACAAGGAGAAGACATAACAACAACAGAATCATATCAATAACATCAGTGGATGCTAACCCAACTGATAAACATAATCCAATATATCTTCAAAACTTGTTTTGAAGAAGAAAGTGAGAATTCTTAATAGCAGTTTATCAAGATGCTAGAAGTTTCAGGTGCAGGTCCTATTGCACAATGCAATAACTATCTTATAGAATTCACCCCCCCCCCCCCAAAAAAAAAAAAATGCAACCTAGGCAGCACATGAACCTTGTACTACCAAACCTGATTTAAGTCATTATTTGGAGAAGGGCAAAGGACATTATTTACTACAGAACTGACGATCAATAAGTAAAATTTAAATGTTGATGAATGAGAAATTGCGAACCAGCTCAATAGAATGCACCAATGCAAACTTAATACTATTAGATGACTACATAGGGAAGAAAGAAAATAAGAGAGAGCAGCGTTACATAAAATCAAATGATACAAACCTGACGTCAAATGAAACATCGCTCTTTTTCTCCACAAATTTAACAATTGGTACTCTAGCCTTCCCAATCACCTGTGAACAATGCAGATGTTAGAGGGTATGAATATATAAACAAATAAAAGCATCTCTACTAGTAGACAGCAAACCTGCATCTTCTTTGCAATTCCTCTTTGTGATAATGCCCTAGAAAGAGCCTTCAAACCCTCTTGAGGGTTTCTGTTATTTGAGCCCAGAATCACAACCTGTAGTGAGACATAATGCCAAATTCCAGATAAGAAGAATGTAGATGAAAAGTTGATCAAAGTAACAATGATTGAAGCATCCAAACTAATTAAAGCAAATAAAATGCTGCCAACATGCACTGAGAGCCCAAACATGATTTCGAGTAAAGATTGGAGATGAAAATTAAACCACGAAGGGGGTGAAATAACATAAAAGTAGTCTATTTCAGTATCTTTAATGCTCTATACTCACATGTATAGTACAAATATTGCTCTAATTTCAGGCACTATGCATTACATATGGGAGGGGCAGAGAGCTTCATTCGATCAAATAGTTTAAACATAAAAGGAAATCACTTGAGCAACAGTCAATATTTCAGCATCTACTTCACCCATCTATTTGTATGACAAGCTTATGTAGCTACAAAAATGGGAAAACAAAGAACAAAGCTTGAAAAGCAGAGTTATGAGTTTAACCAATATACACGCAACTTACATCAATATCACTCGATGGTAGATACAAGCCAGTCCTGAAAGACCCAAAAACCTCTACCTGCAGAGTGATAAAACAATATTAGCACTTCCCCCACAGAGAAGTAACAATCAGAGAAGGGGGGAAAACTGAGGGTGAACAATTTGAGCCCAACATACCCTGCAATTAGGCCATATATACTTGATAACATCAAAGACAGAATCTATGGCTGAATTTCGCAAGGATTCTTCCTCTGAAGTTGGAGAGAGGAAATCACAAAAATCAAGTATCTCTGCAAGACCGCATTGATGACCAAGTCAGTAAAGTAAACGAACAGCATCAACATCAAGCTCGCGTTTAGGCTACTGATTAATTTTTAATTTGCCTGAAAATAACTGCAAATTGCTCAAAAAAAATTTAGTTGATTGGAAATTTTGTTCTAAAATCGACAGAGAGAGGAGAGACCACATGGCAGTTCAATTACCTTTGTGAAGCTGAAGCATAGGGCTCTTAAATCTGCAATTGGAACGAAACCAGCCGCTCTCAAGCGCCAGCTCCGGCTTCACCTCATCATCAACAATCGAAGCCGGCTTTAGCGGCGGAGCCGAAGCCGGCTGCGGTCCACCGAGTTCTTCTGCGGCGTCGGAGGAGGCATCGATAGAGAAAAACTCGACGGCGGTAGTTTGAGGCGCTGATGAATCTAAGCTGGAAAGAGGAGAAACAAAACTCTCGCCCGTGATTTCTTGCCGGAGTACGTAGAGGTTATGCTCGACGGAGACGGTGGCCGGTTGGTCAAAGACGGAGGATGCGGCGGCGTATGCAGGAGAGGAGGGGCCAAGAGAGTATTTGTATGGGGTGTCGTATAGGGGTTCGCAGGAAGCACCGGACGCCATTGCAGGTAAGTTCAGGATTGCAAATTCAGCGTGTTATAGGATATAATATTCTGTTTGTCGAGAGGAGAGTTTTAGGACGGTAGATGGAGTGATTTCTCTGTGGCAGACGGAGGAGACGGGAGGGGGAGGCGGAGGCGGAGAGGCGGCGGATGCAGGTGCAGGGGAGGAGGAGCCGAGCGGGGTTAGGGTTTCACAGTAGGCAGCACCAACCAGACATCGAAGGTTTTAGCGTGTAATTGGGATTTTTATTTTGCACAAAACCTACTGTAAAATTTAAAACTGTAAAATAAAAAAAGGGGTTTTGCAAAATAGCCACGAAAAAGTCGAAAATGGGCTGATTTTGCGAAATACCCGCGTTTTGGGACATTTTTGTAAAACGAACGCAATTAAAGGCTCCACCGTCTCTCCACAAGCGCTTTTCTCTCTCCTCCAGCTCTCCATCTCCGGACGCTCTCTCTTTCTCCCTCCCGACCTGCTCGCCGGCGATTGCTAGGATTTCCGACGGATTACCACTCCGACATCATCAAAGCGATTGATTGAGATGGCTCCGGCTTGAGGTACATCTCCCTTTCTCTCTCCGAATTTGTTGCAGTTCCTCATCCCGCGCCTTATCAATCGATCGAAGATCGATTGACAACGGACTCGATTTTGTTTGTGATGGCTGCAATTGATGAACGAAATCTAAAATCTTGTCCTTGTTGTTTTATGTAATTGTGATTGATATGTTGTTTTATGTTTTGCACATAACCTGTTTGATGAAATGCTCCAATAGGTCGAGTGACTGTATTTTTACAAGCCGAGGTTTCCGTATCAATCGATCGAAGATCGATTGATAAGGAACTCGATTTTTGCTTCCGACTGATCGATCTTTGCTTCCGACTGTTTTCCTTATCAATCGATCGAAGATCGATTGATAAGGAACTCGATTTTGTTTGTGATGGCTGCAATTGCTGAATGAAATCTGAAATCTTGTCCTTGTTGTTTTATGTTTGTGATTGATATGTTGTTTTATGTTTTGCACATAACCTGTATTTTAAGCATCAATTACTGGTTTTGATCGTTTTTTGCTATATGTGTGTGATTTTCAAGTCTGCAATTGAATATGTGCTTGTTTATGCTTATTTATTCTATATCTCTATGAAATACAGTCGAATCAAGTGATTACTGTTATGGAATGCCTCAAAATTTGCGCCTTTGGCGCAAATTTTGATTGATTTTTGAAGCATCAATTACTAATTATAATCGTTTTTTGCTATATGTGTGTGATTTTCAAGTCTCCAATTGAATATATATGTGCTTGTTTATGCTTATGTATGCTCGTTAATATGTTACATTGGTAAATTTTATTTCATTTTTGATGTATTGGATGAGATTTTGAAGTCTCCTTTTGAATCCATGCTTCTTTATGCTCATTCGAATAATGTGCTTGCACTTTAAATGTAACATTTCTATATCTAGATCAAATACATCCCGAGCAATGTGCTTACTCTATTGATCTAGTTGATTTAATGATATGCATTCCTCACTGTTGCATCCATTATTGCATTTGACAATAAAATGAACTCCACATTCCTTATTACACTTTGATTACTCCATGTCAGCACTGCATTTGAATCATAGAAAATTTGCATCGAAGGTACAAATTTTGATAGATTGTGTTTATAACTGGTGTATTTTATTCATATAGTTGATTGCTCTTGTCATCACTGCACTTGAGTCATAGAAAATTTGCATCGGAGGTGAAAATTTTGTAGGACTGTGTTCGTAAATGGTGTATTCTATTCATCTAGTTGATTTAATGATATGCATTCCTCACTGTTGCATCCATTATTGCATTTGACAATATAATGAAGTACTCATTTCTTATTACACTTTCATTGCTCATGTCATCATTGCACTTGAATCATAGAAAATTTGCACCGGATGTGCAAATTTTGTAGGATTGTGTTCATAAATGGTGTATTTTATTCATCTAGCTAATTTAATGATCATGTTTGTTGCTGCTGAAAATTTGTGCCTTCGGCACAAATTTTCTCTTCTTGTATTTGCCCTCACTTCCATCTTGTATTTACATATTCACTATTCTTGTATTTGAACCGTTGATGTTGTCATCACTGTTATTTCCTTCTCTGTGCAGAGGTAAGTTAATTCTGTTTGGTCTTTGAAACTAAAATTCATATTTGATAGCTTATTAGTATGTCTAACTTCCCTATTTTAGTTCATTCCTTTTCTTCATTTGCCTTGATTTTCAATGGTGTAATTGGATTTCTTCTTTGCTCGATAAAGGGACTGCCTACTGATTTTCGAGACTAGGAAGACCACCCTGCAATAGAAAGATTTCAATAGGAGAGTTCAAGAGAAGGATAAAGCATTCAAAATAAGGTTGTCAGCACAATTCTTTGCTTGCAGGATCACTGTCGATCAATTTTTATGAGTCGAGGTTTCGATCTTTTTTCTGTTGAGCAATTCTTCAAGCAGCGTCTTTGAACACTTCAAGGAGATGGGGCACTACTGAGCAATTTTGAACTTTGCCTGTGGATTCTTCAAGGAGCCTGAAAATTTGTAACTAATATCAGTGTCAGCGCTAATTGTTAGTGCTATATTTGTAACTAACATCAGCGTCAGCACAAAATATCAGTGTCAGCACTAATTGCTTGTGCTATATTTGTTTATTTCTTCCTTTGAATTATTGTGTGCATCATCTTTTCTTTTCTTTTGGTCTAGATTTTGGTTTTGTCTATATTTGATTACGAAGTTCTTTATCCCCCTTTTCACCCCATCATTGTGTGGGATTAATTGAACCCGCATCATTGTGTGTTATTCACATTTATGTTTTATCATGTAATAAGACAAGTTTGTGTATTCATTTTTATATGTCAGCACAATTCTGTCATTGGTACTCATCAAATTTTAGATTTTATCATTATTGTTTACTTAAAAAAACAATATCATGTTAAGAAACAACATGGTATTGCTTCTCAACATGATATTCTTAACATGTTGAGCAAATTTTCACCACTAATTTAACTAATATCAGTGTCAGCACTAATTGTAACTAATATTAGTGTCGGCACTAATTTTCATCACTAGTTGTGCAAAAATAAAGTATTGATGAGCAAAAATAAGAGCATGTTGTGCAATATGTTATTAAGAAAGTATGAAATTATATTGAGAGGAAATAAGAGTCTCGATTGTTGTGCAAAAATAACATATAGTTGAGCAAAAATAAGATGATTTTGAGCAAAATTTCATCAATCCCCCATTGTTGTGCAATTATTGTCTATTGATGAGCAAAAATAAGATCATGTTGTGCAATAATCTATTTAAAAAGTATAAAATTATATTTACAAAAAGTAAGATCATGTTGAGACACAATTTCACAAGTCTCAAATGTTGTACAAAAATAAAGTATTGATGAGCAAAAATAAGAGCATGTTGTGCAATAATTTATTGAGAAAATATGAAATTATATTGAGAGAAATTAATAAGATCATGTTATGCAAAAATAACCTATAGTTGAGCAAAAATAAGATGATATTGAGCAAAATTTCACCAATCCCACATGTTGTGCAATTATTGTCTATTGATGAGCAAAAATAAGACCATGTTGTACAATAATCTATTAAAAAAAGTATAAAATTATATTTACAAAAAGTAAGATCATGTTGAGACACGATTTCACAAGTCTTGAATGTTGTGCAAAAATAAAGTATTGATGAGCAAAAATAAGAGCATGTTGTGCAATAATTTATTGAGAAAATATGAAATTATATTGAGAGAAAATAAGACCATGTTGTGCAAAAATAACCTATAGTTGAGCAAAAATAAGATGATGTTGAGCGAAATTTCACCAATCCCCCATGTTATGCAATTATTGTCTATTGATGAGCAAAAATAAGACCATGTTGTACAATAATCTATTAAAAAAGTATAAAATTATATTTACAAAAAGTAAGATCATGCTGAGACACGATTTCACAAGTCTTGAATGTTGTGCAAAAATAAAGTATTGATGAGCAAAAATAAGAGCATGTTGTGCAATAATTTATTGAGAAAATATGAAATTATATTGAGAGAAAATAAGACCATGTTGTGCAAAAATAACCTATAGTTGAGCAAAAATAAGATGACGTTGAGCAAAATTTCACCAATCCTCTATGTTATGCAATTATTGTCTATTGATGAGCAAAAATAAGACCATGTTGTGCAATAATCTATTAAAAAAGTATAAAATTATATTTACAAAAAGTAAGATCATGTTGAGATACAATTTCACAAGTCTCGAATGTTGTGCAAAAAGAAAGTATTAATGAGCAAAAATAAGAGCATGTTGTGCAATAATTTATTGAGAAAGTATGAAATTATATTGAGAGAAAAAAAATCATATTGAGAACAAATTCTCAAGTCTCGATTGTTGTGCAAAAATAACCTATTGTTGAGCAAAAATAAGATGATGTTGAGCAAAATTTCACCAATCTCTCCATGCTGTGCAATTTTACTCTATTGATGAGCAAAAATAAGATCGTGTTGTGCAATAATCTATTAAAAAAGTATAAAATTATATTTACAAAAAATAAGATCATGTTGAGACACAATTTCACAAGTCTCGATTGTTGTGCAAAAATAAAGCATTGTTGAGCAAAAATAAGAGCATGTTTATCAAAAAATCCATTAAATCCCCATGTTCTACAATCATAGTTTATTGAGCACAATTTCAAAACTCTTCGATTGTTGTGCAAATATAATCTATTATTGAACAAAAATAAGACAATGTTGTGCAACATAACACTTCAAAATAGAAAAATACAAGGCTAGTATCACCACTACTTGTAACTAATATCAATGTCAGCACTACTTTGAGACTTACCACCTAGTGTCACCACATAAACTTCAATAACAGAAAACGTCACCACATACACTTCAATATCAGAAAACACAAGGCTAGTGTCACCACTACTTGTAACTAATATTAGTGTCAGCACTACTTTGGGGCTTAACCACATAGTGTCACCAAATACACTTCAAAATAAATAAATAAAAAGCTAGTATCACCACCACTTGTAACTAATATCAGTGTCAGCACTACTTTGGGCCTTAATCACCTAGTGTCACCACATACACTTCAAAATCAAAAAATACATTCATCTAGTGTAAAAAACCAATTCAAGAAAAAATCACAATTCAAACACTAAAAAATAAAATTCAAACTAAAATTGCACATTTTAATCACAATTCAATTTGCCTACATGGGATTCGAACCCACATCTTTGTGCATGAGCACAATGCTCTCCCATTTGAGCTAATAGGCTAAAAGCATTCGACTAGGAAACTCAATAACTCCACAACCAAATGAATAGCTCCAAAACAAAGGCATTCAAAAGGGATGATATAACACTTTGTAATTATGATAGTTCTCATTACACAAGCGAAAATATCAAGAAAAAAGCTCATATGAATTTTAATAAAATTAAGCCTCCAAGAAGAGCCCAAGTGAGAGACAAAATCCAATTAGTAGCAGCAGCCAGAAGACACGCTCCCAAGCAAGCAGATTTGTGACAGCAGAAAGTATGACACTACAAAAATACAGCCCATGGCATATCTCCATGGTTCATGACAGCACCACCAGTGCACAAATCCATCTCAATTACGACTCCACCAATAACACCACCAACCGGACCCTTCATTCAGCACAATCAAACAGATCAGTCCGGCCGATAAGAATCATCAAGTACACAACAGAGATCAAGTGTTTTTCGTAAAACAGATTTCCCAAAATCTATTTTCTGTAAGACAGATTTCAAAAAATCTGTTTTCTGTAAAAACAGATTTCTGTAAAAACAGATTTCCAGAAATCCGTTTTCTATAAAACTGATTTCTGTAAAACAGATTTCCAAAAATCCGTTTTCTGTAAAAAACAGATTTCTGTAAAACAGATTGCCAGAAATCTGTTTTCTGTAAAACTGATTTCTGTAAAACAGATTTCCAAAAACCTGTTTTCTGTAAAAACAGATTTCTGTAAAACAGATTTCCAAAAATCTGTTTTCTGTAAAACAGATTTCCAAAATCTGTAATTCAAATTGGAACTTTCATGAATCAAAGCATTCCAAAATCTTTAATCAAATTGGAACTTTCATGAATCAAAAATCTGTTTTCTGTAAAACAGATTTCCTAAAACCTCACTTCCTTTCATGAATCAAAGCATTGTATGTAACTATATCTTTGTGTTTCATTATGTGAAAATAATACGATGGTGGACTTTATTTGTAATAATAATACGATGGTGGACTTTGATGTTGTTTTTGATATTTGTAATAATAATACGATGGTGGACTTTATTTTTACATATGAACCTATATTTTCCATCCTACCTATATTGTTTTTCGCACAAAAGAACCCATATGAGCCTTATATCCTTTTTGTTAGCTCTACTAAATTGCATTTGCTGATGATTATTTATGGAAAATTTAATAAATGAAAGAAAATCCGGTCAGCAAATGGCATGGGGCGGTGATTGATCCTGTTTGTGGAGGATAAAATTCAAACAAGATGAGGAGTACGAAACACTAAGTATTCATGGTCATTCATGGAAGCATGTTTGCGACTCACGAGAAGGCGGTGCCGAGGTTATATAGGTAAAAGCAAATAGTGAAAAAAGCAAAGAGCGAAGAGTGTAAAGTGAGGAAAATCAAAAGAAGAAGAAATGTGGTATGAAGTTTTTTTGAAAGATACTTCATTTCCTCGTAGCACCACATGGCCAAAATTATCCCACCTTAATGCTTATTACCCTCAACTTCTCTATGAGCCTAAAAGTCTTGCTTGATTATTGTTGCATTTATCAATAGAAAATTGTGTTTTTATGTTAGTCCTCTTTTCGTGTGAAAGATTGGAAGGAAAAGTAATGGTTGATGGAAAAGTACAGTTGTAAGGATGGCATGAAGTTATTAGCGGTAATATAAAAACAAGGTCTATGATGTTGAGAGTCTTTCGGCTTTATCTACGTGAGGAGTTAAGAGTATTGCTTGAAGACAAGCAAACTTAAGTATGAGGTGATTTGATGTCCACATTTTCGGTCATAAATTAAGCCTTGTTTTAGTCCATTTTTAAAGTCTTTTATGCATATTTGTGTCCGAAAAGAATGGCAATTGTGTGGTTGTTGATTATTTGCAAGATATGAAGGCTACACAAAGTTCGGTGTGATTTTCAGGGATTTGGAGCTGATTTAGAGAAGATTGGACGCATTTTGGACCCTAAAAGAACTTCAAAAACATAACCACCAATCCAGAATGGTTCAACCGAAAAGGACTTGCGGGTAGTACCCAAAGGTCCTCGGTTCAAAACTCGGATGACCGCTCTTTATTTACAAAATTCAAGGAAGGTCAAGAACATGCGGAAAAGGCTAAAGAAGTGGAAGCGGAAGCGAACAAAGTCAACAAGATGGAGCAGCTGGAGAAACTTCTTCTTGAAAGTTTGAGTCCTCGAAAAGATCTTTCCAACGCATACTCATATGCGTCAATCCGACAACCAAGGACTTCGAAAAGTGCATTACAAGACAGAGTTGAAGAAGTTGAGAAAGCAGGATCCGATGCTAGCAGAAGGCCATCCGCTACCAGCAGATTAGTCCACAAGCAACATGTTCGAGCCCTTCGAGCACGCTGATCCAACAAGGACAAATTTGGCCTAATCCGCTGCCAGCGGATTCTAGGTTTTTCTAAGGATTCGATAGCGGCGCCCGCCGACAATCAAGTGGCGCCCACCGATGTTGTCGGCGCCCGCCGATCCCGTATCTTCGCAGATTTTTCATGCGGACCATTGGGCTTTTCTTGCACACTAAGGAGGACGGTTCTAGGGTTTTCTTAGCTATAAATAGAGGTCTAAGACCAGACATTTCAGATCATCCCATCCACCACCCATCAAAGAGAGATAGATCCGAGAGAAAGAGAGGTTTTGGTGATGGTTTGCAACGGTTTTGAGTTTTTTTCAAGGTGTTTTCTTTCCTTTGTGAAATCGTTTATGTTTTCTATCATGAATAATGAGCAGTTCCCTCTTTTTCTAGGGTTAGGGAGAACCCAACTATAGACATGTGTGTTGAACTGATGATTTTATGATATTGTTTTATGTTTTTATCGTCATCTATCTGACTACCTATGTGATTACCCTTGGATGAAAGTCTAAGGAATTCTTGTTATCAATTGTGAAGCGAAAGTGGATTTATTGTAAACCGGATAGTAATTATGATTAATTTAAGAGAGTTGATTAAACCCTAATTAAGAAAAGGTAGGAACAAATATGTTTTATGTGAAATCCTTTATTATCTATTTGTTGAGTATGTGAAAACCGTCTTTTTGATGATAAAAGTCTGATCTTTTAAAGTGAATAATTGATTTGCACATGTGTTTTGGACATAGATATATTTTTGAAAGATTTTACCCAATTTGTAAGATTTTGATAGTAATTTGTATAAAAGTTTGATAATACTTTCAATATATTAATGAGAATCAATGGTAATTTTATTTTAATTGTGTAACAATTAAAAAATGTTGAAATAAATTAATTAACTCCTTTTTTTTTTGGTTCAAATGCAGACAAACTTAGGCCATTACAATATTGGGGGAGGGGGGATTCGAGCTCGTGACCTATCGGTCACTACATGTCATCCTTACCAGCTAAGCTAGTAAGGCTTGACAATTAATTAACTCTCTAAACGAGTATTTATATCAAATTTATATAAATTGTAAAAAAACGCACACGGTGCGAGTACTGAACTAGTTGGGTGCAAGGATTTGGGCAGTTGCAAAAATTGGAAGGTTTTCTATACTGTTTCGTTAAACTATACACAATTTGCAGTGCAGTCAACCATAGACATCCCCCTATTAGTACATCCATCGTGGTCGGACATACCAATTTTCATGTTGCCAACACCGCCATTGTTATGGTCCTTGTTTCAACCAACCCCATTGACATGATCACTGCCTATGATCGACTCTGCATCAACAACAGTCGATTGTGTTTTAGGGTAATGCATTCAACCCGATGTACATCAAATATGAAAATTATTCAGATCGGGTTGGGTCAAGTAGAGTTGGCTCCAACACTAATTGAAATGACTAACGTTGAATCTCTGTGTTGGATTTGGCCTGGCCAAATCAGACGTTGGTTTATCCGTCATGATCGGACATACCAGTGGTTATGTTGAAAAAGGTTACGGTTTGATCAGATTAGAAGTTCAAGTTGATAATAGCAACAAGACCTTTAAGTTATGCGATACTTGAAAACATTAATTTTAAAAAGAAGAAACATTACATGCCACTATTGATAGTTGAAAATATTCAAGTCTTAGCATCCGCATCCATCGAACCTATTTGGGTTTCGTAACTCCACTTTTTATCTTTCTCTCTCTTCACAATTATTTAAACAACTCATTATATATTTCCACTCACATCCGTGGAACCAAGGAGAGTTTCTTAACTCCCTTTTTTTTTATCTTTTATCTCTTCACTCTTCTTTCAACATTTTTATTGATGTGGTCCCCAATTTCTCTCTTTTGTATGGTGTTTTTTTTTCCGCTCTTTTGTAGGGTGTTTAAGAGCTTCTTATAAGAGAACATGTCAAATCGTTCTTTAATCTATTTTTTGTAATCTCAAATAAAATATTATTAAATTTCTTAAATTTGGGTTAAAGAACCCCATTGCCCATGCTCTAAGTATCAAAACTCATTATTAAGACAAATAAACTTTTTATAAGCTTTAATACGGAATCAGTAAATTGCACCAAACGAACCTAAAAAAGCACATGTAGATTTTCACCTCATAAGGCTAAAAGGTTGGAAAGCCTTTTGAGTTATCCTGTTTTGCCAAAGGGGAAGCGCAAAGGTCTTCGAGTCAATATAACATCTACTTTGCTGATTTGAAATCGGTCCGAGTGATCAAGAGGGTACTAGATAAGTTTTTTGATGCTTCGGGGCTTCGGGCAAATAAGGATAAAAGCACTATCTACTTTGCTAGGGTGGATAGAACTGTAGAAGAGGGACTCATTCGAGTACTAGGCCTTGAGGAGGGGCCAACTCCCAGTTCGTTATCTTGGCATACCTCTTCACTCTAAAAGGATTTCCCTTCACGAGTACAGTGACTTGACTGAGAAGTGCGAAAGGTATGTTCAGAATTGGGCGACGCGCAAGCTTTCCTATGCAGGCAGAATGCAGCTTCTGAAAGCGGTGTTTGGAGGTGTTATCTCATTCTGGAGCCAGTCCATTCTGATGCCAAGAGGAGTTATTGATAAGTTTCAGCGCCATTACCTTTGGAATGGTGCAAACGAAGGAGGCAGAAACCTTGTGGCATGGAAGGATGTTACCAAACCTTATGAAGGAGGCTTGGACATCAAGGAAATACTGGGATGGAACAAGAATGTCTTTGCAAAGCTCTTATGTGACATTGATGCATAAAAGGAGTGTATATGGGTACGATGGGCCAACCACAACTTGGTGAGAGGGAATTCCATTTGGGATGTTGGACCCAAAGTGGATGACTACTAGCCCAGATCACATGTCCAATATCGAGCCCATCTTAAATAATCAAGAGAAGCCCAATGATGATGCTACTTGTTCTCCAAGCACCTCTGTGCACAGCTGTGCAAAATAGGAATCTTCCATTTCCTTCTATTGTACAATATAAATATACGTGTCTCTGAGAATCAAAGGCAAGTGAGCCAGACAATGTAATTGCATTCTCCACTATCAATTGAAGGATTCAGAGCGTATTCCACTATGGTATCCAGAGCCGCAAGTCGACAAATGTCGCAACCCTAATTTCTTTTTTTCCTCCTCCTCTTCATTCCTATGGCTGAATTTGATCTTTCTGCCGCCCTATCCCAACACATTCAAGCCTCCATGGCTAATCTCAATCTTACCCCACAGAATCCCTCTGTTTCGAATTTTTCTACTCTAAACACAATCAAGCTTTCACCCTCTAATTTCCCTTTATGGAGCCAACAAATCGCTCCTTACCTCCGTTCCCAACACCTCATGAGCTATGCCGATGGCTCTCTCCCTTGTCCTGTTGCAAATCCAGACGGTAGCAACGCTTCTGCGGTTGAAAATTGGCACGCCAAAGATCAACTTGTAGTAGTTGCTATTCTCTCAACCTCTCTCATCGAGCCCATAATGCCTCAAATCCTCACTTGCCACACCTCCCACCAGATCTGGACGCGGCTTCACGAGTTGTACTCGGCGCGATCGAACGCTCAGATTGTCCAACTCCGTCTTCAACTAGCTAGTCCGAAGAAGGGTGATGAGCCTGTCACCGACTTCTACAACCGAGCTCAAACGCTCGTTCAACAGATCCAAGCCGCCAGTCAAGTCATCACCGACACCGAGTTTGTTGTGTACTTGTTGGCCGGACTCGGGAGTGACTATAATGCCATGGTCACTACCCTCTCCACCCAGCCTATCCTACTGAGCCCCACCCTCACACTCTCCTATTTGCTCCTTCAGGAAGGTTTCATCAATCGCAACAATGGCACCACCATCCCCTCTTCTCAGTCCATCCTCGGCGCACCTCCAGGCCCACCTCAGAACCCCGAATTGAACTTCACCGCTTCAAGGGGTCGTGGGTTCTACCGTGGAGGCCGAGGTGAATCAGGCCGTGGTCGAGGAAGAGACGATCGTGGTGGTCGAAGCGGTGGTCGGGGCCGTGGTGCATCCAATTTCAATGGTGGTCCAGACACGAGGCCGATTTGCCAGATTTGTGAGAAACGAGGGCACATTGCGACTCGCTGTTGGAGCCGCTTCGATCACCCGTTTCAGAATCCCCCTCCGAGTTCCCTTCAAGCCAACAACACATCGAGCAACTGGTTCCCTAACACTGCTGCGAATCACCATTACACGCCCGATGTTTCGAACCTAAGGTTCGACCGCTTACCATACGAAGGCATCGAGACAATCTCTCTTGGCGATGGTTCTTCGATTGCTGCGAATCACCATTACACGCCCGATGTTTCGAACCTAAGGTTCGACCGCTTACCATACGAAGGCATCGAGACAATCTCTCTTGGCGATGGTTCTTCGATTCCCATTCAATCCCACGGTTCCACTTTTCTTCACTCTCCCTCACGTTCCTTTCTTTTAGGGGTGTTCATAACCGGGTACCCGACACGACACGGTTAATCGTGTCGGGTATCCGGTAAGAAATTACCCCAAATAGCCGATCCGAACACGAACCGGTAAGAGTATAACCGTGTCGGGTACCCGACACGGTTAAACCGGTTTGTGTCGGGTACCCGAGTCAGATAACCGGTAGAAATTAAATTGGAGTGGTGTGGGGAGAGATTCGAACCCTCAACCATCCGAAATTTCCATTTCCACCATCCCTCAAGACAACCAGCTGGGGCAATCGAACCTCAAACCACATACTACCGTGTTAGCGCTCATACCACCTTGGCAAGCTGAGCTTTATTTACTCTTTTAAGAATATGTTATACTAATCCTATAAAAATCATATATTTAAATTTAAAAAAAAAATGGTTCGTGTCGGGTATCCGACAACGGGATTTGCCCGATCCGAACACGAACCGTTTATTTTCGTGTTTTATCGGTTCGTGTCATTTTCGTGTCGTATCGCCGTGTTTTCGTGTCGGGTCAGTCGTGTCGGATTTTTGTGCACACCCCTACTTTCTTTTGTCCAATTTACTTCATGCTCCTCTTCTTAACAAAAATCTCATTTCAGTTAACAAATTTTGTCGAGATAATCACTGTTTCTTTGAATTTCATGATTGCTATTTTGTTGTGAAGGATTCCGTGACTCTAGCGCCTCTTCTCAAGGGCCACGTTGAAAATGGTTTGTATGCCATGGTTGTGCACCCATCCCATGGTGTCTCTGCATCTGCTACCTCACCTTCGTTGCATTTCACACGGATTGCTCCCGCTCTGTCGTCTGTCTCCATTTGGCATGAAAGATTGGGTCACCCATCTACCCACGTAACAAAGTTTATTACCAGTACCTTTCACTTGTCTAATTCCCTAAACCGAGCCCATCATCCTTGCATCTCCTGCTCATGGGCCAAAGCCCATGCCTTACCACACCCTTCTAGCCCATCCAAATCCCTTCATGTTTTACAACTCTTGTTTTTAGATGGATGGAGCCCGACCCACACTACTTCTATTAATGGAAGCAAGTATTTTCTCTCTATATTGGATGACTATTCGAAATTTTTATGGATATTTCCATTTCATTCCAAATCTCAAGTCTCTAGCATTGTCACACAATTCCTTAAATTGGTCACAAATTTTTTGGCCGAAATGTGGTTTCTATACAAACCGATAATGGGACGGAATTTAAGCCACTCAACCCCCTTTTCCAACAATTGGGCGTTTTGCATTGTCTTTCATGTCCATATTCACACCAACAAAATGGTAGCATTGAATCCCGACATCGTCGGATAGTTGATATGGGTCTCACTCTCCTCAAACACTCCTCCCTTCCCCTTCATTTTTGGGATTACACTTTTCAAACTGCGGTTTATCTCCAAAATCGCCTTCCCACCCCAATTCTCCAAAATCAGTCCCCCTTTTCCCTCATATTTCATCAGCAACCGGACTACAAATTTCTCAAGGTCTTTGGGTGTCTTTATTTTCCCAACTTACGACCTTATCTCAAGCACAAATTGAATTTTAGATCCTCTCCTTGTATTTTTCTGGGGTATAGTTCTAATCACAAGGGCTATTTGTGTTTTGATTGGGCAAACAACAAAATGTATATAAGTAGAGACGTTATATTCCATGAAGCAATATTTCCTCTAGCCCAAACAAATGTTACACCGGGCCCTGTCACCCAATTCCCTACAGTCCAACTCCCACTCTCACTTTTTAATAAGCCAATTCCCAATCAACCACATAGCCCACTACAGAGCCCATCTCAAAGCCCAAATTCAACCCCACCTCTCAGTCCACAATCAACTCCCTCTCAAAGTCCACCATCATCTGTTGCCTCCACACAAAATACTACGCCATCCACCTTATCACCACCGACGCCTCCAGCCGTCACAGCCCCTGCTCCGAGTCATCCGATGCTCACCCGCTCCCAAACACATAATTCTAAGCCCCTGCAGCGCACCGATGGCACGATACCTTGGCCTCCGATGCTTAACGCCTCATCCATTGTCCCTAAGGAACCCACCTGCTTCACAATCGCATCCAAATTCCCTGAATGGCGTTCCGCCATGGCTACCGAATTTCAAGCTCTCCTAGACACAAAAACCTGGAGCCTCGTTCCTCCCTCTCCATCTCAGAATGTCCTTGGCTTTAAGTGAGTTTTCAAAACAAAGCGGAAATCTGACGGCACTCTTGAACGTCGAAAAGCAAGATTGGTGGCGAAAGGATTTAATCAAATTGCAGGGCTCGACTACACCGACACCTTTAGTCCGGTTGCTAAGCCTTCAACGATTCGATTACTTCTATGAGTGGCCGCTATGCAACATTGGACTACCAAACAGCTTGACATACAAAACGATTTTCTCCATGACTCTCTTGAGGAAGACGTTTTTGTCACCCAACCCCCAGGTTTTGTAAATCCATCTTTTCCTCATCATGTTTGCAAACTAAATCGCTCTCTATATGGTCTCAAACAAGCTCCTCGGGCTTGGTTCTCTCGTCTCAGTGATTCCCTGATTTCTATGGGATTCACATCATCTCCCGCCGATTCCTCCTTGTTTACCTTTCGCCAAGGGAATTGTTGTGCCTTTGTATTGGTATATGTGGACGATCTTTTGGTTCTTGCATCTAATGAGGCTCTAGCAGCCAATTTTGTTTCCACTTTGTCTATGCAGTTTCCTGTCAACGACCTTGGCTCTGCACACTATTTTCTGGGCATAGAGATCACACGGGACTCATCTGGTTTTTACTTATCTCAGACAAAGCACATTTCTGATTTGCTAATTAAGACAGGAATGCAGGCTTCCAATCCAATTTCAACGCCTATGACAACATCCTTTGATCCTTCAGCAACTTCACCGTCCCTGAGTGATGCCCATCTCTATAGAAGTGTTGTTGGAAGTTTACAGTACCTCGCCTTCACTCGCCCTGATGTTGCCTTCGCCACCAATCGTGTGTCTCAGTTTATGCACAATCCCACTAATCTCCATTGGCAGGCTGTTTAAGAGAATCATCCGGTATCTCAATCACACTAAGCACCTGAAATTTCACATCTCATCATCTCTGGCGCATCATATCTCTGCCTTCTCGGACGCGGACTGGGCAACAGACAAGCATGATCGACGATCTACCAGTGCTTATTGCATCTATCATAGTAATAATCTGATATCATGGGCCTCCAAGAAACAAGACACTGTTGTTAGGTCTTCAACTGAAGCCGAATACCGAGCATTGGCACTTGCTACTTGTGAGACTATTTGGCTCCAATCTGTTCTGGCTTCAATTGGCATTCCTTTAAGGAAACCTCCGACTCTCTGGTGTGACAATTTGGGAGCTACTTATCTAGCCGTGAATCCAGTTTTGCACCATCGAATCAAACACTTATCCATGGACTATCACTTTGTCCGAGAGAGTGGCAAATAAGTCTCGAAGCGAGCACAGTGCAAGAGATGGTATTTCATCACGTGGCTTGCAGTTAGGCAACGGCTTCAAACAGGGCGCATCATCAAACACTTGATGGGGCTGCCACATGGTGTGTGTTCTGTAAGGAGAAGGAAGAGACTGAAGACCACCTTTGGTTTGAATGCACGGTGATAAAGGAGGTGCAGAACAAGGTGCTTAACTGGATAGGTGTGGGAGTTAGATTCGGTACTCTCCATGAGTGGTTGCAATGGTTCGACGGAGAGCCAGAAGGGATCAGTATTCCAAAGCAAGCTGCTGGTGCTGTGCGCTCTTGTCTACATGACATGGTGGGCTCGGAACCGGATGATCTTCAAAGGCATGCAGTGCAGCCCAGCTGAGTGTGCCATGGAGATCATCAAAGCTTGCAAGAATAGAATTTCCATAAAGTGTAAATGCAAAACTAGGATGGAAAAGGTTTGGGTGAAAGGACTCATGTCTAGACGAGGACTAGGTGAGACGTGGAGCTTGGAGGTGCAGAGGTTGGGTAGATAGGCTTTTTGGGTAGGAGTTTTTTGGGTTAGGCGACTTTTGGATAGGAGCTTTTTGGAGTGGTATACGTCCCATGTATTTTTCCACGGGACCCTTAGTTTGGTCTGCGTGTTTTTGTAACTTGGTTACACCCATCTTATATATATTTACCAGTTCAGAATATAACAACATCTAAGTGTATCATGTAATGGAGCAGGGTTAGTGTATCATGTAATGGAGCAGGGTTTGGAGGGTCAAGTGCTAGGCAAAAGGGTGTTATAACATACAAATCAATCACATGTGCATACTAAGAACACAAAAAATGAAGGCAGAGAAAGTATGATAACTTGAGTTTATTCCTTTTAGTTTGCAACATCTTAATATGAATAGAAATATCTTTTTCTTAACTTAAAACGTTACCTTTAGTTACAAGGAAATGGTCCTTAGCCTAGGTGTTTCACCGCTTTATTTACCAAGACATTCTTATACAAGTCTTTAATACTTTTTTGTGCAGTGTGAGAGGCTGGACCTGCTGAAATAAAGAGTTACCTCAGACCTCCATATCCCACAACTCTTCAATGGTTTTGTACCCTTCCGATTCCTTATGCACTAGCTCTTTAGCTTTAATGTACTTTGTCTGCAAGATTTAAAATCATCAAGAAACATACTTTGAAAAAATCTAATATTCATCCCACATCAAAAAAAGTATGCAACATCACACAATTCAAGTCAAATGTCATATTTGAAACTCTTTTCTAGAGCTTTATAACCAGAGAACATATTATTGTATTTTGATAGTCCAATGGCAGGAGTTTGCAGATTTAAATAGCCATCTTTAGTATGTAAAATATATCACAATCATAAGATTATGAGCAAAATAATCAACCTATTGAAGTACAGATCCGGTCATATGTCTCGCACCAATGTAGGTTGGTGTTGAGTAGGGTGCCAACTGCCAACCATGTTTAACTCGAACATGAGTTTGTCTTAAAACGATACGTTGAGTCTTAAAACGATACGTTGAGAAAGTAAAGTTACCATTTGTTATTGAATTAGTTGTAACTCACCAACCTCATAGGTGATATTAATTTCCCGAGTTTCCATACAGTTTATGGTGGTTGATGATGAGAAAGAAAAAACAAAGAAACAGGAAATTGATAGGGAAGCTTGCCTGCTTGATCCCAGAAAAATTGGCCATCAAATATTCAGGTATAGACCAACTAAAGATGTCAAGATTTTCCTTCAGCCTTGCCTCATTCGAAGTCTTTGGAAGCACGCTATGTCCCATTTGAAGGCCCCATCGGAGAGCAATTTGTCCAGGAGATTTACCTAATTTTTCTGCAACCATTTTGACAACTGGGTCAACAAGAACACCATTTGCCCTTTGAGACCCCAAAGGCGAATACCCCTGAAAAAGCCATTGGACAAGTATAGCACATTTAAGGTAGAAGAAGCTTCATGAAAATAGACGCAAAATGAATATGGGGATAAAGTAACAAAGGATCGATTGATAAGAGAAACACTCACAGATAAAAGAATTCCATTTGCTTTACAAAAGGCATGAAGCTCTGCCTGTTGCCAAAGAGGGTGGCATTCCACCTGATTGACAGCCGGAGGAACAAGTGCAACTTCCAAAAGGTCACCCAGCTTCTTTTTTGAGAAATTACTCACTCCAATGGCTCGAGTTTTCCCTGCGTGGTAAAGCGCTTCCATTGCCTTCCATGTGCTAGGTATGTCCGGTTTCAGGAAGTCTTCAGGGTTTTCACCAGATGAGCCCTTCTTTAGTTTCACGGGCCAGTGTATCTTCACAACATTTCAAATATTAATGTGACAGGTTAGATTTCTCAGCAATTTTAAATTCCTTTTTAATGCAAATACATAACATTTTTCAAATTCTTATATGAATGATAAGCTAAATGATATGCATACCAAATACAGATTAACATGGTCGAGCTGCAAGTTGGATAGAGTTCTGTTCAAAGCCTCTGGTACATCTTCTGGAGCATGATCAAAGTTGCTGCAAGGTAAAAGTACAAGTAGTTTAATCACGAAGCAATGAAAACAAATCACTACTTGTGTAATATGCTATATAAGTGATAATAACAGTCATTAATTGGAGACTTAAGATATATTGTGGTCAAGCAGGGATATATATTAGATGCATTCTTCTAAAAATTTCTTGCTACTTGGACATGCTAGAGTGGGAAAATAATCTGACCTGAGCTTAGATGTGATAAACAAATCCTGCCGCTCGACAATACCTTCATCAAACAACTTCTTCAAAACGTATCCAATCTACAAAATTACCATTTGATTGTCAAATATTAGTATTTTCAATCAAAATCTGATATGGTTTTGAGAAGATCTAAAATGTTGAGCACCTCCTTCTCATTCCCATAGACGTGAGCACAATCAATGTGACGGTATCCCATCTGCAATCAGCAAGATAATTCTCATCGCATGTGAAATTATGCAACTCAAAACATGAACAAACAAGTTATCAAAGTGTTTCTGTAGAGGACGAACCAAATGATGATCAAATCATCTAAAGTAACAAAATGAGCAACAATGAGGGAGAGATCATCATTGGCACACTAGTACTTGTTACTTAACATCTTGTTTCTCTGTCGAAATTTTACTTTTAACATTAAAAGGAATCCATAATATTTAAGAAACCAACTGAGTTTTACAAGAAAAATGAAAATTATTTAAAAAATCAAACCTATTAGCACTAAATTGCCTACTGAAAGGCGAAAACCAATATCATCCCAGTGGTTATAAATGACAATTTCAATCCTATTAACAGGCATTTATCCTTGTATTTTTGGGCAAACCAGTTGAGGCTTATACATATAATAATCAACATATATTATTCGTTCTTATTTGTTTGTTCTTCCGGGTGTTATTTGGATACTCGAATCCTGTATTTGAGTTCCACCGATCAAAGTAAATTTCAAAATTGTCATTTTAAAAAAGTTGAATTTGGTCCTCTTCTTCTTCTTTTCCCCTAATAATACGGAGTAGTAGGGTTTAATTCATTGTACATTTGTTATCGCATTTTTTGAGCGATTTAGTCAGAGCAAGTTCAAAGGAGCAATCGACTACATGAAATTTCAAGAAATTCGAGACAGCTTACGGAAAATTTCAAAATTAAGACAAAGATTGAGAAATTGGAGGGAGGATGAGAAGAAGAAGAACCTTGACGGCAGCGTAAATAGTATCAGGGGAAACGGAGTAGGTGCCAAGTCCAACGGAAGGGATTTGAGCTCCGTTTTTCAGTTCAAACCACCGAATCTCATTCGCCATTTTGGAGTTCAGGTTGCAGTTTCGGTCACCGTTTCTACAAAACAAAACTGATATGCCTTCTTCGACTTCAACTCCTTCAGTGCCTCTTTAGAACTTCACAGTTGAGCAACTTTATCTTGCATCTCCGTATTTGCGGTCCAGGACCCACAACTCCACATTATTGTACCTGTTATAATATTATTACTAGTTTTATTACCCGCGTGTTACGCGGCTTTTTGATAAGTTTTTTATATTAATGTGAATCGATATTTAATAAGTATATAATTTTCAATCATAAGTATATTTTTCTATATTCTTATTCTTCGTTTGTTTCAATTATGAATCTTATGTGCTTTTTTTTATCCTCCATTTATTTCACTTTGAATAGTATCATTGATTCGTAGCTTTAAGATAAGAAATACTCTTTTTTAAATTTAATTTAGAGGTATTCATATACATCTATTTAAAAAAAATTGTGAAAAAATTATAAAGAATAAATTTTTAATATAATTTGACTTAAAAGTTCGGAAAGATGTTAACTTGAATACCTATGGCAAAACTGGGCCAAGTTCAAAAAGAAAAAACGCCTCCCCATATTTGATAATGATATTTCTTTTGCTTATCGATCATCTTTGATAAAAATGATGGACCCTCTCCTTTCATAAAAAAATAAAATTCAAAAAGATTATGTTAATTATAATTTTTATAATAACTCAAGATATTTAGTTGAATATTTATATTAAAAATGAATATACGTCAAAAGACAATAATATATTTTATAACTTATATATATATATATGTCTTGATGATAATATTTTATTTTTCAATAGAGAATTAATTAATAATGAAATCTTATCATTATATAAGAAGAGCTATGGATAAAATAAGTTGGAACAATGTTTGACCTTGCTTAAATAGATATCCTCTTTTTATAAGTCTTTTAATATTTATGCATGTTTATTTTTTAAGATAATTTCATACTTATTAAAAAGTTATCCAAAAAAATAATATTTTATGTAGTTTTTAACCTCTAAATAGATATGTGTCAATAGTAAATATCATATAAAAAACGCTAGTATATGATATCTATATTATATTTGCAAAGCTAGGTCCGTGCAAATGTTTGGATTTGTATAAAATCCTATCGGTTACTTTAGTTAATACGGAGTAGAAAATCTATCAAAGTATCCAACTAAGAGATGGATATATATAAATCTCTTAGATCTTTATACGTACAAACTATTTAATATATAATTTATTTAAATTTTTAAAAGTAATTAAATTATATATAATAGATGCCATATGGATAAATTGTATACATACGTACAAACTATTTAATATATAATATAGCTAACTTTTTTTGTATATAAATTTATCTAACCTTTTAAGATTATGTAGATTTTTTTAGGTAAAATATTTCTAAAATAACTCTACGTAAAATGATAGATTTTGTAACTATTTAATATAAAATAACTCTACGTAAAATGTTTTTTAGATTTTTTTTCTAGATAAAATATTTATAAAATAACTTAAGATAAAATGATAAGATTTGTAAGATATGAGATTGAATATTTATAATAAAAATTAATTTAATCATTAATTAAAATGGACACATGAGATGACACACGTATAAATAGATAGGGTTATCGTGTAACGTGGCTTAAATTTACTGGATCATCATTAATTGACGTGGCAAAAATCCCGGCCAGATTGCACCACAGAAAGACACGCGAGCGAATCGCACCAGAACCCGCCACATAAGATTTAATTAAAATGGACACATGAGATGACACACGTATAAATAGATAGGGTTATTGTGTAACGTGGCTTAAATTTAATGGATCATCATTAATTGACGTGGCAAAAAACCCGGCCAGATTGCACCACAGAAAGACACGCGAGCGAATCGCACCAGAACCCGCCACATAAGATTTGCACGCCTCTGTTTTAGTATTATATATTGAATTGATTGATTGATATTGATATTGATTGATTGATTGATTGATATTGATTATTTGAATCAAAAAAAAAATTATTATTATTACACTTTATTTATATAGAGTTTTGTGTATACATAGATTGACTATTGATTGGAACCTAAGAAGTTTATCTCTATATATTGTATCGGTGTAACACCAAGAGAGTTTAGTTGAATACATCTCATATTCTTCCTCTTATTCTTACCATAGTTTTATAATACGTTATCAGCACGATAGTCTCTAAAAGTAAAAACCCTAACTTTACTGCCGACCGCCGCCAACGCCACCGTATTCATCAAGCATCCATGGGACTGAATTTCGCAACGGTGGATAAAGCATAGCCGGTGGATGATCACGGTGATCACGATGAGAGGAGGAAGTCGATCAAAGCCATGGCGTCTGGTGATCTCCCTCCGATCCGACCATGGCGTCTGGTGACCACGGTGAGAGGAGGAAGTCGATCAAAGCCCGATGCGCTGGAACCGATTAGAACGGCGGTGGAGGAGGCAGAGTCGTTGAGCCCCGACGCGTGTGTGTTTCACGAGGTGCCGATGAACAAGGACGACGCTCCCCCGGCAGCCACAACCCGCATAATCAAAGGTGGTGGCTTCAACGACCGCCTGATTTTCCACCGTCGAAGAGATCTTCCGCTGGGAGCGAGAAGTCCTCATCACGCCGATCGACGCAGAACTGGAACGCAGGGTCACAACGAGTCGTTGGCGGCGAGTCCCTTCGGGGGACCAGGCTGGAACCGCCGCCATGGCTCCGCAGCCTCCACTAGAGCGCCAGTTCACACCGCGATTAACGACGACATCTCCGAAAACCTCCAAGCGATCTCCGGAGAAGGCGCGGCCTCCACGATGTCGGTGGTGAGCCCAATGATGGTCGAATGCTGCCTCCATAGGCGTAGACGTTGTTGGTGCGATTTGTGAAATGTAGCCTCAATTTGAATGTGAAAAACCGCTTTGAAAATCTGTGAAAACCCGTGTTTGATTTGTTGTGGCGTGGTATAAAGAAGACCACTGCCTTAGAAGCGAAATCTCCCGACACCACGGTGCAGGTCGGCTACTGGCGTCGCCCCCCAAGGATACACAGCGGCTTCTCAGGCGTGCACTCGCCGTCGAAGCAAAGGAACCACACAGGACCCAGAACGGTTGCAGAAGAAGAAGAGAGAAGGAGGAGTTTGAGTTTCTCTGTGTTGAAAATTGAAGCGAGACGTCGGTTTTAAAACAGAAGAGAGGACGCTCCACCTCCCTGAAATCTCGGACCAAATCAGAAACCGTTTTACAAAAACGTGTGACAAAACTGAATTAGTCAAAACCCTAATTCAACTCTATCCGATGCCAATTTAATTGATGAAATTAAAACACGACGTAAAATGTGACCACACCACACCACGTGTCACGGACCGGCGGCGGCGGTGGTGCGCGTGTGTGGGACTCCTATCCCAACTCTCAATAACCCCTTGAAAAACTCCTCCTTAAAAACAATCTCCAACCCCTTTTGTAATCAATGTGGGACTTTAAAAGAAGTTCAAAAGGCACATTTGAAAACCCCCACATGAACATTTCTCCAACAGTCCCCCACAAATGTGAGGAACTGGGGTTTTAAGACAAAAACATCATTCTGAGCTGGTTTCGTGGAGAAAGTACTTAAATGCTGGTGAACGAATCTTGAATCAACACATAGTGAAGCTGAGTATCTCGCAAGTCATAGAAGTGAACGAATTTTGAACTTCTAGACTCGCAAGTTGACCTCAACAGCACATACCTTCACCACTGCCCTGGTGGTTCCGCGATCTGACTTTCAATTATAATAGTCATCTCATACTTTGGGTGCTGAAGAGTGCTCTAGAAAGACAACCCTAGTCTTCCATAGAAGGCGACCAACCCTTCACACGCTCGTAGGTGATTCCATCAAGTCCTTCTCAATAGGACCACCCTTACAGGGCTATGGTATCATTAAGAGCACAAGGCTCAACCTCTACAGTTTTCGGTGAATCCATCAAGTCCTTCTCAATAGGACCACCCGACTCTGGGCTATGGACTCATTAAGAGTTCTAGACTCATCCTTTCTCATACACCTGTCTTGGGAATGGGCATTGTGTGTCTCAGCTCACGTGGGTTTGAGCCCCATTCTCTTAGACGATTCAAGAATCATCCTTCTGTTCAGCCCTTTCGTCAACGGATCTGCCAGATTCCTCTCGGACTTCACATACTCCAAGCAAATGACACCGGTAGCAATCAGCTGTCTCACAACTTCATGTCTAATCCGTATGTGTCTCTTCTTACCATTGTAAGTATTGTTGTTAGCTACACAAATAGCAGATTGTGAGTCACAATGTAGAGAAATAGTTGGGGTCTTATGCCCGCACAAAGGTAAGTCAGCCAGTAAGCTTCTCAGCCACTCAACCTCTTGATCAGCTAAATCTAATGCTATGAACTGAGATTCCAGAGTTGATCTAGCAATGCAAGTTTTTTTTGACGACTTCCATGATATAGCACCACCACATAAAGTGAACACATAACCACTAGTGGAGCTAACCTCATCATTGTCAGTGACCCAGTTTGCATCACAGTATCCCTCTAAAGCATGGGGATAACCCACATAATGTAAACCCCAATCAAAGGTGCCCTTAAGATATCTCAATAATCTATTAAGTGCAATCTAATGCTCACTACTGGGGTTATGGGTATATCTACTGAATCTACTAACATCATATGCAATATCAGGCCGAGTATAGTTCATTAGAAACATTAAACTCCCAATTATTTTAGCATACTCATTTTGGGAAACACCAATTCCAAAAATTTTCTATAATTGCATGCTAGCATCATAAGGAGTTCTAACTGACACAACATCAAATTTATTAAACCTTTTCAACATTTTCTCTACATAATGATATTGTGATAAAATAAAGCCATTTTCTTTTCGAGTTACTTTAACTCCTAGAATGACATCAGCTTCACCCATGTCTTTCATCTCAAACTTAGATGACAAAAACTGTTTGGTTGTGTTTATAGCATTTATGTGTGATCCAAATAACAACATGTCATCCACATATAAACATATAATCACACAATCAGCACCAAACCTCTTAGAATAGACACAGACATAAGATCTGTTTACCTCAAATCCAAAGCTTAGGATAGTTGTGTGAAACTTCTCATACCATTGCTTTGGTGCTTGCTTGAGTCCATACAATGACTTCTGTAGCTTGCAAACTTTGTTTTCCTATCCTGGAACAATTCACCCTGGAGGCTGTTCCATATAAATTTCCTCATTTAGATCACCATTCAAAAATGCAGTTTTAACATCCATCTGATGAACAAGCATTTTATGGCTAGTAGCCAAAGCAAACAATGCACGAATGGTAGCAATTTTTGTAACAGGAGAATAAATGTTAAGGAAGTCAATGCCATATCTCTGAGTGAATCCTCTTATAACTAGTCTTGCCTTATATCTATCCACTGAGCCATCCACTTTAACCTTCTTCTTAAAAATCCACTTACAACTAATGGCTCTATTTCCTTTAGGCATATCAACTAATTCTCATGTGTGATTAGACATAATGGATTTTATCTCACTTTTAATAGCATCTTTCCAGAAACTAGCATCTAGTGAACTTATTGCCTCATCATAGGTCTTAGGATCATCTTCTATCATATGAAGACTAATGAACGTCTCATCTAGTTCATTTAAATCATTCAGTTCACCTAGAAATGCAGTCACAAATCAAGACCAAAACTAGTTTCCTTCCTACGCCTTTTACCTTTCCTAGGTTCATCATGATCAGCATGAGCATTAGACACAACAGTATTAGGCATGGATGAAGATGCATCATGAGATGAAGAATCATTAGCAGGCAATGCAGATTTCTTTAAAGGAAACACATGCTCAAAGAAAACAGCATCACGATATTCACACAAGGTACGATCACTCAGGCACATAAAACGATATGCAACACTGTTATCAGCATAACCAATCATAATTGCATCAAACGTCTTAGACCCAATAGTATCAACTTTGAACGAAGGTAACCCCACCTTAGCTAGACACCCCCACACCTTTAAGAATTTCAGATTAGGCGGATGCCCTTTCCAAAGCTCATAAGGTGTCTTGTCAAGCTTCTTGTGAGGTACCTTATTCAAAATATGATTTGCGGACAATACAGCTTCCCTCCACATATTATCAGGCAAACCAGAACTCACTATAAAAAAAAATTAGATTAGCAACGGCAAAACTCCGTCGCCAATAGCCAAGTTCCCATCGCCAAATTCTATTAGTGACGGCAAACCAGCCGTCGCTAATAGTGCCGTATCAAATGATCATTGGCGACGATTGTCAGCCATCGGTAAATTATTTCCAGAAATTAAAAAAAAAAACATTGTTCCCAGCTTTTAGCCCGGATACTTTAGAACCGGGCTAAAAAGTCCCCTGTTTTTATATAAAAAAAAATCACAAAACTCACGTCCATTCTTATTACCAATAATGTAAAGCTAAATTTAAAATAAAATACACTAGAAACTTTTGTTCACACGACAATTGGCCATATTAGTACAATTAAATAAAGATAAGTATTAACAAAGTACGAAAATAATCCTTTTTTCTCATTAGACCTCTTGAAGGCCAGAAGTTTGCTCACAAGAACAATTGTACGTTCACACAACAGTTGGTTGCTCATAAGTCTTGTTTTGAACAGAACAACTCATCCACAACAACGTGATCCATGGATTCAACAGGGCTGACAATTTGCCAACTGGACAAGTCAACAAGAGTTGCATCAAAAGCTAGAAGGTTATGTATAACATCATGCTGATCAAAACACTTGTGCAGGAGGGAGAGAACTAGAAGCATGCTTGATAACGATCTAACTAGCATCTATTATTAATATTTATAAATTAGAAATAAAACTAGCTTTAAGTTCTTGAAGAGTTCATTTTAATACTCAAGACTTGTGAACAAGTAAAAGGCAAAATATAGAGATAACTCCATGTACATAACAACAAATAAAGAAGTTTGAACAGGGGTAAAAATGCTAGCTAGATCACATAAACCCACAAACTTCATAGTGAGCCCCAATTTAGATGAACACTGGTGAGGAAAATATAATCCAACACTATTAAAAGCACCAAGTAATTGAGAAATAAAATGATATGAAAAGATTTGGTGATCGATTCAGAAAATAGACATGTAAAAACACCAATTGGCTAGTGAAAATTGATGTGACGACAATTTATATCATGGATCAATCATATTAACAATTATAACATTCGGATGGCTATGCCGAAGAGGAAGTTAATAACATGGAGAAGGGAGCCAAATAACTAATACTGGGAAATACAAGGAATATATAAGCAAGATAGGAAAAGCAACAACAATAGTCATATGAAGTTTCCTTAGGAAATTCTTGCATTATTTTCAATTTCTAGACTGAGATTGCCAACTTAGAAGGTCCAGGAATATAGATAGTATCAGTGAATGAGGGATTTACGTTAAAAAAAATGTAAACTGACTTATTAGCATACCAAGCTCATCTCAATAAAACAGGCAGAGTAAGACTATACAATAATGAGAGCATAAAATTTGCCGACTTACAACAGCCACAACCCCTGGGTGAGAGAATCTGCTCAATTTCTCAAGAGTGTCTCCTTGAACATTGTCTACTGCAGTGCACAAGTAATCCAGTTTCTCACAATCAGTTGTAATAATAAGCAATAAAATCCACCATACGAAAGAACAGAAAACAACAGAAAAAAGGAAGAAGAAATCAGTCGTTACTAGTTGATTTTTCGCCATCCAAAAGGGGTGAAATCCATCACCTGATTTTCAATTGCTCCCTCCCACTCACTTGAAGGGTTCTGGGGAAAATTCATCAAATAAAATAGAGAGAAGTAATAAGTGAACAAATATCCCAAATCAATTTCATCCAAACTAAACCCTACAACTTGCAATCTAATTGACATCACCGAATTAATGAAGGAATCAAGCAAATCAAAGTGAAAAGGAGTAGAATAGATGAAAACTTACCAACATGAAAAGATGCCATTAGCAAGAAATCGAGTTGGAAATGTGGAATGACTTAGTCTGATTCTTCATTCAAAATTCGTATCTCGCCATGAAAGATATGCCTCAAGGAGACTGAGACAATATATAGGAGGTGTCCGTGATCATCAATCCTTTTTTCATTTCTATTTTTAATACCTTGATATATATATCATTGAGTTTCATTTCAGTTGTGATGGGTTGATGGAGTGGTTTCCGGTTAGAAGAACTTTTGAGATAATTCTAACATTATTGTTTTGTGCTTTGTTAAACTAATTTCCTTTCTCTTTAATCTTTGAACTAAATTCATTTTCAGTTGATCTTTAGGGTTGTCTCAGTTGGGTATTGTGCTAGCAACTTAACATTTTTCTTAGATCATACTAAGGAAATATCTCAAGAAAACATATACAGGAAATATCTCAGGGTATTAGGCACTCAGAAGCATCTCTTTTGCTCAATCATTTTTATTTTAAAATGACCACCTAATTAAAATTATACTATTAATTTTTATGGTTTGAGAAGATTTGATCGATGCTCATTACTTGGAATTTTAACAGTTCAAACGAATGCTGGAAGTGGAGGAAAAGCAGAAGATGGAGTTTAAAACTTGCAATCTAATTAACATCACCAAATTAACGAAGGAAACAACATCAAATCCCAATAAAAACCCCAATCAATTCAGTTGTATAAAAAATAGAGAGAAGCAAGTGCACAAATATCCCAAATCAATTTCATCCAAACAAACCCTAAAACTTGTAATCTAATTGACATCACCAAATTAATGAAGGAATCAAGTAAATCAAAGTGAAAAGGAGTAGAATAGATGAAAACTTACCAACTCTTTGGATAACAATGGGAGTTAGGGCCGTATGTTATATAATTTTTCGAAAGGGTGAAGGAGGAGTTGCTGTCGGGTGGTCAGTGATGGGGAGGACGGATCGCCGGTGCAGTGGCTGGCGGAAGGTAACGGGATGGAGATGGGTAAAGCACTGTGCAGGAGCTGGGGTGAAGCGCCAGAGATTTCAGAAGCCGGATCGGTCGGAGCTCAAGCCTCCCACCAGTGCTCAATTCGCCGCCTCCGTTGAACGAAAATTGAGAAGTCTTCGCATCATTCGAGCGAACTTCATCCACCAGCAAGAGAGCAGAGAGGAGAATGCAAAGAGGAGAGGAGAGTGGCTGAATCTAGGGTTGGAGTTAGAAAGACGGGAGAGGAGATGTGAGGAGAACGGTTGAAAGGGAATTCCCCCCCCCCAATATTTATTTTATTTTTATTTTGATTAGTGATTAGCGATGGCTACGGCTCGCCGTTGCAAAAGAACACCTCATTTGCGACACTAAAAATGACGCCGTTGCTAATTTGTGTAGCTAATTGGATTATTTTTTTGTAGTGACTAGAAAGCATAGCATTCATCATTTCCTTTAAAGTTATGTTTTTCCTTTCAATAATACCATTTTGTCGTGGGCGATAGAGATCTGTAAATTCATGAATAATGCCATTTTGCTCACAAAATTCTCTCAAAGAATGAGTGACATATTCACCGCCTCTATCAGATCTAAGCCTTTTAATCTTTCTATTTAATTGGTTTTCTATTTCAGCTTTATACATATAAAACATGCTTTCTGCTTCATCTTTAGACCTAAGCAAGTATACCTTAGTATATCTAGAATGGTCATCCATAAATGTGATATAGTAGCGTTTGCCACCTCTACTCTCAGTGTTCTTAAAATCAGCCAAATCAGAATGGACTAACTCCAGCAATTCAGTTGTCCTTTCTAACACCGTTTTAAAAGGTTGTTTATGAAATTTGGCCTCAACACATATTTTACATTTGCTATGGTCACGTTTTGATAGGCTAGGAATCAAACCCATATCATGCAATCGACATACAGATTTTGTATTCACATGTCCTAGTCTAGCATGCCATAAATCAACAGATCAACAATATAAGCAGAAGTAGAAGCATTCTCATTATTCTCAATCATGGTCTCAAGTACATACAGAAAATCAGCCCTATAAGCATTTCCTACAAATTCTCCATTTTTGGTTAAAACCATTTTGCTAGCATCAGTCACTTGCTTAATTCCAGCTATCTCAAGCAAACCACATGAAATCAGATTTCGGCGCAGAGAAGGAACATAAAGCCCATTCACTAGGGTAAGAGACTTCTCTGAGGTGAGCTTGAGTGCAACCTTCCCTTTGCCTAGCACTCGAGAGATGCTCGAGTTGCCCATGTAGACCTAGTCGATGTCTGTAGCATCCTCAAACTCAGCAAACAGGTCCTTGTTGGCGCAGAAGTGTCGAGTAGCTCCGCTGTCCAGGAGCCAATCGACCTGGCCGCCCACATGGTTGACCTCAGTGATCATTGCTATCAGCTGGTTATTGTCCTGGACAACGTTGGCTTGCTGCTGGGTTGGAGCTGCGGGCTTGTTCTGCTGCTGTCCTTGGTTTTGGATGTCAGCCCGATTGCGACACTGCCAAGCCTTGTGGCCTGGCTTGCCACAAACATAGCAGCCGATCCCTGTGCCTCGCTGTTTCTGCTGCTTGTCCGGCTGATTGCCAGACTTCTTGAACTTCTGGCCTTTCTTTGGTTTCATGTTAGGCTTAGAACCTCCAGACTTGTTTCCTTGCTTGGACCTATCAGATTTCACATAAGATTCAACCAGATTAGCCTTCACAGTATCAGCAAATTTAGGCTTAGGTTTGTCTTTGAGGCGATTAGCCTCTTCGATCTTCATGTGACCGACGAGCTCTTCCAGGGTCAGATCCTTCTTTTTGTGCTTCAGATGGTTGTGATAGCCACCTCACGAATCAGGCAACTTTTCGATCATAAAATTAGCATGCAGGATCTCGCACATCTTCATACCCTCGGAGAGTATGCCAGCCACCAAATTCTCATACTCGTGCACCTGGTCCATGATTGGCTTATCATCGACCATCTTGAACTGCATAAACTTTCCCACAACATACTTGTTTTTCCCTGCATCGCCAGCCCTATATTTCTTCTCCAGCAGATCCCAAATAAATTTATCAGATTTATGAACAGAGATCAGATCAAAAATAGGGTTCGAGACATGGTTGAGAAGATGGCCTCGCACGGACTTATTGTCGGACTCGTACTGTTTAGCCCGAGCGAGGTCATCATCAGTTACCTTCTTACCCTTGTTGACAACATCACCATCGTCATCAACAACGACAGTCTTACCCTTGTTGTCGCCGACAGTGGTGGAAGAGGAGGTTGCCGCAGTCGCAGGGGCCTCTTGAAGGAGGACCTAGTCGACCTCCAATTGCTCGAAGAAGATGAGAATCTTCTGCGACCACCGCTTGTAATTCGTCCCATCCAGTGGCTCCAATTTCGACAGATCCAGGAGAGGTTTGAAGACCTGAAACACCATCGCAGAAACAAAGTAATTTCGCTTCTAAATTTTTGGTGCGATTTGCAAAATGTAGCCTCAATTTGAATGTGAAAAACCGCTTTGAAAATCTATGAAAACCCGTGTTTGATTTGCTGTGGCGTGGTATAAAGAAGACCACTGCCTTAGAAGCGAAGTCGCCCCGACACCACGGTGCAGGTCGGCTACTGGCGCTGCCCCCCAAGGATACACAGCGGCTTCTCAGGCGTGTACTCCCCGTCGAAGCAAAGGAACCACCCAAGACCCAGAAAGATTGCAGAAGAAGAAGAGAGAAGGAGGAGTTTGAGTTGCTCTGTGTTGAAAACGGAAGGGAGACGTCGGTTTTCAAACAGAAGAGAGGACATTCCACCTCCATGAAATCTCGGACCAAACCAGAAACCGTTTTACAAAAATGTGTGACAAAACTGAATTAGTCAAAACCCTAATTCACCACACCGCGCACGTGTCACCAACACGGACCGACGGCGACGGTGGTGGTGTGCGCGTGTGGGACTCCTATCCCAACTCTCAATAACCCCTTGAAAAACTCCACCTTAAAAACAATCCCCCAACCCCTTTTGTAATCAATGTGGGACTTTAAAAGAAGTTCAAAAGACACATTTGAAAACCCCCACATGAACATTTCTCCAACAAACGCCGACCTCCACGAAAGCCTCGGACTCAGCCTAGTCGGAACGAAGACGACGACCGTCTGCGAATTCAAAACGAAGAAGACGATTGCAGTTTTTGTATTAATTACAAAATCGGCCATGAAATTATCAAAATTTCGGATTGACATATACTTTTATGATAAATAACAGAAAAGACCCAAACTTCTAGGGTTACAAATTTTATCCCTAGTGAAGGATCTGGGCGAGTGGAAAATCTCTTCCCAGAAGCGATGAGATTTAGCGAGTGAATTGAGAAATGGTCTCAAGAGGCAAAACTCAAACTGACAGTATACAACATGTTTAGGATGGTTCATGGTGAGGAGAGGCTTTACGCAGATACAATATATTTCGGCTTTTGGTTTTGTTTTTATGAATCTCTATCGTTTTATTGTTTTGTCAGAGAATTGAGAAATGGTCTCAAGAGCCAAAAGTCAAAACTGTCATCAACCACTTGGTTTAGGATTTTTTATATCTATTCTAGTTTATGGTTTTGTTTCATGAATCTGTCGTTTTATTGTTCTTGTTCTGTTAGTGAATCTTTGCTCTTTGATATATTTGGTATTGTGTATTATTGTATTTTATAATGCTTACTTTTCAATTAGCCAAAACAGGTTGTTTTAAAATATAGATCTGTACATGGAAAAGAACATCGTATTTGCGATTAAAAAAACGATGTTTATTGATGAGTATAAACCGATGTTTATTTGCGATTAAAATAACATCGTTTTCCAACTGAAAAAATGATTTTAAAATATACTAATAACATCGACTTTAAAATATTCAGTATGATACCATTATATTTAATATAAATTAATATTATAAACTTATAAATGAAGAAACAATGCACACAAAATGAATAACGTATAACTGATGTACATGGAAAATAACATCGTATTTGCGATTAAAAAAACGATGTTTATTGATGAGTTTAAACCGATGTTTATTTGCGATTAAAATAACATCGTTTTCCAACTGAAAAAATGATTTTAAAATATACTAATAACATCGACTTTAAAATACTCAATATGATACCATTATATTTAATATAAATTAATATTATAAACTTATAAATGAAGAAAGAATCCACACAAAATGAATAATGTATAACTGATGTGTATATCAACGTAAAACATCTCTTATTAAAAATATAGCGATGTTAATGTCAATTTTGTATTACCCTACATTGTTTCAAGCATTTAGAAATGCAAAATAAATATGGTTGAACATTAGGTTTATCAACCAAAACGTAATTATATCAACGTACTTAAATCGTTATCAAACATAAAAACAATGTTACAAATTATTATAGACATCGGGTAAAAACCGATGTGATAAAGTTTGGATCTTTAACACCACCCACTAACACGTTGAAAATATTTTTGTTTTACATCGGTTTTTAACCGACGTCTATGAACACAATTCTAGTAGTGTGGAAATATGGATGTAATATAGAAATGCTATCAATGTAATTGATATGTTGGATAAATGAGCATTGAGAAGCTGACGATTAAATCGACCAAGTGAAATCATTACTTATGAGATTATCGTTTAGGATAATGCTAACGCATAGGATGACCCAATAGAGTCATCAATAATAGTTAATAAGAAGACATGAATATCAAGAGCTTGATTTGATTATCGTTTAGGATAATTCTCCTTCTTGTAATTTATCTCCAGTAGAGAGCTTGGTATTTACATGTTCAGTATAGGCACCGAAATCTCCCCAGATTACACTAAGTTGTTGTAAATCAAGAAAGCTGATGTATATGAAGGATTGTGTCCCCATAGATGATCAAATTCCTAGAGTTTATCACGAATGATACTCGATATTTAGGGGGAGAGGAAAATGATATCAAGAAGTAATATGTTGCATGAACTAGAAGGGAACCAGAAGTTCAATAAACTATATATCAAACAAGCTAGTAAAGACATTAGTAAATGCAAAAGATGATGACAAAAGTCACATTTACAACAAATAACGCACTAGCCTGATTTAGATCGATGTTCTAGTAGTAACTTCAAACAATGGTGATATGTCCACTAGTATAAAACTCTTGAAGAGATTTCATGAACGTTGACTGTTAGAATTGATTATGAGTTGACTTGAATTAACCAGATCCTTGATTATCGTTTATGACACATATCTAAGTTTGCACTTGAAGTGTTTGATAAGAATAATTAGATCTTCTAAAAATATCTCGACCTGTAGTTTGAGTGTACAAAGAGAGATATATTGCGATATGAAGACAAATGATCTTTTCGTCTTTGATTAGATTGTGAAAGGATATTAAGGGTCCAGAAGTACCATGCCTTTATAAAATTGGTGATTTATATGCTAAATTAAGGGGGAGAAAAGTTGTACTCTTTTCCTTAATTTTGGTTTTTGTCCCATTTGAGTTTTTCCAAAGCAAGGTTTTTAACGAGCCAACTCCTCTCACAAGGATACATGGTATATCCCAAATTCTAGAAAGAAATAATTCATGCAAAGATGGATTATTTAAGAATGAAGTTTTTGGACCTGTAGCTCCAACATTGAAAAGTATAGTATCAATTGGTTTTAAGTGGGTGTTCGTACAAAGGAAAATATAAAGCAAAATTGATTGGACAAAAGCTTATTAAAGGTTACATTAGAATGTATTCACCAGGAGTGAATATAATTTTGGCTCCAAATGTAAATGACGAACGTTGTAAGTGCATACCCATATAAATGGAAAGGATCGATTAAAAATGCATGAAGCACTATTATCAAAGTCCTATCACATGCAGTTGGTTAAAGACCTTTATTAGAATACATGAATTACCTATATTTGTGAAAATGGTGACATTTAATTAGGTCCCGAAGTACCATACAATGTTGTACTCTTTTTCTTAATCTTGGTTTTTATCCCATTGGGTTTTTCCAAGTTAAGGTTTTTAAAGAGGCAACTTAAACACCATTTAATACATCAGATCCCCAGATCAACAATTAAAGACACACTAGGTCCTGAAATACCTTATATTTGCGCATCCAAAGCAGCTCAACACCAATACATGCAAGTCAGGCACGTCAAAGTTAATCAAGAAGACATTCCATCTTATGCACATCAAAGACAATGTTGAGATTCGACAATAAGCTCATGAAGACGACGACATTAGGAAGAATGAGAAGACTTCGAGAAGGATGTTGAATTCAGGATACGCATTTCACTTTTTTTCCCTTCGATCAGGTTTTGTCCCACTGGGTTTTCCTGACAAGGTTTTTAACGAGGCAGTACAACAAGAGCGTATGTGGAAGGCTACGCTCTTTTTCTCTAGCTAAGCTATGGTTTTGTCCCATTGGGTTTTCTTAGCTAGGTTTTTAACGAGGCAGCTGGAGGAACAAGGAATGTACATCCAAGGGCGAGTGTTATAATATTATTATTATTATTATGTGGATGTACAAAATATATACTTTACTTATATAGAGTTTTGTCTATAGATAGATTGACTATTGCTTGGAACTTAAGGAGTTTATCTCTATATATTGTACCGGTGTAACACCAAGAGATTTTAGTTGAATACAATCTCATATTCTTCCTCTTATTCTTACCATAGTTTATAATAATACCTTCTTTTTTCTTTTTAATATCCAGGCAAATTACTGGTAATTTTACTACCGTAAGTAGTGCTGGGTAACCGATCCGGACCGGTCCAAAACAGGTGGACCGGGAATTTAAAAATCATGGGTCGTGGATAAGAATGAGACCGCAATATACGGTACTGGGTTTTCCGGTCCACAGACCGGTTGGACCGAATGGATCAGCTTTAAAATTAAATTGATTAAAAATAATGAAATGGATTAAAAAATAATTTATAATATATTTGAAAGTTATTTATTATATGTGAAAATAGACTTAATTAAACTATATTCTTACTCATACATGAATAAAAAAAATTATAAAAAAATTTATTTGGACACTTTAATTTTATTTTTTTTAAAATGCATATATATATATACACACACATGCACACATATATATACACACACATATTCCGGTCCAACCAGCCTTGGACTGGGATTTTCGGGTCCAATTCCGGTCTTGGACCAAAAATCGGAATTTCAGTTTTCATGGACCGTGAATCGGACCGTTATATTTCTGGTCCAACCCAAGACCGTAAATTTAGGTCTGATTTCGGTCCGATCTAAATTTTGCTCAGCCTGAAGGTAAGGCACGAAATATAAATTAGGTTAGAGATTAATATAGCAGGCATAATAAATGTAATTACTATAAAGTTGAGAACTGAATTATAAATACCTACAGTGGTATTGTACAAAGTATCAAGGAATTACGGAAAACACTTCCCCTATCTTCTTCCTCTGTTCTCTGTTCTCTCTGAATTCTCAATCTCTCCTTCCTTTGTCAAATTCTCCTATGAAGGCTTAAGCCTTTCTTATCCATGTCCTTCGAGACATAACAAGTTGCTATTATTTATTATTGGTGTTTTTGCATCTTTTATTAATAAATTATATTTTATTATGTTAATTATATTAAAATTATTTTTTTATTAAGTTTTATCTAAAGATTAAAATAGTTTATTTGAAATTTTCTAATATAATTTTTCAAGCAATCATAAAAATAAGAGATTTTGTAATTACTTAAGCGATGCGGTTGAGAATTAATATAAATATTTTAATAATAAGATTTTATTGTTCAATAGATAATTAATTAATAATAAAATATTATCATTAGATATAATGAACTAAAATAATTAATCTTAATGACTAAAGATAAAATAATTCACGATGAAATATTTATAAAATAACTCATGGTAAAGTGATAGATTTTGTAACTAATTAAGATATGAGATGAGCACATAGGACGACACATGAATAAAATGGATAAGGTCATTAAAGTGTCAAAAACTCAGGTCAAATTTACCAGAAAATGACATAGACGAATCGCACCCGAGGAGACTTCATATCTTTGTTTTTATTTATATTATATAGATTTTATGCAATATATCTAACATTATATGTAAATTTAAGATTATGTTGTAATAATACAAATAAGTATTTCATCAAAAATACAAATAAGTAATGACATAATATTTTGATAATCATCTTAGATAGAAAAAAGCAACAAAATGAGTTCTACGACTTGGTTGGGTTCGCTGTGTCCAGAGTCAAGACAGATTGGGGTCATGGTAGTGTGTTATAGACGACTCCATATCCGGGAGATTGGTCCTTGGAGTTTCATCTTCACTGCCCACAAGAGTTAGAGTCATGCTCTACCGCTAACCTACAGTGCTTCCCTTTGGTGGTGCTTGAATTCGTTCTTCGTTGGCGTCCTCAACTTTACGGTTTTTATATTTTTGGTTTTATTGTATGTTTGACGGTTTGTCCGTCTACCGACTTGTAGACCTCTCGAGTTTGAGATTTATCTGAACTCGAATTATTAGTTAATAAAAAAAAAAGCAAACAAATACTAACAATAGATCTATCAAATATTTAAAAAAAATATAATGTTAAATTATTATAAATATTAAAAAATATTATCAAATTATATATAAAATTTGCATGTCATTTAGCTTCCTTGTCTTTCAACACTGACCTAACAACTGAGGGTTGTTTGTGCGGTCCAAATCACTTATCTGGGCCGGATTGATTTTCAGGTCAAAATGTGGGTTGTTCATGTTATCGAGTTAGGTTGGATTGATTTTTTTTTATTTTTTTTAAATGTGGGTTGGGTTGTGTTGGATTTTTATATCTTTGTTGTAATATGTGAATTTATAATACAAATTTTCTATCCTACGCCTTGGGGCATATAATAAGACCCTAAATTTAGAATTTTTTTAAAATTTTAATTAGTTTAACCTTTTTTTTAGTTAGATTATTAGGACCGCTTGCCAAGAAATCTTTCCTAATTTAGGGTATTATCATATACCATTAGAGTATAGGATAGAAAAACCGTTTATAATATAAGGTTGATTATTTATAGAGAAATTCCACTAGGTACCTTTGTAGTCAAATGTTTTCCTTAAGGTGCACAAAGATTTACAATTTTCACATGGCACCCTGACATTTAAGGATAATTCACCTCATACCCTCAGATGGTTAAATTTGTCAGACTTCTTAGTTCTCCGTTACTTTTGAATTAAAAAGAAAAAGAAGAAAGAACAAACTGGAGGTTGAAAACAACTCTAAAACTGGCAGCTACACTAGTTATGGAGGTTGAAGACATGTTGTGTTGGGCGAACAACAGTGACGACGACTAATCGGTTTGCTCCGGGTCTTCGACAATCTGCAACTTCGATAAATTCCGGCCTGTTTTCGGGTCGGATGGTTTGCTCTCAGTTTCGGTTCGGTTTTTTGGTCGGCTCATATTCTGAGCAACCCTAGGCATCGCTAAGGGGCTAGAACTGACTTGGGACCGTGGTTTCAGAAAGGTGGTTTGCGAGGTGGATTTGATTGAGGACGGCCCTCGACCTCGTTTCAAAGTCAGTAAAGTCGACACATTCGTGTGCTAGCCTGGTGATCACTTGTCAAGGCTTCTGTCGTAGGAATTGGGATATTAAGTTCCATCACGTCTTCCATGAGGCTAATTGTCTCGTGGATGAGTTAGCAAATTTTGCATTTTTTCTTTCCAAACGGTGTTTATTGTCTAGACAATACTCATGAGGTTTTGGTACAACGTGTAATGGATGGTGCTGGAGGGGTGGCGATACATTGATGGCGAAACACCGGATGGTTGTTCGGGACTTCTGAACAAATTACTCCCTCCGTGGAGTGGGGCTTAGCCCCTTTTTTCGATAGAAAAGAAGAAGATCAAACTGGATTGAGCGTACCTGAGAGACGATATGAAGAAGTGGAGAACCGAGTCTCAGCTAAGAGAGCAAGCCTTTTGGAGATACAGACTCCTAATTGCTAGCCGGTCGACGACGCCGAAAGAGATCTTGCTAGTCGACGCTGATGCAGAGTCTATCAACACAAAGAAGGTATGTCTGCCTTTTTTCTTCTTCGAAAATTGGGGTTTTGAATTGAAGGTTCTCAATATTGGAGTTGTTATCATAAATTTTTTTGTTTGAATTTCGAATTACGAGGGTGAAATAATGTCTATACCTTTGTATCTTCTTCGAATTTGATTTTTAGGGGTTTCAATTTTTTTGTTTGGAATTAGTGGCTTCAAAATTAGCGAATGTGATGGTGAATCTCACAGTTAAGGGTGCCCGATCGCTTTGAATATGTAGTCGAATTAGATATACGGATGAACTTGAATTTCACGAATCCTCCTTTAGGCCGATGAGGTCTCACTCTACTTGAATCTCACAAGCAAATCAATCACTCAGCGTCGCTTCTCACGGTCCTAAGTTTCTTCTAATCTCACGAAGAAGATGAATGCTTCTCACATCCATTAGGTTTTTTCAAAGAAACGTGTTTGGGAAATAATAGTATCCAAGCTAAACTTATAGGCGAATTGGCAATGGCTAAGCCTAGTATATGGAACAGCTGGTGTAACGCTAATCATATGACAAGAGATAGCATATGGAATGTGTAGAGAAAGGTCGACGTTTGCGGGATCTGGAAGAGCTTGCTAGCCACCCGAGATGAACTAACAGTGGTACTGGGCACAGATGATGCTGATCTGCCCTCTTTGGAGCCGATTATTGGGACTAATGGAAGAATATCTTGCTCCAAACTGTACCATCTGATGCGTGAAAAGAACGAATAATGTAATTGGGGGGCTATGATTTGGGGTAGGCTGCAATGTCGATGCTGGGCTTTCATGGTTTGGCTTGCGACACACAAGCGATTGAGCACTGATAGGAAGGTTACACATTGGAAAGGTAGTGAAGCAGCGGCTTGTGTGCTATGCAGAAGAGAGGAAGAAACTGAGGACCATCTGTGGTTCGATTGTTTAGTCATTCGGCAGGTCCAGGAGCTAGTGTTTGGATGGATTGGGATAGAAGTCTGGCATGCTGATATCTCTGCTTGGCTCGAATGGTTTGCAGCAACATCCGATAAAGTCCTAAGATCTCAATTATTCCAAGCCAAATTATTAGCTTTCCAAGCAACTATCTATTTTACTTGATGGTATAGGAACAAGGTAGTATTTAATGGGGAACAATTTAACCCCAAAGCATGTGCATTACATATTATATCTAGTTGTCGTTCCCGCTTTTCGGCTAAGTGGAAGTGCAAATCACTAGTGAAAAGCTTGGAACGACAGCTTAGTCGGAAGAGATAGGATATCTAGATGTGGGTTCTGTGGTGGGAGGTGGTAGAGAGGTGTTCTTTTGAGTATTGGAGGGTATAGAGGATCCTTTTGGGTACATGATTCCTCATCTTTTGATTTTACATAAGGATCTTTTTTTTTTTTTTTTTTGTATTTGGTTAACCCCATCATTTATATATTTACTAGTTCAAGAAATAATAATTCAACGAGTGTTTCATTGATGATTGAACTAGTATTTAAACAAGGAGTTTGCTGATAATAATTGCTAAATAAAGGATCGAATACCTAACATAATAAAATCCTAAAAATAATAACATAAAACGCAACATCTCAAATCCGAGTCCAAATCACCGTTGTGCAGGCCCGTGAAAGGGGGTGCACGCCCGCACACCTTTCTTCTGTAATTGCAACCTGCAAGCTCGTCGCCCATATGCCCACACGCCCCCATTACACACCCGCGCACCCATATGATGGAAGTGCAAGTTGGCTCGAGTCCTTGTAGACTAGTATGGTCACTAATCCAGGATCTCTCGCCTCTAACTCTTGTGCGTATCGACATCCAAGGTGAGGTAACATAGGTGGTAATGTGCCTTAGGATGGAGTAGAGTGCACTCTACATCTTCTTAGCTTTATCCCTCTGGCCTCATGATGACCATCTCTATGAAGCGAGATGTCGAACCGAAGCTTCTTAGATCGATTATGGTTCACATCAGGATGAAATTTGTATTTTTACCTTCTAATGGTAGTTCAATGCACATGTTGGGTCCAATTTCTTTAAATTGGCAATAAGTTTATGTTTCTATTTTGAATTTTCTATGCAGTTGACTCCAACTTCTTGTTTGTGGTTCATTCATATTTCTCTTGTATTTTTCTTATTTGACTTTCTTGATGGGCACATTATTTGGCGTTGGTGAACTCATTAAGGGCTAATCTATCAGTATTTTTTTAGTAAAAGGCGAAAGAATAGTTTTCTTTGTGCTTACTACATGGCTCTACAATCTATTGAGTATTTCTCTCACAACATAACAAATGTAGATGCTATTGCTGAAAATTCAGGACCAATAAAAAATGTTATGAGGGTTTATTACTTTGGTTAATTAGCACTTAATGTTGGCGGAAAAATGGATAGCTAACACTTCGATCATGTGTGACTCAGATGGACAAACTCTCGTTTCAAATGAGACTTTGTATTAATTTACAAACTTATTTTGTACAACTCTCAAAATACACTAACACAACACTCTTTTAAGACTCACACCGACCAACTCACGTATTACATCGACTCACACACTCGTAAAACACTTGCTCTCTTGCCTCACGTTTCTTTTCCACTCACTTCTTGTACACTTGATTACACACACCGCTAAGCCTATTTATAGGACTTCATGTCAGTTTGCTCCTTTACAAATTTACAACTAAATTCTAGAATACTCTAGTTAATACACACATATTACGTACAACTGTACAAGGCATTGGGTTCGTATGGGAAGAGGTTAATAAACCGACTAAAATTATAAACAGGGTAAAAATTTATAAATTGTTGGTAAAAGTAGTTAAAAATTTATGAAAAAATATAAACTCCGTATGGGGCGAAAAACAGTTTATTTGTAAAAAGGGGAGTTTATTTGGTTTTTATGAGGGGTATTGTGGTACTTTCAAACCGAATAAGATAAAAGAGAAGGGGTAAAATAGTAATTATGGAATATAAACCTCAAAATAAGCTTCAATCTGCAGCTTATTTATAAACCCTTTTTTTAACTGACTAAAGCTTATTTGTTGTTCCCATACACCATTTAAACCCGTTTATTTTTTTAACAGTTAAATTTTTTACACTTTTAACTTGTTTATATTTTTACCATACACACCCACTATCTTAATATGGAATTCTCTAGCCTAGCTTGCACCTAGATCTATCAATCGGATCATTTGGGTCGGATCATTTCGGATTTCGGGTAAAATGAGTTTCGGGTAAACGGGTCTCGGGTAGATCCGAGTTAACACAAGATCGGGTTTGGTCCGGTTTCGGGTCAATTTCGAGTATGTCAAGTTTTTTTATTTTATTTTAATAAAAATTCGTATTTTGATGACTTTATAAATTAATTAATTAATTTTAATAATATATAATGATAAATTATATAATAAATTTGAATAATATATAATTATAAATTAATTATTAAACTTACCACAATATGACTTTGAAATATTCTTGGCTAGACCTGGGCAAACGCGGACCGGCCCGCCCGGCCCGTCCCGCCCGCCCGCTATTATGGGTGGGTATGGACAAGGGAAGAAGCTCATGCGGGCTGCTAAGTCCGGCCCGCGCCCGAAGCGGGTACAGGATTGGGAAGACCAATGTACCCGTTGCGGGCCGCTAGGCCCGTAACGGATACCCGCTCTTTTTTTAATTAAAATTAAAAAAAAAAATTATATATTATATATACGGTACTGTTTTTTTGAAATTATAGTGTATATAAATATATTACCACTTGTAAATATATTACAGTATATATATACATTAATAGTATACAAATATATACTGCGTATATAGATAGTGTATACACTATACAGTGTATGTATGTGTATATATTTACATTTTACATTGTATATATACATATCCCTCTCTATTTCGGATTTGGCGACTTGGGCAAATTGGCTAAAGAAGGACTTTATATATACACATATATATTACAGTGTACAAACTCATATATACTTATAAATATTTTACAGTTTATAAATATATTACAGTACGTGTATATATACATATATTATTGCGGGTACCCGCGGGTAGCCCGCGCCCGCAATTCCGAACGGGCTTGGACACGACATCCAACCCGTTAAGCGGGCTTAGTCCGGCCCGCGCCCGCGACACCGGGACAAAATCTTGGGTGAAACCCGTCCCAAGCCCGGCCCGCATTTGCCCAGGTCTATTCTTGGCTTTTTATTAATTAGTGAAAGTATTGTTTTAACAAATCGGACGGGTCTGTCGGGTCACCGGGTCGAAACTCCTTTGACCCAGAAAAATATCGGGTTTTCGGGTTCGGGTCCAAAAAAAAATTCGGGTCAAAATTTTCAGATCTTGACCAAAAAAATCAGAGCATTCGGGTTAGATTTTTGGATCGGGTTATGTTTTGACAGATCTAATAAGGGTTATGTTTTGACAGGTCTAATATCCTTATTGACCAGCTCATTCTCAAACTTTCTCAGCTTCAAATAGTCACTCAGTGGCGGACCCAGAATCTTTTGAGGGGGGGGGTCACCGTGCCTAAAGGGTGGGTGCGGCGGCGGGTTGCTGGGTGGGTCGAGGGTTCGACTCGGACTTGACTCTCTCTCACATTCGGCGGTTACTGTAAATGTAAATGGGGGCTTTTGAATTTTAACCTATAAAAATATTAAAAAAAAAAATTAGAGGTAAAAAATGAAAATTTGGTGAGTCGAACTTGCATCTCTTGACTCCGAAAGAGCTTACCCACGTCCTTTGCCACTTGAGCCAACACTTTTTAATGATTTCTTACCCTCTTTACTTAATTATATCCAAAAACAAGTTTTTTTTTTTTTTTTTACATATTTCTCGGGCCGAGGGGGGGTCACGTGACCCCAGGACCCCCCTTGGGTCCGCCACTGTTAGTCACCATATGTGATCCAAAACATCAGCCCACTCTCTTCCAACTTGGTATTGTAAGACTAATCATATAAACAACCCATTTGTTTAATTTGATATTTGAATATGTGAATTAATCTCAACATTTCGTCCCTTAATTCACATTTTCAAATATCTCTATCTCGTCCGCAAATCTTACCTTCTTTTCCTTTTTAACTCCAATATTGTTGCATCTCCTTTTCACTACCCATCCTTCAAAGAAACAAAGGTTCTTCCCATTCTTCCAACTTTGCATGATCAAACATCTCCCCTTAAATACCTTGCATCAATTCTTATTGTCAATATACTCGTAACCCTCCAACTTCATCGCAGCCAATGAAAGTATATTTACATTGCTTGAAGGCACGTACCTCACATTATGAAGAGTTCGGCGTGTACCCTCATGGAGCTTCATCCTCACGCCTCCGATGCCTTCAACTCTCAACTTCTCTCCGCTCGCTAGGCTGCAATGACCAAATGGGCCTTCAGTATTCAAGGTGTCAAATAACGCTTGATCCCTACAAATGTGTATCGACACGACATTTATCCATTACCCACTCAGTCTTAGCAACCTCTTCACTCGTTGCTAAGTACACCTTATCATATCCACCCACTTCACCATCAGCTATGTTGACCACGCACATTCGTTTGCGAGCCATCATCATTCTTCCGCAAGGACGTCTTTCTCAACATCTTCATGTTCTCCCTGAATTGCGGACACCTAACTTGTATGTGACCCTTCTTCCCGTAGTAATAGCACTCCACATCACTAAGATCTCGACGTTGATATGATTTTGATCTCCATCTCGGGTCACCGTTCACCGTCTCTACATTATTCGGGTGACCGGGTCACGACGCGGATGGGATTTGGATCTTCACCTCTGGTGATCATTCCCCCTTGACTGACTCCTCCACTCCTTCCTCGCTCTCGATTCTCCGCAACTAGTATGCTATCTCCTCTTGTGTTGAGAGCGTCATTCTTTATGATCCTCTCACTCTCCCGTAACACAGTCGTTGCCTCATTTAGAGTGAGAGTCATCATTCCTACAAGCAACGTCTGCACCAAGGGCTTGTAGGACCTCGGTAATGACGCTAACAACAATAATGCTTGCTCATCGTCCTTAATATTATCGTCCGCATTCATCAACTGGCATACTAGTTGATTAAAAGTTAATGTGGTCATGAAGATTACCTCCTTCCTCCATCCCGAACAAGTATAACTCCATCTTCAACACAACCGATTCATCAACGACTTCGACGCGTAAATGCTCTCGAAATTCTCCCATAATGCCTTTGGCGTGGTCTCCTTCATCACGTTGGGCTTGATTTCGGGAGCAAGCACCAACCGGATGGTACTCACCGCCTTCTTCTGGAGTCCACTCCACTCTCTCGCTCATGGATGTGTGTTTCTCCTCTTCAAGGGCTTGATCAAGACCTTGCTGCACCATTACCTCTTGAATCATACTCTGCCACATCGTGAAGTTGATCATTCCATCGAAGAGTGGGATCTCGAACGTCTTCATTACACTTTATGCCATCCCGTCTACACGAAATCCTTCCACCAACAAATGCCACACTGATTTTTTGACTCCGAGACCTTCGCAACCTTCGGCTCTGATACCACTGTTGGGGGAAACACGGGTAACTAACACTCGATCATGTGTGACTCAGATAAACAAACTCTCCTTTCAAATGAGACCTTGTATTAATGTACAAACTTATTGTGTACAACTCTCAAAATACACTAGCACACCACTCTTTTAAAACTCACACTCTACCGACCAACTCACGGTATGCCCCTTTACAAATTTACAACTAAATTCTAAAATACTCTAGTTAATACACATATTACAAGACACTATCTTAATCCAGAATTCTCTAGCCTAGCTTGAACCAACCACAAGGCTTATTGACCAGCCCATTCTCGAACTTTCTCGGCTTCAAATAGTCATCATAATCATCAGCCCAAGACTAATTATATAAGAATCTCATTTGTTTAATTTGATATTTGAAAATGTGAATTAATCTCAACACCTAACAATAAAAAAAAAATTGATGGTCTCACTCTCATCCATCCATGCATGAGATGAACTTCAACTTTATCAGCAAAGACGGTCTTTCCAGTAGAGTTTTATTAAAATTAAACAAGTGTTGAATAAGAGTTTGATTAAACAAATCATATCAACAAGGGCTGGATAAGAGTCTTTTATGAGTGTTATAACATATAAGCTCAAATGGGAGAGTATTGTGTTATACATTAGTGTACTATATTCATATCCTTTGTTTTAATTCCTCATTCTTAGACCTCCGAGTGGATGGTGTTGGATGTCTTTATTCTAGGAAAAAAAATCTTATTTATTTGGTTAAGTTCATGAAAACATAAAATGATTAGCAATTAATTTCATCGAATAAAAATGTCCAGTTTATTTAACATGAGAAAACATGAAATTTTGCATTGTACGAAGTGGTTTGTATATATATGTGAGGTCTGTAGTAATTAGCGACCGAAAAAAATGATCAGCAATTAATGAGTAAAAGCAGTGTATAATTATATGGAGGCCTGAGAGGACTCATAATTCGACATGGTGAATAGACAACTCATAATTTCACCTGGTGAATAGACAACTCGAATGGAAGCAGATGGTGAAGAAGACGAAGCAGATCCATCTCAGACAGTCTGAATTCTGAACCCTAAAAGCAGCCAGCTAAATTACTGCTGAAACTTTGGCTGCAACAAATCTGCACACAAAAAAAAAAAACAATTACTACTGTAAAACATTTTGGGATAACTTCACTTGCAATTGACCACCCCGGCCTTATCTTGCTTTGTACTATTCACATAACCACCCCTTAATTATGTTGTTTCTTTCAAGAAGCCACCCTACCACAGTACCACCACCCAGGCCAGTTTTAAACTTCGCCCATTAGGCATTAGCTAAGTGGAAAAGTCATTGTTGCCCCCACCTATATGTGCAGAAAGATCGGGGATGATGATGATGATCCATGATGAGCTCTTCCACAAAGTTGAAAGTGAAGCTAATAAGAGTTGCGAATCTTGCGATTGCCAATAGCGGTGTATCTGATTCGTCATACTCTCATCCTAGCTTTTCTGTTTTTTTATAGATCGACCACCGAACGCTGTCGTTTTGGTTCCTCCGCAAGATATCGAATTATCGACCACCCAACGTTCGTAATGACCATATCAACTGTAGACCTTAAATAGAAGATTCGGTAGGTTGGATGTTTGCATTTTTTTTTTATTTTTTTATCCTTTGTTTAAGAATGAAAACTATAATATTCCTGATTCCATCATTTTTCAATTCGAACCTTGTCAACATAGCCAAAGTGAAAACAAATTATAAATTTTGTCAATTATTTTTGAGGAAATGGTACCAAATAGGCCAAAAGGGCCTATTTGCAAAATTAGCCCAGCATGTCAAAAATTTGCAAAACTAGCATTGTCCAATTTTTTGTCCAAAAACTTGCAGGTTACCGGGGGGATTGGAAGGGCAGTAGCCAGTCGCCCGGGTGAAACGAGGAGGCCGTGGACAAATCCGACGTCGCAGCAGAAGAAGCAGCATCTCCGGCCGGCCCTTCCCAAACCCGCCGGGTTTGCCTCTTCGGCCGGTCCTCTTCCAGATTAGGATTATGTCCTTCTCTCTCCCGCTCTCCCTGCTTCCATTCCCGTACTGAAATCGAAAGCTCCTCTATGCCTTCCTCTTCGATCGATCACGGTTAGCAGTTGCAGAGGTTGTTTTGTGTGTTCTCTTAGCTTTTTTTGTCTTATTTCTTCAAGCTCTCCAAAGCTCGCTTGATTGTTCGCCTCCGTCGTCTTCCGGTGCAGGTTTCGTGTTTCAGATCTGAACATTCGTTAGGGATTTCAATTTTTTCCCCTATTCTCTCTCTCTCGTCGTTTGTTGATTTTCCTCCTCATTTTGATTTCGATTCCTATTCCCGAAAGTGTTCGTGGTTTGAAATCTGAAGTGTGTTTTTCTTAAGATTGTTACTTTGTATGACTGTCACAGTGAATTTGTTTCATAATTTCAGTTGATGGATACTACTTCCGCTTGTATTGGTCGTTGTTTTTGGATTGCTTTAGGGTTACTTGGTTTGTGGTTGATTACTTGATGGTGGAATTTCGTGTTTGCCTGTTTGGTTTTTGTTACGGGGTGATGAGATTGGATTCAGATACCTGTTACTGTAAGCCTTTTGAAGTGAGGATTAATGTGAATTTTGTGTTCCTCAATTCTGAATTTCGTGTTCCTCGGTTCCGAATTCTTGATTGATCTTTGCTAATTAGGTTATCGTATATGCTAAATAATAATGGATGATTGCTGCACTTCTTTTTCAATCTTGACTGAATTTGTACATTCTAATTGTTGGTCTCCCATTGTAATTTTGCAGCCTGATCTTGTGCTCTTTACAGGCAAGTTTGTTCCTGTTGTACTTCTAGTGACGGTTCTAATGATGTTGTAGATTGGTTATTGATGTTTTTTTTTCATTGAGCTGATTTATGATGGCTTGATGCCTGTATTCTCAGTATTAAAGTCGAATATATGGTCAACTATTTTTTTTATGCTTATCTCTGTATGGTAATCTCTGAAAATTGGCCCATCATATGTTGTCATGCACTTTTGAAACAATTAGGCAAGTTATTGTTAGGATAAATGAAAACTAATGGTATGATAAAACAACAATATCGGTAGGATCAGAATGGAAACCAGCAATTCCTGTATAACTTGACACTAATGGTAAGATAGATGTACACTAATGGTAAGATATATTTGTACTATTGGAAAGAAGTAGAATTGATATTGACTTTCCATTGAACTTTTTTTATATAGCAAGGAGAATTGTTGCAATACAAATACATTTTCCTTGGAATGGTGAATTTGAATACTTCTGTTTTTGGTAGCTTATCTCTGTTGAGAATTACTAATTGTTCTTTTATGCTATTAGCTCCTTACATCAGTGACTAATTATGCCTCACGAACCTCAGGTGGTGCCATTCAGCAGTTTCCGAATAATACTTGTAGTGTGTGAGACTCAAGACTCCCTTTACTGAATGTATATCCATGAATAGTAATGGGTCTCAAATTGTGATTTAGTTTGGGTTGCATGGGACTAATTGTTGGTTTTGGTTGACTTTAGTTTGAGTTCTTCTTGAACTGCATACTGAATGCCATTTTAGTGTGGATTTGTCATAGATTTGTGATCTGTCAAAGAAGCTTGTGGTGGCGAATTAATGGTTCCAATGGTATCATAGATTCTTTTCATCATCTTTATTCTTTATTGTCAATTCCTATTTCTCTCTCTCTCAAGTCTCAACAATCTTTATTGTCAATTCCTATTTCTCTCTCAAGTCTCAACAATGAATAAAGAATGAGAAATAGAACTTTATTTGTTGGAAATGGTTTGCAGGTTTTTATTTTTTCCATTGAAAATAGTCTATTAGCTCAATCGGTAGAGCGCTGTGTTTGCACACAGAGATGTGAGTTCGACTCTCACATAGGCTAATACGGAGTGTGTGTTCATAAGTCTCCTATATATTGTGTTTTGGTAAAGCCAATTATGCATTTACATATTTCCAATAGTATAAATATATCTTACCATTAGTGTGCATCGATCCTACCGTTAGTATCAAGTTATACATGAATTACTGGGTTTCCATTTTGATTCTACCAATATCGTTGTTTTCTCCTACCATTAGTTTCCATCTATCCTACCATTCCGATCCTACCAATATCGTTGTTTTCTCCTACTATTAGTTTTCATCTATCCTACCATTATTTGTGCATCTATCCTACCAATATCATTGTGCCTTTACACAGTTATTGCTTTTATCTTTGGAAATTCACGAATAGGAAATCATTGAGTTATAAGTTGCAAACAACTAGCATACGTAAATAGACAAATGTCCACCAACTTGATCTCTATTTTAGCATTTTCATGTATTAGGAATGCCTTTACACGGTTTTGGTTGTTGCATTTAAGATTTTGTTAGTCCTACTCTTCAATTGTTAGTATTTAGTGGAATATATCGATTTAGGAATTTTAAGACTGCAATTGCATTTAAGCTAATAGTTTTGCATGTTTTGTGCGGCTGCTGAGTGACACGGTGGATTACTTCTGCCAACAGTTGGACACCAACAGCTTAGTAGGAATCATTTCCACTCTTTCAAGGCTTAAATACATACTGAGGGCTAACGACGAGGACCTATGGAGGCATCTTGAGTTCACTAGTAGGGTGAGTCACTGCTTGAGTCATCTCAGACTCTCTCGTTCTCCCTTCCACCGCTGCTGTCTGATTTGATAAGGGGCAAGAGCAAGGTTCAGCTGAAGACGAAGGACGAAGGTTAAACTGAAGACGATTTTGATAGGGGGCGACAACAAGGTATGTTTATTGAGTATGCACGTCTGATTTGATTTATGTGGAACATAATTTGCAATTGTTTCTGGCTTGATTTTCCTTTAAAGCTATTTAAATTGGTAGGATAGATGCACAAAAATGGTCAGATAAATGGAACCTAATGGTAGGAGAAAACAACGGCATTGGTAGGATCGGAATGGTAGGATAGATGGAAACTAATGGTAGGAGAAAATAACGATATTGGTAGGATCAGAATGGAAACCCACTAATTCTTGTATAACTTGACATTAATGGTAGGATAGATGCACACTAATGGTATGATATATTTATACTGTTGGAAATATGTAAATGCATAATTAGCCTTACCAAAACACAATATATCGAAGAATTATGAACACACACTCCGTATTAGCCTATGCGAGACTCGAACTCACATCTCTGTGTGCAAACACAACGCTCTACCAATTGAGCCTCTCACAAACATTGTCGAGCTTTGCTTGAATGTTATCCATATCAAGGTTGAATGCCTCTAGCTTACATGTCCTATCCCCTGTACCAGCAGCTGCGCAAAAGAGACATAACGACAAAGAAATAACAACAAAAATCAGCAAGAACAAACACAACAGGAGAAAAGACACAAAACCAATGACATTAGTGGCATGACAGCAGCTGCCTAGGCACCCAGCTGAGATCTTCACACAGTAGTAGCTCCACAGAGACGCTTAAATCCCCTAAAGTCTAAGTTCCAATCTAAAGTCTAAGTTCCAATTCAACTTCAACATAAATTATATCATCAATAAAACCTGTCAAGAAAATCTAAAGTCTAAGTTCCAATCAAATCCTCTCCTAGACATTTTATCAAACACATAGCAGGCGTGGATTTAACCACGCCTCAATCTCAAATTCTCTCCTAGACATTTTATCAAACACTTAGCAGACGTGAATTTACTCTAATCTCAATCTCAATCTCAATTACCAATCCACAAATCTCAATCCAATTCTATCAATTAAAATTTATGAATCCAATCTAATAATTTCAATCCACTGATTAATTAACAAGAAAATTGGGTGAATTCGTACCTATGATAACCAAGTCGAGATCGAAAGGGAAGCTCGATGTCAGGCAGGTGGAACGTTGTTGCCGGAACGCAAGGGCAAGTAGGCAACAACCCTGCGAGTGGTCGGTATAGGAGGCGTTTGCCTGTTTTTGAAATCGAAGGGAGTAGTCTAGTGCTTTGAACAATGGAAGGGAGAGATCGAGTGCCAATCTCCACCGTCGGCGCCAGGGTCTGACGGTTAGGGTTGACCCGCTCTCCGCTGCCAGCGCCAGGAGTTCTCCACCGTCGGCGCCTCTCTCCCTTTCTCCACTGGCGGCGCCGCCAGCGCCTCGATGAGGCGCTCTCGCTTTCTTTCCTTTCCCCCTCTCTTTCTCTTTACCTGGAACTCTCTCATCCGGTTACCTATTTTATTTGCAAAATTGGCCACATTCTACCCCTAGCAAATAAACAAGGCACATGGCTATTTGTGGAAAGTTTTTTTTTTTTTGGTCTTGTTATGCAAAATGGCCATTATTTTTGCTAGGGGTGGGCACGAATCCCGCAAATCCCGTCCCGATCCCGGTGGGATTTAGAAAAAAATATTTCAATCCCGTCCCCAAAAAATGACGTGGGACGGGACGCGGGACGGAGAGTTTGAATCCCACAAATCCCGTCCCGTCCCGCATATATATAATTTTTTTTATATATATTTAATTAAAATTAATAAAAATATATAAGATACATTTATATTATATCTTAATATTTATTTAAACCCAAATTTAAAATAATAATCAAAACATTAAAACATAAAATTATACAAGAAATAATACTTTGGTAACTGTTTTTACTCGTCTGCCTTCAATTACAATTGTAATGAGATTCCACATTTGTAATGTGTTGCCTACATTTTTTTTTTATGATGCATGACCTTACTGTTTTGACTCTTTTGCCTTCAATTACAATTGTAATCAGATTCCACATTACAAATGTGTTGCCTACTGTTTTTTTAATGATGCATGACCTTAATTTACAACTTTATACTTATTATTTTAGGATTGTATTTTAATCTTTTTACGAGGGACAAATCCCGTCCCGAGAGGGATAAGACCCGGCGTGATTTGAAAAAAAAATATTCAATCCCGTCCCGATCCCGTTCCGTAAAAAATACGCGCGACGAGACGTGGGATTACCCCAATCCCGTCCCATGCCATGCACACCCCTAATTTTTGCAATCAATTGGATTTACGGTTAGGAGGTTTGATTTCAAATCTAGGTAATTGGTTCCCTGGAGTGTAATATTTTCGTTGAATAGAAAGGGGTTTGTAAAAATCCCGCTCCGGATGGTCACTGGAGGTTTACCTAGTCGTTTATTTCAGGACCATAATCCAACTTGTGGAGAAAATAATCCAACATATAAATTCAACGGGGTTCCATCTCAAAACCAACTGGCAATGAGAAGAGTAGCCCACTAACCTTATATGATGTTCAAGCAATCTCAATATTACCGATGTGGGACAATCACATTCCAACACTCTCATCAATAATAAATTCTCATAAGGTTACGTTTTTTGGTAGAAAAGAATTATTTATATCTAAATTAATTATTTCATAGTTATTATTTTATTTATATCTATATTATTTTTTGAAAAAATGAATTATTTATATCTAGATTAAATTTTATTGAAATATATCTGTGCATAAATTGATTTTATTACGGAGTATGTTGTAATTGATACTGTATTAATTTACAATTCTATTGGAATAATTATCGTCAATATTATATTATTCAAATATAAAAACTAACCTTATAACAACAAAAAATTTAAAAATATTTTTTAAGAATAAGGGAATTTATTAATAGATTAGGGCTCGTCACCACTTTCATCATCGTCATCATGAGTGATGAGTTTTCCAAGTAAGGGCGAAAGGATCGTCCTCATCATCACTTTCATCATCGTCAGATTGTACTTCTTCCTTCTTTGCTTTGAGGGCAAGGTTTTTTTTGCTATTGAAGGGACTTCTCCATCTTCTTCATTCAATATCATCTCATGAGTGATGAGTTTTCCAAGTAAGTCATCCAATGACAGTGTGGTAATTAAGATCTTGAGCTTCCTCAATTGCAGTGACACCGCTTTGTTTTCGGGAGGCTCCTTAGAACCTTCCTTACCTTCTCTGTATTAGAGAAGGTTTTTCCAATTGAGTCGAGGTTATTCACAATTTGAGTGAATCTCGTAAACATTTTCTTCATTTTTTCATCAGGATTCATCTTGAAAAGCTCATATTGTCGTAGAAAGATATTGATCTTGCTCTCCTTAACTTGACTGGTGCCTTCATAAGTGACTAATAGCTTGTCCCAAATTTCCTTGGCACTCTTGCAAGAAGAAACACGGTTAAATTCATTAGCGCCAAGACTACAATATAACAGATTCATAGCTTTAAATTCTTTGTGATATTCTCCAAGTCGGTTTGAGTATATTCGTCTTCAGGGTTCTCGACTTCTTTTCGAGTAGCGTTAGTCTTCTTTGGAACACGTCGTCCCTTCTTGACCAAGTCCCATAGCTCTAGATCTTGATGAATGATGAACATCTGCATCAAAGATCTCCAATGAACAATATTATTGCCATAGAAAAAAGGAGGTTGGTTGGTTGATCTCCCTTGGGCAAATCCTCCATCATCTATGGTAGACATGATAAAACTCACAAGATTGTTAGATCAAAGAGCGAGCCAAGCTCTGATATCAATTGAAGAGTCTATAAGGTGATGAATAATACTCTAGAAGGGGGGGGGGGGAGGGGGATGAATAAAGTATGCTCGATTTTTGCAAAACAAAACTTTTGAGGATTTTCGAAACAACTTGTCAAGACCTTGATACAACTATCAAATCTTGACAATGTAAAAATGAAAAAAGTAAAGTAAATTTGGAATATAAAAGATGAACATGTACACGACTTGTTAACGAGATTCGACACGAACTTGGCCTACATCCCCGCTTAGGGTTATCTAGCCCGTAGGATTCAACACTTCTTATTTCACTTTCTTGAGCTTAAAACTTTCTAGAAGAACTTTCCTTCTTCTATACAAAGCCTCACCGCTTCTAATGTAGCACTCAACTTTACAAGTGAAATAAAAGCTCTCACTACACCAAAGTGTGTTTGATCGAGTATGAAATTTTCTTAGAGTAAAATAAATAACTTGTACAATAAGCATTGTGTTTCCCTCAACTCTCAAAGACTACCCTCACTAAGCTTTATGAGAACACCAGAGAGAAACTTTGAATGACGAATGCTTAAGAAGACTTGATCGCTTTGAAATGGTTGCTCGCTTAGTTGTCAATCACCTTCTGCACACACATATATATATAGTCGTTCACCTCCAAGGCTAAGAGGGAGTACCATTTTCAATTTGAATTCCTCCAAAACGCGATTCTTTCCAAAACCTTTATTCCATGGAACGCTCCTCAAGATCATGATGAGATCAATAGAATCGGCAATCCTTGATTTGATCTTTGAGCTCATGGTTTATTGATTCAAATGATCCACTTTTCTAAAACAAGTTAACAAATAATGGCAAGTATATATATATTTATATGGAATCAAAATATCTTCACAAAGAGTATGGGCCACTAGTAGAAAAAAGGGCTTTTAGCCCGGGCGTTTTTTAGATTATAGCCCGGATATAGAGCTTATGGGGTCCGAGCATCAGGTTAATGTGATAATAGGTAAAGAGCCCGGACCCCAAATCTACATGCCCTTGCTAATAGAGGTCAGTGTGATTTGGGTAAAAAATATCACAACTTTTATAGCCCAGATGGAAGTTTAATATCCGGGTTATTTAGTATATCAAATATCCCGGATATTTTTATCTTCGAGCTATTTTCCCTGTCCAAAAAGCATGTAAGCAAATTATATAGCCCGGATATTGGTAGATCCGGGCTATTTGGTCTGTTATTTTTACATCATGCAAATTGTGTTTATTTCCCGGATTTAATACGTCCGGGCTCTTATATATATATATATATTTTAAATTGCCATTTTTTAGGTCCAATTCCACATGTACATTTGACACTGTTCCTGTTCACCTGTTTGTTTACAAATACAGCACATACAAACACCAACAAAATGTAACACCAACACAATGCAAGGTTGATTATCAAAAGTATATATGTTGTCATTAAGATAATCCAAACACTAGTGAAATCCAAACCATGAACATGGCACTTGATCAAGCTTGAAACTATAGTAAAGATCTTGTCTCTCCCTTGCACAGTAGAACTAATGTATATAGGACAAGGGCCAAATATATGCTACTAACTAAAACGAAACATAACTAGAGAGTTTAGATGCTAAAAGACACAACTGATATGCTAGACTTGAGAGTCAATCTCGGTGGGTTCTTCGTTTGACATGAATCGCAATCTTTGTGATTTAAAATGTCCTTTTGTTATGCACAAGTTAGAAGAGATAAGCGCATCAAAAAAGCCGAATAAACCCAACTAAGGAGGCAAATCTGAGTTACAATCTTCTTACATTAATTAGGATCAAGTTCATGAAATTGCACAAAAATAATCTATAGAGATCGATTGCAATTTTGAAAATACCCTATTAAAAATCAGGGTTTTGAGGGAGGTCTAAATCCAATTACATCATCTTGAAAGGCATATAAGCATCTTATTGTATATAGTAAGGCATTTCATCCCATTTACTTAATCTTGCTTGTTTATAAACAAAGTAGGAAAGTATGAAATTCATATTATATATATATTCTAGTGAAACTCACATTTCACCAAACCATACAACAATAAATAAATAAATCTGAAACAACATACACAATATCAGTAGAAGTTTGTATTCATCATCTCAGCCACCAGAACAGGAGTATTTTTTCACTTTACATGAATCTGTTTTTTTTATTAAAATAAATAAATAAACTTTAAATAAATACAAAAGTGTTACCCAGACATAGTTGAGACGACTTGTGTGAAGAAGGGGTTGGATACTCAGATTCGACCGTGCTACAGAAGACATAACTCTAGGTGCAGAGGAAGGATGATCGATTATGAAACTGAAGAAACAGAGAAGAAGCTGATATCAAAAGCAAATTAAGTCATGTGACAACAACAAGGGAAAGATCGAAGACTTAGCAAGAACTGAGTTTTACGATTCTGCAGGGGGATAATATAATGCGAAGGATGCAGACATTTATAAGATGATTGGGAGAACAACAAGATTTTGATGGATAAAGTCAAAATAGGTGCTAAGTATTGTTGGGATAATGATGTGGTGCTAATAGGAAGGGCTGTTAGAAACGAAAGTTGCAGCAAAGAAGGTTGAGAAAATTTGACAAAGTCTGATGCATGATTCTAAAAACATTATAAGATTATAAGTTCATTCTTCATAGTCCCTATACTCATTGAGAATCAAGTCTAGTATAATCAATGCATGCGATTTCCTATCTAAGATCCACCTATCATTTTCTTGATAAAGCTCACACGCAGAGAACATTTTGAGTCTGCTAAAACAATAAACATATAATAATGAGATCAGGACACAACAACTTTGATTCGACATTCTTTTCATGACTGAAATATCCAAATGAATATTCATTAAGAAAGTTAAATGAACACATTTATTCTTTGATACTTCATGTTCAGCATTCAGCAAGGAACTAAATATGTTAGTTATGCAGATTATGCAATCAATTGGGTTTCTAAGCCTACATTCCTATCACTCCTGAGCCAAGTCAAGACACCTACTATGGCGGTTTTATGCAGCCAGGTTTGTCAGATCTTACCATTTGTTTGTTACTGGTTAATTGAGTGATATGTTAGTTTAATTAATATATTTTTTAGGGTTTAAACTGTTCCATCCCTATACTCTTTCAGTAAAATCTGAGAATGATTCTAATAAGAAGATCTTGGAACTTGGAAGTGCCTTCATTTTCATTTCCATGCTATTTTCAGAATTCAACTCCTGATCTTTCCTTTTCTTTTCTCCACTTTATTTGGATGGATAAGTGCATATGCCTATCTTTATGTCTACACTATTTCATTACATATCTAGGCAGTGGGTTATACTTTAATAGAGGTTGAAGATTGGGATGTGGCTACAGGTGGGGGGGGGGGGGGGGGGCATGAGCAAACTGGAAACACTTTTGCTTGACAAGAACAAGATGATGGAACATGAACTCACTCAAGCATTTTTCCATATTAAAATTTCCGAGAAAACATCATTTACAGTAGGCACCTACTGTAAATGCAAGTTCAAAATGCCCAGGAAACCGTATAAAAAGATGGGTGTAATAACACACAATAAAAAAAAAAGAAACAACATAAATAAAAGGGATTAACCACAATATCTTCCCAATTATCTACGGTGATGGACACCCACTTTTTCACGGTATTGCCAATGAAGGTTGACAACTTTGTTTTATTGTTCCCAATAGGCTGCCCTCTACTGTTTACTATTAGATCGACATGTAATCATTTGTCGGTGTCTATGCTCTTTGCAATGCTCTTCATTAACGAAGCCCCTCGTGTCTTACATTTCTTCTCTGGTGGAGCCTCTTGCAGACCCTCATGCACCTCATCAGTTTAGTTATCAGACACACTCTTAGGCCTTTTGTTTTAGGAGTCTAAACAAAGTTGTCTATCAAATCATTACTTTATATAGCTTTCATAACTACCACAGAATATTACAAATCTTACTTCTTCTCTTTCTCCTCTTATGAGAAATCTCAGTTTCTTGTTCTTGGAAATTTAAATTACTTTTTTCCCCCTCCTCTTATGAGAAATAGAAGGTTTTGTGAGAGATGACAAACTTGTATCCTTTGGAGGAGACATTCACCTTTTTCTACTCTTATGAATATGAACAACTTGCAATCTACTACTATAAAAATCTTCTTTTTGATCCAAACTATAAAAATCTTCTAACATGACTTAAGGGTTTGTATATACATGTCAATAAACTAGTTTGTTTATATTTAAACACTTATAAATCAATTTATATTACCATATAAGTAAGAGTCATATGACATGTCAAACACTTGGTTATAAATCAGTTGATCATAATAAAATCCCAATAAAATCACTTATAATACCATTAATAAATAAAATTACAATAAAATGCACTCACAAGATGATACTACTGCTGATCACCATTAAAAGAGAAGATATGATTGGAAACCGTCATTATGACAGAAGTTAAGGTTAAGAATTGAATTAGGTTACCTTGCAACCAAGAGAGGGTTGGATGTAAGGCTCTTGAAGGCTTCTACCACAACAAGTGCAATTCCAACCCTTTTTCACTGTCTATTCTGAGGCCTCTCTTGATGAATACAACCTTTGTACTAGTGATCGTGTAAGCCTAATCGAGATTGAATTGCACAATAGTAAGTATTTAAGATCATAAATTTTCTGCAATTCAGGGCCCGTTTGGTATCCATATACGTATATCAGATATAGGTATGGAAATTAGATATCGATATCAAAGATATGGGTATCAAATTTGATATCTGATATCCCGTTTGGTAAGTCAGTATATCACATATGGATATCAAATTTTACATCTACCAACCCAATCCCATCTCTCTCCCAAACCCTAGCCACCCTTCCAGTTAGTTCAGTGGGCTACTGGCGTCGTCTCCGTTGCAGATGGTGGCGTGGATGTTGGTCTTGGTGCAAGTTTCGCAAGAAACATTGCTCTCTGGTTCCTGGGCAAGGCAAGTGTCCAGAACTGCATTCAATTGAAGCACGTGAATCAACGGGAATGGTGAAGAAGAGATCCTGAAGCAAGGAAGAAAAGGAGACCTCCCAAGAAGTAAGGAATGAAAGAGGGCAATCGAAGTGCAGCAAATGCAAGAAGGAATGGCAGAGGGAAACTGAAGTGCAGCAGATGGAGGAGAAGGGGGAAGGAGGAAGCGTCAAAAGAAAAAAAGAAGATATCTGATATACCCCAAATTTGGGAGATATGGAAAAGGGCCAAAATAGAAGGAATAGGTATATGGTGATATCAATTTTGATATCCATATTTTGATATACCTATTTATCAAACATAGATATGGGTATGGGTGATACCGATACCCATATCCGATATACGTATATCAATACCAAACGGCCCCTCAGTTTGAGAGTCTTAAAATTAAGGTGCTAATGAACCTGCACATTGAACATCAGAACACCAGCAGCGGACACAGCTTCAGAAAAGAAGGCATAACACCAGCAGAGGTATTCAGATTATGTTTCACTAGAAAAGAAGGTATGGTGAGTTTTAGAAACGCTTGTTCCCTTTAATTTTTTACTCAATTTTTTCAAAATTGTTGAACTGCAGTACTAAATTTTATCAAAATTGTTGAACGAAGCAAAGGCTTGATTTCGGTGCCTGAGGTAATGCATAAATCCTCCAAACAGGCAACAAATAGAAAGAGATCGAGAAGGTGAGAGAGGAAGACAAATTTAGGGCAATTACCTCGGTGAGACAGCGAGAGGTAACGGAGAGACGACGAGAATGGAGAAAGTTAGGGCAGAGCTTCCTTCTCTGAGAAACCGAGCTTTGACGGCGGGCAAAGAAGGAGCTGGTCGGCGAAGGCCGCGTATATGGTGAAGACGACGACGTATATGGCGGCAGGCAAGGAAAGAGCAACCGAGTTAGGGCTTCCCTTCGGTCGACGGCAGGCGAGGTTTCGATCTGGAGATTCTTTCGATTTGATTTTTGAGTAAACTGAATTCCTTCAATTAATTTCAGAGTTAGCGCTCCTTTCTTTTCCACTTTCGCACCCCTGTTTTATGTCCCGGATACTACTGCGGGCTTTGTTTAATGTTTGGTGGAGTGTGTATCTATTAGCCCGAACCTAGGAGACTTGTGACACGCCCGGGTCATTAGAGGATGCTAAGAACCCGGATATTTAAGCTCCGGGTTATTAGATTAAGGCTATTTCCATTTCCGCACAACATTTTAACCCGGGCGCGCCTTATATCCGGGTTATATACTCTATAATTTTTTTTTTTTAAAAAAAAGATAAAAGCTTGGAAGCATATTACACCCCGGATTTCCCACATTCGGCCTATTAGGTAGCATGCTATATTTACATTTTTCTACTAGTGAGGCCCAAAAACTTTAGTTCCATAAGCCCATGTACATACGACTCATTTCTTATCAAGAATCCTGCAAGTAAGTTCCTCTCAGAAATATTCAACACAATTGAGGCAATTACAGTATAGATAGATTAACCTTAGTTTCAAGACCTTGAAATCAAGACATCGTTTTGTCTTTCATCATCCTTTGATATGACCTGTAAGTTAGTAGCTCAAGGTCTTACAATCAAGGTGGAGTCTTCAACATCTATTTAGAATTTCTTTATATGAACATCCAATAATCCTTGACAACAGAAATTCGTCAAATAATCCATAACATGATCGCAGATTCACGAGAAATAAAACTATTTGAGCATTTTTATTCACCGAATTGGAAAAATATGAAAAAGGACAAATTACCATTCACTTGGTGCACTACCTGGTACGTACGTCAGGAACCAATTCATATTTAGACAAGAATCACCACTACATCAAAATGTTGTTAAGCAAATTATTTCCATCCACATAAAAAACTGGAGAAAAGCCTCTACGTATGAGCATGGTATAAATGAAGTCGAAAATCAGGCTAAAGACTCTATCCACAGAAGCAATAAAAAAAAATCAAAACAACAGCTAATTAAATGGGAAAAGCCTCCCAAAGGGGTGTTCAAACTTAATTTTGAACATCCTTAGCGCATCCACGCTACAAACAAAAGCTTTAGCCTTATGCCAAGGAATAAAGACTGCAATAAGGAAAAGAGTTAGAGATTATTATTGAAGGAGATAACCTTGGGGTTATATCTGCAATTAACAAAAGAATTACAACACCATGGAAGATCCTCAGAACGGTTGAAGAAATCCATGTGTTTAGTCGGAATGTCCACAATACAAGCTTCAAACATTGCTATATTGATAATCAAATAGTGTTGCTGATTTCATAGCTAAGTCTACGATCACTTGTAATATGGGAATACTCCCCCTATGCGGGGAGCTTTGTAACAATATTCGTAGGGATGATCAGGGTTGATCTTTACTTGGCAATGACAACTATTTTTTTGCCTACGGTAAAAAAAAACTTAATTTTGATGGATCAACGTCCACGAATAACAATAGCACGATTGATTTCGTCATTCGAGACTAGGAGGGTCGTCCCTTCATATTTGCTATGGTAAAATTGGTCAACAAACACAGCAAAGCCAAAGGCTCTATAGCATTAATACAATATTGCATCATACATATCTTCCAACTAGGCATGAATAAACTACAAATTGAAAGAGATTCACTTATAATCATATATAAATCATCTGAAAAAAAGAATTAAATGCCTATGAGAAATTAAATTAATTATGTCTGACATCAAAACTATGTTGCCGAAAGTGATAGAAGTGTCTTTCTCTCACGTACCCCGTAATGACAATAGAGTTGCACATGCACCTTTACCACTCGAGTATCACATTACAATGATACATGCATGTCTTCTAGACCTGATATGTAGGATGTTGTCGAGTAGTGTCATACCACCCGAATTCTTTCATAATGATAAAAAAGAAAGGAAAAAAGAAAGACAACTTATAATAATTTTTTAAAGGTAAAATTAATTCAAATAACCTAAACTTTAGTGGGGTGAGCAGGTAGCACCATGAACTTTATAAAGTGATAAAAATAACCCAAATTTTTACTACTATGTGCTTATATCACCACTAGACACCAATATCTTTTTTAAAATAAAAAATAACACCTAACTTTTATAAAGTTTTGAAATAAAATCTAAAACAATATTAAACTAGGTCTTTTTTAATCAAAATTACACATAAGGTAAATTTTTATAAAATGAAAAATAATTTTTTTAACTTAAGATAATTGAAGAAAATATCTCTGATTTATGTCATATTTTATAAACCCCAAATTTGGTTTTAACAAATGATATAAGTTAGAAATATTTTTGTAAAATATTTCTCAAATGAATTTTTAATAAAAATTACACAAAATATAAATTTTTATATTCCCTTTAAATATTTCTCAAATGATATAGCTTTTTAATATTTTTCAAATAGGACCTAAGACAATAGCAAACTAGGTTTTTAATAAAAATTACACAAAATATACATTTTTTAAAATGAAAAATAATTTTTTTTGCTAAAAAAATTCTCTAATTTATTTCATACTTCAAAAACCCATAATTTGGTTAGAACAAATTATATAAGTTAGAAACATTCTCAAGTGAAATATTTTTTATTTTTTTTGTATTTTTGTTAATTTATTGTTTTTAATTAAATAATAAATTTTAAAAATTCATTTGAGAAATATTTTACAAAAATATTTCTAACTTATATCATTTGTGCAAACCAAATTTTGGGTTTTTAAAATATGACATAAATTAGTGATATTTTTTTCAACTATCTTAAGTCAAAAAATTTATTTTTCATTTAAAATTTTTTACCTTTTGTGTAATTTTGATTAAGAAACCTAGTTTAATATTGTTTCAAGTTCTATTTCAAAACTATAAAAGTTAGGTGTTATTTTTTATTTTAAAAAACACATTGGTGGTGATATAAACACATAATAGTAAGAGTTCGGGTTATTTTTATCACTTTGTGAAGTTCATGATCATCAAAGTTTAGGTTATTTGAATTAGTTTTACCTTAAAAAAAAATAAAAAAAAAAGACTACTCGACGTTGGGCAAAACAAAATTATGATAGCGTTAATTAGCTGTGAATTAAATATAAAAAAGAAAGAAAATATGGACGTTGGGGGAAAAAGATCAACTTGGTCACACAAAAACAAACGATACAGTAGAAAGCAGTCATCCGAATGATATACAGTGAAAGGACATCCGCTTCCACCTTAAATCGCCGGTACTGGCCTCCACACCACATGAACTACTTCTTCGGATCGATTTAAACAATAAATAGATAGGGAAATTTAAAAAGGACATTAATTAATAGTATATGTATGTATGATTATGAATGTATGAAATGAATATACAACAACGCACATATTGGATTGGATTAAGTAGATGAACGTACCCGGCCTTCAATTCATATTTCATACATACGGATGGATGGATAAATCATAAAAAGGGAAGAAACAAGTTAAGAAATGAGAGAAAGTGATGGATGAGAGATGGTGGGTCCGGGGGCGGGGGCGGCGGCATGGCCAGCACCGAAGGCTCGGACATGGTCCTTAAGGGATCTCTTGTGCTTGAAGTCGGAGCCGCAAAGGCAGTACCAGAGCTTGCCGCAGTTCTTCTCATGGGTGCGCCAATCGCCCTTGACGGCGAAGGCCTTGGCGCACTTCCTGCAGGAGAAGGGCTTCACGCCGTGCTTCCGCTTGTAGTGGGTTTGAAGGGTTCGAAAGTCCTTCAATGGCCTCGCCCTCGAGTGGTCGATGTTGTGCTTGCACCCCTCCGCGCAGCAGTAGCACGCCATCCTCAGCATCCCCGTCGGCTGTGACCCCTTTAGCGACTCCGGTCCCTTCCTGTACTGTGATCCGTGGCCCCACATGTGCATCTGCATTTCAATCATTTTCCTTTTACCTAATTTCGTCATTCTAGCTACATATATATATTCAGGTTATTTAGGAGTTGTTATTAAGATTTCAATCCATATATGTAAGCTAGCTAGCTAGACAGCCCATCATCTAGGGCGTGTTTGGCCAAAACGGTTATTTTTTAAGGGGTGGAGATTATTTTTAAGAAATGATAGGAGGTGGAGATTATTGTATGAGTGATGGGGATCGAAGAGGTTGAGATTTTTTTTGGGTATAAGGTTATTTTGTTTGATTATATATGAAATGTCAAAATTGCCCTCATCCTCAACCTTTCTCATTGCCCTTTCCGTTCGTGGTCTTTCAACAATCAAACTAGTTGCAAGAAGCAGGGTCCGCCTGCCGCCATCTCCATCTGCCGAGAAGGTCGTCGTTGCCGTTCATCTCCTCCTCGCGACTGAGATTTGTCTCCCGCTTTCTCTTTCTACTCGCCTCCTTCACCCTTCAATGCCCTCAAAACCCCCAATCTTTGCCATAACCCTCCTTCCTCTTTCCGTCTGTCGGGGTTTCAATTTCGCCCCTCAAAACTCCCAAGCTCCCATGGACGACCTTTGTCTACGCACGACATTCGGCTCCTTCTCCTTCTCTCCCTACGAGCTCCCATGGTGGCCCCCTCCCTTCGTCTCTCGCCCAGATCTCACCCTTTGAGCTCCTATGGCCAAGAAAAAGCATACTCGCCCAGATCTCCCTCTATCCCTTTGTTATGTATTCTATGACAACCGAATGAAATTGGGGGTAAATCGGGGGCATCGAGCAAGGCGGAGGGGTGCCAAAAAGAGAGCTCGACAGAGGTGGAGGTGCAATCAAGTGGTGCTCGTCGTCCGTCGCCTGGGGATCTACTGGTGTGGTCTGTCGAGGGTGAAGGAAATGGGGTGAAGGAAGAACTGATGTGACTAGGGGCAAGGGGGAAAGAAATGAGGTTGTTGGAGACGAGAACCTCAATAATCCTCCATGGCAAGGGTATGATTATCACCCTTCTTCAACCCTAATTAATCCCCAACTCCTAAATTGCCAACCCCCGTCAACCCGTTGCCAAACACTAGTCCGAGATTGTTGTTTTAAAACAAAAAAACCCAACAATCCCCTATAACCTCATGCCAAGCAAACCCCTAATCATTTTATCTTGTACTCCAACCTCACGCATGTGCATCTACAAGGCAATTTATTTCAGTGGTACAATGTCAGATATAACTGGACTCGGGGTGGCTCAAAGCCTAATAATTAGCTTGGAAGAAAATTTGAGATTATTTTTACGTGTTTTTTAGTAATTTTTTACTAATATTAGAGATAAAACAACTTCAAAAAAATGAATAGTTTAGATGTTAACAATGAGTATTTATTACCTTGAGCTTTTCGTTTGGTTAAACATGGGAAACTTCCTTCCCGGGATTTGTAATTCTCATGAATTCTACTTCATGGAAAATGTAAAAATATGTTTGGTTGAAAATAATTTTTCATAAATTCAATTCCTATGTTTTGTTTGGTTAATTAAACATGGAATTGTCATAGTAATTTATTTAAAATTACTCTTGTAACCTTTTACTTTTTGTTTAAAATCAAAATCTATATGGGCAAATTGGTGATTTTGTTTATAAAAAATAAATTTTATACAAGATTTGGAAAAAAAAATGGAGTAAGTAGAACTTACCTACCCCTCCATGGTAAGTTAAATTCCACCATTTCATGGGAATTTAAATTCCTATGAATTTAAATTCATGTGTTTTCTCATTTAAAAAAAAACAAACCAAACACATGTATTGACTCCTACTTCCTGTAATTTTGAACTTCCCAGGAAGTAGAAAGCTAACCAAACGAAATATGCAAATGGATGCCGTAATTTAAAGGTTCACTGCCTAAAAATTAAGATAACTAGTATTTGTTACCCGCGCTCTTGCAAATTTTATTAATTAATTATATGTTATTATAACTTATAAAAATAAGCACTCTTATTTACATACTCGTAATTATTTTTCACTTTTATCCAATTAAGAACTAATACATAATAAAATAAAAGGTCTTTATTTTTTTATTTGAAAATATAAAAGTATATAACCCATTTAGTTGATTTTTATCTCTTATAAATGAATTTTTTTTATCTCTTATATGAGCACTAGATTGTATTAGATTGAATGATAAAAATTATTTTACAAATATTAAATGGTTACATTAGTTATATTGGATAAGATTTTAGAACATCATATTGAATAAATTCACAAAATATATCTATTCAGTCTTATGTAAAATTATCACGAGGTTTCAATATAATTAATGAATCCATAAATAATAATAGTTATATTTGTTATTTCAACCTGTTGCATAGATTTGATTTTACAATATATGTCCATCTTAATAGGTTTTTTTTTTGGTCAAATGTCCATCTTAATATATAGCTAATTGCGTACAATTTCATATATCAGTGTCAGTATAATATATATAGGTAGGTACGTTCTGAAAATTTTCATTTAGTAAAAGATAAAGATAGTAATTTCTTCATACATTATCATTTTTTATAATAGTAAATAATACATTATCAACAAGACTAATACGTGCATTTTTAGTTTAAGTAATTACCTACATTACGTTTATTAGATAAATTTCATGAGTATTCTATAATAGATGAGGTTATTGTATGATTAAAATTATTTAAATATATTGGATCATCATGTCAAAATCCTGATCGTCAAATTACATAAGAAAAAGACACTTAGACGAATCACACCAAATAAAACTCCACATATCTATTATATTTTAGTATATTATAAGGATATAGATATAGATTGATAATCCATAGCAAAATGGTTTATGAATTAAGGATTAGCTGAAATGGTGTAGGTGGAATTGAATTAAACTCGATTTAGGGATCAATTAACTTTACAATGAATTAATCCCAAAAATTAAAGAAAAATCTATGTATAGTGAATTAGTGAGTAATGGTTAAAATCTACTGTAGTAAAATCCAGCGGATCTCATCCCGAAATGAGAGGCCGGCCAATTAATGAAAACAAAGCAAGGGAGAGGGGGAGGGACTCATAATTCGGATCCACCTGGTGAATAGACAAGTCAAGGGAAGCAAATGATGGCGGATGAAGAAGATGATGCAGAGATTCATCAGAACCCTAGCTAGCTAAAAGCAGCAGCCAGGTGAATTACTCTCCTAGTTTTACTACAGTACAACTTTGGCTGCAACAACGTACTCCAACAAGTCTCTCACACACACACACACTTCAAGGACAAAAGTATTTAATTTGTATTTCAAACAAAGAAGCTATGTTATAATGTTAGCTTCAAGTTTTCACTCAATTTCAACAAATATATATAGTGGACTACTTTTCCCTCAACTTTGCAGAATATATAACATGATCGATGATAGCCAGGATTTCGGTCAGGGGTGCTAAAAAAATTTCTTAAAATATTTTTTTTTTGGTGTATACTTGATAAGAAGATTTTGTAAAAAAAATATTGAAAAAACACTAAAATTGTTATTTTTAATGATTTTTTTTTTGTATTTGAATAGTTGAGAGTAACCAAGAGAAACAAAAAAATATAGATAAAAATGATGAATAATTATTTTTAATCCAATATTGAAAGAAATGGTTTAATATATAATTTAAACATAAATATGACATTTTTTTAATGAAATGGTTGATAGAAACAAAAAATATAAAAAGAAACTAAGAAGAATTAATGATAGAGTCAAACAAATATATAGTGAAGGAAGAAGGAAATGAGATTTGAACCTAACACCTTTTGATTCTCTTTAATTTCTCCCTTCATTCTCTTACCACTTGAGCTAGATAACACTTTTGTTTCAAATATCATTTAAATGTATTATATTACCTTAAAAATACTAAATATATGCAAAAAAAATTATTTTTTTTGTATTTTTTTTCCGAGCCAGGGGGTGCTCGAGCACCCCCAGCTCCGCCACTGGATGATTCCAAACTCAGACATCAAATACCCAAAAATAAAGTAATTACAAACTACTATCAAAATTCAACCCAAAGGATACAGCCAGGAGACAAATTATATTGAGTTTGGCTCTGTTTGACACTAGTAATTAGCTTTTCGGAGCTTATATTATGGTTTTGATACTATAAAGTTTGAAATAAAATAAATATAAGATTTTAGTTTAATTAGCTTTTGAATTAAGAAGATCAACGGATTTAACGAGTTGTTATGGTGTTTGTTTGCCAGGGATCCAACACTTACTTTATAAGCTGTATAGAAGCGCGCTTTATAAGTTGAAGGAAGGCCCTGCTTCAATTGCACAAACTTCTTTAGATAAGTGGAAATCAAGAATTAAAAACTCTTGATGTGCAACTGTTGTACAAACACCATATATTAATTAGATCGATCCAATTATAAAAATTAAAGAGAGAGAGAGAGAGAGCAATTGATCGAAAAGAAACAACACACGGGGTAGTCTTATCCTCCTTGTGTGTTTCGTTTCAATCAATTAGTCCTTCAGAAGGACTAATTGATAGCAAAGGGACGTTCTAGGGTTTTGATCGAACCCCTAATTTGGGCAATTAATTAAGGTAAACAAAATTAAAGGTACTGGGAAGTAGCAGCTAATTAAATATATATGTATATATGTATGTACCTGGAGATTGTTGTATCTGTTGAAGTTCTTGAAGCAAAGAGGGCAAGAAAACTGAGTAGGGCCATTGAGGATCTGAGAAGGGGTAGGGATCCAATAATTAAGTCCCTTATTTAGAGGGTAGTCTGAGTTTAAATCCACCCCCATTCCCATTCCCATTCCCATTGACAGTTCCCTTTGAGGTCCTCCTCCTGATTCAGCTCTTCCTCCCCCTGCATCTGCTTCTGAATTAGGGGTAGAAGGTGAAAACCTGTACCCTCTTATTAGGTCATCAGCTGTAGTACTTGGGTTGCAGGGAGGCCCTATATTTAGAGCTACTGTCACACTTCCAGCTTCATCATATAGATATCCCCTTGTACCCTCAGTGATCTCCTCCTCTTCCTCTTCCTCCTCCTCTTCGTCTTCGTCTTCGTCTTCTTCGTCCTCGTACTCCTCGTCTTCGTCTGGGCCTTTGGGGCTCAGGCAGTCGAGGAGCGGAAGGGCTTCCTTGTTTTGAGCATCATTTGGGTGGGGTGAGTTGTTGTAATGGTAGTAAGGGTTGTTGTTTGTTGGGAGAGAGTATTGGGGGTGGAGAGGAATGAAGTTGAACCACTTGGTGAAGAAATTGGTGCAAGGCTCTGTCATGATTGGAGTTTGATTGAGGTGAGCTAGCTAGCTTAATTAAGCTAGATTTATAGATCTATGTTGTACGGTTTTGTTTGTGTTTGTGTTTGTACCTGGATTTTTAGGTTCTTTCAACTGGTTTTGTATATATCACACTCCCAACTGTGGAACATTAAACCCCAAATAAAGAGGCAATGAGAGGGGAGGTAGCTAGAGAGAGAGAGAAAGAGACTGTTTCATGCATAGTGGGAGGGAGACCTAGAATGAGTGATGCTAAACTAGTGTGACACTAACCATATCTATCACTTGTCATGGAGTTAAATAATACACTGTAATTTAATTTACTCATCTCTTACACACACATGTTTGGTTAACATCACAAATAGTGATTGATTCCATATATATATATATATATATATTACATGAAAATAATTAAATCTCATCCACCCAGATTTTAGAAATAATGCTGCATTTTACTCAACTGAATTTTAGGGTGTTTTTGGATTCCAATATAATTATAACTACTCCTGTAGCTGCGCCAACGCCGTGCAATTTAATAGTAAAGTTGTAAATATAAAATAGTACAAAAAAATTGCCGATAAAATAAACATATTAGCGGTTAGAAAATAATAAAGTAAAGTGTATAATACATAGTATGTAAACGGTTGGGGTGATTTCGTAAACACCAACAAATTGTTCAGCCAAGGCAAGTACTCTGTAATGATCATAGGTTTAAGGGGTAACCTTGTAGGGGTGTTGGTATGACATTGGTATAAATACTCAATAGGTTGTATTACATAGGGTATCCAAGTAATAATGAAATCATTTCCCTAATCTCTCCTCCTACCCCTATCCTCTCTCTCGTTCTATCTTCTGAACTCATCTCCTTCTTCCTATTATCACCTCACCTATTCTTCTTCTTCTCATCTTGTTCATCTTCTTTCTAATCAAATGTTAAGCACCTATCTTGGGTCATAACATACTCTTGTCATTTCAACCTAGCAAATGAGGATCATAGAAAACGGTTGGGATGACTGACAATATTCAGTACTGAGTGTATTATTTAAAAGATAGTTGGGCAAAAGTAATAGATGGTTGAAAAAGCAATTAAAGTTGTATATATAGAAAACGGTTTGAATTAATCCCATTGTTTTATTTTCAAACTACTAAAATTGTAATTTATGCTAAGGTGATTAATTAAAAGGTCTAGAATTAAGGGGAGAGCGTCACGTTATCGGTAAGACTTTTGTTTTAATAGTTAGTAACATAGTTTTTTTAAACTACTAAAATTGTAATTTATGCTAAGGTGATTGGTCAAAAGGCCTAGGATTAAGAAGAGGTGTCACATCATCGGTAAGACTTATGTTTTAATAGTTAGTAATAGATAATAGATGTTTTTTTAAAACTACTAAAATTGTAATTTATGCTAAGGTGATTGGTTAAAAGGCCTAGGATTAAGGGATCGGAAGGGCGCGCCACATCATCGGTAAGACTTTTGTTTTAATAGTCAGTAATAGATGTTTTTTTTAAACTACTAAAACTATAATTTATGCTAAGATGATTGGTTAAAAGGCATAGGATTAAGGGGAGGGCGACATGTCATCGGTAAGACTTTTGTTTTAATAGTTAGTAATAGATGTTTTATTTTAAAACTACTAAAATTGTAATTTATGCTAAGGTGATTGATTATAAGGTCTAGAATTAAGGGGAGGGCGTCACGTTATCGGTAAAACTTTTGTTTTAATAGTTAGTAACATATTTTTTTTAAACTACTAAAATTGTAATTTATGCTAAGGTGATTGGTCAAAAGGCCTAGGATTAAGAGGAGGTGTCACATCATCGGTAAGACTTTTGTTTTAATAGTTAGTAATAGATAATAGATGTTTTTTTTAAAACTACTAAAATTGTAATTTATGCTAAGGTGATTGGTTAAAAGGCCTAGGATTAAGGGATCGGAAGGGCGCGCCACATCATCGGTAAGACTTTTGTTTTAATAGTCAGTAATAGATTTTTTTTAAACTACTAAAACTGTAATTTATGCTAAGATGATTGGTTAAAAGGCATAGGATTAAGGGGAGGGCGACATGTCATTGGTAAGACTTTTGTTTTAATAGTTAGTAATAGATGTTTTATTTTAAAACTACTAAAATTGTAATTTATGCTAAGGTGATTGATTATAAGGTCTAGAATTAAGGGGAGGGCGTCACGTCATCGGTAAAACTTTTGTTTTAATAGTTAGTAACATATTTTTTTAAACTACTAAAATTGTAATTTATGCTAAGGTGATTGGTCAAAAGGCCTAGGATTAAGAGGAGGTGTCACATCATCGGTAAGACTTTTGTTTTAATAGTTAGTAATTAATAGATAATAGATGTTTTTTTTTAAATTAAAACTACTAAAATTGTAATTTATGCTAAGGTGATTGGTTAAAAGGCTTAGGATTAAGGGATCGGAAGGGCGCGCCACATCATCGGTAAGACTTTTGTTTTAATAGTCAGTAATAGATGTTTTTTTTTAACTACTAAAACTGTAATTTATGCTAAGATGATTTGTTAAAAGGCATAGGATTAAGGGGAGGGCGACATGTCATCGGTAAGACTTTTGTTTTAATAGTTAGTAATAGATAGATAGATAGATGTATAAACACTTCAATATTATTTATTTAACACTCTTAATGTTAGCATTTTAATTTAGGTATACATTAGGCGGAATTTTAAAAAACAGTGCATTAAATTAATGATCACATTAATTATAATTTAGATTGATATTTTATTTATCATAATCAATACATAATATATACTATAACTTTTTTAGGTTGTTAAAATGATTATTTTGGTGACCAAAAAAGTTGAAATTATTTTTTCATATATATATATATATATATATATATATATATATATATATATTTTTAAATTCAATGTTTTTAATTTTTAACAAATTGAACTATAATTTTTTGAGAAAAAATTGGTTGATTATCCACTCTCCTAATCTATCTATATCTATATACTATGTACTATTTTAATTTAGAAGACTTTTGCTTAATGTGTCACATTCTCCTTCATTTTAACGAATTCAACCAATCACATTTTATCTTACCCCCCCCCCCCCCGCTCTACATTCCCTTCCGAAGTTTCATCTTCCAATAATCAAATCGGCCTAGGGTTTCATCTTCATACCACCTCCCCCTTGATTCTCCCATCGATTCTCAATTGCTTCATCGTGTAGAAGATCGAAACGCTCCTTCTTCGCCTCCCTCTCTCTCAATTGCTTCATCTTGTAGAAGAAATCGCTTCTTCTCCTCCTCCTGTTACTCTTGGTTTATTGATCATATGTAGAAGAAATTGCTACTCGTGTGAGATTCCAAGCAGGTACGGTTTTGCCTCCAATTGAAGAATTTTGGTTCCTCTTTTGGATTATCAACATTCTGAATTTGTTTTTAGGGTTTTTCCTCCAATTGAATAATTAGGGCCATGTTTCATGTTCACTCATTGATGTCTTATTATTGCATCAAAAACCATTGACAACAATGTTGATGATTGCTTAGGGGTTTCCTCCAATTGAAGAAGTAGGCGAGAGATTAAGAAGGCTTACGAGTGTCGATGGGGAGGCTTCACTAGGTGTGGGATATGGAGATTTAGAGGGGAAAGCTGCACAGATGTACGGTTCCGCCAGAACCCTAACTCTTTACAACCTTGCAATTTAGGGTTTGGATATGCTTTTTCATGGCTTGAGTTTCATATTTTATTTTCGTGCTTTCTCCAAGTGTTGAGGTTGATTGATTTTTTCGAGAAGCATGCATAACCCTAATTTTCAAGAAGAATACCTTAATTTTTTGGTAGATTGAGAGATTGGATTTAGGGATTTAGGGTTTAGTTTCTTAGAGCTGAGATATTGAGATATTGAATTTAGGGATTTTGCTTTTGATGCTTTCAGTTGTTTTTCCATCAGATTCGGAAAATATTATTGAAGAATTGGTGATATTTTGCTTAATGGATTAGACATTCTGAAGTTTTTTTTTCCATAGGATTCTGTCAATTGTAAGAGATAATTTTTGCAATCCATCTTTTGATTAATTGATGTCTTATTGCATTGTTTTCCGTAATTCATTGCAGGCAATGGTAATGTGCCAGTTGTATGAAGTCCAAGTATGATAATTGGTTATGTTGCTCAGTTTGGACGTTTTCCTTCAAAAGTATGCTCCTAATTCCAGTGATCGCTATCTTCAGACGTACATTACCAAAATATTTTAAGATAAAGCTTAGCCTAGAGGAGGATATTTTTTCCCCGCCCTTTCTAGATTGTTGTTGAACATAGTCATATAGCTAAAACTATATGCATACTACTACCAAAGTACAACATACTGATTTTGTACTCTCTCATACTTTGTCGATACTTATTTCAAGTATGCATCTTGATGTCTGCAATTCTGGGATGATTAATTTGCAACAACTGTCCTTGGTCAGTGGTAAAGTTGCTTGGATGACATACCTGGTAATTCACTCATACTGATATCTTTCCCACTAATTGGATTGTTGATGAAATTGGAGTTGATGTTGCATCTCAAGTAAGCATTATTGGATTTTGTTTTGTCATTATCTCCTTATTATGTTGCTCTAACTCACCCGTACTGATATCTTTCCCACTAATTTCAATTATCAGCAGCTCCAAAGGGGAAAATTGCAAGAAAGAAAACAGATGTCTTAATATATGGGTTTGTGCCTTTGGTGGTAAGATTACTACTATCTATTTTCAATTTCAGATTTCTAAATCAGCTTCCATCCTTCATACATTCTTCTCATTCCGTTTTCCATTTGTGTTATGTAAGATTACTACCGTCTTTAAGTTTATGTTGCACTATTGAATGAGTTGCAATTTTTCTCATCTCTTTAAAGAAGATGTTGGAATCAAAGAGAACTCAAGCGATGTGGTTCAGATTGAATCTATCAAATTGCAGGATACACAATATCTGTTGATTTGGATGATACCCTCTATTCGTTGAGATTAGATATGAATTTGGCATATGTTAAATTCAACTAAATGTTACCGACAACTGAATGAAAGAAGCCAAAAAAAAATATATCCTCAATTCGACCACATGGAGTTTGATATTGCAGGAGAAATGAAATATATCCTAAAGTTCTTAACGGTACACATGTCTCCCAATTGAAGGAAGAATCAATCGAGAAGGAAGAGTAAATGATCGAGATACAAGTCCAATTGATTTAGACTATAGAATTATTTTTTTATTTGATCTAAGTGATTGTGTGACTTGTGTAAGTAATATTTGTGTCATTAATTGATTCTAATCTAGATTAGATTCTATTTATCAAATTATCATACTTATTGATTCTTTGATGCTTGAACTTGATTATTTGAACCTTTTACCTTTTGAGTTTATTTTGAATTTAATTTACTATGACACATTAATATATTTCCAATCTATCAAGACTAAGAACATTGACACAAGTATAACGTAGCTAATATGATGGGTTTTATGGTTTTTTTTTTAATTTCATTTATAATTAATTTTTTATATAAACGCGCCATGGCGCAGGAATTGCACTAGTTTAAGTAAAAGTGCTTCATTTTGATGGTTTTTAAATGCCCTATTTTTTCATACTACCAATTTTACCCATATTTTAATTTTAACCCTTACACACATCCCGTTAACACGTACCCTTTCCAAACCTCTCTCACTTACGAGCTCTCTTCCATGTGGCTGGTCCTTCTAAATGTTACCTGTTCCATGCACGAAAATGTGTTAATACAATATTCTAAAATTACATCTATTATCTATAAAAAAATCAATTACAATATATTAATTAAACTAACAACGATCAAATTGTGTGGGAAGTATAAAATAAAATTAATCTATATATGAATAATTCATTTTATCAAAAAGTAATATAGATATAAATAAAATAATAGCTCTCATATAATTAATTTCAATATAAATAATTCATTCCATCAAAAAATAATATAAATATAAATATAATAACACTTATCAAATATTTATCTATAATATTGTTGGTAACTATGTCTATGAATTAAATAATTTTGATTTATATTTTTTTTATCAATTAACTAAAATATATATAGATAAACAACATATTAAAATAATATTTTTGGCAGGATTTTTTTCTCTAGATTCTACCACAACTTACCTATATGATTTTATACATCGAATTTAGTATATGTATATAGATAGATGACAATATATTATTTTAATATAAAAAATTTGTGAGAGATTTAAAAAAAAATACATACATACTAATTAAGGTGATACGTACTAATCGTTGATCATTGATATAAGGGTGGGCAAGACGAATTTAGAGCATCTCTATCAGTTTCCCATTTTGGGAATGGAGATTTTGGAGTTTTTGGAGAATTTTAAGTGTTTTTTTGGTGTAACATATATTCTCTATCACATTCTTCAAAATGGAGAATCAGCTGAAAGAATGGAGAGGATTCCCTAAATCTGCAGTATTCTCCAAACTAAATAATTATCCAAATTAAATCTTCGAAATGGGGAAGCGGTTGGATTTAAAGCAAAAATAATTTAAAGAATATGTATTTTATTTTCCATTTTTGGAAAATTTTAGGGGAGATGCTCTTGCAATTCCAAACACTTGTTATAATTAGTGATCTTGGATAAATCAAAGAATAGAGATTTTTTCCCTTTTTATATTGGGCAAATTATATATTATGATGTCATAAATATTTATATATACCCTAAAGGGCCTAAACGGGATGTTTGAAAACCTTTTTCTGTTTGTTACAACTTGGATAATCTAGCTAATGAAAGGGGATGAATTATCCACATCATCATGATCATTTAAAAGGAGTAAAAAAAAAACCCCAAATCCCAATATATATATATATGAAACCCTATGTGAAAGGGCAAGGGGAATTAGTTTTACCCCCTGCAAAGATGTAAGGTAAGTTGAATATAAAAGCCGAAAGAGATGGGCATAAATTACAAATGAACAAAGTCAGAGACACAGTTATTGTCTCCCCCCTTTCCTTTAAAGAACCGAATGCATGGAAGAGAAATCAGAGAGAGCGCGCAGAGAGAGAGAGAGAAAGAGAAAAATAAAGAGATAGGGGGTAACAGAAAATTTAATCTTTTTGTGTTTTACTTTTTTCTGCATTTTTTAAATCCAATATAGCCATGATTTATGGTGCCCAGCTTTAAGCTTTGATAGCAGGCAAAGATACAAATAAATCGCTGAATGAATTCATATATATTCCAGTAAAAGCTTTGATTTGAAGAGGGTGTAGTGATTGAGAACTGTTTCTTATACATGGCAATGGCATGCCTAGTACACTGTACAACAGCACCCTGAATCATGATTCATTACCCTTTTGCTTTATGATTAGGGGGTTTCAGAAGATCCCCTCCCTCTTAATCAGAATCAACTATACATCAATGAGGATATTAATTGATCTCTACGTGTACATATGTACCTACATTCAGAAAACCCTGTGTAATAATTTTTTGTTTTTGTTTTAATAAGTAACATAGTAGTACTATATTTCAATTTAAATAAGGGGTTTTAAAGTAAAGTTATCCTTTTTTTCATAATTTGTATTAGATTATCTTGTTAGGGGGAGATAGCCTCAGGTCAATTGATCATATCACCTTAGAGACTGTTTGGTATCAATATCAAGATATCGATATTTGTTGATATCTTGATTTTAATTGGTATCAATATATCAATATTGATATCTTGATATCATGTGATCTCTCTCTCAAAATCAGTATATTACATAGTTCAAATTTTGATATCTAGATATCACCTTAGGGCCCGTTTGGTATCGATGTTGCGCTCACTGTAAACAAACTATCGCAGTACATGCACTCACCAACCACAACTCATTGGAATGCTCTCAAATGCCTCATGCAGTATGTGAACGACATGGCAGAGAAAGGTATTATTATACATAAACATGGCATGCTCTTGCTACATGGTTTTTTGGACACAGACTGGGCATGCGTCAAGGATGATTTCATATCCACAACTGGTTATGTAATCTATCTTGGTAAAACATCGGTATCTTGGAGCTCCCGCAAACAGAAATTGGCCGCCAGATCATCTACTGAGGTCGAGTATAAAGCTTTGCATACTCCAGTTGTGAACTGTTATGGATAACTTATTTGTTGTCCGAATTGGGCATCAAACTTCTGCGCAACCAGTTCTTTACTGTGACAACTTGGGAGCCAAAAGTTTGAGCTCTAATCCAGTCTTTCATTCACGAATGAAGCACATTGCTCTGACATTCCATTTTGTTCGTGAACAGGTCCAAAAAGGGCATCATCGAGTGATGTCCTATGTTTCCAACAATGATCAACTCGTCGATGCATTGACAAAACCTCTGCAGAAACAGCAGTTTAAACTACTTGTTAGCAAGCTAGGACTCTCCTCTCTAGTGTCCAGCTTGAGGGGGCTGGGCGTGATAAGGAAGAATCAGAAGTTAAAAATTAGTTTCTATTATTTTGAATAATTATCCATCCAATTAATATGTATTTTGTACATTGTTGAGAGTATTTTGTACATACTGATGACTTTCATCAGATCAAATATACATTCAGTTCAAACTCTAGCTTATCCTTTACAGAGTCAACACTCCTTCATATTGAGTTGACGTCGACCTCTAGATAGCATCGAGTAGACGTTGGTACAACTCGCTGCCAATGCACTCAACATCCACTTCCTTCGGCTCAACATCTGTCTATTCGACATCCGTCTATTTTGGGTCAATAAATGTCCAGTTCTGTCTAGTCAACGTCAGTACAAGTTCATGAATTGTGTTCGATATATGTTTTTGTTCTAAATTTCCAGTTTATTCTTTGGCCTTAGTTGAATCAAGAAGTGAGAACCGGGAAATGACCGGACCACCCTTCGACTTGACGAGGAGAATCAAGCCACACAAGTGCAGGATCAGACTTGTTACATATCTATTATCTATATATTATTATATATAATAAAGGAGAAGTTGGCTAAGACACGTGACACTTTCCTCTTGATCGTAGTCATATAAACCAATCACATTTTTTTTTAAAAATAATCAATATATGCATAAGATAAAATTTGACTCAATTTCATTAGATATGGATATTAGTTATTAGTGAAATGGTATTATTTTAGATGTAATAACACATTATTTGGAGGTCCAGCAGCAATTTTGGTCAACAAGTAGATTGTGGAGGATGGATTCACATTCCACTTACGGACAAAAATATATATATAGTGATGAACCAATATATAATGCACTACTCTAATTTATAAGTAATAATTAATGTTTCTTTGCGATCGATTAACGTACACGACTATTTAAAATATCAAAGAAATGCAAGCTCAATCCATAAAACCTAGCTAACACAGTAACACTAATGTACGTACACAGAGAGCAGAACACATGAAAATCATCAGAAATGACATATTTGACTGTGAGGATCCTTTGGATCGATAATTAAGTTGTAAATGACCAATGTGCAAACTTTTTACAGGAGTTGGAGAGTGTCTCGATCATCTCCTCTTCTGAAAGTGAATAATAAAAAAATGGCGTTGCCGCAGTGGGATCGATCAGATGAAAGACAGAGTTTAGGATTAGTTGTCCCACGGCGAGGGCAGGCCCCCCTCCATACCACCCCACCCCGGCCCTGCCCCGCCCTGGATGTCACCTCCATTGAGGTCAAAACCAGTCCGGCCCTACTGCAAACTCAGCAGCTAAATACTTTTCGCATTCGGGAGTAAGTTGTTATATACATACGTACGTCTTCTCTTCTGATCGATTTACAACCAACGGTACGAGTACGCAACTAATGAGTATAGTGAAAATAACACGTACACTTTAACAACTACATGTATTCAATTCATTAGAAAAGATGCTTTCACATGAACTACCTTTTTTTTTTTTTTTAATAAAGTAAAATTTTGAATAGAGCTGATCTCTTTTTTGACTATCCGGCCTTCAAGAGTATCTTTTCGAATAAGGACGTTGAAATTTCTGAAGAGTCTATAAGACGATGAATAATATTCTAGAAGGGGGAGTTAATAGAGTATGCACAATTTTCACAATAAAAGAAAACTTAAAACAAGTGCAAACCAACTTGTTAAGACCTTGATATAGCTATCAAATCTTGACTAGGTAAAATCGAATGAGATATAGTAAATGCGGAATGTAAATGAAGAACACACGAATTGTTAACGAGGTTCAGCACGAACTTGGCCTACGTCTCCGCCTAGGGTTATCCAGTCCGTAGGATTCAAATACTTCTTATTCCACTTCACTCGACCCTAGAACTTCCTAGAGAAACTTCCCTTTCTCTATACAAAGCATCACCGCTTCTATTCTAGCTCTCAACCTTACAAGTGAAATAAAAAGCTCTCACCACACTCAAAGTGTGTTTGTTCGAGTATGAAAACTCTTAGTGTAAAATGAATGACTTGTACAATAATGATTTGTGTTTCCCTCAACTCTCAAACGAAAATCAACACTTAAACTTTGTGAGAATGTGCGAGAGAAACTGGGATGGCGAATGCTTTAGGACAACTTGATTGCTTGAGTGCTTGCTTCGGTGACTAGAGTCCCTTTGTCCTTCGTCTTTAAATAGTCGAACGTCTTCAAGGACTCTTGGAGGGATGACCGTTTGAAATTCAAATCCTTTCCAAGACATTTGAATTCTTTCCGATAATATACATCCCAAAGATGTGGTTGCAATCTTCTACATATGGAAATGATCTTTCCTTGTGAGGCTTCACATTTCCTGAAATATGTCTCGAGATGCATCTAGCACATAAAATGGGTTAGGGGAGAATCATGCAAAATAGGTTAAATCCAATTCGATTTCCCATGGCCCACAGTGAAGCCCACGACTATATTTAGGCCCACCGACATTGACCTTGAATCATTTCCTGCAAACGAACAAGTCACAACATAGATAAGCGCATATGTATCCAAACATTTTAGTCTGGGTTTCAAGACCTTGAAAACCAGCCTACTGTTTTTGTCTTTCATCACCCTTAGAGATAACCTGCATGTTAGTTCTTAAGATCTTACATTCAAGGTATATTCAAGGTGGAGTCTTCAATCTCCCCCTTGATGGAAGACAAAACTTGTTTCATATATCATAATCTAATGCTAATAATCACATGCAATATATAATATAAGCATATAGTATTTTATAGAGCATAAAATGTTTGGATCATCAAAGTTTTAAAACATCAAAACACAACCAAGCAGTACCAAAACCATCTACCGAAACATTCTCTCCCTTTTAGTCTTCCAACAAAAGGGTAGAGAGATGAAAATGTCTTAAACCAACAACCATAAACCAGAAGTTTTAAAACACCGTTAGCAAAAAAGGATAGGGAGTTTTAAAATTCAGGATAGACATGGTAAGAAATCAAGGCCTTGATGTGGATGCCCCATCTGCAGACTTCTTCTTCTTCCTTTGATACTTCTTGGTACTCTTAGCAGATGATGGCTCAGCAGCTGAGGATGTTCCAGGAGTGTCAGGAGCTGCTGGATCTTCAAGAGGAACGATGACAGGGCCTTCCTCACGCCATTCCTCGAAGGTAGGGTATTGCTTGTTGAGCGGGAGGTACTTCATCCTACATGAGTCCCTACACTTCTTCTGCCACCTCTCCATAGCCTTTTTGGTGATCTTGTTTCTCTCCATCTCTGCAAGTTGTCTCTGTCTCTCCACATCCTTGTAATTCTTAACCACACTGTATTGCTCGACAATGAGGATAGTGAGCTCCTTGTGTGTGGGTCGCAGAATCGGCCTTTTCTTCACCAGGTTCTCACAGTTAAGGATGACATTTCCAGTCTTCTCACGAACATGATCAAATACTCCTGGATCCAGTGGCATGATAGAGCTTGTAGTACTGTAAGTCAGGGCATTCAGAAGCATCATCTGATCGAGCTTGCAATCAACCATAAAAAGTAGCTCATGAGTGTTGTCTTGGCGAATAACAATGTCAGACCACATCCTGCTCAGATCAAACCTAAGGTCTTGAATCTCGGTCTCTAGAGCAACCAATCTATCTTTGTCAATGTTAGGAGCAACAACATTTTTCCCTTTCGAATCCTTCTTCAGAACCCATTGCCCCCTCAGATTTTTGATGATCCTCAATCTCTCGAGGCAGTTCTCATCAATGGTGCCACTGTAGGTTTGCTTTTCTTCACCCGATGTGTCGACATCAAAGAATTCGAAGATTTTAGGTAAGAGGTTAGCATAGGGCAGTGGCATGGGTCGAGAGGAGGAGGAGACTTCTGTCATGTAGTTAAGGATAAGCTTGGGCACATATGGCTCGTAGCCATTCATGATAAGAAAGAGGATTTCAAGAAGGCTCTCGGTCACCTGTTCTCTAGAGTTGATATGGGGGAAGATGTAGTGAGCCAAGATGGTAAAGATGAGTTTGGCTTGAAGGTTAAGAACAATGTGAGTTGGCTTGAGAGAGGGAGGAGATCCAAGAGCTTGAAATTTCAAGAAGAATTCATCTCGTGCTCGGGAGAGACACTCGAATCGATAAGGAAACTCTTTGGTGGGGATTTCGATGGGAAGATCAAGAATGAGAGCAATGTTGTTGGGATCAAGACGGATTCAGGTGTTTTTGACCTTGGTTACGAGGGTTAGGGTTCCATTCACTCGATGAACAGTGAGATTGGCATAGAAGAGATGAGTAAGCCGAGGGTAAGCGAAATTTCCAGGGTTGAGAATAGACCAGAAGCAGGTTGGTTTGAGAAGGGAGATGCATGACATGGGCATTGATTGAAGAAGAGAGATATCGACAACATCGGAGAAGCACAACCTTTGATTGCTAAAGTCCTGTTTCCAGGACTCTGCAACCTCTACAGAGCAGAACCAATTAGAGGGGATGTCAGATGATACTTGAGGAGGCAGAGTTGGAGTGGATGCAACCGGAACTCTATTCTTGGAGTTTCTGACCAGTGGAACTGGAGATGGAGAGTTCTCGCTGGAATCATCTGAATGAACTTCAGGTTCCTCCATAATCTGCTTGCCCTTGTTAGCCGACATCTTGTATCGCTTAGAAGAAGGTGCAGGAGTTGGAGATGATGAGGAGCGCTTGGATGCCATTCCAGGGTTTGAGAAAAAGGGGGGTTTTATAAAACAAAAAATGAGAGAGAGAGCTCAGAGAGAGTGAAAAAGTTGTGAGAGATTTGACAAGGGGTAGGAGGATTTTTAAAGTAGAAAAATTGGAAACTGAATCATCTCTCCCCTCTCAAATAAGAAAGTACAGGTTACAATTAATCCATTTCACCAGTTAAATAAAATGAAGGAAAGAAATCAATTTTGATTTATCAAAAAGAGTGGTCACACACGCTTGCAAAAAAATAAGAAGATTTTGAATCAAATTAAAAACGGGAAGAAAAAGAAGAAAGAGACAGAAATTAACTGAATTTTGGAAATAAAAATATTATGTCAAATATCCATAAGATATCAACAGAATTTTGATCCAATATAATTTTATTCAGTTGAACATCTCATGACCCTTATGAAGTCAAGGCCTTGAGATGTTAGTTGAATCTTTCACTTCACAAAGGGAGTGGTTAATCCCCCTACGAAAGTGCTTCCCTATTAAGCATACCCAATTCCAATCTAATGAAGTTGAAACGGTCTTCAAGAAGAGGTTTAGTGAATATATCAACCAATTGAAATTCAATAGAGATAAAGGATATCGATACATCACCTTTCTCCACATGATCTCTTATGAAGTGATGTCTCACATCAATGTGCTTGGTTTTTGAGTGTTGTACATGATTCTTAGTAATGGAAACAACACTTGTATTTTCATATTTTATAGGGATACCTTTTAGATCAATACCAAGATCTCTGAGCTGTTGTGTTATCCAAAGAATCTGAGAGCAACATTCACCTGCAGCAATGTACTAGGCTTCTGCTGTTGATAAAGCCACTGATATTTGCTTCTTAGAGTGCCAACTGATCAAGGAAGACCCTAGAAGTTGGCAACATCCTGAGGTGCTTTTTCTATCAACCTTATAGCCTACAAAATCTACATCTGAATAGCCTGTTAGATGAAAGTTACTCTACTTGGGATACTAGAGTCCAAGGTCTTGGGATCCATTCAGATATCTGAAAATTCTTTTCACATCAAAGAGGTGAGATTCTTTGGGGTCAGCTTGGAACCGAGCACACATACAAACACTAAACATAATATCTGGTCTACTAGCAGTAAGGTAGAGGAGTGAACCAATCATACCTCTATACTCCTTTTGGTTCACATTCTTACCGTTCTTATCTTGATCAATGGAGAGTGTAGAGCTCATAGGAGTCTTTGCTATTTTATATTGATCCATTTTGTATTTCTTGAGAAAATCTCTGGTGTACTTCCCTTGATTTAGAAAGATTCCTTTCTTTGCTTGATGAACTTGTAGACCGAGAAAGAAATTTAACTCTCCCATGAGGCTCATTTGAAATTCCCTGCACATAATCTCAGAAAACTCCTTGCAAATGGAGTTGTTAGTAGCACCAAATAGTATGTCATCAACATATATTTGAACAACCAAAAGGTCATTTCCATGGGTCTTGATGAAGAGAGTTTTGTCAATCAATCCCCTTTGAAAACCATTTTCAAGAAGATATTTGGACAGTCTCTCATACCAAGCTCTTGGGGCTTGTTTGAGACCATATAGAGCCTTGTCCAATTTAAAAACATGATTAGGAAATTCTTCACTTTCAAAACCTGGAGCTTGAGCGACATAAAATTCCTCTTCCAAGTACCCATTTAGTAATGCACATTTGACATCCATTTGAAATAACTTGATACCCATGAAAGATGCAAAGACAAGTAATATACATATGGATTCTAACCTTGCTACGGGAGCAAAGGTCTCCTCGTAGTCTATACCTTCTTCTTGATTGTATCCTTGAGCAACAAGCCTTGCTTTGTTTTGAATGATCTTGTTTGATTCATCCAACTTATTCCTAAACACCCATCTGGTCCCAATGACATATTGATGCTTTGGCCTAGGTTGGAGAGTCCACACCTTATTCCTTTCAAACTCATTTATCTCACTTTGCATAGCTGTGATCCAGCCCGAGTCTTTGAGTGCTTCAACAAGAGTCTTTGGTTCTACAAGAGAGACAAAGGCATAGAAAGAACATAGATTTTTTAATCTAGATCGAGTTTGTATATTAGAGGATGGATCTGAAATGATGTCTTGAGCTGAGTGTGAAGAGGCGTGTTTGAACTTTTGTTGCTTTAGGCCTTGATCATTCGAGACAATAGCAGATCTTTCTTCAAGGTCTTGAGAGATGGTTTGAGATACAGGTTCCTCATTGATCACATTCAGGTTCTGTAGTTCTTTCTCAAGGTCTTGAGATAGCTCGTTAGTATCTTGGATTTGTTCTTGCATATTTCTTTCTTGTTCCTGCTTGTTCTCAGGCTTGTCCTCTTCGTCTCCATCCGAATCATGGTGGTTTAGATTGAGATCTGCAAAACTTTCACTTAACACGCCACTATTGCTTTCGTCGAATACCACATTGATACTCTCCTCGACAATTTTGGTGCGCTTGTTATAAATTCTGTAAGCTTTGCTATTGGAAGAATAACCAAGAAAGATACCTTCGTTACTATGAGCATCAAACTTCCCAAGGTTATCTTTTCCATTATTATGAACAAAGCAAGTACATCCAAAAGGTTTAAAATAAGATATGTTAGGCTTTCTTCCTTTAAAAAGTTCATAAGGAGTCTTTTTCAAAATAGGACGAATTAAAAAGCGGTTTAAAATATAATTGGCTGTATTAACAGCCCCTGCCTAGTGATACTTTGGCAAACCATTTTCTAAAAGCATTGTCCTAGACATGTCCTCCAAAGTGCGGTTCTTTTGTTCCACAACTCGGTTTTGTTGAGGAGTCCTAGGAGCTGAAAAATTGTGAGAAATTTCATATTTGGCACAGAACAAATCAAATTTAAGTTGATCAAATTCTCTATCATGATCGCTCCTAATGGAGACAATTGGTATGTTTTTCAAGGTCTGCAACTCCTTACAAAGTTTAGAAAACTCGAACAAAGCCTCTGATTTTTCTCTTAAAAATGAAATCCAAGTAAAATGAGAGAAATCATCAATAATAACTAGGATGTACTGTTTTCCCTTTGGAGATTTGACGCGCATAGGTCCACACAAGTCCATATGTAATAATTCAAGAGGGTGAGAGGAACTTACAACCTTCTTGGGTTTGAAGGAATCATGTGTTTGTTTACCTCTTGTACATGCATTGCATAGTTCCTCATTCTCAAAGATTAGGTCAGGCAGTCCTCGAACAAGGTCTCTTTATTTCAGTTTATTGAGAGCGTGCATGCTCACGTGTCCTAGTCTTCTGTGCCAGAGACTTGGATCTTCAGTCAAGGCCTTCAGACATTTGAGCTTTGTACCTGAAATTTGGTTAGCATTCAATGCATAAGTGTTATTGTGCCTGTGAGTCATGAGGATCAGGTCTCCAGTTTCCGCATTTCTAACTTGACATTTTTGTTTGTCAAAGCCAACCTTGTTGTCCTTGTCACATAGATGAGAAACACTCAAGAGATTATATTATAATCCATCAACAAGATATACATCCTTGATGCAGCTATTTGAATTGCCAATATTATCGATACCAATGATATTACACTTCCCTTTAACACCAAGAGTGATTGTTCCATTGGTTTTCTTTTTAAGATCTTGAAATAAGGATTTCTTCCCACTCATGTGCCCAGAGCATCCACTGTCCATGATCCATTTTGACTCTTTGTTCTTGGTGATATCCTGCAAGACAAACATCTTCCTTTCCGGCTAGACCAATACATAGTTTTAGATTCATAATGGTCGGGGATAGACCATGTTGGGTAGTCTTGTCCCCTTAGCAACCCAAACTTGTCTTATCTGTTCATTAAGTCGTATGGGAAATGTGTTTCTAATGATGCGGGGATCCTTTCACCAGTTGCCTTTAACTTTAACAAAAGTGGTACTAGGTTTCTTTGGAAAATTCTTGTTATAGCCAATACCACTTCTATTAATGGAGAGTTGTTGTTCACCCAACATCTTATCAAGATTGGCTTTAGATCTTGTGAACTGTATGAGTGATGTCTGCTGGTCTTGACACTTATCGGTTAGCTTAGCCTTCTCCTTCTCTAAACCATCATTACAAGTCTTTAGAGATACGAGGCTTTGCTTGAGATCAGAATTTTCTGAACTCAAGGTCTTGACTTTAATGTCAAGATCCGCCCGAGAAGCATCAAGACTTTTAATTTCCAGCGATATGTCACTAATACATTTCTGTTGATCTTTCAGCTTTTCCTTCAAGATATTGATTTCACTGTTATAAGCTTCTTCATTAGAAATCATATTTTTTATAACTTTAGAGAGAACATCAGGAGGACTAGACATTAAGTTTCTTACCACTTCCTCAAGATCTTGACTCCTAGATCCCTCGTGCTCAGCCATAAGACAGAGATTTGCCTGATTTTCTTCCGTGTCTGAGTCACTTGAGGAGTCTGAGTCCATCCATATGGAGAGCATAGCCTTCTTTCTTTGCTCATTCCTTTTGAACCTATTTCTTTTCTTCATTGGACATTCTTTCACAAGATGATCTGTTTCACTACATTCAAAGCATGTTAGAACTTTTGGCTTTTTGGATGAGTTAGAGGACTTACCTTTGAATTTGAATGATCCAATGTTGTCTTGACTCGAGAATTGCTTTTTCATCTTCATGATTCTTTCCAGTCCTCTAGTGATGAGAGCAAATGGGTCGTCCTCATCATCACTATCGTCATCAGTCTGAATTTCTACTTTCTTCGCTTTATGAGCTAGATTCTTTTGGTTAAGGGAACTTCTCCATCTTCTTTATTCAATATCATCTCATGAGTAATAAGTTTTCCAAGAAGATCATCCAAAGGCAACGTGGTAAGATCTTGAGCTTCCTCTATTGCAGTAACCTTAGGACCCCACTTGACTTTAGGGAGACTCTAAAGAACTTTCCTTACTTTCTCGGCGTTAGAGAAAGTCTTTCCAAGTGAGTCAAGGTTATTCACAATTTGAGTGAATCTCGTAAACATCTCCTTCACTGATTCATCAGGATTCATCTGGAATAGCTCGTACTGTCTGAGGAAGATGTTGATCTTGCTCTCTTTGACTTGACCGGTGCCTTCGTAAGTAACAACAAGCTTGTCCCATATTTCCTTAGCACTCTTGCAAGATGAAACATGGTTAAATTCATTAGCATCAAGAGAACAATATAGTAAATTCATAGCGTTGAAGTTCTTAGCGATGTTTTCCAAGTTTGTTTGAGCGTATTCAACTTCAGATTTCTCGACTTCTTTCCCATCGACAGTCTTCATCGGAATGCGTGGTCCTTTCTTGACAAGGTCCCATCACTCAAGGTCTTGATCAATGATGAACATCTGCATCAGTGATCTCCAGTGAACAAAGTTGTTGCCACAAAACAGAGGATGTCGGTTGGTTGATCTCCCTTGGGCAAATCCTCCATCACCTATGATATACATGCTGAAAACTCACAAGATTGTTAGATCAAAAGCAGTGAGCCTTGCTTTGATACCAGTTGAAGAGTCTATAAGGCGATGAATAATACTCTAGAAGGGGGGAGGGGGGGTGAATAGAGTATGCACGATTTTCGCAATAGAAGAAAACTTAAAACAAGTGCAAACCAACTTGTCAATACCTTGATATAGCTATCAAATCTTGACTAAGTAAAATCGAATGAGATATAGTAAATGCGGAATGTAAATGAAGAACACGCGAATTGTTAACGAGGTTCGACACGAACTTGGCCTACGTCCCCGCCTAGAGTGATCCAGCCCGTAGGATTCAAACACTTCTTATTCAACTTCACTCGAGCCTAGAACTTCCTAGAGAAACTTCCCTTTCTATATACAAAGCCTCACCGCTTCTATTCTAGCTCTCAACCTTACAAGTGAAATAAAAAGCTCTCACCACACTCAAAGTGTGTTTGTTCGAGTATGAAAACTCTTAGTGTAAAATGAATGACTTGTAGAATAATGGCTTGTGTTTCCCTCAACTCTCAAACTGTGATGACGAATGCTTTAGGACAACTTGATTGCTTGAGTGCTTGCTTCGGTGACAAGAGTCCATTTGTCCTTCGTCTTTAAATAGTCAAACGTCTTCAAGGTTTCTTGGAGGGATGACCGTTTGAAATTCAAATCATTTCCAAGACATTTGAATTCTTTCCAATAATATACATCCCAAAGATGTGGTTGCAATCTTCTACATATGGAAATGATCTTTCCTTGTGAGGCTTCACATTTCCTGAAATATGTCTCGAGATGCATCTGGCACATAAAATGGGTTAGGGGAGAATCATGCAAAATAGGTTAAATCCAATTCGATTTCCCATGGCCCACAGTGAAGCCCACGACTATATTTAGGCCCACCGACATTGACCTTGAATCATTTCCTGCAAACGAACAAGTCACAACATAGACAAGCGCATATGTATCCAAACATTTTAGTCTGGGTTTCAAGACCTTGAAAACCAGCCTACTGTTTTTGTCTTTCATCACCCTTAGAGATAACCTGCATGTTAGTTCTTAAGATCTTACATTCAAGGTATATGCAAGGTGGAGTCTTCAATTTCTATTTAAACTAATGTCTGACGAGACATCTGCTTGAAAAATGGGCGAGATACAGTCGACACACCGATTAGTTTCCTCAAAGCTGTGCGTGAAATTCATCGTCTCATAAGATTGCATCAAAAAGAGGATATTAATGATGAGGATTTCAATCATCCACGGGCATGACCAGCAGTCTTTGAGGGCATTGATCACAATCAAGTTGATTATCACCTTCCACAAGAATCTTGGACAATCCTATGCCATTTGCCTTCAAGATTCACATCTTAAGGCCCATTGCTTATACCATAAGTTGGACCAAAGTCGTAGTTGCGCACCTCCACAGTCAATCACTAGTTGTCACGAATAATGTAGCTTTTGTCAGAAGTACCTGAAAAGTTGTTACTGCCGTAAAAATTTATTCTAAATGTTTCTTCTGGTGATTTATTTCATCTCAAATATCTTTTTTCCCTTAGTGTCATTGGTTTCATTATTTTTATTTCATGTGTTTTGTCCATACTTTTTATCTTTTCCTAGTTGAGATGTGTTTTTCGTATGGAGTTTTCCATATTTTGTATTGTTGATGTGTTTGCTTGTCAAACAATTTTTTTGTTTCAGTTCATCCAAAAACTCCACCAAGTTGTCGCTAAAATTTTCTTTTGTTCCGAGTTTAGTTTCTCGAAGATACTTGTTATATTTTCTTTGATATCATGATTGCTAAAATTCATGTATTCTAGCATTCTTTCCGTTGATGGGTTAATTATTTGAACTAGGTTTCTACTACGGTGGCATCTGTGAAGAAATTTGTTGGTGTTTCCTCAAATTGGTCACATAGTTCACATCTGGATGAGATTGCTACCCTTTTATCAATTAGTCTTGTCTTGCTTAATAGTTAATAGGGATAACATTCTGGTAATTTTTCCACAGGAAATTCTTAACTTTCAATGTTGTATCAATGTTTCAAATATATGCAGTATTCTTTAAGTTGTTTATGTTGTTTATCGTAATGTGTCATATTGCACTAGCAGTTGTGAATCATCCAATTTTATCTTTTCTTCAGTAGAGTGTATCTTCTATTAGGTTATCCATAGTTTAGATTCTTTGAAATGATTTAAGACAATAACATGTACGTTTGTGAGTTTGATGTATTCCTTTTACGGTTTTAGCTTATATACTTTTCTACCTTGTCATTTTTGTTAATTTGGGTCTTTTGAAGACATCTTTACTCCAATGTTTCCTCATTTATCTCATGTATCCATCCAAAAATTAGTGTATATTTCCATTTGTCTATATTAATTAATCACTATAATTCATTTTTAATATAAAATTGAATCTGAATATTCAATTTTATATCTTTTCTATTAATTAAGGTAGTTCATGGTTTTTAATCCAAAATCTGAAATGAGTTTTTGACTATATATATATATATATATATATATATATATATATATATATATATATATATATATATATATATATATATATATATATATATTGAATCATTATAAAGATATGTAATCCAAAACATAAAATATTATTTATTGTATATCATTCATTTATTAATTGGAATTATGTCATTGAAATTCAAAATGATCAATAATATGGATCATATATATTAAATTTCCTTTTTCTTTTCTCAAGTAGCTCATCTCTTTATAATTTATTTAAAGCCTTAAAAAATTATCAAACTGTGGTACCTCAAGGTGAGCAGCAAACTTCCCACCCTGCTTGGACCTATCATCCTCCCTATGTCCTTATACAAGTCTGGATATCCTACTAACTTGAAACAATAATCTTTGGTATGCCCTTCTCATTGCAGTAAATCCAGTAATCACACTTCCTATCATACTTAGCTTTCTTGAAATCCATTTTTCCTTGATCTCCAAACCTGGAATTATCTTGTTTGCTCTACTGAAACCGGTTGATTGCATTAGCTTCTTTCTCCATTATATGTTGTGTACTAACACATTACTTCTAAGTGGATCATAAACCTCATTCAACCCCATAAGCAATTGCATGATCTTAGCCTTTTCTTCCCTATCAACAACACGTCTCAATAAATCACATCCACAGTGACTGATTCCTCCACATGTACAACTAGCAGTATTCTAAAAATTGCGCCTAGGCACCGCCTAAGCGCCGCCTGGGCGCTAGGCGGGAAGGCACCTAGGAATTTTTAATCTTAGGTGGCCCTCTAGGCGGAAATCCGCCTATGCACCGCCTAGTCCCACCTAGGCACCGCCTAGCCCAATGATTATTCAATTTTAGCTTCTAGGCATGTGATTAGTCGACTTAGGGTTTATTTATCCCTCAAGTCCGGATGTATTTGCCATGGAGTCGAACCTATTGTTTTAGATTTTAGGAGGTTTAGAGTCACTAGTTGGATGCGTAGTTTTTTTTGCATTTATTTACTTTAGTGTTAGTTAAGCACCGCAAATTCGGGTTTATGAGTGATATTATGAATTATTATTACATTATATGAGTGATTGACATATGGTATGCGTTAAAATATAAGGAAATAATCAAGCTTGTTCTAAGTCCGCCTAGGCGCTAGGCGGACACCCACCGCCTAGCGCCTTTTAGAACATTGACAGCTAGGAACAACATCAAGAAGAAACAATTCATCCCATATCTTTTTCAATTTACCAAAATACGCCCCTACAGACAGATTATCTTGTTTCAGATTGCATAAATCTCTCCTAAGCTAGAAGATAAGGGGATCATTCAACTCGTAAAACCTTTCTTTAATCTCATTCCACAATTCTTTGGACGGCTGCACATACATGAATGTCTCAGTCACATCACTGGTCATTGAATTATTCAACCAACACATGACCATGTAATTAATCAACTCTTAACTATTTCTCATAATCCTCACTATCTTCTAGAGGTTTGACAGAACTACCAATAATAAACCCGACTTTCACCTTAACCTCAAGGGCAATATGAATACCACGGCTCCAACTAGTAAAATTCGAGCCATTGAATGATGTAGACACTAATTGCATGCCAGGATGGTCCGAATTAGACAAAAACAAAGGATTATAGTGAACATTACCAAAACCTTGAGCAAGATCCCCAAATTGAAATCCATTCGTACCAAGGTTAATCACTCTACCAGCTGTAGGTGGTGAGACTGTGATAAACGAGCCTCGGCTTGCACCATTACCAACTCCAGATCCCTAACTTTGACCGCTATTCGCTAGATTTCCACGGCCAGGTATTGTCGATTGCACAAGGAAAACAACAAACACCAACAACGACAAACACTAGATTTGGGAACCGAAAAACAGAGAAATCAAACACAAAACAACTTCTTATTGAAGCTCTGATACTATTTGAACATTGCGGAATCGACCAAAGAACATCAAAATAAGCATCAATCGTAGTTGATTACATATATGAAAATGGAGTTCTTGGAGGCCGGAGCTCAATCAAACGCCATTGTTTGTTATAGATTTCTCAACTGTATTCCCGCCTCTTATATCAACTTCTAAACATAGTTGAAATGACTAAAATGCCCCTGCATAAATGTGTATATTACATGACCATATCCTATACACATAGCCTACAGATTCATTATCAACTCATCCAAAATTATGTAATGAAAATTAGTTGTGATTCAATTCGTTCACACTTCATACAAAATTATCTAATGCAAATTAGTTCAATTCTGATACAAAACTACAAACATGATGAAATTTATAAAGGTTTTTCTATCAGTTGAGAAAAAATATTGAGAGATTAACCAGACTTCCTTTTCCATAGCAATTGAGAAAAAGTACAATAAATTTTTTTTTTCTTAATTTGTCCATCTACTAATTTGTTGGAGGGAAATAATATGAGGAAAGGGTAGTAACTAGATCAAAATTTAGGCCTAATTGCACAAATAGACCACTAGCCAAAAAATTGGCCCAAAATGTACTCTCTACCCCCAAGCAAATATATATAACTGCTGGTATTTTGGAACTGTTTGTAACCGGCTGTAGAGGGTGCGGGATTTCTGAAAATAAAACGAGGAGGGAGGGAGAGAGACGGTTACAATTTCGTTTGCGGAAAGCGACAGACAGAGAGAGACGGAAAACCAGAAGGGAGGAGCGATAGGAGGAAGAACCGGTTGAAGAAGAAGAAGGGCCATCAGTCACCGCCAGGGAGGAAGAAAAAGGTTGAAGACGAAGACAAAGGTAAGCAATTGTGGAGTTTTTGTTTGAGTTGCGTATAATAATAATAATAATAATAATAATAATAATAATAATAATAATAATAATAATAATAATAATAATAATAATAATAATAATAATAATAATAATAATATATTAAAAAAATAGCGGGTACCCGTTACGGGCCTCTAGGCCCGTAACGGGTAGATTGGTTTACCCAGTCCCGTAACGGGTACCCTCTAGGCCCGTAACGGGTAGATTGGTTTACCCAGTCCCGTACCCGCTGCTGGCGCAGGCCGGGCTTAGCGGCCCGCGCGGGCTTTGCTTTCTACCCAAGCCTGTCCAACTCTGCGGGCGGGCAGGACGGGCCGGGCTGGCCGTCCCGCGTTTTCCCAGGTCTACATAAGACTAATGGTAGGCTAGCTACAAACTATGTGGTAGATACAAAGAAAATAGTGGTAGGGCGACATGAGAAATACTTAATAGATCCGATAATTCATGTCACTGTGGCCAAAACATGCCATCCATGCCAAGTATCCATCACAATTAGCCCCCTAATAACCCAAAAATACGAGACATGTGGAATAAAATTACTGGAAACACTACGAGTTAGCCCATCCATAATATCAGACACATGGCAAAATCCACACTCATGTCGACGGCGATCATTGCCCAAAATAACTCCGTCAGCTGACCTGAGCGTCCACCAAACAACACTAATGTCGACGGCGCTTTGCCCCCCTATATTCTCCCTACGACGGATAGCACTTCGTCTTCGGCCTTCCCAGCGCACGTTTCACCACCGGCGGCAAGCTAATCCTCGCAGCTATTTCTGGAGGCACCGCCCATGTGTCACAAGGTGGCACTGGGTAGACGACATTGAAGTAGTAGACGCGCCAAGCCTCAACCCTGTATAGAGGATAGACGAGGGAGTATGGGTCGATTCGACATACCTTGGCCGCGGCGAGGGCATGTGCACATGGAATCTGGTCAATTTCAAATTGGTTACATGTGCAACTCCGAGCGGAAAGGTTGACCAGCCAGGCGTGCAGCCCTTTACGGACATCGTACTCGTGTTTGCTCAAAGTCTTCATTTGAAGACATATAGCCTGCATGGCGTTTTTCCTCAAAACGGTGTCCACATGATCCGTCACAACCTTTTCCGGATATGAACTTAGCTCCCGGCGCTTCACAAACCACTCAACCACTTTGTCGAGTATGCTGTCGATCAGGGAGGTGACGGGCAGGTCACGAGGTTCAAGGAATACCGAGTTCAAGCACTCGGCATGGTTTGTGGCGGTGACATTGAACCGATTGGCGGGATAAAAAGCCCGGGCCCAATTGGAGAACCCGGCCAGCTTAATGTAGTCAGCACCAGTGGGTGACTTCTCTCTGAAAGCTGCCAAGTGCCCATTGAACTCCGCAACGGTGTACGTGTTTGTCATTAGGAAGAACAGTTTTTGTAGCCCACCCGCCTTGTGATATGCCTTCACATTCTGAAATAGATGGTAAGTGCAGCGGCCATGCTTTGTGAAGTCGTAACTCGCTCGAATCCCCTTGGTGATGCTCATGTGCTTGTCGCTTACCCACACCACATGGGTCTCATCGGGGACCACGCGTTTCATTTGACGGAAAAAAACCCCAAGATGCGTCATTCTCCCCGTCGACAATGGAAAATGCAACGGGGTATATGCTGTGGGTTGGGTCTTGGGCAGTCGCAAACATCAAGCAACCCCGATACTTCCCCTTCAAGAAACTTCCATCCACCGAGAATACCTGCCAATGTCACAGTTTGAAACGGTCGGATGTAATTTTACTATTGGTAGGATAAAGGGACACAATTGGTAGGATAATAAGACACAGTTGGTATGATCATAAACGGTAGGATGTACTATGACTATTGGTAATACATGTATTGGAATGACAAATGTATACAATTGGTAAGATGAAATCTGCCATTTGGTAGGATAATAAAGTTGCGAGGGCGTATCTGTCTGAGGTATGGGATGGTTGTCCGCCAAACACTCAAGCTAACGAACGCATACCTGAATTGCTGGTTATCATCACGGACTAATGCGGTTATGGTCCTGGGGTTTGCGCGCTCAAGCATGTAAAGGTATGAGGCCATCCGATCGTAGCTATCTTCGTAGGTCTTGTACAAGTCGTCCTGTGCGGCTCCCTTCGCCTTGCGTGCCTTCCAGTAGTTGCAGTCCACACCCAACCGAGACTTCATCATCGTCCTGATCTGACGGGGAAGCAGCTCCTTCCCTGACCCAGTAAAACTGCAAAGATGCCAAGATATGAGTTACACCAAAAAAATTCCACCAACACATAGTACATAGACAGGGAACAAGACGTCGGTTTATAAACTTACTCGGATACCAAACTCTTCCCCATCAGCTTGTAATTGGCGTTGCGCTGGTAGTTGCTGGCGACACTAACCTTGCAACTGTGTGTGTCAACGAACTTACGAACTACCCACTTCTTAGTTTCCCGATACGTTGACGCCCGACAGTACCATGAGCAGTTCAGTTCGGGACATACAACCACATACACCGTTGTTGTCGATCGCTTCACTTGGACCGCGAAGCACCCGCGCAAAGCTTCCCACTTCACTATGGACTGAATGGCAGCCTTCGTATCGAACATCTCCCCCTCACGTAACACCTTCACACTCTCCCGCGGGTCTCTGACTAGAGTAATGAACCGAGCCACATCCTCTTTCACTTGCTCCAACGTCGGCAAAGGTTGCTTGTGTCCTTGGTAGGCTCGCTCTATCTCTCTTACCGCTGCCTCAGTCTCCTCATCCCACGATTCAGATGTCTCGTTCGGCCTCCCACCCTCCACTTTCACGGGGAAACCACCCCCGATCATTTAAACGTCGGAGCTTCCTACGTCTATTATGTCCACCATTCCGTGGTGGGGTAGGACGTCCACATCGTCGTCGGTATCAACGATCACCATTGGCTTTCCGCGTCGGATGGCATCAGACCTGCTCACGTCGCCACCCTTCTCTGGGTAATCCACTTTGTGAAGCTGTCTCACTTCATCGCTCTGTCCTACCATTATGTTGTCATCCACCTGACCAACTCCGTCCGACTGTCCAACCATTATGTTGTGATCCATCCTACCAATACCAGAATGTATACCGCTCCCAGCAAGCTCCCCCTACATCCCACTGACGATGTCCTTTGCAGTGGGATAACACTCTCCCTCCCCCGCGACACACTCAGCACACAGGCAGGTCCCTTCAGTTTCGCTGCTAAGGTCGTCCAACTTCCCTTTCTCCTCGATGGAGCCTCGAACTTTCTCATCCGCCCCTCCGCCTCCATCAAGACCATCATCGAAGTCTTCCTGCGTGGTGGGAGGCCCGGTTAGGAGTATTTCCTCTAGGGTGGGAGACGACAGGTTCTCAACCCATGAGTCGGAGTTCTCCGACTCATGTTCTTTGGAAGGTGTGGAAGGGGTTGTCATTTTCATCCGTAGGGTGGCATGCAGTGCGATTGGCTAGACTCGTGCACCGGATTCAATGTTGTAGAACTTGTAGGCTTCTAGGTCATCGTCGTCCCGGACCCGAATCGGAGTGGCCCGCCCCGTCGAAGGAGGGAGGTAGGTGAGCTCAATGTCGTACAATACCATGTCCACGTCGAATTTGGAAATAATCTTCTCCTTCAGTTGGTCGTAGCCAATATTCTGTGCCACCACCATAGTTGCAGTACGTGTCTCTCCCTTGAACACCAAGCTCCCACTCCCGGGAGGCCACCAACCGTTGTACACGACATTGATACATACCCTATCACTTGGGGTACGCCACGGGAATAGAGGATCAGTCTGGGGGGTAGTTCTGATATAGGAAAGAGGAACACGCTTGTTGCACTTTTCCTGGAATGGAAAGATAGGACATGTTTGGCCTATTGGTAAGACAAATGTCTTCTATTGGTAATCCAAACGTGTCCAGTTCCCAGATATGAAGGTGATGTTTTGCCCTCACCTTTCCACTCGTCTCCTATGTTGGCTCTTTTTTTGCAGTGCATTTAATAAGGAGTGACACCCATCAATCAAGATTTTATAAGGGTTGATTGACACCCTTAATTCCAATCATTTAAATTTCCCATTATAAATGCCCCCTTATTTCCCTACTTTATTGGAATCACACCCCAATTCCTCTGACATGTTCAGCACCTCCCCTCTTGATTTCTCTCGGCCTAAAGATGGAGCTATAATTCTCAACCCACCTTCACTTGCTACTTCCTCTCCCGGTGGTTTTTTTTTACATTTGCAAAAATATACCACTTTCTACCCCTAGCCAATAAAAAGAGGACATGTCTAATTTAGTAAAAGTGCCCTTTTTTTTTATCTAGTTTAGCAAAAGGACCAAATAATATAAATATACAAATGCCTTTTGTCCCCAAAAAAATCCCTTGACAATGAGTCTATCCCACTTGGTCCAACCACTTCAACTCATTAACTTACCTTAAAGTCCGATACATGACTTACATTCGAAGTTAATGTTTGTACACTTGTACATGGACAAATTAATAATTTGATTTATTAATAAACGACTTGCAAACAAAAAGGCCGGAGTTTGCACTTGAAAAAAATCATAATATAGAGCCCTACTTATGAAATGACAATTATAAATCCACCACGTACAATATGGAGTCTAGACACTACAAATTAAATACGTATCCGTATGACCGTATAATATCCAAACATGACAGAGCAGTGGCCCTGCAACTGCAATGCATTTAGAACCTCACTCAAAGTTTTTCAACTTCATTAATAATCAAATGAATCTACTATCTAGAGTCCTACTATACGTTCTTCAACCTTATTAATAAATTATTTTAAAATAACAAAATTAAAATTAATTATTTTAATTAAAATAAATTATTAATGTTCGGTTAAAATTAAAATAAATTATTTTAAATAGTCACCTATAAATTTCAAACTTATAGAAAACTACTCATAAAATTTATTTCCTTTCAAATAGCTAGGGTGACTCATTGAGGTACACTCAACCCGGCTCATGATTTTTGGGTCGGGTCAAACCAGGTGACTCAAGTTTTTAAGTAAAATAACCCGCGACCCGACCCAAGTCCAGTATTTCGAAAAATCTGAAATATAGAACTCAATTAAAAAAAAAAAAAACAAATCCCTTCAAGTTAACATTAATATATGACTGTTAGGGAGGGAAGTTGAGGGTTAGATTGTGGTTATTTTTTAGATTGGGGCAAGTTGGGTCAAGTTGAGTCGATTATGAGCCACTCTACTTTAAAATAATTACTCCTTCTATTTTTAATATATGACTTTTATCATTCATGTAAGTTTTTTTTTTTTTTTTTGAGATGATTAAAATTAGGCAATTTTACATAAAATCATCCCTTAAATGGTGAAGCTTTCACCAAACCACGTCTTAAAGAGACAATTACATAAAACCACCTGTAACGCATCTAACGTCAACAAAACACCACCCATGGCTCCATTCTGTCTTATCCTCGTTAAAATGATGTGAAAATACATGTTTGCCCTTATCACCCTTCATCTCCACCTTTTCGTTTGAAAAGCCCATTATCTTCTTCAATTCTATTTCTAGAGAGCAGGTAAATCAAATGGAGCGGAGGATGAACGATTACTTGTTCTAGAGTTAGGGTTAGCAAGTCAAATTTGTTCTTCGGGTTCACCAAGAATGGATTCAACCTAAAGTCCAATTCCACTATCGGGATCAACAACAGTTCAATACCCGGAGCTTGAATGTCAATTCAAAAGTCGTCAAAGCTCAGATTTGGGACACCGTCAACCAAACAAGGGTTCAATTTTCCCTTCCCTTTCTTGATTCTAACTTCCTGTGGCAATAAATCAAAACCACAAAATAATCAAGTGCCCAAATTAATTGAGTTTGTGTATCCTCCCTTGATTTTCAAGACGAGTCATACAAGCTCTCCACCGGCACGGGCATCTGTTGTGAATCCGCCTTTGTTTCCCTTCTCCAAATTGACAAATTGTTGAAGGGGGTGGGAGATGAAGGGGGGCAAGGGCAAATATGTATTTTCACACCATTTTAACGAGGGTGTAGACAGAATGGAGCCACAGGTGGTGTTTTGTTGACTGTAGATGTGTTACAGGTGGTTTTATGTAATTGTGTATTTAAGAGGTGGTTTGGTGAATACTTCAACATTTAAGAGGTGGTTTTAGGTAAAATTACCTTAAAATTATATAAAATATTAATTTTTTTTTAAAAAAAATTCATACTTATTAGTAATAAGTATGAAATGATTAAAACAAAGTTTAAGTTAATGGTTTATCTAATTTTTTTCATTTAAAAAAACGTGAATGAATAATAAAAGTCATATATTATTTAATAGAGATAGTATCGTTTTTATGTATAAATATTTAGGATATATACGTTAAACTATCAATCTTTTCATGAGAACATTAATAAATATTCTCTCAATCTCATATTAAATATCACTAATTAATTTTTCATCACGTTTATAAATAACTTATAAACTCTACTCCTTTTACTCCTTTTGTATCTAGATAATTGAATCTTGGGGTGATTACTATGATGTCCAATTTTTTGGGCTTTATTAGAAAAATGTCTATCACCCTCTCCATATTAGCAAAATGTTCACCCACTGCTGAAACGAAGTTGCTGAAATTGAGTTTTTTTTTCCGCATTGCTGAAACTGCTGAAACCGAAGTTGTTGAAATTGAGTTTTTTTTCGCGAAATTGAGTTTTTTCCCCCGCGTTGCTGAAACCGAAGTTGCTGATGCTGAAACCCCGATTTCAGCAACGTTGTTGATGTTGAAAACCCCGAATTTCTGAAATTGTGCCCCTGTGCCCCCTACCTGTTTTTTTTTCACGTTGTTGATGTTGAAACCTCGATTTCAGCAACATTGCTGATGCTAAAACCCCGATTTCAGCAACCTTGCTGATGCTGAAATGGTTATTGCTGACACTGTTGAAATGCTGTCATATATGCTTGTAAAATATAGTAGCTTATACAATTTTATAAGAATTAATTTCAGCAAGGTAAACAAAAATTTGCTGAAATTACACAACAGACATTTGTATCAACAAACAAATACCCCAGTACAAAAATCATATACATCAGACATTTGTACTCACACCATATTGCTGAAATTGCACCAAAAAAAGTCTGATACAGTGCACTGATCAGATTAATTTCACATGAATTAATTTCAGCATTTCTTAACTAGACTAGTTGAATTCCAATCTTTGACAAAAAAAAAAAGTTGAATTCCAATTGTTGAAACATGTGAATACTTGTTCATCATGTGCTCAGTGCTTTACCTCATACCATTTTCTCCTTGTGCTGCAGAAACTGTGCTGAAATCAATCGGATCTCCTTCCTCCTCGCCATCACCGACTGCAATATAGATCTGCTGGAACCTCGATCTTGCTCACGGTTTGAACAGCGTCGATTGATTTCAGCAGGATCTTCGTCTTCGATCGAGATTTCAACATGATCCAGGGGATAGCGAGAGGGAGACGCCGTCGATTGATCTCGATCTGCTGGAATCTCGATTGCTCCTCGCCATCACCAACTGAAATCTTGATCTGCTGGAACCTCGATCTCGCTCACAGTTTGAACAACGTCGATTGATTTCGGCAGGATCCTCGCCTTCGATCGAGACTTCAGTAGGATCCAGGGGATAGCGAGAGCGAGAGGGAGACGCCGTCGATTGATCTCGATATGCTGGAATCTCGGTCGAAATTTCAGAAGGATCCTCGCCTTCGATCCATCGGAGCAATCGGATCCTGCTGAAATATCGATCTGCTGGAGCGAGAGTGAGAGGGAGACAAACTGTGAGCGAGAGGGAGGCCGATTCAGAGACTGATGGGACACAAATTACTAGCAGAAACAATCATCTCGTACCTCGTTCCAGAGCTTCGAATCAAATTCGATTCTTCGAAGTTGCCGATGTTCTACATCAGATCCCAGTGTATCTCAGGTCGAGGATGAAGAGATGAGCCCAGATGATGGTCGTGAACCGCCGGCAACCGCTGGAATGCCATGGGAGGAAGACGGGTGCCAATGGGTGCTTGGAGGGAGCTCGAGAGAGCCAGCAATTAATGGTTGCGCCGCTATGAGAGGTGAGAGGGTGAGGGGTATATTAGGGGAGGCAAGCGGTTTACATATCAAACGGTGAGGAAGAGAGCGAGAGGATTAGATTAGGAGAGGGTGAGGAACGAGGGCAAGGAAGGAAGGGCGAGTGAGAGAGATCTGAGCAATGGTAAAATGGTGAGGAAGAGAGCGAGAGGATTATAGTAGGTTTGATCTCAAGAGGGCAATTTTATCTAAAAAAAATAGAGATGGACAAAAACCTAATTTCACAGGGGTGGGGGACACTCTCTCATTATAGACAAAAAAAGATCGGTTGGGCAAATTTTCTCTTGAATCTTTAGACACTTTTTCCTTCTTAACAAAATATCTGACCCTTTTCATACTACGGAGCATTAATTATAAAAAAAAATTCATTTTGGTAATTTATCTCATAGTTTGATTTGCAAAATACTCTATTAATACTATAACTAGTACAATCCCCGCGCCATGGCGCGTGCGCGAGGAAAAAAAATCTATTATTATTAGGATGAAATACAAATAGTAAATTATATTAACAAATATATGAATAAATATATAAATGGATGAAATCGTTGCGTTAGATTTCTTCCATAGGATTCCTGGAAAAAAATGGTTATATGAATAGATGAAATTGTTCCTAACACGAAATAATGTAAGGTTAATTTACATAATGAAGATAAAAAAAATGATTATGGGTGGGTGGCACCAAGTTATCCAAACTTATTTATGTTAGGATAGATTTCAAAACAATCGGATATTTTAGATAATTGTGTTGGAAAAAAAATAGGATTTGGGATAAGAGAAAATAATAAGTCAAGATATGGGTTATGATAGATATGAAGAGAATCTCAAATTTTAGATAATTGTCTTTTAGAAAATTATGATGCAACTAACTAAGATAAAATGTAACATTCTTTTAGGAAAGAACATGAGATTATGATTTTTGTGTACAATATATGAACGGATATTAATTATATTTAACTCTTGATTTCAAATCTTTTATTTTAAAAATCAAAGGTACTATAAAATATAATATCATCAACAAACATTTCATCAAGCATATGAACTGACGTGCTCTTCCAATAGTTAACTTTTGCTGGCCCAATCTGTAATGATACAAAAATCCAAAAGTCAGGAGACACAAAAAATTATTTTGAAATAAAAGAAAATTCGGATTTTATGATATTTGAAAATTGAAGAGGGTAGAAGAAACATTAAGAAAAGCAAACAATGAAAATGGAATTCGATACATTTAGAAAAAGCAAAATTCAATTCAATTCAATAATCTTCAAGGTAGATGCTTGTGTAATCCAACCTAAGCTAAAAAAAATCACAGGTTAGTCATTAACAATATACTGTAAAAATTAGTAAAGCAAAGAGATAAAACATATTCAGCAAACAGTACGTGCTAGACCAGGAAATAGATATAGCAAAACAAATTTCAATCTGGTCTTTACATGGTCACATAAGTTTTAACATTAAACCAATCACCTCCAAGGTGTCTTCCCAATCCATGAATTGCAAAAAGTTTGAGAATATTGCAACCTAATTCATAAACAAATCAAGCATTCATAAACAAATCAAGAATTGTAAGATCATCAAGAAGTAGCTTCTGACTAAACAATCAACGCAGATTTTATGACTAATTTCGATCGAGTTACAAATCTTTGAATTTGGAAATGATGCTTGGAAGGCATATATAGATGATACTGCAACAGTATACCATAATAAAGAATGTACGTGAAGACAAAATTAGAAAGAAAATAAGAAGAAGAAGATAATGATGCTAATATATAAAGAGAGGGACAACAGTAATAAAGAGAAGAAAATAGGAATGATGAATAGGCTCACCGAACATTTGAAAATGATAGGTGGAAGAGGATATGTAATAAAATACCTTCGTTGAACACCGAAATGTGTGAGCTCTTGCCACCGGTCGTCAGTAGAATTACAAAACATGTGCACACTCCCTGTAATCATTTGAACTCAATTAGCAATCACAGATAACTGAACTCAAAACCTAATAGAAGTGGATCGGGACTATGAACTTTACCAAAATCCTATAATAAAGTAAAGCCTAAAAATTGAGGGAGGAGCAATCGTACAATGATAAACTACGTCGTGATAGACTCCTTAGGAAGAATTTTCTTAATAAAGCTTCAAAATGTTGATGCTTCCAAATTAAGTCACCTGCCATCGGAATTATACAAACAAAATATATAACAGATTCAGCAACAAATCTTCATACCCTAGAGTCCTAGACCATTAATTTGGGAAGAAAGCGGCGAGGGTGGGCGGGGCGCCGAAGCGTGAGAAGCCAGGAGATCTTCGGAGGCAGGAACCGTGAGAACTGGAACCCTAGGCTGATTTAGGAAGGGAAAGGAGGGTTGGAGAAAAAAAATAAAAGAAGTAGAAAAAAATTAAATTAGTTGAATTAGCTAAATTAAAGGAGAGTAAGACACCTCAGCAAAGTCTTCTCTTTTAAAGTTATATATAGATATAGATTTTCCATATTATTATTCTTTATTCATTGATCCTTTTTTTTTTTAATAAGATGTCTCCGACGAGACAACAAGCTCCAAGTGAATTTAAAATCGTGGATATGGAAAGCGGAAATTCCACCAAAGATCAAAAACTTCATATAAAAGATGTATCCAATTAACTAAAACAAGATCAGTGCGAACATAGAAACAAGTGTTCCATCAAATGGATGAGGATGAAATATGTATATTCCTTGAATGCGCATGTGCCTGTAGACTGGATTAGGTCGGACATTATAAACGAGTTGCAATCAATTACCAGATATGAAACTAAAGCGTTTTTAGAAAATTATCTATATGTGGAGCCATGCAGTAGCTAGACACAAAGCGAACTATTCTTTCGCCTTTTACTAAAGAAAATTATCTATATTTGTTACCTCATTTTGATAGCGTGTTCTATTTTAAAATAATAATAATAGGGTGGATAATAGCTATATAAATAGAATCTAAATTGAAGCTTTTAAAACGTTTCTGGATTCAAGAACTCAATGTGTGATTTGTTTGCTTCGCGAGCAATCTCCTTCGCGATAAAACTTTGTTATATTTTACAATTCAATCTTCATCTTTGAGGTAACTCTGAGATGACTGGTTTGTTCTAAAAGTGATTATTCCCCGTTCAACAGATTTGAAAACTCAACTTCGAGAGTTTTAAGTCTTAAGTGATAATTGCAGAGTTCGTCTTTGTATCTCGAGAGATCGGTCCCTATTTATGAAGCAGAGTGGGGTATTTATAAAGTTATGCGTGGATGGTCGGCCAGACCTTGGGGTGGGTGTTGGCGTGTTGCTAGTGAGATGGTGCGCGACGTGCACTCTTACCAGCACGACATGGAGTCAGCATAGTGTGAGCAACGCCATTTGACATAAGTGCCGCACAAGGCGAGCCAATGAGTACCTGACAAGCAAGTGCCCTCATGATCGACCCTCTTTCATCTGATCGCGATCATAAGCCGTGAGAGTGAACTGAGTGTTGCGGATTGTGATGTTTCGAGTAAGTAAGGATCTTTGTCGTAAAAGTGAATTAAAGAAACGATATGGCTAACGTGATCGCGAATTATCATGAAGGGCAAGCATACAATTGTTCGCGAAGTCATCTCCGTGTACTTGTCATATTGCGTTGGGTGACCTATTTATGACATATAAACGATAATTCTGAGATGGTCATTTATTGGGGTATCGTCACAAATTGATTATGGCTACACAATAGGAGGTAAGCAGTAAGCTAGCTTAATAAGTCAGAGAAGCAACGACTAGCATTCCAATGGTGGACACTTGGTAGTTGGTACATCAGAAATCAATTAACATTTAAATCTACCGTTATTTCATATATAACTATCACCAGATCGATCGATGAAAATATCGATTGAATAAAACATACAACAAACACCTCAAGTAATAGGAAAAAAGGGAAATGACTACCCACATCAACATTCAAATTGAGTTTTGATGGTTCAACTCTCCAAGATGGAAATAACACGATGGGATCCGATTCATAATAAGAGATTGTAATCGACAACCTATACACGTGGAGTCGTGGACTATAAACTGATCATCAGTCAAACCCCTCTAAGAGCGGAGGTCATTATGCTCCATTTAGGCGTATTAAAGGCAATTAAACTTAATTAAGCTACATAAACTACAAATTGAGTGTGACTCGTTGATCATAATAAATCCCCGGGCCATAGTTCAGTGGTAGAAAGACCATTCCACGCTGAGTCTGGAAGCTTCGGGTGGGAGGTTCGATTCCCATGAGGAGCATTATTTTTTTCTCTTGTGGAATAGGCCTCCTGGAGCCAAATGATATAAGGAGGGTGGTTGGATCATTGTTGAGACACATCCCGCGGTTTACCTCCCCAAGTCGATGAGGGGTCGGAGACTTGGAGTTCAGGACTAGTCTAATTGTAATCTTGAAATACCTGGATAAAAATAAAATAAAATAAAATAAAATAAATCCCCTCATGTAATTATAAAGCCTGCCTGTTCACCAAAAAAAATATAAAGCCTGCCTAGGGAAGTCAAACTTCTTATGTATGACATAAAACTCCTAACGTACCCCGATCTGACAATAGAGTGCTGATAAGGTTGTACACCAGTGCCACTCTTCTAGAAGTAGTGATATTCACAGCGATTCAAATCTTTGTGATCTTAAATTGTAAGGATGCTATCGGGTAGATTCGTCTACCTGAATTCTTTTCTAATAAAAAAAAATTGATCTATTTTTTTACATCATTTATTGATAATTTTTTTAAATAGTCTTCTTTCTATTTTAAACTTTATTAAAAAGTATGAAATTGGCCAAATGACCAATTATTCGGATATGAAAGGAGTATTAAATTAAAAAAAATTATAATTATAATTTCATACTTATTAATAATAAATATGAACTTATAATAAAATTTGATATTTTGTAGAGTTATATTTTTTTTTAGTCTAGTTCGATCGGCTCAACCGCTCTATATATACCTGGATCGAGTACAATGTGACCCATTTAAGAAGTTGACCCTTCCACTCAGAAGTGACTCCAAGTTTCCAAGAGGATTCGAACGTCGAATATCTTGGTATGAGGTGTAACCCTACAACCACTACATCAGCTTGTGATTGATTTTCTTAATAGCATCTCGGAAAGTTAGTGACATTTATTATGAGACGGGAGTATATTTTATAAAAGGAGTATAATTTTATATATTTAAAAAGTAAAACCAAATTTATGGATAATATTTTATAATTTCAAAATTTATAAGTAATTTTGTGCAAAATACCCTATTTTAAGAGGAATGTTATGTAATTTACCTTAAAAACGGGCACTGCCAAGAGAGGGCCCGGAATTAAATGGAAGGACAGGGGTTGAAAGTGCAACGGGAAGGGGAAATGATTAAAACTGACTGTTCACATACCCAACCTGACGACACACGAAAGCGATTCACATTTTGGCTCCGTTTGGCGATACTAGCGCTTCGGAGCTGTTTGAATAGCGGTAGTGATTGGGGTAGCTGAAATGGTTGAGATATCTTTTAAAAATAGCGGTTGAAATAAACATTTTGTTTTTATGAAAAGCTACGTTGGTGTTTGGTTGTAATAGCGTTTCGAGTAGTGGTTTGGAGTGAAAATTACTAAAATGGGTATTAGGGTGTTGGGTTTATGACAAAATTAAAAAAAAAAAAAAAGGAATTGGGACTATTTCAGGATTTTGGTTCTTCGATCGAAGGAAAGAAGCACAAGGCCGCATTGAGTGTTGTCAGTGATGTTCAGCTCAAGTTCTCCTTCCTCCTTGAGCCGATTGTCAATCTTAGGTCTGTCGATGATCAGAGGAACCGTACATCCTTTGAGGATTGTGTATTAAACTCCCACTTATTGTAATTCAAGATAACAACTCTTAAACCCTATATTTCATTTATCTCCAAATTGACATATGTTAGTAAATAATCGATCACCCTAGGATTCATTTGGTACCAATTCAGGTATCGAGTTGGAATAAGGAATCAGGACTTGGCTTTGGAATAGTAATCCGGAATAGTAAAGATTGGCGTTACTGTGTAGGGTCATTGTAAATCTCAATCCCAAACCGAAACCAGAAGCTAACTTTCCCATTCCCATTCTCGTATAAACCTTTAGCAAGCAGTAGGTAGGTTATGACAATATGAATGGCATCTGCTGCATCTATGCAATTAAAAAAAAAAAAGTTACAGCATGGAGAGAAACACTTGAATTTTCTTGGAGAAACGATGAATTGAGGAATTCATGTCATTAAAGTATTACACAAATGTATGGCCTACTGGTTACTTGCTCACTCTTGAGGCTTAACATTTTATTATCTATAAATAAGAGGCCATCCTATTGGTTGTGAGAGTGATACTGGGCCATATATCCATGAGTATTTTTCAGGACAACCGCTTGCCCAACTGACAGAAGAATCGGAGCTCATTTGACCCTAGAGATTATCTTCATTCAAACACAAGAGGGTAATTGTAGATGAGACAACAACCCATTACTAACTTCAATGCTTTATAAAGTGTAAATTGAAAATGGAAAGCTGCTTTCTTCCTGGTCAATTCCTTGAGACTCATTACTGACTTCAATGCTTGTTTAAGTGTAAACACCTTTGAGTGTGTTTTCACAAGTAAAAACTAAAAAGACAAAAACCAAAAGACTTGAAAGATGTCAAGAACAATTGAAGTTCTCAAGTAAAAAATTAAAAGGTGGAAGGCAATCGGAACCCATAAAATAGGCAGATCATCCTTACACTTCTCCGTTAAAGCCAGTCCCTGATTACAAATTAAAGCTATCACTTACAGCACCATTGATGAAAAAATATGCTCTTGAAGAGGAAGAAAGAAAAGAAAAACATAATCTGACACCAAAACCATTGAAGATGATGCTAATGAGGAGGAGGATTGCCGCGCTTATAAACAAAAGCACTAGTTGTGCTGCAAATGCTAGCAATGCATGACATGGAGGCTTATTCTGCAACTGCTGTAATTACACGATTCTGCATAATAGGGAAATATCTTAACACTTTCACTATGTAATAGATACAAACTCAAGCATGCCAAATTAACCCACTTCCTATCAAATATTTCGAAGAAAACGCCCAATTTGAGAAAAATGCAAGGATGAAAATCACATGGACAGTATCTTGCCCCTGCAATAGTAACACGTACTGCAGCATCAAATAGAAAGGTCTTATTGCCAGGTAAAAGTCATCCATTTACAAACAGAAAATGTCTCGAATTGGTCGCATACTAGCACAGAAGATACATTGTGGCCATGAATACTATATCTTGCTGAAAACTTCAACGATTGAAAAACATTACTGACTTTCCAACAAAAAAGATTGCAAACATTACTGTATCCTGTTGAAGGATAAATACACTTGTTCCTTAACTCCAATCCCCAAAACCCTAACTCCAATTCCGGCAAAGAACCTACATTCCCAAAACCCTAACTCCAATCCCTAGAGAACATCCTTCAAAATCCCCAATTTTAAAACGAACAAATCGTCAAGCGAAACCCTCGAAAAAAATAAGTGGATGATGTGCATCAATACAATCTTTGTGAACATTGAAAAAAATGTTATGATCGATTGGGATGACAGCCTACGAGGCGATTCGAGAGAGATGATTCGAGAATGGAGCACCCGTAAATGCATGGAAGAGGAGGAGAGGGGCAAGTATGTTCCAACCGCTTCCAAAAGCCCTCAAACCTCTACCGTTTCATCAAGAGCTCCTCCATCTAAACACCCAAGGAAGAGGCCGTTTTTTTTTTTTTTGATCTTAGTCCAGTTCGATCGACTCAGTCGCTCTACATCTGGATCGGGTACTGGGTACTGTATGGCCCATTTAAGGGGTTGACCCTCCCACTCACAAGCGACTCCATGTTTCCAAGAGGATTCGAACTTCGAACCTCTTGGCATGGGATGTAGCCCCACAACCACTACACCAACTTGTGATTGGTAGGAAGAGGCCGTTTCTTATTCTAAAGCTTTGAAACGCTTTACTTCGTTGGTGCCAAACGAAGTCTTTATCCTGCATTTTTTTTAACGAATGACTTATTTCCACCCAAACAAATTTTATATGGACACCCAAATTGTAAAGTATGTTATACATGATTTTTTTTTAATAGAGAAAATTTGAGAGCAGACAGGTCTGATTCTCGATAGGCCAATGAATCGAAAGATGGATAGGTCGTCAAACATTCAATAGAAACCCAAAAAAGGCGCAAATATTGAACACTCTACCAGGGACGAAAACTAAGTAAAAACTACACCCATCAAGTTGAGGACACAAACAAAGAACGAAGTCAGGCACCACCATGAAGAAGTAGTATCGCTTGCTAGCGGTACATCAGGACTCTATCTCAGGTGGATTGTGAAGATGAACCTCAAGGATTCTATCAGGATTCGACCTTCAAAATTGGTGCGAATTTGGACAAAATCTTATCACTTAAGGCAAGTTTTTCTAGGGTTTTGGCCTAACCCTAACACTATAAATATCTTAGTTTTCATTAGACTGTACACACCTCAACACTGCTTCACAGGAAACAAATGATTTACAATCTCTTTACTTCATATATTATAAGTTTTAGGTAAGCTATGAGTGGCTAACCGTACTTTAGTTTTGCTCACGCATTCAAGACATAGTTCATGGATCGTGAGGGCTGATTTATAGTTAATTTCTATTTGAGTTTTATTTCCATCTTTCTTGTGTTGCTATTTCTAATGTTGTTGATTGTATCTTGATTGGCCACCTAGATAGAATCACATCGCGCTAGGATATATTATAGCTACACCACCTGTGAGCCTTAATCCCTAAATAGCTAACCAGTCTTATAGGAACAGTTCGGAATACTTGATGGTGTAGGAAGATTGATAGCTAGGTTATATCATTTCTAGTGGAAGTGATGAATGAGTTGACAATCAGGCGAGAAGTCAATAAGATAGGGGTGATAATGCTTAGGTACCACGGACTTTGGGACTTTATGCTACTTGCCCCCCATTCTAGAGTGTAACGGGCAACATAGTGATCGTTTTGACGACCTAGGTGCCTATATAAACCCAAAACCGGAATAAGAAACTAGAAATTTAATAACTAGGAAAAAGCCTGATGATCAAGAAATCAACCATTGTTGCGAAGCCATGAGTGAAACTAATTTATATTGCTTTCAAATCACAATTGCCTTTGTTTCTTTACTATTACTTGCATCATTACTAATGCTTTCTCTACTTCTCTTTTCTCTCATTGTTGACAATGAACACACGCAAGTCATATGTGCTCTTTGTAGGATCGAATCTTACTCTACCACTATACTAAGTTGTTTAGTTAAGATTATATTTTTCGGGAACAACGACGTTCTACGCTCGTCACCCTACATCAGGGAAAAAAAAAAATTTAAAACGCTGACACACCCAGTCCATGCTATTATTACATGTGATACTAACCCGAATACTAGCTTTAGTATCTCAACCATCCGATACTGGCCATTTAAACCATTCCTAATTTATTCAAATTAATTCTAGTATCGATGCTAGCTAGGAATGGCCCGTTAAAAAACGGTATGAATCCTCTGTTACACTTTTCATGTTACATCTCTTAAATTGATATGAATTATAAATAAAATTGAGAAAAAATATACTTTAGTTTAAATCTATAAACCCTAGAAGTTAAAGCATTAAAAAAATTGATGTTTAAAATGTATTTTTATAATTTTTTAGCCTTTTATAAAAAGATACCCTATGATTAGGTACATAAACCCTAAGAAGTTAAAACATTAAAATATACATGCAAAATATATATTTTTATACTTTAACCACTTAGGTTTATAATATATATGTTTAAACCTACGATGCCCTGAATTAGTTAAAAATGGCTAGCCCTTTAACTCTCATAATTTTTCTCACAGGAAACACAATAACATGCAAGATTGAAGGGGCATTAATTTGCAGATACTGCATTAGGTATAAAAAAAAAAGGAGAAGGGAGATTAATGAAACATGAAGTGATTGATGAATACGTAAATCAGATAGGAAGAAGAACGAACCAATCCCAATTTACACACAGATTACAAGTTGGTTGCAGCAGATAGAATCGCTATGTATCGAATCAATAATGGAGAAGCATTCATTAAGTGTCGCAGATAGAAGAATTGAATTGGTGGAAGGGGGGAAGCCATCGGGGGAAAATAATAAGACGTACGACAAAAACATTGTCATTGTCGTCAGTGTTGGAGGGGACAAGCATGATGGGTGCCCCTTTTAATTTCTCTCTCTGTCGATCTCTCTTCGATCCAAAAAGGAAAGGTATGGAAATGAAAGAGAAAAGGGCAAAAAGGATTAGATCGACTCCATACAATACAAAAGGATATTATCACAGAAGAAAGAGAGAGAGAGAGAGAGAGAGAGAGAGTTGTGTTGTGTGGCAGAAAATGAACCCTTGCTAAAGGCATTGCTATAGTTTTGAGTTAAATGATGATGGAGATGGACAGCTTCCATCACGCTATGTACTCATCCCGGCCTACCACCATAATTATCAACCCCCTTCCTCATGTACATTTGTTAATAGTTGGGGATACTCATCCACATGAGGTATTTTCAGTCGGTAAGCATAGGACCGGAGTAATCTCGATCCCCATTGGTTAGCCCCAACAAAAAAAAAACTAAAAAAATAAATTAATTTTAGGGATAAAAGAGTGTAAAATGGATAATGAATCACAAATATTTGTGCTCAATGCACACCATAAGGGGTTTTTATAACTTGAAGTTACGAGTTCAAATCTCATTTGCTTCACTAACACAGTTATATATGCATATATGGATGCTCACATTTGCTTCACTAACACAGTTCAAATCTCATTTGCTTCACCGAATAATGTTTCACAATTTACCGAATGCACACCATAAAACTTGTGCACAAATGATCCATACACTATATATTATGGATAAAATGTTAACAAGTGATACGGTGTTAAATATTAACAAATATTGGTCGTTGATCGAATCAAAATGGAAGACTACGATTAATCCTGAATTTATTTGATTTTTTAATTAAAATCGTGGGGCCCACTCTGATTTCCACTCAACTCTCATGAGAGAGGCGTGTGCCGCTAGACCTGGCCAAACGCGGGACGACCCGCCCAACCCGTCCCGCCCGCCCGCGAAATTGGACAGGCTTAGGTAGTGGGAAAAGCCCGCGCGGGTCGCTAATCCCGGTCCGCGCCCGCACTGGGTACGGGATCGGGTAAGCCAATCTACCCGTTACGGGCCGCTACTGGAGTATATTTTTTGGGTGGGCTACTGGAGTACTTGTGTACTGGACTACGGTCTATGGTTTACTACTTTACTTTACTCTAAAATCTAAATGCCTAAAACCCTAACCTTCGTGCTCAGCAACTCGCCACGCGAAGTCCCATCTCAATTCTCATACTCCCATCAGTCCCATGGCCGTTCGCATATTCCAGATTTGAAATATCTGGATCTCCCATCTTCGCTCACCTTCCTCCTCGTGCTCGCCTCGCTCAGTAGCTCGTCTTCAATCTTCAATCAGTCTAGCGCTCTTCCTTCTTCGTCCTCGAGCTCGCATTACCACTCCCGAGTCCCGGCGGTCTTCAATCTTCCTGCGCCACTGCTCGTGCTCCCCTCGTAGGTCCCTCAACAAGTCAGCAGGTTGGTTTCTCGGTGTCTCCCTCCCTTTATAATTTGATTGGATTTTACAAATCTCAGATTGGATTCAAATTGGTCATTATAAATCTCAGATTGGATTTTACAAATTTCTTAGGTTTATTCCTCTAGCTCTTTATTCCTCTCTTTGTTGCAATTGTTGTTAGAGTTGTCACTTTATTCTCTATTTGTGTTTGTGTTTGCAAGGATTGTCACTTTGTAGCTCCAACAATTTGTGTGAGCAAGTGTTGTTGTTGGAATTTAAACCTTTTATTCTCTGTTGGGACTTTTTATTTTGCATTATTAACGTGTACAACAGCCACTAACAGCAACTAATGCACTAACAACAGGTACAACATCAAGTGTTGCATTTTTTTTTAAATGAGTACGGCAGTACAATGGGGAAAATTAAGCGGGTACCCGCGGGCTGCCCGTAACCGCAATAGCAGACGGGATCGGACAAGGTTTTCAATCCGTTAAGCGGGCTTAGCCCGGCCCGCAACCGCAACAACGGGACAAATTTTCGGCCAAAGCCCGTCCCAAGTCCAGTCCGCGCCCGCGTTTGCCCAGGTCTATGTGCAGCACATTCACTTGGTGTAACCGTTGAAATACTGGAATGGAGAAAATTGGAGGACCACTTTGAATTATTTTTTTTATTGTTCCAAACTAGTTTAGTACCCACACTTTTGTGCGGGGTTTTTTAAAATTAATATATTTAATATTAGAAAATGTATAATTTTTTTTTTCTAAATAAACTCTAAACTTTAAGTACCACTATTCACATCTAAACATTGTTAATTATTATATAGTTAACGGTAAAAAAAAATTTAAAAATTTGTAATTAAAGACAAAAGTTTATCCCATTGTTGACTAATATTTGTACCCAAATGCATTGTATGTAAAAATAATCATAAATTATATATGAAATGTACTGTTATTTAGAGTTGAAATTGTTTTTCTTTAATTTATTCTTCTTCTCTTTGAATGCATTTGTCATCTTTGAATGCATTCGTCATCTTTCAATTATATTGTGGAACAATGTAGATGAACATGTATTATTTATATTTGAAAATTGTTTAGTAAATTTTTTATTTATTTATTGTGATTTGTTAGGTATACTTGAGATTTGTTTTTATCTCCTAGTATAAATAGTTGAGACTTGAGATTTGTTTTTACCGTAAATATATATTAAAAGAGATTTCATTAACAATTGCATATATTTCAAATCAAACAAGGGAGAGATGGGAATTCACATCTACAACGGCAAACTACAAACATATACATCTTCATTTTTAGAAAAAAGTGAGTGTAAGAGAATCGATAACTGGTCGAATTGGATTACCAATAACATCTTTAACACGTGTACATATTTATTTTAATGAAAAAAAATTAAGATTTTGAAAATATAGGGAAATTTTTATCCCAATAGAGAAATGAAACCCTCCACATTAAGTTAAAAGGTCATAGAAAAACATTAATAGTTTAATTTCGAGATTATAATTATAGAATAGAAATTTGTACGTTACTCACCTCGAAAACTATATATAACGTTATTGAGTGGGGGTAGAAAAACACAAATTGAACTAAATCAAAAAAAAAAAAAAGTCGATTCTTAAAGTTTTACTTTTATACTATCCAATGTTCTAAAAGGCGCTAGGCGGCGGGTGGCCGCCTAGCACCTAGGCGGACTTAGAACAAACTTGATTATTTCCTTATATTTTGGCAAATAACACTTGTCAATAATTCATATAAAGTAATAATAATCCATAATATCACTCATAAACCCAAATTTTAGTAGTTAACTAACACTAAAGTAAATAAACGCTAAAGTACATGTCTGACTAACGACTCCAAACCTCCTAAAATCCAAAACTATAAGTTCGACTGAAAAGCAAATGTATCCCAACATGGGGGATAAAAAAACTCTAAGTCAACTAATCATATGCTTACAAGCTCAAATTGAATAATCGTTGGACTAGGCGGCGCCTAGGCGGGATCAAACAAACAAACAAACAAAGTAGAAAAATAAATTGCTAAAAATTAGATCGATGACAAGATTGCAAGAAATTTAAAATAAATTAGAATGATCGATAAAAACTTACAATGAGGAACACACATTGATGGAGAGATGATAGAATTTATAGAATTGAAGACACATGGGTATTTTTGTATACAAATCTTATTGAAAAGATCCAATATAGATTTTGTTAGTTTTTTAAGTTTATCCGAATTGTTATTCAAATTCAAAATTGCAATAATATTCAATTCAAAATAATTTTAATGAAATTAATTAAAAAGAAAATTAAAAAGAAAATCAATCGATTAAGATTTAGGGGAAAATGAATGAATGAATTAATTAATTACGTATTTAAATAAATAATAAAAAGAAAACCAATTAAATTTTTTAAGTTATTTAAGTAATTTGATTTATAATAAATAAGTAATTTGGTTTTTTAAGTTATCCAAAATCATAACCGCTAGGGATTCGGCAAAATCCTATACTTTAATTAATAACTAGCCTATAACCCATGCGCCACGCACGGGATTTTAAATTAATCTAAGTAAAGTAATCATATTTTTCGAATGTTATCGTATTATTTATTACCGTATTATGTAAATTTTTCTTATAATTTAAACTAACAAAACGATATTGCTAACTATTTTAATAATTTACTAATAATTTTAATAATTTTCTAGTACGTTATGATTATTATTTGCCTACTCTTTTTTTTTTATTAAGTTAAGAACATAGGCGTATTATTAATTAATTTGCATTATATACACATAGAAGAATTAATTTGCATTATATACACATAGAAGAAGGATTATTATTTTTTTGAAATATTCACAATTAAATAAATTAGCAAAATGTTCATGATTTAAAAATATTTACCAAAATGTTAAAAAATTGCAGGTCCGATAGAACCACGAGATTAAATCCGCATGTTACATGTAAAGAGGGAATTAAAGGAAGTAACCCTTGATCCGAAAAACTTTGCTAGACTAACCCTTGCAAAAAAAAAATTGCAAAGGGTCATCACCTCTGCCGGTTAGAGACGGATTGTAGCCGGTGGAGAGAGAAAAAGCAAGAAGCATTTATTGCCCGTCCCTTTCAATCTCTGGAAACCCAAAACAGTGACTTTCCCACATCTTCAGAGAAAGAAGAAGATGGAAGAAGGGTAGGCGGAATTGAAGAACAACGGTGGATCTCAAGCTTTCGCTGGCTCCGGCGAGGCTACAGGGGCGGAATTGAAGGACAACAACACCGCCAACAGACACCAGAGTTTCTATGAGCTCTTTTTCTCCGTCGTCTGGTGTCTCGCTTTCTTGTTCTACTTCGGTGCTGGTTTCGACGGGTGGGTCTCAGATCTAGGGCTCCGTCTTTGGTCATCTCCCTCGTGTGTTCTCAGGGTCTGTCGTTCGGGGTTCTAGTGGATTCGACGTTTGGGGTTTCTTTGGTTTGCTATTTCACATATCTGGTGAGGGTTTCTGTTGGGGTGGAGGTGTTGGCTCCGATCTGGTTTCTCTTGGCCGGATCTGGCCGCTCTCTGGCTCCGGTCTGATCCAGTTGGGTCTGGCTAGATCTGTCTTCGGTTCCACGGTTTTCCGCCTCTCTCTCTCTTGGATCTGGGTTGGGATTCATGGCTGTTCTTGAGTCCGGGGGTAGTCGCCTGGGTGTTTGGTGGCAGTGATGTGATAATGGGTCCGACGTTTTGGTGGGCGGTGCTGGTCGGAGGTTCCTTCCTTCGATACCCCTCTCTCGACCCCTACCTTTCTTGTTTCAGGGCTGAATTCATGGTGGTTTGGCTAGGTGTGTTGGAGGATGGCGCGTCTGGATCAGGCTCGTCGGTGGCGATGGCTTGGTCATCGAAGTTGCTGATGCTTTGGGTGTGGAGCGTGTGTGTTGCTCCTCGTTGTGTTGCGCGTGTGTATTGAAGTGGGTAAATCCCACACATGTCATGTAAAAAAAACTCATCTGTCATGTAAAACAATTCACCTGTCAAGTAAATAATTGACGTGTTAAGTAAATAATTCACGTGTCAAGTAAAAAAATTCACGTGTAAAGTAAAATACATTATGTGTCATGTAAATCTGGTATGGGTGACATGCAAATTCAATATGGGTGACGGGTAATTATATGCTGATCCGGACCTTTCTAATTGACCTACCTAATGTCTTAAATTCCTTCTGAATTGACATGCCTAATGTATTGAAAATCATGTTTGGATGAACTTTAGCATTGTGAAGTTGGGTATTTTATTGAATTTAGAATGATATAAAGCTTAGATTTAGCCATTTTGTATTAGGTGATGAATTCAGATTAAAGGATGATGCTTGAGTTCTTAGCATTAACCTTACCAACATATTTAGTGCATCTTTTCTATTGAACTTGTGTAATGAAAGTAACAAGGTTAACCGACTTTAAATAGGCGAACATTGTGATGCTATTAATGAAAGAAAATAACATGACAGGTAATGCTATTAACATGACAGGTTATACTGTTTAACATGACTGGTTATAACCTTTAACATGACATGTAATGCGAATCGATCATCTTCTCCTTAATGAAAGAAAATAACATGACAGGTAATGCTATTAACATGACAGGTTATACTGTTTAACATGACTGGTCATAACCTTTACATGACATGTAATGCGAATCGATCATCTTCTCCTTAATGAAAAGAGAGGAAAAAGTGTTCGGTTTCGATAGAATACTGTGTAAATTCGTCCATAGGAAAAAGTGTTCGGTTTCATATGCAGATGAGGTTCATTCAATATTGTAATATAGTATGAATGATCAAATTTTGTTTTTATTACCACAAGTGTTATCGAATATATGATGCATGATCTTTGGCAATTTCGCATTTAACATGTTGTTTTACTAAAAAAATGTACATTGTCTATAAATTACAAGTTCGAATTTCCCATAATTACAAAATGTGCGAACCACTTGACCAAAAAAAAAATATCATGGAGCGTATTTGCCCATTACACTAGCAAAGTAGTAAGATTGACAAAGATTATTCAATGGCACACACACAGGATTCATGGGAAAGCCTAATTACACTAGCAACGTAGCAAAATTGGCAAGTAAATATTAACTAGTGTCATGTACAAACGCTGAGGCTGGAATGTTGACATAAACGGGTGACATGTATAAAAGCTGATGGCAAAACGTGAGTTGTTTTTTCTAAAAAAGTGGGTTGCTTTTTCTCTCTCTTTCTCTCAACACTTTCTGAAAAAGTAGGTTGTTTTTTCTCTCTCTCCTCCTCTCAGCACTCTCTCTCCTCTCATTAATTCTCTCTCTCACATGCTTTTCTTTCCCCCTTTTTCCTTTCCTCTCTCATCTCTCTCTCTCTGTCAGCTTTTTGTCCAGTTGTCTCCCACAATCTCACTTGTTACCGGCTACACTTGTAAGCGGATATCCGCTTTTAGCAAAAAATTTCCGGATGGGGTTAGTTGTGCAAGGGTCGTCACCCAAGAGGGTCATTTTAGCAAATTTGCCTACATGTAAATCCAATTTTTGAACCCGGACTTGGAAGAGATATGTACTTTTCTTATAGACACGCGGATGAAGTTTTCTAAAATTTTTTTAAAATATCTAGACATCGGGGTTGAATAGTATGGTACCCGTGCGTAAAGTATGAGATTTATAAATTATGTTATACAGTGTTCCCTATCATAATACATATAAACAAAGTTTAATTAGGTAGATAAAAAAAAAAAAAAAACTTTTCTTCATTATTTAAAAACCAGTTGATCATCTCAAAGCTAGTGAATGTGATGGCATCAGTGGGTGTAATCTGTATCTAGTTATGCAACTGCGGTAAAAGCCTTAATATAGTATTTGATAGGTATATTTTTCAGCTTAATCACTAGCTGTAATTTACTTTTCGAATATTTTTCAACTTTATCAAAGCATACTTGATATATTTAATTTCATTAATTATAAATAAATAAAATTTATATCAAATAACTTATATTTTCAATATATATATATAAGTTATATAAATTCTTAATTATAATATATTTACAATTTTATTTACATTTATAAAATGTAAACAATTTGAAATATATGCTAAATAAAAGTACCTACTACGTATATATTATGGTTGAATATTATATGAAAAATGAATAAAATTTATTTCACTAATATATGGTTGTAAAAATAACAATTGAAATTTGATTCATTCAATTCAAAATTTCAAACGGTTTAAAAAAAATGGTTTTTTTTTCATTAAAAAAACAGTTTTTTTTTTGCATAAAAAACAGTTTTTGAAAGATCGAAAGTTGTAGAATTTTTTTTAAAAAACGTTCTCTAAATACACATGTCAAATTTTAATTGGTGGTGTAGAATTATGTGTATCACCATTCGAGAAAGAGAGCGGCACACAATAAGAGTTGATTAAGAAAGGGAGGGGTAAAATTGGAAAAAAAAATAAAAATAAATTAGGCCGCCACGTGGATAGACTATCTATCCTCCAAAGTACTCAACTTTAAGATATAGGAGGATTATCTAATTACTTAAATATGCAATTATTTAATTCACAAATTCAAAAATCCTAAATAAAAAATAAAAAATAGCTATTTTAAAGGAGAAGTCGCCACATGGCGTAAGCGATTTCTCCTTTAGTATTATAATACTATTGATTTTATCCATTTCCTTACGTGAGATCTATGTAAATCAAGATCGTGATCACTGTTATTCTTACGTGAGATCTATGTAAATCATAGACGGTTCTCACAAATATGTCGAATATTTCATACACTTGCAATCAATCACTTCCATACATTAAGGATTCATAAAGTTCTCACAAATATTCATCAACTATTCATAATATTCATCAACTATTCAGCAACAATTCATCCATAACTCATATTTATTCATCAACTATTCATCCAACATCAAGATCTCAAAGATATTCATCACTTATTCATAAAAGATTCACACACCTACATATATAATTTATCTATCTCAATTTTCCAATAAACGAGCACAGAAGCATCCAGATTTCAAAGATGCATCGATTTCTCACAACTATTCATCAAGTAGTCATCACATATTCATCACGTTTTTATCAAAGATTCATACACATGTAGTAAATATTCATCTCAAGTTCCAAATATGTGGAATATGTCATACACTTGCAATCAATCCCATCCATACATTAAGGATTCATCAAGTTCTCACAAATATTCATCAAAGATTCATCCATAACTCATATTTATTCATAAACTATTCATCCAATATCCATCAAGATCCCACAATAATTTATCAAGAATTCATAAAAGATTCATCAAGATCTCAAAGATATTCATAAAAGATTCATCAACTCAAATACTCATCAACTATTCATCAAATATTCATCCATATGAATATTTTATTTTCATTCAATTGGATATACTTTACAATCTTCTTATAAATCACCAATTGTTGACTCATCGACAACCAATTTCGTACGTGCGTTAGGGTCTTGAAGATCTGGATCTAAAAGAAAGTGAATTGTGTTTTATCCAAAAAAAAGATATTTGGGTTGTGATTGCACGCGCTTGGGAAGAGGGAAAAATGTTGGTTTTCAATTTTCCAATTAAAAAAAAACTAATTTCGAGAATGAATCTAAGCCCTTTGTTAAGTGGCTTATAATTGTTAACACTTAATACCATAAGAGATATGAACATATGACCTAACCTCTCTATATATGTATATAATATTTAGTATCTTATATAAGTTTTTTTTTTATAAAATATCTTACATCAATTTAAAGTACCAAACATCCCTTAAACTCTAACATCATGTCCTAAAAATAATAGCATATCTCATCTAACAATTAAAATACAAAATGCATATTAGTATTGGGGTTTTTGAAACTTAGGGGTTAAATTATGGAGGTTGCTTCCCAAGAACCTCGAACCCAAGTTTGTCTTGTAGATTGGAAGAGGGCGAATAGGCGGATTCAGAAGAACATGCATCTTATCTGTTGAATCCGAGGATGACGACGGAGTGGATACAGAGTCTGTTGGGACTTGGGAGCTCCATCGACGGTGGGGTCATTGATGGAGATGGATCAACTGGAGGCTCAGACGATCAAGCAGAATAGGTAAGTGGGGTTCAGACTTACACAAGTATAAGAACTATGTGGGTTTTGATTCCTCAACCCCAAGAGAATTGGGATTTTTTCAATTTATATTGATTTATTTACGATGGAAAACGTTTTCGTAGCTTTCTTCAAAAAAATTCGGATTTTTTCGATTGTTTGGTTTGTTTTCGAAAACGATACTTAATTATAAAACTACATCTTCACCTCTCACAACTTTATACACTTACAAACACCACACATGAGTACATGACACACTCAAACACCTAGTTACCCAAGCCCGAGGCTCCGTCGGTCTTCATCTTGTCGAGATGCTAGCTTCCTCGTTATATGAAGCTTCAAATTTCCGTAGCCGGAGCGTCTCGTAATCTTGCACTTATACGTGATCGCAATGACGACAAACCGCTTTGACCTTCCCCAGGCCTAGCTCGACCTTGTCGAAATTGTTGCGGAACAATGTCACAGATTGATCGGCCATGATAACAATATTACGAAAATGAAATGTGTGATTGTAATGTAATTGTAAGTTGATGGAATTATGGGATATTTGGATGAGAAGTTAAATGAAATGAATCAAGGAGACTATATTCTATAGGCGTTTCGGGTTGAGCTCGCCGTTGTGCAAGCAACGACTACAATTTTTTTTTTTTAAAAAAAAAAACCAGACCCGTTGGGCCGACTTTCAACGGAAAAGTTTTTGAAAAACAGGTTGACCAAAGAACCCTCATCCGCCGGGTCACGGGTCAACCCGTGACCCGCGGCCTCATCTACCCGTGATGACCAAAAACCAATGTCCAGTGCAAATATAAATCAGCTCATGTACTTCTGAAAGACTCTTCATTATGACTTTAAGCTTGAAAATCAACATAAGGAGATGGTGAGTTGAACCACACATTGTGCACATACTAATTAATCACCAAAAAAAAAAAACACATAAGAAGAGAACAACTACGTTGAAAGATAAAAGTACCTAGCACCCAAGTAATCTCTCACAGTCGCAGAAACGTATCTCTTGCATTTCAAAGCTCTAAAGTAAGACATATGGTATGCTATTATAAAGAAAAGTTGTTCAATTTGTCTTCAGCTACCTCCCATATATGATATACTCTCATTTTGCAAGGGCTGCTTTGTTAGGGATAGATTGAAGCAGCATCTGATTGTGTACACCAGGAAACAACATTGGAAGATGGCTCTCTATGACCGGGAGGAACCACCAGAATAGAGAGTAGTTTGTTACTAGGAGAGGGTAAAATGGGAGGTACTTGTAAGTTGGCAGACATTTGGGTAACCCAGCCAGAGCCCAAGTCCCCCATCTTTTCCAAAACACTATGAAATTGGATTTAAAAAATAAAAAATAAAGATCTTAATGCTCTTATTTATAGAACCTACAAACTGTCACAAACTTGCCTTCACAGCTTGTAGGATTAGCTAACCATTTCAAAGCCTATTACAAACTACTCTCTAGTGATCCCTATAATTGCAAGATGTTTCTTCCCATATTGTTTACTGGTGTACACAAGCATAGGCTGCTTAAATCGGATCCCTAATAGGCTTCTTCCTCAAAGTTTTAACCAACGTAAGTTTACCATAGTGAACAGAAAACAAGTAAAGCAAAAATGAAAATGCTATGAGAGTGTTCATCCACAAGTGCTTCACATGATCATGAGCTTGTATGAAGTTCAAAGGCAAGCTTGGATGTTCACCTTAATGAGGAAATATCCATAAAGATAATGATGATTGGCATTTTTCCATAACCACACAAGTTAGGCAACTGACGGCATCCCTCTGTACTGTTAGCTTCTGCTCTCCTAAGTCAGAATCTTCTTAGATGGAGGAATTTATGCAGAGACACCAGAAGACAACATTAGACATTTGGTTTATGTTTAAGTGAAAAGTATTTTCCAACAAACTTTTGTATATCACGAACTTTTTTTCTAAAATACTTGCATACATATTTCGTAAAATTAAAATTTTCCTCCGATGCAACAATTTCCATCCATTCAAAAATACAGAAAGGTTGAAGAAATCTATGGATTCGAATTTGAAACTAAATTAACCGGTAAACATCATGAAAGGAAGCAAACTTGTCGAAATACTGGACCAAGAGTAGTTCCATTTCTCTATGATTCTATAACCATATCCTTCGCTTGAAGGATTCTGGCATAAAGGCAAAGGCTGAAATAAAATATGAATGAAGGTATACAGAACAGACTAACAGAGTATAACTGTTTTTCCTCGCTGAATTTAAATAGTTTTGGCATCTACTGTTGTCTTAATCTGCATCCCATGAATAGGTACAAAGTAAAAAAGAATAAAAATTATAATGATAAATAACATAACAGACTCAAATAATTCTTCTTCTTTTCTATAGTGAATGCAGTGGGTTGTTTTCAGACATTACAGATAGTTGTATAAACAACAAAAACTAAAAGAACTCATCAAGGATAATCTTTGTGGAGAGTTTGAAAGCTTCTCATCACAAAATTAATATAGCTGAGAAGCTTTCAAAACTACCCAAAAAAAAAAGTAATCCAGTTAAAAAATACCTACATTGGCTACTAATTGATTGTGTCAAACCAAGCACAACATAAATACTGGTGTTAAGAATTCATATTCAGGCCAAATCTAAGACCACCCTTCATTGAATATCCACATTGCCATAATAATAATAATAATCCACAAACATTAATAATTGATTAACAAGAAAATATAGCCGTCACTGTAATCTTCACTTCAATAAATCCCATTATTCTTCACTCAAGAACTTTCAAATCATAAAAAAATGAGGAAGTCGCGGAAAAAGAACCAAATTGAAGTGTTTTCCCTCAAAATGGAAGAAAAAGAAATACAAATTAACAAAATCACAATCCCTCAGACAATGCCTTAGCTTCAACATGGACAAAAAGAACTGAATGGTTTCCTCAACCTATGCAAGGATAGGGAGCTCCATTAAGAATCAATTTGATTCCGATTACTAAATATTTCATCACTGGGATGTTCATGTTTTAGAATTAAGGCACAAATTATGAACTGAATGAGCATAAAAACAACCAAGTGTTCAAAACCAACAATATCAAAGGAAAAATGGCTATTTTGATTATTAAAAAAAAAAACTAGATGAATTCATCAATGCCAGTAAGAACGAGGCACTAGATTACAAGCAAGACCACAAGATAGTCCGTTCATTAGCTACTGATTTACAAAACAGACACGAAAGCAGTGGAGAAAACTGTATTATTGAAGTAAACGAAAATCAATCCCCATAGATATACTAAAATCGAACACAATGTAGGTTGGAACAGAAAAGAAACCCTAGGTGGATTAACAGAATCTGCCAATACAACACAAAAATATAGCAACGGGAGGAGAGTCAAAATCGAATCAAAGACAAATATGAAATCACCAACTGAAACTTGAGGAGGTGAAGGGGGACTGGGGTAAAGAAGAGCAGGAGCAATTGGAAAGGGTGTGGATGTGGAAGTGGAGGCTACTCTCAACTCCGAAGTCGTGCGTTGAGTGGCGGTGAGGGTTCAGGTTTTGTGTTGCGTTGACGGCTGAACAACCCAACTTGGCGAATTATAAAGTGATTAATTTAGGAACGATATCGGCCTCTTTAAATGCACACAAACACTCGGAAACAAACCAGATTACTGAAGTCCGTTAGGACTCGGGATTGAGGGTCGTGTGCAACCAATTGGTAATAGGAGGAGTAACCCACAGCTTATATACTCGGGATTGGGGGTCGTGTGCAGCGCCATTGCGCTAATAGCCTAGCACATAAGCCAAGCGGGGTTCCATCCTAAAACCAATTGGCAATAGGAGGAGTAACCCACTAGCTTATATACTAAGGCTTCTTTGTTCATATTGTCGATGTGGGACTCTTTTGGTCTCTTCACATCTTTCATTCTCTCAACACAGATCAAAGTAATGATCTTTGGCCTTTTTGTTTTAGACGTGGAAGGGAATTAGGAACGAAGCCTCCGCCTTCTAGCATTACTCCCTCCTAGAGCGTTCCTCTGAACGAGAACAAAAAGTTCTTCATTATCCTCACAATATCCGTTGGTAGGGATGTTGTAAGTCCGATGTGCGATTCTGTCTGCCACAACATTCACTTTCCTAAAAATATGGAGAATGAAAACATTATAGAAATGAGTTAAGAGTAACGTCGTATCCGACTGTAGTAGCCCAATATTTCAAGGGAACTTTTAGTCCACCAACAGATCCCTGAATACAGTCAAATTGTCTCTTTCAATCATCAGATTTGTAATAACGACGGGCACGTAACATCCTCTGATGGATTGCCAACGACAAAAACAATGGAACTATTATCACATCCCAACTGAGCGCGCGCATTAGGTGTTGCTGCTAGATCTCGAATGATGCATCCAAACGTTGCTTAGCCATTCTGAATTCTTGATCCGTCAAAGTTTAGTTTAAAGTAGCCCATTGTAGATTTTTCCCCACAGGGCATGCAACCTTGGTTTCTTGACCTTAGAGAGCTTTGCATTCCCTATATTATCGCCCAGTAACCCCAATCCCAGTCATCCCATCTAGAATTTCGAGCACACTGCCAAGCCTATTTAGCCTCCATAGAGAAGCTCTTAATAGTACTCACGATGGTCCTATCAATCAGCCTAAACACAAGTTGATTACTGAAATACTAGATAGACCACTATGTCCATGCAAAATCCTTCATTACTCACAAGTCCACAGATACCCTAATATTATTTAAAACTTTACTAGGCTTTAAACACTCAAATATAAAGTCCAGGTTCGAAGATTTGACCTAATCTCCTAACCCAAGTTTTGAAGTATCCCATCATATTTCCTTACTTAACTGCTTGGGTTCAAATTATCCCAAATTGGATTAGGAGAAGCGTTTACACAATCGCTACAAGGATAAACAAATAATCAATCGTTAATTTCGATTTCAAATCATCCCCAAATTATAAAATTCTCAATTCCATCCTTCTTCCTCTTCATGCGCATCTGTTACACATATTTGAGTTCTCAAACTCACAAACACAATCAATTGGTGGTTTTCGTCATCGACTCCGTATTATTTGCCTCATCGCCATCAACGTCGACGCCACACACCACCACTACAAAGTTATCACAGTGCCGCCCCTTTTCATCAATCTCTAGTGATCGTTGCCATGTTGCGCCATCATGAACTACTAGTAAGGAGTACGGAAGAGGAAGGTGTGAATGATATGATTCTCAAATTTTCATGGAAATCGGGCGGGGGAGGAAGATGCAAATGTAAAGTAAGGGAGAAAGAAGATGAAGACCCTTTTCAGTTTCCACACAATTAAAAAATTGTCTCTTATTTTTAATCATGCTCACAATTAGGGGTGGAATTGGTACATTAACAATTCATTTTTTCGTTTACCATGTACCAACCAATTTGAATTGGTAATCGTAAAACTTCTACCATTACCAACCACCGAAGGAGTTGTACCAACTTAATTGGTTACCAATTAAGTTGATTGGTACGTGTTGGTAGTAATAATTTACCAACTTTCGAGTGTTAAGAAAAAAACATGCAAATACAATACAACTTGATTAAAATGTATAAATTATTTCAACGCTTAGGTTTTCGTCCGAACCGACTATATTTGAGGATGAAAGCAACATAAAACTTTAAAGTTATTACAAAGTATTTAAGCACTAAAGCGATTCCGGCCACCCTCGTCTCTCCCGGGGTCTTCAAGCGCCCCCAAAAAACCCCAAGGGGTCTCTCCTCTCTATGGGAGAAACCCTACCCATCCCCCCGCTGCTATTAGCCAAAACCCATCAGATCTGAACTCTACTCCTTCAATCTTCATCTATCTTTGATGATTTTGCTTAGTTTTAATCATCTCCAACTATCAAAACAACGGATTGTGGAGAAAAAAGCCCAAAAACCCAACCCTAAAACCTTCTCTCCTTCAAAAGCCGCCATCGCGGGCCGTATCCCTAGTAGTTGCCGCCACCATGTGTGATGCTGCTCATCTCCGGCTTGCTTCCCGGCTGGCCTCGACCCCCCCCCCCCCCCCAACTCCTCCACCACCACCTCTCAACACAACCAAGTTATTCCAAACCCTTTCATTTTTGCAGATGGCCGCCTCCGCCGTCGACCTCTCGCCGTTGCCGCCGAGCATCCTCCGTCGATCTTCCTTGGCGGGCTCTATGGTGATCTAGACCCCCACCCTCTGTGGCGGCTCCCGATCTAGCCATCTGGGTTCGTGGATCCTTGGGGTGATCCTCCTTCGATCGGCCTCCTGGTTGTCGACTCCCCCTGTGTCTTAGCTATCCTCCTCCTCTCCAACCACACTGTCCGCCGTCGTCTCCCCTCCTCAAACCTCTCTCTGGTGCGCTTCTAACCACCGGACGCCGGATCTGGTACATGCATATGCAGTAACATCCTTGGACTCCCTCCCTCCCGTGGCTCTCCAAGGGTTGTTCTAATCTGCTACCCCTTCGGCCTCCCCTCCCGCATGCAACCCTAGATCTGCTCAGATCTGCTACTCAAACTTGTTACAACCAAACCCAACCGAAAAAACCCAACTCAAAACAAACCCAACCCCTTCTAGATGTCTAACAAATCTCTAGAAAAATTTTCTACTAAACAGTAAGCCCAAAATTGTATGAATGTCCCTAGGTTTTCTTTGTCCTTGACATTGGCGACGACTAAGTCAAGGCGTTCCCGCTCAACCTACCAGATGTTTTGTTGGACAACGTACCTGGAAATGGAATCAGATCTGCAACCATCATTGCTTCCAACGTCAACTTTTCCTCGTCCGGGATGCAACCAGTGATCAATAATTTTGATGTTTTCTTTTAAATTTAAATTTATCTTATTGTAATTTTAGGTTTAAGCAAATTTTTTTTTTACTGGCGACCCTCTGCGTAGGGTTAATCAAGCCATCTTTTGATGGCTTCAAGATCGCTTAGTCGATCTACTTCTTGCCTACTGTAAAAAAAAAAACAACAACAACATAGTAGTAGGAAAGTATTATTCCGACCAATGCTATAGGTTTCGTCTTAATCGAGGTCGAGTTAGTATTCCTCCCTTGATTAAAAACATTTTCTGAAGTTAAAAAATAAAAACAAAAGTTAAAAACTTAAAACAATTACAAAATAAATTAAAAAAATAAAAATAAAACTAGATATACTTGGTTTGGTAGGAATTGGTTGTTATTACCTAATAAACCAATTTCAAATTAGTTGGTAATTGTAATACCAACTTTTCCATTCTCATTACCGTTACCGTACCAAGTTTTTGAACTTTGTTTAGTATACCGAACCAGTTATATTGGTAACCAATATAGTTTTTCCCCAACCCTACTCACAATATTGACCCTCCACTTTATTGTTTCATTACAAAAAATAACCATTTGATTGCCAGCCCTACTCACAATATTGACCCTCCACTTTATTGTTTAATTATAAAAAATAACCATTTGATTGTAAATTTGGTTAGAAATACAAATCATATTATTATTGGTTAATACGAGCATAGTTTGTATATGTAATTGTCATTTTGAAATTTAATATTATTTTTGGTTCATAGTTGATATTTGGTATTATTTGTGGTCATTTTTCCTAATAATAATAATGGTAAAAAAAATAACAATATAATAATAATTATAGTATTAACTAAATTTGAAATGGGTAATTTGAGACTTTTTCCATTAGAATGAAAATGGATCAAAACCGAAAACATAAGGGCTTTAGACAAGATGTCCGGATGCCTATTGACAAGATAATTTCACCTAGATTGCCACATTTCCTTTTCATTTTTTTCCGAACACATTGCAAAAAGCCCCAAAACTCTCTTTTCCCGAATCGAAACCTAAATCTGTCGAACGAATTATTTTGATCGAAAACAGCTTAAAATCGATGAAATTAATCAAAATATCAATTGATCGACACACGAATTGGTATATCGCTCGCTTTACATGATTATCGAATGTCGATTTTTGGTCTTCGTTCGAAAAAAACCGTCGAAGGAAGGAGCTCGGCAGGTAGGAACGAGGTACATGAATGAGCTCGGCAGGTTTAGACGAGGTGAATAAGTAACCTCGGTGCATAAAAACGAGGGTATGACGGAGCCTCGTCTAGTTTTTGCGAGGTATATAATGACCCTTTTGAAGATCTTGTCTAAAGCCTCATTGACATAAGCCGAGCTAGATAAATAACCTCGGCTTCTGTTGTTAAGGTTAAGGAATGAGTTCGGCTTCTGTTATTGAGGTTAATGAGGGAGCTCAGCTTTTGTTATTGAGGTTATAAAATAACCTCATTGACACGTATTGACACGTATTGCATAAATTCATTAAATTATGAAGAGGTATATGTGATGAGTCTTGTTATAATGCAAACTCATATGCTTATAAGAATGAGACAAACTAAATTACTAAATTAGTTTAGAAAATTTTGTTTTCCCCACTTCTGATTGTAACTCCCAATGACTAAATCAATATCATAACTTTATCTAAAGAGCAAATTAGTTGTTCTGAAGCAGACATGAAACAGATTAATGCATATTTTAATGTTTTTATCTTTCAGTAATTGTTTCAAGTGGCCACTTTCCACCTATCCTCAAAATTAGATTTGACATGTTCAACTAATTAATGAAGTTAAAAATAACAGAATTACATAAATAGAGAGAAAAGAACATAGAACAAAATCACACTATATATTAAGCAATGATCTACGAAGAACTCAAGGAGAAGTTGATAATCTCCACACTGGGAGTGATGAAGAATTTGTTACGTTGTATGTAAATTGTTTCCAATATAGCTTTAAACTCATTCTTGAATACAAGTTGCAGTTACACAGAATACCTTATATGTAAATAAGAAAAATGCAATTACTTGGAGCTACATTACATGTACTGATCTAAATAACAAGCCATTGGTAGTGACTGCTGTTATGCTATGAAAATCTAATGTATTAGCAATAGAAAAACAACTAGGAATTACATCCAATGTGAATGCAATTGTGAATGCATTCCTAGTTGTTTTTCTATTGCTAATACATTAGATTTTGTTCATATATCAATATTTTTTGTTCATGAAACCATTGTGAATGCAATTCCTAGTTGTTTTTCTATTGCTAATACATTAGATTTTCATAGCATAACAACAATCACTACCAATGGTTTGTAATTTAGATCAGTACATGTAATGTAGCTCAAAGTAATTGCATTTTTCTTATTTACATATAAGGTATTATGTGTAACTGCAACCTGTATTCAAGAATGAGTTTAAAGCTACATTGGAAACAATTTACATACAACGGAACGAATTCTTCATCACTTCCAGTGTGGAGATTATCAACTTCTCCTTGAGTTCTTCGTAGATCATTGCTTAATAATGTGATTTTGTTCTCCGTTCTTTTCTCTCTATTTATGTAATTCTGTTATTTTTTAACTTCATTAATTAGTTGAACATGTCAAATCTAATTTTGAGGATAGGTGGGAAGTGACCACTTGCAACAATTACTGGAAAATAAAACACTGGTAGAGAAAGCCACTTTTACCACGGTTCCGTGTGCACTAATTACCACGGTTCTGAACCGTCGTAAAAGTGGCTATAGTAAATCTGTTTACCACAGTTCAGTGAACCGTGGTAAAAGCAACGAACCGTGGTAAAAAGTGCATAGCTAAAATGCACAACGAACCGTGGTAAAATGGTAAACATGTAGTAAACTGACATTGTGCTAATCTTATTTCAACCGTGGTATTATAGATCAACCGAAGTAAAATTACAACATAACATAAAATTGCTAAAACCGTGGTAAATTTGGTTCCTATGATAAATTTAATTTTTTTAGCCACCCAAATGATATTATATTATAAAATTATATTGTCCATTTTCTTGTAGACACACTCAGCACAATATAAAAATTTACACCAATATAAACAAAGCTAAACATAGTAATACAAATGCTAAAACAGTAGTAGCAAGTGAGCTACTGTGTATATATATAATCAATAATTGTTTTACACATAAGCTAAAATAAAAATATTTATAATCAAATGAATAAAAATTTGATTGATAAAAAAACCTGCAATACTCTATCTTACTTTCAACCCTATCATGTGTACATTGCATCGTAAGTATAGATCGATGAAGGTTTACACAAAAGCAGCTCATTGATCTTGAATCTCATTTGTCAAGTTCGCCATGTGTATAAATGGTATCAACTCAAGTAATCGCGAAAAGAGCTGCCAAATCTATCATGTCTGCCATGTGTATAATCTGGTATCAACTCAAGTGATCACGAAAGGAGCTGCCCAATTAAATTGATAAGTGAAATTAGAAATACACTTGTATGACAATAAAATCTGCCACAAACTTCAATGTGATCAAATTACAAGGGACAAGAAACAATTTATAGGCAACGTAGCAAAAGCCTTTTAACTTTCTTAACTAGTTTCTAGGATTAAATCTATATTGCTTAAAAGTGATTTTTTTGTTGCTGTGTGAATTCATTGGAAAGCCTGCACCTTATTTCATCTCTCTCTCTCTGTCAAATTCCTATGTTTCTTAGTTTTTGTCATTTCAATTTGCATAAATAAGTTAAAAATGTATCCTACTTTATGTGAAGAATCGAGCAGTAGTCAAACAAAAATAAAATTGATATATTACCATCTATCAATTCATTTGTTAATACCATCTACAATCACAACAAAGAACTAAAAGATTATGTAGGATCAGATCCATTGTAAAAAAACACTCAAATAATAAACCAGTCAATATATACACTCATGTCATCAATAACTTAACTGAGCATGTAATTCGAAGTTAATAGTATTGACCTAAAATTCTGATTCAATCAGAGTTGATTGATATATATATCTTGAAAAGCCTAATTCAAACCTACCTAAAACTAAGAAGATCAAGTTCTACCTTAACTGGATAACAACCCAAACTAAAAAGAATCCGAAGCCAATATTTTGTTTGTTCAATCATCTGTTTTTCAGTGTTGTAAGAAACAAGGACACGAACATAAACGTACAGCTATCCTGGCATAAAAAAAATATATATAAATTTTGTAATGACTTACCAGCAACCAAAAATAAGAAATCATCAATTACAAACACCTGTCATTTATTTAAGGCTTTAAATAAGATAGACCAAAAATGGCTATTTCAGCCAGTTAACTTGTCAACAGAACAAACATGTTCCACTTTCTATTTAACTTGGGAGCATAACCCTCCTTTTCTTCTCATTAATCTGGAATATCACATAGCGGTGAGCCTTCTACTTTTTTCTAACTCCATGAATGTTTTCATGTCTGTTTTGGCGTGGTCAGGCCCACCAAACCGAAAAACTAATCTGGATAACTAAGATGATAAGCGAAGTAAACACTCAAAATAATCAAAATGAGCAGGGTGATCGGAGTACCTAGCTAGATTTGCTACAAATCGTAATCATCCACAATGCTACCCTCAAGTATTATCAAGTGTATGCCATTGTGCACCTGTTTGGCCCTCACTTTTAGCTCTAATTGAAATTGAGCCAAGAACAGTGCTACATTATTCCAAATAATATCTCAATCATATATTGTGACAGTAATCTGTGGTTCACATTCAAAAGCAAAATTCGCCAAAATAAATGCATTGAGGGAGGCTAGAAATAAATCTTTTACAAAGAACAAGCATTAAAATATACCTTTTATGTAAAAATCAAAGGAAAACTAAAATATGAGAAGTGAATTAAACAGACAATATTTTTATTTGTCCAAAAAAATATAATAAGGACTTTGTACCTCTGCTTTTCGTTTGAATGTGAGGTGAATAGACAAAAATCCATTCCTTGCAGCATTCTAATTACAAGCAAACTAAATGTTACTATCTCTTTTACAGTGCTATAGATATCACATGAACAAATGGGATGAATGAATAAGAAACATAGGCATTAGGCAGCAAACAAACACATTCTTTCTATAGTGATCTAGTGAATCAATCTTAAGTCACAAATTGACAGAAGTTTGAATCCTCAAGTCATAAACCAAACAAGCAAGCTTGTTCTGTCAAAATCTATTTTCTAATTGCTTTACTATCATTCAATACATTTAAGCGTTTAAGAAAATTAAAAAGTTAAGAGTGAGCTTCAGTTCATCCCGATAAGATACATGTTCTGATGCCTATGCATGCTGGTTGGTAAGTGGTATAAGATATATTCTCGAAACATTTTGTAGGCATCCTCATCGTTATACTATGCTAAGTAGGAAAGGGAAGGATCTCTAAAATTATATGAGATTTGAGACAAAAATAAAGAACAAACACAACTCATACAAACAAGAACAAGGCCACGTTAGGAAGATGAAGAAAACTTAGCTATGCAAAATCACCACAACAAGAACTCACCAACTTTCTTAAGTGAAATGAAACGAAGCCACTAACTTGTCAAACGAAATCAAACAAAACCACCAAATTCGCCGATTCGGAGAGGGAAATTCGATTAGTTTCCAGATTTTAGAAATTTTGGAAACCTAATCGCTATTGTCCAAGGGTTGTTAAAATTGGGCACTAGATTTGGAGAGGAAACGGTGGATAAACCCAAGGTACTGAAATTGGGCACCGAATTTGGAGAGAGAACGATGGATGAACCCTAAGGTGCCGAAGTTGAGCATTAGAGTCGCCGATTCGGAGGAAGGGCGAGTATTGGAGAGAGAGCGATGGATGAACCCTATGGACGGTTTTAATATTATTTATTTGTACTGAATTACTACGGTTCTTATAGTACCCGTGGTCATTGTGTCAATCTTGTAAATTTACTATGTGTCGACACGGAACCGTGGTAAAGTATTGACTGAATTACTGCGGTTCTTCATGGACCCGTGGTAAATTTGTCAATATTGTGAATTGACCACATTGAAACACGGAACCGCGGTAAATGAACCGTAGCCAAAGCCTACTTTTCTACTAGTGAAACATTAAAATATGTATTAATCTGTTTCATATTTGCTTCAAAATAACTAATTTGCTCTTTAGATAAAGTTATGATATTGATTTAGTTACAATCAGGAATGGGGAAAAAAAAAATTCTAAACTAATTTAGTCATTTAGTCTGTCTCATTCTTATAAGCATATGAGTTTGCATTATAACAAGACCTATCACATATACCGTTACATAATTTAATGAATTTATGCAATACGTGTCAATGAGGCTATTTTATAACCTCAACAACAAAAGCCGAGCTCCCTCATTAACCTCAACAACAGAAGCTGAGCTCATTCCTCAACCTCAACAACAGAAGCCTGGGTTATTTATCTAGCTCGGCTTATGACAATGAGGCTTTAGACAAGATCTTCAAAAGGGTCATTATATACCTCGCAAAAACTAGACGAGGCTCCGTCATACCCTCGTTTTTATGCACCGAGGTTACTTATTCACCTCGTCTAAACCTGCCGAGCTCATTCATGCATGTACCTCGTTCCTACCTATCGAGCTCCTTCTTTCGACGGTTTTTTGAACGAAGACCAAAAATCGTCATTCGATAATCATGTAAAGCGAGCGATATACCAATTCATGTGTCGATCAATTGATATTTTGATTAATTTCATCGATTTTAGGCTGTTTTCGATCAAAACAATTTGTTCGACAGATTTAGGTTTCAATTCGGGAAAAGTGAGTTTTGGGCATTTTTCCAATGTGTTCGGAAAATATGAAAAGGACATGTGGTAATTTAGGTGAAATTATCTTGTCAATAGTCATTCCGACATCTTGTCTCTAGCCTCACTCAACTGAAAATGAACTATTCCATTGAATCAACCTGATTTGAACTTTTGTCTCAGCCAAACATAAAACCCGATATCATTCATTTTCGATTCCCATTTCTGTACCAAACGACCCAAAGAACAAAAAATGAATCAAGCAGCAAAGTTTGTTCCTCGATTCGATCACTTGTATTGACCTTATTTAAACCAATCTACATACAAATATATATCCTCCCTAAACAATAACACCGACTAATAAAGCAACAAAGTTTCCTCTGCATACATCGATCAAAATAAAATTCTCCCGAATAAAACTATAGCTACTAATCCATTATCAAATGTAATTGCATTGTGTAATGAGAAATGAATTCAAGCTTGGAATTCAAGGAAGGGAAGTGATTCTCCAAGAAGCAAAGTTTCGAAATCCCATTCTCGCTGTATCTCCAAGCCTATGTTGTTACAACTTATTAGTGGACTGTTGGTTGCCTTTGCTGCATCTCTTTCCACCGCGGTTGTTGCTTCATTTGCGTGGTAGTACTGACTGCCAATCCCGGTATTAAACTCTATGCTGTATGGTGCCATAAAAATGTCTTTTTTATCATCTCCGTCCCCAAATCCATAACCATTAAAACCCTTTGTCGAAACAGCACCTGTTTCAATATCCTGGAATGAGGCTAGATTGAATCCGCCAAAGCCTGTACTATCCTCCATACCCATGATCATCTCGTTATCAACATTGTTGTTACCGAGGAGTACTTGATGAGATAGAGATTCAAGGAGAGTGTTGTAGGTGGCAAGAGGGGAAGGGTGTACAGAAGAGGGCGAGGAAGAGGCCGATGAAGACAAGGAATCCTTGCAAATTGACGACAAGGGTATCGTTGGCATGGTGGCGAATGAAGTACCGCCATTGATGGGGTCTAATTCTGGGAGGGATATTGATGTGGAGAAATGATCATTTGTATCATTTGGGGAGCATGTAGAGGATGGATGGAAGTTGTTAGTCTTCAATCTTTTCTTTATGTTGGAATTCCAGAAGTTCTTTATTTCATTGTCGGTTCTTCCTGGAAGACGTGCGGCGATCTGAGACCACCTGATAGAGCAGGTAGATTGATCATCAGTAAAGAGGATTAATTGTCAGTAATTTTAATAAAGATCATCAATATCAATACCAATTAACCCAATATAAGTGCGTTGAGATTGTTTGAAGGGATCAAATTGGAAGATGATCATCAATATCAATACCAATGAACAAATTAATTGATAGATGAAAGTAATATACCTATTGCCAAGGATGGAGTGGAGGTGGAGAATGAGAGCCTCTTCTTGGGGAGAGAAGGCGCCGCGCTTGAGATCAGGCCTCAAGTAGTTAATCCAACGAAGGCGGCAGCTCTTACCGCACCTCTGGAGGCCAGCATTCCTCGCAATGTCGCTCCAGCAGCCATGCCCGTTTCTCAACATGTAGCTCATCAGCTTCTCATCCTCCTCCGGAGACCAAAGCCCCTTCCTCATCTTCATGCTACTGCTATTACTCTTCTTGTTCTTGCTCATTATTATTGTATTATAACCCTTGCCCTCTTTCATCTCTCTAGCTATCAAAATCTTTAACTAATTTGTGTTTGATTATATAGCACAAATAGGGTTTGAGATTGATCAAGAGACAAAGACAATACATACATATCCTCATCTATAACGTGACAAACTAGAGAGAGAGGAAGTTAGAAGAGGGAAGAAGAAGAAGAAGAGGAAGGCTTAATAGGGAGGTAATGATAATGATGAAAGTGATGGTTGTAATGTAAGTTTGCTTAGAACACTAAGCATAGCTAGCTGGGGAAGTTAGCTACAGATAGATCTGAGATATGATTAGTGGTACGTGTAGGATTATAAAAAGTCTCTTGGAATTGAATAGATCCATGGACTAATCCAATTAATTAAGTAAAATTAGTTGGGTTTGATAGGTAAGTGATTTTAATGAGTAATAGCACCAAAAACGGATTGGATAGGGACCCACCCCAGGCCCAGGCAGATACAATAATACTGGTGACTGCTGTGAAAAATTATGTTCAATTCATCTACAATATTTTGTGTGATTTGAATCCAACCGATGTGTGATCGACCAAATATAACATGGACAATAAAAAAAAATTAACAAAAAAAACTCTAGGGTAACTAAACCCGTTAATACAATATTGCTTGAAACAAGAACCTTTCAACCTATGTTACACGGAAACAAAAACAGAACTGGAAGGGAAAGGGAAACGAAAACGAAAACAGAGAAACGACAATTCAAATTTTGTAAGAAACGGAAACGCCGATGAAATGACAACATTTCAGTGTGTAGCTTTAACGGTGACCTTACTCCTTAACAGAAGTCAATACAGACATGTCAAACATATATATTAAGGGCTCGTTTGGTATAAGAACGCAAGGTAAATGAAATGAAAATAATTTTTTATAGGAAAATATATCTAGGAAAAGAGAAAAATGCTATTTTTTGTGTTAAAAATAAGATGGGAGGCGTAATGATTAGAGAAGTATAGGAGATATGGTTACCCTTTTCTCAAATTAGTAATTGAAATAAGAAGGAATAAAACCAATTTTGTATGAAAAGTTGGGAGGAGAGGGTAATGATTAAATTTTTTAACAATGTATCTTAAAATATAATTGGACTACATTCGTTTCATTTCCCTTCACCTTCCCAAAATTTCAACCAAACGAGCTCTAAATGTCTTGCAAACCAACAAAATAAAGTAACTTAGTGTTAAAATAACAACACAAAGTAATCAATCCAACATCAATCTTACTTAACTAACTCTTCATCAAGTTCCAGATCATCGAGAGAAAGTTCTGCAAGTGAGAGTTTACCAGAAGAGGGCCGAGAGGATGCGTTGCTGCGAGCGCCGCCGAGCAGAGAACCAAAGAATAGCGACTCGGTGAGGCTGCGAGCGAGCACAACGAGCAAAGAGAGAGGCGGCTAGCTAGGGTCGCTCGGAAGGGAGGAGAGGAGGGAAGACCGAAAATTGAGGAGAAGGAAGCGGGAAGGATAGGGAAACTTTAGTTTCATATGAGAGGAAGGGGAAGCGTGATTTAGTTTATATATATATATATATATATATATATATATATATATATATATATATATATATATATATATATATATATATATATATATATATATATATATATATATATAATGAGGGTAACCCATTATTTTGATAATAAACCTCATGCACGTGACCAGTCGGTAAAAGTCATGCACCGGGTAAACCAGCTTGCATCGACCGCCTAGATCTAATGATAAGAAGTAAGGTAAGCCTTAGTTTTTTCACCCAAGAGAAAAAACGAAAGTATAGATTAAATCCGAGACCTCCCATCAACCCTTCACTTCTTATCATTGAGTCAGGCAAAATTACCAAAACCAAGATGTTAGGGTTGGTGGAGTTGTCTATTGACTGCATATCATATCGCCATCAACTGCATTGCCATTTAAAAATAATAAGCTAAAATTGTACTTCACTTCACTCTCAAGGTAATCCATCCATCCATCATCATTATTATGGCTTCTTTTTAATTTACCATACATATATATATAGCTATAGTGAGGCCCATCTCCAACCGCAACTTGCTTCCACTTCACATAAACAATGTCAACTAATTAATCCAACCTATCAAATTAAGAATAAAATCAAAATACAAAGAACATCCCTTGATAGACCTGAGGGTAGTCTCAGGTCCCATTTGACGTAATTTTTACGAGACAAAACCAACATCTTACTCGAGAATTTGAAAGCGTCAAAGCCAAGGACCTATGGGGGAAACAAAAATTAAACCAAGCGAACAAAACATGCACAATATATAAACAAGGAACTAGATAGGAAAGAAGAATTGGAAGTAACGGCTCCAAGTGCAAAACTAAAAGGATACTAGCTTGGCAAGTCCTCCCTAGCACCAACTAGCCCTTGTCAATCCTAAAATCAACTCTCGCACTATCTACGATCTCTCGTCAAATTCTCAAGCAAAGTGTAATAGAGTTATATCCTTCATAATTATCTCTCTCTAAAACTTCTTGAGTTAACCCTATGTTAGCTCGGTTTTGTTAAGACCTGAGGTAAAAAGTGTATTTTTTTTTTATATATATGATCGTTGCGACCAATAGCCAATTTCAATGACAAAATTGTGCGTTGCACACGGAAAGTTCACTTTGTGCTAAATAGAAATTCACTTTGCGCTAAACAGAATTTCTGATATATATAATTATGTTATGTCCCTAATTATTGAAATTGAAAAAACAGACTTGACCACCCAGCCAAGCGTTGAACCAACGTGGCAGCCAAAGCATGCAAGTCCAGCTGCACCCTCCCTCCTGGCATCCTCATCCCTTTTAAGTTGTTTCACTTGTTTGAAGCTTGCTGTTGAAAACGACGTCGTCAAAGTGGGCGCTTTCAAATTAATTTAATTATGTTTTACGTAGCAAGTCGACCTAAAACGTACGTACTGAATGCTATATCGCCGTATGATATAAATGAATATGATAGAAGAGGACAGAGACGATATTCCATTTAATTTTATATAATCAGTACTGGAGTTTTATATTGGCAACGAACAAATATATATCATCCGTGGTTGCCTACAAGAGTATATAAGAATTTTTCCTTTTCGATTCTGATTTCAGATTATGTTATATATGAACCCTCAATATATTGTCTTACATCAATATAATTAAATACTTCCTAGAATTAAATATTTACTATTTTAAAAAATTAATTAATTAGTTAATTTTTTGATATTTTACATAATTTTTAGCTTTTTAAAAATATATCAAAATTTTAAAATAAGAACTTATATTTTTTAACGGAGGGATTAAGTGGTACTCGAAAATAACTACCCAATTTTGGTCAAAGGTAAGTTTTTAAAATTTAGAAACTGCGTATAAGGAGATTTACTAAGGTATTAGTTACATTTTCATCTTTGTATAGTACACTTGCCTCACATCATCTTAAGATTTCATAACACGTATTTGGTTTAGGAGTGTGTTCTGAAAACTAGTTACTTGCATTTAATTGCTGATAATACCATCTGGAGTTGGAAGTAAAGGTAATATTCAACACAACCATCCCTTGGCAAGTGGATGTTCCTGTATCTTCATCTTTTGGATGCTCTCTCCACCCACTAAGACTCGCACAACGTCCAAAAGGCGCATCGTGCATACAAAAAATATACTGCAGGGACCAAATAAGCCAGAGGCAAGGAAACAGTCGCCCTACTTGCAAGGCAAAACTGTACCAATTGCCTGCCTGAATTTTATATATTCAACAATGCCAAAAGAGCAATGCAGCAACAGCAAAAGCTTGATGCACAAGTGAGATGAATTATCTTCAGCTCAAAGCAAATGCTACCCAGCTGAAAATTCTTTAGCTTTTATTTTAAGCCGAGTCACACCAACATAAAATTTACCAAAAGGGGTCGGGAAGGCATAAACATAACCAACATTTTTTAGAGAAAAAAATAAAGGTGAAGAGAAAATGTCATCTGTGCAGAGAATTCACTCTCTGCTACAACAATCGCAACAGAACCCATGAGAATGTCTCCAAGCAAGAGCATTCCCTTCTTAAAGGTTGTCAAAGTTTACAGGTTCCCTCAGGAACCTCTCCATCTGTCTCGCCCTGGTCTTGATGGACATGTCGAACACTTTCTGTCCAAACTCCACAACTAGCCCACCAAGAATACTTTGATCAATCTGCATAAACGACATTATCAATAAAGCCACAACCTCTATTGCCAGAACAACCATCAGTGAAATCAGTCCTCTAGTCAGAAGCCCAGTCCATGAAATAATAATGTTGGGTAGAGATGCATAATTGGAGCAAAGGGAATATACAGAGGGAATAATATACCTTCTGCACTAGAATGACCTTCTTCCCATGTCCGAAAATTTCTTGCAATGTCTCCTTAAGTTCCTTCTCCTCCTGTGGAGGCAGAGGCTGACCAAGAAAACAGTCCAACAGGAGTAAGACCTCGATGTAAACAGTTTTCTATTAACCACTAAGAGCAGAAAAACCACTCTGTGACACATCAGATTTAATAGATATTGAAATTGAAATGCAGGACAGTTATTACAACAACAACAACAACAACAACAAACCCAGTATATCCCGCTTAGAGCAGGGTATGGGGTCGCGTTGTACGCTCCCTTTCCCCGACTAGGTCGGGAGGGAGTTTACATATAACCCGAGCAAAAGAAAGTATAGGAATCAAAATCAAAATCATACAGAAACGGGGACATGCCAGCAAATCAAAATGCAGGACAGTTACTCAGATGTTAAAAACAATTTTCACAAAAGCAGCAGGACTCACTATAACAGTCGTCACAGTGGCTTTCAGTTCTCCCTTGTGTGCCATGGTCAACTCAGAGAATCTTTTTGCGATGTGATCTACATGCCTTAGCCTTCCATTTTCAGCCAAAAGAACTGAAACAGGATCATAATGAGATGTTTTTCAATTCTAGGCACAAATACATGAGGCAACAAACCACAGTTGTGCACATTCAAAAAATAAGCCCATTAAATTAACGCCAAACATAACCATATTTAAACAGACATCACTATCATTTTGACCGCAGAATGTGAATCATCCTGTTTAGAGAGAGAGAGATTTGTAAACATTTATTCCGAATCCAAGGCCTGGATTCAGATTTTTCCTCACTATCACTTGAAGGTGATCCATCTAACTATCTTTTCCATCCTTTATAACGTCCACATGGAAACACATCATCGCTTCTTTCGCGGATTGCTATGGTAAATCATTCATTATTCAGAAGCCCCTAGACCTCGTCTTAAACATTTTCCAAACAGAGTCCCACAACCAAAATATGGTTCCCATGATAAGGAAAAACTCACTGAACATGTTGCCATCATGATCCATGGGACCGGCAATACTAGTATCTCAACACCAGGAACAAACTTTTCCACTTAGAAAGTTATCTTCATTCTAGGGGTAAATTTATAAGTTAAACTGGTTTTCAAAGATTAAAAAAACACATGCTTAGTTCAATCGCTTTTTGAATAGGATTTAAATTCTTTTTTCTTTCACTTCGTTTAGAATGAAAGCTAGACATCACTAAGTCATAAAACCAATTCTAACTAGCAAAACAATCAATAAATCAAACTCAACTACAATACTATCCACATAGTTATCAAAATAATCGTAGAAAGAACAACTGAGCAAGCAATGCAGCTAAACTGATTAAACCATCATACCCAAGAAATTCTTTGTGACATCTGAAAACTTTGCTTGAGCGCAGATATCAGTCAGAGCTTTGACTCTTGTATCTAATGGTACGGACACATCCCTTGTGAACTGAGAAAAGGTAGGGGACGTTTTGGATGCTTCAACAAGGTCAAAGATCTCTGCTTCAACCTTCTCCAGTGCATTAGCCTTTACAGCAGCAATATATAAGGCTGATGCATAGTTACCCGTACCCCCAAACATAGACACCGGCACCTGGATTATCAGAATCAAACATGGATAAATAATAGATAACTGCAACATAAGAGAACTGCTTTTGTGTAGAAAGTTATACTACTTAAAAGGAGTTAGAGGACAAAATTTCTGTTGCATACAAATAGGGGTTTCGACTTTGAAAGACAGAAGATATGTGCAAAAGTGCCTCTAAACCTATCCCTACGCATCAATGAAGCACACAACATGCAACAAACACTCTGATTGTGTTAATTATAGTCATGATAAATATGTATAATTTCAACGTCCAGGAAGTGGAGGCAGGGTCTGGTGGGTTAAGGTTGATGCATCTAGCTAAAAATATATAATTTCAACGTCCAGGAATTTCCATTAGCAAATAATATGCAAGCGAGGGGCTTTAAAAAGACCATTATCTATTCCTAAAAAATGAACAATTAACAAAACATTCTGATTGTGTTAATTATAGTCATGATAACATCATAAGAAAGCCATTTGTCAACAAGCTGTTGCACAACAAAGTGCCAAGATGAATATAGGAAAACAATAGAACATTCTGTAGCAGAAAAATGTTAACAGGGTGTGTAGCAAATAAAGCCATGAACCAGTGAAATCATCTCCACGGTTGTCTGCCAGCTTCTGAATCCTCATCTTTAATATGGTAGGACTATTATTTGAAGTGCAGGGGAGATGGAAAAATAAACTCGTGAATCATGTGATGAGATAGCATTTAAACATAATCTAGGTTGTTTTTCTGGCTGTCTCACAATAAATTATCAAATTAAATATCCCCTTTTCTTCTTCCCTCTGAAAACAAATGTGATTAAGAAGAATCCCAGATATGTGACAAAAGAGGGTGAAAAGTTTGTTTCCCAGATCCTCTTGAACAACATAGCCAAAGACCTCCTACATTAAGGTTCTTGTCAAGGGAATCCTAAATTCCAATTGATATAGAGTTGCAGCAGGAGCAGCGGGAAAAAAAAAACTATTGCAAACATTATATACTAAGGGCTCGTTTGTTTAGATAACTAGGGAAAGGAAAGGTAAGGTATTAAATTTTACACATAAAATGTATATGATCACCAATTTTTATGAGCTTGGAAGAGAGGATGGAGGGGAATATTAGCCCATCCTATAGGTATTAGTTACCCCTCAAAATTAGGGAATAGAAGGGTAACACATTTGTATGGAAAATGGGAGAAGGAGGGGAATGATTAGAATAGGGATCAATGAATCTTAACTTAAATATGGACTATATTCATGAGGGTAATAATTACTTTTCCCTACCAAAAAACAAACGGGGGCTAAACATGTTACTAAAGGATGCAAATGTGATGCATTAGTAATGTATCATACACCAATAATATGGTAAACACAATACTAGATTCCAGATTGATGCTGGTTACCTTGATTTTGGCTTCTTTGGCAGCGGGTGCAGCAGCATAGTTCCTCTGCAGAAACAAATGATTACCGAATAAGCAACTAAAAAATGCAATTGAGAACTGGCCGCGATCGATTAATACTAATGTATGTAGATTCCGTAACATTTCTAGTGGTGTGCAGAAAATAGCAATCAAAATCAATCCAGAAGCGTATTCATCGGATCCAGTATAACTGTACAATCCGTTTTGGCCTTTAACAGAAATATCTCAAATAATTTGTCCCGATTTCCGTACGCGTAACCAAATATCCAGACTGAATGATGAAAATGCAATAGCGAATCAGGCATATAGTAGATGAATTTTGATGAAACGCGGATCAAACTCACCTCAGATCTGGCGAAGTTAGGGCAGAGGAGCGCACGCTGAGAATCGGATCCCAAAAGCCTTTGAAGGGAGCGAACGCTTGATGCTGATCTGATTCGCCCAGCCATCGCCATGGCAATTCAACCCACAGAGAAAGAGAGATGGAGAGTGGAGTCTAGGGTTTGAGCGAGGATTCGTATCAATTGGCTGGGAATTGGAAGGATGGGAGGAAGAAAGGAAAAAAAAGCTTTGACCTGATGAACAAAATAACGTATCAGATCGGTTCGGAATAAGCTATGGGCTGGTGGCCCAATGGGCCATTACTTACCAGCCCATCTCCAACTCTTCACTGATAAGTTCGTCAGTGTTTAATTTTCACTCAACAACTAGTCATTCAGGTCATTTTGCACAAAATTGCATCCACTCTCAAGGATGGAAATCATTTGTGGAGTTCCGATCCAACTTTTGTTGGTGTCCGAATCCACCTATTTCGTCCCGTTGAGATGTGAATGAGACCAAAAAAGTTTCCCACATCGAAAAAGTTGAACATATCAACACGTCCGATCCAAAAAGGTGAATGATAACTCGATACAAATGGATGAGAAAATAGATTTTGGTCGATTAATGACTGAGTCGGATTGAGGTGGAGGCGCATTTAACCCGCCACTGGATACAAGTGGTGGATCGATTCGGATTCAACTTGCAAGATCAGTTTACCATCTTTATCATCAAAATGAACTCATTAATTAGTAGTACTGAACTATTTTGTGATATATTGAACTCGTTTTGTTTTGTAGCAATGAATACTTTTATCATGTTTTCCATGAACTTTTCTTTTGAGTTTTACGTTCTTATAATGAGCAACAAAATCGATTGAGATAAGGACTTCACCTAATTGGATGGACACATGCATTCTCAAGGAATCCTACAAGATGGAACATGACTCTATTTGCCATGTAGAGTTCCATGTTGATCTTTGTGAAGTTAACAATCCCTAGCTTCTTAGAAAGGAATAATGGAAATTGGGACACTGAAACTTATTGGATCAGAAAACCTAATGGGTGGATCACGTGGAAGAATAGCATTGCAGTCTTGATTAAGAGTAACTCTATAACATTCTTGAATCCTTTGTTTGTCCAAAAGGAGTTCGTTATGGAGCTTCGCATATTGGAGCATTTCTTGCATTGCTTCAGCAAAAGGGATTTGGGCATAGAGCTTTTCTAGGACTAACAAAAATATGTAAAATTTCTTATCAAATTGAGCTTGTTTCTGCCTCTTGGGAAATGAAAGAGTAGGTTGAATTGTAGGAGGAACAGAAGGAGACGCGACAAGGAAATTAGCTAAGGTCGATGGAATGCTAGGGGAGGGAATAAGAGTAGTAGTCTTCCTTAAAGAAGGTGAAACATAGTGAGGAACACTCTCAGGTGGTGGAATAACCAGCATTTCTTTTTTGACGAGTTCTTTTTGAGGCATTTGTATTACTCACATGTAATGACTTATTCACTTTTAAAACCGACAACAAAGATTTCTCCTCTTGGATGCTAGGTAATAGATTTAACTAGATGTGGCTCCCCTAATACTAGCTATGATGTTCGGTATAGCAGCAGTTTTAGAAGATTTTCTTGGTAAGATGGGGTTCTACTTCTTCCTTTGCGATTCTGCAGCATTACACAGGGAGATGAGAAGTTTTTTTGGTGAGACGAGTTTGGCTTGACGACATAAACACATCTCAACCACTCTAAACATGGTGTACACTTTGTTCCTCGATCTGTGACCTTTGTGACTCTATTAAGTCCCGTCATTGATCTTCGATCCTTAAACCATGACGATGTACTTCTTAGTCTTTTATTTATCTATTACACCATTTTTCTTGAAAATACAAAAAACAAGTGTGTAGATATCCAAATTTGTGATCTTCACATAATACTATAAAACAAATTAGAGGGTTGTCGGGTGCTCAAGTGTACGTGTTCTAATTGCCTTTTTATGTCACTCTTTAGGTCACTAAAAAAATACACTGAAGAAATTTTTTCTTTGAGCGGCATAGACTAGAAATATTGTTGTTATTGCATAATATAATTTTTTTGTTTTGTTTAAACAAATAGTAAAATATTGTCAAATAAATCTAATAATACTCCCTCCGTTCTAAAATACATTGCTTTTTAGCATTTTGCACAAGTTTTAATAAAACACTTTACTTTTAAAAAAACATCATCATTACACTAACTTTTTCATAAATTTTATTATTGTTTAACACCACTACACATTTTAACCAATCAAATTATTTTAAAAAGTCAACATTACGCAAACCAATACAAAGCCATCTATTGTTGGACAAATTTTACCTCTAAAAACTCATGTATTGTTGGACGGAGGGAGTATCTCATTACCCCAAACTTGTAAGATAGGGCTCTCTTGTGCTCATGTGATGTGTTTGTTTTCTTGTAATAAATGAGAACAGACTCTAATACACTGTACACTCTACATCACATCTCCATCCAAAAAAGAGGGGCCCTCCCCCCACCCTATGGACATAAAACCTGACCGAGATCAAACCTATTCGATCATTTTCATATCCGATGAAATATCTTCTTATCGGTTTCCAAACAAACAAAGCATCCTCTCTTCAATTCCTCTCTCCGCCTGCCTGTGAATTGTGGAAAAGGAGACGATGCTAGGACTGTTACCGGCGGTGGCATTATCGGTGGTGCCCCTCACTCTGTACGTTCCCCTGCCAAGGAGCCTGTCCGCATTCATGGAAGCCATGGATAAGTGGCTCACACAAAGCATCAGCTTCACCGTTCAATTATATCCATCCCTCCGCGTTGCCTGGTCCAGACTCCTTGATTCTCTTCACTCCACCACCTCTGTCGCCTCCAGGTAAAGGAACAACTTATGCTTTGATAGGGTGGGTGGGTATTGTCTCCAGTTTAATTGTATATCTTGTTGCGAGAAGCAACTTATGGTTTGTTTTTATGGAAGAGCAATTGAACAAAGGCTAAATTTATATACTGAAGAAATTCATTTATTTTATGGTAATGCAGTTACAAGTCCCTCAACATCTACAAATGAATCACGAATCAAGAATTTGTAAAGAGTATAATAAAAATTGTTCATCTTTTAGCTCCGATCCTCCTCCTGTCAGTAATAACTACAAATGAATAAAAAGAATTGAGCATGGAATTTGAGATATGGCTGAGATTTGAGTCTAAAATTCAGTTGAAGAGTGTGCACACGGCTTGAAGAACCAGAAGACATCCAAGGTTCGGCCATCTTTGCCTGCACTTAAAGAAGGAAGAAGAGGGCTTCTTCCGTTGCTCTTCTCCGCGGCTTCTGCTTCCTTTAGCACCTGTTTCAGCTGCATTTCTTGAAACGGCTCCCTCTCCTGGTTCAAGTGCAAATGAAAGAGGGTCAAAAACACCATCATCATCATTTCATACACATCAAACATTTGAGAGTGCCAAGTTGCATCGAACACATACCTTGTTGAGCCTGGACTTGGGGGCTTTCGAAGCCATGGACTTCAAAGGTTCACGAGTTACTGAAAAACACTGAGGGGTGGGAGGCGAAGTTCGGATTGCTGCCTGCAAACTCTCTCCCATGTCTTTGCCTTTGGTGTTGTTCTTCACATCCAGAGAAAGAGGGGTGTTCTCTGCATTATCACCTCTCCTGCTCAATCATATTCAGGAGAAAAAACAATTCAAATGTTACTCACTGTTTAACTTCCTCCTGCAGGATTGATTTGCATTTCAACGAATACAAATCCAGTAAGAGGGTAAACGAATGAATGCCCTTACGTAATTTTCTTTCTCGGCTTCTCCCTGAGAGGGGATCTAACTCCTGACTCAAGACTGTCTTTGCTCAACACAAGAAATGGTTTTCTGTCTTTGATTTCCTTGTCATTCATCTTCGTCGAACGATCACCCAAGCCTGCGTGTTCTTTGTTTGCAGAAGCCTCCAGCAAACTCATCTTGGCATCCACCTTGTCAGATTCATCATCCCTGTCCTTTTCCTTGGCCCTGGCAATGGCCAATTTCTTGAGTTCGGTACAGAAATCTGTGATCTTCCCCAACAAGTCCCTCCCCGCAAACAGATCCCTGCCTGATAACACACTCTTCAGCTTTGGGGTTTCATCGGAATGGAGGGGTATCTCTGTGTACTCTTCGTTCGATTCTCTCTGTTTCTCCGCGCTTGATTTGATTGCGGCCTTTTCAGGCTTAATGTGTTGAGAAGGAGGGGTTTCCAGATTAGGGTTTTGGTTCTCGACATCTTCTGTTGCTGGTGGAACACGCCTCTTCAGATTCGTTTCCCTGAATACATATCAGAAAGGAAATTCCATCTATTAACCAGAGATCCATCCAGATTCTACACCCTGAAAAAAAGTTCCTAATTTGGGGAAGATTAATATATGATGTTAAACTGTTATCAACTTACTTAATCCGGCTCCAATCTCCGAGCGCGATAAGCTTAGAAACAGCGACTGATCTCAAAAGCTTCAAACAGACGAAAAGAAAACCGAATCAGAACATAGCTGAAAGAAGATGAAATTAGGGGAAACGAAGAAGAACCAAGAACCAACCTTGGAAGTGGGAGTCGATTTGAGGAAATCTTCGGCGGTCTTGGGATGCTTGCAATCTAATTAATCACAGAAAGCACAAATTAAAGAAAAGAAAATGACGAAAACTTCCAATTCGCATCTTCACACATGAATTGAAGTAATCAACTTACCGGGCTTACAGAACCAGGCATCGTCTTCGAGTGAAGAGGCGTCGTGGGAGGCTGAGAAATCGATCCACTGTGGGGCGTTGATGTGCTCGTAAGTGTCGTCGCGCACAAACACTGATTCTAGGGTTTGCCAATTGATCTTGGCTGGCTCCATTTCCTTTGAAGCTTCCGCTGAATTTCCTCAATGTATTGTTCGGGTGTGTTGAAGAGAGTTGCGGGAAAACCCGAAGGAAGCAGAGAGAGGAGTCAACTAGAAATCGCCTGAGGCTGAAAAAGGCGAAAAATGTGAACGTTGAGATCGGTCGGGGGAGAGAGAGAGAGAATCCAAGGTAGCACGGCACCCACTGTACACTGCAGTGAACGTTATGGATCCGTCTACATTAAAATTTTCGACCGTTGCGGATTTGTTGTCTTCCTACCTAGTTCGTCTCTAGCTTTACAACGCACCAAAAGCCACCGTTTTGGGGGAAAATTAAATGCCAAATTGCCAGTTAAGTACTAAGAGAATCTGACCCGACCCACTCACCCACCCGAATCTAGATTTAATCGAACTAAAAAATGTAGCGTCATGTGCAACCTGAATCTGATCCCGACCCATTTTAACTCGATACCCAAATGAAAATGAATAAAGACAGACCAGACCCAACTCATACCCGACCCGATCCATTTTTTACCCTACCCAAACAAAACCCGACTTGTCCTTGCAATTACTTTTTTTTTTCAACCAGAAAGAATTTGGCAGTTGGCGGAATCAACTAGCCAAGAGCATCCTTTCGGATGATACTACACAGAACTGAGTCTGAAGGGTAGGTCAAGCCGGAGAAAACAATCCCAAGGTGAGATAGGCGGTCAACAGCTCGATTACTATCTCTGAAGACATGAGAGATCTCGAAATCTGAAAACATAGTCAGGGTGCATAGAGTGTCGGAAACAAGCATCTCTATCTCGCCAAAGCAAGACGCACCTGTCTTAAGGCTTTTGATAATGCTAAGATTATCACCTTCGATGCAGATACGCGGAATATTGAGTTCTAAAGCTTTAAGCACACATTTCCACATGCCAAAGCATTCCGAGCCAATAACGGAAGAGATAGGGGAGGGTCCATATTCTGCGTATATCGTACAACCCAAATTGTCTCTAATAAGGAATCCATAAGAGCCTAAATTGTTAGAGGAAAAGGCTTCATCAAAGTTTAGTTTATACCAATCATTTCTTGGTTTGGTCCATTTTGGTGTGCGTTTTTTGGTCTTCCCGTGGTTGGGTTATTTGTTATGAGCGACTTGTTCTGAGTTTATGTCATCGGTTTTTTTTATTTCTCTCAGTTAGTTAATTGATCTTTTGTGAACGAAACTATTGTTTTAGGATTAGACTTAACATTGTCAAAGAGGACTTTGTTCCTAAAGTACCAAGAACACCACCAAGTTGTAGCAAGTGATGAAAGTTCTGATTTGCTTAGAGAGGTATGAAGAGCGCACAGTGATTCATTTATGTTGGTGGCATGGTAGTGTCATAGACACCACAAAGTGTGTTATAGATTTTTGGGGAGAGATGTTGTATTGTTTGTGTTATTATTGGGCAATGAAATAACAAATGGTCAGTGTCCTCAAAGCACATACCACAAAGAGGGCAATCCGTGGGAACGCCAACTCCACGAGAGGCAAGTTTGGCAGATGTAGGTAGGCCATTTTTGGAGATTCGTCACAAAAAGTCTTTGACTTTCGGGGCTACATCTAATTTCCATATCCAATGCAATTGCGTTGTGGAATGATTTTTTGCTTTGTGTATGAGTTCAGTTGCTGAGGCAGTTGAGAACCAACCATTTTTGCTAGGAGCCCAGTATAGCCGGTCTCGTTGGATATGCTTTGGTATTGGTGTTTGGATTATTTGTTCCAATGTTTCCCTACTAATAAGGTTGAATAAGTTTTTATTTAGTTTATTGATATCCCATAAATGATCATCTATTATGAAACTTCCAACCATCAATTTGTGAATTACCAATAATGAGAAATAATATAACTAAATAAATTAAGTTTAATATTCAACAATTAAGATAAATATAAAGAAATCATCATTTTATAATAAAACAAACTGTGACCCGACCAGACTATCTCGAAATCCATTTTGACCCGAACTTACTCGACCTGATCTTACCCGACTCGTGCACACAATATACCTAAGATATGACATGACCCGACAATGATCAAACCCGAATATGTATAACCCGACCCGATCAACCGAATTGTCACCTCTACCACACACGATCAATTTGTATAAAAAAATCATAAACGGTAATTAATTAGTCTAAAATGGATTCATTGTGAGAGATTGGTACAAAAAGTTATTTTAATGCAACAAATTAGTACTACCTCTGTTAATTAAAACTTGTCATTTTAGAAATCTACACACTTATTAAGAAAACAAACAAAAATACACTTAGACTGTACCTCTAATTATTACTTTACTTTTTTTACTTTCTCAAGAACTACAACTAACAATTATCTAATCATTACAAGGGCGATTTCATAGAGTGCATGACAAAATACCTAAAATGACAAGTTTTCCTTAATAAGATTTACTTCTTAAGATGACAAGTTTTGATTACCGGAGGGAGTATAAAAATATATTTTAAGTTGATATATTGATATATTTTACTATTATTTATATGATACGGCTAAAATTAAAATAATTTTACTTGAAAATAACAGTTAAATTGAAATTTTAAATAATATCCTTTTAATGGTTTTATATTAAAACAATTTCTAAATTTTATCCCGTTGTTACGAATATTAAGAAAATCTAGAACCAAAGAACAAAATATAGGAAGTGAAACTCTCTATTACTTATATCCATCTCAAAGGAGATGCACAAGGCCTTTGGTTTTCCATCATGCAAGAGTTTAAGGAAGTGAAAAGGTGGGGAGTTGAACCATCCATCGTTCATGGTTTCATAACACTCTCTCTTTGATATACACCTCTAAAGTTTACAAACTATCTCGTTAAAAATCTTGCCTAGAAAACCCAATGGTATAAAAACTATTAAAGGAAAAGAATGCAGACGTCGTTTATACACTTTGATTGTACTGCCTTAATAAAAACATTGTTCAGGAAAACCCAATGAGATACAAATCTGATATATCAGAGGGGAAAAGAGTGCAATTAATGCATATATTCTCCCCCTAGATTCAACATTCTTCTTGTAACTGATAAGCTCTTCGAACTCATTAATAACGCTGACTTCATTACCTATTTGATGATCACCATATTTTCATGGGCTCTTTCCACTTTGAAAGAATAAAAAACTTAGATTATAATGATCTCACAAGCTTTTGGAATATTTGAAACTCACTTAATTTTTTTGTTGGTTTCGGAATTACTTCTGGAATCTCCGAATGAGTTAACTAGTGCAATATATGTGACTTAGTCACTTTCTTGATCTTAGTAAATGAATTTGATAGCTTTTTGCTAAACCGTATAATTTTCATTTGGTGTACATAACACGTGTTGAACTTTTGGTTCACTTTCATTCATCCGCAGATCGGATCCCAATCATGCAATCTCTTTCTTAATATAGTTTCATTTCCTCTTCCCCTAAATACCAAGATGTTGATCACCTTTATGAAGTTCGAGGTATTTGATATCATTAGGGACTCAAACCCAATATATCATCAAACTGCTTTGTGGTCTTATTTTAGCTAATTGTGGAGGAGACCTCAAAACATATACCACTAATTAAAAAATATTTAAATGATATGATCTCTTATGAAGATGATTCGAGAGAAGTTATTGTGTCAAATTCGAAATGCAAAATTGCATAGATCCATTTGACTGATGACTCTTCTAGGTTATTGTGAGCTACTTTTTGCTCAAAAATGTGATTGATAACATTCTCTACCTTTTCATATGACCAAAGTATTAAGGCATCTATAATGGAATAACATGAACTGATCCATATGACAGTGTTTTATGTTCATAGTTGTCTCATTGTACTCAGTCAAGAGACATAAGAGACTCTACATTTAATCTTTATTATAGACAATCTTATTATTATTTTGCCAAAAGAACAAGTCGTACATGTACGGTCACCCTTATTAAGGATCTTTCAATCCTAGGACCTTCTAGTCATTTTAGTGGTATTAAGTGATTTAATGCCACAAAGAATAAGATTTTATCATCAACTAACTTTTAGTTAGTGACATCATAAGTTTCAGTGGGAATTTATAGAACTTGTGTTGGTGTCATACTACTGATAGGAGACTGATGACCAACTATATGTATTTATTAGGTACATTTTATCCTTACTCATAATGTTCTTCGAGACATTAGAATTAACCGAACAACAACAACCTAGTTATAAACCACAACAATGACTTTGGTTGCACGCTCAACTATAACCTCTTTGATATCCTCTACTAGAGGGCATGGGGACATACTTCAGGCTATACTTAAAAGGTTGTCAGGAAGTGGTCTTATTTTCTAGATCATGCTTCGTGGTTAGTTATACCATGACCAAGTAAAAAATAGTTCGGAATATGTCATAAAACCCATATTCCATATACTTCTACACTAGTAAAATTGTAAAAATATAATCATATACTCTTTTGGAGTTCATAAAAATCTATAAATAGTCTTTAGACTTTTAAGTAGATTTTGATTCAAAAAAACTCACAATTTGTTGGATTGATTACAAATGGCATTAAGTCTTCGAGCTCTTGGGGAGATGATGATAATAACTATAAAAAATCTACTAAATTATTTACTCGTTGAGCTTAGAGTCTACATACTCTAATATAGGTGTCAAAAATTCTCATAATCTACAGGATTGTGGTAAGCCTTTTATCCAAATTGTCATTTGTCAAATAAGAATTCCCATTAGAAACTCATGACAAGTTGTTTCTTTAGGAAACCCTATGAATTTTGAATTGCAAAATTAACAAATACAATTATAATATTTTGATTCAATATAATATGGAATACAAAGTAAGGAGTAAAAGATAAAATCGCTTAAAAAAATATAAGATAAATTTTATTTATCCAATTCTTGTGAAGACTACATATTAATTTATCATTTACTTCAAGAAATGATATCTCTTACAAAAAAACTTCAAGTGACAATTAATCACTGTTATGCATTCTTCGTATACTCCAAAAGATGATAAGTTTTAATATAAACTTTTACCATATTCTTCAAGAAATGGTATGTTCCATTATTACTCACTCCAATGAGAATAAAATTTGAATATTTGTCCACTTCAAGGGATAAATCACTCATAATAACCTTGTAATGTATTATATATTTACATAATCTATATAAAAGTTTTAAGAGGTACTAAATCTGGACATATCATGTCTAACCGAGTCCAAAGAAGCGAGATTGATTCCAAAGCCGGATCTTCTACCAAATTGAGAGTTCTCTTGGAGATCATGATAATGCATATTTTATGTAGGGATTCTAGGTAGTTTTAGGTTGCATTTCATATGTTTTTTTTCTAGTTAATTCGCATCTCTATCATTTTGTATTCAAAGTTCGGAATCTACGCCTTTTATGGTTAAATGTGCAGATTCGCGGATCCAAACTCGAAGGATGGTTATAGAGGGACATGTTGGAGCCCTGGAGCTGGTGGAGCTACTTAGGATGGCTGAGAAGAAGAGAAGACATGTCCAAGAATGAGTTGCAAGGAGCTAAGACGAAGACTCAAGTGAAAACACTAAAGACAAGCAAAGAGATTCGAGGAATAGAGGGTCGGTACCAGCGGACACTGAGCGGCGCCCGCCCCTAGACGTATTGAAGATCGGCGCCCGCCCCTCGGCACCTAACTTGGGTGGATAAGTTCGGATCTGTGTAATCTTCCGAGAGCTTATCCTTTAAATTGATTTATTTCCATCTTTTGAGATATTATTTTATCCATTTTGACCGGCATTTCTAGGGTTTCTAGGCCAACCCTAACACTATAAATAAGTTAGTTTCCTAGGTTTTCAACACATATTCCAATCCATGATTCAACCCATCTTTCACATCATTTCAATTCATTTGTTAGACGTTTCTAGGTAAGCCATGCTCGACTAATCTCGTTGTTAGTTTTGCCTGCATTTCAAGACATGCCTGGTTAATGGAATGTGAGGGCTGATCTAAGGTTAATTTTATTAAATTATTTCAATATCTTTGTACTGAGATTTCATATGTTGTTGAATTGTCTCAATTGGCCACTAAGAGAGATTCGCATCGTTTTAAGGGTGAAAGCTTCGTTCTGCTATTTTAGGCCTTAATCTATATAGTAGTCAACACATCTTGCAAGAACGGTTCTGGAATCTTGATGATGTTGGAGAATTGACAAGTAAAGATTGTCTCTTTTAGTGGAAGCGATGACTGGGATGACAACAAAGTGAGAAGTCGACAATAAGGGAGAGATGATATCTATGTGCTGGGTGTTTAGGACCTATTGCTACTCGCCCTCATGCTAGAGTAAGGAAGTTAGGTGGTGATCTAATATGTGGCCTGCCTAATTCTGTACACAAACCAAACCCTAGAGTGATCAATAGAAACCAACTTAACTAACGTAAAGCCCGGGGATCATGATATCAACATTGTTGCGAATGTGAGTGGAACTACATTTCATTACTATTGCTTTCTCATAATCAATCACCATTGCTACTTTTACTCTCTATTTCTTTCATCTAATTGCTTTCTCTACTTCTCTCTACTTTTTTTATTGTTTGCAATCACGTTCATAAAGTCGCACACACTCTTTGTGGGATCGACCTCTACTCTACTACTAATACTAATTGTTGAGTTTGAGATTTACTTTGTGGGTAGTGAACCACGACATTCACATGCTACCAGGTCGCAAGCGTTGTCTTTGTTGTTTGTTTTACTAAGGGTTCAACACAAGCTGACAAAACTTTTTTTGAGAAATGCAACTTTTGTTCAGTGACTTTCAGACATTCAGTAGCTAGTGGGTCGATATGGAAACTACACATGCTATATCAAGGTGCGACACCCGGAGAAGCTCAATTTGGCCCGAGAGCGAGATCAATCAAGTGCTTAGATAATTTTTTTTATTTTGTGAGTAAAATAGCCGACCCGGTCGGTCGACTATTTTTTTAACAAAAAAAACTAGTTGTTACATGTGGGGACCACACTTGGTCGGGCTATTTTTGAAAAAATAGTCATGGTCTATATTTCGGCTTATAAAACAACTTCTATCCCTCCCCATTTCGTTTTTCTCCTCCAAAATTCAAAATTCGGAATTACAATTTGTTACTTTCAGCGTGGCAAATGAATCTCGATGTGAAGATGATTTTCTCCGTGAAGATATGTTCATGCGACATTTTGGAAAGGAGGAGATCGCGCTTGACTCTTCAAAGGGGTTTGTAAGCATTGTGGTGATAGGCACAAGGTGAAGAACATCTTGTCTATTGGCTTTTCTTTTCGGAAATAGAAAGCAATTTTTTAATACTTGGAGATGTGATGAACATCTGATTGATGAAGTTGTTGATACTAATAGTCTCGTGTTAAACTTCTATGTTGGCTTGTTAGAGGGAGCGCGCTGGAAAAAAGAAGATGAAACTTCCAACTTTGCATTATATCCATGACAGAAAAAGCCATCACTTGTTAAGTTATGCATATGTTATGATCATGGTTGATGTGATGAAAGATGTACGAGTTATTTCCTTCTCCATTGGGTCAACTAATCCACCTTGTCTACCTCTTCAATTAGCAAGATATCACAAGGAGCTAAGGAATATATAGCAGGTAACTGTGGAAAAAGACAAGCTAACTTGGGACCAGTCAAATGTCCAAGACGACTATGCCATCTCTGAGCATTTATTACTGCAGCAACTACAAAATGAGAAGCACCAGGAGGAACCACCATTTATGCAACTTTTCTTTCCAGAAAATACAATCCTCTTTCACATCTTCCAAGCCTGAGAGGTCTCTTGCCCTGCACATTCTGAAGTATACACAGATATGACGTAAACAAGACTGATCTCCCAGTGTCTCTTACAAGTCTACCAATCGAGAGCAAATTGCACTTGAAATATGGAACATATAGAACCTCTTTCAAATGCAATTCATTAGTCAATCGAACACTGCCCGTGGTATCTACTAACAAGGATGCACCAGTAGGCAAGGTGATCGTGAAAGGTCTCTTGATGGGCACACAATTTGTGAATAATGAAATGTCTGTACACATGTGGCTATTGGCCCTTGTGTCCAATATCCAATTATGTGAGTAACATGTAATGGAGGCCATACCTGCAAAGCCTACAAACTCTATATTGGTGCCTGACATAGCATCCCTACTACGATGATTGGAGATGTTGAGCATGTCTAGAAGCTGAGAATACTGGGCTTGAGTGAGCTCGGGAACAACATGCATATGGCCTCTAGTTTCATCAGTAACCTGAGCTACAACTTTCTTGCCTCAAGTATCTCCTTTCTTCTTGGGAAAACCATGTATGAAGTAGCATTTGTCCACTTCATGGTTTGTCTTCTTGCAATGGGTGCAAAACATCACTGGTTTCTTGGATTGAGCTTGCACATCTCCTTTGTTGATATGAGATTCTCCTTTCTTAGCTTCAACATTGAATGAAGCCAATTCTCCACCAAGACGATTGGTGTTCTTGTACTCCTATTGTGCTTCTTCTTGAGAAATCAAAGAATAAGCTAATCCAACAGTTGGTAGGGGATGCATCATCAAGATTAGTCCCTGAGCAGCAGTATAATTCTCATTGAGACCAAGAAGGAACTGCATCAGTTTTTGTTCCTCTTGAAACTTCGCATTATCTTTTCCAGATCCGCAAGTGCACGGTTGAACTTTACGCAGATTATCGAATTTTTCCCATAGGGATTTCAGTTTGTTGAAATATGTAGCTATCGTAGCTGTACAATGAAGGAGCTCGGATCTCTCTGCAAAGAAAACATCTGAGCACCATTGACAAGACCAAATCGCAACTCAACATCATCCCAGATCGCTTTAGTAGTGCTGGCATACATCACACTACTTCTAATCTCTGGATCTAAGCTGTTGTGAAGCCAAGATATCACCATATCATTGCATCTGTCCTAGATCTCTGCTCGCGGATCATCATCAGCAGGTCGAGGAAACCGGCCATTGACGAAGTGAAGCTTATTCTTTGCGCTAAGAGCAATCTTAGCAGATCTCTTCCACTTAGCGAAATTCCTGCCATCAAAGGTCGTAGAAACGATCGAGAGTCCTGGATGATCGCTTGAATGAAGGAACAACGGATCCGTGTTGTCAATCACAAGCCTAGCTCCGACTTCATTTGCCATGGGATTTGATGGATATGAAATGTGATTTCGACGAAGAGGAAGATGAAGAAGGTAAATCTGATGCGGAAAATGATCAAGGAGCAATCACTCCTCTGATACCATGAAAGAGTTTCGATTGTAATCACAGATGAGCCATGGAAGCTCAGGTGTGTGCAGCAATGGAGAACGAAAGAGAGGGAAATGTGTGTCTGTGTATATTGATCTCTTTTTACAAAATGAATGTACAGATGCTTATATTGGATTACAAGAGAATGGGCCTATACAAAAAACCATACATTGAACCCAACCCATTCTAACAGAACCCACTAACAAACTAACAACTCAACCTAACTGAACCTGTCACCTCCAACACTACGCCGCCTCCAGACCTTCTGAAAACTCCGTAGACTCCGCCCTGGGATTCGATCTTGAATTTGCTTACAGATCTGCCAACGAGACTGTCTCGCGAAAGCTAATTCTGATTTGCTTTTGCTTGCTTTGGATTTAGTCATCCTGACAAAAATCCGGATCTGGAATCGCGAAAGCTATTCATCAAAATCGCAAATGCATATGAGGTAGGGCTGGCACGGTACGGTACCATGGTAAATTTTTCATTACCACGTACCGTACCGATACCCCTCGGTATAGGATTTTCTGTACCACGTACCAACCGAATAGTTTCGGTACCGAAACTCTTAGTACCGAAAGTATCGGTTACCGAATGTCGGTACTGTGGTAACCGAACCCACTATTTTCATTCTTCGATTTTCGTTTTGTACACTGTGGTACGATCGGTACCGATGGTACCGATGTTGACTCGAAACCCGAAGTGACCCGAATACAGACAAACCCGACTCAACCCGGACCCGACCTGAATTCCAACCCGACCCGAATTTCAACCCGACTCGACTCCCAACCCTACCCGACTCCCAACCGGGGGGGAGGGGGGGCTCGACCCGACTCCGAGCCGGGGGGGGGGGGGGCATGAGGTGGCTCGAGCCCCCCCTGGCTCGGAGGAAAAACGTAAAAAAAAAAAATTAAAAATATGTATTTTTTTGGTAATTTTTGATAATTTAAGGGTTAAAAGAAGTTAATTTGAAAGAAAAATCAATTGATGTGGTTAGCTCAGTTGGTAAGGGGTGGGAATTTGAATGATTTGGTCTTGAGTTCGAATCCTCATAGCTTCATTTTATGGATTTTTCTCCCCTTTAATTTTTTAAACTTAAAATAGCTATTTAAATCATACATTTAATGTGTTTTGTACTATATTTTTTACAACAAAATTATATCTTATATATATTAAAAAAAAAAATCCCGAGCCCCCCCCCCCTCGATTATTTTCTGCCTCCGCCCCTGGTGTACCTATTTTGCATTCTCAATGGATAGGATACAAATTTGCATGTTTTGCAAATATAGTATATACCCCTTAACACTGGTAATATTTTGTTTGAAAACGTAAGGGGTATTTTTTTATTATCTAATTTAATAAAGTGTCGCGTTGATAGGAGAGCTCCTCCAACCCAAAAAAAACAAAAATTGTCCCAGTCTGGGTGGCTCACTTGTGGGGAGCAAGGGGGGGGGGGTCAGGAGATCTCGGGTTTGATACCTACCTAGGCCTTCACCACTTTTCTTGGGTGAAAATTAAAGATTTGCCTTGTTCTCTACCAATGGGTCGAGCCGGTCGGCGGAAGCCCAATGTCGGCCCAAATAGTGGGGCAGGGTGGGCGACCGCCCAGGTCCCATTTTCGGTAGGGGCCCACTAAAAATATATGTTATATATATCGCGTTTTCTATATACACCGCAAATACTTCGTCGGATCCAACGTTGTAGGAACGTTGGATTAGACGTTGCTACAACGTCCAATCCGACGTTGCTAATTTCACTTATAGGATTTTATAACAACGTTGAATTTGACGTTTTACAACGTCAAATTGAACGTTGCTATAATTCGGGCCTAATATAAGATATTTAAAAAAAACATTTTTTTTTATTTGCAACGTCCTTTTGGACGTTGTTTTTTTTTTTTTTTTGTGAGTTGTGTGTGGGTGGGTGGGAAATTTTATTTTTTACCCTACCAACGTCGAATCCGACGTTGTTAGCCCGGTTCGGCCCGATCCGATCCTTCACTTCACATATTACAACGTTAGATCCGATGTTGCTAAAACGTTAAATCCAACGTTGCTAAAACGTCACATTCGACGTTTCATTAGCAGCGCTAAACGCGGATTTGCGGTGTATATAGGGACACCCTATATATATATATACAACAAAATACGAGTTTGGCTCAATGATAAGTTTAAATCTTAACAAAACTTGGATTCCTAGACGTGTAGAATTCAAATCTCTCTATTTGCATTTTTTTATGTTTTTATAGAGAGGCCCTATATCGATTAAATTTTGCATTTTTTTATGTTTTTATAGAGGAGCATATATTCATTTAATTTAGACATAATTCTTTGTACTTTTACCTTTTTAATACAATATTAGACAATTTTTTATGTGGCAGATAAAGCTCTATAGTTTACATATATAACTCTTTCTATTTTATTTGAGAAAAATGTATTGTTTTTATTTCTTCATATATGCTCGATATATCTAATTTTTCTTTTTATTTTTGTTTATAAAAAAATCCCCCTTTTAAAATTTTTGTTTTAGTTCATATATAGGTGATGTCATAGGAGGTCACATATGTGATATCTTAGAACAAAAACTATATTCAGTATTATTAGACAATTTTTTATTACTCCTCTACATAACAACTTAAGTAGTTGTGGACATATTATACTGGATACCAAGCAAAAATAAATAGTTTTCACTACAATTATATTTTTGAATTTTTTTAATGTATATTATTATTTTATTCATTGACCTACTTTTTTTTTCTTAAATTTGAAAAATAATTCAAATATAAAAATAATATGAAAATTTTATAAAGTTATAGAAAATTTTTATTTTTTAATGTTTATCGGGCCCTTAAAATTTTAGTTCGCCCTGGGCCTATAAAATGATAGGACCGGCACTGCGAAAGCCGGTTTACCTGGTACGTGGCTCTTGCTGACTGACTTACGTGCCCGGGGTTTACCACCAAAGTGGGTTCCTTGTCATAAAAAAAATGAATGTTTAGCTAATGCATGTGTGAACAAATAAGCTAGATATAGTTGTGTATGCATGGGGTACGTAGTTTATATATGTGGGGTTTTAGATAAAATTGGATCTTAAAAAAAAAAGTCACACTTGGTAGCTTTTGTTGTTGTTGTAGTTGTTGTTGTGTTTTTTGGTGTTTATTTGATTTGAAAATATAAGTATATATATCCTTAATAACAATCAAATAAACTTCACTTTTTACTATCACCCCCCCTCTCTGGTGCTTTGAACAATGAAACTCTCCTGGCTCCCTTTGCAGCTCTTCATGGTAGCCCATCTCCTGCAGCTGCTGGCTTCATGGGGAGCTCAGGGAGCTTTACTGGCATCATACCACAGCAACCAAACCCAATACTCTCCACTGAACAGCCTCACCAAGGTGAGTTCATAGCACCAGCAGCCTCTAATGATGAAGCAATGGAGAATAGCTTTCCTCTCCCTGATCCTAACCTCTTCTCAGTGATTGGAGCTGAGGTGGACTCTGAGATCCTTCCTTGTCTACAGTACGAGCTGGAGGAGGATGATCTATTGGGGGATGTTTATGCCGATGAAGATTATTTAGTTGATTACCCTATGGTGGACTCCAAAGCTGACCTCCCCCCACTATGAAGATCTCTCTGGGCCTTCCTTCCACTCCATTCACTCCACTTCCACTATTGTGAAGATGATCTCAGCATCTGATGATCCTACCAAGGAAATGTCCACCTCTGGTTCCTTCAAGAGAAGGGTTATTGGTTGGGATGAGGACACAACAAGCTCCAACCCGAAGAGGAGCAAGACAACCAACTAGATTCCATGAATTATAAGTTTTTCTCAAGCATTGGGGCTATATGGCCACTGCCCCTGGTTTCCTGTGATCTGAGCTGCCACTGCATTCAATATAATTCACCTTTTGTCTACCCCAATTCTTGGAAAAATCTTGTTAAAAATTATAATTCTAAGATCTATTGCACTGTAGGAAATCTAAGTTTGAAACCCTCTAGCATGTCTTTATTTATGAATTCTGGATGTGGCCCCTTTTGTTGTAAAATACTTGCCACCTTAAGTGATTGTACTCTATTGCTACCTTGTATTATGTTGCTATGTATTAATGTTAGTATCTATTTGGGGCCTATGTTTCTTTCTTTCTGCCCTTCTCAGTTGATAACATTAATCATTTTCTTTTGTTTTTTGCAACAACCATTACTTATCTCAAGCATAATGTATTACCCACACATTAACACCTCTCGAGAGGACCTTCCTCTCGAGAAACTGGAACCCTTTTTTGACCTGCAGGAGCTCCTGAATACACCCTTGGACACCATGATCCTCCTCTTTATCTGCTTCCCTCGGCAAACCAAATGCTCAGCACACTCAACACAAAGGTACTCCTCTTGGGTTCACTCCTCTTCATTTTCTTGGTGTCATTCATATAATTTATCTTATGATAATGCACATGAAAACTTTTATACCATGAACAGCTACAAACATACAACCAAGTGCTGCCAAAGGCCATTCTCTTTGGGAACTTGGAGTTATATTGCTGTATTCTTAACTGATTCTTGGCTGACCTTTCATATTAAAGCGATTATAAGAACTAGCTTCTGCCTACTTAATAATTTCCCTAAGTGGCTTACTTTGTATTTTCTCTTATGTTGGGTTAAGAAAGCTCCTAAACCACCAACAAATATTGTATGTACTAAGAAGAACATTATAAGTATTAATCCAGTACTTCCTAGATGCTATCTCCTTTACAACTATGGGCTAGTTGATCACCTTACATCTGAATTGTCCACACGACATAAACGGGTTAATAGTATTCATCTCCCTTGTTTTTGTCCAGAAAACCTGATTATAAAGAGCCTGCATCACCTCCATGCAACATTAATAACTAATTGGCACACAATACATAAAACTAAACATGGCTTTTATTTCTGGTGCCCTGGGCACTCAACTATGTTCCTAGACTTGTGTACCCTCAAAACATCTCTAGCGTGCCGACTGGCTAACCCAGTTAAAGACATACAAAACTACCAGACTCACATCAAAAAGACCCACCATCAAATCATTATTAAAATAATGATTACCAAATTCAACCCATGCTTAAAACAAATGGTTAATCATGAAATTTAGCTTCTGGAATGTAAGGGGATTAGGGAAAAAACGTGTATGGACACAAATAGAATCCACGTGTAGATCGGACCATATCCAAATTCTAGCATTAGCAGAAACAAAATTACAACAGCCACCTCCAGATAACTGCTGGCGAAAACCAGGGTTTGACCATTTGCATTTTTTCCCCTCTAATGGACTCTCTGGAGGTCTCTGCCTCCTATGGAAGGAATCCCACTTCTCAAACGAGGAATTTTATGTGACGAACTCCAACGACAGAATCATCCAAGCTATTTATACAAATCATACTCTAAATAAAACATTTGCAATCCTCTTTGTATATGCACCACCCCATGAGAAAGACAAGGAACCCTTTTGGAATACACTATCATCCACCTTATATGCTATAAATGAGCCAATAATCATAATCGGCGACCTGAATGAGATTCTGTCCCCTTCTGATAAAGCTGGAGGGGCCGTTCCTAATAATTGTAGATTCTCCAGGCTTGCCTCAATCATTGATAGCCATAACTTATGTGATTCACCAACTACATGAAACAAATTCACCTAGAGGAAACGATCCTATGGACACGATAACATTTATGAGAAACTTGACAGATGTCTGATTAGTCATACTATAAAACAACAATTCCCTAACTTATATACAAAGAACCATGCTTTCACCCGATCGGACCATATACAAATCACCCTAGATCTCATGGACAACCATAAACTCAAACTACAACCATTCAAGTTTGAAATGGCCTGGACTACCAGGTCTGATTATGAAGCTATTGTCACAAAGGCATGGAGAGGTGACCCGTCTGGCTCGCAGCTCTATAAACTCACGAGGAAACTCCAGGAAGTTAAAAAACAAAGCAAAGCCTGGTGTAGGGTAACAATCGGGAATATCTTTAGACAGATAACCCTTGTTGAAAATGAATTGCAACGTTTACAACTCAAACTTTGTCATTCCTATAATAATGCGCTAGATAATAAAATCAAAAGGCTGACTGCTAAGCATACATCCCTACTACACTTTCAAAACAAATATTGGGGCCAACGTGCTAAAAAGGCTTATATCCAAGCAGTAGATGCCAACACCAAATATTTTCACAGGATTGCAACTGGCAGAAGAAACAGGAACATCATAAAATCGATACAAACAAATGCAGGAATCAATGTTTCAACTGAGAAGAAAATACGAGACGTTATTAAATCTGACTTTATCAGCAGATACACAAACCCACAACGGCAAAGAATCCCATCTAATCTACTCGATAACATCAACCATGAAATAACAATAGAGGATAACAACTGGCTTACAAAAAAAGTCACGAATACAGAAATCAAAAATGCGGTTTTCGCCCTAGCAAATGACAAATCACCAGGACCTGATGGCTTCCCGGCTGGCTTTTTCAAAAAATACTGGCATATTGTGGGACCCATAGTGATCAAAGCAGTTAAGGGGTTTTTCCTCAGTGGAAAAATTCTGAAACAAATAAACCATAGTTTCATCACACTAATACCTAAATGCGATGACCCAAAACTAACATCAAACTATAGGCCAATAAGCCTATGCTCCACCACATACAAAATAATATCCAAGGTGCTAGCCACTAGACTCAAGAAAATCATTCCCAAAATAATAAACCCTTTGCAAAGTGCGTTTATTAGTGGGAGATCTATACAAGACAACATTCTAATTGCGAACGAAATCCTTCACTCCTTCTCCAAAAAGAAAGGGAAAACAGGATGGATGGCAATAAAACTTGACATGGAAAAAGCCTTTGACCTAGTCGACTGGAACTTCCTTCTAAGTATACTAAACAAATTAGGTTTCTCTGATCGCTTCACTAATTGGATTAAAGAATGCATAACCACTGTAACTTACTCCGTACTGGTTAATAATGAACCCACTGATTTGTTCTATCCTGAAAGGGGTCTTAGACAGGGCGATCCACTTTCCCCTTACCTTTTCCTTATACTATCTGAAGTCCTGGCGAGGGGCATTTCCAAGGAGGCTGACTCTGCTAACAGCCAAATAGGACTGACTGTTGTTCGGAATGGTACTAGAATTCCGTTTCTTGCCTTTGCCGACGACATAGTAATTTTTGCTTCAGCAAACAAAACAGCCTGCGACCGAATAAACAAGCTAATCAACGAATTCTCGTCCATTTCTGGTCAGAGGGTTAACAGACACAAATCCTGTTTCCAAATTACGGACAATATACATGCAAACCAAAAACAAGCTCTTCAGAGGGAATTGCAGATTTCCATAACAAACAATCTAGGAAATTATCTAGGATGCCCCATTATAAATGGTCGAACAACCAAGGAAAACTTTGGTGATCTCCTTGACAGCACCAAATCCCAATTGCACAAATGGAAAGCTAACTGTCTCTCTCAGGCAGGAAGATCTACCTTAATCAAATCTACACTCTCGAGTAAACCATTACATATAATGCAATGTTTTCTTTTACCAAAAGCAATACATGAGGAATTGGACAGAATCAACCGAAACTTCTAATGGAATAAGGGACCAAGACATAAACCTCTCATCAGCTGGTTTGAAGTCTGTAAATCAAAAACAAATGGGGGTCTTGGAATCCGTAACTCCGAGGACATGAACAAAGCTCTTCAACTGAAGTTAATATGGAAAATATTAGTTGAACCGCATAACCCATGGGTAACCATGATCACAGAAAAATATCTAAAGGATCAAAATATACTTAACTACAAGAAAAAAGGGACTACTTCTTGGCAATGGGCACAACTCACAAAGCTTATTCCTCTTTTCAAGGATGGCTTACAATGGTCCATTGGCAACGGTGCCAGTATAAATTTCTGGCTTGACAGCTGGTTTGGTGCAACCCCCCTTATCCACAAGCTTCAGAATGCTCTGCCTTCCGATACTCATACAAAGGTTTCTGAATTTATCAATAACGACAAAACATGGAACACCATAAAGGTACGCAACGCACTATCGGGCTTATTACCAACAGATGAAATAGATGCAATACTAACTACACCCATACCGAAAAATATTCATGTAGACAGACTATACTGGAAATGGAGTAGGAATGGATGGTTTTCTACTCTCTCTGCCGTAATAATGATCTCTGCTAAAAAGCAACACTGCAAATCTGACTTCAAATGGATCTGGGATCTCGACGTTACGCCAAAGGTCAAAACCTTTCTCTGGAAAATCACCAAAAACGGTATTCCTACCTCGGTTAGGCTAGCGTCTCGCGGGGTGGGCATACCCACCACATGTCCACAATGTGATTCCAACTATGAGGATCTACACCACTTACTCTGGGATTGTCCTATTGCAAAATCAGTAGTAACCTCAATGGACCTCCAGCTGTTACCGATCCTCAATAATAGCTTCTACCAAGGCAATGACCTAAACACGATAATCCAAGAACTCAGAGAGACCCTAGGCATGTCTAGATTTTCTAAATTAGGACTCATTTGGTGGAGCTTATGGTACTTCCGAAACAAGGCATTGTTCGAAAATATAAACCCGAACAGCACAACCATAGTAACGTTTGTCAAAGATCAACAACATAGGTGGAAATCATCTGTGAACCAGAGTGATAAACGGCAAAACCCCATCGAGCAGACATCGAAGAATAGAATACCAAAAACAATAAGGAAGATCACTAAATGGAAACCCCCAGAACTGGGCACGTACAAATTAAACTTTGATGGTGCCCTCTCTCCTTAAGGAAAGGGAACGTTTGGATTCATCCTACGTGACCACCTTGGCTCCCCACTCCTCTTAAGTGCGGGACCGTCACCCATCCCCTCGGTCGCGGGTACTGAGGCTTTCTCATTGTGGAAAGGTCTTAGAGCGGCAGCGGACCTACGTCTACCCAACTTAGTAATTGAGGGTGATAACCTCACAGTTGTAAACTGCCTTAGAGGCACTGCGAAGCCTACAGGTGACTCTGAAATGATTGTCTCACACAGTCTAGTCACCTTAAGTTTCTTTCATTCTACTGAGATTCGTCATGCGTATAGAGAAGCAAATAGGGTCGCTGACCACTTATCGCACCTCGACATTGCTTTCTCCAGCAATCAGGCCCCTGACGATTATGTGCTAAGAAATCTCATCAGTATGGATGCTCTTGGTATGTAGGGTTCCCCTTCAGCCAAATTCTTTCCGGTTAAAAAAAAAAAAAAAAAAAAAAACTTCACTTTTTACAAATAAATTGTTTTTCATCTCATACGTAGTTTAGATTTCACATAAATTTTTAACCTTATTTCAAACAAATTTCTAACTTTATACCCGTTTATAAATTTTAGTCTTTTTTTAACCCTGCCTCATACATACCCATATGCTTGCCGCACTTATATTTATGACAATATTGAGTACCACAAGGTCCACAACAAATAAAATCTGAAACCTGGCTGGGATTGTATATTTCCAATAATTTAATTGAAGTATATATATATATATAACATTATATATATTGCCTGCGGTTTTTTTTTTGGTGGAAATATTTATCCTACGTACGTATAATATATGTATTTGTCAAAAATTACAAGATCGAGCACAAAGAAATGGGAGACGCCTAAAATACTGATCACGATTACGTCCGCAAACCGTAAACTGCAAGCCATCCCAAAACATAATCCCCTTTTTAAAGGGATGAATATTTGAATATATATTGATCGATTTCCGGATCCTATTGTTAGCTTTGTTTAGATATGATGGCTTTTTCATATTGTCGCCTCAACCATTATTTTTAAGATAAGTGTAGAGAAATCGAGAGATTGAACAAGCTGGTAAATAAATTAATTATTACTCTCTCCGATCTAAAAAAATTGTCGTTTGTCTTTTTAACACGTATTTTAAGTAGCTAAAAACTATATAAAATATCAACTTTCTTTAAATTATTTTTTTACAACTTAATATTTGTTGGTAATAAGTATTAGATTATAAAAAAATAAAATAATAAAGTTATATATATTATATAGTTTTTAGCTCCTTAAAATACGTGTTAAAAAGTCAAACGACATAAATAAATATCAGAAGCAAATGAAATTACCTGAAGAAGCAAATGACATAAATACATATCAGAAAGGAAATTACCTCAAGAAAATAACGGAAAAGAAAATGTAGAAATAAAAGTACAAGTCATCCAACACTGTAAAATAAAAGTCAACAAATTACACGAATCGACCAACCAGAAAAAAGATGTACAAAAAAAAAAGGAGATCACTAGTAGTCACCTCGGATTATGAACTCCAAGCTAGAGTCATCAGGTGTTGATCACAATTCCACGTACAACGTCTCCAAGCATGGTAAATGAACCACCATTCACATGAAACCTGTACCACAATAAAAACGTACAACAAAGCACACCAATTGCAAATCCATACCCAAGCCACACTATCGCCGATTCAAGCCCCCAAAATCCCATCTTAAAACCCTACAAGACAATAACAAGATCGTGAGTAAGCTACCACAAGGGTAAGCCAAAATAGAGGCATATGAGTCAGGGTTGAGGAGAGCAAAGATACAGAAGAGCGATTGGAAAAAGACCTCAGACGTTCGAGGCGTATGAGTCGAGACTAGTGCAGCGGAACCGCTGGTAGAGCAGTCAAGAGTGGAGTCGAGAGTGTTGTTGATCAGGGGCGGATCCTTGTGTAACCTTGGGGATGCTCAAGCATCCCAAAAAAAAATTAGTGTTAATTTCTTAATATTTTATGTCAAGCATCCCCAACCCGGGAAAAAAATTACAAAAGAAATTTTTTTTTACCTTCAAGTATTCTCGGAATGATGAAAAATTTACCTTCAAGTATCCCCGGAATGACGGTCCAAGATCCGCCCCTGTTGCTGATATGGGGGAGGAGCCGAGGTAGGCACTGGTACGAAGTTGTGGCGGCCAGTGGGAGGAAGTGCTATGAAAGTGTTGGCCAGATGAAAGACAAAGGGTAGATGGTGTTAGCCATCAGTGGCGGCTCGCTGAGGATGGCGATGATGAACTAGAGGCTAGCCGGTAGAAGCTGGTGGAGGTGTGTGGCGGTGGAGGTTGGACCGGTGGGTGGTTGTGGAGGTGGTGTACGTCCATGGCGGCAGGCAACCGAGGCGGCTAGTGGAGCTGAGTTAGAGATCGGCGAGTGGCGGCCTATGTTAGTCTCGGAGGAGCTGGTGAGCATCTAGACGATTGGTTAGAATGAGGAGGTGTCGGCTTGGACGAAGGAGGTCGGGTAAGGGTTGTTGGGCTCGAGATATGGCGGTGAAACGTTGGATGGTGGCAACTGCTGGTTGTTGCCTCAATCATTCGTTCTTCTCCGTCTACTTCTCTCTATACGAATTTTTCTTTTCACTATTATTATTATTAGTAGCCAAAACATGGGTATTTGTTTAAAATTTATCTTAAAATTAAATTTTATTACTCATAATAATAATATTAATATTTAGAAAATTTGGTAAAAACGTTAAAAGTTTATCTAATTGTCAAAATGACTAATGAGTAATGTAAAGTCTCATTTTGAAGCTCTCAAGCTCAAATATTATTGTTAATATGCCTTGAATCTATTGCTAATCGTTAAACACCGAGGGTTTTAGGGGCATCGCCCCACAACAGATCGATCAGCCAGTCGGCGGTCTAGAAGGCGATGTACCCTAATTATTAGTATGAAGAATAACGTGTGATTTCTATGTGTTTTTTCATATGCAATTCACACACAAGAATGTGGTCCCTTGTGGTCCTCACTCTCTCTATTTCCTTATGCATTTCTGCTACATTTTCATTGCATTTTCGGTTGCTGTATTTTGGACAGTTGCACATGGTTTTGTCACCTTGTGATCCACCAATCATAGGTGAGGACATGTGACTATATAAGCTTGTAAGGACACTCTTAGAGGTAGGGTTGGGATCTGAAATATGGAATGAATGAATGCAAAGCTGCCGTTTTTCTCTCTTTGGAAAGCTCACATTATGGCTTGATAAAACAGTGCTTTGATCACGGATTCTGGGAGCTGTTGTGCTCTTATTTTGATCATTATTTTACATGGTATCAGAGCTTTGAAGATTAGATCCTTTGTTTATCTATCTTACATCTACTCTTTCTGAGTTTTATATCTCGTTTATGTTCAATACATCTGGAAATATGAGCAACAACAACAGAGAGAATGAAGAGAACAACACACAAGTCAATACTAGTGATCCTATGTATTTGTCTAATTCCGATCATCCAGGTTCTCAATTAGTTGCTATTTTGTTTGATGGCACTAACTATATGACTTGGAGTAGAGGAGTTACAATGGCTCTAGGAGCCAAGTATAAGCTGGGCTTTGTTTCAGGGGCCTGTGCTAGACCCGCTGTAGATCATGCTGATTTGCAAAAGTGGATAAGAGCTGACTTTATGGTCCGTTGCTGGTTGCTAAACTCTATGAATAAGAACATAGAAGAGGGCTCGATGTTTGTTGATTCAAGCAAACAACTGTGGGATGAGATAATTGAGAGGTTTGGGCAAACCAATGCACCTCTGATCTATCAGGTAAGGAAGAAGCTGGCCACTATTTCTCAGGGAAATATGTCTTTAGCAGATTTGTACAATACCTTCAAGAAACACTGGGATGAGCTCCAAGTGTTAGAAGGTATTCCTGAATGCAACCGTGGTGCTCTTGGGAGATGTACTTGTGACTTGAAGAAGAAAATCAGTGATATTGATTCAAGGAACAAAGTTATTCAGCTGTTGATGAGTCTTAATGATCATTATGAGGGAGTCAGGAATCAGATTCTAGCAACTGATCCTTTGCCTGGTATTAACAGAGCTTATTACATTCTTCAACAAGTTGAAAGTGAGAATAAAGAATCAGGAAGTTCACAGTCCTCAAACTTGGACTCTAGTGCCTTAGCAGCTAACAGAAGCAGGTTTACTTATCAGTCTAAGAGCAATGTGCAAGGGAATAATAATTCAGGTAGCTATAGCTCAGGGACAGGCTATACTAATAGCACTAATGGCCAGCAATACAAGAAGGATTGGAGAGAGCTTAAGAGGTTGAAGCAGCTTTCCACTTGTACTCACTGCAACATGAAAGGGCATACAATTGATGAGTGCTTCAAGATACATGGAGTGCCTGATTGGTTTAGAGAGCTGAAGGAGAAAGAGAGAAACAATCTGGGGCTAAGAGGTTCAGCCAACACTGCTGGTTCAGTTGGTGGATCTATGCAGAACAGTCCTTTTGATGAGGAGCACTCAGAGAGAAATGGAGGAGATGGACAGTTTGACTCAGCTATGGTGAATGCAGTCTACCAGGAGATCCTAAAGAAGATGAAAGGAAAAGCTGGAAGTGAGTCTTCTTTTGCAAATTTTGCAGGTAAACTATCCTCCTATAATGCGAAAAATGTTGTGAAGAGAGATCCATCTCTTGAATGGATCATTGATATTGGAGCTAGTGATCACATGATGTCTGATTCTCAGCTCTTGTTAGGAAGAGCCAAGCTACAAAGTCTTATTCATATAGGACTTCCTGATGGCTCCATCAAAACAATTAATGACATGGGAGGTTTGCAGCTAACAGATAGTCTGAATCTTAATGATGTATTGCTAATTCCAGATTTTAAACATAGATTGCTTTCAGTTGGCAAGCTTCTTGATGATAACAACATGATAGTTGTGTTCACAAGTACTCATTGTTATTTCCAGGACCTTGGAACTAAGGAGGTGGTGCTATCTGGTCAGAGAAGTCAAGGCCTTTACAAGGTGCTTTTAGGAGGAACAGGCATGAAGACCAGAACTGAGATCCTCAGTAGAAGTTGTAATAAAGCTAGCTTTGATCTAGACATTATGCATGCTAGACTTGGGCACACTTCAGTTTCTAAATTAAGACATTTGCAGTTATGTAGTCCAGTTGAATTGAATGATTTCCACTGTGAGACTTGCTCTATGTCTAAACATCATAGATTGCCTTTTGACAGAAGTATGAGTTTGGCTTCTAAGCCATTTGATTTAGTCCATATGGACCTTTGGGGTCCTTATAAAGTAGCTACTTATAATGGTTTCCATTATTTCCTTATTGTGCTTGATGATTGCACTAGAGTTACTTGGACCTTTTTGCTCAAAGATAAGTTGTAGGTTTTTAAATGTATTTGTGATTTCACTTCTTATGTGAAAAATCAATTTGGTGTTTCTATAAAATGTTTGAAGACAGACAATGGAACTGAGTTTGTTCAAAGAAAATGCATGGAGTTATTGGCTTCTGAAGGTATTATGCATCAAAGAAGTGTGCCTTACACTCCTCAACATAATGGGAGAGTAGAAAGAAAGCACAGACACTTGATTGAAACAGCTAGAGCAATGAAATTACATGCTGGTTTACCAGTCAGATTTTGGGGAGAATGTGTCCTGACTGCTACACACATAATCAATAAGCTGCCTACAGAGATTTTGAAATGGAAAACACCCTATGAAAAGCTGCTCAGGAAGCCTGCTACTTATGATGAGCTGAGTGTTATAGGAAGCATGTGTTATGCATTAGTTCCTCATATGTTTAGGGACAAGATGGGTCCTAAAGCCAAGAAATGTGTGTTCATGGGATACCCACATGGACAGAAAGCATATAAGGTGTGGGATATAGAGGACATAAAGATGTTGATTTGCAGAGATGTCATCTTTCATGAGTCCAAATTCCCATATAAGGCTCAAGAGAGTGATGAGTCAAACACTGTTAGTAAGTTTAATGACTTGCAGCATGAGCTGCCACTTGTGAATCCAGCTAATGACTGTGAGAATGATCAACCTGCAGCTCAAATTGGTCCTTATTTCTCAGAGTTCTTCAACACAATCATCTCCTCAAATAGCTCCAAATTCTGTAACCTCATCTCCTAATCTCCCTCACAGTCATCTAATGAGATTATTCCACAAATGTCAGAAGAAATCCTTAGCAATCATGAGATATTTCCTCCTCTTAGGAGGCCAACCAGAGATGTTATAGCTCCTAGAAGGTTACAGGACTTTGTATGTCAAAGAAATAGAAGATCTGATTCTGTTTCTCAGTCTTTCTTAGCATTCTGCCTGGGGCCAGTTCAGGTCCTTGATAAGGATTTTACTATGTTCTTTGCTCAGATGGCAGCTATAGCAGAGCCTTATCATTTCTCACATGATGTAAAGGATCCAATGTGGGTGGATGCAATGAATTTAGAGATCAAGGCTCTTGAAGATAATCATACATGGGATATGTCTGATTTATACCTGATGGAAAGAAAGCTATAGGTAGCAAGTGGGTGTACAAATCAAGTACCGACCTGATGGGTCAGTTGAAAGATATAAGGCAAGGTCAGTGGCTAAAGGCTACAACCAAATTAAGGGAAAGGATTACAAGCACACCTTTTTCCTTGTGGCAAAAATTGCCACTGTGAGAATCATCTTATCTGTTGCTACTATCAGAGGTTGGCCTTTACATCAGTTGGATGTAAATAATTCCTTCCTCCATGGTAATTTAGATGAAGAAGTATACATGAAACCCCCTGAGGGCTATACTCTAGGTAAGCCTGGTCAAGTTTGCAAGCTAAATAAGTCGATTTATGGGCTGAAGCAAGCCTCAAGACACTGGAATGAAGAGTTGTGCAGATTCTTAGTGAAGCTTGGATTTGTTCAATCCATGGAAGATTATTCCTTGTTCACTAAAAGAGTTGCTAAAGGGATAGTCATTGCAACGGTTTATGTTGATGACTTGCTGCTTACAGGGGATGATGAAGATGTGATCAATTCAACTAAAATTGCCTTGAACAATGCATTCACTATCAAAGACCTTGGCTTAGCAAGGTACTTTTTGGGGCTTGAGATCATGAGGAATGAGTCAGGCACATTATTACATCAAAGAAAATACATAGCTGATATCTTGCAAGATTGTGGCATGATGGACTATAAACCTGCAGTTTTTCCCTTACCTAGAGGTCTGAGATTGTCAACTGATGAAGGCTTGATCATGACAGATTCAGAGGTTTATAGGAGGTTGGTTGGGAGACTTTTATTTCTAAATTTGACCAGACCAGACATATCATATGCTGTTAAGCATCTAAGTCAATTCATGAGTGAGCCTAGGCTACCTCATTTTGATGCAGCCTTACATGTGGTCAGGTATTTGAAGGGTACAATTTCTGTTGGTTTGCATTACTCATCCAATTCTAGTACAAATGTGATGGCATTTTGTGATGCTGATTGGGGTGCATGTTAATTTAGTGCCAGATCATTAACTGGTTATTGTGTTTTCCTTGGGAATTGCTTAATCTCTTTGAAAACAAAGAAGCAAAATAATGTGTCAAAATCATCAGCCGAGGCTGAGTATAGAAGTATGTCAATGACTTCTAGTGAGCTTGTGTGGGTTGAGGGTGTGTTGAACACTCTGAAAGTGACAGTGCCTCTACCTATTCCTCTGTATTGTGACAATCAGGTTGCCTTACACATAGCTGAGAACTCTGTTTTCCATGAACGGACTAAGCACTTGAAGATAGATTGTCACTTTGTTAGAGAGAAATTGACCGAAGGTTTTCTACATCCACAACATGTCAGGACTGGTGCTCAGCTTGCTGACATTCTAACTAAACCTTTGGGTGAAAGACAACATCACCATCTTTCTTCCAAGTTGGGTCTCACTGGCTTCAACCAAGCCCCAACTTGAGGAGGGGATATGAAGAATAACGTGTGATTTCTATGTGTTTTTTCATATGCAATTCAAACACAAGAATGCGGTCCCTTGTGGTCCTCACTCTCTCTATTTCCTTATGCATTTCTGCTACATTTTCATTGCATTTTCGGTTGTTGTATTTTGGACAGCTGCACATGGTTTTGTCACCCTGTGATCCACCAATCATAGGTGAGGACATGTGACTATATAAGCTTGTAAGGACACGCTTAGAGGTAGGGTTTTTGGGATCTGATATATTGAATGAATGAATGCAAAGCTGCCGTTTTTCTCTCGTTGGAAAGCTCACATTATGGCTTGATAAAACAGTGCTTTGATCACTGATTCTGAGAGCTGATGTGCTCTTATTTTGATCATTATTTTAAAATTAGGAGGGGCTTGAAACCATGCACATTCTTTATTTATTTTTTTGGATCGAATGTAAACTTACATTCTTTTTAACATGCAATTGGAATCCAAACATATGGCATATGCATGTGTTTGATTAGCACGGTGGATAGCTCTTTTGAATAACTTCATACCGATGGATAATTGGACATACAATTACAAACGCGTGTGGTGGGACCAGGTTGATCTTATGGAATTTCACGTACGTTACCAATTACGTAGGAAGCAATTAGTTACTCTCAGGGGACGATTTTTCAGAGTGCATATATATCATACAGTACATGTATAGATGCATCTCTCCACCAATTAAATACAGTATAAGATCCAGATTTCGGTAAGTTGCCATTAAAAGAAATGAAAGCAGTTTGAATTTGTTGTGCCGGGAAGCAAGGGACGTCAGACAAACCCTTTTAACACACACGAATCGGGATGGACAAGAACTGTAAACCAGAGAGCTAAACTCAAGCAACCCAAACCAACAATCAGACACAAACAGAAGATAAATAACCAAGCACAAAGAACACCAGATTTACGTGGAAACCCCAAAACGGGAAAAAAAACCACGGGAGACAGAAACTTCCACTATCAACAATAAGAAGTGGGTACAATCTTCCCTAGACAAAGCTAGAGGCATACAACATCATCAAGCATCAACAAGCTTGGCCAAATCTTCACATTTCATCACCAATTGGTGGAAATCAACAAAACCCAAGAGAGAACCCTAACAAAGGGGATATGAGATTGGAGGCTCAAAACGACGATCCAACCGTACAAAATGAAGCCTGTGATGAGGTGAACAACATACCAGAAAATCGTCCCAATCGGAGGTCGTTTGGTCGTCGATCGGGGCACTTCAAATTGGGCTGAATAGTAGCATACGAAATTCTCTCCAAGCTCTCTCTTTTCTCCCTTTCTCACTTTTGATTTTCTCTCTCTTACTTTCCCAAATGGAAAGACATCCCCTTTTATAAAGGAGGAGAGTAAAACTTCACATGGTAAAAACCACATGGTAAATAGTCCATTGGACTCTTCCCCATATAGGAGGGAAACACAACATAGCTCCCCCTCAATCCTATATGGGGGGCTCGAGCAAGCCCGCCTTTGAGCGACACTTGATGAGCTTCTCCTTTGACAAGGTCTTCGTCAGCATATCTGATCCGTTGTCATTTGTATGGATCTTCATGAGCTCAAAATCTTCATCTTCTACTCTTTCTCGAAGCCAATGATACCTTCTTCGGATGTGCTTGGTTCGAGAATGGTAGGCGGCATTCTTGGCAAGGTGGATGGCACTCTGATTGTCACAATAGAGTGGGTAGCTTGCTTGCTCCACTCCCAACTCCTCTAGGAAGTCTCTCATCCATATCAGCTCCTTACCGGCTTCAACTGCAGCCATATACTCTGCTTCTGTCGTTGACAAAGCAACACACTTCTGCAGTCTCGATTGCCATGAGACTGCTCCCCCTGCGAATGTAATCAGATATCCAGATGTGGATCGACTCGTGTCAATATCACCTGACATGTCTGCATCTGTAAAACCATCAAGCATAGGTTTTCCAGAACCAAAGCACAAACACACTCTCGAAGTGCCTCTGAGATACTTGAGAATCCATTTCACTGCAGCCCAATGCTCCTTTCCAGGATTACTCATGAACCTGCTGATAACCCCAACTCCATAGGCGATGTCTGGCCTAGTGCAAACCATGGCATACATCAGACTACCAACGGCTGAAGCATAAGGCACCTTCTTCATCTCCTGTTTCTCTTTCTCACTTGTAGGACACTGATCAGAACTCAGCTTCATGTTCACTGCAAGTGGAGAACTCACGGGTTTAGCCTTGTCCATGTTGAATCTTTGCAGCACCTTCTCAATGTATCTTTCTTGTGATATCCACAACTTCTGATTCTTTCTGTCACGGGTAATCTGCATACCCAAAATATTTCTTGCAGGGCCAAGGTCCTTCATAGCAAAGGACTTCTTCAACGCAGTTTTCAAACTAGCAATCTTGTTGGTATCCCGACCAACAATAAGCATATCATCCACATAAAGCAAGAGAATCAGAAAGTCACCTTCGGCGTAATTCTTCACAAACACGCAGTGGTCGGCATGTGTCTTGTGGAATTTGTGGTCGATCATAAAAGACTCGAACTTCTTGTACCATTGCCGAGGTGCTTGTTTCAAACCATACAAGCTCTTTCTGAGACGACAAACCATCTTCTCTTTTCCCTTAACTTCAAAACCTTCAGGTTGCTCCATGTAGATTTCTTCTTCCAAATCACCATGAAGGAAGGCAGTTTTCACATCAAGCTGCTCGACCTCTAGGTCCATGCTAGCAGCCATGCCTAGAACAACCCGGATGGATGACATCTTCACAACTGGAGAGAAAATCTCATCGAAATCTACACCCTTTTTCTGCTCAAAACCCTTCACCACAACTCTGGCTTTGAACCTGGGAGGTGTACCATCTTCTCCACACTTCAAACGAAAAACCCATTTGTTCTTGAGAGCTTTCTTGCCCTTAGGCAATTTCACCAAGTCATAGGTGTGGTTCTCATGCAAGGAACTCATCTCATCTTGCATGGCATTGTACCACTCCTTCTGATGCACATCTGACATAGCTTCCTCATAGCATTCAGGCTCTCCTGAATCAGTCAACAACACATAATCCCTGGTTGAGTATCGTGAGGAAGTCTGTCTCTCTCTGGTGGATCTTCTCAACTCAACTTCAGGTTGGATAGGGGGCTCCTCTTGTTGAGGTTGTGGAACTTCTGGTGGATCAACATCACCATCATCATGCTCATCTTCCTGCTGATTCTGAACTGAACTTCTCTGCACAACTTGAGGAAAAACGGGATCAAAGGTGACTGGAGCAGGAGAGGAAGACGACGGTCGCTGGAGCTTCCAGTCATCAATAGTCTTGTCTTCCATGAACACAACATCTCTGCTTCTGACCACTTTCTTGCCTGTAAGATCCCACAATCTGTACCCAAATTCATCATCTGAGTACCCTAGGAAGATGCATGGCTTTGTCTTGCTATCAAGCTTGGATCTCTGATCTCTAGCAACATGAACATATGCTAGGCATCCAAAGACTCTCAGATGCTGGAAGGAAACATCTCTCCCAGTCCAAACCCTCTGTGGAACATCACCATCAAGAGGAACTGAAGGCGAGCGGTTGATGAGATACACAGCAGTCAACATTGCCTCCGCCCAATAGGACTTTGGCAGCTTTGCAGTCGACAACATACTTCTGACTCTTTCTGCTATGGTTCTGTTCATCCTCTCTGCAAGCCCATTCAGTTGTGGCGTCTTCGGAACTGTTTTCTCAAGCCTGATGCCTTGACTCTTGCAGTACTGCTCAAACGGACCCCTGTATTCTCCACCATTATCTGATCTGACACACTTTAACTTCAAACCAGTCTCTCGTTCAACTCTGGCTTGGAACTCCCTAAAAACTGTCAGAACCTGATCTTTGCTTTTCAACACAAAAGCCCACAATTTTCTAGAATAGTCATCAATAAAAGTGACAAAATATTGTGCACCACCAAGTGACTTGCAATCCATAGAGCACACATCAGTATGAACAAGATCTAATGCATGCTTTCTTCTAGATGGAGGTCGAGTATGAAATGCTACTCGATGTTGCTTTCCAGCTAGGCAATCAACACAAGGTTTGAGAGAAATACCTTGCATATCCGGGAGAATGTCTTTCTTGGCAAGCATTTGCAAACCCCGCTCGCTCATGTGTCCAAGCCGCTTGTGCCATAGTTCTCCGGCACCATCATTAATCACATTTGCTTCTTCTCTGCAAATCTTGGCTTGCATCACATACATGGTATTCTGCTTCTTTGCCCGGGCTACAATCAAGTTTCCCTTGGAGCACTTCCAAACACCGCTTTGTGCATTTTGAGCATACCCATCATCATCAAGTATCCCAGAAGATATCAAATTCAATCTGATATCAGGAACATGGCGAACATTTCTCAAAATCAAACTGCAACCAGTGGATGTCAACAAACAAACTGTGCCCATGCCAACAACATTGGACACGCCATCATTTCCCATCCTCACACGGCCAAAATCTCCACAAGTGTAAGACGAGAAGTACTCCTTGTGTGGAGTAATGTGATATGAAGCAGCTGAATCAACAATCCAAGTGCACTCACCACTTGCAAGATTCAAGGAACCTTCATCAGCCGCCACAAACAACTCCACTGTTTCATCACTGATTGTAAGAGCGGCAGTGTCTTTATCTTCTTGATTTCTCGAAGTCTCTGACTTCTCAGGTTCTTTGCCTTTGTCCCTCTTGAACTTTCGGCAATACTTTTGAATGTGACCCGGCTTCTCACAATAATAGCAAATGTACTTGCTTCTAGACTTCGATCTCCCTTTGGACTTGTCTCTGTTCTGCTGCTGTCGTTGCTTACTCCTTCCTCTGTTGTTACCAGAACCTTGCGTCACATTAGCCTCTGACTGTGAGGAGACACCCATCTCCTTCCTTCTAGTCTCTTCGTTCAAAAGACTAGCTTTCACACATTCCATAGTCAGCTTGCCTTCCGGAGCGGAATTACTAAGTGACACGACAAGTGTGCCCCAACTATCCGGCAATGAGGAGAGAAGTAGTAGAGCCTGCAACTCATCATCTAACGACATTTTCGCAGAAGCTAACTGATTCATAAATCCTTGAAATGTGCTCAAATGCACAACAATGCTCTCACCATCTTTGTACTCCAATTTCACAAGCTTTCTCATCAATGACGCCTTGTTGAGGGCATTCTTCCTCTCATACATCCCTTCAAGCTTATACCATAACTCATAAGCATTCGTGTCATTGGCAATATGCTGGAGCACACTCACATCAACAAATTGTCTGATCGTAGCAACCGCTTTTCGATTCAGAATCTTCCATTCAACATCAACGACACCTGTTGGAATCTCTTTGTGCACAATCGGCTCATACAGATCTTTCACATACAAAAGATCTTCCATCTTTATCTTCCAATCTGAGTAGTTGCCCGAATTCAACACAATCATTCCCTGAAAACTGTTCTTTTCCTCCATCCTAAACCAAAAGCTCTGATACCAGTCTGTTGTGCCGGGAAGCAAGGGACGTCAGACAAACCCTTTTAACACACACGAATCGGGATGGACAAGAACTGTAAACCAGAGAGCCAAACTCAAGCAACCCAAACCAACAATCAAACACAAACAGAAGATAAATAACCAAGCACAAAGAACACCAGATTTACGTGGAAACCCCAAAACGGGAAAAAAAACCACGAGAGACAGAAACTTCCACTATCAACAATAAGAAGTGGGTACAATCTTCCCTAGACAAAGCTAGAGGCATACAACATCATCAAGCATCAACAAGCTTGGCCAAATCTTCACATTTCATCACCAATTGGTGGAAATCAACAAAACCCAAGAGAGAACCCTAACAAAGGGGATATGAGATTGGAGGCTCAAAACGACGATCCAACCGTACAAAATGAAGCATGTGATGAGGTGAACAACATACCAGAAAATCGTCTCAATCGGAGGTCGTTTGGTCGTCGATCGGGGCACTTCAAATTGGGCTGAATAGTAGCATACGAAATTCTCTCCAAACTCTCTCTTTTCTCCCTTTCTCACTTTTGATTTTCTCTCTCTTACTTTCCCAAATGGAAAGACATCCCCTTTTATAAAGGAGGAGGGTAAAACTTCACATGGTAAAAACCATATGGTAAATAGTCCATTGGACTCTTCCCCATATAGGAGGGAAACACAACAGAATTGACTGCACTGCAGTCCACGTGTTGTATTGCTTTAAATGGGCCACTTTTTCATAAACTGCTTGATATAGGTTGTCACACAACACCTAAGTATGGCCACTTAATCACATTTATATATACACATATATAAATGCAAGTGATACAAGCAAATAAACGACGTAATTTTATGCTTATCCAAACTATTACACCACTGTCTTGTTAGCTAATTAACCAGATTGATTTTGAACTTGTTGGAATTGTATTCCCATTTTCGGAATTATAAACTTTATTTGGCGCCTTATATATATCACGTTTACAAACTTCGTACTTTAACGCTTACCTTGCACGTGTACCTTGCAATTTACTATGATGGATTCCAAACTTTTCATTTCATTTCATTTCGGAGGTAATTTCTACACTTCAAATTATAACCCTCGATCCATTTGGCATTTAGGTTGTGTTTGGATTCCATTTCATTTTAATTATAATGTAATTATTTTATCTCGTTTTACGTTAGTTGTAAAAATAAAAATCGAGGTAATACTGTAATTTAACAAAATAATCACATAAAAATAGATAAAATAATTGCATTATAATTAATATACATATCGTGAAATCCAAAAAATACCCTAACTTAAACACCTTAAAAAAATGTGTTAACCAAACATCGCCTTATTATTTTGCATTATAAACATAATGCATTTGGAATCCAAACACACCCTTAATTTGTTTATATATATTAACATTTTTTTCAAGTATTACAATTTCAAAATATATTGATAATTTTTATTTTAAGTCGTTAATTTATACCATAAACGGTGTTACGAGGCTTTTAGCTAACTTTATATAAATCTTTTTCATCAATAATAATAATTTATTAAATAATAATAATAATAATAATAATAATAATAATAATAATAATAATAATAATAATAATAATAGTAGTAATAATAATAATAAACAATTTAAGTAAAAATTGGATTTTCATTACACTAACCCACCACCTATATTTTAATTAAAACTTACAATTGGTTCATTTTAGTTTTTCAAAAATGATTTTCTAATACAAAAGGTTTTAATTTTTTTGGGTTTTCTATAAAGGAATGGGCTCATTAATTTGGTATAAGCATGCAAGGTCAACGTAATGGAAGCAAATTTTATATAGAAAAATATATCTAGATAAGAGAAGAACAATGACGGATCCATGGGGGCTCGGGGTGATTGAATCCCCCATCTTAAAAAGAGGTATATGTATATTTTATATATCTTTTAATTTCATAATAAAATTACAAAGACGGCTTGGTTGCTAAGGATGTAGGTTGTATTTAATTACGCAGGCTGCCATCCCGGGTTCGAATCCTGTTACTCTCCCGTTTTTTTTTAATCAAAAACCCTCTTTTTTTGACAGTCGAGAGAACATAGAGCAAACCCGACTTGGCCACTTTCACTCACACAACGAAGGGCGAAGACAAAACCCCTAGTCAGGCCCGTTGACGATGTTTCTAGCTCCACCTCTGGCCGTCCCAAGTACCGGCAGCGCACCATCGCAACCTGCTATCCGCGAAGGCTTCTACGGCGGCGACATAGTACTCTCGTTTCCCGCAGAGAGAGAAATCTTAAATTCTTCACTCCTTCGATCTAGACTTCAAGGTTACTTTTTAATTTGATTGTTTTTAAGTCCAATTGATTGATTGAGAATCAATTTAGATTAGAATTTGTGGATTTGAGAATCAATTTGGGAGAATTTCGATTAGAGTTTGTGATTTGTGATAAATAAATTTGTGCACTTGTGCCTTTGTGATTTGAAAATTGAAATCGTGGTTTGTGCTTGTGGTGAGAAATAAAATTGTGAATTAGTTGTTTGTGATTTGGAATTGTGGCTGTGAGAAATGAATTTGTGAATTTGTCGTTTGTGATTTGGAATTGTGATTTGTGATTGTGGTTGTGAGAAATGAATTTGTGAATGGTTTGTGATTTAGAATTGTGGTTTTTGGATTTGTTTTTTTTTTCATAGGAGGATAAAATATGGACAAGTTTTTTTATTCTACAACATTTTCAGAACATGAAAACATGCAAGATGGCTTTTTACCTCCTCTACTATCAAAGTGAATTTGTTTGTAGAACTGTAGTATTGAACTTATATTTAGTATATATCAAACTTGTTTTTAGCATTGAATCTATTTGTATTTTGTAGCATTGTACCCGCAAGATGAATTTATTAAATATCTTTATACGTAGCTTTTATCCCCCCTAATTAGCAGAATGCTATTTTTTTACATGAAAAATAAGATAAGATTTATGAATAATGATTATAAAAGTACAAGGGAAATGATTCTTAACTAAACCATTCCTTTATAGAAAACCCGTTGGACTATATTGACAAAAAAATATATAACAACCAAATGATACATACACTTCATTGAGACGATTTTTCCATGCACAAATTAAATATTGCCTTCCCATGCCAGAATTCGAAAAATGTAGAAAGAAGACATACGTAATTTGTACGGTATAAACTAATCAAAAATATATTTCATTAAATAATAAAGCACAAAGATATATCGGCCTATCCAGTTTAACCAAACCCCTATAAATATCGGCAACTTAAACCACCCTCTTCCTCCTCATTCCACCCCTCTCCATTCCTGCCTACAAAATAATACATACGCTTTTTGTAACCTTGAAAAAAAATGGGCGTTATGAACCTGTTGTTCCTCTTCCTCCTAGTCGCCTCGCCCTCCTTAGCGTGGGGCTCAGGCGGCTACTACAACCTCCTCGACTTCGGGGGGAAGCCTGGTGCCCGAACCGACTCCTCTGCCGCCCTCCTGAGGTGCTGGGCAGCAGCCTGCTCCTCGGCGGGGCCCTCCACAATTCACATCCCTTCAGGGAGGTTCCTGGTGGCGTCCCCCACCGTCTTCCGTGGCGGCAACTCATGTAAAAGCAGAGGCATTAACTTTCGTATCGACGGTGTCCTGGTGGCCCCCTCCGACTTCCGGGTGCTTGCCTCCACTGTTATCTTGCTTTCCTTTGAGGATGTCGTCGGAGTCTCCATATCCGGGGGCACTCTTGACGGCCAGGGCTCCTCTCTCTGGTCTTGCAAGAGAGGCTCCGGCGGCCGCAACTGCCCCTTTGGCGCCACTGTAAGCATATATACCACGTACTCTACCATTAATTAGCTTTAAAAATGTTAGATTAATTAATGATTCAAAATTAAGATTATTAACAATTATAATTTAGTTAGTAAATTATATTATGTGGCCGGTTAGGTTAATGTTAGTGGTAGGATTAGTTTGAGAGATTTTAATTAGGGTTAATTAGTTATTAGATTGGTGGAGATAATTAGTGGCCGGGTTAGTGGGCATGAAACAACGGTTTAGTTTTAGTTCCAGGGTTTCATTAAATATGTAAGTTTGTTCATCAAATCAATGGAATTGAAGAGAATTGAGAACAAAAAAAAATTATTTCAATTTTCAAATATTTTCAAATTAATGGTTGACTTGTGCTTATGAACAGACATTGGGGTTTACGAACTCACAAGACATAACCATAAACGGGCTTACGTCACTCAACAGTCAACTGTACCACATCGTCATCAACGGCTGCAAGAACGTCAAGGTACAAGGCGTGACAGTGTCGGCTTCCGGGCAGAGCCCAAACACGGACGGCATCCACGTCCAGGAGTCGACCGGAGTCACCATCCTTAACACCAAGATTGCTACGGGCGACGACTGTGTGTCGATAGGGCCTGGCACCTCCAATCTTTGGATCGAGAACATGGCTTGCGGCCCTGGTCACGGTATTAGGTACGTAGTACCCTACCTTGTTAATTACGTACACATACATGATACATATATTGGCTGACTTAATTATGTATGTGCAGTATTGGAAGCCTAGGGAAGGAATCATCGGAGGCCGGAGTACAGAACCTGACAGTTAAGACGGTTGTATTCAGAGGCACCGAAAACGGGGTGAGGATAAAGTCATGGGCAAGGCCGAGCACCAGTTTCGTAAGGAACGTCGTCTTCCAACACGCGACGATGGTGAACGTCCAAAACCCCATCATCATCGACCAACATTATTGTCCCGGTGGAAAAGATTGTCCAGATAATGTATATATTAATATGAATCTTAACATAACATGTATATATTTTAAGTAATTAAGTTTAAATGATGGATCGATTTAATTAATTATATTTGTACATATATACAATTGAATTTGTGCAGGTTTCGGGGGTAAGAATCAGCGACGTGACATATGAAGACATCGAGGGAACGTCAGCAACTCCGGTGGCGGTGAAATTCGATTGCAGCTCAAAGTATCCTTGCACAGACATAAAAATGGAGGGTGTGAAGCTGACTTATGACAACCAAGCGGCTCGATCTTCTTGTGACAATGCGCGAGGGCTTGCTTATGGTTTCATTCAGCCATCGAGTTGCTTATAGGACACACTTTCCATTTTCATCTTTATTTATTGTACACTTAATCAAATACACATCATTTATATTTATATAGGGCCCACATTTTATCTCAAATAAACATTTTTTTTAATAAAGTAAATTAGTGGGGGCCACGGCTTGAATCCACTCCAGCCCACTTAGAGCATCCCCAAGAGCATCCCTATTTTGGAGAATTTTATGAATTTGGAGAATTTTGGGCTTTTTTTAGGTCCAACAGCTTCCCCAACCCATTCTCCAAAATAGGGTGGGAATGAGAAAACTAGGGTCTCTTCCCCAAATCTGCAGCAACGCTAAATTTTTTGGAGAACCCTTTTTCCCACGTTCTTCCCCTTTCAACTCTAAAAAACCGACTGTGAATTTGGATTGCAGCTCGACAACTCAGACTCCCTCTTAGCACTTCGATTCCACTCCACCCCAGATGCTTAATACAAAATCGGTGGCGTCGTTGCCTTCGTCTACTACTCCTTCTGCCGCCGCCACGGTGCCGCCGTTGCCTTCGTCGACGATGGCCTCGCTCCCGCGCAGTACGAAGACGCCTTCCACGCCTTCCGCTTCCTCGTCGACTGTCGGATCGGAATCGGAACTGATGTCGGATCTAAGCGTTCGCAGCGCCTTCACCGTCCAACCGTTCTTCGGCGGCGAGGAGCTATCGGAGTCGGAGATCCGGCTTGGTGCAAGAAGTTCTGTAGAAGTACAATTTGATATTAGAGACGATCGTCATAGGAGAGTTACAGAGGAGGGATGGAGGAAGAAGGAGACGTCTATTTAGTTCATCTAGGTAATTGTATACTCCCTTACTCTTTACTTCTCCTGTTTGTGAGAACCCACTGTATACTCCCTTACTCTTTACTTCTCAGTAGCCAAAGGCGGAATTCCATGGGCAAAAGATGAATGATCAATTGGAAAGAATATTGTCTCAAGACTTATCTAGATGAACTAAATAGATGTCAATAGGAGTAGTAAAGAGTAAGGGAGCATACAATTACCCTTGCCTATTTATATACATATGATACATATATATGCTCTATTTAATACAGTATAACATACAGATTATGACATAATCAGTAGCATATCTATACACATACATACTGGAGATATATACATTCAGTAGCATCTTTATATATATACTCGGTAGCAGATTTACTTAATAAATTTCATTTCTATCAATCCCGTCCCGTCACATACCCACCCCTAGTTCTAGCTAGCTAATCAATTAGCTCAAATTTCAATAAAAAATTTAGCAAAAAAAATCAATAAAAATATATAATTTACAATTAAAAATTAATTTACCATTATCCAAAATGGAGAAAGTGTTGGAGTTAGCACGATTTTTTTTTAGAGAAAATGAAGGTTGATTCTCCATTTTGGAGAAATTCTGGGGAATCCGTTGGGCATGCTCTTATAATCCACCCACCTTCTTTACCTCATTTCATTAGTCCGGAATCCGGATCCTTTACAACTTTGCACCACTAAATTATTTCGGATATAATAACCATATGTTCTAATACTCCTCCTAAGTCCTAACAAAGAATTGAAAAGAGTATCCATTTACATCAACCAAATTAAGATAAAGTGTGTGCAGTACATCGATCAACGTATACAACTAACACACGAAAACAAAATTTACCACTGATATAGACTTGCACAAGGACCAAATATCTAAAACAAATACTCTAGTCTTTGTATGTGAGCTTATTTGAAATATTTTCTACTAAAAACCCATTCGCTCCGGAGTTGGAGCCTTTCTCAACTCCTATAGTATAAACCTTGGATCCTTGCAGGGACGGACTAGTAATTTTTTAGCAGGGCACAATTATATATATACGACGTCGTTTTAGATTAAAGTAGCATAACGATATGTATATAATATGATAATTATAAATTAAATGATGTTATTTTAAGATAACATGACTTCGATTTATTATAAAACTCTGCTATTTTTTCTTCATTAAAAATATGGGTGTTATTCGAGCCGAACTTGACATATTCAAGTTTGGTTCATTTGTTAAATGAGCTCGAGCCAAGTCGGGCCTAATTTTTAAATGAGCTTTCTTTTTTGTTCAAGCTTGGTTTGTTTTAGTAAATGAACGAGCTCGAACTAAGCTTCTTTCGAGCTCTAAGCAGCTTTTACTTGGTCAGAACATATTAACTTAAAGAAAATTTTAGAAATTTCATAAAATTCAAGCTATTCAAGCTTCAATCGAACGAGCCGAGCTTTCAACCGAGCTTAAAATCATGTTCAAGCTCGGCTTGTTTAGGTAGGTGAGCGAGCTCGAGTCGAGCTTTTTTCAAGTTGATCTCAAGCCGAGCTCGAGCTGTTCAGCTCATATAACATCCCTAATTGAAAATATAAATAAATAAATCAAATAGTCGAAGAAAAGAAAACTAACAAAATAAGGATATAAAACGCAATAAATAAACATTGAGCCAATATTAACTTGTTGTATTCTTAACATGTACGTACATATAGTGTATAACTAGATATAAAAAATTTAAACTTGCGTAACTTCTTACCAAATTATCAAAATAAGTAATATAAGTTATATAACCTATGGTTTCGAAGCTCTCGAGATGATTTATAATACGTGAATGTCAATTTAAGTAAAATAAAAAAGTATTATAGTCTATTGAAATAAAATTAAAGTGATTAATACGACTACAATTTTCAAACATTCATAACTTTTTACTCAGATGTCGGATTATGGCGTATTATATATCAAAAGGAAGCTAGCGACGAGGAGAATACACCTAGATAATTTGTCGGATGAGGGGAGGGGCACGTGCTCCCCCATGCCTCTCTTGGCTCCGCCTCTGGATCCTTGGTTAATTATGTGAAAGCTAGAGAGAAATTTAGCCTTTTATTTCAAAATCTTTAGGGAGGTTGTTCCTACTTTTGAATATGCACAAATTTAACAAAATAGAAAATAAAAATCAAAACGAGTCTTTTTAATGGATACAACGAGTCATTCAATCAATACCAATATGGAAATGAAAATGTCATAAGCTAACAATTCAACTGCTATGCAACTCTTTTGATCTTAGCAGTTCCACTGATGTATGATGAGTAGCGGAGCTAGAAATTTTCGAGGGTGGGGGCAAAATCAATAATGTATCAAAAATTCATACAACACAAAACGTGTTTACTACTACAAAATAGTAGCAAAAGATAATATAACCTCTCATTTCAAAGCTCTCGAGATAAATTCTAATATATGAATGCAATATAAATTAATTATATAAAAGCATTGTAGGTTACTAAAATAAAATTGAAGTGATTAATATACCTTTAATTTTCAAACATTCATAACTTTTACTCGGATATATCACATTAAGGCGTATGATATATCAAAAAACGAAGCTATCGAAGAGGAGAATATACGCGTGTCTGTGTGCGCGCGCCGCGCGCGCGCGTGTGTGTGTGTTGGGGGGGGGGGGGGGGTTCGTCGGAAGAGGGGCATGTAACCCCACATGCCCCCTTGGATCTGCCTCTATATACAGTGGCGGAGCCAGAACCCGAAGAGGGCGGGGGCACATCGATGATACACAACAATAAATAACACGAACTCGTATAACACAAAACGTCTTCAACACTACAAAATAGCGATAAAAATAACTAGTACAAAAAATTCTTCATTGCTAATTAAAGTTTTATAATATGAAATAGTTCAATTCGACACGGGTAAATCCATTTTATGGGTTTTCAATCTTTTCATACCATAAAAATGTTGAATGATAACCTCATTATTAATGTACTTGAAAACATCTTTTTCAACCTAACTGACAAAACTCTCAGAGATAAAATCTTCTCTTATATTGTTACGCAAATATGGCTTGATAATACTCATAGTAGAGAAAACTTTTTCCACTATAGTTTTTGCAACTGGTAACGCTAAAACCAACTCGATGAGATGATACACCAAATCAAAAGCTTTGTGAATTCCTACCTCGATCATCTTTTTAGAAACATCACTAACATCTTACAAAGTAGAAAATTTGTCATTTTTCTTCATTTAATTAAACTTTCGTAATTTCTTATCTACTTGTCAAAATAAGTAATATAACATCTCATTTCAAAGATCTCAGGATAAATTATAGTATAGGAATGTCAATCTATATAAACTATAAAAGCATTGTGGGTTATTTAAAAAAGATTTAAAGTGATTAATATACCTCAATTTTAGAACATTCAATTCATAACTTTTTATTCGGATATCGGATTAATGCGTACTATATATCAAAACGAAGCTATCGACGAGGAGAATACATATATGGGGTTCGTCGGATGAGGTTGGGGACGTGACCCCACATACCCCCGTTTGGATCCGCCTCTGTCTATATATATGCACCCTTGAATTCCAATGTAGAGACAAAAACCGACATATAGAAAGAGGTCTCATTTGAATGGTATTATATTTGGGGTTAAAAAGTAACTGTCCATATTTCTTGTCATAATTAACTACTTGTCCATCATTTTGTTTTTATTGATTAAATGTTCACCAAATTTTAATAATACTAAAATGCTCATGCCCTTCCCTTCTCTTTCCTCCCCTCCTTCCCTAGCTCCTTTTTTTTTTTTGTTATTATTGAAATGCTGACATTCAAACTCTGGTAGATATCTGACAAACAGACTACTGAAATGTAACAACTTAACATCACTCTATCACAACTAAAGAAAAGAAAATTCAGCATCTTTTATGACAAAAATAAAAAAAATAAAAAATCAGCATCTAGCCCAGTGGCGGAGCCAGGATTCTCGGTCAGGGGGTGCTAAAAATTTTTCGTAAAATGTTTTTTTGGTGTATACTTATTAAGAATATTTTTTGTAAGAAAATATTAAAAAATTACTAAAATTTTGATTTTCTAAAAGGTTTTTTTGTATTTAAATAGTTGAGATTAATAACCAAAAAAAATAGAAGAGAAACAAAAAATATAGGAAAAAATCACGAAAATTTACTTTTAAAACAATATTGAAAGAAAAGGTTAAATGTATAATTTAAACATAAATAGTACATTCTTTTAATGAAATAGTTGATAGGAAAAAAATAATATATAAATAAAGAAAAATTAATGATATGGTAAAATAAATAAAAAGTGAAAGAGTTGGGATTTGAACCCTAAACCTTTTTATTCTATTTTTTCTTCCTTCCTTCCTCTACCACTTGAGCTAGTTAGCATTCTTGTCTCAAATACTATTTAAATATGTTATGTTACCTTAAAAATACTAAATATATGCAAAAAAAATTATGTTATGTTACCTTAAAAATACTAAATATATGCAAAAAAAATTAATTTTTTTTTGTAATTTTATTTCCGCCAGGGGGTGCTCGAGCACCCCCAAGCACCCTCTTGGCTCCGCCACTGATCTAGCCTCACCATCACTCTCTATTCACATCCTTTGCCACCACCCCACCCCCAACCCCCGAAAGCCGGCCAAATCGATCTCAATCTTAAAGCAGAAAAATAAAACTATCATTCACGTATATGGATCGGAGTCAAAAGTCAAAACCAAATATAACATTAGGTTGGATCTCCTACGTACCCATATTTATGAACAACTTTTTTAAATTATTTTTTACAACTTAATATTTGTTGGTAGTAAGTATTAGATTATAAAAAAATTAATAAAAAGGTTAATATATTATATTGTTTTTAGCTCCTTAAAATACGTGATAAAAAAGTTAAATGACATATATTCTTTGTGGATATCGGATGGAGTAGATTTTTATCATTATCATAAAGCGTACGTAAATAGTCAATAACATATTTTGACGAACACACACATAGAAGATATGGAACAAATGTAAATACCTTGTACAATGTAAACTGTGAATAAATTTAAAGCGTTGGATTAAAAAGATCAAGAGTTGAGATTTAAAGAAAAATATGAAGAGCAAAATTAGTTGTCTATGTGTTCCTACCCCACCATCTTCTTTTCTTCTGCATATTTTATCCTATTCAATGAGCTAGCGGTTTATAGGAGTTGTCTTTATTTTAAAAGATGATCTATTTATCTGATCTGATCTAATTCTTATGCAGTACCATTAAATTTTGCATTATATATAATTAAAGATTGGTTTGAATGCTTACTTAAGTTTGATCCGATCAAATTAGCAACGCATTGAATAATATATATATATATATATATATATATATATATATATATATATATATATATATATATATATATATATATGTGTGTGTGTGTGTGTGTGTGTGTGTGTGTGTGTGTGTGTTAGTTATATGTATATATGACATTTGTTTGAGTGGAATGAGTTATAATTAAATAATAAGCACACGTACGGCGCCCTAAAATATTGTCTAACTTGGAGCATAGGGGAATGGGAGATGCCGAAATTAGTCGGATTACGTTGGCTCAGTTGAAGTAATCCCTAAACATACATACATACATACATACAAATCCCTTTGAAAAGGGGTTTCATTATTTCATATTAATTAATATCCGCAAACATATTGCATTAGTTGGCTTTATATTGTCTCCCCAAACCATTCTCTCAACACGTGGGCTGTCTCTAATCATATTTTTGGGCCTTTTATTAATAAGTACTATAGTTATCTCTCGTTACAACGTATCGTATATTTTTTTGAGATTGAGGAAATGAAATTAACGAGAATTCTCTAAAATTTTAAAGATTTCATAGGAAAACGGATATATTAATTCTACATTTTTATTTGAAAAAAATTGTAAGACCTCTAGAAAAAAATAAAACTTCTCCAAAAATCTAATATTCAACGGGAGAATCTCTTAGTCGCTCTAATTAAGTTCTTTCTTTTCGTAGAAAATGAAAGAACTTAATTAGGTGTTTGGCGTTTTTTGTTAAACACAACGCAAAAGCTAATGGTGAAAATAGTTGGGTGGGCGGCCCCACATATATCCGGAGAATCCCGATTCCTTGTTGGTGTAGCGCCGGCGGCTGGGATAGAGATCATCTTATGGCATTTCACGTACGTTACCATAATACCATGCATGCAACTCCCCAACCCCAACTATAAATATATATATATATATATATATATATATATATATATATATATATATATATATATATATATATATATATATATAATATAACTATAAATAAGATAGAGGTGATAATCCTAAATGGAAAAGGTGCATATGCATGCATGCATCTCTCCGCTAATATAGGATTTTAGATTGCCCGCCTAACCAACACGTACGTACGTGTAGGAGATCATCCCTATTTAGTATAGTTCCTTAATGTCAATTACAGCTTCAGAGAGTTCATTTTGAATTAATTGTTTTCTGTTTAAAGATATTATGTGCACGTGTTCCATTACTTTAAACGGCTCCATCTAATCTGTCTCGCTAGAGTGTGCGTGTGTACGTGCGCGCGTATGCGTGATCGGAAAAATTATAATTAAATATCAATATATTTAATCTTAATCAAGTGACTAATTTTCAACACTTACTCAACCCATATATATTAAGAAAATGTCCATCCATATGTCAATGAACATATATAATTTTTGAAATATTAACTCTCTACCATAAATGTTTTAACAAAATAGTTATAGCTTTAAACTATTTATTAAAACATTTATTTTTGTCGGATCAAACAGAAAAACGCGATTTAATACCACGCTTTATTCACAACATGTAGTATTAGAATGGAAAGGAAATTAAGTGGGAGAGAATACGTAAAATAAACGCGGTTTTAAACTGTATTTTTATCATAAATAAGTAATAACGTAAAACACGGTTTAGGACCAAGTGGCAAGTGTCTATGTATTTATGTCAAAGTGATTCTCTTGTGATTGGACTTTTCACATAAAACACGGTAAATCTCACTTTATACTAACAATGGGAAGAATCTTTGCAAACCCTAATAAAACAACGTGTATTCAATCTGCGTTTTTAGTGTTTTTGTTGCTTTTAAAACAAGACCCTGCAGCCTCGGTTCTTCTTCTGCACTTACCCGATTCTGCTCATAAAAGCCCCAGACTATATTCATGGTGTTAACTCATATCTTCTCCTACAAAAAAATCATCTCATCGGTCTACATGGTGCATTAAAGGCCGGCGTTACTTCCTCCATCCACTATGCCAAATTACGCCTTACAACTAGGGTGACAGAAAACATATGATTCGTCGCTTTAATACCTTTCATGCGACAAACATTGAAAACTTCGTCGCTCAAATAATTTCCAATGGAAACTCATAGTCATACTGGACAGTCATGCGACAAGCGACAGACATTGCCCTGCGTCGCAGTATGTGGTCGCCTGAACGAATGACGAAGCTGAGCTAGCATAGATCATCCATATATATTGAGTAATATATATATTTGAAACAAAGATTGGATATTTATGATATTTTCTAAACGATGAATTAAGCTTCTTAATTATTAAATAAATTATAAAATAAATAGGGTACTAAAAGTTTTTTAACTCTTTATTACTATATATATTTATAAAAATATATTTTAACCATTTTTTTTAATAAGAGAACAAACATGATTAATCCGGACTCAAAAATGTGTTTACATTCTACAAAAATAACACAATTGGAAATTATATATATATATATATATAAACTTTATAATACCATTAACTTATAAATGAATAGTAACTTCCACTAATAATTTTTTATTGTTTTTCTGGGATAGAAATACATATTTTGTCTTTACAAATTGTATTCTCGTCTTAGATGTACTATACTCTTTTAGGTAATTTACATCTTCATTTATAAAATGTCTTTTTTATCCTCAAAAGTTTGAATTTAAAAATAATAATTTTTTTATTTCAACGTCCTTTTATGTCTTTTCAAAATTATAAATTTTCATATTTTATCAATTTCACCCAACTTTATGTTTTTTCATAAAATACACAAATTACTACTTTAAAGTTTTCTCAAATCAATCATACTTTATATTTTTAATTTAACCACCCAAATTATAACTTTTATTTTTATTAATTATAGATGGTCATATTTCATCAATTTCTCCCAATTTTTTTTTCTTAAAATACCCAAACTGCAACTTTAAAGTTTTCTCAAATCAACAATATTTTATGTTTTTAATAAAATACATTAATGGTAACTATTAGGTTTTCTTAATCAACCCGATTTTAATTAGATAATAATTAATAATAATAATAATAATAATAATAATAATAATAAAAACAATAATATCCTTTTTTAAATGTGAGAATTAGGATTTTTAAACTTTATAGTTTTGGATTTCTTTATCGTTTTGAATAATAAATTTTTTGAAAGACTATCCTGACGATGACCCAAGTAAATAGCCATCTTAGAATTACAGTTTATACAACATTAATGAGTCATCCAATGCAAAATATGACTTTAACACGAGAACGAGCTTTGCGAACAATAAACTGCCCCATTCTTCACACGATTCGCGATCTATAAATATAGCTAAATCCCCTATTGCGATCCTCAAATACAACTCACTCTAAAGTATACTCGCAAACAAATAAAAGGGGAGCCACTCATAAGGGCACCTGCTTAGGTCGTGCCAACCTTTTCGGGGGTCATGCGTTAAAAAATTGTGCTACTTGATTTATATTGTTGGTAAAATAATTTTATATAAATGTGTTAGATAAAATGTGTTATAAAACTTAGAAATATGATGATAACTTTGGTTTTTTTTGGGTAAAAATGTTGTAAATTCATATATTTCTTCCTTTAAAAAATATATTTGTAAAAAAATTAGTGTTAAATGGTCTGGAAAGTGGTTGACTAATTTTTTGTATAAAAATATTGTGAAAAATGTAGTGGGTGGGTGTGGGGTGGGGGGGGGGGGGGGGGGGTATTACAACACTATTTTGATTCCAACAAACACTATTGTGATTCCAACACAGGTGGGAACCTATCATTGTGAAACTTGAAACAATTGAAACATTTTGGAAGACATTTATTACAGTATATACTAAATATAACTGATAGTGGACCCTAAAATTTTAGAGTTCCTGTTTTTTTTTTTTTTTTCGATGACGATGAATCCACCTTCGGTAGTAAATTCCGAGCACGTGACTCAATCGGTAAGAGCTACGTATCTGGTAAACCGGTTTGCATCGACGGGTTCGACCCAGTGGTATAGGGAGCAAGTGACCCAGCCGGCAAGAGCCACGTACCTTGTAAACCGGCTTGCGTCGACGGGCTCGACTCAATGGTAGGGAGCAAGTGACCCAGCCGGCAAGAGCCACATACCTGGTAAACTGGCTTGCGCCGACGGGCTCGACCCAGTTGTAGGGAGCAAGGTAAACCTTGGATTTTCACCCAAGGAAAGAGGCAGAGGCAGGGATCGAAGTCCTGTTTTGTTGGGCCAATTGAACGGCCTAAACCAGGAGGATAATATGTCAATATACGTAATTATTGTAACTAAGGAAATTAATAATAGGTCAATATGTAATTAATTACAAGTAACTTATAATGCTTATCCGTGTAAGGATTAAACCAAACACCACCATGAATCCACCAAACTTGTATTTCACTTACGAACGTAGACACCGCAAGAAACGGTTTAAAAATGGAACTAATTGCCTTTTATTAGGGCTGGGTCAAAACTACCAATACAAACCAACCAATTCCGTACCAACCGAACCAATTTAAATTGGCACCGATTAAATTGGTTACCAATTATATTGGTACGGTATTACCGAACCAATTCATCAAAGTTGGTTGGTAATGGTAATTTAGTTGGCGAAATTGGTATTACCATTACCAACCGATTATATATAAATATATTTAAAAAAATTATATTATATATATGTATATATATATATATTACTAAAAGAATAGAAATGAGGGGATAGATTTTTGATGCAGAATATCCATTAAAGAATAAAAAATTAATATTCCGCATACATTTTAATATTTAGATTTAGGGTTCCTCCTGGATTGTATGAATTGGTATTTAATTCGGTAAGTGGGTTTATTTTGGTACTTATTTTTATTTAATTTGGAGTTGCATGCTATTATTACGAAGAACTTGGTATTTTACCATTACCAACTATTACCAACCGATTATATCGGTTACCAATTAAATTGGTACAAGAGCTTTTATGGTTGGTAATGGTATGAAATTTATCATTACCAATTTTAATTGGTTGGTAGACGGTAAGGGTGAAAACTAATTGATAATATACCAATTCCACCCCTACCTTTTATACATATATATATTAGGTACATATCAGATCATATGAGCCATGAGTAAATAAGTAAAACATGTATAGCGAAAGTACCGTATAAAACATTTAACACCTGGTTCAATTTTTCCGTGGATTAAACAAACTAGTTACTAGTATGGTGGGATTTTTTTAAATAAAATTTTAATAATAAAATAAATTAATATTATACAATAAAATAAAATATTAATATATTTAATATTTTGAATTAAACTCACAATAACATACTCGGGTCTAATAAGCTCATTTAAAGTGAACTTTATTATGATAGTATATAAATATTTATAAATATATATAAGTCATATACTCCTATTTATTTGATATTTTAAATTAAATATGGTTATGTGAAAGATGAAAAGAAATTCCAAAACTGTAAAAAAGCCAAAAAGGAAAAAAAGTGATGGGTTAAAAAGAAAGGATTATAGACTTATGGTGCATATGTGACAGGTAGGTAAAAATTTTAATTTAATATTTTGAATAAACCCATTGATTATAAAATAAAAAAGGTTTTAAGTAAATAAAAAATTTCTCTTATAATTTAATTAGTTAAAAAAGATGATTATACATTATCAAAAATATTTTTCATTTGTATATATATTCCCATGCCTCAAAAATAAAAATATAGAAGGAAGAAAATGTACGTAATTTGCTTAAATAACAAATAAGTTCCCATAATAATAATAATAAAAGCAATATATATTATTACTATATGTTAAAGATTTCGGCGCGAAGCAAAGCGACTAGTATAAATATCCAAGTCTTTGGATCACCACTTCCATCCATCCATCCATCCATCCCTCTCTCGATCTCTCTATCTCTCGATCTCTGTCTGTACGTCTTCCTTACTTTGCAATGAAAATGGGAGTTATCCTAATCCAGCTGATGATGTTTGTGTTAGTCTGCCCATCCTTTGCTTTTGGAGGTGGAAGAAACTTCAACCTGCTCGACTACGGTGGGAAGCCTGGTGCCCAAACCGACTCCTCCGCCGCTCTCCTCCGCTGTTGGGCAGCAGCCTGCTCCTCCCCTGGCTCCTCCACTATACACGTTCCCTCTGGGAGGTTCCTTGTGGCTTCTCCCACTGTCTTCCGCGGCCGCAATTCCTGCAAATCCACCTCCATCAACTTCCGTATCGATGGTGTCCTTGTCGCTCCCTCCAACTTCCGCCTGCTCGCCTCTACTGTTATCTTGCTCTCTTTTGAGGATGTCGTCGGAGTCTCCATATCCGGCGGTACTCTTGATGGCCAGGGCTCCTCCCTCTGGTCTTGCAAGAGATCAGCCTCCGCCCACAACTGTCCCAATGGCGCCACCGTAAGCACAATTTTTAATTTGGATCTTCATTTATCTATGTTGTTCTTTGTACACGTGACACATATGCACTAGTAGCCTAGCACATAAACCGAGTGAATTTCATCATCATTAAAACCAATTGGCAATATAAGAACAACCTATATACTAATACGTCCTTGTTGTGACTCAACTTGTGTCGGGCTACCTTACTTAATTGTCATTCATTAACCAGACAAATGCCGATTATCACCTTAATTTGATCCAACTAGTTCACAAACATGCGCCAAATATTTTGTTCACATTCATTAAAATGGATATATACGTCTCATACAGGTTTGATATCATTCCAACTAATTACTAGATTGTTTACATTTTTAATTAACTAACCTTTGTGTATATGCATGTTGGGCAGACTTTGGGGTTTACCAACTCAAAAGACATAACCATCAACGGCCTTACGTCTCTCAACAGCCAATTGTACCACATCGTCATCAACGGCTGCAAGAACGTTAAGCTGCAAGGCGTCACAGTTTCGGCTTCTGGACATAGCCCAAACACCGATGGCATCCACGTCCAGGACTCCACCGGCGTCACCATCCTTAACACCAAGATTTCTACGGGCGATGACTGTGTATCCGTAGGCCCCGGTACCTCCAACCTTTGGATCGAGAACATGGCTTGTGGCCCTGGTCACGGTATTAGGTATGCAAAAAAGTCCCTTTATTTACAAAGGTTCGAATAATACATATGAATTAACATATCATGAATCCATTTGTAGCATTGGAAGCCTAGGGAAGGGATCGACCGAAGCTGGAGTACAGAACGTGACAGTTAAAACGGTTGTATTCACCGGCACTGAAAATGGAATGAGGATAAAAACATGGGCAAGGCCGAGCACCGGTTTCGTAAAGAACGTCCTCTTTCAACACGCTACGATGGTGAATGTCGAAAACCCCATCATCATCGACCAACATTATTGTCCCGGTGGAAAAAATTGCCCAAACGATGTAAGCACGTAACACACACACATCGATTTGAATTGTACATATATATATAATCGATTACCAATACGGGCTTGTACTATATTCTATATAGGTATCGGGGGTGAGAATCAGCGATGTGACATATGAAGACATCCATGGGTCATCGGCTACACAAGTCGCGGTGAAATTCGATTGCAGCTCAAAGTATCCTTGCACCAACATAAAAATGGAGGATGTGAAGCTGACTTACAACAGCCAAGCGGCTCGATCTTCTTGCGATAATGCTGGAGGGAGTGCTTCTGGAGTGATTCAGCCATCAAGTTGCTTATAGAAAGGAAACAAGTTTTATATATATATGCATGTTAGTGATATGTTTGGCACATGTACTCGAAATACATCATATTTACACACATGTACAACAAATTAAAGGTCCTTAATTCATTTATATGGTACATTCATTGATTAAACCATTCCGAAATGGCTCACCGGAATGGACTTGTGCGTAGTACTCATATATAGGTCCCTGGTTCGAACCCCGGAATGGCCGCTCTCTATTTACCAATTCAAGGTACAATCAATTGATTGTGTACTTTAAATCGTAGGAGATTTGTGATACGGAGTATTGGGTTGGACAAAAATATGTTAACAGTGTTCTGAAATTAATATAGATATAAATAATTTATTATACAAAAGAATAATATAATATAATTGTTAATAAAATAAAAATTATCAAATAATTAATTTTGATATAAATAATTCTTTTCATTAAAAAATAGATCGAGTAAATTACACATAACCACCCTAAATTAGGTTAATTTTCACACAACCACCCATAAAATTATAAATTACAGAAAACCACCCATAAATTACATTTACTTTCAAAAGACCACCCATCCATTAAACTCTATTTGTTTTGTTTGAAAAGACTAAAATACCCCTAATTCAAACTTATTTTTTAAAGGAAAGACTGAGGTGGCAATTGTGCGAGTCGGGTCGGATTCGGTTAGTTGGGTTTCGGGTAATGTCTAATAATTTGATCATTTGGTTGGGTCGGGTTCGGGTTTCGGTTGTATCGGGTTTCGACTGACTCGGGTTTCAGTTATTTCGGGTTTGGATTGTCTCAAGTTTTGATTATTTCAATATTCATTTTAATTTTTTTTATTAGAATTTATCTTAAAATTCGGGTTATATCGGGTTTCGGTTATAACGTGTTCGATTCTTAATGGGTTTCGGTTGAATCGGGTTCGGTTCATTCAGATTTGGTTGAGTTTCGGTTATCGGTTATTCAAATTTCGGGTCTCGAATGAGCCGGGTTGCGTCGGTGTTAAGGATAATCGGTTCCAGGTCGACCGGGTCGGGTTTTCAGGTTTGGGTCGGGTTTTGCCGGCTCTAGGGTTATTGTATGTATTTTGGAACCGATTGTCCTGAACATCGACCTAACCCGGGCCATTTTGGACTAGAAATCCGAATAACCGATATAACCGAAACTCACCCAAATCCGAATAAACCAAACCCGATTAACTCGAAACCCATTAAGACTCGAATCTGTTATAACCGAAACCCGATATAACCCGAATTTTAAGATAGATTCTAGTAAAAAATTTTAAGTGAATATTAAACTAATAAATATTTGAGACAATCCAACCCCGAAATAACTGAAACCCGAGACAATCGAAACCCGATACAACCGAAACCCGAACCCGACCCAACCAAATGATCAAATTTTTAAACATTACCCGAAATCCGAATGACTCGAAACCCAACTAATCGAATCCGACCCGACTCGCCCAATTGCCACCTCAGTCTTTCCTTTAAAAAATAAGTTTGAATTAGGGGTATTTTAGTCTTTTCAAACAAAACAAATAGAGGTTTAATGGATGGGTGGTCTTTTGAAAATAAATGAAATTTATGGGCGGTTTTCTGTAATTTATAATTTTATGGGTGGTTATGTGAAAACCAACCTAATTTAAGGGTGGTTATCGGTAATTTACTCTAAAAAATAATCTAGATATAAATAAAATAACATTTGTCAAATATTTATCTATTAATATTTTTATAATAGTTTTGATTTATATTTTTATCAATTAACTAAAATATATATAGATATTGTGACTTATGATAAATTTCTATAAATTATGATAACATATTATTTTAATAATTTTTTAGCGATAATTTGTTTTCCTATAATCAACCACAACACATCATGTGTATGACGCTATACATCGGTTTTAATATATATGTATATAGATATGATATGCATATAGCTAATTGGGAACTAATTAATATAATAAATTGAATTTGATTTCATTTAAAAATATTTTATTGCCATCTAGACAAAATTAAAATGTATTTCAATATACTTATAGCAATTTGTTGAGCATAACATATACACAAGTAGATGAAAGCTATACATCTCTAAGTGCATGAACACTACCTATGATGCAACGAGCTCATTGTCGATGAGAAGCATACAATTAATATTATATGTTGATAAACAATTTAACCGTAGAAACCTTAGGGATGGGGAACGTTCACTACAAATAAAATTGGATTTAGCTATGGAAGTAGCAACAGAATTGCCACAGATTTAGTCACTCATGAGCCACGGTTTAGCCATGCAAAAGGTTTAGCCACGACTTCAGTCACGGACATCTAATCCGTGGGATTTTTGCTCGTGACTGATCTTAGTCACAATGCAACAGTGGCAATAGCCACGACAAACAACCACACATGAGGTGAGTTATAATAGCCACGACCAATTTGTGACAAGAAATATGAGACCATTAGCATTGTCTTGGGCATGACAAGAGTCGTGGCTGATACGTATATAATATTTTAGTCAAATAATATCTTTAGCTACAACTTTTTGTGACTATTGTCTATCTTTAAGATCATGGCCGGCTATATTTGGTGTTATATATATATATAAAATTAATTCATATGCATATTTTTATTGATTAGAAAAAAAGGCATAATTAATATAATTGATAATAATAATTATATATTATTAAGATAAATAAATTGAACATATACAAGTTTCTAATTATTAAACGCATAATCTCATCAACTTCACAACAAAAAAACAAAAAAGAATCTAATAAACTTATTGTGAACCATAAAATCATACTATATGAATATCACTAGTAGATCGAGTATATAGTAACCATCTAGCTTCTGCGATCCGTAGTGCCTTGATCACCACCATCCTGAAAACGAAGGATTAAACTTGTCGCGTATGCCATAAGCTAGAAATGGTCATTGAAGGTTCCATGAAAGAAGGACGAAATCATGCATTGAGCAGAAACATCGGCCTCCTCGAATAAAAAATTAACGTGTTTGGGTGATCACCGCCTCTTTCAATCGATGCACGTACATATCGATCAGTACGTATTATCCGGATTCTCTCCCGACTCCCGTTCGTCTGCACCAACCACATCGTCCATACCTCATAGCTAGTGAACTCCTCAGCGAACATAGAGTTCGAGCCTTCTAAAAAAAATGACAATACATAAAATTAAGTATAATTAGATGGATTTAAGTATATGAACAAGGAAGATGATTAGTAAGAAAGAAGACGAGAGATGAATTCACATACCTCGTAAAGGGATGATCGCTGGAACCACATCACTTCTTTCCTTTTCAAATTATTTCAACATTCTCAAAATTTTCGAATTGCAAAACCTCCCACCTTAAAAACAATAATTTATGGAGGTCTTAATCGGATTGCTAGCGTGATTGATGCATCTATCTATCTATCTATTTAAGTAAAGTATTCAAATATAATTAATTAATGTAATTTAAAATCGCAATTCACAAACCGATAGGAATGGAAGGAGATCAATCTCTAAAAAAGCAAGAGGGGTTTGTGTTTGAAATCTTTTTATTTTTATTTTTATCGAAATTGTGTTTGAATTTTGATAAATAAATATAATAAAATGCGTTGATTTATAACTAGTTTATCATGATATTCTTTGTAATCTATAATTTTTGAGTTGAATTGGTAGAATGAATTATTTAGATTTAGATTAATTTTTCGAATAAAAAAAAAAGATTTATATTAATTTTAATTTTATATTTCCTGACACTTTGATCTAGCTAGATTAATTTTAATTATCTACCGAAAAATAAAGCTTATAGACAGTTGAGATATTACTCTAGAAAATAAAATTTGTTGAAGAACTAGGCAGCTTTTGAATTTCAAAACTTATATATATTGGAGGTATATCGTGTTTCTTATTTGGGATACAATCATGGAGTTAGTCACAACCAAGCTAGGAGTGGCATTTTTTTTGTCACGTCTATTAGATTTACCTAGTTAGTGGCTAAATTAGTTTCGATTTAATCGCCACAACTTGATGGTGTCTAATTATGGTGACGACTCTACCAAAATTCTCAGCCATAAGATAGTTGTTGCAAAATCCAGTGTCTATTTTTGCTTTTACTCTACCGTAGCGATAAATCCAATGCTAAGTTTTAGCCATGTTGTATATGTGGCCAACTTTTGCGGCTACTTTTATAACAACATATTTCAATATATGTGACAAAAGGGATGGCTGAACAGCCATGATTTTAGTTATGTGGCCAAAGTTTCCGTAGCTATACTCTATATTATTTGTAGTGGTTATTCTGACCCTCTCTTCATGGCTAGCTCTTGGAGCAAAGGAGGGCCGGCCTGAGCAAGTGTGAACTTCCACATGGCTCAGGACCTCAAATTCTAATGGACCTCAAATATACTTCTATTATAAATAAAAAAAAGGTAAATTTTTTATTGGCGGCTCTGAGGTTTTTAGTATTCCGGATGATGTCCCATAATTTTAGTTTTTTCAGATGGTACCCCTAAGGTTTTGTAAAAGTTCGTCTGATGTTCAAAATCAATGTTTTCACTTTTTAATAAACGAAAATGAATCTTTATCATTTCAATATTGCACAAAATCACCTCTTACTTTTTAAATTGCATATAATTATCTATATTTTTGCCAAAAATGCAACCCAAAAGCATACTCATTTTTAAAATTAAAGAAAATCACCAACTATTTAAAAAATTTCAACACAAAATACCCAATATTTTAAAATTCGTATAACATATCAATTACTTAATAAATTTTGCACCTATATAACCACCCATTTTTTGTGAACAAAATGGTTGCTCCTTCCCGGGATCTCTCCGAGCGAGCAAGATCTTGTCAAATGGCCAAGGACCCCCTCTCATCACCCTCTCGATCTTTATCTGCCTCAGTCGCGAGTTGGAACAAGAACAAATTCCGCCTTATCTCCCGAAAAGCGAAGCCATTCTTCAACTGACATGTCCCCTTCATAGTCGATTGTAGGGCATACACATTGAACGACCTTGCTGTTAACAGTGACCCTACCAGCACCCCCGCACCCTTTCCCTGTTCCTAGTTTCGCCCACCCTCTCCCACCAAAACTTCCCGTCCCTCGTCCGCAGTAAAAAAAACAAATCCCCTTGTTTCTCCCTCCCCTTTTTCCATGGCAGCAAACTACACAAGAAGATAAAACAAACCTGATTTCAGCGCTTCCAGTGTTCAGTGAACCCCGCACGTCGTCGGCGGGAAGACCTAGGCTCTCACGGTCGTAGACCGGAGAGATGGAGGGCGATCGGGAAGCGTCAAGGGATGCTCTCCGGAAATCGCCCTACGTTAGTGTTGAGAATGTGAAGAGACAAAAGAAGTCCCACATTGATTATACAAACAAAGAAGCCATAGTATATAAGCTAGTGGGCTACCCCACCTAATGCCAATTGGTTTTAGGATGGAACCCCGCTCGGCTTATGTACTAGGCTATTAGCGCATGGGCGCACACGTGCACACGACCCCCGATCTCGAGTCCCAACGGACTTTAGTATGGTATCAGAGCGGAAAAGCCAAAACGGCCCGACTCTCGATCCTGGGCTAGCTAAAAAGAGAATGCGATGCTAGACCCGTTATCCAAGTGTCAACTAGAGGCGAAAGACGACCCTAGTTGCACTTGCGGGGGCGTGTTGAGAATGTGAAGAGACAAAAGAAGTCTCACATTGATTATACAAACAAAGAAGCCATAGTATATAAGCTAGTGGGCTACCCCACCTAATGCCAATTGGTTTTAGGATGGAACCCCGCTCGGCTTATGTACTAGGCTATTAGCGCATGGGCGCACACGTGCACACGACCCCCGATCTCGAGTCCCAACGGACTTTAGTAGTTAGCCCTAGGGATTTTGGATGTGTCCTTGATCTTTTAAAGTTTTGAGAGTAAAATTCGTTATATTCTTGAATGGACGATGATGGAACCTGAAATTAAAGACATGGTTAGGGGTGGGGCTAAAGTTATAGAAGGTTACTCCGACGCTCAAGCTAGTAGAATTTGCTTAATTAATGTATTAATATATAAATAGATTTAATTAAATTCTGGTCCCCGGCATGTGGTAAGGCTGGGGGATTGGGGGTTCTATGGAAATCCTTCCAAATGCATTTGGAGCATATCTTTGCACTACAAAAAAAAATTAAATTTGCCTCGGAAAAATGCCGTGGCAACAGGGCTATTTGGGGTGGCAAAAGGGGTGTAGCTTCGGCACAGCGACGGTAAATGGGGGGGTGGCGAACCGGGCGGTGGCAAAACTTGGTAGCTTCGGCTACTAGCCGTAGCAAGATATTAGCCACGGCAAAAGCCACGGCAAGGCGACCCCAGACGATAGGCATGACACATTCGCCACGGCAAGGAGCCGTAGCTAAAGTGTGGGTGGAAAATAAAAAAAAAACATGCTTTGTAGCCCGGATTCTTCGGAACCGGGCTAAAAAGTCCAATATTTTTATAAAAAAAAAATACACATTTTACCTATATAACAAAATTTCATTTATTATTAAAAATTACATATCTAATAAAATATTAAAAACTACATAATTTATATAAAATAAATATACATAATTATAAAAGTTTACATATTTTCATTGCATCTCAACACTTCACCATGCAAATGTGAGCCTCCACCTAACACCAACAAAGAGTATCGGCATTTAAACTCTACATATACTGCATGAAAAAAACAGTAGATATGATCAAATAGAGCATTTACATCTTCATATCAAGCAATCAAATTCACTGAAAATAAACTTTTGTTGCCCAAGTGACTAACAATAAGCAGACACAATGTAAGTGATATATGAGTCCATGATCTAATTGTTTTCTGTTGTTACAAGTGCAAACACTAAATAACGACTAGAGGCATAAGATTTCCAGAAACATCAAAAACCAATTCAAAAGATTTTCATAAACACCAATCAAATCATGAGTTTTTTTCACATGAACACCAAATCGAATCTTGGATTCGAAACATCAAACAAATTCACTGAGTATAATTGAATGAAAAAAAATCAATGAAAATATAGATAAGAAATTAAGCCAAATAGCCTAAAAATGGTGTCCAAGGAAAAGGTGATGCAAGCTCATGCTGCAATAAAGCTTAGAAAATGAGAAGCTGCAGAAGAAGCTTGAAGATGAAAAGAAGAAAGCTGACCAATATCAAGAGGCAGCCACAAACCAGCAACAACAAGCTCATGGAGATGCCATAGCAGCAGCAGATCAAAGATAGCTATTTACATGAAGCATACTAACATATTTCATGTTTGGAAACCCTTATACGAAGAAATACCTCTTCTTGTAGAAGCAATTTCAGTTTAACATACTTCAGCTTGATGCACCAACAACACACTTTACTTGAGACTGACAACTGCAAAAAAGGATAAGAGAGGGAAACATTTCTTTTAAAATACTAATTGTTTTTAAAAAAACATTAGCAATCTCATCCCTGGAAGTTTCATATACATATAGAGAAGGTTAGTTACCATTTTCTTTAGGCCTGTAGCCCCATTAGACAATCTCTCTTCCTCTAAGCCATGCAGTCTTCTGAGTCATAAATATAAATCTTATATCAGTAGTCTTATGTGTGTTTCTTTTGATTCCAAACCATTACTTTGCCTAAGAAAATGAGCCCACAAATTGCAATGAAGAATGTTAAAATGTTGAAGGAAAAGAATCCATAAAATGTTTTACCTTGGCAAATGAGATGGACAAATCATGATCACAATCATGTTCTCAGCGGTACCATTTACAGTCACCCTTATATTCACCCAAAAAATAAATAAATGATTCTGAACCAAAAAAAAACCGAGTATAAACTGATCTATTAGTTTCATATTTCACTCCAAGCCACTGGTGACTTTCTAAGATAGGATAAAATAACTAAGCTAAGAAATGAAAGATGCCTTACCGAATCAGGAAAAATGAAAAAGAAAATAACAGATTTAAATGGATAAAATGAGACAAATGCACAAATCTAAAAAAGAAACCTTGCAAACATTGAGGTTTTCTAACTACTGTGGATTGTTTTTCCTCTTTGTTTGGCTGTTCATTTATAAGAACTAGCTGACTGAGAGTAAAGGCCAGGAAATTGGGCGAGTTAGCAACAGCCAAATGCAGAGACATAAAAAAGTCAGCCTTTGGAGATTTTTCTCCAAAAAACAAGCATGTGAATACTTCATTTGAACAAAATAAACAGCCTCGGTGAACTTCAGTCTTGGGCAAGTTAACTCATTCATCATCTCAAACCTTGCTGCAGTATATTATAACGAAACGGATTACACTAAATCTATTTGAGTAGAAGTGCCACAAACCTTCATGATTGCTCTTAGCAGTTGGGATTTGGCTACAGAGGGATCACTAACCATCATCACGCTTATGCACCTAAGAACAGGAAATTTTTTGTTTAGTAAGATGCTTTAGAACAAGATATTAAGACTTGATTAAAAACAAATTACATGAATATAAGTCAAGGAAAAGGACTGGGCACCCTTACAACAGCCCTAAGCGACACTTAGATTATAAGATGAGGCAGGGAACTAAAATTTTAAAAAGTTACATAAGAATCTATAGTAACAAACACTCTTAAACAGGCAGGAGGTCTTGGTAATTTAATAGTTTGAATCCATTGATAGCCATTCAGATCAAACTTACAAAATAATGGTGTGTGCAACTTTCAAATTTTAAACCATAGTAAAACAAACTATCCAAACCTTTCTACCGACAGGCTGCTGTAATGAATGTGTTATATAGGCAATCTGCAGAAAAATTAAACAAAATCTCAAATGCATCAGAAAATATATTTAGTAAAACTCATAATCAATAAGAAAGATATATGAATTTAAATGTACAACATTAAGAAGAACTAGTCTACTTTTCTAGTTCAAGCATGTTCACACTTTTCTTGTTCAAGTTTTGAGTACTGACATCCTGGAAAGAAAAACCAAGTTTGATACACTTTTTTTCAAGTTTTGATACACTTTAGATTGAATGGAAGGTAATAAAAAAAAGGATTAACTGAAAAAAAAAAAAGGTTGAAAATTGTAGTTATTTGCCAACAAATACCACAAAATAGACTTGGATCATAGCTTGGCTTATTTTTGTGAATATCAATACCTTTATTGAGAGTTAGATCTCAAGTTTAGCCTGCAAGTTATAGCTCTATGGTTACAAAAGCAAATAGTAAAACAAGGTACTATCCCTAGTTGAATCCAACTGCTGACTAATTCCCTAAACGCCAACACCAAACTAGCTATGTTTCATATTCTGTCTATGCAATTTCAAATTCACTGTTAGAAATCCAGGGAAAATTGCATCTTTGGATCCCCATCAGAAAAATTTCATAATTAGCTAAATCTCATGAATTGTTGAATCTAAAAACTAGTGGCAAAGAAATTAAACCTAACCTGAAATACAATAAACAACAGTTGGTAGGTTAAGATAGACGACATCTTCTTGCTCTAGAAGCACAGACGACATCAGATGAGAGACCAATTCTAGAGAGGTGTGTGTAAACCAAACCTGCTCAAGTCACTCATCAGACTCCTCAAGAGAGGTGTGTGTAAACTTTAGAAGCATAGACGACATCTTCTTGCTCCAATTCCTAGATATTAAATCGAATTGCAAAGATTAGGGTTTGACCATTGAACATGGAGGGCAAATAAAATACAAAGCAGTTGGTAGGTTAGGATTCATTACCGCAAAATTCAGATTAGAGACCAATTCTAGAGAATCGATTTGCAACTAGCGAAAAATAAATCTAAAAATAAGACTTTAATTAGACAAAAGAATCACAAAAATTGAAAAAAGAATGAATACATGGTACGGTTCTTCTGACTTCAAGGAGAGGCGAAGGAGACCATAGTCAGATATGAGAGTTCTGCGTGTTGTTCTTCCTCTTGTTGCCCGGAAGAAACAAAGAAAAAAGCGGATAAGCAGGAAAGGACTGATTGAGTAGATAAGCACGAGCGGAGGAGCGGAGGAGCGGAGAAGAGCAGTAGGTAGGAGCGGCGCTCACGAGCCGGAGCAGGAGTGGTTCCACACTAGTAGAGGGAGAAAGAGGGAGTTGGGGAAAGAAAAACAAAAGAGCAGGAGAATGAGAAAGATGAAAGATGGATGGAAGAGGAAGAGGAGTAGAATGAGATGGAGGTTAGATCTACCACTTTAGGTTTCAGATTTCTCGAATCAACGAGATCCAAATTTCTCAGATCTGAAATTGAGGAGAGAGAGGAGATCGGGAAGATGGAAGACGAGGGGAGAGTCTGGAGAGAGAAGGGTAAATCTTATCTGTGAAAGAGGGAGACAAGAGGGTTTGTTTTTAGGGTTTTTTTTTTTTATTTTTTAATAAAAAATTGCATTTGCTACGATGGATTGTTGTTGGAGTGGCAAATTGTTGAATTTCTTTTTTCTTTTTTTTGCCACGGCAACCTTGCCGAAGCTACCATCAGTGGCGAATTTGTGTTGTTTTTTGGATTTAAGGCTTGCCGTGGCTAATACCGTGGCAAAAGGGTATCAATTGCCACGGTAAGCTCCTGCCGAAGCTAGGCAGTGTGGCGAAAGGGTGGGCAGCTCTTGCCGAAGCAACCAATGGTGGCAAAAGACACCAATTGCCACGCCAACCCCCTTGCCGAAGCTACTTAGCGTGGCCAATTTAATTTTTTTTTGTAGTGTTGTTAGTATACATCTTCTGCGAATAATTGCGTTAGATTACACGATTCCTAAGGATGATTTCTCGTGTAGACTATGGTTTGTCTATGCTCCGCCAGACCGTAGGCAAAAAGAATCATTTTGGGAACAATTTACTGAATTAATTCTTTCTAGTTCTCTGCCAAGCATTGTAATCGGCGACCTTAATGAGATTAGTTATTTTGATAATAAAGTGGGTGGTGCCCGTATAGCCGTACTCACCCGGCTTGGTTTAATACTCTTGATTCCTTCAAGAACCAATGTGCTCTTTAGTTGACATTCCAACCTCCGGCAATCACTTTACGTGGAGGAAAACCCCTTTACTCAGGTCCAAATAATGTCAAGAAGAAATTGGTCCGGGTGCTTGTCCATCATCAAATCGTCCTGAAATTCCCCACGCTGAGTACCTTCAATGGGGCCTTTTCTTCATTAGATCACTGTCCTATTACCATTGATCTCTCGTCTGCTTGCTCTTGGAAAGCACCTCCTTTCAAATTTGAAAACTCCTGGATGTACAAAAGGGAGTTTGGAAATGTGGTTAAACAAGCTTGGCGAGCATCGTTTTCTGGCTCGGCTATGTTTCAGTTGACGTATAAGACAAAAATTTCAAAAAAGAGAGCCAAAATATGGAATAAGACCAATTTTGGTAACATTTTTAGGCAACTTGGCAAAGTCGAAAACCATCTATTAGCCATTCAAGCAAGGCAAAACTCCTCTCATGATCCATCTAATGGTTTAGTCCAAAGATAGAGGAATCTTCTGCGTAAAATATAAACCCTTTTGTTGTTCCAGAAAAGCTTCTGGAACCAAAGATCTAAAACGAAACATATTAAGATATCTGATTCCAACTCATCCTACTTTCATAGGGTAGCATCGGGTAGAAGAAATAGAAAAATCATTCGAGGAATTACCTCCTCGAAAGGTACTCAGATTATTGGAGAAGACAACATTAGGAATGAAATTAGGTTGGACTTCGAACGACGGTTCCGTTCAGAAATAAGTTACCCAAACAATATGGCAGACACACTGCAACTTATCACCCCATCCATTACTGAAGAAGAAAACAATGCGTTGATTGCAATACCTTCGAATGGTGAAATTAAGGCGGCCGTGTTTAGCCTAGGAACTAACAAATCTTCCGGCCTTGATGGTATGACGGTAGAATTTTACAAAAATTACTTGAACACGGTTGGCAATGACGTCGTGTGTGCAGTTAAAGACTGCTTCTATTCTGGAAAAAATCTTAAGCAGATAAACCGTACTTTCATTACATTGCTACCTAAAAATGACAATCCAACAACGACAGCACACTATAGACCGATTAGCCTATGCAATACCATATACAAAATAATTTCAAAATTTCTTACCGAAAGACTTAAAAAAGTTATTGGAAAAATCATACACCCGCTCTAGGGTGCATTTGTTGCAGATAGAGCAATTCAGGATAATGTGCTTATAGCACATGAATTCTTTCATTCGTTCAAATCAAGGAAAGAGGTGGAAGGTTGGATAGCTACTAAGCTAGACATGGAGAAAGCCTATGACAGGCTAGAATGGCCCTTCATCGAACAAGTCCTATACAAGTTCGGATTCCACGACAAATTCATTCGGCTCGTAATGGAATGTATATCGTTCGTCACCTTCTATGTGTTGGTTAACAACGGTCCGATAGATCTGTTTAAACCTTCTAGAGGAATTCGATAGGGGACCCTCTTTCTCCATTTCTGTTTATTCTGGGAGCGGAGGTATTAGCCAGAAATCTAGACCAAGCAGCAGCAGACAGAAAATTGATTGGGTTCAAATTCGGTAGAGATGGTCCTTGTATTCCCTTCCTCACTTTTGCTGGCGATATCATCATATTCTCCAAAGGTAGCATAGCAGCTTGTTAGAAAGTTAAAAATGTCCTATCTAATTATTGTAAAATTTCTGGCCAAAAGGTTAACTTTCACAAATCTGCCTTCCAGGCATCGAAAGGTATTCCCAACTCCAGAAAAGCTGAAATTGAGAGTTGCCTAGAAATATCCAATGAACGGAGCCTTGAAAAGTATCTGGGTTGCCCTATTAACAATGGTAGATTGGTAGGGTTAACAAGGGGTTGACCAAATCAACAAGACTTTTTTCTGGAATAAAGACCTGCAGTATCGGCCACTAATTGGATGGGACAAGGTGTGTCGACCTTATAGCAAGGGTGGGATGGGGATTAGAAAAACCATTACGAAATGGCTCATCAGAAAGGATTTGTGGGTAGTATCCATAGGTCCCCGGTTCGAACTCCGGTTATGGCCGCTCTTTATTTACCAATTCAAGGGATGGGGATTAGAAAGGCTTGTGAAATGAATGAAGCACTTCGGTTAAAACTTCTATGGAAAATATTGGCTGAACCGTCAAACGCATGGGTTCAACTGATTACATATAAATACCTACGGTCACAAAATTTATTGAATTACCAAAGGGAGGGAGTATGCTCATGGCAATGGGCTAAACTTTGTCCATTAATCCTTAAGTTTAAAAATGGTCTGATTTGGACTGTGGGTAATGGTCGTTCTATCAATTTCTGGGGCGACTATTGGGTTTGACCTAAGCCGATCTCGTCTCACCCAGAGTGCCCGACGGCCGTCAGGTTGGAGGAGCGGGTAAGTGATTATATAATAAATGGTCAATGCTGGGTGGAAAAGCTAGAACAGGCGCTACCCCCTACAATTATAAAAGACATATGTGTAATCCATATTCCAAGTATACCCTTTGAAGACAGACTATACTGGTGGCCTGACCGGCACGATTGATTCACAACACAGAGTGCATACAATCTCCTCTCTCGCGAATGGGCGATTGAGAATGATTACAATAACTGGATTTGGAAACTGGATACATTGCCTAAAGTGAGGAACTTCATGTGGAAAATTTGTCAAAATGGAATTCCAACGAAAGCCAAACTTGTCCAACGTGGTAGGGAGATTCCTAGTATGTGCTCAATATGTGGAGATGCCGTGGAAGATGATACGCATCTCTGTATGGAATGTCAACCCCAGATTGTATCCGACGTCCTTTCAGGGACCGAGAAAGACAGGATTCAAGAAATTATCACAACATCCAGGGATTTCAAACCAATATTACAATATATAGGGGAAAATGTGAACAAAAGTTCAAGAACTGTCATTGCTAATAGATGGTGGAGTTTATGGTTTCACAGAAATCAACTAGCCTTTGATAACAACAATCCGCCAACCAATAATATCATTCAGATGGCAGATACGGTCTCTGACAATTGGAAGAAGGCTTCCCAGTTTAACGACTTAGAGAGGCTTCATTGCAACACCAGCAAGGGTAAAAAGGGTGGTAAAAAGATGTTGCTGGAAAAAGCCTGCGTTGGGAACATTTAAGCTTAATTTTGATGGTTCCTCATTCGCAGGACATTCTAGTTCAGAAGGTTACATTACCCGTGACGGGCACGGTAAACCAATTAAAATTGGATACAAATACCTAGGGCAACAATCGTCGTTAATGGTAGAAGCTCATGGTTTATTATTAGGGGTACAAAATGCGATAGAATTGGGAATTAAAAAGTTAGCTATTGAAGGGGATTCAATGATAATTATCAAGCACTTCCGAGACAATACCAGGTGTCCTTGGAAAATTGAACTCATCTTATTTGAGATTAAAGTTCTCCTCCATGGAGTGGAACAATTTTCGTTCTCTCATGTTCTCTGTGAGGGCAATTTCGTGGCTGATAAGGTTGCACATCTTTGCTACGGTGCTCGGGGAATCGAGAACTTTCAGGATCCTGCCTTGCAGGACCTCATCCGAAAGGATGCCATCGGGTAGAGTCCTTACCCGAATTCTTACCTGATCAAAAAAAAAAGAAAAAAAAAAGATAAGCATAGATCTTACCTAATGACCATTGGGTAAAAGATCGGTGCAAATCATCTGCCCCAAAACCTCGCCCTAATTCCCCGTCCCACAAAATTATTTTACATCTAAATTAATATTAAAAAATATATTTTTAGTTTCTACATACTTATTATAACATATTTGGAAAAAAAATCTTAGAAAATCAAATTATAATTTTAAAAAAATATATAGTAAATTCACATCTTTTAAAAAATTTAAAAAATCTCTCTATCTGTTATGAATTATTATAATTTTTGTAAGATGATTTTTTAAGATTTTTTTTTTCAAATATGTTATAATAAGTATGTAGAAACTAAATATATTTTTAAAACAAAATTTAATATTAATTTAATGGTAAAATAATTTTGTGGGACGGAGACTTGGGGTGAGGTTTTGGGGCAGATGATTTGCACCGGTAAAAGATAGGGTCATAGATGTCCCTGGGCTTATTTTAATTTTTCTATTTCCGGTACATCTTATCTTGACTATTGATCGATACTTAAAAATTTGTGTGGTGTATGCAAAAAAAATGAGCTCTTATTGAAGTGGGTTGAGCTTCCAAATTGTTTTATATTCCATAACAGGGATACCCATGTAAGTAATGTAATATCAATTCCATTACATTAATCTATTCAGGTTCTAGCCGGCTTAATGACATCAAACATGAAGCCTTTTTTACCTATATTATCTTGTCGGAAATATAGTAACTTGACATTTTTCATCTACTCTTTTGAGTATCTTTGAGACTTTTTTTTTTTTTTATAGCAAATTAAATGTGTGGGAAGAAGGCCGCCTTGACAAATTCGGATTTGGACATGGATAGTACAAATGTGGACGGATAACTTGACATTTTTCATCTACTCTTTTGAGTATCTTTGAGACTTTTTTTTTTTTTTATAGCAAATTAAATGTGTGGGAAGAAGGCCGCCTTGACAAATTCGGATTTGGACATGGATAGTACAAATGTGGACGGAAAGCTTGAAGGCATTGTTTTTTTATACCTTAAATTTGCAGCATTAATACATTACACCTACAATTGAACAGTAGTCATATATGTGGTGTGGAGCCTCTACATATGACTCTTCAAACATACAGTACTTGGTAAGAGTATAACCCCAGTAGTAGTAGTAGGTGCTGCAGATTAATCAGTACATTAATTTGTCATGTATCTCCTGCTGAATGATTGTTTGCGCTGAATCGGAAATAGTGTCCCTTAATCATAGAGAAAGACTAATTAACACCTTACGATATTAAGGTGTGCAAGAACAACTGAAAGAGCAAGCACGGCCATGAAGGTGACCACGTATATATTATATAATGGCTCAACCAGAAAGGACTTGTGGGTAGTACCCATAAAAGAGCATGTGCAACCATGAGGTAATCGGCATCTTCCTCTTTTCAATTTTTATCCTTTTATTATAATTTGACACCTCATATATTTTTTTCTCTAAATTATTTTCTAATTTTTCTACCTTTTCTTTAGAGGTTACTCTTATAACCATGAGGTTACCTTGTTCCCCCACATGTGTGTTTAAAAAACCCATGGTTGTACATGATCTAAGTCCCGATTCGAACTTGAATGACCGCTCTTTATTTACCCATTCAAGATATATTATACAATGCAATTGCCTTTGTCGATCGTGTCATACACTAAAAAAATATGGATAAACATGCGGTAAGGTAGTTGGCTAGTTGTGGTGTTCTTCATGTGATGGGCTAGACGTGTGTATTCGGGTATCTAGTATCTACTACTGTAGGATATTAGAATCTATATCTATTTATTTTTATATTTAGGTATATTTTAAGAGAGATATTGCCGGGTGACCACTAACCCGTTTAAGTACGTGTTTAACCGTTTTAACATAATAAATGAACCTAGTCGGCTAGTCCTTTTTAAATTATACGGAGTATATGTTTGCGACATGCTTAAAAAGGGAAAATTGCAGGAAACCACCCACTAAATATGCTACTTTGCATATAACCACCCCTTAAACTTAATATTACGGCGAACCACCCGCTAAAGGCAGTCCGTTAGCGAAATGCCACCCATCCCCTCTATTCCGTTAACTTGCTGTTAAATTTCCAGGGAATAGCACTAAATACCACTTTTTGGGAAAAGTTTGCAAAAATACCACTTTTGGGGAAAATTTGCAAGAATACCATTTTTTCCAAAAATTTGCAAAAATGCCAAGGTAAACCCTCCCCCCAAACCTGCTATTCTAGGTTATTATGCCCCAAAAAAAAAAAATTAAATTACAGGCATTGGCAACCCTCGTTTGGGTGCCTTGGTTCGTAGTGGTGGTTCGTGGGCGTCGCCGGGGCTGTCCGGCCCGGCCCCAGGGCGAGGCCGGCGGCGGTGGAAGGCCGGTGGCGGCGGTGGAAGGTCGGCGGCGGCGGCCTGGCGGTGGAAGAGGTGGGCTCTGGCGCTCTGGGTTGTTGTTGTTCTCTCTCCTCTCCCTCGCTCTTGCCTTTTTTCTCAGATCTGGGTTGGTTGTCAGGCTGATAGGGGGTGGTCTTGGGTGTGAGCCCTAGTAATGTCGGCCTTCCTGGTTCGACGGATCGCTGCAGCGAGATGGCTGTTCCTCGGCGGTGGTGTGGTGGGTGGAAGGCCGGCCCCAGGGTGAGGCCGGCGGCGGTGGAAGGCGTGGGCGCCGCTTGCTCTCTCGCTCTCTACTTCGTCTTCTTCGTCCCTGTTCTCTCTCACCTGCCGCTTGCTCTCTCTCTAAATCTTTCTTCGTCCCTGTTCGTCTTCTTCGTCCCTGGTTTCCATTTTGTAGAGAAGGGTTCCGAAATGGGGTGACATGGGGTTTGACATTGGGTGACACGGGTTTTCATTTTGTAGAGAAGGGTTCCGAAATGGGGTCACATGGGGTTTGACATTGGGTGACACGGGTTTCCATTTTGTAGAGAAGGGTTCCGAAATGGGGTGACATGGGGTTTGACATTGGGTGACACGGGTTTCCATTTTGTAGAGAAGGGTTCCGAAATGGGGTGACATGGGGTTTGACATTGGGTGACACGGGTTTCTATTTTGTAGAGAAGGGTTCCGAAATGGGGTGACATGGGGTTTGACATTGGGTGACACGGGTTTCCATTTTGTAGAGAAGGGTTCCGAAATGGGGTGACATGAGGTTTGACATTGGGTGACACGGGTTTCCATTTTGTAGAGAAGGGTTCTGAAATGGGGTGACATGGGGTTTGACATTGGGTGACACGGGTTTCCATTTTGTAGAGAAGGGTTCCGAAATGGGGTGACATGGGGTTTGACATTGGGTGACACGGGTTTCCATTTTGTAGAGAAGGGTTCCGAAATGGGGTGACATGGGGTTTGACATTGGGTGACACGGGTTTCCATTTTGTAGAGAAGGGTTCCGAAATGGGGTGACATGGGGTTTGACATTGGGTGACACGGGTTTCCATTTTGTAGAGAAGGGTTCTGAGTGGTTGCCGATGGTGTTCGCCGGGGGCTTGGTGGAGGGGGTGTGTGGTGGTCGGTCTCGGTCTGGATCTGGCCGGAGGTGGGCTCTGGCGCTCTGCGCTGGCTAGGGATCTCCGCCAAGCTCCTGGCCGGCCGTGACCTCGTCGGGAGCAAGACGTTCGCGATGCGCACCCGCGAGGCCGACCCCTCCAACCCCATCGCCGATCAGATCTGGCCAGATCTGGGCAGTGGTGGCTCGGACCCGCTTCCCTTTGCTCGCTATTGGGCTCTGCGCTTGTGGTGGCGGCCATGGTGGAACCAGTGGAGTCGTGGCTTGAATTCCGGCCGGTTCCCTGACCGATTTGGGAGGATGTGGTGGGTGCTTTTCCGGATCTAACGGTGCTCATCTCCCAGATCTGGTAGGTATTCTCCGGTTCGGCCTCGTTTCTGGCCGGTGAGGAGGTGGTGGGTTGGGGGTTATCTTGGCTCCTCCGGGTCTCGTCATCCCTTCCCCGTCGTTCTCTTTGCGTGGGTGCCGATGACTCTCTCTCTCTCTCTCTCTCTCTCTCTCTCTCTCTCTCTCTCTCTCTCTCTCTCTCTCTCTCCCCCTCCTTGGGACAACCTGCAACCGGCTAAACCAATTGCCGCTCCTATTTGCAAGAATACCACATATGGTATTTTTGCAAATTTTGCAAAAATGTGGTATTTTTGCAAACCCACACCAAAAAAGTGGTATTTCTACAAATTACCCATAAATTTCTTTGAAATTACCATCTTGCCCCTACACTTTCATTATAATGCCATTTAGACCCCGTTCATCGTCTTCTTCCTGCATACGGGCAAATCTACAACCCACCACCTCTTCTTCATAGCTCATGCTCTACATTTTCCTACTTCTCCTCCTTGTCGACGCCAATATTCCCCGTTTTTATCCTCCCACCTACCCTCTTTCCATCTAATTAGAACCCTAACTATCCGTCATCGAATTTCTCCATACCCACTTCACAAGGAATCGAGATTAACAATTGACCACGAACCCAAAAACACTTTCATGAATTTCAGGTGGAGTTCACGAAACAATCAATTTCCAAGCAAATTTGAAACAGATGCAATCTCCAATTTTCGAATTTAGGGTTTTGGGTTCGTCTGCTACAAGTACCCTAATTCTCAAATCAGAAAATATTCCACCTTGAATCAGATCCGAATGTGAAAGCATCTCCAAAATATGAAACACACCCAAATCAATTAGAATAATTTGATGGCAAAACATTGAATTTCGTAACAAAAATCTAAATTGTTCTTCCTCTCTCTTAAGCCTTGAAACGTAGACAGAGGAGAAATGGAGAATAAGGAGCATTGATGACATTCGAGATGAATTACTAGCGACGATGGCAACAAAAGAAGTGCTGGAGATTTAACTTGTGGAAGACATTTGTTGCCGGTGGTGGAAGCTCTTCTTCTCCCCCTTTCTCAAATCAACATGGAAGTGTTTTATTTTACTTTTTTATTATTCTTTTAAATGATTTTTAATTTAGGGTTAAAATATAATAAAAGTCTAAGGGTATAGCTGTAATCTCCATACAATTTAACACTTACATAACTGAAATCGAGTGGATGGGTGGCATTTCGCTAAAGGATGGCCTTTAACGGGTGGTTTGCTGCAATATTAAGTTTAAGGGGTGGTTTTATGCAAAGTAGCACATTTAGTGGGTGGTTTTCTGTAATTTTGCCTAATTTTTTTTAGTATAAAAGAAGGTTAAGGTCGATATATAGAATGATTCCTCATTTTGAGATCTATATATATCCAAAACGAAGAACATAATAGTTAGAAGTGAGGGTGAGTGCAAATACCGCAATTTCTTATCTCATCTCGATTTTATTAAGATTCTGTTTCGATTCCGACAAAATTGATATTATATAGAGAATTTCAAATCTCACAAGTTTTGTTCTGTCCCACATGTACAAAGAATTAATATATCTAGTGAGAAGTGGTCGTTTTAATGAGAAATACGAAGGTGAGTTAGGCTTGTTGGTACTTAAGCGCGCTAGATGTTTGAAGTTTATGGATTTGATATTATATAGCTTTAAGAAGACTTGAAATAACTCGGCAGGAATCCTTAGGAAAATTGTTTAACAAATCATGAAGAAACTTCATTTGTGTCATCAAAATACCTTTATTGAGAGTCAAAAATTCAATCCCTCGAAAATAATTCAATGTGCAAAGATCCTTGATGCTAAACTGTTGGTGAAGAGATTGCTTCAATAGCTCAATTTCAAGAAGATTATTGTTTATAAAAAGAATGTCATCGACATAGATGAACAAGAACACAAAAAGATTGCCATTTTTCTTATAGAATGGAGAGCAGTCATTAAGAGACTGACCTTAAGAGATCAATGAGTTACACAACTTGGTGTACCATTCGTGTGAGGCTTGTTTAATCCCGTATAATAACTTCTTCAAATGACATACTTTGCTAGAATAAAGGTGTTGAAGAGACCCAAGGAACCTTTATAAAAATCTCAGTGTCTTTGTCACCATGTGAAAACATGTTGTTGACATCAAGTTAAGAGATTGTCCAACCATTTTTTACAACAACATAAACTAAGCTCCGAATGGTAGTCATCTTTGCAACTGGGGAAAACGTTTCTTGATAGCCAGTCCCAAACTTCTAGGTGCATCCTTTGATCACCAAACGTGCTACGTTAGCTCGAAATTTCAACTTATACACCATTTAGAACTAATTGACCGCTTCCCTTTAGGCAAGTCAACGATGTCCCAAGTCCCATTTTTTGTGAAGAGCATCAAGTTAATTCTAATTACATTTCTTGCTGCCACTCAATAAAAACAATTGCGTCCTAATAATTAACAACAAGGCTAAAAATGAGGACCTAAATTGGTTAAAAGATTCCGAGGAGAAGTTGAGAGTGCATTGAGAGAAAACATGGAACTATGCTAAAATGATGATTTGTAATGGCCTTTGCACAAACTTGACAAGTACAGATACTCTCTTTATTTTTATCACAAGAAAAGAGTCTTAAGCTTGCAGTAAGGTAAATGTCCTAATCGACAATGTAAGAGATCAATATTATTGGAAACTTTCATAGAAGAAACAGAATTAACTACCACTAATCAACTTATTCACATGGATGATAGATGGAGGTACAGAGAAAGCATATAGGCAGGTATGCACTTTACCAAGCTCCAGACGGCTCTTTAAAGAAGGGCCCTACAACCAACACAATCCAGATAAGCAAATTGTGCAATCTAATTGAGCAGCCAATTTGTGAACAAAGATCGAGAAAATTGAATTTGAAGACTGTTTTGCGCCTAATTTGCCATGTTTTACATTGACTTTTACATCGATTTCTGTATGCATTTCATACATTTGGGTTAGAATAGTATAGAATCTGTGTAGTTTATGCTTATTTGCCAATTATGGAGATCAACACTAGTTCTTGTTTAATTTCGCAGAAATCGGACGCACTTTGGAGCTTAAAGGAAAGTCATGAAAACATTGTAGAAGCTAGGGATCGAGCACGTATAGGATGGTGCGGTTGGAGAAAATGTCACTTTTCACCATTTATCATTTTGAATCAAGTTCTGATGTCTTCATGGGAGTTGTAGCCCTCAGAAAGAGCTTTCCAACGCATATTCATATGCGTCAATCGGACAAACGAGGACTCAGGAAAGTGCGTTTAAATACGGATGCAGAATGCTGAAAGCTGACAGGACTAGTCGACGTCGACCACTTTGGTCAATGTCGAGTACTTTGGTCGGATTCCACCCAGTCGAGCACGAGACGAGTAGCTGACCACTCGAGCAGCACAGAACTACTCGATGTCGAGTACCCGTCGAGTCCACCAATCTAGCCGAGCTCGAGCACATCACGAGGAGAACACGAACCTACTCGACGTCGAGTAGATTACTCGATGTCGAATGTCGAGTACTCTTCTGAGCCAATCCGAGTCAAAATCGAGTGGAGTCCGAGCTATGTGGTTTACTTGCAAGAGAAGATATGTGACATTCTATCAACATCAAGTGAATATCTATCAAGCGAGAGAAGATTTATCCACTTTAGATATATTTCCGTAGAGATTTATTTGTTTTTATTTTCAAATTTTATCTTATGGCTTTAGATAGATAGTTTGAGATATAGATAGGATATTCTTTCCTTCGATAGCGGGGATTGAAAATAAACCTAGGGGCTGGTTTTTATTCATTCTATTCCACACACAATTTAAATTCGAAAAGTAGGAGTTAGAGAGCTTAGGCCGAGATGAGTGAAGTATTGCGAGAGCGGATTTGGCTTCGATCGGTTGTAAGTTTTTATTTGATTTAATGCAATTTAGTTTCCTTTTATTATTGGTGTGTTTCTTTATGATGAAGAGCGAGTAGTCACCCAACTTCTAGGGTCGGGGTGAGCCCGACGATAGACATGCATGCTTGAGGTAAAAATTCGATATTTATAATGTTTTGATCATCCACTATCTTTATTATGTTTATTACCTAATTAATAGAGATTCATGTTAACCACTTGGATTATAAACATAAAATTGGTAGATACAATTAGGGTTACATTAAAGAGTTGTCTAATTGTTGGAGAAGGCGAAAGCTTGATCCTTTGATATGATTTGCATGATTATCTATATTTATCTTGCCTTATGCATGTTTGATTATTGTCGTTACAAACCCCGGTCTTGGAAGTTTTTATTTTAATCTGTTTACAATCTGAATTCTGTCAACCTGGTTTCTGCGGGACTACTCGACGTCGACTACTAATTACTCGATCAAGAGATCGATTGCTCATTTTTGTCTCTCCAGGTACTCGAGAAGACAGATCTACTCGACGTCGAGTAAACTGGTCGACGTCGACTACTCCCAGTACCCGATTTTGTTGATTTCTTCTCGAATTCGACTGTGCTGACCCCTTGTCGACTACTACCTAGTCGAGGTCGAGTACTCTGGAGTCGATTTCTGGACGTGATTTGCTGGCTATAGAGATCCGTTGACCCGCTTCCTCGTGGATCGAACCTGACTTCCTTTTGCTGCAACGGGAGGGAGTCTTGTAATTATTTGTTCAGAACGGAATCGGTTTGCTTTATCTTATTTATATTTTAATTGCAAGTATCGATTTCCTCCTATCAACAAAGACAGGTACAAAAAAAACACATTAGAAAGTGCGATAACCATAGCATGGCACCAAGCGAAGGACATAAACCCAAAACAAATCCCGATAAGCCCATTATATAAAACATAACATATCGTTTTGGCAGGGTGGTGCTGTCCCCCTAGCCCCGCGAGGGACACGTCGTCCCCTTGACTCCCGACTCGCTAACCGGTAAGCTAGACAACTATCTTGAGGTACTGCCCCTTGAACCACTTCCGCCCCCTGGAACCCTGTTGTTTACCAATCAGCGGTAGATTTAAGGCATATTAATAAATCTTTTTAGTAGGGGTGGATAGACATCATGAGGGTCGTCCTATATATGTCCCGTCTAAGCCATCCCACATAGTTTTTATGGGACGGGATCGGAACGGAAGTTGAACTAGAAATAGGTATGGGGTAACTTTATTTGAAACTAGCAAGGATATCCCATATGTCTGCTGGTGTAATTTAAGATGGACCTTTGCAACCAAAACAAATCCGATTTCCCATATGTTTGCTCTAAAGTAGGATGCATTAGATTGAAACTAGAGATAGCTTGTAAGTTGGAATTGCAAATAAAAGCAAAACTTTACATACATATTTATCTAAAGGGAAATTAAATAAGCAAATTGCTTGCGGCTGAAAAGAGTAAAACAAGTAGTAGGGCTTTCCCATGCTGGATACAATGGCAGAACCTACAACTCTGTGTATTGTGTATGAACAACAAAACACCATGCCAAGTTGCCAACTAGCTAGGTACTCTTTGGAAGTTGCTAACCCTCCTTCAATCCTTCTTGATAACTGTCACGGTTACATCCAAGTGCAAAATTGCAAATATCCAACCCCAAGTTAATTGCCAACTAGGTACTCTGTGACTGTGAGTGTCTATGCTTTATAAATATAAATAGAGGAAAGGGTAAAGTAATTGACCGGCTTTATGGGTCGGACACTCGGACCCTTGGTGATGGAAAGTGCAAAGGGCAAAAGCTAAAAAATACACATATATGTATATGTATATTTCTATATGACATAGGTAGAGAGAGGGACAATAGGCCTGCCTGGGTAGAGAGGAAGGAGACATAGACATTAATGGGCCCTCCTCCCTCCTTTGTTATGTTGACAGATCAATACCTTGCTTGAAGACAAGGGACTTCCCTTTGGTCCCATTCATCATCCCATCCCATCCCTTTGGTCAAAGATCTTCCTCTTCTTATTTTGTGTTTCCTTTCATCTCTTATTCTCCTCCCCCCTTCTTAACTACATCTTATTATGCTTTATTACTATATATTAGTGATTACACTCATTTCGCGTTTATGTAATCTCAACCAAGTTTCATGAGAATATCTCTTTTGATAGGTTGAGATTTACATCTTCATTTTACACATGTATTTTTTATCCTCAAAAGTTTGAATTTAAAAGTAATTTTTTTTTTCAATGTCCTTTTATATCTTTTCAAAATTATAAATTTTCATATTTTATCAATTTCACCCAACTTTATGTTTTTTCATAAAATACACAAATTACTACTTAAAAGTTTTCTCAGATCAATCATATTTTATGTTTTTAATTTAACCACCCGAATTATAACTTTTATTTTTTATTAATTATAGATGGTCATATTTCATCAATTTCCCCCAATTTTATTTTTTTCTTAAAATACCCAAACTGCAACTTTAAAGTTTTCTCAAATCAACAATATCTTATGTTTTTAAATAAAATACATGAATCATGAATGGTAACTATTAGGTTTTCTTACTCAACCCAATTTTAATTAGATAATAATTAATAATAATAATAATAATAATAATAATAATAATAATAACAAAAACAAAAACAATAATCCGATGAACCCGGCCAGAAATGAAAATTCGATAGGATTTTCTTTAAAAATCCGATCTAAACTCAGATTGATCTATGAGATTTAGATGAGGGAGTTTAAATTCTATCTTTCTACCTCTGAAATATCTTATTTCTTTGTGAATTTATCATACATATCTATATTTTATCTTTTCTTTCAAATTCTATCTTTATCTCCTATGAAATCAATTCATCCCATTTTGATTCACCCTAACCTAAATTCTTTTGAGTTTTCAGAGCATACAATAAAGTCAATTCAAAGCAAAGCTCTAATTTTGGGAGAGAAAGTGAAGAATCAAAGCCTTCTTCATCGGAATTCGATGAAAACCCGAAGAAAGGTCTTACCCAAACCATCAGCGCCCGCCAACACCCCTTTAGCGCCTGCTGATCCTGCTGTCGGTTGTTTCTTTCGAGTTTTCACTCGAAGTTTTGTGAGGCTACTCCTACTTCTTTGTTTTTCTTTCGTTTTAATCATCTCTAATGTTGAGGAACAATTATACCAGATAACTTGAAACCTTATGAGCGAATAAGGTGGATTTCGTTGGAAGTTTGCGAATACTCATCAACCAAGTTCTTTGATACGAATGCTTTATGCCAATTAGGTTTGCTTGAGAATGTGCATGAACTATTAAGGAGAGGAGGTCTTGATCAATTCATCCACATGGTTGTGCATACTTATCCTGATCTTGCTCTGGAATTCTTAGCCATACTGAAGGTTTCAGGTGAGCCAACATACGATTTTCAATTCAAGGAAAACACTTGAGGGTTACACCGATAGAAATGAGACAAGCTTTCTTGAATCAACATGAATCCTCCCTACAAGGAACGGGACAACATTGAAAGATCAGATCCGATTAAGATATGGAAGCTAGCTACCCGAAAAGAAGCACTAACAGGATGCAGAAATTGCGATAGCAACATTACTCATCCACCATTGTGAATATACTTAAAGGTCATGAACAATACATTCTTTGGGACCCAGACACTGAATTGTTCTCAATTCGTGATTGGAGCTTACTTTATTGTTTAACCCTGGAAGCAACTATAATCCCATTTTTGTCAGACCTATTCATAGATAACTACTTTAGAGTAATGTACGGAGACAAGGATATCACCGTCAGCTTCGGAGGACTGATCACCCTGTTAGCCAACTGGTTGAAAGTGGACTACAAGAGTCTCACGCCTGCCGACGATGGATGTTTCTTAATGTGTATATACTACTTGTAGATCACAGGCATCCTGTATCAAAGTCCGACTCGGACCGATGACTGGGGGTCGTGTCCACGAGTGCACATGCGCTAGTAGCCTAGCACACAAGCCGAGCGAGGTTCCATTCTAAAACCAATTGGCAATAGAAGGAGTAGCCCACCGACTCATATACTAGGGCTTGATATGTTCGACTTTCCGATGTGGGACACTTTTGGTTTCATTCAGATCTCTAACACGCCCCCGCAAGTCCAACTAGGAATGACCATCTAGTTGAGACTTGGACAACTGGGTAACCCAGACCAGGATCGACACGAGCCGTTAGGCTAACCGCTCTGATACCATATCAAAGTCCGACTCGGACCGATGACTGGGAGTCATGTGCACGAGCGCACATGCGCTAGTAGCCTAGCACACAAGTTGAGCGAGGTTCCATTCTAAAACCAATTGGCAATAGAAGGAGTAGCCCACCGACTCATATACTAGGGCTTGATATGTTCAACTTTCCGATGTGTGACACTTTTGGTCTCATTCACATCTCTAACATCCTGGACCACTCACGCATATAGAAGGCAGAGGCATGGCACGTCTTACTTTTGCCAATGCCAATCCCACCGGCTAGAAAAATCGCATATTTCTATCTACCTCAAGTAGGGCTATTATATGAACTGAACAGCCGGAGATCGGCTCGGGATCGGCTCGAAAAAGCTCGACTCGAGCTCGTTCACTTATTTAAAAAGGCCGAGCTTGAACAAAATTTTAAGCTCAGTTGAAAGCTTGGCTCGTTCGAATAAAGCTCGAATAGCTCGAATTCTATGGAATTTCTAAAATTTTCTTTAGGTTAACATGTTATAACCAAGTATAACTACTTAAAGCTCGAAAAAAGCTCGGCTCGAGCTCGTTTATTTCCTAAACAAGCCAATCTTGAACAAAATAAAAAGCTCGTTTAAAATTTAGGTTTGGCTCGGCTCGAGCTCGTTTAACAAACGAACAAGCTTGAACATGCTAAGCTCGGCGCGTTCGGCTAGAATAACACCCTAACCTCAACTGAAGGGTCTCCCACCTCAAAAGGCACATTCAGCTGGTGGTCTCATAGTAGGCCAAAATGATTACATTGCTCTTTTCATAGGAACAAGGCTCCTAGACATGGAACAAAGGATAAGGACATTGGAAGGCCTTAACAAGGAGCTATACTTGGAGATCACCAAGCGAAAGGAGGATCGCCGTCTTATGCAAGCAAGTCACAGTACGCTCATAACAACCACAAATTAAAGAATGAAGCGGTTAGTCACCCATATATTTGCGCAAGCAATTGCAGATATTGCAAGTGTCGGAGCCACACTCGCCTAAAGACCAATGAAGCGGTTAGTCACCCATATTCTCCCCTTGAGTCTTTTATTTTATTTTATTTTCAATTTTATTTTTAAATTTAATTTTCTCTTATTTTATAGTTTCTCTTAAGGACAATGAAAAGTTTAAGTGGGGGGAGAGGATATTTAATTTTTATAGTTTCTCTTATTTTAAGTCTAGATATTTAATTTTTTATTTTTGCATGCATTATATTTAAATTGTTTTTGCATACTATTTTTAGAAAAACAAAGAAAAAAAATAGAAAATGTCCAGAACTATAAAAAATATCATGCATTTTTGCATTAAAAATATGTCATTATTCAAATATTCATCTGTCTTAGACTCTTAGTTAGTTCTCAAATTTATTTTTAATCATTTAAATTCAATAGCATGTTTGGATTGATTAGTCGTTATCGCTAAAATTTGGTTTTTATGTGGAACACATAAGTAGACATAATTGAGCATGTATGATCTAAGTTCCCATGCATGATTGAAATCCAACAAAAACTTGTCCGAGATAGTGAGAATTTTTTTGCTTAAAGGGATATTACATTTATTCTCTTTGCTTTTATTGTATGATTTACTCTTCTTATGCATTAATCTCCGAGCATTGGCACAATTATTTATTATTGAGACCTATTATAATACATGTTCAGAACTTATAAGTTTCATATGATTGAGGCATATTTTTAGCTATATTTATCCATATCTACCCTAAATTGCCGTTTGATGCCAATTTGAGCCTTTAACCTTTTCTTTTGAAAGCTCCACAAAAAATATACTAGAGCCTTAGCCGATAATGAGTTTGACTCTCTGGGAATTAGGATTAGAGTTGGTTATGGGTATGATTTGGAGAGAAGAAAAGCTAGTAGCTTATGCAATAGTGTTGAAGGTTTCAAGTCAAAGATATAATGTTATGTGCTTTATATCCTCAAATTTTGCACTTCATAGTTGGCTCTAAAAAGAAAAGAAGAAGGAAAAAAAATTCAAAAATAGAAATGAAAACAAAATTGTAATAAAGAGTCTAGTTTATTTATATTGGTGAGAGTTGGATAAATTGCATCATATGGAAGCTTGTTTACTTTTGATTAATTTGTTTTAAGTTATGCTGGGATTTTTGGAAACTTAGTTCCTGGAATTGAAAGCACCACGTAGCCAAAATAATTTCTTACCCTTATTTTCGTACCAAGCCCCATTACAACCCCGCCGAATGGAGTCTTCTTTGAAGTCCTTCATTGATCAAAAGTCCTCTTGATGTTACTTATTTGTTTTCAAGTATTGTGTGGAGATAATGCTATATAAATGTCAATGCTTAAGATGATTTTTGTATAATGAATTGAGTTGAAAAGCCTAAATACATGAGAGCGAGTGAAAACACATTTTTCCCTGTGAGGTTGGATGGATAAGGCATGCGGGCTACTTGATCACACGTTACATGCAAGGATGTTAGTCTACTTTACCATTGTTTGCACTTACTTAAGATGTTGCTTTTGAGAAATGCTAATTCATGAAAAACTATGTTTGTGGGATACAATGATTATGTTTTGAAATGATTCTGCTCGATGACTAGCTAAGTGTGGGGGATTTGATAATGGATGATTTGTATATGCATTTTGAGTCATTCTTAAGTAATTTAGGTTGCATTTAGATAGGTTTTTAGGATAAAGTGCATTCATTGTCTTTGAAGTTGCAAAGCTTGGAATCTACACGTTTTATGCCTATTTATGCAGATTCTCAAAATTCAAGCTTAAGGAGAAGAGGAAAGCTACATCATGGAACCTTAAAAGATTAGAGAAGAGTTAAGAAAGAAGATAAAAGAAGAAGCAAACAAGATAAGACGAAAGAAAGAAGAAATAAAGGAAATGCATTGGCGGCGCCCGCAGCCAAGGACCGGCGCCAGCCGAGCACTCGTAGATGATCCAGCGGCATTCACTGGATCGGCGCCCGCCGCTACCCCATTGGTTTCCGCCGATCGCTATTTCCAAGAGATCTTCTCTCGGTTGAACCTGGCCCATTGGGCTTTACTTCTACCTTAAGAACTCCAACTCCTAGGGCTTCTTATGCCTATAAATCCAGCTCTCCTCAATCTCATTCAACACAACTCACACACCACTCAACACTTCTCATACCACTTTTCTCCATTTTCCCTTTTCCGTTATTTTCGGTAAGTCATGCTCGAGACTAAACCTTTTATATAGTTTTGCTTAATTATATTTTATGCATAGGTTAAGGAAATGTGAGGGTTGTTTGAATATTATTATATAGTTTATATTTGGTTTATGCATATTTGGTTATTCATTACTCTTGTTTTTTACATGTTTATGTTGTTTATTCGTCTTAATTGGCCACTAAGGTAGGTAAACAACGTGCTAAGTGATTATAGCTTAACCCATTATTGTGGGTCTTAATCTGATATAGTAGCAAACATATCTTGATGAACATGTTGGAATTCATGCATATGAAAGAGTAATGCCAGGTAATTTAATGTTATTCTTAGCGGATGCGATAGCTGGGTTGGCAAACAGGTGACACGTTGAATATGCAAGAATTACATGAATTATATGCTTATGTAATTAGGGACTTATTGCTTCTCGAACCCCACACAAGAGTTAGGGAGTTAATAGTGATTGAATAATGAAGTTATACAACTCTGTGCACAAACCAACACTAAGATAGCCAAGCATAACCAAACAAATCGATGATCATGGAATTACCTATGTTGTGAACATAAGTAGAACTATATTCTCATCTTACTATTATCTTTGTTTCAACCATTGCTCTACTTATTGCCTTTCTCTTATTCAGTGGCGGATCCAGGATTTTCATCAAGGGGGGGCTGAAAAACACTTATGACAAGTTGCGAATCGAGATCAACGTTAATATCACAACCAAAATTCATTTGTTTGCTTCTAAAGCCTCTTGAATCTAAGGTGAAAAAATTGAGGGTCAATTAAGGGATATTGATTTCTTATAAACCTCTTAAAATTGATTTGTTAGTATTAGTAAGGATTTAACTTTTCATAAATTGATCACAGTTTAAACTCAAAAGGTTTGGGATTTTGTAAAGAGGTGTTCTGATTTGTTTGGTGAATATTCAATCTGCATTTCAATTTTTTACTTGTTTGCGAAACTCAGAAATAATCACCCAACCCACAAATTCAATACATAAACACCAAATTCAAGTCACAAATTCACAAAATTAATTCTCCAACCTAATTTTATGAAATTGTTTCCAAAATCAAAACCCTAAATTCTCAAGCCTATCTATAAATTTAATCTCAAACTAAAATTTAGAGCACAAATTGACAAAGTATAATCTATAAGATTAGAAAAACTAGCCTTTTCAATTCAACCTTCAACAAATTTGGATTTGGAAATTGGGAATTTGGGACTCATTATTGGTGGGAGGGAAAGAAGTGAAATGAAGAAGGGCTGCAGCACAGTCGCGGGGAAGACAAAAGGAGTAGCCACCGGTGTCGCCGCCACACCGGAGAGTAGCAGCGGCCACCACACCGGAGAGGAGCAGCGGGAGGGAAATTTGGATTTGTTATGAATTGTTTGCTTACTTACTACGTTTAGCCAAAGTCACGCACACTCTCTCTAGGATCGACATGTACTTGCTGTTAATACTCGTTATTAGTTGAAGGTATAGATTTACTATTTGGGGTGTTAGAACACACGATAATCTAACGGGCACCAATTTTTCATTCTCTCCCTCCAATGGCACCCAAATCTCATACCCGTGTGGACATCACTCTCTAGCTGGGGCGATTGAACAACAATCGAAATCGACTTTGTGACTAGTGCGAAATCGAACAACGATCGAGTTTGTGGATAGGGTGAAATCGAACAACACTGGAGTACTGAAGCAACGACAAACCTTTTGTCAAACACTGAAGCAATGGAACAATGAATTTTTTGTCGAGCAGTGAAGTTTTTTTTTAATCAAAGAAGCATTGAATTTATACATGGAGAAGAGTGGAACATTAAATTATAGAGATCAACATTCCTCCTCTGCATCTCCAACAACAGCTGCTTTAAAAAATCTCTAAAATAGAGAACCAAATAACAAAATCTCTATAAAAAATTACCATCCGACTTCAATAGTTTCTCTATTATACAGGTTTTTGCATTTATTATATATTATAATAAATGCAGAATTTCATAATATAATAAATAAATTTTTTAAACTTTAGGTAACTAGTATAGTTTTCGTAACTTGTACGATATTTATCTTATAAAGTAAATAAATTCGGTTTACTTATTATTATAATTGTTTTTGTTGAAAATTTCAATGTCTTTGTTTTATTATTGTTCATTTACTAATCATGTATGTTTTTTAAGGATGATAAAAAGTTATAAAATATCAACCTTTTTTAATGTTTTTTTATAATTTCATACTATATAATATTTATAATATATTAAATTATATAAGGAAATTATGAATCCAACAAAGCTTTGTATTTGAATCCCACTTTAGTTTCATATATTATATAATATTTATAAGTCCAACTAAGCTTTATATTTTGAATCTTTTTTTTTTTTGAGTAAAACCCCCAAAATTACTTACTTAGCATCATCCAACAACACCAGTTGCAAGTTATGTGAAACTGAATGTAAACTAAACAGCAAAACAGAATGATCAGGTCTAAGTTTAGCTAGCTAGGAGATCAGCCGCTCGATTAGCTTGACGTCGAATATGACTCCAACGGCACTCCTCGAACTGGCTTGCCAGACGGTGAATCCTCCGAACCTGTTGACCCATCTCCCCCTTTTGGAACACTCCCTGCTGCAATTGATTCATAACCGGAGCACGGTCACTCTCAATCCACACTTTCGCTAGACCATGTTGCAGGCCAAGCTCCATCGCCCATCCTAGGCTTTCCGCCTCCACCAGCTCCACTCTGTCAGACTATTGCGTTCTCCTTGCAGTAGCGAACACCAGTTGTCCCTCTCTGTCTCTGGCAATACACCCAATTCCACATCCCTTGCTCATCTCAACACCTGCGTCGCAATTGATCTTCGTGAGCCCCTCCGTCGGTTTCACCCACCTCACCCTTTCCGGACCCTTTACTACCTGACGTTGAGGTCCCATTTCCTTCCCCCTGTTGTAATCGTTCATGCTTTGCTTTGCTACCCGGATCATCTCCTCAGCCTCTATCTCCAAAGACTCGAAAATCCTTTTGTTCCTAGCCATCCAAATAGCCTCTGTGATGTGCACCCATGTTTGAACTTGCTCTCCTCTGCACTCCTTCGTTACTCTCTCAAACGTTTCCAACACTCCTTCAGCCCGCTTTGTAAACTTCCCCAACAGTGGAAGTTGATTCCAAACAACACGATCTTTCTTACACCTAAATAGGATGTGAGATTCGTTCTCCCTGACTCCACAGAAAGAGCACAAGTCACACTCCACCACCCCCTTCCTCTGCAGATTTCCCAGATAAAGTTTCGCACTCTCGGTGCCGCTTTTACCTTCCATACTTGCTTCCATACAACATCGGCTCTGGTCGAATCCAACGTCGTATCCCTTCCAGTGTGAAATTCCTCTTCTATAAGCACATGATAACATGTCCTAACCGAGAAGTTTCCATCCTTTGTATGGTGCCAAATCAGTTCATCCTAGACGTCCGAGTCAGCCAGCCTCATCTGCATTACTAAGTCCGCATCCATTGGCAAAAGAGCCTCCCGTACCAGGTCTTCAATCCATGAGTTTGTTCCCCAGTCAATGAACTCCGCTACCTTCATTTCCTCCTCGAAGCCCTGTGGGTTTGCAATCGGTTTGAAGCTAATTGGTCTTGGGATCCACGGATCCTTGAACACAGCCACCTTCTCCCCATTACCCACATGCCATCGAAGCCCCTGTGTGAGAGCATTCCTCCCTTCCAATAAGCTACGCCAGGTGTACGATGGCTAATAGCCCGCCTGAGCCTGCAGGAAGCTCGTCCGAGGGAAATATCTCGCCTTTAACATCCTTGCAAGTAGCGATTCAGGCTCCTGTAGCAGACGCCACCCCTGCCTAGCGAGCAGAGCATCATTGAACTTCTCCATGTCCCGAAACCCCACACCACCCTTATCTTTCGGGAGACACATTCTCTTCCATTTCATCCAATGGATTTTCCGCTTATCGGATCCATCTCCCCACCAAAATTTACACATTTGTTGCTCGATGTCTTTACAGAGCCCCGCCGAGAGCTTGAAACAGGACATCGTATAAGTTGGGATGGCATGAGCAACAGATTTGATGAGAACCTCTTTTCCCCCTCTTGACAAGGTTCTTTCTTTCCAACCCTTAATTTTCTTCCAAATTCGTTCTTTCAACTGGCCAAATATCACCTTTTTTATAGACCTAGCATGGTAAGAAAACCAAGGTATTTCTCGTGTCTCTCCACCTCGCTAAATTGGACCGTTTACTGCATTGCTCTTCGGGTGCTTTCGCATACATTAGCACTGAAAGAAATCTCCGACTTCGCAAGATTCACTTGTTGTCCCGATGCTGCTCCGTATTCCCGGAGGATCTGTGCAATTTCAATGCCCTGTTGACAAGTCGCTTAACTAGTATGGTTGGCATGAGGCTTGATGAAAACATTTAATTTTAGAGGTTTTTCTCTTCCTGTAACTATAGAGAAATTTTTACTCTCTCCTCATTTCTCTATTTTATAAAACAATATAGAGAAGTTGTTGGACCATAAAATCCATCTTTTTCTCTAAATTTTCCATTTTTCTCTATTTGGAGCTTCTGATAGAGATGCTCTAAATTTACATATTTTTTCTTCTCTCCTTATATTTCTCTATTTTACAAATATGTTTGGAGGAGCTGTTGGGGTGTAAAAATAGTTCTTTCCTCTATAGTTGTGAATTTTTTCTATTATATAGACTGTTTCACTTGGAGACGTAGCCCTAATGATGAAAATAATATACATGAGAAATTTGATCGTGTACTGGTTCACCACCAGTTTATCGAAAATTTTCCTAACCTGATTACTTATCATGGAGCTTTTTCGTCATCAGACCATTGCCCTATATCAATTTCCCTTGAAAATGTCTCGACTTTTAAAGCTTCCCCATTCAAATTCGAGAATGCTTGGATTCAGTGTAAGGACTTTCGGAATATAGTTAAACAGTCGTGGCATGCTTCCTGCCAGGGTTCGTTTATGTTTCAACTTATATTCAAACAAAAGATTCTCAAGAAAAAAGCAAAAGAGTGGAATAAGCATACTTTTGGAAATATTTTCTGTTAATTACATGTGGTGGAAAATGACCTTATTCAAATACAGTCTTCAGGATAGGGACATTTCCCGGCATATGTGTTGTAGGAGGAAATCGAGTTCAAAATATAATAAAATATATCAAACCGGATTCGTGTCCACGCAAATAATTACAATACCTCCTCCTGATGTAGCTGCGGGAAGTCAGGATCGATCCTCGAGGAAGCACGTCAGCGGATCCTAGGCAGCGGTAGAATCTCACAAATGGTCGTCGACTTCAGAAGTACTCGACCTCGACTAAGGTTAGTCGACAGGGGCTGGGCAAGTCGAATCCGAGCAAGCAGAAGACACTGGAATTTTGGTCGATCTCGATTTGTTTACTCGACGTCGAGGAACTGGTCGTAGTCGAGTTGGCTTGTCGACTTCGAGTAACAGCAGAGACAGAAGCAACAACGATCTTGCTCGATCGAGAATGAGTAGTCGACGTCGACCAAGGGGTGGTCGAAATCGAACAGCAACAGTAACGAAATAACACAAATCTTTGCGGAATTTGGAATAAAATATGTAAAAGAAAACTTCCAAGATCGGGGTTTGGAACAACGATAACCAAGCATGCACAAGGCAAGATAAATAACGATAATCATGCAAATCGCATCGAAGGATCAAGCTTTCGCCTTTTCCCACAATTAGACAACTCTTTCAAGAAACCCTAATTGTATCTACCGATTTTATGTTTATAACCCAAGTTGTTAGCATGGATCTCTATAGAATAGGTAATAAACACACAAAAGGTAGTAAATGCTCAAAACATGATAAAGGTCGGATCTTTTACCTCAAACACGCATGGCTATCGTCGGGCTCTCCTCGACCCTAGAAGTGGGTGGACTACTCGCTCTTCATCGCAATCGCAGACATCGTTGATGAAAAAGAAATAACTTGCATTAAACTCAACCAAAGCTTACAACCGATCGAATCCAACTTGCTCTCGCTCCTTAACTCCTCTCGGCCTCCACTCTCTCTCTCTCTCTCTCTCTCTCTCTCTCTCTCTCTCTCTCTCTCTCTCTCTCTCTCTCTCTCTTCCTAAGATTGAATGAATAAAAACTAGCCCCATGGGCTTTATTTATAGGCTTCCAATCCTTGCTAATCAAGGAAGGAAATTCTATCTAATTTCTAAAGATAAAACTTTAATAAAATGACCATTTATCTAAAAAGGAAAATTAACTAAAATATCTAAATATCTTCATGTGTTGGATAAATCCTTCTCCCATAGATAGATCTTGATAGAATAGGGATAGATCCGGCCTTTCTTCGAGCCCAAGCAAATCAACTCATACTCGGATTGGTCCAACTGTCTCGCGGCCCAGGAAGATTTTGGTCGACTTCGACCAGTTTGGTCGACGTCGAGGAACGTTTCTCGATCTCGCCTTCCCTCGCAGTTCTCGAGTTGCCTCTTCTCTTCTCGAGCTCGGACAAGGTCTCTGGTTTGGTCGATGTCGAGCAACCATGTCGATGTCGAGGAGAGTCTTGAACTCGAGTTGGCTTCTTCTTCCTTCCTCGATCTGATTCTCTTCCTCGAGCTCGGGTGTGTCTTTGGCTTTTGGTCGACGTCGAGAAAACAGGTCGACATCCAGTAAAGTCCTTCTCGAGTTCTCTTCTTCTTCGGTTCTCGACTTTGTTCTGCTCTCAGTGGTAGTCGATGTCGAGTAATTCTGCTCGATATCGAGTAAAATCTAGCCTTCGTCTTCTTCTTTTGGTTTCTTCCCGAAATGGCTCCAAATTCTGTAATATTAAACCAAAACTTATGTAGACCTCTATTTCTTGCAAATAAGCATATACTACATAAATTCAACATATTCCCAACCTGAAATATGCAAAGTATATAGAATAAGGAGCTAAAATGTATATAAAGACATGGTCACTTTAGTGGATATCAATATGCGTAATAAGGAAAAGAATTTGATAATAAAAAAAGAAAAACTCCTTCACTTCCAGAAAACCTTTTGGAACCAAAGAGCAAAAATCAAGCATCTTAAGCTTTCTTATTCGAACACAGCTTATTTCCATCGGGTTGCAAATGGCAAGAGACATAGGAAACAAATTCGAAATATTACTTCCGCAGAGGGGACTTTAGTCATTGGTGATGAAAATGTGAGAAATGAGATTAAGAGTGATTTCGAAAATAGATTTAAAAAAAATCGATAGATGAAAACCTGTTGAATGAGTCGCTTGACTTAATCAACCCCTCTATATCCTCAGAGGAGAACGACTTTCTGATTCGCATCCCATCCAATGTTGAAATTAAATCGGTTGTGTTCAAACTCGGAAACAATAAATCCCCTGGGTCAGATGGTTTCACGGCAGAATTTTACAAGGTATATTAGGACATTGTCGGAACATCTGTTATTAGAGCAGTGAAAGGATTCTTTCACTCAGGCAGAATATTGAGACAAGTAAATCATACATTTATATCCCTTCTTCCAAAGCGCGACAATCCCACCAATACCAGTCATTACCGCCATATAAGCCTATGCTATACGATATACAAAGTAATATAAAAAATCCTTACTGGTCGACTAAAATCGGTTGTTGGTAAGGTTATCCACCCTCTCCATGGAGCGTTTGTATGTGATAGGGAAATTCAAGATAATGTGTTGGTGGCGCACAAAATTTTCCACTCTTTTAGATTCCGCAAGGGGCGGGTCGGATGGTTAGAAATAAAACTAGATATGGAAAAAACATATGACAGAGTTGAATGAAACTTCACTAAAAAGGTGCTAGAAAGATTTGGTTTTCACAGAACCTTCATTTCGTGGGTGATGGAATGTATTACGACTGTATCTTTCTCAGTCCTTGTTAACAATGGCCCCGCCGACTTGTTTTGTCAAAGTCGCGGCCTTAGGCAAGGGGACCCTCTCGCCCCCTTCTTGTTCATTCTAGGGGCTGAGGTCCTAGCTAGGCGATTGTCCGCTGAATCAAATTCCAACAACAACACAATTGGTTTCTCCTTCGGTAGAGACAGCCCCCGAATTCCATTTCTGTCCTTTGCATATGACATTATTGTCTTCTCTAAAGGCAGTGTGGAGGCAGCACAGAAAGTTAAATCCATAATTGATACACATTGCAGAGTATCTGGACAAAAAGTTAATTACCAAAAATCCAGTTTTCAGGCAACTAGAGGAATTTCTAACACAAGAATTGCCTAGCTCCGAAACTACCTGAATGTCTCTAGTGAATACTCGCTAGAAAAATATCTCGGCTGCCCTATTATAAATGACAGGGTTAACAAACAAACTTTTGAAGACATTATATGCAAATCAAAAGAACAACTAAGTAAGTGGCGTGCAAACGCCCTATCCCAACAAGGTCGGGCGGTTCTCATTCGTTCCAATCTTGCGACGAAACCCATGTATGTTATGCAAAACTTTATGCTTCCGAACTCAGTTCATAAAGAGCTAGACTAAATCAATAGGAATTTTTTCTGGAATAAGAATCTCCAGTTCAGGCCTCTTATCAGTTGGGACAGGATCTGTAAACCGAAAAACTGTGGAGGGCTTGGTATTCGGAAAGCTAAAGAGATGAATGAAGCCCTCCAAATGAAGTTAATCTGGAAAATCCTAGCTGAACCAAATAATGTGTGGGTCTCTCTCATTAAACATAAGTATTTACGATCGACTTCAATCTTGGAATACAAAAAAAGTGGGGACATGTCCTGGCAATGGGCTAAACTTATTCCACTAGTGGATAAGTTGAAGTCTGGTCTCATTTGGTCGGTGGGAAATGGGAGATCCATTAAATTTTGAACTGATAATTGGATCACAACATCTCCTCTTCAGTCCAGGGATTATTGTCCCCAAATAAATAATAGGGAGGAAATGGTTTGTGATTATATTTTGGGTGGTAAGTGGTGGTCGGAGAAACTTCGGTGCTCCTTTCCCCCCAGCATCATCAATGAAATTCTCGACACCCCACTTCCTAGCTCGACCTTCGAAGATCGCCTATACTGGAGGCCTGTCAGATTGAGATGGTTCACAACATCAAGTGCATACAATTTTATTAACTCGTCATCGTCATATCGTAAGGATAAAAATGCTTGGATCTGGTTAATTGACACACCACCAAAGAAAAAAAAACTTTTTATGGAAAATATGTCAAGATGGCCTACCTACGACTTCTAGGCTCGCCTCTAGGAGTGTGTCAGTGCCCACTACGTGAAGCCTTTGCAATGGTGCGACTTAGGATGAGGCCCACCTTTTGTTAGAATGCCCCTTTGCTCGAGCTCTCTACCAGCTTCCTCAAAGAATTGATTTCATCATAGCTAATATGATATATAAAGATAGGGATATCAAACCTATTATCTCCGTCTTAGGGCAATCCCTCTATTCTGAGGCTAAAATGAAGCTTGCCTTTAGGGTTGTGCATAACCTGGTATTCGACACGACACGACACAACACGGTATGTCGGATACACAAAACCGACAACACTAAAAATGCCGATCCGAACACGACACGATAAGTACCGGGTATTAGACACGAAAGCACGAGACGGTTCCGTGTCGGATACCCGTACAACACGATACGAACCATTTAGGGTGAGAAAAAAAAGAGGCTAAAGGAAATAAAAAAATAAAAAAAATTCCCAACTCCAATTCGGCAATGCCAAACCAGAGAGAGAAAGGAAACCCAAAGCCCCAAAACAACCGCCACCATTGGAGGAGAGCCGAGAGGCGGCGGGTGGAGGAGACCGGGCGGGGCGGAGCCAGACGGCTTGGGGAATTGAGATTGGGCGGGTGCCAATGCCGGTGAATTGTTGGCTCTAACAGCCCCAGTGACGGCAAGGAGAGCTAGGGCAAAGACGATGAAAAAGGGCTTGATTGCTGCCATGCCTAGATAACCAAATGATCAAAATTCGAATTCAATCCCAACTTTAGTGAATATAAAAAGGGGGAAATGCTATTCAATTGATCGAAAGCTAAGAGAATTTGAAAAGGGGAGAGAGATGTGATGAAAGGGAGGTTTTGATTCTTGGAAATGCAGTGCCTCTCTCTATACAAAGGATAGGTAAAGAAGGAGGGAGAGAGATGAACTGCCACAAAGAATGAGGATAGGTAAAGGGGCGAGCTGTGAGAGGCGAAAGAAAAAAAATAGAAAAAACGAAAAGGGTGGCAAAAAAATAAAAGAGGGGAATCTGGATTCGAACTAGGGACATAACGCGCCTACCATCCGCGCCCGATAAGCAACGCCCACCAACTGGGCAAAGTGTGTTTTGTGATATTCTAATACCACTTATTTTATTTGTACTAAAATCACATAATATTAATATTAAAAAAAATTATCGTGTCGTGTCGGATACCCGACAAGAGAAATATGTCGATCCGAACACAACACGATTATTGTCGTGTTTTACCGTTTCGTGTCATAATCGTGTCGTATCTATATCGTTTCGTGTTTTTTCGTATCGTTTTGTTGCGGTTTCGTGTCGTGTCAACCGTGTCGTATTTTTCTGCACAGTCTTACTTGCCTTTGCATGGTGGTATACTTGGTATATCCGTAACCAATTAATCTTTAGGCAAGTCCCTATCCCACAACGGCCTGCCTCAATACAGTTCATCAAGAACCAAATACTCAATTGGAAAACCGCCTCGAAGCTGAAGCACTTGCTTTAAAACTAGGTATTCAACAAGCAATCCAACTCCACATTAAGAAACTCCACATTGAGGGTGACTTCTTGATTATATAAATTACTTCAACAAAAATGTTTCTTGCCCATGGGAAATCGAGTTGATCCTATCTAATATTAAAACTTTACTATCGACTATGGAAGAAGTTTCCTTCTTTCATGTACCCCGTTTGGGCAATAAAGTGACTGATAAGATTGCACACATTTGCCACTTTGCCCGGAAAGTCGATATTCAAACCAATTTAGGTTTTCTAGACCTCATTCGTAAGGATGCTGCTGGGTAGATCATGCTCGTCCGAATTTTTTCCTAATACAAAAATTCGAGTAACTTTATCACATTCATCCCAAAAACATTAATTTAATATTACATAAATTTTACCCTTATTCTTGCTATTAGGTTTCTACTTTTCAATTAATATAGGTTTTAATGACTGGGACATTCTAAGCTTTATGTTTACACTTATGTTTTTATCTAATGTAATATATTTTTCAATTCAAACTAAGCTTTATGTTTACATTATCTATTTTGATATAAAATAAAATAAAAAATGTTTAAATAGTATAATAACTACGAGATCGCCGGCCATCCTGACTATTCAATAGTAATATAGTATAATAGTACAAGATAATTTTCCAGTGATAAAAAAATAATCTAATATTTCTAAATTAATGCAGCAAATCCTTAACTTTTAACCAAAAAAAAATACAAATCCTTTCCCCAATTAAAATTTTGGTAAATAAGTTCGTCTAAACCACAAAATGACGTGACTAAGATTTTAATTCAAAAGAATGATATAGCCCGGAAAAAAAAAAAGAATGAGAATAAGGGCATCTTTAGGCCAAATAAGTTCGTCTAAACCACAAAATGACGTGACTAAGATTTTAATTCAAAAGAATGATATATAGCCCGGAAAAGAAAAAAGAAAAAAGAATGAGAATAAGGGCATCTTTAGGCCATAATGGCTAGGGAAAATAGATTACTAAAAGAAAATATTCTATAGAATATTCTCTTTTGAAATATTGAAGAAGATGATTTCGTATGTATGTCAATAACAATATATCTACTCATGATGGAACATATCAATAATGAAGAAGATGATGTTCAATCAAGACGAAGAGGTGGAGTTCCTGATCACATTACCATTTATCGTGATCGAGAAGGTGATGCAATTTGGCGAGGAAAAATTCCGCAGACGTTTTCATATGAATAAAAGTTTATTTCTTCGAATCGCAAACTCAGTAAAAAAATCAGGATCAATTTTTTATGCAACAATGTGATGGAATTGGTAGGCTTTGTTGTCAAGCTTTGTCAAAATATTATTTATGCAATGATAATTCAAATATGTTAAATAGTATAGTCATATCAAAGAACTCTTAAATATATTTACAATACTACAACTTTTATTTTTAATTAAAAATCATAATTATATAATATATAAATTTATAATTGTATTATTCATAGAGTTATATAAATTTATATAAATATTAAACAAGTATAAATAAATAAAAAATAATATTTGACCTTTCAAAAGAGGAAGGAAAATTTGTCATTTTTTTAAAAAATAGGCCAAAAACAAAATGACCAAATTGGATTTTGACCTAAAGTGAAAGCAAAATTAGACCAACACCCAATTTTTAGTCTATCATGGGAGATAACAACTCCTTTTTTTTGGCTTATTCATCACAATCTTAACTGAAAATTGCTCATGTTTTTTTTTTTAAATGAGAGTAAATGGTTTTCCAACTTTTTCAACCAATATGTGGAGAGTTTGAAATAAAAAGTAGTCAACAAATACAATTTTCAATAACAATTTTAATTAATCAATCTATTATATAAATAATCTAGAAAACATAAAACGACACTTATTTTGAATCAAATTCAAAAATCTAAAACGACACTTATTTTTTATCAGAGGTAGTAATAATTAGGAAATTAAAGAGTCAAAAAAACAATGCAGTATTTTATATAAAAAAATTATTATCTTACACAATTTGTGCATAAATAATAAAAGTCGTATAAAAAAACCGCGAAAATCGCGGGTAGTAAAACTAGTTTTGACTTAAAGTGGAACCAAAATTAGACCAATATCCAATATTTAGCTTATCATGGGAGATAACAACTCCTTTTTTGGCTTATTCATCACAATCTTAACTGAAAAATTGCTCATGTTTTTTTTATAAAAAAAATGAGAGTAAATGTTTTTCCCAAAAATAAATACTTGATATTGTGGAAATCATTTTCTTAGTTTATACTCAACCGTATATATTTATTTATAATTATTATCCAAAAAATAAAATAAAATGCAATAATTAAATTAATAGAGGGTAGGAAGCGAAGCATGGGGCGTTGAAAGCGCAAGATTGTCTAGAGAGAGACATATTTTGGAACCTGGGAGTAAAAAGCTCCACCAAAATGGCCGAGTTGCTTCACCATTTGGACCATCCCTCTCCTCTCCATATATATAAATCCTTCACATTATCTTTTCTTTTTCCTTTTACTTCTTATTATATACTCTATATATATATATATAGTTTAATCGGTCAAGATCTCACGTATAACTTAAACTATGTATACACGCTCAACGACAGACATGCATCAAGGAATCAAAATCTCCCCCCTACCTAGTTAATTAAGTACATGTACATTAACCAACCCCCCACCCTTCTCTCTCTCTCTTATATAATTCAATATAGGGTTTTATAATGTATATTTTCCTTTTTTTTGTTAAAGGAAGATGCAAACTACTGGCTACACAATAACACGGCGGAGAGTAGTCATTTCTCTAATGTCTCATTCGATAAACTGTTAACATATTCACATGCGAGTTCAAAAGTAAATGAAAAGCACAAAGGAAAAGAGAAGGCAAAGGAGGTGTGAGAAAACCTTTCGAATTGCTGAGCAAGAAAACTCATAAATGGAGGAAATGGAGGTTAAAGAAAGGAGGGAAAATGTAATGTATAATAATCGAATTTTTTTTACGTTATATATTCAGCATTTATACTAGACTTTCACATATTGGGCCTAAACCAAACTAAAATGGGTCGAAGCTCAATACATTCGGATTCAAACATGTCTTCACTCTCAACACCTCTTTTTAAGTTGGAGGCAGCTCTACAACTCCAAGCTTGTCCAACACTAGGGAAGCACAACCTAAGGAAGGTCTTCGTGAGTATGTCTGAGAGATGATCTTTGGAAGCGACATGACGAAGAGATATCAGACCTTCAACTCTTCAAGGACCTTTTGTCGCACATAGTGGCAGTCCAGCTCCACGTGTTTTGTTCTCTCGTAAAATACAGGGTTCTTAGCTATATGAATAGATGTCTGATTATCACATCTTATAGGAATAGAAGTGATATTTCTAACTCCAAGTTCAGACAACAGCTTGGTTAGCCAAGCAACCTTTGTGCATACTCGTCCAATCAACCTGTACTCTACTTCAACCGAGAACAAGGACACTGTAGTTTGCTTTTTCAGCTTCCATGAAATGATGCTTTCACCCAACAATACAACATATTCGTTCAATGATCTTTTAGTTAGGGGACATGATGCTCAATCAGCATCGCAATACGCTTGCTGCTCATATGAGCCTTATCGAGACAAGAACAACGATCAATGTTGTGTACCCTTTTGTCCCCCATATGTAGCTTTGTCCCCTGAATGCTTCACAAACAAGGAATAATCGTTTAATGATTTAAGTGTATCCCTTGTACCGCAGAGCATGAGAGAGCTTCACATACCATTATCGTGAAGCTTGTTTAAAATCGTACAATGCTTTCTTTGGACAAACATTCCTTGGAGGTGCAGTCATCCCTTGAGGAACACTCATGTACAACTTAATTCCCACGTAAATCTTCATGTAAAAACGCGTTGTTAACATTCAATTGCACCATTTCCCATTTGCGCTTTGCCGCAACTGCAACTAAAGCTCTCACAGTGGTCATCTTCACTACTAGAGAGAATGTCTTTGTATAGTCAATTCCTTCTCTCTAGGTGAAGCCTCGTACTACCAGTCATATCTTATAATGCTGAATTGAGCCATCAGCCTTATGCTTAACCTTGTAAACCCAACGACACCCAATAGGTTTGGCCCTTCTTGGAAGAGGAACTACCTCCCAGGTGTTATTGAGATCCAGGGCCTTGAACTCCTCTCTCATGGTTGTATCCCAAACTGCATATTTGCAAGCATTTTGATAACTCTGTGGATCTGCAACTGGCTTCACATCAGACAAGTGGGAAGTGCCTAGTTGAAGAGTAATTATGATAGTGTGACAAATAAAATTGTCATGAGAATTAGCATGAGAATAGACATAATCCTGCAAGTGGTGAGGAAGGAAAGAAAAAAAAATAAAGGAAAAAGTATTTGATTTGTTTAAAGAGCTAATATGCTTTATCAATTGGCATTATTAATGGGCTTAATTAACACTTTCAGCATCAGAGCACCATGCAAAATAAGTTTCAGTATATGATCTATAAAATTACGGAATTGATCTCCACCGCCCCGTGTGGATAAATGTGAACTATAGTGAAATGACCTCTCCATCTTGAGTGTAGCTTGCCTGGAAAGTGTGTGAGGCGCGATTGGGAGAGGAATACTTTGTCACCAATCTTGATGTCCTTCCTCAAAATGTTCTTATCATGTCACGCTTTGGTCTGTCCTTGCAATTCACGGCGTTTATCATCGGAAAAAGAAAGAGAATGCCTTTTTTTTAATAAGCACTTTTGTCGCATCTGAAGTTGTAGATAGTAGGAGTAATCGCCTTTCGAAGCCTCCTACAACTACAGTTGCTGCACTAAGGGCAGTTCTTGTTGGTCGTTAGTTCATAAGCATCCTAGCTAATTTCTTCTAATTCTTGCACTTGGAGCTTACAAAACTCGCCGACTTCATCAATTTTCACATTGCACTCTATCAACGCCCAATAAGCCTTGTGTTGGAGTTTTACGGGCAAATGACATGCTTTTCCAAAAACCAACCGATACGGCGAGATACCAATTAGTGTTTTGTATATTGTGCGATACGCCCAAAGAGGGTCATCCAGGCGTAAACTTCAATCTTTGCGATTCGGGGCAACCGTCTTGTCTAAAATCCTCTTGATTTCTCTATTGGATACTTTGGCTTGCCCATTGGTTTGTTGGTGATATGCGGTGGAAATGCGATGAGTAACATGGTACTTCCTTAAAAGTGCAACCACTGTCTTATTGCAAAAATGAGAGCCTTTGTAGTTTATCAGGGCTCGTGGAATGTCGAACATAGCAAACAACTCATTTGGGAAACCTGAAACAGTCTTAGAATCGTCAGTCCTGGTGACCTTCGCCTCCACACCCCCCCCCCCCCAATTGGAGACGTAGTCCACCGCTAACAAAATATATAGATTCCCTAAAGTGCTAGGAAATGACCCCATGAAATCAATGCCCCAAACTTTAAATTTTTCACAAAACATCATTTGGGTTTGTGGCATCTTATTTATAGCGACAATATTCCCTATTTGTTTGCATCGATAACAAGATTTGCAACATGCATTGGCGTCACGAAATATCATCAATCCAAGGTGACCTCTGCAAGCATAAGCATGACAAAATCTAAGGACAAATATTACCTCATTGTCTGGAAGACATCGTCGAATTACTTGGTCTACATAATGTTTCCACAAGAATGGATCATCCTAAACATAGAACCTGACGTAATGGTGAATCTTGTCCTTCTTGGCTTTGGGAACCTTCAGAGGAAATTCTCCTGTCATCAAAAAGTTAATTATATCTATGAACCATGGGCGAGGGATGTTGACTGCCATCAAGGAAAAGGGTGAAGCTGGATCCGGAACCACCAATGTTGATTGTTAGGGGTTGAACAAAGATGACATGTAGTGTTTCATCGGGGAAGTTCCCCAACATCCTTGATTTCTCCCCCATACTATACAGATGTATGATTCGGTTGAGATGGTCAGCCATAAAGTTCCCCGCTCCCTTTTTTATCCTTGATCTCAATATCAAACTCACTCAAGAGTAGGATCCATTGGATGAGTGACGAGCGGTGAACCAATCGTTGATTCTTGCCAAAATAAATACCAATACTCAACACTAGTATAGTGAATAAGTACAAATATCGATCCTATAGAGAGTGTGTATTTAGTACGTTTTCTTATCAACTATACAAAATAAAGAGGGAAAGAACACAACATAACAACAAAGTAAAAAAGCAAGTGATTGATGTGAACGTAGTTGTAAGCAAAGTAAAGCAATAGTAACAATGAGTGAGTGAATATGATGGAATTGGTTTCATCTACTTATCTCGACATGATTGGTTACCTTAGTTCTTCTTATTACCCTAGGGGCTGATTTGTGTGCAGAGTTTTATAACTTCATGATTCGATCACTATCAACTTCCTAAACTATTGCGTGGGGTTTGAGAAGCATTGGAAGTCTCCTTAGCACGTAGATCAGCATTTCTCCTGCATCATCGACGTTTCACCTGGTTATCAACCCAACTATCGCTTCTGCTAACATAGATATGATCCTTACCTGTCAATTTCCTTACACAAGACAGCTTCCCAACCTGTTATCACTAGATGTGTTTGCTACTGTATAGAGGTTCTATCCACATCAGCAGACGTAATCGAAACCCTTAGCTAGATGCAACTCAGTCTAGGTGATCAATCAAGACAAAGTAACAACATAATAAGCATATAAGCATAAAGAAAACAAGATAAAAAGATAAAAAGAACCTGAATTGATAACCAAACCAACGTCTTGACAAGAAGCTGAGTGGAAGATTAGCCTAGCACGACTATCTTCATGAAAAACATAAAAGAAAAGAGAAAACCTAGGGTTTTCGCTCCACAAGGGAGGCGGAGCCCTAAAAGTGAGAGAGGAGAATGAATGTGTGAGTTGTGTGTTGAATGGCTAAGAAGCGAGCCCTATTTATATTGTTAAAACCCTAGAGTCAGTGTCCTTAAGTGTGCAAGCAAGGTCCAATAGGCCGGCAGAATCTTGTGCAAAATTTGCGAAAACCCAGGATCGGCGGGCGTCGATTTAGCAGGCGCTTGAAGACCTCCCGCAGATGCCTCAAGATCAGTGGGCGCCGATACTTTTGCGGCCACGAATTATTTATTTTTCCACGGAGACTAATGTAAACTTCAAGATTTCGCAGAACTCATCAAGAGCTTTCCAACGCATGATCATAATAGTCGATCGGACATCCAAGGTCACAGGAAATTGTGTTTTAAGTTTAGCTCGCCGCCCGGATAGCTTTCGCAGCTCGTTGTCATTTCAGCTTTTAGACCTTGATTCCTTGCTCCATTTTCCTTAGAATTGTCTTGGCTCTTTCATGGCTTATCCTAGCTCTCCTTAGCTCCATTCGATCCATGATTCCTCCACCATTCGAAGCTCGGGTCTATTCCCTGCAAATAAACACTGAAAATGCGTAAATTCCGACTTCTTCCACTTGAGAGATAATGAATGCACTTTATGCTAAAAACATGTCTCAATGCAACCTAAATGACTTAAGGATTAACTAAAATGCCTATACAAATCATGCATTATCAATGAGCCTTGGCTTTGCTTCTTTCTTCTTCAAAAGGTACCTGAGAGCAGCATGGTTAGAATAAATAATTCCCTTAGCTCCAAATAGATAGGAGCGGAACTTGTCTAGTGTGAAGACCACGGCCAATAACTCCTTCTCTGTGGTAGTGTAGTTTCGTTGAGCTCCATTCAACATCATTGAAATTCTCAATGTACTCAGAAAATATACTTACCATACACCTTTGGAACATACCGGGTGCGTTACATAGTCCAAACGGCATTATGCAATATGCAAAGGTGCCGAAAGGGCATGTACATGTCATTTTCTCTTGGTCCTCTTGTTTTATGGCGATTTGAAAATACCCTGAGTAGCCATCCAAGAAACAATAGTAGTCTCTTCCAGTGAGCCTCTCTAGCGTCTGGTCACTGAATGAGAGGGGGAAGTGGTCCTTACGAGTCTTAGCGTTCAACTTCTATTAGTCAATGCACACTCTCCATCCAGATTGCACCCACGTGGGCACTAACTCTCCTTCTTTGTTTTCGATGACCGTAATGCCTCCTTTCTTTGGAACCACTTACGTTGAGCTTACCCACTTGTTGTCAAAGATGGGGTAGATCATGTCAACTTGAAGTAACTTCAAGACCTCCTTCTTTACGACCTCCGTCATTGGTGGATTGAGACGCCTTTGGGGTTGTCTCGACGACTTGGCTTGTTCTTCCAATAATATCCAGTGCATGCGTGTAATAGGGCTTATTCTTTTGATGTCCACAATCGTCCATCCAAGGGTCGTCTTGGATTTTTTAAGCACCACCAGTAACCTTCCTTCTTGTTCCGGATTGAGCTTCTTGGAAATGATGACCGATAATGTGTCTCAATCACCTAAGAAAGCATGCTTAAGGTGATCCGGCAATGGCTTTAGCTTAATCTCGGGTGCCTGCAAAAAAAAAGGTCAAAGTTCCTCCTTAGGGAGGGTTAGTGTTAAGTTCTCATTTTTCAAATGAGAATGGTGTATTTCTAATGCTCCCAAGACTTCTTGCAATTATGGTGTTAAAGGATACTCGAGGGAAAGCTCCTCTAGAGGAGCTTTCAAAGCCACTTGCATTTTATCTTCCCTGTTAAGCTCAAAAACATCATCAACACGAGGGTCAACAACATTAATAGCAAACAAAGAATGTTCATTGGTAGGATACTTCATGGCATTTATGATGCAATACTTGACCTTCTCGCCAATGAAATCCATGGTGAGCAAGCCTTCCCAACAATCAATCTTGGTTCTTTCGTTCTCAAGAATGGCATGCCTAAAAGGATTGGTGCTTCCAAAACACTATGCTCCATATCCAACACAAAGAAGTCAACTGGAAAAATCAATTCATCAACAATAACCAAGACATCTTTAACAAAACCTCTAGGATATACTTGAGAATGATTAACCAATTGAATAACCACTCTTGTTTCTTGTAAATCACCAAGCCCAAGGGATTTGATAAAGAGTATGAAATCACATTAATAGATGCTCCTAGATCTAGCATGACATGCTTGAATTTAGTCTCACCTATAGTGCATAGGACAATAAACATACATGAATCACAGCATTTTTCGAGCAATCGCCTTTCCAACATGGATGATGTGCTCACTAATGTGCACCTTTTGCTTCCCCTTCAATTTTTGTTTCCTATTGATGGTGCATAGCTCAATTTGGCCTTTTTGTTTTTGACCTATTTCTAAAAGAAAAGTCAAATTTGACTTTTTCTTTTGGAATGTCAAATGTTATATTTGATTCATTTTTAATTATTTAATACTTATATAAATCTATAAATAATAAAATTATAAATCTATATATATTATACAATTATGATTTTTAAATAAAAATAAAAGTTGTAGTATTGTAAATATATTCAAGAGTTCTTCGATATGACTATAATATTTGACATATATGAATTATCATTGCATAAATAATATTTTTTAAAAATGACATTAATCTTTTTTTATTATAGATTCATCAAAATTATAATAAAAAATAAAGAAAAGATCGAGTGACGGAAATTAGATGTGAAAGTTCATGATTACATTAGTATTTATAGAAGTTTAGCCTGTCAAAATTGGTCTATGGGGGGACAGTAAAATCGTATAATAGGCAAAAAAAGAATATTCTGTAGAATATTTTCTTTTAACATGCTATTTCCTTTGTCCATTATTACATTAGTATCTATCTATATACATATACTAAAACCGATGCATTGGAGCCTGTGTGGCGGCACGTGAGTGAATCTGCCTACGTGGCGGCGCGAGAGTGCGTCTCACAAAGCTTTCTCCCGTCAAAAAGGAAATCTAATAAAAATAATTATTTTATTTTACCATTAACACATATAATTGGATAGAGTAAATATCTTATAAAAGAGTAAATATTATATAAGGAAAAAACTATATCAATATAATTAAAGATAGTAGTAGTAATAATAAAAATAATTAATTAAACTAATTTTCATAGTCATACTTACCAAAAATATTAATAGATAAATATGTAATATTTGATAGGTGCTATTTTATTTATATTTAGATTATTTTTTGGTGGAAATAATTATTTATATCAAAATCAATCATTTAATAATTGTTATTTTATATCTATCTATATTATTTTTTGAGGCCAAAATAAATAATTAAAATATTATATAGCTATATATGTAGCCACAATCCATCCGTACATAGATATTTTAGTAAACTAATGTAATAAATATGTACTACATATTTAATAAAAAAGAATATTAAAATATTTTTAAAAATCAACTATCTAATTAAATTACATGAGATTTAATTAACCATAGATTAGATAAATAAAACTTTTACGAAGTACCTTATAATTGTGAATTTTATTTATATTTTGAGAGAATCTAATTAAAAGATATTTAGATTATATATAACCTATCGAACTAATTTTATTTATATTTATATTATTTTTTGGAGGAAAAAATAATTCATATTTAAATTAACACATTTCCCGTGCACGGGACGGGATCTGCACTAGTTTATAATAAATTCCACGTCTCTTACCTATATGAAAATTTTAAAATTCACATAAGATATCTATTCAAATCAATTTCTAACATTGTAAGTTATTTATAAATATATTGATAAGAATCTTATCAGCCCTTACAAAAATACATATTATGAATTAATATTTTTATACCAAAATTTCAAAAATCTAACCTTCAATTCAGATGAATAGATTATTATCCACAATAATTTTCAGCAAATCATTTAAATCATTGCAAACGATTAAAGAATATAAAATTAGAATAATACCAAATGAAGACTTTTGGTTTAGTTTTATTTTAAATATATGAATATGAACTGGTATTGACATATGTTTTTATTACTAGTATAAAACATAAGTAAAGGAAAATATTAAAGAATAGTTATTATTTTATAAAAAGACGTCCCCTTACCGGTGGCGTGTCTCTCAAGTCCAGCAAAAGCGCCCATAGAAGGGAGAGAGAAACCCCCCATTCCCCATTTCCCTTCGCTTGCGTCCATCCGCCCTTTCAGTCTCCCTCCGAGGCCACCTTCATCTCTCCGAGCTTCGTTTCTCTCTCCCTCTCTCTTTCTTGCAGAACCCTCAAATGTTAGTTCTCTCTCTCTCTCTCTCTCTCTCTTGGATCTTCTCTTCTCTGCTAAATCTTCCAGATTCGTCTTCTTCCTTTTGTCGTCGTTGGTGATTTTGCAGTCGAAATTCCGAGGGTTTTTCTAACATCTTATGAAAAAGTGGCGTTTTTTAGAGAAAATTTTGGAATTTCATCTCGCATTGATGGCGTTCTTAACTTTTCTGACATCAATTTCTTCTCCTCTTCACCAGCTCTCGCGCGCCGTTACGCTTAATTGACCACTTAATTCGTCTGCGAGCTGTTCGATTCATGACCTGAAAACCTGCAAGCTTCCGTCTTTCTCTAGGTACGACCGACAATATACAGTTTTCTCTACTTATCGGTTTTTGTTTCTGCATTTTCTGTGTCCTTCATTAATGAAGGCTTATTAAGCCGCTAATTGCTGTCTGTACTTGCCGAGAATTTCACAGTCTTTTCAAAAAACGCTCGAAAAAAAAATGCGTACTTTGAGATTCTTGAGGTTCTCCTTTAAAAAAACCCCCCAAAAAATATTAAAGGTTCGTCTGTGTTTGTACGATAGTGCTACTACTTTGTTCGCTTGTTTTTGTTTCTTCCTATTGTTACAACAGTGTTATCAGTGTCTTTTTTCTCCCCAATTTCCGAGTTAGTTTATGGTAATTTTTTTGTTTTTTTCAGTCTTAATCATAGGAACGGAGTATTTCTTATTCTTCATTGATGTTTTCTTAAAATTTCCCCTTTCTTGTCGGTTGACTCGGATGATACCAGAAAGAGTTTTGGTGTTTGGGAACTTTTGCTGCATTCTTGGTGCTCACTACGAAATACCGTATCAGTTAAAATTATATGGGATTGCAGCTCTTGAAGCTGCTCAATCCGTGTACAATTAGGCTATATGAATGCCTTGCCATTGTTGAAATGTTCATTGTTCTTTTAACTCAGATGTCACCAAATTGTACCTTTTAGCTAAAAGCAGCAGCTGAATTAGAGCTTTAGGAAAAGGAAGTGGACTGTGTTTCCCATCTCAAGAAGCCAAAAGAAATTTGAAAAGACCAGTTGGTGTATGTGTAGCATATTTTACTACTTGGCTTGATAGACAAGTTTGGTTGAAACTTAGAAGTCATATCTTTGGGGAGGTTCCAGTGTTTCCGCCGATAGTGTTTAGTGGAAGAAGGATCTCTCACTTCGTCCTTGGTGTTTGATTAGTCATGTTGTTCCTTCCCTGCAGATCTTGAGTCCAAAACATAGCTCTCTGGGAATGAGTGGGAATCACCAAATGGAGACACCTTACATAAACACAGGTTATCCATATGCTTCTACTGACAACTACATGAACTATTTTGGAGACGTCACACATGCTCCTGGAAATTATGTATACCCTGGACATGTGCATAATCAGGTAACTCGATTGAGTCTAAATTCAACTGTTTTGTTGTATAGTTGTGCCTTTATCTCTGTTGGTTGTGCATTTCTAATTCATGAAATTGTTCAGCACTAGCCTTAGGACTAGGCCTCATGCTTGTATCATGAGGTTGGAAGTGAAGATTTTCTGTAGAGCAAGTTTAACGGACTCAATAGGAAAAGCAAAGATTTTCTGTAAAGCAAGTTTACAGTTGCAGCTGAAGGCTGAGATTAGAGTTCCTCTTCTTATCTCAATTGCATCATGTTCTATAAAGGGATTGTCAATGCTTTGTCCCATTGTTCTTCTTTATGCTGTATTCCTTCTCATATCATTTCATGCCACCATGAAGGGATTACTCCTGAACGCATGCCTACAACGAAAATCATCATACTGGGTCATTCCTCTAGACATTTTAAACAACTCACTCGCACATTTTAGAAATATTTCTCATGGATGCTAGTATTTAGGGATAATATTGCTAATAATGTCATTATTAACCAATGATTTCTAATGTGTATGCAGGACAATGTATACTGGTCAATGAATATGAACCCATATAGATATGAATTCTCTGATCCTGGAAGTAATTCATATTATGGAGGATATGGGGTGACCAATCATTTACCTAGTACTGAGGTGAACACTCATTTACATAGTTCCGAGGTTAACAATCATTTACCTAGCACTGAAGCGAACCAAAGGGCTTGGGAATATCCTTCAATAATGCATGTTGACATACCGACTAACAACGATATGCCATATGAAGAAAATGCAGACAGCAGTTCAGAGGATAGTGCTGAAGAATGTGAGTATTTTAAGCATCAATTTGGGACTTGTGGTATTTCATTTTTTAAAGTTACGAGCTCAACTATTCTGCAGCATGGCTACGTGCTCATATGTTATCCATCCGTCACGTGGACTATCTTTTTTGTTTGAAAGTTGAATATACTATTAATTTAAGATTAAAAATGTTTGATCGCTTGGTGATTATTTGTTCATTTCATTTGATGCTACATTATTATAGTTCACTTTGAATTGTGAATGTATCATCATTCATGTCACTTATGTCTTTCATCTCTTGGTTGTTACAAATAATTTTGAGAAGTTGGCTGATTGAATTTGCTCTTTTTCTCTACCGATTTTCAGGCATTTCAAATCATGATGCGTCCGATTCAGAGGTTGCTGAGGTATGTATCTTAATGCTAATGCTGCAATTTTTTTATTTTTGCTATTTTTTACTTGCGTTGATCTCTATGCTAAGGCTTTGACTTTTTGCTTAAATTTACAAGAGGATTAGAAGAGTAAGCTAATTTATTACTTTGAACTCAAAATTTCTCAATGCAGATTTGTATTTATAAGTTATCTTTTTTCCTCCTTTTCCGGCAATAGCTAGATATTTTTTCTTCATATGTAATATTGGAGATATGCAATTATTATAAATACTTGGTTAAAAATGAATTGCTATCAAATTGCATCTTTTGTTATAGACTCTCTTTTACTTGGTCAAAATTTTATTATTGATTCTCTAATGGCTATTCATGCCTATCCAACCATAAAAGCACAAAGAATAGCCTCAAGAAATTCAAGGCGTTCTACTAGTGTAGGTTGATTTTATTATTTATTCTCTTGGCCCGAGACTTTTCTTGTTTTTGTTTGATTTATTAATTATTTTTCTATGTATATTATCTCAGGATTGGCCCGAAAACATCGATCCTGATAACATGACCTACGAGGTTTGTCTCTATACATCACAGTGATGGATTCTGTCAACTGCTTCATGGTTTGCCTACATTTTATCAACTTCTTCAAGGTTTCCTTGCATTACTAAAATAAGCTTTGGGTGATTCTCTCAAGATTTTGGCTCATTTATGGGTATCCTAGCAAGTAAAAATATGTTCCTCTGTCATGTTATTGTTTGAAATCTTATATGCTGGAGAATACCAATTAGTTATTCATCAGTTCCTGTAAATGTGGATGGTTATAATTATGTTGACATCCACTATTTTCTTGTCATTTTTATCTTCAACCCTTTGTTGCTAGGGCCTAGGGGGGTGGAGTGGTGGTTGAGTTTGGGCGGGGCGTGATTGCTGTTGAATATTTATATTATTCACCATAGACTATCACTGTAATATGCAAGCTACGTTTAGCCCATGGTTATGCATATTGTATAGCTGCATACATTTGACAGCTGGTATCCTGGCTATGATAATGCATTGGTATTCCATTATATTCACCAAACATTTTTCATGTCATGATAATGCATTGGTTATGTACATTGTGGAGAGGGTTTCGTTTGTTTTACAAATATGTGTTAGGTTGGGGGCGGGGAAACAGTTGGCAGCTAACTGTGCAGTTTGCAGGGTTTGCCTTGAAAATGCACGCGTCAGAATGAATTCCCATCTGATATTTATGCCATCCATTTCTAGGAGTTACTTGACTTAGGTGAGGCAGTTGGAACTGAAAGTCGAGGGCTCTCTCAAGAATTGATTAAATCACTTCCAACCTCATGGTACAAGTCAAGTGGCTTTTTCTCCCGGAAAAAGACCAAGGAAAGGTAAAAATCTTGCTGATATGCACTTCATTTTTGCAGTGTGATTGCCAATTACATCATCACTATTGTCATATTGAGGGATTGTTTGAGATCGATTACTATGTGATCTTAGTTGCAATTCTTAACCTTGGTCGAATGACAGTTGGGGCAAAGTACTAAAGATTAATCTGACTGTTAAAATGAAAAAATAGGGATTGGTTGGATCTGACGATTTGTCAGTCCTTCAGGCGACAATGTTCAGTCATGAGTAAACTGGGCATTGCTTGCATGAAATTGCAATAACCATTTAAATTTGAGACTAATTTTCTCACAACTCCTGCAGATGTGTAATATGTCTAGTGACATACAAAATAGGAGATCAACAAATAACATTGCCTTGCAAGCATGTCTACCACAAGAAATGTGGCTCCAAGTGGCTTAGCATTAACAAGGTAAACATCCCCGGTATCTCTCATGGCTGAATACAGTCTTAGTTATCTGCTCATTTTCCTCTCAAAGAGCGATTTTACTGAACATAAGTTGACCCCTTGGCTGTTTGACAGACATGTCCGGTTTGCAATCGTGAAGTATTTGGCAGCGATGCTCAGCAAAGACAGCAGTAGCTTATGGACATACATCATTACCAACAGATATTATGTTTCGTTTTCTTCGGATTTTCACTTCTTGGTGGGGTTTGTTACTTTTTTGTAATCTTTCTTCCTTTTTTCCCGTTCTTTTTTTTTTTTTTTTTTTTTTATATATATAGGGAAAGCTGATTTGGTAGAAGGTAAGCTTAGGTCTATGGTCCTCCATTTTATAAGAACTCACCAGCCGGGGAGAAACAAATTGTGGTATGAATGTTTTACAGTTACAGCTATGATTCTCCCTGTTACTTCTAGTCAATTGAAGCTTTTTATGGGTAGTCTCTTTCAAGAAGCTGAATGGACTTATCAACATATAAAATACCCCATTTTATAAGAATGTCCAATTGGTTTGTTCAGTTTGATAGATGCAATCTTGTCTAGGCTGATTTGCTATGGAGCTTGGTATCCAAGGAAACGCAATTCATAAGTAATTGAAGAACCGATGAAACATTCAAGTTGTCACATACAAAACCCTAAGTGTGTTGGGGTTGTGGGTAGAGTACTAGAGTCCCACATTGAAAAACAAGGTAAAATCAAACCAAAATATAAGGAAGTGGGAGCCCCTATAGAATGGCTTAAGCTTTTCTGTAAAGGGGGGGATTTCGACCTTATAAGGAAGTGAGAGGGAGAGATGGAATCGGTGAGTCGAAAAGGATGGATGAAGGATGGAGGAGAACGAACGCCACCGACCAGGAGAACGAGAAGAGAGCAGTGTGGAAAAGGTCTAATGTGGCTAAATTTTTTTAAATGGGTCTAGCACACCTAATAAAATAAGGGTGGTAAGTTGGGCACCTGTAAACACATCCTGGATGTACGCACCCGCAAACACATCCAAGATGCGCAAGGGGGTGGCATGCCCGCAGACGAAATCCGCGTGTTGCCACACGTGTGAAGTGAAAATTTTAAAACACATCCTGGATGTGCACACCCGCGGGATGTGTTTGCGGGTGCCCCCATCCCGAATGGCTTAAGCTTTTCTGTAAAGGGGTGGATTTCGACCTTATAAGGAAGTGAGAGGGAGAGATGGAATCGGTGAGTCGAAAAGGATGGATGAAGGATGGAGGAGAACGAACGCCACCGACCAGGAGAACGAGAAGAGAGCAGTGTGGAAAAGGTCTAATGTGGCTAAATTTTTTTAAATGGGTCTAGCACACCTAATAAAATAAGGGTGGTAAGTTGGGCACCTGTAAACACATCCTGGATGTACGCACCCGCAAACACATCCAAGATGCGCAAGGGGGTGGCATGCCCGCAGACGAAATCCGCGTGTTGCCACACGTGTGAAGTGAAAATTTTAAAACACATCCCAGATGTGCACACCCGCGGGATGTGTTTGCGGGTGCCCCCATTGACCCGTAAAATAAGTAAGGGGGCTAAGTAAAATACCTAATTAAATGTGTAAAAGGTCCAAAACACAAAAATTTTCTCAAAAATTAATCTATAAATAATTTTCATCTCGTCCATCTAAAAATAATCTCAATTTCCTTCCCTTCTAAAAATAATCGAAAATCGACAAGGTACTATGGTTTATTGCGCCTGTTTTCGGTTTGTACTTTATATTTAGGCGGTTTTCGCATATCGATTCGCCAGCCTCTCGAGAATAGGCTTGTATGATGTCGAATCTTTATTTAATAAAAAAAAAATAGTTTATTGATAATGGCAACAATTTTTATTTTGGTCGACTGGGACAATATTATTGGCATACGTCCCCGGTTCGAACTACCGGAATGACCGCTCTTTATTTACCTATTAAAGGACATCAATATTATTGGGAGCTGTTTGAAACATTTTGCAGGATTCAGTCCATCAACGGCTCCCAGCAATGACAAATTTCTCCACATTTGCGAGTCAGATGTGCCCTAAATTCAAATGTCGATGAACGTATTTTCTGAAGAGAATCGCCTTGAATTCTGGGTTGGGTGAATATGGCGAGTCAATTATCCTCCACCTTCCGATCAATAAAGCGTCGAAATTGTCCAGCTTCTAACCCTAATTTTTCGAAACTTTCGAAATCGGATCCCGGATCATCTAAACCCTCGTCATCATCTGTCGCAGCGAAACCATCAGATTCAGGATCACAGTCCGCCAAGTCTCAATGGTGCGTTTATCTTATTGCTTCCACGAAGTCCCCGATCAAAACTTATGTTGGAGTCACCACTGATTTCCCTCGCCGGTAATGTATATTACTTCGCTAAAATCTTACATTCTAACCCCTTCCCGTGGTGCGTTTTCCAATTCGCTTATGTGGTTGATAAATTGAAAAACAGCTGCCATGAAATTGTGAATTTGAGAGTTTCGGGCAATTAAGGTTTTTTTTTATTCAGTTTAGATTATGGTAGTTGGGGGTATTTTCGGAGTTGACTAATCGAATCGAAAGATGATCTGAAGGTTTGGTTTGAGATACTGCGATGTGTCTTAATTGGATGAAGTTATGATTGTATTAAAAAACTGATTTGGATGAGAATTGAAGATAAAGCTTCGTTTTTTGCTGCTTAACTGACTAGTGTATTCTCAATTTCTCATACTTGTATGTTGCAGCTGTGTTTTTGTTACTGAACTACTGAAGCTTCCATTTTTGGTGTAGTTTAAAACAACACAATGGCGAGATAAGAGGTGGAGCCAAAGCTGCTAGAGCTGGAAGACCTTGGGTTTGTGCCTGTATAGTTAAAGGGTTCGAAGACCACAGTGAAGGTACTTATGATTGGCTTCCTTGAGGTACTTGTTTAAGATAGTTTGTATTTTTTGGGGGGCAAAATTTCTTGTGAAGACTTAGATCCGTTTGGAAAGGGTATAGATATAAGGTATAGGATATGGGTATGAGATAATAGATATCAAGATATGGGTATGAGATTGATATCTGATATCTGCCCTTTGGAAAGGGTATATAATCAGATTTAAAATCTGACAATTTGCCCAAAAATCAGCCCCCGTATAAACCACCATTTGCACAAAAATCAACCCCAGTGCTGAACAACAACTGCCCAAAAATCAGCCCTATGCTGAACAACATTTGCCCAAAAATCAGCCCAAAAAACAGCCCCTGTGCTGAGCAAAAATCAAGCTAGAAGACTTGACAGAAATCATCCCCTATGCTGAACAACAGTTACCCAAAAATCAGATAAAATTCAGGCCCTGTGATGAACAAAAATCAGAATAGAAGACAAAAATCAGCCCTTGTGCTGGACAACATTTGCTCAAAAATCAAACCCCTAGACCCATCGATAGAAGAGCAATGAAGAACATAAGGCCCTAGGATCAACTACACCTGTATATCCAACATCCAACCCACAAATCCAATGAGACCTTAGCATCGACAACTACACCCAGCCACAAGTCCGAATGAGAGAAGAAGGAGAAGAATGAGTAGAAAGATAGAGAAGAAGAAGATCTATATCCATATCTTATATCTATATCCCCATAACAAACAAGCCCTTAGTCTTCTTGAACTAATAGACTACTTGTGTAAAGTGATTAATCAGCTAATAGCGACTTGCAGACTTTTGAAGTTCATATCTCTAATATTGGATTGAGTAAAATGATCAATCAGTGACTTTTAAGTCGGTAGACAAAGGAGCATTTGTGGTAGAGGATTCAGTGACTTTCCTATTTTTGATGCCCGATGTTGGAAAGTATTTTGCCCACCAATATGGAGCTCTATCTTGCATATCCTTTAAATATTTGTTTTTTCAGAATTTATTGTGTCGTAATTTGCAGACTAAAGATTTTAGCTTCATGAGTAATGGCATTTTTCGGCTTCTTAATCTGTTTGATTTTTGTCTTTGGTGATGTGTGTTTGTAGCTTGCTCGTTTGAATCAAAGTGGAAAATTTTCTCCAGGAAGCTTCCTCGTAAAAAGAAAGGCAATGATCCAGAGAAACTAGAGGATAACGGTGTCCGGAATTTGTTGCAGCACAGATGCACAGCGTTGGAGAAAGTTAAACGTTCATGTGACTTCGATCATCTGGAAATTGCCTGGGAACTGGATCCTTCTTGAGTATATTGTTGCTGCTCTTGTTGTTGTAGTTGTTGTTTCATACGGGGTATAAGTTAATGTACTTGTGGGTAGTACTCAAGGGTCCCCAGTTCAAACTCCGGATATGACCGCTCTTTATTTACAAATCCAAGGTATAAGTTAATGTCTTCATTTGAATGATTCTCTCTGACATTTTTGAATGATGCTTCATTCACCAGCAAAAGGCAAAATTCTAGAAATTATTACAAACATAAGGAGTTGCTTGCACATTGGATACAAGTTTAAACATTACACCTTTTAAGGTTGTTTGCCCACTGCTGTACACTTCATATCCTTGGTAAGAATTCAAGGCCATGAAACAATTTCTTGTAAGGAATCATGTGATTTTCTAGAAAATATAGGGCTGTTTGGGCAAATGAGCCAACATCACAAGAAATTAGTCTTTTCTACATTTGACTTCAATTACAAGGACAAAAACAACAAAGCCATTTTATCCCAACCAGAACCAGGTCGAGTTGAGTTCAATTTTGATTATTTGAAGTATTTTTTTTCTTCTTCGAATCAGCGTCTACCTTGGCTTCTTATGGGGTTTAAGCGAGTCTTGTTTAGTGTATTCACTCCATAGTTTCAATAATATCACAAACCAGGTTTCATTAGAATGCAATAAACTCGCGCTACCAATCGCTTTCTCAAAAGGGTTGATGCTTTTTCCGAGGTGTCATACTTACTGATAATGGCAAGTGTGCAACCAAACACATTCAGTTGTGGGGACATGATATATTTCAGCATTACCCAGGAGAAGAGAATGCAAAATTCCACCCTGTTGTAACATTTCAGAGATTTCATATTGAGAACATTGTGACATTTTTCTCAGAGGTTGCTCGGAAGATGTTGTAGATAGTCATGGGCAAACAAGTGCAGCTGGAAAGAAAAATAAGCTCACAGGGTGTTCAACAGCAAGTGCAGCTGGAAAGAACTTCAACTGTAAGTCCCCTCACTACTACCACTGTTTTAGGGTGTTCGAGGTCTGATAGCAGTTCCACTTGTTATGGTTGAAATGCAGGGGTGTTGTGAGGTAAAGCATTGGATAAGGAGTTTAGAGAGATTGGCTTCATAATATGTTTAAAATGGCAGGAAAGGCGCGGGGATGAGATTTGAATTTCATGTCAATATCTCAAACCAGTCGTTGGGATGTTCATAATGTAATTAAAATTTAGTCCATCAGAGATTTTTGGGGTATCAGGTAGAAGAGATTGTACAGAGTACAGAGTAATGTGAATCAACTGAGTTCTTTCAGCACACAGAATTTGAGTTAACAAACAAATGCCTTAGAAAACAGTCAACATAAACTGCAAAAATCTTAACCTTGAAAGATTCTTGCCTTCAATGACAAAGGAAGAATTCGGAAAGTATACACCATCACCTAAATATGAGCAATAATTACCCAATTCTGGAACGACGAACTGTAAATTAAGATAATTACTCATTTAAAGCTGTCACTAGCCGCTAAATCTGTTCATACAAAAGAATAGAACACCTGCTAGTGTACATAACACAAGTGGGATGTCTGTAACAATCTAAGATCACCTTTCGCAAGTGGATAACAATTTCCCAGCAAAAACAAATATATGGCGGAGCTTTGCTCTGAACTTGAAAAGGTCTGTAATGAGGTATAAATATGGAATTTAACTCAAGACGTATTTCAGAATCTGTATTTTTTACTTACCTCACAATTGACAAGATTGAGAGTGATAAACACTTAGAATCCAAAATTGCACATTTGAATAAACTCCATATCACTGTCCACATGCTTTGTCCAAAGTTCCTTGTACTGGTTGAGTGCAATGTCAAGCCAAGGTTTCATGTTCCCGTTATAATGAATCACTACTGCTTTTCGTATCGCGTCCATACTCACACTAGGGTTATAGCCAAGTCCGAGGACATGCCATGACTTGTCCAAAGACTTTGTTGTTGAGTAAAAAGTGGCAAGCCCAGGTGGGAGACTCCCCATTGTCCACAAGGTCCCATCATCATTCTGCAAAAGATTGGTAAGGATTTAGTTGCGTGAAATTCTACACAAGAAATTGGTGCATTATTATTACTAACATTAAAAGTAAAGGAAACAAAACAAGACTCCAAACATACCAAGTTCTGCCAGTAGTGATATTGCTCAGTGCATTGCTCTCTCCTCCAAGCATCCAAGTCAAATATGTTCATCCCAAAAGCCCATGCACAAGCATTGGGGTTGAACTTCTCCTTGATGAGAGGATGAGAGAAGTTCAAATATTGAGCATATCGATGGAAGGAACCAAAGCACGTCTCAACAGCCCCATTCACCTTCCCATTAAGATCAATGTTCCACAAAGGTGTCAGATCCTTCTGAACTACAACATCGTCATCCAGAAACAAAATACGATGGAGTTTCGGATACATCTCTGGCAGATAAAAACGAAGGTGACTCAACATTGACAAATGCTCAGCATTCCTAAGCTTCATGTTGTTTGCATCTTTGGTGGAATTCTCTGTGTCATTCTCAGAGTAGGATTTTTGCAATTTTGCAGACTCGATCTGTCTGAGGACAGGCACATATGACGAATGCAAGAAATCAAAATCTTCCATTGCTTTAACCTCCACATGAGCTCCTTTTTTAACAGGTCTCATCTTGAACCAAACCTTCATCGCAGCAACATTCATCTTAGTAGTAACCACATGAAAGACATGTTTTGTTGGATCTACTGCATTTTCCACCACAGAATTCACAACAACTGACACAGCAATTACATTGTCTGAAAATATAGCATAGTGATACAAGGTAGGATCCTCAAACTCCGGCTTTGGCTCCTCTTCCTTGTACTTCTCTGGATGTGAAATTCTCTCTTCTACAAGCCTCATTGCCAGGCAATGCAAACTTTTCGGAACTGATTTAGCAGCAATCATGTTGGCATGTTTACCATTCTTCTTGGCTTTGACCAACAACTCATTCACGGCAAATATGGTGTCCTTCAACTTCTGAATCTTCAACTCATTATCATAAGACTCCTTTGATTCTCCAATAAGCAACCGTGCAATCTTCACTTTATCTTTGACTTCCTTCTCAAACTGTTTCAGAACATCTTCATCCACAGGCCCATCTGTCTGAAATAGCGCAAGGTGGAACTCAGGCTTTGACACCAAGTCCGTAAAACTGGCCGCCAACTCATCAAACATCCTAAGCTGCTTATTGTTCTCAAGCTTTAACTTCCGAGCATATGCTGCATACGCATTAACAAGCATAATATGATCCTGTGCTTGCTTATGAATCAGATCGAGCCGTGTTTTTAGGGGATCAGACTTCAAAGCTAGGAATGTCCGGTGTACATAAGCATGTCCCGTAGTTGGCATGTCCTGATCCAATTACAACATTGGCATTTTAAAACATCCAAAATCATATTTTCCCAATTCATTATAAGAGAATTAGCGTACTATAAGATCAAACGAAGCAATATTACAGCATCATCACTGAAACCACCTGTCAGTTATTAGTATTAAGTTCTTAGGTAGAAAAGAGCAATGCCATAAGCAATTCTATTCGATTTATAGATCAAACCAATCAATACTTATCTCAGCCATTGCAATTCGAAATCTAAAACCCTAATTCCCCAGGCGCGTGATCGGATACTTAACGGATTCGATGCCAAGAAAACGAGACAAAAATAACAAATTACAACTGATATCTCATCTACAAGCGGAGAAAAGAACAAAATCGGGAACGACAATAAAAGAGAGGGAGCGAAAGAGAGGCATACGGGATCGGAAGTAGAGGCGTAGAGGTGAGAAGCGAAGAGGAAGGAGAGAGCGGCCAAAAAGAGGAGGGAGAACATGGCGTAGACGAAGATCCGGTAGGAGGAGAAGCTGCGGAGGCCGTGGGAGGCGCCACCACCGCCGGCGAGGAGGCCAGATCCCCGGCCGCCTCTGACAACAACCGCCATGGATTAAACTCTCAACCTGTCTGTGTGTGTATAGGATGAATCCTGGATGGGGATTTGGGATCTGATCCGAGTGTGAAAGCGAATGGAGCAGCTCAGTGGCGGTGGTGCTCACTCATCCAACTTTTTGTTTATGTTTATTGCGGAGAGAGAGAGAGAGATGCAAATTGCAATTGCAAGTCGGTGGAGTTCTTTAGAATTTGTTTCCTGTGGGGAATGGGCCAGTTTGTAAATAACTACAAAAGTTCGGCCATTTTTTGAAAAATATTTGCAGGAAAGCTTTTGATCAAACGAACGATGGGTTTGTGTCGGGCCAAGCACTCATCATCATTCGCGTAAAACGGTAAAAGGGCTGATAACGGGCCGAACCTCTCATAAAACTTTCAAGTGCAGTGGGCGCGGGTCGATTGGGTTTATGGTGGCTGTGGCCACTGGCCAAGTCCGTAATCTATGATCATTTTTCCTTGCATGGTTGTGTTTTATCTAGGAGTGGTTACACGGCGGAGTGGACGTCGTTCTGTATACTTGTATAGTTTCTATGGAATGAATTAACATAAGAATTTTTTTTTCAATCTCACACGGGTCTTGTCTATCAAAAGACGAGACGAGACGGGTCATGCCAAATATATATAAGTAATAATCAGAAGCTCTAGTTTTTAGGGCGGAGTCGAAGATTTTATCTCACTATATGAGATTTTGATTTTTTCTTAAACATAAATAAAATAATGAAGATAGAAATAAATATATAAGTAATAATGATCATTATTATCAATGAAAAATTCCATTTGTGTGTGTGTTCCCTCCTAGTTTTATTTATGTTGTTGTAGACATCAAGGTTTTATTAGTATTTGAAAGTCAATTACTACAACAATAACAACATTCTTAGTTTATCTCATCGAGACAGGGTCCGAGGAACTAAATTGTACAAACTTTTCTAATCCGGAGTTGCTTTCACTGTCTCAATATTTAAATTTGTCAGGGTTCCTCAAATTCATTGATGGACTTTGGTCCAATGTTCCACGAACTATAAGGCATTATTAAGATCAGGGAGGATGGATATGCACATCCACATGTCATATCTAACCCCAAGTGTCTTTAGTGTCTTAGATTTCAACTACCTTGGTATTAGCATCCACACTTTGTTCCCTCAAATTGAACATCTCTTAGTCGAATTGGAGATCATGCCTACCATAGTAGTCGAAGAGTTGATGAGGTGCAATCATGATGCTTACACATCCCTCGAATTCCTTGCCAGATTTCTATTCGATTTCAGTCGTGCAATCGATTAAAACAGGATCTAGATTTCATGCAATTCAAACCCGAGTTCTATATTGAAGACTGATAACTCCATTCTCTTGATGGAAATCGGAATAAGTTTCAAAGGCCTTGACAGTCTGTTTGTGTCAAAGGTCTTGAAGCTTTAACAACGTTGATGAAACACAAAACCTGTTCTATATGATATTATGTTCGAATATTATTTTATGTTGTTATATGCTTCCATTATATTATTATATATACACTAACCTTTCAGGAAGTATTTTCGAATATTATTTCTTTCCTTATGTTGTAAATTGAGAAGATTCAAATCGGAAGATCATGGCCTCCGAAGTTTCCAAATATAGAAGATTGCGCTCAAGCCATGATCCTCTCTTAGCCGTTGGTGAAGATCCTTAGACGCCGATTTGTTTCAATATAAAGAAAAGGAAGAAGAAGACAACCATACATATGTTGAACACAAACTTTCATACACTCAAGCCTTCAAGCGAGATCTATCTTCTTCGTGTGCTCTCTGCTAGTCCTTAAGAGTCTGTTATTTCATTTCAAAGCATTTGAGAGTTACACAGTGAACTTATAGGATATATTCTGTTATAGTGTTATACTCGAGAGTTTGTAACTCAGGAAGTGAACACTAGGCGATTGATTCACTAAGTGTAAGAGGATTGTACTAGATAGCATAGAGAGGTGGGGCTCTTCTAGATTGGTCTAGGACTCCAAGGGAACGTGAGTTGACTAGATTGCAATTGTATAGGAGAGGAGGCTTCTCGGGGAGCTACTAGGATCCTAAGTCTTGTGAATCAATAAAAGCCGGTTGAATCCTAGGGTTGTGGAAGAACCCTAGGCGGGGACGAAGGCCAAGTTCGTGCCGAACCTCGTAAACAATTCATTGAGTCCTTTATTTACCGGTTTACCTTATTTCCGCACTTGGTTCGATTGTTTAACTTTGTGATTCAGGTTTTCAGAGAAAAGACTAAGTTTAATCTCAAAGGGTTTTGCACGAGCTTCAAAAGTCTTGAGACTATCTGCGAAAAACCGGCATACTCTATTCAACCCCCTTCTAGAGTATTTCTATATTTCTTTGTTTTACATTATCGAATCTTCAATTGATATCAGAGCTTTACTCACTGCTTTTGATCTAACAATCTTGTGAGTTTTCGATCTTGTCTGGTGAAGCAAGCGGAGGATTTGCACAGGGAAGGTCTACCAGCAGACCACCACTCTTTGTAGGAAACAATTTTGTCCACTGGAGATCATTGATGAAGATGTTCATCATAGACCAAGATCTGGAACTTTGGAACATTATAGAGAATGGTCCAAAGATTCCAGAGAAAGACGGACCAAATGGAACCAAAGTCGCAAAGAAGGAGTCTGAATACATCCAAGCGGATCTTGAACTCGTCTCCAAAAACTACAGGGCTATTAACCTACTTTATTGTGGTCTTAACACTGATGAGTTTAACCGTATTTCATCTTGTAGGTCAGCTAAAGAGATTTGGGACAAGTTGATCGTCACCTATGAGGGAACCAGCCAAGTGAAGGACACCAAGATCAGTATCTTCCTTCGAAAGTATGAGCTTTTCAAAATGAAGTCTGATGAGTCAATCAAGGTCATATTCACACGATTTACAGAAATCACCAACAACCTTGACTCTCTCGGCAAGAGCTTTACAAACGTCGAGAAAGTAAGGATGATATTGAGGTGTCTCCCAAAAGAAAAGTGGGGTCCTAAAGTAACAGCCATAGAGGAAGCCCAAGACCTCACTACTCTGCCCCTTGATGACCTGCTTGGGAAACTAATCACGCATGAGATGATCCTTAATGAAGACGATGGAGAACTTCCAGCAAGCACTAAGAACTTGGCGCTCAAGTCTAAGAAGGATGACCCCAAAGATGGATCTGATTCCGAAGATGAGGATGACGATGAGGATGATCCTTTTGCTCTTATCACAAGAGGCCTTGCTCGAATCCTCAAAATGAAAAAACAATTTAACAACAAGGATGAATCAGAGTCTTCTAAATTTCGAGGTAAGCCTCAATACAACAAATATGATAAGAAGACTAAACCTTTGTCTTGTTTTGAATGTGGTGAAATAGATCATCTTGTGAAAGATTGCCCTCAAAAGACGAAGAGCCAGTCCAAGAAGGGTGATAAATGGAAAAAGAAAGCCATGGTGACAACTTGGAGCGATTCTGACTCTGTCTCCGATGATGCGAAAGCCAATGTTTGTCTTATGGCCTCAGAAGATGAATCCCACGATGAGAAGCTTGAGGTAACTGTAAGAGAACTTATGACAAGTCCAAAAGAGGTATTATCAGAATTCCTTTCTAATATGATTGCCGATGAAGAGAAACTTATTGCCCAGACTAACACTCTTATTAAGAGAACTGTAGACCAGGAAAGAACTATTGAGGATTTGTCTATGAGGGTCAAAAGTCTTGAAGCTTCTTATTCAGGTCTTGACATTAAAGTCAAGACTCTTGACTCAGAGAAATCTGAACTCAAGCAAGATCTCTCCTCTCTAAGAAGTGAACATCGTGACTTAGAGAACGAGAAGATCTCCCTGAATAATAAGATTCAAGACCAACAGACAACCCTCATAAGTTTTACCAAATCCAAAGGCACTCTTGATAGGATGTTGGGTGAGCAACAAAGTTCTCTAAACAAAAGTGGTATTGGTTACAATCCAAGGTTTTTAAAGAATCAGCACATTACCAGCTTTGTAAAGGCAAAAGGAAGCAAAACCTCTCATATATGTCACCACTGTGCTAGAAAGGGACATGTAAAAGAGACATGCCCCTATAGAAGAAAGGATCCATATATCATTCGCAATACATTTCCTGTTCATTTGAGAAAAGAACGGATAACACAAGTTTGGGTCCCAAAAGGCACTATTTTACCAAATATGGTTTATCCCAATAATGGATCCAAATTTGCTTATTGGTCTAGCCACAAAGGTTGATGTTTGTTTTGCAGGAGATCACCAAGGTGAAGGAGCACAAATGGATTATTGATAGTGGATGCTCGAGGCATATGAGTAGGAAGAGTTCTCTCTTTCATGATCTAAAGGAGCAATCCACAGGAACAATCACTCTTGGTGACAAGGGAAAATGTGACATCGTTGGTATTGGTAGCGTTGGGAGTGATTCCAACCATAGTATTAAAAATGTCTATCTTGTGAATGGTTTAAAGTATAATTTTCTTATTGTTTCTCAATTATGTGATAGTGGCAACAATGTCAGATTTAACAAGAAAAGATGTCTAGTGTGCAGAGAAGATGCAGGTGAAGTTATACTGACTGCATATCGCTACAACAATATATACGCTGTAAATGTTGATCAAGTGGCACAAGGAAGCTTAACCTGTCTAAAGGCTTTGACGGATGATCCAAAGCTATGGCACGAGAGACTCGGTCATGTAAGTCCACATACACTACAGAAGCTTGTGTCCAAAGGGCTTGTAAGAGGGCTACCTGAGATGGACTTCAAAGGTATTGATATGTGCAATGCATGCACACGAGGTAAACAAACACGTAGCTCTTTCAAACCCAAAAAGTTTGTAAGTTCTTCTAGACCCCTTGAACTTTTACATATGGATTTATGTGGTCCTATGCGAGTCAAATCTCCCAATGGTAAAAAGTACATGCTTGTTGTTGTGGGTGATTTTTCTAGATATACTTGGGTTGCTTTTTTAAAAGAAAAATCAGAGGCCTTATTTGAGTTTTCAAAACTTTGTAAGGAGTTGCAAACTTTAAGAAACGAGCCCATAATGTCAATTCGGAGTGATCATGGTAGGGAGTTTGATCAACTTCAGTTTGATTTGTTTTGTGCTAAATATGGCATCTCCCATAACTTTTCTGCTCCTAGGACACCTCAACAAAACAGGGTTGTGGAACTAAAGAACCGCACCTTAGAGGATACGGCCAGGACTATGTTTTTAGAAAATGCATTACCTAAAACCTATTGGACTGAAGCTGTTAACACATCTAACTATATTTTGAATCGTTGTCTTATTCGTTCCATCTTAAAGAAAACTCCTTATGAAATTTTCAAAGGTCGCAAACCACTTATATCTTATTTTAAACCCTTTGGTTGTACTTGTTTTGTTCATAACAATGGAAAAGATAACCTTGGAAAATTTGATGCATGTAGTGATGAAGGTATATTTCTTGGCTACTCCACAAGTAGCAAAACTTATAGAATCTTCAATAAAAGGACCAAGTTAGTTGAAGAAAGTATACATGTTATATTTGATGAATGCAATGACGGTTCTTTGAGTGAAAGTGTTGCAGATATAGATCTTAACATCCATGCAGAGAACGAGGAAGGTGATGATGCTACCAAGAACACAGAGAAGAGGAACATGCAGGAACAGATTCTCAACACTGAAGAATTGGCCCAAGGTGTTGAAGATTCGTCCAAAACCCTTGGTGTCCAATCCGACAGTGTTGAAACGTCTGAAACTGCTGAAACTGAACCGAACAGGACCACGGAGTCAGATGTACCACAAATCAATCCTGCTGGTGTGACGAATCAAGGAGTTGAGACCAGCAAAAGGAAATTCAAATACTCCTCATCACACTCATTAAAAGATATCATTTCTGACCCTATGACGGAGGGAAAGTCGTTGATTCACCTCGCCAAAAATAAATCCCAAACGAACAAACTAGTATAGTATGCAAGTAAGGGGTCGAACCCTAGAGAATCAAGTATTTCTAAATATTGTGTATTTATCAGTATAAAAAGAAAAGATTTTTATGAATGAAAATAAAAGAAAATAATATTGACAAAAGCAAATAAAGGATAGAAGAAAAGCGTTTCCACCTACAAGTTCTCGACTTTGGTTGGTTTTATTGGTCATCGAATCCTTTTCAAGTTATTCTCTTTTTCCTACGAATTCCTCTCGTCTTGGTTTAAGTAGATTAAAAGTCCTACGAGTCCAATTAATCCCTTACACCTCATTGCAACCTTAACACGGTCAAGATTTAACAAAGAGATAGCAAATAGTCCCAAGAACTTGAGCATATAAATAACATCAATTAAACACGGTAAATCAATGTTTAAGATATATGTCAACTCCCTACATAATCATGCTTCAAACACGGAATCCACAATCTTATGCGTGCTACTACGGAAATAACACAAATACGAAAGTATTAAATCCTAGCATGAAATCAATATTATCAAGGTAGCTAATCAAGATAACACCAATAACATAATCAATATCACACAAAGAAGTTGAAAGAATTATAGAGGAAAAATAACTTATATTAGAAACTCACAAACCACCAACCAAGTCTCGAAAGTGTAGGCGGAAACTACAAAATTAGCCAAACATGGCTTACCTAAACTTTCTTCTCTTCAATGGTGATTTCTCTACTTGGAATTTTATTCTTCTATTCAGAAAACTAATCCTAAAACATCCTATTTATAAGCCTAATGTCTTCCATAAATAAGGTAAAAGATAGATAAAAGATAAAAGCTTCCTAAACAAACTAGATAAAAGATAGAACTTTCCTAATTTAACGCAGCGTCGGATTCCGCTGGTAGCGAAAATTTTCCGCTGGCAGTGAATGGCCTCAATCAAGCTCCTGTTGGATTTTCGCTACCACACTCGCTACCAAACTCGCTGGCAGCGAATGTCCATGCCTTAGAATATTTTCAAGCTTCCTCGGATCCCTTGTCGGCGAAGGTTTCCGCTGTCACGAATCACATCTTCCGCTATCGTGAGCTGCTCCTCCCGCTGCCGCGAGCCCATCTTTCCGCTGGAGCGAGTTGCCGAGTCTCCGTCGCCCTGGTGATTCTCGCTGGCAGCGACTTTTTCCGCGGCAGCGAGTGCCTCGCTGCAGCGAGTCCAGTCGCTGGCAGCGAATGCTGCCTGGTCGGCCGGTCTGACTCGACTCGCTGGCAGCGAACTCCATTCGCTGGCAGCGAGACTCGCTGGCTCCTGGACATGCTCCTGCTGACTCCACTCGCTGTCAGCGAGATTCCATTCGCTTGCAGCGAGTCATGCTCAAGCCACCTTCTCGCGCATGTTGTTGCTGACTTGATTCGCTGCAGCGGAAATCTATTCGCTGTCAGAGAAAATCCAACAGTACACCATCACGTAGGTCTTCAAAAGATCTTTCCAACGCATGCTCATATGCGTCGATCGGACATCCGAGGCCTCCGGAAAGTGCGTTGCAAGTTCAGCTCGCCGGGCGGACAGCTTTCGCGACTCGCCCTCGTTTTCGCTCTTAGACCTCGATTTCGTGCTCCGTTGCTCCTTAGGTTGTTCCATTCTCTTCGGGACTTCTTCCTTAAGCTCTCCCAAGTCTCGTATTATCCTCTCTTATCTCCGTTCCTCGTGTTCTTTATCTCGGATCTACGAATCTACATAAAACCATCGAAATAGCGTAGATTCCGAACTTTTCCACAAAATGAATGCTAATCTAATTAACACTAAAACATGAATATATGACAATGAAATGCACCTAAACTAACCTATAATGCCTATTGGAATATGCCTTATCACCCTACATCTAGTGTTCAAACTCGTTTTAAACTTAAAGATCTTTGTGCCTTTCACGCGTTTGTTTCTCTTATTGAACCCAAGAAGGTAGATGAGGCCCTTCAAGAGCCAGATTGGATCATTGCTATGCAAAGTGAGCTTAACGAATTTGAAAGGAACAAAGTCTGGACCTTGAAGCCTAGGTCAAAGCATCAATCAGTCATTGGCACACGATGAGTTTTTCGAAACAAGCTAGATGAGAATGGTAAGATCGTGAGGAACAAGGCAAGGCTTGTTGCTCAAGGCTACAATCAAGAGGAAGGTATTGACTACGAGGAGACCTTTGCTCCCGTAGCCAGGCTTGAAGCCATTCGCATTTTATTAGCAGTTTCATCTTTTATGAGCATAAACTTCTTAGAGGAAGAAGTTTATGTGGCTCAACCCCCAGGTTTTGAAAGTTCGGAATTTCCTAATCATGTTTATAAACTTGACAAAGCGCTTTATGGTTTGAAACAAGCCCCAAGAGCTTGGTATGAGCGCTTGTCAAAATATCTTTTAGAAAATGAGTTTAAAAGGGGGTTGATCGACAAGACTCTTTTTATCAAGACCAAAGGAAAGGACATTTTGGTTATTCAAATTTATGTTGATAATATATTATTTGGTGCTACTAACACATCTTTGTGCAAGGAATTTTCTGATATCATGTGCAGTGAATTTGAGATGAGCTTGATGGGTGAACTCAACTTCTTTTTGGGATTACAAGTTCATCAATCCAAGAAAGGGATCTTTGTCAACCAAAACAAGTACACTAAGGATCTTTTGAAGAAATTCAAGATAGATCAATCCAAAGCAGCCAAGACACCCATGAGCTCAACATTATCTTTAGATCAAGACATGACTGGGAAGGGTGTCAATCAAAAGGAGTATCGAGGAATGATTGGATCTTTACTATATCTTACAACTAGTAGACCTGACATCATGTTTAGTGTTTGCATGTGTGCTAGGTTTCAAGCTGATCCTAAAGAATCTCACCTCGTGGCTGTGAAGAGGATCTTTCGATATCTTAATGGCACTAAGGAGCTTGGACTATGGTACCCAAAGCAAAAAGATTTCACATTAATCGGGTATTCTGATGCAGATTTTGCAGGCTATAAGGTGGATAGGAAGAGCACATCAGGATGTTGCCAATTCTTAGGAGCATCCTTGATCAGTTGGCACTCAAAGAAATAAAACTCAGTCGCTTTATCCACTGCAGAAGCCGAATACATAGCAGCTGGAGCTTGTTGCTCCCAAATCCTTTGGATAGCTTAACAAATGAGAGATATTGGCATCAACCTCAGAGGTATTCCCATTAAGTGTGATAATATAAGTGCCATATCAATCACGAAGAATCATGTTCAGCATTCAAGGACAAAACATATTGATGTAAGGCATCATTTCATTAGAGACCATGTCGAAAAAAGGTGATGTGTCCATTTCTTTTATTTCAACTGATTATCAATGGGCTGACATTTTTACTAAGCCTTTGGCAGAGGATAGGTTCACCTTCATTAGACGAGAGATTGAGATGCTTAACAAGGATGCACTTTCGTAGGGGGAGCTTTCCCTTTACGAAAGATAAATTCTACTCAGTGTCAAGACCCTTGAATTTTATGTCAAGGTTTGTGAACTGAATGGTAGAAAACAGATATCGGATCGTATATATTTGGTTAATATCTTTTTAGATATTTGATCAAGTATTATTTTCATCGGATTTCAAAATAATTTATTTATGTCACATATTTTATCCGTTGAGATATTTTTGGAACAAAATATTTTCGGTTATTTTCCTCCTATTCTAAAATGGTTAAGAGAAGATTTGAATTTTGAATTGAAATATTTTTCAAATTGGCAATGTTATCATTACCTACATTGAAACCCTAAAACCCGTCCCATCACTCAAATCTCTCCTATTTAAAACCCAAACCCCACTCGATTACCTCATAACCTCAGAACTACCAAAAACTCTTCCAATTCTCTTTCTTCAAACTCTCAAACTATCCTGAAACCCTAGCCGATTACCTCCATGACTCCCAAATCAAAGAAAGCTTCCACACCCAAAAGACTTGGTGCCACCCCCAAGGGACGTCAGGTCACTGCTACTTCCCCTACACCAGAACCCACTCTTCAAGCTATCGTCCCTGCTGTTGTCCAGAGCACCATCGCTGAGAGCACGACTACAGTAACCAAGGGCTCTAAAAAACGCTCAGCTAAGAAGCCTCTCAGTGCAAAGCAGAAAGGGAAAAAGAAAATCATCGCTGAGGAGGTGGATGATGAGGAGGAAGAGGAGGATCTCGATGCTATTCTGGAACGGGATGCCGCCAAGGAAGCTGAAGAAGAAGCTTTAAGGAAGAGAAAGGTCGAGGAAGAGGCCGATCTTGCTAGGAGATTGGTCGAGGAGGAGGCCGAGAGAATTCGGAAAGAGGTTGAGAAGGAAGTTCCCACTGAGGAGGAACCAGAGGAAGAAGAAGATGAGGATGATGAGACCGGTGATGACGAGAATGCTGAAGGAGACAACGATGAGGGGTCCGCTGAGGACTCGGGGTCTGAGGACGAGGAGGAAGAGGAGCCAGAACATGTTGCCTCTCCTTCTCCTTCTCCTTCTCCCCTGTCTCCAAAGAAGCGGAAAGCCCCAGCAGCTGTCAAGCCTCAATCTCCAAAGCGCACCAGGAAGGGTACCCTCAGACCAAGAGGACTGCTCCAACACTTGCTCGTAGGAAGAATGCTGATCCACCCGCCTACATCCAGGTAAACCAATCCTTACCCTCTTCATGGTTTGAAAATGCTGAAACGGCTGGAAAGTGGGTAGATGAGTTTCGAACTCGTAGGATCTGCTGTTCTAATTTTTTGGATATTGCGTTCTTTGAAGCTTTGAATTTACCATGCATTGCTCTCCTTAAAACATCCCCAACCTGGACCCTACTCAACCTTGAATCTATCTACTATCCCCAACTTACCCGCCTGTTCTACATAAACCTAAAAGACAAAAACAATGTCGACGATTGGTCTTTGGAATCCATCGTCAAAGGGGTTAGAATCTCTTTCAACTCCATTGACTTTGCTGATTTCCTTGGCCTACCTAGACCTTGTCCACCCTCTCCCGAGAACCCCACAAAAGAACAGTGCCTAGCCCTTGCCCGATCCAAATATCTCCTACCTGAAGCATCTAACAGCACTTCAAAGCAGCTTACCCACTCATCCCTTACCCTAGAGGCAAAGATTATTTTTAACATCATTGTGCGTTGCCTCTTACCCCGTCTTAAGTCTGGCTCGCTCCTTACCGATAATGCCATGATCCTTCTTTACCGAATCCTAAATGGCCTTGATCTTGATCTGGCCAACACTATCCTTGGATCCATGGCTCACGCTAGAAAAAGCCAGAAAAGGAACTCCCCTCCCATTTTCCACCCTTTTGACCCATATCTTCAAAGCTTCTGGAATCAATTTCAAAAATGAAGAACAACAGCATCATATGGGTAAGTTCGACTCCAAGAGCCTTGAAAAGATTGACATCACTCGGTCCCCCCAAGGGACTTGGAGTCTTGCCTCTCCTTCAAAAGCTCTTCCCACTGCCTCAGTCGTTGATGAACGCATGGACAACCTGGAGTTGGGGTTGGAGGAAGTTTGCCTGGATTTCAAGGAGTTGCACAAGGAGTTTATGACGGAGATGAGCGGGATAACCAAGCTGTTGCAAGGTCTGTGGTCGCGGCTCACTGATCGATGGATGTTTCGGACGATGAAGCTTAGCCTTACCCTACCCTACCCTACCCTAACCCCAATTCTGAAACATTGCTAGTTTTTGGAAACTATTTCAAAACTTTTGGTGACTGTTTTACCTCCTCCCGTTGTTGAAAGACAAAAAGGGGGAGATAATCTGTGGTGGTGTTAGACTTTTTAAAACTGTTGCGATTTAAAGGTCTTGGAAGACCTTGGTTTTGTTTTCAGTTGGATGGTTTTCATGCTTTAAAATTTTGATCCAACATTTGTCTAACCCATACAGGTACTTAGTCCGATTTTACTTATATTATATATGCTTGACTAAGTTGCAGGGATGCACAGGTTTTGTCTTTCATCAAGGGGGAGATTGATAACTCCACTCCCTTGATGAAAATCGGAATAAGTTTCAAAGGCCTTGACAGTCTGTTTGTGTCAAAGGTCTTGAAGCTTTAACAGTGTTGATGAAACACAAAACCTGTTCTATATGATATTATGTTAGAATATTATTTTATGTTATTATATGCTTCCATTATATTATTATATATACACTAACCTTTCAGGAAGTATTTTTGAATATTATTTCTTTCCTTATGTTGTAAATTGAGAAGATTCAAATCGGAAGATCGTGGCCTCCGAAGTTTCCAAAGATAGAAGATTTCGCTCAAACCATGATTCTCTCTTAGTCGTTGGTGAAGATCCTTAGGCGCCGATTTATTTCAATATAAAGAAAAGGAAGAAGAAGACAACCATACATATGTTGAACACAAGCTTTCATACACTCAAGCCTTCAAGCGAGATCTGTCTTCTTCGTGTGCTCTCTGCTAGTCCTTAAGAGTCTGTTATTTCATTTCAAAGCATTTGAGAGTTACACAGTGAGCTTATAGGATATATTCTGTTATAGTGTTATACTCGAGAGTTTGTAACTCAGGAAGTGAACACTAGGCGATTGATTCACTAAGTGTAAGAGGATTGTACTAGATAGCATAGAGAGGTGGGGCTCTTCTAGATTGGTCTAGGACTCCAAGGGAACGTGAGTTGACTAGATTGCAATTGTATAGGAGAGAGGCTTCTCGGGGAGCTACTAGGATCATAAGTCTTGTGAATCAATAAAAGCCGGTTGAATCCTAGGGTTGTGGAAGAACCCTAGGCGGGGACGTAGGCCAAGTTCATGCCGAACCCCATAAACAATTCATCGAGTCCTTTATTTACTTCTTTACCTTATTTCCGCACTTGGTTCGATTGTTTAACTTTGTGATTCAGGTTTTCAGATAAAAGACTAAGTCTAATCTCAAAGGGTTTTGCACGAGCTTCAAAAGTCTTGAGACTATCTGCGAAAAACTGGCATACTCTATTCAACCCCCCTTCTAGAGTATTTCTATATTACTTTGTTTTACATTATCGAACCTTCAAAAACTAACCTTGATCCATTAACGTCTTCGTCGCGGAATCGATGAACAGTTGAACGATTCTCGCCCCTTACCTTTCTCCTTTCTTTGTCTATGATGGATGAGACTTTTTCTACTGTCTTTCACTTTTCTCTTTGGGGACGTTCTTTCTATACGGGAGAAGAAAAAGATGGTTCTTTAAGAAGAAAGAGGAAAATAATAAATCTCATTAATTAATTTTATGATAAAGACATACATTAATATATTATAAGCAAGGGATGAGGGGGTATATAATTACCCCGGATTTAATTCTTTAAACTATACCGATCTATCACGGTTTCGACTTTTATATTAAATAGGACAACATAATATATATATATATATATATATATATATATATAATGAGTACATATGATCTATACTATATATATATATATATAGTATAGATCATATGTACTCATTGCTTATTGTGTATCATGAGAACACATCTGGACCATTGATTTAGAGGTATTGGATGACTGAGATTAATCTGAAATAATTATTAATTAAAAATGAAAATGGAAAAAAGTCACCAAAAATTCTTATAACTCGCGCGTGTACATACCCACCCAATCTCAACCCTAACCAATCTACACCAACCGTATAAAATCACAAGCCTTCTTCTCCCCGATCCAGAGGTGAAGGCGATTGGAGGTTCGACGATCCGCCTCCGTTCTTCCTCACTTGCGTCTTGCGGTGATTGCGGATTGAAGAGAGAATCAGAAGCGCTCAAAGAAGATGGCATAGATGATGGCGGCCGACGATTGCGGCTTGATGAAAGACAGTCATTGTCTTCTTCGCTTTGATTCAAATTGAGGTATGCAATTTCGTCGATTTCATTCCCAATTGATTCGAGGTTCGCTCAATTGAAATTGAAATCAAGAGGGCTTTAATTACAATACTTGTCCTCGTTGATTTCGTTCCCAACTAGGGCTTGGTTATTTTCTTGAATGAATCGGTTTTTTTTTTCTGATGTTGGTGGAATTACTGTTTGTGATTGGGAATGATGAACTGTTGGCGATTCTTTTGAAAACCCTAATCTCACTTGTATTACGCCGGTGGTTCGTTTAAGATCTTACATGCGAAACCTTATTTAGGATTAATGTAAGATGTTTATATGTTTTCTTGTAGATTGGACAGTGGGCGGTGGTGGTGGTGGGAAACACCGATCAAATGCGGCGACAATGAGGAGAGTCGACCACCTAGCAGCTGATCATTGAATTAAATGGGTGAATTTGGACCTAATTAATAGTGATGAAATGTTGATTATTGATTATTCATGAAATTGGTTCATTATTCGGTGAGAAAGGAAA